>CM060929.1:639724277-644724277 GCA_030765085.1 Allium cepa
TTGAAAATTTTGATGTTGAACTTGTTGATCTTTGATCTGAAATGCCTGAGTTGATTCTTGGCTTGAATTTTGTTACAGTCTTTATTCTTTTCTGGTTTGTAAATTTCCAGGGTTTGCTTTGGATTTTCTTTGATTTAGTTTCAGGCTGTTTCTTTTGTTTTAAATTGAAGATCGAGAGAAACAAGAAGGAAGTAGAAATGTATATGTTTTCTTTTATCTTTTATTTATTATTTTAGAAACAAAGCAAAGTAATGACACTTGTATTTTACTTAACACTTGTAAATCCTCATGTTAAGATTGTTGCACTTGTAATAATTTTTTTTAATTTCCTCATCATAACCCTCTCATTAATCTCATTTTACATAAAGAAACAAGCACATAATATATATAATTATCATTATTATTATTTATTTTTAAAATGTTAACTTTAAATAGCTTTGAAACTTATTGCATTAAATTCAAAATATGACTTCCAAATCACAATGTCTATATATTATATACATTAACACATAGATAAATTGTAGATAGGAATTTTGGATTTGAAATTTCTAAAATAAATATTTAGAAATAGATTGGATTTTTAATACTCAAACATTTTGAACTTTGTAATTCACCATTTATTATGATTTAAATCAATTTATATATATGTGTGCACAGATATCTCAAATTATCAGAATTTATTTGTTTCAATTTATAAATCAATATCTTATTAATTAACCCAATTATTTATCGATTACAGAAGTCTATAATTCCAGGATATCACATTTGGGTTAACGCTATAGTACAGTACTTATATTTGATATATAGGTATATCTACATACGTATTCCCCTCTCACTTTGACTGTTCTTCTACACCTTATTAAGGCTTGTATGCAGATATACGAGAAAGGGGATATGGAGGCAGGAAACGAAAGTGGAAATCTAGGTGGAGGAAGCACCACAACCAACGGAAATGCTCAACCTAATACCCGGAGGAACCAAGGTCGACAGGCTAATGCTAACCAAAATGCCGAGGCCAATGTAAGCGTTGGAAATCCGCCAATAGATGCAGGGATGGTGTATTAGTTGTTGACTAATCTTCTGCAAGCGGGAGCTATTGGTAATATGGGAGGATCTAATCATGTAGTTCCAGCTAGTTATAATTATGCTAAGCTGATTAGAGACTATATCAGTCTGGGAGGAAATTCGTTTACTGGAATGGAAGATGATGTTGAAGTTGAGAACTGTCCATTAAACTTTGAAAGGATCTTTACAGATTTAGGCTTGAATGATGGAGAGAAGAGAAGGCTAGCCTCTAAATAGTTGCAAGGGGTAGCGCTTCATTGGTGGAATAGTGTGATGGCCGAAGTGCCGGAGGAAGAGTTGACTTGGGCTGATTTCAAAAGGAGGTTTGAGCAGAGGTTCTTGTATGAGGTTTCCAAGTCAGTATTGATGAGGAAGTTCAAAGATCTTGTCCAAGGACAGATGTATGTGATCGAGTATGGTGTTAAATTTAACGATATCTCGATTGGTTATGCTTTGGTTAACACTGATGTCATAAGGAATGGTAGATTCATTAGATTTTTGAGGACAAAGCTAAGCAGGATGGTTATGACTCATATCAGAGAACTTTATCATGTGATGGTGGAGATGAACGTCTTCCATGAGGAGGTGCTTGCTATTTCAGCTAGGGAGAAGTCAATTGAGTCCCAGGGTTTTCGAGAAAGAAAAAGGAAATTCTTTAAGAAGAAAGGAGCCCAAAAGGGGGATGTCGCTAAGAAGGCGAAGGCTGATTTAATGTGTTATAAGTGTGATAAGAAGGGCTATTACGCCCACGAGTGCAGAACTGATAAGGAAAGAAGCCTGCGGAGAATAAGAATGTGAAATGCTTCAACTAAGAGCAAGTTCGGCATTATAAGAACCACTGTCCAGAGCCAGTCCGGCCGGACAGAGGGATGGTGTTTGCTATTAGACCATCGCCTTCTTCTAGACCTACTACATTAGAGAAAGGAAAGACAATGATGGAAGGTACGCTTTTGATACAAAGTATACCAGTTGGGGTACTTTCTGATACCGGTGCATCACATTCATTTATATCTCAGTATTTGGTTGATAGGTTATGTATAGAACTTATATACCTTGTTACTTCCTTAAGGGTTACGAACCTAATAAGATGGTATGCAACTCTTGGGGTGAGATGTGACCAGTTAGAACTTGATTTGTTAGGTCATAACTTTGCATGTAGTTTGTATGTTTTTGTTTTCATAGATTTTGGGATCGTTTTGGGTGTGGATTCGTTGGCTAGGTATGAGGCTAGGATATTTTTCCAAGGTCGAGAAATATCATTGAGGCACTCAGATAATCATAACTGAATCATTATCTCGGTGGAGAATTCCAATAAGAGTGTTTGTGCTTTGTCGAGTGCCATGAAGGTTGAGAAGAGCTTAGTCAAGTTCATGTCGTTAGAGAGTTTGCAAATATATTTAAGCTAGCCATTGGTTACCTTCAAAACAAGCTGTTGAGTTTCAGATAGACTTGTATTGGGAGCTGAACCTGTCAGTAGGACATCTAGCAGAATAACACCGACAAAAATAAAGGAATTGATGGTGCAGTTAGTGGATCTTGAGGGAGTTAATTTTATCAGACCAAGTAGTTCGCTATGGGGAGTAGCTGCATTATTTGTAAAGAAACCAAATGGGTCATTATGGATGTGCACCGACTATCGTAAGTTGAACGAAAGGACGATAAAAAATAGGTACCCTCTGTTGAGGATTGATGATTTATTGGATTAGTTGAGTGGAGCCAGAGTATTTTCCTAATTGGATTTGGCGATGGGTTTCCATCAGTTGAGAATGGTGGAGGATAGTATTCCTTTGATGGCATTTCGGACTGGGTACTATTCATATGAGTTGTTAGTAATGTCATTCGGATTGACGAATGCGCCTGCTTTTTTCGTTGATTTGATAAACCAGGTTTTTCGAGAGCATATAGATAGATTTATATTGGTCTTCAAAGATGATATTTTGATATACTCTAATGATGAGAAAAAGCTTGAACTTCATCTTAGAGTTGTGCTTGAAATGTTGAGGGAGCATCAGTTGAAGGCAAAATTTTCTAAGTGTCATTTATGAAGAGAGAAGTTAAGTTTCTTGGTCACGTAGTTTCAGAAGAACGATTGTTGGTCGATCCAGATAAGATCGAAGCTATGAACAATTGGGAGAGACAAAACGGTGACCGAGATCAGAAGTTTTTCTGGACTTGCTGGCTATTACCGGAGATTTATCAAGGATTTCTCATGGATAACAACGCCTTTGACTAAGTTGACCAGGAAGGACGTGAGGTTTGTTTGGTCCGGTAAATGTGAGGAAGCATTACTTAAGTTAAAACATTTGTTAATCAATGCGCCAGTGTTAGTAGTTCTGGATGGTAAGCAAGGGTTGGTAGTATACATTGATACATATGGGACTCGATTAGGAACAGTATTAATGCAGAAAGGCAAAGTTATCGCTTATGCATCTAGGCAGCTTAGACCGCACGAGGTAAGGTATCCTACTCATGACTTGATGTTAGCTACGGTGATATTTTCCTTGAATATTTGGAGCCATTATCTTTTTGGAGAGAGATTTGAGTTGCATACCGATCATAATTCGTTAAAGTATTTATTCTCACAGAAGGAGTTAAATATGAGGCAGCAGAGATGGCTGGAGTTTTTGGCTGCTTATGATTTGGGTATAGAGTATACCCTTAGAAAAGGAAATAAGGTAGCAAATGCTCTTAGTAGAAAACATCATAATGTGGTGTTAGCGATGTTGGCAGAGTGGAAAGATCTAGAAGCTTTGGCCAGTTGTTGTGTGCGGTTGAGATCCACTGCTAGTTCTAGTCAGGATACTGCCGTGTTATCTTGTTTAGAAGTTCGATCGGTGGTGATCGAGAGGATAACTTTTAAGCAAAGAGAAGATCTAGTTTTAGCTGAAAGAATTAGAAGGCTTAAGCAAGGATCATAGGTTGATGACCTAATTTTAGTCTTGGCCAAAGAGGATGGTTGAGAAAGAAGGGAAGATTGTATGTTTCAAACGTAAAGAACTTAAGGAGGGAAGTTCTAGAGGAACATCATCGATCGAAGTTTACGATTCATCCTGGAGGAACCAAGATGTATGAAGATATGAAGAGAAGCTTCTATTGAAAAGGCATGAAGAGGGATGTTGGCTTGTGGGTTAGGCAGTGTGTTAAATGTCAACCAGCGAAGGCCGAACATTAGAAGCCAAGTGGGTTACTTTAGCCTTTAGATATCCCAATCCGGAAATGGGATCCGATATCGATGGATTTTATCGATGGCTTGCCAAGGTCAAATCGAGGAAATGAAAGCATATGAGTTATAGTAGATAGGTCTAAGAGTTCCAATTTCATTCCGGTAAAGTCAACCAGGACAGCACCTGTTTTGGCAAAATTGTTTATGAAGAACATAGTTAAACTTCATGCGATTCCTAGTAGCATAGTCGGCGATAGAGATGCATTATTCACTTTCGAATTTCGAAGGAGTCTACAAGAGGTATTAGATACAAAGCTCAAGATGAGTAAAACATATCACCCATAGACGGATGGGCAGACAAAGAGGGTCAACAAGGTACTCGAGGATTTATTGATTAAGTTTGGCACTTTGGTGGATCTTGGGAAGATCACCTACGTTTGATTACGTTTTCTCATAATAATAGTTATCGTACTAGTATAGGAATGGCGCCTTATGAAGATTTGTATGGAAGGCCATGCAGATCGCCATCATATTGGCTAGAGACTGAAGACAGATTTGTCTTAGGTCCAGTATTGGCTAGAGAGGCATCGGAAAAGATTGAAGTAATCCAAGGATGGATGAGGGAAGCTCAATCCAGGTAAAACACTTACATAGATAAGAGGCATAAAGAATTAGAGTTCTCAGTGGGAGACAGGGTTTTCATTAAGGTATCACCGATGAAGGGTGCAGTACAGTTTGGAAAGTCGGAAGTTGCCCTGAGGTATGTTGGTCTATTCCAAATTGTAGAAAGGGTTAGAAAGCTCACTTATAAAGTATAGTTGCCTAGCAGTTTGGCAGGTGTCCATAATGTATTTCATATGTCTCATCTTCATAAGTATATGCATGATTCAAAGACTACTATTCCCCAAACAGAGTTGGAGACTTGATAGTAGAGCCTGATTTAACTTTTGTTAGACAACCAGTTCGGGTTGTAGCAAGAGATGAGAAGAAATTGAGGGCCAAGATAGTCAAGTTGGTGATGGTTCAGTAGAGTGACAATAAGAAGGATTGTACTTGGGAGACAGGGCACAAGATTCGAGATGGTTATCCTGATCTATTTTGATGGTATGTCTATTGTAGATTTACACAGATTGGTTGCTAGGAAATGATATAGATGATTGCTATTTTTGCTAGTTAGTTCTGACTAAATTTCGAGGATGAAATTCTTTATGAAGGGAAGTCTGTAACACCCCTAATTTTAGTGATATTATTCAAGAAATTTAAGTAGAATAAATTAAATAGAATAACATAGATAATGAGATAGAGGTTGACCAATAAACTAGGTGGTCGTGCTTAATTAAAATAAATGAACTTATATAAATAGTTAGGATATTAAATATAGGGGCATTAGTTTAGTTAGCCGCCCATGTTTCCCGCCCTTATCTATCCCTTTAGTCATAAACATTCATTTTATCTCAAAAAAAATTATAACCGTTAGCAAGCAAGGCCGGCCATTAGGAAGAAGAGAAGAGGAAATCAATTTAAAAGCTTAGGATTCAAGCTAGAGAAATCAATCTCAATCAAACTTCAATTTCCTTATCCAATCTAAGGCGAATAATAATTTTTACATCTCAATTTTGATTTTTGCATCATATGGTTTCAGATTTAAGTATAAATCTGTTTTTATGATATATGAAATGATGATATGCTTGATTTTGATTTACATATGTTTAAACAAAGTTGTTTAAGAGAATATCTACACGGTTTAGGATAAAATCGAGGTGAAATGATTCTTAAATGCCATGGGAAAATTTTTGTTATAGAAAACATGATTTTGGAGATGGGTTTTAATTTTCATAATTTTCCGAGTTTATATGACTTTTATATAAATTTTCTAGTGAAGAAAATGATTTATTGAGTTATAAATTATTTATGGAGAAAATAAAGATTATTTTGTTTTGAAATTTTTATATGTTGGAAAACATATTAAAGTAGATTTTCTGGGATTTTTCCAGATTTTTCCTAAGTGTTTTGATGGATATATAAAATTATTTAAAGTATGAGACTTAAATGTTTTATATATTTAATTAAGGAGAATGGGCATTTTATTAAATAAGATTATTATTTATTTGTGAAAATTAGTGGTAGTGTTTTTCTGAAAAGAAATTGTTAACCAACGAGAATTTGACAAACAAAGGCAGGTTAGTTAAAAAGCTATCTTTTCTAAGTTAAAAACAAAGAAATCATACATTTAGCATGTTTCAGCCTTTTACCGTAGTAAATCTTCCAACCCAAAACATTCGACTAAGTTGAAAGGTTATAGCTTTCGACAAGGTCAAATCAATGCATATGGTATCAAGTTACTTGTATCATATGAATTGGACAAAGTCGATGGGTTCTTAAACGAAAGGTTGATGGCCAAAGATGTTGGGGTATGTTTGTTATATAAACTAAAGCTTTCATCTGCTTTTCTTTCCAATTAGAGCTTTCGACTTGGTTGTTTTCAACCAGGTAAAATGTTTGAAAGAAAGGTTTTAAACCTTTCGACAAAGTCGAAAGATTACTGCTGCTTCACCACTATTTTGGTTTGAAACCTTTCGATTACTGCCACTTATTATTATTTTGTTTTGACCCTTTCGACACAGTCGAAAGGTTATAGCCGCTTAATCCAACATTTCGAAGTAGTTTCTTTCGACATAGACGAAAGGTTAACTTGTTTTAAAAACCACTCGCTTCTCCCATTGCTTTCAAAAGGTTTCAAAGCTTTCGACTTAGATGATTTACCATTGTTTTATAACTGAAATGTAACCCAAACTTTCGAACGAGTTGCTTTAAAATAGCGAAGGTCTATTGTTTTAAGTAAAATGTTTAAAGCTTTCGAAGCAGAACTTCCGACAAGGTCGAAAGGTTGCTTCCAACGTAGTCGAGAGGTTTTGAAAGAGGACCTTTCACATGTTTTAACTTGAACCCAGTAAGTTGAAAAAAGATAAGATCTAATGGTTTCGAAAGGTTTATATTTTAAGAATTCAATGCTTTGGAAAGATTTGAAGTGTTGAATGTTTTCAGTAGTTTTGAAAGATTAGGATTCAAATGGTTGTTTTGAAGACCTTTCAACAAGGTCGGTTTTAACAGGTTTGCAAACCCATACTCTAAATTTTTAAAGAAAACTCATGGCTTATATAAAGAAGTTGTGTACTGACTTTAAGTATGTGATTTTGAAGAAGTATGATCTTGATAAAAATACAAGTTAAGCATGTTAGCTATGTTTTATGAAATGTTTTCGAGGACTTTAAAACCATTGGAGTGGTATTGTTAAATTGTTGTTTTACTTCTTTAATTATGAGTGTATTCACATGTTACCCATAACTGTATTTTAGGAAAAGGGGCAGAAAAACCAATAGGTTAACTCAATAGTTAATATAAATTACTTAAACTCCTGAATGAGTAGAATTGCATCCATAGAGTTAAGGAGAGCAAAAATATAGGATTCCTAAGCTTTGTAGTTATTGGAGGTAAACCTAAAGGTACATAGTAAAACTATGAAAACTATGATAAGAAGTTATTGGTGCATACAAAGAAGTTCATAGTAAACCCATGAAAACTATGATAAGGTAGTTATTGGTGGATACCAAAAGGTTTATAGTTATCCCATGAAAACTATGAATTAGAATAGTTGGCAGGGGCTAATTGATTTGTAGTGAACCATTGAAAACTATATTCGGGTTAAAAATTGAATCAACCAGTAGGTTCCTAGTAAACCCATGAAAACTAGGATAAGAGAGTGGCTAATGGAAGTATCAGTAGGTTCCTAGTCAACCCATGAAAACTAGGATGTGAAATGAGTTACTGGATAACTCCATAGGTTCCTAGTCAACCCATGAAAACTAGGATAAAGTGATTAGTTATAGAAATGAATAATAGGTTCAGGAGGACGCATGAATTAATTAAGTTAACTGGCATGAGCCTTTAGGTTCTTAGTGATCTCATGAAAACTATGAATAGGACAGGTTGTCCATTAAATATAACAAGTTAATAGTAAACCCATGAAAACTAAAAATATTAATAGTGACCCTAGAAATTATAATTATGACAGGGTGTCAGATTGAACCGGGAATGGGGAAATCTTAATTATTTTCAAGTATGCATATCATCATAATGTTTTAAAAAATATATGTTTTTAACCACTGTGGATGCATGAGCACAAAATATGGTTTTATAAAGATTTTAGGATACCAGTGAGGGGAAAACCCGTTCCGCTAAATGGCATGGTCTTATTATCTAAAAGGATTGAGATGTTAGATTATTATTCATACCAGACTTTATAACTGACTTGAAGTTTTTGTTTTCCCCTTATACTTTCGGGTACTCAATTTATTTTGAGTAGTTTGAGATTTAAGGTTCTCAGGTTTTCTTTTCTGACGAAAAAACTTCTGAAGGCGTGTAGGAAGCATATACTTATTTAGAGTTTTCTTTCCATTGTGTGTTTTGTTTGTAAAGGCAGATTTATTAGCCTTATTATTATCCCGCCTTTTGCCAAGGCCGTAATACCAAGAACTTGACTCGGAACCAAAGACAGGCTATCCTAATGATCGGTTGTACATAGTTCATTATGAAACACTGGCAAATTTGGTCTGAGTCTTGATCGAGCTACAATCAACATGACACAATAAGCAAAGCTGTGAAAGCCAACATTCCAAATTTCAGATCGATCGGAGTACGTTACTCAAGATATGGATCGATCAAGTTTCATGAGAGGCAAGTTTTATTCGCATCCATCCAGTTTGTATCCATCACCTTGCAACCATCCTATTCATATCATCAACTCCATCTCCATATTGCACATATCGATCAAGCACTATCAATCCATAAGTTCGGTTCGTATCGATCAACCCCTTCTTTCTATTTTGTATCGATCGTTCCATGGATCAATATGAAGTAAGCAACCAACAAGCATCGATACGAAACCAACCACTAAATGATCGATACGAAGGGCACGTGACAGCATCGATACAAAAGGAACATTCAAGAAATGATACAAAGAAGGCATAGTTAAGCAATGCAAAGTTCATGCGGCATAAAAAATGGATCTCTCCTGAACTATCACTCCACGTCAGCTGTCGATACGCAAAGGGATTGATACAAAAGGCTATCGATACGAAGGTATAGATACATACACTCCAGCCGCCTACAATATCAAACTTGGGTCGATTATAACTCGAGATCTATAAGTCCAAATGCTACCAAATTTTCGTACGAGCTTACCTACCTCCTCAAGAATGTGTTTGATCTATCTCAGCGCAAAAGGAGTAGATCTTGATTGATACAAAGAGCACTTGGATCGATCCCAAATGACATTTGATCGATCTGGTAGGTCCACCCATGTATGAGAAGGGGTGTTCCGAGATCTAAGCCAGATATTTCTAGGCTGCACCTATAAATAGCAGTCCGATGCCAACAGAAAAGGGACTTTTGGACTCTGCTACATCGTTACTCTACCGCAACTCCATTGTAACTCGAGTATTAGAGCATTTTACTGTTGTAATCAGTTGTCAATCAGCAATAAATAGAAAATCATTCGAAGTGGACGTATGCTACAACGCCGAACCGCTATAAATCTCTATCTTCTTCTAGTTCTGTTTACTTATCTTGGCATGTTTGTTAGATTAGCCTCTTTTTACATTTAAATTCTTCATTTTAATTTCTTCAAATGCTGGACTGAACATTAATGAACAAAAATCCAAATTATTCTTTAGTAAAAGTGTTAGGGGTAAACTACAGATAACTTCTATTTTGAACATTGAATCTGCTCAACTTCCAGTCAATTATCTGGGCATTCCTCTCAGCTGTACCAGTCTTAAAACAGTTGACTTTAACAAACTTATAGATAAAATTAAGAAAAGACTATCTACCTGGAATAATATGCTACTAACTTTCCCGGGTAGGTTGGAACTCATTAAGACTGTCATATACCCTATGATCTCCTTTTGGCTTCAAATTTGTCAAATGCCGATATGCGTCAGTAAGAAGATTGATTCTATTTGTGCCAACTTCCTATGGGGCAGCAAACAACACAAAATTAATTGGAATCAAGTATGTAAGCCTAAGGCAGAGGGTGGGCCGGGCTTAAGAAATATTCAGGATATACAAATAGCTAACTCTATTAAATTATTGTGGAAAGTGCTGGAGAATAAAAGCCTATGGGCAAAATGGATGACACATCGATATTGTAAAGATAAGCAAATTTGGACTATTATGGATGAACCCACTGCCTCTTCCACTTGGAAATCCATTCTCAAAGCAAGGGATAGTAGCAAAGGACTGATTGGTAAGTGTATTGCTAATGGACGAACAACTAGTCTTTGGTTTGAACCATGGATTCACGGGGAGACATTGGTGCACAAACTGGGGTGGCAAAGAATGGTCTACGCTGGTAATAGCAAACATCTAGTGTCTACGATGATCAGAGACCACGATTGGCATTTTGGAACTACTGAATTACCAACTGACATATGCAACATGGTGAAAAATATCAATATTGATAGACATAGCGGAGAGGACTACTGGTGGTGGCTACCTTCTAATAGTGGTGAATTCTCATTTAAATCAGCCTGGGACAACATACGAACGAAATCAAGCTCTGTAAATTGGCATAAGCATATATGGAATAGCATTTGTGCTCCTAAAATGGCCGTATGTAAATATTTTGCTGTTCTCAACAAACTGAATACGTTGATAGAATTCATACTTGGAATAATTCTATCGTTAATACTAATTGTGCTCTGCGTAACAATATGGAAGAAAGCCATAACCATCTATTTTTTGAATGCGACTACTCAAAAAATACATGGACTGAAGTCTGTCAACATATGCATATCAAATTACAACACCATTCTAATTTGCAAGGCATACTAGCACACATTACTCGTAGCCAGAATAGTAACAAACAACATATGCAGATAATCGATGCATGCATTGTGGCTACTGTGTGGCACCTATGGTGTGAAAGAAGCAATCGGTTATTTAATAAACAAAATCTTCCCTTCAAGGTCAGATCTGAACTTATAACTACTGATGTTCAAATTATGGTCTACAAATCGAGAAATAAATAAAGAGAGTACCGAACTTGTCAATGTCTTCGGCTTCACTCGGATGTTTTAGATCTCTCGTCTCGAAGCTGCCATTTGATAGTCTTGGAAATGTAGCGGCTCCCATTTCCGCCTATTTAGACATAGTAGAGCTGATGCACTTCTATCTTTTTAGATGCAGTGGATGTATTAGATAAGTGGTTGTAAAGATGATGTTCCCTGGTTGTAAAGATATGCGATTGATGTTCCCTGTTTGTACTTCCCAGCGGTAGCGGTGCTTGCGTTTCCTTTGGTATTGTGGGTCCGTTTATTTGTGGTTTTTGCTCTGATGTCTTTCTTATTTTCTTTTGTAGTCTATTATCTGCGTCGTCTCAGGTTATGATATAGTAGAGTGGTCAGTACGAGTGAGTTGTAAGAGGCTTGTTTTCACTTGTTTGACGTTGTATCTACGAATGTTGTAACCTGCCGTTTCTAATTAAAGTACCCATTTGCTTCAAAAAAAAATTTGGTACAAACAGTTTTATGCTTTCACTGAGAAGCAACGCTATTTTTCTCCTACTCTTTGAATCTACTACCGCTGTTGGATTTCTAAAATCTAAGAAGAAGATCCAGACCAATCATCTAGTAGTTCCTTCTATTCTATTCAGATTTCACCAGATCTAGGAAGGTGCTACGTCACTCAACATGGTTACTACTAGAACTGCTTCAACTGCTACAGATCCAGAAGGAAGAGATAGGCAAAATCCCATGAAGCTAGCCACAGCAGGCCAAGCCTCGATTAGAGCTCCAGATCCACAAGGTCTTATCACCAGGGAGGAGTTCTAGATCTTATTGCAAGAGCTATCTCAGAGCCGTCAGCAACTCACTTAGCAGATCTGTGCCAATACAGAGTTAGCGAACCAGCTAAATGAAGAAAGACGAAGGATATCTAGGAGGGATCGTACTTCTTACCCATCAACCAGAAACTTGACTTCTTCTTATTTCAATCATAGATCTACATGCCAACGGTTGGATGGAAACTATGCACGAGCCTCCGAGCATCAGCGTGTTGCGAATCTCGGACAAACCGGGGATTGACCTCCTACAGGACACCAAGCTGGCCCTTCTCCCGAGGAGGGGCACTTCCTTACCATGCTATGGATGACCATGCATCTGTTGTCGCTGTAGACTTAGAATCTAAGATTTGGAACCAAGTAAATTAACGCATCCATGCTCATGAAACCTATACTCCCAAAGATCGAGAGCTAAGGAGGCGAGAAATGGACCGTCGATTGGAATGCTAGTCGGGCCCGAGAAGCTTGTAATCATCACATCATCATCAATGACAAAAGGCATTTCGGTGATCGGGTCACTTTGATGGCCGAGGAGCGCTTCCAACATTTGCTCATCGAGCACACAATTGCTGTCGCGCACCTCCCCATTGGGTTGCAGGAGGATCAGTTGGTACAGAATCTATAACTAGATGAAGATAAAAGAAAATATTAGTAACGTCTTCCGACATGACTCTTGCATTTGGATGAATGGAAGAAGTGTTCGTAGTACCTTCCTTAAATTGACTCACATGTTGAGCCGATGCACCTTTAAAACCATGTAAATGTATTGGAGATAGGTGTGGTTAGTCAGGATCATATCTCGGAATAGCTGGGGGATCAACAGAAGAAGTATGCTCAAGTTGAGAGACTGGAGCCGCTTCAGAACGTGACTCATGATGCTCAACTTCGGATCCCTCTCCAACGTCCGGGTACTTGGTAGCTAATTTTCCTTTTCGAAGGCGATGACGGTATCGTGAAGAACTTTTGCCTCATCTCCAACTAGTACCTGATTTTCCAGTTCAAATTTATCAATAGTTGAAGGGTTGTGGGCCATTTTCTCGTCTTTGACCAAGCGGCTCCAAGCCATATATAGATGGAAGGGGTAACCTTTGAGCCAGTTGAGATTGTGATTCCTTAAAACATTAGCATTATATAAGACCATAAGATCTTCGAATTCGTCCTCCATCCTCGCTTCCATCGCTTTAACTTCACTCTCAATTCTGGCTTTGGCTTCCAGAACCTTCAAGTTCGTTGCATCCCTTTCTTCCTTAATCGACACCGTCTGCTCGCATGCCTCCTAAGAAACATTATTATCGTCGTCCTTTTCCTTGACAACCTCAGCGAACTTCGCCTTTAGCCCCTCATGCTCCTTCAACGCAGTATCTCTCTCCTCCATGATGAGGGTATTCTGGTGGCCCATCTCCTGAACCAAGTCCACATGAGACCACCACATTTTTTTCGTAGAATAACTTGCCTCGTCGTCTTTCTTTTGGGCCTTCATTTCCGCCTTTCTTGAAGACTCGGCCTTGTTGTTAAGTACTTTGATTTTTCGATTCTTAATAGAAACATCGGACTCCAATTTCTCGATTATTTTTTCCCACTCGAAGGCCACCGCTGAAGCTTTCTCCGCAGTTTTCACCCACTTTCTGTACTGACTGTAGATATCATGCACGTAATCATGTACCATCTTTTCTGCCTCGTTGGGGATTCACTTCAAGTTCTGAGGGAATATAAAGATGTCAAAGCAAATATTTCGAAAATCTTTTTTCAGCTTAGCAATTCTGATCGCTCCCTCCTCGGTGGGTTCTAAAGCGGCATGTTATGTGATAATGGGAGTTTCAGCCTCAGTCCCTCGACGTTGCTCGTTAGATCTCAAAATCTGAGGAGGCGCTATTTGATGTGAAGTCTTTGAAGATTATTTTCCATAATCGGAGGATTTTGAGGGACCTCTAGGTGGTGGAGAACGTGACCGAGAGCGACGCCTACTTTGGTATTGCCTCTCTATCTTTCTCTCTCTTTCATAACAGCTACGCTCTTGGCTAGAGCGGTTGCGATTTTAATCTCTTTCAGACTCACTTCTGCGACTTAGAATACTAGAAGAATGGCGTTTGGAATGAAAACTGCCAAGCATCGATCCTTGCCTCACCATTGTATCTCAAAAATGAAAAGAGAAGCAGAATTAGTTATCTCCTTAAACTAGAAAGCATATGATTAGAAGTTGTGTGGTGTCGTGAAGTATATGCATGCATGTGAAAACCCTCTAACAAATCGGTTGCGGCAGCCATGCTCATAAGAGTAGGCTCCTTTATATGTAAAGCACTTTGAAACCCCTCTAGTCCAAAATCTTGGAACAAAGTTAAGTCATCTGGGATGGGGACGTCCGCAAATCCTTTCAATAAACTCTCCAATTGTAGAGGACAAGTCTCCGCACTTATACTAGTTGTAACGGGCGGAGATATCACGGCAGTTTTTCGTCTCATGGCTTTATCGGCAATAGCCTTGCCTCTTCTTTTTAACTCTAAAGATCGAAAAATCTACGGAGGCACAACTGCGGGCTCATCTCCTACATGCACATTCTTATTATCGCACTGTTTCGTAATTACGACTCTAGGAGCTCTTCTCCCTCCATGCCTCGCAGGAGCCATTCTTAGAACTCCTGCCAATCCAATACTTTGGCCTCTTTCCATAAGCCCAACATCGATCGGGTTTTCATCGGTGAGAACTTCATCAATATCTCTAAGCTCAGCTGATCCCAATTGGAGTGTTCGTACAATCTCTTTAAATCGCTCTCCTTTAGGCTGTGGGATCAAAGATATAAAAGAAGTGAAGTATTAGACTCGGCATCAACTTGAATTACTCGGTTAATCGAGAAGAAGTTAGAACACTTATGTCTAACCAGCCACCGTTTGGCAAATCCCGATGGACACCAAACGAAGAACCATTCGATTTTGAAGAAACTTAGATTGCTCCAGGCTCCTGCCACTACTTGGCAATTTCTAACTTCTTCTAGATAGGTGAACGAAGAATTGTCCCTGTGACTTTTAATGTCGAATAGATATCTGACTTCCTCTACAGTTGGAGGTCAGAAAAGATACTCCATGAAGATAATGAACAAGCTGTTGCGCAGAGCGTATCCACTCGAATGTAATTGAGATGGAGCGATCCTTAATAAAAGAAGCACTTGCCGAATGAACTAATTGAAAGGGGGCAGTGTTCTAGCTACACACATGAATCTATTGCAATCATTATACCCTTTCGGGGGGTTGTGGACTCTATCTTTTGCTCCTGATAATAAGCCATCATCTAGAGAAAGTCTGTGCCTTAAGCATATCCTGTCCAGTATGTCTTCAAAATTTTTAGAGCGGATAGAATCATCTGGGTTCAGAATAAAAGTTGCACCCAAAATTTCATCCGGAGGGGGACTGTAACTTCAACAACAATCTCTGGCATCTGTATAACTGGAAGTGAAGGACTTGGACATGCTGCAACTCAGAACTTCTGGGATCCATAGCTATTGAACTCAGTAAAAACCATTAATAGCTGGCAAGAAACCCGTGTTCCCCCCGTGATTGTGAAGTGAATGATCATGTTGTGTAGCGCAGTGCTGCATAATACTTTAAATTTCTGCAAGTCCGAAAAATGTTATAACGACAAGACTTCGAGCATCAACCGCAGTGACCGTCATCGCTGACCGTCACAACCGTGCCAAGCTGACTTCGAAGAACAATCCATGTTAGAGTTCATTAAGTTTGTCAAGTTATAGTTCCATCGACGAGCTCCGAAGGGCAGTCAAATATGCAGTTTAGCAGCTATGTCCAGATATGTAGGGATGAAGCTCGTCGAAATCAAACATTCGATTATGTAAAAGTTTCATATCCATCCATTTGAAGGCTACAAGAGCTCATATCCATCAATACGAATGATCTCCAAAGACTGTCTATTTCGTGTCAATAACCATCGATATGAAGCATGTATTCCAACTTCTCAGATCGATCCAAGAGAGGATCGATACGAAGGGATGACTTAAAACAACCATCCAAAATTGTTGCAACTCAAATTTCACATCAACATAGGAAAGGATCGATATGAAACTCGATCCTAACCAAAACTAAAGAACTTGATAATGACCCGTGAATGTGCAGACATGAACAGGAGTCAAGTTAACATACGTGCATGTATGACAAACTAACATTCAATTTTCAAAATTAACAGGAATTGAATGCTCATCTGATGACAATCAAAACAACGAACAAAAAATTCCTAGCACCCAGCACTTAATTGCATCAAAACACTGTACGATCACTGGCAGTCAACAATTCAGCATTTATATTACTGGAAATCAATCAAAGGTAACATCTCTTGATGAAACATCAATGACTATTCAACGAATCAGATAGAGCTTTTTCGAAATAAAGAATGCAGCTTTTCAAAGCACATAATGTTCACACAAGACATAGTTTAGGGGGCAAATGTTATCCCGCCTTTTGGCAATGCCGTAATACTAAGAACTTGACTCGAAACCAAAGATAGGCTGTCCCGACGATCAGTTGTACATAGGTTCATTATGGACTGGAAAATTTGGTCTGAGTCCGGATCGAGCTACAATCAACATGACACGACAAGCAACACCTTAAAAGCCAACGTTTCAAATTTCAAATCAATCAGAATTCATGTGCTCAAGATATGGATCGATCAAGTTTCATGAGAGGCAAGTTTTATTCATATCCATTCAGTTTGTACCCATCACCTTGCAACCATCCTGTTCGTATCCATCAACTCCATTTCCATCTTGTTCATATCAATCAAGCACCATCTATCCATAAGTTCGGTTCGAATCGATCAACCACTTCTTTCTGTTTCGTATCAATCATTCCAGGGATCGATACGAAGTAAGCAACCAACAAGCATTGATACGAAAGCACCAAATGATCAATATGAAGCACACGTGACAACATCGATACGAAAGGAACTTCCAAGCAACGATATGAAGATGGCATAGTCGAGCAATGAAAATGGTCATGCGACATAAAAATGGATCTCTCCTAAACTATCGCTCCACTTCATCTGATCGATACGCAGAGGAATCGATACGAAAGGCTATCGATATGAAGGTATCGATACGTACACTCCAGCCGCCTACAATATCTAACTTGGATCGATCATAAATTGAGATCTACAAGTCCAAATGCTACAAAATTTTCACAAGAGCTTACCTACCTCCTCAAGAATATCTCTGATCGATCTCAGTCCAAAAGGAGTAGATCTTGATCGATACGAAGGCCACTTGGACCAATCATGGATCGATCCTAAACGACATTGGATCGATCTGGTAGGGCCACCCACATGTGAGAAGGGGTATTCCAAGATCTAAGCTAGATATTTCCAGACTGCACCTATAAATAGCACTCCAACGCCAACAGAAAAGGGACTTATGGACTTTTCTAGGCCGTTACTCTACCGCAACTCCTTTGTAACTCGAGTGTTAGAGTACTTTACTATTTTAATCAGTTGTTAATCAGCAATAAACAAAACATCATTCAAAGTGGACGTAGCTACAACGTCGAACCACTATAAATCTCTGTCTTCTTCTATTTCTGTTTGCATATCTTGGCGTTTTTGTTAGAATAGTCTTTTTTTACATTTAAATTCTTCATTTTAATCTCTTCAAAAACGTCCGAAAGTGTTGTGCCCAATTTTGGTACAAACATTTACTATATTCTCTGATCAACCAAAGGGGCACCTTCATATGTCGCTCTTGGTGTATTTGTAATAATTATATTTTGTTGAACGTAGTTAACGTAATTTAGGGATTTTTTAATAAACAAAAAATGTTTTGGATTGAACGTGGAATTATGTTTTTGAATTGTTAAATTTTTTACATATATCTGTGATCTGTATATCAACTTATCTAACATCACTGTATTTGGTCGCCGAAGATTAATAACTATGGATGACTGCAGCATCTGTAGCCATTGGTTTTGGGCCTCTAAGTAGGGGAAAGTACCCTCTTCGGGCTTTAACATCGGATATAAGAAGATCGGCTCTGTATAACTAAAGTTGTGTTTAATTTAAATTTGAAAATTTAAATCTTTTTATACTTAACTCGTTTCCGACATTTCGACCTTATATATCCATCGCCAGGGAAGAGGCTAGGTGGGCCAACGCATTGTTGCTCCTGAACACCTCCTTAGTTTAAGCACCTCACATCCGGATCTCATGAATAAAAAAATCCAGTCTACTCGTCGGCTTTTAGATCCAAGATTAAACCACTAAATTTGTAATAGTTTTCTTTAAATTGTTTATTTAAATTCTTTTTAAATAGACTATAAAACTTCCAAACCATCGTTAATACACTTAATTATCCATTTGAAAACATTTATAAAATATTTGGAATAGAATCATTAGGTTTAAAATTTCATTTCTAAAGTAAAACGACAGCAAAAAAAGTGCTGCGGAAAGTGTTTAAAAGCTAATTCGATTTAAAACAACTTTTTCAATATTTGAAGTCCATAATTTCTAATTCAAATCTCTTTTAAACTATTTTAAAAGATATTTAGAATTTATTTTATATCTTAAATAATTTTAAATATCATTTTCAAAGAAATCAAGCTTTGGATTCCAAACTGTAGAATCATGATTTTTCCTAAAACTTGTTTTACTCATATTTCAAAATCTGCTTATCGAAATCTCGATTTTCTTTCTTTGTTTGAAAACTATGAATATCATAGTTTGAAAACAAACTTCTTAACTCTAAGAATTCTGAGTTATATTCCATTCTATATACTTGTTTGACTTTTATGGTGCGAAGTCGTGAACTGTCGTTACGCGACACGCTTATTTTTGACTGAATTTTCAGTTATCATTCAAACTTCACCAAAACTCTTTTATATATTTATAAAATATTATAAGCTCATTTTAAAACCATTTTAAAGAGGTTTAACATTCCATATACATAAATTTATTATAATAGAGGAAAGTGATTTCCTTTGTGCTTATCGACGTGTATTTCCATGACTTGCATGTATATTCCATATTTATATTTAACAACCATCATCAACAATCATAATCAAACATATAAAACATCAAATATCATATAATACTATAGTTTAGGAGTTTCTCACTTATATTTTATGTTGCTAGTTACTTTTCCAAACATTCAACAACCAAACATCCAAACATCATTAACATTCAAATAGTTATGTTAAACATTTATAACTACTTACAATGGTTTAAAGTTAGATTTCTCACCATCATTGCTTCCTAACATATCGGACAATAGTTCTTCTACGATCGCATGAAAGCTTTTAGAATTGATCCTTAGACTCTTTAGAAGGCTCGGCCAAGACTTAAAGAGGATGGCCAAAAGTATATAAGAGAAGTGCTAAAGCTTCGACCATGAATTTACTAAACTATGTTATTTTATCTCGGATTTTTGGACATTCTACTCTCAAAATTTGAAAAGGTTGTTAACTAGAAAATTATTGCACTTTCTTTTCTCTTGAATTCGAAATAATAAAAACTTAATTTCAACTAATTTTGAGGAAGATATGATCAAAAGAAGATAGGGTATTCACGGATTCATAAAAACAAAGCTCGAAAATTGACTATAAAAGGTGGAATTTTGACATAGTTAGGCTCAAAATTTGAAGAAGTGCTAAATATGGAAGTTGTAACAATAGAATTATAAATAGTTCAAAAAAAGAATTACTTCATATAGATCATTTATGGAGGAGTTATACTTGAATGAAAAAGAGATATTTTCAACCATTAAAACTGGGCTAGAATATGCCTTAGAAAGAATGGTGTCTTAGAGCATTGCTAAGCCTCGTATGGGAAGAAGTGGTCAACTAGAAAGTTGTAGTAACTAAAGTTTTGAAAGGTTTTGGTAAAAGAATTTCCTCATTTCATTCGGTTTCGAGAGATTTATGGAGGAATGAAGAAAAGGCAAAATGGGTTGGTATTTATAGGCAAGTGGAGAGGTAGAAAATATCTTCACCTTACATCATCCATCATCACCAAACATCATTACATCCACCCACTCCCTAAATCACTCTAGGATGGGCTGAAGTGATCTTCACATGGGTGCATCCATGTACTTGTGTTAGTCCTTGAGAAGGATGGTTTTGATGACAACAACCTTAGGACTTATTATAAAATATAAATACTAACATTATAGTTTAGATATATATATGCAGTATATAAACATGGAGGTACCAAGAATGAAGACTGTACAGTATAGAGATACAAGACTGATGAATTTAAAGATCGGAGATATCAAGATTGAAGACTTATAAGTATCAAGATATCAAGAGTTCAAGATTTCAAGAGTACAAGATAAGTATTGAGTCTAGAATTATGTTAAAACTTCTTGAAAGCATTTACATCTTTATTAGAAATATATTCGTGGAATGGAATCCACTACGAGCTTGTTAAAGGGATGGAACCTTAGTGGGATGGAACCCATGAAAATATCTGGTGGAACATATAGTGGTCCTATTTTGATATCTACAAATTTTATGAAAATGCTTTTCAAAAATATATCTCTTATTTTAAAATGTTTTCAAAACCATCTTTTCAAAAAGACATCGGTCCTGTTTGAAATACTTTAGCCTCAAAATTATCTTTATCAATTTTAATATTTTGATTTCAAAATTGTCCTTGATTTTAAATTATCTCTTGTTTTAATATTTAGCTTTTAAATGTTTGTATACTTAGATTTTAAATCACTTTATAGATTAAGATTATATATTGAAAAATTACTTTCTAAAACTCTCTTATATATTTAAAATATGTTCAAGTATATTTATAAAAGTTTGGAAATTGTTTTGAAAAATTGTAGAAACCAGTTTTAATAAAAAAAAATATAAATGACCATTTTTGCCTAGAGCATGTCGACATACTCCTACCCCCATGTCGACATGGTGTCCGTTAATATTCAAAATTCAAATTTTCAAAAGAAGTGTCTATTCGTCGTATCCTTTCACGAAAAGATATGGCTGTTGATCTTCTATAAAAAATTTAATCAAATTTCACTTATTTTCTCTCCTCTTCATCTTCCACATTTATTCTAAAGAATCTCAAAAATATACTCTGCTGGAATACCAAGTGAATCAAACTTGAATATCTCTTTTTTGATTCTCTGCCACTCTCTCCATAAGATCTTAGTGTTATTCAAAGTTATAGGATTATTTGTGAATCAAACTGTTGAGTAAAAGGTGCATTTGAGACATGAAATCAATTGGGTGTGATTATTGCCCCGGAAATCGATTAGATGATCTTATGGCCTGGTTAATCAAGAGAGTTTGCCCCAGACTCGAATACATGAGGGTGTACCTTGTGGCTTTGAAATCGAGGGTACAATCTGGAAGATTATTTTGAAAAGAAATCCATATAATTGTGTGGGACTGGATGTAAGATAACTCCGAACCAGTATAAAATCCTGGTGTGTTCTTTCCTTTACTGATTTACTTATTATTTGCATCTGTGTCTGATTCTGTGATTATATATGTGTCTGTGTATTGTATTTGTCGGTGATTAAATTACATAAGTTTGAAAAGATTTTTTAAATCCAAAAACACCTTCACCCCCTCTCTAGTGTTATTCTAGCCTTAGGATCAATAATCCGCATTTTTAACATTTGGTATCAGTGCAAGGTTTTCAAAGTTTTCATATTCTGAATTTTGAGAAATTAAAAAAAAGGCTATTTTTGAGAAGTTTGTTAACGCTTGTTTAAATCTGTTCAAATCATCATTGTCTTCTTTGTTTAATGCATAAGTATGTTTATATATATTCTATCTTAATTTTTCACAGGTACTTTAATATTAGTTTAAGGGGGTGTAACAAGCCGCATGTTTTACGATTGTGTATTTAAATATTTTATTTAAATATAGCATCGTTAGTCGGATTATAGTCCGAAATACTACTTTTTGCATGCAGTCCAATTAGGACTCGGGACCACTTCCATTGAGTTCAAAATGCCGTTTGCGACCTTTTTGCGTATAAACTTCTATATGTTTGGAGCTAGCTAAACAAATTTGACCTTTGCACTTTGGGCTTTGGGTTTGGGTTCGCCTAAACTATTAACTCTAGCTCCACCCCCACTTCTCTTCATTCACTTTCATTTCCCAACACTCCAAGCTTTCATAAAAATAGGGGAAGAGAAAAAGAATTAGAATTCCTAAGCCCTAGTTCCATTGCAAATCCAAGTTCTAACTCCAAATACAAAGAGAAGCTATTGGTAAGCATCCTCTTCTTCTTCTCCACCTCATTCTACCTTCAATTTCAGAAATCCCTAAAGTCTAACTTAGGAAATGTTTTTCTTTTAAGCTTAGATTCAAGCTTCTTAGGTTTGAATTGAAGAGTGATTGTTCTTGCCTTGCTCTATAGCTTCTCCATCCTTGTTTTTGTAAAAAGGTGAGATTTTTATCTCACATCTAAGTCTACAATTATCTTTGATTGTTAGGTAGGAATTCCTAACATCTTTACGTGTTCATTTGATTTTGATTTTGATTGATTTGGTGAATATTCCAATTTTTGGTGTTTTGAAAACAAAATCTATGAAAAACCTTATATGCATGTTGACATGTCGATCGTAGTGTATTGGCGAGTCTACAAAGTTGGGTAGTCGTTTGGCGTAAACCCCTCCTAATCATCACTCATCTGATTGCTACCGATGTAATTTGGCCATCAATGGCCTAGGTGGGAAAATACCCCAAGCTTCAGTTTCATACGTCTGAGACAAATGATACAGACGTCTGAATACTATTCTGGGGAAAATTTCATTTCCTTAGGTCAGACGTCTGAATTTGCTTGTGATCAACCCGAGAGCAAATAGGCTAAAATTAGCCATTTTCAAACGTCTGAATTTAATGACTCAGACGTCTGAATAATGGTCTGGAAAACATTTATTTTCCAGTTTCAGACGTTTGAATCATTATTTTCAGACGTCTGAATCTACTTATCTCATCCCAATTTCCCTAAGTTGTTTGGGTTTCCAATTTTAATCGATTCGGGTTGATCCAACCTATTGTTATCATCTATCGACTTTGATGACTTCCTTTACTTGGAAATTTTGGGAATATCCATTTGGATGGATTCAGTATTGATTTTTATGGATTTGATTCATGGCTTCGAATGTGAATTTTGGTGATTGATTGTTTTTACAATCATTTTTGTGATTTGTCACTTTAAAAATACAAAGTTTTCCATACTAGTAGTAAAAATCAAAACTCTTTCATCAAAACGATTGTGACACTATTTTATAACAAAACTTGTTTCTTCAACCATTTTCCAAACTATTATTATATACAAAGCTTTACCTCGTTCGTTTTAGAAATCTAATTAAACGGCTTAGTAAAACAAGTGGTATGAAACGCATGCGTTTACTTCGTCGGTTAATTTTTGGACTTGTTCGATTGAAACTTTGTGACAACTTTCGAGTGGAGATTTACAATTTGTTCGTAAATACTTAAGTTAAGAAAGTGGTTATGGGACATGAAGCTAAACTAATCTATTTACTAGCTTAGCGTAATTGACACTTCTTGATAATCGACGATGATCATTTTGTGATTTAGACTAGCAATGTGCGTTGTCTCTTTGTCTGCGAGGGAGACTAAACCCCATTTCTGTGGAGCTTTGGCTCAAAATTGGTGGGGTAGCGACCCATGGTCTTCGGACCATTTTTTGGAGCTTCAGCTCAAAATAAATTGTTAGCAACCATGGAATAGCGTTCCATTTTGTGATACACGTGTTGGTGAGTTTTCATACACCCGTTTTGTGATTGGCCTCCCCTTCTTTGTGATTTCTAGATTTCTATTGATGATTTTTAGAATTTGTGTTTCACCAATTTTTTTGATTATATTGATAAGTTCTATCAATATTTTGCATTGGTGAATTTGTTTTTCAACAACGTTTACAATTAGCATTGTGATATTTGCCAATATTTGTGACTTGCTGAATAAAAATAAAGAGTATGACATTCTTTTTGATCTTTGAGAAGATTCTTGTGATATTGATTAATCTCTGGTTGATTTTCAATTAATACTTATCACAGTATGGCTTTACGGTTATCATACGTTTTTGTCATATCTCTTATCCTATATCATTTTATCTGATATTTATAGCTAGACTGATCCGTTTATTATTTTCTTATTAAATAATACTCGGGTCAGACCAAGATGTTACAGATGCTTTTGCTTGACTCTAATATGGAGCCATCATCTGACTTTTGTCTTACTACATTAGATTTGTAGTTTTTGTTGATATACATTAGAGATAGAGACTCTTTGATGTATACATATTCTTTTGTGTAGCACTTGTATCTATTCTTTTGTGTTATTGTGGATCTTGTTTGACCACTACTCTGATGTATACACTTTCATGTGTTATATTCATATCTGTTTCCGCCTTAGAGATATGAACTTCTATGGCTGATTTGGGTTACGTTTATTTCTATATTTGTTTCCGAAGATATTATAGCCACTGTGTAGCGGTTTTGAGTTTGCATCGGTATGTTGGATTTCCTCTTGAAATGAAATGCATGTTACACTATTTGACATATCGGTGCTCGCACAAAGCAATTACATGGATAGTCGCTCCTCAACAGCCTTACTCTTCGTGCTAGTTGACGGCATTACTCCATAGTGTCCTTGGCTAGCGTGAGTATAGAGGTGAGGCGTCACAGCTTGGTATCGGAGCCAAACTTCGAAACAATGTAGAATATTCTAGGAAGAATCATCGTCCTAAGTCCATCTTAAGTGCCGTGCCTTGGGATTTAATTCGAGTCTTCGTACCATCTTATCCTATTTTCTTTTATGATGCCTTTTTTTATCAATCATTATTGTTTGATATTCATTTGGTGAATAACCTTTTTTCTTCTTCTTTCTTTTTTTCTTAAAGAAGAGAAATGATTAGACCTGGCTGTCCCAGAGCCGATCAATCTAGTGCTACTCCCCAGGATGGAGTATTTATGTCTGCACAACAGCTTCTTGATCTTGTAAAGAACGCGCAAGCTGTCGGACCCATTCCAGAGCCTACTCATCCAAAATCTGGATTTGTACGCCTGTGCAGTGATTACACAAATTTGGGTGGGTTCCGAGGGCGTTATCGAAGTCCAAGCTTGGCTTAGAACATGCGATCGCATCTTTTCTCGCATGAATCTTATTGATCTTCACTGAGTCCAAGTGGCTTCTAGCATGCTCCAAGAAAGAGCAATAGATTGGTATGAGCTTCTTATTTCTGAAATAGTCAATGCGGATCTTACTTGGGAGCAATTCCAGAAAAGATTCGAATCAAAGTTTGTGCCGGAAGCCGAAATAGTGACTTTGGTCCGTCGTTTTATTGACCTTGTTCAAGGTGAATCTTCTGTGACATTATATGTCACATCTTTCGAATCTCTTTCTAAATACGGGGTTGAGTGCATTAACATCCCATTGAAGAAGAATCAGAGATTCGTCTATGGCTTGAATAAAAATCTCAAGAAGCCATTACTTCTGAAATTGGAAGTTTCTTTTGGCCAACTTATTGATATCGCTCTTCGACTTGAAGAGGCAGATAAGGAAAGTGATGTTGAATTTGTGGATGCTAAACCAAACTTCAACAACAATAAGAAAAGGACTAAAAAGTTCAAAGGCCCTTATCCCAATTAGAAAGGGAAGCAAGCAACTCCTGTAGCAAAGACTTCTACCTGTAGTGGAGGGCAATGCTATAATTGCGGTTCTAAGGACCATTATGCTAATAAGTATTCAAAGCCCCTTTCTTGTCGCTATTGTAAAAGTTTGGGTCATTATATATCTGCATGTCCCAAACTTCGAGGCAAGAAGGAGGAAAAGCTAAATGTCGTACAAGCTCCTAGTAACACATCTCGTGGTCAAGGTATTTCTCATTCTATCCTTGATGGCATTATTATGTTTCGTGATCAACCTGTTCGAGTTCTTTTTGATATGGGTGCATCCCATTCTTTTATACCAAAAGAACTTGTTGATACTTTTACTTTGAGTGTTATGGCTTTAATGACTTCTTTGAGAATTGCGAATCCGGTTGGTGGATCTGCAACACTCAGTTTGCTTTGTAAAGATGTCGAGATTATTTTGTGTGATTTTTCTTTCCGAGCCGATTTCCATGTCATGCGTTACTTAGGCTTCGGAATGATTTTGGGAATGGATTGACTTAACCGTTATGAAGCCCAAATCCTATGTCCTGAGCGGACTATTCATCTTCGGCATCCTCAATCTGTTAAGCAGATTTCTATTGTTCTTAAAGATTCGGATTCCAACTTGGTAGCATTTTATATTCTTCAAACCCTCGTGATGACGATAATGATGATGAGGAAGATGTCATTTCTCTTATTCATGTTGTTCGTGAATTTTTGGACATATTTGAGCCTGCTCTAGGATTACCACCTAAGCGAGCAATTGAGTTCAGAATCAATCTAATCCCTGGAGCTATGCCTATCACTCGTCCTCCTTATCGTATGTCCAATAAAGAAAATAAGGAGATGTGCAAACAGTTATCCGAATTGGAGACGAAGCAATTTATTCGTTCTAGTTCCTCTCCTTGGAGAGCTTCAGCTATTTTTGTGAAGAAATCTGATGGTACACTTAGGCTTTGCATTGACTACCGCAAGCTTAATGATCTTACTATCAAGAATAAATATCTTTTACCTCGGATTGATGATTTATTCGACCAACTTAGTGGTGCTAGAGTCTTTTCACAATTAGACTTAGCAACCAGTTTTCATCAGCTTCGTATTGCAGAGGATAACATTCCTTTGACATCATTCCGTACTCGTTATGAATCATATGAATGGCTTGTTAAGCTATTTGGTCTAACAAATGATCCAGCTTATTTCGTTGACCTTATGAATCGAGTTTTCAAAGATTTCCTCGATCGATTCGTTCTCATCTTTATAGATGATATTCTTGTGCATTCTAAAACCGAGGAAGAGCATGAAAAGCATCTTCAAATTGTGTTGGAAACTCTTAGAAGCAATCAATTGAAAGCAAAAAAAATTAATGCCATTTTTGGCAATCTCGTGTGAAATTTCTCGGCCATATTATTTTCAAATCCGGAATTTCCGTGGATCCTTCAATGATTGTAGCGATTCAAAATTAGAAGAGACCCGAAAGCGTTACGGAAATCCATAGCTTTCTTGGATTGGCGGGCTATTAGTGTCGGTTCATGAACGACTTTTCTAAAATTTCCGTGCCTCTTACTAGCTTGACAAAGAAAAGAGTTAAATACATTTGGTCGGACAAATGTGAAGGTTCTTTTCAGAAATTAAAAGAACTCCTTTCTGATGCTCCTACTCTTGTGATTCCCGAGGAGAACCAAGATTTTATTGTTTATACCGATGCTAGTCGTGTTGGTTTGGGAGCCGTTCTTGTGCAAAGAGGGCGTGTTATTGCTTATGCTTCTAGGCGATTGAAGCCAGCCGAGACTAGATATGCCACTCATGATTAGAGATCGCAGCTATTATTTTCGCCCTTCGAATTTGGCGTCATTATCCATTGGGAGAGAAATTTGTTCTCTATACCGATCATAAATCTTTAAAGTATTTACTTTTCTCAAAAGGAACATAATTTGCATCAACAACGTCGGCTCGAGTTCCTTGCATCTTATGATCTTGATATTCTTTATACTCCCGGAAAGGGAAATCGTGTTGCCGATGCACTTAGTCGTAAGCAACAAGCGATTATTTCTATGATGATATCCGAGTAGAATGATCTTGAGACTTTATCCACTTGTGAGATTCGAGATTGTGAATTTGATTTATGTTCGTGTTTTGTTCTACGTAGCCTTGAGGCTTATCCTTCTCTTTTTGACCGCATTCTTGAAGCTCAAAAGCTAGATCCCGAATTGGCTCTTCTTAGCCATGATTGTAGGGACAAAATTGATATTGAAGGTTTGAAAGACTTTGATATTGATTCTCGTGGCGGCATTCGAAAATTTGGTAGACTTATCGTGCCAAATATTAGTAATCTTCGTAATGGTATTTTAGAATATTCTCATCGTTCTAAATCTACCATTCATCCCGGTAGTAGTAAAATGTACGCGGATATGAAGCGACTCTATTATTGGAATGGATTGAAATCCGATATTGCTAACTTTGTTAAGCATTGCATGACTTGCCAACTTGTCAAGGCCGAGCATCAAAGGCCCGGTGGGTTATTGCAACCTTTGGACATTACGATTTGGAAGTGAGATCAAATTTTCATGGACTTTATTGACGGCCATCCCCATTCTCGTTCGGGTCATGATAGCCTATGGGTGATAGTTGATAGACTTACTAAATCCGTCCATTTCATTCCCGTTCGGTCCAACCGAACAGTACCTCTTTTGGCCAAATTCTTATCAAAGAAATTGTTAAATTGCATGGAGTCCCTACTTCTATTGTTAGCGATCGTGATCCATTGTTTACTAGTGGATTTTGGAAGAGTCTTCAAAAAGCTTTGGGAACAAAGCATAATTTTAGCACCGCTTATAATCCTTAGTCTGATGGACAAACTGAGCGTGTGAATCAAACTCTTGAAGATCTTCTTCATGCATGTGTTCTTGATTTTGGTGGAAGTTGGGAAGATGATATTTCTCTTGTTGAGTTTTCCTATAATAATAGCTTCCAATCCAGTATTGGTATGGCACCTTTTGAAGCACTCTATGGAAGGCCATGCTAATCTCCTTCTTGTTGGCTTGAGGCCGGTGAGAAGCTGGTTTTAGGTCCAGACTTTATTCGTGATTCCACAGAAAAGATTGATTGTATCCGGCATAGAATAAAAGAAGCTCAAAGTAGGCAAAAATCCTATGTCGATAACCGAAGAAGGAAATTGGAATTTTCTGTGGGAGATTTTGTGTTTATTCGTGTTTCACCTATGAAGGGTGTCGTGCGTTTAAGTTGATCGGGAAAATTAGCACCTCGATATATTGGTCCATTTCCCATCATCGAACGTATTGGTTCCGAAGCATATCACCTTTTGCTACCGGCTCAATTTTCTGCTATTCATGACGTGCTTCACGTTTCTCAACTACGGAAATGCTTTCGAGATTCTAATTCTATTCTTGAGCCCGGTGTTATTGAAGAAATTGAAGTTTCGCCTAATTTAACTTATGAGCAACATCCTATTCGTATCATTGCTTCGGAGGTTAAATGCCTTCGAAATAAAGATGCCCCTCTTGTGAAGGTTCAATGGTCTTCAAATCTTAAGGATTGTTCTTGGCAATCCAGAGAATTCATCGAGCGAATACATTCGGACTTACTCTCTCGTGCTCTTTGAGGTGAACTTCTTATTTCAAATTTCTTTTGTGTTGATACGCTTTTATGGTTGTTACTTTTGTTTTCTTCTTACATATTGTGAGGATGCAATTTCTTTAAGGAGGGGAGTCTGTAACAACCCGCATATTTTACGATTGTGTATTTAAATATTTTATTTAAATATAGCACCGTTAGTCAGATTATAGTCCGAAATGCTACTTTTGCATGCGGTCTAATTAGGACTCGGGACCACTTCCATTGGGTTCAAAATGCCGTTTGCGACCTTTTTGAGTATAAACTTCGATATGTTTGGAGCTAGCTAAAAATTTGACCTTTGCACTTTGGGCTTTGGGTTTGGGTTTGGGTTAGCCTAAACTATTAACTCTAGCTCCACCCCCACTTCTCTTCATTCACTTTCATTTCCCAACACTCCAAGCTTTCATAAAAATGGGGGAAGAGAAAACAAATTAGAATTCCTAAGCCCTAGTTCCATTGCAAATCTAAATTCTAACTCCAAATTCAAAGAGAAGCTATTCGTAAGCATCCTCTTCTTCTTCTCCAACTCATTATACCTTCAATTTCAAAAATCCCTGAAGTCTAGCTTAGGAAATTTTTTTCTTTTAAGCTTAGCTTCAAGCTTCTTAAGTTGGAATTGAAGAGTGATTGTTCTTGCCTTGCTCTATAGCTTCTCCATCCTTGTTTTTGTGAAAAAGGTGAGATTTTTATCTCACGTCTAAGTCTATAATTATCTTTGATTGTTAGGTATGAATTCCTAACATCTTTACGTGTTCATTTGATTTTGATTTGGATTGATTTGGTGAATATTTCAATTTTTGGTGTTTTGAAAACAAAATCTATGAAAAACCTTATATGAATGTTGGACATGTTGATCGGAGTGTATTGGTGAGTCTTTAAAGTTGGGTAGTCGTTTGGCGTAAACCCCTCGTAATCGTCACTCATCCGATTGATACCGATATAATTTGGCCATCAATGGCCTGGGGAGAAAATACCCCAAGCTTCAGTTTCAGACGTCTGAAACAAATGATTCAGACATCTGAATACTGTTCTGGGAAAAATTTCATTTCCCCAGGTCAGACGTCTGAATTATAAATTTCAGACGTCTGAATTTGCTCGTGATCAACCCGAGAGCAAATAGGCTAAAATTAGCCATTTTCAGACGTCTGAATTTAATGACTCAGACGTTTGAATAATGGTCTGGAAAACATTTATTTTCCAGTTTCAGACGTTTGAATCATTATTTTTAGACGTCTGAATCTGCTTATCTCAGCCCAATTTGCCTAAGTTGTTTGGGTTTCCCATTTTAATCGATTCGGGTTGATCCGACCTATTGTTATCATCTATCGACTTTGATTACTTCCTTTATTTGGAAATTTTAGGAATATCCATTTGGATGGATTCAGTATTGATTTTTATGGATTTGATTCACGGCTTCGAATGTGAATTTTGGTGATTGATTGTTTTTACAATCATTTCTGTGATTTGTCACTTTAAAAATACAAAGGTTTCCATACTAATAGTAAATATCAAAACTCTTTCATCAAAATGATTTCGAAACTATTTTATTACAAAACTTGTTTCTTTAACCGTTTTCCAAACTATTAGTATATACAAGCCTTTACTCATTCGTCTGAGAAATCTAATTAAACGGCTTAGTAAAACAAGTGGTATGAAACGCATGTGTTTACTTCGTTGGTTAATTTTTGGACTTGTTCGATTGAAACTTTGTGACAACTTTCGAGTGGAGACTTACAATTTGTTCGTAAATACTTAAGTTAAGCAAGTGGTTATGGGACATGAAGCTAAACTCATCTGTTTACTAGCTTAGTGTAATTGACACTTCTTGATGATCGATAATGATCATTTTGTAATTTATACTAGCAATGTGCGATGTCTCTTTGTCTGCGAGGGAGACTAAACCCTGTTTCTATGGAGCTTCGGCTCAAAATTAGTGGGGCAGCAACCCATGGTCTTCGGACCATTTTGTGGAGCTTCGGCTCAAAATAAATGGTTAGCAACCATGGAATAGCGTTCATTTTGTGATACACGTGTTGGTGAGTTTTCATGCTCCCGTTTTGTGATAGGCCTCCCCCTCTTTGTGATTTTTGGATTTCTATTGATGATTTCTAGAATTTTTGTTTCACCAATTTTGTGATTACATTGATAGGTTCTATCAATATTTGTGCATTGGTGAATTTGTGTTTCAACAACTTTTATAGTTGGCATTGTGATGTTTGCCAATATTTGTGACATGGTGAATAAAAATAAAGAGTATGACATTCTTTTTTATCTTCGAGAAGATTCTTGTGATATTGATTAATCTCTGGTTGATTTTCAATTACATACTTATCACAGTATGGCATTACGGTTACCATACGTTTTTGTCATATCTCTTATCCTATATCATTTTATCTGATATTTATAGCTAGACTGATCTGTTTATTATTTTCTTATTAAATAATACTCGGGTTAGACCGAGATGTTACAGGTGCTTCTGCTTGACTGTACATATGGAGCCATCATCTGACTTTTGTCTTACTACATTAGATTTGTAGTTTTCGTTGATATACATTAGAGATAGAGACTCTTTGATGTATACATATTCTTTTGTGTAGCACTTGTATCTATTCTTTTGTGCTATTGTGGATCTTGTTTGACCACTACTCTGATGTACACACTTTCATGTGTTATATTCATATTTGTTTCCGCCTTAGAGATTTGAACTTCTATGAATGATTTGTGTTACGCTTATTTCTATATTTGTTTCCGAAGATATTATAGCCACTGTGTAGCAGTTTTGAGTTTGAATCGGTATGTCGGATTTCCTCTTGAAATGAAATGCATGTTATACTATCTAACATATCGGTGCTCGCACAAAGCAATTACATGGATGGTCGCTCCTCAATTGCCTTACTCTTCATGCTAGTTGACGGCATTACTCCGTAGTGTCCTTGGCTAGCGTGAGTATAGAGGTGGGGCGTCACAGGGTGAGTTTTATCGTTTTATGGTTTTAGGATGGTTTTTTTTTTATTCATGACAAAGGGGGAGAATTATAAAATAGAGTAGTTAGGCTTAGATTAAGAGGGAGTTATTAGTTTTAGGGGGAGTTATAGTAAAGGTGAAGTATATTTTATAAACATAAGTTGTCATCATCAAAAAGGGGAAGATTCTTAGTCCTTGAGAAGGATGGTTTTGATGACAACAACCTTAGAACATATTATAAAATATAAATACTAACATTATAGTTTAGATATATATATATGTGCATGGTACAAACATGCAGGTACCAAGAATGAAGACTGTACAGTATAGAGATACAAGACTGATGAATTTAAAGATCGAAGATATCAGGATTGAAGACTCATGAGTATCGAGATATCAAGAGTTCAAGATTTCAAGAGTACAAGATAAGTATTGAGTCTAGAATTATGTTAAAACTTCTAAAAACACTTATATCTTTATTCGAAATTTATTCGTGGAATGGAATCCACTTCGAGCCTGTTAAAGTGATGGAACCCTAGTGGGATGGAACCAACGAAAATATCTTGTGCAACATATAGTGGTCCTATTTTGATATCCACTAATTTTATGAAAATACTTTTCAAAAATATATCTCTTGTTTTAAAATGTTTTCAAAACCTTCTTTTCAAAAAGACATCTGTCCTATTTGAAATACTTTGGCCTCACAATTATCTTTATCATTTTTAATATTTTGATTTCAAAATTGTCATTGATTTTAAACTGTCTCTTGTTTTAATATTTAGCTTTTAAATATTTACATACTCAGATTTTAAATCACTTTATAGATTAAGATTATATATTAAAAATTTACTTTCCAAAACTCATTTATATGTTTAAACTATATTCAAGTATATTTATAAAAGTTTAGAAATTGTTTTGAAAAATTATAGAAACCAATTTTAATAAGAAAATCAAAATCACCATTTTTTCCTAGAGCATGTCGACATGCTTCTTACCCCCCCCCCCTCCCCATGTCGACATGGTACCCATTAATATTCAAACTCAAATTTTCAAAAGAAGTGTTTATTCGCCATATCCTTTTACGAATAGATATGGTTGTTGATCTTCTATAAATACTAGTAGTTCTAAACGAATTTTTAATCAGATTTCACTTATTCTCTCTCCTCTTCATCTTCCACATTTATTCTATAGAATCCCAAAACTATACTCTACCGAAATACCAAGTGAATCAAACTTGAATATCTCTTGTTTAATTCTCTGCCACTCTCTCTATAAGATCTCAGTGCTATTCAAAGTTATAGGATTATTTGTAAATCAAAATGTTGAGTAAAAGGTGCAGTTGAGCCTTGAAATCAATTGGGTGTGATTGTTGCCCCAGAAATCGATTAGGTGATCTTGTGGCCTGGTAAATCTAGAGATTTTGCCCCGGACTCGAATACAGGAGGGTGTACTTCGTGGCCTTGAAATCGTGGGTGTAATCTGGAAGATTATTTTGAAAAGAAATCCGTACAATTGTTCAGGACTGGATGTAGGGCAACTCTGAACCAGTATAAAATCCTGGTGTGTTCTTTCCTTTACTTCTTTTACTTATTATTTGCGTCTGTGTCTGATTCTGTGATTATATCTGTGCCTGTGTATTGCATTTGTTGGTGAATAAATTACATAATTTTGAAAAGATTTTTTAAATCCATAAAATACTATTCACCCCCTCCCCTCTAGTGTTATTCTAGCCTTAAGATTCATAATCGGCATTTCTTACAACTTGTCCATGTGTGTGTGATGATGATGTTGAAAAGGTTAGTTGATGTTTGTTTTTTGGTTACCCAAGTGTTAAGTCTTAGGAAATTATTTAATTATTTTGTAATATGTATATATTTAAGCGTTCATGTACACATGTATATGTTATCATGTTCACATGACATATGCATGCATGTATATATATGTACATAACATTTCAAACAACTTCGAACAATTTTTGCTTGTTAAATCGTTGGAACCGCGAAACCGATTATTGGTCACATTTTCACTTCTTAGTTAACGAACATATATTTGTAAAAAAAAACTTGAAAATAAATTTCTTATCACTACTAATAAATTAAAATGATCAAAATTTATTTATAAATTAATATTAATAATTATTTACAGTAATTGCTATTATACCGATAAAACGATATCAATTTTTAGTTATATTTTCAAATCAAGTGTGTATCTTCGTAAAAATTATTACAAATGATTTATTATCACTTTATAACTATTTAAAATGAATTGTAACCTTTTTAAATCATTATTTGAATAATTATAATAATTATTAAATCATTAAATCTCAATTTAAATTCATAAATCTATACTTAAATACGATGCCGATGCCATTATCAGGGATGACATAAATACATTTGATTTTTCCAAAAATAAAATAATTAATTTTATTACATCTTCTTGTTCAATTATAAAAGTAAGTGTATGTATCCAACTCTGTGCGTGACGTTTTATGATCATAAAGCCGGTTATCAATAAAACAGTTTTCGGTCATTTTATCTATTTAAATTTCCAAAGAAAATATATTGTAAATATTTATTCAAAATAAGATTACTATTATTTATTATCACTTAAATCAATATTATTTGTATCATCGACCTTTTATTTAAAAATAAATATAATTTACCAAAGCGATAAATTTTCTGGTCGTTATGCTTTATTAGTTGATGGACGCTTTATTAGTCGACGCATCAAGTTACCAAATATTGTCGTTGAACATATACTAAGTATTATTTATGAAATAATAACTTTTTTCAGTATTAAAAAATATATGGTTTCAATTTTAGTATGATTAATCATTATATGAAAAACCTATAACTATAGTGTTTGTTTTCATAATAAAAGAGATGCGTTACTTATAGAAAATGTAGAAGTATCCAAAAAATTATAAGTATTTTGGAATTATAGACCTAACCATATCCTCGAGAAATAATTCTTTAATCGTACGATTATAAATCATATGGTAATAATGAATTATATCCCAAAATATTAAGTGCAAAGCATCCATTCGGTAAGAATATCAAAACGGTTAATGAATCCTTGGAATTGATTTTTTTGAAATTGTTGAATTGTTATATATATATATATATATATATATAGTCAAAGGTCTAGTGATATCGAAATGGATCCACTCACTTCATTACGTTCATTGATGGATTATCCAGACATGAGCATGCGTATTTGATACACAATTATTATGTCTATGATAAATTCATAGAACATAAAAGGGAAGGCGAAAACATAACGTGTAAAGGAAACAAAATTATTCAATTTCATCGAATAGGTAAGTATATTGGAAAGGAGTTTCAAATGTGCCAAAAAAATGACAAAGATTCAATTTCAAAAATCATCTTTACCTCTGATATATAATGATACATCGATAAGAAGTAACAGAAGTTTATAAGGCATAGTATGATTGATGATGAGTGTAATTGAGTTAATTTTTTTCTATAACGATGTGTACCTAAGAGTAAGTACATCTATAGTAAATTTAATTTCATCTAATGCATAATTTAAGTGATCATATTCATATAAGATATAGATTGTGAGGAAACCCCATTCTTAAAGGGTTTAAGATGTGTGGTAGTCTAATTGATGTTATGAACACAAATTTCGTAGACTTAACACTACATCAATTTTATGAAAATATAAAGGCGGTTCATAAACTCATTCCATTATACTTAGAAACAATTGTTATTCTAAGAAATTCTCCCTTCACAATGAAGAAATTTCTTTTAGAAATTTAGTGATAGTGTAATGGCTTGGATACAATCCAAAGAATTAAAAAAGGAGACAGCTTATAAGATGAAAGAAAATTAACAAGCTTAAACATAGACAAAACATTAGATTGCCTAATAATAATTTTCGAATATTATATGGAAACTTTAAGTTCCTTATCAATGTCGAGAAAGAGAATTATTAGTAATAACAACTTCCTTAGTTTTCAATAAGTTATGACGAGTATAGACTATCATATGGTAAGATTGATAAAAATCCAAAATGGATTCCAAGTATATTATCAAATTTTGATTTTGATAATAATACCCAAAAAGATATGATCCATCAACAGCAAGTGTATCTTCAAAAGATAACAGTTGGAATTATATAAAGCGGTGTTAATAGAAATGACTTCATCGATTTAAGACGTTGAAATTAGTGAGGTTATTTTGATAATCAAGATGCTTGATTCCATTTTGATTATACATGCAATTATCACACAATTTCATTTTTTGGAACACCTATTTTCAAACAAAATTTTAAAACAATGATATAGAAAAGATTGTTTGCACATAATAAGCCTCGAATTCAATGAGATAGATAACATGACTTGTACGTTTTGCATATGATCCAAAAAAGATATAGCGATGGCATTTGACAAGCATTAGAATTGAACAAGTATGATGGAAATATCAAATAGATTTTTGAAATACCCTACCTTTATACTCATACTATCCAAGAGTATTATAGAGTAATATTGTCAAATAATATGGAGAATGAGGCTATATTGGGTACACACGTGAATATTCCCTTGGGCTAACACTGGTATACATTAAAACATCTAATACATAACTAATACATACATACACAGAATCAGTACAAAGCAATAGACACGCATGCCTCTCAGACAGAACAATACATAATATACAGGACAATGATAACATATAATATATAATGCCATAAAGTTAAAAGAATACAATACAACTCATATGTTAATTATATATGCATACAGCGAATCAATAACATACAAATATAATGTAATCATCCTAATCTAATACTCCTCCATGTCTAAAGTAAACAAATGATGGTCGTATCGTCCCTATACCTAAAATGTCTCGGATTGACCCGAGTATTATATAAATAACACACAGGTCAGACTACTAAATCAAGGGTAAATAATATATGATAGTAATAATATCAATAAATATGTAAATCTATAATCGACATACCTCTCCTATATAATAATATCAATAAATATGTAAATCCATCCAGTTAAAATATCAAAGACTGTCTCAAATAGACCGTATAACATCAAAAATCAGAAAACCATACATAAAATGTCACCACCCATATAATAAAGCATGTCAAATAAAAATCACTAAATCAATATCGAATGGGTGAATCATACGTATCTAGAATTCATCATCAAAGTTGGAAGCCATCAATAATAAGATATCCTCAAGTAACTTCAGGCAACGATGAGGCAGTGCCCACGTCTCTCTCAATCTCATATTATAAATATCATTATTAAATCGACAGAATCAATAAGTAAGATTTGAGTCGGCTAAAAATGAAATCATATATCTCGACCCACGTTCCTTGGAGAGATGAAACTCTCGACTGAACGTCCCTAAGAGATATAAAAATCAAATCAATAATAAATGGGTCGTCTTCTTGAAAAGGATACATGCTTGATCATACTCTGGACAAAATCTTAGGTATAATCCTATTTATACATAATATATGTCTACCTACTACCCATATATACTCACATACATCCACATACAACAAAACTAGATGGAAGACTGACGACACATCTACTTGCTCCAAGAACCACACATGGTCCATATGACATGACTGCTATAGTCATCGGTTACCATTACGTCTCCCCTCTCAGTATTGTGACAATGATCCACCATAGGTTCGATAACGCATAGCCTATTCAGTCACAACTATCGACATGTGCCCCTATGGTAACTGACTGCTGGCCTATGCAATACAATGGGGCAACTAACTACCAATCTCGTTATACGCATCAAATATCATAAATAACAACGGTGTTGCGAAAGGGCGCGACCCCATGATCAGGCTGCCAAGGTGGCTACTGGAAAATCTAGTTTACTCCTGAAACATAAAAGGAGCTGGACAAAGGTAAATGGACATATAATGTACACGAACCATGGGGCTTACAAGTAGCCTCCATACATGCTCACTCAACATGTCACACACAACATAGACAACATACCTCTGTATGAGTGTCATCTATGGGAAAAGAATAATTGAATAAATAACACAACGGCATCACATACCATCACGTGTTACTATTCCATTTATTCATTGCTCACACATCACACTTGCTTCTTCAATATTCTATATAACGAATCCAAAGAATAACCAAAAAAGTATTATCGAATTCCCCATCTCAAATGTTATTACTAGTCCGTTTATTTAGATTTCTCGTCATATAGAACAATATCAAACATCAAACAAAACGATATCATCACCATATCATATTAAAATCATCACTGTACCATATCAAAAATTTGAATATAATATATATAATCAAAAGGTATGGAAATCATACTAAAATCCAATCTTTAATTGAAATAATACCAAAGTTCATTAACATATTTCCTTTAAACAATTGAAATAACTATTCAATTATTTATATAAAATAATTAGAGATCAATATCTAAGCCAAATATATATGTATATATAAGAGTTAGAACATAATTTTTTGTAATTAATTATTATTTAGTAATAATTTATATATAAACTTAAAAATATATTTTATTAATTTCAAATCATAAATATAATTCATATTCCTTACTCAACATCAAAACAACTAAAAAATTTGCAATTACAAGATATTCCAATAAGAAAATTCCCATATTATAATATCGACTTTCATTTCAATAATTCTTATAAAAATCTCTTAATCAATATCTTACTTTTCCAAATATAATTTATTGAATAATAATATGCTATGTTATCTTTTTTAAAATAATCAATTCGAAGTCATATTTACAATAAAAAAAAATTCAATTAATCAAGTCAATCGACATTTCATTTTTCAAAACACATTCAATCACCAACACAAATTAATTCAATTAGACAATTGCGCTAACTAATATGATGCACATAAATATGTGTATGCTAACAGCAATCAACGAATATTTGCTAACAGCAATTCAACCAAGTCAGATATAGTTGTGAGTTGTAATTAACTCACCGAATGACGATCTTATAATCACAATCGCTCCCAACATCCTCTAAACTACACCTCAACCATGTCACAACCTCCCTTACCGATGTGTAGAACCATAATCCGTGCTGCTATTTATTCATCGCTCACCAGTATCCATTGTGCGCTTTCAACTCGAACGACCAAATCACCTCTGAACAGCCATGAATTGTGATTTCGAGAAATCCCATATTTAAATTTTTGGATAATATAAATTTCATATATGATTTAGTTTAGTTTATAGAGATGAGAATAATTTTGATTATTGATATTTTCAAGCGCAAGAGAAAGAATCCCACCCTATCTCTAGAAAATGGACGAAGTCAAATAAAAGGAACGAAATGTTTGGGCTGGGATGGGTATTAAACCAATTTGGGCTTCTGTGCTATAAAACTTGGTTATGAGGAAGATGATTTATTCATAAGTTAAATTCAATTTAATCCAAGTTATAATTTTATTTCATCTTTATCAATTTCATAAAATATTATTTTATATCTTATTTAAATGTGAATATCATAATTTCGCAATTTACATCCTCTTATAAAATATTTAATGAACTAATTTATTAAACATAACATAAAATTCCAATTTAATTAAATAAATTTATATTATTAATGTTAATTAGTTAATACTTAAAAATTGGGTTGTTACAGACTTTTCCCTTAACAAAATTGCATCTTCGAAATCTTCTGTAAGGAGAAACCTATACAAATTTAGTGGTGCCAAACTAAGTTGTATCATTTTCATTAATAAAAATTCATACTTTAAAATTTCTTCTAAAACCCAAAATAATCTTGAAATTCATAATTTAAATCCTCCCCAAAATAATCTTGAAATTCATAATTCAAATCCTCGTTTAATTTTGCTTTTCCTTGCAAATCATACCCCACACAATTTTGGCAACACCATATACATATATACATATTGACACATTACAAGCCTACATTTTAGTGAGTTGTTCAGCGTGCATATAAACAACGTTCACCTCCTAGCCTTAATGACTCGTTAATAAAGAAGGATGCAAGAACTTGTTGCTATTACATTAAATTTTCTTGTTCCAGCATTCTCTTATGAACGACAACTTACACAATATATCCTTGTCTGACAACATATCTTTAAAAGTTTAATGGCAATACTTTGGTTCATATCTAAATAATCAGTTTACACATTTAGCCTACAAAAGTTGTCCATTTTGTTAAACAAGCTTCATTCATGCTTTATCAGAATCCTATATGTTTTATTTCACTTTAAAGTTCTATGTTTCATTGTCCTTACACATTTAGCCTACAAAAGTTGTCCATTTTGTTAAACAAGCTTCAGTCATGCTTTATCAGAATCCTATATGTTTTATTTCACTTTAAAGTTCTATGTTTCATTGTCCTCCTTCCATTGGTTGATCAGATTTTTTTTAAGTTTAATTATTTCTCTAAAGTAGTATTTGTTGTTATGTTGGTTGAGTTGGATGAAAAATACAAAAGAATAAGGGGCAAAATGCAAACCTTGAATCCAAAAGCAGGGATAAGGAAACAACAAAATCATTGAACATATAAGGCAGCAAAGCAGAAGTTCACGAGGTTGAGTGCACATGGTGAGGCAACAAAAAAGAGAACATGAACAAGGCAGCAAAACTAGATGAACATTAATGGTTTAGGAAAAACAAGGGTGAATAAGTGAAGACAGGAACACAGTGTAACGTACAAGAGGAGATCAAGTGTTACATATGCGCACGATAAATGATGGCAGGCATGTCCGCAGTGCGGCGCAGTGGAAAGGAGGCTTGAGTTCTGGTAAAAAGACCCAAGTTTGATTCCTACCATGCGCTTTCCTATCCTATATAAATTTATCCGGGGGTATGGGGGCTTGGATTAGCGGACGACTTTACTGTACTCTCCTCAGGAGTTTACCGACCTGCCGGGTTCTCCTGGGTTTTCAAAAAAAATGATAGCGGGCACATATCTGCAAAAGGTCAGTGCACCAATAAGTTAGGACTAGTGCTAAGGGCTATGCACATATGCCTATAGCAACATGGCGCAACACACGAGAATGGACTCAGATGATCAAGCAAAACAACTTAAGCAACAGAGAAGTAAGCACAACAACAAGGAGTAATTGGTTCGGAGATATGCACATTACTAACAAGAAAATTGATTCAGGGTTTCAATGCAGTGCAACCAAGTCTAAGGAAACTCGAAAACAAATTCAGACATGAACTTATCGAAGCATTTTCACATTTAAAACTAAATTCTTGAATAATCATTCAATGTCCAAATTTATTTAATTCTTTTATACGTCAATAAATACCTTATTATAATATAAATTGTGTATATATATAATACTTAATAGCATTTTCTCATATCTATATGCATATTCTTAAAGCGTCTTTAACGGTTAAGGAGGAGGGGAAGGGGGGTAATATTCAGACGATGAATATTACCCCCTTAATATTCAAAAGGGGCCAGCAGATGGGCACTGATTTAATCAGCGCCTTGGCCTGGACACTGATTAAATCAGCGGCCGAGGCTAAGCGCCTATAAGTGGAGCGCCCAATCCCTATACCCTCATAATTCAGTCTTTTTTAGCTTTTTTATTTAAAAAATGTCGAAATTCCACCATGTGTAACCAAAATCGCAAGACGTACCGTTCAACATTTGTCAAAGGAGCTTTTAGGCCAAGCACACATTGCTCCAGCACCAAATATGACGATTTTTCAGCAACGGATTCTGCACGAGGTGCCAAAGGGATACAGTCATCGTATCTTTGTAGCATTGGATGCGGTCGAGGTACAATTTTAACTAATAAATAAATAACCATGAAATAATGTTTGTTAGATAGATATGTGATATTATAAAGTGTATTACTTAGTTGTTTGAATTTAGATTGTACAATAATCCTAAACAACCCTTTAATTTTATAGTCACGGTACGTCAGTTATCACGGTAGTTGGGGGAAGTGTAGAGCATAGTAGTATGACACACTAGCTGGAATCTCGATTTTACATTTATTTGATTATGACAGTCTATATAAAATATTCTTTGTATACTAATCATTTTTGCAGGAGATTTGTTGCAGATTCATATTCAGAGTTTTTGAAGCTGATTATGTTGTATCTAGAGTTTTTTATTTCATTTAGAATTTTGTTAAAATCTCTCCTATATTGATATATGTATAAATGTATACACACACGCATAAACATGCGCAAATGGATGAATTCAGACGGCTGAATATATTCATTCAGATGACTGAATGCTGAAACTAAAATATTGTTTTACAATATTCAGTCGTCATAATGAATATATTCAGACGTCTGAATAAGGTCAGAAACTGTCTAAAAGCTTGCTGTTTGCATTCCAATCTAATTCAGAAGTCTGAATTGTTTTGATTCAGACGGCTGAATATTTTCAACTGTTATTTTCATGAATAAATGCTTCTCTTCATCGAAGAGAAACATTTTCAAAATCAATGTTTGCACCTGTTCTTTTCAATATAGTTTTTCATCTATGGTTGTAATCATTTAAACTCTATAAATAAATTACAGAATTCAACAAACAATTTTTAATATTCTTGAATTCTTATGTATTCTCTAGTTTTCAAACTGCACTCAAATTGCTTACATTCTCTGATCATTGATCACTCTATCTTCCATAATTCTCAAGCACATTATACTATATATCATAAAGAAGAAGATTATACGAAGATTGTAATTAATTGACTTATCATAGTTATTCAAAGAGCACACTTCAGTCAGATACTTTTGTTCTTTGTAAAGAAGTCATGTTCGATTGCTCAGGTGGTATAATTCCTTTCGGTTGCTTAGGTGGTAGAAATTCTGTTCGGTTGCTCAGGTGGTGTAAACCTATTCCTCCGGGTTAAGTGAGGGTCACTAGTTTAAATCCAAAAGGAGTCTGGGACTGGATGTAGAACGAGAGTTCGAACCAGTATAAAAATTCATAGTGTCATTTACTTTACTGCTTTTACTATTTACTTACTTATTCCGCACAAGTAGTTTATCCATATTACACGATCCTATAGCACGTACACTTTCATTTGGTATTAGAGCATTGGTCATCATATAATCATAACATTGTTATCTGATATTTTCATAATGTAGAAAATAACACAACCACTATTGTTAACTCTACCTTCCTAAAAGGACAATCTACTGCACCGCCACCACTATTTAACAGAATTAACTATAACTATTGGGCCACTAGAATGAGAACCTATATACAAGCAAGTAGTTATGAAACCTGGAACATTATGCAGTCTGAATATATTATTCCTACTATTGAATATTCAGCATGGTGTAACACACAAAAATTAGATGCTATTGCAAATGCTAAAGCTATGAATATGTTGTATTGTGCATTAGACAAAAATGAGTTTAATAGATAAGCATGCGTAAAACTGCTCATGAAATTTGGCGTACTCTTAAAGTTACACATGAAGTACTAATAAAGTCAAACAAAGTAAAATTTCTATGCTCAAAAATCAGTTCCAGTGAGACGTCCCGACTTTTTCTCCACAAAAAGTCGTATCATCTTTAAGAAAGAAAGGGATAGAAAAGAGAAAAGAAAGAAGAGAAAGAAGAAACAACAATAGAATCTCAACAGCGGAACGAATAAATTATATTAGTACATAAATATTACATAGTATACAACAATTATCAGAGTTACACAGACAATGCATCACATACTAGACAGTTATAAACACCTGTCTAGTTATTACAACTCATAACACAATACAGAAAACACTCAGAGTTACAAACACAGCGGAAAACTATATATCTACACGCAGAAGCCTCCTGCTTCATTGCTCCTCCATAATTTGTCAAAGCTAACCTGAATCCCTTGGCTACTCGTAAATAGTTGAGTACCCAAGAGCTTAAGAAAAACAGAAATAAACTCCGGGTCAGACATGGGTCTGGTGTGAGTAACAGGTTAAAGTTGCTTAACTTTTGAAAAACCTTTGAAAAGAAAAGGTATCACGTAAGACTTCCCACACATAAACATGGAAAAGTTTTTACCTTATGCTAACCAAAATATTTGATAGGAAATCCAGTGATATTATAATAGGTCTAGGGTTTTCAAGTAAATAAGAAATAGCCGAAATTGTTACATTCATTAAATTCCAGCTACTAGCCACAAAAGTGGGTAATACAATCAAAACCGTTGGCACTTATTGGATTTTGGATTCCATACAATGGCAGGGCTACCGGGGTACCGCCCGTCACAGTAAATGGCCTAGATCACTGTACCGTGGAGCACGCCCGCTCCCCTGCAACACAAGACCGGAACCGTTCCTTACTGAACAGTTCCGAACAAGACCACCCCGCAGTTGTGATCAGCAACCGCACCACTAAGCCGAAATAAAGGGACATCTAGACAGGGGGAAATCTCGTCCTACTTGGGCATGACCCACTTAGCCTTGCTGCACCTCCCCTATTTTAGCCATTCCAGATTGATGAGGCTTGAGGCTACGATTACCTTTATAGGACATATCACTTAGAATGCTCATCGTCCACCTGACGATGTTCTGAAAGCATTCAATCCATACAAGTTCGTTCCGGATTCGAACGAAACCGAAGGCATTATCTCGTTGCACTCATTTTGGAATCACCCTTAGAGTTAACGACGATAACCCTTGCACTCTGAATCTTCATCTTCACTTCAGATTCACAACCTATCGTTAATTTGGATCGATGTGGTTTTCGGATATCCAGATATGGAAACCCGATCCCGGTCTGATCGAAATCCAAAAAGTGTCTTTTAAGGCCAAGTTGTTTTAAAGTTTTAAACAATTCAATTATCTATATACACACAGATAGATAATTCACATCACAAAAGATAATCAATATTATCATCATCAACAGGTAATCCATATCAGCATCACAATGCAACCAATGCATCGATATCATATAACATTACTCATCTCATAGCTGAGATTACAAACCATACAAGGCAAACAATATCAATCATTCATGCATAAGCAAGATTTACTTTAAATTTCACTTTAAATTTCATTTTAAACTTAAGATACAAATTTAGCTTAAACAAGGTTTTAAAAATAATTCAAAACTTTTTTATCTTATATGTTAAAAGAAACATCCACTTTACAAAATAAGTTTAAAAGAATTTAAATCCCAATTCAATTTTAATTCAAATCAATTTAAAAACACACTTAACATTCCAGGTTATTTAAAAAAAATCAATTTAAAAATTACTTTTAAAATTTCAAAACTGAAATACAGCTTGAATCTTCATTCCATATTCAAACTTAAATTTTTAAGGCTTTACTTACATTTTACATTTTCCTATAAAAATTCAAATCATTTAACCTTTTCAATGTAATTAAACAATTTAAACTTATTTTATTTTATTTTAAAAACTGAAGTTTAAATTTAATTCCAGATTTGAAAACCCAGATTTAAATTCATTTTAAATTTCTAATTTAAAATTTTAAACTTCCAATTCACATTCAATTTCAGATTTTCAAAACTCAGTTTAAATTTCAATTTGCATTTTATACTTTCTTTTAAATTTAAAAACAGAAAACAGGTTTCCTGTTTTGTTTAAAACCAAACTTAAATTTTCAAAATTCAATTTGTTTCAAAAACTAGAATTCAAACTATTTGAATTCAGATTCAATTCAGGTTTTAAAATCCTAAGTTAAAATTTTAGTTTACATTTAAACTTAACTTTAATTTATTTATTTTAAAAGAGAATCAGGTTTTCTGTTTATTATGTAAAACTTGAAACAACAGTTTCTTGAGCCTCTCCTATATATTACTTCGAGTCATAACTATAACAGCTTCGAGCTAAAACTCGATTTCCCCGAGATAACACGAGGCAATCAAACCTGTAACCACCAAACATCACCAGCATCCCGCTTCCTCTGTGCACATGTACAGCGACGCCGACCACCTTAGGTCAACTCCACGACCTCCCCGCAGTCGCCAATCATCCCCTCAGGCCAACCAAACACCAACCCCATCGACATTTGCCTTAATTCAAGATTTCGACCAAAATTCCCAAACCTGGAATCAACAGTACCCAAACAATTCCCACCTATCAACGCCACTTCCTCACGTCTCCGGCCACCGTTGCCACTCAAACTTCGGCGAAGGCTTCGACAACCCATCAACCGCATTTTCCCAAAACCCTAAGCAACTCGAACATCTATACATGCTGAAAAGATCGATTCTTCTAGCCTCAGAAAAACTAGGGTTCAAAACTGTAAAACCCAATCACAACCTCAAAAACATATTGCAACAAATCCCATAATTTTCTCAACATCTCTGTAATCTCCACCATCTCCAGGAGCAATTTCAACTCAGTCAAACACAAAAATCAACTGTGCTTATCCAAAATATAGAATACAGTGAATTTAAAACTGTACTTCCCTACTTCTATTCCTACTTCTATTCCTGTTCAGCTCGCTGTCGGCCATGTTGTGGAAGTCAGAGTTCGCTATGGATGGGTTCCAGATATTTGTACCTCCTGTCACTCTTTTGGACACCTAACTATCGATTGCCATCATTCTGAAGCCTCCGCGGCTGCTCCGAAGTCACCTTTACCGTGCCCCCGTCGTAGGATCTGTGTCCCCAAGGTTTCTGTCCCTCCCTATCCTGCTCCTGAGGCTATGTTGCCAGATCTGAGTTTTCCTTCTTTGCCACTAGTTTCACCTGTTTCACTTCTTGGTTCAGAGGTTCCTAGTGTTGCTCCTGTCATCCCTTTAGATGCTCCTGACCCTTCCTCGCTGATGCCTCCTATAGCTTGGGATGAGGCCGAAGGGTGTTGGATTGATCCCATTTCTGATATGAGGTATAACCCGGTTAATGAATCCTTCTTACGGTTTGTTTTTGATGATCAACTAGACCTTAGATGTCTTCGCTACAAACAATCTGGTGATTCTCTAGTTCTTGATATGGACGGTTTGGATGCGAGTGCAAATTCTGACATGCTTGCTGATCCATCCTGGGAACGATCTATTGTCTACTGTTCTGATGATGTGGTATATGACCCTTGTCTTGCTCTTCGGTTTCGCCCCTTTGTTGGTCTTTCTGGATCTGGCCCATTGTCCCCTTCTTTGGTGACTGGGTTTGTTGGTGATTCTTCCTCCTCGGAGGAGCGCTAGTTTTTTTGTGATACTTATAGTTACCGTGACATAGCTGTCACGTACCTGTGCTGTATTTTCTATTTTTTTAGTAGTTAAGGTGATTTTACCTTGCTCCTGTACTTCAATTTTATTACGTTCGTAATAAAAAGTGGACGGTCCACTATAAAACCGGCTGGCCTTGCCAAAAAAAAACTGTACTTTGGTTTAAGCATTATAAATTGTAATATTAGATTTAAAATTCATGAATTTGCTTGATGTTTTGATATATAAACCTGAAACATAAATTCATAAAGATTGAATTTTCACTTATACTTATTTTACTCTGTTACTCAAGGTTTCCAGTAAACTTCAGAATTTATTTTCACTTAAAACAAATTTAAAATTTTACTTTATGATGAAACAACAAATTATGGTTTAGAACTTAAACCCTAGCAAAGCCTAGATCAAACTGGAATAAATTTTTTGTAGATTTTTAGTTTTGAAACTATAAACAATCCATTTACAGGTTATACTGTCAGGCACATCTTCATGCAATCATATATATACAGAAATGCATTTAAAACTTTACTCGCAACCATACAGATTTACAGATATGCAACAAGATTATTTACTTAAGCTTTTAAATTAAAGTTACTCACTGTTTAAATCCTGATGAGCAGAGCATGATTATTTTGAACATGCAAAACATCTTTTGCAACTTGCTTGAAAATGATATTCAGGATTTCTTGCTTTAAAATGTCTTTAACTTGCGTGCAGTGGTCATTTTCCAAATTGCAGAGAGAAATGCAGATTGCTATGGATTTGATTTTGCATGTTACAGACTGAAGAAAGTAGAAATGCAGACTTCCTTGCTTTATTTTCCAGATTTTTGAAGAATGAATGCTTTAATTTTTGCATGCAGGTATTTAACTTGCAGGTTTTGAATGAATGCATATTTTCTTTAGAATGAAGATCATTTTGATATGAGGATTGTTTTTCAGCTGAAAATTTTCTTTGTTAAGAATGAAAAGGAAAGAAAAAAAAAATGGAAGATGGCAAATGTTTTTATAACTATATTTATGATTTATTTAAAATCAAAGAAAATAAAATTTTAAACAATGACACTTGTCTTGTATCTTACACTTGTCATTTTAAAATGATATTTAGATTACATTTGTTATATTAGAACCTAAGATGTTTACACATGTATCTTTTAATTAATTAATATTTTTAATTAAGTGTTAACGAAAGTTTAAACTTAATTAATTAGTTTTTAATACTTATTTATATGTATAGCTATGTTTTTTAAAGAAATAAACTATTATATTTATAAATAAAAACAATGTATATAACCATCATTTGAAAATAATATTTTTAATCATTTAAAATAAATTTATAAAAGAGATTGTAACTTATTTGTTATTTAAATGAATACATGTTTCATATTTTAAATTGTATTTTAAATTTCATATTCAATTTACAAATCATAATTATTAATCACTATTTTAAAAAGAATAAAACAAACATTTTAATAACTTTATTTTAACATTCAAACTTAAGTCAAAATACATTTTAAACACATAAAACATTTATCTTATATATTTAAAAATCATATAGTTATTTTATTAAATAGCTTTGAAAAGCTTAATTCAAAAATAAATCATAATTTTCCAAATTCAAAATATTAGAATTAGAAAATATGCCACTAATTTAAATTTAAAACCAAACTTATCTATTTAAAATATATATAAATATATATATATATATATATATATATATTATAAATAGAAAATAATTTATTAGCTTATTAAAAATAAATCCACTAATTAAATATTTATTAAAGAAGATTATTAAATCAAATAAAATTTATTAACAGAAATTATCAAATTAATTTAATTTTAAACACAGATTATTAAATTTATATTGTCCAAAATTCCGGGATATTACAATCCTCCCCCTTAAAAGAGTTTTGTCCCCGAAATTTAAAACAAAGGTAATTTAATAATCTTATTAAAGATTTAATTTTAAAATACAGCATATATTAATCATATGCTAACAACCATAGCAACCATTTCACACAATCAGAACAAATCTAACTATCCAGAAAAAATTCTGAATAGGACTTCCACGAGTTTCCCCGGTATAAATATCGAAATACTCGCTCTATAGAATTCAAACAATCAATACTACTAAGCTACAGAGCTCTTATTCATCTATATCTACAACTCTAAACAAGATATCAGACTACAGACGAGTCTGACTCAACAACCAAACCCTCCTGAACTGCTGGTTCTACAACCAGAAATAGCCCATATGCGTACTCCCTCAGAGATACGTGAAACCCTCTGAATCCAGTTATCCAAACTGGCAATTCAACTCTGAAAACCCAACACTTATCTTACCAGAACACAGAAGAAATCCAAAACACCTCGAAGCTAGCTTAACAGACTTACTAAAACTTATAGCTCCTTGGATCGGAGAAAACTTATCCCAAAACCAAATCTCCGACTCCAGAGTCCAAATTTCTTTGTCTCTTATCCATAAAATTTCTTCAGACGATCCTGGACCACCAATATCCTTCCTGATCAGCTCAACCCTTGCTGATGCCTCTAGAAACAAACTAGACCAATCCAATCCAACACAATGATCTCCTCAAGATCAATCCAAAAACCAAGAACACGAACTCTACTCCACAACAATAGAAGACAAAACAAACTTCTCCTTATCCGGAAAAGAAAACAGAAACACCCCCAAACTGCTTCCGCTGCACAACTCTGATCCGAAGTAGAAGAAAATGCTGATGAAGAGCACGAGCACAAACTAGACAACACATCCCAGAAATATGGTTCAACGGATTCATAAAATAAAACTCAGAAATTCCACCAAAAATCTGAGCTGCTTCACCAACTTCTATCTCAAGGAACCATTCTTCAACTAACTGAACCACCGGTACCACTACTGGAATCCTAGCCGATAAGAAAACTCGCTCTCCGGATGCAGACAAACCTTAGACTTCCCTGAAGACATACGAACAAACTTCAACAACCAAGAGAACACTCAACTATCGCATGTCACTTTTGTGATCAACTCAGCCAAATTCCAAAGAAACTACTCTCTCTTTACCAATCGGAACAGCTTATGGGGCCTAGCCAATTCACCGAAGAAACGAGTCCACTCTGCTACTTCTGAACTCCACTTCAGAAAAACTACTTAGCCAGAAGACTTCTTGCTAATTACAGAACACTCCGAGCTGCTTCGCTAACACCAAACCAAAGAATTTCCAATCCAAAACTCTTCGAGAAACTCGGACTTCAAAACAAACAGAAACACCCTGCTGAACTCAGCCACAACACCAAAACAGACACACTTCCTTACTCTTGTTCCAAAGAAACATCTTCGGAAACATCCATAGTCACTGCGTCTCATCACATGGCTACTACTTCCTGAGATATCAAGATATCATCACTCGCTTGCTTCTGCCCTACCGACAGATCCAAACTCTACTCAACCAACTCTGCACTTCAAAGATGAACTCCGAACCTTAACAGGTTTCCTTCAGAGATCAATGAAATCCTTACCCCAAGCAAAACTCACTCGAGACGGTATTAGGACTACAGTCTCGTCAGATACACTTCCAACCTCATACATTTAAACTCCAACCATTGGTAGTTGTGTTACACACACCACTACCTTATCTACCTCTATAACTTATATTGGAAAACTTGTATGGGTAACCCAACAAATAGGTAGAAATAATTATATATATATATATATATATATATATATATATATATATATTAAAAATACAAATACGCTCTCTCAAGATAGACACTACTCCAGAGACTAGGTATTCGCTCAACCTAGTGCTCTGATACCAAAATGAGATGACCTGACTTTTTCTCCACAAAAAGTCGTATCATCTTTAAGAAAGAAAGGGATAGAAAAGAGAAAAGAAAGAAGAGAAAGAAGAAACAACAACAGAATCTCAACAGCGGAACGAATAAATTATATTAATAACATAAATGTTACATAGTATACAACAATTATCAAAGTTACACAGACAATACATCACATACTAGACAGTTATAAACACATGTCTAGTTATTACAACTCATAACACAATACAGAAAACACTCAGAGATACAAACACAGCGGAAAACTATATATCTACACGCAAAAGCCTCCTGCTCCATTGCTCCTCCATAATTTGTCAAAGCAAACTTGAATCCCTTGGCTACCCATAAAAATTTGAGTACCCAAGAGTTTAAGAAAAACAAAAATAAACTCCGGGTCAGACATGGGTCTGGTGTGAGTAACAGGTTAAAGTTGCTTAACTTTTGAAAAACCTTTGAAAAGAAAAGGTATCACGTAAGACTTCCCACACATAAACATGGAAAAGTTTTTACCTTACCCTAACCAAAACATTTGATAGGAAATCCAGTGATATTACAATAGGTCTACGGTTTTCAAGTAAATAAGAAATAGTCGAAATTGTTACATTCATTAAATTCCAGCTACTAGCCACAAAAGTGGGTAATACAATCAAAACCGTTGGTACTTATTGGATTTTGGATTCCATACAATGGCAGGGCTACCAGGGTACCGCCCATCACAGTACGTGGCCTAGATCACCGTACCGAGGAGTACGCCCGCTCCCATGCAACACAAAACCGGAACCATTCCTTACTGAACAGTTTCGAACATGACCACCCCGCAGTTGTGATCAGCAACCACACCACTAAGCCGAAATAAAGGGACATCTAGACAGGGGTAAATCTCGTCCTACTTGGGCATGACCCACTGAGCCTTGCTGCACCTCCCCTGTTTTAGACATTCCCGTTTGATGAGGCTTGAGGCTACGATTACCTTTATAGGGCATATCACTTAGAATGCTCATCGCCCACCTGACGATGTTCTGAAAGCATTCAATCCATACAAGTTCGTTCCGGAATCGAACGAAACCGAAGGCATTATCTCGTTACACTCATTTTGGAATCACCATCAGAGTTAACGACTATAACCCTTGCACTCTGAATCTTCATCTTCGCTTCAGATTCACGACCTATCGTTAATTTGGATCGATGTGGTTTTCGGATATCCAAATATGGAAACCCGATCCCGGTCTCATCGAAATCCAAAATGTGTCTTTTAAGGCTAAGTTGTTTTAAAGTTTTAAACAATTCAATTATCTATATACACATAGATAGATAATCCACATCACAAAAGATAATCAATATTATCATCATCAACAGGCAATCCATATTAGCATCACAATGCAACCAATGCATCCATATCATATAACTATACCCATCTCATAGCTGAGATTACAAACCATACAAGGCAAACAATATCAATCATTCATGCATAAGCAATGATTTAATGATCACGCCATCTATAATTAATTTAAATTAAATTAAATTAATTACCTTACTCTAATTAATTTAAAATGAATTAAATTAATTACTTCATCATTCTAATCCTGCTTACTTAACCATTAATTTATTACAAATCAATTAAATAATCATCATCTCATTATTTATTTCAATTTAATCATTTCTGATTAACAATTTCCTAATTACAATAAGTAATTATCTTTTAAATTAATTACACAAGTTAATTATACTTAACACTTACAATAATTAACTTTAATTACTTAATCAATTAATTAACTAAAGTTAATTACATAAATCATTTATTAATTAATTACTTCATTATTAATTATTCCTTAATTAATCAATTCTAAATTACATCGTTAATTAATTAATTAATGATTTCTAATTACAATTTAATTAATCTCTCTATTAAAATTAATTACATTAAGTAATTAATCTGCAATTAAACCACATATATATATTAATCACCCTTGATTAATAACATCCAGTAATTAACTTCCCTTAATTACTCATTCCATAAATTAATTACTCTTAATTGATTATCTCAATTAATCCCTTGATTAATTTCAAAGTAATTTAATCTAAATTACTTCCATAAATAAAATCTTTAATTACATCCAGTAATTATCAATTAATTACTTCCCTAAGTAATTACAATCCCATTAATTACAATAAGTAATTATTTATCAAATCAAAAGTTGTTTAAATTAATTAAACTTAATTAATTAATCTAAACTAATCACATTAACACAATTAATTACATTAAGTAATTAATTTATTGATTACTTCCATTAAGTAATTAAACATAAACAATTACATAAATGATTATTATTAATTAATTAATTATTAAAAATTAATCACATTAATTAATTTTTAAATAATCTTAAGTTAATGACCTTCATTAACAAATCTTATACTTTATTAATAAATTAAATTGGATTAATCATTATTAATTACAAATTAATATTTAATTATCAATTAATAAATCTCTAATTATTAATTAATAAGTGTTAATTACAATCTTATATAATCGTTAATTGCTTGATTAATAAATCTTAATCATTAATTGAAATTTAATTAATAATCCTTAATTACATATTAATTAACCTTAATTAATTAATCTCAAATCTTAATTAATCAATTTTAAAAAAATTATTAATTACTTAATTAATCATCCGATTAATTAATTAAACAATTAAGTACCCATTTAACTTAATAATTTAGATGAATTCAAATTCTTAAGCTCTAACTTCATTTAAGAAAAAAATTCATACTTATTTAAAGTATTTAAAAGCATTTTGTTTCAAACTTACTTTAAATTTCACTTTAAATTTCATTTTAAACTTAAGATACAAATTTAGCTTAAACAAGGTTTTAAAAATAATTCAAATCTTTTTTTATCTTATATGTTAAAAGAAACATCCACTTTATAAAATAAGTTTAAAAGAATTTAAATCCCAATTCAATTTTAATTCAAATCAATTTAAAAACACACTTAACATTCCAGGTTATTTTAAAAAAACAAATTCAATTTAAAAATTACTCTTAAAATTTCAAAACTGAAATACAGCTTGAATCTTCATTCCAGATTCAAACTTAAATTTTTAAAGCTTTATTTACATTTTACATTTTCCTATAAAAATTCAAATCATTTAACCTTTTCAATGTAATTAAACAATTTAAATTTAAACTTATTTTATGTTAAAAACTGAAGTTTAAATTTAATTCCAGATTTAAAAACCCAGATTTAAATTCATTTTAAATTTCTAATTTAAAATTTTAAACTTCCAATTCAAATTCAAAACACACTATGCTTTTACACTTAAAAGTTTTAAAATCAAATTTAAATTTAGAAACATAATTTTTTTTCAAATCTCAGATAATCTAATTTGAATTCATATTCAATTTCAAATTTTCAAAACTCAGTTTAAATTTCAATTTGCATTTTATACTTTCTTTTAAATTTAAAAACAGAAAACAGGTTTCCTGTTTTGTTTAAAACCAAACTTAAATTTTCAAAATTCAAATTATTTCAAAAACCAGAATTCAAACAATTTGAATTCGGATTCAATTCAGGTTTTAAAATCCTAAGTTAAAATTTTAGTTTATATTTAAACTTAACTTCACTTTTTTTTTTTAAACAGAATCAGGTTTTCTGTTTGTTTATGTAAAACCTGAAACAAAAGTTTCTCGAGCCTCTCCTATATATTACTTCGAGTCATAACTATAACAGCTTCGAGCTAAAACTCGACTTCCCCAAGATAAACACGAGGCAATCAAACCTATAACCACCAAACATCACCAGCATCCCACTTCCTCTGTGCACATGTACAGCGACGCCGACCACCTTAGGTCAACTCCACGACCTCCCCGCAGTCGCCAATCATCCCCTCAGGCCAACCAAACACCAACCCATCGACATTTGCCCTAATTCAAGATTTCGACCAAAATTCCCAAACCTGGAATCAACAGTACCCAAACAATTCCCACCTATCAACGCCACTTCCTCACGTCTCCGGCCACCGTTGCCACTCAAACTTCGGCGAAGGCTTCGACAACCCATCAACCTCATTTTCCCAAAACCCTAAGCAACTCGAACATCTATACATGCCGAAAAGATCGATTCTTCTAGCCTCAGAAAAACTAGGGTTCAAAACTGTAAAACCCAATCACAACCTCAAAAACAAATTGCAACACAATCCCATAATTTTCTCAACATCTCTGTAATCTCCACCATCACCAGGAGCAATTTCAACTAGGTCAAACACAAAAATCAACCGTGTTTATCCAAAATGTAGAATAAAGTGAATTTAAAACTGTACTTTGGTTTAAGCATTATAAATTGTAATATTAGATTTAAAATTCATGAATTTGCTTGATGTTTTGATATATAAACATGAAACATAAATTCATAAAGATTGAATTTTCACTTATACTTATTTTACTCTGTTACTCAAGGTTTCCAGTAAACTTCAGAATTTATTTTCACTTAAAACAAATTTTAAAATTTACATTATGACGAAACAAATAATTTTGATTTAGAACTTAAACCCTAGCAAAGCCTAGATCAAATTGGAATAAATTTTGTGTAGATTTTTAGTTTTGAAACTATAAACAATCCATTTACAGGTTATGCTGTCAGGCACATCTTCATGCAATCACACATATACAGAATGCATTTAAAACTTTACTCACAACCATACAGATTTACAGACATGCAACAAGATTATTTACTTAAGCTTTTAAATTAAAAAGTTACTCACTGTTTAAATCCTGATGAGAAGAGCATGATTATTTTGAACATGCAGAACATCTTTTGCAACTTGCTTGAAAATGATATTCAGGATTTCTTGCTTTAAAATTTCTTTAACTTGCATGCAGTGGCCATTTTCCAAATTGCAGAGAGAAATGCAGGTTGCTATGGATTTGATTTTGCATGTTACAGATTGAAGAAAGTATAAATGCAGACTTCCTTGCTTTATTTTCCAAATTTTGAAGAATGAATGCTTTAATTTTTGCATGCAGGTATTTAACTTGCAGGTTTTGAATGAATGCAGATTTTCTTTAGAATGAAGATCGTTTTGATATGAGGATTGTTTTTCAGCTGAAAAGTTTCTTTGTTAAGAATGAAAATGAGGAAAGAAAAAAAATGGAAGATGGCAAATGTTTTTATAACTATATATATGATTTATTTAAAATCAAAGAAAATAAAAATTTAAACAATGACACTTGTCTTGTATCTTACACTTGTTATTTTAAAATGATATTTAGATTACATTTGTTATATTAGAACCTAAGATGTTTACACATGTATCTTTTAATTAATTAATATTTGTAATTAAGTGTTAACGAAAGTTTAAACTTAATTAATTAGTTTTTAATACTTATTTATATGTATAGCTATGTTTTTTAAAGAAATAAACTATTATATTTATAAATAAAAACAATGTATATAACCATCATTTGAAAATAATATTTTTAATCATTTAAAATAAATTTATAAAAGAGATTGTAACTTATTTGTTATTTAAATGAATACATGTTTCATATTTTAAATTGTATTTTAAATTTCATATTCAATTTATAAATCATAATTATTAATCACTATTTTAAAAAGAATAAAACAAACATTTTAATAACTTTATTTTAACATTCAAACTTAAGTCAAAATACATTTTAAACACATAAAACATTTATCTTATATATTTAAAAATCATATAGTTATTTTACTAAATAGCTTTGAAAAGCTTAATTCAAAAATAAATCATAATTTTCCAAATTCAAAATATTAGAATTAGAAAAGATGCCACTAATTTAAATTTAAAACCAAACTTATCTATTTAAAATATATATAAATATATATACATATTATAAATAGAAAATAATTTATTAGCTTATTAAAAATAAATTCACTAATTAAATATTTATTAAAGAAGATTATTAAATCAAATCAAATTTATTAACAGAAATTATCAAATTAATTTAATTTTAAACATAGATTATTAAATTTATATTGTCCAAAATTCCGGGATATCACATCCAGAACTTTAAAATGAAACAAGATGAGACTATATATGAAATGTACTCTAGATTTCAAGATATATATCATTCTTTAATAGCATTAGTACAAACTTACGCAATTTTGATATTGTTTCAAAAATTATCAACTCACTAACGTATGAGTGGGAACGAAAAGTCTTAGGAATAGAAGAAGCTAACAGCATTTCGACCATAAAACCAGAAGAGTTAATTGGAAATCTAATGTCTTATGAAGTTAATCTCCAGGAAAAACGAGTACAAGCTCAAGATAAGAAAAATACAACATTTCAGGTAAAAAAAGATGAATTAGATTCAGATGAAGAAGATATGGCGTTCGTTGCTAAAAATTTCAAAAAGTTTTTGAAATTTAGAAGAGCAACAAATTTAGATATAACAAGAACAACTCCAGCAACAGTATCAACACAAGCAAACCATCAACATCTGCTCTAGAATGTTATGAATGTCACAAGAAAGGTCACAATAGGAAAGACTGTCCTGAAAAAAAAGATAAGTATAAGCATAAGAAAGACAGATTCAAGAAGAAAGCTTTCTCAGTCACATGGGACGATACAGAATCATCGTCATCATCAGAAAGTGAATTGAACAGTGGTTCAAAACAAGCCAATATTTGCTTTATGGCTACAAAAGACGAGGTAAGTGATTTAACTTTCAATGATCTTTTGGAAATCAATTCAGAATTGCTTGACAAATTAAAAGGCAAAAATAGAAAGTACAAAGAAGCTCTTGAAAAATTGAATAGAGCTGAATTTGAAGTAGAAATGCTGAGAGATGAAAAGAAAATTTTAGAAGAAGAACTCCAAGTTACTCAAGAATCTTGCTCTAATATGTCATCTCAACTTTCTTTGCTAAGTCAAGAGGTAGAAACTCAAAAAGAAAAGAATGATGCTTTATTATTTGAATATCATAATTTTAAATCAAATATCAAGATTTTAGAGTTAGGTAACTCTAGCCTTAAAATAAAATTAGAAGACATCACTAAAAATGTTTCCAATTTTAATAGAGATAGAGAAAATCTTTCAAAAATTATATAAAATTCTCAAACAGATTCAAATAAAAGAGGACTAGGATATAAACAGACTTCAAAAATTATTCCAAAGAAAGATAATTCTTCATATAAAAATAAAGTTGAAATACCTAGGTCTAGAAATTCCAATTTTACTACTTCAATTAAAATTTGGGTTCCTAAAACTAACAATTCTTCAATCAGAGACAGGTATATAAAGTCTTTTATGTATTTGGAGTAACCCTTTGAACTATTCTTTTGATATTATATATTATTGTTCCGTTGTGAGATTCCGATGTCGTGTTCTCTCTATCTTGTTCTGTTCTTTTTTTACCCTAACTTTCTATCTTTACGACATTTGATTGTTCGACATACGAATACCGTAGATATATTTAGTGTCGACATTCGAGGGTCGAAAAGTCGAATCGTTATATTTGGTATCAGAGATTAAGGTTGAGCGAACACCTTGTCTTGGTTGGGTATGGCTCATTAGAGATAGGATAACAACACCCTAGAATGAGTCGGGTGTATTATACATATTAGAGCGTATTTGTATGTTTTAAAACTAGACTTTTGAAATTATTGATTAGAAATATCTCCTTCTCTGTAATCCTTTATTTGAAATAAATCTTTCCTTTCGTACCATAAAGAAGTTTTGTTTTGATTAAGTAGTAAGAACTATGAGTGTCAGAGCTACCAATGCTAGAGGTGGTCGGTATATTACTCTCACGTATGGCGGGAATCGAACACTGAGGAATGTTGCTCCAGTTGAGGAGCCGAGGGAGAATATCGTAGAAGAGGTCATGCATATAAGGCCTCTAATGACGTTTTCTTTTCATTGTTGTGATTATGGGAGGCTAGGAGGTAAGAGGTTTGTTGGTATGGAGACGATCATAGAAGTATACTTAGATCAAATTGTGTGATCGAATATTTGGGATGAGGAGCTAAATGAAGCAATGGAGCATAGGTTGGCATCACGACATCTGAAGATGTAGCCATGGACTGGTGGAGTAACATTACAGCTGATGTTCGAGAGAACGATTTCTTTGGGGCCCGATTTAAAGATGATTTTGAGATGAAGTTTTTTTTGAAAGCCAAAAGGACTTTTCTATTTAGGATATTCTTGGATCCGAAGCAGGGGGCCATGACAGTGGTAGAGTATGAAAACCAGTCCATTGCTTTATCTCGGTTCGAGGTATGATTGGTTGACGCATCGCTGAAGAAGAATGAGATGTTCATTGCGGGTATGCATCTTGAGTTTTAGTGGGATTCGACTGATCACCTTATGGGGTTCTTTTGTGAATTCGGTGAACATGGGTTCGAAATTTTTCCACCAAAGCCTCTGTTTCTACACCAACAAAGAATAATAAACATAAAGTTCCAGTCGTCAAAGGATAGGTCTGATCTCGTTTGGTATAAGTATGGGAAGAAGGTGATAGTCCGTGAGATGATGGTTTTGATGACAGCAACCTTAGAATAGATTATAAAATATAAATACTAACAGTATAAGTTTAGATATATGTGTATATGCAGGATTTAACCATGCAGGTAACAAGAATAAAGACTGTATAGTATAGAGATTCAAGATATCAAGATTGAAGACTCATGAGTATCAAGATTATCAAGAGTTCAAGAATTCAAGTAATTTATTATTTTTTAATTAGAAATTTTGTTAAAACTCATAGAAAAGCACTGGCATCTTAAAATCCAATTTATTCGTGGAATGGAATCCACTTCGAGCATGTTAAAGGGATGGAACCCTAAGTAGGATGGAACCTACGAAAAATCTAGTGGAACATTGTTTTGTATCCGCTAACTTTTTATTCAAAATGATTTTTCAAAATTATAACTTGTTTTCAAAATGATTTCAAAACCTTTCTTTTAAAAGCATCAAAAAAACATCTATCCTGATTTCAAATACTTTTAGCCTCAAAATAATCTTTAATTTCAAAATCAAATTATCCTTGGTTTTAAACTATCTTTTAAATACAGTATATTTAACTTTTAAATATTTATACTTAGATTTTAAATAAAAAATTATAGTGAAATTTTGTATACATTGTTCTTTATATTTACTTATGTATTTTAAATATAGTCAAGTATATTTATAAAGTTTAAAATAGTTTTAATATAAAATAAAGGTTATTTTCAAAGAAAATCAAAACACCAAAAATCCCTTTGGGATGTCGACATACTCAAGTACCCCATATCGACATGGTGTCAGTTGAGTTCAAAATTTAAATTTCAAAAGAAGTGTCTATTCGTCATAACTCTTCATGAATGGACATGGATGTTGTTCTTCTATAAATAGGGGTTAGTTTCAACGAATTTTAATTCAGTTTTTCTGGTTTTTCACTCCTCTTCTTCTTCCACATTTCTATATACAAATTCTTATCATTACTCTGCCGAAATCAACATTGAATCTAACTAGATTATCTCTGGCTTGATTCTCTATCATTATCTCAACAAGATCCTCAGTGCTATTCGGAGTTATAGGCTTTTTGTAATCAATATAGCGAGAAAAGGTGTGATTGTAGCCTTGAAAATCAATCAAGCGAGATAATGTGTGATTGTAGCCATAGGAAATCAACTGGGTGAACTTGTTGCCCGAAAAATCAAGTATCTCTACCCAGAGGATTGTGATTCTAGAGGGTGTACCTCGTAGCCTTGAAATCAAGGGTGTAATTGTAAAGATTGTTTTTGAAAGGAAATCTGTACCTGTGTGCGAGACTGGATGTAGAGTAACTCCGAACCAGTATAAAATCCGGTGTGTTCTTTCCTTTACTGCTTTTACTTTATATTTGCATTTGTGTTTGATTCTGTTATCATATCTGTGTATGAATATTGTATACATTTGTGTTTAAATTAATAAAAACTCAAAAAGATTTAATAGTTCTCTAAAACACTATTCACCCCCCCCCCCCCTCTAGCGTTTATCCTTAGGCCTTAAGATCCTTAATCCGTATTTCTCACATTTGGTATCGGAGCAAGGTTTTTAAAGTTTCATAATCTGATTTTTGAAAAAGTTTTAAAATGGCTATGTTTGTTAATACTAGTTTAGAAATATTCAGATCATCGTTGTCTTTTGAGTCTGCATATAATCAATGTTCAAATTCAAGTTGTCTACCAAAATTGTTTGATGCACAGGAATCATGCTTTATGGCTATTGAGGAATCAATACACAATGAACAAATTATGCAGATCAGAAAGGACAAATGGATACTCGATAGTGGATGTTTTAGACACATGACTGGCAATCCAAATATGTTAAATGATATAATATACAAAGACGAAGGACTGGTTTACTTTAAAGACAATTCAAAAGGATATGTGATTGGCATCGGCAAAGTCGATAACTCTGAAACTCCTATTAGTACTAATGTTTTGCTAGTTAAAAATCTGAAACATAATCTGCTAAGTATAAGTCCACTTTTCGATGATATAAAATTAAATTTGAAAAAGATAAATGTCACAATGAAGATAATAATTCAACTATAATATTTGAGGGAATTAGGAAAAAGAATATTTATATTCTTAGTATGAAAGTTTCAAATGATAACTTATGTCATTTGGCAAATACAAGTGACCCTTGGATTTAGCATAAGAGATTTGGGCATTTGAATTTCAAACTCTTATCTAGACCGTCAAAACATGATCTAGTAAGAGGCCTCCCTAAAATGAATTTTAAAGTCGATAGTCTATGTGATGCATGTTAATTAGGAAAACTTAGAAAAAGTTCCTCTAAATTAAAAGATGTTATTTCAACTTCAAAACCTCTTGAATTACTTCACCTTGATTTATTTGCTCCATCTCAAATTCTGTCAATAAATCATAGTAAATATGTTTTTGTAATTGTAGATGATTATTCTAGATTTACATGGACAATATTTTTGAAACATAAAAGTGATACTTTTGAATGTTTTAAGAACTTTTCAAAAAGGATTCAAAATCAACTTTCTCAAAATAATCTTTGATTCATTATTGTGACTATCAATTCTATATTCCATGCAGGTATTTTAGTCCAAGGATGAGGGGGGAGTTCTATAGTTTGGTGTTATATAGTTTAGAGTTAGTTTCTTTTGATGACAAAGGGGGAGAAGTATAAAAATAGGATGGTTAGGCATAGATTAAGGGGGACTTATTAGTTTTAGGGGGAGTTATTAGGATAGAAGTAATATTTTATAAACAAAGTTGTCATCATCAAAAAGGGGGAGATTGTTAGTCCGTGAGATGATGGTTTTGATGACAACAACCTTAGAATAGATTATAAAATATAAATATTAACAGTATAAGTTTAGATATATATGTATATGCAGGATTTAACCATGCAGGTAACAAGAATGAAGACTGTACAGTATAGAGATTCAAGATATCAAGATTGAAGACTCATGAGTGTCAAGATTATAAAGAGTTCAAGAATTCAAGTAATTTGTTATTTTTTAAATAGAAATTTTGTTAAAATTCATAGAAAAGCACTGACATCTTAAAATCCAATTTATTCATGGAACAGAATCCACTTCGAGCCTGTTGAAGGGATGGAACCCTAAGTACGATGGAACCTACGAAAAATCTAGTGGAACATTGTTTTGTATCCGCTAACTTTTTATTCAAAATGATTTTTCAAAATTATATCTTGTTTTCAAAATGATTTCAAAACCTTCCTTTTAAAAGCATCAAAAAACATCTATCCTGATTTCAAATACTTTTAGCCTCAAAATAATCTTTAATTTCAAAATCAAATTATCGTTGTTTTTAAACTATCTTTTGAATATAATATATTTAACTTTTAAATATTTATACTTAGATTTTAAATATAAAATTATAGTAAAATTTTGTATATATTATTCTTTACATTAACTTATGTATTTTAAATATAGTCAAGTATATTTATAAAGTTTAAAATAGTTTTAATATAAAATAAAGGTTATTTTCAAAGAAAATCAAAACACCAAAAATCCCTTTGGGATGTCGACATACTCAAGTACCCCATGTCGACATGGTATCATTTGAGTTCAAAATTTAAATTTCAAAAGAAGTGTATATTCGTCATGACTCTTCACGAATGGACATGGCTGTTGTTCTTCTACAAATAGGGGCTAGTTTCAACGAATTTTAATTCAGTTTTTCACTCCTCTTCTTCTTCCACATTTCTATATATAAATTCTTATCATTACTCTACCGAAATCAACATTGAATCTAACTAGATTATCTCTAGTTTGATTCTCTATCACTATCTCAACAAGATCCTCAGTGTTATTCAGAGTTATAAGCTTTTTGTAATCAATATAGCGAGAAAAGGTGTGATTGTGGCATTGAAAATCAATCAAGCGAGATAAGGTGTGATTGTAGCCTTGGAAAATCAATTGGGTGAACTTGTTGCCCAGGAAATCAAGTATCTCTACTCAGAGGATTGTGATTCTGGAGGGCGTACCTCGTGGCCTTGAAATCGAGGGTGTAATTGTAAAGATTGTTTTTGAAAGGAAATCTGTACTTGTGTGCGGGACTAGATGTAGGGTAACTCCGATCTAGTATAAAATCCGGTGTGTTATTTCCTTTACTACTTTTACTTTATATTTGCATTTGTGTTTGATTCTGTGATCATATTTGTGCATGAATATTGCATACATTTTGGTTTAAATTAATAAAAACTCAAAAAGATTTAACAGTTCTCTAAAACACTATTCACCCCCCCCCCCCCTTTAGTGTTTATCCTTAGCCTTAAGATCCTTAATCCGCATTTCTCACAGAAGGGTCACTTTTCTAATAAGTGTAGGTCGGGCGGAGAAGAGAAGATCGTGAAAGCACCGATCGAAAAGGTTTTGAAGATTGAGGCATAGTTTGCATTGAAAGGTTGTTATGGTTGCCATCAGCTTGGCCATTTTGTTAGAGATTATCCTATGCTCAAGAAAGGGGAGCAACATAGGGTCTTTACTATTTCTGCAGCTGAGAAGGCGAAGCAGATTCTTGAGGATATACAATATGTTATGGCTTTCATATTCGTGTTTGTTTGACCCTAGTACTTCCCATAGTTTCGTATCCGATAACCTTAATGATTGTTAAATCATGTTATGCTAGTTTAGGAACATGGACTATTGTTTGTTGATTATTAATTTATGCTCGACTAATTTATGAGCGGTTTTACCTTTTCACCGTAGGATTGAGTAAGCAGTAATTGTAGGTACATTAACCAAACACTTTGTGAATTAAGTTTCATAGTTTGTATATAAGGCATTCAGTGATAATGTTGGGTTAAAGGCTAAAACTTATTAAAAGATGTTTACTATAATTAAAAAGAAAGATAGAATATTTTGAAAATAAATATTTGTGAAAAGTTTTCCATAAGAAAGTGATTTTGCATAAAGTATGGTTTATAAAATATGGTTTATAAATGAAAAGAATTTAAATAGAGAATTTGAGAACTTAAACCCCGGTATCTTTGAAAAGTTTTTCAAGATATTGGAGGAAACAGTATTAGTATTTTTGAAAGTAAATATTTGAAAATTGATTTAGATCATGATACTTAGTATTATTATATGATGTATTTGATACCGCTTTGAAATGATTTTGGTTAAGTACCAAAAGTATGTGGATGTACTAAACTCATTTCTATCGCTTGAAAATAGTTTTGATGGTGATTGCAGCATTATTGGCGTTCATTTTTGGGTTTCTGAGTGGGGGATGCTGTGGAGTTGTTTTGGTAAAATGGATTTTGATTTAATCATGAAAGTATGATTTGGTATACAAAGGTATAAGTACATATATTATTTCAAAATGATTTGGAATAAAACCCTGGTATTTAGTTCTAAAGATTTTCTTTAAAGAAATTAGAACTTTGTTAAGTTATGGTATGTTGTTTGATTGTTAAAATGAATTGGAATTTTCGACGATTTTGGATAGCTGGGAACTTCCGGATTGTTATATAACTTGTAGTTAAGTGCTTTTATGAAAATATAAAATGAGTTTATATAACACTTGAATTGAGATGGTAGTAAGTTAAAACAAGTGTTAAATGGTTAAACATACTTGTTTAATAAAACAAAATGATGTTTTGAATATGCTCTTAAGATGTAATGGAGTACTGTAGGAGTATGAACTTAGGTTATCAAATGTTGATAAACTTGAAGTTATGGAAGGGTTTATAAAGGATTTTGGTATTTGAAGGGATACATCATTTGGATAAATAATTGATTAAAAGGAGTTGGTGTAGTTGAGAAACTAATAAGATAAATACGTAAGTTGTACATGGATCGTTTATTTGTATGACTATTCTTGATCCAGTATTCGAGTATATGTTTCTAGGTGGTTTACACCAGTCTGAATAAGGATTTTTCAACCGATCCTTGGTGGCGAACACTTGATATGGGTTCGTGATACAATCCTGATGTTTTCTATTATAGTATATGGATATGCAAGAAGAACGGAGGTTTCTAATCAAGAAACCAAATCAAAGTTCATTTGGGGATTTGTGTTATGTTCGAGTGATGAAGACTCGTGTGAAAGATGTCGAAAATAGCATCGACGTCAGAAATGGCTAAAACCAAAGTAGGATGCACAATCTCGGGTTTAGCTTTACCCATGGGGTTATATCAACTCCAGATCTAGAGTATAATTTCGATTATAGGATGCCAAGAGTTAGTTATACTTGGTGTCACGCAATTCATCGTTGGGCCAGTTTTGTTTACCTTATAGTATATTCTATCTAAAGATATACTATGCTAGCAAGGAAGTTTCTGATCCTTGTCATGGAGTTTGGATTCGGCTGATTCGAGGAGATCTCCGTGGAAAAATCCATAAACGAACATGCTTTGGTGGTATTAATTATATACCTATTATTGTTGTGCCGTATACACAGTAGCTATTTTGTTGATTTATGTTCTACACCCTAGACATTATCTATTATACTAATATATTCACTCATCGGATGGTTGGTTTCATTTGAGGAAAGAAACTGTTACGGGAATTTGTACAGTCTCAGTTGTTACTGTTACATGCCATATATTTCTTGAGTTTGTCATACTAGTTTACCAGACTTGTTCGAGTGTTATTTTCTTATAATGCTCAAGTCGGCTCGTGTATATTTTCAGATTTAGCTTTGGACGCTTTGTAGCTTATGGAGAGGAGCTGGATGTTTACCTACCGTAGTATTCTTATTTCTGTTGCATTACTATATTGTATATATCAGCATTGTGAGGACAGATAATTATAATTGTTCATGCTGATGATAGTACTTAGGTTTTGTAACTCTGAAATTTCTGTATTCAAAGTAACCATTTGTATTGTTCTTCTGATATTATATATTATCATTCCATTAAAGATTTTGATGTTGTGTTCTCTGTTTCTTATTCTATTTCACTTTTTTTATTTTACCCTAACTTTCTATCTTTCCGACACTTGGGTGTTCGGTACACGAATACCATGGATGTATTTAGTATCGACATTCGAGGGTCGAAAAGTAGGACGGTTACAGAAACAGTCGTATCTCACGATTAATTACATACGTTGGTTAGTGTTTTGACCGATGACAATGCTTTAGATATCTAAGTGGACTAGTATTGATGAAGAGACGCGACGTGAATAACATATCGTTGCAAAAGAATGTCGCTTCAAAGGTTGATTTCTGACTTTGCCTAGATGACCTATAAGCAACTAATCTTGTTTCTTTTATTGTGCTTTAGCGAAGTCTGCATAAACTTTAATGTTTGAATATCAACGAGGATTAACATCACATCTAGTAATCTCATAATCGCGACACCTTATAAATAATTAAATGAGCGATTCGAAAAAGACATAAGAGAATAAATTCAATAGTTGAATTAATTAATGTATAAATGTTATACAGATGGAATCGTCATGTTAAAGTGTTGATAACGATGATACGAACGTTGATAGACGATCAAATCAACCGTACCAATTACTGAAAGATTATAGCACAACAATTGCATTATTTAGTATAAAAGTAATAAGAGTGTGATCGTCACGATGGTCAAAATGACTGTAAGTCATTTATGGAACACGAAGGAGATGGTGGTGTATGAAAAGATGGTGTAAGTACACATGGATAAATAAGGTGACAATTATGTGTATATGTGCCAACACATGCATACCAATTATGACATCGTTATGCATGTCATAGTAGAACCTTGAACCATAGGAAGTGACTAGTATGATTACTCATTATCATTTTCTTTACAAACATGAGCCAAAAAAGTAAATTCAATTTATAGCTCCAGCTAAGTTTTCAAAGAAAGGATAATAATAACTTTCACCTAAATTCCTAGGTATTATGGTTACAACATTCGCCTAAATTTCTAGTCATGTTACGAAAAAGCATGGGTATGTTATGACATATATACACGAAGTTTAATTTAAAACATACCTAATACAAATGCATAATGAATTTATTTAGAAATTACATCTTATATAACTTAAAACATACCACCCACGGTTTGGTAGTAAAGGAATCGTGTAGAATGGGGTCGATGTGCTCAATTGCAACTAATACTAGTTGGTCACAAATTTCAACATATTCATTAGAGGAATTACTCCTGGTTTCATTTTATTTTTTTTAAATGACGTTAATTAAATTGTGGAAAATTTGATAACTAGAAGTTGACAAAAATAAAACGGAAATAAGAACCCATAGAACCATCAAGCCTCGAGCTTGTATCAAACTTAAAGATTGTACATTAGACCAAATTGGTGAGGACAGTTGACGGAAGTCTGCTTCTTATAATATTTAAACTCTTGAGAGACGATATGCACGTCCACCTCATATTGGCCATTGTGACGAAAAATGGGAATAAATTCCTACGGGAGAATGAACAAAGCATATATTACCATCATCATGCGAAAGTAAATAGAATTTTGACACAGAATCAAAACGAATCAAAAGAGAAAGTTCATAAGCAACGAATCAACTTACATTTAAGTTTTTATTATGTGCTAGGAAAAATACAAGGAAAAAGTTTCAAACATCTAGCAGAGCAATATACAAGTTTTCCAACAATCAGTTATATTCCAGGATATAAATAAAAACAGAAGAAGTATTACTTGATGTATTGGGAGACCCATTTAAAGCCATCTCCATATCCCATTTTACGTACAATGCTGCACATGAAAACCTCAAGCGGGCGCACATTGGAATCTGATAGGTTCACTTTGCCCTTTCCAGTAGTGAAATTGCTGAGTCCCAGATGGTATCTCAGTTCCTCTTCAGACGCTGCATATGGAATGTCGATCTTGTTTCCCAGAATAAGGAATGGTACAGTTGCTAGTGATTCATCTGAAAGAAGTGCATCCAGCTCTTTTTTTGACTCCGCAAATCTTTCCTTGTCAAATGCATCCACTAAATAGACAACTGCATCGACCTATAACAGTATTAATGATTAGAGAGAAAGGTCAAATAAGTTATTGATGTTTAACTGCCTTGTACAATCGACGTAAAATAAAGTAACTGACATTCACAGATCTATATATGGAAGAACTCACAACACGACCCGGTACATATTGTGTATGAACATGATTTATATATGCAATTATGCAATTATTTCAAAGGATATATGTCAAGGTTCACATGCACATCCTGCATGTTGGTGTGCTACTTTCTCTAGGGTAAAAATTATTTACTGCAAGGAGAATAAGCCGGATCATAGACTTTATATTCTATATTTACTAGCTACAACTAATTGTTTTCCCGTTGAGGCAAACTAACGTTCCACCCAAAATTATACCTGCCAGTATACCTGCGAGAATTTGTTCCGTATCCAATCCAGATCTAAAATGTTGTGGATTTCGATTTTTCAATACCTAAATTCATTTACAGTTTGATCCATCATATCCAATCAGTGAATCACATTATAATACAGAATGAATTCAGATTCATCAATAAACTTCCAATTAAATCATGATGGTATGTATTCTTCAAAAATGCAGCCCTTGTCGGGTTTGCAATTTTCGGTTTTTGGTTTTCGTATCAGCCGAAATAGGCCCTGGAAACATATACTTTCAGATGCGGATAGTGCAATATCGGCATCCGCATCCAAAATCATTTTTGGATATCTGCATCAGTGGATACATACGAATATCGGGTATTAATCTTATCCGCCGAGAATTGGCAAATGAAAAGACACAGAAGTAATTTTGGTTTAACATTAAAAAACAATCTCATTGGTTATATAAGTGTGATAAATAAATAAATATGATGACAAGAAAGAGTTTCAAGCAGTTAATATGCATTATATATGCATATGATATAATATAAACTTTTAACATAATAAAACAATAAATACATATCTTTCATTGTAGTAAAATACACATAATATAAACCATAATTTTGACAAAAATCAAATGAATAATTTTCAAATGCAGATGTTTTCGTATCTGTATCCGTTTTCCGAACATCAAATATTTATCCTCTTTTTGAAGAACAGATTTCGAATTCGTCAAGTTTCCATTGACAGACCTAAACCGAAACACATTTGGTTAAGTATTTTTGAAAACTTTTGGAAAACGGTTGATTTGAAAAATATTTAACATATCTCTACTACTAATAAAGATAATCCGTTGAACTAATTTACTCGACGTCTTTTTGAAATTCCAAAAATATCTTTGCTTTCCGTTTACATATTTGCGCTCAAACAAAATATCAACGTATACCATAACACAAATCGCACATGGGCCCATACTGGTAAAATTAAAAACAACTTTATCTTGTTTTCCACTTTTTGAAAAATATCGTAAACACGGACTACCTTCTCCTTCCCCTTCCCCTATTCGTTTTAAGGACTGATTTTTTCATCCCCTTCTCTCTCATGCCTTTAAAAACACATCACAAAACTCAAAGTCAAAACAAACGGGTCCGTAATTTGCTAATCTTCATGTTTTTCAATAAACATTACTAATATATGAATAATACTAACATATTTAGTTGAATTATATTTCTCTTTCTATAAGGTAACAAAAAGGAATCGAGTTTTAATTTTCTAAGGATTATAGTCGTAATTAACAGTTCAAACAAGAGGATCAGATATCCTCTAATTTAATGGATTCAGATTTAGATTTGGTTATCAGTAATTCACCGAATAACAAGTTGGATAAGATAGATCAGTATTTTTTTGCGTTCCTAAATGGATACATACCAAGATCAATTAATCATAAATATGACACAATGGATCAAAATTATAATAAATGAACATTGCTAAAGCAACTAAAATGAGAACGTTAAGATAAGAGAACATAAATGAGTACTGTGGAGGATAAATGCTATTACTGATCAATGAACAGTGACAATAGAGAACATATAATAAATTATAAGTCTGGTTGTGCAAAAGTGTAAGCCGGACATATAGAGGATAAATGCTATATAAATTATAAGCCGAACATTTAGAATTAAGTATTGACAACAGAGCAGAAGTCTGGTTGTGGGAAAAAAAGGGAATGTTTGGTAGAGAACATATATCAGAATTTTTTTTGTTCCTAAACGGATATAGACCAAGGTCAATTAGGCGTATATTTGATGCACTGGATCAAAATTATAATAAATGACCGTTGCTAAAGCAACAAAAATGGGAATGTTAAGATAGAGAACATAAATGAGCACCGTGGAGGATAAATGCTGTCACTGATCAATGATACAAACTTTAAGGTGGATATATAGAATTAGGTATTGACAATATAGCATAAGTCTGGTTGTGCAGAAAAAAATAGAAAAATAAATTCTAAACATAAAATTAAAGAGGAGGTTTCACCAAGCATATTGGCAATCCAAATGTTCAGCATTGAGTGGTCTCCAGCATTACAAACTTATTTTGAAAACGTAAGGAAACTGGTAAAATGAGATAATTACAGTGGATATTAACTACTGATAGAATGTTTCATGCAATGAAAGATAGGCTCCAACTTGATAATCTAGTAGGGAGAAGAAAAAATGTAAGAGATGGTTAGACATGCATATCCATAATTCTCAAAATAATGCACCCAGTAAGTGGTGGTAAGTCTTGATGAATCACAATGCACAAAATTCATGCAATACCAAAGGGTTTACATCAAGGTAAGAGACCCAGATTCTGGTCATTTCAATTTGGTTCCAGCCGGAGCCGGGACGAGAGTAGGTCAAAAATTAATCTTGGCATCAGAAGACAATAAAATAAGAAGAAAAATCATAAAAATATTCGGAATTGCTTTTGATGGTGGGGCTAAGTTAAAAGATGCAAAATTCAAACAATGAAACATGGTCCAACAAAATCAAACATTCTACGCTAAAAATTGAATACTTAGTCAAATCAAAGTAATCAATCAACATGAAGAAACAATAAAAACTTGACTCAAAATTGCTTTTTAATCCTTATAAGTAGAATTAAATTGAAAATTAAAACTTCTCTCAAGCTTTTGTATTCCAAATTTGAGCCTCTACCTTTTGTTCAAGCATTCCTCCCAAAGTCTAGCATAACATTCAAGCATTATTCCATAAACCAAGCAACAATAAAGATGTTTTTTAGATCTCATGCTATTCATCTTTGTGTTTCATTTGATAATGACGCAAATTAGGGTACAAATGATGAAATAAATAGGCGGGGTTATGGAAGGAGTCAGCTTCTAGGAGTAATTAGGATTTGGGTTGTTTTGACGTGGGTTAGAAGTCATGGGGGCACAAAGCTAGTTAGTTCAATTTAAATTACTTTAGTTGACATTTCATTTAATTTGGGCTGATTTAGACTAGGGTTTTGATTTAAGTTTTACTTAAGTTAATTTTGTTACATCGTGCATTTTCCTTACACATTTTTTCATTGCATTTTCATTCAAAATATCAAAAAGCAAATCTGAAACAACACTGGAATCAAAATCGAAACTTCTGAAATTGATTGGAGTTTCGAAAATTTCAATGAACGAGACTGTCATCAGGTTCTCAAACCTTGGTTTACATCACAAAATGTTAAATGTTTGCTCATCGTGTCATTTAATAACATGAAAATAATTTTTGACATCTCCACGCACCCAATTAATAAGTGGTGTATTCAAAAATCTCTATAGAACATGTAAATTTGCACGGACTAAACTTCCAACAGTAATCTGTTTGGTTTGCTTTTGTCCCAAAATACAATGGATTTTAATGGTTTACTTCTGTCCCAGATGGCTATTATTTTAGTCGGTGATACAAGACCTGACAAGCAGCCAGGAAGTAGCAGCTCCACATCGAATTGCTTGCCGGTATTCCACCAACACAGCTTGCACTCTGCCTAAGAACGATTAATCATCATTTTGTTCGCAGGGGATTAAAAAGAATTGCAACTTTTTTTCCCATCTTGCAAGTGAGCACTTCTCTAGTAATAAACTTTGCACAAACAAAGCCAGCAGCGCTCCACGCAGTGGTCTTGAGAACATTTTTTTGGGTGTGTTTCCCATTAAGGGAGTAAAAACACTTGGCTGAAGTGCTCAGAGATGTAATTTAACATATGTTTGTCATCTTGATGATTTGGATCCACAATTTTGTTGTCAAGTTCTAATGAATTTAATTAGTTGAGATATTAATAAGTATAAAATACTCTATGGTCGTATAAATAGAGCAATATTAGCTACCTCATTATTATTAGAAGCCGCAAAAGGTTCGATGTCAGCCAAAGTTTTAAATCTCCTTCATCTTGCCCGAGATCTCATCCGAACACTTTTTGTAGACGAAATGAGATTTCAGACATGATTTTTTTAGATTTTTAATTGTCTGACACTCATCTCATCCGAGATCTTAAGATCTCAACACGAGATATAGATCTAGATGTCGCTTCAAGATTTCATAAACAAAAATGACACATGCCCTACATGTGAAAGACGTAACAATTGGTTCAAGCAGCAATACTTCGCACGTGAAAAGCATTTTTGAACTCTCCTTTGACATCGACGTCAATAGCGTAAAATTCAATATAGGATAAGCATTTTTGAAGAATATTTTAACATAACTCACAATGTTAATCAAAATATTAAACTTAACAATTGTTGTTCATTTTATTAGACTTAGTTTCATAATTTATCACTGTTTATCAATTGTTAAAGCAAAACTAGTTTAGCTGAAAAGTGTTTACCAATAAGATTGAAAAACATAGCAATATTTTCCACTAGATTGTAGGTACTTAGGCACATGCGATACATGTGTATACAAAAAAAATGTATTTGATATTTACTTGAAAATTGAAATAATCAACTTTTGCATGTAATATTGGTCGTTTTAATTTGGTAAAAAAAAACTTAGGTAGAAATGATTTTATGTTATCAGATTTTAAAACAAAAATAGAAAGAACTAGTCAATCACCAAGATGCAAGTGGTAAAGTGCTTTAGACCGAGGTTTTAGTTTCGAGCCCTCAAGACATGAAAGATGAATGTTTTGCTTGAATAAGTATCACTCTTATATAAATGTAAAAAACATAGAACTACGAATATATATATATATATATATATGCATGTACATAATCTTAATTTTCATTTGTATTTTTTTCAAAAAACATCCAAATGTAAGAAAAAATATAAATGCCATACAAAATGTTGTTAAAAAATGGTTTTATTTACGATTGGATAAATTGCTTTTTTTCAATTTTTATTTAAAAAAAATATTTGTTTCACAAATTAAGCTAAAATTATACAACAATCAAACAAAAGAGTACATTCCACATAAATTTGAAATAAATGAAGAATGAATATTGATTTATTGATGCTAATAGAAAGACAATGCAATAAAAATAAAATACATGAAAATTAATTGTGATCGATATTTGAAACTGTGGCCTTATTAACATATCATAAACTTTTGTTGAGATTAAGGTTCAAACTCATAACCTCATTTACATATAATTAAATTTTCAATTAAAAATAAATGTTAGGTACTGTCATTACTGAGATTCGAACCCGTGACTTTATTTCTATGTAAGGGTATTTTGAAAATTTTATGAAGGGACAAAAATATTGTGAACTTATTCCAATTATTAATACAAATGAAAATAATCATTTATTGTGCATGTTTCTAGTGGAAATGTAAGCTTACAAAAGTACCTTCATAAAATGCAAAAAAAATATTTAAAATTAATTATTTACGATTGATCTCTCTTTCAAACATGTGATAAAATATTTTTCAATAACAAATTTAACCAAATTGACCAACAAATTTTTTTTTTTACCATGGGAAAGCAGAAAAAATTGCTAATGTCCGAAACAGTTTTCCACCGTCCATTTTACCTTTTTGTTTTTGTGAGAAGTACAAAATTGTTTCCTTTGAAAGATTCAACTATTTTGGTTCAAACAACACAAATACTTTGAAATAAGTCCATAGTCGACAAACAACAAAACAAAGCTTATGAGAAAGCATCGAGAAATGTTATGTGGTGAGCTCTGAAAAAGAAGAGAGTCCCAGCAAAGTACAATACCCTTATCAAAGATATGTACGATATTGTTGTGACTAGTGTCAGAGCATGCGAGAATGGAACCAGTGACTTTTCCATTATCATAGGATTACATCGAGGGTTAAGTTTGGGCCCTTGCATTTGTGCTCGAGTGATAGATGAGGTTACGAAGGATACAAAATGAGATTCCTGGGTGTATGTTCTTTGTTGATGATGTGGTGCTAACTGACGAAAGTAGAATTGGGGTTGATAGACAACTGAAATTGTGGAGACGGACTTTAGAATAAAAGGATTTTAAGCTTAACAGACCTAAAACGAAGTATATAAAGTGTGAGTTCAATGGTGTCAGATTAGAGCATGGAGATGTCACTCTGAACGAACAAGTAGTGCCTAAGAAGGAATCTTTTCGATATTTAAGATCAATGTTGCAATATGATGTGAGATTGATGAAAATGTTAGCTTTAGAATTCGAGCGGGATGGGTGAAACGACGACAAGCGTCTGACATCTCTGCGAGAGAAAACTCCTACAAAAGCTTAAAAGAAAGCTTTATGGAACGGCAATCAGGCATGTGACGTTGTATGGTGCAGAATGTTGGCCTACTAAAAGCCAACACGTTCGTAAGATAAGTGTAGCTGAGATGCGTATGCTGCGATGGAGCTGCGCTCATACAAAAAAAGACCGAATCAGAAATGATGATATACGTGATAAACGTGAAGTAACATCAATTGAGGAGAAGCTAGTCCAACACCGCTTAAGATGGTTTGGACATATCCTATGAATGCCTCCCAAGGCATCTGTACGCGTTGGAATTGTAGATCGCGTCGAATGCTCAAAGTGGGGTAAAGGTCGACCAACATTGACATGGAAAGAAGTAGTAAAAAAGGACTTGAAGAACTGGAATATATCCAAAAAACTGGTGTCGAACAAGAGCGCGTGAAAATTAGTGATCCACATACCAGAACCGTGAGCTATGAGTTTGTTTGTTTAGGGTTGGTTTAAAGGAAGTGTTATAAGTTTTAGATTATAAAACTAGCTGTGCAGTTTAAGCGCTCGACGGGTTCAATGCGGCGGAGGTGCAAAAAGTTATAGCGGGAATGCAGTAAGGATATAGCGGATGACTCTAAAATAGCATATAAAACTCGTACTTAATGATTTTAAATATATATAAATGATAATTGAATGAAAAATTAACATTCGATTAAATTATAATTAATACGTAAATAATTTTCAATAAAACATGCGCGAATATACTATAAATAAACGTAAAATTATTATATAACATAATTGAATTTAATAAAATATTAAAGTATTTTTATTTCTAAAAATATATCAAAAAATTCAATTAAATAAATTTATTTCATAATTTTTATAATGTATAGATGTCATTTTTAAATTCATTTGTTTTAATGAAGATATGGTGGAAATAGCGGAATATAGCGGGAATAAGGGGATATAGCGGAAATAGCGGGACCTGAAGCGAAAAGACTATATTTGAGGCTATATGAAAAAACCACAGCGGTAGAAATCCGTTATGAGATATACCAGAGTTACAGCGGGGTAATATCGGAGCATTAACTGCACGAAGAACCGGTGAATAGGAGCCTAAGGCGTAGTATTTGGTCTTCGGTCAATGTTATTATTAGTACCATTATTACTATTAGTAATTAGTAATTAGTAATTAGTATTATATTATCATCGTGGGTTTTTATATTTTATCTTTATTTATTTAGTTATTATTATTATATTATTTGTTTACTTATTTGACTTTGTTTTATTATTATTATCATAGTTTTTATTGTTGTTGTTGTTATGACTTTTAAATTAACTTTGTCATTTAGTTTTGGGTTCCATCTCCAGCCGACTCCTATTTGTTTGAAAATAATGATTTTGTTGTTGTTGTGGGTGTGTGTATATATTCAATTACCAAAAACTGAGAAGTGCTTGTAGACATCATATAACATCTTACAAAGGTACAACTAACATAAGACAAAGTTCTCTTGCCTAATAAAATATTCACTCAACATAAAATATAATACTTGGGCTTATTTTTTTCAAATGAAAATGGTAAATAAATAAATAATACTTCAAAATATAACATATAAAATGAAAACCTATTGAAACCATTTAGAAAAGGGAAAAAATTGAAATCTTCACCCTACACAAAAAAACCATGGAAATTTTCAACAAGTTACAAAATAAGAATCGGAACTTTTAAAAAAGAATAAAAGTTAATGAAATCCAAATGCCATTTTGAATTCAAAGTTTTTAAAAATAGGCCAAAAGATTTCATAGATGTCCAAAAAAAATTTCAAAATATGTGCACCAATGTAAGAAATTGAAGAAAAAACTATTTTCCTCCTAAAATAACAATAAAAAAAGTGCTAAACTAAATCAATCAAACAAAAACTTTAAATAATCAAAATTCCCAAAAAAAATGAAAATTTCACGAGTTAAAAAATGATAGAAAACTTCAAATATCTGAAGAAGAAAAAACAGAAATTATAAAGAATCTAAATATATCAAAGATAAGTGTGAAAATGGAAAAAAAAAAGAAACTTCAAAAGAAATTTAAGCAGATTGAAAAATATTAGAAGAGATAAATAATACTCACGATAATTCGCTAGATTTCAAAAAGAGAATAGATAAAATAATAAAACAATTTATTCAAGTTCACTCAGATTTAGAAACATTAAAAAGTATATTAGAACTTAAAATTTTGTAACTAGATTATGTTTCTTTTTAAAAGAAAGTGCAGTAAAAAAAATTAATGTCAATGACTAAAAAGATTGTTTTAAGCAATTTGTTTTTTAAATTTTTGGAAAATAGAATCAAAATTTATAGCATTTTCTCCAATTCAAATTATATGTATAATTTATTGTTTCCGCGGCTCCCACGTTAATATTAAAATAATTCAATATGTCATTGTCAATTAGAAGTTTGATTCAAATGTAAAACTTGATTGTTTTCTTTCATTCAAACGGATCGATTTTAAGATATCAACTGATTATACGAAATCATTACATATTTACTACTATATGAAATCATTACATATTTACTACTATACGAAATCATTACATGTTTACTTCGATGTGTAATTCTGTAAAGATTCTTGATTAAAATGTTTTTAATTATTATTTTTATGACTTGCAATTGTGCGCCAAAATCATGGTTGTATGGCATGTGTGTGTTGCTTGATGGTTTTTTTTTTTGAAAAATATATTATGCAAAGTGATAATTAGGTTGAAGGGCTTCTCATTGCAAATTGATAAGTTTTAAGGACAACACTTATGAATAATTAGTTTTAAAGATAATTTACAGAAAAATGATAAATTCATTTATCTTTTTAAATTATATAGGAAAATGATAAATTCATTTATCATTATTTCTGTATAACTAAAAATGATAACTTCATTTATCTTTTTTCAGTAAATTGTCCTTAAAACTAATTTTTTTAAAGTGTTGTCCTTAAAACTTACTATTCTGCACAAAAAAGCCTTTTGAGTGAAAATCTTCTTATGCAAATTGTATCTTTTAGTCCGTTTTGAATACATTGGCTCGTAGTCTTTAAAACGAGACCGAACCGCTGGTCTGACCGTTAAAACTATTGACGTGAGACCACCCTGTCCGGTGTAAGCAAAAACCATGCACGTGTGATTCTAGCATAAGATCCTCAAAAGCAGCGAACGGCAAAAACGCGGTTCTATTTTTAAAAACCGAGTCTAAGAAAATTTCTTTCCAACCCACTTTGTCGGCTTGGACATGTCGGCCCTAGAATGCACTTAAGGCCACTTGAGCTCTTAAAATAGCAGGGACCTCTAATATATACATGAAGTAAGAGGTAGTTTTCAATTTTCAACTAATGCGAGACAACGATCACTAGCAAAACTTGACTTTTCAATAAGATGCATTTCTCATTGTCTGATAAGCTATTATGTGGTACTATTGATATTTTTGTGCAAATTATATTGCACAAGTTGAACACCTAGCAACTTCAATTTTTACTAAAGAAGTGTGGAAGCTCCAAGTTTACTTTAGTAACGTGATATATAATCGTCCAAAAAAATCACAATACATCTCTCTCCCTTCAAGGTAATTCATCTTTAATGATCTTAGTTATAACAATAACATAGAATATAATACTAATAAAGGTAGAACAAGTTGTGTGTTTGAAAAAAATGTTGCTAAAATCTGATATGTTCTTATAAATAATTTTTCAACTAATATTTGCATTAGTTTCAATTAAATTAAATGCATAATCCATACAGTACATGCAACCTGGCTAAAAGGGTTCGAAAGGACGACCAACAAAATGCCCAACCTTGGATCCCACTCTTTATTGTACAATTTGGTCTTAAAACTATGCATTTGTTACATCGTTGATTAATGTACTAAATTAACTAATAATAAATATACTGGTCGATTCTTAATGTATTGCAGCATTCCTAGTAGATTTTTTATCAAAAAATAGATAAGATCCTTATCAACAAATCAACTTTTTAAATTGTACTAGGTTACACGCCAAAAAAAAATTCTTATATAGGTAGTTAAGAATAAAGAAAAATCTGTCATAATATACTTGAAGAACCCTCTACAAGTCAACTTTTAACAAATTTAACAATTTTTCATGAACAAAACCACAAAAAAAAACTCAAAGAAAAAAACAAAAAAAATAAAAAAATCTCATTATTCATTCGTAATCATAAAAGTTGCCCTTCTTGTATTGCTAAAGCAATATTTGTTGCATGTATATTATTGATATATACTAACCCAACAAGATTCCTTTTAAGTATAGCATAAATGTATTTAAACTTTCAAACTATACACCCATTAATTCCATAATTCCTTATTATATTATATCATTCTCATTTTTCACATGCATGAGTATCGTAAGTGCCACAATACTAGTTAGTGTATTTCAGAGCATGTCCAGTGGAAACAGCAGTCAACTGTCCCAAATACAAAGGTAGACTTGGTAAATTGTATATCAAAAGAAAATTCTTGCATGGATAAGTTACTAAAATCCATGGTTCAAAATTTCGGAAGTGTTCCAATAATTCAGTTCCGGTTCCGGCCATAACCGAAATGGAATCCAATCAAAATTCCGAATTTGCACTTCAAACATTGGAAGAAAAAATTGCAGAAAACAAAAAAAAAACGATAAACATAAAATAAAAAAAAATCAACAAGACAATAAATAAATGGACAAGGAATCAAACAGTTTCAAAAAAAATTGTTATACTTCTGTCAATTTACACCGGAATCATAATAAAACAATTCGAATTTTCGAAATGATCAAAAAATTTGAAAATCTCAAATGAACAGAACAAAATCTTAAACCATAACTTGTTTCATTGAAGCATGCATTTTGTATGTAACGTAAAGAATGTGCTATGAATTTATGATAGCATTAGCTTTATTAATAGTTGGAATAGAAACACAATTTTTTGGTCCGATCGTGAAATTCCAAAAATACCATTACATGTAATTCTTTATTAATAGTTGTAATATATTTGCCGCCACACTCTTTTAGTGTCAACATCGCTTAAAAATTGGATCTGACAATTAAGCTTCCTTTGCAAATTCAAATTTTCCCTACAAATATATACAAGTCTTAATATTACTTAAAAATGATATCTAACAAATAAACTACTTTACAAATCCGTTTTTATTAATTAATAAAATAAATAAAAATTTAAACTAACAAAAAAGTTGAGCATTGCAACTTAGAAATAAAAATTCAAATTAACTACGTATTATTCAACACGAAATATGGCTAAATATTTGTTGAAACCATTTTCTTTTGAACGTATTAAACAAATACAATTTGTAGAATAGCAATTCAGATGTCTTCGTCACGCGTAACCACGTACCGTGACGCTCGTATTTTATTGACAAATTTAGCAATTTAACCAGAAAAATGTACCGAAATTAATGCGGAGTTTCCGAAAATTTTGGAACAAAGTGAAAATTCTAAAATTACCAATGATCGGAACGGTAGAATTTTGAAACTTGCTAAAATCACAAAACTACTTCTGAGCATAAACGTAGAGCAAGGACTGTAGTATAGTTATCACCTTAGCATAGTAATCTTTCCACACACGACGAGCAATCTGATGCCCTCCAAGATCAAAAGCTTTGAACTTGATTTTTCCAATGCTCAGCTCTTCGGATGTTGGATATTGTGTAGGCTGATGCTGAACTAATCTCTGAATATGCACATATCGTAAAAACATTAATACCTTTTTTAACAACGAATATTAACCAATGATTCAAAAACATACAAAATAGATCCAAAACAAATTTTATTACAACCCTCAAATTATTTTAGATCTGGCAAGAATTGGTCCAGGCTTATCAAAAACTAGATCTACTGTAGCAAATGAACATAGAACTTCCAGATCTAATAACATCAGCTTTGATGTTTCAGTCCATCATAACAGAAATAAAACAATCAAATAGCTCAAACGATATACCTCATCTTTGAGCATATGAAGCAGAGTAGTCTTGCCAGCATTATCGAGCCCTAAAAACAAAATTTTCGCCTCCTTCTGCCACAAACCTAGGGAAGCAAGAACTCCGTAGAACCAATCTACTAGAAACATTGCGAAAATCTTTTTAGGAAATCCGATTTGATATTGAATATTCGTATCAAATAAGATTGGAATCAAAATATAGAGACGCAGGAAGTGAAATGAAAAAGAAATGAAAGCGCGGATGGCTTTGTCAAATGACGAAACAAAGGTCGGAACATGCAATTGCTGGCAAACAGTTTAAAATAAAATGTCCTTTTTGTTAAATGGTTAAGCAGGCTAGTTATTTTTCTTTTTACCTTATTTTAGTAATGGTTTTATTATTTTTCTAACTTATATATATACATACACACACATGTATATATGTGTGTGTATATGTATATATGTATATACATACATACGTGTATGTGTGTATGTATGTAATACTAATATGATTATGATATACCTGGCCATTATGACGCGGCCCACAAACATAACTCAATCGAATGTACAATATTTTGATAAATAAACACTAGATCATATTAAGCGCAACCACCTTCAAACTCAAACTCTTCTTATAAACTAGAGCTTCATGGTGATTGAAATTGATGAGAATTTGATGAGCTCATCGGTCTACTTGCTCCATCGTTGCTTTCCAACAGCGACTTTCCTTTTTTTTTCCACCATTTTCCCCTTGTTTTTTTATCAATGTTCTTGGTAAGGCTTAGCTCTCGTGAGATAAAATCCAATACTCAACAATTTCAAGGTGTTTTAGGCTAATGATGACCGATTTATTCAATCATAACATGATATTTTTAGTAGGGATGCACATAAACATATTCGACCCGACCTGTAACAACCCTCATTTTTAATGATGGGATATTTAAATGTTAATCAATTGAATGTCCAAATTTAGATTTTTCACATACAATCAAATTAAGACTCGAGACTATTTCCATTGAGTCTGGATCGACGTTGCGAATCAAAATGAGTATAAATATCGTTATATCTAAAGTCATGGTATTTTTACAACTTCTGTATTGTTTATACGTATTTTATAAAAATACGAGCGTAGTCGGCCCCAATGGGATCTTGACTGGCAGTTGTGTTTCAAGAATAAGGATTTCATTACAATATGCGAGGTTGAAGAATTTTTGGAATCTGGTGATTCAATTAGCAAAGATACCTCGAAATGCATGAAATTATTATCTCGAGGTGCCTTATTAGATGGCGATGAAATTTATGCTACCGGAACCACAAAAATGAGATGATATGCATCGACGAGTTTTGTGGTGATTCGATGTACTATGTGATCGTACGTGTTTTGAAACGTATGGCGATTTATTTGAGAAATCAAATTTTATACATACATACATACATACATACATACATATATATATATATATATGTATATATATATATATATTATACATGCCCCCAAATCAGATATTTATTTTTCCTTACTTCTTTTTTTCCTGCTTCTTACTCAAGCATAGCTGCCCCTTCTATGGATTAAATCGAGAGCTTTAGACCACGAAAGAGGATGGGAATGGATTTGTTTAACTCGTGACCGGATGGGAAGCAAATATATGCTTGTGTTGATGTTTGTGGCGATGTTGACGTGGGTGACAATTAATGGCAGACAATTAGGGTTTCGACTTGAGAGACGACTGAAGCGGAGTTGACTAAAATGGAATGTACACATCGGCATTAGTGAACGGAACTCCAATGTCCTAGGAGGGGATGTGGTATTGTACGACCACAAGGAGAAGGTGCAGATCGTGATTCTAAAGGGAGTCAGAGTTGTCAAGTTTGGTTCTGTCGCGAAAAGCTCGCATAGTGGAGCACGCTGGTGATGGTCGTTCGTCGTTACGTCAATCAGAGGGGGAGATACAGAGGTGAACATGCACGGTTATGTATGGGTGTACGTGTGTGTGCATAGGATTGTGAATTTGGAAAGAAAGGGGATGAAGTTAATTAAGGTAATTAAATATGAAATTTTATGGCACATGCTACGCATGTGCATATAAAAAACTCTTATAAAATTTAATTGTTTTTACGTAATTTAATAAAAACAAACTGAAAGAAATAAAGGAAAAAATTGCAATTTTTTGTTGGAACATAGTTTCGAACTTAAGTTCTGAAATTTCCATTTGAAAATATATGTTAATTTGTGTTCTTTGTGGGATTCGAACTCCTGACCTCTTTTTTTTTGCATACAAGGGTATTTTTGGTACTTCACAGTCAGACCAAAAGATTGTGTTTCTATTCCAACTGTCAATAAAGATTTTAATTAATCTCCTTTCGTATTTAATTCACATCCCTTGCATATGAGGTCCAATCGAGATATGATCTTCATCGTTGCACTCATAGGGAAATTAACTACGATATGGCAAATTGTTGGACTGGATTCAAACATTTGAGAAATAACAATTTATGTGAGCGGAATTATAAATTTCAATTTATATTTTAGTATAAATTCCCATAGTTGTATATATTGAAGAAAAAAATTATCTAGGAGAGGTAGAATAATACATATAAGTAATTTTCCCTCATTTGTTAGATTTGGTTGGGTAGATACTCGGGATAATTGATAAGATCTTGTATATATGGATATTGTATCGTATTTGTATTAAATAGAGTTAGATAGAGTTAACATCACTTTTTAGTTAGATCGGTGATAGAAATATTGTTGTATATTTTATTATTGATATTCGGGATAATTGATTGAAATCCCATACATATAAATATTTGTGCGAACAAAACTAAATGGAGTTGATATTAATTTATAACTGAAGGAACTAGGCCAGCCCGCAATGAAAGAAATGAGTGAATTTCAAAAAAAAAAATCCTATTGGATCTTAGTTGAGTCTATGAAGCCTGATTTATTTAGCACATTTCTAAATTTATTTTAAATAAAATCATTTATTTTATTTAAATTAGTTAAAGGGAAATTTTTAATTTCAAATGTGTAGTGTCTCAAATACATCTAACATTTGTTAATGTATAGGGAATGAAACCTTTCATTTCTTTCCCTAAAACAATAATTAATTGAGAGTATTAACTGCATCAAATGGAAATAGAAACCTTTCATTTTCTCTCTTTAATTTGAATTGATTGATATATTAAATGTCATTGATTAATAATTTATTTATGGTAAGATTTATTATTATGTCCATATGCATTCTAACTATACAAATTGAAGTTTGAGATTTATTTAATTTTGTTTTACGTATTTATACTAGTATGCAACGCACGTACGTACATCTAATATCTAAAGATGTTTACCTTGGATGGATGTGTGCTTTAAGTGTAAATGTTTTTGTAGTCACAACTCATTTCAAGTTGTTTTGTTGGTGATATCGATGACAAATTGATAGTAAAATAACGTTGATGGGTAGGCGAAAAGGGTGGTTAGATTCCATTAATGAATGGAGGTAATTTTGAAATAAAAAGACACCGTGTAAATCATGTTGATTGAATTCTCTTTATTAATAATAGAGAAATTGAGATGAGAAGAGACAGACATGTGCGTTATATTGTTCCCTTTTTCCCTGGTTTCATTATTATATAACTATGTTGAGAATTTTGAAAGTGTGGTTGCTATTTCACACACCTGATGTCACACCATCTATTTCCTATATTTACTTCTCCTATGGTCTAGTTATACGTAATGTACTTACTATGCCCAACACTTGCTTCTGGTGCTTGTGCACGTGTGTACACTATTATGTGATCAGTTATGAGTGTATCAATGTTCATTTATAACTGTGTTTGCGTGTATATAATATGCACGGGTGATAATACTGGGTGTGCGTGAGTAAACGTGTGTGTATTCAGGTGCAAAGTTAAAGCTTTATGATTGATTATGAGCTAATTAAATTGTAGTTGCATGCATTTTAGTTTTATAAAACTAAAGTAGATAAAAAAGGGTTATTAATTTTATGATATGATTTGCAGGTCTGGGTATTTGGGGCATTGGACATGCATGTGTTTTGTGTATGTGAGGTGTGTAGAGCTACCGTACTGGGTTTACTCAGGTGTGTGTTGCATGTGTGATAGTGTGCGTGTATATATTAAGGGGGGGGGTGTGTGTTACGCGAGTGATAGTGCGTGAGTGTATTATATAAGTGTGTGTATTGTCGGTATTTGGGTGTGTTGAGATGGTGTACTTAAGCATTTGTTCATGTATATTTTCATTGTTTACATCTAGTTGTTGTCATCAAATTTTTTTAAGCATATAAATGCACATTTGGCAGAGAAGTTGGACAATTTAAAACTTAGGACTCAACGCAATTTAAATATTATCATGGAATATTACTATTACTTCAAATAATCACATGAAAAATACAATTTAGTTTGCATATTGACTCCAGGTTCAATTAAGTATTTAATTCAGGTTCAATTAAGTCAATATTTAGTAACAGTTCTGGACACTCAATATTATCTGAAGTAAATGCTCGAATATGCCTCAGGTGGATAACCTGAACATCAACCTAACATACAAAAACTAATTCCGACGGCTAGGAAATTGGTTTAATTTCTGTGTTCATTGGTATTGATTCTTCTTCGAAAATTGCTCAGGCTGTATAAAGATTAATTTTAATTAGTCTCACATCACCAAAAGTATCTTAATTGTTAATAAATATAAGCTAAAAGAGGAAGTAGTAGGTTGTCTTGTTGTGTAGAGCCTATAAAATTGTGATGAGGTTGGGAGGGTAATTGAAGTTAATTTGATTGCACGGTAGTTAAAAAATGATGTTTATGTTTTTAAACCTTCAATGTTGTAACTGAATTGGGAATTTCAAAAAGGCATGGTTGAAACTAATGGATTGAATTATCAATTATTAACAGTAGAGATAAGTATAAATATATATGTGAACTATGTATATGTAACGACCGAGGATTTTCGACCCTCGAAAATCAAAACTAATAAGTCCACTGTATTGCATGCCGAGCAATGTTGAAAAACCCGACTGTTAGCGGAAAAGAAAGAAGGAAGAAGATAAGTAGAAAATTAAACAACACAAAATCTCACACCGGAATGAATAATCTATAATATACAACAAATCTTTACACAAAGTCAAACAATAATATACATATATACAGATATTAATCAGAGTATACTAACCTATTTCAGCTTGGACAGTTGTAACAACTTGTCCATACAATTGATGATAGGTACAACAATGAATACAACAGAAAATAATAATATATGTGCATACGTCTCTAGACCTTCAACTTGTCTCCTGAAGCTCCAAAGCATCCAAACTAATCAGTAATATGCTCGTTCAGTATTATAATAAAATAACACCCGATTAGTCTGGAAAACCAACGTGAGAAAAACAACACTCAACTGGATTTTTAAGTTATATAAACCCTTGAAATCAAAAATATCTCGTAAGACCACGCTGCACATAAATATGGACCAGTTTTTATCTTACGATAACCAAACATTTTCTATATAAAATTCATTTGTATTATAATAATGTTTAGGGGTCAAAGTAAAATATGAATATATCTAAAATGATTGCATCTCACGTTTCAGCATAGTTAGGCATTATTAAGTCCGTACGGCGCTTATTGGAGAATAGATTCCATACAATGACCGAGCTACTGAGGTAGTATCCGTCACGTTGCATGTCTAGACAAATAACATCGATGTCAAACCTATCAACCTCTGCTAACACAAGACCGGTCTACCATTTACTGGATAGAACCGAATAAGATCACCCCTTGGTTCACATAGGCAACTGTACCAAAGCATACATAAGTTAATAGTAGGGACTCTAGATAGGGATGACCTTACCCTCATGGGAGCGACCCCCTAGCTTTGTTGCATCTCACATTTTTTAGTCATTCTCGGTTGATGAGGCTTGAGGCTGCGTTTTACCTTTTTATATAGCACTTCCTACTTGGAATGGTAATACTGCCTTCCAGGCGACAAGGTAGTACCAGCATTCATCCATACAAGTCTGTTCTGGGACTGAATGAAACACTGGAGAGCTCCGTTCCAATTCCATCATCTTCAAGATGTCTTCACTTCGAAACGCATTCGTTGGATCAAAGTGGTTTTCGGATAACCTATCTGATTCCGGTGTAGCGACCCGCAGTTTCGTACCCTTTTGAGTTGATAATAATTCATTCTTGTTCAACCCAAATTGTACAAAAGAGCGAATAACTAGGGTAAAGAAGAAGAAATGGATAGAAGAAAATAGAACAACAACATAGAATCTCACAACACAGTGGAACAAAATGTAATATATAATAATAGATTTTATATACAAGAACTATAACTATTTTATACTTACAATTATCAGGGTACAACATTCAATACATCACTCTGGACAGTTATAATTACTTGTCCTCATACCGCGGAAATATAAGTCAAGTACGAAAATACAACTCTGTCATCCAGCTCATCTCTTAAGCTCCATAGCATCCTATCCTGAATCTGTAATACTCGGTCTAACCCGAGCATTACAATAAAATAACACCAGAGTCAGTCTGGAAAACCAACATGAGGAAACACACTCAATTTGAATTATTATGATAACCCTTTGAAAAACAAAGGTATCTTGTAAGACCGCGTCACCCATAAACACGATTAGTTTTTCCCTTACGATAACCAAAACATTTTATAGAAAATCCAGTGATATTATAATAGTGTCTAAGTACAAATGCTTATCCAAATAGCCGAAATTGTTACATTAATTAAATTCCAGCACACTAGGCTCTACAAAAAAAACCGTAAAGCCTCGTATTGGAGAATGGATCTCATACAATGACCAGGCTACTGCGGTACCGCCGATCACAGTACACCTCTAGAAAAATATACTTAGGACCTCGTTGAGATTCCCTGCTACACAAGACCGGCATACCCCTAACCTGGATAGACTGAATATATTAACACCCTGGGTGTTGCTACCCTTAAAAAATCGAGCGCTCTTTTTTCATGCACAACTATATCCATGATTTATATATTTTTTCAAGGTTATCTAGAAAAGTGATAACATACCCTAATTAGGTGTGACCAACTTAGCCTTGTTGCATATCCCATGTTTTAGTCATTCCCGGTTGATGAGGCTTGAGGATAACGTTACCTTTCAAGAACAATTCCACTTAGAATCCTCATTGTCCTCCAATGACGACGTTCTGATAACATTCGTCCATACAAGTTGTCCTAGGTCTGGACAAACCGAATCATCATCTTCACTATCTTCACAATATTAATTCGTAACGTTCAAACCGGTTTAAAGTGGTTTTTGGATAATTAAACTAATCCCGATCTCTTCGAAACGATTAACAAAGTTGGCCAAAATTGATAATATGTTATTTAACTATCAATAAACATTCATGAGCAGACACTAGGCCCGTATTATAATTTTCCAAAATTTATTTTCAAATATATTTATAAGATATATATTCAAATCCCTTCCAAAATTTCACATTTGAGACAACTTAATCACTTATATCCATACCAGGATATTTCATACCATCTCTTATTTTAACACCTAGAAATATTTTGAAATTTCCATTTTAATACTTAGGAAAAATAATTTAAGTCTTATTTTCCAAAATCATTTCATATGTTAATGCTTCAGGGAATGTTTCGCAACTTATCTCATAAGTCTTTGGAACCATTAATAAATTCCCTTATACTTATTTATAACCTCATTCAACAATTTATAACTTCCTTTTATTTCATTTTCGATGTTCCCGTATTCAACATTTTGAAATTCCATTTCCTCCAAATCCCTTATAAAATTCCTCTCCTTAAAATCATATCCATTTACAAGCCCCGTTTACGAATCTCGAGAGAATTTATAAATAAACTTTTCAATCACTTCAAAACTCTCTCTTTATATATATATATAATAATAAGTATTTAAAAGAATAATAATTTGTTTTTAAAACAAGTTTAAGCAGTCATTTAAAAATATCGAAACCCTTTTTATAAACATCAATAAAATCAATTTCAAAGCTGATTTTCAAATAATTGAATTTATTAAAATAAATATTAAGTGTTTGAGAAATTCACTTTTCGATGTACTTTATTAAAATCAAGAGGAATTCATAACCCACCAATTTATAAACTGAATTGGTTATTGGGATTTCATCGATTTATAAATTCAATACATAAATTCAATTTATAAATTCCTCTTGATTCATAACCCATCGATTTCATCTCGATTCTCCTAACCATTTCCACTTTTCAAAAATAGTACCCATTATTTTCCTCAACTCTATTTCCATATTCTAATATAAATTCACCTATGAATTTATATTCTCGATTTAGCAAATGCTATCGTTTTCCTTATTTATAAAATTGTTTATAAATTTATAACTCCTTTGGGTTTTACTTGTTTATAAAAAAACAATTATATTTATAAAGTTTCATTTTATAAATCCATCTCCTTATAAATTCCATTTATCCTGCTAATCTATTTTTAACATCGACTTTAACTTCTTTTTACATTTCCCGGTTATCATTTAAAAATCCTTTATATAGATTACTTTTTTTAAAATCCCTATTTAAACAATTATCAAAATTTATTAAGCACGACCAAAAATCAAATTATTGTTTAATTCAATCAATTTCTTTTTTAAATCGCCAAAATTTCGATATAATTATTTTTATATTCAAAATCTCTTTTTAGTTCCTTGAAAAAATTAAAAAACAATTTATGTTGTTTAAATACCAAAATCAAGGCCAGTGCTACTATAGCATCCAAATTCAATCACAACAAATCTATATTAGATTTATTCGCACCCATTATATATATATATATATATATGAACAATTAGTATATTTTCGATGAATTCAGTTGGATCCCTCCCGCCTGTTTTCCTTACATCCATAGATGTTAATATAACATAAAAATACCAATACCACTTCGAGGGGGATATCACAATATATAGGGTCATCCGCTATTATACGGGGCGCATAGGGTCTCGTCCGCTCAAATATGCGGAAAATAAATCCAACTACTAATATATATATATATATATATATATATATATCCAAACCGATAATAGTTATAAATTCATCCAAACAACCAATAATTTAAATTCAACATTTTTAAATTATACTAGCAATCTAAATGAGTGAGATTTTACTTACCTTTATTTTCTAATTTGCCGATCGATCCAATTTTTGGCTTCTTGCGCAGATTTCGTTTGATTTCAACCTCGTATAACAAGTAATTAAATTAATAAGTATTCGACTTAATTAAAATAATTATTTTCCTTAATCACGAAATTAATGAAAAAATACCACCTTTAAACTAACTGCCTCCATCTCCTTCTCATGCTTTCGCCCGTAAACCGGCTATTTCGATGAATGAACCACAGATTTGCACTCCCATCGCTCCCCTACCGTCACTGAAACATCCATGCCACTGACCCAGGTTGCTGCGACCATGCCAGCTACACATTGAGCCAAACCCACTCGAACAACCTCAGCATGCACGTCACGAAAAAGTCCAGGCGATAAAACAGAGCTTGACTTCGACCCCAAATTGACCGCGACCTCCACAATCACCCATGCGACCCCTGCTTTCCATCCTCCACGGCCGTAGCTCGAGCTCCACCAATACGCGACCCACTCCACAACATCGCACGCCCTACCGCCATCGGTCGCACTCCTTGACCACTCACGCTCGCGCATATACAGATAGATGTCAATCCTAGAACTACCTCTCTCCACCGTCGCACTCAAGAATCGTGCTACCCCATTAGATCATGACTCGATCACGATCCCATCTTCCTAGGTCGCTTCGCGACCTCGCTTTTTTTTAATTTCTATGTCAATCTCGATTTAAAGGGGGAGGAAAAAGATATACGTGACTGTATGATTAGGGTTAGAGCATTGACCAGAATAGAAAGGGAAATGTTTTCTTTTTTTTTTCTTGTGTATGAATTTTGATATGAAGAACAAAAGTGAAAACCGCGATTTAACTTAAGGGAGCAGCGTGCGTAGGAAGCTAGGTCGGCTGACTAATGATAGAGTTTGACATCGTTTGATTTGCTACTTATCCATTCAAAATATCCCATTGTAACGACCCGCCTTTCTCTCTACAGAAAGACGCATCATTATTAAGAAAGAAAGGGATAGAGAAGAGAAAAGATAGAGAAGAAAGAAAGAAACAACATTAGAATCTCAACAGCGGAACGAATAAATTATATTAATCACATAAGTATTACATAGTATCATATACATCAGAGTTACATAGCATAAACAACACATACTAGACAGTTATAAACACCTGTCTAGTTATACAACTCAATATACAACACAAATAATAATACAAAGATCGACACGGCGGAACCACTATATATCTATCTACAATCGCTGAAGCCTCGTGCTCCATACCTCCTTCAGAATTCGTCGAACCTAACCTGAATACCTTGGCTACTCGTAAAGATTTGAGTACCCAAGAGTTTAATAAAACAGAATAAACTCTGGGTCAGACATGGGTCTGATGTGAGTAAACGGTTAAACCTTTTAAAGAAAAGGTATCACATAAGGCTTCCCACACATAAACATAGGTAAGTTTTTACCTTACGCTAACCAAAACATTTGATAGGAAATCCAGTGATATTATAATAGGGTCAAGGGTTTTCAAATAAATAAGAAATAGCTGAAATTGTTACATGATTAAATTCCAGCTACTAGCCATAAAAGTGGGTAATATAATCAAAACCGTAAGGGCACGTAGGAAGAATGGGTTTCCATCAATGACAGGGCTACCGAGGTACCGTCCATCACAGTACGGGGCCTAGATCACCGTACCGAGGATAACTCCCAATCCCCTGCAACACAAAGCCGGAACTATTCCTTACTAAACAGTTCCGAACAAGACAACCCCGCGGTTGTAACTAGCAACCGCCCACACAGCCGAATAAAAAAGTGACTAGAGACAGGGGTAAATCTCGTCCTACTTGGGCATGACCCACTTAGCCTTGCTGCACCTCCCCTGTTTTAGCCATTCCCAGTTGATGAGGCTTGATGCTACGATTACCTTTATAGAACACATCACTTAGAATGCTCATCGTCCACCTGACGATATTCTGAAAGCATTCAATCCATACAAGTTCGTTCCAGGTTCGAACGAAACCGAAGACATTATCTCGTTACACTCCTTTTGGAATCACCCTCAGAGTTAACGACAATAACACTTGCACTCTGAATCTTCATCTTCACTTGAGATTCATGACCTATCGTTATTTTGGATCGATGTGGTTTTCGGTTATCCAAATCTGGAAACCCGATCCCGGTCTCATCGAAATCCAAAAAGCCATCTTTTAGGTCCAAGTTGTTTTAAAATTAAAACAATTCAATTCATTATCTATATACACACAAATAGATAAACATATACACAGATAGATAATTCATATCATCACCATTCAACCAAATCACCTCATATCACATATCACACACATCTCATCAAAGATATCAAACAATCAAGGCATTCAATATCAATTAGCCATCCATAAGCAATGATCTATTAATCACACCATCTATAATTAATTTAAAATGAACTAAATTAATTACTTCATCTCTAATTAATTTAAAATAAATTAAACGAATTACTATCATTACAATAAATCTTACTTACCTGTTAACTAAACCAATAATTAATCATCATCTTAATTAACCAACCTTGATTAATTATTCTTTAATTACGTTAAGTAATTAACTCTTAATTAATTACACAAATTAATTATCCTTAATCCTTAAAGTATTTAACCTTAATTACTCCATTAACTATAATTAATTACATTAATCCTTAATTAATTACAATTAATTATTTACCTTATAATCACTTATTATTGATTAATTAATCTTCATTAATCAATCCTTAATTACTTTCATTAATTACATTAATTAATGATCCTTATTAATTACTTCCATTAATTAATTAACTATAATTAATTACATTATTCCTTAATCAATTACATTAATTAATATTCAATTAATCACTTCCATTAATCAACCTTAATTAATCATAAACAGTAATTACCATCCTGTAATTACTTACCTGAATTAATTAACTCCTTAATAATTATGTTAACCCTTTGATTAATTACACCAAGTAATTAACCCTTGATTACTTCTACTAAGTAATTATCCTTTAATTACTTTCCATTAAGTAATTCCCTTTAATTATTTACATCCTGTAATTATACATTAATTACCTACCTTAAGTAATTACACTTATTCATCTCATTAAGTAATTATACTTAATCAATCGCCAAATGATTATCTTTAATTAACCAACCCATTTGATTAACCAAAATTAATCACATTTAATTTGATTAGTTACAATTGTGTAATTCATCCCTTAATTACCCCTTTAAATAAATTAATTAATCTTTAATTATAGATTAATTAATCCTTAATTATTAATTGATAAACCTTAATTATCAATTAATAAAACTTAATAAAAAATTAATTGATCCTTAATTAATCAGTTAATTAATTCTTAATTACAATTAATTAACCCTAAATAATAGTTAATTAATCCTTAATTAACTTTATTTATAGACTAATTATTTCTTAATTATTAATTAATAAAACTAATTACTAGTTAATAAAACTTAATTACAAATGAAGTACTTTTTAATTACTAATTAATTAATTCAATTACTAATTAATCAACCTTAATTACTTAATTAATTAATTTCTAATCATTAATTAATTATCTCTAATTATCTAATTAATAATTCTTAATTATAAATTAATTAACCTCTAATTAATTAACTTATAACCCTTAATTATTAATTTTAAATAAATTAATTACTCTTAATTAATTCCTTAATTAATTCTTAATCATTGTTAATTAAATTAATTAATTAAACATAATATTCCTTAATTAACTTAATTAATTTCCAGATAATAAACTTTAATTATCTTAAGATAAGACATTATCTTTTTAATGCCTTTATTAACATTTTCATTTTTAAACCATTATAACTTTATAATTAATTTTACTTAATTAAATCAAAAATTAAGTTTTTTAAAACAAAATAATCATTTTAACTTGATAAATTAAAGTTATCAAAACATAACTTTAAAAATAACTTAAACATTTATCATATAGTAGTTTTAAAAGCTAGATTCAAATTTGAATTTAAAAACTTACTTTTATATAAACCTTTAAAAATTCCATTTCTTAGCTTAAATTTAAAATCATTTTAAATTTGCTTAACAATATTTAAATTTAACAAACTTCAACTTCTTAATCTCAAGTTAAAGAAAACATTTATATTAAAAAAAATAGAATTCAAAAACCAGATTTACTTCAAAGGTTAAAAACTTCCTTTATTTAAATTTTAAATTTGTTTTATATAAACTTTAAAAACTTTTGAAAATTTCCTTTAAGTCTTCTACTTCGGATTGAATCTGAGAAACAGTCAAACCATTCTAAGTTCAATTCCCTTTTCTTAAATTTAAAAAGTTTAGTTTAAAATTTAAATTTTTAAAAACCTGGAAACAATAAAATTGTTTTCAGGTTAAAACCACACAGGCTACTCGAGTTTCAACTCGAGTCATCAACTCCAAATCCTGATCAATACTTTGAGACTAACACCAACTAAAACAACTGACACAACCGTGCATGTGTGCACCCGCGCACCAACTTCGATCGATGACGATCATCACCGTAACCCTCGTCCAGTCACCTACAACCTTACCGACTCACTCGAACACACAACACCATGAGATCGCCAGCCACACCTAATTGAGCCATTCGATTCACACAACAACCCTAACTGCTAACCCAAAAACGATCACCTGTCATCGCCTCAGACTACCAGCCATCGCACGATTACGACCCAAACTATGACACATCCCTACACCACGTTCCCCTTCGGTCCGGTCCAACTCGAACCATCACCGGCGACGAAAACAACCTGACAACACCCTCGACCAAAAACAGTCTCCAAACCCTACTTCTCCATCCCTCGACCACCATGGTCAACTTAAATAAAAGCCACACCATTTCCCGATGCACCCTGACCATCCACAATCCCTCAGACCTAACCTCGGCCTCCATCCACCTCGCGATCACCAACAGTCAACAAAAATCCATCTTCTGTTCAACCCAAGATACCTCACCAATTACTTGATTAAAAAACAAGATTTTAATTTCTAAATTCATCATTTGCCATGAAGAATTATATTATATTCCTGACACTAATTTGTTAAAATTGAATTTTTCCAATTTTTGGGTTTTACTGTATTTTATTAAATTCCAGATGTTTATAAACTAATTGAACTTGTAACTATTTTTAGAATGTAGATCTTACAAATCTAAACTATTTTTGTTTGTACAACAAAGCCTAAAATAAATCAGGGAATGGGATTCAGATTTTTGAAAGGTTTTTGAACCTGTAAAACAACAGAGGGTATATCCCTGTTTCAAACATGCACACATGCATTTACATATATTCATTCGATTCAAATCTGAACAACATGCAAGCATTATATCACATCATAGATTCAAGTATTTCAACATGCATCAGATCATCCAAAAATGTTTAAACTTGTTGATTTTTGTTTTGATGTTGAACAGAGATTTTAAAACTGAGGTTCTCTGATTTTTTTTAAACTGTAATCACTTATATAGACATGCAAGCATCATCATCATAGAGATTTCATAAGCAACAATCAATCATCTACTTAAACCTTTTAATTTAAAGGTTTACTCACCTTTTTAAAATGCAGAGGCTTTGATTTTTTGGAAATTTTGAAAAAACTTTGAATGCTTAAAGAAGAAATATAAAACTGGAAAGCTTGCTTTAGGTTGCCAATTTGAAGATGTTCCAGGCTTTGAAAATTGGTTACAGGTTGTGTTATCCCACTTTTTGGGTAAAAACTGGAATACCAACAAATTCACAAGGAATGATGGATGTCAGGATTGGAAATCGATTGGGATCAAGGCTACGGTCGATATTATTAAAATTTGGTTGAGTTCCGATCGGAACGAAATTGATTGGAAATGATGATAAGGACTAGGAAAGGCTATGTTTCAATTTTCAGGATAATCAGAGTTCGTATGAAGGAGATATGATCCGCTGGGCACGTTTTTACCTATTACCGGTCCAAAACAATGCCGGTCCAAAGCATAGCCAAACCAGCCATCTTCCCTTCCCACCGAACCAACTCCACTTCCCTTCCCACCACCGAACCAACTCCACTTCCCTTCCCACCGAACCAAGCTCCACCGGTCCAAGGCCTCGTCGAACCAACTCACCACCGAGTCAAACCAACCACTGCCGGACCAGGGCTACCGAACCAACCCACGCTCCACACACTACCGGTCCAGTCAACACTCCACTCACCGCCGAACCAAGGAGCTACCGAACCAACTTTGCCAGGCCAGATTGCATTAGCCCAGGCCCACCAGCAGCTATATACATCCAAGACCTCTGCCCCCAGCTTCACTCTATAAATACAGGGGCAGGGGTACAACAATGGGGGACAAGTTTGAGAGCTCAAGCCTGGAAGGAACTTTCAAACAACTTTGATATACTGGTAATAAAAGCTTTGTACTTGTAATTGGATCGGAAAAGGAAAATAACATATAAAGTGGACGTAGGCACATTCTGGCCGAACCACTATAAATCTGTGTGTCTTTTACAGTTTAGTCCCTGTTTTTTACGTATTTGCATAAACCATCCAAATCACTACGAACAACATAAAATCAACTAAATCATACGACTTGGAGGTGTTTGCCCATTTTTTGTGCAAACATATTTGGGTTATTTGCTGAGATCTGTGATTTGTGTTTGAATATCGCTGATTTGTATTCATACACTGGTGCTTTCACGGTATTTGGAGTTTGTGGCCAATTTTGGCGCAAACACTTTGGTGCTTTCACTGAGAAGGACTAGCACCCGCTGCATCGGATAGAAGTTTGGATTTGGAAGACAATGGCTAGGCAAAACAGTAGAAGGCTAATGGCTAAGAGAAGCTAACAAGAAGGAAGTCAACAAGCATCCTCCGGAGGTGAGGAAGTACCAGCTTCGATCTACATAACCCGGGATGAAATGGAAGCCATAACAAATTCACTGCAAGAGAGGTTGTTGAAGAGTCAACAGGAGATGATGCATACTTTCTTGGAGCAAATGAGAGCTGCAGGGACCCAGAACTTAGGAACGGCTACAACAGCCGTGGATGCAGGACAAGGAGCTAGGGTTATAGAACCCAATGGAGGGTAGGATGCAGAGCCAGAGGGCAATCGACAAGGACTTGGGGGCAGGCCCGTAGGATCCAACACAGGAGGACCTTTGGAAGGAGTTCAACAGGCTAGAACTAACGTTGCTGCTAGCGAGCCACATGAAGAGTATGTACCGGAATTCCCTCGGGGGCAACCCCCGACAGACAACGCTGGATTGGTAGATATAATCAGGAAGACTGTGCGAGGTGGTTTGACCAACGGAGACTTGGAAGGAGTGAACAGGAGTCCGTTTGCTCGGGAAATAAGGATGGCTCAGAATCCACCTAAGTTCAAGCTACCTAGCGTGGAGGTATACGATGGCAAGACAGACCCTACGGATCACTTGATGAGGTACACCAGACACATGGAGGTGCTGGGGGCATCGGAGGAAGTGATGGCCCGATGCTTCCCTTTGTACTTGACGGACTTAGCCGCGATGTGGTTTAGGCAGCTAGGAGAAGGATCTATCAGCACTTGGAGGGAATTGGTGGAAAGGTTTTTGGGACAGTTTCGGGTTCATGTCAAGAGACCGAAGAACGTGATGACATTGACATCGATAAAGCAAAGGATCGATGAATCGCTTAGAGCCTTTCTAACTCGATTCAGTGCCGCAGTTGCTTCGGTGGATCGGCCCGATCCATCAATGGTTTTAATGGCAGCAGTATCAGGAGTCAGGGAGAACTCGGATTTCAAGGTATCTCTGATACGAGATCCCCCACGGGATCTTGACGAATTCTTTCACGAGGCAGAAAGGTTCCTTCGGCAAGAAGATGCGAGTACGGATTTAAAGTTAAAAAAGGTTAATGCAGTGGAGGTTGGAGGACCATCCAGCAAAGGTTTGGATAAAGACAAAGGAAAAAGGAAGTTGGACATGGTTCTGGAAATGCTAGGAAGCAATGAAAGGATCCAAAGTTTTTCCCGTACACAGAATTGAACAAGACGCTGGAGCAGATATACCTGGATACTCGGAATCGCCTTCCCTACCGGAGGCCGGCTAGCAGAGAACCAACAGAATGGGAAAGGACATCAGGAAGGCACTGTCTCTTTCATGATTTGGATGGACACAACACCAACAGCTGCAGGCACCTAAAGGACATAATTGAGGAGCATGTAAGGAATGGACAACTGCCACAATATGTTGGACCTCGGAATGCAACGGCGGGGCAGGAGCAACCGCCGCCTACCTCAAGCTACGATGGTGGGAGGCCCAGGAATGATGGTCGGTTGATCATCCATTGACCAGGTTAGTATGAAATAAGTAGCGAACTATTGGCAAGCAACCAAGTCATTTACACATGTACGGGGACGGAGATAGCCCCTAGGCATGCTCTGAATGATGATAAACTGCAATGCTATGGTTTGTGAAATTTATCTTTTGCTTTTGGATTGGACACTGCTTTTCTTTTTGGTTTTCGGTTTTGGAGCTTGGATTGAGCTCCTGGTTTTTCTTGCTTTTTGATTTGGATTTTCCTTTGGATGATTGTTTTCGGTTTTGGATGCTGGTTTGGATTTCTGGTTTTCTGCTTTTAATTTGGATTTTGGATGTGGATATTGGATTGGATTTTGACTGGATTTTTATCTGATTTTTGATAAACGGTCGTCAGGTATGGATTATGCCTGGCAAGGTGTGAGCCGCTTTGCCCGAACGTGGTAAATTGACTCACTCAGGTCGTCGAGTATGACTATGCTCGGCAAGGGTCCGGAGTGACCAGGATTCGGCCTAGGACTTAGGCCCTGTATTATCAATTGTTATTTTCAGGTCGTTGAGTATGGACTATGCTCAACAAGGGTCCGGAGAGACCAGGATTCAGCTTAGGACTTAAGCCATGACATTATACAGCGTCCAGGGACACTGGACCAAGGTTGTCAAGTGTGGATTACGCTTGGCAAGAACCCGGAGAGGTTAGCTCAACGTCCAGGGACACTGGACCAAGGCCATCAAGTGTGGATTGAGGTTAGCTCAACGTCCAGGGACACTGGACCAAGGCCATCAAGTGTGGATTACGCTCAACAAGAACACGATGAGGCTAGCTTAACATCCAGGGACACTGGATCACGACCGTCAGGTGTAGATTGCGCTTGGCAAGAGCCCGGAGAGGTTATGGATTTGGATATCGACCCGGAGAGGTCCTGGATTCGGTTATTGGCTATTGGATAAGGATGGTATGGGACTCGGTTGTCGAGTTCGAATAGACATGGAATTGGCTCAAGCTTTGGTTATTGGATTTGGGATTGAATATCGACTCGGAGCAGTCAAGGATGATATACTCTGGCAATATGGTTATGGACTTCGGATATTGGATTCGGAATTATTCAAAACACGCCTTGTTATCACAAGGCATGTTTTGGGGGGCAAAGTGTTATCCCACTTTTTGGGTAAAAACTGGAATACCAACAAATTCGCAAGGAATGATGGATGTCGGGATTGGCAATCGATTGGGATCAAGGCTACGGTCGATATTATTAAAATTTGGTTGAGTTCCGATCGGGACGAAATTGATTGGAAATGATGATAAGGACTAGGAAAGGCTATGTTTCAATTTTCAGGATAATCGGAGTTCGTATGAAGGAGATATGATCTGCTGGGCACGTTTTTACCTATTACCGGTCCAAAACAATGCCGGTCCAAAGCATAGCCGAACCAGCCATCTTCCCTTCCCACCGAACCAACTCCACTTCCTCTCACCACCGAACCAACTCCACTTCCCTTCCCACCAAACCAAGCTCCACCGGTCCAAGGCCTCGCCGAACCAACTCACCACCGAGTCAAACCAACCACTGCCGGACCGGGGCTACCAAACCAACCCACGCTCCACACACTACCGGTCCAGTCAACACTCCACTCACCGCCGAACCAAGGAGCTACCGAACCAACTTTGCTAGGCCAGATTGCATCAGCCCAGGCCCACCAGCAGCTATATACATCCAAGACCTCTGCCCCCAGCTTCACTCTATAAATAGAGGGGCAGGGGTACAACAATGGGGGACAAGTTTGAGGGCTCAAGCCTGGAAGGAACTTTCAAACAACTTTGATATACTGGTAATCAAAGCTTTGTACTTGTAATTGGATCGGAAAAGGAAAATAACATATAAAGTGGACGTAGGCACATTCTGGCCGAACCACTATAAATCTGTGTGTCTTTTACAGTTTAGTCCCTGTTTTTACGTATTGCATAAACCATCCAAATCACTACGAACAACATAAAATCAACTAAATCATACGACTTGGAGGTGTTTGCCCATTTTTTGTGCAAACATATTTGGGTTATTTGCTGAGATCTGTGATTTGTGTTTGAATATCGTTGATTTGTATTCATACAATGGTGATTTCACGGTATTTGGGGTTTGTGGCCAATTTTGGCGCAAACAGGTTGTCTTGCTTGAATTCTACTTAAAATTTTTATCACAGGTTTGAGTTTGAAAATTGGTTACAGACTCTGTCTTTTGGTTTTGAGAATATTACAGAGTTTTGAAATTGCTTTTGATAATAGAAGTTACATGCTTAAATGACATAGCTTGATTTCAGGTTGCTGATTTGTTTACAAGCTTCAAGGTAATGGTTTCATGCATTTGAATGATAGGGTTTTGTGTTTGAGATGAGGAGTATTTCAGGTTTGATGATTCTTGCATTCCTGGTCTTAAAGAATGAAGATTGCATGGAAATTCTGATTTTTAGAAATGAACTCAGATTTGAAAAAAAAATGAAGAGGAGATAGGGGTTTATATAAGTTAATTTGAGCTTTTATTAAAATTAAAAGAAAATTAAATGAAGGTGACACTTGTCTCTAACTTTAATTAATATGCTAACACTTGTTACTTAACTTCTTAATTGAATTACGTTTGTCTTTTTCATTTATATTTATCTTTAAAAGCTTTTTAAATATGATTTCCTAATTAACTATGCTTTACTTAATTATATATAAATAAACAATTTTAAAAGAAAAGAAAATAAAACAAATTAGATCCTAAATAAAATCATACAAATTATTTAATCCATTTTTAAATGCCAATTTAAAAGCTTTTGTATATATTCCTATTAAAGAAATACTTTTCCAATTTTCTATAAATAAATTTCCTTTAAAGAGAATAATATAAAACAAATATTATTTTTAAATAGAAACTCATTCATATAATTTAAATCCAAACTATATTATTATTTTAATTTTAAGATATATATATTGCTTTAAATTCAATTTTTTAATCCAGATTCAAATTCAATTTAAAATCAATTCAAATAAATATCAATTTAAACAAACACATTATTAAATTTGTAAATAATTATCCTATTTAAAATCAATTTAAATACATACATACATATACATATACATATACATATACTTATACATACACACACACACACATATATATATAAATTTAAACACACTTATTAAATTTGAAAACAGTAAGTATAATTAAAATTTATTTATACAATAACACAAACTAAATAATTATTCTTATTTAAAATCAATCTATAATCATAACTTTTAAAACATCACATTATTAATTAATTGGTTATTTATATTTGAAAAATAATAATTTTATCAATTTTAAACAATTTAATTAAGAGATTATCACATTTTAAATTCCTTGAAATTCCGGGATATCGCATTCCTCCCTCCTTAAAAGAATTTTGTCCTCGAAATTTAAAACAAAAGATAATCCAAAGGTTTTTATTTCAACCAATTCTAGCATACATATCAGCCATACACAACCAAACAAACAATTTCGTTCGCATAAACATTCAATCCAGCAAACAACACTAGCTATCCGAACACAGATCCAGATAAGCTTCCTAAAATTTCCTCGAGTTTTCCAGGTATAGATACAGGTATACTCGCTCTACTAAATCCAAACTTGCTATACTACTAAGCTACTGAGATCCTACTTATCTAGATTTACAATCTACACAAGATATCAGACCACAGACAAGATTGATCAACAACCAAATTCTTCTGATTACTGGTTCCACAACCAGAGATGAATCAAACACGTACTCCCTCAGAGATACGTGAAATACATTGAATCCCAATCCTCCAAACTGGCAATTCAACCCTTATAAGCCAAACACTTATCCTTCGAAAACTCAGAAGAATCCAGTATACCTTGCAGCTAACTTCCCAGTCTTACCAAATCTTATTGTTCCCTTAACCGGAGAAATAACAATGAAGTCTCCAACTTCGAATTCCAAACTCCATCGTCTCTTAACCACAAAACACTTCTGACGATCCTGGGCTGCCTACATCCTTCCTGATCAGCTCAACCTTCGTTGATGCTTCCAAAAACAAACTGGACCAAAAAAACTCAACAAGCTGATCCTTACAAGATCTACCCAAAATCAAAACCAAAAACTCCACTTCACAATCATCAGAAGATTATAACCTACTTCTCCTATCCGGAAAAGATAGAACAGAATCACTCGATAACTTGCCTCAGATCCTGAAAAATTTCTTGTAGAAACCCTCTAATCCAAACACTGCAACTTCTAGTTGCTTCCATTCTAGAATAGCTACCACCTTGCTTCCGCTGCACAACTCTGGTCTGGAGCAGATGAGAATGCTGTTGATGAACACATGCACATGCTAGACGTCACACTTCGAAAATAAGGTTCAACAGATCCATAAAGAGAAAACTCATAAGTTTTAAGAAATACTGAGCTGCTTCTTTGAGTCTTCTTTCTCTAGAAGCCATCCTTCTTCTCAGCTGAATTTCCGGTATGGAACTCAATCTCCAACGCAGACAAACCTCTAACTTCCATGAAGACATCCGGAAAATCTCTAACAACTTCTATAACTCAAGAGAACACTCAAACTATCGCAAGTCACTTTTGCGATCCTATCCAATCCAATATCCACAGATATTGTTCTCTATTTACCAATCAGAACAGCTTACTCCCGACCGATCCATCGAAGAAAAGGGTCCCCTCTGCTGCTTCTGAACTCCAACTCTAGGACACTGCTAAGCCAAAAGATCTTCCCGCTGACACACAGAACACTCCGAACTGCAACGCCACCACAGCTGCCAAAGACTTCCTATCCAAAGCTCCTTGAGAAACTCGGTCCTCAAAACAAACACATACATCCTGCTGAACTCAGCCTCAACACCGAAGCAGACACACTTCCTTAAACTCGTTCCAAAAGAAGACATCTTCGGAGACATCCATAGTCACTGCGTCTCATCACGCAACTACTACTTCCCGAGGTTGTCAAGATACCATCACTTGCTTCTGTCTAACCGAAAGATCCAAATTCTATTCAACCAACTTCAAAGATGGACTCCGAACGTTAATAGGTTTCCTTCAAAGATCAATGAAATCCTTACACCATACTGCAAAGCTCACTCGAGATAGTATTAGATCTACAGTCTCGACAAATACTCTTCCAACCTCAAACATTCAAACTCCAACCATCGGTAGTCGTGTTATACACGCCACTACCCTATCTACCTTTATAACTCATATTGGAAAACCCAAATAGGTAACCCAACAGATAGGTAGAAAAAAGATATATATATATATATATATATATATATATATATAGTTATATATAAAAGTCACAAGTACGCTCTCTCAAGATAAACACCACTCCAGAGCCTAGGTATTCACTCAACCTATGCTCTGATACCAAATGTGACGACCCGCCTTTCTCTTTATAGAAAGACGCATCATTATTAAGAAAGAAATGATAGAGAAGAGAAAAGATAGAGAAGAAAGAAAGAAACAACATCAGAATCTCAACAGCGGAACGAATAAATTATATTAATCATATAATTATTACATAGTATCATATACATCAGAGTTACACAGCATAAACAACACATACTAGACAGTTATAAACACCTGTCTAGTTATACAACTCAATATACAACACAGATAATAATACAAAGATTGACACAGCGGAACCACTATATATCTATCTACAATCATTGAAGCCTTCTGCTCCATACCTCCTTCAGAATTCGTCAAACCTAACCTGAATCCCTTGGTTACTCATAAAAATTTGAGTACCTAAGAGTTTAAGAAAAACAGAATAAACTCCAGTTCAGACATGGGTCTGGTGTGAGTAAACGGTTAAAGTTGCTTAATTTTGAAAACCTTTTGAAAGAAAAGGTATCACGTAAGGCTTCCCACACATAAACATGGGTAAGTCTTTACCTTACACTAACCAAAACATTTGATAGGAAATCCAGTGATACTATAATAGGGTCTAGAGTTTTCAAATAAATAAGAAATAGTTGAAATTGTTACATGATTAAATTCTAGCTACTAGCCACAAAAGTGGGTAATACAATCAAAACCTTAAGGGGACGTAGGAAGAATGGGTTTCCATCAATGGCAGGGCTACCGAGGTACCGTCCGTCATAGTACGGGGCCTAGATCACCGTACCGAGGATAACTTCCAATCCCCTACAATACAAAGTCGGAACCATTCCTTACTAAACAGTTCCGAACAAGACAACCCCGCGGTTGTAGCTAGTAACTTCCAACACAGCCGAATAAAAAAGGGACTCTAGACAGGGGTAAATCTCGTCCTACTTAGGCATGTCCCACTTAGCCTTGCTGCACCTCCCCTGTTTTAGCCATTCTCGGTTGATGAGGCTGGAGGCTATGATTACCTTTATAGAACACATCACTTAGAATGCTCATCGTCCACCTGACGATGTTCTGAAAGCATTCAATCCATACAAGTTCGTTCCAGGTTCGAACGAAAACGAAGGCATTATCTAGTTGCACTCATTTTGGAATCACCCCCAGAGTTAACGACAATAACCCTTGCACTCTGAATCTTCATCTTTGCTTGAGATTCACGACCTATCTTTAATTTGGATCGATGTGGTTTTCGGATATCCAAATCTGGAAACCCGGTCTCATCGAAATCCAAAACGCTATCTTTTAGGTCCAAGTTGTTTTAAAGTTAAAATAATTCGATTCATTATCTATATACACACAGATAGATAAACATATACACAAATAGATAATTCATATCATCACCATTTCATCAGAGATATCAAACAATCAAGGCATTCAATATCAATTAGCCATCCATAAGCAATGATCTATTAATCACACCATCTATAATTAATTTAAAATGAACTAAATTAATTACTTCATCTCTAATTAATTTAAAATAAATTAAACGAATTACTATCATTACAATAAATCTTACTTACCTGTTAACTAAACCAATAATTAATCATCATCTTAATTAACCAACCTTGATTAATTATTCTTTAATTACGTTAAGTAATTAACTCTTAATTAATTACACAAATTAATTATCCTTAATCCTTAAAATAATTAACCTTAATCACTCCATTAACTATAATTAATTACATTAATCCTTAATTAATTACAATTAATTAATTACCTTATAATCACTTATTATTGATTAATCAATCTTAATTAATCAATCCTTAATTACTTTCATTAATCACATTAATTAATGATTCTTAATTAATTACTTCCATTAATTAACTAACTATAATTAATTACATTATTCCTTAATTAATTACATTAATTAATTAATCTTTAATTAATCACTTCCATTAATCAAACTTAATTAATCATAAACCGTAATTACCATCCTGTAATTACTTACCTTAATTAATTAACTCCTTAATTAATTATATCAACCCTCTGATTAACTACATCAAGTAATTAACCCTTAATTACTTCTACTAAGTAATTATCCTTTAATTACTTTTCATTAAGTAATTCCCTTTAATTAATTACATCCTGTAATTATACATTAATTACCTACCTTAAGTAATTAAACTTATCCATCTCATTATGTAATTATACTTAATTAATCACCAAATGATTATCTTTAGTTAACCAACCCATTTGATTAACCAAATTAATCACATTTATTTGATTAATTACAATTGGGTAATTCATCCCTTAATTACCCCTTAAAATAAATTAATTAATCTTTAATTACAAATTAATTAATCCTTAATTATTAATTAATAAACCAAAATTATCAATTAATAAAACTTAATAACAAATTAATTAATCCTTAATTAATTAGTTAATCGATTCTTAATTACAATTAATTAACCCTAAATAATAGTTAATTAATCTTTAATTAACTTTATTTATAGATTAATTATTTCTTAATTATTAATTAACAAAACTAATTATTAATTAATAAAACTTAATTACAGATTAAGTACTTTTTAATTACTAATTAATTCAATTACTAATTAATCAACCTTAATTACTTAATTAATTAATTTCTAATCATTAATTAATTATCTCTAATTATCTAATTAATAATTCTTAATTATAAATTAATTAACCTCTAATTAATTAACTTATAACCCTTATTATTAATTTTAAATAAATTAATTAAACCAATCAATTACTCATAATTAATTCCTTATTTAATTCTTAATCATTATTAATTAAACTAATTAATTAAACTTAATTTTCCTTAATTAACTTAATTAATTTTCGGATAATAAACTTTAATTATCTTAAGATAAAACATTATCTTTTTAATGCCTTTATTAACATTTTCATTTTTAAACCATTATAACTTTATAATTAATTTTGCTTAATTAAATCAAAAATTAAGTTTTTTAAAACAAAATAATCATTTTAACTTGATAAATTAAAGTTATCAAAACATAACTTGAAAAATAACTTAAATATTTATCATTTAGTATTTTTAAAAGCTAGATTCAAATTTGAATTTAAAAACTTACTTTTATATAAACCTTTAAAAATTCCATTTCTTAACTTAAATTTAAAATCACTTTAAATTTACTTAACAAGATTAAAATTTAACAAACTTCAACTTCTTAATCACAAGTTAAAGAAAACATTTATATTAAAAAAATAGAATTCAAAAACCAGATTTACTTCAAAGGTTAAAAACTTCCTTTATTTAAATTTTAATTTTTTTTTTATAAAAACTTCTAAAAACTTTTGAAAATTTCCTTTAAATCTTCTGCTTTAGATTGAATCTGAGAAACAGTCAAACCATTCCAAGTTCAATTCCCTTTTCTTAAATTTAAAAAGTTTAGTTTAAATTTAAATTTTTAAAAACCTGGAAACAACAAAACTATTTTCAAGTTAAAACCACACATGCTAGTTGAGTTTCAACTTGAGTCATCAACCCCAAATCCCGATCAATACTTCGATACTAACACCAACTAAAACAACTGACACAAAATGTGTTCACCCGCGCACCAACTCCGATCGACGACGATCATCACCGCGACCCTCGTCCAGTCACCCACAACCATACCGACCCACTCGAACACACGAAACACGAGATTTCCAGCCAATCCCAATCGAGCCATTCGATTCGCACAACAACCCTAACTACTAACCCAAAAACGATCACCTATCGTCGCCTCAGACCACCAGCCATCGTGCGATTACGACCCAAACTACGACACATCCCTACGCCACGTTCCACTTCGGTTCGGTCCAACTCGAACCATCACTGACGACGAAAACAACCTGACAACACCCTCGACCAAAAATAGTCTCCAAACCCTTCTTCACCATCCCTCGACCACCACCGTCAAATTAAATAAAAGCCATACCATTTCCCGATGCATCCTGACCATCCACAATCCCTCAGACCTAACCGCGGCCTCCATCCACCTTGCGATCACCAACAGTCAATAGAAATCCACCTTCTGTTCAACCCCAAGATACCTCACCATTTACTTGATTAAAAAACAAGATTTTAGTTTCTAAATTCATCATTTGCCATGAATAATTATATTATATTCCTGAAACACTAATTTGTTAAAATTGAATTTTTCCAATTTTTGGATTTTACCGTATTTTACTAAATTCCAAATGTTTATAAACTAATTGAGCTTGTAACTATTTTAAAATGTAGATCTTACAAATCTAAACTATTTTTGTTTGTACAACAAAGCCTAAAACAAATCAGGGAATGGGATTCTGATTTTTGAAAGGTTTTTGAACCTGTAAAACAACAGAGGATATATCCCTGTTTCAAACATGCACACATGCATTTATATATATTCATTCAATTCAAATCTAAACAACATGCAAGCACTATATCACATCATAGATTAAGTATTTCAACATGCATCGGATCATCCAACAATGTTTAAACTTGTTAATTTTTGTTTTGATGTTGAACAGAGATTTTAAAACTGAGGTTCTCTGATTTTTTCTAAAAACTGTAATCACTTATATAGACATGCAAGCATCATCACCACAGAGATTTCATAAGCAACAATCACTCATCTACTTAAACTTTTTAATTTAAAGGTTTACTCACCTTTTTAAAATGCAGAGGCTTTGATTTTCTGGAAATTTTGAAAAAGGAAACTTTGAATGCTTGAACAAGAAATATAAAACTGGAAAGCTTGCTTTAGGTTGCCAATCTGAAGATGTTCCGGGCTTTGAAAATTGGTTACAGGTTGTCTTGCTTGAATTCTGCTTGAAAATTTTATCACAAGATTGAGTTTGAAAATGGGTTACAGACTTTATCTTTTGGTTTTGGGAATATTACAGAGTTTTGATATTGCTTTTGCTAAAAGAAGTTACATGCTTAAATGACAGAGCTTGATTTCAGGTTGCTGATTTGTTTACAAGCTTCAAGATAATGGTTTCAAGCATTTGAATGACAGGGTTTTGTATTTGAGATGAGGAGTATTTCAGGTTTGATGATTCTTGCAATTTTGTTTTTGAAGAATGAAGATTGCGTGGAAATTCTGGTTTTTAAAAATGAACACAGATTTGAAAAAAAATGAAGAGGAGATAGGGGTTTATATAAGTTAATTTCAGCTTTTATTAAGATTAAAAGAAAATTAAATGAAGGTGACACTTGTCTCTAACTTTAATTAATATGCTAACACTTGTTACTTAACTTCTTAATTGAATTACATTTGTCTATTTCGTTTATATTCGTCTTTAAAATAATTTTAAAAGCTTTTTGAATATGATTTCCTAATTAACTAATATGTTTCTTAATTTATAAATGATTTACTTAATTATATATAAATAAAAAATTTAAAATAAAATAAAATAAAACCAATTAGATCCTAAATAAAATCATACAAATTATTTAATCCATTTTTAAATACTAATTTAAAAGCTTTTGTATTTATTCCTATTAAATAAATACTTTTCCAAATTTCTATAAATGAATTTCCTTTAAAGAGAATAATATAAAACAAATCTTATTTTTAAATAGAAACTCATTCATATAATTTAAATCCAAACTATATTATTATTTAATTTTAAGATATATATTCCTTTAAATTCAATTTTTAAATCCAGATTCAAATTCAATTTAAAATCCAATTTAAAATCAATTCAAATAAATATTAATTTAAACAAACACATTATTAAATTTGTAAATAATTATCCTATTTAAAATCAATTTAAATACATACATACATACATACATATACATACATACATACATACATACATACATACATACATACATATATATATTTAAACACACCTATTAAATTTGAAAACAATAGGTATATTTAAAATTTATTTATACAATAACACGAACTAAATAATTATTCTTATTTATAATCAATCTATAATCATAATTTTTAAAACATCACATTATTAATTAATTGGTTATTTATATTTGAAAAAGAATAATTTTATCAATTTTAAACAATTTAATTAAGAGATTATCACATTTTAAATTCCTTGAAATTCTGGGATATCACACCCAGTTTCATATCTTGAGATTTTGAACGCCTACTTAGGCGTACCGCCTAGCGTTCCTAATGTTATACCGCTGCTCTGAACCCTGTAAAACAAGTCTAAATCACCAGTTCGATCGTATGTGGAAGACAGCCTTTTAAGTCGACTATTTAATTTAGTTTCGATTAAATTATTTACAAGCATTTCTATTCCGTACGACCAAACGGTAAACCCAAACGCTACAAAATTTGAAATTCAATAATGATACACTATTACGGATCCAATAGAATTAGTTTCGTCAAATTTCAAGACTATGCCCTGGATCGCTATTTTAACGTGTCGATTAAATCGACGATTTCCAAAATTTACGAAATCGCTTTTCAATTTTAAAAACTTATTAACTCAATTATAATTCCAATGTAATTTATATCAACAATAGAAATCGTTTCAATTCATATCCAACTTAGATTTCAATAATTTGAACGATTTTCAATTATTAATTCAGCAATTAAATTCATTCAACAAATCGCTATATTTTGAACTTTTAAATCCGTTCTAAAATTTCTTATCAGAATCTTTCATATCCAAATTAATTTATATTCCAATCCAATATTTAAAACCATTTAAATATTCCAAATTAAATATATATGAAATCTGGGTCGTTACGTCTGGTATCTTCGAAACAGTATTCGATAATTCCCAGTAAACTCAACCCAGGTTCTTTAGGAAATAGACAGTCAAAGATAAGATCAAAGATCATCTCCTAACCGTTAGTGGATGGATTTCCTTACCATTATCCTAGAAGAACGAAACGAGATTTATATGCACAGTTCAGAATCATCGAAGATGACTGTGCTATATAACTCACGTGTTTCTCCTAGACATTTCCAAAGTTACATTAGGTCCAATTTCGATAGTCGATTATTTAATTATCGAATAACAAACATTCAATCAGGGATTTATTTCATGGGAAAACCAACATTGGTTAAGCACATAAGTAATCGCTAGCCTCCTTTTATAAATCATTTATAAATAAAAGCCACCTTTTGAATTACTTGTATAAGAATACTTTTACAACGATATATCCACCAATCTCTATATTTCAATACTTAGAGAATATCCAGATACTTACTCAACGATATAAGTATATTTACAAAACTGAGAAATAATTTCTTTTTATTCGATTCTCCAATCATTTATAAAACTCCTTAAAATTCTCTTAAAACATTTATAATCCATTTTATAAATCTTCTGCACCATTTATAAAGTTTCTTTTATGAGTTTCAATCATTTTTAAAACTCATTTATAAATCTCTAAACTGTCTATGAAACTTCTTTTATAAATCTATAAAACCATTTCTTAAGTCTGTTTATAAATATCTATCCCTTTATCATACCCTTCACCTTATAAATAATCTTCCTTACATCACCAGACCATTTTAAAAGCTCCTTTGTAAGATCTAAGTCTTCCAACTCTATTCATGGATCTCGAACACATTTGTAAACAAATAAAGATCATTTACTTTATTATATAATAATAAACATTTAACAATAACATTATAAATAAATGAAATTATTAAGTTTAAAACATCTTAAAAATAACAATCAATAATTCTAAAATATTGTTTAAGAAACAATAATAATTAATCTCCACCATTTTTATAAACAATAATTTATTTCCAAAACCTTGTTAATGATCCTTATTATTAATTTTCAAACCATAATCATGCTTAAAATAATAATCCTTTCAATTTATTAACACTTTCGATAACTTCTTTAAGCAATATTACATATTATCAAATAAATTTAAAATAATTCTAATATAATTGAATAACCTTAAAATAGTATTACTATAATTAAATACTTTTTAAATAATATTAATTTAATTAAATAACTTTAAAACAACATTAATATGATTAAATGACTTAAAAACAATATTAATATCATTAAATAACTTAAAAACAATATTAATATAATTAAATAAAATAATTAAATAACTTAAAAACAATATTAATGTAATAGATAATCTTTATAAAAAAAAATCTGAAATCCAATTTCGGATTTAAAAATCATTTCTTGTCTCAAAAACCAATTCCAGCTTAAATGGCAACTTATAGTATTTTTAAAATACTAATTTGAGGCCAATAGCCACCCAACACTTAACCAATACCGATTTTCTATCACTAGTGGGTTTTATTTCCAAACATATAACGATGTTATAACCACAGTGTCCACAATCATGTCCATTATTCAATAATCCATATAAAAGAAATATTATTGAAACAACTCAATAATAGCGAGGAATCCCGTTGGATCCCTCCAACCCGTTTCCTCCTACATCACAACAGTATATAATCATAAAATATAAATCAACCACTTCGAGACGGGATTCATATACAGAGGGTCATCCGCTTTTACACGGGAACGTAATGAGGTCTCTTGCGCTCCAATAAGTGAGAGTATATCCAAACCAACAATATAAAACAGTATATCATCCAAACATCCAATCAGTAGCTTTTATCAACTGCAAATATTACTGGTTAGCAAAAAAGGTGAGTTTAACTCGTTGAAATTTTCTATCGTCGCCGAGGCATTCTGGTTTGGAACTAAAATCAAACGATGTCCGATTTTAACCCAAATTTCAACTATCTTTAGATTCATCCAAACTAGTTCAATCGCAAAGTTTTCATCGTCAGGAGCGCAACACAAAATTCCACGTCTTGTTTCGACCTCGTATGAGAGAGCTATCAATTTTATAAGTTATCGATACAATTTAAAATTATAAAAATAAAACTTAAACAAATTTATGAAAATACCACTCCCGCTCCTACCTTTCTTCCCAAAATCAACCCCTTCATATGCATGCCATTACCGTGCACGCCCATGCACCAAGCACACCCTCCATTCCATGATGCTCCGAACCGACCATGCCATTGTCCTCCTCATCGAAAACCACGCCTCCCCGACCCCACAAAAACCAGCCCGAGCCACCAGAGCAAAATGCGACACCCCTGCCTCCCCTTCAGCCACCGTTTGATCGCAACCCCCCAATCTGGACCACACTGAAATGGAGTGCGAATTAAGAAACTTAAGGCTAATTTACACTAGAGGGGTGGTGAATAGTGTTTAATGGATTCTAAGACATATATGGACTAATTTAAAAATTATGATATAAACAAATGCAGAACTTAATCGCAGAACAATAACAGAATCAAATACAGATGCAGAAAGTAAATAAAAAATAGTAAAGAAAAGAACACACCGGATTTCATACTGGTTCGGAGTTACCCTACATCCAGTCCTGCACCAAGGCAAACACCTTATACATATTTTTATTATACCAATGTCGAGATTACAATCCTCAATTTCTAATAGCCTTGAGGTACCCTCCTGTCTTCGAATTTGGAACAAACTCTCTTGATCTTCGAGAGAGGGCAGAGAATCAAATAAGAATGAGATTCTAATTTGATTCACTTGAGAATTTGGTAGAATTTCGACACGATCTTAAAAATATGAAATTTTTAGAATATGGATTTATGGAGAAGGAGCGAAGAAAATGGTTAGTTAAAAAATTCGTTTGTGAAGGCTATTTATATATCAGTAATGGTTATAACTATTCATGAAGATATTTAAACGAATAGACACTTCTTTTGAAAATTGAAACTTTTGAATTTAATGGCCACCACGTCGACATGGGGATCCCATGATGTCGACATCCCTTAGTTAAAAATAATGTAAAATTTGTTTTGAAAATGGTATTGAAAGAAAAACAAGATAAAATAATTCTGGAGTAAAATAAACTAATTTTCCTATGTTTCAAAATAAAGAAGAGTAGAAAAATATATTTTTAGAATGTATATATAAGTTTGATTTTAAATCTCAAGTATATATATGTGTGTGTGTGTGTGTGTGTGTGTGTGTGTGTGTGTGTGTGACATTTCACTAGAAGGACAAACTTTGTAGTCTAATTAATTTCTCGGACACACATGCACAGAAATTAATTTCAAGGCCAAAGTCAGCAGAATAATTAATTTTAAGGACAAAATCAGCAGTCCAATTACTTTCATGGACATAATTTCATAGGTTTGTAGGCCTTAGAAACTATTTATTTTTCATTTTGTCCTTAAAAGTAATTATTTCAGTTATGTCTCCTAGAAACTAATTTCACTTGCTAAAGAGGCCCTTGTGGCTAATTTCCACAATATATATTATATAGAATATTTAAAAAAAGCAAAATATAGTTTTAAAAACAAACGAAGTTTCAAACAAGAGTTTATTTAAAAACAAAATCAAAGAATAATTTAAGGCTAAAACATCTTTTTGAAAATCATTTGAAAAGATAATTTTTAAGGCTAAAACATTTTGAAAAGTAGTTTTGAAAATCATTTTGAAAAAAAAATTTGCAGTAGTTTTGCAAGCTTCTTCTTGTAGAATGTTTCATCACATCAGGACTCGATAACTTGTACAAAACCAGGATGTTTATGGGTTTGTAAGCCACTTGTCGTAGGTTTGTAAGCTACTTGTCATGGGTTTGTAAGCCACCAAGAAGGTAGAAATAGGTTCCATCCCAAATGAAATTTGGAATGAAGATTTCCATGCTATTATGAAGTTTTAACAAAACTACACACTTATCTTGAAATCTTTATCTTGATACTCATGAGTCTTCAAATTTGATTTCTTCATTCTTGATGTTTATACTGTATAGTCTTCAATAATCAGTACTAGCCTTATATATATCCTGCATAATAACATTCATATATATATCTAGATAATAGTGTTAGTATATAAGTTATAATAAAATAAGTTACAAAGGTTGTTGTCATCAAAACCACTATCTCTAGTTCCTAACAATCTCCCCCTTTTTGATGATGACAACCTTATAAAATGTAGGGGCATTTCACTAGAAGGACAAACTTTGCATTACACTTAGTTTCTAGGATACACATCCACAGGAATTAATTTCAAGGCTAAAGTCAGTGGAATAATTACTTTTAAGGACAAAGTCGGCAGTCCAATTACTTTCAAGGACATAATTTCATAGGTTTCTAGGCCTTAGAAACTAATTATTTTGCATTTTGTCCTTAAAAGTAATTATTTCAGTTGCATGTCCTAGAAACTAATTGCACTTGCTAAAGAGGCCATTGTGGCTAATTTCCACTAAATATACTTACCACTTCGATCATACCAACTACCATAACCCCCCCTACACCAACTACTCCCCCTTACTCTAAGCCTACTATTTTATATAGCTTCTCCCACTTTGTCATCAACAAAAAATAACCTATAAACCTTGAACTTATTATAAAATGAGATAAACAAACATATGATATAAGAATAATAACTATGTATGAGTGGAGTATAGCATCCTAAGTTAAATGGAATTCAGGATTTTATACACCAAAGATTGTTTTTAGAAGAACATTAAGATAACACTTATATACAAATTAACAAACCAATATACAATCAAGAAAACGAAAAAACGCTTAACGAAGACCCTAAGCTATTGGTGATTTATGGACCGAACAATTTGGATTTTGGAGACAAAAGTTTCCACGTTGTTCGACCAAGTTCCCATTAGCGTCAAAAAGGACTTTTCCAACGCAAATCACGTCATCGTCTTCGTCCATATGAACATCCGGATTCGGCGTAGGATGTTCTTCTTCTTGATCCTCTTATGGTTCTTCTAGATGCTCTTCTTCTTCAGAATCCATGGCTTGTGATGATTCTTCGATGACAATGAGATTGGCATGGTTATCCATAAGGATTTTTTGTAAATTCCTAAGGATTCTGCCTTGTCTATCATGTTCTCTAGCCATTTGCAGTTGAGTCACTTGAATTTCCATCATCATTTAAAGGAAATCTTTCATCTTCTCTTGTAATTTGATGACTCGTACGTGTGTGGAACGTTGAAAAGGACCACAATGAGGAGAAGTGGGTGAAGAAGGTTCATTATTAGAAGAGTAAGCCATTAATTTATTGTTTTAGAAGTTTATTACAGAGAATAGAACAGAGAAAAGGAGTAAAAGTCGAAAGATATAAATATATAACTCAATAACTAATTTTAGAGGGAAATTTAAATTTGAAAATCTCGTCTTGTATGTCGACATAGGAGGATGGGTCATATCAACATGCACAGTTCAATTTTTGAGAAATTTTTATTTATATTAATTATTAACTACACTTTTATTATTTACAATTTATATTTCAGTTAATGAACATATACCCAATTCTCTTTTAAATTTAGTAAAGTTTTGTTCATTTAATGGTTTGGTTAATATATCAGCAATTTGTTTTCCGGTATTAATATATTCAAGAGTTATGACTTCTTTACTTATATTATCTCTAAGAAAATGATGTCTAATATCAATATGTTTTGTTCTAGCATGATGAGTTGGATTATTAGATAAGTTTATTGCACTAGTGTTATCACAATAAATTGGTGATTTAGTTATATTTAATTCAAAATCTTTTAAAGTTTGTTGCGTATATATAACTTGAGAACAAGCCAAAGCAGCAGATACATATTCTGCTTCAATTGTTGACAAGGATATAGTGTTTTGCTTCTTACTAAACCAGGGAACCAGAGAATGTCCGAGAAAGTGACAAGTTCCACTTGTACTTTTTCGGTCTGATTTACCACCAGCTTAATCAGCATCATAATATGAAATTATTAAATACACCATTTTTAGGGTAAAAGAAACCATAATCTAAAGTATGTTTTACATATCTTTAAAAAAATTAACAGCTTTTAAGTCAGTTTCTTTAGGTTGAGAATGGTATCTTGCATAGAGACATACACTATGCATGATTTCAGGACGACTTGATGTTATATAAAGCAGTGAACCAAGCATTCCCCTATATAATTTTTGATCAACATCTTTTGATTTATCTTCTTTACTTAAACCTACATTAGTTGCCATTGAAGTTGGTTTCCCACTAAAAGTGGTCAATCCAAATTTATTAATTAAATCCTTAGCATATTTTTCTTGACTAATGAAAATTCCTTTATCTAATTGTTTAAAATGGAAGTCCTAAGAAGAAACTTAGTTCTCCCATATGACTCATTTCAAATTCTTTAGTCATTACATCTGAAAATTCTTTATTCGTTATGTTATTAGTTGATCCAAATATTATATCATCTACATATATTTGTACTAATTGAATATCATTTTTGTTTCTTTTAATAAAAATAGTTGTATCTATTTACCAATTTCAAAACCAGATTGTAGTAAATAAGATCTTAGTCTTTCATACCAGGCTCTAGGAGCTTGTTTCAGACCATGTAAAGCTTTCTTTAATTTATATACATGATTTGGAAATTTATTATCTTCAAAAAGTGGAGGTTGTTTAACACAAATATCTTCTTTTACAAAACCATTTAGAAAAGCGCTTTTAACATCCATTTGATATAACTTGAAATTATTGTAGTTTGCGAAAGCAAGTAGAATCTTGACAGCTTCTAGTCTTGCTACGAGTGCAAATGTTTCATCGTAATCAATTCTTTCTTCTTGACAATAACCTTGCGCCACTAAACGAGCTTTATTTCTCACGACCTCACCTAGTTCATTCATTTTATTTTTATGAACCCATTTTGTTCCAATTATACTTTTATCCTTAGGTCTAGGAACAAGTTCCCAAACATCATTTCTGGTGAACTGTTCAATTCTTCTTGCATAACAAGAATCTATGAATCATCAGATAGTGCTTCCTTTGGATTTTTAGGTTCAATAGTTGATATAAAAGCTACATACTCATACTATTTAGTTGATTTCTTGTTTTAACTATAGATTCAATATTTCCTAGTATATTTTCTGTAGGATGATCTTTTAATAGCCTAATTCTTTTATTAGGTTCATTGTTTGAAGTTACAAAATCTTCTTCATCTTCTATTTGTACAGTACCTTTAAAATTTTCATCAAAAGATGCACGCATTGTTTCTTCAATAGTGTTAGTTCTTAAATTATAAACTCTAAATGCTTTGCTTCTATCAGAATATCCGATGAAGATACCTTTGTTGGATTTAGGTTCAAATTTATCTAAATTATCTTTTTGTATTAAGAATAAAACACTTACTACCAAAAACTTTAAAATAAGCTACTATGGGTTTCTTATTGTAAAGTAATTCATATGGTGTTTTATTAGTTAACAGTCTAATTAAAATCCTATTTAAACTAAATGATTGAACTTGAGATGGACCAAATAAATCTACATGAAGTAATCCTAAAGGTTTTGAATTAGAAATCATATCTTTTAATTTAAATGAACTTTTCTTAAGTTTTCCTAATTGGCAAGCATCACATATACTATCTACTTTAAAGTTTAACTTGGGAAGACCTCTAACTAAGTTAAGTTTTGATAACCTAGGTAACAGTTTGAAATTTAAATGACAAAATCCTTTATGCCAAATCCAAGGGTCACTTGTAATAGCCAAAAGACATAAGTTATCATTTGAAACTTTCATACTAAAGATGTAAATGTTTTTCTTCCTAATTCCTTCAAAGATAATATTTGACTTATTATCTTCGATGTGACATTTATCTTTTCCAAATTTAATTTTAAATCCTTTATCACATAATTGACTTATACTAAGCAAATTATGTTTTGAATTCTTAACTAGCAAAATATCAAAAATAAGATGAGTTTTAGAATTACCGACATTGCCAATGCCAATCACATATCCTTTTGAGTTATCTCCAAAGTTGACCAGTCCACCATCTTGATATATAATGTCATTGAGTATCTCGGGATTTCTAGTCATATGCATTGAACAAAAACTATCAAGTATCCACTTATCTTTCTCAATTTGCACGGTTTGTCCATTGGTTGTTGATTCTTCAAAAGCCATGTAACATGTCTATTCCTGCATAACAAACCAATTTGGTAGATAACTTGATTTTTCATAAAAACTATATGCAAATTTATGATGCTTTAATGAAATTCATAAATTCAAACTAGTATTAACAAAATTTCCTAAAAATGCTATTTTTAACTTTTCAAGTTTCAAAATCTGAAAACTATGAAAACTTATGCTCTGATACCAATTGCAAGGGAGTGCGGATTAAGGATCTTAAGGCTAATTTAACACTAGAGGGGGTGGATAGTGTTTAATGGATTTTAAGACATATATGGACTAATTTAAAAATTATGATATAAACCAATGCAGAACTTAATCACAGAATCAAACACAGATGCAGAAAGTAAATAAAAAGGGTAAACGGAAAGAACACACAAGATTTTATACTGGTTCGGAGTTACCCTACATCTAATCCTGCACCAAGGCAAACACCTCGTACGTATTTTTATTATACCAATGTCGAGATTACAATCCTCAATTTCTAAAGGCCTTGAGGTACCCTTCTGTTTTCGAGTCCAGGGAAAACTCTCTTGATTTACAGGACATAAGATCACCCAATTGATTTCCAGGCACAACCACACCTTATGGAGAGACTCGATAAATTTTGATTACAAATTGATCCTATAACTATGAATAGCACTTTGATCTTCGAGAGAGGGTAGAGAATCAAGCAAGAATGAGATTCAAATTTGATTCACTTAAGAATTTGGCAGAATTTCGGCGCGATCTTAAAAATATGAAAATTTTAGAATATGGATATGTGGATAAGAAGGAGTGAAGCAAATAAGAAAATATTAAGTTAAAAAAATTCATTTGTGAAGGCTATTTATAGACCAGTAACGTTCATAACCATTCGTGAAGAGATTTAAACGAATAGACACTTCTTTTGAAAATTGAAACTTTTGAATTTAACGGCCACCATGTCGACATAGGGTATCCCATGATGTCGACATCCCTTAGTTAAAAACAGTGTAAAATTTGTTTTGAAAATGGTATTGAAAGGAAAATAAGATAAAATGATTCTGGAGTAAAATAAACTAATTTCCTATCTTTTAAAATAAAGATGAGTAGAAAAATATATTTTTAAAATGTATATATTAATTTGATTTTAAATCTCAAGTGTGTGTGTAAATATATTATAAAGAATATTTAAAAGTCAGAAGATAGTTTTAAAAACAAACGAAGTCTAAAATAAGAGTTTATTTAAAAACAAAAACAAAGAATATTTTAAGGCTAAAACATCTTTTTGAAAATCATTTGAAAAGATAATTTTTAAGGCTAAAATATTTTGAAAAGTAGTTTTGAAAATCATTTTGGACAAAAACATTTTGAAGTAGTTTTGCAAGCTTTTTCCAGCAGAATATTTCATCGCATCAGGACTCGAGAACTTGTACAAAACTAGGATGTTCGTGGGTTTGTAAGGCACTTGTCGTAGATTTGTAAGCTACTTGTCATGGGTTTGTAAACCACTAAGAAGGTAGAAATGGGTTCCATACCAAATGAAATTTGGAATGAAGATTTCCATGCTATTATGAAGTTTTAACAAAACTAGATACTTATCTTATAATCTTGATTTTGATACTCATGAGTCTTCAAACTTGATTTCTTCATTCTTGATCTTTATACTGTATAGTCTTCAATAATCAGTCCTGCCTTATATATATCCTGCATAATAACATACATATATCTAGACAAAAGTGTTAGTATATAGTTATAATAAAATAAGTTAGAAAGGTTGTTGTCATCAAAACCACCATCTCCAGTTACTAACACACATCACTCGAAATTCAACCATCAAGTGCTATTTGTCATGCTAAACTCAAAAACGACCTTGAATCAAGTTAAGTCTTCTTTGATTCTACGAATTTCCTAACCCTAGATGCCAAGCCTCTCATTGCTTCACCACAAACATTGCCGTGCCTCCAAACTTGCCGCCGACTCCACCAAATTATGAAAAATCGAAGATCTATCCAATTATAGCTTAAATATATAAACTTTATATTTTTATCAATATGTTTGGATTTCTTTTTGAATTTCCAAAGTTGGAATCTAATTCAATTTTTCTCCTTTCTTGCTTCTCTGGTTAAAATGAGAAGAGGGGAAAGGAAGCATTTAAAAATAAATAAGGCATGGTCATGAACATGCAGAGGCATGGGCTGATGTATGGGATAGGATATAGTGTATGGTATGGCAGAATATAAACATATACATATATTATTTAAATTTTAAATTATCAAGCTATAAAATGTCTAAAAATCTCAAACTCCAAATAAGGTGTGCCGCCTGACGTTCTATATGTTATACCCCTATTCCGAACATAATGAAACTTTTTTCGAGGCCTAATTCAATCGTATGTAGAAGATAGCCTTTTGAACTCAATCGTTATATTAAATTTTCAATTTTAAATTCTACACATTTCGAATTTGTATGACCGAACGTTTAGTCTGATCGCCATGAAATTCGATGGCATACTATAATTCACTATTATGGATCCGTTGAAACTATTTTCGTCGAAATCCGAGAGAGAGCCCAGATGACTATTTTCACTCGTTAAATAAAACGAATTATTTTTAAGAATTAGCTAAATCACTTTTAAATCCAATATCTTTATTCTTATTAATAGAATTTAAATAAGCTCTGAAATTATGTTTATCCATTTTAAAACCCAATGTTCAATTATTTATACAATTTCAATTATCAAATTCAATAATTAAATTATCGAATAAATCGCTATATTCGAAATTATAGTTATTTAATCTATAGAATTAAATTTTCAATATTTAAAATTAATTAAATATTCCAAATTCAAATGGCTAAAATTCCGGGTCGTTACATTCTTCCCCCTTAAATGAATTTCGTCCTCGAAATTGCCAAGGTAGAAAAATTGCCCAAACCCCTTACTTTTTAAAACCAATTTATTGAAATAAATTACCAAATCCTTTTAAGCCTTTAACTTTCCAAAGTCAATTTGTTGAAACCTTATTATTACTTTTACTAGGTTTCCAAATTCATTCATAGATTCGAACTAATATCATCCCATTCAATCATTTCAGGTTAAAGCTAAAAATCAAATTTTAGTTATTAAAAATTTCTTAAAAAATTTCTAACACCTTAAATTTACGGAAAATTTCGCCAGCGTCTCTTTCACACGGATCCATCAAATAACTATGAATCGCCCTACGGGCCTCAAAACGACAAAGAAAACAAAAGCCAAATGGCTCAATCATAAAACCATCGAATTCAAACAACAATATAAATGTGCACTTTTTTGGCGGGCAACCAATTTTACTCATGAAAGCAAAGACATCAAACTAGCTCTTGCTTTTATATATCTGCATCTTATTTACCAATAATATCCAATCATATAGTTCATAATCATATTAACCTTGCATTTTCGATTGTCCATATTTAATTTATTAAGTCCATACGATGTACATATATCATCCGTATGCTATATCAAATTTGATCGCTCGCTCGATCACACAATTTCACTTTCGAATTAGTATCGTTCATATGACCACTCTGGTGCGGACTCAGATCTGGTTTCTTGATTGAAAACCGTCATTCTTCTTGCATAGCCATATACTATAATAGAGAATTGCAAAATCAACCAAAAATCCATATCTAGTATTCACCGTCGAGAATCGAGTGAAAAATCCTGATGTGAATCGATGTAAATCATCTCAAAATCATGTACTCGAATCTGGATCGAATTGTTATGCGAATAAAATAACATACGTACAGCTAACATATTTATTTCAATCAATTTCTTAGCTATACCAAATTCTTTTTATGTATGTTCACATTCAATTGATCTACATTCAATTATTCACATTCACTTATTACTTAGTATATCTGTTCAATACTACTATCTAAGAATTATTCCCTCAAATTTTATGTTTAACAACATTTCACTCTATATTATATCCATTTACGAATTATTTCATAAAATATACTCAAATTTATAAACATTTCATAAAACACTCCTTAGATTTACTACCCCTGCACAACTTAAGTCCTTATCCATTTCTAACCAAATTCAATTTCACCCAATTTCAACATTCAATTTTATCAATCAACATTCCAAACCATATCCAATTCACTAATTTGTTTAATTAATTTCTTCATTAACCCATTTTAAATCCTAATAATTTCCTTTCAAAAATTATTCCATTTAACTTAATTTTAAGCAAAATTCCTATTCAAGGTTCATTTTATTTAACTTAAGTTAAGTTAAATTTAATTCCATAGTTCAATTTCAAATTTTACCTTTCTTAACATTCATATACAATAATTTAAACATTATTCTAACTTACGAATTGTCAAAATTTACAAGTTATAGAACTTATTTTCTCATATTTTCATAAATACATAATTGAAAATTTCTAAAATTTGAATACCTTATTCTCATTCATTTCAAATCATTTTGAATCATATATATATAATCCCCTTTGTATATCAAATCATTCTTTTGGATTTCAAAATCAAAACTAGTTTTACCAAAATAAAACTCAAATGGTAATAATTCCTCTATTGGAAACCTGAAAATGAATGTCGATGATGCTGCAGTCATCATCGAAATTATTTTCCAACGACTGAAGTGAGTTCAGTGCTTTCATTCTCTTTAAAATCCGTTTCAGATATTTCTATTCAAAAATATTTTCCAAATAATATAATTATTATTTTCCAAAACCAATAGGATTTAAATTTCCAAATTTCCAGCATTTAAATCCTTTCTAATTTGAATTTTTTTTCGAACCATGTTTATATAATTTCACTTTGGTTATATAAAATTATTTCCTTAATTGTTTATCTTTGTTCTCATTACAAGAATATCAACAACTTTTATAACAATAAATGATAATAATCAAATATTATCATTCTTTGACAACGAAACGCACCATATATACCATAATAATTTTCTGAAAATAATTCCTTTATATATAAAATATAATCAAGGTAAAATTGTTCCATTTACCCAATTTCAAAATAACACCGTGTCGAATTTCTTTATTCAAGTGTTTATAGGGCTGTCAATGGATGCAAACGAAAGCGGATACGGCTGTATCCACATCTACATCCGAAAATTTAAATCCGCGTCCGAATCCGCATCTGATATCCGCAAATATCTAAGAATTAACATCCGTATCCGCATTCGCGGGTATTTTTCGGATATCCGAAAATACCCGCATCCGAAAATAAAAAGCGGATATTTTCGGATATTCAAAAATATCCTAAATATCCGCACCTGAAATTGAATAAGATTTTTATTATACTAATATTTTTGAACTAAAACAACCACTTTCTCAAATGACAATACATACACTACAATACTAATCATCTTTTCAAAGTGGAACAATTCATTTCTAAGTAAATTTGAAGTTCATTGTTAAATAATAAATCAATAATAATAATAATTTTTATTATAATTAATTTTGGATCGGATGGATGTTTTTCGGATACGAATATGCCCTACCCGCATCCGCATCCGATTTTCTTCTTGGATATCGGATATCTGCATCCGCTTTTCGGATATTGGATAATAACTGTTTTTTCAAATACAGATCCAGACAGATTTTGGATTTTTCAAGTATCCATTGATACGTCTAAGTATTTAGGGTCCTTATCAATAACGTTAATTACTCGTATTGACCAAAATCCATAAGCCCGTCAACTAACCAACCAACACAATATAAAACATTTTTATAGCACAAACAAATACGTGCTCATACACACACGCACACCCAAATTTATTCTAGAGTGCTACTGACCCTATCTCTAATGAGTACCCCACCAAAGCCAAGGTTTTCGCTTAACCTTCAGCTCTGATACCAAATGTAACGACCAAGGATTTTTGACCCTTGAAAATCAACACTAATACATCCACTGTATTGCGTGCTGAGAAATCGAATGCCGAAAAATCCGATTGTTAAGGAAAAAGAAAGAAGAAAGAAGGAAGAAGATAAGAAGAAAACTAAACAACAGAGAATCTCATAGCAGGACGAATAATCTATACTATACAACAAATCGTTGACAATAATCAAACAGTAATATACGTATCTACTAACATCAATCAAAGTAAACTAATCTATTTCAGCTTGGATAGTTATAATAACCCATTCCTACGATTGCTGATAGGTACAACAATGAATATAGAGGAAAATAACCATATACGTGCATACGTATTTGGGCCTCCAACTTGTCTCTTGAAGCTCCAAAGCATCCAAACTAATCTGTAATATGCTCGGTCTCTGAACATTATAATAAAATAACATCCGAACTAGTTTGGAAAACCAGCATGAGAAAAACACACCAACTAGATTTTTAAGTTATATAAATCCTTGACACCAAAAGTATCTCGTAAGACCACGCTGCACATAAACACGGACTAGTTTTTACCTTATGATAACCAAACATTTTCTATAGAATATCCATTAATATTATAATGATGTCTAGAGGTCAAATTAAAATATAAATATAGTTGAAAAGCTTGCATCTCACGTTTCAGCATGGTTGGGAACAACTGTCTGTACAACGCTTATTGGAGAATGGATTTCATACAACGATTAGGCTATTGGGGTACCGCCCGTCACGGTGCATCTCTAGACAAATAACATTGAGGCCGAACCTATCAACCCCTGCCAACACAAGACCGGCCTACTCTTTACTGGAACCAAATAAGATAACCCTTTGGTTAAAATCGGCAACTGTACCGAAGCATACATAAGTTAATGGTAAGGACTCCATATAGGGATCGCCTTACCTTCATGGGAGCGATCCACCTAGCCTTGCTATATCTCATCTGTTTTATTCATTCCTGCTTGATGAGGCTTAAGGCTACGTTTTACCTTTTTATATAGAATTTTCCACTTGGTATGTTAATACTGCCTTCCAGGCGACAATGCAATACCAGCATTTGTCCATGCAAGTCCGTTCAGGGACTGAAAGAAACACTTGAGAGCTCTATCTTCAATTCCATCATCTTCAAGATGTCTTCACTTCGAAACATATTCGTTGGATTGAAGTGGTTTTCAAATAACCTATCTGATCTCGGTCCCTTAAAAACAACATTCGATAATTCCCGGTAAGCTCAACCCTGTTTCTTTAGGAAATAAACAGTCAAAGGTAAGATCAGAGATCACCTCCTAACCGTTAGTGGACGTATTTTCTTATCATTGTCCTAGAGGAACGAAATGAGATTTATATGCACAGTATAGCATCACTAGAGATGACTGTGCCATATAACTCACGTGTTTCTCCTAAATATTTTCGAAGTTACGTTAGGTCCAACTTCGATAGTAGGTTATTTAACTATCAAATAACAAACATTCAATCAGGGATTTATTTCATAGGAAAACCAACAATCGTTGAGCACATAAGCAATCACTAGCCTCCTTTTATAAATCTCTTATAAATAAAAGCCACTTTTTAAATTACTTGTATAAGAATACTTTTACAAAGATATATCCACCAATCCTTATATTTCAATACTTAGAGAATATCCTTATACTTATCTCAACGATACAAGTATATTTACAAAACTGAGAAAGAATTTCTTTTTATTCGATTCTCCAATCATTTATAAAACTCCTTAAAATTCTCTTAAAACATTTATAATCCATTTTGTAAATCTTCTGCACCATTTATAAAATTTCTTTTATACATTTCAATCATTTCTAAATCCTTTATAAATATCTAAACCATTTATGAAACTTCTTTTATAAATCTATAAAACCGTGTCTTAAGTCTGTCTATAAATATCCAACCCTTTATAAATCCCTTCACCTTGTAAATAATCTTTATTACGCTACTAAACCATTTTATAAGCTCCTTTATAAGATCCAAGTCTTTCAACTCTATTCATGGATCTCGAACACATTTATAAACAAATAAAGATCATTTACTTCTACCAGTATTATATAATAATAACATTTAACAAAAACATTATAAATAAATGAAATTATTAAGTTTAAAACATCTTAAAAATAATAATTAATAATTCTAAAATATTGTTTAAGAAACAATAATAATAAATCTCCACCAATTTTATAAATAATAGTGATTTATTTCCAAAACCTTGTTAATGATCCTTATTATTAATTTTCAAACCATAATTATGCTTAAAATAATAATCCCTTTAATTTATTAGTATTTTAATAACTTCTTTAAAACGATATTAACTATAAATTTTTAAAAAAAAATTCTAATATAATTAAATAACCTTAAAATAACATTACTAATTCTTTTTAAACAATATTAATTTAATTGAATAACTTTAAAACAACATTAATATAATTAAATGACTTAAAAACAATATTAATATAATTAAATGAATTAAAAACAATATTAATATAATTAAATAATTTAGGAACAATATTAACATAATAGATAATCTTTAAAACAAAATATTTTCGAAACCCATTTTCGGATTTAAAAATCGTTTCTTGTCTCAAAAACCAATTCCAGCTTAAACGACAATTTATAGTATTTTTAAAATACTAATTTGAGGTCAATAGCCACCCAACACTAAACCAATACCGATATTGATTTCTATCACTACTGGGTTTTATTTCCAAACATATAACGATGTTATAACCACAGTGTCAACAATCACTTTCATTATTCAATAATCCATATAAAAGAAATATTATTGAAACAATTCAATAATAGCGAGGAATCCCGTTGGATCCCTCCAACCTGTTTCCCCTACATCACAACAGTATATAATCATAAAATACAAATTAATCGCTTCGAGGTGGGATTCCTATACAAAGGGCCATCCGCTCTTACACTGGAACGTAATAGGGTCTCATCCGCTATGAGGGAATATATACAAACCAACAATATAAAATAGTATATCATGCAAACATCCAATCAATAACTTTTATCAACTACAAATATTACTGGTAAGCGAAAAAGGTGAGTTTAACTTATCAAAATTTCCTATCATCGCCGAGGCATTCTGGTTTGGAACTAAAACAAACAACGTCTGATTTTAGTCCAAATTTCAACAGTCTTCGAATTCATCCAAATTAGTTCCGTCGCAAAACTTTCGTCATTACAAGCGCAACACAAAAATCAGCATCTCGATTGGACCTCGTATGAGAGAGTTATCAATTTTATAAGTTATCGATAATATTTAAATTATAAAAATAAAATTTAAACAAATTTACGAAAATACCCCTATCATTCCTACCTTTCTTCCCCAAAATCGACCCCTACTCGTTCACGCCATTAACATGCATAGCCGTGCACCAAACACACCCCTCCACTCCACAATGCTCCATACCGACCCTACCATCATCCTCCTCATCGAAAACCGCGACACCCCTGCCTCCCCTTCAGCCATCGCAACCCCCCAACCTCGACAACATCACTCGAAATTCAACCATCAAGTGCTATTTGTCATGCTAAACTCAAAAACCACCTCGAATCAAGCTAATTCTTCTTCGATTCCATGAACTTCCTAACCCAAGATGCTAAGCCTCACATTTCTTTGCCGAGAACATTGTCGTGCCTCCAAACTTGCTACCAAGTCCACCAAATTATAAAAAATCTAAGATCTATCCAATAGATACTTAAAGATATAAACTTTATATTTTTATCAATATGTTTGGATTTTTTTTTGAATTCCCAAAGTTTGAATCTAATTTTATTTTTTCTCCTTTCTTGCTTCTCTGGTTAAAAAAGTGGAAAGAGGGGGAAGAAGTCATTTAAAAAAAAATGAGGCATGATCATGGACGTGTGGAGGCATGTGGTGATGTATGGGATAAGGTATGGGGTAAGGTATGGCTGAATATAAATACATATATTATTTAAATTATCAACCTATAAAACGTCCAAAAATTTCAAACTCCAAACAAGGCGTGCCGCCTGACGTTCTTTATGTTATACCTATATTCCGAACATAGTGGAATTTGTTTCGAGGCCTAATTCTACCGTATGCAAAAGATAGCTTTTTGAACCCAATTATTGTATTAAATTTTTAATATTAAATTCTAAGATAGCTTTTTGAACCCAATTATTTTATTAAATTTATAATATTGAATTCTATGTGTTTCGAATTCGTACGACCAAATGATTCGTCTGATCGCCATTAAATTCGACGGCATGCTATAATTCACTATTATAGATCTAATGAAACCTATTTCGTCGAAATCCAAGACAGGGCCCCAGAAGGCTATTTTCACTCGTTAAATAAAACGAATTATTATCAAGAATTATTTAAATCACTTTTAAATCCAATTTAATTTTTTTATTATCTTTAGTCTTATTAATATAATTTAAATAGGCTTTGAAATTATATTTATCGAACTTAAAACCCAAGATTCAGTTATTTAAAAAAAATTCAATAATTAAATTCGATAATTAAATTATCAAATAAATCGCTATATTCAAGATCGAGTTATTTAATCTATAGAATTAACTTTTCAATATTCAAATTAATTAAATATTCCAAATTCAAATGGCTAAAATTTTGGGTTGTTATGATACACATACACACACATGTGTGAGTATGCATGTGTGACATCATAATCCATGAAGAGCATAATGTGCCGGTATATAGATGCTACAATTTACATTGCAACAGGCACGTTAGCTCATTTTGTATGTAATGTAATTTGTATAAATGTGTGCTTGTATAATATGTAAAAACATGATATTAATATATGTATTTGAATATATATATATATATATATATAATTGAATAAAACTGTTTCTGCCATAATAAATTAATGTACAATAATCATATGATAAAATACAAGTTTTACAATTTAAAAATCTCAAAATACATTTTGGGCTTAAGATTAATTTATGGATTTTTTAATTAAAATAATATTTATTATTAAATAGTTGATAATAATCCTTAATCAAATTAATTCTTAAAAATATGAAATCAAGTTGAATAATTTTGAAACTTTTTTTGAAGGTAGATGAGACATATTTTGGGATTAGGATAATTTTTATCAATTAAAACTATATTTTTAATTAAATAATTAACCGTAGTTCGAAAATAAATTAATTATAAAAAATATTAAATTAAGTTTTTAAAATCTAGAATTTTTTCTAAAGGTACTTATGAAATATCTAAGGCTTATGAAAAATTTCTAGAATTTTTTTAATTGAATTTATTTTTTTAAGTAAATGATTCGGGCCAAAAGTAAATTAATTTAAAAAATATTAACTCAAGGTCATAAAATCTTAAAATTTTACAATAAGCATCTTACATGGTTCAAAAAATGTAAAAAATTAAAATTGAAAATTTGCATAATTAGTTATTTTATACATAGTAAATAATAAATAATAAATAAAATCATTAAATAATAATAAAATATGTATATATGTATTTAACAAAATAATTTTATATTTAATGATTCCAAATAGGTATAAAACGTTATAAGAAAATTTTATGATTAAATATATACAAAATATAAACATATATACAATTACCATATTGACAATTTGCAAATCTGTATACATTTAATATATATATAATCAAAATCAATTTTATTTTTGTTTTTTTAGGTAAAAAGTTCAACAATAAATCTATAAACAAAATGCTACAATAGGAAAATACTACAAAGGACAAAAATTCACAACATTTTAGCCTCAAGGACATGCTTTCAAATTTTTAGTCTGAAGGACAACTCTCGTATCTTTTTTCTACGGCAAGACAAGAAAATTAACGATGAGGACAACAGAAGAAAATTTATCGATGGAGAAGTGATCGTCGAAGAACTCATCGACTGAACCTCAAAGCCGTTGTTATCCATTTTATTGTCATTGCCCGAAACTGAAAATCTAAAGGCTTGAGATATCTTACCGACTTTCTTGAAGGTTGTGCTTTGGCCTTTGGCGCCTGAATTGAAATTAATGCCTGGCATCTGAGGTTTTCCTGAAGTGTTGTCCAGCTGAGTTATGTTGAAGCACATGAATGGAGATGTAGTATTGATGGTGATCTAATTTGTTGAAAGATTGGAGTAGGGATGTTGTTTGATATCTATTGTGATGGTGGAAGAAGAAGAGCAAGTCGAGGAAGAAGAAGAGCAAGCCATGGAAGAATTGGGGAGAATAAGTGGTATCAGCTGTTAGGTATCGGTTCTCCAATTAGTATGTATCATCTTTGAAATATTTGTTATTTTTAAGTTTGTGATTTGTTGTATAACAAAATTATTATACTGTAATAAATTCACATTTTGAAGCAAATATTTTTTAATTATTGTTTTGTTTTTTTTGCATTCATATTGGTTTGATTGATATTGTATTGTTGTTTTGAGTTTAGCGAGGATCAACTTTTTTGTACTATTTTTATTTTTTTCGAGATCATTTTTTACAATAATGTAGTGTGGAAGTTTATTTTACTGTTTTTTTGGTTTGGTTATATAACAAAAATTAAGTTGTTACAGAATAAGTGTTTCATTAGCATCAAACATTTAATGAACTTTGTTCAAATATCAATTTTACCATTAATTTTAGGAACAGTTTTTAGATGTCAGTTTTAGTGACAGTAGGTATCATTTTGTAAAAGCTATTTTATTTTTACCTAGAGATGAAACACTACCTGCTTACCATTGTGCACACTACCTTAATTGAATGCAACCCATGCTTATGATGGAGTGGAGTCACTCGATCTGTCTTGCATTAAAGAATGTAGATGCTTGAGTCAAAGCGTCGTTAAATGACATAACGATGCAATTTCTTGAGCATGATAGGTGTTGATTATGAGTGGTTTATTTGTGCTTTAAATATGATTGTGAACTGATTTTCTACAAGGATGATTGGTATGATTGAAATGTTTGTTTAAAAATGAACTGTAAACTTAGATAATGATAATCGAATTTGATAAATTTGAGAACCTAGGAGGTTATGGGTGGTTTATTTGAGTATCAGTTGTTAAGTATCAGTTTTAGTTGTCGGTATCAGTTTTTAGGTATCAGTTTCTAGGTAGTAGTTTTTAGTTATCGATAGTAGTTTTTAAGTATCCATTTTTATGTTCAGAGTTTTCGGTGGCATATTATGGCAATGGGTGGTGTTGGGGGTGGCGGCGAGGCTGGCGGTGCAGGTGATAGCGGTGGGTTGTGGTGCGATGAGTGGTGGTTGATAATTTTAATGGTTTGTCCTTATTCCTAATTTTGGGAGAATGTTTGTTCTTTTCACTAATTTTGGGAGAATGTTTGTCATTATGGCTAAAATATTGAGGTTGTGTCCCTGTGGCCAAAAATAAACAAATTTTTTTTCCTTTATACAAAAAAATCCCAGACTACAATAAGCACATAACCAATCCAATTGTAACAGGCACATGTACCCACAAAATTCCCACCTAATGTAAACAGTAAACAGATCTGAATACAAACAAGTGATTTGGACGTAAATCAACATTCATATGATAAACTTGAAATCAAAACAATAATAATAAATGAAAGTTCACCTCCTAGTGAAATCTTTGTGTCCACGTTGAACAATTGAATTATCTTCTAAGAATAATTGCCAATCCATTAGGTTGCTAATCCAGGATTGGAGACATTCTACTAAAAATTAGTATTTTTAAATTTGAATTGGATTTGAGAATTTTTGGGATGATTTCGAAGGAGATTTGTTGCCATTAAAATAGAGAAGAAGTAGAAGAAAGTGGCGACTCAAAAAATGAATTCGCCTTTGACTAGGGTTTTGAGATTAGCTTTTATATGAGTAGGATAAGAAAGCAAATAAAGATCTCAACCACACATCTCAAAGCCCTAATCTCATGCATAGTAGCTTCCCCCTTCCTTCATCAAAATTAATGACTTTTAGCTCAAAAATTCATAGGTTGTATTTATAACGTTTTATAAATACATGAAACAAATTTATTTTTCAAATCATATCCAAATTCTATAATTAATATTTCATAAGTATTGATCAATATAATCAATTTATAACATTTATAAACTAATTAAATCATTCGGTCATAGGAGAATTCATTGATTTGGTTGTCTGACCTTTGGGTGTAAATTCAGTCAACGATTAACGTCGAACTATTCGAACGTTAACATTCACACTTCACTTAGCAGGTGGTGTGACATTATGGTCGAATTTATCACTTACTCATTTCATAAAATCTTATTTTAAGTTAATATTTGTTACCCGATTGTGACAATTATTTACACCAATTATCTTCATCAAAACTATATTGCTTTGGACTTATTGAATTTGGTAACGGTCAAAATACCAACATCGTCCATATTCAACCCTATAGTCCAAACAAAAAGTCCTTGGTTTAATAATAACAATTATTATTAATTAAACTACTCTGGAAAAATATTTTGACTTTAGGTTGACTTGAATTGACCGTGATACTAATCCTATATAACCGAGGAGACGAATCCTCTCTTGAATAGTGCTTCACTTCCAATACTTCCACGTGACCCAGCTTTAGTCACTCGATGGACACTATGCCATGATTTGACTATAATCAAAGTGGAGCTTTCATATTGAAGATTTACAGTATTCTCAAGTCGAAAGAATCGTGTAAATTATTCACATCGATGTTTTCTATTTCACCTTAGTAATATTAACCAATAGAAAACTATCGAATGAGTTGTTCCATAGTTATCCAATAACTATTAGTATGTAACCCTAGTTGCCCCCAATAGTCATGAGTAATACACTATCCAACATTTGGAGCACGTTATGTACTCTAAAATCATCGAACGCATCGATATCCGGTCTCGATGCATCTTGACCACGAAGATTTAAAATGGTATATTTATTTTTATTGTGATAAATTAATCACGGTCACAACATTTTGTAACTACAATCACAAAACATATATTTATGAATTTTATATTAAGTATAGTTTTAATTTATTAATTAATTAATATAACAACATTATATCAAGTATATAATAGAAAGGAAACATCTTTATTTCGAATGCGAGTTAGATATATGTAACAAGTTACATAATTGTCATTAACCCCAAACTCTATCAATCTCCCACTTGCACTTGGTGTCAATTATGGAATCTTATTCCTACTTCTCCAATTAGTTTTCTCAAAACCAATCGGGTAAGTTTCTCAGTAAACGGATATACTATTATGTTTCAATTTTCTAAGTCAATCAACTCTCTCCGACGGTGATAAAATGTTATATCTTGTGGAACAATTCGAAGTATGTCTCTCGACTTCCAATGAACTCTAAGTTCTATTATGAAGCACATCTCGGCATTGTTATCATATAACAATGCTATGGAATTTTCAACATTTGGAATTGGCTTAGTTATAAATTTGTGCGTACACACACACATATATACATACATGCTTTTGTTGCGGCGCTATTCAAGGTGATGTACTTAGCCTTTCTCATTGAATCAGCTAGAGTCTTTTATTTGGAACATTTCCAACTTAAAGATTCTTAACTTGAACTTATTGTTGACATATTATATTCAATATCACTTATGATGTTTGAGTCTATACACATCTTCGTAAGGAGTTTTTATTTCTGTAAACAATTCTATAGTATTTCGTAAATACATGAGAACACTTCAAACAACCATTTAGTGATATCTATTTGGATTTGTTATTTGCTTCATGTATCAAATAAATAAATAAATCACGATATTGTAGACAACATAAAATGTATGATAATTCTTATTACCAATGCATAAGGAACTCATCTCACGTGACGATTTAATAAGGTGTCTTTACGTATTGATTTGGGATATTTCTAATATCTTCTATACTCACTATAAAAGACATCATTACGATCCAAAGTTGAGTATTAAAAGAACTAAGGTTGATTTAATAGAAGTACATTGTTAAAATCAACCACGTGTTGTTTATTTTTAGTTTAGAAATATTAATGTACCTTTTAACATTCTTTCTTAATGAACACAGGCTTTCTTTGCACTTTGATTGAAAATTAAACTATTTGATATTTCTATCAAAATACTTATTCAATCTTGATGCTTATAAAACGATACCTTTGTATCATTTCTTGGATCATATTCGAAAACTCGCAACCTCTATATCGCTTCCACTGACTTCGAGATACCTTGGTTGTTATGCGTAGATAAACTACTCTAAATCATTGTTTAGAATTTTCTATTTCATCACATATATACCAAAATACTAATCAAGCGATAATTTGTGACTATATCTGAAATAAATTGAGTACATTGAATCACAAATATACTTTGCTAATTTCAATAATTGACATTTACAAGGATATTCTTATCAACGTTGCTCATTAAATTCCAATTGCATTAGTCTTGCTCATAAGGACACAATCGGGTCGATGGGTCATATCCCTTCGATTACGACTGCCAAAATCATATTTTGATGGCATATTTAGAATTCTTTTGGATTTTCGCATCATACCATATCATAAAGTCAACATTCTTAATGGTTTAATTAAATAAATGAGGATTATACATTTTCGACATTGATAAGAAACACATAGTTTCGCATCAATATGTAAGAATACTTATTAGACACTCTAATGCGATGTGTTTGTTTAGGTTAGTTAATTTCATTTCATATCATCTAATCAGTTCTATCTTTGGATCGTATCCAATTCCATTTTACTAGCAATAATTCCTTAAAGAAATTCCTTCACAATGAAGTTGGTATTTCTTGAAATAACAATTGTTTCTCAATGCAACAGAACAAGTATTCATAAACATTTTATGAATTTCTTTATTTATAAAATTGATTTAGTTTTAGTTTACAAAATTTACATTTAAAACATAAATATATCATCTAATGATAGTCTTTCCCAAAATCCTTTTTGGGAGATTCATACAAGATCCCTCTTGAACAATTATTGCATGCAAACTTTTGACTCACACAACCTGCAACTCCTTGGCTTGGGATATGTTGGAGTTTCTTATAAATCCTTATCTTGTGTGATTTTGTAAACTGTTATTTAGGTGAAATAATATTAACCTTGTGTACTATACTTAAGTATATGACCTTACAGAAAGAAACTAGCTTAACTTCACTCATAATTAATCTTACATTGTCTAATAAAGTTCGATTAATCTTTATCGATGCATCATTATGTATCACATGGAGGAGTAACTTTTGAGATTGAATCTTTGTTCATTTTTAGGTACATTTGGAATATTTTCCAATATAATCACTCATTCGACCAAATCGAATCATTTATATTACATGTTATTTTATTTACTTTTGTTTTATACTCTGTGAATTTACCATAGACATATTACATGTGTATCAAATACACATGTCCCTGCATGTGATAACTCATCAGTGAATATGATGAAGTACATGAAACCTTTTTTGTATTAATGGACCTACGATTGCATACATCTATATGTATTAATCTGAAGAGTTCATCAAATCTTATGATATTCCCACTGATTGAGTGCATGGCCCTTAATTGTTTGAGATACGATTAACCAGCATCACATGATTCAAAATCATATGATAAAACTAATTTCTGAAAACTATGGCTTAGTTTATAATTCCAAACTAATTGTAAATAATATTAGATACTTTTGTATTTTCCAATGCGTCACTTTTGTTATAAAACAAATACCACATTATAGTTTTATTTCATAACGATTATTCATAATGTTCATATTGAAATATAGCTATGTCTATTTCTCCATCGATACCCAAAAAATAGTCATTATTTCATAAAAAATGTTCGGTACGTTCTATGAAAATAATTTTCTTAATATGATGCAATCAATGAGTGTTATATGGTATGCTCCCACTATTTTTGCCATTACTATAATAGCTATATTCCAAAGTCCATCATTTACTTAATATAAATTTATTTATTTTACATACTGCAACTAGTTTACCGTGGAGAGTTTTTCGACCTAATATCTTGAACTCAAGAGAAATAAATATCATAGAAAACATTTTTCTATGTGAAACTATATTTCGGAAAAGAAATCATATTTTTTTATTCCAATGTTAAGTATCAATCATTATTACTACAATTCTCGTTTTCGATGTTTCTTTATGAAGCAAAAGTGACTGTTCACCCTCTTTGTCCCAACTATACCTTATCACATCTACTCTTATACATTCATTTTTCTTTTTAAATAGTCAAACCGTTCAAAAGAAAATCCGTACAAAAATATCCTGATGAACCCTTTACAAAAGTGCATTCATTTATCCTTAACTTTTAAGTACATCAAAATATGTCATGCTTTGGGTAAACTGATCAAACATACATACCAGTCATCGAGTTTTTAGATTTATATTGTAGTTTTGGCCTAGTGTTATAGTTAACACAATATGATCCTTTTGTAATCAATCAAATTGCATACTTGATCTTGCACTAAGGTTTATTTGGTTTTTCAGACGAACCAATTTCAAAAAAATATTTTACATTACAAAATCTAACCGTTCAGCATATAACATTTATATGTGATTGTATATGTATCAAATATCCATAGTCTTATATTGCTTTTGGAGTTCGATACTCATAGAATGTAATACATGGTCAGGACCAAATAAATGCGTAAGTGACCCAAATACTAATGTATTTAGTAGTTGTAATATCAGGCACTTGCATGGGTATTAAAATGCTAATATGCAATAATCTTTTATTAGTGAGTATATGTTATATTTCTATTTGTCAATCTTTATTTCATTTGTACATATCAATTGATAAACATTTCATCAATCCTATTAAATGCAAAAATTTATCAATGTAGATTATTATAACATTATAAACATATGTTCTTACAATACTAGAAATGTTAATGTTATCATTTCATATTTCTAGTAAGGCACCTACTAGTCTTTTATGTTCACCAAGCCCTAAGTGAAACGTAGAAGTCTTTCGACTTCACTAGTGAGTATTAGGACTCGTCCATCTTAGCTTGAGCTTGACGGACAAATCATAGCTCCTCGGTCGATGGATAACTCCTTGTCAGTTGTATCATATACAACTCCTAACTCATGTTACCTTGTCCTAACCTCATTTCGGCCTTGAGTTTGCTCAACAAATCGAAAGAGATTATTCACTCATACCTACCATATCGCGACGGCCAATGTCACTACAAGAAATTTGATTTTTAGTGGCGCTCAAAAAACGCTACAAAAAGTTTTGGCGTTTTGATAAACGCCGCTAGAAAACATGCGACTAAAAATCCATGATTTTTGTTGCATTTATTTTAACGCCACTATAAATGAATTTTTGGCAGCGTTTTTTTAACGTTACTAAAGATCTTTTTACAGCATTTTGGAAACGCCACCGAAAAGGTGCCGTTTACTATCTTATTTTTTGTTGCGCTTATTATTATTTTTTGCAGCGTTTTTTGAACGCCACCGTATGTTTCGATTTTATTGCCTGCTGTTCCATGACTACATCTGATTTCGCCTCCAATTCAAGTACTTCAAAACTTATGCAATAACGTAATATATAAACACATACACATTCAAAAATAACACATTCAATGAACCACAATAACACAAACAAAAGCAATTACATAATCACCACTATATCATAACATTAATGTCAAGACAAAATGTTAACCATACGTTTACACATCCAAACTACCATAAACAGTTTCATAATAGTACATGCAGCTCAAGTAGTGTTGCTACCATACATACTAGTTTCATAATAGTTTCATAACAGTTTTAATCAACCTAACTACATACATGTGCTGCTACCATACCAAAAACCAGTGCTGCTGCTTGAATTCTTCACAAATGTTTATCTACCTGTAAACTATAATAATCATGTTACTAAATATTTGTGAGGTGAAGGTATCAAAGATCAAAAATGGACAAATATAGAAGTCCTTAGACTATAATACTTCAAACAAATATGCCTCTGGCCATCCACTTCAAAACCAAAAACTGCCCATCCACTTCAAAACCAAAAACCGCAGTTTCAATTACCATCTACCTGCATACAAAACCATACATCCTATGCATTTATAACATAAACTTAATTAACGAAACTGACCTCTATTTCTCTTCTATCAATAGCTACTTGCAAACACTTACGTGTTAACTTAATGAATGAAACTGAAGTTATATAATGAAACCATACATTATTTATAAACTAAATTTAACGAAACTTAATGAAACTAAAGTTATATAATAAAATCATACTTATTTTAGTCAAATAAACTGAAACAAGTATAATATTATTGCAGATAGAGTTGTAAATGTCAGTTTAAGTAAAGCATTAAGGAGCATCTAAGGACAAAATAATTGAGAAGAAATAGTTTTAAAACATACCTCTCTGTTGCTCTTCTCTCAATAGCTACTTGTAGAAGCTAAACCACTCTCTGCCTCTGAACTAATTGGGTTTCCATCCAAATGCTTCATATAGAAGTCCTGATAGAAAGAAAGAAAAGAGCACAACACAAGAAAACATTAGAAATACTCAAATTATAGAACAAAAAAATGAAAGATAAAAGTAAGTACCAAATTTGCTTGATCATTTCAAGCATTAATAGATCCATGAATGACAACATAACCCAAATCAGTAATCCCCCATACAACATCAGACAACAAATTGAATCTGCCCTTACACTGTACACTCACAACTGAATAACATCTCTTATTCCAATTCTGAATAGAAAAAAAAATAACTGAGGTGTCACCTATAATCTTCTGTGATCAATTTACTATCATAATCTCTGTCGGTATACATCATTTGATGCAAGTGTAATGAAGCACTAAAATTGAACAAAAAATAATACTGACCCCACTGTATGTTACATCCAGTTTCTATCATCCCTTTTCTGCAAAAAAAAAGATCACATCACTAAGAAATTAGACATAACTATAAGGAATGAGCCTATATTTGTGAAATCAGTCTTACTGTAAAGTCTTCATGGGCATATGCTCCTCTAGGACCTCTACTCTCCTTTCTTGCCTCGACAGAATGCATAGTTATGCATGCATTTATCAATAGATTTTCCAGCTCAATAGTCTCGATTAAGTCAGAAATCCTATTTTAACAAACCAATATATAGGTATACCAATCATAATAAGCGACTCAGCATGAAACATGATGTTCAAACACAAGTCCAAAAACAGACTCAGCATGAAACACGATGTTCAAACACGATGTTCAAATATTGTTTTCCTGAAATAGGTTGAAATTCTTATATGTTTTTAGGGTGGTTTTAGATTAGATGGTATCTGACTCTTTCTATTGCATTCTATTTGAAATGCGCTAGAATCTCTAATCAGTGTTTTGTTGGCATATTTTGTGAGGCTGTCTTTTCTTGATTTTTATTTTGGTGAAGGTTGAAGTGTCATTAATGCATACACAAAGGTAACTATTTCTTATTAGTGTGTGTATATATAATCTAACTATTGCAAGAAAGACTACCGCTAAACAAATATTTAGATTGCCCTCAGTAAAATCAGATTTCACAAATAAGAAGCAACAGTATAACTTGAAATATAGAACAAAATCTAGAAAACATGTCCATGACAATAATTCAGAGATACACTGTGTTTATTTGTTTTCTTTGTTAATATGCTCTGTGAAATCATTCCCAACCAAAAAATTCAATTCTTACATTGATCGTTTAAACACTTATGATATCATCTTTTTTAAAATTAGACTTGCTTAAATTTAATATTATACATGTGAAGAAAACAATTATAAGCAAAAGCACTGATATATTGAGAAATTACACCTTGATAATTCTTCTAGAGTTTCTTTTGCTTTCCTTTTTGATATATTGAGAAAGTCCTTGCTTTCAGTTGTGTAGGGCAGCTACTAACAATTGAAAAATCCAAAGCTATAGTATTTCCACAGGCCTGTCCATATAAGCAGAAATCAAGATTTTTTTTTAGTTTTGAGACATCTTGATAAGGAATAAATATAATTATCTTGCTAAGATGAGTATCTCATCTAAATTGCTAAAATTAAGTAACCATTGATAAAACTTAGTAGGCTTGAAAGTGTGCGAAGACCCGTGTAAATTATCACTGCTACACAAAGGTTTGGGTCTCGTCGCAATTATGACCGTTGTTACTATACTAATACTGCACATGTAACAACCCTTCACGTATGAATTTCAAAGATTCACAAACTCTTACACAAAATATATTTCCAAATATACATCATAGGACCACATCAAAAAAATGTAGATAAACTTACACTATAAAACTGAAGGCCTTCTTTTCCTATCACCTTTGAAAATACAATTTCAAATTTCACTTTATAAGAAAACTAACATCCAGTAAGAAAAACTTGATGTACGGTTAAAAAATTCCTCTATGAAAAAAGATGATGATAAAAGAACACTAGATAAACATTGTTTAACTCGTAAAAATAAAATAAAAATGGAGGTGCACTAAGCAATAGATGCAGTATAAGTTTAAGACTTGATTTTTTTGAGAATATTTCTTTAGAACAAACCCAATTGCTTGTTAAAAAATTTCTCAAAATATTTTTTAAGCATCAATAGTTTGTTAAATCTGAATCAGGAGGAAGTTTACCTCTGACTCTGGTGTTCAACATTGCTTAAATGCCCTTTTCATATAAGAATGAAAAGAATTAAAAATAAATAAATAAACATATTCATATTTTCAAAGCAATGCAATATGCATTTCTTACATTGCTCAAAAAGAACTTATCACAATCAAAACGAAACTACAGCTATTTCAACAAAATCCTATTCACTGGCTAAAATTATGGCTTCGCCCTTCCATGATATCTATCTTCCATTCTTTATAATCTCTTCTTACAGCTATTAGTTGCAATATAAATGACCAAGAAATGGAACAAATTCCCAAGAAAACTTCAAATTTGAATTTTGATAAAAAAACTTCTTTCAACCATTATCAAAATACCCAGATCATATGCAGTAGATAGTAAACAGAACAATTACCAATCAACATCAAGCCCACTCATCAGCAAAATAAAACCAAGTGGAACCAAATCGTTCATCTACACAACTCGTTTCAAGCAAGCAATTCACCGAACAACATATATGCACATACCAAACCCTAATCAAGAAGTGATCTTACCCTTATCCGGAATAGCATGATTCTTCCTCCAAGGTTTCTGTTCCACGCAGCAATCCACGCAGGAGAAGTTGAACGCATCGACATGTTCCAGTTAAACGAGATTTATATTGGAAATAAAATATTATTGAAGAAGATCGCTCACATTTGATGGCCAGTTGTTAAGTAGCTTAATAAAGCAAGCTCGGTGCATCATCCATCTTCAAATGTAAACAAATTTCCAGCTTCAAAGTAGGAGAATAGTGCGAGCAGAGAACGAGTTTTAGCATTTGAGAGTGATTGGTAAAAAGAACTAGGGTTTGAGAAGCGGGTGGAAATTGAGAATAAAAGAGTGAAAGGGGAAATCTAAAGCGGAAGAAATTCTAAAGGGAAACGTGACAGTGAATAAAAAAATTTCGTGAAATATTTTTTACTTTACGCGGGTGCAAAGTGGGAACCTGAAATCTTTTTAGTCGCATTTATATTTTTTAGGGAAATACCTTTTTGGTTGCATTTAGAAAGAAACACCACCAATTTTTGCAACTATAAATGGTTTTTCTTGTAGTGTGCATAATATATGTACTTTGAGTTTGCTCAACAAATACTTATAGCTATCTTACCTTGTCTATTCGATATATTAATAATACTACACATAACATCTCTTGCTCGAGTTTTCTCAATAACTAAGGAGTATGCAAGTAATTTATTAATATATATATATATATATATATATATATACGCGCCAGAGGACAATTTTATATTAAAGATTCATTATCTTCAATATATTATATCGAGTAATATCGACTTATCGAATAATGTATTTTTTATGAAATACTCTCATGATTCAAGTGTCAGACACATCATAAATCATGGTATACGCACGTATACGTATGTATTTATTCCTTAAGTCTATTTAGGATTTCTTTAATGTTCCACCTTTAATTATACATTCATATTAAATAAGTTTTATTAATGTATGACTTTTATATTTCATATTACTTATTTAATTGTCTTATGTATAACATTGTATTAACTAAATCTTATTTAATTAATTTTAGTTAATTAACTCTTTAATTAATTTTATCTTAGTATTCGAATGTAACTTTAATATTAGACATATCAACTATAACCTTTATAACCCTTTGTAGTATAATACATATATCTTATATATTTGTTTTAATTAATTAACCTCTAATTAATTTATTTAACTAAATTATTTAATTAATATATTAATTTCAAAGTTCAGTTTATATACATGCATGTATAATTTTGTTATTGTAAACAATTTACAAACAACATAACATATATCTTCTCATGTCCATTGTCCTTCCCTTCAAAAATTTCTGTCATGGGGACCGTTTCTTCTCCATCCCTTCCCGTCCTTTCTTCTGTTCAAACATCTGACTTTCCCATACTTTCTTCTGCTCCCTCGTCTGCCACTCCCATTCCTCCATCGTCACTTCAATATTCTGTCCCTGTTTCAGCAACCCCTCCCATACTTCCTCCTCCGTCTCCTGACCCCCCACCTCAAGCAGTCGCTGTACAGTCTCCTCCTTCCTCATCTCCTTCTCATGTCCATTGTCCTTTTCCTCCTTTGAACCAATCTCCTTTGCTTGACTCGGTGCCTTGGACTTCTCTTTTCAAATCTAAACCACGTAACTCTGACTCGTACATTGCCCAGGAAATCCCGCTACAGTACTCTGGTGACGTGCTTGTGCCAACCAGTGAAATAATTAAGGCAGGCACTGAAGTTTGGAAAGACTACCTCGTGGGTTTTTTCCTGGATAAACCACTACCATATGCATCTGTTGTGTATCATCTGAAGAAAGTTTGGAAGCTGAAAGGTGAAGTTAAAGTTAAGTCTGATGGTTTCCTTTTTCTTTTCAATTTTTCTTCTTCTGAGGATAAGCATAGAATCTCTGAAGCAGATCCTATTATAATGAAAAACAAGCTGTTTATCATAAAGCCTTGGGATGTTTCTATGGGAAATAGTTGTGGGACAATACGTTCTGTTCCTGTTTGGATCAAGTTATATAATATACCCTTGTACGCCTGGTCGCATTATGGAGTAAACTGGTTGGCATCGAGGGTTGGGAAGTTTCTGTGCATGGATCAGTCTACCGAGAGTTTGGAGAGGATAACTTTTGCTAAATGCCTTGTTGAGGTAACTCCTGACAAGGAATTAATTAACAATTTTCTTGTTAAGCTGATGGATGGCAGTGACCAGATGGTCTCAGTTGAATACTTATGGAAACCAGAGGTATGTGTTATTTGTAGAGAATTTGGTCACTCTTCACATAACTGCTCTATTGCTTCAAAAGTAGCTAAAGTCACAAATCAAGATGTACAAGTTGCTCATAGTATAAAGGAGTCAGTTAAAGACAAGAATGGCATGACAGGCATAAAAAGAAATCAGAAACAGGTTTGGGCAAAAGTTAATAATAATAAAAGCAAGAACAAGGATGCTAGTATATTAGAAGTTGGTGAATATCAAACTGACACTGTTGGCACTAAGACTATGCAGTGTTCTACTGCAAATGTGGAGGGAGGTTCCAAGGAAGGAGCTTTTAAAAATAAAAATATACCTCTTGCCTTTCATGGTAGTGATAATAGTATGGTGAATAGCTTTCAAGTCCTTGCTGATGAAATACTAGGAGAAGCAGATGAAACAGTTTAAGTAGTTAAGAACAAAGATGTAGTTGATGTTTTAAGTATTAAGGAGGGAGAAATACTCGAAGTTGGTATGGTAGTTCCAGCTTTCTGCCACCAAGTAACTGAAAGTGGGAATACACAAGAAGCAGATGAAACAGCTCAGGTAGTTAAGAAAAAAGCTATAGTTGATGTATTAAGTATTGAGGAGGGAGAAATACTCGAAGTTGGTATGGTAGTTCCAGTTAACTGCCACCAAGTAACTGAAAGTGGGAATACTCAAGATATAGCCTCTGTGCATGCTATTACACCTGTGCATGTGAATATCAGTTCTAAAATCAACCAGCATGAAGCAAGCCTACCTCAAACATATAATGATCAAACACTTAAGGAGGCATCAAATGACATAAATATCCATCACTCAACTTCATCTGAATCCAAACTTATCAACTCTTTTGCTAAAATCATTTTTGACCTTGCCTGTGTAATGCAAAATGTTCCTTCCTCTTCTCTACCAAATCTCACTGAAGCTACTTCATCTTCTCCTGTTCCCCTCAATCGAAACCTGTCTTCTACCATACCAAACCTCTCTGATCCACCTACAAATACTCCTGTTCCCCACAACCGTAACTTGTCACCTTCTTTACCATCTTCTACTACTCACTTTCCTTATGTTCATAATGCTACTATACCAGGATGGTATGACAAGGGTAAGCAATTGGGTGATGAATCTAGCCATGGAAACAAAGACTGTAATACCAGAATGACAGTTAAAAAACCACCTAAATCCAAAGCTGGATCTGTTGATACCCAAGCTCCTGCAACTAGGAGTAGAAAAAACATTACCCACCAATCTCTTTAGATTATGATGATACAAAATATTGGTGTGTGGAATATTAGGGGCGCTCATAGTTATTTGAAACTTGATCAAGTAAAAAATCTCATCTTCTCCCACAATCTTAATATTATTGCTATCCTCAAAACTAAACTCAATCTCTCTTTAACTTCTAGAGCTGCTACTTATGTTAACCCTAACTGGAAGTATCTCCATAACCTATCTGATGCTGAATATGGTAGGATTTTAATCCTATTTGATCCAGCTATATATTCCATAACCTCTGTTCTTACTTCAAGGCAATACATCCATACTAAAATCATCTGCCATATATCCAAATCATCTTTCTATCTTACATTTATTTATGCAGACAATTCTACCGCTTCAAGACAAAAACTTTTTGATTTCTTGCCTTTTCTCAGGCAAGAATCGCACCCGTGGCTGGTCATGGGTGATTTTAACAGCTGCTATCAGCTTGATGATAAATTTGGCGGCCAGCCTTTATTCCCAAAGCATATCCTACCGTAAAGTGTTGCCATATCTGATTCTGACCTTCTCAAGCTTCATTCTTCTGGAGCAAGATATTCATGGAATAATAAAAGTAGGAGTGGAATCAGAACTTTCTCCACAATAGATCATGCCTTCATCAACTTCAAAGCTCTCACTAGCTGGCCTAATCTCTTGGTCAATCTTATCCACCCCATCCTCTCTGATCACTCCCCTTTGATTCTTTCAAATGGTCCCTATATTAAAAATGTAAAAAGAAGTTTCAATTTTTTTAATGACTGGACTCTCTCCTCTGAATTCAAACCAATTGTGGGTAAAGCTTGGTCCACATATTGTTATGGTAACCCAATGTTTATTCTTTGCAGGAAGCTCAATTTTGTTAAAAAGTACTTGAGGACATGGGCAGCTGAAAAGTATGGTGATGGTTCCAAACAAACTACTATTTTGAAGACTATGTATAATCAAGCTTAGGAGTTTATGATGAACAACCCTCATGATCCGGTTGCTGCTGAGGAGGAAGGCAAGCTTTGTGTGCTTCTCAACAAAGCCCTTGATATTGAAAGTGGAATGAAGCAACAGCAGTTGCACTGTAAGTGGCTTAAATTTGGTGACCGTAATACTGAGTTTTTTCATTCCTCGATCAAAATAAAGCAAGCTAAAGAGAATATCCAAACTATTCTTACTCCTGACGGTTCTATAATCTCCTCCCATGAGCAAATTGATGCTGCTTTCATAGATTATTTTGAAAATTTACTAGGTAACTCCTCTAATTTTTCCCCTGACCTTGATATGTTGAATGAAATCTCCTTACCATCCATTTCCAGTTTGCAAGCTTAGATGCTTGTTAAACAGGTTACTGATGACGAAATAAAGCAATCTCTTTTTGCCATGAATAGAAAATCGAGTGGTGGACCTGATGGCTTCAACGTTCACTTCTATGTTTGTTGCTGGGACATTGTTCACGTTGATTTTTGCAAAGCTGTGCACAATTTTTTTTAACAAATGCACTCTCCTTTCAGAAGTAAACTCTACTAATATTGCTCTTATCCCTAAATGTCATGAAGCTAACTTTGTTTCTTCCTTTAGACCTATTTCATGCTGTAATGTGGTGTACAAGTGTATATCGAAAATTATTGCTTCTAGGCTTTTGCTTGTTCTCCCTCATATTATTTCGAACAATCAAGTAGCCTTTCTTCCCAACCGTTCAATCTTTGACAATATCCTTCTTGCCTAAGATCTTCTATGTGGGTATGCGAGATCTAATGCATCACCATCTGCTATGTTAAAGTTAGACATCACGAAAGCGTATGATTCCATACACTGGTCCTCAATAGTTCGGATTATGGCCTTAATGAATTTTCCAAAGCCATTTGCTGGTTGGGTGTACGAATGTATATCAACTCGTAGATTCTCCATTGTTCTGAATGGTCAACCTGTAGGATATTTCAAGAGTAGTCAAGGAATTAGGCAGGGTGATCCTATCTCATCCTACTTATTTCTACTTGTGATGGAAGTCCTAACTAGTTATATTAATACCAAGTTCTCTTCTGGTCTGATCAGGTATCATCCCAAATGTAAGTTCACAAATGTTACTACTCTAATGTTTGCTGATGATATAATGATTTTTACAAAGCCTCACCTTCCCTCAATTCAGTGTGTTATAAATACTTTGTCTGATTTTTTTAAGATGACTGGCTTGCAACTCAATTGTTTAAAGTCTGGAATATCTTTTGCGGGGATATCCACTGAACTTTCCACTACACTAATGCCACTTACTGGTCTTCAAAGTATGGTCACTGATATGACTTATCTTGGCCTCCCGCTATTAACCTCTAGACTAAAGACTGCTGATTGCCTACCACTCTACTCTAAAATTATAACTTTGTTTGATAAGTGGTCCAATCGATTCTTATCTCAGGCTGGAAGGCTTGTGCTTATCAAATCTGTTGCATTTTCCATGATTGTTTATTGGTCTAAAGCTTTTATTCTCCCAGTCAAGCTTTTGTATCTGGTTAGAGGTGCAATGCTCAGATTTTTTTGGACGGGTTCCATCAATAACAGGAAACCACTGCCATGCTCTTTCAGTCTCATGGAGAAGGACTTGAAATCTGGTGGTTTGGGAGTTATGAATATTGTCAATTGGAATATAGCTGCTTTCAGTACTCATTTGAACTCTATAATAGTCAGGAAGAATTCAAGTTGGGTTAAGTGGGTATGGGCATACAGAATTGGTAGGTCTAATTTCTGGTCTATGCAGGCTCCTCATACTTGTAGTTGGACATGGAGAAAGATTCTTGGTTTGCGTGAAACATTACTTCCCCTCCTTGTTCATAGAATGGCTATCTCTTCTGCTGTTAAATTTTGGTTTGATCCGTGGGTTGCCAATGGTGTTTTATTGCATAAACTTCTCGGCAATCAACAAATGATTCAATCTGGTATTCCCTTTGATGCCTTTGCTGTTGATTATATTAACCATGGTTACTTGCAACTTACTTACTCCTCTAATCAAGTCATCAGGTCATATTGGAATGAAATCCAAGGTAAACTCTACCCTGCTGTTGATGTTGATGCTGTGCATTGGAATGCCAAACCACACACTGTCTCTCTTGTGTATAAACATTTGCAAAGATCCAGTAGCCTAGCTTTTAAATGGTGTGATGTCATTTGGTCTGTTGACTCTTCACCAAAGGACAACCTAATGCTATGGAAAGTTGTTCAGAATGCCTTGTTAACAAAAAGCAGGTTGATGGAGATGGGTTTTGATACTGGTTTGACCTGCCTCTTCTGTGATAATGCAACGGAGACCACGCACCATTTGTTTCTTCAATGTACCTATACTATGATGCTTTTTGACAAAATGATGCAACTTGCTGGTTGTAATTTGCTGTCCACGCTCAGGGCTGTGGATCTTGATAATACTTATAAAGCTACTAGGCGGCGTACTGTGAAAGCTAGATGCATAACTATCTTCCTGAAGAAATACATGTCAATTGTGTGGCTAGAAAGAAACTTGATTTGTTTTGAAAAGAGGAGGAGGGATGGGAATGTGTTATGGGAAGTTTTGAAGAAAGATATCTATCAAGCTATGATGTTATTACCATCTTTTCCTACTGGTTTCAGAGATGTGTGGAGATAGTTGGTGGTCTTGGTGTTTTTCTTCTCTAGTTTGCTCAGTTTGCTTGTTTGTTTATTTATTTTCCTCTTGTTTATCCCTGTGTGCATTTCCTTGCTTGTTTCCATTCTTTGAACAAGCTTTGTATTTTATTGTTTTGTTGCATTAAAATCAGGTAGGGGCCCTGTCAACCCCGCTAGCCTTTGCTAAAAAAACATAACATATATCTCAATATATAATACATGCATATGTTCATTAATTAATTAACTTACGTAATTAATTTACTATTATTAATCTCATTAATAAATTTGAAATTTGAAATTAATGTGAACTGTTTTTCAAACATTTTGAAAATTATGTTATATTATAAATTTATAATAAACATATTTTATTTTAAATTTAACAGTTAAATTTAAAATCTTTAACTTTAATTTTCAAAACATTTTGAAAATTAGCCCAAGGCCCAATTCTAGTTAGGCCTTTTCTATTAGGGGTAACCTTTGAGCTGACATCACATTTTAGGATAGAATGGTAAGCAGATAGGGCAGGATACTTGATTACCCAATTTCAATCCTAGACATTATCTTTCTAGACACCATACTAATGGGCAAGCTTAATTAGTTAGCCCTAATTTGAGCAATTTAGACCACATAGGCTATTGGGCTGTGATACCATTGAAGGAACTAGACCATCCCGTTGCATAAGAAATGAGTGAATTTCAAAAAAAATTACCTTATTAGATCTTAGTTGGGCCTATGAAGCCTAATTTATTTAGAACGTTTCTAAATTTGTTTTGAATAAAATCATTTATTTTATTTAAATTAGTTAAAGGGAAGTTTTTAATTTCAAATTTGTAATGTATCAAATACACTTAACATTTAGTTAATGTATAGGGAATGAAAACTTTCACTTCTTTCTCTAAAACATGAATTAATTGAGATAATTGCATTAGATGGAGAGAGAAACCTTTCAGTTTCTCTCTTTAATTTGAATTGATTGATACATTAAATGTCATTAATTAATAATTTATCCATGGCAAAATTTATTACTACGTCCATATGCATTCTAACTATACAAATCAAAATTTGAAATTTATTTAATGTTGTTTTATTTATTTATTTATGATTGATTTATTATTACTTTTAATTGAAATAATATTTATTATTAAATAGTTAGTAATAGCCCTTAGTCAAATTAATTTAAAATAAAAATAAAATCAAGTTGACGAATTCTAAAACTATTTCTGAAAGTAAATGAGACATATTTTGGGCTTAGAACAATTTTATAAAATTTTCTCAATTAAAATTATATTTTTAATTAAATAATTAACCGCAGTTAGAAAATAAATTAATTAAAAAATTTAAATTAAGTTTTAAAAATTTGGAATTTTTTCTAAAGGTACCTTTGAAATATCAAATTCTTATGAAAAATTTCCAGAGTTTATAAATTGAATTTATATTTTTAATTAAATGAATGATTGCAGGCCGAAAGTAATTTAATTTTTAAAAGTATTAAATTAAGTACAGAAAATCTTAAATTTTTATAATAAGCAGCTAGCATGGTGCATCAAATTTTAAAATATAAATTTGCAATTTTCAACCATAAATATTTTATACATTATAAAAAATTCACAAAATTATTAAATAATAATAAAATATGTATATACATATTTAATAAAATAATTTTATATTTTATGATTCATAATAGGTATAAAACATTATAAAAAAATTTAAGATTAAATATATACAAGATAGGAACATATATACAATTATACACATAGAAAATTTGCAAATTTGTATACATTTAATCTAGGTATATGTGTGTGTGTATGTATATTAATATAAGTCAAAACTATTTTTTTTAGAAAATAATTCAACAATAAATCAATAAACAAAATGCAACAACAAGCACATAACCAATCCAATTGTAACAATCACATGTACCGACAAAAATCTCACCTAATATAAACAGGAAACAGATATGAATACAAGCAAGTGATTTGGATGTAAATCAACATTCATATGATAAACTTGAAATCAAAACAATAATGATAAATAAAAGCTCACCTCCTTATAAAGCCTTCGAGTCCACATTGAACAATGAATTCTTTTCTAAGAACAATTCCCAATCCATTACGTTGCTAATCCGAGATTGAAGGCCTTCTACTACAAATTAGTATTTTTTTTAATTTGAATTGGATTTAAGAATTTTTAGGATGATTTTAGAGGAGAGTTGCTGCATCTAAAATGAGAAAGAAAAAGAAGAAAGTGGCGGCTTAAAAAAGAATTCGCCTTTGACTAGGGCTTTGAGATTAGCTATTATATGGGTAGGATAAGAGAGCAAATAATGATCTCAACCACATATCTCAAAACCCTAATCTTATGCATAGTAGCTACCCCTCCTTCCTCTATTAAAAGCAACGACTTTCACCTTTAAAATTCATGGGTTGTGAGACCATTTAACCTAATTTAAATATACATAATTATATTCAACTAAATTTGTTGTCGATATCTCATATCGATCAACATATTTATAGCTTTTTATAGATACATGTAACTAATTTATTTCTCAAATCATATCCAAATTTTATAATTAATTTTTCATAAATATTGATTAATTTAGTCAATTTATAACAACTATAAACTAATTAAATCATTCGGTCATAAGAGAATTCATCGATTCAATTATGTCCCTTAGTTTTAAATTCGGTTAGTGATTAACGTCGAACTATTTGAACTTTAACATTCACAGTTCACCTAGCAGGTGGCGTGACATTATCGCTAAATTTATCGCTTACCCATTTTCGAAAAAAAATCTTATTTTAATTTAATAAGCGTTACCCAGTTGTGACAATTATTTACACCTATTATCTTCATCAAAACTATGTCACTTTGGACTTATTGAATTTGGTAATGGTCGAAATTCCAATACCGTCCACATTCAACTCTATAGTCCAAACACAAAGTCCTTGATTCAATAATAGCAATTATTATTAACCGAACTACTCTAGCCAGAGAATTTGACTTTGGGTCGACTTGAGTTGACCGTGCATATAACCAAGGAGACGAATCCTCTTTTGAATAGTGCTTTGCTTCCAATATTTCCATTCGATCCAACTATAGTTAGTCGACGAATATCATACCATGATTTGACTATAATAAAAACAGAGCTTTTATATTGAATATTCACGGTATTCTCAAGTCGAAAGAACTATATAAATTATTCACATTGATATTTTCTATTTGATTTTAGTTACATTAACCAAAAAAACTAACGAATAAGTCGTTCCATAATTATCCAATAACTATTAGTACATAACCCTAGTTGCCTCCAATAGTCATGAGTAATATATTGCCCAAATTTGGAGAGCGTTACGTACTCTAGTCTCAATGGATACATCGATATGCAGTCTTGATGCATCTTGACTATTAATATTTAAAATGGTATATTTATTTTTATTGTGATAAATTACTCATTGTTACAACACTTTGTAACACAAAACATACCATTTATGAATTTTTTTATTGTATATACTTTTAACTAATTAACTAATTAACACAACTTCATTATATCAAGTATATAATAGAAAGGAATCACCTTTATTTCGAACAAGATTAGTCGACGAGTTAGATATATGTAACAAATTACATAATTGCCCCTAGGACATACCCGAAACTCTATCAATAACATGGTTATAAATTAATTGGAACTCTAATTCGTAGTTATATCAATGATCGAAATATTGTTATATATTTTATTACTAATTGGTAAACATAAATATGACTTTTAAAATAAGTTATAAGGCTAAAATAATGATTTAGGTTAAAACGGCTTCGAAGTTTATTTGGTCTTAATATTGGTTTATTATATTGTAATCAATAATTAACTAACTAGTAAATTACTATAAAGGTGATTTGAGAAGTAAGAAATCATAAAGAAGTATTGTATTATTTAATAGGGTTTTATTAAGGTTACAAAATCCCGAATAATGTAATAATGTGATTTATTTACTTTATACCCTAAGAAATTTTTTAAGATATATGTGTATGCATATATTTATAAATTATACACATGAGCCATATAATATATTTTAAGGCCTTATTGATAGCTAAGTTCAACTAGAAGAATTAAGTGAAAATAATCTATAGTATAATTGATAGGCAAGTGCATTATTTTATAAAATAAGTGTGAGACTTCTTTAAAATAATATGAAGAAGATATAATTGTTAGATTGGTGACATAAGTAAGATGCGTTTCTCTTGAATTTTTTATATTGTTGCATACGTGAATTGTCATTGATATTGAGATGATAGATGTGTTACTTAGTTGTATATTGCCTTTATGTATATAAATATGCACGATTTGTGTTTTTAAAAATCCTATTTTCATAGGCTCGGGATGCAAGTTGGTCCACCTCAACCCCACCCCTATTTAAGCCACGCTCTCATAATGGTACTTTTCGATCTCGAGTTTCTTTGAGTTCCATATAGTTGGAGTGGTTACACACACATCTCTGCATACATGATTTATATATGTCTAAATCTAGTTTTGTTATGTCCAACTTGAGGATACTGGGAGATGTGAGAAATATATTATATATATTCATTGATACGTGGTTCAAAGCATTTATATAGCTTCGGTATATCCAGCTTGGGGCTATCGACTGGTGAAAGGGAATCCATCATACCATTGAGATACATGACCTAGAAACATGGTCTCGGAGTAGGGGCAGAGAGAGATTAGGATCCTAGTCTAGAATAGGTCACATATTGTTTCGTAGTATGGACAAGTGCTGGGATAGGACCTATGGGCCAACCGCTTTTGAGGTGTTGGTTTTCAAGAGAGTCCACAAGTTTGTTTGGCTCTCGATAGGTCTTTTTGATAGCTAATGGCAATTCGGCATGATTTATTGATGCGCAATTTAACCGTATGTATAATTCGGTATGCCAAACTTAGGGTAACCGAATAGTGGACAACATATATTATACATATGCATAAATATACGGTTCAAGTGATTTATATATATATATATATATTATTATTATAAATGCACGGTTCGAGTGATTTATATATATTAGTTTGGTAGGTTTAGCTTGGGGCAATCGGGTAACGTGAGGCACTTCAAGAACGAATCATGATCCATGTGGGGATGATAATACTTTAGTGTTGTGTATAAGCGTGGGAAGGGTGTACATGGGTGGCTTGAATCTGGATTGTCTATCCCAACAATCAGACGATGTCAGTTTTGTAAAAACATAATCCATTGTACCATTGAGACGCATGACCTATAGACCTTGTCCCAGAGTAGGGGTAGAGAGAGATCAGAATGCCAATCTAGAGTATGTAATAACTATTTTGTAGTACAAATGGTGTTGAAACAAGACCCATAGGCCAACTTATTTTGAATTGTTGGTTTTCAAAGGAGTCCAAAAGTTAGTTGTAGCCCTCAATAGGTCTCTTTGGTAGCTAATGGTAATTCGGGATAGTTATTGGTTATAGATATTTATACTTCGGTTTTGGATATGGAGATGCTATGTTAGTAGCATTGTTATATCATTATGTTTGTTTTTCATATTCAATAGCATGGTTTATTATAACATGTACTATTTTAATAAGAGAACTACTATTATGTATCATCTTGACTTGTTGGTGTATGAATAAAGTAGGGTGATGTACAATTAGTATTACCCGTTGATCCTTGCTCACATTTATTAGATGTATATAGGTTGCATGTATATGTAGTACTTTGAGATAATTACCCCCTCACACTAGGCTTTATGTCTGACATGTGTTTTTTTTGTTTGTTTATTCCATGATAACTCTCTGGTATTTGATTGAGTATTTTGGGAGTCAAGTGCTTATCGTGACATACTTATAAGACACCTAGGGCATTTTAGAGGCATGAAGTTGATATATCAGATATATACAGTTGTTGAAGATGTAATGCATGGCGTACGAGCAATTTTGTAAACAAGACTTGTTATATCAGATACTGCATGTTCAACTCCATAAGATTGGAGTCGATGTATTCTGACTTTCTACATTGATATTTATTTATAGGCAACTTACGCTAGTGTAGTCTCTTGTATTTTTTTCCTATTCTACTTATGTATATTCAGTATATCTTATGTTATCATTCCACTATGAGATTGTATCAATATGCCTTGGTATGATGTTTAGTTTTAATTTTTACATCGATAGACTATTTTTGTTGTATTTAGGAGTCAGACATTGCCACTCAACATTGGTTTAGGGTATTACAAAGAACAGTTCATCACAATTGATATCAAAGCTTAGGCTCAACAATCAAGACTAAGTAGACCAGTTTGAGTTAAGCAAGCTAATAGCTAAAGATACATTTAGAGAGGGTACTTGTATTTTTCTACATATAATATTGCATGCACCTCTTGTCTCCTGAACTTTGATTTATTCAATCACTAGTGGCTAAGGTATCTTCGTTTAAGGCTATTTATATGAGCCATGGGGTATGAAAGCGACTGTGAATTAGCCAACATGAGATGTCTAATTGGACCATAGACTATATGGATGTTTCCTCGTCTGCGAAAAGCCAACTGTTATAGTAGGTGTTGGAGGCGGTGTAGCATTTGAGGCATAGAAGTAGATGGGGATGATGAGCAAGCCATGACTTGGATTAATCCTAGATGCCACTTTGATTCTTGGACCTTTTGGTTTATTTCTAAGATCAAAAGGGATGTGCAGCTTAAGCATTTCATCCATTTGCAGCAGGGCAGCTTGTCGGTGGAGGAGTATATTGGCTAATTTAAACTTTGGTTAAATTCAAAGTGGACACGGTTATTACTCCTTTGAAGTTGGCAAGAAAGCATACCTAGGGTCTTAAGGCTTGGATTTTGGATTCATTGCTTAGACATATCCATTATTGACCCCTCATATTGTATGTAGATTCTTTTATAATATTCAATATTGAAAGTAACCTTTGCTGTTGAGCTAAGGTACACTGACCAAGAGTACTTCCATTCAAACTTGACGCATGAGTTTCCAAATTGAGTGAGGTTGTTTGGTGAAGTGCGAATTGGAATCTGTGTCCATGTAGGATTCAGTTGTTGCCCGGTAATAAGCAAGGACCGAGTGGATGACTTCTACATTTTACGTTGAGTCATTTGTGTTAGAAGTGTTTAACTTTGTGTTGGCACACCTAAAGTGGTGGGATTAATCCCATGAATTGCATTGATATTTTATAAAGATCGGCTCATTCACGTACTAGTTTCTAATCCATAATTTTAGCATGAGGTTTTTAGGTGATTTGCACCAACTAGGCAAGGGTTTTTCACTCAATTCTTAAAGGAGGGCACTTGAGCTGGATTCCTGAGGTGACTTTGAGATTTTTGAATGCAATTATAGTCATGCAGGGAAATTTCAATGGTCAGACCAAGAAATCTGATCAAAATTCACATAAGAGGAATTAGGTGGCCGACCCTAATTTAACAAGGAAATCTTGTAAGCAAACAAAGGGTTGGATTGGGCATCATATATTATTATGGATGATCTTTGTTCATTGTAAAATTATATATTATGGTTAATATAACTTATGATAATATTTTGAATGACTTCTCGACTAGTTTTGTGACAATTCGGATGATCTTCTAAGTGATAACATGATACTTGTCTGGGCGAGCATCGCAATACACTTAGTATATTATCCTTATTATCATTGTGCAGTTGAGGCGAGTTTGAACCCGAGTAAGCCAAGCATCTGTAGATTGTCATGTAGTAATGATTTAATTAGTAAAGTTTTCTCCTTTGGAGGATGAGTTTTGTTTGAAAAGGAAAGAAAAATTGAGACTTAGATTGCTGCGTTTATTCAAGAGTTTTAAGGATCGATGATCTAGCTTATCACATAAGTTTTCTTTTTCAGAGCGGGAGGTGTGATAGTCTTTCATGTATCGTATTCATGGAAGGGAGTTGCATGACTTAAGCATTTGGGTCATCATGGATGTCGAACAGACTTATAAGAGTTTATAGCTTGACATGCATGCTATTACTATTGTTGGTTACCATGCATGTAGTTATATACTCCTTTTAAATAGTTGATTAATTGTTGTTGCTGATTATTGGTTGATTGTTTATTCTCATTATTGATTACTTGTGTTGCTTGATTATTGGTTGATTGTTTATTCTTGTTTACTGATTTTTATTGCTTATTGATTACTTAATTATTGATTGATTATTTATTTTTGTTGATCGGTTTTTGTTGTTTATTAATTGTTCATTGTTTGTTGTTATTGTTAGCATATTATATTAATTTCCATTTCCATGGAAGGAGTACACAATATATTTCATGAATGTTCGTATAAGAGTATAATTCTAGTGAAGTCGTCGTGGTGAGTCGACTAGAGGAAGTGAAAGTGAACTACATTTGGCTTTAGACTTCGAAGGTCAGTTCATTTTTGAGAATACGGCTATATAGCTTCAGACCGATGGGGTTAAGCCTGTCTATCTTCAATGGAGCTTGGTATTAGTATGCCTCTAATTACTAAAGGAAATGCTTGTTTTCCCTTTTGTTTTGTTAAAATGTAAGAAATCATGGTGTAGAGCTTGCTTTGTTGTTGCTTGTATTTTACAAGCATGCCTATTGTTTTTCGATGGTAACATGTTTATTTAAGATGTTTATTGCATTGGATGTGTTTCTTGCATCATTAATTGTAACATATTTGTTTGAGATGATTAATATATATGATTTAGCATGTTTGTAACATCCTGAAAATTTAGTAGAAAATTCAATAAGAAAATTAAATTCAAATAAAACAAAGGCTAAAATGAAATTTTCACAGATGTACGAATTTGGCTATGACGCTTTCACCATTGCATTTGTAGCGATTTTTTAGACAATTTTCAAATATAACACTTCGAAATCAGAGTTAGTATGAAGGAGTTGCGGATGTTTGAAGATTTGAAAGCAAAATAAACCTAGTTTACCATAATTTAAGGGCGACCCCTGAAGTTGAATGGTCAACCACTGGAGTTGAATGGTTGACCCCGGGATTTCAATGGTCAACAGTTGGCGTTAAATTTTCACTACCTCGAGCACATTAAATGGTGATGATTCAACTGAATATATTTCTTCACCACCAATTTTTGACATGCGTTCCAGATGACAACAAAGATTCTCTAGGGCAAATCCAACGCTTAGAAATTAATAGCTTATCAAAATTCTGTCATAATTTCTTCTCTCCACCTATGAACTTTCTTTAAAAACAAATTAAAAATCAAAGCAAAAGCACAGTAGTCATAAGAACTAGGAGGGGTAAGCTAATGGGTGATAATTCTTCGATGGAGCATGTTGTTAGAGCTTGGATTCAAGATGATGGGCATAAGTTTAATAATTGATTATTTGTGGTTAATTCTAACATATTCTATCTGATCTAGGGTGTTAGAAATTAAATAGTAAATTATAAAACCTAACTGTTAAACATGGAATCTAAATTAGCAATTGAAATTGGTGAAAATTGATAAACCCAGTTTCTAACCCTCTGTTATTGAAAGTGAAAAATATAAAAATTGATTAATTCTAAAGTAAGGTACTATATATGACCTGTTAAAATTTATAAAATTGAAACCAACAAAAGTAGGGTAGAATCTCAATGAAGACTAGTCACCGTAAATTGCTTACGGTTCACTATGTACCCCTGACTAATACAATTAGCATTAATTAAAAATTGAAATAGGAAAACTAAGAAAACCTTAATTTTTGTACTACGACTGGTTAACCACTCAATCCAAACGATTGACCGCAAGCGGTCGACCGATAGGTTGTAGCGGTTGATTAGTTATGGCCTGAATTGCATTCTGAACCTTGACCTAAGGCTCAGGTTAGAAATAAAATTAAATAAATTATTGATTGTTTGTATAAGCATATTGTATGTATGTGTTTTAATGTTAGAGGAAGTAAGGAAGCTTGTTCCCTATGAGTTGACGCTAGAACGTTGTAGAATTGGGTAAATGTACTTTACCTAATGAGGGCCGATCATTTGATTGGGGATGATTTTATCGCAAATGTGACTCATAAGAGGTTTTACAGTGGACGTGCAACACTAACTGATGCCTGATGAGGTGTGTGGGCCTGACATAATGGGACTCCTTAGTATGCATGATTCTGATGCGGCGTGAAACTGTCGGTAGATGAAGCCTGGTGCGTGCAATAAAAGGCATATACTACGGTCGAGAGGTGGACGCAGATGTAGTGATGAAACATCGCAGTGAGTCTACATTGCGGGCTCCCCCTTGATTTGTAGTTGGGTTAAATGTTGTCGTAGTTATGTAAAATTTGTTCCCATATAGCCTAGTGGCGGTGTTCCCATGTCTTGTAGGCCAGTGACGGTGTTTCCATATCGAGTAACTCTAGAAGCGGTGGCCAATCCTTAGTTGTTGAGGTTCAATCCATAGTTTGATCCTTGTAGTAGTTTATACAAGCTATAATGTAGGTGTATGTGGGATAAAAACCTTTAAGTAATGGATCCTAGGAATGCAAGACACTTATAGGACACCATATGGCACTTAGAGTATAATTAAAGTCAACGATACATGATCACCATATATTAAACTTATACTCATTCACCAGACTTTTGTCTAACCTACCCTTTTTCTTTTAACTTTCCCCCATCAGAAGATGACAGGTTTGTAGTTGATTGGGCATAGTACGAGGAGGAAGGAGCTAAAAATTAGGTTTATCATATTCTTCATTATTCCTCATGTAGCTCTTTATTATAATAAATGTCTATTAAAACTTATATTGTACTTTGGAAACAATGTATAATAAAATTAAATATTTTGAACACTGTTTTTCTAAAATGTCTATTTCAGTACTTGTATTTTAATTTCCTTCCGCTTGAGATCTGGAAGTGTAGAATGTGTTAGAATTTACCTTTATAATTATGTTCTAAATTATTATAAAATCCCAACAACTTGTATTCCTCGGCATGACGTGAGTCCGAAAATCATGTTAGACTTTAGATCGATGTGTCGAGAAACGCAGGTTGTTATAACCCTCAAATCCATGGTTTAATGGTGTATAATCCTCTTTGTTGAGTACATGATTAGGTACATTGAAGCAATTATGCGCTATTGGGATGCTTATTCGCTCAAATTTGCATCTAAATGTCATGCTCTTACTATGAAAGAGGTAGTTAGTATCTATAGAGTAGATGGGTTGTGTGTGTATCTGTGTGTGTGTATGCTTGAATGTCCTTAGAAATGAGATGCCTTGGATATGGGATGCCTTAGATATGAGATGTGTGTGTATGTTGTTTTGGGATTTTTCAGAGCTAGCCACACAAAGGAAATGCTGCCAAATTTTTCCAAAACAAGATGGGTTTAGATCCCAGAGGTTTGTATATTATGTGCTTTGGAAGTTCCCCTAACGCTAACCATGCAAGGGAAGAACTGATGAAAATTTCTGAAGCAGATGCTTGGAAATTAAAGAAGTCGGGTTGCATTATCATTCTTATTTAAATTTTAGGGACGAAAGTTTTAAGGAAGGGAAAATGTAACACCCTAGATATTTAAATAATTAATTTAAATATTAAATCATTAATCAATTGAAGATCTAAAATTAGATTTTCGCATATCGAAATGTGTGAAATTATCATCGTGGAGCATTTTCTCTAATGATGATGAAATTTAAACCACTAGGACTGAAAGAATGAATTGAGTATTGTAGCGATTCGAAGTATTATGTGATTGTATGAGCTAGAAAGTGTGGCGGTTTATTGAGAAATCAAATAATTTTTTTATTATATACACATCACATCCAACAAAATATTCATTTTTCCTATATTCTCTTTCTCCTACTCCTTACTCAAGCATAGCCTCTCCCTTCTATGAATTAAATAGAGACCTTCAGACCATGAAAGAGGACGGGAACGAATCTGTTGAACTTGCGGTGGGATAGGGAGCAAATTTATGCTGCGTTAATGGGTGCATCGAAATTTGGTGCAGATGGCATTTAGTGGTCGGCAACTAAGGTTCAACTTTGGAGGCGAATAAGGTGGAGTTAACCAAAATAAAGTGCCATTGCACTTCTCTATGTGGAACGTACTTGTCGACATCAACGAATGAAGCTCTGATGGTCTAGGAAGGGATACAACATTATATGGTCGTAAGGAGGAGGTGCATATCATGATTTTAAAGAAGGAGCCAGAGTAGTCAAGTTTGGTTCCATTGCGAAGAGCTTGCATTGTGGAGGAACTGGTCGTTCGTCGTTTCATTGCATGGAGAGGAAGAAATGGAGTGAATGTACACGATTATGTATAGGTGTATGCATGTGTGCACGAGATTGTGAACTAGGGAAGAATAGGGATGAAGTTAATTAAGTTAATTAAGTATGAGATTTTATGGCACGTGCAACACGCATGCACGTAGAAAACTATTAGAAAATTTAAAATTTCTATGTAATTTGATAAAATTGCAACGACTCATATTTTTAGCTATTTTAAATTATTAAATTTAATGTAGTTATTAAATAAAAATGGTTAAAAATAAATTTTTAATGAATTATTAATGGAATTATTGAATATGAACCTAATAAAAATTTGAAATAATAAATTCCGAATATTTAGGCAACAACAACTATTAAAATGAAAATTTTGTTTATTGAATGTGTTTGCAAATGATGTATGTAATTGGATAATAAATGTTGAATCATTTAGATAATAATAAAATGATTGTTAATAAATGTTGAATTATTTATTAATGGTGATTTACTGAAAATTTAATCGTTGAATTTAATATTGGAATTATTTGGATATTTAAATTTTGAAATTAATGTGGATGGAAATGATTTCAAAAGTTGATTTAAATTTTATTTAAACGGGAATGAAGATTGTTAAATTTTAACTTTGAATCTAAAGTGATTAAATAAAATTTTGAAAATTACTTGTTTTATTTAGCATGTAAAAATAGCCATTTTGGACACTGTCTCGGATTTCGACCAAACCAATTCCGTTGGTTCCGTAATAGTGTAATATTAATGAATTTCGAATTTTGTAGCGTTTGGAGTTACCGTTTGGTCATTTGGGATAGAAAAGCATTGGATTTAATATCAAAAATTTAATATAATAATTGGGTTCAAAAAGCTATCCTCTCCATAAAGTCGAATTAGGTCTCGAGACTTGCTCCATTGCTTTCAGAATAGGGGTATAACATTCGTAATGCCTAGCAGCACGTCCCGATAGGAGTTCAAAATAAGTATCTAGATATTTGATTTTAAATAATAAAAATATATATTATTATCCTCATCTCACATCAGCCACAATAACATCCACTTAGCCACTCTATATACGTACGAGTCTACTCTATTTTCTTATTTAAAAATCGCATCCCTCTCTTCCCTTTTGTTCATGCAGGTTATAGAGTAAAAGAAAGAAAATTTTTGGAACTTTAAAAATAAAAATCGAGTGTTATACTTCATGAAAAATTTGAAAATAAGTTTTAAAAATCTTAATTTCAGATAAGCTTCAATCTGATATGCTCGAATTGAAGCGCGACTTGGATTAGGGAAGTTCGACAGTGATGTAGCAAGTAAGTAAATGGCTAAGGTTCAAATTTTTGGAAATTCTGGATGATAATTTGTGAATTGGAGTTCGTATTTGGATTGGTGGGGTCCTTTGGCACCTAGGCGTGAAAAATGGTGAGCTCCGATCACCAAAATCGCATTGTCGGGGGGGGGGGGGGGGGAGGGGAGTGGGATCGTTTGTTGGGTCGCGAGAGGGAGGAGACGACCGAGCTCGAGGTTTTGTGGTTGAGGTGATGGGAAATTGGTCGTGGATTTGGATGGTGATGTCAGATTTTGGTTTAGGGGTTCGATGGTCGGTGTTAGTGACGAACGTGCATGACCTGGGGCTTCTCTTTCATGCGTTCACAATAGGTATTGATTGGGAAGGAGGTAGGATGCAGGTTGGGTTTTGTTTTGTTGGGCGGGCTTTCGAAGGTAGGTGGGTAGTGATATAAATGGTAATTTATTTATATAAATTGTTAATAAAATTTAAATTCTTATAAATTGAATATCTCGTTAATTTTAGGTCCAAACCCCATGCGGTTAGTCGCGTTGGGTTCGTATTAGCGAGATCTTTGCTATGAGATCAAATAGGATGAATTTAGAGCTTGTAGAATTTTCAGTTAAAGGTGAGTGTTTTATCACTCACGACGTACTAATATTTTTATGTCCATTAAATTGAGATTGTTAAATTATTTAATTTTATTGACCGCCGTTTGAAAATGAATTGAATTTCGAATTGATTGTTAAAAATTAAAATTGACAGCTAAATTTCAAAATTTGAATTTAAATGCCAGTAAAATTCCCGATATCGATAACTATGTAATTGTTGTGAATTATATTAACAATTTAGATGATTGGTTGTGATGGATGTTATTGATTAATGTTTTGGATGTTTATTATTTTGATATATCCTGGTATCATCCTATATAATATTCACAGTATATAAACTATAAACCGAATTATTTCGAATAAATTAAGAAATATGTTGAAATGATTATATCCATCCTTGAAATTAAATTGAAATAAATGATCTACTTGGCCATAGGATAGAAAATTGTATACGGACATCGGATTGGTTAAATTAAATAAATTTAGAAATTTTGGTTTTGAATTATTTAAATGATTTGATTTTAAGGAATAAAAATCGAATTTATGGAAATCAAATTATTTTCGAACTTGAGCTCGAATTGTGAGATTGAAAGTTGATAACATGAATGTTTAAATAATTGAAGTTGAGCTTTTTTAGTTAAAATCGAAAGATGACTTAAATTTCAAAAATTGCTTTGTTTTAAAAGATTGGATTTTGTTTGAACCTTGTATATTGCTAAATAAAAGTGATGTAAAATGATATTCCAAAATTAAGCTCGAAATTGAATTATATTTGAGAATTTAGATTTAAATTGGATATTGAAGGTAAATTTGATTTAAGTGTTTTGAATCGATATTTTGAAAATCGAACTCGGAATTGATATACCTCGAAATAATATAAATTTGGAATTGAAATTATTTTGGAATTGAAATTGAAATTAATCTGGAATTTTAATTGAAATTCATTTGTAATTGGGATTGAAATTAATTTGGAATCGATCTAAAATTCAACTTGAGATCGGAATTGAATCGATTAGGTAGAAATGGGCAATGGAACTGATTTGAATTGGAAAATTTGGAATTGAATCGGTTTGACTTTGAAACTATTTCCAAATGAATTATCTTAGTATAAACGATTTAAAATCTATGTTCTTAAATATTCAAATTATTTTGATTTTCCAAACTATTTTACTATATAAACCATTTTTAATACTCAAGCTGTTTTCTATTAAACTATTTTAACTATTTAAACTTATTTCTAAAAATTCAAACTGGTCAAAAGGGTAAAATGTTTATTGTAAATTTTGGATTTAAGTGCAAATTTGGTTAAAATGATGTTATGACCTAAATTGTAATTCGAATCAAAATTTTGAAGTAAAATCGATATACCGAGCTGAATTGACATTTTGAAGTAAAATGTGATTTGTGAAGCAAATATGATGATTTCAAAATGGATTTGATTTGAAGCAAATATGATATTTTAATATCAAGTACAAACTGTTTTCGAAATGTAAAACAACCAACCGGTGTGTAAAACGACGTTTGGTTGTTAAAGAGACCGAGGCCTCTTATTGGCATACTCTTTGTCAATATTAGAACCACTATAACAACTATATACATGGAGGACAATCTAGAACGAAGTGGTTGGATTTGGCACATCGTTGCTAGATTTGAAGAAAGAGAACGATGATGAATTGGCCTGACACTTGTGTCAATTTAAAATGACTAAAACAGGAGCCGTATCGGCCAATGAGGCTGGCTACCTCTAGCTGACACACTTCTTCGTATTACCATCATTTACATTTTGATTGATTGGTGTGCACACTCAGATTTTGGGAGTGTTGGATGCGTGGGCGGTCATGGCTATGATGCGTTACCACCAGCCGAAAAGGGTAAACTGGTAGCATCCTACATTAGGCATTGCCTCACGTGCCTTATCATACTTTTATCCCTATATGAGACCTCTATGATTTTGGTCTAGTGTTGTCGTATCGCGACGCATCCCTATCCACAGACGATTTACTGGTGTTTTATATGCAAACTGTACGACAATGCTTAAAAATGCGTTAAAGGGGATCAATGTAAAGCTTTAATGCTATTTTGATATTTATTTTATTAATTAGACATTATTATATATATAGTGTATTCTACTACATATAAATATTTTAATGGATCCTTAAGAGATGGAAAATCCCATAACATCTCTTGAGTTATTGCACGCACGTTATACACCGGATAGAAGATGTAAAAACTCCATATAGATCTTTGACGCCAGTCACTCATGTTATATGCGATATCGATTTGGCTCACATAAGAATATTTTAGTCCTAACTCGGGTGTTTTGTATTTTCATTACACTCGGGTTAGCCCTGAGTTTTTCAGTGCATTGGAGATCATTTTCTGGAGGACGAAGATGAAGATTTGGTATACGATTACTATTATTATTCCCGCATCATGTTGTCTGCTCCATTACTTAATTATCCCTGATGTATATATAACTCTAATAAATGTTGTATAAATTATAATCAAATGTATAATATAAACATCTACATGAACCGTTTATTTGATTATTATATTTTATCGTTCCTCTGCAAGATTTTGTGTTTGATTTCATTTTTTTTCATAATTAACCCCATTGATTACCTACATTCCAGATTTTTTATGTTGGACATGTGTGGATTATTATCAATTTAAATCTTTGGAAATGTGGATCGTCACATCTAGTATCCGTGCTTTGGTTTAGCAATAACCTTAGCTTTGTGGGGTTTGAATCATTAGAGATAGTGCAGTAATATCCTAGAATGAGTTTGTTTGTGTGTGTGTGTGTGTGTGTATGAGGGAATGTATATATTAGTGTTGTATAAAATGTTTTATACTGTGTTGTTTGAATTATTAAGCTTGAATTTTAGGTTTTGATCGCTACGTGGGATGCCACTATATTGATAGAGATTCCAAAACACTTGAACAAAGCAAACCAACACAATATTGTTTTCGAAATTTGGTAAATAAAATAATTTTACCAAGATTATATTTGTATATAAAAGAATGGTTTTTTGAAATTTAGATAGTTAAATGAATTGGTTGTTAGAAATGGTAATATTGATCATTATCATTTATTGTTTGATTAGTCAATATTCTTAAAGTATTAGCTAATATATGATTATAAGAAAATGGAACTGTATAAATGTGATTTATAAAATATAATTTGCAAGTAAAATGAATATATAATTTAGAATTTGAGAAATTTAAATATCGATGTTTTGAAAAAGGTTTGGAAAATAATGTCAGCATTGGTTAAAAGTATTTACAAATACAAATTATTTTCATATAAATTTTAAAAGGAAGGAATTCAGCATTCCCCTTTTCCGTCATTGGAAATTAATTTCATTGATGACTGTGCAGCATCATCGACGTTCATTTTCAAGTCTCAAAGTAGGGGAGACTTCTGAAATGCTTTGCTACGAAATTGTTTTGATAAATGGCTTTTGGTTTGAACTCCAAAAGTATGATTTGATATACAAAAGATATAAGTATATATACTTATTTCAAATGATTTGAAACAAACCCGATATTCAAATTTGTCAAATTCTATTATTAATAATCTTCAAATTATTTGAATGAAATGAAATATTTGAATAACCAGAACTTATAAAATAAGAGAACTAAGAAATCTTAGCACAATGTTTTGAGAAACTTTAGAGTTGAAATTTGCAACTCTAAATTGAAAGTTAAGAAAATTTAAACAAGTTAAAATAGTGAACATTCTATTTAAGTAAAATGAATTAGATTAATTTGTATAATACCAAATTGCATTCTTTTAACATATAATAAGAATCACCAATGTTAAAAGTTAAAATGATGATTTGAATATTGAATGGGGTATTATAAGTAAACAAAACTTAAGAGTAATTAAAATGTATATAAATGGAAATTCAGTTGTAATAATAAATGCTATATGCTTAATTAGTATATTATGAATGATTACCGACTAAATAGAATAAATAAGTGGAACTTAAGAAAGTAGACAAATGAATTAAATAATATCTTTGTAAATTGGTTATAGAATTAAATATAAATTTACAAATAAATTTTGAAATTTAATTTGTAACTTTTGAGATAATTTTAAACTTAGATAAAATCATATATAAGAAGTTAGACTTTTATAGAATGATTATAAACTAAAGCGACGATTAATAAAATGTTTCGAAAATAAATTTGTTATTCGATGAATTGTGAAAATAGATGTGAATTAAGTTGTAAAGAAACTTATGTAATGGTATAAGAAATAATTCAGTAATGATGTTGATGCTAAAAATGGAGATATGAACATTATAATTCAAATGTTTCGCGAAAATGTAAAAAGTTTATTATTTATAACTTTGATAAATGTTAGTTAAACAAGATGTTTAATTGACAAAATATGGTTTTAAAGGAAGGAAGCTAGTATTGAATTATAAAATGAACTTTAACTTATATAAAGCTAACCGAAATGAATAAATGAAAGGAGTTAGTGAATTGTATTAATAAAATGAGTAAATGATGATTTAAAATGAAAATGAACTTAAGTGTAGAACGAACATGAATAAATAATTGATATGAGATGTTGCTAAACGTAAAATGAAACAATTGAAATTTAACAAACTTAATTGAATAAATTTAATATGAATGAAATAGATGTAAATAAATTGGAAGTAAACCAATTAAAGCTAATAAAAATTGAATGTTAATAAGAAATGAAGTGTATAAATTAAATATTGGCATTGCATGATGTAAATTCAAATCATTATGGATTAATTGGATGAATACTAATAATTGAATGGTTTCTTTTATTGTAAATCATCGTTATAACTGCTTTATTGTATATGATTGTTGTTTGTCGTATATTAATGCTTATGTTATGGTTTGCGTTTAAAATTCATGTTATATGCTTCTATAAAACTCATATATGCTTTCTATATCTTATATAAATGACTAATATTCTAGATCGAGTTGAGATAGGTACATACGAAGACCGTCTAGATGAATACGTGGGTTTTTATATACTTTTGCTTGATTAATACAAGCGAACTCGCTCGTATTAATAATAATAAGGTACACATCTCGGATTAAATATGGTGCTTTTATATTTTTTCCTATGGGATGCCTCATCATTGAGATGAGATGTATATTTGATATGTTTTGTATATATTTAGGTTATATATTGTATTGTAATTTTTTTTCGATCGAGCCGCATAAAGGAGATTCTTTCGAAACTTTTCGTAAATCCGGGAGTTGGAAATTTTTTAAAGTTTTCAAAAGATAAAAAATTAATACCTCATATATATATATATATAAGTTATGTTTTCCGTAGAAACGACGTCAGAATGGCGTGGTAGAAGCATAGTAATAGTTTGGCAAATAAGATGTTTATGTTTTGTAAGTTAATTGTTTTGAATAAAATATATCAAGTGTTAAATTCCGTACATAGATCCTTTTCGAGGACGAAAAGTTCTAAATGGGGGAGAATGTAACGATCCGTATTTTTAGCTATTTAAAATTATTAAATTTAATGTAATTATTAAACAGAAATGGTTTAAAATAAGAATTTAATGAATTATTAATGGAGTTATTGAATATGAACCTGAATAAAAATTTGAAATAATAAATTCCAAATATTTAGGCAATAACAACTATTGAAATGGAAATTCTATTTATTGAATGTGTTTATAATCGATGTTTGTAATTGTATAATAAATGTTGAATCATTTAGATAATGGTAAAATGATTGTTAATAAATGCTGAATTATTATTAATGGCGATAACTAAAAATTTAATCGTTGAATTGAATATTAGAATTAATTGGATATTTAATTTTGAAATTAATGCGAATGGAAATGATTCCAAAAGTTGATTTAAATTTTATTTAAAAGAGAATGAAGATTGTTAAATTTTAAATTTGAATTTAAAGTGATTAAATAAATTTTTGAAAATTACTTGTTTTATTTAGCATGTAAAAATAGCCATTTTGGCCACTATCTCGGATTTGGACAAAACCTATTCCATTGGATCCGTAATATTGTATTATTACCAGATTTCAAATTTTTAGCATTTGGAGTTACCGTTTGGTCGTAAGGGATAGAAACGTGTTGGATTTAATATCGAAAATTTAGTATAATAATTGAGTTCAAAAAGTTATCTTCTCCATACGATCGAATTCGGTCATGAGACTTGGTCCATTGCGTTCGGAATAGGGGCATAACATTAGGAATGTCTGGCGGCACGTCTCGATAAGTGTTCAAAATAAATATCTAGATATTTGAATTTAAATAATAATAATAATATATACTATTATCCTCATCTCATGTCAGTCACAAAAACGTCCACTCTGCCACCTTATATACTTACGAGCCTACTTTGTTTTCTTATTTAAAATTCGCATCCCTTTCTTCCCTTTTGTTCATGCATGTTATAAAGTAAAACAAAAAAATTTCAAAACTTTAAAAATAAAAGTCTAATGTTATACTTCATGAAAAATTTGAAAATCAGTTTTAAAAATCTTATTTTTGGATAAGCTTCAATTTGATATGCTCGAATTGAAGTGCGACTTGGATTAGGGAAGTTTGACAGTGACGTAGCGAGCAAGTATGGCTTGGGTTGAAATTTTCGAAAATTTTGGTGGATAATTCATGAATTGGAGTTTGTATTTGGATTAGTGGAGTCGTTTGGCACCTAGGCGCGAAAAATGGCGAATTTAGATCACAAGGGCAGAATCGCATTATCGAGGGTGTGGGATCGTGCTGTTGGGTCGTGAGAGGAAGGAGATGACCTAGCTCGAGGTTTTGTGGTCGAGGTGATGGGAAATTGGTCGTGGAGTTGGATGGTGATGTCAGATTTTGCTTTAGGGGTTCGATGCTTGGTGTTGGTGACAAACGTGCACAGCCTAGGGCTTATCTTTCGTGCATGCACAGTAGGTATTAATTGGGGAAGAAGGTAGGATGCGGGTTGGGTTTTGTTTTGTTGGGCCGGGCTTTAGAAGATAGGTGGGTAGTGATATAAATGGCAATTTACTTATATAAATTGTTAATAAAATTCAAATTCTTATAAGTTGAATATCTCGTTCATTTTAGGTCCAAACCCCACACTGTTAGTCGCGCTGGGTTCGTATTAGCAAGATCTTTGCTGTGGATCAAATCGGCTGAATTTAGATCTTGCAGAATTTTCAATTAAATTCGAACGCGTTAGAATTTAATCGAAACCAAAATGCGAAAGCGACAACAAAGATTAAAGGTGGATGTTTTATCACTCCCAACGTACTAATATTTTTATGTCCGTTAAATTATTTAATTTTATTAACTGTCGTTTGAAATTCAAATTGATTGTTAAAAATTAAAATTGACAGTTAAATTTGAAATTTTAATTTAATTGCCAATAAAATATCTGATATTGATGACTATGTAATCGTTGTGAATTATATTGATTGTTTGGATGATTGATTGTGATGGATGCTATTGATTGATGCTTTGGGTGATTTGGATATTTATTATTTTGATGTATCCTGGTATTATCCTGTATATTATTCACAATATATAAAATTGTAAATCGAATTATTTTGAATAAATTAAGAAATAGGCTGAAATGATATATATCTGTCCCTGAAATTAAATTGAAATAAATGATCCACTTTGCCATAGGATAGAAAATTATATACAGACACTGGATTGGTTAAATTAAATGATTTCAGAATTTTTGGTTTGAAATTATTTAAATGATTTGATTTTAAGGATAAAAATCAAATTTATGAAAATCGAATTATTTTCGAACTTGAGCTCGAAATGTAAGATTTAAAGTTGATAACATGAATGTTTAAATAATTGAAGTTGAAATTGTTTTTTAGTTAAAATTGAAATATGCCTTGAATTTCAGAAATTGTTTTATTTTAAAAGATTGGAATTCTGTTTGAACCTTTTATATTGCTAAATAAAATTATGTAAAATGATATTTCAAAATTGATCTCGGAATTGAATTATATTTGAGGATTTGGATTTTAAATTGGATGTTGTAACGACCCAAAATTTGACCACTTTAAAATATATTATTTAGAGTGATTTTAAATTTAAAATATAAAAGGTTTTATGATTTAAATAATATTCGATAGGATTTGGAAGTAGAAACATACATAAAAATAGTAACATTTGCCTATATCAACAAAAGTGACAAAATGCTGATTTCAGAAAAGTATGTTTCAATGGTTAAATAAATTATCTTAATTAATTTATGACTGTTTATATTTTTAAATAGCATTATACAAATTTATTTTTAAATTTGGTTTATATAAATAAATAGTTTAACTAAAACGTCAAAATATGACCGTAAAACATTTTATCGAAAAACGACGTTTTGTCGATTAAAAGTTGTCGCAACGTCGCCGCACCTTTGTTTTCTTATATAGGAACGTATATTCAAATAGTGCAAGTATTAATTAATTCACTAAACATGTTTACTTTTACTAAATAAAATTATAAAACTTCTAAAAGTCATTAAGAAAAGTAAGTAAGAATTAACAAAAGTAAGTAAGAAAAGTCAAAAGTAAACATCAAATCAAAGCCAACATGATTATGATATTCTTTACTTAATTTTTTTTGACTAAGACATAAAGTAAGAAGTGAAAGGATGATATTAAGTTTTGAAAAAGGGTAGATTGCTTTAGGTTGAAGTAAGGTTAATTTGTAATTTGGTAATTGGTTATTTTGGTAAAATTACCACTTCTTTCTTTTTCTATAAATATCCACCTACTTCTCACTTTCATTCACATTTTCTTCTAATTATTTTCTCAAGCTTCGTCATCTTCTTCCTCTTCTCTTTAATGGCTTCCAAGCCATAGAAAAAAATTGTAAAGAAATAATGTCAAAATATTTATAAAATTTTCAAAAGAAATCAGTGTTCATTCTCTTCAAATCAAACTCATTTTTTCTCCACATTTTACCTCTTCTTCTCTCGGCCATAAATTCTTCAAAACCGAACCAAAATGAAAAATTATTTTTTAAATCATGTATTTTTCCAGTGGCTACAACTTTCATGTTGAACACTTTATCTCATTCTAAAGAAAACTATGTCAAAATTCCACTTCTTTCCAGTGTATTTTCTGGCCCAGTTTTTAAGCTAGAAAATATGCCATTTTTTTTTGATAATAACTTCATCATAACAGAACCAAATTAATAAAATATTTTTTTCAAACCATAAAAAATCCAGTGGCTACAACTTTTATATTGGTTACTTTTTCCGGTTCTGAGGTTTTCTATACCTGAAACACAATTCTTTGAAGTGCATTTTCGGGATTCATTTTTGTCAATTCGACTATAGCTCTTCTTCATTCTATCTTATCTCCCTCAAAACAACTTGGATTCAAATGACTCTTTTTTTAAATTCAATAGAAAAGAATTTTCAATAACTTTTCAGTTAACAAGTTTTTCAAATTTTGAGAGTAAGAGAGTCAAAAACAAGAGAGAATATGACCTATTTTTCGGGTCTAATTTTGAGAATTCAAGTTCAAAGCTCCAACACTTCTTCTTTGTACTTTCGGCCAAATTCCATCTCAAGCCTTGGCCAAGCACTAGAAAGGAGGAATTCAAGCTTATATTCATTAGATTCTGAAGCATGGTAGGAAGTATGCGTTAGATCTTAAGTTCCTTGCCTTAAAGTTTGATGGAGCGGAATACAAAGTAACTTATTTCTTATTTTATATTCATTAAAACCATTGCTAAGTTGAAAGAACTTTAAGTGTTAAGTTGTTTGAAAACCCTTGTTAAATGCTTGTTTACTTTGTTTCCTAGAACAATGGTTTGATTTCCTTGCTTGATATTATGTTTGGATGTTTAATTAAGTAATTTAAAATTTAGAAGTTAAATATTGAATGGGTATACGGAAACGACTAGTACATGTGTTTTGTCTGTGAGATCCAAGGAGACTTGGGCAAGGGACGAAGCATGTCGAAGGGAAATCCCGGATGTTCCAAAATAAATATCAAACTATTAAAGTGTTATAAATATTTTATAGAATGAAGCATTGTTTACCATTTATTATTGTGTTTATTTCATTGATTGATTGTTTGAATTAGGCTCGACCAGTTTATGAGCATTGATTATTATTTATTGATTATTGACTTTGCTTGACTAGTTTATGAGCAATTAATTATCCATATGCATGGGCTGGGTAGAAAATAATTGTAGGCTAACACCTTGTGATTTATTTCACAATTTGACTATAAGGTGTTTAGCAGTAATGCTTGGTTCACTTCAATTTAATGAATTGTTTTGAAAATTGGTTTTCAAATGGAAATGTTATGAATTGTTTTTCCTTTAAAAGAAAGAAATGTTTGATAATGAATATTTTGAAGTTATATTAATAAAAGTTATTTATATAAGAATGGTTTTATAAAAATGTTTGATAAAACGGAAAGAATTTCGAGGACTAAACCCGATGGTTTTAAGATGATTTTTGAACAGATTTGGGAAATGAAAATTATTATAGATTTGAAAGTACTTGTGAATGTTAGTGTGAAATGATTTATCGCTTCGGGACATAAAATGATTTGTTATGTTACCAATGATTCAGGTAACCCGTAACTAAAAAAGTGGGCATGTGTTTTTGGTATAGTCCGCTCTTAGAATAGAGGGATATACTTATTTATCGATTGTATTAAGGCTGGGACCCAGTTGCCTTGTTATTGGGAGAAACCTCCTGATCTGGTTGCATATGGTTTGATATGTTTTTATTACAGTATTTGGAATTTCCAAATAGACTTTTCAAAAGTGATTTGATTTAAGATCCCGAAGTAAAGTATAATTTGAATATAAAGGATATATATATATATATATATAGTTCAAAAGTTTTGAAATAAGAATTCGAGAATAAAGTCCAAAGAGATGATTTCAGTAAAGGTATTTAGATTCGAAAATCTAAAATTGAAGATTAAGCCTAAGTGGGTTGTGATGTCCCGGAAATTTAGGCAATAATTATTTAATAATTTCATTGATAATTATTTTAAAATGTGAAATATTGATTTAATGAATTAATTCAAACTGAAATTTTCTTTTGGAAATTAATAATTATTTAGTTTGTTAAATGATATTGTTTTCAAAAGTTAAAAATATTTAAGTAATAAATAATCTTTCTTAACTGATTTAAAAGTATTTTATTTATGATGTATAAATGTTTATACATTGTAAATAGAAGATTTGGTTTTTAATTTTAATTTATTATTTAATAATGGGTATTTTCTAATTTATATATAAATGAATAACTTGTAAATGGATTTAAATTAATTAGTATTGTAAACTTTTCAATAGTTTGTTTTAAAAATCTTTCTTATATTTTTATAGAAATATAAGTGAGCATTTATTTTTGTTTATAAAGAAGTTTATATGTTATTATTTAAAAGCTAATGTTAATAAATCATTTGTAACTTGTTAAATAAATTAGAAATGGTTTAAGACAAGTTTAAATACATTCATAAATTTAGTAATTCTCTTTAAAATATTGAAATAAGTACATGTGTTAAATTCTTAAACATAAAATAGACACTTGTAAATCAATTATCTTACTTAACATAACAAGTGGCATGCTAATTTATTTTTGAAATTTATTATTATTAATAAGAAAACATAACATTACATTTTGTTAAAAACATTTTCTTCAATTGAGAGTTAAATCAGATTTTAGAAAGAAAACCGAAAATCAAATTCCATCTAAAATTTGCAAAACCAATTCATGTTCAAAATCTACAAACAAATACAAATTTATCTTCAAACCTGCAATCTTCCTCTTCAAAATCTCAAACTGCAAATTACTTCAATCTGCAAAGCCAATTCTAGTCAAAATCTGCAAATCATTTTCTTCATAAACAAACCTCAATCCAATCTGCAATCTAAAGTCTGCATATCTGAAACCAAGTTTCAATCATCAACTGGAAGTTCTACTTCAATTTAAAATTTGAGAGGTCTGCATGCAATCTACATCAACAAGTAAGGCATCTTCAATTTCAAAATGCAAGCCAGGAGCATCATGCATTTCAATATGCATTTCTGGACAATGAAATCTGCATCAAATTGCTCTGCATCTAGTTTGTTCTGCATCTTCAATTATAAGGTGAGTAAGCTTTTATTTTAAAAAAAACAATTTTTTTTAAATCAAAGATAAATGCAAATTCCGGAACTAAATACTAGTTCACCTGAATTTAAAACTGTTTGATGAGAACTCCTCTGTTCTTTTGGAAGTGAGTAACCTCACAAATACAAGGAAGTTTGAATTGTCTGATGTATGTAAATACTTAGAAAAGAAGCAAGCTTGTCTGGAAATTTTATATTGATAAATGCTGTGTGTGAATATGTTTGCATGTTTTTGATTTCTTGAAAAACTGCATATAGTGTTGGTTGTAAATTAGGATATTCTTTATTTGAAAAAGCTTTATCACTTGAATTGTTTCAGTTAGCAAAGTTTGTGTAAGTAAATAGGTTAGTTAGGTGTAGATTTAGATTTATAAACTTTGAGTTAGTTTAATAAGTCTGCAGCCTCTGTAAACCAAAATCAGTCATCATTAGAATAAAACAAATATCAAACATCATAAATATTAGAACAAGTGTATAAATTAGAACACATGTTTGGAATTAGGAATTTTAGAAACTAATATTACAGTTTTTTTTTAAAAAAAACTGTTAGGGAAAAAGGATTTCTGTTTTAAAACAGAAATAGGAATTTTTTTGGATTAATCTGTTAAGCTAGTGGATGTCAGGTGTTAGATGTTTTATGTTAATGGTGTTTTTATGTAAGAAACAAGGAAGAATTTGGTGATAAATGATCAGAAGGGGAGGAGATGGAATTGTGATTTCCAGGTATTCAAACCTTGATGTTAAAATGTTGCAAGTGTTGAAGTTTTGATGGTCTGCACCTTCTTTCTGTTGCATCGAGTAGGAGGGAAATTTGGGAGGTTGCAGAGGGGTTGTAGGTGAGTCATTAGCCAGAGTTGTAAGTGGTCTGGTGATTGGTGATGTGATTGCTAGATGATGACAGGTTTGATGGTTGAACTCAGGTGAACTACTAATTGTGTGCAGGGTATATTTTCTCGAAGTAAGCCCCGAGTTTTTGTGCTGCTGACTCGAAGCAGAAGGTAGGTAAACTCGAAGTAAATTTTGGGGTACTCGGGTAGGATGGGTGCAGGGGTATAACCTGAGAGTGTTTGCAGTTTGAATTTTTATGGAATTCATATTTTAAGTTGGAAACTTGATTCAAGTATGAATTGATACTGAATTCAAGTGAAGTTTTGAGTTAAGGTTTCTAAAAAATGGAATTTTTAAATTTAAACAAAGTTTTAAATTCTGTTTAAATCAAGTTTTTTTTTTAAAAAACTGTTTCAGGTTTTATAGCAGAGAGTTGCAGTTTTAAGAATTTTGAATGAATTCATACTTTAAGTTGTAATTTGATTTAAATGCAAGTTGAAATTGAATTCAAATAGAGTTTGAATTCAAAGCTTTTAAAAATGAAATATTTTAAATTTAAACAAGTTTTAAATTTGGTTTTAAATAAATATAAAAAATGTTGCAGGTTTAAAGACCTGTAATTTTGCAGTTTGTATTTTAAATAAAATTCATATTTTTTTAGTTGCAACATGATTCAAGTGTAACTTGAGTCTGAATTCAAATGTAATTTTGAATTCAAAGTTTTAAAAATGCAAATCTTAAATTTAAACTAGATTTAAAATTCAGTTTTAATCAAGTTTAAAAATAGTTTTAGGTTGCCTTTTTAAAAAAAAACTAGAATTAGATTTAAGTAGTTTTGTAAGTTTTAAAAGTATGAACAAATTTAAATATTTTCAAACAAGATTTAAATTGATTTTGAAATTAAGTTAAAACTGTTTCCAAGTTTCTTTGAAAACCAGTTTTAAGTTTCAAAACAGTTTTTAAATTTAATATGAATAAACATATTCAAATGTTTAAAAGTGAATTTGAAAATAAAACTTGATCTCAAATAAGTTTAAACTTGATAGAATATTGTTCCTTTAGAATTTGAAGGTATTTGAATTAAAACATGAAGTGTTAATTTAGATTTATGTTTAATGATTAAACACTTTAAATATCAAATTTTTAAATGGAATTTGAATTTTTATTGTTTTAATACATTTTGAATTTAAATGAGTCATTTGATAAGTAATTTAATCATTTTGAAAATATTTAAGATAATTAAGGATTTACTTAATTATTTGATTCTTAAATAATGGTTTAGATTAATATTAATTAGAAATGTTTTATTAATCTAATTTAAATTCCTTAAGTATATAATTAATGAAATGTGTTAATAAATAAATGATGATAATTATCTAAGGATAATTTAGTAATTAATTAAGGAAATTAATTTTGGATAATTAATTAGATTAATTATTTGAATCTAATTAATTGTAATTTGTTAAGTAATTAAGGAATTAATTACTTATTAATTTGGATTGTGATTTGTTAAGTTAATTAATTTAGTTAATTAATTTTAATAAATCATTTGATGATTTATAGTGTAATTACTTAATGTAATTAATGGAGCAGGACTACTTTATAATTACTGGAATGTAGTTAGTAATTTGGATGATTACTTTTGTAATTAATTAAAGAATTAATTAATGATTAATTATTGGATAATTAATTTGTAAATAAGTAATTAAAGATAGTTAATTACTTAATCTAATATTAATCAAGGTGATTAATAATTGGATTAATTACTAAATGCAATTAATTAAGTAATTTATTAAATATTAGAGTTTTAATTAATGATGTAATTAATGATTGTTTAATTAAATATTAATTAATTAAGTGATTAATTAATTGTAATTAATTAAGGATAAATATAATTAATTATAATTAATTAATAATTGAAGTAATTAAATGTTAATTACTTATGATTGAGGTTAATTAATTTATAAAATTTATTAAGGGATAATTACTTATTGTAATTAGTGAATGATTAACCAAAGATGTTTAATCAAGTTAAATACTTAGTGAATAATTAATTAACTGGGTTAATTAATTAATGGATGTTAAGCAAGATTTAAATGTGTTAATTAATTTAATTTAATTTAAATTAATTAGAGATAGTTGTAATTAATTTAATTCATTTTAAATTAATTATAATTGATGGTTAATGAATCTTTGCTTATGGATGCTATTGATTGAATGGTTGTGATCTCAGTAATGAGACTAGTTGTATCTGTATGATATGGATGATTGGTTAAAGTATGATAGTTTGTGATGGATTATTTGGTTGTGATGATTATTTGTTTATGGATGATACAGATTATCTGTTTATGATATGAATGTGATTATCTGTATGAAATAGATAATAATGAAATAAGTTAATTGTTTAAAACCCTTAAGTACAACTTGGACATTAAAATGGCGTTTGGTTTCGGTGAGACCGGGATCGGGTTTCCATATTTGGATATTCGAAAACCACATCGATTCCAATTAAACGTTAAGTCGTTAATCCAAGTGGAGCTAGTGAAGACTCGAGGTGTAAGGGCTATACGTCAGTATAACTCTGTGGGTGATTCCGTAATGAGTTGACGGAATAGTACTTATAGATTCGAGATGGTGATTTAGAGTGCAAGGGTTATCGTCGTTAACTCTGAGGGTGATTCCAATACGAGTGCAACGAGATAATGCCTTCGGTTTCGTTCGAACCCGGAACGAACTTGTATGGATTGAGTGCTTTCAGCACATCGTCAGGTGGACGATGAGCATTCTAAGATTGATATGTCCTATAAAGGTAATCGTAACCTCAAGCCTCATCAACCGGGAATGGCTAAAACAGGGGAGGTGCAGCAAAGCTTCGTGGGTAGCCCCCACTCGAGAGCAAGATTTACTCCTGTCTAGAGGTCCCTTTATATTTCGGTTGTGTGGCAGTTGGTGACGACCAATCTGCGGGGTAGTCTTGTTCGGAACTGTTCAGTAAGGAACGGGTCCGGCTTTGTGTTGCAGGGGATGAAGGGAGTAATCCTCGGTACGGTGATCTAGGCCACGTACTATGACGGGCGGTACCCCAGTAGCCCTGCCATTGATGGAAACCCATTCTCCCTACGAGACCATATGGTTTGTTTGTATTACCCACTTTTGTGGCTAGTAGCTGGAATTTAATAGATGTAACAATTTCGGCTATTTTCTTATTTATTTGAAAACCCTAGACACTATTATAATATCACTGGATTTCCTATCAAATGTTTTGGTTAGCGTAAGGTAAAAACTTTTCCATGTTTATGTGTGGGAAGTCTTACGTGATACCTTTTGTTTTCAAAGGATTTTCTAAAGTTAAGCAACTTTTAACCCTGTTTACTCACACCAACCCCTGTCTGACCTGAGTGTTTATTTTCTGTTTTATTAAACTCTTGGGTACTCATATTACGTATGAGTAGTCAAGTGTTTCAGGATTGCTTGACGAGTTCTGGAGGAGATAATGGAGCAGGAGGCTTCAGCGTGTAGATATATTTAGTAGTTCCGCTGTGTTTGAGTTGTATCTGTTTCTCTGATGTACTTGGATTGTAAATTGCTAGACAGATGTTTATAACTGTCTAGTTTTGTGTTGTATTAGCTGTATTACTCTGATGTATATGATACTATGTAAAGTATTATGTGATATATTATAATTTATTCGATTCCGCTGTGAGATTCTGATGTGGTCTGTTCTTTCTTTCCTTTCTTTTCTCTTTTCTATCCCTTTCTTTCTTCTTAGCGATGCGACTTCCTGGAGTGTGGAAGTTGGGTCGTTACATGGGTAGTTTTGGAAATTGCATATTGTTTGTTGCATCGTAGGCTCCATGAGTCCTATTTGCGATAGGAGGACTACGTTGGCTTGATCCTGTATCTAATTGGGTACCCAATTAGATAGGGGTACGTAGGCAGTCACAAGTGGTAGTGATGCAGCCCCTAAAATGATATAACCCTTTTATGTTTATTTGTTAATGGTTGTTGTTTATCTTGTGTTACTGTATTTTTCCTGCTTACTATTTTATTCCGCATTTGACATGTTTATTGAGTTAGCAGGAATGACTATTGCTGTCTCTCTTATTAGAGTTGTGCAGCATTAGATTTATTTGTATTTGGTATGTATATAAGCTTACCTAGTAGATTAAATTGATTACTCTGATAACTTGTAAAATTGAAATTTTATCCTATACATTTAGTAATGTTGAATAATTGTCAAATATCGTGTATTTAGTTAGTAGTTTTCATTAGTAGTCTTAGAATGGACAGATTTTTTTGGCAATTTTAACTGGTTCGAAAATCCGGGTCGTCACAGATGTTGAAGGTAAATTTGATTTAAGTGTATTGAGTCGATATTTTGAAAATCGAACTCGAAATTGATATACAGCGAAATGATTTAAATTTGGAATTGAAATTGAAATTAATCTGGAATTGTAATTGAAATTATTTTGGAGTCGAAGTAAAATTCTACTTAAAATCGGAAATGAATCAATTAAATTGAAATGCAAATTAGATTTGATTTGAACTGGAAAATTTGGAATTGAATCAGTTTGACATTGGAAGAATTTCCAAATGAATTATCTTACTATAAATAGTTTAAAATCCATATTCTTAAATATTCAAATTATTTTGATTTTCCAAACTATTTTACTAGATAAACCATTTTTAATACTCAAGCTATTTTCTATTAAACTATTTTAACTGCTTAACTATTTTAAAACTATTTAAACTATTTTTTAAGATTCAAACTGGTCAAAATGGTGAAATGTTTATGTTTAAATCTTGGATTTAAATGCGAATTGGGTCAAAGTAAAGTTATAACCTAATTTGTAATTCGAATCAAAATTTTGAAGTGAAATCGATATGTCGAACTGAATTGACATTTTGAAGTAAAATGTGATTTGTGAAGCGAATATGATAATTTCAAAATGGATTTGGTTTTGAAGCAAATATGATATTTTAATATCAAGTATGAACTGTTTTTGAAATGTAAAAGAACCAATTAGTTTGTAAAATGACGTTTGGTTATTAAAGAGACCTCTGTCAATATTGGAACCATTTAACAACCGTGTACGTGGATGAGAATCCAGAACGAAGTGGTTGGATTTGACATATGTTTGATGGATTTGAAGAAAGAGAACGATGATGGATTGGCTGACACTTGTGTCAATTTGAAATGACTAAAATAGGAGCCATACCGGCCAATGAGGCTAGCTACCTCTAGCGGACACACTTCTTCGTATTACCTTCATTTACATTATGATTGATTGGTGCGCCCCTTCGGATATTGGAAGTGTTGGACGCAGTGGGCGGTCATGGCTGTGATGCATTACCACCAACTGGGAAGGGTAAACTGGTAGTATCCTACCTTGGGCATTGCCTCATGTGCCTTGTCATACTTTTATCTCTATACGAGACCCCTACGATATTCGTTTAGTGTTGTCGTATCATGGCGCATCCTTATCCACAGACGGTTTACTGGTGTTTTATTTGCAAACTGTACGACATTGCTTAAAAATCTTAACGTTATTTTGATGTTTATTTTATTAGACATTGTATATATAGCGTATTCTACTGCATATAAATATTTTGATGGATCCTTAGGAGATGGAAAATCCCATAACATCTCTTGAGTTATTGCATGCACGTTATACACCGAATAGGAGATGTAAAAACCCCGTAAACATCTCTGATGCCATGACACTCATGTACATAAGAATATTTTAGCCCTCACTCGAGTGTTTTGTCTTTTCATTACGCTCAAATCAGCCCTGAGTTTTCAGTGCATTGGAGATCATTTTCTGGAGGACGAAGATGAAGATTTGGTATATGATTACTATTATCGAAATCTCCGGGTCGTTAGGAAAAGAAGAAAAGAGAAAAAGAAGAAAACAGAGAACAAGTCACAGAAACCTCACATTCGCAGAGGATTAAAATATAATATCACATAAATAAAAGTTTTACAAAGAGGAACCGTATCAGTACACTTATATTATTATACATCAGAGTTACAACCATTTCACAACACTGGACAGTTTAAAACAATATGTCCTAGATATACAATAATATATTACAGCAGAAACACTCCATACATTCCTGCCATCCAGCTCGCCTCCTGAGCTCCAGAACGTGCTTACCTGAAATCTGTAATACTCGGTCTGACCCGGGTGTTACTTTGATGTAATGCTCGGGTCGGACCGAGTATTACAGATTTCAGGTAAAGACGTTCTGGAGCTCAGGAGGCAAGCTGGATGGCAGGAACGTATGGAGTGTTTCCGCTGTAATATATTATTGTATATCTAGGACATATTGTTTTAAACTGTCCAGTGTTGTGAAATGGTTGTAACTCTGATGTATAATAATATAAGTGTATTGATATAGTTCCTCTTTGTAAAACTGTTATTTATGTGAAATTATATTTTGATCCGCTGCAAATGTGAGGTTTCTATGACTTGTTCTCTGTTTTCTTCTTCTTCTCTTTTCTTCTTTTCCTCATTACTTTATTTATCCCTGAAGTATATATAACTTTGATAAATATTGTGTAAATTATTATCAAATATATAATATAAACAACTTCATGAACTTTTTATTTGATTATTATATTTTATTGTTCCGCTACGAGATTTTGTATTTGATTTCTTCTTCTTTTTTCTTAATTAACCCCATTGATTATCTATATTCCGGATTATTTAAGTTGGACATGTGTGGATTATTGTCAATTTAAACCTTTTGAAATATGGGTCGTCACAAAACTAAACTAAAAGATGTAAAGAAAAAATTGGAATTTTTTAGTTGGAATAGAGTTTTAATTTTGTAAACCTATTAATGTTCCATAATTTCCATTTGTGATTCGAACTCCTAATCTCTTTTTTTATATATAAAGTATTTTTGGAACTTCATAATCGGACCAAAAGTTTGTGTTTCTATTCCACCTATTAATAAAGGTTATTATTTTGATTAAACCCGTCTCATATTTAATTTGTACCTCTTGCATACGAGGTCCAAGCAAGACCCGATCTTCACCGTTGCACCCATAAGGAGATTATCTACGAATGGCAAAGTGTTGGACTGGATTCGGACATTTAAGCAACTATAGTATAGGTGAGCGGAATTATAACTCTGATTTACATTTCAGTATAAATTCCCATAATTATATATAGTGAAAAATATTATCTAGGAGAGATACAATAATATATATATAAGTAATCATTTCCCTAGATATTCAGAATAATTGATTAAGATCATGTATATATAGATATTGTGTCCTATTCGTATTGAATAGAGTTAGATGGAATTGATAAATTAAATTATAATATGTAGTTAGATCAGTGATAAAAATTTATTTTATGTTTTATTATCGATATTCGAGATAGTTTGTAGTTACATCAATGTAGAGTTGTCCCAAGCTTGCTAACTACCACGTCATCCCCGCGGCTCTTTAATGCTTGGGGGACGAATCTGATAAAGAAGCTTCCCATGCCAAGGGATGACAGAACCACACATCGTAGCCATCGACTACTTTATGAATTAGGTTGAGGTGGAGCCCTTCGCCAGGTCATTGCACTTAAAATTTTGAATTTTGCAATTAAACACATCGTGTGCCATTTTGGACTCTTAAAGATGATCATCATAGAAAAAGAAGTGCAGTTCGAAAGTGGTATATTTCAAGGTTTCTACGAGAGGAATTGGATCAGGAAATGTTTTTTTCTCAATCATCCATTCACATATAAATGGGAAAGTTGAGGCTGTGAGCAAGGCCATCAAGTCAATATTGAAGCACGTATAATTAAGGCGAAGGAAAATTGGGCTGAAGACCTCCTGCTCATGCTTTGGTCATATTGGACTTTAAGCCGTATGTCCACCAGACACTCCCCTTTCTCTTTAGTCTAAGGGCATGAAGCCATGTTGCTCATAGAAGTGGAAATCCACTTATTTGACACCTTATTAATGACTTAAAAAATAAAAAACTATTATGGTTTAGGCTCGATGCTTTGGAAAAAAACTAGAGGCAGAACTCCGCATATAGGCCTATAAGAGAAAGATAGCCAAGCATTACAAGACAAGGGTAAAGCCCTTGCATTGGGTCTTTGCAAATACAAAGAACTGAGCCAAAGGAATGTTGGGGGCCAAATTGGGAGGGACTGTATGTAGTCAGTGCCACGCTAGCCAATAAGGCCTAACATCTCTCTCATCCAGGTGGTAGTCATGTACTATATATTTAGAACCTAGAGCACCTTCGAGCATATTATATGTAAGAACTTATAAGCCAAAATTATAAGGTGGGATACGTTTTGTAATATTTTGGCCATATGAAATGTAAATGGAACATTCTAGACAATCACTGTATAATGTCATCAGTAGCCACAAGGTTATCTGTAAAGGATAAATCTCACAACACTCTCTTAATGGTCGAGGAATGCTACCACTCAGTGATATCCAGCAAAGATGAGCCATTTATTCTCTCTTCTATACCAAGGAATGCCAAAAAGGCCCTATAAGGATGCATAAGTCATTCAATTCTCCCTTTCATGTCATGGACACCGTCGCATGAATGGCACAACCACTTATGTCGTGATCCCTATTCTTGCATCCATAATGTACTACTCCATGAAAATGCAAGAGTCAATCAATGCTCCCTTCCATGTTAAACGCAACGACAAACAAATGATGTAATCACCTACACAATGGTCTTATTGCGTTTGCTCATGATGTTGCCCATCTCTCTAGTGGGTCGGTGCATTAGTGCTAAGATGAGTGCGATTACATATGAAGTAATCCCGAATCTAGCGTCTGTAGTGCCACCATGTGATGACGCGTGAGCTGCCCAACGCTCCCTTCTATGCTACGGGTACCATCGCTTGGATGGCATGATCACCCACACTATGGTCTTGATTCCTACGTTTGTAGTGTACTACTCTATGAGGATGCACGAGCCGATTGATGGTGCCTTCCATGCTAGAGGCACTGACGAATGGATGGGACAACCGCCCATACCATAACCCCGAATCATTCACCTATAATAATGCTTTCCACTCTAGTAGGGCAAGGCGTTAGTGTTAAGTTGGGCAACATTTCCGACGAAGTAGTCGTAATCCGATCATCTATAGCGTTGTCCACCTCCAACATCTCCAACATCCAAGGCGGCCTAGCTACAACAAAGGCCAACAGTTAGTGGGCCACCAACAGCCACTCAGAGTGGATAGAAAGTATGAGGATGCCTTGGCACAACTCATGACCATCTATGCACTAATGGTCAACAGATATCTCAACAGCAAGATAAGCCTTTTTGCTTACATGTTCATTGTTTTATTTTACTTACTTGCTATGTTGTGCATAAATGCCTAAGTCCACGTGTTTGCTCAACAAAGTTGAGGGCTGCTCGAGCCGCCCAACATAAAACAAAAGGGAATCATAAATAAGTGAAAATAAACATGGTAGGCTGGCATATGTATAATACTAGCATGAGAGTAAGAAAAAACACATGCATAGTGACAAGAGGAGTCAAGTCAAATTACACTTATGCTTCATTACAAAAATACGGGACTTTACCCAACCATTAAGTTGCTACGAAAAAGAAAGCGAAGGCCATCTATTCCATGGCTTCAGGGGGTTAGAGGTGCCAAATGACTTGATGATATCATGTGTCATCTCTTCCTCCACCATTGGAACAACATTCATTTGTGATATGCTAGGGGTGCTAGTCAAAGAATCTATTTTTTCAGGGTCAAAACTGGTGGGGAGAGTCCTGCCAATTGCTACCATCTCCTCTACTACCTTGTGACATACCTTATTGTAATCACCTAGGGGATGGAAGCTAACGACCAAGGGAAGGTAGAAGTTGGCAGCAAAAATCATCTAGAGCATGGATATTAGTATGTCATTCCTTGCCATGTTCTGGGTGTCGCTTATTGCTGCTTGCTCTTTCCTTTTAACATAAGTCATATGTTATTGAACAGTCTCCTTTAACTCATTGACCTCCTTGCGACCGCCCTTCAAATCCACTCGTAGATAGATAAGCTCCCCCTCAAACCTTACCTTATTCTCCTCTCATTCCCTGATTACGGTTTCCCTGGCCATCTTTGCTACATGTCTCGTCCCCTTGGCCCTTAGATTATGCCTCTCAAGCCTTGCCACCTTTTCTTCTACCAATCGGTGGGCCGAGGACTCATCTTCGACCTACTGCCTCAAAGTTCAAAGGCTTGCGTGTATAGGAAGGGCACGAGGTTTGGCCTGCATCATGAATCAGATAGGAGTAATAAAAAGAAGGAACAAACCGCTAAGTTTAAAGACTTTTACCAAATAAGCCTCCTTCAGCTCAACATCCACCACTGCTTTTAGACAAAGGGGGTCCTAGCCATATTTGGGGCGGCTCGATTATGCCATGGCCTTTGGAGCCATGCTGGCAAGAAAATGTAAGAGATTTTGCACACTAATTTTATCGGTACCCTATATTATTTTTATAATGGTTTAATCTACAATCACAAAATGATTGCCTACTAGTAAAGGCTGGATTATATCCGCCTCCTAAAAAGTGGTAGGACGGGCCCCCACTATAGCCTCTTTCCCTTCTACTCGGGATCTCTTATAAGGTGCCCGCTCTATCTATGGAGCATGCGTATGGGCTAGTACTACGAAGAGAAACCTATTGGAGGGATAATGTCAGCCCAAGAGTGGCTAGGCTGAGGAGTCGAGCTCATCGACTGGTGAGAAGGGGCAACAGTCTATTATCATTGTGCAGTGTCTACTAGGAAGCCCATCTAGAGTCGTAAGTCCACTAGTTGCACTAGATTCAGGTGGACCACCGCCAAACATAAACAACAATGGTAAGCAAGACTTCAAGCAAGCGAAAACAATTTAAGTTAAAATCACCGTCATTAGAACGCCCCTCCGCCTCCTAATCAAAGAAGAGTAAAGGGATTCTTTAGTTATCTCTCTAACTTGACAAAATCAGTCTTTATAAATGGCCATGCCTTATCTAGCACTGCTGGGAGTTGCTACAACAGTAGAAATATAGTTAATTTACAAAATGGGAAAATGTAGATTAAAAGAAAGGGATTTAAAAATTAAATGTACCTAGGACGTTGAAGGCTTGTGTAATAAGATTTGGGTTGATGGTCACGGGCACATAAAAGAACTAGTCTTATAGCCTGATACCATGCCCAGAAGACTATAGAAGAGATGTTTTTCAGTCCCTTGGAGATGATAATAGTGAGTTGGCGGGGTCTTGGCCTGCTTGTACATTCTAAAGACCAATCTGATAAAGAGCGGGCCCGGCTCTGGGATGCCAAGGTTTTGAAAAACTATAAACAAACTAGCTAAAAGGCCGTAGTTTTTTTGAGAAGAACTATTAAGGTGCTGTCCAATGAGCGTTGAGAAATTGGATAAAAAAGGGTTGTGGAGGAAGTGTCACCCCGCATAGCATGTAGGCAAAGCACCATGTAAAGTTACCCATCATGGGTTGATCAACTCTATCAGCATCCATAGGTAAAGCGGTTCTATCTCCTCGAATCTCCAATGGACCAAAGAGCTAATGAGGTCCACTTGGTCCTCTCGGACCTTTAATGAGGGCATAACAAAGGTTTGCCTGCTTGTAGACACAACTCTAAACATATATAATCGGTAAACAACCTAATTAGTGAACAATCTCAGCTGACCTAGGAAATAGTTAATCATGGGGCAAACCTTCCCGTGATATAGCATAAGGCAACGTAAGGTCGCCTGAATCAAGCCTATTTGAGCCCTAAATGAATCCCAGGCGAGCCATGTGGCTTGTGCCATTATCAACTTCATGCTTACGAAACATTCGCAGAACAAGGCCTAATGTGCATTCTTCCTAGTGTAAAAAGGGTTAGTTTCGTACTACTGACATGGTTGTTGAGTTTTTAATGAAGTGTTCAACATCAATGGAACGACGTTGATTTAACAATGATGATCGATTGCTGTCTTAGGTGAAGTTCATTAGTGCAATAGTGATAATCAGTTTATCAAAAACAACAGCAAAAACAAAAAAATAAAAGAAAAACTAATAGTAAAATCAAATTAACATCAAAACTGATTTAAGCATTCAAGTAATAGCAAGGCAAGCATAAAATCGAAGTAAAAGGAGGAATACTCATCGATTAAATTAAAGTACGGAAATAATAATCAAAGGCTGAAGAAATCAAGAGTTATGAATTCCCTTTAATGATAGAAAGTTTACAAATTCTTGGTAAAAGTTTGAAGAAGAAAATGAGAGGGGATTATGTAGGAGATGGCGCTCAATCCGATCCATTAAAGGAAAGGGCGGGAGACAATATAGATTATCTAAGTTTCATCAATTTCTCAATCAACTATCTCTACGACATCTCTAGAAACTAACTACCATCACCAATAGAAAAGCGACACATGTTAGCAGCAATAAATTCATGAGTGACAAATCCGCCCTTTCTCGCAAGCATGAACTTAGGGGATAAACTATTTACCTATTTTCTCACAAGAGTGATATGGGTTGGCCCGCAAAGTTCCAATAGCCTGCGTCTCGGCATGTGTAGTTCCAGTAGACATCTTTGTCTGCATCTTTGCCTGCATGATTCCATAAGTTTTCACATTGGCTCTCCTCTAACCAAAAGCCCGCATCTCACTCGAACCACATGGGATCTACTACAAAGCGACTTATCCATCACGATGTATACGTGAGTCATGGGAACCATGTCAGGTCATAGTGGATTAAATGGCCGAATTTCAAAAAAATTCCATTTTAATATTTATTTGGCTCATAAATCTAAATGATTTATTAGATCTAATCTAATTGATTTAAATAATTCTTATTTTATTTAATTTCTTTTGATTTAATTAGTTAATGAATATACTTCAAGGGTTTTAGTATGTTTATAAGTATATCACTATAAACTTATTTGTATATAAGTGCATGTGTAGCATAGTATGGGTGGACATGGTTCAAATATATACATGAGTAGATGTTTGGATTCACATCCATCATGTATATACTTGACTTTTTCATGTATATTAATTACCAAATAAAACATTTCACAATATATATATATATATATATATATATATATATATATGTATGTATGTATATGTCTATGTGTGTGTTATGTGTATGTGTGAATTCCAAAAATTTTAATTAAAATAATTTATGAAATTATATAACATAAATTCCAGTAAGCTTTAAATTCAAATTTAAAATTTAAAAATCTAGTTTGACTAATTAAATAAGATTCAAATTCAAATATGGATCAATAATTTGAAATTTAAAATATAAAAACAAAACATATAATTTGACTTTGTTACATTTCAAATAATAATATATACACATTAAAATAAATTTATAGTTCGAAAATAAATATACTTTAATATATTTATAAACATAATAATGTTAAATGAATGATATATATTTAAGTATATAAACACGTGCATTAAAATATATATGTATATGTGCGTGTGTACATGTTTCGGTGTAATTTTTTCAACTGTAAAAAATAAAATTATTATCTATAAAATTGCATAGTTTAAACAGTAACAAATATATTTAAAATACACTCACATACATATGATTTATTTTATAAAATTAATTTGGCTAAAATAATATTTTTAATCACTATATACAAAATCTTAAATAAATATTTACATCACAATTTCCTTTAATTTATCAATAACACATTTTGAAGCACTAAACATTATTTTGATTTAAATAAATAATGTGTATATGTGTGTGTAATTTAAGACAATGTTTTTTACAATGACCGAAGCATTATTAAATACATACATACATATATATATATGTGTGTGTATGTATGTATGTATGTATATACATATATAATTTTTTTTAATTAATTGCTAATGTTAATGATCATATAAAACACATAAATTAAATAACATGCACATATAAATCATATTGATACAAATTACTGCCAATAATACATATAAAAAGGGTGATATATCTAAGAAAACACATACATATGATTATATAGTAAAGATCGAAATTATACTTTGAGATGAAGTCATAGTAGCACACCTTGATCTGAATAATTCCATTAAATCTCACAGATCTATAACCTCATTTGCAAGGGATAAGCGTGCAAAAACTGGATTTCCTTTTTATTTGATTAATTGCATGTGTTGGTGGTTACAAAATGATGGAGATGGGATGGGAAGCGTGCAACCAAGAATGAAGGGATAGAGGAAAAAAGATCAAAAGAAAGTGGAGGGTATTGATATAAATATATAATGTGATCTAAGGATAAATATCTAGCACCAATATCTCTTACCAATTCAAAAACCAAATATCCTTTTGCCCCTCTTCCATGAAATAGAATAGAGTACATAATGAGCTAAAAACTCCACTTAACCTATTAAAAATTTGTTCAATTAAATCTAATTTAAATTTTTTTTTGATACTGTATGACGATATACATGTAAACAACTTTTATATATACGTCTAATAAATTACTAAAGGCACCCCGAACATTTTTGAAGAAAACTCCATTTTACTAAACACATCCCAATAAATAAAATAATAATTAATTAATAATCAGTTTGATTAATTCATAACTATTATACATTAATTAAATCAAGCGATGTTTCGAAGATCGAATAGATCCGATTGTGCGGCTCATAGGTGTGTATTTAGGTAGCAATTAATATTTCAACAATTTAAGTACTAATGTTCACACATTATTTTAGCTGGTGATGTGAAAGTTTGACTTAATTCATCATTTATAAATCTTATTGGTAAAATTTGTTTTTACAAATTCAAGTGGTACCTTTAGTAATGGTTATTTAACATCAATTATCTTCGTCAACACTATATCACGTTAGGACTAATGAAATTTGATTTTGGTTAAAATTCCAATATTTTCTACATTTAGCTTGGTTAGTCCAGAAATAAATTCCTTGGTTCAATAATAATACTTATTGTTACCTGTTATACTTTAGTCAGAGATTATGATTTTGAGTTGACTGTGATACTAACAACATGCAACTTTGACGAATTCACAAATAGATAATGTTTCATTTCCAACGCTTTAATTTAAACCCATGCTGTTCAATGATCATCATATTATAAATTAACTATAATCAAAATGGAGTTTCCATATTGAAGTTTAACAGCATTCTCAAGTCCAAAGAACCGTGTAATATCGACACTCGAGATTTTCTATTTGACCTAATTGTTATTAATCAACATGACACTCTCAAATGAGTCATTCCATAGTTATCGAATAATCACTAATACATAACCCCTCGGTTCCTTCAGCAGCCATGATAATACACCGTCCAACATTTGGAGGGCGTTACGTACTATGGTCTTACTGAATGTATCAATATCCTTTCTCGAAACTTCTTGACTAGGAATATTTAAAACAATATGTTATTATACAATATGATAAATTTCTCTTGATTACAACATTTTGTAACCACTATCACATAACATATTATTTAAGTATTTTCTAATTAATATACCTTAAATTAATTATATCACTACATAAAAAAGTATATATTAGAAAATAAATACCTTTATTGTGAAAAAGATTAATTATCAACTTAGATATATGCAACAAATTACATCATTATCCTTAGGGCGTACCCTTAATTCTATTAATATCCGACTTGCACTTCAAGTCAATTATTGAATCTTATTCCCAATCCTTCGATTGGTTTTCTTTATACTGATTGAGCTAGTCCCTTAGTGAATGGATATGTTATATTATCTTAACTATTTACTCCATCAATCGACTTTCTCCAATGATGATAAACCGTGTCTATCATATGGAATTTAACTAGTTAATATTGGTATCGAGTACATATCCATCAAGTACCGATATGAGATATTTTAAAATATCATGATAATATTGGACATGTATGGAACATGCTATATATGATATTTTACAATTTTATAATGTTATATTAATGTTTAGTTTTCAAATACTTGGATAAATAATTCAAAATTACCATCAAAGACTCTATTGAATACAACTCATAATGTAGGTTTATAAAAACCAAGAAATCCATATACTGTGCACCTTTACTATTTTCTTTAGTTTATACCGTATTCATTGTTTTTTCATTCATATAATCATCTATATTAGTTTCCTAAATTTTTTATATTTATAATTTCATCATTTTCACTTAATTTATCGAATAATTAAGCAATTTGATTTGATATAATTGTTTCTTTTGCTCGTTCCTTATCGATAAGTCGAATATATAACTTTACCGCTCTTCAACTTTTAGTTTTTGGTGCATGATAATAACTAATAAAATGAATTTTTATAAGATAACTTACCAATTAGAAACGGTGAACAAAAAAATAACTAAAAAGTAAAGTAGCTCTTTCATGATCTTTTTTAGTGGTAAAGTCTTCACATAAAATAAGACATATAAAATAACGGAATAAATAGAGTTTGCTTTATTGAAAGACCAATGAAGAAGACAAAAACTATATGGTTAAAACTGAAAAATTAGTACTTTGGGATTTCTAATATGGTTTAGATATTGTCATCCACCAAATACAAAAAACACATATTAAGAATGTGAAGATATTTATTAGCAAATAGATTTCCTCCAACACATACAATAACGAATGATCTTCTTTAAAAATATAAGGTATTTCACACAAAATATTAGAGCGATATATCAGCAAATATGGACGATATATCGATAATGATATTTTAAGTGATATCTTGAAAAGTATCTGTGATAACCCGGATTTTTGGACATCAGTTAATTGCCAAATGTAACGATCCGAAACTTTCGACCTCGAAAATTCGACACTAACACGTTTACTGTAGAAGTGCCGAGCAATCGAATGCCAGAAATCCCAGGTTGTTAGGGTTAAGAAGAAAAGAGGCAGAAGAAGAATAGAAAACAAAGGAAGAATCTCACATTCGCAGCGGACCAGAATATAATATCAAATAATAGCATTTATACAAAGAAAGCTGTATCATGTCAATTTACATTCAAAAATCAGAGTACAACCATGCTCAAATAAACTGGACAGTTATAATTAATTTGTCCCAGACTACCATCAATACAACTCTATTACACAGTGGAATATACTCCTTACGTTCCTGCCATCCAGCTCGCCTCTTGGGCTCTAGAATGTCCTAACCTAAAAATCTATAATAATCGGTCTGACCCGAGCATTACATCAATGTGACACCCGGGTCAGGCTGGAAACCAGCGTGAGTAAACCCATATAACATAAAATACTAAGATATAAAACTTATTTGAAAACCCGGGGTAACTCGTACCTCACTACGAGTTCTTAACTTGTTATAGTCCAATACACATTTCACAAATCATATCTAAGCATCGTTACTCAGATTAAATTGCCAAATTCACTTAATTTATTTCATTTTAGCCCATTAGATTCTAAATCAAAACTATAAAGAATCATTGTAGATTACTAATTGAAGTGGTTTCGGGTATTTGCTGACACCCGACTCTGGTCTTTTCGAATCCAATACCATTTTTTCCAAGTTGTTTAAGTGAAAACAATTCAATTCATTAAACAGGATGTCAGTTTACACAACATATCATCACAGATAGATAACAAGCATTGCATATCACAGAGCATTAACATTAATCAATTCAAGACATCTAACATAACTTAATCATCCGAAGCAAGATTAATTGATCACATAATTAATCTAAACCAAATAAATTAATCACATAACCCTACTTAATTAACATTAGTTACAAACCATTTGTTATTACTTTAATTATTAAATGAAATTAATTAATCATCCTTAATTATCCAGCTTAAGTAATTATCCTCAATTACTTAATTATGTCTTAATTAATCACATTAACTAACCTTTGATTAATTAATTACATTAACCAATTAACCCTTTAATTAATTAAAGTGATTAAATAAATGATAATTACTTAAAAAATGTAACGATCTGAAATTTTCTACCTCAAGAATTCGACACGAATACGTTCATTGTAGAAGTGCCGAGCAATCGAATGCCAAAAATCTCAGACTGTTAGGGAAAGAAGAAAAGAGGTAGAAGAAGAACAGAAAACAAAACACAGAATCTCACAGTCGCAGCGAATTAAAATATAATATCAAATAATAGCACTTATACTATAAGCTGTAATTGTCAGGTTACATTCAATATATCAGAGTACAACCATTTACAAATAAACTGGACAGTTATAATTAACTTGTCCCAGATTACAGTCAAATCAAACTCAAATACACAACGGTAAACTCCATACGTTTCTGCCATCCGTCTCGCCTCCTGAGCTCCAGAATGTCCTAACCTGAAAATCTGTAATACTCGGTCTGACCCGAGTATTACATCAAAGTAACACCTGGGTCAGGCTAGAAACCTGAGTGAGTAAACCCATAAAATTTGAAATACTAAGTTTTAAAACATAACTGAAACCCGAGGTAACTCGTACTTTACTATGAATTCTTAACTTGTTATAGTCAATCACTTATTACCAAAAATATTTTAAACTATTACTCAGTTTAAATGGTCATGTTATTTAATTTACTCCATTCCAGCCTATTTTGTTCTAAAATCAAATCTATCAAGAATCGAAGTGGTTTTGGATATTTGCTGATACCCGACCTCGGTTTCCTCGAATCCAATGTCCTCTTAATCCAAGTTTTTTAAGTGAAACAATTCAAACCTTTTGACATGATGTCAGTTTACACAACATTTCGTTACAGATAGATAACTTACATTATCACAGTTCAACCCAGCATTGCATATCACAAAGCATCACACATTTATCAATTCAATCATTCAATACAATTTAGTCATCCATAAGCAAGACCAATTAATCCCATAATTATAATTAATTTAAATAACTCAAATTAAATTAATCACTTAAGAATTTATCACCTATTCTTAATTAACTACAAACTATTTGAATTAATTAATCATTCTTTAATTACTTTTATAAATCAATTGATTAATCTTTAATTACTGATTAACAATCCTTAATTATTAATTAATTAACCTTAATCAATAATTAATTAATCCATATTATTAATTAATAAATCCTTAATTACAAAATAAGTAATCTCTAATTACTTACTTAATTAATCCTTAATTATAAATTAATTAATTCTTAATTATAAATTAACCACTCTTTAATTACTTCATTAATTTATTTAATCTTCAATCACCAAAGACCTTAATTAACTTTTAAGATAAACCAATTATCTTATGTAACCACTTAACTATCATTATTAAATTCCCTTTGATACACTTAAGAATATGCTTAAATAATTAACCAATTATATAATTATATTAAATCAAAATAATTATAAAACATTGGACCTATACTTTATATTTGAAACTTGTTCCTGAAAATTTGATAAATATTTATACTTTGAATATTTGTTTCTATTGGCTTTGAAAACTTGCTTTGAAACTTGACAAAATTTTACCTTTGCTTAAAAAAACTTGTTTTATTTATCCACCATCAACTATGCTAAAATACTTCGAGTAAAGGCCGGAGCCCAAACTCTAAAACCCCGAGACAAACCCGATCCTTACCCCGAGCCAAAACTCAATCACTATATTGATAAAACTCATGAACGACCCCGAGTAAATCACCATCTTTCCCGAAGCATTAAATCACAGCATCAACTACAGATATTGACGAAGACTCGTGCATGTGCACATGCGATCCGACCCACTCTGATCCCTGCTCCGACCATTGACACGTCAGCGACCACTCCCTCAGTCAACACGATCACCCAGATCATTGAATCGATCACGAAAACAAAATCGAGCTTGATCGAACTCATAGGGATGAAACTGGACACCAAAACCTCCTCGCATTTCCATTGCCAGTAACCAGAGACCTCGACACCCTGACCAGAGTTTCGCCGTAGTCTTAAGCTTCCATTCCACCCACTCCGACGAAGACCAATGCTTCGACGATGTCACACCCACCTTGAAACCGAAGTCGACCAAAACAAGACATAGAACCGTAGTTTGCCATTATCCGACCGCCCGAGTGATCTAGAATTTTCCTGATCAACTTTCCCATGACCATCGATCAACAACCAATCTCCGGCCTCAACCTCGACACCCCCGAGCCTCGCAATCATCTGAATTTGACGAGAATGCAAATATCGTTCAACTCAAAAATTCTCCCCAAATATAAACTTAAAATTTATGGAATGGTCATCAAAAATCATCATTTCCTAATGCAAATCTGATTAAGAAATCCAAACTCGAAATTGTAGACATTGATTTTTGACTTATATTTATTTTCTCACTGAATTTCGTATTTTCACAATATTTACTATATATATTTACTTGAATCTATTTTTAGAAATGAAATTACATCGTTTCAAGCATTTCCTTTTTAATGATCATAGTCTAACATTGTTTTTCTGGAATAGAGTGGATTTATTTATGTTGATTTGTGCCTGTAATGTAAACAGAGGATATATTACAAACACACAGACATGCACAATACCATCTTCATATATATAGACATGCAACATTTATTCATTTATGCAAACAGTTTTCACAACATCACTACTAATATTCATCACATTCATCAAAGTATAAAACAGATTCAACTTAAAAAGAAGTAGTTTACTCACTGTATATGTTGAACAGAAGAACCGGGTTTGAAAATTTGAATCTGCACTGTATTTGATTCTGGAACTTGGTTGATGATCTAAAACTTAGTTGTGTTGCTTAGTTGAGTTCATATCTTGCTTTAGTACTGAGCTAAATTTGCTTGATCTAGTTGAGTTTGCTGATGATTTAAGGTTGAGATTTGAGATAGATGATAGAGCTGTTGTTGCTTTTGAATTTTCTGGTTTTAAGTATGTTTACGGGCTTTTGATTCTTAGTTTGAAAGAAAAAGGATATAAAAGAGATGAAAGAGAGGAGTGTAGATATATTTATAGCTTGATTTCCTAATTTTTTGAAAAATAAATAAAAGAAAATGAATAAATATGACTCTTGTATACACTTGTTAATTGCATGAATTCTTAAGCTTACATTTGTTAAATTGTATATTTTTAACTTACATTTGTAATTTCCATGTATTAGTATGATTTAATATATACTTATATCATACCATCAATTTGTTCTTATATTTAAATATGTTTTTATGCTTTAATATCTAAACTTTCCCCTTATGTTAATATTTATAAAACTTTTAAAGAAAAAAATGATTTTAAAACAAATAATACATTAATTAATAATTGTATATGTGTATGTATACTAGTTTATCAAATATAGAGTTTTTAATCCCAATTTATTTTTAAAATATTTATCTTTGAATTTGAAATTCAAATTCAAATTCACTTTAAAATTAACTCACACACACACACACATATATACATATAACAAACACATAATTTATTTATTTGAAAATAAGTAATTTGCCAAATTTAAATAATTTATAAAGGAAGATTATCAAATTATTATTACCAAACTAAATTATATATAACTATGTTTGCTGTGATTATATATACATAATGGATTTGTATATGTATACACTTAAGATTTCAACATTATAGAGTTTGCATATATCTATTTATATATTTGTTAATTTACTATAAGATTTATCATTTTGAGATATTTATATTTCAATATTTATTATAGTTTCGAATCCATTTATATACATCCAGTTATATTTTATTATCAGAATTATATCTGTTCAACTAAATAAAAATCAGTTAATTACCAATTAACAATTGTCCAAAAATCCGAGTTATCACATTCCTCCCCCTTTAAATCTTTTCGTCCTCGAAAAGGAACGAAGCCAGAATTTATTAAAATGCTTATTATCAGTTAAATTACTCTTTGATCATTTTTAACTATAAACTCTTTTATTAAGAATTTTTTTTAAAACACTTTAAAATATATATAATATTACCAAAATAATTTTATAAAAATAATTTTATAACTTGATGCCTCAACAAGTCCATCCTCGTTTTACAGAAATTCGATCATACGTTGATCAGGCCTATGACTGAAAATCTATAAGTACTTGGTAAACCAGTTTCAACACCCAGTGAAAAGACTTGGAAAATATTTTTGGAAATATAGAAAACATTTTTGAAAAAAATAGAAGAATCATTTTTGGTGAGAATGCTCTAGAAATCATCACCCCCTCCATGGTCGCAGTTAACCCGATGGTTACGTTGCCATCCCGGCAAAATCCATAGAAAACTTTAGGCACTCCAGGCCCCTCGATTACGCCATGGAACCTGCCACAGATCGCATCTACACCCAGGGTTACGTCGCCATCATGGAAAAAATCCATGTAACTGTAGGCATCGGAGCCCTCGAATTTCGCTGCCAAATGAAACTTCACCACTCCTACATAGATCGCAGACTACATCAGTCGAGTCCCAACGTAGCCTGTAGGATCTCACCGCCTCACGATTGTCGCTATGTCTTCATAGATCGCAGTCTACCAATGTTACGTTGCCATCATAGCAAAATCAAACATAGGCCGTTGTCTCTCATGGCCATACAAATTCCGCTATGGTCCGCAATAGATCGCAGTGACGTCGAGTTACACTATCGTCACAGCATAACCTAAATGTCTCTGTAGGCATCAACACCCTCGACTTTCGCTACCCACATACACAATCCTCAGGAACTTCAGTTTGTCTAGACTTCCTTCCAGGATCCAATTTAGAGCCTCCCCTTAGGGCTCAAGGTAGAACCACCCCATGGATCTCCTATGAAGTTCATTTCATGGGAGCGCCCTTTTCCCTAGAGCCAATCTCAAAACATTTTATACTATACACATATAGTAACTTTCAAATCATACTCTTTATGATTCAAAAAAAAATCTCCTTTACACAAAATCGATATCTCAAATCGATAGTTCCAAACTTGACTTTCCAAACTCCCAAAATTGATTTCCCAAAAGTCAAATCCTTTCAAAATCGGTGAGTTCCAAAAAACCTTTTTTCTAAAATCATTATCATAAAATCATTTATATATGTATATAGATATATATAATCTTGAAAATTCTTTGGATCACTTCATACTTATATAAATTTCCTTTTTATATCAAATATTTCAAATTTTATTTAAGAAATTCATAAATGCATTATTACTACAAATCTTGTCAAACAAATAGTACGATTATATTATTTATTAATATAATTCATGTTTACTATATAGATAAAAAGCATAAATTGTATACAATTACATTATAAAATTGCAACATGTTCACAACATACTTGTACAAACAAAGTTAAATTACAAAGAAGCCTAATCTAACAACAACTGGGCATTCCCATTATGAAACTGCAACATGTTCACTGCATATTTGTACAAATAAAGTAATCTTACGAAAAAGTAAATATGAACATCTTTAACAGATCCAAGTGCTCTCAACATATGTCCCACCTCTTCTAGTGTCAGTAGGCATTTTACATGTAACGTTCCTTTGTTGGATTGCTTGCCTATAACTAATCAACAAGTTTATTTCTTAATGTTTTGACATGTGAATTGTTCTTTATGAGTTTATTATTCTATTTTCAAATCATGTGGCTAACAATAAATTCCTTTTCTTGCCTTTTCATTTGAATGTAAGTAGTATCTTTTGTGAATAAGGTATCTTGGTGAAACATCTACATCAATTTTCACTTTGGCCGCTCCTAATTGATCATATATGAAACATTTACATGTAAGGACTTCCATCTCTTTCAAATCGCACCTAATTCTTCTCTTTCTTCATCTCCTCCTTCACAATAACATCCAAAAAGGCAAGCATATCAGGTTCTTATCTGCCATCACAATAAAAACATTATACATACATCACAATCACTTTTTTCCAAATAATGATATTAGTTCGACTCGAAGAGCAATTTGAGTTGCTTCATAATTGAGTTAAAGTGTTGAAAATTAATTAATAATTATTTAGTTTCCAAAGTTATATAAATTAATATTTATTACCCTCCAAATCTTTTGAAATTCCATATTAATGTAATTCCGATTCTGTGGTCTTATTAATTAATAAGGATGAATGATAAACATTTAATAACATATTTTAAGCTAAATATTGATTAACACGATGGTTACTTGTAACATCCCTTATCTAGAGGCCGAAGCTAAGCGCTACAGATGCTGCACTCATCCATAGTAATAACTTTCGGTTACAAAATACGGTAATGTTAATGGTTTCTATAATACCATAAGCACTTGAATATGAAATAAAATCATCACAAATTAAAACATTTTTCTAAGTATATTTCAAAACAACTTTTCATATCCAAGTTATATAATCCCAAACGTCTCCCAGGTTCAGAACAAATATAATTATTACAAAATACGCCAATAGCGACATTTGAAGATGCCCCTTGGTTGATTAGAGTACTAAATATTCATAACAGACATAATACAAAACAACGGAAATAAAAACATAAAAGCTCCTAAATAGCTCACATCAACCTTTCTCGTCTTTGGAAGCTTTATTCGTCCACCTATTAAAACCTTGAAATCTTCAACCCTCCGCCTACTCAAATCAATTTTGAGCACCCGAGAGTTTAAGGGGAAAAACATAAACTTCGATTCAGACATAAAGCCTGGTGTGAATAATACTATACATCTCAGTTATTTGATATTAAGTGAGACCACGCCACTTAGCGGAACGGGTTTCCCCTCACTAAAATCCTTTTAAAACATATCTTTTGCAAATCTTAATCCTGCAACCAAAACTAGTTAAAATAATAATATGAAAGCATATAAATCAGGTAATCAATGGAATAGCTATCCGAACACTATAGTTTTGTTTAGCTAACTACTAACCTTTGGCTGACTCGGGCCTACCAAACAAAATATACAAATAATCTAACTTCTGTTAGATACTCATCTTTTGAACGGTCTGTTCCTATCTTAGTTCTCCAGGGTCAACTGATCTTAATGATTTTGTGGGCTCACTAATAACCTATCCTCTCTCTGTATATTCCATTCCGCGTGTAACATCATTTTAATCTTACCTGTTACAAAGCCCTACACACTGGAATTTTGGACTAAGTTAGCTAAGGGCTAATAGCTAATGTATAGGGCACGACCCTATACCAGTCCTATATGGTATTCTAATATCCGAGTCATTTTACTTAGGGTCATCACCCTTAAATTTTCCTTGAAAACCTTTTTTTTGAAATGATTTAATCCTTTTAAATCATACTTTAAACAAGGAAAATATTCCCTATGATTTACTCAAACCACCTTGCTATGTTATATATACTTTATCCAAAACTTTGTCGATGAAAACATTTAAACCTTTTAAAGTACCCCTTTCGGATCCATTGAATGTACCACTTTCGAAACCAAGTGAAACCTTAGGCCGAAAGGTCAAAACATAACTTTCGAAGCCATTCTTAATAAACCTTTCAAAATCTTTGAAAAACCTTTCTTTAGAAGCTTAAACCTTAGATATCCTCTTATTAAAACATTATAAACATTGACTTTCGAAAACATTGAAGTCTCCTATTAAAAACCTTTCGAAACCATTAGGGAACCACCCCTTCAAAACCTTCATTTAGAATCTTTCGAAAGCACTAAATCCTTTTCATAAAATCAAATCTTTCGAAAGCATTTGGGTTCAAGTAAAACATGTGGAATAACCTTTCGAAGCCAGTTAATACCTTTCCTTTCGAAACCTTTGGGTTTTACCTTCAACAGAACAAAGTGCCATAAAACAAATAAGTCGAAAGCACTCTTTCGAAAGCTATTTACTATGTAAAGAAGTGATGGTGTTGAAACCAACCATTCGAAAGCATTGGAGAAGCGGCTTGGGTTTTAAAACAAAAACCCCTTTTAAAGGCAATGCTTCGAAATGTAAGATGCGACAGCAAGGGGTTTTGGCCACTTCGAAAGCATTTACTTAAAACAAAAGGCACAACCTCTTTCGAAACCATTCCTTTAAAACAATTTGACTCATTTAGAAGCTAACCCAGTCGAAAGCAAAAGTAAATGTAACAACCCGGAGTTTTATAACAATTAATTTTCGTCAAATGACGATTAGATTGGTTTGTTAATTGATGATGGAGTTTTTAAATCAGTTGCAATTCGTTCGAAATTGTTTAAGGCTTATACGGGTTAAAAAATTTGATCTTGGCCCACGTTTTCATTTTTGGTTGTGCCGTGGTGGTTGTCAAAAGAAAACCCGTCCCCCATTTCTCATTCACACTTCGAAAACCCTAAACGAAAGAAAACAAAAATGGCGGCCTAGTTTCGTTAGTCCCTCTTCGGCAAAAAATTAGGGCTTCGAGATGATTCAGTGTTCTTTTTGGGTCAATCGATGGTCTCCGATTTGGTTCGTCTGCTTCGAATCGAGTTCGAAAACCAGGTGAGTGAAACTTTCACTCACATTTAATCGGAGCTCCATAATTCCTCTGATTCTATTCATGGTATTTCGTTTGAATGTTGATGCTTTCTCCGATGTTTTCAATTCGCTCGTTTGTGGAACACTTGATTGACTTTGGTTGTTTGATTTTATGATGTTGATGCTGTTTCGATTTAGATGTTTGTTGGCTATATTCACTTGAATTGATTAAGTTGATTTTTGTGAAAATATTTCATGTGAGACATTAAGCTTGACTTGATGAATCACTTTATTGTTTCATGATTCTGGTCAGTGGTTCTCGGTTTCGACTTGATTACCATTGTAACTTCGGCCATGTTTCGGCCACAGTATTGCAGTCTTCCACTTGTTGTAAGTGCTGCCTTAACTGGGTTCTTTACTAACTTGTGCACATAGTTGCTTGATTCTTCTCTGACTTGATAATGTCTCGGTTGCTTCAACATACTGTTGTGTTCGGGTTTGGCACTCGGATTTGTTTATTCAATTGACACTGCACTGGTGCATGTTGCAGGGATATTCCTTTCGTTCTGATATACTCTATGTTGCCACTGCCTTGTTGTAACGACTCGGATTTTGCCCGCTCGAAAATCGACATCCATACTTCAAATCGTATTCGAATGCCATAGATTCGACCGTTCAAATCCGATTCGCCGGAGCTTATAACAATCATTAAGTAAATAACACAGCGGAATAAAAGAATAATACATTGATATACAGCTTTGATACAATATCTGATACAACAGATGATCCAGTAGATATCAATATACATCAGAGATATGATACAATAAAATAGCAGCGGAAAAGAAAAATAGATAACATCTAGCAGCAAAACAAATAACTTTAAGATAGTCTTCAAGGAAGAACTCCAGAACTGCAACTCCGTTTCCAAGAATCAATCCAGCAATAGCTCGAACTCCCAATAACGATGCACCAAGATAACCAAGACTGGTGCGATCCAAAGACTGAACTAACTCCAGATAATCTGTTAAATCTAGCTATCTGGAAAAAACCCAACTCTAGACTGCTCGTGTAGAAAATAATGAGCATCCAGAGTTTAGGAAAGAAAACAATAAACTCCGGATCAGTCGTGGGACTGGTGTGAGCAACAAAAACAGTTTATCTTTTAAAAACATTCAACAAAAGATTTTCAAAGTCAATTCGCAATGCTTTTGAAAAATGAGACTACCATAAGGCCTCCCGCACACACACACATGCAAACGCAGAATCGGAGGAGATTTCTCCTTATGATAGTCAAAGATGCTTGATACGCATTTAAAATAACATTTGATATTATTACTAGTGCATAGTGTAGGAAAAATCATTTCGAAAGTAAAGATATAAATCTTAGCCAACATAGACATTTCGAACTATGCCTACTATAGCTACCATCCAAACAGTGGTGACCACCATAAGTGAATAGCAGGTTCTACAACTAATACCGTACAAGTTTCGTATTGGGAATTGGATTTCCAACAAATGGTCAGGCCAAGGAACTTCCCATTGCCACTGAGAATGCCTCTGGAAAGACATCCCCGAGAACCAAACCGGATCTCTGCCAACACAAGGCCGGGTTACCCCTAACTGGATAACTACTGACACGAGTATGCCATCTCCCGGTCGTAACCAACCTTTAACCGGGGCCCCAGCAACAAATCACAAAATCATATATATATATCTGCGATATCAACATAAGTTAAGTATCTGGGCTCCATACCATGATACCACTTCTATCCAGAAGGAAATGTACATACCCTAAAGGGTGCTACCCCTAATAACCTTGCCGCATCTTTCCTGTTTTGACCATTTCCGGGGTGTGAGGCTCGACGAAGTCTCGTCCACAAAAACACACTTTATACAAAAGCCGTGCTTTGGGTCAACAAATGATCAACACAATGATCACTAAGATAGACGATCAAATAAATGATCCTATCACAAATAACCAACACAATGATCATTTCAGCATCACTCAGCATGTCACATTACCAAATTGGGAATATATCGCTGATAACTTCAACTATATAACCTCTGAGCTCGTACGTCTCAGAGAAGGGTGTTAAGCTAAGAGAATAAATTCTCCGCCACCAACAGAAATATATTTGAAAGAAATCTGCTTTATATCTCAAATTGTAATGTCAGACATAACAATCCATACAAGTCTGTTCTGGGCTCGAACAGAACCGAAGGCACTTCCAAAGAAGTCCTTGCAATCCGAATATTCACTAATCACGTTCGGACTTCCCATCACATATGGAGTTTCTATACCGGCGCGACTCGGTGCAGAAACAATCGATAGGTCATCCTATCGCTTTCGCAAATACCCGGTCTTCAACACCGGTCTTCAATGCTATCCATAACGACATATCACATATTCGGAATGGGATATATGACACAAAGGTCCTCTCCCGGCTAAACCGAATAGTGAGCGCAATATTTCAAAAACAAATGGATAATGGGATTTCAATTAAGTCACAACTTAATAATTCAAAACTTTCTTTCAAATGGTTTAATCCAATTACCATTTAAATCTTTAAACAAAAAGATTCATTTTCACAACCTTTAACGGTTTAAACAATTTTCACATTTTAATCTTTTAAACAAAAGATTCATTCACAGATTTTCCAAATCAATCTCCATTTCAATTTGATTAACTCGTTAAATCTTTAAATCAAAGATTTAACTTATAGCCTTCAAAACAATTTCATTTCAATTTGATTTAAACAAATCATCATTTAAATCTGTTAAAAATAAACAGATTTAATTCATAGCTTTTAAAAAGAATCATCTATAACTTAGGAAAATCCTTCTCTATTCAATCTTGAAATTCCCCTAATTAACTGGAATCTCAGTTCTTATCTAAAAGTGTTTATCATTTGGAAACAACAGTTTTCATTTTGGAAATCTGATTTATTTATACGAGTTGAAATCCTTGGGTTAAATTCAAATTCCCAAAACAATACTTAAAATGGTTTAACTCATATATAATTAGTATAATATCGTTAATCCCTAGTTTCAAATTACAGAATTCAATTTCAATATTGAATTTAAATTTAAGTCAAATTATTTAAATTCTAAAACTTAATCAAGTAATTTAAAAATAATAATTTTTATTTTGAAATTCCATTCCAAAAGCTTTTCACATTTATTCCGATTCCATTTCCAAAACATTTGAATTTAAAAATTCAAATTTAACTATTTCAAAAATCTGCGACTTAATCGATTTCCTCGTGAAATCCATAATTGTGTGTGTATGGTGTGGTCCAGGGGTTTTACACACAATAGTGCACACATCAATCATTACAGAGATATCAATATTGATAAGCGATATAATCAATTACGCTTATCTTCATTCACAGATTCATAAATATCAATCACAGAGATTCATCATTAAAATTCGATGTGGGTTTCGGATAACCAACTGAAATCCGAATCCCTGTCGCATCGAACTTCAAATGTCGTTTTACGGGCTAAGGGTTTTCTCATCAATACAGAATAAAATCACCAATCAAAATCTAGCACAGAGTAATACACATCTCGTAGCATCACAATTTACAAACAGGAATATCAATTCATTATACAACAATCAGATATCCTACTTACGAAATCCACAAGAAATCATTTTTAATTCTTATTGTAATTAATTCAAATTAAAATTTATTGCTCGAAAATTAGTTCCTTAACCCTGTTTAATTTATCATTAATTATCAACTGATTTCTTATTTCATTTCAAATTAGTTAATTAACAAAACAATTCTAAATCAATCGTTAATTCTTAATTACTAAATTGATTTCTCTTAAATGTTGAGTAAAAATCTTAATTTTTAATCAACTTAATTAACCATTTATTAGTTACTTAATTTCTTAATTAATCAATTATTAATCCTTAATTCTGAATGAAATTACTTAATTTATTAAACTATTAATCCATAATTAAATTACTTAATTAATTACCAATTACAAATAAAAAGTAATTATTCTTAATTATTTTCAGAAAATAATCAATTAATATTAATTTTTCACAAATTAACATTTTCAACGAAAACTTCTTTAAACTTTGGAAATCATTTTAATATTAACTATAACATTAAATGTTGATTAACCTAGTTACTTGATATTAAAAAAAAAAGTTAGATGTTAAAACCTTGTTAAAGCATTAACTAAAATAATTATGACTTGTTTAAATTTATTGACTTTAACTGTTGAACTCTTTCTTAAATTACCGTATTAAAACTTAAAGAAAATAGGTTGTTAACGTTGCTTTTCTTCTTCTTCTTTTTTTTCAACATAAGTTCCCAGTTTGTCAAAAAGAAAAACCCGAGTCCATCTATTTAATACTCGAGTATTACTTCGAGCTGCAACCCTCATTCCCCGAGACCTCTTCTCCCTCTCTCGCGTTCTTCTTCTCCTCTCTTTTTTTCTTATTTTTTTTTTCCCAAATCACAACATTTGTTAACGAACCCACGCATATACCCAGGTAACCCAAAAGAAAAACCCACGCATTTTCGAACATCACTCGAGACAGGAAACCCACGACTTCACTGACACGCCCACGCCACCGTGCACGTGCACGGTGGTTCGCCTCCTCTCCGGCAACCCACGACGCCTCCAACAAGTCACAAATCACCCCCACAATCGAAACCCAAAGTCACTTCGATGCCCGAACCCTCAGGTCAAAAATCAACCTTCTGCTCGAAACTGGAAGTCGAACCCATCCATGGAAACGCTTCGCCACGGCCATCCCCACCACCGGAACCGCCGCTCCTCCGTCCACACCTTCGTCTACGACCCGAATACTCCTCCTCCAAGCCAGGTTACACTCGATGCATCAACGAAGGCGAACGAGCCCCAAAACCCAAACGCATATTTTGCTGTCCCTAAACCCTACTTCCCCCTCGTTCCCTCAAATCTTACAATAGAAAATTTATTTAACATTTTTCCCAATATCATCGATCTATAAACTTGCTTCGTTCAAAATTTCAACCTCTAAAATTCGTTAAATCAACAGAAATTCATGAAAAAGTAATTTTGGTTCCTTTATAAACCGCACCTTGAACACATAACTAAAAATCATCAAACTTGCTTTAAAAATCCTATCTTCTAATGCCAGTTCATATTATGTAATTGAATCATTGAATCGTGACATTCGAATTTATTCAAAATTTGAACTTTCTCTGTAAAAACCACATTCTTTTTATACTGTATATTCTTATCCTTCTTGAAACTATTTTTAAGTTTGAATTTATACCTAAACTCACACATTTGTTGTTGGAAACAAGGCCTAACAACAATCGAATGTTTAGATATTAGTTTGATCAAGAGGGGTGCTCTGAAACAAGAAGACAGAGGAGTATATTTGTATTCATACAGCCTTTTTTATAAATGCATAACTTTATCAGATTCATATCCATACTCAAACCATACTTCAAAGCAAACTTCCATCACAACACTTTAAGTAACATCAGAGGTATAACTATTTAAAAAAAAAGAAATGGTACTCACTTGTCTCAGAAGAATTAAACAGAGGAGAGGTTTTGCTTTGCTTACAGGCTGAATTCTCAGGCTTTGGATTTGCATTTGCAACTCAATTTTGTTTCCAGGTTTGATGAAGATATGATTACAGATTTACATAGCTTTGTTTTCAGTTTCTAAGATGGTATTCATTTCAGTTTTACACAGCAAAGAATGAACGAACTAAAAAGAAGAAATTGAGTGATATATAGAAGATGTATGCAGGCTTACATTTCTTTGCTGGTACAAGTGATATCTTTATCTATTTAATAAGCATGTCTGAAGTATGTTGCATTAAATGTTGAGATGTATTGCATTTATTGCCTTGTACATATATATCTCTTCCCATACTTCATTTCAGCTGTAGCATGTTTGAAGATGATAATGATAGCTTTCTTTTGTTTATTTCTTGTTTTATATTTTACATAATTTTATAAATATGTGGTTTCTACTTTGTATGTTATTTCTTTTGTTTGAATACTTTTATTTGCTCTTATTTTATTTTATTTTTCTTTGCATACTCAAACTTTTATATTTGTTTGTATTTAGTTACTTTATTTTCTTAAGTACTTTGTTTCTTCCTTGCATTCTATTTGAATTGCATATTTATATAATTGTCATTTATTTGCTTATACTTGTTTATACATTTGTCTACTTGGTTTACGTTTTATTTTGTACTCGTATTTATTTGTTTGAAAACTTTATTTGCATTGCCTGCGTATCTATGTTTTTATTTATTTGTTATTTTTACTTTGTTTTGTTTACTTGTTTTTCCAGTTCATACATATTCTTGTTTGTTTATAAACTTCATGTATGAAGATATGTTGGTGGCTTCTATTTTGCAATATAACCAATTTCTATTTTATTTTCTTTTGTTTTCTTTCTTTTAACTTGTATTTATAATATTACTTATTTATTTATTTTATACTCATGTCAAATATCTGTATTTTATGATTATTTTTAAACCATTTACTTGAGATTTTAACTCAAGTTCAATATATACATATATATTATATAAAATTTGCTCATATATACCCATATATATATACATTCAATATATACACATATTTACAGTATTTTAAATGTAAATGATTTATACAGAATATACTTGGATCCGGGGAAACTCGCATCACTTAATCAATTAACATTCACAAATTTTATTCAAAATGAAATTACTTAACAATTTTAAATTCAAAAATTTAATTAATTATCAATTTAAATATTTATAAAATCCGGGGTCGTTACACTTGTGGTTTCGAACCTGTAGCCTTTGTGTTTACTCATTCATCGAATTGTTGTATCACTTGAACTCCATTATCAAGTATGACAGTGCATTCACATTGTAGTTTACATTGTCACTTTGCCATCTTATTACCCTGCCTGTACTGTTAGTTTCATGTACATTTCGAGTTTTGTTAACCTTACTAGTACACTATTTGGTTCACGTTGCATTCACTTGCATACTTGTTCATCATGCAGTTCACGTGTGTATTTGTATTGCCGTCTTCATGTACCTGAATACATGTTGTCGCTATGCATTTGTAGTTCAATCGTGTTATATAGCTGCCTTTGTTCTCGAATTGGAAGCTTGCACTGTCTAGTTTCCACTGCCACATTTTCGAATTGGAATACATGAATGCGGCAGTGAAACTAGACAGTGCAAGCTTCCAATTCGAGAACAAAGGCAGCTGTATAACATGATTGAACTACAAATGCATATCGACAACATGCATTCAGGTACATGAAGACGGCAATACAAATACACACGTGAACTGCATGATGAACAAGCATGCAAGTGAATGCAACGTGAACCAAATAGTGTACTAGTAAGGTTAACAAGACTCGAAATGTACATGAAACTAACAGTACAGGCAGGGTAATAAGATGGCAAAGTGACAATGTAAACTACAATGTGAATGCACTGTCATACTTGATAATGGAGTTCAAGTGATACAAAAATTCGATGAACGAGTAAACACAAAGGCTACAGGTTCGAAACCACAAGGAAGTGGCAACATAGAATATACCAGAACGAAAGGAATATCCCTGCAACATGCACCAGTGCAGTGTCAATTGAATAAACAAATCCGAGTGCCAAACCCAAACACAACAGTATGTTGAAGCAACCGAGACATTATCAAGTCAGAGCAGAATCAAGCAACCATGTGTACAAGTCAGTAAAGAACCCAGTTAAGGCAGCACTTACAACAAGTGGAAGACTGCAATACTGTGGCCGAAACATGGCCGAAGTTACAATGGTAATCAAGTCGAAACCGAGAACCACTGACCATAATCATGAAACAACAAAGTGATTCATCAAGTCAAGCTTAATGTCTCACGTGAAATATTTTCTCAAAAATCAACTTAATCAATTCAAGTGAATATAGCCAACAAACATCTAAATCGAAACAGCATCAACATCATAAAATCAAACAACTAAGGTCAATCAAGTGTTCCACAAACGAGCGAATTGAAAACATCGGAGAAAGCATCAACATTCAAACGAAATAACACGAATAAAATTAGAGGAATTATGGAGCTCGGATTAAATGTGAGTGAAAGTTTCACTCACCTGGTTTTCGAACTCGATTCGAAGCAGACGAACCAAATCGGAGACCATCGATTGACCCAAAAAGAACATTGAATCATCTCGAAGCCCTAATTTTTTGCCGAAGAGGGACGAACGAAACTAGGCCACCATTTTTGTTTTCTTTCATTTAGGGTTTTCGAAGTGTGAATGAGAAATGGGGGACGGGTTTTCTTTTGACAACCACCACGGCATAACCAAAAATGAGAACGTGGGCCAAGATCAAATTTTTAAACCCGTATAACCCTTAAACAATTTCGAACGAATTGCAACTGATTTAAAAACTCCATCATCAATTAACAAACCAATCTAATCGTCATTTGACGAAAATTAATTGTTATAAAACTCCGGGTTGTTACAGCAAAGCAAGCGCATTTTCATTTAAAAACAAAGTAATGCTTCGACCCCTTCAAAACCACTTGTTTTGACTTCATACCTTTCTCCTCAGTCCAATTCGCAACGTACCAAGTCTTTGATACCATGCGCATTGGTTTCGATTGTAACAACCCAATATTTTTGAAATTTTTTTTTATTTTTTTTTAAATTATTATTTTATAGTGAAGTAGAATTTTTTAGAATTAAGGGTAATTTATTGAAATTTTCAGGTTCTGTTTCCTATTTTTAAGCAATTTCTTCAATCCTTTTGATATTTCCTATGAATTTAATTATTTATTTAACTTTGAAAATGTTTTAAAAATCAATTTTTTTCAAATTTTGCCTTATAATATTTTTAAAATGAAGTAAATAATTTTCCAAAGCCATTGGTAATTTTCTTGTAATTTTTATGTCCTGTTTGCTATTTTTAAACAATTTCTTTATTCCTTTTTCTATATTTCTTCAATTTAATTATTTATGTTATTTGAAAATGATAAATAAATTATTTTATTTCAAATTTTCACTTCGTAATATTTTTAAAATGAAGTGGATATTTTTCTAAGACTAGTAGTGATTTATTTGTAATTTCTGGACACTGTTTTGTATTTTTAAGTAATTTCTTTCATTCTTTTTACATATTCTTTAAAATTAATTATTTATTTTCTTATATTTTACTTAGTTTCGATTTGTAAAGTATATTTCTGACTTATTTTGTTTATATAAAAATTAAAAAGAAAATGAAATGCCAAAGGTTTAAAAAGTTTACAAAACTTAAGGCTTTTCACCTTCAAAACTCTTCATTTTCAAAACTCCTCATTTATGTGCATTTTTGGCCGTACACTATTTTCCTTAGCCGTGTATTTTCATTGCATTTCATGTGAAAAACTCCTCAGCACTTCATTTCTCACGGCTTCATCAAAAAAAAAAGGTAATGGCCTCCATTTTTTTCCATACTTTTGGCCTTGTTTCCTTTTCTATTTGCATGGCCTCCTCACCATAGCCACGACCACCATCCCCTACCATTCCTCCTTGGCATCATCACCACCCACCACTTCAGGTTAGACCATGGCTGAACCCTCCTTGAAGCCAAACCTCAGCAAAAATGCAAACAATGTCCAAAACAATGCATAGCCGAGCACCTAGTTGATCACCACTCCATTTTCTATCACCACCACCATCTTTGGCCGCCACCACCACCATGTCCAGATCCCACTCACCACTCCAGCCCCTGATCTACCACCCGGACCCTCTGGCCGAGCCTTATCATCCATGGCCGAGCCTTAGTTTGACCACTTTTCCACTTATTTGCCTAGAAACCCCTTCACCTTCACATGTTCATAACTCCACCTTGTTCATGCCATGAACCCAACCCATACCAGCCCAAACCTGAGCCAAAACTTGACTAAATCTGAACAAAACTATACCCTAGGCCGTGACAAAGGTTTGAGGAAGCAAGGCAAAAAGTTTGGCAATTTATTTATCTTTTATTTCAAAGTTATTGCATTATAAAGTTGTATTGAATTGTGTTGTTTTGATTGTTTGTTTTGGGTTGTACACAAGAGTCGTAGCTTGGATTCGCTCTCCACTCAAATCATTGTTGTGTCATCATGCTTGGTTTTCTGTTGTGCTTTTGGTTTTGAAATCTTCATCAATTAGAGGTGAGTAAAACTCACACGACGTCCATACTTATGCAGTTGTGAAACAACAACAACTGAATGTGTAGAAAAATTTATATTATGTTATAAACTGCCTGTGATTAATTTTATATGATGTTAATCTGAAAAAAATTCATGTCATATCAATTGTTAATTATTTATATGTTGTTACTTTTCATTTATCTGTATATCACACTGCAAGTTCCCTGTAGATTAGAAATCACTATGGGTTGAAATGATACATACCCGAACGGACTTTAGAATAAGGAAAAATCGTTATGGGCTGAAATGATAGGCCTGAACGGTTTTTAAATTATTTATTTTGACTTGAGATTGTGGGTTTGGAATGATAGAACGCGTATTTTTATTTGTAAACCGCAGATTTTAATGATATATATCCGTACCACTTAACCTATGTTAGAAAACTATATACAGGCCCGTGGTTATTTTATAATTTTTTTGGAAATATTTATGTAATTTTAAAAGTGTATATATATTAAAATTTGATAAAATTAGATTTTTGATATTAAATAAAGAAATTTTGGAATTTTCTATAAGTTAAAATGTGAGAAAAATGAATAGTTGCATTGAATTTTTGAAATATAACTTAAGTGGAAAATTGGAATTTTAGTTAAATAAATTAAGTTATATAAATAAAATTGGAAATTAATTTTTTTTGAAAAAAAATGGAGAAAATTTAAGTGTTAAGTTGTTTATTTAGAAATGTGAAGAACTGGAAATTTTACACTTGAATTTATTAAAGGAATTTGTTGAAGATTTAATTATAAGGAATTTATTTTGATATGAACAATATGTTAATGAACATTTTTAATGTTAAATTATGATTTTTTAAATGTTAAAAAGGCTTAAAATGAAGTTTATTATTTGTTGGAAATAAACTAAAATCTGAAAATCACTTTTAGTAGCATTCAGAAATGCTATGGTTGCTGAATTGAACTAAAACTGTGTAAAAAGAGCTACTACCGCATTTCTGAAATGCTGTAGTTTCTGTAGTTGAACTTATAGGCTAAACTTGAACTCAGGTCTACTGTAGCATTTCTGTAAAAATCCTGTAGTGGTCTGCAGTCTTTACTGAAATCAATTTAAAACCTTGTTTTGAAATCTGAGCTACCGCAGCATTTCTGAAAATGCTGTCTTTGCTGTTTTAAACTAAAATTTAACTAAAATTGAGTTTTAACAGCAGTTTTTAAGCGCTGTCTTTGCTGAATTAAAATGTTTTCAAGTATAACTTATAACAACTTTTTCTAAATGCTGCGAAAAGCTGAAATTTTAATAAATATGATTTTTGACTTAGTAAATGAGCTCAGAATGACTTGAAACTTTGAAATTTGAATACTTGAATTGAAAGAATAATAAATCCACTTTTAAAATGATTTAAATGAATAAATTAAATTGGAAATGAATCATTTAAAAAGGGGGTTCGAATTTTAATAAATGAATGTTATCTTTGGGTTTTTAAAAGATACTTAAATTGGATATTAGGATTTGAATTTCAAATAATGATTTGAAAAAGAAGTTTGAAAGATTGATATTTTTGATACTGAAATGATTTGGAAATGATATAATTTTTATTTGATAAAGATTTGAATTTGAAATTATGTTTTATTTTGAAGTATAAAGTATTATTTTTAAAGTTATAACCACGGGTTATAATAACGATTGGTTGGCAAAGAGATCGGGATCAGATATCTGGCATACTCTATGTCGATACCGAAAACCACTTTGATAACCGTGTACGCGGTGGAGATTCCAGAATGAAATAGGATGGTGGCGATGTTCTTGTGGTATGTTACGTGGACCCAACTCCCATGAGTTGCCATAAGGTGGCTAAAACAGGAGCAGTCTCGTGCCCGTTGAGGTCACACCTCATAGCAGACGCATTTCTTCGACACTATTCTATTACTTGTGATTGTTTGGTGGCCACCCTCCGATTTTGGGAATGTGTTCCGCGGTAGACATATGTGGCTTCTGCGTTACCACCAGCCCAGTGTTGTAATTGGTATATCTACCCTGGCATTGCCTTGTGTGCCGTGTCACCTACCAAACCGAGCCTTTACTACGAGTTTGGATTTCTCCCGTAGCCGTGGAGTATTTAGGGTAGTCTACCGATCTGGAGATATGCTGATACTGGATGGACTACTGGGACTATTACGTGTTAAGGTGGAAAATGTAAAGCCTTAATGCTATTTAAAAGTATGCTTATTTTACTATTAGACATTATTATAATAGCGTATACTACTACATAGTAAATAGTTTAACGGATCCTTAGGGATGGGCGGTCCCAAGCATCTTCTAAGTTACTTGTACCTTTACTACAGTTCACTTGAGTTGGTTTACATTGGATAAGTATGTATGTCCTGACTCGAGTGTTTGCTTTTTATTTACGCTCAGGTCAGCCTGAGTTTACTCACAGATTTGGATTTCCACTCTCTGGAGGTCTGGGATCGCTGGAGATTTATCAGCCTATCTAGTTATCTATATTTCAGTTCTGTTGTTCTGTTGTCAGTTTTGTATTAGTGGACTTCTTTGTATTTGGGATTGATGTCGTATTTACTTTCAGACAGATATTATGTATTTTGTATTTGGTTTTGAGACTTTGTGATAGTAGCTTCATGAACTACTATGGTATTTATTTTTCGCTATGAGATATTCTGATGTTATGTGTCTGTGATTCTGTGATTTGATTTCATTTGCTCCGAATTTTTATTACGATATGTTATTTTGTATTATTCAAGTCCGACATGTATGGATTATTGTCGATTTGAATAGTGGAAAATAATAGGTCGTTACATCGATGGTGAAGGAGGTGGAGGAACTTTAGTCGAAAGCTAAATGCCGAAAGTGGTGAAACATGTAAAAACCATGTTTAAGATGATTTTAACTTTTTAAAGTAATTCTTTTAAACTAACCTGCCTTGTTTGTCAAAACATGATTGGCTGCTAATTTCTTTTCTAAAAGTACCGCCAAAACTACAAATAATAAACAATTTAAATTATTTACAAAATTCCCCTTCTCCTTTTATAAATATATAAAACATTTAAGCTAATTAAAGAATAATTAATCCGTAATTAAGGATTAATTAAGAAGTTGTTAGGTGGTAATTAATTGATTAATCAATGGTGATTAAGGATTAATCAAATGGTAATTAAGGATTGATTATCTGTTAATTAAGGATGGGTTAACAGTTAATCAAGGATTCTTAATTGATAAATAAAGGATAATTAATCTAGGATTAGGGATTGATAAATTGATTGATTGAGTTAATCAAGGATGTGATTAATTAATTAAGGTTAGTAATTAATTAATGATCGTATAAGCAAGATTAAGTGATTAATTCTTAAGGAGTTAATTTAATTTAAGTAAGTAAATTAATTGTGATGATATGAATTGATAATGCTTGCTTATGGATGATTGGCTGTTGAATGTCTGAATTGGATGATATCTATTGAATTGATATCTATTGATGAATAATCAAGATTGATTAATGAATGTAATTAAGTTAAAGGAATTATTATATGAAATTTAAGAATAATTTACTAATAAAAGTAATTAGAGGGTTACTGAATTTATGTAATTAATGGAAGCGATCAATCTTGCTTATTAATGATTGAATTATGATAAGTACTTTGAATTGGTGGATATCCCTATTATGAATTGATTTGTGATTTGATATGTTAGGTGGGCGATGATAATGCGATTAGTAATCAATTAGGAAATGCTGTGTAAAATGTTATCCGATAATTAAAGTTGAGTTGTATTTAATTGGATAACTTGGTTTTAAATGACATTGGATTCGAAGAGACCGGAGTCGGGTGCTAGTAAATACCCGAAACCACTTCGATTCTTTATAATTTGATGTGTGGAATCAATAGAATGAAATTGAATGATAAAAGTGAATTGGACCATTTAATCTAAGTTTGGTACTTAGAAATTAAGGTGTGATGTAAGTAATGTTTATAACAGCTTGTGAAGTTGTAAATTGATAAGTTACCCCGGGTTTATTTAAGTTGTATGCTTTTGTATTCTATGCTAGACGGGTTTACTCACGCTGGTTTCTAGCCTGACCTGGGTGTTACTTTGATGTAATGCTCGGGTCAGACCGAGTATTACAGATTTTCAGATAAGGACGTCCTGGAGCTCAGGAGGCATGCTGAATAGCTAGAACATATGGAGTATTTACCACTGTAATATATTATTGTATAATTAGGACATGTTGTTTAAAACTGTCCAGTGAATAGTAATGGTTGTAACTCCGATGTATAGATATAAGTGTATTGATACAGTTCTTCTTTTGTAAACTGTTATTATGTGATATTATATTTTGATCCGCTGCGAATGTGAGGTTTTCCGTGTCTTGTTCCTTTTTCTTCTTCTTTCTCTTTCTTTTCTTTTCTAACTATCTGAAATTTTCGGGATCGAAATTTTCGGGTTGTTACATTTGGTATCAAATAGAAGAAAGGGATAGAAGAAGAAGAACAGAAACACCAACATCTCACATTCACAACGGATAAAATATAATAATAAATAATAACAGTTTCTAAAAGAATAATTATTCTGTCGTTTACATTTTATTACATCAGAGTTTCATATATACAGTCACTGAATATGCTCAATTTTCATGTCACAGATATCCAAAAAAAAATACAGCGGAAACACCCATACGTTCTTGTCATCCAGCTCGCCTCCTGAGCTCCAGAACGTCCTTACCTAAAAATCTGCAACACTCGGTCTGACCCGAGCATTACACCAAAGTAACACCCGGGTCAGGCTGTAAGCAAGCGTGAGTAAACCCATCTAACATGGAATGCAAAGCATACAACTTATATATAACCCGGGTAACTCAAATCAATTCACAAGTTCTCAATATGTTATGGACATCACTTATTTCACACATAAGTTTTCGAAATACCAAGATTTATATTTAAAATATCCAATTCCTCCAAATCACTTCACTCCAGCATAAAGATTTCACATATCAATCTATAAAAATTCGAAGTGGTTTCGGGTATTTCCTAATACTCGATCCCGGCCTCTTCGAGTCTCATGTCATCCTAACTCAAGATATCCAAATGAAATACACAACATTTCATATTAGAGATATCAACTCATTCAAAGCCTCCAATACCATTCAATCATTCATAAGTAAAGCTTAATCACATACAAATCAATTCAATTGATTTTAATTGAATTCCGAACCTCAATAACTTAGATTCCTTCATTAATTAATTCCAAATCGATTAATTAATCAATCCTTCCTTATTCATCTTAATTAATCACCCTGGATTATTTATCTTTCAATTACGTTCAAGTAATTATCTTTATTTACTTTCACGATATTAATTATTCTTAACCAAATCAATAAGTAATCTTAATTACTTCATAAATTAATTAACTATATTAATTACATTAATCCTTAATTAGTTATATTAATTACTTCCTCATAAGTCACTTATTATTGATTAATTCATCTTAATTAATCAATCTTTAATAACATCGTTGATTTTATAAATTAATGATTTCCAACTATATTCAATTTATCCTAATCTAAATTAATTACATTTAAACAATTAATGGTTAAATTAAACTGCAAATATTAATCGTTCTTGATTTATCTCAACCTATAATTAACTATCTTTTTATTTGCTTCAATAAATAAACTAATTATTCCTTAATTAACTATCTTAATTATTCTCTTGATTAATTCCACAAAGTAATTATAATTTATTTATTTACATTTAGTATTTATCTGTCAAACCATCCATTGATTTTCTAATTAATTAAACTTCATTAATAAACTAAATCCTTACTTAATTAATTCAAAGCCCTTAATTACTAAATTAATTAACCCAAATCATTAATTAATTGAACTAGTTAATTGTCCATTTTAATTACCCTACTAATTTAATGAATCACAAATCATTAAGCTCTTATTAACTTTAAAATAAGACATTTTTCTTATTTATGATTTAAGTTTAAAACAACCTAAACCCCAATACTTCGAGTCAAACACAAATAACTCGAGAATCAACCAACCAAGTCACATCATCATCAGTGTACATCCAATCAATTATTTAAAATTTAACTATTTAAACATAAATAAAATAAAACCCAACAGAGTGAGATTTACTCACCTTTGCCTCACAATTGGCAATCTACTCCAGACCAGCTTGTTTCTTTACAGATTTCAAACTAGAATACCGGGCGAAACCTATTGCTTTCCTTGTCCATTACCATAGCAGCAAACACCGACATCAATCACTTCCTCCACCATCGCTGCCATCAAAATTGAGCACGTGCCTGCCACTTTAGTTCGCACGTAACCCACACTGCTCTAAATGCATATGAACAGTTGCCATCTTCATCTACATTGCACTACTGCATGTGCCATCATCAAATCTCCATCTCCCATCCGCTCGCCGTTCATCTCCAGGCCATGAGTTCGGCTTCAATGTCGCTCCCTCGTGCCTCCGCGTTAACCTGCTACTGCACCAATGCCCGCTTGAGAGCTGACATGCCTGCCTCTCACCTTTGAATCGATCGGCTCCGTGGTCGCGTCGCCCCATCAGCACCGTACGCCTATGTCGATTCTTTTTTTAACTTTGGAGATTGCGATTAGTTAGAGGAATTAGGGCTTGAGAACGAACAATTTCGATTTCTGTTTCTAGATTTGAGAGGAAGACGGAGGATTAGATATAGGGTTCGGGATGGCTTTCTGAATACTCCTGATTATTATATAATTAATTATTGAACATATCTCGAATTACACCGTGAAATTTCGAACCCCAAATCAGACATATCGACAGACGTTCATACGGTTCTACCCGTATTCCGAACACAATGGAACATGTTTCGGAGGCTAATTTGATCATATGTGCGAGTTACAAAAGAAAACGATCAAATTCCAATTAAATTGATTAAAATAATTTCTAAGCATTTCGAGCTGCCAGGGTCAAATGACAACTCCGATCGCTACAAAAATTGAAATCTGATATAACTAACTATTACGGATCTAATGTAACTGGTTTCATCAAATTCCGAGACTGTGCCTTGGAAGGCTTTTAAATATCGATTTAAACGATATATTATTAAAATTGAACAAATCACCTTTAAATTAAATTCCAACCATTCTATTATCTTCAGTATCATCATTATAAATTTTATAAGCCATCAAATTATTCTAAATAGGCTTAGAAATTTCAGATTCAACAATTTACCCAATTTCAATTATTAAATTCGATATTTAAACTATATAATTCAATGATTTAATTATCAAGTAAATATTGATATCTTGAATTTAAGTTAAAATTAAATTTAAATATTTTAAAATAAATTAACTATTCCGATTTAAATTGTTAAAATTTCTGGGTCGTCACATTCCTCCCCCTTAAAAGAATTTCGTCCCCGAAATTACTATTTAGGGAGAATGGACTAATTCCCGTTTACCTTTCCCCCAAAACCTACAGTTCAACATCCTACCAACTATCTTTTATTAAAGACCCATTATCACCTTAACCAACTTCCCAAAACCTCTATAGTTTCAAACAATACCCTTTTGCTCAATCATTTAAATTTCAATTTAAAACCAAATTTTGAATTATCAAAATTTTTCTAACTCTCTAAAGTTTTGAAAATTTTTGCCAGCATCTCCTTTGCGCGGCTAGCTAGATACTACTACAAAATGCCTCTACGGACTCCCAAATTCCAAAAGAAAATAAAAAGCCAAGTGGCTAGATCAAAACTCAATCCAATTTCATACAGATATTTAAATACATACCTTACTGTCGGCAATTCAAATTTATCTTTTGGAATCAAATCCAATTTTCTTTTCCCTTTAATACCTGCATATCTTACCTAGCAATAATATCAAATCGTAAGCTTTCAAATCAATTTATACATTTCCTTGCAGAAGTTTTCACATCTACTTTTATTCAACTTAGTTTTCCCCGTTTTCAAACGAATTCAATTTATTTTCAATTTTGAATATTGAATTTTATCTTTCATTTATAACTGATTCATATTAGTTTCATCTACTAATTTACCTTATTTGAAATCGTTTTGTCAATAACAAAATTTTTCCCAAAAATTTTCAAAAATTTTCTATCTCCCAAAATTTTCAATTTTTTTTGGCAGAGTCCCCTTTGTACGGAGGAGCTTTTGCAATTTGACAAGAGATATAAATATATATACATCGACCTACACGGTCAAAAAAAGCAAAAACAGTTCATATTTCTTATTTTTATTGCGTAGGCGTACCTTATCTAGCATTTCAAGCATGCGACTTATTTATTTTAGCAATTAGTGCATCCAAATCCAGCCAATTGGCCTTCAGGTACCTGTACTTACTCAATTTAAATATGCAAGTGCCATATATAGAAAATCTATTAGCATTTCACTTATATTCAATAGCTAAACACAAGCATTTCAAAAGCAACAAACACCGAATGCTTACCATAAGCGATTTATATAACTTTAAAGATAATTCAATTGCTTTCAACCAATTCATAAGCCATTTCATTCAATTTTAATGGTTTGCAACTAATTTCTTACATTCAATTGATTTTTAATCCAAACAAATCCACATTCACTTCAAATGATTCAATATCAATATTATTTAACTTCTCTCATCCCAAAATTTTAATTACCTTTGTTTACAACAAAGACAACTATTTTTATGAAAATTTTGGCGATCTTTGCTTAATAGAGTATACATTTAAGTTTATAACTACTTCAATTAAATTTCAACTCATCCTGTATTTAATTAAGTTTCATTTCAAGTTTATTCACCAACCATACATATGCATTTCATTCATCTCCGCATTGGTTTCATTTTAAAACCTTTTCATTGAGCTTGACAACATTCAACGCTTATTATTAATATCCATTTTCTGAAATAAATTTAACCCAAATCCTTATTTAATGGTTTACTATTCTCACTCAATCCAAGCTTCCATTGACTTAAGAAATTTTACTTCATATTTATTTGTATCATAACTTAAGTCCATTCTGATAATCCAATTCCAATTAAAACCTTGACTTAATTTCCATTCAATCAGACTTCATCCATTATTATTTAATTCAATTAACCAAATTTATCCACCCCATTTTACATTTTTTACTCACTTGCTTAACTCATTTCGAATTTATTTTATTAATACAAAGTCATTCTCAATTTATTTCTACTCACTTGGGTTTTGTTTGCACTTAAACCATTTCTATTGTAATTCACTTCCATTTCATTCGACAACACTTCTCTTATATCTAATTTACTTGCAAATTTCGTTAAATTATTCATATCACACTTGAAATTTGTTTGTTATTCAAACCATCACTATTTCGATTCCACTCTATTTTATTTTATTTTTACAACATCTCTTCTAATTTATTTCATTATCAAATCCAAGTCGAATTATATTTACAATTTGAATTCATTTCAAATTCCATTATTAACTTACAATCCATTTTATTTATCCGAGTTAAACTTTATTAATATACTCTATCGAATAATCATTTAACCAATTAGCTTATTTCCAACTTCTAAATCAATATTCGATTTTAATTACAAAATCACTTCATTAAAATTCCAGTTTAGATTTCCTTTTATTTCCCCAAAATTCCAACACCATTATTTAAATTTTTTAGAAATGCTTTTAAATTCACATCATACTAATAAAATAGCTCTTTATAAAAGAATACTTCTCATAACTCGATGTCTCAACCAGTCCATCATTGTTCTCATAGAAATTCGGTCATACGTTGATTAGGCGTAAGACTGAAGATCTACAAGTGCTTGGCAGACCCATTTTCAACATCCAGTGAAAACACTTTTGAAAATAATTTTATTGAAAATATTGAAAGCATTTTGAAATTGAGGAAATATCTTTGGTGAGAATGCTCTGGAAATCATCATCCCCATCCATGGTCGCAGTTACATTACAGGGTTACGTTGCCATCGCAGCAAAAGTCCATGTAACTGCAGGCTCTCCGCGACATCTCGATTACGCCATGGAACCCACGACAGATCGCAGTTACATTCCAGGGTTACGTTGCCATCGCAGCAAAAGTCCATGTAACTGCAGGCTCTCTGTGGCCTCTGATTTTCGCTGTCGAAATGAAACTTCTCCACTCCTACATAGGTCGCATTCTACCGATATAAAATCAAACGCAAACTGTTGGCTCTCAGCAGCACACACGACTTTCGCTATGTTACCATAGGTCGTAGTCTACCGATATAAAATCAAACGCAGACTGTTGGCTCTCAGCGACACATACGACTTTCGCTATGGTATACACTACTCATAATCCCCAGGAACTAGTTTTGTCCGGACTCCTCACAGGATCAACTTTAGAACCCCCCTTGGGGCTCAAGGCAGTACCACCCGTGGCACTCCTGAGAAGTTCATTTCAAGGGACAGCCTTTTTCCCAGAGCCATCATCAAAACACTTTATACTATACACATATAGTATCTTTCAAATCCTACACCTAGTATGATCTCATACAAAGCTTCTTTACACAAAATCGATTATCCCAAAATCGATAATTCTCAAATTAGGCTTTCCAAATTTTAATATTGATTTTATCCAAAAATCAAAAGCCTTTCCAAATCCAAAGGTTTCCAAGATCCTCATAAGATCCTTTATATATATATATATATATATATATATATATATATATATATATTTAAAAAACTTTGGATCCTTTCAAACTTGTATAAAACTCCTTTTATACTTCAAACACCTTCAAATATCCTTTTCTTCTGGCAATAGATTTAACAAGGGGAGATTTATCTTATATAACAAAAATATATAACTTTCTTTATTCAAAATGAAACATTCAAATTTGATTACTCCTTCCAATGTCAATTTCATTCAAATCTGTACGATGTACACTTATCATCCGTACGCTATACCAATCTGATCGCTCACTCGATCACAGAATTTCACTTTCGAACTAGTATCATCCACCCGACTTCCTAGTGCGGACATAGATTTGGTTTCTTGATTAGAAACTGTCATTCTCCTTGCATAGCTATAACTAAGATAGAGAGTATCCAGAACCAATCAACAATACATATCCAAGTTCGCCGTCGAAAATCGAGCGAAAAATCCCAACTCGGATCGATAAACTATCATGAAATTCTGTGCTCGAATCTGGATCAAATCACTATGCGAATAGAATAATATACGCATCCTACATATTTAATCTTATTGATTTTTAGCCAATTCAATTTCTCTTCCTATTCACATTTCCTTTAATTTCCATTCACTTATTTACAATCGCTTCAATTCCATTGAATTATCACTTCAATTCTAATCTCGGTTGGGTATTTAAATCAATAATAGTTTTAACTCTGACCTGTTTATTTTTAGAAAATAGCTTGAATTTTTTTTTAAAATAGATAAGTTGTTGAAAATTAATTATTAGTTTGCAAAATAGCTGTGAAATAGTTACGTAATTGTAAAATAGTTGAGAAATAGCTAAATAGTTTTAGAAATTTTAGATAATTGTAAAATAGTATTGAAATAGTAATTAGTTTGTGAAATAGTAGAAAAATAGTAATTAGTTTATAAAACAGTTGAAAAATTGTTAAATAGTTCCAAAAATAATGGTAAAACAAATATAAAATAAGTTAGCTTTAAAAAGAAAGGTTGTATATATTTAATAGCTTGGAAGAATAAATTTATATTTAAAACAATTTATATTGAAAATTGTCCAGAGTCAAAATTTATATTGAAAATTGTCCAGAGTCAAACTGTTCACTTTCCCAACAATTCAATTTAAATTTCTACTTCCATTTAAATTGTCCCAATTCTAATTTGAATAACTCCAATTCCATTGGACTCGATTTATTCCCAATTCAAGTTGAATTAATTCTCAATTTCTTTCCAACTTCAAATCAAATTCCATTTGATTCTTACTTATTCAACTTTATTTACAGTTCCAAATTATTCAAATAAATTTGGACTAATTTCAAATTGAATCCACTTCAATTTCATATCATTTCAATTCCTGCTTGAATTAAATCCCAATTCCCGTTCAAATTTTAAACCTTCAGATTAATAACCTTTCCACTTAAGTTTAAAATTTGCTTTACTTTGGGTTTCACATCATACCACATTCCAAAGAAAATTCAAAACTCAATCTTAGAGTTAATTTCATATTTATTTCCTTTACACACCAGGCTACTTTTAAATTTTTAAACCACTCTTGGTTTTAATTTCAAAACAAATCCCTTAAAAATCTTTCAAACATTTCTTGTTTTAAAATATGACTATATTCAAAAGAGTTTGAATTATATTATTTGTTATTTTCTTTAACTCTTTGAAACAATTGATTGTTTTCTAGACTTAGGTTTTAAAACTTTCAAAATTTTAAACCTACTTTAATTTAGAAGTTATACTCATCTTATAAATTTACTTCATTTGGCTTACTTAATAACAAATATATCATCATTAATCACAATAACTATTTATGATAATACTCGTGGTAATCATATCTAGATATAATTCCTTTTTATATTATTCTTACTTCTATAAATTCAAGATTAAATTTCATTTTGAATCCATTTCAAACTTACCTTTATTTAAAGCTTTTAAACAATTTAATTTCTGAATTCTAATTTTAGAATTTCTTTTTTAATTAATTAAATTTTAATTTGGCTGTATTTTCGTTTTTACTTAATTTAATTCCAATAATTTAACAACCAATCACCGCAATATTTATTAGAAGGAAATATTGCTTTATATATATCAAAATATATTTTATATAAAATCATTTAAAATCTTTATATAAGAAAATAACAAGTACGCTCCCATACATATATACACTCAACTCATTCTAGAGTTCTACGGACTCTATTTAATGAGTAACTCCCACCAGAGTCAAGGTTCTCGCTTAACCTTTCAGCTCTGATACCAAATGTAACGGCCCAAAATTTTCAATTCCGAAAATTCCAGATAGTTATGAAAAAGAAGAAAGGGATTGAAGAAGAAGAACAGAAACACCAACATCTCACATTCGCAGCGGACAAAATATAATAATAAATAATAATAGTTTACAAACGAATAATTATTCTGTCGTTTACATTTTATTACATCAGAGTTTCATATATACAGTCATTGAATATGCTAAATTTTCATGTCACAGATATCCAGAAATAAAATACAGCGGAAACACCCATACGTTCTTGTCATCCAGCTCGCCTCCTGAGCTCCAGAACGTCCTTACATGAAAATCTGTAACACTCGATCTCACCTGAGCATTACACCAAAGTAACATCCGGGTCAGGCTGGAAACCAGCGTGAGTAAACCCATCTAACATGGAATGCAAAGCATACAACTTATATATAACCCGGGTAACTCAAATCAATTCACAAGTTCTCAATATGTTATGGACATCACTTATTTCACATATAAGTTTTCTAAATACCAAGATTTAGATTTAAGATATCTAATTCCTCCAAATCACTTCACTCTAGCATAAAGATTTCACATATCAATCTATAAAAATTCGAAGTGATTTTAGGGATTTCCTAATACCCAATCCCGGCCTCTTCGAGTCTCATGTCATCCTAACTCAGGATATCCAAATGAAATACACAACATTTCATATTAGAGATAACACATTCAAAGCCTCCAATACCATTCAATCATTCATAAGTAAAGCTTAATCACATACAAATCAATTCAATTGATTCTAATTGAATTCCGAACCTCAAATCACTTAGATTCCTTCATTAATTAATTCCAAATCAATTAATTAATCAATCCTTCCTTATTCATCTTAATTAATCACCCTGGATTAATTATCTTTCAATTACATTCAAGTAATTATCTTTATTTGATCCCACGATATTAATTATTCTTAACCAAATCAATAAGTAATCTTAATTACTTCATAAATTAATTAACTATATTAATTACATTAATCCTTCATTAGTTATATTGATTACTTCCTCATAAGTCACTTATTATTGATTGATTCATCTTAAATAATCAATCTTTAATTACATTGTTGATTTTATAAATTAATGATTTCCAATTATATTCAATTTATCCTAATCTAAATTAATTACATTTAAACAATTAATGGTTAAATTAAACAGCAAATATTAATCATTCTTGATTTATCTCAACCTATAATTAACTATCTTTTTATTTGCTTCAATAAATAAATTAATTATTCCTTAATTAACTATCTTAATTATTCTCTTGATTTTCCACAAAGTAATGATAACTTATTTATTTACATTTAGTATTTATCTATCAAACCATTCATTGATTTCTAAATTAATTAAACTTCATTAATAAACTAAATCCTTAATTAATTCAAAGCCCTTAATTACTAAATTAATTAACCCAAATCATTAATTAATTGAATTAGTTAATTATCCATTTTAATTATCCTACTAATTTATTGAACCACAAATCATTAAGCTCTTATTAACTTAAAAATCTTATTTATGATTTAAGTTTAAAACAACCTAAACCCCAATACTTCGAGTCAAACACAATTAACTCGAGAATCAACCAACCAAGTCATATCATCATCAGTGTACATCCAATCAACTTAATCATTCAATCAATTATTTAAAATTTAACTATTTAAACATAAATAAAAGAAAACCCAACAGAGTGAGATTTACTCACCTTTGCCTCACGATTGGCAATCTACTCCAGACCAGCTTATTTCTTTTCAGATTTCAAACTAGAATACCGGGCGAAACCTTATTGCTTTCCTTTTCCATTACCATAGCAGCAAACACCGACATCAATCGCTTCGTCCACCATCGCTGCCATCAAAATATAGCACGTGCCTGCCACTTTAGTTCGCACGTAACCCACACTGCTCTAAATGCATCTGAACAATTGCCATCTCCATCGCACTACTGCATGTGCCATCATCAAATCGCCATCTCCCATCAGCTCGCCGTTCATCTTCAGGTCATGAGTTCGACTTCAATGTCGCTCCTTCGTGCCACTGCGTCAACCTGCTACTACACCAATGCCCGCTTGAGAGCTGACGTGCCTGCCTCTCACCTTTGAATCGATCGGCTCCGTGGTCGAGTCGCCCCATCAGCACCGTACGTCTAAGTTGATTCTTTTTTATTTTATTTGGAGATTGCGATTACATTAGAGGAATTAGGGATTGAGAACGAACAATTTCACTTTCTGTTTCTATATTTGAGAGGAAGACGGGGGATTAGATATAGGGTTGGGGATATCTTTCTGAATACGCCTGATTATTATATAATTAATTATTGAACATATCTCGAATCGCACCGTGAAATTTCGTACCCCAAATCAGACATACCGACAGACGTTCATAAGGTTCTACCCGCATTCCGAACACAATGGAACATGTTTCAGAGGCTAATTTAATCATATGTGCGAGTTATAAAAGAAAACGATCAAATTCCAATTAAATTGATTACAATAATTTCTAAGCGTTTCGAGCTGCCAGGGTCAAATGACAACTCCGATCGCTACAAAAATTGAAATCCGATAATAACTAACCATTATGGATCCAATGGAACTGGTTTCGTCAAATTCCGAGACTGTGGCTCGGAAGGCTATTTTAAATATCAATTTAAACGATATATTATTAAAATTGAACAGATCACCTTTAAATTAAATTCCAACCATTCTATTATCTTCAGTATCATCATTATAAATTTTATAAGCCGTCAAATTATTTTAAACAGGCTTAGAAATTTCAGATTCAACAATTTACCCAATTTCAATTATTAAATTCGATATTTAAACTATATAATTCAATGATTTAATTATCAAGTAAATATTGATATCTTGAATTTAAGTTAAAATTAACTTTAAATATTTTAAAGTTAATTAACTATTCCAATTTAAATTGTTAAAATTTCTGGGTCGTCACATTTAATAATAAAACCTTAATTATTTAAATCAAATTATTCAAAATTACGAATTGGGATTTAATTCAAGCAGGAATTGAAATGATATGAAATTGAAGTGGATTCAATTTGAAATTAGTCCAAATTTATTTGAATAATTTGGAACTGTAAATAAAGTTGAATAAGTAAGAATCAAATGGAATTTGATTTGAAGTTGGAAAGAAATTGAAAATTAATTCAACTTGAATTGGAAATAAATCAAGTCCAATGGAATTGGAGTTATTCAAATTAGAATTGGGTCAATTTAAATGGAAGTAGAAATTTAAATTGAATTGTTGGGGAAGTGAATAGTTTGACTCTGGACTATTTTCAATATAAATTGTTTTAAATATAAATTTATTCTTCCAAGCTATTAAATATATACAACCTTTCTTTTTTAAAGCTAACTTATTTTATATTTGTTTTACCATTATTTTGGAACTATTTAACAATTTTTCAACTGTTTTATAAACTAATTACTATTTTTCAACTATTTCACAAATTAATTACTATTTTACAACTATTTTGCAATTATCTAAAATTTCTGAAACTATTTAGCTATTTCTCAACTATTTTACAATTAGTTACCTATTTTATAGCTATTTTGCAAACTAATAATTATTTTTCAACAACTTATCTATTTTAAAATTTTTCAAGCTATTTTCTAAATAAAATGGTCGGAGTTCAAACTGTTATAGGTTAAATACCAATCGAGATAAGAATAGAAGTGATAATCCAAATGGATTTAAGCAATTGTGAGTAAGTGAATGAAAATCGAAGTGAATGTGAATAGAAATGGAATCGATTTGGCTAATAACCAATAAAGATAAATATGTAGGGTGCACGTATGTTATTCTATTCGCATAGTAATGTGATCCAGATTCGAGCACAGAATTTCGAGATAGTATGTCGATTCGAGTTGGAATTTTTCACTCGATTTTCGACGACGAACCTGGATATGGGTTGGTTATTGATTGAATGATACTGGATGCTTGAATGAGTTGATAGCTCTGATACCAAATGTAACAACCCAGAAATTTCGATCCCGAAAATTCCAGATAGTTAGAAAAGAAAAGAAAGAGAAAGAAGAAGAAAAAGGAACAAGACACAGAAAACCTCACATTCGCAGCGGATGAAAATATAATATCACATAATAACAATTTACAAAAGAAGAACTGTATCAATACACTTATATTTATACATCAGAGTTACAACCATTACTATTTACTGGACAGTTTTAAACAACATGTCCTAGTTATACAATAATATATCACAGTGGTAAATACTCCATATGTTCCAGCCATTCAGTGCGCCTCCTGAGCTCTAGAACGTCCTTACCTGAAAATCTGTAATACTCGGTCTGACCCGAGCATTACGTCAAAGTAACACCCGGGTCAGGCTGGAAACCAGCGTGAGTAAACCCGTCTAGCATAGAATACAAAAGCATACAACTTAAATAAACCCGGGGTAACTTATCAATTTACAACTTCACAAGATGTTATAAACATTACTTACATCACACCTTAATTTCTAAGTACCAAACTTAGATTAAATGGTCCAATTCACTTTAATCATTCCATTTCATTCTATTGATTCCACACATCAAATTATAAAGAATCGAAGTGGTTTCGGGTATTTACTAACACCCGACTCCGGTCTCTTCGAATCCAATGTCATTTAAAACCAAGTTATCCAATTAAATACAACTCAACTTTAATTATTGGATAACATTTTACATAGCAATTCCTAATTGATTACTAGTCACATTATCATCGCCCATCCAACATATCAAATCACAAATCAATTCATAATAGGGATATCCACCAATTCAAAGTACTTATCATAATTCAATCATTAATAAGCAAGAATGACCGCTTCCATTAATTACATAAATTCAATAACCCTCTAATTCTTTTATTAGTAAATTATTCTCAAATTTCATATAATAATTCCTTTAACTTAATTACATTCATTAATAAATCTTGATTATTCATCAATAGATATCAATTCAATAGATATCATCCAATTCAGACATTCAACAACCAATCATCCATAAGCAAGCATTATCAATTCATATCACAATTAATTTAGTTACTTAAATTAAATTAACTCCTTAAGAATTAATCACTTAATCTTGCTTATACAATCATTAATTAATTACTAACCTTAATTAATTAATCACATCCTTGATTAACTCAATCAATCAATTTATCAATCCCTAATCCTAGATTAATTATCCTTTATTTATCAATTAAGAATCCTTAATTAACTGTTAACCCATCCTTAATTAACAGATAATCAATCCTTAATTACCATTGATTAATCCTTAATCACCACTGATTAATCAACTAATTACCACGTAACAACTTCTAAATTAATCCTTAATTACGGATTAACCATTCTTTAATTATTTATTAATGAAACCTTAATTATTAATTAACAAAACTTAATTACAAGTTAAACACTTCTTAATCATTATTTAAGTAACCTTTAATTACTTAATTAATTACTCACTAATTACTTAATTAGTAAATCTTAATCACTTGATTAAATTAAGTTTAATTACACTTAATTACTTGATTATTGAATCCCTAATCATTAATTAATAATCTAATTAATGATCTTTTTTAATTACAAATTAATTAATCTTAAATAATTAACCTTTAATCCTTAATCATTTATCAATCAAGTAAATTTTTTTCCTCAATTAATTTCTTAATCATTCCTTTATAATTAAACTAATTAATTAAACTTAATTTCTTTAAATTAACTTAATCAAAATTAAGATAATAAAACCTTAATTAAGATAAAACATTTATCTATAAATGTTGTAATTACCCTTAACATATTTACATCATTTACCTTATAACTATCTTTACCTAATTAAATTATTAATTAAGTTTGTAAGTTAAACAATCATTTAACTTGATAAATTAAAGTTATAAAAAACACAACTTTAAATAGCTTAAATATTTATCAATTTATAAATTTTAAAAGCTAGTTTCAATTTGAATTCAAAACTTGTCTTTTATATAAACTGTTAAAATTACTTTCAAAACTTGATTTTAAAATCACTTCAAATTTCTTAACGAAGTTTAAATTTAACAAACTTCAAAACTTCTTAAAACATGTTTAAGAAAATATTTATTAAGACATCAAGTAATTTATATAAAAGTTTTAAAACAATTTTAAATTTTAAATATCAAAAACAAAATTTTAAAACCTTTTATAACCTTTATTGCTGTTTCACTTTTGCTGCTTCGGGTCTATCCCGTTGCTTACTCGTGTCAATTCCGAGTTCTCTTTCTTCCCATCTTTTTTTAAAGCTTTGATTAAATTAAGTTCCTAAAATCTACAGGCAACCATCCCCAACATACTCGAGATCAAACTCGAGTTTCCCATGCCAAAACTCGAACACAACTTCGAGACTTCCACGAGCCAAAACTCTCTGACACCCAAACCGACTTCGTGCACATGTACGTCGCCGTTGATCGCCTCCTGAAATTTTCAATCTTGAAATTAGGGAATAATTTCTAAATAAGATGAATTAGAATTGGTTTCAAACCGGAGAAATAAAATGGTTATTGTGTTTAACAATGAATGGTTGTTTTCCAATAAACAATAAAATGTTTTAAGGAAATAAAAGTCAAACAATGCTCCGAACAACTCGAGAACAACATCGCGTAAAACATCTTTTTCCCCGAAGCAACCAAAACTCAGCAACAACTCAAATATCAAAGAAGACTCGTGCATGTGCACACGAAATCTGGTCGTCTCAGACCGGCGCCACCACCACCCATAAGTCGCCGTCGACCATCTCACTCCAATCGTCAACCCAGAATTCTCGAATCCCCTTGAAATAAAAATCGAGCCCTTAGACTCAAAATTGAAACTAAAGCCTTCGATGAAATCGCCTCGCCGTTGATAACTTCGACCATTATCATTCACACCACCAAGCCCTCAGCTTCCCCACTGACATATGTGGCTTTTCCCCCAGTACCGATCATCTCCCATGCCCCAGAGATCCACAACAGATAAAATTTCGAGCCTCGTTTAAAACAGTGCCCAAACCCTACTTCGATCGAGATCCTCCACCACGGTGGTTAATAAAATCGACCCCCATTTTCCCCACACTCACCAACCTCCTAGCTACCTTCGGTGGCGATTTTGACCATCTCGAGTTCCCCGATTCCCAAAAAGACCCCAAAACCCAAAATCTAGATAACCTCAAATTCCTCACCCGATACAACATTATAAATTTTGATTTTTATTTTAAAAATCCTTGTTTCCAAAGACAATTTAGGCGATATGCTTGAATCAGCAGAATCATAATATTTGATTTTACCATATTTCCAAATTTCCACTGTCTTACAAAACTTCCAGATAAAATTCCAACAAATTTTGTTTAAATATATTTTAAAAACTTAGTTTAGATTTTAAACCATCACAACTCAATCAATACTTATAATAGATTTGATAAAGAGTATTGAATTTCACTAGATTTTTTAAAACCTGTAACTTGGGGACAAAGGTGCATAGATATAATCAACATGCACTCACTTATCGCTTTATATTTATAACATAAAGGTTTGAATTCATAAATGCAATCTACTTGTAACAACCCTGGTTTTGTGAGTATCTGTAAAGATAAATTATAACGATGGTTTTAATTTATAATGGAGGAATAAAATAAATTTCTAGATGTAAAATTTGTTAAAACTATTAATTATGTATTTGTGAAGTTCAATTGAAAACAAGTTCGAATTAAGTATCAACCTTGGCTAGTTTTAAGTGATAATAAAATAATTTTTTAGCTTTGTGGATTAAGAGAAAATTGAATATAAAAGATTTCTTTATTATAAAATGCAAATTTTTTGTGAAAAGCTAGAAATAATAATAAATAGAGTAGCAAGATAAGATTTTTAATTGTGAAAGCAATAAAAAAATTTAAAATCAATATGTATTTCCAAAGTCTAGTTTGGATAGTGTAATACCGTCTGCTAATGCGGAGAATAGTGCTGGATAGGAGCGACGATCTATAGCCTTATCTTAACTATCTACTTAATACGTCGATAAGTGCTGTCTATTTTTTTCTTCTCAAGTGGATCGACATATCCAATAAATATTTAATACAAAACTATAATGGATAACAGATCTATCAGAACAAAACATAACAACTCAAATGTAAATAACACGATAGAATAGTAAAAATGCATACATATGCATAAGTACAGATACAATCACTAGTACAATCCAAAATGATACATCAAAGTGGTATGACAACCACAACCTAATCATGGGTCAAAAGAATATACATATGAGAGTACCAAACCAAAAAGGACTACACACAAAAAGTATAACAAAAAGAGCTAGCAGAATAGTCCAAGCAAAAGCAGTATAGGCTAAGTCCAAATGTACCTGACCTGAAACACCTCGGTCTGACCCGAGTATAAAATACACGGGACAGTCTAGCTAAACAAATCAGTAAATGGTGATAGCAGAATAATAGAGCATAATAGCATAATGATATTCTTCTTAAACAAGAAGAAAAAAAAAGAAAGCTAACCATAGACATATGGAGGATACGCATCATGTATGACATATATGGTTACATTAGGTGATAGAGCACTATTGCTTCAATAAGCATAAAACACAAAGGAGACGAAAAATATCATGAATTGCCAAAATGTTGCATGCCTCATATTATCGGCAATAATAAATCAAATAAGAATGGCTTAGAAAATAGTATAATGTAAACTCCTAAAAGAGTAATTCTCAAACCCACCATATCGACAACTCCAAGGAAAACATAAGCAAAAGCCATCTCGACATAAGCCATAAGGCAAATGTCAACAAAGAGATAAAATCTCATACAACGCCAAAAGGCAAATCTCATAAATAACACCAATAGGCAATCTCAATATATATACGCCAAAAGGAAAATCTCAACATGCCAGTGTAGGCAATGAAAATCTCAAAAGAACTCCCAAGAGTCCAAAAATCCCAAAGTAATCGCCATCGAATGGTTCAAAGTACCGATTCCAAAATGACGACACACAAGGGTAAAAATCATCTCAAAAAGGTTTTGCACGTGCTATTTTGCCGAGTACTGTTTCACATAATAGGTACCTCACCCAAAGGCAAACGTCAAAAGACAAATACGCCGCAATGGCAAACGTCCAAAGACAAATACGCCACAATGGAAAACGTCCGAAGACAAATACGCCGCAATGGCAAACATCCGGAGACAAATACGGCGCAATGGCAAATGTCCGAAGACAAATACGCTGCAATGGCAAATGTCCCGAAGGTCCAGTACTGGCACGCCAATAGGAAAATGTGTCACAAACTCTCGGAAAGGAACCCGAAAAGTATTAACGTGTGTCCCATACCACCCGTTCGCACTAAACGGTTTACTAACCGCTAGTAAATTTTACACTCAAAGCAGTAAAAGGTTCACCTCATATCATAGGTATACTAGACCCATAGGCCAAAACGATCAAACAGACAAGTTAGGAATTAACCGAAAGGATAAACGCACGTATCCCATACTACGCGGTTTACCCAATCGTTTAACTCTCCTTCTCATTCGCTCGACAGTGTAAAAACGTGTAATTTTGTATAGAAATAGTAAGTTGGAGAAAACGAGCTTTTAAAACAATTTAAAATCACTTTATAAACCGCTTTTGCAATCTATCTTATTATAGAGATACTAAAATTTTATACTTGAAATAACATATAATAATTATTACAAAAACTAATTTACTTGAAAAACATTTCAAAAATCATTTATAAAACTCGTGTACGAAATCCAGAAAGAATCATCAAGAAATACAGAAAAATATCGGAAGTTTAAACTTATAAAATTCCGATAAAAACAAGCTATGAGTGCAAGTTCAACAACAGATATATACAAGTTAACATGGTTGAAATGACCTAAAAATTTCTAGAAATAAATTTCAACATTTGCACTTTAAACTGAAATAAGAATTATTGAGTTCCGATAAGAGACGAAGAAACTGTGATGTCTCAAAGTCGGACTCATGCAAGGAAGTGAATACACGGGAAAAACAAAGGCCAACGGCTTGTTTAGCCAGTTCGCCCCTATTCAACCCAAAATTTGATAAAGCACGAAACATAAAAGTTATATAGGATATTCAAAGCTTTCTAGAACATAAAAAATTATCGAATTCAGATAAGAAATGAAAAGGTTATGATAAAAACAATTTTCAGATCTGAAGTCCACTACGGCTGTCGTTTTAGTCTCGGGACAGCGAGACTAGAATGAACTTTAGACCATGTAAACTTCAAAATTTCACAACACTCAAAACACAAAAGTTATAGTAGACAATCTACGCTTTCCAGAACATCAAGAATCGTCAAATTTGGACATCAAATGAGAAAGATATGCTTAAATTACCAATGACATTTAGCATAGAAAATTACGGTTTTACAGTGACAGGGCAACAGGTTTACGTCATGTTTTTCGATCCTCTATGCTCAGTATTTTCGAAAGTCTGTTCAACATGAAAGTTGTCACACTCTTTTTAAGCTTTTTATAACATCAAAAAAATCCTAATTTCGATTTAAAACGAAAAAGGTATATGCAATTTACTAACATCAAATCGCAAATGAACATGCAACAAATACAATTGAAATTTCTTACCTTGAAATCTCAATCTAAGCTAGAAATGTGAGTTTTCAACTCACCTTAGGATTTATTGGCAGCAAACTAGTAGATTTAGCAAGTAAAGTAAGGGGCTTTGGCCTTGATTTGGTGCTAGAAACCTTATAGCCTTGCTATTGCTCTTCTCCTTCCTCAATTTTTACCCTAAAACTTAATTTACCCTAAAACACAAAAATGAAATTTCCCTCAACAATCAAACCTACAAATTCATAATAAGATGAGGATATGATTGAGAAGTTTACCTGGATTTTACTGGATTTTATTTCAGTTTATTTGATTTTAAAACCATAATCTTTGCTCTCAACTAGGGTTGCATTGGGAAATTTGTCTCTGTTTGATAGTTTCTGAACGTATAGGAGAAGGAATTGTTTCTCCTACTTAGCAAATTCACTAAGTGTCTAAATGGACTGCTAGAAACTTAAAGTCCAAAACCCTCAATTTAAATAAACCAACTTGTAAATTAACCATTCTCTAATCACATTTTATACTATTTAAAACACCTTTATCTCATAGGTTAAGACACCTAAAAATTAATGTGAGTACACTAAAGGTAAGTTTGTTAACTAATCTTTTCAACGAAATGATAAAAGATAGATTTCACAATCATTTGACCCTTGACGCAGCGGATTAACACAATACGTTGTCGCCAAATGATGCAACAACAACAAACAACAATGGAACAATACAATGATGAATCGATGGATTGATAATACCCAAGATAAATGCCCAAATCCGTTGATCTCGCGAGATACCGGACTCTAGCTATCTTTAACACGTTGATCGCGCACGATACCATGTTAGAAGATCTACGATTCTTCGACGTTGATCTCGCGCACGAGATTCCGTTAACCGGTTTCAAAATCGTTGATTCGAGCGCACTCGAATAACCGTAGATGGAGAAAGGAGATAACACTCAACTTCCAATTTTAAAGAGGCATAAAGCACTCAAACAAAAGTTTATTCAAAATCCACCACTTTACAAATGACCCAACCTGCCTATTTATAGGCTTACAACACACAGGTACACGACCTAACATACGTGACCAACGACTCAACTGCTGCGACTTAACAATACATCAGACAGGCAACCTAAGAATACTGCAACATCACACGACTTAAGTCTTAACGAATTACAGCAACATACATCATCACGACATACGACTTTACATATACAAGCGACATAAGAAAGAATACATCACATCGACTTAATAAACAATACATCTACTCAACACTTCGGCATCCAGTAGCGACCTAAAGAAACTCCGCAGCGACATAAGGATTGTACATAAGCGAAATGACTTAAGACAAGCGACCTAAGTGAGAAAGCGACATAACTCCAAATAGCATGTAGCTCGTACGTCATAGCTCGTTTAGGTCGACAAACATGTTAAGTCGGAAGTCGTTAGGTCGTAACGACCTAAGGAAATGCGCGTTGAGTGAGTTAACTCGCTAGGTCGATCACTACGACTTGTTAGGTCATTGGGTTTACTTCCTTGAATTGTTAACTCGCTCGAGTTAGGTCGTAACTCCCAAATAGTGTTAGGTCGAAACTTGCAAATAGTGTTAGGTCGTAACTTGCAGGCATGTTACGCTGCATCATCCTCCCTCGGTTGACAAGAATTCGACCCCGAATTCACACTCTCCTTTTCCTCGACAAGCTGATGTACATGATGCGGAATCAAATGTTTGACGTTGAAAACGTCTGCAGTGTGGATATGATCCGGTAATCTCAACCGATAAGCATTATCATTGATCTTCTTTAAGATTTCTACTGGTCCAATCTTTCGCACTTTCAATTTGTTGTAAGTTCCAACCGGAAAACGATCTTTCGTCAATATTTCTTAAACTAAATCACCCTCTTTGAAGTCCACACTCCTTCGCTTCTTATCTGCCAGTTGCTTATACTTCTCATTTGACTTAAGCAATTGCTCATGAACAATCCTGTGACACTCCTGCAACTCATTCATGAAATCACAAGCTCGTTTAACAACCCCTTTCTGACGTGGAATTATCGACAAATCCAACGGTCCCTTCGGAATTGCTGAATATACTACTTGAAATGGATTGAATCCAGTACTTCGATTAACAGCATGATTATGTGCGAATTCTGCCTGACACAATTTCACATCCTAGCTTTTCAAATTATCCTTCACAAGACATCTCAACAAGTTTCCCAAAGATCTGTTCACCACTTCCGTTTGCCCATCCGTTTGTGGATGATAGGCGCTACTAAAATTCAGCTTAGTCCCAACCATCTTCCACAGACTCAACCAAAAATGACTTAGAAATCGAGTATCCCGGTCAGAAACAATGGTCTCAGGTAGCCCATGTAGTCGATAAACCTCTTTAAAGAACAATTGAGCAACACGGACTGCATCGGCGGTCTTTTTACAAGCTATGAAATGTGCCATTTTCGAAAATCTATCCACCACAACATATATAGAATCATTCCCTTGTTGAGTTCTTGGTAAACCCAAAACAAAGTCCATGCTAATATCAACCCATGGTCTAGTAGGCACGGGCAATGGCATATTGTAACGCCCCACTCCGAGAGCCTCATTAACAAAGAGTATTATATGGATAATACCGTCTGCTAATGCGGACAATAGAGTATAATGGAAGCGACCATGTGTAATCTTACTTTAACTATCTACTGAACACGTCGAAAAGTGGAATTTTTTTTTTCATCTCATGTGGTTCGACATATTCAATAAATACTTAAAGCAAAACTACAATGGCTAAAAGATCTACCAGAACAAAGCATAATAGAAAAATGAACATCATCACAGAACAACATCATATAATAAGCAAATAGTCTCAGCACAATACAACATCGAGTACAGATCCAAATATACAAGATAGTCATAATATCAGAGTATCATAAAGGATGGATAACAAGTAAAGCTATCTATAATATAGCGGATATATCCAAAGCGGAAGCACCGAAGCAAGCTAAGTCCAAAGCAACCTAACCTGAAACAACTCGGTCTGACCCGAGCATAAAATACTCGGGTCAGGCTAGCTAAAAAAATCAGTTAGATAAACTAAACAATAATCATGATAAGATAATGAGGCAACATATAACATAATAATCTCCAAAAGAGAAACATATGTCATGGTACAAAAAAACCAATATCTCTCACATAGAGAAGAAACAAACATCTAAGTAGAGATGTATAACAAGCCTCATATCATCGGCATAACATAAGCACAAGTGCCAGCGCAGGCATAAAACAAGTTCCACAAAGTAGTCGCGCTTATCTCATGTGGTTGCATAAAACCATCACCGAATAGCGCTACACGAGGGAATATAAATCACACAGGAAAAACATTAGCGCGCTAGTACTGTACTCAATCACACAGGAAATATACCTCAGTGACACACCCATCACTTTAGCTAAGGGGCAACACCTAAAGGAGACAGTCCGAAGACACTATCCAGAAGGTGATGAGCCAGAAGGAGACATTCCGAAGACACTATCCCGAAGGTAATAAACCCAGGGGAGACAGTCCGAAGACACTATCCCAAAGGTATCACTCAGGAAACACGCCGTAGTGGTAAAGGCTCGTAGGCCCAGTACTCGTTTACCACTAACAGTAGGAATGTATCACAAACTCTTAGCAAGGAACCCGTAAAGTAGTAACGTGAGTCCCATACCCCAACGTTCGCACTAAACGGTTTACTAACCAATAGTAAGCTTCCACAGTCAAAGCAGTAAAAAGTTCACCTCATGTCATCGGTAAACTAGGCCGAAATGTCAAAACGATCAATCGAATAGGTCGGGGATTAATCGGAAAGATAAACGCGCGGATTCATGGTCCGTGTTTTACCTAACCATTTAATCACCTTTCCACTTCGCTTGAAGTGCATAAGAGTGTATATTTTACTTAGAAAATAGTTGGAGAAAGCGGATTCTTAATCGTTTGAAAACCTCTTTAGAAATAGCCTTTGAAATTCTCCTATTATGGAGTAATTAATTTAATACTTAAAATAATACTAAATAATAATTTCAAAAACAAATTTGATGGAAAATCACATTAAAATTATTTATAAAATCCGTGCATGAAATCTAGAGACAAATCTCAAAGAAATCGGAAAATCTCAAAAAAATAGTCGAAATTATACCAAGTATAAAATCGCTGAAAACAAGTCGAAGTCACTAGTTCGACGGAAGATTTGAACCTGCAAACAGAGTCCAAATGACATGAAAATAGGTAGGAATGTAAACCAACATTCCTGATTAAAACTACAAAAAGAATCGGGCAATTCCGACTTGAAACGAAGAAACTGCATCGTCTCAAAGTCGGACAAAAACCATAAAACTTTGCTGTGCCAAAACAGTCCAAAGGTCCCACTTCGACGACATAGTCGAAGGGTCATATCAACCCAGATCTTGATGAAAATTGGCAGGAGCATAGTACAGTACTTCTACTTTGAAATGCAACAAGAATCCTTCCGTTCTGACTAGAAACGAAGAAATGACAACGTCTCAAAATTGGTCCGACGATAACTGAAAATGATCACTGTTGTAAAACAGTTTCTGGGTGCTACTTCGGCAATAAAAACGAAGTATCTAACGCACCAAAATCTAAACTACACTTTGCCGGATTAAAGATCTCAATCTCATCTTTTCAACGAGATCAAAATCGATGAAATCCGACATAGGACCTGCTCGCAGCGATGTCGCGGGGTTGGACGTTTGAATTAAAATTAATCAATGTTTTTCAAAACAGTTTCTAGGTGCTACTTTGGCAATAAAAACGAAGTTTCAAACGCATCCAGATCTTAACCAAATTTTGCAGAGTTGAAGACGTCGACCTCATCTTTCCCAACGAGATCAATATCGATGAAATCCGACATAGGACGAGCCCGGGATGGCGTCGCAAAGTCGGAGTTCTGCGCCGAAATTTGACTAAGGCCTGTAGCTATGCACTAACTGGCCAAAGATGAAAAACCATAATTTTGGCATAGTAAACTTCAAATTCTGGCAAAATAAATAAAACAAAAGTTGTAGCTTAGTTTCTAAGCTTTCTGGAATGACCAAGATTGTCAAATTCCGATCGGGGATGATAATTCTATGACTAAAACAATTCTCAGATCTAAATTCTATATCATTGTCGTTTTGCTCTGGGGATAGTAGAAATAATGCACAGTTTTGACCAAATTAACTTCAAAATTTCATGAAACTCAAAACATGAAAATTTTAGTCCTATATCTAAGCTTTCCAGAACATCCAAAATTATTAGATTTGGATAAGAAACGAGTAACTTATGGCCTAAATAATTTTAGGCATTTATTTTTATCAACCCTGTAGTTTGTTGTCAGGACAGCAACAAACAAACGTGATTTCGACCATTCAAACCTCAAAATCATGCAAAGCTCAAAACATAGAACTTATGGATTACGAAATAATCTTTCCAGAACATTACGAAAATCCTAATTCCAATTTAAGATGAATGAGATATGCCTAATTTACTAACAGCAATATACTAATTTTAATTTTAGCTAGCATTTATTACCTCAACCAATGCAAGAAAAATATGCATAACCACTTGGTGTGCACTCCAAAAGCTAGAGAGAGGAGATCAAAAGCCTTCATAACAAAAAATCCAAAAACCATGTATTAAAAGTTAATTTCAGAAATTAGAACGAAGATTAGAGAGTGATTAGAGAAGGATTGCTTTACCTTTTAGCTTGTATTAACCTAGATTAGCTATATGGAGAGAAAAATGGATCTTCTACCAAATGGAGGCCATTAATTAGGTTTTTAGGAGATGTTAGGGTTTGAGGAAATTATGAAGAGGAGGATTAGGGTTTAGGGTGGGATTAAGATAATATATAGAGGTGGTAATGGGTTTGGTTTCACTAATTGACCCAATAAGAGAAGTGACATCCTAATGTTCACTAAAACTATTTAATGCTTCATTAGCCAACTAAAACCCACCATTATAAAACCACCCATTTTTTTTCCAAATAACTTTATGTTAAATAAATTAGCCTATCAAAATAAAATCCACTTTTTAGCTCCATTTAAATTAAAATCATAATTTTAATTTATTATTCAGTAATTGCAATCCCGGGTTGTTACAGACTCCCCCCTTAAGAAAATTGTGTCCCTGCATTTCCTTAAATATGTAAGTCGTCTATAACCTCTAATCCATCGAAGAAAAAACAGAAGATAAATATAGATGCTCACCCGTACCTGAAGATGAAAGAAAACCAGGATAAGTATGCTCGATAAATTCTCTGGTCTCCCAAGTGCAGTCCTTAGGATTGGGTGACCATTGAATTTTCACAAGCGGAATCTCTTTGTTTCAAAGGTGTCTGACCTCCGAATCAAGCACATGGAGTGGTTGCTGCTCCCAAGATAGATCGGGTGAGATCTCTAAATCTGGCATGATATGCGGCTCGATAATAGAATCAGGATCACGCACACACTTGCGAAGCTGAGAGACATGGAACACATCATGTATTCTAGAGAAATGAGCAGGTAGAGCCACACGATAAGCAACAGAGCCAATGCGTTCCATGATAGGAAATGGTCTGATATAGCGAGGAGCCAATTTCCCTATAGAACTGAAACGCACAACCCCCTTCATAGGAGATATCCGAATATAGACAAGATCACCAATGGAGAACTCAAGAGGCTTCCTACGGTTGTCCGCGTAGGATTTCTGATGGTCCTGCGCCTTTTTCATTCTATGACAGATAAGAGTAATCATCTCAGAAGATTCCCGAACTGAATTTGGACCAAGAATGAGTTTCTCACTAGATTCTAACCAACACGAAGGAGAGCGACATGACCTTCCGTAAAGAGCTTCGAAAGGAGCCATGCCAATACTGGACTGATAGCTGTTGTTGTAGGAGAACTCCACAAGTGGTAAGTGGTCCTCCCAACTACCCCCGAAATCAAGAATACAACAGCGAAGAAGATGCTCCAATACACGATTCACCCTCTCAGTCTGACCGTCCGTCTGAGGGTGATAAGTAGTAGAAAAGTTCAGCTTTGTGCCCAAAGCTGACTGTAGACACTTCCAGAAGTGGCTAGTGAACAAAGCGTCTCGATCACAAACGATAGAGCTAGGAATGCCATGAAGTCGGACGACTTCTTTCACATAGAGCTTGGCCAACTGAGGTGCAGTCCGAGTGGACTTAATTGGAATAAAATGAGCCGATTTGGTCAAGCGATCAACAATAACCCAGATAGAAGTATGGCCTGACCTCGATCGAGGTAGACCGTCGATGAAATACATAGATATTTGATCCCATTTCCATAATGGAATCTCAAGAGGCTGAAGAAGACCGGATGGACGCTGATGCTCGGCCTTGATTTATTGACAAGTCATGCAACTGCACACATAACTTGCAACATCTCTCTTCAAACCTTCCCAATAATATAACCGACATATATCGGCATACATCTTACTTGAACCGGGATGAATGGTGTACTTAGTGCAATGACACTCGTCCAAAATGTCATGCCTAAGCGATAAATCTGATGGTACCAATATACGGTTCTTCCTGCGAAGACACAAATGAGAATCAATAGAATAATTCAGCAACGCCTCATCATTGGATCCCGACTCAAGAAGATAGATAAGATGCAACAAGTCTGGATCTTGCCGCCGAGCATGGTCAATGCGATCCAGTAAAATAGGTCGAGCTTCCAAACTGGACAATAAGACTCAGAAGACGGAGCTCGATCTTGAATATCGCACACAGAAAGAGTCTTAAGAATATCCCATTCGGCTATTATCATAGAAACTACTGCCGAGTGTTTACGACCGAGCGCATCAGCCACATGATTACCATTTCCAGGGGTATACTGAATGTCTAAGTCATATGAGGCGAGAAACTCAAGCCATCGCTGCTGCCTCATATTGAGATCCTTCTGGATGAATAGATACTTCAGGGATTTGTGATCGGTGTATAGAATGAAGCGTTCACCCAGTAAATAATGGCGCCACGTCTTCAAGGCGAAGATAATAGCGGCCAACTCAAGATCATGAGTTGGATAGCGAACCTCATTCGGATGTAGTTGCCTAGAAGCATATGCAACCACCCAATCCATCTGCATGAGCACGGCACCGAGCCCGCTACTACAAGCGTCGGTGTAGACAACAAGATCATGGTTTCCCTTGGGAACCACTAGAATAGGAGCATGAGTGAGAAGTTCCTTCAATCGCTGAAAAGAATCTTCACACTTGTCTGACCAGACATAACGAACACCCTTACGAGTCAGGCTCGTAAGCGGAAGAACAACACGTGAGAAATCCTTTATGAACCGACGGTAATAACCCGCCAGTCCTAGGAAGCTGCGAATCTTATGTACGTTCTCAGGCCGCTTCCAGTTTTGAACGGCTTCGATCTTCGCGGGATCGACATATATGCCTTCAGAAGATACTACGTGGCCTAAGAACTTGACCCTGCTCTCCCAAAAGTGACACTTGGAGAACTTGGCCTTAAGCTGATGCTGACGAAGTATATCCAAGACAATCCTCAGGTGTTGAGTATGCTCTGTCTCAGATCTAGAATATATCAGAATGTCGTCGATGAATACCAGAACAAACTTATCGAGACATTCTCGGAATACTCGATTCATAAGATCGACGAAGAAAGCTGGAGCATTCGTCAAACCGAATGGCATGACTAACCACTTGAATGAACCATATCGAGTGCGGAAAGCAGTAAGCGGAACGCTATCATCCGCAACTCCGAGCTGATGAAAACAGGTGGCAAGGTCAAGCTGAGAAAAGACCTTCGCACCTCTCAACTGATCAAACATATCGTCCGTCTGTGGCAATGGATAACGATTCCTGATGGTCACCTCATTAAGCTTGCGGTAATCGATGCAAAGCCTAAGAGAGCCATCGGACTTCTTCACGAAGACCACTGCAGCACCTCATGGCGAACAACTGGACTGAATAAACTGCTTCGCCTCGAGCTTTACCAACTGCTTCTTGAGTTCCTTATTTTCTTTCGTAGACATCCTTGTGGGAGGACGACTAACTGGATGAGAGCCTGGAATGAGATCGATGCGGAACTCAATAGCCCGCTTCAGCGGTAGACTCGATACTGCCTCAAAGATATCGGGATAATCCCGAACAACTGGAATACGAGATATAGCACACTCATCATCTCGTGAATCAAGAGCGAATAGAGTAGCTTCGGAAATCTCAACATCTCGAAGAACAAGAGCCAAAGGAGCGGATGAGTCAGGGTGATGAAGAAATAATATCCGCTCTGAACAGATAATCTTGGCATCGTACCGAACGAGCCAATCCATACCCAGAATCATGTCGAAACCCAAAGAATCCATAACATGCAAATTTGCAACGAAAGAAAAGCCACATAACTCAATATCAACATTCTCACAAAGGAGACTAAGGGTCTTGGATCCACCAATCGGATTTACAATCCTCAGAGAAGAAACCAAACAAGAAACATCCAAAGACATAACATCAACTAGTTCTTTTGATACGAATGAGTGAGAGGCACCCATATCAAAGAGAACTCTAATAGATCTACCATGAAATAGAATAGAGCCTTCGAGAATGGAAGGATGCGTACCTTAAGGCTGAGTAGAATCTATAGAAGCCTTGGCATCATTAAGCTTGCCAGATCTAGGTGGTGCAGTAGGACAAGCAGAGATAAGATGACCCTCCTTCTTGCAATAGCGGCAAGCGAGGGGTCTGGGACACTCTCTAACAAAGTGATCTGGAGAACCGCAGTTGAAACACTTCCTCACGGAAGGTGTTCCACTGGTCTGGGACTGAGGCTGAGAGTCATAACTGATCGCTTTCTTCTTCTTAGGAGCAGAAGAAGAACCAGGTTTGCGGGAAGAAAACCCCTTCTTGTTGGGGTTTGCGGAAACCTCAACACTATCATCGCTATCCCCTTCCTTCTTGACTGCTTCAAGGTCTAGCGCTGAGTCAACAAGCTCTTCGAAGGAGAGCTTGAGCTGTGACATTAAAGACTTCTTAAGATATTTCTTAAGACCTTCCATAAATTTTAGATTCTTCTTGTAGGGTGTGCTGATGAACTCAAGGCCATACATGGACAGGGCCTCGAAAGAAGAAACATAGTCTGAAACAGTAGACTTCCCTTGCTTGAGATCAATGAAGCGGCGAGCAAGAGAAATCTTCTTGGACTCTGGAACGAACTTGAGCTCGAAATGCTCACGGAACTGAGCCCAAGAAAGTGTGGTCTCATCGACCTTGGCAATAAGAAGCTCATACCAATCCAAGGCACGACTCTGAAGCTGACTGGAAGCAACAAGAACATGGTCATGGTCAGAAATTCCCATGCAAGTAAAGATGCGCTCGCATACACGGATCCATGACTGGACCTCAAGAACTGTCTCGGAGCCACTGAACGGCTTGCCACCAAGATGAGTGAAATAGCTGCAGAGGCGTGCAAAAGCTGACTTGCGTGGAGCATCAGAGGCTGGAGTAGAAGTATGGGAGTGAGAATTCCGAACCAGCTCCATGATCTGATCGGTAGTCATGAATACGCCCTTCGGTTGTGGGTTACTAATTGCCCTACAGCACCGGAGCGACGAGTGTTCCTCCTTCTTCCAGACATACTGAAAGTAAGAGAAAGAAAAGAAGAAAAAAAAGAGTTAAGCATGATTCGAAGATAGATAATTCATTAAGGGATATTACGGAATATAAACGCATTCCTGAACATATTCCTAACTTATCTATCCAGAGGCACAAGGAAGGGATTCGTAATATTCGAATCATACTAGGATGTATTGTACTAAGTATATCTGTTCTGTGTTTATTATGCTTAGTCGTGGACCTCGCTTTGATACCAAAATGTAACACCCCACTCCGAGAGCCTCATTAACAAAGAGTATTATATGGATAATACCGTCTGCTAATGCGGACAATAGAGTATAATGGAAGCGACCATGTGTAATCTTACTTTAACTATCTACTGAACACGTCGAAAAGTGGAATTTTTTTTTCATCTCATGTGGTTCGACATATTCAATAAATACTTAAAGCAAAACTACAATGGCTAAAAGATGTGAGGACCCGCAAATCCATACTCCTTGAATATACACTAATCTCCATAGATTAACTCAAGATGAACAGAAATACGAATGCTCAATGTTTAAGAAAAAGAAAAAGAGACAGAAGAAGAGAGAAAAGATAGAAAATAGAGAGAAAAGAAAATAGAACGGAACAGAAAACAAACAACAATATCAGAATCTCACAATCGCAGCGGAACAACATATAATAGATAAATGAATAATCTTTAAACAAAGAACTATATCAGTTATTACATTTTATACATTACATTTCATTACATCATATCATCAGAGTGTACAACAAAAACAACATCAAACAACGGAAAAGAAATACTATGTACTAGTAATACGCCATGCCATCCAGCTTGCCTCCAGCAACTCCAGAAATATCCTGATAAACCTTAACTCTTGACTGCCCGTGTGGAAATTGGTGGGCACCCAGAGTTTAGGAAGGAAAACAATAAACTCCGAGTCAGTCATGTGACTGGTGTGAGAACTCAAAATAGTTTATTTAACTTTAAAATCAAAATAGAGGAATATTTTTAAAGTCAATTCGCAATGCTTTTGAAAATGAGACTACCATAAGGCCTCCCCCACACACACACACAATGCAAACGCAGAATCGGAGGAGATTTCTCCTTATGATAGTCAAAGATGCTTGATAGCATTAAAAAGAACATTTGATATTATTACTAGTGCATAGTGTAGGAAAAATTCATTTCAAAAATAAAGATATAAATCTTAGCCAGCATAGGCATTCCGCACTTATGCCTACTATAGCTACCATGTTCAATAGCAGGTTACCGCCACATTCCATGGCAGGTTATACAACTAAAACCGTACAAGATCGTATTGTTTCTTTGGATTTCCAACGAATGGTCAGGCCAAGGAACTTCCCATTGCCACATGAGAACGCCTCTGGAAGGACGTCCCCGAGAACCAAACCGGATCTCTGCCAACACAACGCCGGGTTACCCCTAACTGGGTAACTACTGACACGAGTATGCCATCCCCCGGTCCTTTGGGACCTTTAACCGAGCACTCGTCACCATCATCACACAATCATAAATAAAGTGTTTCAACATGAGTAAGTATCTGGGCTCCATACCATGATACCACCCTTTTCCAGAAGGAAATGCACATACCCTAAAGGGAGCTACCCCTCATAACCTTGCCGCATCTTTCCTGTTTTGACCATTCCGGGGTGTGAGGCTCGACGAAGTCTCGTCCACAAAGCCACGCTTTATACAAAGCTGTGCATTGGGTCAACAAATGATCATAGAAATGATCACCAAGATAGACGATCAAACAAATGATCCTATCACAAATGATCAACACAATGATCATTTCACAGCAACACTCAGCATGTCACATAACCAAATTGGGAATATATCGCTGAAAACCTTCAACTATATAACCTCTGAGCTCGTACGTCTCAGAGAAGGGTGTTAAGCTAAGAGAATAAATTCTCCGCCACCAACAGAAATATATTTGAAAGAAATCGGCTTTATATCTCAATTTGTAATGTCAGACATACTATCCATACAAGTCTGTTCCGGGCTCGAACAGAACCGAAGGCACTTACAAAGAAGTCCTTGCAATCCGGATGTCCACAATCTTGATCGGATTCCCCATCACATATGGAGAACTCTATACCGGAGCAACTCGGTGCAGAGTCAATCGACAGGTCATCCTATCGCTCTCGCAAATACCCGGTCTTCAACACCGATCTTCAATGCTATCCATTACGTCGTATCACTATTCGGAATGGGTAATCCGAATAACGAGCGCAATAATTTAAAAATAAGTGTGGCATTCAAATTCAGCAAATCACAACAAATACCTTTCAAAGGTAAATATTGATAGTCGGTTATTGAACTATCAATGGATATGCACAACATCACCAGATTCCAAATTATTTATTTCTCAAAAATATCTTTACAAGATATATGTTTCAATACCTCAAAAATAAATCAATATTTATTTTTTTAAACAAATTCCACTTTCTTTTATAAATTCCTTAGTGAATTTATATTTCACAATATCTACTGATATCCGATTTCAATTATTCATTTTCCATTTATCTTTAAAAAGATAAATTCTCAAAATATTCACTTTATATTGGAAAACATTTCGATACTTACTTAATAAGTAATTCACAAATCCATTTATTTTCAACACTTGGAAAATATTCAGTATACTTAAATCGAAATTAAGTATATATTTCATTCTTTAAGGAAATCATTCTCTTAAACATATTTATTTGGGCCAAAACGAATGTTGCTTAAAACATCGTTACGACAACCCAAAATCACTAGTATAGGGATTTGAAATTAAAATAGATATATAAATCCTAATACTATACAAAACATTTCCTTTCGGAAATCATTTATAATAATAACAGTGTTATAGTCCATTATTTCCTTCTATTTCTCGAAAACGTCTATTTCAACAATGAATGTTGAAATCTATGGTTTCGAATCTTAACATATTTTTAAAACATCGTTAGATCGTTTTAATTCTATTTAAAACATCACAATCAAAGCAATTTCTTTAACATATTATTCACTATTCAAAAACGTGAATACACTACGTTAACCAATTTCATCATTTCTATTCATTTTATTTTAAAAGATTATTCACTGTCTAAAACGTGAATATAACTCCATAAATAAGTTATACAATTTACTTATCAAAATAAGTCGTTTGCAAATTTATAAAACAATGTTTATAAATTCCACTTCTATTTATTTTATAACAACTTTCTTTTATAAATCTCCTTTATTAACCTATCCAATTTATAACTTAATTATAAACCAAAAGTCCATAATGTAAGTTAAATACTTATAATTTATTTGTTTACAAAATCCTTCTTTTTAAACTTCCCAAATTATAAATCTTATAACTTATAAGATTCACTTATTTACCCAAATCTATTCTTTTAATAACTTTACAAATTTTATAAACCTACTTCTTATAAAATTCCATTTATAACTTCACCGTTTATAATTCTATAAATTTCATTCATTTATGAAATTCATTCACAATTCATTCTAACACTTATAAAAACTCGTTTTATACTTCAAATATTTTAGTTTATAAATATCAATTTATAAATCTCTTATATAAATCAATTTATACTATTTTTTTAAAACATCTTTAAACTCCTTTATAATTTCATCATTCTGATTTATAAAATAATTAAATTTTATAAATCCTATATTTTCAACTTTTTATAATAAATTCAAAAATCCCAATTTAAACTATTTTATAAAATCATCAACCCATATTGTCAAAAATCAGTTTTTAACTATATTTCTCAAAAATCATAATTTTATAACATAAAAATTACAACGTTATTTATTTATAATGGATCAATTCCAAAAATTTTTTATAAACGTTTTCTTTCAAAAATCACTTTAAAAATCATTTTAAAATTCCAAATTTGGTCCAATGATGCTACATACCAAATAGTCAATCATGACAACAACGATATCATATATCGATATGATAATCAACGAATATCAAAATATCCATAATCAAATAAATACTGTTGAGGAATCCAGTTGGATCCCTCCAACCTGTTTTCCTGCATCCACAAACATTAGCACAATACCAATTCCGTTCCAGTATGAAATTATCGCGGTATATGGGATTTAAAATATTATCCGCTTAATAGACGGCGCAATAGGGTCTCATCCGCTATATACTGCGGGAAATCAACAACTGCAATATATACATATGCCAATATATATATATATATATATATATATTGCTATTATATATAATACCAATTTCACTGTTTATGAAATATTCGCGGTATATGTTTTTAATAAATAATATCCGCTTACTAACGGCGTATAATGTCTATTTTAACAATCAATAGATAACAATCATCATTCAAACATACATTCAAGAATTTTAAATCTAACTATTTAAAATAAAAATCGAAACTATTCGATTGAGTGAGAAGTTCTCACCTTGATTTCAATTTCGTTTTAGCAATTTATTTCGAATAAAATTAAACGGACGTTTAATTTTACCCGAAATTCTCACTAACTCCAAACGACTCCAATCCAATTCCATAGCGTAGTGCTCGTCCATACGATTCCAACGCTTCCTGTTTCGCGCGTTTTCGACCTCGTATGAAAAAGTTATGATTTATGAAGTTACACGAATTTTATATAACAATTTACAACAATTTCTTTTTATATTTTAACCTTGCTTCTAATCTAAGCAGTAGATCTCACTTCCTGCCATTATGACCGTTCCCCTTTTTCTTCCCAAACTCACGCAAATATCCTACAGGCCGACCACGTTGAAACCCATAACATAAATTAGGGTTAGAGACCGCGACCTCCACGAACACCGATAAGTTGATCAACCACCCTCACGTCGTGCGCCTCCACGAACACCACCTTCGGCCCAAACCCTATGCAACTCGGCCATCCCCAGCTTGAGAAAGACGAGCTCGAACGCATGACCCTCAAGGCCAAATTGCCGATGATCCACTGCTCCAATTACGATCATGACCGTTGAACATGAAGTACACGAGGAGATCTACAAGTTTCGTGTTGAAGGATTCTTGAATTGGTTGATGGATTTGGAGGATTTGAGGGAGGAATAGGAGATGATTTCGGCCATTGATGAAAGGGGGCGGCGGCTCTGAATAGAAATAGGGTTAGGGTTTAAGTTTTCTAAAATTTGTGAAGAGGATGGTCTATTTATAGAAAATCGAACGAAACACTATTCATTTTGGATTTTCCAAACTCCGATTCACACGCGGTGACCGGCGTTTCTAGGGTTTACCCCGCATTCCGGACACAATGGAACGGGTTTCAGAAGCTAATTCGGTCATCTGTGCGAGTTATGGCTATAAATGTTCAATTTAAATTAAACCGATTTAAACGATTTTCTAGGCGTTTTAGCTTACACCGGACAAACGATAAATCCGATTGACTTGAAATTTGAAACCATACAATAATATCACATTACGGATCCGATGAAACTGGTTTTTTCGAAATCCGAGACTGTTTGAAAAATGACTATTTTAACTCGCCAAATTAATATTAAAACAATTTCGATGCGTTTCGAGCTGCCACGATCAAACGATAACTCCGATTGCTACGAAAATTGAAATCCGGTAATAACTAACTATTACGGATCCAATGGAACTGGTCTCGTCCAATTCTGAGACTGTTCGAAAATTGGCTATTTTCACTAGTCGATTAAATATTAAAATATTCAATTTTCACAAATTAACTTTTAATTCGATTTTAAAAGTTCTAAAATATCATTCTAACTCCAACATGATAAAATAAAATTTTACAAATCATTTTCAATCATATTTGACCCGATTTTCAATTATTTCCGTATTTTCACATATTAAATTATCGATTTAATTATCCAATTAAATCCAATTATTCGAAATAAAATTTATTCGACTTATAAATTTCACTTATTAATATTTAAAATTAATTAAATATACAAATTTTAATTAATAAAAATTCTGGGTCGTTACATACTTCCCCCTTAAAAGAATTTCGTCCTCGAAATTAACAAATAAGAAAAGTTACAGAATCCATTAACTTTCCATAAATCCATAGTTAAACTTCTTACAATAACTTTACTAAGTTTCAAATCATACTTAGTTATCTTTTCAAAAACAAATACTATTGTTTAACTTTCAATTTCAAATCAAAATTTAGTTTTCACAAAATTTTCCAATTTTCTCAAATATTTTCTAACGCCTTAAATTTTCGGAAAAATTCGCCATAGTCTCCTTTGCGCGGCTCGATCCGAAAAAAAATGACAGTATATATATCACAAATATACATCTCATCAAGTAATGAGGCATCCCGCAGGGAAAAAAGTATAAAAGTACGATATTTAATCCAAGATATGTACCTTATATTTTATTAGCGAGCATATAAGGCTAATATAGCGCGAAAGCGAGCTCCAAATGCGAAGCAAACGCGATCCACACCTACTAAACACTCAACAAACAACATGAGAACATGTATCTAGACAATAGTATCAATATACAACATATAGCAACATAACAACTATATATGCCAAAATAGCAAATGCAATAAAAGCAATATGTTCAACCATCAACCAACTAACATCCAACTAGCATTCATAACCAATAAATATTCATTCATATTCTCATTAATATTCAATGAAATAGGTTTTTAATTTAATCACATTCGATTCATTAACAGTGGATGTTTTCACTAACATTCATTTTCAATTAGTTTATATTCACTAATTTATATTCAAGTTGGTTCACTTCCAAATCAAATTCAATTCTATTTAAGATTCACTTAACTTCCAATTGAATTTCAATTACTTTAGCTTCCAATTTCATTAACTCAATTTCATTAATACATAATGAATTATATACAATCAACTAACAATCATATAACAACCAATGTATATTAATTACAACCAAATTCCTTTGCTTATATTCATTCAGTTTGGTTTAACACCATCACTTTCAATTGGTTTAATTAAATTGATTTTCATTCAATCTTTTAACTTTCAATAACATTAGATTTTTAATGAATTAACACTTACACTTACATTCATTATTTCATATCAACTTAATTTACATTCAATTGATTAACTTACATTTAATCCATTCATTCAATTCAATTACTAAAGTTGAATTTCATTTTTATTGCAACTCATATTCATAAATATATTCATATAGTTTCACTTCTTATATATATAAGTTTATTTCACAATTGTAAATCACTTTAATTACAATTCAATTCTTATAATTCTTTTTGCTTATACAATTAATCTTTTATTTAGATTATTCAAACAACTAAACAATCAACTTATATACACTTTAATAATTCTGAAAAATCATTTCTTTATATACAAAATATACTCAAGGTAAAATTATTTCATTTACCCAATTTTAAAACAATATCGTGTCGGTTTATCTTGTTTAAGAGTTTAGAAACCCCTATCTACGATAGTTAGCTAGACTACATCGACTGGAATCTATAAACAATCAACCGATAAGTCAACACAATACAAAATAATTTTATATTCACTAACAAATACGCTCTCATAACTATTATTGCACTCAAACTCATTCTAGAGTACTACTGACTCTATCTCTAATGAGTAACACCCAACAGAACCATGGTTGTCGCTTAACCATAAGCTCTGATACCACCTGTGAGGACCCGCAAATCCGAACTCCTTGAATATACACTAATCTCCATAGATTAACTCAAGATGAACAGAAATACGAATGCTCAATGTTTAAGAAAAAGAAAAGGAGACAGAAGAAGAGAGAAAAGATAGAAAATAGAGAGAAAAGAAAATAGAACGGAACAGAAAACAAACAACAATATCAGAATCTCACAATCGCAGCGGAACAACATATAATAGATAAATGAATAATCTTTAAACAAAGAACTATATCAGTTATTACATTTTATACATTACATTTCATTACATCATATCATCAGAGTGTACAACAACAAACAACATCAAACAGCGGAAAGGAAATACTATATACTAGTAATACGCCATGCCATCCAGCTTGCCTCCAGCAACTCCAGAAATATCCTGATAAACCTTAACTCTTGACTGCCCGTGTGGAAATTGGTGGGCACCCAGAGTTTAGGAAGGAAAACAATAAACTCCGAGTTAGTCATGTGACTGGTGTGAGAACTCAAAACAGTTTATTTAACTTTAAAATCAAAATAGAGGAATATTTTTAAAGTCAATTCGCAATGCTTTTGAAAATGAGACTACCATAAGGCCTCGCACACACACACACAATGCAAACGCAGAATCGGAGGAGACTTCTCCTTATGATAGTCAAAGATGCTTGATACGCATTAAAAAGAACATTTGATATTATTACTAGTGCATAGTGTAGGAAAAATTCATTTTGAAAATAAAGATATAAATCTTAGCCAGCATAGGCATTCCACACTTATGCCTACTATAGCTACCATGTTCCATAGCAGGTTACCGCCACATTCCATGGCAGGTTATACAACTAAAACCGTACAAGATCGTATTGTTTCTTTGGATTTCCAACGAATGGTCAGGCCAAGGAACTTCCCATTGCCACATGAGAACGCCTCTGGAAGGACGTCCCCGAGAACCAAACCGGATCTCTGCCAACACAAGGCCGGGTTACCCTTAACTGGGTAACTACTGACACGAGTATGCCATCACCCGGTCCTTTGGGACCTTTAACCGAGCGCTCGTCACCATCATCACACAATCATAAATAAAGTGTTTCAACATGAGTAAGTATCTGGGCTCCATACCATGATACCACCCTTTTCCAAAAGGAAATGCACATACCCTAAAGGGAGCTATCCCTCATAACCTTGCCGCATCTTTCCTGTTTTGACCATTCCGGGGTGTGAGGCTCGACGAAGTCTCGTCCACAAAGCCACACTTTATACAAAGCTGTGCTTTGGGTCAACAAATGATCATAGAAATGATCACCAAGATAGACGATCAAACAAATGATCCTATCACAAATGATCAACACAATGATCATTTCACAGCAACACTCAGCATGTCACATAACCAAATTGGGAATATATCGCTGAAAACCTTCAACTATATAACCTCTGAGCTCGTACGTCTCAGAGAAGGGTGTTAAGCTAAGAGAATAAATTCTCCGCCACCAACAGAAATATATTTGAAAGAAATCGGCTTTATATCTCAATTTGTAATGTCAGACATACTATCCATACAAGTCTGTTCCGGGCTCGAACAGAACCGAAGGCACTTACAAAGAAGTCCTTGCAATCCGGATATCCACAATCTTGATCGGATTCCCCATCACATATGGAGAACTCTATACCGGAGCAACTCGGTGCAGAGTCAATCGACAGGTCATCCTATCGCTCTCGCAAATACCCGATCTTCAACACCGATCTTCAATGCTATCCATTACGTCATATCACTATTCGGAATGGGTAATCCGAATAACGAGCGCAATAATTTAAAAATAAGTGTGGCATTCAAATTCAGCAAATCACAACAAATACCTTTCAAAGGTAAATATTGATAGTCGGTTATTGAACTATCAATGGATATGCACAACATCACCAGATTCCAAATTATTTATTTCTCAAAAATATCTTTACAAGATATATGTTTCAATACCTCAAAAATAAATCAATATTTATTTTTTTAAACAAATTCCACTTTCTTTTATAAATTCCTTAGTGAATTTATATTTCACAATATCTACTGATATCCGATTTCAATTATTCATTTTCCATTTATCTTTAAAAAGATAAATTCTCAAAATATTCACTTTATATTGGAAAACATTTCGATACTTACTTAATAAGTAATTCACAAATCCATTTATTTTCAACACTTGGAAAATATTCAGTATACTTAAATCGAAATTAAGTATATATTTCATTCTTTAAGGAAATCATTCTCTTAAACATATTTATTTGGGCCAAAACGAATGTTGCTTAAAACATCGTTACGACAACCCAAAATCACTAGTATAGGGATTTGAAATTAAAATAGATATATAAATCCTAATACTATACAAAACATTTCCTTTCGGAAATCATTTATAATAATAACAGTGTTATAGTCCATTATTTCCTTCTATTTCTCGAAAACGTCTATTTCAACAATGAATGTTGAAATCTATGGTTTCGAATCTTAACATATTTTTAAAACATCGTTAGATCGTTTTAATTCTATTTAAAACATCACAATCAAAGCAATTTCTTTAACATATTATTCACTATTCAAAAACGTGAATACACTACGTTAACCAATTTCATCATTTCTATTCATTTTATTTTAAAAGATTATTCACTGTCTAAAACGTGAATATAACTCCATAAATAAGTTATACAATTTACTTATCAAAATAAGTCGTTTGCAAATTTATAAAACAATGTTTATAAATTCCACTTCTATTTATTTTATAACAACTTTCTTTTATAAATCTCCTTTATTAACCTATCCAATTTATAACTTAATTATAAACCAAAAGTCCATAATGTAAGTTAAATACTTATAATTTATTTGTTTACAAAATCCTTCTTTTTAAACTTCCCAAATTATAAATCTTATAACTTATAAGATTCACTTATTTACCCAAATCTATTCTTTTAATAACTTTACAAATTTTATAAACCTACTTCTTATAAAATTCCATTTATAACTTCACCGTTTATAATTCTATAAATTTCATTCATTTATGAAATTCATTCACAATTCATTCTAACACTTATAAAAACTCGTTTTATACTTCAAATATTTTAGTTTATAAATATCAATTTATAAATCTCTTATATAAATCAATTTATACTATTTTTTTAAAACATCTTTAAACTCCTTTATAATTTCATCATTCTGATTTATAAAATAATTAAATTTTATAAATCCTATATTTTCAACTTTTTATAATAAATTCAAAAATCCCAATTTAAACTATTTTATAAAATCATCAACCCATATTGTCAAAAATCAGTTTTTAACTATATTTCTCAAAAATCATAATTTTATAACATAAAAATTACAACGTTATTTATTTATAATGGATCAATTCCAAAAAATTTTTATAAACGTTTTCTTTCAAAAATCACTTTAAAAATCATTTTAAAATTCCAAATTTGGTCCAATGATGCTACATACCAAATAGTCAATCATGACAACAACGATATCATATATCGATATGATAATCAACGAATATCAAAATATCCATAATCAAATAAATACTGTTGAGGAATCCAGTTGGATCCCTCCAACCTGTTTTCCTGCATCCACAAACATTAGCACAATACCAATTCCGTTCCAGTATGAAATTATCGCGGTATATGGGATTTAAAATATTATCCGCTTAATAGACGGTGCAATAGGTCTCATCCGCTATATACTGTGGGAAATCAACAACTGCAATATATACATATGCCAATATATATATATTTTGCTATTATATATAATACCAATTTCGCTGTTTATGAAATATTCGCGGTATATATTTTTAATAAATAACATCCGCTTACTAACGGCGTATAATGTCTATTTTAACAATCAATAGATAACAATCATCATTCAAACATACATTCAAGAATTTTAAATCTAACTATTTAAAATAAAAATCGAAACTATTCGATTGAGTGAGAAGTTCTCACCTTGATTTCAATTTCGTTTTAGCAATTTATTTCGAATAAAATTAAACGGACGTTTAATTTTACCCGAAATTCTCACTAACTCCAAACGACTCCAATCCAATTCCATAGCGTAGTGCTCGTCCATACGATTCCAACGCTTCCTGTTTCGCGCGTTTTCGACCTCGTATGAAAAAGTTATGATTTTATGAAGTTACACGAATTTTATATAATAATTTACAACAATTTCTTTTTATATTTTAACCTTGCTTCTAATCTATGCCGTAGATCTCACTTCCTGCCATCATGAACGTTCCCCTTTTTCTTCCCAAACTCACGCAAATATCCTACAGGCCGACCACGTTGAAACCCATAACATAAATTAGGGTTAGAGATCGCGACCTCTACGAACACCGATAAGTTGATCAACCACCCTCAGATCATGCGCCTCCACGAACACCACCTTCGGCCCAAACCCTATGCAACTCGGCCATCCCCAGCTTGAGAAAGACGAGCTCAAACGCGTGACCCTCAAGGCCAAATTGCCGATGATCCACTTCTCCAATTACGATCATGACCGTTGAACATGAAGTACTCGAGGAGATCTATAAGTTTCGTGTTGAAGGATTCTTGAATTGGTTGATGGATTTGGAGGATTTGAGGGAGGAATAGGAGATTATTTCAGCCATTGATGAAAGGGGGTGGCGGCTCTGAATAGAATTAGGGTTAGGGTTTAATTTTTCTAAAATTTGTGAAGAGGATGGTCTATTTATAGAAAATCGAACGAAACACTATTCATTTTGGATTTTCCAAACTCCGATTCACGCGCGGTGACCGGCGTTTCTAGGGTTTACCCCGCGTTTCGGACACAATGGAATAGGTTTCAAAAGCTAATTCGGTCATCTGTGCGAGTTATGGCTATAAACGTTCAATTTAAATTAAACCGTTTTAAATGATTTTCTAGGCGTTTTAGCTTACACCGGACAAACGATAATCCGATTGACTTGAAATTTGAAACCATACAATAATATCACATTACGGATCCGATGAAACCGGTTTCGTCGAAATCGGAGACTGTTTGAAAAATGACTATTTTAACTCGCCAAATTAATATTAAAACAATTTCGATGCGTTTCGAGCTGCCACGATCAAACGATAACTCCGATTGCTACGAAAATTGAAATCCAATAATAACTAACTATTACGGATCTAATGGAACTGGTCTCGTCCAATTCTGAGACTGTTCGAAAATTGGCTATTTTCACTAGTCGATTAAATATTAAAATATTCAATTTTCACAAATTAACTTTTAATTCGATTTTAAAAGTTCTAAAATATCATTCTAACTCCAACATGATAAAATAAAATTTTACAAATCATTTTCAATCATATTTGACCCGATTTTCAATTATTTCCGTATTTTCACATATTAAATTATCGATTTAATTATCCAATTAAATCCAATTATTCGAAATAAAATTTATTCGACTTATAAATTTCACTTATTAATATTTAAAATTAATTAAATATACAAATTTTAATTAATAAAAATTCTGGGTCGTTACAAAAGATCTATCAGAACAAAGCATAATAGAAAAATGAACATCATCACAGAACGACATCATATAATAAGCAAATAGTCTCAGCACACTACAACATCGAGTACGGATCCAAATATACAAGATAGTCATAATATCAGAGTATCATAAAGGATGGATAACAAGTAAAGTTATCTATAATATAGCGGATATATCCAAAGCGGAAGCACCGAAGCAAGTTAAGTCCAAAGCGACCTAACCTGAAATAACTCGGTCTGACCCGAGCATAAAATACTTGGGTCAGGCTAGCTAAACAAATCAGTTAGATAAACTAAACAATAATCATGATAAGATAATGAGGCAACATATAACATAATAATCTCCAAAAGAGAAACATATATCATGGTACAAAAAAAACCAATATCTCTCACATAGAGAAGAAACAAACATCTAAGTAGAGATGTATAACAAGCCTCATATCATCGGCATAACATAAACACAAGTGCCAGCGTAGGCATAAAACAAGTTCCACAAAGTAGTCATGCTTATCTCGTATGGTTGCATAAAACCACCACCGAATGGCGCTACACGAGGGAATATAAATCACACAGGAAAAACATTAGCGCGCTAGTACTGTACTCAATCACATAGGAAATATACCTCAGTGACACACCCATCACTTTAGCTAAGGGGAAACACCTAAAGGAGACAGTACGAAGACACTATCCAGAAGGTGATGAGCCAGAAGGAGACAGTCCAAAGATACTATCCCAAAGGAAATATACCCAAGGGAGATAGTCCGAAGACACTATCCCAAAGGTATCACTCAGGAAACACGCCGTAGTGGTAAAGGCTCATAGGCCCAGTACTCGTTTACCACTAACGGTAGGAATGTGTCACAAACTCTTAGCAAGGAACCCGTAAAGTAGTAACGTGAGTCCCATACCCCAACGTTCGCACTAAACGGTTTACTAACCAATAGTAAGCTTCCACACTCAAAGCAGTAAAAAGTTCACCTCATGTCATCGGTAAACTAGGCCAAAAGGCCAAAACGATCAATCGAATAGGTCGGGGATTAATCGGAAAGATAAACGCGCGAATTCATGGTCCGTGTTTTACCTAACCATTTAATCACCTTTCCACTTCGCTTGAAGTGCAGAAGAGTGTATATTTTACTTAGAAAATAGTTGGAGAAAGCGGATTCTTAATCGTTTGAAAACCTCTTTAGAAATAGGATTTGAAATTCTCCTATTATGGAGTAATTAATTTAATACTTAAAATAATACTAAATAATAATTTCAAAAGCAAATTTAATAGAAAATCACTTTAAAATTATTTATAAAATCCGTGCATGAAATCTAGAGAAAAATCTCAAAGAAATCGGAAAATCTCAGAAAAATAGTCGAAATTATACCAAGTATAAAATCGCTGAAAACAAGTCGAAGTCACTAGTTCGACGACAGATTTGAACCTGCAAACAGAGTCCAAATTATATGAAAGTAGACCAACTTCCCTGCTCCAAACTGAAAAAAGAATCGGGCAATTCCGACTTGAAACGAAGAAACTGCGTCGTCTCAAAGTCGGACAAAAATCATAAAACTTTGCCGTGTGAAAACAGTCCAAAGGTCCCAATTCGACGACATAGTCGAAGGGTCATATCAACCCAGATCTTGATGAAAATTGGCAAGAGCATAGTACAGTACTCCTACTTTGATATGAAACAAGAATCGTTTGGTTCCGACTTGAAACGAAGAAATGACAACGCCTCAAAATTGGTCCGACGATAACTGAAAATGATCAATGTTGTAAAACAGTTTCTGGGTGCTACTTCGACAATAAAAACGAAGTATCTAACGCATCCAGATCTAAACCAAACTTTTATGGATTGAAGATCTCGATATCATATTTTCAACGAGAACAAAATCGATGAAATCCGACATAGGACCTGTTCGCAGCGAGGCCGCGAAGTTGGACGTTTGAATTAAAATAAATCAATGTTTTTCAAAACAGTTTCTATGTGCTACTTTGGCAATAAAAACGAAGTATCAAACGCACCCAGATCTTAACCAAATTTTGCAGAGTTGAAGACCTCGACCTCATCTTTCCAACGAGATTATAATCGTTGAAATCCGACATTGGACGAGCCCGGGATGGCGTCGCAAAGTCGGGGTTCTGCGCCGAAATCTGACTAAGGCCTGTAGCTATGCACTAACAGGCCAGAGATGAAAAACCATAATTTTGGCATAGTAAACTTCAAATTCTGGCAAAATGAATAAAATAAAAGTTGTAGCTTAGTTTCAAAGATTTACGGAATGACCAAGATTGTCAAATTCTGATCAGGGATGAAAATTCTATGACTAAAACAATCTCAGATCTAAATTCTATATCACTGTCGTTTTGCTCTCAGGATAGTGGAAAGAATGCACAGTTTTGACCAAATTAACTTCAAAATTTCATGAAACTCAAAACATGAAAATTTTAGCCCTATATCTATGCTTTGCAGAACATCCGAAATTATTAGATTTGGATAAGAAACGAGTAACTTATGGCCAAATAAATTTTAGGTTTTTATTTTTATCAACCCCGTAGTTTGTTGTCAGGACAGCAATAAACAAACGTGATTTCGGCCATTCAAACCTCAAAATCATGCAAAGCTCAAAACATAGAAGTTATAGATTACGAAATAAGATTTTCAGAACATTAAGAAAATCCTAATTCTGGTTTAAGATGAATGAGATATTCCTAATTTACTAACAGCAATATACTAATTTTAATTTTAGCTAGCATTTATTACCTCAACCAATGCAAGAAAAATAAGCACAATCACTTGGTGTGCACTACAAAAGATAGAGAGAGGAGATCAAGAGCCTTCATAACAAAATAAACCAAAAACCATGTATTAAAAATTAATTTCAGAAATTAGAATGAAGATTAGAGAGTGATTAGAGAAGGATTGCTTTACCTTTTAGCTTGTATTAACCTAGATTAGCTATGTGGAGAGGAAAATGGATCTTCTACCAAGTAGAGGCCATTAATTAGGTTTTTAGGAGATGTTTAGGGTTTGAGGAAATTATGAAGAGGAGGGTTAAGGTTTAGGGTGGGTTTAAGATAATATATAGAGGTGGTAATGGGTTTGGTTTCACTAATTGACCCAATAAGGGAAGTGACATCCTAATGTTCACTAAAACTATTTAATGCTTCATTAGCCAACTAAAACCCTCCATTATAAAACCACCCTTTTTTTCCAAATAACTTTATTTTAAAGAAATTAGCTATCCAAAAAAACCATTTTTTAGCTCCATTTAAATTAAAATCATAATTTTAATTTATTATTCGGTAATTGCAATCCCGGGTTGTTACACATATACAATCCTGCATTCGTAGCTGTCCCTTTGGAAACTTGACATATGACATCTCTGCACAAATCTTCCAACTTCTTTCCTCATGGAAGACCAAAAATATGATTGAGAAATCAACTGCAAGGTACGATCTCTTCCCATATGACCTTCTTCATGCAATTCCTTCACAATCTTCATTCGCAAACTACACTCTGGTATACACAACTGATTTCCTTTGAAGAGAAAACCATCTACCAACACATACTCATCCGTCTTCCCTTTCTCGACTTCCTCTACAATCTTAGCAAAGTAAGGATCTTCAACAAACAATTCTGGAAATACTTCAAAACCCGTCACTTCAACTCTCATCGTAGTCGACAAATGATTTCTTCTACTCAATGCATCTGCCACTCGATTTATAATTCCCGACTTGTGCTTTACAACAAATGTAAACTATTGCAAGTATGCAATCCATGAAGCATGCCTGGCGGCAATCTTATCCTGTCCCTCCAAATGCTTCAATGCCTCGTGGTCTGTATATAACACAAACTCTTTATGAAACAAATAGTGTCTCCAGTGCTTTATGGCTTGGACTATAGCATAGAACTCCAAGTCATAGGTACTGTATCTTGTCTTGGCTCCAGAAAGTTTCTCGCTAAAATAAGCAATTGGACGTCCCTTCTGACTTAACACTCCACCAATTCCAACCTTAGACGCATCAGTATCTAGCTCAAAAAGCAACTGAAAATCCAGGTATCTAAGAATCCGTGTTGTAGTCAAAAGTGTCTTGATTTGTTGGAAAGCAAAATCAGCCTCTTCAGTCCACACAAACTGTTTCCTTTCATACATTCTGTCATTGGTGCCATCACGCTATTGAAATGTGGAATAAACCTTCGGTAGAATGATGCTAACCCATGGAAACTTCTCACTTCAGTTACAGTCCTGGGTTGTGGCAAATCCTTGATTGCTTCAACATTACCTTGATCCACATGGATTCCTTCTTTGGACAACACATGTCCCAAAAACAAAACACTATGTGTCATGAACATGCACTTCTTTGTTGCCGTGTAAAATTGCTCTTGACGAAGTATCATCAACACTTCCCACAAGTGTCGTAGATGTTCTTCTGTGCTTCCACTGTATACCAATATATCATCAAAGTATACCACTATGAACTTTCCAATAAACGGTCGAAAGATCTGATTCATCACTCGCATAAAAGTACTAGGTGCATTCGAAAGACCAAACGGCATGACCAGCCACTCATACAACCCTTCCCGTGTCTTGAATGCGGTCTTCCATTCATCCCTTGGTCGAATTCGAATTTGATGATACCCACTCTTGAGATCAATCTTTGAAAAGATAGTAGCTCCGCTCAACTGATCTAACAAGTCATCCAATCTTGGCATCAGAAATCTGTACCTCACTGTAATCTTATTTAGTGCTCGAATATCTGTACACATTCTCCAAATTCCATCCTTCTTTGGCACTAACAAGTCTGGTACTGCACAAGGACTTAAACTTTCTTGTATGCGCCCTTGTTCAAGTAACTCCTCCACTTGTCTTCTCAACTCTTCGTGCTCCTTTGGACTCATTCTATAGTGTGGTCTATGTGGTAACATAGCTCTCGGAACAAGATTAATTTGATGTTGTACGTCTCTCAATGGTGGTAATTCTTTTGGTAATTCTTCAGGAAATACATCTTCAAATTCTTTCAACACTGGCTTAACTTCTTCAGGAATTTCAACCGTTTCACTACTTTCACGTCCAATCAACAGAAATACTTCAGGTCCATCCTCTACTTCTTTGACAAACTCCTTCAAAGATAACAGAGTCTTTAATTCCTCGATTTCCTCCAACTTGCTTTCACTTTGTTGTCGCTTTTTAGGAACTAAAGTGATTTTAGTGCCCTCGAACATGAAACTATAGCAGTTGGTCCTTCCATCGTGTTGCACAGCTCTATCGAATTGCCACGGTCTCCCCAACAACAAATGACATTCGTCCATATCTACCACGTCACCCCAAATTTCATCTTTATACTTTTTTCCAATGGAAAAAGTTACACAAGCTCTTTGACTAACCTTCACTTCCCCACCTTTCCTCAACCAAGCTAACTTGTAGGATTTGGGATGTTTCTCCATCTTTAACGCTAACTTCTTTACAGCTTCTGTAGAGATGATGTTATCACAACTTCTTGCATCGACAACAAACTTACAAACCCTTCTCAAAATAATACAAGTTGACTGAAAGATATTACTCCTCAACCAGCTAGTCTCCTCTTCCTACTTTAGTGTCAAGCAAGATCTCCTCATCATTAAAGAATATCCTTCGTCTCCGGCCAATAATTCTTCCTCCTCCTCAACTTGTGGTGAATTGGAACATTCTATTTCTGCATCCTCATCCTCAATCTCAGCAACCATCGCTCGCTTCTTAGGCTTCAGACATTCATTGCTCTTATGACCAAACTCCTGACAATTATAACACTTGAAATTGTTGTTGACCTTGGACTTAGCAACTTCATTGACAACCGGTTTACTAATAGCCTTGGAAACATTAGTATTGCTACTAGCCCCTTCCACCTGGTTGATCGAACTTGTAAATGCACCACCTCCTCTTCTACCTTGCTTCTCCCAAGCTAGAGCCTTCTGGTGTGCTTCAGCAACGGATCTTGGATCAAACATATTCACCATATCATGAATTTGCATTCTCAATCCTCCAATAAATCTAGATATCAACTGTTCCTCCGTCTCCATGATATCATTCTAGCAATTAGTTAATAAAACTCATCTGCATAATCATTCACCGACTTTGTCCCTCGTCTCAGGTTCTGTAAGCGCTGATACATAAGAGACTGATAATTATAAGGCAAGAAAGTAGCCTTCATCAACTTCTTCATCTTTTCCCATGAAACAATCTTCGACTTTCCCATTCTCTCCCGTGTAAGTTTAGTTTGTTGCCACCATGCCATAGCTCTTCCCCTCAATCGTGTAGCAACCAACTTAACTCTACGATGCTCGGGTACTTCTTTGAAGTCAAAAATTTCCTCAATATTTGATAACCAATCCAGAAACTCTTCCGCTATCATTCCCCCTTTGAATTCTGGAATCTCCGTTTTCATCCCCGACTCCCATCGATGATCATCTTCTACATTCCGATATTGACTTCGTACTTGGTCTCGATCTCGATAATGAACACTTCCTCTATGACCATCTTCATCATAATTAAATGTACTTCGATATCTATCTCGACCATCAACATCTCCACGATCATGCATATCTCTTCTACTATGTCTTTCAGCATCACGATATGGCTCATCTCCAAACTCACGTGGAGTTCTTCTCTCTTCATTCCTGTACTCATGGTGTTCTCGTCTCATTGAAACTGATGATTCTCTTCTTTCTCGACAAGATTGTGGTGACACCCTCCTCGCTTTCGAAATCGATGGCGAAACCCTGTTTCCTCCATGGTTCGAGATTGGTGACCTTCTCCTTTGACTTTGATTCATGTCATTCATCAATTTCTCTAACTTTCCAATATCTTCATCAAACTTTTCATTGATACGTTGTTCCATTTGCTCAGCTTCTTGTCTTCTATACACATCTTCAACATTTTGAAATCGATTAGCACGTCTCGGAGGCATTGTCAAATTTTCAACAAATCCAAACACACACTTCAACTAGCACAACTTTAACTCAAATCTGAACTTGACTTCTCTCGGCCTGCACTTAGCTCGGCTCGGCTCCAACTTCTATAACTCTCGGCCTTGATCCAACTTCTATAATCGGGTCAAACTCCAAAACTTCAATTCGGCTCCCAATAGGATCGGCTTAGCTATGATTGGCTAAGTCTAGCTCTGATACCAAACTTGACGCAGCGGATTAACACAATACGTTGTCGTCAAATGATACAACAACAACAAACAATGATGGAACGATACAATGATGAATCGATGGATTGATAATACCCAAGATAAATGCCCAAATCCGTTGATCTCGCGAGATACCGGACTCTAGCTATCTTTAACACGTTGATCGCGCACGATACCGTGTTAGAAGATCTACGATTCTTCGACGTTAATCTCGCGCACGAGATTCCGTGAACCGGCTTCAAAATCGTTGATTCGAGCGCACTCGAATAACCAAAGATGGAGAAAGGAGATAACACTCAACTTCCAATTTTAAAGAGGCACAAAGCACCCAAACAAAAGTTTATTCAAAATCCACCACTTTACAAATGACCCAACCTGCCTATTTATAGGCGTACAACACACAGGTACACGACCTAACAGACGCGACCTACGACTCAACTACAGTGACTTAACAATACATTAGACAGGCGACCTAAGAAATACTACAACATCACGCGACTTAAGTCTTAACGAATTACAGCAACATACATCATCACGACATATGACTTTACATATAGAAGCGACATAAGAAAGAATACATTACATCGACTTAATAAACAATACATCTACTCAACACTTCGGCATCCAGTAGAGACCTAAAGAAACTCGACAGCGACATAAGGATTGTACATAAGTGAAACGACTTAAGACAAGCGACCTAAGTGAGAAAGCGACATGATTCCAAATAGCATGTAGCTCGTAGGTCGTAGCTCGTAGCTCGTAGCTCGTTTAGGTCGGCGAACATGTTAAGTCGGAAGTCGTTAGGTCGTAACGACTTAAGGAAATGCGCATTGAGTGAGTTAACTCACTAGGTCGATCACTACGACTTGTTAGGTCGTTGGGTTTTCTTCCTTGAATTGTTAACTCGCTCGAGTTAGGTCCTAACTCCCAAATAGTGTTAGGTCGTAACTTGCAGGCATGTTGCGCTGCATCAACCCTTCATTTTTATTATTGAAAATGACACTTTTTAACTTATAAAAAGAAATGTGACAACATGATAATTAAATCAATTAAACCCCAAAAATCATATTTTCTTATTTAATTAAACATCACAAACCATATAAAATTATTTTTACATCCAAATATTTTTTTATCAATATTACACATTTTTATTCACATTATTAACCATATTTAATTTTTAACACATCATTAAAATTAACAAAAATTACCATTTGACCATTATTTCCGCAATAATTGCATTTTATCAAATTAAAACCATTCAATGCTCATTATTGTCCCAAAATAACATACTAAAGTTTTCAAAACTTTATTTTCTTCATTTTATATTTATTTACAACAAATAGATGTTGAATTAATTTTTATTTATCCCTATTTAAATGAAATTACCATCAAATAAACATAATTTTATTATTCTCACTTTATTTACAACCAAACATCTTAATCTCCATTTTATTACACCAAAACCCATTGTTTATTTAAAAACGAACAATTTTAACAAATTTTTCATCAAAAAATTTATTTTATTCCTCCATTTTAAATTAAAACCATCGTTATAATTTATCTTTACAGGTAATCACAAAACCAGGGTTGTTACAGACTCCCCTCCTTATAAAAATTGCATCCTCGTAATTTCCAAGAGAAGAGCTGTATTCAACATAATTTATTCCATCTTAACAAAGGAAAAATAGACAAGCTTGATTTAGAATTATCACCCTCAACATTGGAAGATAGAAAGCCAGGATAAGATTACTCAATAAATTTTCTGGTTTCTAAGTACAATCATATGGATTTGTAGACTATTAAATTTTCAAAAGAGGAACATTCTTATTTCGAAGGTGTTTAATCTTCGAAACAACTACACGAGTAGAATTCGGCACAATACACAAGTCGGTGAGACTCGTGTTCATGCAACTCAAGAGCATTAACAATCGAGATTAACCTCGAAGATATAATGAAATTGGGTTACCAGGAACATATCATTAATACCTAAAACTGAACAGAAAATGATGCATGAAAGCAATCGAACCTAGGTGTCAGTAATAGTAGATGCTCCTATATAACTAGGAGCCAACTTTTCGAATATACTAAATCACACTTAGCTCCTTTAAAGGAGTAACACAAATAATCACAATCATCAAAAGAGGATTCAACAAAAGATGGGTGGTATTTCAAGCTACCATCATAACACATGACTGCATGAATGAAAGTCATCACAAGAATCGCACTAAGGCAAGACACACAAGAATGGATTACAAGAAATTTTCTCAAAAATTTGTTATAAGAGTTTTCACTCAAATCAATTTTCTTTTATACACAAAACTCAAGTTTGAAATTTTTTTAAAGTCTCTTATTCAAATTTTCAATTCAATCGTCTTTACTTTAAATTTAAAGTAAATTAAATTAGAGTTGTTCCATACTCTAATTCCAAAAAATAAATATACTACAGTAAGTAATATTTCCTTTTCCCATTATATTTATCAAATTTTAAACCATTTTACTTTATGATTTAAAAGGACACTTATTAGACCCTTCATCGATGGCTTTAAATATTCACTAATTAAATTTCTCAATTTTTTTTCCTAAGTGTTTAATTTTTCGAAAAAATTCAGTGGAGCCTCCTGTGCATGGAGAGCCCTTTACAATTTCATAAATATGAATTATGGATATACATCAACCATAAGGTCGGAACACAATATACACACACACACATATAATTCTTAACACATAAACACTTAGCAATTCATACCTTTCATTTTTAGCGTTTAAAATGCGAGCATGCTTACTTTTATACTTACTATTTTGCTAATTAATCATTCAAATATCCTCTTGAACCTGCACTTAACTAAAAATTTATGTTATTCTTTTAAATTAAAACCATCATTATAATTTATCTTTATAGGTAATCACAAAACCAGGGTTGTTACACTACTACCACATCCTTATTCCATAAAGTCATCATATACACTAAATTAAAACTAGATGTGGTTTTGTTTACTTACTGTTATAATATGTTGAACAGAGCTTGAAAAATTCTGTATGACAGAGACATATATATTTATATATAAATAGATACATACATATCCTTTCACTTAATACTTATTAACATATGAACTAATCCATGCAAACCCATATTCATACTTTACTCAAATGACTAAGCATCAGATCAAGCATTAAAGGGTGGAGTTTACTCACCTAGCTTGTAAATAGAGAAAGTTGGAAAAAAAAAATCTTGAAACAGCAGCTTGATTTAAGAATTATAGCTTGATAGTTGATCAGATATGAAGCTTGTCTGATGATTTGTTTATTGATTTTGCTTTTTGAATTAGATTGAAACAGTAGGCTAAGATTGTTGAAATAGCTTCACTTGTTGATAAACTACACTTCAGGTTTGCCTTGCTTGTAATTTTGAAAAGGTTACAAGCTTCTGAAAAATTCCTTACAGGTTTGGCTTTGATTATGGAAGATGATCACATGCTTTTAGTTTGAACTTGAGAAATGTTTACTGTGTTTTGATTGATTTTTTTATTTTTTTGAGGGATAGATCACAAGCTTTGTATCTTTGATAATGAAGATAAAAGGGAAATGAGAAAGGAGTAAAGATGTATTTCTTCTTTTATCCATTATTCATTATTTTAAAAGAAAATATTGACACTTGTTCAAATCACATATTACAAATGTTACATTTGCTAATTTGGGTATTAAAATTCTTAACACTTGTCCTTTGTATGAGAATTAAATAATATATTACTATGTTTTATACACTTTTATATTAATTTCAATTTAGTTATATATATATAAATCTTATGTTATGAATATTTTCTATTTTTAATAAATGCATTTTTATATCTTTAAATGTTTTCCATAAAACATTTATATTAAACTTCTATTTAGTAACTACTTTCCTTTATTTATACTAATATGAATTTTTAAAAGAAAATAGAAAACTATATACTAATAAAATCGTATACATATACTTTTATGTCCAATTTGATTAAGATATTTATTCTTCGGAATTCCAATTCAAATTTAATTTATAATTAACTCATATATATATATATATATATATATATATATATATATAAACAAACACACATTACTTTTGTTTGAAAATAATGAATTTGCAAATTTTAAAAAAAATTATACTAAAAGAATATCAAATAAATAATGATCCAAGTATAAATATTTATCATCATATTTATTTGTCCAATTTATAAATCAATATCCTATTAATTAACCCAATTATTTATTAATTACAGATGTCTAGAATTACGGGATATCACATTCCTTCCCCCTTTAATCTTTTCATCCTTGAAAACAAACAAAGCCAGAATTTATTAAATATTTTAAAACTAGTTAAAATATTCTTTGATCATTTTAAAACACTTTTAAAATCTGTAATACTGCCAAAATAGTTTTATAAAAATACTTTTTATAACTCGATGTTTCAACACGTCCATCCTCGTTCTCACAGAAATTCGGTCATACGTTGATCAGGCGTAAGACTGAAAATCTGCAAGTACTTGGTAAACCCGTTTTCAACAGCCAGTGAAAATACTTGAAAAAAAATAGTTTTTTTGAAAATATTGAAAGCATTTTGAAATAGAGGAAATATCTTTGGTGAGAATGCTCTGGAAATCATCACCCTATCCATGGTCGTAGTTATATTCCAGGGTTACGTTGCCATCGTAGCAAAAGTCCATGTAACTGCAGGCTCTCCGCGGCCTCTCGATTACGCCATAGAACCCACGACAGATCGCAGTTACATTCCAGGGTTACGTTGCCATCACAGCAAAAGTCCATGTCATTGTAGGCTCTCAGCGGCCTCCGATTTTGGCTGTCGAAATGAAACTTCTCCACTCCTACATAGGTCGCAGTCTACCGATATAAAATCAAACGCAGACTGTTGGCTCTCAGCAGCACACGTGACTTCCACTATGGTATACACTACTCATAATCCCCAGGAATTAGTTTTGTCCGGACTCCTCACAGGATCAATTTTAGAACCCCCCCCGGGGCTCAAGGTAGTACCACCCGATGGCACTCCTTAGAAGTTCATTCAAGGGAGCGCCTTTTTTTCCAGGGCCATTATCAAACACTTTATACTATACACATATAGTATCTTTCAAATCATACACCTAGTATGATCTCATACAAAGCTCCTTTATACCAAAATTGATTATCCCAAAATCGATAATTCTCAAACTAGGCTTTTCAAATTTCAATATTGATTTTACCCAGAAATCAAAACCTTTCCAAATCCAAAAGTTCCCAAAACCGTTTTCCAAAATCCTCATATGACGCTTTATATATATATATATACAGATATATATAATTTTTCAAAACTTTGGATCATTTCAAACTTGTATAATACTCCTTTTATACTTCAAAACACCTTCAAAATTGTGTTCTTCTGGCAAAAGATTCAATCAAGGGGAGTTTCATTTTATAAAACAAAGATATTTAACTTTGTTTACTCAAATCAAATATTCAAATTTGATTACTCCTTCCAATATCAATTTCATTCAAATACGTACGATGTACACATATCATCCGTACGTTATACCAATCTGATCGCTTGCTCGATCACACAATTTCACTTCCGAACTAGTATTCGTCCACCCGACTTCCTAGTGCGGACACAGATCTGGTTTCTTGATTAGAAACCGTCATTCTCCTTGCATAGTCATAACTATGATAGAGAATATCCAAAACCAATCAACAATCCATATCCAGGTTCGCCGTCGAAAATCGAGTGAAAAAGTCCAACTCGGATTGACATAATTTTCTCGAAATCCTGTGCTCGAATCTGGATCAAATCACTATGAGAATAGAATAATATACGTACACCCTATGTATTTATCTTTATTGGTTATTAGCCAAATCAATTCCATTTCTATTCACATTCGCTTTTATTTTCATTTACTTACTCACAATTGCTTCAATCCATTTGGATTATCACCTCTATTCTTATCTCGATTGGGTATTTAACCAATAACAGTTTGAACTCCGACCAGTTTATTTAGAAAATAGCTTGAAAAAAATTAAAATAGATAAGTAGTTGGAAAAGAATTACTAGTTTGTAAAATAGGTGTAAAATAGTTAGAAAATAGTTAAAATAATTATAGAAATTTTAGATAATTGCAAAATAATAGTAAGATAATAATTAGTTTTGTAAAATAGTTGGAATATAGTACTTAGTTTATAAAACAGTTGGATAATCGTTAAACAGTTTCAAGAATAATTGTAAAAAAGGTTGATAAGATAGTTTGGCTTTTAAAAGAAAAGTTGTATATATAATGAATAACTTGGAAAATAGGTTTATATTAAAACAATTTATATTAAAAGTAGTCCAGAGTCAAAACTGTTCACTTCCCAATCTCCATTCTCATCAATTCAATTTAAATTTCCACTTCCATTTAAATTGACTCAATTCCAATTTAAATAACTTCAATTTCCATTGAAATTGATTTAACCCCAATTCAAGTTGAATTAACCATAATTTCTTTCCAAACTCAATTCAAATTCCATTCGAATTTAAAACTATTCAACTTTTAATCACAATTTCTAAATATTCAAATAAAATTTCAATTTGAACCAACTTCAAATTCCAGTTCACTATGAACCATCTCAAATTACATAAATTCGAGTTAATACTTCAAATGTTGATTTAATTCCTTTAAATCAATTTACCTTTAAAGTTTTTAAATAGTTCAATTCATAGATCAGACCTAACATTTACACCATAAATCAAATTAACCTTTATTTTTTCATCAATAACCCAAACCTTTAAACAATTTAATTTTGAGTCAAATTCTCAAAATTCCATTTTAAATTATCTTTGCTTATTTTTTTTTTCAAAATTCAAATAAGAACCTTAAACAATTTTATCTTAAAAATTTAATTTATTACTCAATTTTAACTTCCAGTTTAAAGCTAGTTCCTTAAACAATTTTAATTTACAAGTGTAATTATTCAAAATTTTAGTTCAAAGTAATTCCATATCCTTAATTTTAAATTAAAGTGTGATTTTCCTTTTATCCTAATAATGGATACATTACCACACTTCATTTCTCATTTATTTAAACATATCAAATTTCAGCTTAAAGATTATTAATAACAATAGGATGGTCGGTACTGGGGGAAAAGCCATATATTAGGATACGTCTGTTACATGAATGTAATTAAAGGATAATTAATCAACGGTGATTAATTAAGGTGATTAATTTGAATGATTAATTAATTGATTGTAATCAATTAAATGGTTGAGTAGGCAAGATTAATAATTGTGGTTAATTATTTAAGGTAATTAATTTAAGAGGATAATTTATTAATAAAGTTAAGGATCATTAATTATTATAATTAATGATGTAATTAAAGTTGATTAATTTTGGTTAATTAATCAATGATAAGTAATTAGTTAATGTAATTAATTAAGGTTTAATATAATTAATTATAGTTAATTAATTAATTGAAGTAATTAAATGTTAATTACTGCTTTTGGTTGAGAATAATTAATTTGTGACACATAAACATGGAAAAGTTTTACCTTACGCTAACCAAAACATTTGATAGGAAATCCAGTGATATTATGATAATGTCTAGGGTTTTCAAATAAAATATAGAAATAGCCGGAATGCTTACATCTCACGTTCTAACATAGTTGGACACAACTAATACGTACGACACTTATTGGATTTTGGATTCCATACAATGGCAGGGCTACCGGGTTACCGCCGGTCACAGTACGTGGCCTAGATCAACGTACCGAGGATCACTCCCAATCCCCTGCAACACAAGGCCGGAACCATTCCTTACTAAACAGTCCCGAACAAGACAACCCCGCAGTTGTAGCTAGCAACCGCCCACACAGTCGAATAAAAATGGACCTCTAGACAGGGGAAAATCTCGTTCTACTTGGGCATGACCCACTTAACCTTGATTATAAATTAATTGTTTAATTAAGTAATCTTTAGTCATTAATTTAATAATCTAATTAATGATCTTAATTATAAATTGATTAACCCTTAATCAATATTCATTTAACCTTAATCAATTAATTAAATAAATTAACTAGTTGTTCCTTAATTACTTTCTTAATTAATCCCTTGATTAATTACTAAGTAATTTAAATCCAAACTACTTACATTATTAAACATCTTCCATTAATTACAACCTGTAATTATCAATCAATTACTTTACCAAGTAATTTCCAATCCATTAATTACATAGTAATTATCATTTAAAACATCAAGTGTTTAAAAAAAATTAAACTTAATTAATTAAATTAAACAATCATATTTAACTCAATTAATTACCTTAAGTAATTAACTTTTTAATTACTTCATTAAGTAATTATACTCAATAATTCACAAATGATTATTATTGAATTAATTAATCAAATTAATTATTGAAAATTAACCATATTAATTAATTATTAAATAATCCTGGTTAATGACCTTCATTAACCATTCTCTAATTATTTCATTAAGTAATCAACTTAGATTAATCACAAATTATATTATCTTTAATTATCCATTAAGTAAAGTCTATTTATTTAATTAATTAACCTAGTTAATTTTCAATAATTAATTTGATTAATTAATTAAATAATAATCATTTGTGAATTGTTGAGTATAATTACTTAATGAAGTAATTAAGAAGTTAATTACTTAAGGTAATTAATTGAGTTAAATATGATTGTTTAATTTAATTAATTAGGTTTAATTAATTTTAAACACTTGATGTTTTAAAGATAATTACTTTATGTAATTAATGGATTGGAAATTACTTGGTAAAGTAATTGATTGATAATTACAGGTTGTAATTAATGGAAGATATTTAATAATGTAAGTAATTTGGATTTAAATTACTTAGTAATTAATCAAGGGATTAATTAAGAAAGTAATTAAGGAATAACTAGTTAATTTATTTAATTAATTGATTAAGGTTAAATAAATATTGATTAAGGGTTAATCAATTTATAATTAAGATCATTAATTAGATTATTAAATTAATGATTAAAGATTACTTAATTAAGCAATTAATTTATAATCAAGGTTAAGTTGGTCATGCCCAAGTAGGACGAGATTTTCCCCTGTCTAAAGGTTCCTTTTTATTCGGCTGTGTGGGCGGTTGCTAGCTACAACCGTGGGGTTGTCTTGTTCGGGACTGTTCAGTAAGGAATGGTTCCGGCCTTGTGTTGTAGGGGATTGGGAGTGATCCTCGGTACGTTGATCTAGGCCACGTACTGTGACGGGCGGTACCCCGGTAGCCCTGCCATTGTATGGAATCCAAAATCCAATAAGTGTCGTACGTATTAGTTGTGCCCAACTATGTTGGAACATGAGATGTAGCATTCCAGCTATTTTTGTATTTTATTTGAAAACCCTAGACATTATTATAATATCAATGGATTTCCTATCAAATGTTTTGGTTAGCGTAAGGTAAAAACTTTTCCATGTTTATGTGTGGGACCTGTGGGTTATGGGCCCACCACGCTTCAGATATACAAATTATAAAACACAGAAGCTACAGGTTTTATCAAACCTGTAAAACAGAAATACCCGAAATACTGCAATTTTATTTCAAGTCTAAAGTCCATCCTTTAGGTTCAAGTTGTTTTAAAGCTTAAAACAATTCAATTATCTATGTACACACAGATAGATAACTCAGAAATCACAATTAATAATCACATTATCAAATAAACAGGTAATCCACATTCTCATTATAAACAGATAATCTATATCATTACCAAAATAGATAATCTATATCATCATCATATACATATGAGAGCGTACTTGTTATTTTCTTATATAATGGTGTTAAATGATTTTATATAAAAGTATATTTTGATATATAAAGCAATATTTCCTTCTAATAAATATTAAGGTGATTGGTTGTAAATTATTGAAATTAAATTAAGAAGTAATATAATACAACCAAATTGAAATCTTGAATTGGAATTAAATTAAGTAAAAATGGAAATACAAACAAATTAAAATTTAATTATCTGAAAATGAAATTCTAAAATTAGAATTCAGAAATTAAATTGTTTAAAAGCTTTAAAGAAAGGTAAGTTTGAAATGGATTCAAACTGAAATTTAACCTTGAATTTATAGAAATAAGAATAATATAAAAAGGAATTGCTATCTAGATATGTTAATCTTGGGTATTATCATAAATAGTTATTGTGTTTAATAATGATATATTTGTTATTTGGTAAGCCAAATGAAGTACATTTATAAAATGAGTATAACTTCTAAATTAAAGTGGGTTTTAAAGATTGTGAAGTTTTAAAACCTAAGTTTAGAAACAATCAATTGTTTCAAAGAGTTAAAGAAAATAACAACAATAAAATTCAGACTATTTTGAATATAGTCTTATTTTAAAACAAGAAATGTTTGGAAGATTTTTAAGGGATTTGTTTTGAAATTAAAACCAAGTGTGGTTTAAAATTTAAAAGTAGCATGGTGTGTGAAGGAAATAAATATGAAAATAAACTCTAAGTTGAGTTTTAAATTTTCCTTGGAATGTGATGTAAAACCCAAAGTTAAGCAAGTTTTAAACTTAAGGAAGAAGGTAATTTAATTCTTTTTTTAAAAAAGGCACTTTTACTAATGTTGGTCATGTTTAACTTATAAAAAAATATATAAATGTATAAATATTCGTTAATTTATATTTTTCGAAATTGCTTTTACGAGGTTAAATCGCACGGAATCAGTCATATAGGATTCAGAGCTGCGGAATCTAATCAAAAGAATTTAAATTGGAATGATTAGAAAATTTAATCAAGGTAAGTAAACCTCATGCTTCTGGATTTCTACTTAAATTTAAATGGTTAAATTTAAATAATTGGTTGAATGATTAGTTTGTTTTGATGTGCTATATTATATGTGGTAGTATATAATATATATATTGGAGTGATTGATATTCTATGATGTATATTATTGGTAATTGGAAGATTGAATGTTGTGGTTTGTTTGAATATTTGGGTATCCTGAGTTATCGAAATATATAAAATTGGATTTTTAAAGAAATATAAGGTTGAAATTTTGAAAGTGAAATAATTATAGAATAAAACAAAAATGAATTGGAAAGAAATAAAATTGATATTTAAAAACTAGAGTTAAATTGTAAAGTAGAGATTTAAAACAAGTTCTAAATCAAAGTTTAATCTAACAAATAAAGGTTTAAAATATTAAGTGTTTTAACAACTTTAATGTGAAATTGCAATTGTAAACCGAATTGAATTTAAAATAAATTTGGTTTTAAATTCCTTTAAGCTTCCATTATAAAATCAGTAATTAAATTAGATTAGAATAAACTGAAATGAAAATGAGAAATCATTAATTTATATAGTCAATGATGTAAATAGAGATTGATTAGTTAAGATTAAATCAATCCAATAAATAATAACTTATGAGAAATTTATTAATATAAGTAATTCAGAATTAATGTAATTAATATAGTTAATTAATTGTTGAAGTAATTAAGATTACTTAATGATTTTGGTTAATAATAATAAATATTGTGAAGTTAATTAATGATAATCTCTTGAATGAAATTTAAGAATAATTAATCCAAGTAGATAAATTAAGATGAATAATAAAGGATGATTGATTAATTGATTTGAAATTAATTAATGACAAGTGAAGGAATCTAAGTGATTGAGGTTTGAAATTCAATTAGAATTATTTAAATTAATTTTGGTAACGATCAAGTTTTGTTTATCGATGATTAAATGGTATTGGATGTTTTGAGTGAGTTAAATCTCTGATATGAAATGTTGTGTATTTCCTTTGGATAACTTGGTTTAGGATGATATGAGACTCGAAGAGGCCGGGTTCGAGTATTAGAAAATACCCGAAACCACTTTGAATTTTTTTATAGATTGATATGTAAAATCTTTATGCTGGAGTGAAGTGATTTGGAAGAATTGGATATTTTAAATCTAAATCTTGGTATTTAGAAAACTTATATGTGAAATAAGTGATGTCCATAACATATTGTGAACTTGTGAATTGATTTGAGTTACCCGGGTTATATATAAGTTGTATGCTTTGCATTCCATGTTAGATGGGTTTACTCACGCTGCTTTCCAGCCTGACCCGGGTGTTACTTTGGTGTAATACTTGGGTCAGACCGAGTATTACAGATTTTCAGGTAGGTATGTTCTGGAGCTCAAGGGGCAAGCTGGATGGCAAAAGCGTATAGTGTACTTCCGCTGTATAATATTGTTGTGTATCTGTGACGTGATAATTGAGTATATTCAATGTCTGTATATATGTGACTCTGATGTATTAAAATGTAATCGACAAATATAATATTCTTTTGTAAACTGTTATTATTTATTATTTATTATTATATTTTATCCGCTGCGAATGTGTGATGATGGTGTTTCTGATCCTTTTCTTCTTTTCTATCTCTTTCTTCTTTTTCATAACTATCTGGAATTTTTGGGTTATGAAAATTTCGGGTTGTTACAGTTGGTATCAAACTAGAAGGTTAAGCGAGAACCTTGGCTCTGGTGGGATTACTCGTTAAGGATAGGGTAAGTGATACCCTAGGATAAGTTGAGTGCGTGTGTGTGTGTGTGTGTGTGTGTGTATATATATATATATATATATATATATATATATAGGAGCGTATTTGTTATTTTCTTATATAAATAATTTAAATGATTTTATAAGAATATATTTTGATATATATATAGCAATATTTCTTTCTAATAAATATTAAGGTAATTGGTTGTTAAATTATTGGAATTAAATTAAGTGGTATTAGAATTACAACCAAATTAAAATTAAATAAAGATAAGTTTGAAAATGGATTCAAACCGAAAATTTAATCTTGAAGTTAGGGAAGAATTTCTAAATAAGATGAATTAGAATTGGTTTCAAACCGGAGAAATAAAAGGGTTATTGTGTTTAATAATGAATGATTGTTTTCCAATAAACAATAAAATGTTTTAAGGAAATAAAACATTTAGGTGAGTATGTCCTATAAATTGAAGTAGGTTTTAAGTTTTGGCAATTTAAATTGGAATAGTTAATTGATTTTAAAATATTTAAAGTTAATTTTAACTTAAATTCAAGATATCAATATTTACTTGATAATTAAATCATTGAATTATATAGTTTAAATATCGAATTTAATAACTGAAATTGGGTAAATTGTTGAATTTGAAATTTCTAAGCCTGTTAAAAATAATTTGACGGCTTATAAAATTTATAATGATGATATTGAAGAAAATAGAATGGTTGGAATTTAATTTAAAGGTGATTTGTTCAATTTTAATAATATATCGTTTAAATCGATATTTAAAATAGCCTTCCGAGGCACAATCTCGGATTTTGACGAAACCAGTTCCATTGGATCCGTAATAGTTAGTTATTATCGGATTTTAATTTTTGTAGCGATCGGAGTTGTCATTTGACGCTGGCAGCTCGAAACGCTTAGAAATTATTTTAATCAATTTAATTGGAATTTGATCGTTTTCTTTTGTAACTCGCACATATGATCAAATTAGCCTCCAAAACATGTTCCATTGTGTTCGGAATGCGGGTAGAACCTTATGAACGTCTGTCGGTATGTCTAATTTGGAGTTCGAAATTTCACGGTGCGATTCGAGATGTGTTCAATAATTAATTATATAATAATCATGCGTATTCAGAAAGCCATCCCCAACCCTATATCTAATCCCCCGTCTTCCTCTCAAATCTAGAAACAAAAATCAAAATTGTTCGTTCTCAAGCCCTAATTCCTCTAAAGTAATCGCAATCTCCAAATTTAAAAAAAAGAATCGACATAGGCGTACGGTACTGATGGGGAGACGCGACCACGGAGCTGATCGATTCAAAGGTGAGAGGCAGGCACGTCAGCTCTCAAGCGGGCATTGGTGCAGTAGCAGGTTGACGTGGAGGCACGAAGGAGCGACATTGAAGCCGAACTCATGACCTGGAGATGAACGGCGAGCTGATGGGAGATGGCGATTTGATGATGGCACATGCAGTAGTGCGATGTAAATGGAGATGGCAACTGTTCAGATGCATTTAGAGCAGTGTGGGTTACGTGCGAACTAAGGCGGCAGGCACGTGCTCAATTTTGATGGCAGCGATGGTGGAGGAAGCGATTGATGTCGGTGTTTGCTGCTATGGTAATGGACAAGGAAAGCAATAAGGTTTCGCCCGGTATTCTAGTTTGAAATCTGAAAAGAAACAAGCTGGTCTGGAGTAGATTGCCAATTGTGAAGCAAAGGTGAGTAAATCACACTCTGTTGGGTTTTCTTTTATTTATGTTTAAATAGTTAAATTTTAAATAATTGATTGAATGATTAAGTTGATTGGATGTACACTGATGATGATGTGACTTGGTTGGTTGATTCTCGAGTTAATTGTGTTTGACTCGAAGTATTGGGGTTTAGGTTGTTTTAAACTTAAATCATAAATACGAAAAATGTTTTATTTTAAAGTTAATAAGAGCTTAATGATTTGTGATTCATTAAATTAGTAGGGTAATTAAAATGGATAATTAACTAATTCAATTAATTAATGATTTGGGTTAATTAATTTAGTAATTAAGGGCTTTGAATTAATTAAGGATTTAGTTTATTAATGAAGTTTAATTAATTTAGAAATCAATGGATGGTTTTGATAGATAAATACTAAATGTAAATAAATAAATTATAATTACTTTGTGGAATTAATCAAGAGAATAATTAAGATAGTTAATTAAGGAAGAATTAATTTATTTATTGAAGCAAATAAAAAGATAGTTAATTATAGGTTGGGATAAATCAAGAATGATTAATATTTGTTGTTTAACTTAACCATTAGTTGTTTAAATGTAATTAATTTAGATTAGGATAAATTGAATACAATTAGAAATCATTAATTTATAAAATCAACGATGTAATTAAAGATTGATTATTAAGATGAATTAATCAATAATAAGTGACTTATGAGGAAGTAATTAATATAACTAATTAAGGATTAATGTAATTAATATAGTTAATTAATTTATGAAGTAATTAAGATTACTTATTGATTTGGTTAAGAATAATTAATATTGTGAAATTAAATAAAGATAATTACTTGAATGTAATTGAAAGATAATTAATCCAAGGTGATTAATTAAGATGAATAAGGAAGGATTGATTAGTTAATCGATTTGGAATTAATTAATGAAGGAATCTAAGTTATTGAGGTTCAGAATTCAATTAGAATCAATTGAATTGATTTGTATGTGATTAAGCTTTACTTATGAATGATTGAATGGTATTGGAGGCTTTGAATGAGTTAATACATCTAATATGAAATGTTGTGTATTTCATTTAGATATGTTGAGTTAGGATGACATAAGACTCGAAGAGGCCGGGATCGGGTATTAGGTAATACCCGAAACCACTTTGAATTTTTGTTAATTGATATTTGAAATCTTTATGCTGGAGTGAAGTGATTTGGAGGAATTGGATATTTTAAATCTAAATCTTGGTATTTAGAAAACTTATATGTGAAATAAGTGATGTCCATAACATATTGAGAACTTGTGAATTGATTTGAGTTACCCGGGTTATATATAAGTTGTATGCTTTGCATTCCATGTTATATGGGTTTGCTCACGCTGGTTTCCCGCCTGATCCGGGTGTTACTTTGGGGTAATGCTCGGGTCAGACCGAGTGTTACAGATTTTCAGGTAAGGACGTTGTGGAGCTCAGGAGGCGAGCTGGATGACAAGAACGTATGGGTGTTTCTGCTGTATTTTATTTCTGGATATCTGTGGCATGAAAATTGAGCATATTCAGTGACTGTATATATGAAACTCTAATGTAATAAAATGTAAACGATAGAATAATTATTCTTTTGTAAACTGTTATTATTTATTATTATATTTTATCCACTGCGAATGTGAGATGTTGGTGTTTCTGTTCTTCTTCTTCTATCATTTTCTTCTTTTTCATAACTATCTGGAATTTTCGGAATCGAAAATTTCAGGCCATTACATTTGGTACAGAGCTGAAAGGTTAAGCGAGAACCTTGACTCTGGTGGGAGTCACTCATTAAATAGAGTCCGTAGAACTCTAGAATGAGTTGAGTGTATATATATATATATGGGTGCGTACTTGTTATTTTCTTATATAAAGATTTTAAATGATTTTATATAAAATATATTTTGATATATATAAAGCAATATTTCCTTCTAATAAATATTATGGTGATTGGTTGTTAAATTATTGGAATTAAATTAAGTAAAAACGGAAATACAACTAAATTAAAATTTAATTAATTGAAAATGAAATTCTAAAATTAGAATTCAGAAATTAAACTGTTTAAAAGCTTTAAATAAAGGTAAGTTTGAAATGGATGCAAAATGAAATTTAATCTTGAATTTATAGAAGTAATAATAATATAAAAAGGAATTGATATCTAGATATGATTACCATGAGTATTATCATAAATAGTTATTGTGATTAATGATGATATATTTGTTATTAAGTAAGCCAAATGAGGTAAATTTATAAGATGAGTATAACTTCTAAATTAAAGTAGGTTTAAAATTTTTAATGCTTTAAAACCTAAGCCTAGAAAACAATCAATTATTTCAAAGAGTTAAGTAAAATAACAAATAATATAATTCAGACTATTTTGAATATAGTTATATTTTAAAACAAGAATTGTTTGGAAGACTTTTAAGGGATTTGTTTTGAAATTAAAACCAAGAGTGGTTTAAAAATTTAAAAGTAGCCTGGTGTGTAAAGGAAGTAAATATGAAATTAACTCTAAGATTGAGTTTTGAATTTTCTTCCATAGTAAAGCAAATTTTAAACTTAAGTGGAATGGTTATTAATCTGAAGGTTTAAAATTTGAATGGGAACTGGGATTTAATTCAAGCAGGAATTGAAATGATATGAAAGTGAAGTGGATTCAATTTGAAATTAGTCCAAATTTATTTGAATAATTTGGAACTGCACATAAAGTTGAATAAGTAAGAATCAAATGGAATTTGATTTGAAGTTGGAAAGAAATTGAGAATTAATTCAACTTGAATTGGGAATAAATCAAGTCCAATGGAATTGGAGTTATACAGATTGGAACTGGGTCAATTTAAATGGAAGTGGAAATTTAAATTGAATTGTTGGAAAAGTGAACAGTTTGACTCTGGACTATTTTCAATATAACTTGTTTTAAATATAAATTTATTCTTCCAAGCTATTAAATATATACAACCTTTCTTTTTAAAGCTAACTTATTTTATATTTGTTTTACCATTATTCTTGGAACTATTTAACAATTTTTCAACTGTTTTATAAATTAATTACTATTTTTCAACTATTTCACAAACTAATTACTATTTCACTACTATTTTGCAATTATCTAAAATTTCTGAAACTATTTAGCTATTTCTCAACTATTTTACCATTACATAACTATTTCACAGCTATTTTGTAAACTAATAATTATTTTTCAACTACTTATCTATTTTTAAAAAAATTTCAAGCTATTTTCTAAAAATAAACAGGTCAGAGTTAAAACTGTTATTGATTTAAATACCCAACCGTGATAAGAGTTGAAGTGATAATTCAATGGAATTGAAGCGATTGTAAATAAGTGAATGGAAATTAAAGGAAATGTGAATAGGAAGAGAAATTGATTTGGCTAAAAACCAATAAGATTAAATACGTAGGATGTACGTATATTATTCTATTCGCATAGTGATTTGATCGAGACTCGAGCACAGAAATTCGAGATAGTTTATCGATCCGAGTTGGGATTTTTCGCTCGATTTTCGACGACGAACCTGGACATGTTTTGTTGATTGGTTCTGGATATTCTCTATCTTAGTTATAGCTATGCAAGGAGAATGACGGTTTCTAATCAAGAAACCAGATCTGTGTCCGCACTAGGAAGTCGGGTGGACGATACTACTTCAGAAGTGAAATTGTGTGATCGAGTGAGCGATCAGATTGGTATGGCGTACGGATGATAAGTGTACATCGTACAGATTTGAATGAAATTGACATTAGAAGGAGTAATCAAATTTGAATGTTTGATTTTGAATAAACAAAGTTATATATCTTTGTAATATAAGATAAATCTCCCCTGTTAAATCTATTGCCAGAAGAAAAGGATTTTTGAAGGTGTTTGATGTATAAAAGGAGTTTTATACAAGTTTGAAAGGATCCAAAGTTTTTAATTTTTTTTATATATATCTGAATATATATAAAGGATCTTGGAAAAGGGTTTTGGAAACCTTTGGATTTGGAAAGGCTTTTGATTTTTGGATAAAATCAATATTAAAATTTGGAAAGCCTAGTTTGAGAATTATCGATTTTGTGTAAAGAAGCTTTGTATGAGATCATACTAGGTGTATGATTTGAAAGATACTATATGTGTATAGTATAAAGTGTTTTGATGATGGCTCTGGGGAAAAAGGCGCTCCCTTGAAACGAACTTATCAGCAGTGCCACCGAGTGGTGCTGCTTGAGCCGCGGGGGGTGGGGGGGGGGGGGGGTGGGGGGGGTTTCTAAAGTTGATCCTGTGAGGAAACTGGACAAAACTAGTTCCTGGGGATTATGAGTAGTGTATACCATAGCGAAAGTCGTGTGTGCCGCTGAGAGCCAACAGTCTGCATTTGATTTAATATCGGTAGACTGCGACCTACGGTAACATAGCGAAAGTCGTGTGTGCTGCTGAGAGCCCACAGTTTGCGTTTGATTTTATATCGGTAGACTGCGACCTATGTAGGAGTGGAGAAGTTTCATTTCGACAGCGAAAATCAGAGGCCGCAGAGAGCCTGCAGTTACATCGACTTTTACTGCGATGGAAACGTAACCCTGGAATGTAACTGCGATCTGTCGTGGGTTCCATGGCGTAATCGAGAGGCCGCGGAGAGCCTGTAGTTACATGGACTTTTGCTGCGATGGCAACGTAACCTTGGAATGTAACTGCGACCATGGATGGGAATGATGATTTCCAGAGCATTCTCACCAAAGATATTTCCTCTATTTCAAAATGCTTTCAATATTTTCAATAAAATTATTTTCAAAAGTATTTTCACTGGATGTTAAAAACGGGTCTGCCAAGCACTTGTAGATTTTCAGTCTTACGCCTGATCAACATGTGACCGAATTTCTATGAGAACAAGGATGGACTGGTTGAGACATCGAGTTATAAGAAGTATTTTTTTATAAAGAGCTATTTTATTAGTATGATGTGAATTTAAAAGCATTTCTAAATTTTTTGAATAAAGGTGTTGGAATTATGGGGAAATAAAAGGAAATCCAAACTGGAATTTTAATGAAGTGATTTCGTAATTAAAATCGAATATTGATTTAGAAGTTGGAAATAAGCTAATTGGTTAAATAATTATTCGATAGAGTATATAATAAAGTTTAACTCGGATAAATAAAATGAATTGTAAGTTAATAATGGAATTTTGAAATGAATTCAAATTGTAAATAGAATTCGACTTGGATTTGATAATGAAATAAATTAGAAGAGATGTTGTAAAAATAAAAATAAAATAGGACTTAAGTAAAAGGGTACTTTACTTTAAATCAAAGGTTAAAATAAAATAGGACTTAACTAAAATGGTACTTTACTTTAAATCAAAGGTTTAAATAAAATAGGACTTAAGTAAAATAGGTTATAAATTAAAGGTTGAAGTTTTATTAATTAATTTATATTAAAAACCTATTTGGATATTTGTTGAAATTTAATTAGGACTTAAGTAAAAGGGTACTTTACTTTAAATCAAAGGATAATGATTTTAAAATTTATCAAATGCAAGTTTATAATTTAATTTATTTTAAATGAAAATTAAGAGTCTAAGGTAATATTGATTTATCTTAATTTGATCTTGTTTTATTGACTAAAGAAATTAATAAATAAGAAATTTGGGTAATTAAACTAAGACGAGTTAATTTGTGAAATTAATTAAGTGTAGTATATTACTTAATTAAGGTTTGATTAATCAAGATTAGTCAATTAAGGGAATAGTTTAGTAATAAGTGATTAAGAGGTTAATTACTTAATGTGAGAAGATTGTTAGAGGAAAATACTTAATGAAGTAATTAATGGATAAGTATTAGACGTTAATTGAATTTGAAATGGGTAATTTTATGGGAAATGATTTTACTTTTCATGGATGCTCTGCCCATACCCCCACCCTATCCTCATCTTTTCAAACTGTTCCTCCTGTACCAACAACTATTCCCTCTCTTTCTTCTCGGCCTTGTCCCCAACCTAACTCTCCTCCCGCCCTGCCTCCTCCTGTTCCCCTCCCCCCGCTTGCTTCAACTTCCTCTCAACCTTCTGTAGCTACATCAACCTGGTCCTCTCTCTTCAAAACCAAACCACGTAATGCAGGGCAATACTCCCCTATCGATTTCCCCCTCGTCTTTGATGGTACTGCTCTGGTTCCACCGGAGGTGGTGATAAAAGCTGGAAGTGATATCTGGAATGAATGGTTAGTTGGTTTTTTTCTTGATAAACCATTATCCTACCTCACAGTGATCAACCATCTCAAGAAATTATGGAAGCTTAAAGGAGAGATTGTGGTTAAATCTGATGGAATTTTGTTCCTTTTCCATCTGTCATGCGCTGAGGACAGAAGGAAAATCTTGGAATCTGATCCTATTTTTCTACGGAACAAAATTTTCATAATCAAGGCTTGGGATCCTACCATAGGCAATAGTTGCAGTTCCATTAGATCAGTTCCTGTATGGCTTAAATTAGCTAATATTCCTATCTTTGCTTGGTCTCATTTAGGCATCAACTGGTTGGCTTCCAGAATTGGAAGGTTGTTGTGCATGGACTCTTCCACTGAGAGGCTGGAGAGGATTGGTTTTGCAAAATGTTTGGTGGATGTGTCTCCTGATTGTCAACTTGTGGATGAGTTTCCTGTTAAAATGCTTGATGGATCAACACAGTTGGTTCATGTCTACTACTTGTGGAGGCCTGGTATTTGTAATGAATGTAAAGATTTTGGTCATTTGGGCAATACTTGCCTGAAAGTTTGTAGTGAAAAGATTGGAAGTAAGGATGATGCAGCATTGAAAAGGAATTATCAAGAAGGAGATAAAGCAGAGAGAGGGACAAACAAGCAAAAAAGGGTAAACAAGTCTGGCAGAAAGTTGCAAAAAGAAAATCATATTCCAGAGATCCGCCTTTTCAGAAGGTAGCTGATTTGAATGTAAGCAAGGTGCATTTTGAAGAGCATGTAGGATCTCATGAATATCAGATTCATTCAGAAGCAGTTAGTATTGGAGCTATGGGAGATAATGATAAAAACTTGGAAGTTTGTTTTCCTGACAATCATCAGGATGTTTATTTGACTAGAAATAAATTTGGAGTACTAAATGAAATGCTTGATGATGCACATGTTGGGTATGAAGCAATAAGTGGTGATGAAAATGTAGGGGGGAAATTTCACTTGATAAGGTGGCAGACATTGAAGGAAAGGAGAGCAGACCAAACAAAGGACATATAATTGTTGATACTAATAGTGATCATGCTTTAGACACTGTTTTTGAATATCCACTGAAATTGCACGGCATATCCTTTGTGCATGGTATCCACACACCACCTTCAAAAGGCAAGACACAGAGGCAAACACATCTCTCTGATCATAGCTTGAACAAACATGATACATCATCTACATTACTTAACCCTAAATTCTCATATAAACCAAATTACCCATCCCCCCGAACTTGATCCTGATGTCCATTTTTGCAAAGTTTTGCAAAGTCAAATTACTGATTTAATCATTTCTATGCATTCTTCTCCTCAAACTCTATCCAATCCATCCTCATCAATTTCTCTATCTCTAAATCAAGCAAACCCAAAGCAACCTTATGTATTCACAGGAACCATTCCTGGATGGTTATCTCCACCCTCTTGTCCCAAAGAAGTAAATCATACTATCAGTGTCCCAACTTCAAACACAAACTTCAGAAAAAAAAGGAAACCAATGAATCAAACAGTCCCAACTAGATCAGAGTCTCCTGTAACTAGAAGCATGAAAGAATCTGCTCTCCAATCCTTAGTTTAATTTATGTCGCATAATTTTGGAGCATGGAACATTAGAGGATCTCATAACTTCCTCAAGTTAGAACATGTCAAGCAGTTAATAAAAGGGTACCAGCTGTCAATATTTGCTATCCTTGAAACTAAACTAAATCTACCTCTTACTATTTCTGCTGCAAAGTATGTTAACCCTTCCTGGTCCCTATCTCATAACCTTAATGAAGCTAATTATGGACGTATTATGGTGATTCATAATCCTGCTGTCCTCACTCTTGATCTCCTTCTTGCTTCTCCCCAAATCATGCATTACCGTGCCAAATATCATAGTCCTCCTTCCTCCTTTTATATTTCTTTTGTGTATGCTTTTAATACTCAAGTATCAAGACAAAATCTTTTCGATTTGATGCCAGCCCTAAGACAAGAAACACACCCGTGGATTATGGTTGGAGATTTCAACAGCTGTTTTTCCCTGTCAAACAAGCATGGTGGTTTGCCACTTATGCTTAAGGATATAATCCCCTTGAACTCTACCGTTTTTAATTCTAATCTCATTCCTATCCACAAGGAGGGTGCTATCTTTTCTGGGAATAACAGGTCCAGGAGTGGTGTCAGGACCTTCACTAATATTGATCATTCATTCTCCAATTACAGTGCCCTCTCCACCTGGCCTAATCTTTCTACACTTCTTCCATCATCTATTCTTTCTGATCATTCACCTCTCATCACTACCACTAGTAGGAAGCTTCATGGAAATAAAAGAGGATTTAAATTTTATAACTCATGGTCTCTTGAACCTGAATATAATAATATAATACAAACTGCTTGGGATAATGTTTTTTTGGAAATCCAATGTTTATTTTCTGTAGAAAACTCAAGGCAACAAAAGAAGCATTAAGGGCTTGAGCTAAAGACAAATTTGGGTATGGCAATCTCAGATCCACTAAACTCAAGGAACAGCTAAGTGAGGCTCAGAAATTGATGATGGCTTTTCCAGATAATGCTGAGTTGGCTGCCAATGAAGCTACCCTCTCCCATGAGCTCAATCATGTGCTGGATATTGAATGTGATATGAAAAAACAACAGTCGAGAATTAAGTGGACATCTGAAGGGGACAGGAATACTAAATTTTTCCATGCTTCCATTAAAGCTAAACAATCTATAAACAATATCTTTTCCATTCTTGATGAAGCGGGAAACTTGCATTCTTCCCCTGAGTCGATGGACAATGCCTCTCAACACCATTTTTCAAGACTTCTTGGCAATAGTAATTTTTTTTACCTCATTTGGATGATCTTTCTCCCGTCTCTTTGCCCAAAGTCAACAATAAGGAAGCAGCAAAGCTTGTGGAAAAAGTGACTGATGAAGAAATAAAGAATACTCTCTTTGCAGTGAATAAGAATCCGTGTGGTGGTCCCGATGGTTTCAATGTTCATTTCTTCACTACTAGTTGATAAATTGTTGGAGTGCATTTCTGTAAGGATGTGTAAAAAAAATTTGACAAATTTAGGCTCCTTAAATCGGTTAATGCCACAAACTTAGTTCTGATACCAAAGTGCTTGCATCCTACTACTGTGTCTTCATTCAGACCAATCTCCTGTTGTAATGTAGTATACAAGTGCATTTCTAAAATCATTGCCTCAAGGCTGGTTGCAGTTCTGGTGAGAATCATTTCCAAGAATCAAGTTGCCTTTCTTCCATGCAGAAACATCCTTGAAAATGTTATGCTTGCTCGTGAGCTCTTAAAGGGTTGCAGTAGAACTAATGCCTCTCAAGGAGCCATGCTTAAGCTTGATCTGAAGAAAGCATATGACAGTCTACAGTTGTCTTCTATTGTCAGAACCATGTCCCTTATGGTGTTCCATAAGGTGTTTGTTGCCTGGATTTATGAATGTATTTCGTCTCCTTCTTATTCTTTGATTCTGAATGGAACAAGCACTGGTTTTTTTGAAGCCAAACAATGGATTAGGAAAGGTGACCCCCTTTCCTCCTATGTCTTCATTTTGGTGATGGAAGTCTTCACATGCTACATCAGGCCCTTGTACATGTCCAGGCAGATTTGCTTTCATTCCAAATGTAAAGATGTGCAATCAACATCCCTTCTATTTGCTGTTGACATCATGATTTTCACCAAGCCAAATATTCAGTCTATTGAAACTATCAAAAGTGCTCTTCATGGCTTCTACTTGATGACAGGTTTAGAACTTAATCTTAATAAATCTAGTATTTTGATTGCTAGTGTGCCAAGTGTGCAGAGACAAATTCTTACTACAGCTGCTGGGATGCAAACCATGAATCATGATATGTCTTACCTTGGCATGCCTTTATGTACTTCCAGGGTGGAAATGGCTAATTGCTTACCTCTTTTCCAAAAAATTACTGCTGTAATGGAGAGGTGGACCACAAAATTCTTATCTCAAGCAGGCAAGCTTGTTTATAAAATCTGTGTGCTTTTCTATGATGGTTTATTGGGCTAGGACCTTCACCCTACCCACTAAGCTTCTGAAAATGGTTAGAACAACAATGTTGAGATTTTTCTGGTTTGGTACAATACATGCCAAGAAGGTTTTCCCATGTTCCTTCACATTTTTTGAGAAACCATTATGCAAAGGTGGTTTAGGATTGTTCAGCATCCCTGTTTGGAATAAGGCAGCTTACAGTTACCACTTAAATGCCCTAATGCATAGGAAGGACTCTTTATTGGTTAAATGGACTATCAAGCACAATGTTGGCACTAGAAAATTTTGGGAGATGGAAGTTCCTCAATAATGCAGCTAGATTTGGAGGTGTATTATGAACTTAAGGAATACTTTTAGGCCTTTTGTCCAAATTCAGCTTTCTGGTAATAGTGATTGTAGTTTCTGGCACGATCCTTGGATAAGCAAAGGCATTATTCTTCATCAGATCTTCACTTCCCAGCAGATATATCAAACTGGCATTGGCATTAATGATAGGGCTGTTAATTACATTACTGAAGGAAAGTTATTGCTGCCATACTCCAGTAACCAAAATGTCAGAGCCCTATAGAGCCAATTTGCTCATAACAAGTATGATCTTGATGAGCATGATTCTGTGTTATGGAATGGCAAAGCACATTCCATTTACTGTGTTTATGTGGCACTTCTATGTATTGATTCCATGCCCGATTGCAAATGGCACAGGGATATTTGGAATAGCATATCTCCGAGTAGTGACAATTTGATGCTCTGGAAAGTTGTGAACAAGGCCTTGTTAACAAGGGATAAACTGCTTGCTTATGGCATGAATGTTCCCAGCTCATGTTTATTGTGCAGAGTCCATGATGAAACTACCCTGCATATTTTCTTTGAATGTCCTTATGTTCTATATTTATGGAGTAAGATGTTGTGTAATTTAGGGTTGGCAACTGTCCTTATACATACTGCTGATCAGTGGGCTATGGTTGAGAACGCAACAAAATGGAATGATGTGAGAAGATATCCTTTCTTCTTCACTATTAAAAAACTGATGAAATTAGTGTGGGATGAGAGGAATAGGAGGAATTTTGAAGGGCAAATGAGGAGTCATTTGGTGCTTTGGGCTATTTTAAAAAATGAAATACCGAATGGTATGAGAGTGAGTAAGCATGATTTCCAGGAGCAGCAGTTTGATCCTTGGATTCCATAGTTCCTCTTGTTATCCCTGTTTTTTCTTTCTTGTGTTTGTTTTCTTCGTTTTCCATTTGTATCTCTGTTTATTCCTTTTAATAAATCTGGTAGGGGTCCAGTTTTCAACCCCGCTTGCCCTGCAAAAATAATAATAAGAAGGGTAATCACTTAGTGGAAGTAATAAATAATTAATTACTTAGTGTAATTAGTTTAAGAATTGATTAATAAAATTATTTGAAGATAAATGATTAATGTAATTAACTAAGGATTGATGTAATGAAATGGAAGTATAATAAATCAAGAATGATTAATTAAGATAGAAATTAATGGATCATTAATTAATTGGTTGGTCATCAATTAATGATTAGTAAGCAGGATTCAAAAGTAATTGAAGTAGTTAATTTGGTGTTTAATTAAATTAATTACTGATGGTGTGGTTGATAAATCTTGCTTGTGAATAATTGAAGGATAGAGTATGTTTAGATTAGATTAGTTGATATTTCTGTTAGGTGATGAGTGTTGCTTTGTGATACAATGGGGCTAAACCGTGACATCCTATGTATAAAATTTCACTTGAATAACTTGAATTAAGGGGACATTGGATTCGAAGAGACCGGAGTCGAGTATTGGTAAATACCCGAAACCACTTCGATTCTTTATACTTTGATATGTGGAAACAATAGGCTGATATGAAATGATTTAAATGAATTGGATCATTTAATCTAAGTTTTGGGCACTTTGAAATTGATGCGTGAAATAAGTGATGTCTATAACAACTTGTGAAGTTGTATATTGATATGAGTTACCCGGGTTATTTATAAGCTGTATGATTTTGTAATTCATGCTTGATGGGTTTACTCACGCTGGTTTCCAGCCTGACCCGGATGTTACTTTGATGTAATGCTCGGGTCAGACCGAGTATTACAGATTTTCAGGTAAGGACGTTCTGGAGCTCAGGAGGCGAGCTGGAGAGTAGGAACGTATGGAGAGTTTCTGCAGTGATATATTATAGTATCTGAAAAAGATTGATTTATCTGTCCTGTGTTTGTAATTATGTTGTAACTCTGATATATTAAAGTGTAATCTGACAAGTACATTTTTCCTTTGTATAACTTTTATTTATGTGATATTATATTTTGATCCGCTGCGAATGCGAGAATCTGTGTTTTGGTGTTTTTGTTTTCTTCTTTTCTTCCATCTCTTTCTTCTTTTTCATAACTATCTGGAATTTTTGGGATCGGAATTTCCGGGTCGTTACAGATAATTCTTGTTTTAGGGAAAGAAATGAAAGTTTCATTCCCTATACATTAACTAAATTTTAGTTGTATTTAATACACTATACATTTGAAATTAAAAACTTCCCTTTCACTAATTTAAATAAATAAATGATTTTATTCTAAACAAATTTAGAATCGTTTTAAATAAATTAGGCTTCATAGGCCCGATTAAGATCTAATAAAGCAAAAAAATTGAAATCTTTTATGAGTATGTAAAATTACTTAAAGGTATGAGAATTATACCTTTTATATATTTATAAAAGGAGTAGGGACGTTTTGTAAATATTTTAAATTGTTTAACTCTGAAATTTTGGAAGCACTTTTAGAAAAGAAATTACCAACCAATTATATATTGATAAACAAAACAGGCTACTTGAAAGAAATTACTTTTTAAAGTTAAAAATTATTTTTACCATGTTTTTTCTATTTCGCCACTTTCGGCAACACCTTTTGACTAGGTACTTCCGGCTCCATCTCCGTTGAAACCAATGCGCATGGTAACAAAAACTTGGTACGTAGTGAATTGGACATAGACGAAAGGTATACAATTGAAACAAGGGGATCCCAAGGGGTCAAAACCTTGCTTTGCTTTTAAAAGGAAACGCGCCTACTTTTCTTTTGAAAAGAATGCTTTTGATTTGGATAAATGGTTTTAAAGAATGGTTTCGAAAGAGATTGCGCCTTTATTTAATGAAGAAGTTTTCGAAGGGGTCGAAACCCTTTTCCGCCGTATCTTATTCGAAGAAATGCCTTCAAAAGGGTTTCTTTGTTTCAAAACCTAAGCTACTTCTCAATGCTTTCGATGGGATTGATTTCGACACCATCCACTTCTTTTACTTAGGATATTGCTTTCGAAAGAGCTATTTCAACTTAGTTGTTTTAAGACCCTTTCGATGTTTTGAAAGTTGAACCCAAAGGTTTCGAAAGGAATGATTTTAGATGGTTTCGAAAGGTTATTCCATATATTTTAACTTGAACCCAACGCTTTCGAAAGGTTTGTTTAAGTAGTGTACTTTAGTGCTTTCGAAAGGTAACTAATAAAGGTTTCGTGTAACGACCCGTAAATTTCCGATAATAAGATTTGTTATTTGAACGAGATTTTGTAATTTAATTTGGAAAGAAAAAAAACTTTATAATTTAATATTGAAATGAACACTAAAATGAAATGTAGCAATGGTAATTAAAATTAACTATTGACAATTAGAGTGAAATACCAATAATGAAATAGTGCAAATTTGTTGCACTTGGTTATGAAATTGAAAATAAGTAAATAAAAGTAAGTATTGAATTAACCAATGAAATAATATATTGATTAATAGTAACCGAATGTAAATTAAGGTAATAATGTTAATGCAAGTTAATAAATGACTAATTTAATGCAGACTCCAATTAATTGAAACAATTGTAGGGTTATAATTGATTGTAAATAGTAAATTTAGAAATAATTCGAAGTTATATTAATTGATGAAATAATACGCAATAAACTGTATTTTGATAAAATTAATGTTAGATAAGTAATCATAATATTTGTTGTTGATAATGAAGTATGAATAAGAGTTAGTGGCAACAATTATTATAAATTACCGATGTATTTTTAATCCATTAAATTGAATTGAATCAATTGCAATAGATCTAAATTAAATATTACGTTAATGTTAATTAAGATAATATTTGGAAATAATGTTAATGTTATTCATAATAGGACAATTTGTTGAATTAAAGGAATGGAAATAAAGATTTATTAATTTATTGGGATTTGAACTATAATAATTGGAGTAATTGCAATTAAATGAAATTTAATATCTACATATTACTTAATTGAAATTTAGATGGAATTTGAGAATATTAATGTAATAGATCATGAATCCAATGTTAATTTCATCCGGCTAACAACAATGAATTGAATAATAGAATAAAAAGTGAATTAAATGGAATTATTGGAAATTAAATTTATAATTTCTGAATTTAATGAAATTGAGATAAACACAGAAATTGATAAATTTATCAACTCTAAATTGACTTTGAATTTGTGTAAATGATTAAGAAAATTCAATTATAGGATCGAAATCAAAATTTTGATTTAATTAATTAATTATTAATTATTAATTTATTTAATCAATGTAAAAATAGTCATTTTGGCCACTAACTTGGATTTCGACGAAACCATTTTGATCGGATTCGTAACGGTGAATTATTGTAGGATTTCAAGTTTCGTAGCGATCAGACTTGTCGTTTGATCGTACGGACTCGAAAGGCCTAGAAATCAATTGAAATCAATTTGAAATAACTTGATTTTAGCATAACTTCTTCATACGGTGGACTTTGGACTTGAAACCTATTCCATTGCGTTTAAAATATTTTAAAACATATATTTTGATGTATGGGTTGACCAATTTCCGTTCCGGAATTGAAACTGACTTTTCGGGTCAATTTCGTTAAAAACTCAAACCAATCGGGCCCATTTCTTTCTATTTTGTTCTGCCTATAAATATATATATATCGTTATAAACCCTAGCAGTCTTGCTATTTCTCATTTCTGTACGTACAGAAATTTCTGCTACTCCTCTTCCTTAATGGCTGAAAACCCTAATCTTCCCAATTAAATTTCAATTCCAAAAAAAAAAAAATTGTGGATCTGCAGCAACTTCGGGTCGTGCTTCGGTTTCAGAGGAAAAAACCCTACATCAACTTTGGGTCAGGAAGAAAATGACTTGGGTCGCTCCGGGTCGTTTTGGAAAAAACTCGGAGCAAGCATTGGGGATTTGAGGTGGTGGACTGAAGTTGAACCCGTAGTCGACCCAGGACCAGAATTTTCTAATTTTCTAATTTTCATAACCTTTTCATATGAGCTCGGATTCATGCACAGTTTGTTTTGCTTGGACCGTATTAGAATTTCGGACATTTCGGCGTTGTTTGGTATGGATTTTGAGACTTTTCAATTTTTGGGTTTATATTGGATTTAAATTCAATTTAAATTCAAAAGGTGAGTGTTTTAACCTGTTGGGTGCATTTCCACCGCCACCGGTCCAAAAGAAAAGGAGCCAAGCCTCTCCACCTCGAAGCCGATCCAAAGCCCACACCGAACCAACCTACCACATGCGCCTGCCGAACCAAACACGCTCCAACCACCGAACCAGGTGACTACCGAACCATCCTCTACCTATGACCACCGAACCAACCATTACCGAACCAACTACACCCGGACCATCTCTCTGCCGAACCTACCTCCCCCATGCTCCACCGAACCAAGTGACCACCGAACCAACACCTCATAACCTCTCCATACCGAACCAACTCCAAGGCCACACCAACCCATGCTGAACCAACCCCCTCCACACATCACCGAACCAAGCTTCGCCGAACCAGATATGCCAGACCAGATTGCTTCAGCCCAGGCCCATCAGCAGCTATATACATCCAAGACCCCCGCCCCCAGCCTCACTCTATAAATAGAGGGGCAGGGGTACAACAATGGCAGACAAGTTTGAGAGCTCAAACAAGGAAGGAACTTTCAAACAACTTTCATATACTTGTATGCAAAGCTTTGTACTTGTAATCTGAAAGAAAAAGGAGAATAACATATAAAGTGGACGTAGGCACGTTCTGGCCGAACCACTATAAATCTGTGTATCATTTACAGTTTAGTCCCTGCTTTTTTCATATTTGCACAAGCAACCTAAAACCTTGAAAATAACATATAATCAACTAAATCATACGGATTGGAGGTGTTTGCCCATTTTTTGCGCAAACATTTTTGGTGCTTTCACTGAGAACTTGGAACTCGAAGCTTCAGCTTCCCTCATTCAACCTTCTTTCCCTATAGCACCCCTCATTGCCTAGGAAACATGACTTCCAGGCCAAGAAAAGACGCCAACAAGGGAAAGAACGTTGCAACCAGCAACGCTCCAGATCCAGTGGATCCAAATCAAGAGAACCGTCCCACTACGACAGCAGTGCCAAATGTAGATCAGGCAATTCCGACAGCCCCTGCCGCGGAACAACCGGCAGCAATCACTAGGGCAGACCTAGACAGAGTCGTGGTTGAAGTGACTAACCGCTTCGCATCCCAACAAAAAGCTTTGCTGAACCAACTCATGTCACGCTTGAGGGATGCCAAAGAATCCAACCGCAATACTGAATCATGGGGTGAGTCTAAATCTAGAGGATCTCAGAGACAACAATGGTCTTCCCTCTTCGAAGAAGCTATCAATAGGAACAACAATGATAGGGGCCGCGCCCGGACTCAGCCCGAACTCCGACTCGAGGAAGCGCTTGGAACCGAACCCAATGGGGGAGGCACCAGGCGAGGGTCGGATGTAGCTGAGCGAGTCATGCCGCCTAATCATAGAAACCCCGCTGAACGGAGCCGAGCTAGAACCCAGCCCGAAGTTGACCCCATGGAAATGCTTGAAACAGAACCCCACAAGGGAAGATCAAAGCAGGGGGCAACTGTAGCTGGTCCTAGCATGCATCCGAGTAGCCAAAGACAGCCACTGGATAACGTCAGAAGTGATAGACTATACCATCCCTACAGGTCATCTGGACGAGATCGATCCCGCAGGGAAGAACCAAACTCATTTTTGTCCGCTCCAAATTCTGATGAAAGAATGGCACGATTATTCAGGGAATGCGTCCAACGGGAGCAAAGGGATCGAGGGATAGGCGCTAGGGTGACCAGCCCTTTCACCCGCGACATCGAAATCGCCATCACCCCTCGAGAATGGAAAATGCCGACGGTGGAACCGTACAAGGGAACTTCCGACCCTGTTGTACACTTGCAGAGATACACACAGCATATGCTCATGAGCGGAGCAACGGAAGGAGTGCTGTGTAAATGCTTTCCGCTATTTCTAGCAGACCTGGCTACCTCCTGGTTCTGCCATCTACCCTAAGGATCTATCAGCTCATGGGAGATGTTGAAAGAAAAGTTCATTAGCCAGTTCCACATTCATGTGGAACAACCCAAGGATGCTTATTCTCTATCTACTGTCAAACAGAAATCCGGAGAGACACTGCAACAATATCTAACCTGGTTCAACGCCGCAGCGGCCGCAGTTCAAGATGCCGATGAGAAACTCACCCTAATGGCCCTCTGTAGTGGTGTGCACCCAGATACCAAGTTTGCTAGAAGACTAACTAAAGAAAAACCAGCTACCTTGCCCGATTTTTTCCATGAAGCTGGGAAGTACATGAGACTCGAAGAGGCTGCCACTGAAAGACAGACAGGACCACAGGCTAAGACGGCTCATGGAAACGCCCCCGCCGCAGCAAAGGACATTCGGAGAAACGACTCCAGAGACAATGCGGGGGCAAGAAGGGAGAAAAGCGCTTGTACCGACCAGGACCGAGATTTGACGCTTACACTCCCTTGAATGAAACAGTCGAGAACATCTTCCTGGCCACCCAGGACGAGCTTACATACAAGCGCCCCCCGTACAAGAAAGGGTCAGATCGCGCAATCCAGTCCGGAAAGTTCTGTCGTTTCCACGAATCTTATGGACATGATACCAATGAATGCCGCCATCTCCGAGACCTAATTGAAGAACACATCAGGAGAAAGAGGCTGGAACGCTATGTAAAGGGCCAGGACAGGACTCCAGCTCCCACCAAGGAAAACCCAGGGCATCTCCACCCAGAAACAGGCGGAGGAAACCGCAACACCAGCGGTTCCAGCCAAGAGAAGATAGTGGTTTATACAATATCTGGGGGTCCACACATCGCCGACAAGAGCTGGGCAGAAATGGAAAGATATGGAAACTCACTCAGAAGCGAGGGAGACTGCGTCAATTCTGTTATGGAAGAACGCCACCCTAAGCGGAAGGAAAATAATGACATCACATTCAGTGGGCGCGACCTAGAAGGAAGGCAATACCCTCATATGGATCCTATGGTCATCTCTGCCTGGTTCGGCCCAGCTGAAGTTTTTCGAATCCTAGTAGACACTGGAAGCTCAGTGAATATTCTGTTCAAGCATGCTTTCGACAAAATGAAGCTGTCAATGAAGGACGTGTCTCCCTGCAACAAACCGCTACACGGTTTCATTGGAGAAGCAAAGATGCCCCTCGGACAATTGGATCTCTTGGTTGAATTGGGAAGTCATCCCCGCTCCGCCGTTCGGAAACAAACATTCGTGCTAATAGACAACCACTCGGCCTACAATGCCTTTTTAGGAAGACCAGCCTTGTCCGACTTGCAAATTGTCCTAGCCCCATGGTGCCTGAAGATGAAGTTTCCAATAGATAACGGAATAGGAGAAGTGGAGGGAGATCAAGACGCCGCTCGGGACTGCTATGTAACCGAACTTCGCAATAATCGCAGTAGAGATAAAGGGAAAAATGCAGAGACTATTCTCTGCATGAAAAGCTTGGAAGCATAGCAACTAAAGAATGCCCCTCCTCTTCGGTATACCAGTGATCCTTTCAATGAATTAGACCCCAGGGACAAAGAGGAGGAGGCCACCGCCGAGCCTGCAGAGGCTATGGAATTCGTATCTGTAGACAAACGCGACCCAAGTAAACTGCTGAGAGTCGGATCTCAGTTAAAAAGAGAACTAAAGAATCAACTCATTGATTTTCTTCACCACAACATGGATGTATTTGCATGGACGCACGCTGATATGACTGGAATCTCCCCGGACATAGCGTGCCACGCACTGAACATTGATCCTACCAAGGTGCCGGTAAAGCAGAAGAAGAGAAGTATGAGGGCGGAACGATCAGCAGCCCTCGAGGAAGAAGTAAAGAACTTACTTGCCAATGACTTCATACGTGAAGCCATCTACCCGGAATGGATCGCCAACCCGGTACCGGTAAAGAAAGCTAATGGGAAGTGGCGAACATGCATCGATTTCTCCAACTTAAATGACGCTTGCTCGAAAGACTGCTTCCCACTCCCCCGAATCGACCAACTCGTGGACAGCACTGCCGGACACGAACTCTTATCCTTTATGGACGCATACTCAGGATATAACCAGATCCCTATGCACGCCCCCGATCAAGACCACACTAGCTTCATCACCGACCGAGGATTGTACTGCTACAAGGTAATGCCATTTGGACTTAAAAACGCCGGAGCTACTTATCAGCGCCTCGTCAACAAGATGTTTGCAGAACTGATAGGACGAACTATGGAGGTCTATGTGGATGACATGCTGGTTAAATCAAGAAAAGCCAGCGATCATGTAAGCCACCTGGACGAGATGTTCCAAGTACTCCGCCAATATGGAATGAAGCTGAATCCTCTAAAGTGCTCCTTCGGAGTGTCATCAGGAAAGTTTTTGGGATTCATCGTCCATGCCAGGGGGATTGAAGCAAGCCCCGAACAAGTCCGGGCCTTGCAAGATATCAAGATACCATCCACTCAAAAAGAGATACAAAGCCTAAACGGAAAAGTGGCCGCCCTAAGCCGGTTCATCTCTAAAGCAACTAACAAATGTATTCCTTTCTTAGAAGCCCTGAAGAAAGACAAAGGAAAGTTTGAATGGACCGATGAGTGTTCAACAGCCTTCCTTAACCTAATCGAACACCTCCAGCGGCCACCAGTACTCTCAACTCCTAATGAAGGCGAAAAACTATACCTATACCTTGCTGTGTCACCACATTCCCTAAGCGCCGCTTTGGTAAGAGAAGAAAACCGCACACAACGGCCAGTGTACTTCATAAGCAAAAGGTTCACGGGAGCAGAAGCCCGGTATCCCAAAATCGAGAAACTGGCGTACTGTTTACTAATCGCATCAAGGAAGCTGCGACACTATTTCCAATCCCATCCCATCAGAGTCCTAACCGACCAACCATTGAGGCAAGTGCTCCATCGTCCTGACACCTCTGGGCGACTGCTCAAGTGGTGCATCGAGTTAAGCCAATATGATATCACCTACCATCCTCGCACTGCCATCAAGGGACAAGCCATAGCCGATTTCATCGCCGAATTCACTATCAACGAAGGCAGGGAGCAGCCTGAAATAACAAAGGACATCAAGTGGAGTCTCTTTGTGGATGGAGCATCGAACGAACAAGGCTCGGGGGCAGGCATTGTGATCATCACTCCCAGGGGAAGAAAGCTGCGTTATGCACTATGGCTGGAATTCGCTGCCACCAACAATGATGCCGAATATGAAGCAGTAATAGCCGGATTAGAGCTCGCCCTGGAGATCGGAGTCAGTTCCTTATGTCTTCATTGTGATTCACAACTCATCGTAAATCAAATACTAGGGGAGTTCCAGGCTCGAGGAGAGCGACTCACGGCATATCTGAAAAAGGCCAAGCTGCTGCTCAGTCAATTGGATCACTACTCGATCAAACACGTTCCTCGAGAAGAAAATCAAGAGGCCGACGAGCTGGCAAAGCAAGCTAGCATGGAAGATGGTACCACTTCTGGAACGATAACAGTCTCAAGGCTACTAACCCCGATTTTCGAGCAAGTAAATCTGATAGCTGCAACCGAAGAAGAAACATGGATGACCCCTATCCGAGAATACTTACAAAACGGCACCCTACCCGACGGGCGAAGTGAAATTAAGAAAATTCTAAGGAAAGCTTCCCGCTACACAATGCAAGAAGGAATCCTCTATTGGCGCGGCTTCTCTAACCCCTTATTGAGGTGCGTTGCTGGAAGAGAAGCCAAGGAAATTCTATCCAATATCCATCAGGGAAGTTGTGGAGACCACACCGGAGGGCAGACCCTAGCAAAAAAGATACTCGGATATGGGTATTTCTGGCCCACTTTAAACAAAGATGCCTTAGACTTCGTCAGAAGATGCGACAGATGTCAAAAATTTGCTAAGATTCCTCGACTACCAATCAATGAAATTACTCAGATGACCAGCCCTTGGCCCTTCGTAATATGGGGAATTGACTTAATTGGCGAACTGCCGATGGGCCGAGGTGGGGCCAGACATGCCATAGTGGCAGTTGACTATTTCACCAAATGGGTGGAAGCGGAGCCTCTGATTAAACTATCTTCATCTAAAGTTATCAATTTCTTGATCAAAAACGTTCTGTGCAGGTACGGAATTCCACTCAGAATCGTATCAGACAACGGGCTTCAATTCGACAGCGAGGAATTTGCCGACTGGTGCCAAGAGCATGGGATTCACAAGAGCTTCTCATCCATGGCTTATCCCCAGGCAAATGGCCAAGTCGAAGCTGTCAACAAAATTCTCAAGACTCTAATCAAGAAGAAGCTTGAAAAGTCAAAAGGCGCTTGGGTGGACGAACTTCCTACAGCACTATGGGCCTACCGCATTTCTTTCAGAACATCGACAGGGCATACTCCGTTCTCTTTGGCATACGGATCAGAGGCCATGCTCCCAGTTGAAACTATTGTACCTTCCCATCGTAGGATCCACTACAACCCCGAAGAAAATGAAGAACTCCTCCACATGTCTTTGGATCTAATTGAGGAGAGAAGAAATGATGCAGCACTCAAAGCAGCAGCTCACAGACAAAAAGTGGCAACACTATACAACTCCAAAGTCAAACATCGCAGCTTACAAGAAGGAGATCTTGTCCTCAAGAGAATCTTTCCACGCCCCGGGGCACTGGACCCCATCTGGGACGGACCATATGTAATTCATAAAGATCTCCACAACGGAGCTTATATTTTGTCAACAGTGGACAGAGAGGTGTTCCAGAGGGCATGGAACATCCGACACCTCCGTCGATACTTTTCTTAACTTGTACTGCCCATATGAAGTGAATTAACAAAGAGAATCAGTGGACGTAGGCATTTTCGTGCCGAACCACTTTAAAAAACTTGGCTCTTGTTAACTTGTTCCTTTATATCTTGGCTACTTGTTAAGCTTTATCCTTTGCTGTTGAACAAAATCCTTTGCAGATGATATTTCAATCCAGAGCTTCACAACACAACTCCACCTGGACAAAATCTAACAGGTACGCTACGCTCCTATGCCCTCGCCAATGAGACACTTTGCTCCGGTATCCCTCTACCGCGAGTTAACTCATTGTTTGCCTCGGCCCTTAAAGCCGACTGTAATAAGCCGAGTATAAGTCATCAAAAAAGGCCGACTATAGCTGATGGCAGCTCATTACAGCGATTCGGCTCGCCGGCAACTGTGAACTGATCATAAGCCCCAACATAAGGTGTGGCCAGCCAGGGGCAGTTCACAGTTGACGATCGGCCCCCACGCTAGCCGGCCATAGTAAATCGAATAATACCCATGATTACGAGCCATAATGGCCCGGGTAGTTACTGTGCGCGATCGGCTCCGATGTGTCTTAAGTGCAGCTGTGGTAAAAAAAGAAAACTCCCCACAGAGGCGTAAGATGGGTGACAAATGTCTCCAAGACCCACAGCTAGGGAAAGTGACTACAAAACCCGTTTGCCACGAACTTAAGCACATCGACGGCCTTCGGTGACTGGAAGTTTTACTTTTCCTATATTTCCATTTCATTTAAAACTTTTCTCCTATTCTCCGTAACGGTGCTTGAAAGTACAGGACATGAAATAGGGAACGCTCGCTAATGGGAACGGAAACTTACGATCGGGTGGCGAGACACTCAACAGCATTCAGTGCTTAGTCTTACAGGGCGCACGAAGTTGCGGTCCACAGCCGAAACATGAAGGGAGGTACCTTCTACTTTTATACATTAATGCATAGCTGCAGTTCATATTCATACATCACACTAACATTGCAAAACATGACATTATATTACAAGAAGAAGCTTAATGTCAAACACAATCAAATCACAGGCATACGCATGGTTATATTTCTTATACAACACGTCAAAAGCAATGAAAGCATTCAAAATATAACAGAATCAGCTCGTGTTATAACATTACGTAGAGTCGTTCAATGGCATAATTACAATCCGAAAATACACTAATGTTTTTGACTAAGTATAGACAGGAAAGTCAAGAAAACCAAAAACTATACGGATCGGATCAAGTAGTCAACTGCATCAGTGCTCTGCCCTCATCTTACTAGCTCTTCGAATCTACTTGACGGCAGGATCGGAGCTCCCAGCATGTTGACCAGAAGTCCCACCTGTCCAATTCAGAAGAGGAATTCATTAAACAAACAGTAAACCATCAAGTTATGAAAATCTAAAAAGAAAAGAGAAAGAGAAGAGAGACTCACCAGCGCCCGCCGCTTGATCCTCATCCTCCAATTGCACACCGGCTTCCTCCGCAGCAAGTAGCCGCATCCCCTCCTTCACCGCTACCTTCTCCTCCTTCGAGAACTGGGCGGTTACCATGTCCATCCTGAATGCCGCTCCACCTTCCTTATCCGCATCAACCTTGGCCTCCTCCAAAGCCCGGAGATATATCCTAGCCATGACCCGGGGATAGTCGTCCATCCAGGATAAATTACCCTGCTTCCAGGTACGAAAGTACATATCCTGCAACATCTCATCCATCATCCCCTCATTCTCCTCAAACTCCCTCACCCGGGCCTTGGAGGACAACAACTTGGCGACGGCAACATCCCTCTCCGATCGATATCTCAAGCGGTCAGCCTGGAGAGACCTCCTCATTTCCTCCATCTCTTCCTTTAGCCTGGCCTGAACAAGCTCTGCGGCCTCAAGCCTCCCAGACAACTCCTCTACTTGCTCGAGATCCGCCCTCCGAACCTCGTCCACCGTAGCAATGGCTATGTCAATCCGTTCCTTGCAGGCGGCCTCCATCTTTCGCAACTCAGCCTTGCTAGCCTCCTCCATGGTTTTCTTTAGCCGTCGGGAAGCCGCCTCATGCTGAGATATCTGAATAGCCTGATCGGCAAGCTGTTTGGCCTGATCAGAAACCTGTAGCCGCAACCGGATGTTAGCACTTCCGATTTCCTCCCCAGCCCTGGCCAGTCGAGCGTGATGCTCCATTAGCCTCTTGGTTTCCTCAGCCACCCGATCGATGCTTACCTTGGCCTCATTCCCCATGGTCACAATCCAAGTAGTAAGCAAATCGAGGTCTAACGACTTAGCCTCATCAAGCACCCGTACCATGGGATTGCGAGGAAGAAGATGTTCACCCGTGACCTCATCAAAAGAGATATCCTGAAAACTCGGATCCAGATCAGGGTGACCGGCAAATGGGTTGCGATCCAGACCAGGACGGTCTATCGGAGTGACGGTTGGATTTTCGGACGGATGGGGGGAAGGTATAAACTCAGTGTCCTCTTCAGTAATATCATGAATGGGATGGATTGGAGGCTGAGGGCCGGGTGAAGGTTCAAACGAAGATCGGCCCCTCTTCCTCTTTTGCATATCTTCCTCAATAACTTCAAGAAGGGGGTGATATCTAACTACATCCCTAGGACGGCCAGTTGGGGGCTTTGGTTTGGTAGAAGCTTTGAGTAGCTTATACTGTTCAAGACGGTGCCGGATATCTGATGACTTGGCCGCCTTACCTGCTCCTGGAATAAAAACCAAGTGTTACGAACATGCAATGATCCATAATCCAAGAAATATGTTAAGTTAAAAAGAATGAGAAGGCACGTCTGTTATACAAACCCTGCGGAGGAGTAGGATACTGCAATAAGTCCTGAATCTCAGTCTAGGATGGAAGCGAACCATAAAATATTCCTAAGTCCCTATCATAAATGGAGTATCCAGAAGTCAAAAGTTCATCTTGAATCGCTGGAATCGCCTTAGCTGAAGAACTCTCAGAAAATGGATCGGCGCCAGCCCTAGTCTTGTCAACCCCCTTTGCCTTCTCAACCAAAGCCGATCCTTCTTCCGACTCCCCAAAAGCTTGACGGAAAGCATCATCCGTCCACTCATGAATCTCTCCCGCTTGCCCGGAGGTTAAGGCACCAACGCCACTACCGCTCTGTCCATCTCCTCCTTCACCTTCACCTCTACCTTCCTCCACATCTTCCTCTCCCGGAGCAAGTGGGCAAGTACTAGGAGAGGGACCGTCGGACTTCTTAAGTTTCTTACCTCCAACAACGGGAGGGTTTGTAAAGGGTTCCCTCTTGCCACTCTTCACCGTGGCCCCTTCCTTGGCTTTGGCAGCCTTCTCCTCAGCCGTGTCTCTTTGCTTAACCATGGACTGGTGTGGTAGGATCAAGTTGTGCTCCAGGAGAGTAGCATTCCTGATCAGGAAAGAAGCCGACCTGTCCCGTCCCGAAATGGCCTTTATTTCCGCAGCCATCTGGACCAGAGAATCACTCTCTACGACTGCAAAGCCACATGTCGCTAGCAAGAAATAGAAGCATATCAGAAGAAGCACTGCAGTCGGAACAAGGAAATTGTAAATAAAGTTCAACTTACAGCCAGAAGTGAAGAGGCAGAAGGAGACAGAATCGTCCTTAATAAAAAACCATTCTTTCTTAAACATAGTGAACTTTGAGTATAAGTCCAAGATCGGTTTGAAGGGCATGGCCGCTTCCAAACTAACATACGGAGACCCCTTCTTGTAACCCCTCAAGTTATATAGATACCGAATCTCCCGGTTGGAAGGGGGCGCCCGTACCTTCTCTGGAAAATAATGTATAAGCACACCAAGATGGCGTAGGAATTGGGCTGAAGCTGGAAGGGAGCCACCTTCAGATATGTGATAAAGCTAACTATCCAAGCGTTGAGAGGCGGGATAGCACCGCACATGCAATGATATCTGCTGTACGCAAAGTACCCTTCAGGAGGGTCATATGGCATAACCCCCTCCCCCGGCAACAGCATAAGAGCCCTGTCAATCCCCAAGGAACGAGAAATGACATCAAGCTGCTCCTCTTTGAGGGAGCTTGGAAAGCAATCGGGAGGAGAGTTCAGAAGCACTTGGGGACCATACCCATCCACTAACGACCTCGGGGCAGGTCCATGTCGCACCGGTCCTGGTTGGGCTGGGGGCACGGAAGAAGACTCTCCTCTATCCTTGGACTTCTTACTATCTGATCGAGTTTACGCTTTGCGAGACATTTATCTGTGACACAAGAAAAACATGGTATTAGAACAAGGAGTATGAGAATATAAACGAATAGTTATCAAGTTTCATTCGGTATTGAAGGTCCAGGTTTCATTCGGTATTGAGGGTCTAAGTTTCATTCGGTATTGAAGGTCCAGGTTTCATTCGGTATTGAAGGACAAGTTTCATTCGGCAATTGAAAATGAAGTTCGTTCGGCCTAGTAGCTCCGCACCTGATTCGGCAGAGACTTTGATTCGGCAGAGATAACTCTTTGATTCAGCAAAGACAAGGAGATGGTTCGGCTGATAAGAAATAACGAAGGCGTATAACCCCTATTTATAGACAAATATGGGACACCGGACCAATTGGTTCGGCACTCAGGGACCGAATGAAGACCCCCTAGCTAAAACAAAGCACGGCATATACTAACATATGCCCTGCTTTGGGGGGCAAGTGTTGGGTGCATTTCCACCGCCACCGGTCCAAAAGAAAAGGAGCCAAGCCTCTCCACCTCGAAGCCGATCCAAAGCCCACACCGAACCAACCTACCACATGCGCCTGCCGAACCAAACACGCTCCAACCACCGAACCAGGTGACTACCGAACCATCCTCTACCTATGACCACCGGACCAACCATTACCGAACCAACTACACCCGGACCATCTCTCTACCGAACCTACCTACCCCATGCTCCACCGAACCAAGTGACCACCGAACCAACACCTCATAACCTCTCCATACCGAACCAACTCCAAGGCCACACCAACCCATGCCGAACCAACCCCCTCCACATATCACCGAACCAAGCTTCGCCGAACCAGATATGCCAGACCAGATTGCTTCAGCCCAGGCCCATCAGCAGCTATATACATCCAAGACCCCCGCCCCCAGCCTCACTCTATAAATAGAGGGGCAGGGGTACAACAATGGCAGACAAGTTTGAGAGCTCAAGCAAGGAAGGAACTTTCAAACAACTTTCATATACTTGTATGCAAAGCTTTGTACTTGTAATCTGAAAGAAAAAGGAGAATAACATATAAAGTGGACGTAGGCACGTTCTGGCCGAACCACTATAAATCTGTGTGTCATTTACAGTTTAGTCCCTGCTTTTTTCATATTTGCACAAGTAACCTAAAACCTTGAAAATAACATATAATCAACTAAATCATACGGATTGGAGGTGTTTGCCCATTTTTTGTGCAAACATAACCTACTCACAACTCCTAATTTTTTTTATGTTTGTTAAATTGATTTATGATGTGATTAGAATTTTATTTATGACTATTTGGAAAATTTTGAATCATCATCTCAGTTTATTTGAGTTTATTTGGATAAAATAGTTATCTAATTTATTATTGAATATTATTTGCCAGTTAATACCTGTTATTTATTATCTGTTCTATATTGATGTTATTGATTGAATTGAATGATGATTGTGATAAATGTTTAGTGATTGATATTGGATGAATGGATGTTGTATCATATACTTTTATAAACTGCAAGTTCTTATGGATTTTTATTTCATTCGGGGTTGCAGTTTGAAATGATATATAACCGTAATTATATTTTAAATTGTGGATTGAAATGATAAATATCTGTATCACTTGACCGTAGGATAGAAAATTATATACAGACACCGTGGTCTATATATAAAAATATTTTGAAATGATTTCTATGGTTTTGTAACGAAATATATGGTTTTATAGAAATACTGGTTTTAGGTATTATATAAATGTTGCTTTATATATAGTTAAATGCTTGATTTTTAGCAATGTATAAATTTGTTTGGTATAAAACAAGTTTAAAAATAAAGTTTGATTTATTTAAAAACATAATATGGTTAAGTATTTATATAAAATATATTTTATATAGAGTTTATAATGATTTTAATAAAATTAAGGCTGAGAAGATAGATTTGAAATGGATTTGAAATTGTATTAAATGTGGAAATTTATTAAATGAAACAGATTTGGAACTTATGGAATTTGAGATCTGTAACGGATATGATTTATAGCTTGATCTTGTTTAAGGTGAATTAAATAAACATTTCAAGTATAAATAAATTGAAGGAAACGTTTAGTTATTTGAAATCTAGGTTTTATTTGAATGATAATGGATTTATTAAGTAAATAATTCGATACTAAATACTAGAAAATTGAATATGATATATATATATATATATGAAATTATCAAATTTAGTTTTGAAATTGTTGAATACCTAGAGTTTGAAATATATTGAATTTGAAATGGTTATTCTGTGGATCTAATCTGTTTTGAAACCGATAAATCCGGAATAGTTTATTTGGAAACTGAATTGAATTGAAATTATGATTCGATTTTGGTTAAAATTAATTTTAGAAATTCGAGTTGTTTTGGAATTGATTTGTGAAATTGAAGATGCTATTTTATTATATAAAGTATTTAATATTCAAACCATTAAGTGGTGGAACTTATGTTTCAAGTTATGAGTTTCAAAGTATTACGATTTGAAGGTGTTATATTTCAAGTGTTTTGATTTCGAAGTGTTATAACGTTGGAAATGCTATGATTTTTTGGAAAAGGATATATTTGAAATAAAAATGATATCGTATTGATTTGGTTTTTGAAACGGAAATGATATCGTATTTATATGGTTTTGAAATGGATATTATATTCTGGTTTTGAAGTATAAATTATTTTGAAATGACCGCAGTGTTATAATAATGTTTGGTTGTTAAAGAGACCGGGATCGGAAGTTGTCATACTCTCTGCCAACTCCGAAAACCACTTTAACAACCGTGTACGCGGTGGAAATTCCAGAATGAAGTAGATTGGCGGCGGCGTTCCTTTGAGGTATATACGTGGACCCAACTCCCGTGAGTTGGCATAAGGTGGCTAAAACAGGAGCGTTCCTCGGGCCAAGGAGGTAGCCTCTCTTATCAGACACACTCCTTTAATATTATATTCTGACTTTGTATTGTTTTGGTGGCTACTTGTGATTTTTGATTTTGGGGGTGTGGCTCGAGGTGGGCGGTAGTAGCTGCTACGCGTTACCACCAGCCAAAATGCATAATTGGTATATCTACCCTGGCATTGCCTTGTGTGCCGTGTCACCTACCCTAGCGCGCCTTGTACGAGTTTGGTTTTTGTCGTACCTATGGAGTATCCTCTGGTAGCCTCCCAATCAGAAGGTATTACGGTACTGTATAGACTATTGGCACTATTACGTGTTAAGGGCTATATGGGTAACCCTTTAACGCTATTTAAAAGTAAGTTTATTTTACTATTAGACACTATTATAACAGCGAAATATTACTGCATAGTAAATAATTTAATGGATCCTTAGGAGATGTGAATCCCGCGCATCTCTTAAGTTACTGCACTCACGTTAGGCACTGGATAGGAGATGTCAAATCCTGTAAACATCTCTGACGCTGTTCCACTCATATTTGTTTCTATTGATTTAACTTACATAAGATCTTTTAGTTCTAACTCGACTGTTTTGTATTTTTAATTTTCTCGAGTCAGTCTGAGAATTATAGGATTTGAAGACTTTATTTTGGAGGACAAAGACAAAGATATTACTACTATTATATATACTATGTTGCTCCACTACATCACATTGTTCCGCTGTATTGTTATTTATTATTCTTTGGTTTGTGTAACTCTGGTTCTGTGTTGTATAACTATAATCAAATGTTTTGTAAAACAGCTTCATGAACTGTTATTTGATTATTTTATTTTGTCATTCCGCTATGAGATTATGTTATGTTTTCTTTCTTCCTTTTTCTTATTCACCTTAATAACAATTCGCCCTTTTGTATGGTTTGAGTCTGACGTGTGTGGTTTATCGTCGATTTAAAGCATACAAAAAGGTGGATGTTACATGTGGTATCGGAGCTTTGGTTTAGCGATAAACCTTAGCTTTGTGGGGTCTGACTCTTTACTAATAGGGTAGTAATACCCTATGATGAGTCATTGAGTGTATATATATGAGAGAGCATATTTGTTAGTGTTATGAAAGAGTTTTGATATTGTGTTAATTTGTTCCGTTTTGTATTTATAAATTCTGGTTGGTGCATAGGATGGTATGATATCAATAGGGATTTCTAAGCACTTAATAAGACAGACCGACCCAATATTTGTTTTGAAATATAGGTGAATGAAATAATTTTGCCTATTATATTTTCTATATATAAAAATAAATTTTTAATAAATGATATATATATATATATATGTATATATATTTGGTTGTAATATATTGGTTGTTAGGTAGTGAAATTTATAAATATTGGTTGGAAATAAGATTCAAATTAAAATAAATAAAATTGGAAATTTTAGAACTTAACTCCGGGATTTTGAAAAAAATTGCTTTCAAAGGATTTTTGGAATATAATAATGTTGTTTATAAGCATTTTTTTGATATAAATAATTCAATATAATTTGAAAGAATTTATTTAAAGAAACTTCGGAAAGAAATAAGTTCTGTACTCCCCTCTCTGTCGCTGGAAAATAATTTCGGTGATGAGTGCATGCATCATCGACATTCATTTTCGAGTTTAGAAGTGGGAATGCCACTATAGTAGTTTTACTACGGATTTATTTTGATAACCAAATATAAATTTTTAATTTTTTTAAATATAATTGGGTATATAAGTTGTAAGTATATATTTTTCTATTATTTTAAAATGATTTGAAATTAAACCCGGTATTTAGTTCTTAAGATTCCGTTAATTAATAGTTTCAATTATTGTAGTGAAATGGAATGTAACTAATTAATAATTGGAACCTCTAAATGAAATAAGAGATTAAATGCTAGGTTATAAATGAAATAAGAGATTAAATGCTAGGATATAAATGAAATAACAATAAAGTTAAAATTTGTAACCTATAAAAACAAAAGATATGATTTTTGAACATTAAATTAATTTAAAAGAAATGAGATAAACTTGTTTAAATGTAAATTGCGTTTTTAAAAAGCATATATATAACTTACCAAAGGATTCAAAAGTTAAAATGTCTAATAAGAAGATGTAATGGAAATTGTACACGTAAACTTATGTAATGAAAGTGTCCAATGGATTTGCTTTATAAATAAGAATTTAATGTTATAATTGTTATAAATTTAAGTTATGACTAAATGCTACAAATTAAATATAATAGAAAGGTTATAAATAAATGATAATAAACCTAAATAAATGTTAAAGTTATTTATAATGAAAATAAGTAGAAAGATGAATCATTGCATGAATGAAAAAAAATTATATAAGAATAAACTTAAATTATGTTAGAATTTGTTGTTTGTTTGATTTATGGTTATTTGGGCAAGGATACTTTAAAATTTGTTTGGATGTATGAATAATCTATCTAGTTTCATCTAAGACTATTGAGCAAATGCTGCACTTAGTAGTTATTTTCCATTCTGTACAATTTAAAGTTTTTGAACCCAAACAACTATTTGTGTGTTTGAAATGAATGGATAATTGATTGTGTTGATTTTATTTGATGGTTGTATGCTTTATTGCAAGTGATAGTTGTTCATATTGATTTATTTGATATTGATTGAAACAAATTTAAATATTTCATTTTATATAATTATTAATTCTTTTTAGATTATATAAGTGAAATGCAGGTTATGGAAGCAATCGCTGGCGCTTTTGGTTTCATAATTGAGCGTTTGTTTGCCCGACAAATAGGTACGTTCTCGAATTACGGTTTTATAGCGTTATTATATTATTTTTCCCGTTGTTGGAATATATTATTTTGAGATATTGTGATATATATTGTTATATTTGATATTATATTTTCTTCCGAGCCTCCCCGTACAAAGGAGACTCTGCCAAAATTTTCCGTAAATTTTGGACTTATAAAATGTTCTCCAAACCTTATTAATTTAAGTATAAAAAGATTTAATGGTTATGAATTGGTATATTTTATTTAAATTAATTAATTTTGAAATTTATTTGTTTATAAAGTTAATATTTTTGAATAAGATGTATTGTTTACTCAATTCCTTCTTTTCCCTTCTTTTTCCTTTTCGGGGACGAAAAGTTTTTAGTGGGGGAGAGTGCAACGACTCGTAAATTTCCGATAATAAGATTTGTTATTTTAATGAGATTTTGTAATTTAATTTGGAAAGAAAGAAAAACTTTATAATTTAATATTGAAAGGAACCCTAAACTGAAATGTAGCAATGGTAATTAAAATTAACTATTGACAATTGGAGTGAAATCCCAATAATGAAATAGTGCAAATTTGTTGCACATGGTTACAAAATTAAAAATAAGTAAATAAAAGTAAGTATTGAATTAACCAGTGAAATAATATATTGATTAATAGTAACTGAATGTAAATGAAGGTAATAATGTTAATGCAAGTTAAAATGACTAATTTATGCCAACCCCAATTAATTGAAACAATTGTAGGGTTATAATTGATTGTAAATATTAAATTTAGAAATAATTCAAAGTTATATTAATTGATGAAATAATACGCAATAAACTGTATTTTGATAATCAATGTTAGATAAGTAATTATAATATTTGTTGTTGATAATGAAGTATGATTAAGAGTTAGTGGCAACAATTATTATAAGTTACCGATATATTTTTAATCCATTAAATTGAATTGGATCAATTGCAATATATCTAAATTAAATATTATGTTAATGTTAATTTAGGTAATGTTTGGAAATAATATTAATGTTATTCATAATACGACAGTTTGTTGAATTACAGGAATGGAAATAAAGATTTATAAATTTATTGGGATTTGAACTATAATAATTGGATTAATTGCAATTAAATGAAATTTAATATCTAAATATTATGTTAATCAAAATTTAGATGGAATTTGAGAATATTACTGTAATAGATCATGAATCCAATGTTAATTTCATAGGGCTGACAGCATTAAATTGAACAATAGAATGAAAAGTGAATTAAAAGGAATTATTGAAAATTAAACTTATAGTTTCTGAATTTAATGAAATTGAGATTACCATTGAAATTTATAAATTTATCAACTCTACATTGACATCTAAATTTATTTAAATTTGTGTAAATGATTAAGAAATTTAAAAACGATAAAATTTTTCAATTATAGGATCGAAATTAAAATTTTGATTTCATTAATTAATTATTAATTTATTTAATAAATGTAAAAATAGTCATTTTGGCCACTGACTCAGATTTTAATGAAACCAGTTTCATCGGATTCGTAATAGTGAATTATTGTAGGATTTCAAGTTTCGTAGCGATCGGACTTGTCGTTTGATCGTACGGGCTCGAAACGCCTAGAAATCAATTAATTGAAATCAATTAAAATCAATTCGAAATAACTTGATTTTAGCATAACTTCTTCATACGATGGAATCTGGACTTGACCCCTGTTCCATTGCATTTAAAATATTTAGAAACATATATTTTGATATATGGGTTGATCCATTTTCGTTCCGGAATTGAAACAGGCTTTTCGGGTCAATTATCGTTAAAAACTCAAACCAATCGGTCCCATTTCTTTCTATTTTGTTCTGCCTATATATATATCGTTATAAACCCTAGCATCCTTTCAATTTCTCATTTCTAGATGCATATAAATTTCTGCTACTCCTCTTCCTCAATGGCTGAACACCCTAATCTTCCCAATCCAATTTCAATTCCCAAAAAAATTGCGGATCTGCAGCAACTTCGGGTCGCGCTTTGAGTTTTTCAGAGGCAGAAACCCGCATCAACTTCGGGTCAGGAAGAAAATGACTTGGGTCGCTCCGGGTCATTTTGGCAAAAACTCATAGCAAGCACTGGGGATTTGAGGCAGTGGACCGAAGTTGAACCCGAAGTCGACCCAGGACCAGAATTTTCCAATCTTCTAATTTTCATAACTTTTTCATACGAGCTCAGATTCATGCACGGTTCGTTTTGCTGGGATCATATTAGAATTTCAGACACTATGGCACTAGTTGGGATGGATTCTGAGACTTTTCCATTTTTGGGTTTAAATTGGATTTAAATTCAATTTAAATTCAAAAGGTGAGTGTTTTAACCCACTCACAACTCCTAAATTTTCTTATGTTTATTAAATATATTTATGATGTGATTAGAAAGTTATTTATGACTGTTGGCATATTTTGAATCACCATCTCAGTTTATTTGAGTTTATTTGGAAAAAATAGTTATTTATTTTATTTGTGAATATTATCTGCCAGTTAATACCTGTTATTTATTATATGTTCTATATTGATGTTATTAATTGAATTGGATGATGATTGTGATAAATTTTTGGTGATTGATATTGGATGAATGGATGTTGTATTTTATACTATCATAAACTACAAGTTGTTATGGATTTTTATTTCATTCGGGATTTCGGCTTGAAATGATATATGACCGTATTTATATTTTAAATTGTGGATTGAAATGATAAATATCTGTATCACTTGACCATAGGATAGAAAATTATATACAGACACCGCAGTCTATATATAAAAATATTTTGAAATGATTTCTATGGTTTTGTAAAGAAATATATAGTTTTATAGAAATATTGATTTCAGGTATTATATAAATGTTACTTTATATATATAGTTAATTGCTTGATTTTTAGCTACGTATAAATTTGTTTGGTATAAAACAAGTTTAAAAATAATGATTGATTTATTTAAAAACGTAATATGGTTAAGTATTTATATAAAATATATTTTACATAGAGTTTATAATCATTTTAATAAAATTAAGGCTCAAAAGATAGATTTGAAATTGATTTGAAATTGTATTAAATGTAGAAATATATTAAATGAAACTGATTTGGAACTTATGGAATTTGAGATCTGTAACGGATATGATTTATAACTTGATCTTGTTTAAGGTGAATTAAACAAACATTTCAAGTATAAATAAATTGAAGGAAACATTTAGTTATTTGAAATCTGGGTTTTATTTGAATGATAACGGATTTATTAAGTAAATATTTCGCAACTAAATAATAGAAAATTGAATTTGATATATATATATATATATATGAAATTATCAAACTTAGTTATGAAATTGTTGAATACCTAGAGTTTGAAATATATTGAATTTGAAATGTGTTATTCTGTGGATCTAATCTGTTTTGAAACCGATAAATTTGGAATAGTTTATTTGGAAACTGAATTGAATTGAAATTATGATTTGGGATTTGGTTAAATATAAAATTTAGGAATTTGAGTTGTTTTGGAATTGATTTGTGAAATTGAAGATGCTATTTTATTATATAAAGTATTTAATATTTAAACCGTTAAGTGGTAGAAGTTATGTTTCAAGTTATGAGTATCAAAGTATTATGATTTGAAAGTGTTATATTTCAAGTGTTTTGATTTCGAAGTGTTATAACGTTGAAAGTGCTATGATTTTTTTGGAAAAGGATATATTTGAAATAAAAATGATATAATATTGATTTGGTTTTTGAAATGGAAATGATATCGTATTTATATGGTTTTGAAACGGATATTATATTCTGGTTATAAAGTATAAATTATTTTGAAATGACCGCGGTTTTATAATAACGTTTGGTTGTTAAAGAGACCGGGATCGGAAGTTGTCATACTCTTTGCCAACTCCGAAAACCACTTTAACAACCATGTACGCGGTGGAGATTCCAGAATGAAGTTGGTTGGTGGCAGCGTTCCTTTGAGGTATATATGTGGACCCAACTCCCGCGAGTTGGCATAAGGTGGCTAAAACAGGAGCGATTCTCGGGCCAAGGAGGTAGCTTCTCTTATTGGACACACTCCTTCGATATTATATGCTGACTTTGGATTGTTTTGGTGGCCACTTTTGATTTTTGATTTTGGGGGTGTGGCTCGAGGTGGGCGGTAATAGCTGCTACGTGTTACCACCAGCCCAATGCGTAATTGGAATATCTACCTTGGCATTGCCTTATGCGCCGTGTCACGTACCCTAGCGCGCCTTGTACGAGTTTGATTTTTGACGTACCTATGGAGTATCCTCTGGTAGCCTCCCAATCAGGAGGTATTACGATACTGTATAGACTATTGGCACTATTACGTGTTAAGGACTATATGGGTAACCCCTTAACACTATTTAAAAGTAAGTTTATTTTACTATTAGACACTATTATAATAACAAAATATTATTACATAGTAAATAGTTTAACGGATCCTTAGGAGATGTGAATCCCGCGCTTCTCTTAAATTACTGTACTCGCATTAGACACTGGATAGGAGATGTCAAATCCCGTAAACATCTCTGACGTCGTTCCAATCATATTTGTTTCTATTGATTTAACTTACATAAGATCTTTTAGTTTTGACTCAAGTGTTGTCTTTTCAATTCGCTCGGGTCAGTCTGAGTATTACAGGATTTGAAAACTTTATTTTAGAGGACGAAGATGAAGATATTATTATTATTATTATTATATACTATGTTATTTCACTGCATCACATTATTCCGCTATATTGTTATTTATTATTCTTTGATATGCGTAACTCTGATTCTGTGTTGTATAAGTATAATCAAATGTTTTGTACAACAGATTCATGAACTGTTATTTGATTATTGTATTTTGTCATTCCGCTGCGAGATTCTATTTTTTTTCTTTCTTTCTTCCTTTTTCTTATTTACCCCCAATAACAATTCGTCCTTTGTATGGTTTGAGTCTGACGTGTGTGGTTTATCGTCGACTTAAAACGTATGAAAAGGCGAGATGTTACATTTCGAAGGGGAGGTTCCCTGGTATTTTTAAAAGGCATATGATAATGGTTTCAAAGGAGTGATTCCCCAATGCTTTTGAAAGGTTTATCTTAGTATTTAAATGGAAGGTTTCCAATATTTTTGAAGGCATGTTTAAAGTGTTTTAAAAAAGGATGTCTAAGGTTTATAAAGCTTCCGAAAGAGATGTTTTCAATGTTTCGGAAGGGCTATGGTAAAAGGTTTTAAAACGTATGTTTTGGTCTTTCAGCCTAAGGTTATAAAGTAAAGTAGTTTACCTGTATCGAGGTACTTCCAATGGTTTCGAAAGGGGTACTTTCAATGGTTTCGAAAGGGGTACTTTCAATGATTTAAACAAAGGGCTCAAATGTTTCGATCAAAATGTTTTGGGTAAAGCATATATCATGGTAAATATGCTTGAGTAAAGAAAATAGTATGTTTTCCTTGTTTAAGCATGATTTAAAGGGATTAAATCGATTTGAAAGGTTTTCGAGGAAATTTAAAGGGTAGTTAACCTTAAGTAAAATGACTTAGATATTTGTATACCAGATGAGACTGGTGTCGGGTCGCGCCATATACTTTAGCTATAACCCCTAGCTAATTTTAGTCCAAAATTTCAGTGTGTGGGACTTAGTCATAGGTAAGACTTAAATGATGGTGACATACAGAAAGGAATATACGTACAGAGAGGAAGGATAGGTTATTAGTGAGCTCGAAAAACCATTAGGATCAGGTGACCCTTAAAGAAGAAAGTTAAGGACCGACCATCCAGAAGTTTGTCAAACAGGTGTTAGATTATTTGTTCATTTTGTCTAGTAGGCCCGAGTGATCTAATGGTTAGTAGTTAGCCAAACAAAACTACATTTTTTGAATGGATGTTCCATTTATTACCTGTTTATAAGCATAAATGATATTATTATTATTGTTATGATCAGTTTGATTGCAGGATTCTGATTTGCAGAATGATATGTTTTAAGAGGATATTAGCAAGGGGAAACCCGTTCCACTAAGTAATGTGGTCTCACTTAATATCAGTAAACCGAGATGTAATAGTATTATTCATACCAGGATTTATGTCTGACTTGAAGTTTATTTTTTTCCTTTTAAAACTCTCGGGTGCTCAAATTGATTTGAGTAGGTTGAGAGTTGAGGATTTATAGGTTTTAGTAGGCGGACAAAGCTTTCGAAGACGAGAAGGAGGCTGATGTTAGCTATTAAGGAATTATTTTGTTTTATTTCCGCTGTGATGTATTGAGTCTGATATGACTATTTAGTGTTGAATATGCGATTATATGATTTTTGTTTGACGATAATAAACATATATATATTCATTTAAATATATTTGTTAATGTACTATTTTATTTTTCATAGTTTAAATAAATATTTGCTGAATAAAATAAATAACAAAGAATTTGAATTCAAACGGAAATTTTATTCAAACAAATATTTATTACAATTTTTGTATAGTACAAATTTCAAGCTCTCACATATATATTCAACTTCAATTACAATAAAATTTTGATTACATCACAATTTCACATTTACATTACACCTCACTACATATCACTCATTCACTCAAATCGTACTGATCTTCAACTTCATTCCAATGTGAATCCAGCATCTGAGTAATCTGCAAAAATATACATTGATGCAGTAAAATTGAAAATAAAATATTTTTGCAGTATAAAATAAAATGTGGATTTTGAAAATAATATTTGCCTCGGTTATTTGGGTTGTTCCTCATCATTTAATTTTGAATTCATCATTCACGAACAGCTTGTGACATACACAGTGTATCACTGTATATGCCACAAGGCCGTGCACACCGACAATACACTTGATAAAATTACAGGGATAGGTGAGCACGGGTCAAACCCAAAACCCTAGGTTCAACTCAAGTGCAATAAAAATAATGTCACAATATTCAGCATAAGGTCAAAACCGAGCTCCAAGCTAGATTCAACACAGGTGCAGTTCGAATATACAAGTTTAATAAAATGGCCAGAGGGATTAATACGCCAGAACCTGGTTCATCACAATTTAAACATTTGACACTGTTTGGCACTACATTCCGATTTCCAGAGCTCTTATAGTTGTTTCTCTTGAGATTACTCGTCTTTCTGTATTTCAGAAATTTCCGAAAATTCCTAGTCATAAAGGCTATCTCTTCATCATTATCGCTGTTTGAGTCTGATCCATCAGTTAATGCATTAAATGCCATTGATTTCTTTTCAGATGCTTTTCTTTCTCTTCTATCGATCATTTGGACTTCAAACGACATTAGATTTTCAATTAATTCTTCTATCTTTAAGGTACTGATGTCATTTGCCTCTTCAATCGCAAGTGTCTTTTGATCCCATTCTGGAGTAAGAGAATTAAAAAAATTCTGACTTGATCTTCTTCAGAAAATCCTTTCCCAAGGTATTAAAGAATGCACAATATCCTAAAATCTACTATACATATCTGAAATAGACTCATTAGGATCCATTTTAAATAATTGAAACTGATTTGTGAGCATGGAAATTTTGGTTTGTTTAACTTTGTTTGTTCCTTCGTGAATTACTTGCAAAGTTTTCCAGATTTCATATGCAGACTTACAAACCGACACTGTATTAAATTCATTTCTATTTAATGAACAAAACAGAATATTCATTGCTTTAGAATTATTTTGTGCAACCGTCTTTTGCTCAGCGATCCACTGTGCAAAATCAGTTGTGGGTTCAGAATATTCAGTTTGTGTGATATTCCAAGTATCTAATCCTACGGACTATAAATATATTTTCATCCTATATGCCCAATATGCATAGTTACTGCCATTAAAAAATGATGGTCTGATAGTAGACTGACCTCCTACAAATGAACTAGTGACAGGGATACTAGTGTTAGTGACAGTACCAGTATTGGTAGCCATTTTGAATTTTTTTTTCAAAAATCAGATTATGAAACTTTGAAAACCTTGCACTGATACCAAATGTGAGAAATGCGGATTACAGATCTTAAGGCTAGGATTAACACTAGAGGGGGGGTGAATAGTGTTTATAAAGAATTACTAAATCTTTTTAAGTTTACGTTAATTTAAACACAGATGTATGCAATATTCAGACACGGATATGATCACAGAAACAAACACAAATGCAGAAATAAAGTAAAAGTGGTAAAGGAAAGAACATATCGGATTTTATACAGGTTCGTAGTTACCCTACATCCAGTCCCACACACAAGTACAGATTTCCTTTCAAAAGCAATTATACAATCACACCCTCGATTTCAAGGCAACAAGGCACACCCTCCAGAATCACAATCCTCTGGGTAGAGATACTTGATTTCCCGGGCAACAAGTTCACCCAATTGATTTCCCAAGGTTACAATCACACCTTATCTCGCTTGATTGATTTCCAAGGCTAGAATCACATCTTTTCTCGCTAAGTTGATTACAAAAAGCCTATAACTATGAATAGCACTGAGGATCTTATTGAGATAGTGACAGAGAGTCAAACCAAAAGTGATCTAGTTAGATTCAATGTTGATTTCGGCAGAGCAATGGTAAGAAAATGTACATAGAAATGTGGAAGAAGAAGAGGAGTGAAAAACCAGAAAAACTACATTAAAATTCGTTGAAACTAACCCCTATTTATAGAAGAACAACGGTCATGTCCATTCGTGAAGAGTTATGACCAATAGACACTTCTTTTGAAATTTAAATTTTGAACTCAACTGACACTATGTCGACATGGGGTACTAGAGCATGTCGACATCCCAAAGGAATTTTTGATGTTTTGTTTTTCTTTGAAAATAACTTTTATCTTATTTTAAAACTATTTTGAACTTTTATAAATATACTTAAATATAGTTGAAATACATAAATAAATATATAGAATAATATTTTGGTATATACAAAATTTTGCTATATTTTTATATTTAAATCTAAGTATATAAATATTAAAAAATTAAATATACCTTTATTTTAAAAGATAGTTTAAACCAATGATAATTTGATTTTGAAATTCAAGATTATTTTGAGGCTAAAAGTATTTGAAATCAAGATAGATGTTTTTGATTCATTTAAAAGGAATGTTTTGTAATCATTTTGAAAAATGATATAATTTTGAAAAATCATTTTGAATATAAAGTTAGCGGATAGAAAATAATGTTCCATTAAATTTTTCGTTGGTTCCATCCTACTTAGGGTTTACCCCTTTAACAGGCTCGAAGTGGATTCCATTCCACGAATAAATTGGATTTTAAGATGCCAGTGCTTTTCTAGGAGTTTTAACAAAATTTCTAATTAAAAAGTAAATTAATTGAAATCTTGAACTCATGATAATCTTGATATTCTTGTTACTCATGAGTCTTCAATCTTGATATCTTGAGTCTCTATATTGTACAGTCTTCATTCTTAGTACCTACATGGTTAAATCCTGCATATACATATATATATATATAAACTTATACCGTTAGTATTTATATTTTATAATCCATTCTAAGGTTGTTGTCATCAAAACCATCATCTCACGGACTAACAATACAGACTCAGCCGAGATGGTTGGCTTCGTAAGGATGGGAGCTTTTTTGTTCTTGATGTTAATGGGATAGGGGAAGAGGTACTCAGAGAGTGTCATTCGAGATTGGTTATACATCGAAGCGAATAAGATGTATCGTGATATGATTCAGACCTACTATTGGGTAGGGATAAAGAAGGACGTTGGGACATTCATCTCAAAGTGTATGAACTGGCAGTTAGTGAAGGTGGAGCAAAAGAAATCGAGTGGCATATTGCGACTGCTTGAAGTTACCAAGTGGAAGTGAGAGCATATATCGATGGATTTCATTGATGGACTGTCAAAGACTTGAGCAAGGTACGACAGTATCTGGGTCATAGTCGATCGATTGATCGAGCGCAAGATTTATACCCATCAAGTCAAACACAACGGCAGCAAAACTAGCCAAGATGTATTGAAATGGAATGTACGATTTCATGCTGTGCCGAAGAGCATTATGAGCGATCGGGACCCGTTGTTCATTAGTGGTTTTTAGAAGAGCTTACATGAGACGTTAGGTACCAAGCTGCATCTTAGTATAGCTTATCACCCACAAACGGATGGGTGGACCAAGAGAATAAGTCATATACTAGAGGATCTCTTGCAAGCTTGTATTCTCGATTTTGAAGGTTCCTTGGATGATCACTTGCATTCAGTAGAGTTTGCATAACAACATTTATCAGTCTAATATAGGTATGACACCATATGAAGCGTTGTATGGCCGATCATGTAATGCCACTTCATGCTGGTAGGAAGCGAATGAAAAACTGATACTTGGGTTAGATATGATTAGAGAAACCTTGGAGAAGATAGAGATCATTCAGCAATGTTTGAAAATGCATAGGATAGGCAGAAGAGTTACACTGATAAAATACGTAGAATTTGGAATTTTCTATCGGCGATATGGTATTTGTGAAGATTTCTTCTTTGAAAAATGTTATTTGATTTGGTAGCAAGGGGAAGTTGTCACCAAGATTCGTAGGTCCTTTTCCGTTAGCAAAGAGGATTGGGAACCTAACATATAGGGTCAATTTACCACAAAAGATAGGGATGTGCACAACGTCTTCAATATTTCCCATCCGTGGAAGTTTTTGCATGACTTAGGCATAACAATTGCATCGCATTTGCTTGATGATATTAAGATTGAATTAGAAGATTTTAAACCTCATAGACCAATTCGTATTGTCGGACGTGATAGGAAACAACTTAGGAGGAAGACGGTGGAGTTAGTGAAGGTTTAATATATAAGGCGAAAGTGAAGGAGATTGCAAAACCGAGGAGAGCATGAGGGCCACATATCCGGAGTTCTTTACATGGTAAGGCCTACCGTTTATCGTATTTACTTTCACTTTTGATATCATGTAGGGCAGTTTTGCATTCTGCATGTTAGGATAGGTTTGCCTACGTCGTTTATTTCATGGTTGCATATGATCGATGGGCATGCGGAGTGACTATGATTGATTTTCTGTGTTTTTTAGGATTTCGAGAGTGAAATTCCTGAAGGGGAGAAGAGTGTGACGGCCCGTATTTTATGTATCGAAGGATCATAAAATATTTTTATTTTATTCATATAAAGTCATATGACTCTAATATTTTACAACTCATAAATAGCTAGCATCAACCTCCTGCTCGTCTTCGAAAGCTATATTCGTCCACCTACTAAAACCTGAAAATACTCAACCCTCAACCTACTCAAATCAATTTTGATCACCCGAGATTTTAAGGGAATAAACATAAAATTCGAGTAAAATATAAAGCTTGGTGTGAATAATACTATACATCTCGGTTATTTGATATTAAGTGAGACCACGCCGCTTAGCGGAATGGGTTTCCCCTCACTAATATCCTTTTAAAATATATCTTTTGCAAATCTTAATCTTACAACCAAAACTGGTTAAAATAATAATATGAAAGCAAATAAATCAGGTAATCAATGGACTATCTATCTGAACACTATAGTTTTGTTTGGCTAACTACTAACCTTTAGCTGACTCGGGCCTACCAGACAAAATAAACAAATACTCTAACTTCTGTTAGATACTCCTCTTTTGGACGGTCTGTAACAACCCTGTATTTTATAATTATTTTAATTAAATTTTGGGTTTACTTTATTTTTATTTATTTAATTTAGATAATTTTGTTATTTCAAATATAAACTTTGATTTTGATGTGAATTAGAATTCCAAACATGATTAAATAGAATATTTTACAAAAAAGTGTATTTTGGTCAATATGATCAACTTTGACTTTAAAATTTAAAATTTGGAAGTTTTAAAATTTGAATTTTATTAAATAAAATTTTAAAAACACTACTTTTCGTTTCGTTGAAATCTGATTTATAATGTGAAAGTTATGCCTTTTAACTATTGTGTGAAATTTGCTGTATTTAACAAAATTGTTTATTTTAAATTTTATAAATAATATTTTTATTTGGTCATGTAATGTTCTAATTTATGTTTTCATGTGTAAAATAACATATTATGTATATATTTTGGTTTTAAAACATTTTTAAAAGTGTAATTGACATTTTCCAATGTCAGTTGTATTCTGTTGTAAATTTTAATTCCAAGTTTCAATTAATTAAAGTAATTCTTTATTTATGTTATATTTTTCTTAAGAACTAATTTTACTCTCATTCCCACTTTATTATGTTCCTTATTTAATTATTTATTTGACTTTTATTTGTTTTAAAGTGAAATCGAAATTTTTCTAGAGGTAGTGGTAATTTATTTGAAATTTTCATGTCCTATTTGCCATTTTTAAACAATTTCTTTCGTTCTTTTTCTATTTTTCTTGAATTTAATTATTTATTTAATTTTAGAAATGATAAATAAATTGTTTTATTTCAAATTTTTGCTTTATAATATTTTTAAATGAAGTAGATATTTTTCCAAAGCCATTGATGATTTAATTGTAAATTCGAACCCTGTTTTGAATTGTTAAGCAATTTCTTTAATTCTTTTACTATTTTCTTTAAACTTTATTATTTATTTTCCTTTTATTTCACTTTATTTCGGTTTTAAAATATATTTTCTTAATTTATTTTGTTATATTTGTTTTAAAAGAAATGAAAAATTGAAGAGACAAAGACTCTTCCTTTTCTTATGACTTTTCAATTGCTAGACTTTTCAATTTCCATAACTCTTCATCTAATTTTTTTGTTTGGCCATGCATTTTTGTTTCTTAGCCATGAGTTCTCTTTTATTTCTCACGCAAAAAAATTCGTCTCTCCTTCCCATTCACGGCTAGAGAAAAAAATAGTGGTAATGGCCTCTTGTTTTCCTATTTTTCTTTTTTTTTTCTAAGTATTTTTGCCTTGTTTTCTTTGCTACATTGATCGGCCTCCACTCCATAGCCATGGCCACCACCTCTTCCCTGCTATCATCACCACCTACCCCTTTAGCCTTGACCATAGCCGAGCCCACCATGATGATAAAATCCGCCAAAATGCAACCTAAAGCCTTGAAAGCATGTTGTTTGACCACCACTTGTTCACCACTTCCATTTCCACCACTACAATCACCTTAGACCGCCACCACCACCACCACCTCTGTCCAGATCCTTACTCACCCCTCCTACCCCTGTCCAAACCCACACCCCACTGGACGAGCCCAAACCCTCCATGGCTGAGCCAAAGTTGAACAAAAACCTACCCTATGTTGCTTGAACTCCTTTACCTTCCCAAGTGTAACTTCCCCTACATGTTCTTGCTTATGCCGTGCATTTCCTAGCCCAAACCTGAGCTATATTATGTTTAACCAGAGCTAAACCACCCCCTAGGCCGTGCAAAAGAATAGAGAAAGCAAGGAAAAGTCGTTGCATTCATATTTGTTTTCATTCCAAAGTTATTTCATTTCAAAGTGTATTGAATTTATAATTTGTTTTGATTTTGTTTTGGGTTGTAAGACAAGATTTGTAGCATTGGATCTCGCTCTCCACTCAAATCCGTAGTCTAGTCATTGTGCTTTTGATTCCGTTGGTCATTTTCATTGCAATCTCCAGCACAAAGAGGTGAGTAAATCTCACCTGACATTTTATACTTATACAAATGTGAAGCGACAACAATTGAATAGGTAGAATATTATGATATGTTATAACTGCCTGTGATTATTTATTTATGATGTTAAACCTACTTACTTACCTTTCATATCATCTATTACTATTATATGTCGTTAATTGTTTATTTTTATCTGTTTATCGCTGCAAGTTCCCTGTAGATTAGGTTCACTATGGGTTGAAATGATACATACCCGAACAGACTTTAGAATAGGGAAAAATCATTATGGGCTGAAATGATAGGCCTGAACAGTTTTTATTTATTTTGTTTAACTTGGGATTGCGGGTTTGAAATGATAGAACCCGAATTTTTTTTAAATTGCGGATTGAAACGATATATATATGTATCACTTGACCTAGGGTATAAAACTATATACAGGCCCGTGGTTATTTTATAAAGTATTTTGAACATTTTAAATATTTTTAAAAGTGTAAAATTATGAAAATTTGATTTAAAATAGATTTTATATGTTTTAAATAAAGAAATTATGATTTTCTATAAGTTAAAAATGTAATTTAAATGAATGGCAAAAGTGAATTTTGAATTATAACTTAAGTTTAGAATTTGGAATTTTGGTTTTAAATGATATTTAAGTTATAATGGAAATTTAATTATATTTGAAAAATGATAAATACGATAATTTGATTTAAAAATTGAATTTAAATGATTTAATAAGGTGTTATTGATTTTCTATGTATTTAAATGGTTAAATAAATGAATGCTTAAATGTGTAATTTTAAAATATAACATGACTTGGAAATGTGAAATTGGTTTTAATTAAAGGTTTAAGTTAATTAAATAAATTGGAAATTTAGTTTAATTTGTGAAATGATAATTCAAAAATGTAAGTGTTACTAAATTTCAAATGTAAAAATAGGAAAACTGTACACTTGAATTTGTTAAGTGAAATTATTGAAAAATTTGATTTGTTTATAAGAAATTTATTTTATAAAAATCAAATGTTAAAGGTATGTTAATAAACATCTTTGAATGTTAAAATATTATTTTTATAATATTTAAAGGTTTAAATTGAAGTTTATTATTTGCTGGAAATACACTAAAATCTAGTAAACACTTTTTACAGCATTCAGACATCCTATGGTTTCTATAGATGAACTAAAAACTTAATAAAAAGGCTATTACAGCAGTTCTGAAATGCTGTAGCTGCTGAAGTAACTAAAAGGCTAAATTTAATAAAGGCCTATTACAGTAGTTCTGTAAATGCTGTAGTGGTCTGCTGTCTTTGCTGAAATTAATAAAAACCTTTAATTTGAAACCTGAGCTATTACAGCATTTCTGAAAATGCTGTCTTTGCTGTTTTAAACTAAAATTCAACTAAAATGAGATTTAGCAGCAGTTTTAAATGCTGTCTTTGCTGAAGTAAAATGTTTTCAAGTATAACTTATAATAGCTTTTTCTAAATGCTGCGTAAGGCTGAAATTTTCAATGTTTATGGTTTTTAACTAAGTAAATGAGCTCAGAATGGTTTGAAACTTTGAGAATTGAATACTTAATTTGAAAGTATAATAACTCCACTTCTAAGTGGTTTAAATGAATTATTTGATGGAATATAAATCATTTTAAAAGGTGATTTGAAAGGATAATAAATGAATGTTATCTTGAATTTAGAAGGTATTCAAAGTTGAATATTTGGATTTGAACTTATATAATAAAGTTTTGAAAGATATGATATTTTGATATTAAAATGATTTGAAAATGAAGTTCTGAAAGATATGATATTTTGATATTAAAGTGATTTGAAAATGAAGTTCTGAAAGATATGATATTTATGTATTAAAATGTTTGAATGGAAGTTTTGAAAGATATGGTATTTGATATATTAAAATGGTTTGGAAATGACTTGATCTTTATTTCGATACAGGTTTGAATTTGAAAGGATAAGATATGTTGATATATTGAAATGATTTGGAAATGGTTTACTCTTTATTTTGATAAAGGTTTGGATTTGAAATGATATATTATTTTAAAGTATAAAATATTATTTTTAAAGTTATAACCATGGGTTATAATAACGATTGGTTGGAAAGAGACTAGGATTGGATATGGGAATACTCTCTGTCGATACCAAAAACCACTTTGACAACTGTGTACGCGGTGGAGATTCTAGAATGATGTAGGATGGCGGCGACGTTCTTAAGGTATATTACGTGGACCCAACACCCGTGAGTTGGCATAAGATGGCAAAAACAGGAGCGGACTCCGGCCAAAAGGGGTAGCTTCTCTGGTTGGATGCATTTCTTTGATACCATTCTATTGCTTTTGTGATTGTTTGGGCGCCCTTTCGATTTTGAGAATGTGCTCCGAGGTGAGCGTATGTGGCTGCTGCGATACCACTAGCCCGAGTGTCGTAATTGGTATATCTACCCTGGCATTGCCTTGTGTGCCGTGTCAGCTACCTTATCGAGTCTTTACTACGAGTTTGGTTTTCTCCCGTAGCCCATGCGTATCTTCTCATAGTCTCCTAATCAGGAGATATGCAGATATTGGATGGACTACTGGGACTATTACGTGTTAAGGTGGAAAATGTAAAGCTTTAATGCTACTTAAGAGTGTGTTTATTTTACTGATAGACACTATTATAATAGCGTAATATTACTACATAGTAAATAGTTTAATGGATCCTTAGAGGATGGGTGGTCTTAGGCATCCTTTAAGTTACTTGTACTTTTACTACAGTTCACTTGAGTTGGTTTAAATTGTATAACTACGTATGTCCTGACTCGAGTGTTTGTATTTTTATTTATGCTCGGATCAGCTTGAGTATTCACAGATTGGGATTCCACTTTCTGGAGATTTGGAATCGCTGGAGATTATCTACTTGTTTAGTTTTATCTTTTTCAGCCTGTTGTTCCTTTTCAGTTCTTGTATTAGTAGACTTCTATGTATTGAGACTTCTGTTGTACTCTATTTCTTCTGTTGTATCTTATATAACTCTGATATATTTATATAATAGCTTAATGAACTACATTTCTTTTACATCCCTGCATTATTAAATACTCTGTGTCTGTGATATATGATTATTTATTTACTGTATATTCTGGGATTTGCCAAATTTTATTTACAACGTGGTATTTTGAGCAATTCAAGTCCGACATATGCGGATGCGAATGGTTGAAAATTTTGGGTGTTGCATTTGGTATCAAAGCTTTGGCTTTGAGGCAAAACTTAGAATATAAGGTAAATTATTTACAGAATCACTTTCTTTCGAGTTTAAATCTTTCCTCTTTGATTCGAATTTCCTTTGAATTTTGGAACGTTCCCTACGGTTCCAAAATCCATTCGCGTCCCTCACTATCCCATAACTCTGCTTCGAATGATCTTTTTAGTGAGTCGGCGGTCTCGCCAATTTCAAATTGAATTGTAAAGGGGGAAAACTCCTTTACAATTAGCATCGATTCACCAGAGATTTATATCTATCCTTAGTTTATATGCTAATATCTTTTGTTATTCCGAACTCTATCTCTTGAGATCGAATGTAGACTTACTCCAGAAAAATCCACATTGATCTTATTCTTTAAGTCACGGTTGACCCGGTTAAGGTTGCCCGCGATTTACTTAAGCTTACCCATCTCCCTACTCTGTTATTTAATCATCTTGTCTTTTTTTCCAATCTATTCTTCCAAACATTCTGAATTGTACTTGTAAATCTATATTTTGTTTTATTTGAGTCGTTGATGTTGATTTGGGTTTCCGATCGATTCGTCTGATCAACGCTATTGATAGGATTTCTAAAACACTATGACAAAACAAATTGACACAATATTATTTTAAAATTTGGTTAATGAAATAAATTTTGATATATAAGTAAATTTATAGAACTTAATAAAGTGATTTACATTGATTATTTGAAATGATAATACTTGATTTATCATTTACTATTCTATAAATGAATTTATAAGTAGTTGTTTATAAATTGATTTAGGAACTGAAATGAATTTAAATCAAGGAATTTGAGAATTTAATTTCCGATGGTTTCAAAGCTGGTGTTTAAGTTTTAAAGTATATCATTTAAAGCATTTTCGAATAAGAATATGTTTCCAAAGAATTTTAAAGTTTAAAAATCAGTACTCTTCTCTTTGTCGCTGGGAAATAATTTCGATGATGACTGCAGCATCATCGACATACATTTTCGAGTTTCGAAGTGAAGAGACCGCTCTGTAGTCTTGCTACAGCTTTGTTTTGGTAAACCAAATTGATTTGAATTTCTAAAATATGACTTGATTTATAATATATATAGATATATGATATAAATTTGATTTGATTAATTATATACATACATTTATTTATCTCTAAATGTTTTGAAGAAATCAAAAATTTAATTCTTAAATTTAATTCTAAAGAATAATTTCAATTATAAAAGGAATCAAAATTTTGGATGAATATTCAAGCATGAAATGATTTAATTAGAAAGTTTTATTTGTATAATACAATTGCATTCAAATAAAACTTACCTTAATTTCAGAAGTTTACAATGTAATTGGATAATATACAATATAAAAAGATTTTATAAATAAAATTTGAGTGGTTATAATAAATGTTATACACTTAAATTTTAGTTATAAAACGATTAACAGAGGTAAATAATAAAGGGTAATTGAATAACTTACAATAAAATAATGTTAAAGGAACTAAAAATAAAATAAAGCAGTTATAATAAGTGCAAGTATATTTAGCATAAGTGATAAATATATTAAGAGGAATAAATTTAATTTTAATTAGGAATAAAAAAGAATTAAATTTACTAAGTACATTATGAGTATAATAAATTATTATTTTTCAAACCCATGGTTTTAAAATTGTTAATTTAGGGCAATTGGATGATAAGATTATGAAATTTGAGATAGTTAAGATTTATTTAACTTGTGTAAAAATTTATTTTCTATTTAAGTTGAAATTTCCATGGTTTCAAACTTATTTCCTTATTTTGTTTTTCAAACTATCTTTTGGTTGTCCTTATTATCCTTATCTTGCTACAGACTGGTATAGACATCTTTCTATAATCTTTCTGTTTAGAAATCTTTCTATAATCTTTGATAATCTTTGGTACTCATTTTGAATCCACCTTTTTCTTGCTTGCGTTCTTGATTCTGGAGGATCTTGGAAATATCATCTCCACCTTGTTAAACTTACCTACGACAACAGTTATCAGGTATAATCTCAATCTTCTTTTCACCTTGTCATAATCTTATTTTATTTCTATATTTTCTGTGCTTTCTCGTATCTCATTCCTTTTCGGGGACGAAAAGTTTTGAGTGGAGGAGAGCGTAACAACCCTGTATTTTTAATTATTTTAATTAAATTTTGAGTTTACTTTATTTTTATTTATTTAATTTAGATAATTTTTTTATTTCAAATGTAAACTTTGATTTTGATGTGAATTAGAATTCCAAACATGATTAAATAGAATATTTTACAAAAATGTGTATTTTGGGCAATATGGTCAACTTTGACTTTTAAATTTAAAATTTTAAAGTTTGAATTTAATTTTATCTTTTATTATGAAAATAAATAAAATTTTAAGAACACTGCTTTTCGTTTCGTTGAAATCTGATTTATAATGTGAAAGTTAAGCCCTTTTAACTATTGTGTGAAATTTGCTGTATTTAACAAAATTGTTTATTTTAAAATTTTAAATAATATTTTTATTTGGTCATATAATGGTCTAATTTATGTTTTCATGTGTAAAATGACATGTTATGTATATATTTTGATTTTAAAACATTTTTAAAAGTGTAATTGACATTTTTAAATGTCAGTTGTATTCTGTTGTAAATTTTAATTCCAAGTTTCAATTAATTAAAGTAATTCTTTATTTATCATATATTTTTCTTAAGAACTTATTTTGTTCTCATTCCTACTTTATTATGTTCCTCATTTATTTATTTATTTGACTTTTATTTGTTTTAAGGTGAAATAGAAATTTTTCTAGAGGTAGTGGTAATTTATTTGAAATTTTCATGTCCTAGTTTGCCATTTTAAAACAATTTCTTTAGTTCTTTTTCTATTTTTCTCCAACTTAATTATTTATTTCATTTTAGAAATGATAAATACATTATTTTATTTCAAATTTTTGCTTTATAATATTTTTAAAATGAAGTAGGTATTTTTCCAAAACCATTGATGATTTAATTGTAAATTTGAACCCTGTTTTGAATTTTTAAGCAATTTCTTTAATTCTTTTACTATTTTCTTTAAATTTTATTATTTATTTTCATTTTATTTCACTTTGTTTCGGTTTTAAAATGTATTTAATGAATTTATTTTGTTATATTTGTTTTAAAAGAAATGGAAAATTGAAGAGACAAAGACTCTTCCATTTCTTATGACTTTTCAATTGCTAGACTTTTCAATTTCCATAACTCCTCATTTAATTTTTTTGTTTGGCCGTGAATTTTTTCTCTTAGCCTTGAGTTCTCTTTTATTTCTAACGCAAAAAAAATTTATCCGTCCTTCTCATTCACCGCTAGAGAAAAAAATAGTGGTAATGGCCTCTTGTTTTCCTATTTTTCTTCTTTTTTTTCTAAGTATTTTTGCCTTGTTTTCTTTGATCGGCCTCCACTCCATAGCCATGGCCACTACCTCCTACACCTCTTCTCTTCCTTCATCACCACCTACCCCTTCTGCCTTGACCATTGCCAAGCCCACCATGATGATAAAATCCACCAAAATGCAACCTAAAGCCTTGAAAGCATGTTGTTTGACCACCACTTGTTCACCACTTCCATTTCCACCACCACCATCACCTTAGGCTACCACCACCACCTCTGTCCAGACTCTTACTCACCCCTCCTACCCCTGTCCAAAGCCACACCCCACTGGCCGAGCCAAAGTTGAACAAAAACCTACCCTATGTTGCTTGAACCCCTTCATCTTCCCAGGTGTAACTTCCCCTACATGTTCTTGCTTATGTCATGCATTTCCTAGCCCAAACCTGAGCATACTATGTTTAACCAGAGCTAAACCACGCCCTAGGCTGTGCAAAAGAATAGAGAAAGCAAGGCAAAATGTCATATTTGTTTTCATTCCAAAGTTATTTTATTTCAAAGTGTATTGAATTTATAATTTGTTTTGATTTTGTTTTGGGTTGTAACACAAGATTTGTAGCATTGGATCTCGCTCTCCACTCAAATCCGTAGTCTTGTCATTGTGCTTTTGATTCCGTTGTGTCATTTGCATTGCAATCTCCAGCATAAAGAGGTGAGTAAATCTCACCTGACATTTTATACTTATACAAATGTGAAGCGACAACAATTGAATGTGTAGAATATTATGACATGTTATAACTGCCTATGATTATTTATTTATGATGTTAAACCTGCTTATTTACCTGTCATATTATTTGTTACTGTTATATGTTGTTAACTGTTCATTTATATCTATTTATCACTGCAGGTTTCCTGTAGATTAGGTTCACTATGGGTGGAAATGATACATACCCGAACGACTTTAGAATAGGGAAAAATCGTTATGGGCTGAATGATAGGCCTGAATGGTTTTTATTTATTCCGTTTAACTTGGGTTTGTGGGTTTGAAATGATAGAACTTGGATTTTTTTTATTACGGATTGAAATGATATATATCCGTATCACTTGATCTAGGGTAGAAAACTATATACGGGCCCGTGGTTATTTTATAAAGTATTTTGAATATTTTGAATATTTTTAAAAGTGTAAAATTATGAAAATTTGATTTAAAATAGATTTTATATGTTTTAAATAAATAAATTATGATTTTCTATAAGTTAAAATGTAATTTAAATGAATGTTAAAAGTGAATTTTGAATTATAACTTAAGTTTAGAATTTGGAATTTTGGTTTTAAATGATATTTAAGTTATAATGGAAATTTAATTATATTTGAAAAATGATAAATACGATAATTTGATTTAAAAATTGAATTTAAATGATTTAATAAGGTGTTATTGATTTTCTATGTATTTAAATGGTTAAATAAATGAATGCTTAAATGTGTAATTTTAAAATATAACATGACTTGGAAATGTGAAATTGGTTTTAATTAAAGGTTTAAGTTAATTAAATAAATTGGAAATTTAGTTTAATTTGTGAAATGATAATTCAAAAATGTAAGTGTTACTAAATTTCAAATGTAAAAATAGGAAAACTGTACACTTGAATTTGTTAAGTGAAATTATTGAAAAATTTGATTTGTTTATAAGAAATTTATTTTATAAAAATCAAATCTTAAAGGTATGTTAATAAACATCTTTGAATGTTAAAATATGATTTTTAAAATGTTTAAAGGGTTTAAATTGAAGTTTATTATTTGCTGAAAATATACTAAAATCTGGTAAATACTTTTTATAGCATTCAGAAATGCTATGGTTTCTGTAGATGAACTAAAAACTTAATAAAAAGGCTATTACAGCAGTTCTGAAATGCTGTAGCTACTGAAGTAAACTAAAAGGCTAAAAACTTAATAAAGGCCTATTACAGTAGTTCTGTAAATGCTGTAGTGGTCTGCTGTCTTTGCTGAAATTAATAAAAACCTTTAATTTGAAACCCGGGCTATTACAGCATTTCTGGAAATGCTGTCTTTGCCGTTTTAAACTAAAATTCAACTAAAATGAGATTTAACAGTAGTTTTAAATGCTATCTTTGCTGAATTAAAATGTTTTCAAATATAACTTATAACAACTTTTTCTAAATGCTGCGTAAGGCTGAAATTTTCAATGTTTATGGTTTTTAACTAAGTAAATGTGCTCAGAATGGTTTGAAACTTTGGGAATTGAATACTTAATTTGAAAGTATAACTACTCCACTTTTAAATGGTTTAAATGAATTAATTTGATGGAATATAAATCATTTTAAAAGGATGATTTGAAAGGATAATAAATGAATGTTATCTTGAATTTAGAAGGTATTCAAAATTGAATGTTTGGATTTGAACTTATATAATAAAGTTTTGAAAGATATGATATTTTGATATTAAAATGATTTTAAAATGAAGTTCTGAAAGATATGATGTTTTGATATTAAAGTGATTTGAAAATGAAGTTCTGAAAGATATGATATTTATGTATTAAAATGATTTGAAAGGGAGTTTTAAAAGATATGATATTTTGATATATTAAATGGTTTGGAAATGACTTGATCTTTATTTTGATAAAGATTTGAATTTGAAAGGATATGATATTTTGATATATTGAAATGATTTGGAAATGGTTTAGTCTTTATTTTGATAAAGGTTTGGATTTGAAATGATATTTTATTTTGAAGTATAAAATACTACTTTTAAACTTATAACCATGGGTTATAATAACGATTGGTTGGCAAAGAGACCGGGATAGGATATGGGCATGCTCTCTGTCGATACCCAAAACCACTTTGACAACCATGTACGCGGTGGAGATTCCAGAATGAAGTAGGACGGTGGCGACGTTCTTAAGGTATATTACGTAGACCCAACTTTCGTGAGTTGGCATAAGGTGGCAAAAACAGGAGCGGTCTCGGGCCAAAAGGGGTAGCTCCTCTGGTCGGATGCATTTCTTCGATACCATTCTTTGCTTTTGTGATTGTTTGGGCGCCCCTTCGATTTTGGGAATGTGTTCCGAGGTGGGCGTATGTTGCTGCTGCGTTACCACCAGCCCGAGTGTCGTGATTGGTGTATCTACCCTGGAATTGCCTTATGTACCGTGTCACTACCCTATCGAGCCTTTACTACGAGTTTGATTTTCTCCTGTAGCCCATGCGTATCTTCTTGTAGTCTCCCGATCAGGAGATATGCAGATATTGGATGGACTACTGGGACTATTACGTGTTAAGGTGGAAAATGTAAAGCCTTAATGCTATTTAAAATTATGTTTATTTTACTGATAGACACTATTATAATAGCGCAATATTACTACATAGTAAATAGTTTAACGGATCCTTAGAGGATGGGCGGTCCCAGGCATCCTTTAAGTTACTTGTACTTTTACTATAGTTCACTTGAGTTGGTTTAAATTGTATAAGTATGTATGTCCTGACTCGAGTGTTTGTATTTTTATTTATGCTCGGATCAGTCTGAGTATTCACAGATTGGGATTCCACTTTCTGGAGATTTGGAATCGCTGGAGATTATCTACTTGTCTAGTTTTATCTTTTCAGCCCGTTGTTCCTTTTCAGCTCTTGTATTAGTAGACTTCTATGTATTGAGACTTCTGTTGTACTCTATTTCTTCTATTGTATCTTATGTAACTCTGATATATTTATATAGTAGCATCATGAAATATTATTTCTTTTACTTCCGCTGCATTATTAAATACTCTGTGTCTGTGATCTGTGATTATTTATTTACTGCATATTCTAAGATTTGCTAAATTTTATTTACAATGCGGTATTTTGAGCAATTCAAGTCCGACATGTGCGGATGCGAATGGTTGAAAATATCGGGTGTTACACGGTCTGTCCCTAACTTAATTCTTTAAGGTCAACTAATACTAATGGTTTTGCGGGCTTACAATAACCTATCCTCCCTCTGTATATTCCATTCCGTGTGTAACATCATTTTAGTCTTACTTGTGACAAAGCCATACACACTGGAATTTTGGACTAAATCAGCTAAGGGCTAATGTATAGGGCGCGACCCTATACTAGTCCTATCCCGTATTCAAATGTCTAAGTAATTTTACTTAGGGTCATCTACCCTTAAATTTTCCTTGAAAACCTTTCTTTTGAAAAGACTTAATCCTTTTAAATCATACTTTAAACAAGGAAAATATTATAACGACCCTGACTCGACCTTCGAAAATCGGCACCGAATACGACACTCGTATTCAAATGCCGCAGATCCAAACGTCGAACCTGGTTCGCCGGAGCTTATAACACATTAAGTAAATAACACAGCGGAAGAAATGAATAATACATTTGATATATATAACATTTGATACAATAACTGATACAACATGAATGGTACAATGAACATCAATATATATCAGAGATACAAAGAATAGTAGCGGAAATAAAAGATAACACCAGCAGCGGAACAAAATCTCCAAAGCACCAATCTAGAATAGCTCGAACTCCCAAATCAAGATGAAGAGAAGCAACTCGATCCAAATGCGATTGCCAAATCCTAAGGCTGAAGCTATCGAATCTACACCTATTACTGATTATCTGAAAACCCCAACTCTAGACTGCCCGTGTGGGAAATAGTGGGCACCCAGAGTTTAGGAAAGGAACAATAAACTCCAGGTCAGTCGTGGGACTGGTATGAGCAAACAAAAACATTTGGTCTTTAAAACAAACTAAAGAATTTAAATTTGAAACCCGCAATGCTTTTTGGAAAATGAAACTACCATAAGGCCTCCCGGCACACACACAATGCAAACGCACACATGGGGGAGATTTCTCCTTATGATAGTCAAACATGCTTACTACGAGGAAAATTCTTTGATATTATTACTAGTGCATAGTGGAAAATCTTTCGAAAGTATAATATAAATCCTAGCCAGCATAGGTACCATGATGCTATGCCTACTATAGCTGCCATGTTAAATGGCAGGTTCTACAACTAAAACCGTACAAGGCGCGTATTGGATGAATGGATTTCCATCAAATGGTCAGGCTAAGGAACTTCCTACTGCCACATGGGATCGCCTCTGGCGGGACGTCCCGAGAACTAACGTTACGGTTAGATCTCTGCCAACACAAGGCCGGGTTACCTCTGTAACTAGGTAACTACTACACGAATATGCCATCCCCCGGTCCTTTGGGACCTTTATCCGAGCGCTCGCAACAACAACACCACACAGTAATAGGTATAGTGTATCAACATGAGTAAGTATCTGGGCTCCATACCATGATACCACCCTTTACCAGAAGGGAATGACATACCCTAAAGGGCGCGACCCTCATAACCTTGCCGCATCTTTCCTGTTTCGACCATTTCCGGGGTGTGAGGTCCTGATGCAGTCTCGTCCACAAAGCTACGCTTTGTGCAACAAAGCCATGCTTTGGGTCAACAGATGACCAAAGCAATGATCACAAAGATACATGATCAAACAAATGATCATATCACAAATGATCAACCAATGATCATCACACAGCAGCACTCAGCATGCCACATTACCAAATTGGGAATATCACTGATAAATATCAACTACAAAACCTCTGAGTTCGTACGTCTCAGAGAAGGGTGTTAAGCTAAGAGAATAAATTCTCCGCCACCAAGCAGAAATGTATTTGATAGAAATCAGTTAACATCTCAAAGTGTAATGTCGGACATACAACCATACAAGTCTGTTCCGGGTTCGAACAGAACCGAAGGCACTTCCGAAGAAGCCCTTGCAAATCCGGGTATCCACAATCCCGATCGGACTTCCCATCACTAAGGGAATCTCTATACCGTAGCTACTCGGTGCAGAGACAATCGATAGATTATCCTATCGTTCTCACAAATACCCGGCCTTCACCACCGGTCTTCAATTGCTATCCATAACGTCGTATCACTATTCGGAATGGGTTATATGACACAAGGTCCTCTCCCGGCTAAACCGAATAATGAGCGTCATATTTTTAAAACATATGGATATGGGATTTTAGCTAAGTCACAACTTATAACATCCAAAACTTTTCTTTCAAATGGTTAAACAAATTACCATCTTTAAATCTTTAAACAAAAAGATTTATTTCACAAAGTTTCACCCGGTTTCACAAAGATCTATCCCTAGATTTCAAAACAATTCCCGTTCAATTTGGATTAACCCAATTAAATCTTTAAATTAAAGATATATAGCTTTCAAAACATGTTTCCAAAGATTTATCTATAACTTGGAAAACCATTTTCATTTTTAGACTTGAAGCCCTTTAACACAAATTGAAAGTTCATTTCTTATAGGAAAGCAAATCTAATTTATACAAGTTGAAATCTTGAGTTGAATTTAAATTTCAAAACTTCACCTTTAAAAATGGTTTAAAACCCATATAAACCCATTTGTAAGTTGAATAACTTTTTAAACAATAGTTTCCAAATTTTAGAATTCAATTTCAAATATTGAATTCAAATTTATACCAATTCATTTAATTTTCAAGATTCAATCAGGTTATTTAAAATAACTATCATTTTTGAAAACTCATTTTCAAAAGCTTCAATTCCAATTCCAAAACTAATTTGGATTCAAAAATCAATTTTTTTAAAACAATTTCAAAAATCTGTGACTTAACCCATTTCCACGTGCAATCCATATTTGTGTGTGTATAAGTGTGGTCCAGGGGTTCAACACAATAGTGCACAACATCATCATCACAGGTTCAATCATATCGATAAGCGGTATAACCCATAACGCTTATCTATATTCACAGATTCATAGATAAAGTAAAATATCATTCACAAAGATTAACTAATATGATTCGATGTGGGTTTCGGATAACCGATTGGAATCCGACTCCCTGTCGCATCGAAAACCAAATGTCATTCTACGGGTCAAGGGGTTTGCATAACAATATGTATATATCACAGATATGACAGCTCAGAACAAACATCACATAGCATCACATCACGTATCAAATATATCAATCCATCACAGAACATCCAATAACAATCAAACATCTTTAATTAAGATGAATAAACCGTGTCGTTATAAATTTATTACCCTCATAATCACTTTTATTTGAAATCTTTAAACCAATGATCAATTATCATTAACTAAAATAAATTAAGTCTTAACCATCTTCATTTATTAATCATTTATTAATTTTCTTAATTAATTATTCTTTAATTATAATCATTTAATCTTAATTACTTATTCCTCAATTAATTACTTTAACTAATAAACTTTTAATTATTGGTTAATTAAATCTTAGTTAAAATTATTTGTCCTTAATAAATAGATTTATTATTCCTTAACTAATTTCAACAATTAATTATACTTAACCAATTATAATTAATTATATTCAATTAATTAATCTAGTCAATTATCAAAATTAATTGCATTAATTAATTACTAAATTATCCCTAGATAATTATCACCCATTATTAACAACATTCCATTAATTTTACACTTAAGAAAATTTGAATTAGATTAATAAATCATTTCTAATTAATATTAATCTAAATCATTATTTAAAAATCAAATAATTAAGTGAAATCCTTAATTATCCAAACTAACCTAATTACTTATTAATTGACCCGTTTAAATTCAAAATGTATTAAAACAATACATTTCTAAATTTAAATTCAAATTCAATTTAAAAATTTGATATTTAAAATGTTTAATCATTAAACATTAATTCAAATTAAAATAATTATAAACCTTACAACAAAATGAATGTTAAAGAACATTCATTATCTAAATATAAAGAAAGATTTAAATTGATTATTTCAATTTCCAAAATTAAATTAAACATTTCATATTTTAATTCAAATACTAAAGGAAACAAATTCTTTCAAGTTTTAAAACTTATTTGAAATCAAATTTCATTTTCAAATTCACTTTTAAACATATGAACATGTTCATTCATTTTTAAATTTACAAACTGTTGAATTCAAAACTGGTTTTCAGAGAAACTTAAAAAAACCCAGTTTTTAAATCTGAATTCAAAAAAACAAATTTAAGTTTTACTTCAACATTTAAATCTGTTCATACTTTTTAAAACTTACAAAACTGTTTTTAAATCTAATTCTGGTTTAAAAAAAAACAAACCTGAAACTGTTTTAGACTTGTCTTCAAATCTGAATTTAAAACTTGTTTAAATTTAGATTTTCATTTTAAAAACTTTGAATTCACAACTACATTTGAATTCAGTTACAACCTATGCTTGAATCAAAACCCAACTAAAAAAAAAAAAAAAAAAGATTCATTTAAAAATTAAAACTGCATAATCCTTTGGTTTAAAACCTGCAACTGTTTTAATTTTGATTTAAAACTGAATTTGATTTTAAGATTTCATTTTTTAAAAAAACTTTTGAACTCAAAACTATATTTGAATTCAGATTCAAGTATTACCTGATTCAAGTTTCAACTTAAAATATGAATTTATTCAAAAATTTAAAACTGCCAACCTCTCAGGTTTAAACCTGAAAACTATTTTAAAATTTGATTTAAAACAGAATTAAAACTTATTTAAAATCTAAAAATTCCATTTTTAAAACCTTGAACTCAAACTCCATTTGAATTCAGATTTAAATCTCACTTAAATCAAAACAGCACTAAAGTTTTGAATCTCCAAAAAACTGCAAATACTCTCAGTTATACCTATAGCAAACTACCCGAGCAACATACAAAATTACTTCGAGTCAAATACAGAAATACCCGAGTTCTACTTCGGGTCAAAACCCTGCACACCCCATAGTTCACCTGAGTTCCACTGCAACCAAGACCAACCTGTCATCACCTAGTAATACCACCTCCAGCCACCATCATCGACACAACCTTGGCCATATCTACCTCTACACTCCCTACTCAACCTCTCAAATTCCTAATCCACTTAATGCAACAGATGGATGTGCAGACCTGCAACCTTTAAAACCAGTTTTTTTTTTTAGAATTCTTAAGTTAATTGTACTTAGATTTATTTTAGAAGCTTAAACATGTTCAAACAAACATTTTTTTTCTTTTTTCCTAAGATTTAAACAAGAATCAGGAAGGAATATTTTTAATTCCCACACAGGTTTGAAACCTGTTTTCCAGACAGAGGCAAAATGCCTGTTACTAACATGCACAGATATATCTGCATATACATACTTGGATTCATTCATATGCAAACTAATTTCTTCAGCTTACTTTAAGCATTAATCATTTCCATCAAGTCATTAAATCAGATTAAGAGTAAGTTTGCTCTCAGTGGATATTTTTCTTTTTCTTTTTTTTGGAACTGTAAAAGGTAACAGAGAAATTTTTTTTTTTTCCAATCAACACACACACTATCAAAGCATCACTCCAAGCATAAGTGGATAAAAGGGATTAGTATACCCATAAACAACAATAACAGATTCAAAGTTGAAGGTTTTGCTCACATATTTTTCAGATGACAAAAGCTTTTGACAGTTTTTCAAGCAGAGATGGAAGCATGCAACCCTTTTTTTTTTCTTTTACTGTATATTAATATTTCTAGGTAGTCTTGAAACAAAACGTACTCAAGCTATTTTTAAAACTTAAGTCTGGGTTGTATAAACAATTTCATTTAGATCCTAAAGTCTAAGACAAATTTGAGAAGGAGATTTTAGTTTAAGAACAGGGTTTGAGAGCATGTAAACATAGGAGCAGATATACATATGTCTGTAAAATAGGCATGCACTAATATACTCAAGTACACAGTCATATCAACAACATTTCCAGAACAAGTTTCAAGCATCAAGCACAACATCACAGAACATAGGCCAATATAAGTGAGTTTGCTCACCTATTTTGTAGATGAAGACAGAGGCCTGGTCTGAAAATTTGCTTCAGATGTTTAGCTTGCTGTTGAATTGAATTTTAGCAGCTGACCTCTATCCTTCTTTTGCTAGTGTTGTATTTGATCTTGTTGCTTTTAAAACCAAATTAGAACTGCATGCATGATCTTGATTTCCAGATTTCAGAAAGTGTTTGATTTTCAGATTCGCATAATTGTTTTAAGAATACTTTGTTTGTTGAATTTTGATCTGTAACTTGCTTCAGATTGTAGTTTGAAAGTTTTTGATTTCTCTTTGAATTTCTTTGCTTTGATTTCTGAGATGAATTCATTCCCAGGTTTGTTTTCTTGAGAAAAAGACTTGTTTTAAATTTAATTTCTGTTCTTGTAATTTTGTTAACAGGACTTGAAAAGATAAGAAAAGAATTTGTTTTTCTTTTAATTACATTCTAATTAAATTTTATTTTAGAATAAATATGGGTTTGCCACTTGTTTAACTTTGTTTGACATTTGTAATTTCATTTGTTAGTTTTCTTACATTTGTTATGTTTAAACAAAATTATGTAAAGTCCCTTTTCATAAATTTATTTACAAATTGTTTTTAAACCTTGTTTTATTTTTAACTTACAAATCATGTTCATGTTTTATTTGAATATAACATTTTTTTTTTATGTTCCAATGGTTTAAATCTTTTAATCAAATCAAATTTTATATTCAAATCTAATTTTTACATTTTTAATTCAAATTCAAAATTTAATATAGAATAAATTTGTACTTATAAATGAATAAATAATCAAATACCTTTTTAAATATATCTTTACATTCCATTTGATGTCAAATTAATAAATTTTATTTACAATAGATATATTTATTCATTCAAATTTTCAAAAGATAATCTCAATTTTATTTTCAAATATTCTATCTTAAAATATATTTATATGAAAAAAATACATCTTTATTAATTTTGAAAATTTAAACACAATTATATTTTTAATCTTAAATTCCCAATTCAATTCTATTTATAATTCAAAAATAGAAATTTTCTAATAAATTCGTAATTAAATCCACAATTATATTTTCAAAATTAAATAAATTGTCAAATTAAACTTGTTCAAAATTCAGGAATGTTACAGATTCCCCCCCTTAAAAGTATTTCGTCCTCGAAATTTAAAAGAGAGAGACAACAAAGAATAGATGCACAAAGATAGAGAAACGGTTTTCAAATCAAATTGGGTATCTATTCTGCATTGGGCTTACCAAATCAGAATATCACTAATAATTATGAGAACGAACTCATTCAATATTACACAAGATATTCGAGTCACCAGAACTACGGATATACATGGGCACTAGTTAGCTCGAAGGGATAACTTAACCATTTGTAGAATATATCGAGACCCAACAGATATATGGATGCAATCCCAAAACTTTTAGTTTAAACAACCAAAATATACCTATCAACCATAGCAACCAAAGCAAACAATTCGTCCAAACAAACAATTCTGACCCATCTGGAGTTTGTGTCCCACGCAAATATATCAGAACTTCTTCCTGAAACTGCCAGGAATCATCAAAGGATTGAAAAGACGAATCAAAGGAGATTGATAGAGAAAGGATATTTCCACTGTTGCAGGGTATTGACCATTTGTAGTGGTACTCCCCTGTCCCCTATCTCGTCCTCTTCTCGCACTCATACTCACTATCAGTGGATAGTAAGAGAATTTACTGAGGCGTTCGAACAGATATCTTAGGGATATACTCATTCTAGGGTTTACTTCACCCTATCTCTAATGAGTTACTTAATGTGTTATACTCCTGAGCTAAGGTTTTAACCATCAGCTCTGATACCACTTATAACGACCCTGACTCGACCTTCGAAAATCGGCACCGAATACGACACTCGTATTCAAATGCCGCAGATCCAAACGTCGAACCTGGTTCGCCGGAGCTTATAACACATTAAGTAAATAACACAGCGGAAGAAATGAATAATACATTTGATATATATAACATTTGATACAATAACTGATACAACATGAATGGTACAATGAACATCAATATATATCAGAGATACAAAGAATAATAGCGGAAATAAAAGATAACACCAGCAGCGGAACAAAATCTCCAAAGCACCAATCCAGAATAGCTCGAACTCCCAAATCAAGATGAAGAGAAGCAACTCGATCCAAATGCGATTGCCAAATCCTAAGGCTGAAGCTATCGAATCTACACCTATTACTGATTATCTGAAAACCCCAACTCTAGACTGCCCGTGTGGGAAATAGTGGGCACCCAGAGTTTAGGAAAGGAACAATAAACTCCAGGTCAGTCGTGGGACTGGTGTGAGCAAACAAAAACATTTGGTCTTTAAAACAAACTAAAGAATTTAAATTTGAAACCCGCAATGCTTTTTGGAAAATGAAACTACCATAAGGCCTCCCGGCACACACACAATGCAAACGCACACATGGGGGAGATTTCTCCTTATGATAGTCAAACATGCTTACTACGAGGAAAATTCTTTGATATTATTACTAGTGCATAGTGGAAAATCTTTCGAAAGTATAATATAAATCCTAGCCAGCATAGGTACCATGATGCTATGCCTACTATAGCTGCCATGTTAAATGGCAGGTTCTACAACTAAAACCGTACAAGGCGCGTATTGGATGAATGGATTTCCATCAAATGGTCAGGCTAAGGAACTTCCTACTGCCACATGGGATCGCCTCTGGCGGGACGTCCCGAGAACTAACGTTACGGTTAGATCTCTGCCAACACAAGGCCGGGTTACCTCTGTAACTAGGTAACTACTACACGAATATGCCATCCCCCGGTCCTTTGGGACCTTTATCCGAGCGCTCGCAACAACAACACCACACAGTAATAGGTATAGTGTATCAACATGAGTAAGTATCTGGGCTCCATACCATGATACCACCCTTTACCAGAAGGGAATGACATACCCTAAAGGGCGCGACCCTCATAACCTTGCCGCATCTTTCCTGTTTCGACCATTTCCGGGGTGTGAGGTCCTGATGCAGTCTCGTCCACAAAGCTACGCTTTGTGCAACAAAGCCATGCTTTGGGTCAACAGATGACCAAAGCAATGATCACAAAGATACATGATCAAACAAATGATCATATCACAAATGATCAACCAATGATCATCACACAGCAGCACTCAGCATGCCACATTACCAAATTGGGAATATCACTGATAAATATCAACTACAAAACCTCTGAGTTCGTACGTCTCAGAGAAGGGTGTTAAGCTAAGAGAATAAATTCTCCGCCACCAAGCAGAAATGTATTTGATAGAAATCAGTTAACATCTCAAAGTGTAATGTCGGACATACAACCATACAAGTCTGTTCCGGGTTCGAACAGAACCGAAGGCACTTCCGAAGAAGCCCTTGCAAATCCGGGTATCCACAATCCCGATCGGACTTCCCATCACTAAGGGAATCTCTATACCGTAGCTACTCGGTGCAGAGACAATCGATAGATTATCCTATCGTTCTCACAAATACCCGGCCTTCACCACCGGTCTTCAATTGCTATCCATAACGTCGTATCACTATTCGGAATGGGTTATATGACACAAGGTCCTCTCCCGGCTAAACCGAATAATGAGCGTCATATTTTTAAAACATATGGATATGGGATTTTAGCTAAGTCACAACTTATAACATCCAAAACTTTTCTTTCAAATGGTTAAACAAATTACCATCTTTAAATCTTTAAACAAAAAGATTTATTTCACAAAGTTTCACCCGGTTTCACAAAGATCTATCCCTAGATTTCAAAACAATTCCCGTTCAATTTGGATTAACCCAATTAAATCTTTAAATTAAAGATATATAGCTTTCAAAACATGTTTCCAAAGATTTATCTATAACTTGGAAAACCATTTTCATTTTTAGACTTGAAGCCCTTTAACACAAATTGAAAGTTCATTTCTTATAGGAAAGCAAATCTAATTTATACAAGTTGAAATCTTGAGTTGAATTTAAATTTCAAAACATCACCTTTAAAAATGGTTTAAAACCCATATAAACCCATTTGTAAGTTGAATAACTTTTTAAACAATAGTTTCCAAATTTTAGAATTCAATTTCAAATATTGAATTCAAATTTATACCAATTCATTTAATTTTCAAGATTCAATCAGGTTATTTAAAATAACTATCATTTTTGAAAACTCATTTTCAAAAGCTTCAATTCCAATTCCAAAACTAATTTGGATTCAAAAATCAATTTTTTTAAAACAATTTCAAAAATCTGTGACTTAACCCATTTCCACGTGCAATCCATATTTGTGTGTGTATAAGTGTGGTCCAGGGGTTCAACACAATAGTGCACAACATCATCATCACAGGTTCAATCATATCGATAAGCGGTATAACCCATAACGCTTATCTATATTCACAGATTCATAGATAAAGTAAAATATCATTCACAAAGATTAACTAATATGATTCGATGTGGGTTTCGGATAACCGATTGGAATCCGACTCCCTGTCGCATCGAAAACCAAATGTCATTCTACGGGTCAAGGGGTTTGCATAACAATATGTATATATCACAGATATGACAGCTCAGAACAAACATCACATAGCATCACATCACGTATCAAATATATCAATCCATCACAGAACATCCAATAACAATCAAACATCTTTAATTAAGATGAATAAACCGTGTCGTTATAAATTTATTACCCTCATAATCACTTTTATTTGAAATCTTTAAACCAATGATCAATTATCATTAACTAAAATAAATTAAGTCTTAACCATCTTCATTTATTAATCATTTATTAATTTTCTTAATTAATTATTCTTTAATTATAATCATTTAATCTTAATTACTTATTCCTCAATTAATTACTTTAACTAATAAACTTTTAATTATTGGTTAATTAAATCTTAGTTAAAATTATTTGTCCTTAATAAATAGATTTATTATTCCTTAACTAATTTCAACAATTAATTATACTTAACCAATTACAATTAATTATATTCAATTAATTAATCTAGTCAATTATCAAAATTAATTGCATTAATTAATTACTAAATTATCCCTAGATAATTATCACCCATTATTAACAACATTCCATTAATTTTACACTTAAGAAAATTTGAATTAGATTAATAAATCATTTCTAATTAATATTAATCTAAATCATTATTTAAAAATCAAATAATTAAGTGAAATCCTTAATTATCCAAACTAACCTAATTACTTATTAATTGACCCGTTTAAATTCAAAATGTATTAAAACAATACATTTCTAAATTTAAATTCAAATTCAATTTAAAAATTTGATATTTAAAATGTTTAATCATTAAACATTAATTCAAATTAAAATAATTATAAACCTTACAACAAAATGAATGTTAAAGAACATTCATTATCTAAGTATAAAGAAAGATTTAAATTGATTATTTCAATTTCCAAAATTAAATTAAACATTTCATATTTTAATTCAAATACTAAAGGAAACAAATTCTTTCAAGTTTTAAAACTTATTTGAAATCAAATTTCATTTTCAAATTCACTTTTAAACATATGAACATGTTCATTCATTTTTAAATTTACAAACTGTTGAATTCAAAACTGGTTTTCAGAGAAACTTAAAAAAACCCAATTTTTAAATCTGAATTCAAAAAAACAAATTTAAGTTTTACTTCAACATTTAAATCTGTTCATACTTTTTAAAACTTACAAAACTGTTTTTAAATCTAATTCTGGTTTAAAAAAAAACAAACCTGAAATTGTTTTAGACTTGTCTTCAAATCTGAATTTAAAACTTGTTTAAATTTAGATTTTCATTTTAAAAACTTTGAATTCACAACTACATTTGAATTCAGTTACAACCTATGCTTGAATCAAAACCCAACTAAAAAAAAAAAAAAAAAAGATTCATTTAAAAATTAAAACTGCATAATCCTTTGGTTTAAAACCTGCAACTGTTTTAATTTTGATTTAAAACTGAATTTGATTTTAAGATTTCATTTTTTAAAAAAACTTTTGAACTCAAAACTATATTTGAATTCAGATTCAAGTATTACCTGATTCAAGTTTCAACTTAAAATATGAATTTATTCAAAAATTTAAAACTGCCAACCTCTCAGGTTTAAACCTGAAAACTATTTTAAAATTTGATTTAAAACAGAATTAAAACTTATTTAAAATCTAAAAATTCCATTTTTAAAACCTTGAACTCAAACTCCATTTGAATTCAGATTTAAATCTCACTTAAATCAAAACAGCACTAAAGTTTTGAATCTCCAAAAAACTGCAAATACTCTCAGTTATACCTATAGCAAACTACCCGAGCAACATACAAAATTACTTCGAGTCAAATACAGAAATACCCGAGTTCTACTTCGGGTCAAAACCCTGCACACCCCATAGTTCACCTGAGTTCCACTGCAACCAAGACCAACCTGTCATCACCTAGTAATACCACCTCCAGCCACCATCATCGACACAACCTTGGCCATATCTACCTCTACACTCCCTACTCAACCTCTCAAATTCCTAATCCACTTAATGCAACAGATGGATGTGCAGACCTGCAACCTTTAAAACCAGTTTTTTTTTTCCTTTTTTTTTTTTTTAGAATTCTTAATTAATTGTACTTAGATTTATTTTAGAAGCTTAAACATGTTCAAACAAACATTTTTTTTCTTTTTTCCTAAGATTTAAACAAGAATCAGGAAGGAATATTTTTAATTCCCACACAGGTTTGAAACCTGTTTTCCAGACAGAGGCAAAATGCCTGTTACTAACATGCACAGATATATCTGCATATACATACTTGGATTCATTCATATGCAAACTAATTTCTTCAGCTTACTTTAAGCATTAATCATTTCCATCAAGTCATTAAATCAGATTAAGAGTAAGTTTGCTCTCAGTGGATATTTTTCTTTTTCTTTTTTTTGGAACTGTAAAAGGTAACAGAGAAATTTTTTTTTTTTTCCAATCAACACACACACTATCAAAGCATCACTCCAAGCATAAGTGGATAAAAGGGATTAGTATACCCATAAACAACAATAACAGATTCAAAGTTGAAGGTTTTGCTCACATATTTTTCAGATGACAAAAGCTTTTGACAGTTTTTCAAGCAGAGATGGAAGCATGCAACCCTTTTTTTTTCTTTTACTGTATATTAATATTTCTAGGTAGTCTTGAAACAAAACGTACTCAAGCTATTTTTAAAACTTAAGTCTGGGTTGTATAAACAATTTCATTTAGATCCTAAAGTCTAAGACAAATTTGAGAAGGAGATTTTAGTTTAAGAACAGGGTTTGAGAGCATGTAAACATAGGAGCAGATATACATATGTCTGTAAAATAGGCATGCACTAATATACTCAAGTACACAGTCATATCAACAACATTTCCAGAACAAGTTTCAAGCATCAAGCACAACATCACAGAACATAGGCCAATATAAGTGAGTTTGCTCACCTATTTTGTAGATGAAGACAGAGGCCTGGTCTGAAAATTTGCTTCAGATGTTTAGCTTGCTGTTGAATTGAATTTTAGCAGCTGACCTCTATCCTTCTTTTGCTAGTGTTGTATTTGATCTTGTTGCTTTTAAAACCAAATTAGAACTGCATGCATGATCTTGATTTCCAGATTTCAGAAAGTGTTTGATTTTCAGATTCGCATAATTGTTTTAAGAATACTTTGTTTGTTGAATTTTGATCTGTAACTTGCTTCAGATTGTAGTTTGAAAGTTTTTGATTTCTCTTTGAATTTCTTTGCTTTGATTTCTGAGATGAATTCATTCCCAGGTTTGTTTTCTTGAGAAAAAGACTTGTTTTAAATTTAATTTCTGTTCTTGTAATTTTGTTAACAGGACTTGAAAAGATAAGAAAAGAATTTGTTTTTCTTTTAATTACATTCTAATTAAATTTTATTTTAGAATAAATATGGGTTTGCCACTTGTTTAACTTTGTTTGACATTTGTAATTTCATTTGTTAGTTTTCTTACATTTGTTATGTTTAAACAAAATTATGTAAAGTCCCTTTTCATAAATTTATTTACAAATTGTTTTTAAACCTTGTTTTATTTTTAACTTACAAATCATGTTCATGTTTTATTTGAATATAACATTTTTTTTTATGTTCCAATGGTTTAAATCTTTTAATCAAATCAAATTTTATATTCAAATCTAATTTTTACATTTTTAATTCAAATTCAAAATTTAATATAGAATAAATTTGTACTTATAAATGAATAAATAATCAAATACCTTTTTAAATATATCTTTACATTCCATTTGATGTCAAATTAATAAATTTTATTTACAATAGATATATTTATTCATTCAAATTTTCAAAAGATAATCTCAATTTTATTTTCAAATATTCTATCTTAAAATATATTTATATGAAAAAAATACATCTTTATTAATTTTGAAAATTTAAACACAATTATATTTTTAATCTTAAATTCCCAATTCAATTCTATTTATAATTCAAAAATAGAAATTTTCTAATAAATTCGTAATTAAATCCACAATTATATTTTCAAAATTAAATAAATTGTCAAATTAAACTTGTTCAAAATTCAGGAATGTTACAAATATTCTCCATACTTTACTCAAATCACCTTGCCTTGTTTATCAAAACATGATTGGTTGCTAATTTCTTTTCTAAAAGTACTGCCAAAATTCCAAAAAATAAACAATTTAAATTATTTACAAAATGCCCCTTCTCCTTTTATAAATATATAAAACATTTAAGTTCCGTACCATTAATAATTTTATATATCTATTAAAACACTTAGGAAAAATCTATAAAAAATTCCCATAAATAATTTTTAATATGTTTTCTAACATATGTTAATTTCTGACCCAAAATCATCATAAAATAGCCGTAACTAATTTGAACCCAAAATAACTATTTTCTTCACTAGAAAATTCATAATAAATCCACATTAATTCATAAAACTACAAAAATTGAAACTCATCTCCAAAATATCATTTCTGGTCATATACTAAAATCGCAAGACATTTGGATGTCATTTAATATGGCTTTCGCACTAAAACATATCATAAAATCTGTATGAATTAGCATAAATCATCAACTTTAGCTCTGTTTCACCATTAAATATCATAAATCATCAACTTTGGCTACCTTTCACATATCATACTTTAGCTCCCTTTCACCATTCTAAGATGAACTTCATGCTCCCTTTCACCATTCTAAGCACCATTCTAAGATGAAATATCATCTATAAATACCAACACGAACCTATCCAAGTGCTCTTGGAAAACTCAGTTCATCAAATCCACAAAGAATGCTGGTGCATTAGTTAGTCCGAATGTCATCACTAACCATTCGTATGAACCATATCTATCTCTAAACGCCATCAAAGGAATACTGTCCTCTGCTACTCTAAGCTGATGGAAACCTGTTATTAAATCCAACCGTGAAAATACTTTGGCTCCACTCAACTAGTTGAACAAATCGTCAATTCTAGGTAATAGATATTGATTCTTTATTATCTTCTCATTTAACTTACGAGAATCAATACATAACCTTAACGGTCTATCTGGCTTCTTAGCATACACTGTAGCTGCTCCCCAAGGCGAACTACTGGCCCTAATAAAATTCTTGTCCTTTTAAATCCACCAACTACACCTTCATCTCCCTCATCTCGGTAGGTGTCATCCTGCTTGGCGGTCTACTTACTGATTCTTCTCCCAGTACCAAATCTATCCGAAACTCAATAGCTCATTTCAGTGGCATTCCTACTAGGGGTTCAAAAACATCCATGAACTCTCCAACCATGAAAACTCAATTCAAATCATCTTCTACCTCCACAACAACCAATAAAAAATTTACCTCACAACTAGGGTTTTCTACGGTATATATAATCCGACCACTACAGTTAGGTTGTCTATGCGGTATTTTCCTATCATGGTAGAATATCCAAGCGTCGTACTTACTTAACCAATCCATACCCAAAATAATTCCGAACCCTACGAAATTAAACACATGCAAACTGCAAACAAAGGTATGTCCTAACAAATCAAACTCTAAATGGTCACACTTCATCCCAAGTGTCGTTTACCCTCCTATCAGATTCGCAACCCTTAAGGAAGTAACTAAATATGAGGCTTCTAGGTTAAGATTATCTACCAAACAATGAGATATAAAAGAACCCAATGCACTATTATCAAACAAAACGCTAACTGACATACCATGAATCAGAAGTGTATCTCCCAACATAGATTTTCCATTAACCTCGGCTGTTGCCCACAAGTTAGCTGGCTCCAATGCATATACTTTGCCTTTCCCATCCTTAGATGACTCTTTGCATAGGTTCTTGTAATGTCCAATTTGATCGTAGTTGAAGCACCTGATGTTCTTCTTCCCGATCACCTTCTTTCGATGTCCTGAGCGATATTCATTAGCAAAATACCCTTTCTTATCACACTTAAAGCAGACAATCTCCGGCTTTCCCTTCTTTGCAGCTCCACAATTTTGAGCTCCTTTCTTATGAAAGAACTTTCTTTTCTAACTTTGCCCCACCATGACTTCCTTTGCCTTATTTCTCACCAGAAAAGCAAGCATCTCCTCATTCCTCAAAGTCATTTCCACTGCAACACCATATGGATCCCTGATATGTGGTAACATTGCCCTAGCAAGATCAGGCTTCAACCCCCTGATAAACTTCTCATTCCTCTTAATTTAGTATCGACCGTATCATAGCCATATCTAGCCAACTCCTCAAACCTTATGCATACTCCAGCATAGTCATATCCCCTTGCTCTAGCTCAACAAACTTTCTAAGCAGAGTAGACTAAGCATTCTCGAACATAAACCTTTCCTCAAATCTCCTTTTAAACTCAGCCCATGTCATGGTGTCCTCATTAACTCCCACCATAACGTTGTTTCACCAATACAACGCTGCTCCCTAAAGCTATCTAGAAGCAAGCCTTCTTTTCTGCTCATTATTGAGCCCCAAATCAGCGAAAATCCTCTCACAATGAAGCAACCATTTCTCTACTTCTATTGCATCTTCAGTACCAATAAATAACTTTCCTCCCAACCGAGCATAATCTCTACTCAAAATAGCATAGTTATTCATCACCAAAGATTCCTGAACTCCTCCTCCAACTACTCCAGCAGCAACACCCAACCGAATCATATTGAAAAAGAACCGATACTTTGCTACCATGTCAACTTGGGAACTCCAGCACCCACATTTCTATCTTGTGCCTGACCTAGGTTTCTTCTGGTATTTGGTCTGACATTTCCATTTGTAGTGGTGCTTCCCCCCAAGGTTAACACTTTCACTTTTAGCATTCATTTCTGTATTCAAGCCTCGTAGGATACCGAAGAATAGCCTAAGAGAGATATGGAACTAGAGATATAGCGTATACTTATATATAGAAAATACAAGTACATTAATATAGAGTTATCCCATACCTCGATCTAATATCTAATTCTTTACGATTATGTTTTCAAAAATCATTTTTGTGATGCCCCACATCTATACCCACGCTAGCCAAGGACACTACAGGGTAATGCCGTCAACTAACACGGAGAATAAGGCTGGTTAGGAGCGACCATCTACAGCCTTGCTCTAACTATCTATTGAATACATCGACAATAATCACACCAAACAGATCAACATATCCAATGAATACTTAAAACAAAACCATAGGTGGTTGAAGGATCTATCAGAACAGAATATAACAACTCAAATGTAATATACATCATAGACCAGAATATCATCATATACACATATACAGATACATACCAGAGTATACAAACTAATACACGTCAAGTGGTATAGCAAACCACAATATACTGACGAATCAAAAGAATACACATATCAGAGTTACAATAAAAGGACTACACAAAAAGCTTTAACAAAAAGGAACAGGCTGAATAGTCCATGCGGAAGCAAAATAGGCTAAGTCCAAAAGCACCTAACCTGAAACATCTCGATCTGACCCGAGTATAAATACACGGATCAGTCTAGCTAAACAAATCAGTTAGATAAACTGAACAATAATAAACCTGCAAGGTTACAAAGTATAAAAAATATCTCTAAAGGAGATATCACAATCATCTAACAAAAGATGAATCATATGATAACAAAACAAGCCTCATATCATAGGCAACATAGATAAACAAAGGATACAAATATCCCAAATCAAGCCATAAAGGCAATTAACAAATACCAATGAAGGTAGCACAAGTTCCACAAGGTAATCGCTACATATCATGCGGCTCAAAAAGACCAACACCGAAGGGCGATACCTAGGGAATATACATATCAATGAAACGTCATAAAATTGCTCGAGCTCAGTACTGTACAAACAAGGATCCATGAGCCCGAAGACTCCAAACCCAATATCACCCATGCGGCTCATAACGACCAACATCGGAAGCGATACTAAAGGGCAACCCAATATCACCCACGCGGCTCATAACGACCAACATCGGAAGCGATATTAAAGGGCAACAAACCCAAAGGCATCATACCCGAAGGCAACAAACTGTAGTGGTGAAGGTCGAAGACCCAGTACTGGACACCACTAACTGGCAGAATGTGTCATAACTCTCAAAAAGAAATCCGAAATGTGGTAACGTGAGTCCCATAACCACTCGTTCGCACTAAACGGTTTACTATCCGTTAGTTAATTTCACACTCAAAGCAGTACAAAGTTCACCTCATCTCATTGGTAAACCAGACCAGAAGGCCAAAACGATCAATCGAATAGGTCGGGGATTAATCGGATAGACAAACGCATGGATTCATGGTCCGTGTTTTACCTAATCATTTAATCTCCCTTCCACCCCGCTCGAAGTGCGAAATTGTGTATATGCGTTTTAAATAGAATTTAAGAATTGGAGAAGGAAACTTTTAATTCGATTTAGAGGGATCATTTATGAAAACCCGTGAATGAAGTCAAAAATAAGTTATCAAAGCCAAAGATGCAATGACAACCACTAAAAACCAACTTGAATCGATAAAATTTGGAAAACCAATCAAGATGAGCAAAAATAGGCAAAACAGCAAAATAGGAGCAGGTCGGTCGACCGGACTACAGGGCTCGGTCGGTTGGCCAGAAGAAGAAAAATTGCTCGGAGTAGCAGGTCGGTCGACCGGCTACAGGGCTTGGTTGGCCGAACTGCAAATTTCTGCAGTTCCTGCCATTTTTCAATGAAGTGCAAACACTTCCAAAACGTGATCGGTCGAGCAATGGGCCAAAGGAGCCTTAGCCAATAGATACCCCAGCTCCATTAGCTCTCTGATTCGCCACCAAAAACATGTTCAAACATCAAAGTTAGGATCTTTAAAGAATTGAACCCAAACACTAAAAATTTGGATATTCACCAATTCAATCCAAACCAAAAGCAAGTGCATATGAACAAGTGTTAGGAATTCATACCCAACATCAATGAAATCAAGAGAAGTGGATGTGAGTTCAAAACTCACCTTTTAATCCAAAAACAAAGAAGAAGGAGTTCAATTTGCAAGGAGAAGACCAACAAATCTCCACTTCTACTCAACTAGCTTCAATCAAAGAATAAAACAAGTATTTTCCTAAGTTTAGGTTTAGGAATTTCTGAGATTGAAGAGAGAAGGAGATAGAGAAGATGAAGAGGAGCTTACCTATGTCTTCTCTTTGATATTCGAGCAAGAATTCAAGTTGCAAGAGGAAACTAGGGCTTGGAATTTCTAATTCCCATTCTCTTCCCCCATTTTCAGTTTTTAGCTTAAGTTTTATGAAATGAATTAAGTGTGAATGGAGAGGAGAGGGCTGAGTTAGGTTAATAACTAACAAATGTGCTGAACCCAAACCCAAAACCCAAATAGAAAAAGTTGCAAAAATTCAACTTAATCCAAACATATCAAAGCTTATACTCAAAAAGTTCGCAAACGCCATTTTGGAACCAATGGAAATGGTTTCGAGTTCCAATTCGGCCATTTGCAGAAAGTAACATTTCTGACCTAAATCCGACTAACGACGCTATATTTAAATAAAACATTTAAATATATAATCGTTAAATATGCGGGTTGTTACAGATCTCCCCTCCTTACAAAATTGCGTCCCCGCAATTCCTAGAGACGATATTTGTAACAACTACATACATACAACATTCAAAAGAAAAGGAAATAAGCTTGAGACAAAAAAATATTCTCACCGTTGGCCAGCAAAGATAGAAAACCCGGATAAGATCGCTCGATATACTCTCTGGTTTCCCAAGTACAGTCATTGGGACTTGCGGACCATTGAACTTTAACGAGCGGCACGTCCTTGTTCCGAAGGTGTCGCACCTCCGTGTTAAGTACGCGAATAGGTTGCTGTACAAAAGATAAGTCCGGTGAGACCTCAAGCTCATGTAAATCAGGAGAAGCGATAACAGAATCCGACTCCCGAAGACACTTTCGAAGTTGAGAGATGTGAAACACGTCATGAATGCCAGATAAATAAGCAGGAAGTGAAACTCTATAAGCCACATGGCCAATACGTTCAGTAATAGAAAATGGTCCTATAAAGCGAGGAGCCAATTTCCCAGTCATACTGAAACGCATAACCCCTTTCAAAGGAGGAACGCGAATAAAAACAAGATCACCAATCGAAAACTCGAGAGGCTTCCTACGGCTATCTGCGTAGGATTTCTGGCGGCTCTGTGCCTCTTTCATTCTCAACCGAATAAGATCAATCTTCTCGGAAGAATCACGAACAAAATCTGGATCAAGAATAAGCTTCTCTCCAGATTCCAACCAACAAGAAGGTGATCGACATGGCCTTCCGTATAAAGCTTCGAAAAGAGCCATACCGATACTAGATTGAAAACTATTATTGTAGGAGAACTCTACAAGAGGTAGACGATCCTCCCAACTACCACCGGAATCAAAAATACAAACACGAAGAAGATCTTCCAAGATACGATTCACCCGTTCAGTCTGTCCGTAAGACTGCGGATGATAAGCTGTGCTGAAATTAAGCTTTGTTCCCAAAGCTTGCTGAAGACTCTACCAAAAATGACTCGTGAATAAAGGATCACGGTCACTCACAATAGAACTAGGAACACCGTGAAGTCTCACGATTTCCTTGACATATAATTTAGCCAAATTGGAACAGTCCTACTAGACTTAATAGGGACAAAATGAGCAGACTTGGTGAGACGATCAACAATAACCCAGATACTAGAATGTCCCGATCTCGAATGAGGTAGGCCGTCAATGAAATCCATAGAAATCTGATCCCATTCCACAATGGAATCTCTAGAGGCTGAAGAACACCCGAAGGACCCTGGTGTTCGGCCTTAAAACGCTGACAAGTTATGCAATTACTCACATAACTCGCCACATCGCGCTTCATGCCTTCCCAATAATAAAGACGACGCATATCAGCATACATCTTACTACTACCAGGATGAATGGTATACTTAGAACGGTGACAATCATCAAGAATGTCATGCCTAAGTGCAAAATCAGAAGGCACAAAAAGATGGTTCTTCTTGCGAAGACACCCATGAGAATCAATGCTGAAATCCCGCAACGCCTCATCACAGGATCCAGACTCACAAAGCTGAATAAGATGCAACAAATCAGGATCACGCCGCTGAGCATTGACAATATGATCCAATAAAATGGGTCGAGCTCCCAAACTAAATAATAGAATAGGAGAATCAGAAGATGAACCTTGATCACGAATTTCCCAAAAAGATAGAGTCTCAAGAATATTCCATTCGGCAAGCATCATGGAAATAACAGCCGAATGTTTGCGACTAAGCGCATCAGCAACACGATTACCCTTTATAGGGGTATACTGGATATCAAAGTCATAAGAAGCAAGAAACTCAAGCCAACGCTGTCGTCTCATATTAAGTTCATTATGAGTGAACAAATACTTCAAAGATTTATGGTCGGTATAAAGAATGAAGCGCTCGCCCAATAAATAGTGTCGCCAAATCTTCAAGGCAAAGAGAATGGCGGCTAACTCAAGATCATGAGTGGCATAGCGAACTTCATCCGGACGCAGTTTCCTAGAAGCATAAGCAACTAACCGATCCTTCTGCATAAGAACAGCACCGAGACCGCTACCACAAGCATCGGTGTAGACAACAAGATCATGATTCCCCTCGGGAACCACCAAAATAGGAGCATCAGTGAGAAGTTCCTTCAATGTCTGAAAGGAAGCTTCACTCTTGTCGGATCAAATAAAACGAATGCCTTTCCGAGTAAGGCTGGTGAGAGGAAGCACAACATGGGAAAAATCCTTAATGAACCGACGGTAATAACCCGCTAGTCCAAGGAAACTATGAATCTCATGCACATTCTCAGGCCTCTTCCAATTCTGGATGGTTTCGACCTTTGAGGGATCGACAGAAATGCCATCGGAAGATACAACATGGCCTAAGAACTTAACCCTATTCTCCCAAAAGTGGCACTTGGAGAATTTGGCTCTAAGCTGCTGATGACGAAGAGTACTCAAGACAATTCTCAATTGATTAGCATGCTCAGCTTCAGACTTAGAATAAATAAGGATATCATCAATGAAGACAAGGACGAACTTATCGAGATATTCCCGGAATACTCGATTCATAAGATCAACAAAGAAAGCAGGAGCATTCGTCAAATCGAACGGCATAACGAGCCACTCAAAAGAACCATAACGAGTGCGGAAAGCGGTAAGAGGTATGCTATCCTCCGCGACTCGTAACTGATGAAAACCTGTGGCAAGGTAAAGCTGAGAAAAGACCTTAGCACCACTCAATAGATCGAACATATCATCGATCCTAGGCAATGGATATCTATTCCTGATGGTTAACTCGTTAAGTTTGCGATAGTCAATGCAAAGCCTAAGAGTTCCATCAGACTTCTTCACGAAGACGACCGCGGATCCCTATGGAGAAAAACTGGACTGAATCAACTGCTTGGACTCAAGCTCTAAAAGCTGCTTCTTGAGTTCCTCATTTTCCTTTGTAGACATCCTCGTGGGAGGACGACTAACTGGCTGTGCACCTGGAATGAGATCAATGCGGAACTCAATTGCCTGTTTGGGTGGCAAACCTAAACAGGTTCAAAAACATCTGAAAAGTCACAAGCAACAGGAATACGAGATATATCATCATCATCTCGCGAGTCAAGAGAATATAAAGCCATTTCGGAATTATCCATATCCCGAAGAATAAGAGATTGCTGAGTAGGCGAATCCGGATGTCGAAGATATAAAATTCTCTCCGAACAAATAATCCTGGCATCATATCTTACTGGCCAGTCCATACCCAAAATCATATCAAATCCCAGACAAGAAATAACGTGCAGATTCGCACGAAAAGAAAAGACACATAAAACAATCTCAATATCATCACAAAGCAAGCTAAGGGTCGCGGATCCCCCAATAGGATGCACAATCCTTAAAGAAGTAACCAAACAAGAAACATCCAAAGATAAATCATCAACGAGCTTTTTCGTTACAAAAGAATGTGAAGCTCCCGTATCGAAAAGAACTCGAATACTATGATCATGAAATAAAATAGAACCTTCTAAAATAGATGGAGATATACCTCTAGGCTGAGAAGGACCTTCAGAAGCCTTGGAAGCATAAAGCCTGCTAGACTTGGCACCAGCCGGAACAGTAGGGCAAGCTGAAACATGATGACCTTCCTTCTTGCAATAGCGGCAGAAGAGAGGCCAAGGACAAGCTCGAATAATATGATCAGGAGAACCACAATTGAAACACTTCTGAATGAAAGGTGTTACAACAGACTGAGGCTTAGAACCAGAACCACCAGTCTTCTTCTTCTTAGAAGGTAAAGACCTGGACTTCTGAAATGAAAACAACTTCTTGTTGGGGTTCTTGGAAACCTCAACATCAACATCACTATCACACTCCTTCTCGATGGTCTCGAGATGAAGCGCAGAATCAACTAACTCCTCAAAAGAAAGCTTAAGCTAGAGCAACAAGGACTTCTTAAGATATTTCTTAAGACCAGAGACAAACTTCAAATTCTTCTTATAAGAAGTGCCAATGAATTCAAGGCCGTACTTAGATAAAGCCTCGAATGATGCAACATACTCAGAAACAGAAGATTTCCCTTGCTTCAACTCAAGGAAGCAACGGGTCAATAAAACTTTTTTAGATTCAGGAACGAACTTGAGTTCAAATCGCTCCCAAAACTGAGTCCAAGAAAGAGTAGACTCATCAATTTCGGCTAAAAGAAGCTCATACCAATCAAGAGCATGCTCTTGTAATAAGCTAGAAGTTACAAGAACTCTATCATGGTCAGAAAGATCCATACGAGAGAAGATACGCTCGCACGTCCGAAACCATGCTTGGACTTCAAGAACAGACTCGGAGCCTTTAAACGGCTTTCCTCCAAGATGAGAAAAATCACTGCACAGACGTGCAAAGACAGACTTGCGAGGTGGAGAAACTCGAGGAGGAACTGGAGGCTGAGTGCTCCTAAACAACTCCAAAAACTGATTGGCAGACATATAAACGCCATCCGGATGTGAGCCACTGGATTTCCCAGCATCCGAACGTCGTCCCCTGCCTCTTCCAGCCATATGCTGAAGTAAGATAAGAACAAGATTATTCACAAGGTAGATAATTCAAGATGGAATACTACGGAATAAAATACATTCCTAGACGTATTCCCACATTCTATCTAACCTTGATGGTTGAAGGAAAAGAGAGACACGATGGTTCAAAGATTTGTATCACTTATATACTTTGATGTACCGGAATATGTGCATCTATACTGTGTTTATCATATTTTGTTCCGAACTCAGCTCTGATACCACGCTGTGACGCCCCACCTCTATACCCACGCTAGCCAAGGACACTACAGGGTAGTGCCGTCAATTAACATGGAGAAAAGGCTGGTTAGGAGCGACCATCTATAGCCTTGCTCTAACTATCTATTGAATACATCGACAATAATCACACCAAACAGATCGACATATCCAATGAATACTTAAAACAAAACCATAGGTGGTTGAAGGATCTATCAGAACAGAATATAACAACTCAAATGTAATATACATCACAGACCAGAATATCATCATATACACATATACAGATACATACCAGAGTATACAAACTAATACACGTCAAGTGGTATAGCAAACCACAATATACAGACGAATCAAAAGAATACACATATCAGAGTTACAATAAAAGGACTACACAAAAAGCTTTAACAAAAAGGAACAAGCTGAATAGTCCATGCGGAAGCAAAATAGGCTAAGTCCAAATGCACCTAACCTGAAACATCTCGGTCTGACCCGAGTATAAATACACGGGTCAATCTAGCTAAAAAAATCAGTTAGATAAACTGAACAACAATAAACCTGCAAGGTTACAAAGTATAACAAATATCTCTAAAGGAGATATCACAATCATCTAACAAAAGATGAATCATATGATAACAAAACAAGCCTCATATCATAGGCAACATAGATAAACAAAGGATACAAATATCCCAAATCAAGCCATAAAGGCAATTAACAAATACCAATGAAGGTAACACAAGTTCCACAAGGTAATCGCTACATATCATGCGGCTCAAAAAGACCAACACCAAAGGGCGATACATAGGGAATATACATATCAATGAAACATCATAAAATTGCTCGAGCTTAGTACGGTACAAACAAGGATCCATGAGCCCGAAGACTCCAAACCCAATATCACCCATGCGGCTCATAACGACCAACATCGGAAGCGATACTAAAGGGCAACCCAATATCACCCATGCGGCTCATAACGACCAACATCGGAAGCGATACTAAAGGGCAACAAACCCGAAGGCATAAACCCGAAGGCAACAAACTGTAGTGGTGAAGGTCGACGACCCAGTACTGGACACCACTAACTGGCAGAATGTGTCATAACTCTCAAAAAGGAATCCTAAAAGTGGTAACGTGAGTCCCATAACCACTCGTTCGCACTAAACGGTTTACTATCCATTAGTTAATTTCACACTCAAAGCAGTACAAAGTTCACCTCATCTCATTGGTAAACCAGACCAGAAGGCCAAAACGATCAATCGAATAGGTCGGGGATTAATCGGATAGACAAACGCATGGATTCATGGTCCGTGTTTTACCTAACCATTTAATCTCCCTTCCACTCCGCTCGAAGTGCGAAATTGTGTATGTGCGTTTTAAATAGAATTTAAGAATTGGAGAAGGAAACTTTTAATTCGATTTAGAGGGATCATTTATGAAAACCCGTGAATGAAGTCAAAAATAAGTTATCAAAGCCAAAGATGCAATGACAACCACTAAAAACCAACTTGAATCGATAAAATTTGGAAAACCAATCAAAATGAGCAAAAATAGGCAAAATAGCAAAATAGGAGCAGGTCGGTCGACCGGACTACAGGGCTCGGTCGGCTGGCCAGAAGCAGAAAAATTGCTCGGAGTAGCAGGTCGGTCGACCGGCTACAGGGCTTGGTCGGCCAAACTGCAAATTTCTGTAGTTCCTGCCATTTTTCAATGAAGTTCAAACACTTCCAAAACGCGATCGGTCGAGCAATGGGCCAAAGCAGCTTTAGCCAATAGATACCCCAGCTCCATTAGCTCTCCGATTCGCCACCAAAAACATGTTCAAACATCAAAGTTAGGATCTTTAAAGAATTGAACCCAAACACTAAAAATTTGGATATTCACCAATTCAATCCAAACCAAAAGCAAGTGCATATGAACAAGTGTTAGGAATTCATACCCAACATTAATGAAATCAAGAGAAGTAGATGTGAGTTCAAAACTCACCTTTTAATCCAAAAACAAAGAAGAAGGAGTTCAATTTGCAAGGAGAAGACCAACAAATCTCCACTTCTACTCAACTAGCTTCAATTTAAGAATAAAACAAGTATTTTCCTAAGTTTAGGTTTAGGAATTTCTGAGATTGAAGAGAGAAGGAGATAGAGAAGATGAAGAGGAGCTTACCTATGTCCTCTCTTTGATATTGGAGCAAGAATTAAAGTTGCAAGAGGAAACTAGGGCTTGGAATTTCTAATTCCCATTCTCTTCCCCCATTTTCAGTTTTTAACTTAAGTTTTATGAAATGAATTAAGTGTGAATGGAGAGGAGAGGGCTGAGTTAGGTTAATAACTAACAAATGGGCTGAACCCAAACCCAAAACCCAAATAGAAAAAGTTGCAAAAATTCAACTTACTCTAAACATATCAAAGCTTATACTCAAAAAGATCGTAAACGCCATTTTGGAACCAACGGAAATGGTTTCGAGTTCCAATTCGGCCATTTGCAGAAAGTAACATTTCGGACCTAAATCCGACTAATGACGCTATATTTAAATAAAATATTTAAATATATAATCGTTAAATATGCGGGTTGGTACAATTTTAGTTTAAAGTTTTTAATAAACCTACGCTCTGATACCAAGTTGTAACATCCCCTATCTGTAGGCCCGAAGCTAAGCGCTACATATGATGTAGTCATCCATAGTATTAACTTCCGATGACCAAATATGGTAAGGTTAATGGTATCCATAATATTAGAAGCACTTGAGTATGAATTAAAATCATCACGGATTAAAAAAATTTATGATTACGTTTCAAAGTTCTCATATTCAAGTCACATAATCCCAAATGTTTCCTAGGTTCAGATCAAATATAATTATTACAAAATACGCCAAATGCGACATATGAAGATGTCCCTTGGTTGATCAGAGTACCAAATAGTCATAACGGACTTAATACAACACAACAGAAATGAAAACATAGCAACTCATAACTAGCTAACATCAGACCCTGCTCGTCTTTGGAAGCTTTATTCGTCCACCTACTAAAACTTGAAAATACTCAACCCTCATCCTACTCAAAACAATTTGAGAACCCAAGGGTTTAACGGTAAAAACTTAAACTTCAAGTCAGACATAAAGCCTAGTGTAAATAATACTATATATCTCGATTACATGACATTAAGTGAGGCCATGCCGCTTAGCGGAACGGGTTTTCCCTTATTGATATCCTTTTAAAACATATTTTTTGCAAATCTTAATCTTACAACCAAAACTGGGTAAAATAATAATACAATAAATCAGGAAATCAATGGACTATCTGTTCGAACATTATTGTTTTATTTGGCTAACTACTAACCTTTGGCTGACTCAGGCCTACCAGACAATAAACTAATAATCTAACTTTTGTTAGATACTCCTCTTTTAAAAGATCTATCTCTATCTTAGTTCTCCAAGGTCAACTGATCCTAATGGTTTTGCGGGCTTACCAACAACCTACTCTTTGTATATTACATTCTGTGTGTAACATCATTTTAGTCTTACCTTTCGAAACCATTCTTAGTAAACCTTTTGAAAACTTTGAAAAACCTTTCTTTCGAAAGCTTAAACCATAGACATCCTCTTATTAAAACACTATAAATATCGCCTTACTAAAAAAATGAACCTTCCATTAAACACATTTCGAAACCATTGGGGAACCAACCCTTCGAAACCTTCATTTAGAACCGTTTGAAAGCATAAATCCTTTTCATAAAATCGAATCTTTCGAAAGCATTTTGGTTCAACAAAAAATGTGAAACAACCTTTCAAAACCTTTGGGTTTTACCTTTAACGGAACAAAGGGCCGTAAAACAACTAAGTCGAAAGCACTCTTCCAAAGCTATTTCCTAAGTAAAGAGCCGATGGTGTCGAAACCAACCTTTCAAAAGCAATAGAGAAGTAGCTTGGGTTTTAAAACAAAGAAACCCTTATGAAGGTCATGCTTCAAAAGTTAAGATGAAGCAGCAAGGGGTTTTAGCCCCTTCGAAAGCATTTACGTAAAAAAAAGGCGCAACCTCTTCCGAAACCATTCGTTTAGTAATTTGACCCAATTGGAAGCTAACCAAGTCGAAAGCAAAAGCAAATTAGGCGCATTTTCATTTATAAAAATGTAAAGCTTTAACCCCTTCTGAACCACTTGTTTTGACTTCATACCCTTCGTTTGCTTAATCCGAGTTTTGGGCCATCCGAGTTTCCTTAATCGCTCAAATCCTAGTTTTTCCATTCAAGAAAATAATGTTAGGGCTTATAAATTTTAACAGAAAACTGATATTAAGATTTCGCAAGGGGTTTTGAATTTATCGCATAATTCTCTTTCATTTCTGGTTAAACTTAATTTTTGGTAAAATTCATGTGTTTAGGGTTTAAAATATATATCTCCATGCAATACTAATTTAGGATAAATTATTGATGTTTGGATGTAGTTGAAAATATGTTGATTACATATAAGTTATTCATGTTGGTGTTTGATTGAATATTTAAGCCGTATAATGTAAGAAATTATCATTACGATTTAAGTCAAGCGCCAAACAAAGGATGCGACAAAATAAGTAGATATTATACTTACATTAACTTTGGTCCATGTTTGATATAATTTTAGTTGAAGTGCAACAAATGCTGATATCCAAATTAAACAAACATTAGCAATAATATAAACCTGTATAGTTGATATTAACTCAACTAGTCATGGAATTTAATGTTTAAGCGACAAACAAAGTTCCCAAACTTATTGAGCCATGACAAATAAATTAAAGGGCAAATTTCTTTAGAATCCAAATATTATATGATGATTAACAAGGATTCTATAACATTTTTGTTCATTGATAAATTTAGCCAATTACGAATTAATCAATAAATCAATATCGACCTTACCATTGTATTTATGTGTAAGAATTTAATTTTATAAACATCATTAAAAAAATTTACAGTTCCCCTCAACCTATTATCATAAGCTCAGTCCTCTACCTAATTTGATGGCACTAACTTTTCTAAATGGAATAAGCAAATATTGTTTAGCTTGGGAATTCATGACCTAGTTATGTCTATCATTAGTGAAGAACCTACTTCTAATACTGATATAAGCAGTAAGGAGAAGATAGCTATTAATGATGCATGGTCATGATCGAGTAGATTGACACTTATGTTTATGCGTATGTGCGTAGCACCTAATATTAAGACATTCCTACCTGAAACAATGAAAGCAAAAGATTTTTTGTATAGCACTAAAGATCGCTTCAGTTCTACTGATCCCTTGATAGGAAACTGATGGCAAATTTGACCATGATGAGGTTTGATGGCACTCAAACCATGAATAAGTACATAATTGATATGAGCAACCTAACTGCTAAACCTAGAGTTTTGGGCATGACTGTGGATGACTCTTTTCTCGTCCTTAAATCCCTTCCTTTTGAATATGATCCTTTTTTAATCAATTACAATAATATAAAAGATAGGTGGATTGTAAACGATTTGCAAAGCATGTTGGTTTAGGAAGAAGGAAGACTTAAGTAGTAGGGTGGCCATGTGACTAAATGACATATGGAAAATCTATCAACTAAAGGAGCCGGTTTTAAGAGGAAGATTGGAAAGGGCCTTAATAAAGGTCGTAGACAAACTCATCAAAAAAACAGTCAACATCTGCTGGAAAGAAGGAAAAGAAAAGCAGATGCTTCTTTCATAAAAAGAAGGGTCACATCCGAAAGGATTTCCATAAGAGGAAAACTTAGTTTGAAAAAAATGGTAAGCCTTTTATTAATGGTTGTATCGAATCAAATCTTATAAACGTTCCTTCTACTACTTGGTGGATTGATTCTGGTTCTGTGTCACGTTTTGAATTCGATGTAGGGATTCATTATGACCCACAAATGATTATTATCCCTACGTGGGAAATAAAGAAAAAGCAAATAGAGTATTTTGCAGTATTTGAGTTTTGGAGTGATTTTAGATTTTAAAGAAACCTTTTATGTTCCTACCATTTTAGAAATTTAATTTCTGTTTCCAAACTTGTTGTTGAAGGTTTTGGGTTGAATTAAAAAAATGGTTTTGGTTTATTTAAGAATTCTATTAATGTTGACTCTAGAATTTTGTGTGTTGGTTTATACAAGTTGACTGTAGATAATAATTTTATAAATGAAACCCTTGTTACCTTGCATACTAATATTGGTATGAAATGTACACTTAATGAAAATAATTCTTCTTACTTATGGCATAAAAGATTTATCCAGGACAAGAATTAAAAGGCTTGTTAAAGATGAATACTCCATAACCTGGATTGGGCTTGATATGATTATTTTATGGACTGTATTAAAGGAAGACTGTCAAAATAGGCTACCAAAGTGTTAGTACCTTAGGTATTGGTTTTGATGATAATAAATATAAGACATTATATAAAATATAGATACTAATGTTTTTTCAAGTTATATATAATGTATAGTTCAAGATATTAGATAGGTGTTGATTAACAAGATTGTATAGACCAAGAGTAGATTCAAGATGTTGATACAGAGTTTCAAGAGTTGAAGAATGATGACCCGTGAGTACCGAAAAGTTCAAGATTTCCAGATATTCCAAATAAGTTGTATAGTATAAAATTTATGTTACAACTTTGATAGCACTTTCCCGATTTCTCTCTCCTTTCTAATTTTGTTTTAAATTATTTTTAACTATCCTGGTTTTAAAATAATGTTTTCAAAATATTTCGCAAAATGATTTTCAATCTCTTATACTTATAAAGAAATTATTTTAGTGTTTAAGTTTATATATATACATTGAATTTTTGTTTATACTTTAATAAGTTATAATTATATCGACTTTACATATATATTATTTACATTTTATCAAAATCCTTTAAAATTATTTTATAAAGTTTTATTTTGTTTAAAATGGTATAAACTATATTTAAATGTTTCTATAAAGTATCAAATTATTTTACAAAGCAACAGATTTTCAAAATAATATTTTTAAAGTGTTTTTCAATTTTGTGAAGAGTATGTCGATATATTCTATCTATTTATGTCAACTGAGCGGCCGTAATTTTCAAAAGTCAAATTTAAATGGAAGTGTCTTTTCATTGTATCTCTTTATGAATGGACATGACCGTTGTTTTCCTATATTTACTAGACTTCCAAATGAATTTTTAATTTCTACTTTCTTATTCTTCTCTCCTCTTTCCACTCTCTCATCTTCTAAATCAAAATATACCAAAATTCTACCGAAATTTAATCAGAATCAAATTCGATCGTCACTAGTTTGATTCTCCTTTATCGACTTTCTAATTTATCTCATCTCTCTCACTCAGACCAAGATCAAAGTGTTATTCAAGAGTTATAGGGCTAATTGTAATCAAGATCAAATATCTAAGTCTATAAAACTCTATCAAACCATACTGCCATACTTATGGGTGTGCTTAGTAGCCTGTAAATCGACTAGGTATACTTGTAGCCTGGAAATCGGGTGACTCAACCAAGAGGTCAGGAATCTGAAGGGTGTGTCTCGTTGCCTTGAAATAGAGATTGTATTTTCATTTACAAATTGAAAAGAAATATGTACAAGGAATTGTGTGGGATTGGATGTAGGGTAACTCCAAACCAGTATAAAATCCTAGTGTGTTCTTTCCTTTTTACTTTTAATGCATTTACTTTTATCTGCACTTTTATTATGTGATTGTTTCTGTGATTGTTAAGCACATCATTCTAAGTAAAATAAAAAGTTTGAAAATTATTCATATAGTCTATTAAACACTATTCACCTCCCTCTAATGTTAATTTTGCCTTAAGATCCTTATTCCACTGACATGCATTTGTTATCAAAGCATTGGTTTTTAAAGTATTCATAATATGATTTTTGAAAAAGTTTCAATAGGAAAGTTTTGACAATATTTTTAACACTATTTTCGAAAAGATAATTTGCAAAATCATCATAATGCTGTTTCATAAATTTTCATCTATTCATTATAAAAATCACATGATCTTTTGAAAAGGTATGAATTGTAGGAACAGATGTGTTACATTGCTTTTGATGAATAAATACCTGATGATCAAACTCTGTAGATCGAAAAGGAAAAATGGATTTTGGATAGTATTTCTCAAGACACATGATTGGAAATCTGGAGATTTTGAAAAATATAGTTTACAAAGATGGTGGATCGGTAAATTTTGGAGACAACTCTAAAGGATATGTGATTAGCATTGGTAATGTCGATAATTCTAAAACTCCTAGTAAGTTAGAAAATCTGTGGAGTATTAGTCAATTGTGTGATAAGGGTTTCAAAATTAAATTCGTGAAAGATAATTGTCACATCGAAGATAATGAGTTAAACATTATCTTTGAAGGTATTAGGAAATGAAACAACTATATATTAAGTGTGAAAATCTCAAATGATAATTTATATCTTTTGGCTGAATCAAGTGATCCTTGGATTTGGCATAAAAGATTTGGTCATTTGAATTTCAAACTGATATCTAAAGTTTCTAAAAATATTTAATTAGAAGTCTTCCAAAAATTAATTATAAAGTTAATAATTTATTTGATGCATGTCAAATATAGAAAAAGTTCTTTTAAATCCAAAGATATGATTTCTACCTCTCAATCCCTTGACTTCTTCACTTAGATCTTTTCGGTCCCTCATGGATACAATCTATAAATCACAGTAGATATGTATATGTAATCGTAGATATTATTCTAGATTTACCTGTATGATTTTCTTAAAACTTGAAAGTGATGATTTTGAAATCTTTAAAATCTTTGTCAAAAAAATTCAAAATCAAATGATTAGTAAACTTAAAACTATTCGGAGTGATCACGATGGAGAATTCGAAAATGAAAATTTTGAGAATTTCTGCAATAAGAAAGGTATAACTCATAATTTTTCATTTTCAAGAAAACCACAACAAAATGAAGTGGTAGAACATAAAAATAGGAAGATTCAAGAGTTCCCTAGAACTATGCTGAATGAGAGTAATTTACCTAACTTTTTTTCTACTGAAGCAGTTGGCATTGCATGTTATATGTTAAATAATATTTTAATAAGACCATTAACTAAGAAAACATAATATGAATTATTCTATAATAAAAAGCCTAAAGTGTCATATTTTTGAGTTTTTTGTAGTAATGTTTTATTTTAAATACTAAAGATAATTTGGATACAATTGATGCTAAACTAGATAAAGGAATATTTATTGGATATTCAAATGGACGTAAAGCTTATAGAGTTTTCTCTATTAGAACTAATAATATCGACTAGACATTGCACTTCTCATTTGATGAAAATTTTAAAGTTTATAATCCAAAAATTGATGAAGACGAAAACATTGATAACCCGAATGAAATTAGTAATAATGATCACCAAAAACGAAAATAATAATAAAACTCAGAATATTCACATCCAAATAAAAGAACAAAATACCTAAAAGATAATCTTATAGAAACTATACTTAGAAATATCGAATCTGTTGGTAGAACTACAAACCAACTAAATAAAATGAGTAACGTTGCTTTTATTTCAACTATTGAACCGAAAAATCCAAAGGAACCATCAACTGATGATTCATGGATTCTTGCCATGCAAGAGGAATTGAATCAATTTATAAGAAATGTTGTATGGGAATTAGACCTAAGGATAAATCCATCATTGGAACTAAATGGATATATAGAAACAAAATGAATGAACAAGGAGAGGTTGTGAGAAATAAAGTCGATTAGTTGCACAAAGTTATTGTAAAGAAGAAGGAATAGATTTTGATGAAATCTTTGTGCCCGCATCAAGATTGGAAGCTATATGAATTTTACTAGCTTTTGTTAATCATTATAATATTAAGTTATATCAAATGGATATTAAAAACACATTTTTAAATGGTTTTATTAAAGAAGACATATATGTAGAACAACCCTCACATTTTGAAGATGCAAAACTGCCTAATCATGTTTACAAATCAAAGAAGGCTTTGTATAGTTTGAAATAGGCTCCAGGAACCTTGTATGATAGACTTAAGTCCTATCTATTACAATGAATTTCGAAATGGGCAAAGTAGATAGCACGCTTTTTATTAACAGAGTTAAAAATGATATTCGGTTAATACAAATATATATAGATGATATCATTTTTGGATTTACCAACGATAAAATAAATAAGGAATTCTTAGAAAAATGACTAAGGAATTTGAAATGAGTCATATGGGAAAAATAAATGATTCTCTAGGATTACAAACAAAACAACTAAGTAATGAAATTTTTATTAGTCAAGAAAAATACACTTAAGATTTAGTAATGAAAGTTGGTATGTCAAGTACCATTAGCAAGCCAACTCCCATGAAAACTAATGAAAAATCAGATAAAGAAGAAAATTCAAAAAAAAAGATCAGAAATTGTATAGAGGAATGATTGGATCACTATTCTATATAACTGTTGTAGACCTGATATAATGCATAGTGTTTGTCTATGTGCAAGATATCAATCTCAACCTAAAGAGACTCATTTAAAATATATGAAATTAATTTTGAGATATGTAAACAACACATTAGAGCATGGAATCTTTTACCCAAAAGAGGACTCCTCTGAATTAATTTCATATAGTGATGCGGGCTATGCTAGTTGCAAATCAAACTGAAAAAGTACAAGTGGAAGCAATCAATTTTTAGGACGCTCTCTGATTTCCTGGTTTACTAAGAAGCAAAACTCTGCATCTCTGTCTACGACAAAAATAGAATATATTCAACAGCATTAGCCTATTCATATGTTATCTATATGCAACAAACATTAAAAGATTTGGTTTAAATTTTACTAAATCACCAATATACTATGATAATACAAGTGTGAACAATCTATCTAAAAATCCAACTCATCATGCGAGAACTAAAAATATTGATATAAGACACCATTTTCTAAGAGATAATATAAACAAAGAAATAATATCACATCAATTTATGAACACTGAAAATCAAATAGATGATATATTAACAAAACCATTGAATCAAGCATCTTTTACTAAGTTAAGAAGAGAGTTAGGAATTTGTTCTATATCGAAAATATAAAAATAGTGAAGTAAAAATTACAAAATATAAAAAAACAAAATAATCAAAATTAACATGTATGTCGACATATCTGATCCCTCTTTGTCGACATATAACGGTTCCTTTAAAATTCAAATTGATGGTAATATAATAACCAAATTTTAACTTTCTTCTTTATTTCTCTATATTCTCTCCATTTTTAAACTTCTGAAATAAATAAACCATGGCCTCTTCTAATCCTAAACATTGCAGAGAAGAGAATTTCATCATTTTTGTTCCCTTCTCCTACCCAAGGCCCCTTCCAGAATACTACTATGGCTAAAGTTATTAAATTGGAAGGAAAAGTGAAGAATGTTTTGGAGATGTTGTTTGAAATACAAGTTTTACAACTTTGTATGTCCAAAGAACAAGAGAAAGAAAGTAGAATTCCTCGCAATTTGAAAAAATATCCATTGGATAATCCTACGAATTCAATAGTTATTGAAGATGATTCTGCAAATTTGGCCATTCATAACCCCATTCAAGGCAGTGACAATGAGGAAGAAGAGGAAGAATACATGGAGGAAGATAACAGAGTCCAATGCATTGGAGAAGTATGTTTTGATCGAGATGGAAATCTCATCAAACAAAAGGAGAACTTTTGCCTTTATTATCTTCATTGTCCTATTCAAAAAAATGCGATCATTAGGAAATCACGTTAGGATGACACTTGTCTTCATTAATTTGATTGTGTGGTGTGTATATTAAATTTAATTAACATTTGTTTTACTTACTTATATGTACATTTTAAGATGTGATTGGATTATGGTGTGGTATTGAATGAACATGTAGATTGGTTTGGTTACGATTAATGATTTGTTTTACCACTCATCATTTCTTATATATCATTCTTATCATCATTTCCATTTCATGATTATCTCATTTTAAATATCACTTATTGTTTTTATATAAATCATTCTCATCATTATTATATGTCATTACATTATATTTTTGTTGATGACAAAGGGGAAGAAATATGTAAAACCTAGGCATAGATTAAGGGGGAGTTTTCCAACCCAGGGGAAATTACATTATATTTTATATATAGAGTTGTCATCATCAACACAGAGGAGATTGTTAGTACTTTAGGTATTGGTTTTAATGATAACAACTATAGGACATTATATAAAATATAGATACTAATGTTTTATCAAGTTATATATAGTAAAACATATTAGATAGGTCTTGATTAAGAAGATTATACAGTATCAAGAGTAGATTCAAGCTGCTGATATAGAGTTTTCAAGAGTTGAAGAATAAAGACTCATCAGTATTGAAGAGTTCAAGATTTCAAGATATTCCAGATAAGTTATAGATTCATAGAATTTATGTTAAAAACTTGATAACAATTACCTGATCTTTCTCTCCTTCTCTAAGTTTGTTTTAAATTGTTTTTCAAATATCCTACTTTGAAATAATCTTTTCAAAATATTTCTCAAAATAATTTTCAGTCTCTTATACTCATAAAGATATTATTTTAGTGCTTTTAAGTTTATATATATAGAATTTTTGTTTATACTTTAATAAGTTATAATTATATTGATCATATATATATATATATATTATTTGCATTATATTAAAATCTTTCAAAATTATTTTATAAAGTTTTATAAGTTATATTTTGATTAAAATATGTACAAACTATATTTAAATGATTCTATAAGGTATCAAATTATTTTGCAAAGCAACTGATTTTCAAAATAATATTTTGTGGCCTTCAATTTTTTGAGAGCATGTCGACATACTCTATGTATGTCGACATAATGGCCGTAATTTTCAAAATTCAAATCTAAATGAAGTGTATTTTCGTCGTATTTCTTCGTGAATGGACATGATCGCTGTTTTCCTATATATACCAGACTTCCAAATGAATTTATAATATATAATTTGTTATTCTTCTCTCCTCTTTCCTCTCTCTCATTTTCTAAATCAATATACACCCAAACTCTGCTGAAATTCAACCATAATCAAATTCAATCATCACTTGTTTTATTCTCCATTATCTACTCTCTTATTTCTCCCATCTCTCTTACTTAAACCAAGATCAAAGTGCTATTCAAGAGTTATGGGATAAATTGTAATCAAGATCGAAGATCTGATTCTGTAAACTCTATCAAATCATACTGCTATACTTGTGGGTATGATTGCAGATCATAAAATAAATTGGGTGTGCTTAGTAGCCCGTAAATCTAGTGGGTGTGCTTATAGCCCAGAAATTAAGTGACTATACCCAGAGATCGGGATTCTAGAGGGTGTATCTCGTATCCTTGAAATTGAGATTGTATATGCATTTACTAGTTGAAAGAAATCCGTACAAGGAATTATGTGGGAGTAGATGTAGGGTAACTTTGAAACTAATATAAAATCCTGGTATGTTTTTTCCTTTTTTAATTTTATTGCATTTACTTTTATCTACACTTTGATTTTGTGATTATTAATTACATCATTCGAAGTAAAGTTTTAAAAAATTTGAAAAGTATTCATATAATCCATTACTATTTACCCTCCCCCCTCCGGTGTTAATTTAGCTTTAAGATCCTTATTCTGCTGACTTGCATGAATGAGCCATGAGAAGCATCCAACTACTAGAAATTATTCATATTGATATTTGTGGACCTTTTGATATTCCATCCATTACTAGAGAAAGTATTTTTTATCTATATCGACAATTATTCCCGTCACCGTGTTTTGTACTTATTGCATGAAAAATCTAAATCTGTAAACGTCATGGAAATATACATAAATGAAGTTGAGGGGAAATAAAACAAAAAGGTGAAAATCAGTAAGTTGGATAGAGGTGGGGAATATTATGGAAGATATGATGAGTCGGGGCAATGCCTTGACCCTTTTACTAAGCTTCTATAAAAAATTTGGTATATGCGCCTAGTACACAATGCCAGGATCATCTTGGTAGAATGGTGTAGTTGAAAGACATAATCATACCCATATGGAAATGGTTAGAAGTATGATTAGTAGGACTGCACTACCTGCAATTTTGTGGACACATGCCTTGAAAACCAGTGTACACATCTTAAATCAAGTTCCTAGTAAGCCACTCCCTAAAATCTCTTTTGAACTGCGGACAGGAAGGAAATCCAGTTTAAGACTTTTATGTGTGTGGAGATGCCTATCGAAAACAAGAATTTACAACCTTCATGTAATGAAATTGGATCTAAGGACATTATTATGTCATTTTGTTGGTTATCCAGAAAGATCGAAAAGATATATTTTCTATTGTCCTAATCATAAAACCAGAATAATATAAACTAGAAGTGCTAAATTTATTGAATATAGTGAAGTCAGTAGGAGTGTAAATGAAAGGGAGGTGATCATTCAAGAAGACTGTGCACAAATTCATGTACCTTTAGTTCATATTTAACATGTTCCTAATATAATTGTTAAACCGGTCGTTGACCAAATCAATAATGATGAATAACAAGTGAATGATCGATTGACTGAACAACCACATAACGGACCATGACCAATGAAGTTAGTGAAGAATCATAAGAAATTCCATTAAGAAGGTCTCAAAGAGAAAGAGATCAGCAATTTCTGATGATTACGTGGTGTACCTTCATGAGATTGAATTTAACATAGGAAACATTACTGACCCAGTTTCTTAAAAGAAAGCTGTAGAAAATAATGATTCTGATAAATGGATCAATGCCATGAAAGAAGATATAAATCTATGCTTGAAAATAAAGTTTGGGAGTTAGTTGAATTGCTAGAAGGACAAAAAAGAATTATGTGCAAGTGGATCTTAAAGACCAAACTTGACACAAAAGGCAATATCGAATGACATAAAGCTAGACTTATTGCAAAAGGTTTAAACAAAGAGAAGGCATTGCTATATTAGGACTTTCTCTCCAGTATCAAAGAAAGATTCATTAAGAATCATATTAGCTATGGTGGCTCATTATAATTTAGAGTTGCTGCAAATGGATACGAAAATAGCTTTTCTAAATGGGAGTTTGGAAGGAGAACTCAATATGCATCAAACATTAGGCTTTATAAAAGAAGGAATATAAAGTATGGTCTATATGTTAAAGAAATCATTATATAGTCTAAAACAATCTACTCAGCAATGATACATTCAGTTTCATAATAACATTAAACCCTTTAGGTTCAAAGAAAACACAGTTGAATGATGCATATACATAAAGATTAGCGTGAGTTAGTTTATATATTATTACTATATGTTAATGACTTGCTTATACCAGCAATGATCTTGGTTTACTATCTGAAACTAAGAAATACCATTTTGAAAACTTTGAGATGAAAGATTTAGACGAGGCATCCTTCATGATCGTGATAGAAATATCTCGAGATAGATCACGCGAAATATTAGGATTGTCTCAAAAAATTTACATCACTAAGATAATAGAAAGGTTTAGGATGCACAATTGTAATTCATTAATGTTCCACTTCAAAAAGGGGATACGTTCGGTTTAAATAAATGCCTTTTAATTGATTTGGAAAGGGAGAAAATGAAAACTTGCCTTATGCTTCGCTTGTACGGAGCTTGATATATGCACAAGTTTGTACTATACCGAACATTAGTTTTGCAGTTGGGATGTTAGACTTATACCAAAGTAACTCAGGTTATTATCATTGGAATGCTGCAAAGAAAGTGCTGAGGTATTTGCAAGGTACCAAACACTACATGCTCAATATAGAAAAACTGATCACTTTAAGGTAATTGGTTATTCGGATCCGAATTTTGGTGGATGCACTGATAGTAGAAAGAGCACTTCGAGTTATATTTTTCTTCTTGTTGAAGGAGCCATCTCATGGAAAAGAGCTAAGCAGAGAATAATTGCATCATCCAATATGAAGGCTGAATTCATAACTTGCTTCGAAGCTACAAATCATGGATTGTGGATGTGTAATTTTATTTCAGAGCTTAGAATTATAGGCGCTATGTCTAAGCCATTGAAAATTTATTGCAACAACATTGTAGCGGTCTTCTTTTCACAGAATGATAGGTATACTAAAGCAGCAAAGCATACTGAGATGAAATACCTATTAGTGAAAGAAAAAGTTAAGAAACATAGAGTGTTAATTGATCATATCACTGATGATAAAATAGCAGATGCTCTGATGAAAGAACGGTCTTTGAAGATTTTTAATACATGCCAAAGTGATGGGTCTCGAATAAGTTTATTAGGATTACTATTTAGTTTACTTGTATGGCACTTCTTATTTTGATATCAATAAAGATGTTTATGATTGCTATCATTTCTGTCTATTATGAAATGCATGCGTATAATTATGAATTATTGTTTGACAAAGATAGTCCTACATTAAAAGGGATATTATGAGGCCATTAAGATACCCATATCAAAGGTTTGGATGAATTGAACGCTGATATCGTAGTACATGGAAGGGACCATAATCTAGAATAACATGGACTGCCATGACTCGCGTTCGTAATTCGTTTAATTTAAGCAAATCACATTTATCAAATATTGTACAATTAAGGATGCCTAATATAATTATAAGACCAAGTGGGAGACTGTTGGAAATCAATTAATAATTATTCAGTTTCTAAAGTTATATACATTAATATTTATTATTCTCCAAATCTTTTAAAATTCCACATTAATGTAATTTCCTACTATATGGTCTTATTAATTAATAGGGACACATGGTAAATATTTAATAACGTATTTTGGGCTAAATTTAGATTCACATGAAGGGTAGTGGAATAAAGATTAACTCATAATATTTTTGAGTCATCAATGCATTGGCATAAAGAAAGAATCATAACATTTTTGAGTCATCAATGCAAAAAAAATTGGCCCTCTCCCACTATATAAAAAGTGATATCTTCACCATCTAAATATACTCATAACACACCCTTTATTTTAGCAAGGAAGAGCAATTCTTAAATTAAAAAACATCATTCTTGGCTGTTTCTCAAGAGAAAAAAGAGCACTATTCCAAAGCTTCAAATCGACTGCTAGCATGGAAAAAAGTTAATGATTCGTTTAATTATTTAATTATGACTGAATAAAGATAAAATCCATTTTCTCAAGCAGTTTTATATAAATACAACTAACATAAAGAACAAAAAAGGTAATTTCTTACCAAATTTAAACAAAGTAATCGATTTAAGAACCTAAATGTTTGTAACACCATTGATTATAAAAATGAAATTCCAAGGATAAATGATTTGAAAAGAACCTAAATGTTATGTTTTAACCATTGGCCTTGTTCAAATTAGGAGAGGCAAACCAAATTCTGTGTTCAATTCTGCTTGCAACATTAATTAGAAGGTGCCGAGCTGAATATATTTTATGTATGTAGAAAATTTGAGGTAAAATAATTTGCAACTATTTGTTTACCCAAAACAAATCGATAGGTAAAAACATGGAAAGTTCTTATTTTGTCCCACACGCACATCATATTATATACAAGAAGACAATAATGGTGGTTAGGAGTTTAGTAAATTGTTTGGCAGAACTATGTTAAAAGGAAAATTATTCAAGAAATGAAAATATAAAGGTATTGGCCTATACATGTACATTAAAGTTTTACATACATTCATACGTTTGAAGTCGTACAGTTTTTCTATTAAAATAAAAGTATGGGCATAAAGTAAACAATTGTATACCAGTAGTATAACATCATTTCATGTTACAAAATGATAGATTTTTTTAGTATTTGATTAAAAAGAAGAAAAGGAAGAATACATACCACCTGTTTGGTGACACTAGTAGAAGTGCCCTTCGGTTTAACCTCATCAAACTTATTAACACTGCTCCTAACCTCTTCCTCATTAAAGCCACCGCATTTACCATAACACTTCTCTAAGCCAAATACAATGCTCAATGTCATTATATCTAGCGCAGTCATTTTCATATCGTACTTTGGAACAAGCCTCCCGAGATTACTATATTCGGGGGTCAATGACCCAAAAAACTCTAACAAAAAATCAGCGTCGCCTTCCTCTTCTTTATAATTTATTATTCTTCTTCTTCTTTTTAATCTTCTACTATTGGCAATTGCTACAATCTATAGGGTCACCTAAATTACCAAATAAAACACTAAAACTATTATCATTTTTAATCAAACACTAAACAAGGTCCCCTAAAATAACAGGGAATATCTGAAGTTAATGAAGGTCTAAAAAAATATTTGGAGAATCTCATAGTTCCACCAATTGTTATAGTATGTTAGCAGCGAATACCATTCCCAAAACTAGTAGTTTGATAGATTATTGTCCCTACACATGCCAATTTACAATTTCCAATCATCTGCTACATAAATTTTCAAAATATAATTTCCCAGGATCATTCAACAACTATTAAGATTAAACAAACCACGGTTTCCTTAAGCAAACGTTTACTGTACCAAAACACTCGATTGAACTTTAGACAAATAAAATGCATTCTTGATACGAAATCTATTATGTTAATCAATCACCACCTATGGTTTCTCTGTTTTACAACCAAGAATTCAATAAAAACTTATAATAATTTTGAGTGAACAACATCCGATCTGATTTGGTATGGAAAGATTCTTTTCAAAAAAACGACCTATTGAAACATTGATGAATTCAGAATTGATATGGGAAGATCATTGTGGATTTGGTATCGAAAGATATTGAAGTGATTTTTAGGGGTTGGAATTGTTTTTTAATATTGTAATTTGAGTCGTTAGTGAAAAGGGAATAAATGAAAATCAATTACTTCAGTCCTTGAGAAGGAACTAGAGCAAATAGCCATTTACACTTTTATGCATATGCTTCAGTTATGAGCGGCGACTGAAAAAAATTAAACTTTTGTATTTTCTAATGTTTTGCATATACTAATTGCTTCAATTGTTAAGGGGGACGGAAGCAAATGATACAATTTTCTTCGACTACTAACACAACCGAAGTAAATAAGATGAGGCAACATGTAGTGCTCCTTCGTAAGAAGTTCATTGTTTCTATACACAATTCATTAGTATTTCATATTAGTGATCTTATTTTGGATTTGATACTCTCTTAATGTACTAATTGTATAACGAAATATGATTTAGTAGATTACATAGTATGACGACCACCCTACGCCACCGACACCCAATATACATAAGATAGTGCGTTGTTGTCATGCTGATTAATATAGCACGATCATTAAGGTCTAAAAAGAAATAAAAACATCATATAACCTATAGTATATCACACAACGTTTGGAATAAAATATAATATCACAAATATTAAATAGGAGAGATAATGATAACTAAGAGATCCAAATATCAGAGTACAAATACACAGAGTTATAAATCATGAGATAGAGCTTATATAATAAAAGTAAACTCATATGACGGTCTTATAACAATATTAACAAGCAGCACCGCTAAGGCTCCATATTGTTGCATAATGGAATAAGCATAAAAATCTATATATAATACGAGAAAGCTTCCTCTAACTCGTCCTCTGCACTGCTACTGCATCGCACCTAGATCTACTATCCATTCTACTCATTTAAGTAAAACATAAAACCACGAGTCAGACAGCAGTCTGGTATAAGCAATAAATGAATGTCAAATTACTATATAAGTTGTTATAGTAAGAAGCAAAGGTATACGAATCATACCTGACACATCCCTACAACCAAAGAGTTATCATATAACAACATAATATGCTACTTTAAGTGATATAAAGGTGTAATACAATTGAGTATAACAATGGGTGTCCTGGTATCCCAATCTCTAATACTCATCTCCAATGACTACCCTAGAGTGATAGATTGTATGGAAAGAAACCAAGGAAATCATAGCATCCATCAAACAATCCTCACTATCACTCAATATACTCTGGACAAATGATGACTCGTATGACCATTCTACTGCCATGGACTAATCGAAATCCCAGTTTTTAGTGTACTCTTTTTAGCCTGAAGCTGATACTAAACCCATTGAACCGGTCCAGGCTACACATATCTATTCAACTGATCCATGGTAACATTCAATGTAACGATCCCGATTTTTAAAAACGAATTTCAGTTTATAATTTGATTTAAATTAAGGTTAAATTATAGATTTGTTTGAATTTCTCAATTTTGATAAGATATGTATACTTAATTATTTTATAAATTGGATTTGAAACTTATTTTAAATATAATTGAATTGGAATTGAAATAAAGTGTTCAAAATAAAATAAAATATACGTTGTAAAGTTAAAGTTGAAAAGGAAAATTAAAATTAAAAGTTTGAATAAATAATAATAACAACATTGAATTCATTTATATTATTAAACCTATTTAAATCAAGCAATGTAAAAGACATCTCGGTGAACAACATATTAAATTGAATGCAAAGTAATATTTACAAAACAAATAAAACATAAAACATTAAATACATAAATAAACAAAAACAGAATATAAAAAATCAAATGAGTTACTTTATACAATATAAGTATATATGAGCAAACATAAACAAAACTGCATATACAATTACAATAGCCCAGCAAGAAAATAAACAAAACATAGCAAATACATTCAAGTAAGAAACAAAGCAAATACATGTAGCTGTGAAGTAGAATATGGGTAAGTATAAGAACAAGTACACATAAGCATGCTTATACAAAGCAAGAAGTATACCTACATAAATAAAAATGTAATAAAGTTGTTGTAAACAAAAAAAATGTACAGATAACTAAAATAGTATTACATTAAGTAATGCAAGATGTAAACAAATATTTAAATGAAACAAAACAGCACTTATATATATATATATAAAATTAAATCTAGATATGCAGTAAGTATCAAACAAGTATGGATGAGCATTTAATGCATACACTGTCTAGCATGAAGCACGGCATGCTGCAAATAAATGAAAGGGGTTACTTACATACTTTCATTAAATGATTTCAAACATGCCTGTACAACACTGTCTCTCTTAATATACACCTACTTCATTTCATTTTTATTCAAACCAATTTTGGTAAGTTAACTGGAAAAAAAAAAAAACTGTAAAAGCAAAAGAAAAAGAGAGGCATCATTTTTTCTACAAACCCAAACATCTTCATTCAAGTTCAAAAGACTGGGAAACAAACAAATACAATCATGTAATCTAAAACCTGTAAGCAAATAAGCAAGCAAAGATCAAATTCAAATTCCAGTTTTTTTCAAAATTTATCAACTTCCAGGCTTGCATCTCTGTCTCAGTTCCAGCCTCTGTTTTCTTCAATATCATGTGAGTAAACTTGTTAATCTCCTTTATAATATGATGTGTTAAAGATTAAGTGGAGGTATCAGTTTGAATATGTGTAGTCTAGGACTGTGTTGAGTTTAGTTGCTAGATAATGAATGTGTGAATGCCCTGTACAACTTTTACCACCTCTGTTCTTCTTGCTACTATCATGTTCCAATGATTTTGATGTTTAAATGATTTATGTTTGTATCAGAGAAAAATTGTTTTTCAAAGCTCACTAAACATGTTAGTATAATGTAACTGCAGGGAACATAGTTTACAGGCAATCAAAAAAAAAAAGAAAAGTGATAAATTTGATTGTTATAAAAAGTTGATTCGAGATCATAACTTAAATTCCTACTGCAATATATGATTTTTAAACCAAAAATTTAGATTTTTAGATTAATAATACACGAGCAGTTTGGATTTGAATAAAAATTGCTTTTTTTCAAAATTAAGAGAATTGAATCAATTTAAATTATTGAAACTTGGATTGTAGCAAATATAGCTACCCCTGATCTCGAGAAAAATGTCAAATAATTTTTCTAATTCGTGGATTGAGAGGACGAAGGGTTTTTAGGGTTCGAACTGTGTTTTTTTTCGAACTGTTACTCCGAGCATTCCTAGTTTCGATGGGTGATCGGGATGGGCCGCGAAGTGATGGATCGAGGCGTCGAGTTATGGCGAAGTTTTCTGTTGGGTGGCTCGTATCCATATGGCCAGAGTAGGCGTATTGAGGCGATTTCTGGTGATTGGTTCCGAGTGCAGTTCGAACGATGGGTGAAAATTTGATTTTGGGTTTTGTCGTGTTGAGTCGAGTTTGATTTCGTGTATATGGGTAGTTTGTGACTTGCCGCCGATGGAGTAGATCGCCGGAGTGGCGCCGCGATGATGTGCACATGCACGGGGATGGTCGCGTGTCAGGTGATGCTCGGTTTCAGGAAATTTTGTTTCAGCAGTAAAGAAAAAAAAAAAAGAAGAGAAGAAGAAGAAAATGATGCATGGCTTCAGGAGCAACTCGATGATATTTATCTACCTTCTGTTGTAGATACCAGTTCTTCTTAGTTTTAAAGTTTAAGTAAATTTTACTTAGTTTAGAAAAAAAAAAAACAGAGAAACAGGGAAAAGAAGAAGAAACATGGGGTCAGGGGGAAGTCTCGGGGAAGATCATGGAAGCACTCGGGTTACACTCGAGAAATCAGGGGAGATGGCTCGGGTCTGACTTCCATGACAGTAAGTTATAATAGTAAACCAAATAAACTATTTTAAAAACAAATTTAAGTGATCATTGATTTGTAATTTAGATTTTTACTTGATGTTTTAAAGTAATAAATTTAGTAATGAAGACCTAATAATTGATTTCAAAATAATTTATTAATTTAATAATTTGAAAAGGAATAGAAATTAATTTGTAAATTAAGTTAATTAAAATGGATAGTTTATTATTTAAATTAATCAATGGTTTGGGTTAATAAGATAAATAATTAAAAGATTTAATTACTTAATTAAGGTTTAAAGAGTTATTAATTAATGAGTAATTACTTAGTTATTGCAAATTTATTTAAAGATAATAAACTAAGGATTAATTATTAATGAAGAATTAATTAATGATTTCATTAAAGGATAAATTATTAAATGCATTGAAATTAATTGATTATTAATTTGCTATGATTAGCAAATTTACTCATAGACATTAATCTGATTTAAATTAATCAGATAATTAAATTGACCCTATTTATGGATGTTTGGATTATATTGGATGATGAATTGTTCGATATCCCTGACATGTGATGCTTTGTGTTATATCCTGATTCGTATTGTGATCTGTAATGTAATTAATTATCTGTGATGAAATTCATTACCTGTGATATGTATATCGGTGGTCTGTGAATGAAGACAAGCGTTATAGTTTATATCGCTTATCGGATATATTGTTGTATTTAATCTATCATGATTGATGATGTTGTGCACTATTGTGTAAAATCCCTGGACCACACTATACACACACAAATATGGATTTCACGAGGAAATCGGTTAAGTCACATTTTTTTTAAATAAGTTTTGAAATTGAATTTTTAAATTCAAATAGTTTTGGAAATAGATTAAGTTTAATATGAAAAGCTTTTGAAAAGCTGTTTTAAGAATAAAAGTTATTTTTGAATAACTAATAAAGATTTGGAATTTAAATAATAGGATTTAAATTGAAATTCAAAAGAAATCTGAAATTGAATTCTATATTCAGTATTTATGATTTAAAAAGGATTTTTACAAGTTATACGGGTTTAAACCATTTTTTTAAAAAAAACGTTGATTTGGAAATTTGAATTAAACCAAAGATTGTAACTTGCATAAATGGAATTGGGGTTTTTCCAAAATAAAACTATTATTTCTAAGTGATAAAAAGCTTTCATATGAGTAATGAACTTCCAATTTATATTAAAGAGATTTCAAGTTTGAATCGAAAATGATTTTCCAAGTTATGAATGAATCTTTGGAAATAAGTTTTGAAAGCTATGAGATAAATTTTTGATTTAAGGATTTAAATGAATTAATCCCATTCAAATGGAAATTGTTTTGAAACCCGTAAATGAATCCTTGTGAAACTGAGTGAACGTTGTGAAATAAATCTTTTTGTTTAAAGGATTTGAAATGGTAATTGGTTTAAACCATTTGAAAGAAAGTTTGGAATTATTAAGTTGCGACTTAATTGAAATCCCATATCCATATGTTTTAAATGTTGCGCTCACTATTCGGGTTAGCCGGGAAAGGACATTTGTGTCGTATAACCCATTCCGAATATGTGATGTCGTTATGGATAGCATTTGAAGACCGGTGGTGAAGACCGGGTATTTGCAAGAACGATAGTATGACCTATCGATTGTCCCTGCACTGAGTTGCAACGGTATAGAGACTCCCTAAGTGATGGGAAGTTCGATCGGGATTGTGAATACCCGGATTGAAAGGACTTCTTTGTAAGTGCCTTCGGTTCTGTTCGAGCCCGGAACAGACTTGTATGGATAGTTATGTCTGACATTACAAATTGAGATATAAAGCTGATTTCTTTCAAATATATTTCTGTTGGTGGCGGATGATTTATTCTCTTAGCTTAACACCCTTCTCTGAGACATATGAGCTCAGAGGTTATATAGTTGAAGTTATCAGCAATATATTCCCAATTTGGTAATGTGACATGCTGAGTGTTGCTGTGAAATGATCATTGTGTTGATTATTTGTGATAGGATCATTTGTTTGATCGTCTATCTTGGTGATCATTTCTATGATCATTTTGTTGACCCAAAGCACGGCTTTTGTATAAAGTGTGTTTTTGTGGACGAGACTTCGTCGAGCCTCACAAACCGGTAATGGTCGAAACAGGAATTGTGCGGCAAGGTTTTCAGGGATAGCTTCCCTAGGGTATGACCATTCCTTCTGGAAAAGGGTAGTATCATGGTATAGAGCCCAGATACTTACTCATGTTGAAACACTTATTATTATGGTGTGATGTTGGTTAGAGAGCTCTCGTTTAAAGGTCCCAAAGGACCGGGGGTGGCATATCTGAGGGTTTGTAATATCCTTTGGGAAAAAGGATTCCCGGCTTTGTTTGGCAGAGAACAGTTTGGTTCTCGGGGCGTCCTTCCAGAGGCGTTTCCATGTGGCGATGGGAAGTTCCTTGGCCTGACCATTTGTTGGAAAATCCATTCTTCAAATACGTGCCTTGTACGGTATTAGTTGTATTACCTGCCATCTACTTATGGTGGCGCCCCACTGTTTGGATGGTAGCTATAGTAGGCATAGTTCGAAATGTCTATGTTGGCTAAGATTTATATCTTTACTTTCGAAATAATTTTTACTACACTATGCACTAGTAATAATATCAAATGTTTCTTTTTAATGCGTATCAAGCATCTTTGACTATCATAAGGAGAAATCTCCTCCGATTCTGCGTTTGCATTGTGTGTGTGTGCGGGAGGCCTTATGGTAGTCTCATTTCTAAAAAGCATTGCGAATTGATTTTAAAATATTTCGTTGTTTGTTTTTAAAGATAAACTATTTTTGTTTGCTCACACCAGTCCCATGACTGATCCAGAGTTTATTGTTTATTTCCTAAACTCTGGGTGCTCAAATTTTTCTACACGGGCAGTCTAGAGTTTGGTTTTTCAGATAATTAGATTCACTGGATTATCTGGAGCTAGTTCAGTTTTCTTTGGATATGGACGAGACTTATTTAGCTTGGTGCAATCTTGATGATGGATCGAGCTAGGAGTTTTGGAGCTTTTTGGATCAGAGTTGCAGTATTATATTCTGAGAAGACTCATTTCATATGGTATCATGTTCCGCTGTATTTTGTGTTGTATATTCTCTGATGTTGATGATTATCATTGTATCAAATTGATGTATCGAATATTGTATTCATGTTATATCAGTGATATCATTTTTTTTTTTTTTTATTATTTCCGCTGTGTTATTTATCATTTAATGGTGTCGCAAGCTCCCGCGAAACGAATTTGATGTTGTTTATTGGACATCGAGTTTGGGTCGTGACAAATTGGTATCAGAGCTGAAGGTTGAGTAAGAACTTTAGCTATGGAGTGTAACACCTTAGATGACTCATTAGAGATAGGGTGAAGTATACCCTAGAATGAGTATAACCTGTGGAACCAAAAATACAAATTTCTTAATCTATTCTCTTTATCTGTTGTTATTCTCTAAGTTTTTCGTCTGAATGCCTAAATCAGATTTCTTACTATTTACAGATAGTAAGAATGAGTGGAAGAAGAGGACGAAATAGGAGACAGGAAAGTACTACTTTAGCTGGTCAAAACCCTGCAACAACAGATATTCCTATTCAATCTCAATTGAATTTGGCTGATATATATCAAAAGTTTTCTAGACTAGGTGGAAAGCCGTTCACTGGCAAAGAAACCGTTATCGAAGCACATGCATGGATTCGATTGTGCGAAAAGATTTTCAAAGGATTAAAATTAGAAAATGATCAGATGCGATTGATAGCTTCTTGGCAACTCCAGGAAGAGGCTTTAGTTTGGTGGGAAACTGTTACCGTAGATGAGTCGGCAGATGAAATTACTTGGAGTCGTTTCAAGGAAGTGTTTGAGCAGCGATATATGCCGTCTGCAGGTATCTCTAGAGTGTACCAGGAGTTTATGGATTTCGAGCAGGGAAGCTTATCGTTTGAAGAGTACTTGAACAAATTTATGGAATTATCTCGATTTGGTCCAGAATTGGTGAATACACCGTTAAAGAAGAATGAAAAGTTTATTCGGGGAATGAACAAGGAGTTTCAGGAAAGGATGACTACTCACGTCAAGGAATCTTTTTCTGAATTGATTGATATGGGCTATCGATATGATACTCTGGAAAAACAAAAAGATCCGGAGGAAATTGGAAATGCAGGTAATCTGAATTGGAGAAAAAGGAAGTTTGGCGGAAAGAAATCGAAGAAAAATAAAAAAAAGAAGAGTATACCGAAGGGAAAGAAGGATGTTACTTGTCTCAATTGTCTGGAAAAAGGTCACTACTCGAAAAAATGCAAGAATGATTGGAAGCCAGGAATGAGAGAGCCATTTATGAGGCCAGATGAGGAATCTACGGGATGCTATAAATGCCGCAAGCCGGGACATAGGATCAACAACTGTCCAGCAAAGAACCAGACTTTAGTAAAGAAAGTGTATGCAATCAGAGACGATTCTTCAACCTCAACAAGCTGATTTAGGAAAATAAAATTTCATAAGGTAATCTTCACGTTTACGATTAAATTGTTCGAATTTTGTTCGACACTGGAACTATCATTAGTTGTATTTTCAGTAAATCGTAAATGAATTAAATCTTGAATCTGAAATCTTAATCGAATCTATTTCTATCTATTTCATTGGGTATCGATATATTCTACGAACGGTTAGTTATCCATTCGAACTAACCAATACCCCTGTATACTTTGTAGATCAGATAACCCAAATTGTTTCGTACTTAATTGAGTCTGTTCTCGCATCAATTGTTGATAATTCTGATTTGGTAAGCCAAATGCAGAATTGATATCCAGTTTGATCTGGAAAGATATTTCTCTATCTTTCATCTATCTTCGTTATTTCTCTGGCGAATTTCGAGGACGAAATTCTTTTAAGGGGGGAAATCTGTAACGATCCCGATTTTTAAAAACGAATTTCAGTTTATAATTTGATTTAAATTAAGGTTAAATTATAGATTTGTTTGAATTTCTCAATTTTGATAAGATATGTATACTTAATTATTTTATAAATTGGATTTGAAACTTATTTTAAATATAATTGAATTGGAATTGAAATAAAGTGTTCAAAATAAAATAAAATATACGTTGTAAAGTTAAAGTTGAAAAGGAAAATTAAAATTAAAAGTTTGAATAAATAATAATAACAACATTGAATTCATTTATATTATTAAACCTATTTAAATCAAGCAATGTAAAAGACATCTCGGTGAACAACATATTAAATTGAATGCAAAGTAATATTTACAAAACAAATAAAACATAAAACATTAAATACATAAATAAACAAAAACAGAATATAAAAAATCAAATGAGTTACTTTATACAATATAAGTATATATGAGCAAACATAAACAAAACTGCATATACAATTACAATAGCCCAGCAAGAAAATAAACAAAACATAGCAAATACATTCAAGTAAGAAACAAAGCAAATACATGTAGCTGTGAAGTAGAATATGGGTAAGTATAAGAACAAGTACACATAAGCATGCTTATACAAAGCAAGAAGTATACCTACATAAATAAAAATGTAATAAAGTTGTTGTAAACAAAAAAAATGTACAGATAACTAAAATAGTATTACATTAAGTAATGCAAGATGTAAACAAATATTTAAATGAAACAAAACAGCACTTATATATATATATATAATTAAATCTAGATATGCAGTAAGTATCAAACAAGTATGGATGAGCATTTAATGCATACACTGTCTAGCATGAAGCACGGCATGCTGCAAATAAATGAAAGGGGTTACTTACATACTTTCATTAAATGATTTCAAACATGCCTGTACAACACTGTCTCTCTTAATATACACCTACTTCATTTCATTTTTATTCAAACCAATTTTGGTAAGTTAACTGGAAAAAAAAAAAAACTGTAAAAGCAAAAGAAAAAGAGAGGCATCATTTTTTCTACAAACCCAAACATCTTCATTCAAGTTCAAAAGACTGGGAAACAAACAAATACAATCATGTAATCTAAAACCTGTAAGCAAATAAGCAAGCAAAGATCAAATTCAAATTCCAGTTTTTTCAAAATTTATCAACTTCCAGGCTTGCATCTCTGTCTCAGTTCCAGCCTCTGTTTTCTTCAATATCATGTGAGTAAACTTGTTAATCTCCTTTATAATATGATGTGTTAAAGATTAAGTGGAGGTATCAGTTTGAATATGTGTAGTCTAGGACTGTGTTGAGTTTAGTTGCTAGATAATGAATGTGTGAATGCCCTGTACAACTTTTACCACCTCTGTTCTTCTTGCTACTATCATGTTCCAATGATTTTGATGTTTAAATGATTTATGTTTGTATCAGAGAAAAATTGTTTTTCAAAGCTCACTAAACATGTTAGTATAATGTAACTGCAGGGAACATAGTTTACAGGCAATCAAAAAAAAAAAGAAAAGTGATAAATTTGATTGTTATAAAAAGTTGATTCGAGATCATAACTTAAATTCCTACTGCAATATATGATTTTTAAACCAAAAATTTAGATTTTTAGATTAATAATACACGAGCAGTTTGGATTTGAATAAAAATTGCTTTTTTTCAAAATTAAGAGAATTGAATCAATTTAAATTATTGAAACTTGGATTGTAGCAAATATAGCTACCCCTGATCTCGAGAAAAATGTCAAATAATTTTTCTAATTCGTGGATTGAGAGGACGAAGGGTTTTTAGGGTTCGAACTGTGTTTTTTTTCGAACTGTTACTCCGAGCATTCCTAGTTTCGATGGGTGATCGGGATGGGCCGCGAAGTGATGGATCGAGGCGTCGAGTTATGGCGAAGTTTTCTGTTGGGTGGCTCGTATCCATATGGCCGGAGTAGGCGTATTGAGGCGATTTCTGGTGATTGGTTCCGAGTGCAGTTCGAACGATGGGTGAAAATTTGATTTTCGGTTTTGTCGTGTTGAGTCGAGTTTGATTTCGTGTATATGGGTAGTTTGTGACTTGCCGCCGATGGAGTAGATCGCCGGAGTGGCGCCGCGATGATGTGCACATGCACGGGGATGGTCGCGTGTCAGGTGATGCTCGGTTTCAGGAAATTTTGTTTCAGCAGTAAAGAAAAAAAAAAAAGAAGAGAAGAAGAAGAAAATGATGCATGGCTTCAGGAGCAACTCGATGATATTTATCTACCTTCTGTTGTAGATACCAGTTCTTCTTAGTTTTAAAGTTGAAGTAAATTTTACTTAGTTTAGAAAAAAAAAAACAGAGAAACAGGGAAAAGAAGAAGAAACATGGGGTCAGGGGGAAGTCTCGGGGAAGATCATGGAAGCACTCGGGTTACACTCGAGAAATCAGGGGAGATGGCTCGGGTCTGACTTCCATGACTGTAAGTTATAATAGTAAACCAAATAAACTATTTTAAAAACAAATTTAAGTGATCATTGATTTGTAATTTAGATTTTTACTTGATGTTTTAAAGTAATAAATTTAGTAATGAAGACCTAATAATTGATTTCAAAATAATTTATTAATTTAATAATTTGAAAAGGAATAGAAATTAATTTGTAAATTAAGTTAATTAAAATGGATAGTTTATTATTTAAATTAATCAATGGTTTGGGTTAATAAGATAAATAATTAAAAGATTTAATTACTTAATTAAGGTTTAAAGAGTTATTAATTAATGAGTAATTACTTAGTTATTGCAAATTTATTTAAAGATAATAAACTAAGGATTAATTATTAATGAAGAATTAATTAATGATTTCATTAAAGGATAAATTATTAAATGCATTGAAATTAATTGATTATTAATTTGCTATGATTAGCAAATTTACTCATAGACATTAATCTGATTTAAATTAATCAGATAATTAAATTGACCCTATTTATGGATGTTTGGATTATATTGGATGATGAATTGTTCGATATCCCTGACATGTGATGCTTTGTGTTATATCCTGATTCGTATTGTGATCTGTAATGTAATTAATTATCTGTGATGAAATTCATTACCTGTGATATGTATATCGGTGGTCTGTGAATGAAGACAAGCGTTATAGTTTATATCGCTTATCGGATATATTGTTGTATTTAATCTATCATGATTGATGATGTTGTGCACTATTGTGTAAAATCCCTGGACCACACTATACACACACAAATATGGATTTCACGAGGAAATCGGTTAAGTCACATTTTTTTTAAATAAGTTTTGAAATTGAATTTTTAAATTCAAATAGTTTTGGAAATAGATTAAGTTTAATATGAAAAGCTTTTGAAAAGCTGTTTTAAGAATAAAAGTTATTTTTGAATAACTAATAAAGATTTGGAATTTAAATAATAGGATTTAAATTGAAATTCAAAAGAAATCTGAAATTGAATTCTATATTCAGTATTTATGATTTAAAAAGGATTTTTACAAGTTATACGGGTTTAAACCATTTTTTTAAAAAAAACGTTGATTTGGAAATTTGAATTAAACCAAAGATTGTAACTTGCATAAATGGAATTGGGGTTTTTCCAAAATAAAACTATTATTTCTAAGTGATAAAAAGCTTTCATATGAGTAATGAACTTCCAATTTATATTAAAGAGATTTCAAGTTTGAATCGAAAATGATTTTCCAAGTTATGAATGAATCTTTGGAAATAAGTTTTGAAAGCTATGAGATAAATTTTTGATTTAAGGATTTAAATGAATTAATCCCATTCAAATGGAAATTGTTTTGAAACCCGTAAATGAATCCTTGTGAAACTGAGTGAACGTTGTGAAATAAATCTTTTTGTTTAAAGGATTTGAAATGGTAATTGGTTTAAACCATTTGAAAGAAAGTTTGGAATTATTAAGTTGCGACTTAATTGAAATCCCATATCCATATGTTTTAAATGTTGCGCTCACTATTCGGGTTAGCCGGGAAAGGACATTTGTGTCGTATAACCCATTCCGAATATGTGATGTCGTTATGGATAGCATTTGAAGACCGGTGGTGAAGACCGGGTATTTGCAAGAACGATAGTATGACCTATCGATTGTCCCTGCACTGAGTTGCAACGGTATAGAGACTCCCTAAGTGATGGGAAGTTCGATCGGGATTGTGAATACCCGGATTGCAAGGACTTCTTTGTAAGTGCCTTCGGTTCTGTTCGAGCCCGGAACAGACTTGTATGGATAGTTATGTCTGACATTACAAATTGAGATATAAAGCTGATTTCTTTCAAATATATTTCTGTTGGTGGCGGATGATTTATTCTCTTAGCTTAACACCCTTCTCTGAGACATATGAGCTCAGAGGTTATATAGTTGAAGTTATCAGCAATATATTCCCAATTTGGTAATGTGACATGCTGAGTGTTGCTGTGAAATGATCATTGTGTTGATTATTTGTGATAGGATCATTTGTTTGATCGTCTATCTTGGTGATCATTTCTATGATCATTTTGTTGACCCAAAGCACGGCTTTTGTATAAAGTGTGTTTTTGTGGACGAGACTTCGTCGAGCCTCACAAACCGGTAATGGTCGAAACAGGAATTGTGCGGCAAGGTTTTCAGGGATAGCTTCCCTAGGGTATGACCATTCCTTCTGGAAAAGGGTAGTATCATGGTATAGAGCCCAGATACTTACTCATGTTGAAACACTTATTATTATGGTGTGATGTTGGTTAGAGAGCTCTCGTTTAAAGGTCCCAAAGGACCGGGGGTGGCATATCTGAGGGTTTGTAATATCCTTTGGGAAAAAGGATTCCCGGCTTTGTTTGGCAGAGAACAGTTTGGTTCTCGGGGCGTCCTTCCAGAGGCGTTTCCATGTGGCGATGGGAAGTTCCTTGGCCTGACCATTTGTTGGAAAATCCATTCTTCAAATACGTGCCTTGTACGGTATTAGTTGTATTACCTGCCATCTACTTATGGTGGCGCCCCACTGTTTGGATGGTAGCTATAGTAGGCATAGTTCGAAATGTCTATGTTGGCTAAGATTTATATCTTTACTTTCGAAATAATTTTTACTACACTATGCACTAGTAATAATATCAAATGTTTCTTTTTAATGCGTATCAAGCATCTTTGACTATCATAAGGAGAAATCTCCTCCGATTCTGCGTTTGCATTGTGTGTGTGTGCGGGAGGCCTTATGGTAGTCTCATTTCTAAAAAGCATTGCGAATTGATTTTAAAATATTTCGTTGTTTGTTTTTAAAGATAAACTATTTTTGTTTGCTCACACCAGTCCCATGACTGATCCAGAGTTTATTGTTTATTTCCTAAACTCTGGGTGCTCAAATTTTTCTACACGGGCAGTCTAGAGTTTGGTTTTTCAGATAATTAGATTCAGTGGATTATCTGGAGCTAGTTCAGTTTTCTTTGGATATGGACGAGACTTATTTAGCTTGGTGCAATCTTGATGATGGATCGAGCTAGGAGTTTTGGAGCTTTTTGGATCAGAGTTGCAGTATTATATTCTGAGAAGACTCATTTCATATGGTATCATGTTCCGCTGTATTTTGTGTTGTATATTCTCTGATGTTGATGATTATCATTGTATCAAATTGATGTATCGAATATTGTATTCATGTTATATCAGTGATATCATTTTTTTTTTTTTTTTATTATTTCCGCTGTGTTATTTATCATTTAATGGTGTCGCAAGCTCCCGCGAAACGAATTTGATGTTGTTTATTGGACATCGAGTTTGGGTCGTGACATTCAACATACCCATAAGCATCCTCATGGGACCATTGCTTTGAGTACAATAGAAAACACTTTAAGTATCAATGATCTCTAAGTAAGCATATCCGAGCTCTTTCTTCTGCTCCAACTAGCTTCCATTATTTTAGAGGAACCATTCTAAATTCCCCCACTCAGCAACTCCTTTCAACATTGATTCATCACCTTCGAGGAACCATTCTACATTCCCCATTCTACGACTCCTTTCAACAACAAGTCGTTATCTTCGGTACTTAACTCCATTCAATGTTGAGTTACCATCCAATGATTCTAACTTTCATTGTGCTATTACATCGCCATCAATCATCATGCAAACGATCGAACATATTGAACCCTTGTATTAACCTTTAGAAATTTGTATCCCCATATGATTAAGTGGGAGAACTTAGTACCGACATGATAGGTCGGCACTAACTTCTGTACTTAGCCAACTAATGGCAAAGTCTTCTCCCATTCCACTCCTTGCTTCTAGTACTCCTTGGCCATATGCTTTGATCCTGACCTCTCTGCTCTAAATCAAGTCATCATGTTTCCAAATCACCTAACTTTGAATCCTAGAATAAAGTTGTCATAGTCTCAAGTACTTAGCAAAACTCCAACCCAACATCATGACAACCTCTACAAGCAAACATCTCCTCCTCCCCCAAGTTGCTACCGACACGGAGCCTCCATGAGAACTCAGTATTGACCTCTGAAGTCGGTACCGACATCCGTGATTAGCGAATTAAGGGATGCGATTTTGATCTGGAGATCTTCCTATATTCCAGGTTCTGCCTCCCAAGTTTCGTCCAATTCCGACTAGTTTTGCCTTTGATTTGGCCAATTCCTCCACCTACCTACATAACGTTGAAAATCCTAGCAAACAATATCAAATCACAACATACAATAATGGAATAACATGCATATACATCTATTTATACAACTAATACATGAATGTGATAATCAAACTAGTTTGTTCCTAAATCTAAGTTCTACATGAATATATGCATATAAATGATGGTAATTATACAAGCATGTGGATATGACTGAATAGACTTCAAAACTCATTTCAAAAATTATTAAAAATCTCATATTTCTGACCATAAACATATATGAACAAGTAGTTAAAGTTAGAAAACCATTTTAGATCCAAAAATAGGTTAAAATAACCATTTTAACTATATAAACAAATATAGATGAGTGAGGGGTCAAGAATCACTCAACAAATATCTAAAATACCAATTTTTCTTCTTAAATCAAAAGTAGTAAGCAAAGAAGAAGAACCTAAATCAAAAAAAATATAATCTCTAGCCTCTATATGCTAATCCCCTCTTTAATCAATGGGTTGGCTAAGATTAGTAAGGAAAAAGTGTAATTTTTGATGAAATTAGGCCTAATGGAGGCTTTGATCTATTTTAGGGAAGATGGAAACGACTTAGGTCAGTTCCTACAGTCTCCTATTAGCACAAATTTCAAAGTTATTTAGTGGACCTAAGCACAAACTTAGTTAATTACCCACTTAAACTAGCCAACAATAGCCAAAGCTTAAAAATGCCATAACTTTTAAACGACAAGTCCGTTTTTCTATTATGATCACTCTACAAAATGAGAAACCATCATTCTGAAGCAATGAAAGTATTTTAATATCCTAATTCATCTTTTATCAATAGTTATAGTCCATACAAGATTTTCATGGTCAAAATGGTCACATAGAAATTTGGCAAAACTCATAGAAGTGGAAAATATCCCTAAGAGTCATTAAAATCTTAGTCATATGACTTCATATGAATGTAATAAAAATATTTAACGATCCTCCGATATATAAAATACGGGTCGTAACACTCTTCTCCCCTTTAGGAATTTCACTCTGAAAATCCCAAGCAAACACAGAAAATAAATCATAGTTACACCGCATGCCTATCGATCATATGCAACCATCAAACAAGTAACCATGAAATAAACGACATAGGCAAACCAATCCTAACATGCGGAATGCAAAACTACCCTATATGATATCTAAAGTGAAACTAAATACGACAAACGGTAGGCCTTACCATGTAAAGATCTCTGGATATGTTGCCCTCACGCTCTCCTTGGTTTTCCATGTGCAATTGCCTTTACTTTCTCCTCATTGAACTTTCACTAACTCCACTGTCTTCCTTCTAAGATGTTACCTATCACATCCGATAACATGAATCGACCTACGAGGTTTAAAAGCTTCTGGTTCAATCTCAATATCATCAAGCAAATGCGATGCAATTTTTATGCCTAAGTCATGCACAAACTTCCACAGATGGGAAACATGGAAGACGTTGTGCACACCCCCTATCTTCTGAGATAAATTGACCCTATATTTTAGGTTCCCAATCCTCTCTGCTATCGAAAAAGGACCTACGAATCTTGGTGCCAACTTCCCCTTGCTACCAAATCACAAAACATTTTTAAGAAGAAATCTTTACAAATACCATATCGCCGATAGAGAATTCCAAATTCTACATCTTTTATCAACGTAACTCTTCTGCCTATCCTATGCAGCTTTAATTTGTTGTCAAATGATCTCTATCTTCTTCAAGGTTTCTTTAACCATATCTAGCCCAAGTATCAGTTTCCCATTCGCTTCGTACCAGCATGAAGGGGCATTACATGATCAGCCATACAACACTTCATATGGTGCCATACCGATATTAGACTGATAAATGTTATTGAATGCGAACTATGCTAAATGCAAGTGATCCTCCCAGGAACCTTCGAAATCGGGAATGCAAGCTCGCAAGAGATCCTCTAGTATACAATTTATTCTCTTGGTCCCCTCATCCGTTTGTGGGTGTTGTACTAAGATGCAGCTCGATACCTAACGCATCCTGTAAGGTCTTCCAAAAACCACTAGTGCACAACGGGTCTCGATCGCTCATAATGCTCTTGGGAACAACATTAAATCGTACAATCCATTTCAATACAACTCAGCTAGCTTGCTGTCGTTGTTTTTGACTTAATGGTTACAAATCTAGTGCTCTCGGTTAATAGATTGACTACTAGATGCTGTCGTACCTTGCTCGAGTCCTTAACGGTCCATCGATGAAATCCATCAATATCTGCTCCCACTTCCACTTGGGAACTTCAAGCGGTCGCAATAGGCCACTCGGTTTCTTTTGCTCGGCCTTCACTAACTGGCAGTTCATACATTTTGAGATGAATGTCCCAACATCCTTCTTCATCCCTTCCCAATAGTAGGTCTGCATCATATCACGGTACATCTTATTTGCGTGGATGTATAGCCAATCTCGAATGGTGGCACTCTTTGAGTACCTCATCCCTAACCAATTGACATCGAGAACAAAAAGTCTCCCATCCTTACGAAGCCAACCATCTTGGCCGATTTTGTATTGCTTCATATCCTCAGACCCTACTCCTTCTTCTATTTTTGCTATGATCTCAACCAATCTAGCGTCTCACTTTTGAACGGTACCTTTCTACTTATTCAAAGTAGGTTTGATCGTCAAGCTTTCCAACTACTCTGGCTCTAACTTAAAATGAGGTTTGAAGTCATAACCAGCAATATACTCTAACTCTTTCCGCTCTAGGAACATAGCCCCAAAATTGGTATGCTTTCTACTCAATGCACCAGAAACCGCATTTCCCTTACTGGGCATATAGGAAATGCTAAAATAGTAGGAGGCTAAGAATTCTATCCATCGCCGTTGTTGAAGGTTGAGATCCTTCTGAGAGAAAAGGAACTTTAAGGATTAATGGCCCATTAATATCTCGAACCTTTCCCCTAATAAATAATGCCTCCAAATCTTCAAAGCAAACACTATCACTGCCAATTTCAAATCATGAGTTGGAGCAACATCCCCTATCTTGAGGCCCAAAGCTCAGCGCTAGAGATGCTGCAGTCGTCTATTGTATTAACTTCCGACAAAAAAATATGGTAGTACTAATGGTATCCATAATATTAGAAGCACATGACTATGAAACAAAATCACAGATTCAAAAAAAAATTCTGATTACTTTTCACAAAACATGTTTCATATCTAATTACATATTCCCAATCATTTTCCAGGTTTAGACCAAATATAATTATTACATAAATACGCCAAGAGCAACATATGAAGATGTCCTCTTGGATGATCAAAGTTCTGAATAGTCATATCAGACTCAATACATCATAGTGGAAATAAAATAAAACAATTCCTTAATAGCTAACGTCAGCCTTCTGCTCGTCTCTGGAAGCTTTATTCGTCCACCTACTAAACATGTAAATGCTCAACTCTCAACCTACTCAAACCAATTTTGAGCGCCTGAGAGTTTAAGGGCAAAACATAAACTTTGAGTCAGACATAAAGCCTTGTGTGAAATATATTCTTACATCTCGGTTTACCGATATTAAGTGAGACCACGCCACTTAGTGGAATGGGTTTCCCTCACTAATATCCTTTTAAAACATATCTTTTTGCAAATCAAAATCCTGCAATAATACAAATTAATTAAACTGATCATACAATAATAGCAATATCATTTACGCATATAAACAGGTAATAAATGGACCATATGTTCAAAAAATATAGTTTTGTTTGGCTAACTACTAACCATTGGGTGACTCGGGCCTACCAGTCAAAATGAACAAATAATCTAACACCTGTTAGACAAACTTCTGGATGGTTAGTCCTTAACTTACTTCTTCAAGGGTCACCTGATCCTAATGGTTTTTCGGGCTCACCAATAACCTGTCCTTCCTCTTTGTACATATATTCCTTTACGTGTGTAACCATCATTTAAGGCATACCTGTGACTAAGCCCTACACACTAGAATTTTAGATTAAAATTAGCTAGGGCTATAGCTATTGTATAGTGCGTGACCCAACACCAGTCCCATCTGGTATACATATGTCAGAGTCATTTTACTTAGGCTTAACTACCCTTTAAATTTTCCTCGAAAACCTTTCAAATCGACTTAATCTCCTTCAATCATGCCTAAACAAGGAAAACATACTATTTTCTTTACTCAAGTCTCTTTGCCATCATATATGCTTTACTCAAAACGTTTTCGATAAAAATATTCGAAACCTTTATTTGAACTTTTAAACAATCTCTTTTGAAATCATTGAAAGTACCCCTTTAAAACCATTGAAAGTACTCCTTTTGATACAAGTAAACTACTTTACTTTATAACCTTAGGCCGAAAGGCCAAAACATACCTTTCAAAACCTTTTACCATAGCCCTTCCGAAACATTGGAAACATCTCTTTCGAAAGCTTTATAAACCTTATGTCCTTTTTTAAAACACTTTAAATATGCCTTTTGAAAATATTAGAAACCTTCCATTTAAATACTAAGGTAAACCATTCAAAAGCATTGGATAATCACCCCTTCGAAACTTTTATCATAAACCTTTCAAAAATACTGGGCACCACCCCTTCGTAACCTTTATTAGCTACCTTTCGAAAGCATTAAAGTACACTAAAACAAACTTTTCGAAAGCATTATGTTCAAGTTAAAATATGTGGAACAACCATTCAAAACCATATGAAATCATTCCTTTCAAAACCTTTAGGTTTAAATTTCAAAACGTTGAAAGAGTCTTAAAACAACTACGTCGAAAGTAGCTCTTTTAAAAGCAATTTCCTAAGTAAAAGAAGTGGATGGTGTCGAAACCAATCCCTTTAAAAGCATTGGAGAAGCAGCTTAGGTTTTGAAACAAAGAAACCTTTTGAAGGCATTGCTTTGAAAGGTAGGATATGGAAGGAAAGGGTTTCAACCCCTTCGAAAGCTTCTTTATAAAACAAAGGCACCCACCGCTTTGAAACCATTCTTTAAAACCATTTTCCTAGTCGAAAGCTATCTAAGTCGAAAGCATTCTTTTCGAAGCATAGAATGTGCATTTCCTTTTAAAAGCGAAGCAAGGTTTCGAACCCTTCGGAACCCCTTATTTCAACAGTATGCCTTTTGTCTATGTCCAATTGACTACGTACCAAGTCTTTGATACCATGCACATTGGTTTCGATGGAGATGGAGGCGGAAGTACCTAGTCGAAAGGTGCTGTCGAAAGTGGCAAAATAGGAAAAACATGGTAAAACTGATTTTTAACTTTAAAAAGTAATTTCTTTCAACTAACCTACTTTGTTTGTCAATATATGATTGGTCGGTAATTTCTTTTCTAAAAGTGCTGCCGAAATTTCAAAGTTAAACAATTTAAAATATTTACAAAACGCCCCTTCTCCTTTTTAAATATATAAAACATTTAAGTCTCATGCCTTAAATAATTTTATGTACTTATTAAAACATTTAGTAGAATTCTACAAAAATTCACATAAATCGTTTTTAATATGTTTTCTAACATATTTAATTTTCTAACCTAAAAATTATATAAAATAGCCGTAATTAATTTTAAACCCAATCAACTATTTTCTTTACTAGAAAATTAATAATAAATCCACATTAATTCAGAAAATTATGAAATTTGAAACCCATATATAAAATATTATTTTTGACCTTATCTCAAAATCGTAAGGCATTCAGATGTCATTTAATAGGATTTTTACATTGAAACTTATCGTAAAATCCATATGAAATAGCACAAATAATCGACAAGCATATATATCCATTTTAACAATCTAAAACATGGCAATGTACCTTGCAAAAATATTCGAATCTGATCTAAAATCCAAAGACATCAAAAATATGAGATGTAGTCTATTATTCACCTTTTTCTTGTGATTAAGGAGTTGAGATTTGATCTTGGATTAAGTTGATTAAACTTCTTCTTTAGATTCTTGCTTTCCCTTAATGGTGGTTGGCCTCTCTATGTTTGTTTTTGATTATGACCGTGTAAAATGAAGTGGTGTGAGGGTTTAGGGTATAAGAATAAGACTTATTCCTATTTTCCCTTATCTAATTCCCTAGCCTATTTCATTCCAAATTTCCTTAGTTCATTAGTTTATATTGGCACGACTACCCTCTATTAACACAAATCTCAATACCTTAATCGTTTACATTATTTAATTTAATTTAACTAACTAAATGTCCTAAATAATGTTGCATAAAATTAGGTTCGTTACAGTTGGATACTTCCTCTAGTGCGGCTTCAACCGTCGACTAGCGTATTTCCCTTCTGCATTAATACCGCATCTAATGCGGTAGCACAAACCTCTGTATATACTGTTAGCTTCTCATTCCCACTCAAAAGGGTCAGTATAGGTGCACTCGTCAACCTCTCCTTCAGACTCACAAATGCCTACTCACATCTCGCATCCCAAGTAAAAGTCCGATTTTTCATTGTCAAATTGGTTAACGGCATGACTATCTTTGAAAAGTCCTTGATAAAGCATCTATAATATCCTACTAGTCCTAAGTAACTCCCCATATCAGTAGCATTCTTAGGTTGGCTCAAATCCGAAACCACTGCTAACTTGGTAAGATCTATTGCATTGTCCTTGTCGGAGATGACATGTCCCATGAATCTCACTTCTCTTCTCCAGAAGTGACATTTTGAAAACTTTGCTTTCAACTTATGCTTCCACAATACTTCAAGCACAATCCTCAAGTGCACCTTGTGCTCCTCTTCTATCCTGGAGTAGATCAGAATATCATCTACAAGCACAAATACAAACTTATAATGTTGATCCCTAAAGACATGGTTCGTGAGATCAACAAAGTATGTCAAAGCTTTGGTTAGCCCGTATGACATAGCCAACCACTCGTAGAAACCAGACGGGGAACAAAACATGGTGACCTAGGCACTCTCCTTCACTACCCTTAACTGATTAAATCCCACAGCCAAATCCAATTGGGATAACACCTTCGCACCGTGAAGCTAATTAAACAAGGCATCAATACGTAGGAGGGACCACCCATTCGTCTTCGTTACCTTATTTAGCTCACTATAATCCAAACACAACCTTAGAAAGCCACCCTCTTTAGTAGCTAATACTACGGGTGCACCCCACTTAGATATGCTCCTACAAATGAACCCTCTTTTCAACAGGTCATTCACTTACACCTTTAAATCCGTCTACTCTCTAGGTGTCATACCCCTTAATGCACAACTATAGGTCTGGGATCCTTCATCAAATATATACGGAACTCGATCTCCATATGTGGTGGTAATCTGGTCACCAACTTAAATACATCCGGAGACTTCCTAACGATAGGCACGGATGTTAACTCATCCCAAGTAATCTCAAGCGAATATAGAAAGTTAACCATAACCTCATCCACCGGTAGGTAGCCAATCACTACCATTCGCCCTTCCAAAGCCCCAACTGTCACCAAAAGCTTCTTGTAATCCATTGCATATTTCCTTAACCAGTCCATTCCCAAGATAATATCGAATACAACAAAATTTAAAAAAAAAACCATCACAAACAAAAGAGCATTCAAGACTCGATAAGACCAAACTACGACAAACAAAACACGGGCTAGTGGAGCCTCCGACAGGGTTCATCGCAAGCAACGATTGATCAACTATTTCAGGTTTCGATCCTAATCTATCTACTAGGTCACTAGATATAAAGGAAAGTGTAGCCCTAGTATCGAATAAAATGCATACGAGAACATCATAAAGAGAAAGCATATTTTGAATGACAATGCCCTTCCCCTTCTCTTTCGCCAAGGGAGCACTCGAAGGAGTCGGAACAATGTCTAAAGCATATGCCTTCACAGCCTGTTTCTGCTGTGCAGGTTCTGGACAATTCTTTAGTATAGGCCTGAGCTTGCCGTATAACACTTCTTCTTCCCATTAGTTTTGCAATCTCTAATCAAGTGACCCTTATCTCCACAACTATAGAAAATAGGATCCCATTTAACCTTCTTCCAAGCATCCTACCCCTGAGATCGCTTCCTCATTCCAAACCACTACTTCTTGCCTCCACCGCATTGTTGCAGCTTCGCCTCTACCTTGACAACAGCTAATATAAACTTAGCGTATAAACTCTCTCGACGAAGAGATTTTTCGATGAGTCTCTCAAAAGGCTCATTGATATGACTTACTAGCTTCTTTCCCAAATAGTCATCCAAACCCATAATAAACTTCTCATTCTTCCTTAATGGAGTGTCGATAAAAGACATCCCATACTTCGACAAAGCGTCGAACTCAGAAATGTATTTAGAAACAGACATATCTCCCTACTTTAAATTAGTAACTCTTTGGAATAACACCGACTTCTGAGAAGCTAGAATGAACTTCTCCTCAAACCAGGCCTTGAACTGGTCCCAAGTGAATTGATCCTCGGGTGTAGCAATGGTGATGGCATTCCATAAGTTCATGGCACGCCCTTTAAGCTGTCTATAGGCCAGCTTCCTCTTCATAGCATCATCAATTCTCATATCACCAAAGACACGTTCACAGCTGTCCAACGAATTCTGGACTTCGATGGAAGACTCCATCTTGAAATGACTTGCCACTCAAATTAGTGTAATCTTTGCATAACTTGGCAAAGTCAGTCCTTGACGCTTGCACTTGAGCACCACCACCAACAGGAACATTCAGAGCAACCTCTTGGGCATTTTGAAGCATGTTCGCCACGATTGCATTAAACATGGCTTGCAAGTCAGGATTGCAGTCCTCAAACCCACTCCTTGCTTAACTCCAGAGGTGGAGTTCTTAATAGTGTTTCTTATTTGCTATCTCATTCTCTATCTATAATAAGAATGATCAGTCACTAAAAAAGAAAACTTTGCTAATGGTACTCATGTGTGCATGCAACTTATATAATATATATAAAGTATACAGTTTTGGAAATTAAAATATATGACAAGTACGGCCTCTCCCATGTGTGTGTATATATATAGACACTCTCAGCCCAGTCTAGGATGATAGCACCTTCCATATCCCTACTGGACCACAGTATCAACTCAGGTTAATCGGATAACCTAAGCTCTGATACCAAAGTTGACGACCACCCTACACCACCAGCACCCAATATGCATAAGATAGTGCGCTGCTATTGTGTCGACCGATGTATAGCAATCATCAAATTTTAAAAAGAAATAAAAATATCATTGAACATGTAGTATATCTCACAGCATATGGAATAAAATATAATATCACACGTATAAAAAAGGAGAGATAGTAATAACTAAAAGATCCAAATATCATACTAAAGGTACACAGAGTTATACATCATGAGATAGAGCTTATATAACAGAAGTAAACTCATATGACTATCTCATAACAATATTAATAAGCAGCACTGCTAAGGCTCCATAGGGTTGCATAGCGGAATAAGCATAGAAATCTATATATAATATGAGAAAGCTCCCTCCAACTCGTCCTCTGCACAGCTACTATGTAACACTTTGATCTACTATCTAGTCTACTCATTTAAGAGCACCCGAGATAATAAGAAGCAAAGCATAAAACCTCGATCTAGACAACAGTATGGTATGGAAAGTAAATGAATCTCAAAATACTATACAAGTCGATATAGTAAGAAACAAAGGTGTACGAATCATATTTTAACTATCTCTCCAAACAAAGAGTTAGCACATAACATCATAGTATGCTACCCTAACTGACATAAAGATGTAATGCAATTGAGTATAACAATAGGTGTCAAGGTATCCCTATCTCTAATACCTATCTCCAATGACTACCCTAGAGTGGTACATTATAGGGAAAGAAACCAGGGCAACCATAGTATTCATCAAATAATCCTCACTATCACCCAATGTACTTTGGGTAAACAATAACTCGTATGACTATTCTACTGCCAGGGACTAATCGAAATCCCGGTTTTAGTGTACTCACTTTAGCCTGAAACTGATACTAGACCCATTCAACTAGTACAGGATGTATGGATCCATTCTACCGATCTAGGGTAATATTTAACATACCTATGAGTGTCCTTATGATACCCTTGCTTTGAGTATAACAAAAAACACTTCGAGTATCAACGATCCCTTAGTATATGTATCCGAGCCCTTTCTTCTGCACTAATCAGCTTTCGTTATCTTGGAGGAACCATTTTATATTCCCTCACTCAACGAATCCTTTCAACATCGAGCCATTGCCTTCGAGGAACCATTCTACATTCCCCATTCTATGAATCCTTTCAACATCAAGTCGTTATCTCCGGACCTTAACTCCATTAACCATCAGGTTACCGTCCGAAGATTCTAACTTTCATCATGTTGTTACATCGCCATCACTCTTCATGAGAATGGGCGGATATCTCCAGCACGACATCTAGAACCTATGTATTCACCTCCAGAGATTTCATCCCTATAGGACCAAGTAAGAGAACTCGGTACCACCTTGAGAGGTCGACATTGACTTCTGTACTTGGCCAACTAACGGCCAAGTCTTCTCCCATTCCTCTCCTTGCTTCTAATTCTCCTTGCCCATGGCAAGTGGATATGAATAAATAGACTTCAAAACCCATTTCAAAAATCATTTAAAAATCTCATATTTCTAGTCTTAAACATATATGAACAAGTGGTTAAAGTTAGAAAACCATTTTAGATCCAAAAAATGTTTTAAAATACCATTTTAACTATATAAACAATTATGGATGAGTGAGAGGTCAAGAACCACTCACAAAATACCTAAAATACCGTTTTTTCACCTCAAATCAATAGTAGACAACAAAAAAGAAGAACCCAAATCAGCAAAAATAATTATCTCTAGCTTCTATATGCTAATCCTCTGTTTAATCAACGGTTTTTCTAAGCTTAGTAAGGAAAAAGTGTGACTTTTGGTGATATTATGGCTAATGGAGGTTTGGATCTATTTTGAGGAAGAAGGAAATGACTTAGTGCAGTCCATACATCTTCCTATTAGCATAAATTTTGAAGTGTGTTAGTAGACCTAAGCACGGACTTAGTTAATATTTGCACCAAAAATTGGCATAAATACTCAAAAAAGATTTTGTAGAGAAATAAATGAAGAATAATAAATGAAAATAAAGTGAACAAGCAATTAAGTAATAGAATATAAGCAGTAACAAGAGGACAACGATTTATAAGGGTTTGGCATTGAACGCCTACATTCACTTTGGATAAAATATCTTTATTAAATACTTGAATTATTGAGTACAGAAAGATGATTGGAGTAAAATCCTATACAGCAAAGTGCAAAGTAACAAGCAGCTTAAAGATCCTCAAAATGAACAATCAAGTCGATATTTATAGGGGAAGACAGTAAAACATCTTCTTAAATTTTTAACAATAGAGTCTCCAGATCCAGAAGAAGTGAAGGTTTCCATGGTGGGTCCCACATCATTCACAATAACGATTGTTACCGATCGTTCTATAGGCTAGTTTTGGTATGCGATTGATATGGTGGGCTCTACTCTTCAATATATCAACGCTGCTAAAGTTTCGTGCATATTTGAGTTGTAGATTTTGGGATATCAAATGTTTTACATTGAGTTGAATTGTAGTATCAATATGGTACGATCCATAATTGGTGAATATGGATCGTACCCAATCCATTTCAGTAAATAATATATTTTCATACTTTTATCATTTTATTGGATCCACCTTTTGCTGTCATTTCATCCTTACTTCATATTATCGTCTATGCCTAATCTATGGGCTTCATGATCGTTAATCTGACTTGATGGTCCCAATGACAGTCTAGTCAAAGTTTTCTAATTAGTTCGAATATAGCCAGGCCAAAAGACTGGATAACACTTGCCTTCCAAAGTTCGTCTTGCATCAACATGATGTGCTTTGAGTCGATACATGTTAGAGTCGTCAGAAAGGATTCCATTCAGATTTCTAAAAAGTTATCATCCCTTCGATAAGTTTCTTTCCTTTAAGAGTAATATCTCTTTCTACTTGACATGACAATTGAATGATTTTCGATAGTATAAATTTTGAATTGTAATTTACCAGTAACAGCCGTGCCCATTTCCATTGAGCTAGTGGACTTCGGTTATCTGATCTGGTTCTTTCTCTAATAACTCTAGGTAAGAATTCAATTCCTGCCGATTTCAACAAATTGAATTTTTAGAATGCACACATGCACGTTTATGTACACGTTCTTGTCGTTGGCTTCTGGATGCATTCATATGCTCATGAGTCATTGCCAATTTGGTGGAATGCAATTCAACAGTTTGCATTTTTTTAAAGATGAATCGGAATGAATCCATTAGGAAAATGGATCGTACTTGATTCATTTTTAATGCAGATAGGGCCAAATCCATTCGAGATTGGGTCATGTTAGATCGTTCTACCCCCTCCCCATTTTTTTAGGATGGATCGACATTAATTCATCATAGAACAATCTCACCCGATCATTTCCTAATTTGGCCATTTGAATGAACTATAGGTTTAGAAGAATAGGTTGGTGCAAGGCCATCATAAAACGATCGTACTCGATCATTGATCAGTTGGGCTTCCATTGAACAGCAAACTTAGACGGTTCATATCACATCCTTCATATATATACTTATGTACTTAGACCATTCTCTTCACTTCATTTCATTTTCTAATCACTGCTACCCAAACCAAAACGAAAAAGAAAACCCCATCCCGGTCTTCTCCTTCACTATCGATCCACTCAGCCTTTTGATCTAACTCCCCACTTATCTCGCAACCATCTCAATAGGTCGGTCGAACTCGTTGCTACACAACCCATCACGGCCGCTTTCTCCTACAGATCTTACTCCATACTCGAATTCGCGCTGCCTCCACTTCTCAACTTTCTGACATAGGTAGGTCATACTTCTTTTTCTTGTGATTAGTAATGAAACGATGGTTCTCGTTTTTATTAGTAAAATTTAGATCACGGTGATTCAATCAGTTAGAGTTGAGGGGGGAGATGGTGATGATCGGATCAAGTCATTTGTATTAGTGTTGAGATTGGATGAAGTGCGCTTATTTGAGGTCGAAGGTGGGTGATTGTTTTCAGCTAATTATTCTTGGAATTCTTGGCCAATCATTTCTAGCAAAGTGGATGTTATGAAGTTGTTAGCATAAGGAAATGACATGGAGTTCGACCTATCATTATGATGGCTTGGTATTTGCAAATACGAAGAGAATTTGGAATGGTCATTTTTTGTTAGAGTTTATTGGCCGATCATTTTTTGGATCAGTGTTTCGGTCTTGAATTGGGGTAAAATGCGGAACCAGAGACGAAGCTTTGGAGAACGATCGGTTGAAGAACGATCAGTTTTGAAATGGTCGTGCAGAAACGATTGGTCGTGGGCATTAAGATCGATCGGTCGTAACATTATTTTGGATCGGTTTTTGGTTTAACTTGGATAAACAAATTAAGACCCTTCAATTTTAATTTAAACTTTGTGATGAGCTTCAATGCTTGAATGGTCATACATATTTTGCGTGTGAGATGGATTGGATATTAAATATAAACAATAATCGAACAATGGACTGAACTTGACTAATTCCCTGCATATTTACATTTGCTACCAATGCATTGGAAATTTTTTAGAAGCACATCCACTTTAAATGCACAATTCGAACTTCGACATGCCAATAACTAGTCCTAATGATTAGATTGAATCCCTTGCCATTGATGTAGAGAATCAGTTGAGATGGTCAGTAATGACGGTTATTCCAATTGAACCCCGGAGTCTCGTCATAATCATAGCCTTTGATTCTGAACTGTTTTTATTGCTTTGCACGACACTACGCTACTCTACACTAGCACACCTTTGCATGGAGGGAAGAGGTTATTTTTTCTAATGATAATTATCACTGAGTTTTATATTCATGGGTTCCATACGCTCGGGGCATTTAGCTGCCATGTCTTCTGAACAGATTTCACAGCACAACGGTATGGGCGACGAATCGAGCTCCGTAACACTTCTGTTAAATCTCCCATGGACATCAAGCAAAACAATCGATAAGTTTCTTCCCATCATTCAACCTTTTCTATGTGGTTCCTGTTCTTCCATCGAAAGTGATAGACCCCGGTCCCGACACTCTAGAAGATGCTTTATTTTTGGAAGATCGAGAGCACTAAGTGGCTTCAAAAATTAATAAAGCCTCTATTCGTAGAATTTGTGCTTGAAACAGGATTTCGTTCGATGATATGCATATCTCGACCTGGGATGATAGAGCTTATATGCTCCCTAAAGGGTTCACTTCATGCAACAAGTTCACGTATTAGGGAGGATACATCCCACCCTTTAATTCATTTATCTGAGAGAGGCTACATCATATGAGGTTAGCATCGAAACAACTACATCCAAATGGTTATGCCTTGCTTAACTGTACTTACATGGCATTCATGGAATTTTTAAGTCGTCCTCTAACTCCCGAAGACATTTGATTTCTTTTCACCTTCAAACAATGAAACGAAATCCTTTTGTTCACATTTCTAGAGTCAGCCAAGGAGTGCCAGATCTTAACTAGTACCTGGATCAAAATGAGCGCTTTCAAAAGCGAGTGGTTCTATATTCATTGCCACGTCCGGCATTGCCAGACAGTGGTTAGAAGGACGTAAGTGTTACTCCTTGCTTAATTTCTTGAGTGCTTATATCTAGGTCATATCTTGAACTAAGCAATTTTTTCTGTTTGTGCATGCACTTATCCACGAACCCAAGGAAAGCAATATACAGACGCGGTCTTGGCCCTAAAAAAGGTTCCATCAGAAGTTAAGGACATCGAGAATCTCCTTACTGATGAATATCTCATTACCTACGGCCTGATGGAAGAAGGTAGTAGTACAGTGCTACCAATCACTACTAGAGTTATAGTGGCTGAGCAGCGGGATGCGAATGGTGATGAAGGCCATCAAGCTAATCCTATCGTGCCTCTAGCAGAGCAAGCTCAAAAAGCTACCGATAAAGATGCAATGGGAGATAAGGGTGATGACCTTGGCGGGGATGACATGGGTTCTAGTTTCGAGGCTGCGGTTGGATCTTCGCAAGCTTCATAGCCTCCCGCTCTTGAAAAAGAAAATGGAAGAAGCTCATTTGCAAGTTCCCCAAGAGCCATCTCTTCAAACAGCCCAAGTTATCCATCGACCCTCAAGTTATTCAGGATCAGTATGCTTCTCAACCTTCAGAACATTTGGATGAAACATTTGAGGCATTATCCGATCTTTCGATACCGGATGACATTGATGTCGTACATTTTATTGGCATGAGCATCGGTGGATCAGAATCTCCTTCCAAAGCTAGGGCTGGAATATCCCGTACCACCATCGGAGAGGTTACTTCTACTCGTAAAGCTTCAATAACTGGTCCGCTGGGGGACATAAGGACACCCATATTTTGCACACACTTCACAATATTCCATTTCACTTATTCTGAGTCCTTCAATACTTAGAACTGATTCGTTCTTTGTGTTTCTTTGCAGAAACAATGATGAGGAAGATGCATATATTTCAGTCTGTATAGGAAATATCACAGCATAATCCTGGTCCTCACCCGAGCTCGTATCACCAAGGTAGTTATCACGAATGACCCTAGCTACCGCTCCATCCGGGATCGAGATTACCAAAATAAAGGCATAGAGACAGGTCTTCTTGCGACAAATATTAGTCCAAATCTAAAGATTTGGAAAGGCAACAAGGCCATCATGACGACATTCCTCGTATTGACACCTCTAATGGTCCACTTTAGTCCCTTCACAGTTCGTTGTTCCATCAGATCCTTAGTGACCTAGTGGTTGTTGGTGTCATGATGTCCACTAACAAACGTCAGGCAAAGAAAATACCTACACCCAACTTGTCACCAAAGCTCAACAAGCCGATGCCACCGTTAGCATGGCCCAACTTAAGTTAGATTTTTCAAATGTATGTCTTGATGGATTTCTCTTTGTTCCTAATCTTAAGAAAGCTCCTAAAAAGGTCCAACAAATGACTATGGATTATGTGAATGATATCTATAAGTAGTATAATGAGTGGTTAATAGCGACGGAGAGGATTTTTAAAGTATCCTGGGAGAGTGCGGCAAAGACTGAGAAGTTAAAATGCCAAGAGGCCGAGGACAATCAGATCATTGAAATTCCAACCAATGAGTTAGAATCTTTAAGGAGCTCATAGGTAGAAGCCAAGAGAAAGCAGAAACATCCATCAAGTCACTCAAAGTTGAGAAAGCCAGGCACTTGGTCGAAGTTGAAGCGCTTCATCATCGGAATCATAAATTGGTGCAAGAAAGGGATGTGGCCCAAAGAAGCACATCTGACTACAAAATTAAGTTCGAGCACGAATCCAAAGATAAATAGGAGGCGTGGAAAATCAGTAAGGATGCTTGTGAGGAGTTGGTTGCCATCAAGCTTGAAAGAGAATCGGCTATCGAAAAGGCTAAAGATATTGATGCCCTCGTTAAACGAGAAATGGAGGCCACGAAAGAAAAGGTCAGGGAGGAGGTTATGTAGGAATTAGATTCACTGCTCATTCTTTGCCACGCCAACATCCTAAAGTATATAAACTTGGAGTGGCTTCAGGTGACTGCCCTTACCATCTTGTACATGTTTGGAAGCATCTTGTTCAGGAGGAGAAGGAGGCTCTCGGCATCGAACAAATCAATTTGATGAGGCTGGAAGGAGAAATTCTGTTGGGTGATGAACCCAAAGTTCTTTATGAAACCCAACTTATACTCCAAAAAGAGCATTCCATAGCCTCTCAACATGAAGCTGGTGAAGGTTCTGGATCAATGTCACACAATGTCTCTGATGATTAGAATCCAGTGACCCAAGCTATTCCCAGCACCAATGTGGATTCTTCTATCGAGCCCAGTTATAATCTGGAGATGCCACATATTGCTACATCTAGTGGGCTCTCCCAGTTATGGAAAGAGGTTCTGGTGGCACTCTAGCTTATGTAGGGGATCAATCTGGAGACGGTATTTCATTAAACTTACACAACCTTCAGTAATTTGGAGTGTCCTTAGTCAACATATCGAATCTTTCTAGTTATGTTTCCTTGAATTTAGATCCACTAGTTGTAGTTCCACCTCTTCCTCAAGAATATCAACCAAGATCTCAGGTGCCAATGATGGAGTCTGTTACTGCCACGGCCTTAGCAACAACCCAAAATGTCCCGAATAGGAAGCTTTTATGATTGGCAAGCACTTGGTGAATGCTTTGTTGAGGGAAGAAAGTAATCCACGTCAATAAATTCTTGTTGACGACGATGTTATAATTATGAGAACTTCTCGATCCTTTTCAGGCCCCTCTATGTAAGAAATGGCATAGAAACTTGAATCGGAGATCGCCCTTGATGCGAAAGTCAAGTAGGAGAAAATGGAGTTCGTTCTCCTTCCCATCTCCATTGTTTTGCCTGGAGAAATCATGAATGCCACCGCTCCTCAGCCAGAGCTTGCTTAAGCTGCACCTATTGGATCGACCTAGTCTACTCTGGTTAAAGGACTAGAAAGTGGAAAGAAAAGAGAGAAGAGGAACGGAGAAAGTTCAAGTGAAATCTCCGCCGATTCCAAGAAGAAGAAAAGGAATCCAAGGAGGAAATGATTCTTCGCATGCACTCATGCTCCCTAGTCTTTTAGGTATTTGTTGGCCGAATTTGTATAGGATCAACCCTCGTTTTTGATTCTTTTACTGCGAATATTTGTACTTGACTTTCCAAGCTTATTCAAATAAAGTTCTTTTACTTTTTTTGAGATCTTATGTGAATTTACGTATGTAGTTGAGCTCATTTAATGTACTTGTAATTTATTGCTCACTAATTTGGATAACTGTCTGTTAATCTTTACTTAAGGCCTCCATGTGGTCGTGGTCTCAAGTTGTACCAAACATTAAGCTTGAACCCTAGTGTTACACCGTCGGATTAAGCAGTTTAAGTGACTATACTCCTGCCCCCAGTCTCGATTTAGCGGAGTTAGATAGTTGATGGTCGAACTCCATCCTTAGCGGGTTTATACTCCTCTTGTCAGTTTTAGGTTGGAGTTTATGGAATAGCGGATGGTCAAACCACACTCATCTATTTGCTTGTATTATATCTACGCTCTGAGGATAAGAGTTAGTTTGTGGGTGATTGGATTTCACCCAACTTGTGTTTATACTTCAGTCCATGCTCTGGGGACTAAGCCTTATTTTGAAAAATAGTCTGACCGTACTTTCCTTAATTGATTGGTATGTCCCCAAGTCCGGGGTTTGACTTAGCGAGCAATCAGTCATGTCATGATTGCTTTTTATCCATGTCTGTCCCATTGCTTGGTGGGACTAATTTGATCATTGGATGGTCAAACTATATCCATTTCTTGTTAGGTACTCCATCTATCAGGTTGTGAGCAAGAATCATCGAATGAATGGTTGGACTACATTCATTTTGTTTAGTACAGTCATGAAATTGTGTAACCGACTAGCTCCAAACTTTGAGAACCTGCTCGGACATGTCAATATTAGTTACTCGGGTATCGTAACTAACATGCAATGCTACAGTAATCTCGGATTTTAAGGAAATCGCAAACTTTTATTTTCCAAATGGAAAGAAATGACGTAACTTGTCTTATTACACATTTGGAAAATCCAATGCTAAAGAAAATTCAAAAATTAAATGCAACTGAATGAAAAAGATTAGCCTAAGTGAAATAGCATCGTAAATGCTTGTTATTCCATGTCTTTAGGAGTGTGATGCCATCAACAGTCGCTAGCTTAAAAGTTCCCTCTCGAAGCCTTTGTTTAATGACATATGTTCCTTTCTAAGTAGGATTCATGTGCGACATGGCAGGAAAAACCCATTTCAAGACGAGATCGTTGATTTCAAAACTTCAAGGTTGGACTTTAGTGTTGTAATATCGGATGACTCAATGTTGATGTACAACTGCCCTCAAATCAACTTCTTCACACTTCTCATCTACAAAGTCCAAAGATTCTAAAAGGAAATCTCTATTCGTTCTGGGATATAGTAGGTTACTCGATTAGAGGGGACTTCGTGTTCAACATGAACAATGGCTCTGTATTCGTAAGTAAGGGTGAATGGAGTATGACCAGTCGTAGAATTGTGGGTGGTACTGTAAGCCCATAATGCTGTTGGGAGTTCATCCATCCACTTGCCTCTATCCTTTTCCAAACGTTTCTTCAAAATGGACTTAATGATTTTGTTTACAACTTCCACCTGTTAGCATCAAAATTGGTCGTTAACACCTAAATCCAGATGAAAGCACCAAATCACAGTCATAGATTGTAGATAGGATGTATGTAGAGAGTGTAAATATGAAGAACGGTCAAAATTAAAAAGAAAGCAGTAAAGACACAGAATTTATAGTGGTTCGGCTGACTTCGGCCTACGTCCACTCTAGAAATTTCCTTTTTATTGATGTTAGAATCAATTGCATTTACAATCCAGAGTGTTTAGAACAACAATGGCAGAGCAGCCTTTGTGTAGAAGACGAAGGGAAACAAAATGAAGATCCCTTTTTTGAAGCCTCACATGCTGTATTTATAGGCAAAGCCTGAGTTACTGGGCTTCCTGAGTAGCCCGGGCCCATCAAGGCCATAGATGAACCCTACTTCATCATTTTGACCGGTCCCAAGCCAATATCATGCCGACCTGATATTCCTAAGGTGTGACTCGAAGTGAATACACATGTGACCCGAAGCAACATGACCTATAGCCTAAGCCGAACCCTTTTCAATCAACGAGTATAACTGACCCAAACATGTCGAACGACCTACGCAGAGCCATATCATTCTGACCGGTCCATAGCACCACACTGAGCCACCTCCGCATGCCGAACCACCAATAAGGCTGAACCCTCTATGCCGAACCACCAATGTCGAGCAGCCAATGCCGAGACACCTCCTCATGCCGAACCTCCATTAACGGGCCACCATCACATAACCACAACACTGAGCTACCTTCTAGTGCTGAACCACCATTAAGGACGAACCCTCTATGCCGAGCGACATGGACTCACCACAATGCCGAGCGACATGGCCTCACGACCATGCCGAGCGACATGGCCTCACGACAATGCCGAGCGATATGGCCTCACCACCATGCCGAGCGACATGGCCTCACGACAATGCTGAGCAACATGGCCTTACCACAATGCCGACATGGCCTCACCACAATGCCGAGCGACATGGCCTCACCACAATGCCGTGCAATATGGACTCACCACCATGCCGACCGACATGGCCTCGCCATAATGCCGAGTAACATGGCCTCACTACCATGCCGAGCAACAACGATGAACCTCAATGTTGAGCGGCCCATCCAAGCGAGCTTCATCCATTTAAACTGAATCCATTATATTCTAGCCTCGATAATCGTAAAGTTGGTTAGGTTGAATCCACATGTTTATGGCCTGGACAAAAGGCGGGTTAACATTTTCGCCCCAAAACATGCCTTGCTTCTGGAAGGTGTGTTTTGTGTAGCCTCAAATCTGATATCTGAAGTCTATGTTTCATTCATAATCATACCATTTGATGCATAATCCATTCCAAAACCAAGCCATCCTATCCTTCGACCATGTTTTAATCCATCAATAACCGATAGCCAAATCTATGACCTTTCTGGTTTGATATCCAAATTCGAGGCCGCTCTGGGCCCTTCGCCAAATTTGGGACCTCACCGGGTCCATTTATCCGAAGCCAAAATCTGAATCCCTTACCTCTCCGGGTTTAACTTTGAATCCGAAGACCTTGCTGGGTCGCGTTATCCTGTTCCAGCCTCGACTCTCCGGTCAAGGGCTTGTATGTTCTCCTGCCTCGACTTACCGACCGAGGACTTCTTATATTCTTCGGCCTTGACTCTCTGGTCAAGGACTTCGTATATTCTCCGGCCTCGTCTCTCCGGTCAAGGACTTCTTATATTCTCCGGCCTCGACTCTTCAATCAATGACTTCTTATATTCTCCGACCTCAGCTCTCTAGCCAAGGACTTCTTATATTCTCTGGCCTCGACACCCCGGTCAAGGACTTTTATATTCTCAGGCCTCGGCTCTCCAACCAAGGACTTCTTACATTCTACGGCCTCGACTCTCCAGTCAAGGACTTTTATATTCTCCGGCCAAGGACTTCTTATATTCACCGGCCTCGGCTCTCCGGCCAAGGACTTTTTATATTATGTTTGAGTCAATTCCATCGCTCTCCGACGAAGGGACTCATAACTTGCGATTACCGCCCCGTCTCTCCGATCGAGACCGTGATCGCGAGACCTGCAATATTTATTACATTGATCCAAATCCGGTCATTACAGAATTCAGTTATCAAAGTAAAAGTTCATGCAACAAAGGGAGTTAAATGTCAAAAGTACCAAAGAAGAAACCAGAGTTTGCAGAAAAACAGAAAGAAAATAGGATTTGATAGACCCAAGCAGTACGACTTTTTGTCATTTCAGAGCACGTCTATGGACCGTCCTCAATCTCGTACATGTGTAAGTGACCTAACCGTATTACTTTTAGTTCTATTACTTAATCAAAACCATAAAACCATTCAGCTGATAACAAGCCGGCGGTGACCAGATTTAGTGCCACCTTCGTTCGAGGTAGGCGATGGCCGCTCCCGCTCCGCTGCTACAGCTCCATTCCTTATGTACTGTTGCAGGTGGCCATTCCTTACATGCTCCTCCACAATATCTTTCAAATTCCTATAATCATTTGTGTTGTGCCCATCTAACTCATGGAATAGGCAATGTTTTCCCGATGCCCGCTCGTATTCAGAAGGTTCCCTCCTGGTCGGCCTCCAATACTGGAGTCGCTCTCGAGTATCTCAGTTAAATCTGTGTAAGAAGAAAATTTTGACTCCCTCTGAGACCGCTTCGAAGTGCTACCGTTACCATTCATTTTCCTTTATCCTCTTTATTTAGATCCTTCCTAGGTGGACCTCCACCCCTTAATCCGTAAGGTTCCACTTCTCTCCCTGCTTTCTTAGCCTGCACATCTTCCTGTCTCAGGAACCTCTCGGCCTCATGGTAGAACTCCTTGAGATCCCTCGGTGGGTCCTGTTCCGACAATATTTTGAAATCCAAATTATCTGCAATTCCTGAAACTGCCACCATCATAACCATTGGTGGATTAGGTCGATCCACTGAAGTTACTATCGCATTGAATCTGGTTAAGAAATTCTTGAGCGACTCTCCCTTCCATTGTTTCATCGACGTCAAGGTCATCACGTTCTTGGGTCTGACTATATGGACCCGAAATTGCCTTATAAAACTTTCTTTGGAGCATCTCCGCAGAAGTGTTAATAGAACCACTTTCCAGCTGTCTGAACCACATAGCTATGATATCCGTCAAATACAAAGGGAAACATCGAGCCATGACCTGATCTGATGCCCTAGTACCTCCATATGCCTCATGTACCTCGTCAAGTGAACGGCAGGGTCCGTTCTCCCATCATACATCTCCGACATTGGTAGCTTGAAATCCGATGGGTTCCTAGATTGCCTTATAGTAGGAGTAAAGGGACCCTATTCACATCCTCCAAATCTTTATTTACCAATCCACCTCTCACAACTCATCTGACCATCTCCACTATTGTCGCCAAGTTGTAATCCCTTTCTGTTGCCTCCGATCTATCCCCTGAGTTCACGAGGGAATCTTGGCACATACTCCTCATCATGTACTCCAGTATTTATATTGGCATAATGCTGCATAGCGTCACCTGGTATCCCTCCATGGATTGGTCCAACATTTCTCTGTGTGTGCCCCCGAGTCTATATCCATCCATATTGATAGTCGTTTAATGATTGGGGGTGCCCCTTGCTGAACCACTCCATCTGCTTAATGGTTGAGTGCTTCTGATCCAGCTCCACGGATGTGAACTCCTGCAGCTCTTGCTTGTCCAAATTGTCTGATAAGAGTCAGCATTATCTCCTCTTTCCTTTTCAACATCGCTTCCGACTCATCTCTGGTGATGTAGATGGATGCTTGACCTGCTCCAGCTCTAGAGAAAGCCTGTTGACTTCCCTCTTGATTGCTCCTTTCTATCACTTGCTTCCTTGCTGATGGCCTAGCCATTGCTTTCTAGAATCCTAGTTCCTAGTTCCAAAATTCCTAAGTGCTTGCCTTCTCAGTGGACGCACCAAAATGTTAGCGTCAAAATTGGTTACTAACACCCAAATCCAGATGAAAGCACCAAATCACAGTCACAGATTATAGATAGGATGTATGTAGACAGTGTAAATATGAAAAACAATCAAAATTAAAAAGAAAGCAGTAAAGATACAGAATTTATAGTGGTTTGGCAGACTTCGGCTTACGTCCACTCTAGAAATTTCCTTTTTATTGATGATAAAATCAGTTACAGTTACAATCTAGAGTTTTTAGAACAACAATGGCAGAGAAGCCTTTGTGTAGAAGACGAAGGGAAACAGAATGAAGATCCCTTTTCTGAATCCTCACATGCTATATTTATAATCAAATCCCGAGTTACTAGGCTTATTGAGTAGCCTTAGCCCATCAAGGCCATAGCCGAACCCTACTTTGTCATTTTGTCCAATCCCAAGCCAATATCATGATGATCTGATATTCCCAAGGAACGACTCGAAGTGAATGCACATGCAACCGAAAGAAAAATGTAGTAGGACTTGAAGCAACATGACCTATAGCCTAAACCGAACCCTTTTCAACCGATCGAGTATAACCGACCTAAACATGTCGAACGACCTACGCCATGCCACATCAATCAGACCGGTCCATACCACACGCTGAGCCACCTCCGTATGTCGAACCACCATTAAGGCCGAACCCTCTATGCCGAGCCACCAATGTCGAGCCGCCAATGTCGAGCCACCTCCTAGTACCGAACCACCATTGCTGGGCCACCCTCACCGAACCACATCACCGAGCCACCTCCTAGTGCCGAACCACCATTAAGGCCGAACCCTATATGCCGAGCGACATGGCCTCGCCACAATGCCGAGCAACATGGCCTCATCACCATGCCGAGCAACATGGCCTCACCACCATACCGAGCAACATGGCCTCACCACCATGCCCAGCGACATGGCCTTACCACAATGCCGAGCCACAATGACGAACCTCAATGTTGAGCGGCCCATCTAAGCAAGCTTCATCCATTTAAACCGAATCCATCATATTCTTTCCTCGATAATTGTAAAGTTGGCTAGGTTGGCCTGGACAAAAGGCAAGTTAACACCACCTGTCCATTTTCTTAAGGGTGAGGAACTGCTACAAATCTCTTTTCAATATGAAGCAGATGGCATAAGTCTTTGATTTCAACGCTGTCGAATTGAGTTCCATTATTAGTTACAATGGTTCGTCGAAGACCAAAATGACAAATGATGTTCCAGACAATGAAGTTGATTACTTTCTTCATCGTGATCATGGGTAAAGGTTCTGCTTCAACCATTCGATGATATAATCAACTGTTATGATGGCATACTTTGCACCACCTTTAGAGATCGATAAGGAACCAATAATATCTATGCCCCATGTGGAAAATGGTCATGGGCTGACCATTTATGTAATTTCCATTGGCAAAGCTCTCGGAACTTTCGCATACATCTGGCATTTATTGCATCGCTTAACGTAATCAACAGCATACCAGTTTACAGTTGGCCAGTATTACCTATATCGGAGTATTTTCTTTGCTACAGTTTTCCACTAGTGTGATCTCCACATTCTCCTTCTTGAACTTCCCTTAGGACCCATTTTATTTCATCATGAGTGATACACCAGAGTAGGGAAACAGAAAAACCCTTCTATACTTAACTCCTTCCTGAATGATATATCACAAAGCTTTGTGGTGGATTTGTTGCCTTCCATTCCTCCGCTCGGGAAGGACATCTTGTAGTGAATAGTCTTTAACCAGAGTCATCCATAACTCCTTTTCAGGCTCCATCTCAAGTACTCAGTCGATTTCCATCTGATTTATGCTCGGAGTGTCTAGTACCTCGACTGGAACCTAGCTCATTTGTTGTGTATCCCCGGACTAACAAACTTTGCCAATGAATCAACCTCTTTATTTTGATGCCACGGAATGTGCGTGATGTCATAATACTCAAAGTCATCCGATAGCTCTTGAACTCGAATAAGGTATGGAGTGAGTCGTTGTCCTTTAGTCTAGTATCTCCCCTGACTTGGTATACCACCAACTAGGAATCGCAAAAAACTTCAAGAGATTTTATTCCCAGTTCTCTGGCAAGTTTAAGCCTAGTAAATAGAACTTCATACTCCGCTTCGTTGTTCACTATAGGGAAGTCAAGCTTCAAAATGTAGCAAATTGATCGATTTTTCGAGGTTACTAGCATGATTCCGGCTTAAGAACAATGATCATTGGATGCTCCATCCATATACATCTTCCATTGAATGGTAGAGGCTCCACTGCTCTTTAGAAGATCATCCTATGCAGCAAATTCCGCTCTGAAGTCCACTAGTGCCCAACCCAGGATGGCTTACCAAGGAAGATAAGTGATGTCGAATTGGCTCAGTTCGATATTCCACTTGAGTAACCTTCCAGACATCTTAGGTGGATGTATGACCTGGCATAACGGCTGATCGGCGTAAACGTCGATGGGATGAGCTTGAAATTTGGGGCCGAGCTTTCGCGAAGCAATCAACAAGCTGTACACCAAATTTTTCTATCTTCTGGTAGTTTCTTTTAGCTCCCATTAATCGTTTGCTAACATAATATACCAGTCTCTAGATCTGATTCCCCTCATGAAGCAGTGTAGCACATATAGCATATACCGACACGGCTAAGAAGATATACAAGTGTTCGTGGTCCACCGACTTTGAGAAGATGGGAGGCCTCTCTAAGTAGTTCACCAAAGCTTGGAATGTGTTTTCACAATCCTGCTTCCATTCAAACTTACTTTCCCTCTCCTAATCAAATCGAAGAAAATAATGCATTTATCAAAGGCCCTGGAAATAAATCGACTTAGAGCAGCAACCTTCCCATTTAAGCTCTATACTTGTTTGATGGTCTTTGGTGCTTGAATGTTGTGAATTGCTCGAATCTTCTTGGGATTAGCTTCGATTCCATGAGCATTGACAATGAAACCCAAGAACTTTCCTTATGCAACACCAAAAGAACATTTTAGAGGATTGATCTTCATTTTGTAATATCAGAGGATGTTGAACATTTTTGCTAAGTTTTGATATGGTCGCTTGATATTCATGACTTTATGAGCATATCATCCACGTATACCTCCATCGTCTTTCAATCTGATCTTTAAACATTTGGTTGACCATAAGCTAATAAGTTGCTCTAGCATTCTTCAGTCCAAATGGCATTATCACATAGTAATATAATCCAAGTTGGTAATGAAGCTGATGTGCTCTTGATTAGGATTGTGCATTGGAATTTAATTATATCCAAAGTATGCATCCATGAAAGATAGAAACTCGTGTCATGTGGTTGAGTCCACCAACTGGTCATCCTCGGAAGAGGAAAACTATCCTTTGGACACATCTAGTTTAAGTACAAATAGTCAACGCACATTCTCCACTTTCCATTCGCCTTTCTCACAAGTATAGGATTGGATACTCATTTTGGGTAGGAGGCATTGTGAATAAACACACGAAATGTGCTATATGAAAGGTAAACGTTGTCTTAAGCCTCATTATCCGGTAATGCTTAAACAGAGTACGCTGTGAGACTATGTGGTTCGCAACCATTAGTGTATGTACATCCCTTTTCTAGATAACCCTCTATATGTTGGGTGTGTGGTGTATGCTATGAGACATCTCAGATAAGTCGGTAACAACCGGGGTGATAACATATTCGGTTCTATGCAAGCAATGTATGGTGCCAAATAGGGATAGAACGGTATTGCCAAATGCGGAGGATTGTTTGTGTATCCTCGGTGCATTCCACTAAATATATTTTGTACGGAAAGCGGTCTCTTACCTGCCATTTTATGGAATCCATTCTCCACTACGTGTTTTCCATTTTTTTTGTAGAGCCTAACATATTCTAGAATTTAATGATGGTGAAAATTTCAGCGACGATTAATTATTATTTATATACCAGACACTAGTATGATATAACAGGATTTGATATGAACTGTTTTGGTTATCATAACGTAAAAACTCGTCCATGTTTATGTGTGGGCGAGGTCTTATGAGATACCTTTTTTTCGATGAAGAAAAGTTTTATAACTTTAAAATAAATTTGAGATGTGTTTTCTCATGCTGGTTTACCAGACTGATCTGGGAATTCTTCCCTTTCAATGCTCGGGTCAGACCAAGCATATTTACAGATTCATATTTGGATGCTTTGGAGCTTTAGCAAATGAGCTGGAGGTCTTCAGGTCGTATTCCACGTATATGTTTATTTTCAGCTGCATTGTTGTTTAAATTATCAACATTTATGACGATAGGTTATCATAACTAACCAAGCTGATGATTATGATTTATTGATTATACTTTGATGGATCTATGTAAATTATACTATAGTTTCTCTTTTGTAAAGCTCATTGATATTATATAATGTGTTGTTTCGCTACGATTGTGAGGTTCTATATTTGTTTTTTAGTTTCTTTCTCTCCTCTTCTTCTGTTCTTCTTCTTCTTCTTCTTTTCTCTTCTTCTCTCTTCTTTCTTTCATGTAAATATTCACACTTTCGCTCGGTTTAGGTTGGACATGTGTGGTTTATTGTCAGCTCGAATCGGGCGCGGTTGTGGGTCATCACATTAATTTGAATTTACAAATTAATTTAGATAAAAGTTAAATGAGTGTACAAAATGGTAGCTTGGAATTCATTGAGATAAAAATATTCTGAACTATTATATCCATAGTTTTCAAAGAAAGAAAGAAAAATCGAGATTTCAATATTTTATTTTGAAAGATGAGTAAAACAAGTTTTTGGAAAAATCATGGTTTTGCAGTTCATAATCCATAAAAGGATTTCTTTGAAAATGATATTTTAAAATTATTTAAAAATATGAAATAAATTATAAAAATATTTTAAAATGTTTAAAAAAATGATTTGAGTTATAAAAATGAATTTTCAAAAGATAAAAAGTCATTTTGATCGATATAGCTTAAAAGGCACTTTTTCGCGGCACTTTTTCGCAGCACTTTTCTATAACTTTTGAAATATTGTTTTAAACGCAACCATTCTTTTTCAAATTTTTTGAAAATGTTTTCAAATGATTAATAAAGTATTTTAAAAGGTAATTTGAATTTGGAATGATTAAATGTTAAATGATTTATAGTCGATCAAATAACCTGATCATCTTATGGGTGTCAAAGAGATATTGTCTAGGCTTGAGTTTGGAAAACTAGTTTCCTGCTCTCTCTAGCTATCCGGACTGGCCCAACGGAGAGAGTGATTAATTTGATTTACTCGAATCATTTCAAAAGTACAAAGGATATGATTTTCCAAATTTAAATAATATTGGAGATAATCTTCTTCTACTTAAGAAAGGTTTGAAAAAGTTTTAAAGTAATCAAAGGATTTGATAAGAGAGGATTAATGATTCCATATATATCGAAAATAATGTTTTAAATATATATCTTTAGAAGACTTTTTGATAAAAAGAAATTAATTAATTAAAGAATGAATCCTTATTCATAGAACAACTTTTTATCGATGATTGGTTTGAAGGAACCGAGGTTAGGTTTGGGTAATTTTTATCCGAGGACCACTTCAAACCAATTTACATATTCGTAGTGAAGACATGGACATGATTTAGAAGATGGAATATAGGGCTTCTTGTCACTGACCCTCGGGGGAAATTTTTCATATCATATTATGTGGCAGTAGTTCGTCATTTAAGATCTTCGATGCAAGGACTTCTCACTACTAATTCTAGGGATAATTCCCGACAGAATGTGGTAGAAGAGTGCCTTCAGTTTGTCATGTTCCAGGACAACTATATGGATGAATGTCTAACGTTGCATATCTAGTTACATAAATTGATCTCTATGAATGTATCATCTGGTTGGTGATGGAGAAGGCAACTTCTCTTAGGTTAACACCCTTTCCTGAGACGTACGAGCTCAAGAGTTACACATTTATAGAAATTAGTTGTGTGACTATGGGATTACAATGTGGCATTCAAAGTAGAATGTGCTTTGTGAAAGATAATTGCTACAACAGACCACATCACCCGGTAATGGTTTAAACAGGGTACGCCGCAAGGCTATATGGTTCGCAACCATTAGAGTATGGTCATCACCTTTTTAGATTACTCTCTATATGTCGAGTATGTAGTGTATATTATGAGATCACAGATAGATCAGTTACGACCGAGGTGATGTCATATTCGATACTATCCAGGCCATGTATGAGTGCCAAATGCAGATAGGCCGGTTTTGCTAGATGTGAAGGTTTGTTTGTGTATCCTCGGTACATTCCTCTAGAGATGTACTGTATGGAAGGTTGTCCATTACCTACCATTGTATGGAAATCCATTTTCCAAACTAACCTTGAAGATCTTTATTTATAGAGCCTAACATATCCAAAATTTAATAACTGTAAACAATTTAAGCTAAGATTAATAATTTTATTTGCAAAAAAATTCAAAGGAATGTCATTAAAATAATATCAAATGATTTTTGCATAGAAAATGTTTTGGTTATCATAAGGTAAAAACTCATCCGTATTTATGTACGGCGTCGTCTTATGAGATACCTTTTGTTTTCAAAATGCGTACTTTGAGTTTTTCACACCAGTTCCATAACTGCATAACTGACCCGGAGTTTATTTTTCTTTTTTCTTAAACTCTGGGTGCTCTAATTTTCCCCGGGCAGCTTAGTAGTTAGCTGATTATGAGCATTTTGGAGTATTTGGAGCATATGGAGCATGAAGCCTGAAGCAATTTGGATCATTTTGTTATTACCACCACTTTCCACTATGTTTGTATTATGTATATGTATCTACCAGCACCTGTAGGGATATGCCATTATAACTATCCCAACCGGGTTAGTACTCATCATACTATGATATATCACTTTGAGAGTGATTATATATACTACCTTATGATTTCCACTTGTTAAATATGATGTAAGATTCTGCTATTGTTCTATATTCCATCTTTATTTTCTTTTATCCCATAATATCTACTTCTCTGACACTTAGATTTGCAGCACGTGAATACCGATGATGCATTAATGTCGATTTCTAAGGGTCGAAGAGGTGGTTCGTCACATTCGACTTTTGGAAATTGACACTAACACATCCTCGGTATTCACATGCCTCAAATACAAGTTTTGAAGAGGCCAATCCTCAAGGGTAAGAAAGAAAATAATGACAGAACAGAATCTCACACGGATGGAATAACATATATTATTTGAACACATAATCTTTACAGCGGAAATTCAAATACATTTATCAAGGTTAAAAATGGATAGTTATACATATACACATACATATGTCCTTACAAATGTAGAATATTATAACAAAAGAGTGTGGTGGAAATGAATAACAATCTTTAGAAGAATCTTCTATCTTTGTGCTTTGAGCACCATCTAGATTTCTTCTAACTAAACCTGACTACTAGGCTACCTGAGAAAATTGGGGTACCCAGAGTTTAAGGAGAGGAAAATAAACTCCGGGTCAGTCATGGGACTAGTATGCGAAACTCAAAATATGCATTTTGAAAAGAAAAGTTATCTCATAAGACCACGCCGCACATAAACACGAATGAGTTTTTACGATGATAACCAAAACATTTGCTACATAAATATCATTTGACTTTATTTTTAACGACATTTCTTTGAAAACATTTGTAAGTGAACTTATTAATCTTAATTGAAATTATAACCATTATTAAATTTTGGAAATGTTAGGTTCTACAAATAAAACTTTTACAAGGCTCGTTCGGAGAATGAATTTCCATACAATAGCAGGGTAAGGAACTACCTTCCATATAGTACATCTCTAGAGGAATGTACCGAGGATACACAAACAATCCTCTGCACCCGGCCTCGATCGTTACTGACCTATTCGAGATATCTCATAGCATACACAACAGACCCAGTATATAGAGAGTTATCTAGAAAGGTGTTGACCATACCCTAATGGTTGCGAACCACGTAGCCTTGCGGTGTACCCTGTTTACGCCATTACCGGGCGATGAGGCCTGAGTTGGCGATTACCTTTCAAATAACACAATCAAATTTGAATGTCTCATTGCCATCCCATAATAGAACAACTGATTTCTACACACATATAAATCCTAAGCTCGTACATCTCAGGAAAGGGCGGTAAGCTAAGAGAAGTTGCCTTCTTCGCCACCAAATAGATGATATGTGTATAGAGATTAATTTATGTAATTAGGAATGCAATGTCAGACATTCTTCCATACAAGTTGTCCAGGAACAGGACAAACTGAAGGCACTATCCTACCACATCCTGTCGAGAATTACCCCTAGGATTAGTAGCGAGAAGTCCTTGCATCGAAGATCTTAAATGGAGAACTAATACCACATAATATGATATGGGTAATTTCCCCCGAGGGTTAGTGACAAACTGCCCTATATTCCATCTTCCTAATCATATCCATGTCTTCACTTAGAATACGTAAATTGGTTCGAAGTGGTCTTCGAATAGGAATTACCCAAATGCGACCTCGGTTCCTTCAAACCAATCATCGATAAAAAATGTTCTATGAATAGGGATTATTCTTTGATTGTAATGTCAAAAATTCGTCCATACAAGTTGTTCATGAACAGGACAAACCGAAGACATTATCCTACCATATCCTATCGGGAATCACACCTAGGATTAGTAGCGAGAAGTTCTTGCATTAAAGATCTCTTATGGAGAACTACTACCACATGATATGATATGGGAAATTTACCCTAAGGGTCGGTGACAAGCAGCTCTACATTCCATCTTCCAAATCATATATCCATGTCTTCACTTCGAATACATAAATTGGTTCGAAGTGGTCTTCGAATAGGAATTACCCAAATCCGACCCCGGTTCCTTCGAACCAATCACTAATAAAAAGATGCTCTGTGAATATACCTTATGATAACCACAACATTTTCTACACAAATATCATTTGACATTATTTTTAGCGACATTCCTTTGGAAACATTTGCAAGTAAAGTAATTAATATTAGTCGAAATTTTTACCATTATTAAATTCTAGATATGTTAGGCTCTACAAAAAAACCTCTTACAATGCTCATTCAGAGAATGAATTGCCATATAGTAGTAGGCAAGGGACTGCCTTCTATACCGTACATCTCTAGAGGAATGTACCGAGGATACATAAACAATCCTCCCATCTGGCCTCGATAGTTACCGACCTATACGAGAAAAAGGTATCTCATAAGACCACGCCACACCTAAACACGGAATGGGCTTTTACCTTATAATAACCATAGCATTTTGCTACAAAATATCATTTGATATTATTTTTAATGACATTCTTTTGAAAACATTTGCAAGTAAACTTGTTAATCTTAGTTGAAATTGTTGCCATTATTAAATCTTGGATATGTTAGGCTCTACAAAAAAAACCTCTTACAAGGCTCGTTGGGAGAATTAATTTCCATACAATAGTAGATAAGGGACTACCTTCTATATAGTACATCTCTAGAGGAATGTACCAAGGATACACAAACAATCCTCCGCATTTGGCCACGATTGTTACCGACCTTTCCGAGACGTCTCATAGCATACACAACATACCCAATATATAGAGGGTTATCTAGAAAGGTGATGACATACCCTAATGGTTGCTAACCACATAGCCTTGCAATGTACCCTCTTTAAGCCATTACCGGGTGATGAGACCTGAGGCAGCGATTACCTTTCAAATAACACATTCAAACTTTGAATGCCACATTGTCATCCCATAATCAAACAACTGGTTTCTACAAATGTATAACTCCTGAGCTCGTACATCTCAGGAAAGGGTGTTAAGCTAAGAGAATTTGCCTTCTTCACCACCAAATTGATGATACATTTATAGATCAATTTATGTAATTAGGAATACAATGTCAGAGATTAATCCATACAAGTTGTCTAAGAACAAGACAAACCGAAGGCATTCTCCTAGCACATCCTGTCGGGAATTACCCCTAGGATTAGTAGCGGAATGTCCTTGCATCGAAGATCTTAAATGGAGAACTACTGTCATGTAATATGATATGAGAAATTTCCTCCGAGGGTCGGTGACAAATAGCCCTACAATCCATCTTCCAAATCATATTCATGTCTTCACATCGAATACGTAAATTAGTTCGAAGTGGTCTGCGGATAGGAAGTACCCAAATCCGACCCCGGTTCCTTTGAACTAATCATCGATAAAACGATGTTCTATGAATAAAGGATTATTCTTTGATTGATTAATTTCTTTTTATCAAAATATCTTCTAGAGATATATATTTTTAAAACAATCTTTTTGGGTATATATGGAATCTTAAAACTTCTCTTATCAAATCCTTTAGTTACTTAAAACCTTTTTAGATCCTGGAATAATTGTATCATTTTAGGAAAATATTTCCAAATTATTTCATTTAAATCTTGACAAAGATTTCTTAATTCAAAACTCAAAATTTTGATTGAGTTAAAACCATTTTATCTAGGATGTTAATTCAAATTCAGTAAATATTAAGTGAGTAGAATCTATAGAAATGATCTAATTCTACTCAATATCAATTGCTGTATTCAAGAAGTACCACGGATGGAATAAAGGCGAAATCACATTTTAAATTCCATGAATAGTACGAGTTCCCTCTTCTTGCTTTAACACCAAGTACAAGAAGATTATCCCTATGAAATCTAGGTTTTTTTTTATATTTGGAGAATTATATTCATTATACTTTGGAAAATTTTGATCCAAGTAAACCAAATTTACTATCCACTCCATCGAGCCAATCTGGATAGCAATGGAGAGCAGAAAGCTGGTTTTCCAAACCCAAGCCTAGACACTATCTCTTTGTCACCCATAAAGCGGTCAAGTTATTTGATCGACTCTAAATCATTTAATATTTATTTAACCATTTCATAAATCCTTCAAATCACCTTCAAAATTCCTTATTAATCGTTTAAAAACACTTAAAAAGATTTGGAAAAGAATGGCTGCGTTTAAAACTATATTTCAAAAATTATAAAAAAGTGCCGCGGAAAGTGTTTTTTAAGCTATATTGATCAAAACGACTTTTTATCATTTAGGAATTAATTTTTATAACTCAAATTGATTTTAAAACATTTTAGAATATATATCATGTTTTAAACCATTTTAAAATGTCGTTCTTAAAAAAATCCTTTTATGGATTCCTAACTGCAAAACCACGATTTTTCCAAAAACTTGTTTTATTCATATTTCAAAATCTACTTATTAAAATATCGTTTTTCTTTCTTTGTTTGAAAACTATGGATAAAATAGTTTGAAAAATTCTTATCTTGAAGAATTTCAAGCTATATTTCATTCTTTATACTTGTTTGACGTTTAGGCGTGAAATCGCGAACTGCCATTGCACAACGCGCCTATTTTTGACTCTATTTTCAATTACCTTTCAAACTTCACCAAAACGCTTTCATATGTTTATAAAAACATTCAAAAACATTTTTAAACCTTTTTAAAGAGGTTTAACATTCCGTATACGCCAATTCATTCAATAAAGGGAGGTGATATCCTTTGGGCTTATCGAGGTGTATTTCCGTGACTTACATGTATATTCAACGTTCATATTAAACAATCATCATCAATAATCATATCCACACACACACACACACACACGCACGCACACACATATATCATCCAATAGAATATATTACCATATGTTATGAGTTTATCGCCTTGGGTTAAACGATTAACCTAAAAATGGCTATAGTTTCGGTATCTCGAAATCTAAGCTCACATTCACTAGCACTATTGCCTTTAAATGGCTTAGCCCTGACTTTGGATGTAAGGAGAAGCTCACAGCCTCGGTTGTTTGGGAGGAAAGGCTCGGCTTTTAAGGAGGATGGTGGTAACCGTGGTCTTTTAAGGTGGGGAGGAGGAGATTTGCCTTCGTTGAAGTGGATTTGATAAAATATACATGTGTATATAATTTGCTAATATTTTACCATAAGTTTTGCGCATTATTTTGTTTAGAGGAGAAGGTCATTAAAGAGGCCATTAGAGATTGAAAAGAAGAGGAAGAATAAGAAAGTTGTGTGAAAACGTGAATGAAGGTATGCATGCATTTATAGTCTTGGAAGACGTAAGGCTAAGCAACTTCAAAAAAAAAAATATCATGATATTTATTTTTCCATACATCACCCTTTACATCATCCTCCTCCATCCTCTTATACATGGAGACAACCCCATCCTCATGTGCACATCACTTCTATCACCTCAAGGCATGCATACATTGACCTTTAAATACTTAAAGATTAAGTGATAAAAAATATCTTAGATATTTTTAACTTTATATATATATATAATGTATGAATGTGTTATGTATGAATATATGGATATATGTATATGTTAGGGTGTGTGTTTATGTATTATATATATGTACATGACATATAAACATTGTTGCATCGATTCCATATAAACATTGTTGCATCGCCTCTAAACAACTTCCGTGTAATAAACCATTGCCAATTGAAGAACCGATTCCCAATCACATTTTCACTTATACATTAAATTACATATATGTTTAAACAAAATTTGAAAATATATTTATAATCATTTGTAGTTAATTAAAATGATCAAAATTTTGAATTATAAAACCATATATATTAATATTAACAATTGTTTATAGTAATTGCTATTATACCAATAAACTAATATCGATTTTTCCTTATATTTTCAATCAAATTTATATCTTTGTAAAATTATTATAAATGATTTATTATCACTTTATAACATACTTAAAATGAACTATTTTTTTAAAATCATTATTTAAATAATTATAATAATTATTAAATCATTGAATCTCAATTTAATTTAATAAATCAATTATTATATATAGGGGCATTACTAGCAATGTCACAAGTACACTTAATTTTCAAATGTACAATAAGTTATTTTATTTCATAGTCTTCAATTATAAAAGTAAGTGTATGTATCTATCTCCGTACACATGTTTTACGATTATAAAGTTGGTTATCAGTAAAATGGTTTTTCGGTCATTTTATCGATTTAAATCCCGAGGAAAATATTTTTATAAATATTTATTCAAAATAAGGTTTTTTATTTTTTATTATCATTCAAAACGATATTAGCTGTATTTTTAACCTTTTATTTGATTTTTCTAAAATAAATATAATTTATTAAAGTGATAAATTTGTGGGACGTTACAGACTTCCCCCCTTAAATGAATTTCATACCCTAAATTACCCAAAAAAAAAGCCCAAGAGTTTGCGCAAAATACTTATTTTTCAACTTACACTTATACAATATATATATATATATATATATATATATATAGATCATCTGTACACTATATCTAACTCGATCATATTCATACCTTTACTTCCGAACTAGTATTGATCCCTCGATCCTCTAGTGCAGACTCTGACTAGGCTTTCTGATCAGAACTTTAGCTTTTCCTTGCATAGCCTCAACTATGATAGAAAACCCAAGTATTCGACCACAAATCCTCATCAATGTTCGTCATCAAGAATCGTGTGATTATCCTTTATCGAACAGGTGTAAACACCTCGATGTTCTACACTCGAATCTTAAATTAAATCGTGCGACGAAATAATCCACATTATTCATAGGAATTTAATAATCTTTCAAAAAATTTAATGAAAACATTTCATAAAACCTTCATTCTTTATTTAAACTTTTATAAAGATACTTCTTTATGCATAATCATTTTACATCTTTATTTCCAAATATTCTTACTTAAAATCATATTTCTTTTCAAAAGATAAATATCTTTTTATTACAACACATCTCTAAACATATCTTAATGGTTTTTGAAAAACTCATTTTCAATATAATTTATTAAATTGATAAATTACCATAAATTTCCTTTATAATATCAAATGTGAAAGCATTCTTTATTTGGTTAAAACTTTCTTTATCAATTAACACTCCTTTATTAATTAAAACTTTCTTCATATATATATATATATATATATATATATATATATATATATTACATACCAATTTTAATACTTAAAAGGTATTATATACTTATCCAAATGTTATAAGTATATTCACAAATTACTTAACAAGTTTTTATCTTTAAAATATAATCAAAGAGATTAAAACAATTACTACTAAAACATTGTTATAATGAACTTCTCATTTTATAACATGTTAATCATAATATTTTATATCTTTTTATAAAATATTCCAATACTTGTTATTATCTTTTAAATCCCATTATTAAAGATCTAAATATACCCATAAGATTTCTTCCCAATTGTCATTCAAGGGTTTAAATACAAATGTTGCAAAACATCGTTTACTATTAACCCAAAACCATCTTTAAACAATATTTAAAGATCAAACCATACCCAAGCTTACCAATTAAGATAATACACTTTAGTAAAAATTGAAAATCATCAATTAATGATTCACATTATCCTTTTTAACTTTACAATATTATATAGATCGAGTAACTCAAAAATGATACCAAGGAACCGGGTACTACCAATAGTATCATATATTTCTTTAACAAGAAAGGGAATACTTAAGGCAAACGTTTACCATCCGAAAACATCTCCTACCCATTTTTTGTTACTTTCAAGCTACTCAGATCAATTAGTCATAAGATTATTTTTCGTTTTCAAAATCCCATTTAAGAAATAATACCATTATTATTCCTTTCCAAAAATCGTTTGAAAATCCATTCAAAAATACAGTAATTTAAATTCTCAAAAATTCCTTCATAAAGCACATTTTATAAATCCAGTTTATAAAATTCCTCATATAAAACCTATCAATAAGATTTGTTTATCTTAAATAAATTCTTTAATTCTTAAACCAACATTATTATTTATCGAATCCTATAGTCAAATTGTAAAACTAAATTCACGAGGTGGCCGTATTTAAACTTTTAAATTAAAAAACCAATCAATCAATGATAATAACTGAGTATTATCATTTTCCTAATCAGATAACAATATATTTGAAAAATATTCTTTCTATTCAAAATATAGCAGAAAGAAATAATAAAAAAAGAGCTCGGGTATTATAATCCTAGATAAAATCATTCCATTTACACATTTTCAGAACCAAAATCATTTATATATGTCAATAATAAAATATGCGCTCATATATAATACTCTCAAACTCATTTTAGGGTGTTATTAACCCTTTCTCTAATGATTAACTCATCCTAGGGCATTACTAACCCTATCTTCGATGAGACTTTACCCCTTCAAAGCCAAGGTATTTGCTCAACCTAAGCTCTATTACCAAATGTAAGGACCCATTTCCTCTACTCTCGAAAATTGACACTAATACATCCTCGGTATTCACATGCCGCAAATCCAAGTGCTAGAGAGGCGGATCCTCAAGGGTAAGAAAGAAAATAAAGACAGAACAGAATCTAATGTGGATGGAATAACATATATTATTTCAAGATATAATCTTTACAGCGGAAATTCAAATGCATTTATTAGAGTTAAAAATGGAAAGTTATATATATCTTTCCTTACAAATGCGGAATACTATATCACAAGAGTGTGGTAGAAATGGATAACAATCTTCAAAATAATTTTCTATCTTCATGCTTTAAGCTCCATCCAGGTTACTTCTAACTAAACCTGGCTACTAGGCTGCTTGGGAAAATCAGGGCACCCAGAGTTTATGCGAAAGGAAAATAATTTCGAGTTAGTCATGGACTGGAGTGAGAAACTCGAAATACACGTTTTGAAAAGAAAAGGTATCTTATACGACCACGATGCACACAAAAATGAAATAATGTTTTAACTTATGATAACCAAAACATTTTCTATCCAAAAATCATTTGATATTATTTTTAATGACATTCCTTTGAAAACTTGTGCAAGTGAACTTATCCATATTAGCAGAAATTGTTACCATTATTAAATTTCAGATATGTTAGGATCTACAAACAAAATTCTTACATGGCTAGTTCGGAGAATGGATTTCCATCAATGGTAGGTAAGGGACTACCTTTCATACATTACATCTCTAGAGGAATGTATCGAGGAATACAAAAAAATCCTCCACATCTGGCAAGACCAGTCTATCCCTATTTGGCACTCATACATGGCCTGGATAGAAACAGAATATGACATTACCCCGGTAATTACCGGCCTATCCAAGACGTCTCATAGCATACACAACATACCCGATATATATAGGGTTATATAGAAAGGTGATGACCGTATCCTAATGGTTGCGGACCACATAGCCTTGCAGCATACCCTATTTAAGCCTTTACCGGGTGATAAGGCCTGAGATAGCAATTACCTTTCACATAGCACATTCCACTTTGAATGCCACATTTCCATCCGATAATCACGCAATTGATTTCTACAAGCATATAACTCCTGAGCTCGGACATCTCAAGAAAGGGTTTTAAGCTAAGAGAAGTTGCCTTCTCCAAGAATAAATAGATGATACGTTCATAGAGATTAATTTATGTAATTAGGAATGAAACATCATACATTTATCCATACAAATTGTCCGGGAACAAGACAAATCGAAGGTACTCTCCTACCACATCCTGTCAAGGATTACCCCTAAAAATAGTAGCAAAAAGTCCTTGTATCAAAAATCTTAAATGCAGAACTACTGCCACATAATATGATATGGGAAATTTCCCCCGAGTGTCAATGAAAAGCATTCCTACTTTCCATCTACCAAATCATATCCATGTCTTCACTTTGAATACGTAAATTGGTTCGAAGTGGTCTTTAGAAATGAATTGCCCAAATCTAAACTTGGTTCCTTCGAATCAGTCATCGATAAAGAGATATTGTTTGAATAGGGAATTATTCTTTGATTTATTCATCAAAATATCTTCTAGAGATATTATTTTAAAACATTCTTTTCTGGTATATACGGAATCTTAAAACCTCTCTTAACAAATCCTTTGATTACTTACCTGAAAATCCATAATACTCGGACTGACTCGAGCATTATAATAAAGTAACAACCCGAGTCAGGCTAGAAACCAGCGTGAGTAAACCCATATAACTTGAAATGCTAAGTTATAAAACTTCTTGAAAACCAAGGTAACTCGTACCTCACTACGAGTTCTTATCTTGTTATAGTCAAACATTTATATCACAAAATGATATCTAAGTACCGTTACTTATTTATCAATGGTCCAGTTTACTTAATTTATTCCATTCTAGCCTATTTGATTCTATAATAACCCGGATTTTTTAAATATCTATGATTGATGTAATAACTAGATTTAATTTGTAGAAATACTAATTTATATAAATAATTCTGGCAGTTAAAAAAAATATGTGTATAAATCTGAATAAGTATTGGTTTGATAATCCACCTAGTATAATTATTTAAAATTGGCAAAAATATTATTTTCAAACAAATTTAATATGTGTTGTTTAAATATATATGTATATATATGGGTCAATTTAAAATTTAATTTGAATTTGAGATTGAAATTTCAAAAGATAATTATCTTAAAATAAATTTGGTTTTAAAATATAAAACATACATATATAGAATTAATTGAATTTTTATAATATAAGAACTTTGTAAACATATTAAAAACATTTAATTTCATGTGTAACCCTTTTTAAACAAAGAAGTTAACAAGTGTAAAATATAAATAGCATTTAAACATTTATAGCTTAGGCATGTCATATATAATACAAGTGGCAAAAAGAAAAAAATATAAAATTAAATTTTATATTGATTTAGAATTCTAGAAAAATGTAAGTGAGAAATCAGGATACTTTTCACTTCCAAAATTTCTTTCTTCATCTTCATAACCTGGAAAAAAAAGAAAGAAAGAAAATATGAAAATCCACAAGCCTGCAAGCATTTTCATCTTTGTTTCAAAGCAAGCTAATACAACATCTCAAAAGAAAGATCTACAAACCAGATTCAAATGCAAAAAAATCAAGCTTTCGATTCAAATTAACAAATCAAAACTTGGTAAATCCACCTGGAATCAAACACAAGTTTCATCTCTTAACAATCAAGTTCAGGTCAAAGTAAGAAGACTCAAGATCAATGCAAATCAAAGTAATCTAAGTTCCAGCTTTAAAATGCAAGAATTGATTTCAAAATTTCAAAAGTCTATCCCTGTCTTCAAACATAGGTGAGTAATCATATTTGGTTTATAAGTTTTTTATCTGTTAATCCCTGTTGCATGGGGGAAAATTAAGTTTGAACAGGCAATAATAGTTTGCACGATTGTATTAAATGATTTAGTGTATACATGTATGTGGTCATCTCTGTGTGCATGCCCGGAAATTCAAGCTTGTGCTCTGTTCCTTAACTGTTGGATGTAACCAACATTCAAACAATTAAGTGTTTTGTCTTTGATCAATTTTATGTGAAATGTTTGAACCAAATTTTTTTAAAATAAAGAGATTTAAATTTTAAAAATATATTAAGTAAGATCTGAAGGCAGTATCATCCTGGACATATACATTACAGGTATTCAATTTGATTTTGTCAAAAATTCAAAATAAATAAATTGAAGATTTGAGTTTATGATCTGACGTGTCTATAAAAATTTGGATTTTCAAAATAAAAATCATAATTTTTAGTCGAATTTTGGATGCGTTTTTCTATGATAATCAGAAGTTGGGTTTTGGCCATTTCCGGTGGCCAGAGAATTCGAGGGAGGTCTGGGTTTCTGTTGAAGCTGTTATGGAGACCGGGGATAAGGGTAAAAATGGTCCAGGGTTTTCTGAAGCTCTCTGGTGATGGAGTGAGTTTGATTTAGGGTTTAGGTGGAGATCTGAACAGGGTCGAACTCGAGAATGTTTCAGCGTTGTGGTGAAGTTTCGAGCATGCAGATCGAGGGGGAAATCGATGGAGGGGACAATGACGTGCCTCTGGGTGGTTTCTGGTGGCGAGAAACAGACCGAGGTGGTGTTGCGGTTGATGTTTGGATGATTGATTTTGTTCCGGGTTCGTTCGAATTTCTCTTTTTTGATTTGTTTGGATTTCGAGTTTTTTGGATAGCTTAATGGATCGAGGGAATCGACGGCAACTTAAGTGCATCGACGAAGTACGTCGAAGGGTCGCCAGTAACGTGTACACGTGCACGTTGCATGGTGTATCATGGATGTTTTTGGTTGTGGCTGTTATAATTGAGGAGGAGGAGAGAGGAAAAGAGAGGAAGCAGGTAGAAGTTTTTGCTTGGGAACATGTAGGGTTTTGCTCCAAGCATTTGAAGCTTAGGCTCGGGTCTGTGCTCGTGCATGTGATTGTTGTTTCCAGCTTTGTTTTAAATTTAAAACTAAGTTTTTAAGAAGAAAAAAGAGAAAGGGAAAGAATGAAGCTCGGGAAAAGGAGATTAAAGCACAGGTTTTGTTTTGGGGAAATGCTGAGTTGTCTCGGGTAAGTTAATTATGTTATAAATGTTAAAGATAACATAATTAAGTTTTAATAATTCACTTAAGCATTATTTTAAATAAAGATGATTATTTGAATGCTGATTTAATTAAGTTGTATGATTTACTTTAAGCTAGTGAGTTGATTCTTGGAATTTATTTAAAACCTAATTAATAATGTGATTAAATATGTTTAATCATTAGTTAAACTTAAGGGTTAAGTTAATGATAAATTATTTCCTTGGTTATTAAATAAGATTTTTAAGATAAAAAGAGTTATTACTTGATGAAGTAATTAGTAATGGTAATTACAGGGTGTAATTAATTGAAGATTGAAAGTAGTTTTTGGGTTAATTACTTGGTTAAATAATATAAAGAATAATTACTTAGTAGAAGTAATTAATAATTAATTAATTAGTGTAATTTATTCAAGAATTGACTAATAAAAGCTATGGGAAGCTAATTAAGTGATGTAATTAATTAAGAGTAATTAATTACAGAATGAGATTAATCAAGGGTGATTAATAAATAACATTAATTAAAGATTAAGTATAATTACTTAAGGTACTTAATGAGGTGTGGTTCCTTAGTAAAGTAATGAGTGGATAATTACTGGATGTAATAAATTAAAAGAAAATTACTTGATGGGAAGTAATTAAAGTATAATTACTTAATGAAAGGAATTAGGTGATAATATCTCAATGTAATTAAGGGATTAATTAATATAGTTAATCAAGGAGTTGGTTTAATTGATAGAGTAATTTAGGAAAGTTAATTTCTGATTGTGTTTAATCAAGATTGCTTAACGAATGTAATTAAATTAAAGGACAATTATTAAATGAAATTTAAGAATAATTAACTAATGAAAGTAATTAGAGGATCATTAATTAATGTAATTAATGGATGTGATCAATCTTTCTTATTAATGATTGAATGATGATGAGTGCTTTGAATTGGTTGATGTCTTTGATATGAATTGCTTTGTGATATGATATGTTGGGTTGAACAGAGATAGTGTGGTTATCTATGATAAATTGCTGTATAAAAGTGACATCCATTATTTAAATTTTAATCACTTAAATAGCTTGCGTTAAGATGACATTGAATTCGAAGAGACCGGAGTCGGGTATTAGTTAATACCCAAAACCACTTCGATTCTTTATAGATTGATATGTGAAATCAATAGGCTGGAATGGAATGATATAAGTGAATTGGACCATTTAATCTAAGTTTTGGTATTTAGAAATTGATGTGTGATGTAAGAGATTTCTAAAACGACTTGTGAAGTTGTAAACTGGTACAAGTTACCCCGGGTTTACATAAATGGTATGCATTGGTGGTCCATATTAGATGGGTTTACCCACGCTGGGCTCCAACCTTACCCGGGTGTTACTTTGATGTAATGCTCAGGTCAGACCGAGTATTACAGATTTTCAGATAAGGATGTTCTGGAGCTTAGGACGGGAGCTGGAAGGCAGGAATGTATGGAGAGTAACCGCTGTGTATTATTGATTGTATCTGGAACATGTTGCTTTTAGTGTCCGGTGTTTGTGAAAATGTTGTAACTATGATGTATTAAATATAATTGACAGATACAGTTTTCTTTGTGTAAGGAATATTATTTGATATTATATTTTATCCGCTGCGAATGTGAGATTCTGAGTTTGGTTCTCCGTTTCTTCTTCTTCGATCTCTTTTCTTCTTTTCCTAACTATTCGGAATTTTCGAGATCGAAATTTCTGGGTCGTCACATTTGGTATCAGAGCAGAAGGTTAAGCGAGAACCTTAGCTCTAGTGGGATACTCATTAAGGATAGGATCAATGGTACCCTAGAATGAGCTGAATGTGTGTGTGTGTCTATATATATATATATATATATATATATATATATATATATATATATATATATATATATATATATATGAGAGCATACTTGTTATTTTCTTATATAAAGATTTTAAGAATATATTTTGATATATAAAGCAATTGTTTTTTTGATATTAAGGTAATTGGTTGTTAAATCATTGGAATTAAATGTAATAATAAGAATTAAGTGGTAATAGAAATACAACCAAATTTAAGTTGAATAAAGGTAAGTTTGAAATGGATTCAAACCGAAATTTATATCTTGAATTTGGAAAAGAGTTTCAGAATAAGATAATAATGAATGGGTTTTCAGATATGATAATTTTGCTTATTATCATAAATGATTATTATGTTTAATAAAGAAATATTTGTTAATGAGTAAACTTTTAAGATGAGTATAACTATAAATTGAAGTAGGTTTTAAAACCTAAGTCTAGAAAACATTTAAATTGTTTCAAAATAATAAGGAAATAATATGTATGTATGAGGAATATACATAATATCAAAGATGGTTTGAAATAAACTCTAAATGTTGAGTTTTAAATTCGGAGCGAGATGTGATACCCAAAGTGATAAGTTTTAAATTTATAAGTGGAAAGATTATTATGTGAAGTTTAGAATTTGAAATGGGAATTCAAATTGGGTAAGGTTGGCTGGATTAAGTAAATTGAATTTAACTTTGGGAAAGTTAAATAATTTAACAAGCAACCTGAATCGAAAATTTCAAGGTGAAATTAGGATTTAACTTGGAAAGTTAATTAGTTAATTCGAATTGGGAGTTTGTGTGATCTCGAAATGAGTTTGAGATCTAGAAATTGGAAATGGATGGATGTTTTAAAATATTTTGGTTTTGCTTAAATGAATTAATGAAGAAATGGATTATGGTAATATATCCATTATTGAGGGAAATTACTCTTAATTTGAAACTAAGGATATGGGATTTCTTTGAATTTAAGGTTTGAATGTTTAAGATAAATTGCAACCAAAAATTGCTGAAATTTGATTTCAAAATTTAAATTTGGTGATAAATTGAATTTCAAAGATTGAGTTGTTTAAAAAGGATTTGAACTATGATGTAAACTTAGAAATAAGTTTATATGGAAGTGAAGGCAATTTAAAATGGAATTTTGAAATTTGGACTCAGAATTAAATTTAAGGCATTGAAATTAAAGGTGAATTTGATTTAAGGGAATTAAATCAACATTTGAAAGTTTAACTCGAATTTATATAATTCGAGATGGTTTTAAGTTGAAATTTGAATAGAATTAGTTCAAATTAAATTTGATTTGAAATAATTAGAATTGTGATTGAAGATGGATAAGTATAAAATTCAAATGGAAAATTTAAATTGGATTAATTTGAAATGAAATTGAAGTTGAATGAGTTCAAATTCAAATGGGAATTGGGATTAATTCAAACAGGAATTGAGATGATTTGAAATTGAAGTGGATTCAATTTGAAATTAGTCCAAATTAATTTAAATAATTTGGATTTGTGATTAAAGTTGAATAGTTTTAAATTCAAATGGAATTTGATTTGGATTTGGAAAGAAATTGAGGATTAATTCAACTTGAATTAGGGTTAAATCAATTTCAATGGAAATTGAAATAATTTAAATTGGAATTGAGTCAATTTAAATAGAAATGGAAATTTAAACTGAATTGATGGGAATAGAGATTAGGAATTGAACAGTTTGGCTCTGGACTATTTTCAATATAAATTGTTTTAATATAAAATTATTTTTCCAAGTTATTTATATATACATCCTTTCTTTTTAAACCCCAAACTATTTTATACTTATTTTACAATTATTTTTGAAACTATTTAATTATTTTACAATTGTTTTATAAACTAATTACTGTTTTTCAAGTATTTTATAACTAATTTCTATTTAAAACAATTTTGCAATTATCTAACTATTTTATAAACTATTTGGCTATATTCCAACTATTTTACAATTACTTAACTATTTTACAGCTATTTTACAAACTAATAATTATTTTTCAACTACCTACCTATTTTTAACCTTTCAAGCTATTCTCTAAATTTACGATGGTCAGAGTACAAACTGTTTATAATTAAATACCCATTGAGATAAGAATTAAAGTGATAATCCAAATGGGATTGAAGCAACTGTGAATAGGTGAATAGAAATTAAAGTAAATGTGAATAGAAAATTGATTTGGCTAATAATTAATAAAGATAAATACGTAAGATGTACATATATTATTCTATTCGCATAGTGATTTATCCAGATTCGAGCATAGAATTTCGAGATAGTTATATCGATCCGAGTCAAGATTTTTCACTCGATTTTCGACGGCGAACCTGGATATGGATTGTTGATTGGTTCTGGATATTCTCTATCATAGTTATGGCTATGCAAGGAGAATGACGGTTTCTGATCAAGAAACCAGATCTGAGTCCGTACTAGGAAGTCGGGTGGACAATACTAGATCGGAAGTGGAATTGTGTGATCGAGTGAGCGATCAGATTGGTATAGCGTACGAATGATATGTGTGATCGTACGGGTTTGAATGAAATTGATATTGCAAGTTTGTGGATAAGAACTATAAAATGGTTTTTGAAGTGAAAAATATATTTTGTGAAATATATGATGAAGTAAAGTAGCAATTGGATATTTCTATGGTAGAAATTTACTTTATGGAAGTGAGTGATATGTTAAGTGGTTTTGTAAAGAGAAATTCAATTTGAATATTTGATTTGGCATAAACAAAGTTATGTATCTTTATTATATATATGATAAACTTCCCTTGTTGAATCTATCGCCAGAAGAAAAGGTTTTGAAAATATTTGAAGTATAAAAAGGGTTTTATACAAGTTTGAAATGATCCAAAGATTTTTCATGGTTATATATGTCTATATATATATATATATATATATATATATATATATAAAGGATCTTATGAGAAAGATTTTGAGAAAGGTTTTTGGAACCAATGGACTTTGGAAAGGCTTTTGATTTTTGGGTAAAATCAATATTGGATTTGAAAAGCCTAGTTTGAGAATTATCGATTTTGGGATAATCGATTTTGAGAAAGGAGATTTATATGAGATTCATACTAGATGTATGATTTAGAAGATACTATATGTGTATAGTATAAAGTGTATTGAAAATGGCTCTGGAGAAAAAGGCGCTCCCTTGAAATGAACTTCTCAGGAGTGCCATAGGTTGGTACTGCCTTGAGCCTCAAAGGGGGAGATTCTAAAGTTGATCCTGTGAGGAGTCCGGACAAAACTAGTTCCTGAGGATTTTGTGTAGTGTGTAGCGAAAGTCGAGGGTGCTGAGGCCTACAGAGGCATTTGGGTTATGCTGTGACGACGGTGTAACTCGATGTCACTGCGATCTACTACAGACCATAGCGAAAGTCGTGTGTGCCGCTAAGAGCCAACAGTCTATGTTTGATTTTATATCGATGGACTGCGACCTATGGTAACATAGCGAAAGCCGTGTGTGCTGCTGAGAGCCAACAGTCTGCGTTTGATTTTACATCGGTAGACTGCGACCTAAGTGGGAGTGGAGTAGTTTCATTTTTGGCAGCGAAATTCGAGGGCGCTGAGGCCTACAGTTACATGGACTTTTGCTGTGATGGCAACGTAACCCTGGATGTAACTGCGATCTATAGCGGGTTCCATGGCGTAATCGAGGGGCGCGGAGGCCTACAGTTATCTATGGATTTTGCCGGAACGGCAACGTAACCATCGGGTTAACTGTGACCATGGATAAGGGTGATGATTTCCAGAGCATTCTCACCAAAGATATTTCCTCTATTTTCAAAAATGTTTTCGATGTTTTCAATAAAATTATTCTCCAAGTATTTTTCACTGGATGTTGAAAATGGGTCTGCTAAGCACTTATAGATCTTTAGTCTTACGCCTGATCAAAGTATGAATGAATTTCTGTAAGAACAAGGATGGACTTATTGAAATATTGAGTTATAAAAGTATTTTTATAAAAACTATTTTAGTAATATTATATAGATTTTTTTAAAGCGTTTTAAAATTGATCAAAGAAAATTTATATGGTTTTAAGTATTAAATAAATTCTGGCTTCGTTCCTTTTCGAGGACGAAAAGATTCAAAGGGGGAAGGAATGTCATAAGCTGGATTTTGAATATCTGCGATCGATGTAATAACAGGATTTAATTTGTAGAAATACTAATTTATATAAATAATTTTGGTAATTAAAAAGTAATAATAAATTAAATATATATGTGTATATATCTGAATAAGTATTGGTTTGATAATCCACCTAGTATAGTTATTTAAAATTGGCAAAAATATTATTTCCAAACAAATTTAATGTGTGTTGTTTAAATATATATATATATAGGTCAATTTAAAATTAAATTTGAATTTGTGATTGAAATTTCAAAAGATAATTATCTTAAAATAAATTTGGTTTTAAAAAATAAAACTTATGTATATAGAACTAATTGAATTTTTATAATATAAGAACTTTGTAAACATATTTAAAAATTTAATTTCATGTGTAACCCTTTTTAAACAAAGCATTTAACAAGTGTAAGTATATAAATAGCATTTAAGCCTTTGTAGCTTAGGCATGTCATATGTAATACAAGTGGCAAAAAGAAAATAAAATAAAATTTTATATTGATTTAGAATTCTAGAAAAATGTAAGTGAGAAACCAGGATACTTTCACTTCTAAAATTTCTTTCTTCATCTTCATAACCTGGAAAATAATCTGAAAATCCACAAGCCTGCAAGCGTTTTCATCTTTGTTTCAAAGCAAGCTAATACAACATCTCCAAAACAAGATCTACAGACCAGATTCAAATGCAAAAAAATCAAGCTTTGGATTCAAATAAACAAATCAAAACCTAGTAAATCAAGCTGGAATCAAACACAAGTTTCAGCTCTTAACAATCAAGTTTAGGTCAAAGTAAGAAGACTCAAGATCAATGCAAATCAAAGCAATCTAAGTTCCAGCTTTAAAATGCAAGAACTGATTTCAAAATTTCAAAAGTCTACTCCCTGTCTTAAAACACAGGTGAGTAATCATATTTGGTTTATAATCTTTCTATCTGTTAATCCCTGTTGCATGCGGGAAAATTAAGTTTTAATAGGCAATAATATTTTGCATGATTAAAATAAATGATTTAGTGTATACATGTATGTGGTCATCTCTGTGTGCATGTCTGGAAATTGAAGCTTGTGCTCTGTTCCTTAACTGTTGGATGTAACCAACATTCAAAAAATTAAGTGTTTTGTCTTTGATCAGTTTTATGTGAAATGTTTGAACCTAATTTGTTAAAAACAAAGAGATCTAAATTTTATAAATATATTAAGTAAGATCTGAAGGCAGTATCATCCTGGACATATACATTACAGGTAATCAATATGATTATGTCAAAAATTCAAAATGAATAAATTGAAGATTTAATTTTATGATCTGATGTGTCTACAAAAATTTGGATTTTTAAAATAAAAACCATAATTTTTAGTGGAGTTTTGGATGTGTTTTTCTAAGATAATCAGAAATTGGGTTTTGGCCATTTTCGATGGATGGAGAATTAGAGGGAGGTCTGGGTTTTGTTGAAGCTAGCATGGCGACCGGGGATAAGGGGAAAAAAGGTCAAGGGTTTTCCAGAAGCTCTCTGGTGATGGAGCGAGTTCGATTTATGGTTTAGGTGGAGATCTGAACAGGGTAGAACTCGAGAATGTTTCAGCGTCGTGGTGAAGTTTCGAGCATGCGGCTCGAGGGGAAATCAATGGAGGGGGACAACGACTTGCCTCTGGGTGGTTTCTGGTGGCGAGAAACAGACCGAGGTGGTGTTGCGGTTGACGTTTGGATGATCGATTTTGTTCTGGGTTCGTTTGAATTCCTCGTTTTTGATTTGTTTGAATTTCGAGTTTTTTGGATAGCTTGATGGATCGAGGGAATCAGCGGCAACTTGAGAGCATCGATGAAGTACGTCCGAGGGTCGCCAACGACGTGTGCACGTGCACGTTGCATGGTGTATCATGGATGTTTTTAGTTGTGGCTGTTATAATTGAGGAGGAGGAGAAAGGAAAAGAGAGGGAGAAGGTAGAATTTTTTGCTCGGGAACATGTGGGGTTTTGCTCCAAGCATTTGAAGCTTAGGCTCGGGTCTGTGCTCGTGCGTGTGATTGTTGTTTCCAGCTTTGTTTTAAATTTAAAACTAAGTTTTTAAGAAGAAAAAAGAGAAAGGGAAAGAATGAAGCTCGGGAAAAGGAGATTAAAGCACAGGTTTTGTTTTGGGGAAATGCTGAGTTGTCTCGGGTAAGTTAATTATGTTATAAATGTTAAAGATAACATAATTAAGTTTTAATAATTCACTTAAGCATTATTTTAAATAAAGATGATTATTTGAATGCTGATTTAATTAAGTTGTATGATTTACTTTAAGCTAGTGAGTTGATTCTTGGAATTTATTTAAAACCTAATTAATAATGTGATTAAATATGTTTAATCATTAGTTAAACTTAAGGGTTAAGTTAATGATAAATTATTTCCTAGGTTATGAAATAAGATTTTTAAGATAAAAAGAGTTATTACTTAATGAAGAAATTAGTAATGGTAATTACAGGGTGTAATTAATTGAAGATTGAAAGTAGTTTTTGGGTACTTACTTGGTGTAACTAATATAAAGAATAATTACTTAGTAGAAGCAATTAATAATTAATTACTTAGTGTAATTTATTCAAGAATTGACTAATAAAAGCTATGGGAAGCTAATTAAGTAATGTAATTAATTAAGAGTAATTAATTACAGAATGAGATTAATCAAGGGTGATTAATAAATATAATTAATTAAAGATTAAGTATAATTACTTAAGGTAATTAATGAGGTGTAATTCCTTAGTAAAGTAATGAGTGGATAATTACTGGATGTAATAAATTAAAAGAAAATTACTTGATGGGAAGTAATTAAAGGATAATTACTTGGTGAAAGGAATTAGGTGATAATTACTTAGTGTAATTAAGGGATTAATTAATATAATTAATCAAGGAGTTGGTTTAATTGATAAAGTAATTTAGGAAAGTTAATTTCTGATTGTGATTAACCAAGGTTGATTAATGAATGTAATTAAATTAAAGGTTAATTATTAAATGAAATTTAAGAATAATTAACTAATGAAAGTAATTAGAGGATCATTAATTAATGTAATTAATGGAAGTGATCAATCTTGCTTATTAATGATAGAATGATGATGAGTGCTTTGAATTGGTTGAGATATGAATTGCTTTGTGATATGATATATTGGGTTGAACAGAGATAATGTGGTTATCTATGATAAATTGCTGCATAAAAGTGACATCCAGTATTTAAATTTTAATCACTTGAATAACTTGGGTTAAGATGATATTGAATTCGAAGAGACCGGAGTCGAGTATTAGTTAATACCCGAAACCACTTCGATTCTTTATAGATTGATATGTGAAATCAATAGGCTGGAATGGAATGATATAAGTGAATTGGACCATTTAATATAAGTTTTGGTATTTAGAAATTGACGTGTGATGTAAGAGATGTCTACAACGACTTGTGAAGTTGTAAATTGATACATGTTACCCTGGGTTTATATAAGTTGTATGCTTTTGTGTTCCATATTAGATGGGTTTACTCACGCTGGGTTCCAGCCTGACCCATGTGTTACTTTGATGCAATGCTCGGGTCAGACCGAGTATTACATATTTTCAGGTAAGGACGTTGTGGAGCTCAGGAGGGGAGCTGGAAGGCAGGAACGTATGGAGAGTAACCGTTGTGTATTATTGATTGTATCTAGAACATGTTGCTTTTAGTGTCCAGTGATTGTGAAAATATTGTAACTCTGATGTATTAAATATTATTAACAGATACAGTTTTCTTTGTGTAAGGAATATTATTTGATATTATATTTTATCCGCTGCGAATAGGAGATTCAGAGTTTGATTCTTTGTTTCTTCTTCTTCTATCTCTTTTCTTCTTTTCCTAAATATTCGTAATTTTCGGGATCGAAATTTCTGGGTCGTTACAGATTCTATAATGAAATCTATAAAGAATAATAGATAGTTACTAATCGAAGTGGTTCCGGGTATTGCTGATATCCGACCTCGATATCTTCGAATTCAATGCCATCTTTTAAACCAAGTTGTTTAAGGAAACAATTCAATTTAAATTCAGAATGTCATACTCACACAGAAATTTCCATCATAAATATCTATCTAAACAAATGCCTCACATTTATCAACTGCTCAATCCAAAGCATTTCATATCATAGCATATCACAGATTAACATACTAGAGATATTAATCAATCCAAGCATTCAATACAATTTGATCATCCATAAGCGAGATTAATTAATCACACAATTTATAATTAATTTAATTTAACACAAAATAAATAAATTATTTATGAATTGATTACTTATAATCCTGCTTAATTATCATTGATTAATTACAAGCCATTTTATTTTATTTTAATTTATTATTGGAATTAATTAATTATCTTTTAATTACTTAAGATCTTAATTAATTAAAAAGTTTAAACCATTTACCTTAATCATTTACTCAATTATCATTTAAATTTCATTAAATTTAAATGTTTGGGAATTAGTTTACTATTAACATACAAAATCACTTAAGACCTTTTGATGAATTATTAAGTTTAACATTTTATCTTTCTAGCCATCTACTTAATTTCATTATTCAATTTATTATAATAAACTCAAGGATTAATTTAGAAAAGGACATATAAATAAATTATTCTAAGCTTGTTTAATTTAAATTAAAAAAAATTATCTATATAACTTTTAACTAACCAAGTATTTAAATAAAAATATCATGTTTAAAGAATTTGATAGAAACTTACTTGGATAACTTGTTAAATTTTCTTTTTTTATGCCTTACCTATAAAACTTTGATAATGCCAATTTATTTTTAAAAGTATGCACGCCCAAGCCCAACCCACAAACCCTTCCTCTCTATTTCCTTTAACTTGCCAAATCGCTTGCGAACCAACCCTATCCAAACCCTTATAAAATCTCGAGCCCAGCCCTTCTTCCCCCCAATCCACAGCAAAAAATTGATATACATGCACTTGTGCATATGCACAAGGCAACGGAGCCACTCCGACTATCGACGACAGTCTCACCAAGTCACCATCGACTCTGTCGACTACCCTAACCACCCAGAACAATCGATCACGCCAGGAATCGAAATCGAGCATGTCGAGCATCCTCGTTGGAATGATACCCAGCCACAACCATGCCTCGTACCACTGCCTCTGACTACCCGAGGACTCACCGATCAACCCAGAGCTTTGCCACTGCTCGTGCTTCGTTTTTCCCACCTCCAATCAACTCCGGTGCAACCACGTCGAACCAAGCTGACATTAAACCCTACTCCACCGTCGACAAGCCACCACATTGAACTAAAAAATCACCGGCCATTTTTCCCTTAATCCCTAGACACCCAGTTACCTCTAGCAACGAGCACGATACACACCCATCCTCCGATCGTTGGAATTTGACCAAAACCCAATTATCGTTCAACTCACAATATCTCAACAAATATCAATTTAAAAATCTTGATATTATTATCAAAAATCATCATTTTTGAGCACGAATCTAGTCATATGATCAAAGTATGAAATTTAATCAATTGATTTTCTTACTTGGTTTGATTTTTATATAATTTCTTGTTCTCTAAATAGTCACTTACTTAATATATTCACTTGGAAATATTTTAAAATAATAATATTACATCGATAAAAATATTTTCTCTTTAATGATCATGGCCTACAGTTGCTTAGATGAAGAGAATTTGAAGTTTGAGTGATTATTTGGTTTTTCTTTAATTTTAGCTTTTTTAATATTGAAAGATGAAAGAAAGAAAGGGCTGAAAAGTATGTATATAAGTGTACAACACCTTGTTTCTTATTTACTTTTTCTTTATTTTGAAAATGAGGAAATTCATTTAAACAAGCATTTTGTGACACTTGTATCTGCATGACACTCTCTAGCTTAAAATGCCTTTATGTATGTATTTTATGTTTTCTTTTTATATTTTATATTTTTATATTTATATTTCTTTATTTATATTTTATAATCTCAAAGGAAATAATATAAAACCTCTTTTATTTTATTCTTATTTATTTAAACTTAAATTATAAATACTTTAGTCAATAACTACATATACACTTATGTCTAGAGTTTAAAATGTAGAGTTTATATTTAAATTATTTTTGAGATTTTAGAAATAAAAAATAAAACTTTGGATGACTTAAAATATTTTATGTGAATTTTTGATATTATATATATATATATATCCATACTTTACAAACTTCCTTATATTTTACTTCTCATGGTGTGTGTATATATACACATATGTATATACACACTTATATACTTGTATATGTATTCACTTAAAATTTTCAACATTATAATGTTTGCATATATCTATTTATATATTTATCAATTTACTATAATATTTTATCTTTCTAGAGATTTATAATTCAACATTTATTATAGTTTCAAATCCATTTATATATATATATATATATATATATCCAGATATTTATTCCTTCGACTTATAAATCAGTATTTTTAATAATTTATTCCAGTTAATTACCAATTAACAAATGTTCGAAAATCCAGGTTATCACATTCCTCCCCCCTTTAGAACTTTTCGTCCTCGAAAAAGAACGAAGCAAGAACTTTAATTACAATGCTTATTATCAGTTAAATTATCTTAAACATTTTTTACTCTTAACTCTTTTTATTTAAATTTTTAAAACACCTAAAAAATATTCTACATAATATTATAAAAATAGCTTTACAAAAATAAGTTTTATAACTCGATGTCTAACAAGTCCATCCTTGTTCTCATAGAAATTCGATCATACGTTGATCAGGCGTAGGACTGAAGACCTATAAGTACTTAGTAGATTCATTTTCAACACCCAGTGAAAATACTTGGAAAACTTTTGTGAAAAATATAGGAAACATTTTTGTGAGAACGCTTTCATCACCCCCTCCATGGTCCCCGTTAGCCCGATAATACGTCGCCATCCCGGCGAAACCATAGAAAACTGTAGGCATCCGCGCCCCTCGATTACACCATGGAATCGCCACATATCGCAGCAGCACATAGAGTTACGTTGCCATCACAGCAAAAACCATGTAACTAGAGGCATCAATGCCCTCGAATTTCGCCGCCAAATGAAACTTCACCACACAGACCATATAGATCGCAAACTACATCAGTCGAGTCCCAATGTAGCCTGTAGGCACTCACTACCACACGACTTTTGCTATGTCTTCATAGATCATAGTCTACCGATGTTACGTCGCTCTTCCAGCGAAATAAAATGTAGACCTTAGTCTATCATTGCTCCTCGACTTCTGCTATGGTGCGCAGTAGATCACAGTTACATCGAGTTACACTGTCGTCACAGCATAACCACAATGTCTATGTAGGCATCAGCGCCCTTGACTTTCGCTACCCCACCCACAATACTCAGGAACTTCAGTTTGTCTGGACATCCTCTTAGGATCAAATTTAGAACCCCCCTTAGGGCTCAAGGTAGAACCACCCCATGGATCTCCTACTAAGTTTTAACTCTAAATAGAAGCGCCTTTTTCCCCACAGCATTCTCAAAACATTTTATATTATACACATATAGTATCTTTCAAATCATACTCTTATATGTGTCACATATAAATCCCATTTTCCACAAAATCGATATCTTAAACTCGATAGTTCCCAAACTTGGGTTTTTAAATTCCCCAAATTGATTTTTCCCAAAAATCAAAAGCCTTTCAAAATCAGTGGGATCTAAAATCCTTTTTCTCAATTCCATAAAATCATTTTTATATATAGATATATAAATAAGTTTATTCTTTTAACTAGAACAAAATATTTTTGGATCACTTCCTACTTATATAAATTCCTTTTTATACTTCAAATATTTTTCAAAAATCTTTTCTTCCGGTAATAGATTCAACAAGGAGAGTTTATCATATAAAACAAATATATATATATATATATATATATATATATAACTTTATTTACGCCAAATCAACATTCAAATTCGATTTCCCTTGTAAAGTTATTTGCCACATTACTTACTCTTTATAAAGTGAATTTCAGTTATAGCGATATCCAGTTTCCACTTTTATTCATCATATATTTCTCAAAATATACTTTTCCATTTCAAAATCATGTTTACATTTTTTTTCAAAATTTTCGATATCCATTTCATTCAAGCACGTATGATGTACATATATCATCCGTACGCAATATCAAATCTGATCGCTCACTCGATCACATAACTTCACTTCCGAACTAGTATCGTTCACCCGACTTCCTAGTGCGGACTCATATCTAGTTTCTTGATCAAAAACTGTAATTCTCCTTGCATAGCCATAACTATGATAAAGAATTTCCAAAACCATTCAAAAATCCATATCCAGGGTTCGCCGACGAATATCGAGTGAAAAATGCAAACTCGGATTGATATACTATTTTGAAATTCTATGCTCGAATCTGGATCAAATCATTATGCGAATAGAATAATATATGTACATCTTACGTATTTATATTCATTGAGAATTAGCTAAATCAATTTTCTTTTATTCCACATTCATTTTGATTTCTATTCAGTTATTCACAATTGCTTCAATTTCCCTTTGGGTTTTCACTTCAATTCTTTTCTTCATTGGTGTTTAAATTTAACAGTTTCTACTCTGACCTGTTTGAATTTAAAATATAGCTTGAAAAGTTTAAAATGGATAAGTAGTTGTAAAATAGTTATTAGTTGTAAATAGCAGTAGAATAGTTAAGTAGTTATAATATAGTTGTAAAATAGTTAAATAGTTGTAGAATAGTTAAATAGTTGTAGAATAGTTAAATAGTTGCAAAATGGTTGTAAAATAGTGATTAGTTTGTAAAACAGATGTAAAATAGTAATTAGTTTTCAATATAGTTGTGAAATACGTATAAGATAGTTTGGGTTTTAAAAAGAAAGTTTGTCTAGTAAATAACTAGGAAAATAGATTTAAGATAGTTTATTTAAAACAATTTATCTGAAAATAGTTTCAGAGGCAAACTGGTTCAATCCCCAAATCTCCACTTCCAATCAATTTCCCATCCATTAAATTGATTCAATTCCAATTCAATTTGAATTAACCTTGATTCCCATTCAAATTAATTCCCATTTGAATTTAAACTTATTCAACTTCGATTACACACCCAAATTATTTAAATCAAATTCCAATTTGAACTAATTTCAATTCCAATCTCAACTTTAAACCATCTCTAATTATATAAATTCGAGTTAAATTTTTAAATGTTGATTTAATTCCTTAAATCAAATTAACCTTACTTTTAAATTAACAACCTAAGTCTTTAAATAGTTTAACTCTGAGTCCAAATTTCTAATATTCATTTAAATTACCTATACTTAACTTATGTCAAGGTTCTAGTAAGAGTTCAAAACTTATTAAACAATTTAATCTTCAGAATCCAATTTATTACCCAATCTTAACTTTGAAACTAATTGTTAAACAATTTCAGTTTGCAAGTTCATTTTTAACATTTAAACCTTAAGTTCAAAGTGATCCCATTTCCATAATTTCAAATTTTATTTCTAAAAATCAAAATCATTTAAATAATTTCAAATTAAAGTTTTATTTCCATTTAATTTCAGCAATGGATACACACACACATATATATATATATATCATTTCAATCCACTTCTTAATTCATACAAAACAATCCAATTTACAGCTCCATGATTATTAATAACAATAGGATGATAGAATTATATGTCAAAGTAAATAAACATCCAAATTATCTAAAACATCCATCAATAGCATCCATTACCCATTTCCATAACTCAAACCTATTTTGAGATCACACATAACTCCCTTTTCAATTCAACCCATTTAACTTCCCTAAGTTAAATCTCAATTTCATTTTGAAATTACCAATTTAGGTTGCTCGTTGTAACTTATTTAACTTCCCATTAGTTAATTTCGATTCATTTAATCCAGTCAACCATACTAAATTCGAATTTTCCATTTTAAATTTTAAACTTCTTATCAATACCCCATCCTGCTTATAAGTTCAAAACTTATTTCTCTTTGGGTTTTTACATCACATTTCAGGGGAAAATTCAAAACTTGACACTTAGTGTTTACTTCCAATCAACTTGATATTATGTATATCTACTTATATATACATGTTTATTTTATTTGCACACTAAATCATACTTTCAAATTTATACCTTTCTTGGTTTGTCATTCAAAACAAATTCCTTAAATATTCTTAAAACATCTCTTGTTTTAAAATAAGATTTCTACATTCAAAAATATTCTGAATAATATTATTTATTATTTCTTTTAACATTTTGAAACAATTTCAAACTTTCTGGACTTAGATTTTAAAACTTCACAATTTAAACCCTTTTCAATTTATAACTTATACTTATATAAATTATTACTTCCTTAAAACATTCCATTTAGATTTATTATTAGAAAACAAACACCCCATTATTAGACTCAACAACCATTTTATGATATTAACCATGATTATTATATCTGAAAACCAATTAACTATATATTATCACATAATTTGTTGGAAAATAAAATCAGGATAACTTAATTCAGCATTCTGAAAACACTTCTACAAATTTTGGGATTTTATTTTCTGGTTTGAATCCATTTCTAGCTATCTTATTTGTATAGTTCATATTATCAAATTCCTATTTGGATATATATAAATTACCACTTAAATTCTTATGATCTTATTTCATTTCAATAATTCACAACAATGTATCTTAAAAAATTATAATAATTAGAAAAATTATGCTTTATATACCAAAATATAGGTTTATATGCAAATCATTTTTAAACCGTTTTTTTAAAATCATTATATAGGAAAATAACAAGTACGCTCTCATATAATACACGCAACTCATTCTAGGATACTACTCATCCTATCCCTAATGAGTAACCCCACCAGAGCCAAGGTTCTTGCTTAACCTTCAACTCTGATACCAAATGTAACAACCCAAAATTTTCGACCCTGAAAATTCGACACCAATACGCTCATTGTAGAAGTGTCGAGCAATCGAACGTCGGAAATCCTAGATTGTTAAGGTAAGAAGAAAGGGAGGTAGAAGAAGAACAGAAAACAACAGCACGGAATCTCACAATCGCAGCAGATCAAAATATAATATCAAATAACGGCATTTACACAAAGAAAGTTTAAATGTCAATTTACATACAATACATTAGAGTACAACCATTCACAATTAAACCGGACAGTTATAGTAACCTGTCCTAGACTACTATCAATACAATCTCAAATATACCACAGAATATACTCCATACGTTCCTGCTATTCAGCTTGCCTCCTGAGCTCAGAACGTCCTTACTTTAAAATCTATAATACTCGGACTGACCCGAGCATTACAGTAAAGTAACACCCAAGTCAGGCTGAAAACCAGTGTGAGTAAACCCATATAGCTTGAAATGCTAAGTTATAAACCTTCTTGAAAACCAGGGTAACTCGTACCTCACTACGAGTTCTTATCTTGCTATAGCAAACATTTATATCACAAAAAGATATCTAAGTATCGTTACTTATTTATCAGTGGTCCAGTTTACTTAATTTATTTCATTCTAGCCTATTTGATTCTATAATCAAATCTATAAAGAATTATAGATGGTTACTAATTGAAGTGGTTCCGGATATTGCTGATATCCGACCCCGATCTCTTCGATTTCAATGCCATGTTTTAAACCAAGTTGTTTAAGGAAACATTTCAATTTAAATTCAGAATGTCATACTCACACAGAAATTTCCATCACAGATATCTATTTAAACAATATCTTACAATTATCAACTGTTCAATCCAAAGCATTTCACATCACAGAATATCACAGATTAACATACTAGAGATATTAATCAATCCAAGCATTCAATACAATTTAATCATCCATAGGCAAGATTAATTAATCACACAGTTTATAATTAATTTAATTTAACACAAAATAAATCAATTATTTATGAATTAATTACTTATAATCCTGTTTATTTATCATTGATTAATTATAAGCCATCTTATTTTATTTTAACTAATTATTTGAATTAATTAATTATTTTTAAATTATTTAAGACCTTAATAAATTAAAAAGTTTAAACCATTTACCTTAATCATTTACTCAATTTTCATTTAAATTTCATTAAATTTAAATGTTTGGGAATTAATTTACTATTAACATACAAAATATTTATGACCTTTTGTTTAATTATTAAGTTTAAACATTTTATCTTTCTAGCCATCTACTTAATTTCATTATTTAATTTATTATAATAAACTCAAGGATTAATTTAGAAAAGGACATATAAATAAATTATTCTAAGCTTTCTTAATTTAAGTTAAAAAAAATTATCTATATAACTTTTAACTAACCAAGTATTTAAATAAAATATTATCTTTAAAGAATTTCTTAGAAACTTACTTGGAAAACTTGTTAAATTTTTTTTTTATGCTTTACTCATAAAACTTTGATAATTCCAATTTTTTTAAAGTATGCAGGCCCAACCCCAAGCCCATGAATCCTTCCTTTCGATTTCCTTTAACTTGCTAAATCGCTTGCGAACCAACCCGATCCAAACCATTATGAAATCCCGAGCCCAACCCTTCTTCCCCTCCAATCCACAGCAAAATACTGATACACATGCCCCTATGCACATGCACAAGGCAATGGAGCCACTCCGACCATCAATGACAGTCCCACCAAGTCGCCATCGACCCTGCCAACTGCCCTAATAACCCAAAACAATCGATCGTGCCAGGAATTGAAATCGAGCATGTCGAGCATCCTCGTTGGAATGATGCCCGACCACAACCATGCCTTGTGCCACCACCTCCGACTACCTAAGGACTCACCGATCAACCCAAAGCTTCGCCACTGCCCCGTACTTCATTTCCCCCACCTTTGATCAACTCCGGTGCAACCACGACGACGTACGAGCCTCGAATCCTATGTCGACCCAAACTGGACGTTAAACCCTACTCCGCCGTCGACAAGCCATCGCGGTGAACTAAAAAATCACCGGCCATTTTTCTCTCAATCCCCAGACACCCAGCTACCTCCTACAACGAGCACAAAACACCCCCATCCTCCGATCGTCGGAATTTGGCCAAAACCCGATTAACGTTCAACTCGCAATATCTCAACAAATACGAATTTAAAAATCTTGATATTATTATCAAAAATCGTCATTTTTAAGCACAAATCCAGTCATATAATCAAAACATGAAATTTAATCAATTGATTTTCTGACTTGGTTTCATTTTTACTGTAATTTCTTGTTCTCTAAATAATTACTTAATATATTCACTTGCAAATATTTTTAAAAAATGATATTACATCCATAAAAACATTTTCCCTTTAATGATCATGGCCTATAGTAGCTTAGATGAAGAGAATTTGAAGTTTGAGTGATTATTTGTTTTGTTAATCAAGAAGTAGAGACCAGGACTTGTATTCACAGACATGCACACAGTAACTCATACTTATATACCCATACAAACATTCATTTTATCCATGCAAACCAATTCAAGCCATTGCTACAATCCAAACTTACATGCGTGATGATAAAAAGAAGATTTGGTTTTAAAAAAATGTAGTTTACTCACTATAAAACTTGGACAGAGGACGGTTTGAAAAACTGGGAACAGTTAACTTGATTTTTGATTTGATCTTCTTAGTTGAACTTGAACCTGAATTAAATTGCTTTGAAACTTTGCTTTGTTGCAGAAGAAAAACTGGTGAAGTTGTTAGGTTTGGTTTTTCTTTAATTTTAGTTTTTTTAGATATTCAAAGATGAAAGAAAGAAAGGGCTGAAACATATGTAATATGTGTGCAACACCTTGTTTCTTATTTACTTTATATATTTATTTTTATACTTTGAAAATGAGGAAATTCATTTAAACAAGCATATTGTGACACTTCTATTTGCATGACACTTTCTAGCTTATAATTGCCTTTATATGTATTTTATGTTTCCTTTTTATGTTTTATGTTTATATTTTTATTTTATATTTCTTTTTTATTTATTTTATAATCTCAAAAGAAATAATATAAAACCTTTTTTTATTTTATTCTTATTTGTTTAAACTTAAGTTATAAATACTTTAATTAATGACCACATATATACTTATATCTAGAGTCTAAAATGTAGAGTTTAAATTTAAATTATTTTTGAGATTTTAAAAATATAAAACACAACTTTGGATAAATTAAAATATCTTATGTGAATTTTTGATTATATATATATATATGTGTGTGTGTGTGTATGTATATATATATATATATCCATACTTTACAAACTTCCTTATATTTTACTTCTCACGGTATACATATACATATACATACACACACACACACACTTATATACTTGTATATGTATTCACTTAAAATTTTCAACATTATAAAGTTTGCATATATCTATTTATATATTTATTAATCTACTATAAGATTTATCATTTCCAGAGATTTATAATTCAACATTTATTATAGTTTCAAATCCATTTATATATATATACACCTAGATATTTATTTGTTTGACTTATAAATCAGTATTTTTAATAATTTAATCCAATTAATAACTAAATAATAGATGTCCAAAAATCCAGATTATCACAATGGTGGTGCCCATGATCTTTTAAGGTGGAGAGGAGGAGATTTGCCTTTATTTGAAGTGGTTTTGATAACCGCTACACCAGAATCCTCATTTCGCAACGGCTTTAAGCCGTTGCATAATAATTTAGAAATGGCTTTGAGCCGTCGCGAAATGGGCAGTGGTAAAAATTTCTCAACGGCTCAAATCCTTTGCTAAATATATTTTGCAACGGCTAAGGGCCGTTGCATAATATTGTTTAGCAACGGCTTACAGCCGTTTTGGATTTTATTTTGCAACGGCTTTTATGCGTTGTTAAATGTAGACATATAACTGATATTTTAAATAGTAGCAACGACTTTAATCCATTCCTAATTACTATTTTATTTTATTTTTAAAATTCGAAATTTCTTCTCTGAACCAATGACAGTCATTTCATTGTCATAATTAATACAAAAATTTGCAAATTTAACACTATCACAAAAGGAAGATTATTAAACCAAATATTTTTCATAGATTCAAAACAAAAACCAAACATAACAAATATTTGAATTATAATGTTCAACATCAACACATACCACTATATAGTTCAACAAGTATACATAACATACATAGTACAATAGCGGCATCATTACATAATACTACATGCATAGTACAATACATACGGTACTAACGTCTTCCTCCAATCGTCTAATGCTCCTGCCAGCATAAGTTTCATGCCAGCACAAAATAAGAAATTGATGTTTGTTTATAAAGAGGTCAAATATCATATGTTTGTTTAACTTCTTATTTTTCTAAACAATGAAGTTCAGCTAAAATAGCAGAAAAACAAGTGCTTTAAACCCACACTAGAAATATGGTCAACCAAGTAACACATTCATGCATATTTTGTACAAACAATGTACCAGAGACAAAAACAAGTGCATTAAACCCACAATAGAAATATGGTCAAACTGAACTAAAATAGCAGAATCAAGCTCAAAAGGGGATGGCTGTTATTCTAAAATCTATGTTTTGCTCATGGTATCTATCATGAATACAAGTCAAGTATGGAATATTAGAACACATGTTCCTGCTGATGATAATATAGTCCTACTAGTACAAAATTCTAGAAATGAATGGTTGCAATAAGAATTATCAGACAAATGCAGTTAAACAAGGATCTACAACAACTACTGAATGGATGCAGTGAGATGAAACAGTCATGTACACTTGAAAAAGGAGATGTGTGGTCTTAGAGCTGCAGAAATAAGTGCAAAACTAGTGGGAAACTAATTAAAGAAATCAATAGAAGCTTTTTAAAGAACAGGGCAAATGTAAAATAACACAAATGAAATGCAAAAGGAAATGCATGTTGATTTTCAGTGTTGAAATGTGATGCAAAACAATACTCTTACCAGTTGGCTATGTTTCTTAAATTCATAATTAATTGGATTGTGAAGATATTACCTATGTTAGTTTTATCAATAATTTTTTACTATAGATGCATCATGAGGTCTGTATAAACACAAAGAGGAGTAAACAAGCCCGCAATGAAATATCCGAGAATGGGAAGAAAAGTAAATTTTGTGTTACATCACGGATCAAGCTTTTCTAAATTAGAACTGTACACAGAGAAAGCATCTTCAACCTGAAACAAATGTTAAAAACCTAAAACAAAGAACAGATCAGAGAACTATCCGATTTTGTAGAATTTTCAATTTTGATATTAAGATGGGAGGATTCTGATATTAAGAACATATCAAAGAACATATATAGGTTTCCATTTAGATTGAATTTATTGGATAATAATAATAATATATACCTACTCATACGTCTAAATATGTCAAATTGAACTCTTTGGATGACACACATAACCACCGATTCCAACATCATCAAAGGTCATAGCAAGAGGATGATTTTGTTTGGCCATGGTCTCATCTGGTAATAGTATATTGTCCACAATCAACTTCACATGTGTAGGAGGTACAGGTTTTCCATGTATGATGGATGCTGTCGAATCTATGCGTACAAAACCTGTTGCAATGACTTCTAGATCAAAGTTCAACACTTCACATTTTTAATTTTCCTGAACATGCGAAATAAGCGGGTTAGCAGCATTGTCATTGTTCGACGTTCTTCCAACACTTTCATGATGTGTCCCACCACTTCCTCCTTCGTTGGAAGCAATGTCTGGCATCTGTTTCACATATCCTTTTAATATGTCGACCAATGTGTTCAATGTCCCCTTCACATTCTCTAATGAACCCTCCACCTTCTCCATCCTTGTTTCCAATCTTTTTGAGTCTTGTTTACTCCTTTTGAGTTGTTTACGTGAAACAGCACATGCTTTAATTTGTGTCTTTGGTATTATAGTTCCAACACTTCGAGTCCGGCCCCTTTTATCTTTGCCGAACACTTGTGATAAGATGTCTTCTTCATCCAATGGCATATCTTCTTCCTCGTTGCCATTGATTGTTTCCCTTGCTTTTGCAATTTTACCCTAAAATATGATAATACTTGAGATATTACATGCATATAAGTCATAGGCTGATAAACCATGTAAACATATATGTCATAATAGTAAATCATTTTTAATTTATCATCTAAAATAATATATTGTTTAACTTACAAAGTACGAAGAATTTGAATCCGATATGGTGCCATCCTTTTTGTACGAGTTTTCTCCCACACTTCATGGCGTATGATTTCTTTTCCTGGATTTTCAATTGCCTGCAACCGAAACATCGATTTTTCTTAAGAGCAAAACTTTAATACGTTTTAAATAGCCTATGTTTCAAATGGAGATGGGAATTGCCTCAGTTCATAACTGAGGCAACATGGCCTCAATTTTAAACTGGGGCACAACGGCCTCAGTTTAAACTGAGGTAGTCTCAATTTAAAACCGAAGCACAATGGCCTTGGTTTAAAACTGAGGCTGTATTAGCCTTAGTTTAGAACCGAGGCAGGCATGGCTTATATGCTTGTAAACAGCTGAAGTTATCAATTTGCTTGAAACCATTTAGAAACAATTTAAAGAATGGTTACACTGAAACCTTTTAGAAACTAGGCAGAGAAACTCGGTCTATTTAATTTACAGTTTTGATTATTTTGGACCTGCTCAAGTACTTTTCTTCTTTTGCAATATACTTCTCCAAGCTTTTTCTTGTGAGCAGAAGGGATACTTAAGGAGGAAGAGGGAATTGCATTTATTTATTTATTTATAGAGGATACATAAAAATTTATAATAATAGTTATTGATGCATGTGTGTATAATACATAAAAAATTATAGCAATTGTTGATGCATGTGTGTCTTTGTGTATACATGCATACAAACATACACATAGATACAAGCACACGTGCACACATACATATGTATGTATAAGTATGTATGTATTGTAACTATTATAAATTGTTATCCATTCCCGGTAAAAACAGCAAAACAAATGTCAATGCACATGTGGATTGACCGATTTACATGTACATATCAAAATCATGCTTCAGTTTACTCCCCTTTCCTGAAAATTTTTATCCGTGAATCTAGGAGTAGAAAACATATTTGAGGTTGTAACTTCTTTTTTATCATACCTTAGTTTCTTTTTTCAACCAATGTTTGAGTATATACTAGTTATCTAAGAGACAGAGGTGCCGGTATAATCCTGACCATATGTAAATTATGTTAGTTTGAATGGTAGAAGGGACTAATAGGCTAATACTACTACTACTATTCTGGTCATATGTAAACAATTTTATCATTTCTAGTGCTAAATGCTTGCTCATGCCATATAAAAGATTACATAAAGGGGAGAACTTGCAGAATTTAGTAAAAAATGGTTGTAAATGCTTTAACTTATTTTGTGTAACTCAGTTTAAAATTGAGGCAACATAGCCTAGTTATCTCATAGGCAACGAATATGAACAATGAGCAATAACACTGCAATGATTGATGAACATGACAGTACAAAGTCTGAACTTTACATATATTCTAGTCTACACAAGAAAACTAATGATGCAACGAAATGGTAAAATGCAACGAAATAACAAAAAATTATAAATGTACCATTTTATGTTCTACTATGGCATGACTTGTACGACCACTGTGATGAGTATAATTGTATTGTGATCTATTTTTTTTGCCTAGCTCTCTTCTTTCGCGTGCGCCGGATTTTGCTTCATTTTTCAAGAATCCGTCCCAATCTTCTACGCTAACTTTTGGCGGACAATTTTTCCTTATAGCTCCATCATTATCAAATTTGTCGTAGTACCCTGTCCTCGATTCACTTTTGTATCTTCTAAATGATTCGCACATTTTATTAAAATACAACTCTTTTGTATCTGACTCTAGCTCATAAAATGTACGTATATATTGAAGATAAAAAATACGTTAAAAAGAAATTATATAAAAACTATTAACATACTAGGAGGCCGGTATGTCCGTTTGTGAGTTCTTGTTCTGGCTGTATGGACCATTCAAGTTAATTGACAAATGTGCAGTACTGCAGTTTGAACACATGAAGTGCTGGATGCGGTAGGGGTGATAATATGGTTGATGTCCATATAAAACGAATCACAGATACTAATCTTTGGCTCTGTTAGATGACTTTGTTAAAACTAAAAGACGAGCTCTCATACATTCAACATTTCATCCCATGTTTCGGTATCAGTTTCGGTTCTGGATTTTGTCACCTCATGGAGCAAATTTTACATATAACCACGCTAATAGATACTATAAATTTGTATAATTGCAGATGTAATCTAGAAATTGAATTTGTAGGTGGTTGCATTTATAACTTAACAAGTCCAATCAAAGAACAAATTTTATTTATTGAACTAAGAAAAAAACCTAACTCAATTTTAGGTCTCGTTCAAAACTTGCTATAAAAATATGTCTCGTTTTCACAATTTTAACTTTTATATCCGCGCAATATCATATTGCACAAGCAAAATTCTATATATATATATATATATATATATATATATATATATATATATATAAAACGTTATACTTGTGCGATGTCTAAGGGTTCAATTACAAACTATAAATTATACTGACATTCTATATATATAACTCTTTTGGATCGGTAGAAAAACTGTTAAGCATATGAAGGTACTTGAAGCAAAAACATCAAATGTAGGCTTATTAGACAAGTATGGAGGTACATGAAGACATGTTTATTTTTATAAATTGATTGTTTAGCATAGTAAAATATCAGTTTTCAGTAAAGAATTATTGGAAAAAAAGAGAATGACTTACCCGCAATTCAGCCCAAACGTCATCTTTACATTTGTTGGGTACTTTATCCCAACTTTCATATGATATCTGCACATGAATTCATACCAATTTACCAAGTCTACTGTCTATTTTCCCAGCATTATCAGAAATTGGAACACCATATGTATTTGTCTCAACTTTCTTAGGTTGTGAAGACGACGAATGCGCGACTGAATGGATCGATGTTTCTACGTCTTCTGACATTGTTGCTGCAAGTATTTAGAAAGAAACATATATGAGTTCACAGCATATGTTAATAATATTTTCTAACATACTAGGTTGTTAGATGCAAATAATATTTACATGGACAATATAATTTTCATGCCATGACATGTTTTAAATGGTATCTAAAATGGTACAACATTCCAAAAGAATGCTAATTAGCTTATGAACTGAGGCCATTACCTCAGTTTTATAACTGAGGCGGTGGGAACTTAGTGGAACTTATTAAACATGATATAGACAAATATATAAGCAAATGAAACTCTTAATAAAACTCTTTTTTTGAATAGAACCCTCATTAAACATTTTTGGAGTGTCATTAAAAACTGCTCGTGATAAGGTATCAGTTTGGCAACAGCAAATTGTCAAATTTGTGATTGACAGCCATTGAAAGTGTTTCGTGTGAGAAATAGCCTAACTATATTTTCAAATGGTAGCCATTCTACCGTATAATCTTACTACAATAATTTTCCAACTGAATTCGCAAAGATAAACTATGATTTTGTCCATAATATCGAAGAAATAACCACAAAAGGGTTAATATTCTACCATTGTTGTATGTAGGAGAACTGATACAAAACAACCACTTGATGACTACTGCATAAATTTTAACAAACTAAACATATAATCATCACAAAAGATATTATAATGTTCAAGTTGTGATATTTTAGCTAAGATTGGAAATATATTATGAAAATGAAATGGCTGCTACTCAATTAAGGCTCTGAAGGATTTTGTAATTTCCATCTCAGCATCGAAAAGCTCATATATGATCTTCTATGTCAGCCGATGTTCCACCACATCACCTCCTTTATTATGTTCAGTATTTCATTGTATTCTACTAAAGTTTCATTAAGGGAGTTTGTGTCTTTTTTGGCAGGCCAGTAAATTCCTTGATGAAAAATGGAATCCCAATTTTGGTCTTTTAATAACCCACAAACATCATCATATCAAATTCCCTCAACCAAATTCATGGAATAATATTCCATCTGATAGCTTGATAGTTTTATAAATTTCGAACTATCTAAGTTTTCCAGTATGCATGAACTGTTATCACTTTATGGTTTTACTCTTAGCCATATAGCATTTTTTTCTAGTAGTTGGCGTTGAGATGACTGGACAAGTGGATACAGGCAAAATAGATGCGGCCTAAGGATTTTAGCGAACTATCCGTTCAGTTTACATTCATATTCATTATACTCGATTTTGAAATTTTTGGAAGGAGAATTATTTATACCATTAGTTGGACAAAAAATGATTCAAAAAATAAATAAAAAATGGTTAAAATATTTTGTTTTGAAGCTTTTAAAAAATTAAAAGACCGTTGAGCATGATCTCTATTTGTCTCAATTACATTATCTTTGGTAGTGGGTTGGATAAGTGCAAACAATCTTTTGTTGATTCCTGTCGTCGTTGATCAGTTAATCTATTTTACTTGTTTGCAGCAGTTCAAAAGAGTAATCAGATTTAAACTTCAAGTTATATGTTCTTTTATTTCCCACCAAATGGAGGAACTGTGTATGCCCTATCCAACTAGTCAGTTGGTACATGATCTGCAAATACATCAATATGATTTATTAACTCGTAAGCACAACATATAAAATGAAAGATTTAAGTTAGGATAAACCAATTTACATTCATTTTTAAATGTGCATGTTATTTAATCTAAGATAAAAATAGACGAATCGCAATAGTATTTTTACAAATGCGTCACACTCACTATAAACTAAACGTGTTACTAACTGCTAAAATATTTTGAAATTCACGGCTATAAAATAAAAGATGAACTGTGACCACTTTGTATTTCATAAGCTCGATAATGATAACCTTGAAGTTATGTGTTATAATGCCTTTTAATGTGCATTAGATGTAAGAGTTTTCAATATGTAATCTTATTGCATGTACAGGGCTGTATGACTTATTAATTCTTACCAAATTTGTTCTAATTTTATACTTCACTGTTATTAGTTCTTACAAACTATTGATATTTAATTAGGTGATCTTGGTTGTTTGGGCTGTAATCAAGAAGACGGTAACAATGTCAAATCCTATAGAAGCATCAACCCTTTCGATTACATAGTCATCCTCTACACAACCCGAGAAAGTTAAGATAAACGCATATAGTGCTCCGATTTAGAAAAATGCTGAAAAAGTAAGCAGTCGAAGTGGTAAATTAGTACAACTTCATGTACTAACAATATCAAATGTAAATAAGATGATACATTGTTTTATTTCAGTGACCGACATTGAATACATAACATGGTTATGACAACTAATGTTTTACCAATAGTGCTTATTGCTGTTTTAATCTTCAAATGAATTGGTTATGTTACCAGAACCAATTTCTATATGGGTACTGATGTGAATCACGGATCTTTATTTTCACGCTGGATTTTGGACCACTGGGGTAATTCAAACAGCACTAATATTTGGATTTACACATTAATTCAAATGCAACCAATCTTTTTCCATCATCATACGTAAACAAACAAATTTCTAAAATTTAGAATAATAATTAAATAGTGATACATGAAAAATTCCAAATTCATAATCAAAAAATTCTAAATTCAGCCACATTTGAAATTTAACTCAATTCAATTAAGAAATACATCTTAGATTAACATATGCATTTGATAAGATCTTCTAATTTTTTTGTTATCTTCAAAGGCTGACTGATAGACGGTTGGAAACTCAAGATCATCCACGATTGTAGTCAACCGCTTAGGTGTGTGTAAAACCACAAACCATCCGCTATTTTTTAAATCTTTTGAGTAGAACACTTGACTCGTTTCAGACGCAAGAATAAATGGCTCATCGTTCATCCTATCTTTTGTCTTCAATTTCCCTAAACTAACTGTAATCAAGTTTGAAAGAGGATCAATCTTGCAACCATTGACCTTGTCTTCGACCTTTACCCAATCATAATAAAAAACCATTTGTTTGAAGTCTATATAATCGAACTCAATTATCTCCTGAATAACTCCATAATACATTGTTTTAGCTTCTTTATAATTTTTATCTTTCCCATTGGCTCTAAATTTTGTGATTGCTCTCATACATACACCGTTGTTTTGTGTTACCATCCGCTCTTCGTAATTTTTCGGGGAAAATGTAAATCCATTTACTTGGTACTTCATATAACTGCGCGCCTTGAACTTTGGCCCATTCATAAGGCGCCAATGATTTGAATCAACATCGTGTGTTTTGACTAAGTAAAAAAATAAAATATGTGAAAAGTATGGTTAATAAGGTGTATGATATCTTTAAGTACGCGTGAAATATTAAATAAGCTTTAAGATATACCTCGCCACGTAACCGTAGAGTAAAAATTTGACAATCTTCCATGGATGAAACCCCATTTCGAGATTGAGATTTAGTACTTTTCACGTAGATGTTATACCTCCTGCAAAAAACACATTTGAAAACATTTATATACTTACAATGGTGGAGATTAAGGAGTTATTTGTGAACTTGCTTCTCCCATACATCCAATCCATCATACTTATTGAGGACCCATCTACGAACTTGTTCAAACTGCACCGAGGTTAAGGTTATGTCTTTACCATTATCTAGAGGCATCTCACCAGCAAACTCATCATCCTCGTCTAAGAAAGCCTCACGAGTATGTTTATGTGTGCCATCGCCTCCTTTTGGCATATACTCCATGCAGTAAAGACTGGCTTCCTGTATGATATATCCTTCTACAATACATCCTTCAATATATCTTTTGTTGAGCACGTATCCTTTATATGATTTCATCAACCTATGAATGTAAATCGATTACAAATAACAAGTACCTATTTAAATCAAATGATGATGAACAAAACTTAGATTAGTAAATTGCCGTTCAAAAGGATACATCCACCTATGTAACATTCCCGAATTTTAACCAAGTTTAATTTGGCAAATAATTTAATTTTGGAATTAAATTGTGAATTTATTTGTGAATTAATTAAAAATTTCCAGAATAAATAAATTTTTTAGATTTTAAATAGAATTTTGGTTTGAAATTTAAAGACAAGAATTTTATAAATATAAATTGGATTTAAATATATATATATATATATATATATATATATATATTGGAAATAAGTTGGATTTGGAATTTCATTTTTAAGTTGATAAGGATTTACTTCTAATTTTATTTAAATATGCATTATAATTTGAAAATATTGTTTTGAATTTGATTATAAATTTTTCAAAGGCCAATTAAGAATAAAATTATTTATTCATGTGTAATTAAAATTTTAAAACCATCTTTTGCTTTAAAAGATTTTATAAATGATTAAAAAATGTATTTATTTAGATAAGAAATATGATATAAAGTTATCTTTAAAATATTATTTGTGTAGTGTTTAAGATATAGTAAAAAGTTTAAAAGTTGTTTAAAAGCTAAATTCTATATTATACGCATGTGCGTTATTTATTAAAGTATAATTTGTTTTAAGATTCAATTTTTTTCTTAAAGAATTTATAAAAGAAAATGCATTTATTTATTAAATAATAGAAACTATATATATAAAAACATTTGTTTTAATAAGTGTAAAACAAAATGTAATGCATAAAGGGGTTGAAACATAAACCATAAATTGATTAAAATTATTAGCTTAAACATAAGAATACATATTTTAACAAGTGTAAGTTAAGGAATAATGTAAATTTACAAGTGTAGCCATTTTGTTTTATGAATTAACAAGTGTCATCTTTTAAATATTCTTTTCATTTTTGTTTCATGCATTCAAAAGCAAAAGAAAAAGAAAAACTTCAAATCTGAAAAGAAAATAAAAAAACAAAGCATAGTTCAAAATTAAAACTTCAATCTGCAACTTGAGGCAAGTTTCAAATTCAAAGCTAAAAGCATTTCCAATTTCAAGCTTCTAGATTTAAAAATCTGGACAGAACATGTTTAAAATTTTCAAAACGGGAAAAAAAATATCAAAGAAAAGATACAAAACTGAAAAATCAAAAAACAGAAGTTCATCTCAATATCAAACAAAGCTTCAGTTCAAGGCTGCAAGATCAAAACCAAAATATGGAAAAAATAAGAACCTGGAAATCAAATCTGGTTTAAGTTTTCCAATTTGGAATTTGATGATCAAGCTTCAATCTGAATTCAGACCTGAGAGCATTCCCAGTTTCAAAAGCTATAATATATTCAAGCCTGGAAATCAGATGTAAGATCAAGTTTAAACAGCAAGCAGAATTGTTCAAAGTTATTTCCAGTTCCAGGTCCAAACACATTCATCTGTCCTCTGTCTTCAATCCAAGGTGAGCAAACTCACTATATCCCTTAATATTATAATCAGTGCTAAATATTTGATGGAAATGATGGGTAATGATGCTTACATGTCTATGTGAATGTATTCATGATGATATGAATATCTGTGTACAGGTGTTACTTCGTTATATCGACAAAAGTAGAAAAAAATCTTGAAAATTCATATCTCCCTTTCAAAATAGAATTGAACTTTGATTTCTAAAAAGAAATTTTTTACAATATCCTAAATTCATTTTTAGAAATAATTTCGAGTGCAAATATTTATAGAAAATTAAATGATACAGTGGTGATTTAAATTCAAGTTGAAAATCAATGTTTCCAATTTTGTGTTTTGACTTTACAAACAGCTTTGTAAGGCAAAAGCACGAATTTAGGTAGTTGTTTCACAATTTTTTGGCTTATATTCGTTGAGATATCTGGGGTTGAACGGAATTTGGATTTCGATCGATTACTTGTGATCGGCAAGATCGTATGCACCGTGGTCATGGGTGGATGATGATGTCGTGTCGAGGAGTAAGAAAAAATGCTCGCTTAATTTTTAATTCATCATGGATGGCGATTTCGTCCGATTTAGGGTTTGAGTGCTAAATTTTGTCGTCGACATTCGCGAGACAATTGGGAAGGCCAGGGGGATCGGAGGTCATCGCGACAGGGGGAATTGCTGCGTGGATGGGTGGAGATGTTCTGGTGGAAAGGCATGGTTTGCGATCATCGTGAGCACCGTGGCTAACGCGTTTTGTCGATGTGGGTTGGGTTCTAGGTTGAACTGGAAGCTCGATTTTTGATTTAGAAATATTTTGGTACATAGGGTTGTTCGAATCGAATCTGGTGATCATCGTGGATGATCAAGTGGCTGTGGCGTCGATCGAAGAAGGTCGTGGGGTTTGTGCACGTGCACATGGACATTGGAGTGTCTGGGTAGTTAAATTGTTTAGGGAAGAAAGGAAATACTCGGGTTCGTCCCGAAGAAAATAGCGAAACAACTCGAAGCAGATGGGTTGTGGGTTGGCTGGGGACAAGCTCGGGCGAAACAGGTTTTTTCTCGGGTTTATTGATGTGATATGAAAACAGCCTTAAACTTTAAAGAAAATTAAATTATTAAAAACAAATTTTCGTTAAAACAAATTTCTTTTAAATATTAGATGTTAATTAAGTTTTAAAATGGGTTAATTTTTTTTAGAATTGTTTTAATTAACCAAGTTTCAAAATAGTTAAAGATATAAATATAATTTTTATTTTGAAAGTTTATTTTAAATAATTTTAACAATATAAAGAATATTTTGATGGTAGTTTAAGTTAATATATTTGTTAAAGGAAATTAATTATTTGAAGTTAATTACTTAATAAAAGTAATTAGGGTAAATTTGTTAATAATTCAAGTTTAATTAATCAAGTAATTAATGAATAATTAATTAAAAATAATTACTTAATGAAATTAAGGTTAGATAATTGAGGATTAAAGATTGATTTAATTAAGTGTTTAAAGGTTAATTAATTAAGGATAATTAATTAATATAATTAACGTAATTAAATTAAGAAGTAATTAATTAATTAAAGGTTAGTTAATTAATAAAAGTAAGTAATTAATGGTAAAAGTTAATTAAGTAATTAACGATAATTACTTATTTAATTAATTGATTAAGATTAATTAATTAAATGGTAATTAAATTAAGGGTTAATTAATTGATTAATTAATTAAGAATAATTCATTAAGGTTAATAAATTAATTAAGATTAATTCTTTAATAATTAAAGATTAAATAATTCATTAATTAAGGTTAATTAATAAATAATTAAAGGATGATTAATTAACGTAAATGTGATTAATTAATATTAATCAACTCGGATTAGTAATTTGTCTGATTTCAATTAATCAGATGATCGATTAACATTATTTATGAATGATTGTATTCTATTGAATGCTGTGAATTATTTTGCCATCTCTACTGTGTGATGCTTTGTAATTTGAATTGTTTTAATTCAAGCTGTGATGAATGTAATTTATTTATCTATAATGCATTTACATTATGCATTTTGTGATTCTGTGTATATGGATAAGCGTTATAGGATTATACCGCTTATCGATATTGCTGTGATTGTATCTGTAATGATTGATGATGTGATGATTAATGATGTTGCACTATTGTGCTAAACCCCTGGACTACACCATACACACACAAATATAGCTTGCACGTGGAAATTGGTTAAATCACAGATTTTTGAAATAGTTTTAAAATTGAATTTTTTTAATCCAAATTGTTTTGGAAATGGATTGGGTTTAAAGTGAAAAGCTTTCGAAAAGGAATTTCAAAAATAAAAGTTATTTTGGAATAACTTGATTTAGTTTTGAAATTTGATTTAAATTTGAAATTGAATCTATGTTGGGAATTTATGATTTAAAAAGGTTATACAAGTTTATATGGGTTTTAAACCATTTTTAAAGTGTTATTTTGGGAATCTGAATTTAACCCAAAGATTTCAACTTGTATAAATGAAATCAGATTTTTTTCGAAATGAAAACTGTTTGTGTTCAAATGATAAAAGCTTACATATAAGGAAAAGAATTTCCAATTTGTGATTTCAAATTGTAATGGTTTTCTAAGTTATGAATGAATCTTTGGAAACGGGTTTTGGAAGCTATAAGTTAAATCTTTAAAGATTGAATGAGTTAATCCAATCGAAATGAAAATTGTTTGAAAACTGTGAATGAATCTTTGCGAAACTGGGTGAACTTTGTGAAATGAATCTTTTTGTTTAAAGATTTGGAAATGGTAATTGGTTAAACCATTTGAAAGGAAAGTTTGGGGTTTTAAAGTTGTGACTTAACTGAAATCCCAATATCCATATGTTTTTTAAAATATTGTGCTCATTATTCGATTTAACCGGGAGAGGACCTTGTGTCATATAACCCATTCCGAATAATGATATGACGTTATGGATTGCATTTGAAGACCGGTGGTGAAGACCGTGTATTTACAAGAACAATAGGATAACCTATCGAATGACTTTGCACTGAGTAGCTACAATATAGAGTTCTCTATATGTGATGGGGGGTCCGATCAGGATTGTGAATATCCGGATTGCAAGGGCTTCTTCGGAAGTGCCTTCGGTTCTGTTCGAACTCGGAACAGACTTGTATGGATGTGTGTGTGAAATTACACTTTGAGGTGTAAAACCAGTTTCTATCAAATACATTTCCGTTTGGTGGCGGAGATTTATTCTCTTAGCTTAACACCCTTCTCTTAGAGTATGAGCTCAGAGGTTATGTAGTTGATGGTTACTAGTGATACATTCTCAATTTGGTAATATGGCATACGAAGTGCTGCTGATCATTTGTTGATCAAAGCATGGCTTTGTGAAAAAGCATAGCTTTGTGGATGGGACCTCATCGAGCCTCACAACCCGGTAATGGTCGAAACAGGAAAGATGTGGCAAGGTTGTAGGGGTCGCACCCCTAGGGTATGTCCATTCCTTTTGGAAAAGGGTGGTATCATAGTACGGAGCCTAGATACTTACTCAAGTGGACACTGTATATTTATTACTGTGTGATGTTCCTTTATGGTTGAGGATCCTCGGATAAAGGTCGCAAAAGACCGGGGTGGCATATCTTTAGGTATTACTCCTAGGCAGGGAGGAAAGCGGTCTTGTGTTGGCAGAGAGCTGGGTAAGTTCTCGGGACGTCCCTCCAGAGACATACCCATGTGGCAACGGGAAGTTCCTTGGCCTGACCATTTGTTGGAAATCCAATCAAACAATACGAGCCCTTTACGATTGCAATTGTATAACCTGCCACCTCAGGTGGTAGCTATAGCTGGCATAATATAATGGTACCTATGCTGGTTAAAATTAATATTATACTTTCGAAATGTTTTCCACTATGCACTAATAATAATATCAAAAGGATTTTGCGTAGTAAGCATGTTTGGCTATCATAAGGAGAAATATCCCCCAAGTGTGCGATTTCATGGTGTATGTGCCGGGAGGCCTTATGGTAGTTTCATTTTCCAAAAAGCATTGCGGATTTCAAATTTAAATTCTTTTGTTTGTTTTAAAGATAAACTATTTTTGTTTTCTCACACCAGTCCCTTGACTGACCTGGAGTTTATTGTTCCCTTCCTAAACTTTGGATGCCCACAATTTTCCACACGGGTAGTCTAAAGTTTGGTTTTTCAAATAATCCAATAATAGGTATTGTTTCGATAGCTTTCGAAGTCTTTGGTTCAGTAGAATTTGGAGATCTTCTTCAGCCTTTTGGATCTTAGAAGTCTTGGTTTAGAAATCGCGTTTGGGATCGCATTTGCTACAAGTTCAGTTTATGGTGGTTCGAGCTTGAAGTTTTAGAGCTCTAGCTTTGGAGTTTTTGGTTTGGAGTTGCAGTATTGGATTCTTTTGAAGGATTTTCTCATGTTGTCTATATTCCGCTGTGGTATTGTGTTGTATATTCTCTAATGGTGTTGGGTTGTTGTATCATGATATATATCACATTGTATCTATATTGTGTATATCAATGCAATTATCTTTTGTTTCTGTTGTGTTGTTTTTCGTATAATGTTGTTGCAAGCTCCAGCGATACGGATTCGATGTTGTTTTTCGGACATCGAGTTCGGGTCGTCACAACCTATATCTAACGGGACCGCAGATCAATGCTTCGTCGGCTAAATGAACCATAAAGTGGATGCTGATGTCAAAAAATGCAGGTGAAAATATTTTTCAAACATGCAAATTTCTTCTACCAAACTAGACTTTGCTTTTAAAAGATGTCCTCTATTGATCACCATTGAGCATAAAATGTTAAAAAATAGACTTATACGATGTACAACATTACGTAGATCCTTATTTTGTGGATAAGAATGCTGAAGCAATACCGGAAGTAATTGCTGCATTATGACGTGGTAATCATGAGACTTCATATTTGTTAGTTCAGGAGGATTGATGTTCACATTGTTATTGAAGTTGGAAGAGAATTTGCTAGGCACTTTTAGGCTTTTCAAAATGGTGCAAAATCCTAGCCTTTCGTCTTTGCTCAAGGTGAAAGTTGCATCTGGTATGATTACTTTATTTCTTTCAGGATCTTCACTCACCTGCAATTTTTGTTTTATAACCATGTTTTTCAAATCTTTACGTGCATTGATGCCGTCTGTTGACTTGTCTTTATGATCCATAATTGTGCTAATGAGATTCTCAGTGACATTCTTCTTTGTATGCATAACATCAATATTATGTCGGACCAAATTTGCTTTCCAATATGGCAAATCAAAGAGGATGGACCTCCTATACCATGCAGGAACATTCTCAACTTCGTCTTCATCGGTTTTCTTTTTTCGTTTTCGAACGATTTCTAGTTTGTCTTTACCAACTTTCATCTTGGTATTAGCTACCTTCTCTTCAACTTGATAACCAGTCAATAGCCGTGGAGGACGACGATATTCTTGTTTGTTATCAAAGTTTGTTTTTTCGTCTCGAAACTAAATCTTCTATGTCCCATGTAACACATCTTCTTACTTGCATAAAGATAGTAAGAATAAGTGTCTTCCCCACATGTAGGACATGCAAAATAGCCATGAGTTGTGCATCTTGATAAAGTCCCAAGTGCAGGATGATCATGAATTTCCCACAACAACTAGCTCTCATTGTAAACTCAGAATTATTAAATGAGTCAAATGCAGCGACTCCTTCCCATAACAGTTGTAACTCGTCTATTAACTGTTGCAAATAAACATCAATATCCTTTCCTAGTTATTTTGGTCCAGAAATCAACAATATCAACATAGAAAACTCTCTTTTTATGCGCATGGATGTAGGAAGATTATACGGTACTATAACTACTGGCCAACAACTATAACGGTTACTTAGAGATGCATGTAGATTGAAACCATCCGTTGCTAATCCAAGCGTGACATTTCATGATTCAACAGCAAATGTTTTGTCAAAAGAATCTGCAGCTCGCCATTGAGAAGTATCACATGGGTGACGCATTACGTCTGAATTAGACTTGGCACGACCATGCCAAGTCATAGCATCTGTTGTCCATGGTATAGTATACAACCTCCTCAGCCTAGGAATTAGTGGGAAATGTCTCAACGTCTTATGAGGTACTTTGGCAGCTCTTTTCTCTTCATTGAATGTTATTTTATATCTTGGTTGTTTGCAAACTGGATAAAAAACTCTATTTGCATCATCCTTCCAATACAAAATGCAGTTTTAATGCACGCATCATAAGTTTTGTAATCCATACCAACTTGCTTAATCATCTTCTTCATGTCATGATACTTTGTTGGTAGTGTGTTACCTTCAGGAAGTAATTCCTCTATGAATTTTAGGAGTGCAGTCACACCATTGTCGGAAAATCCATACTGGGTTTTCAAGTTATTCAGCTTGACGACGAAATGCAATTTTTTATCCCTTTTGGACATGAAGGATACAATGGCTCTTTTGCATTATCAAAAAGTGATTTATACTTCTTGCTTTGATTGGCCTGCCAATCAACATCAACCGTAGGCGAATCCCCAATATTATTTGGCAATAAACTTGTAGGTTGAAATTGATGAAATCTATTAGCATCATTGACCAGATCTTCCATCCTAGGAAGTTCAGAGTCATCGGTACTTATGGCTTGACTAACATGTTATTTTTGGTTCGTTGCTGATTCTTCCCCATGAAAATGCCAAACACTATATGATTGGACAATTCCCCATCTAAGCAGATGAAAATGAATTTCATCTAATTTAATTTTCATTTTCATATTTTTGCACTGTGTGCGAGGACAAGAATAGATTTCATTATTGCCACCTTTTTCTATAACAAAATCAATAAACTTCTGCGCTCCTTCCATATATCATGAGGTTCTTTTATCGGCTTCTTTCATCCACTCTTTATCTATACTTGAAGACATATTGATCTGCCAACTAAAATATATACAACATTTTATAAACTTGAAAGTACGAGCAACTTAAAGAAAAATTACACCTCTTACGGAACATGAGTTGTTATTTAAGGATATTGAAGAAAAAGAAGGGAAGACCGTGCCAATGAAGTTCTTCAGTTATGCTGAGATCAATCCATACAATTCCGAAAACAGCGAGTTCATATACAGAGATGTCAGTAACAATATCTCTATGTCCTCTACATTTACCGCAAGCCCTACAAGAAATACTGCTCAACGATAACAAATTGATTGTGAGCAACGACATCGAGAAAGGGAGAAATCAAAAGAGAATCGGGCAGTGTGTTTATTAATAACACATTATTTCTAAAATAACATAAAAATCACGATTGCCGGAATTGAAAATCAAGAATTTTTCTGGAATTACTATTTCTTCAGATCTGATATTACATGTGATTATGGACGAAATCTGGATCTGGATCTAGATAACTGGAGTCGGTGGAATTTCGAACTGGCGAATTCGAGATGGATCTGAAAATATTATCGCTTTTTTCCTTTTTTGATCGAAGTGGATAATAAAAGTAAAGGGCGTATCTAGTTGGGAACGAGAGGTATGGAAGGCTGTACTAAAAATGTAGTTCGGGTAAGAGCCGTTTCAAAATTTAGAACGGCTATGAGCCGTATTATAAGGTTTTGCAACGGACTTTAACCGTTTCTTAATAGCAACGGCTTAGAGCCGTTGCAAATTTTCCGTCTTCGGGGGTTGCGAAACGGCTGGTATGGTGTAGTGAACATATACATGTGTATATAATTTGCCAATATTTTGCCATAACTTTTTCTCACTATTTTATTTAGAGGAGAACTCTATTAAGGTGGCCATTAGAGCTTGAAAAGAAGAGGAAGAAGAACATGGAAAGTTGTGCGAAAATATGAATGAAGGTATGCATGTATTTATAGCTTTGGAAACCTTAAGAGCTAACCCACTTCAGAAAATATATCATGATATTTATTCTTCTATACATCGCCCTTTACATCATCCACCTTCATCATAATATATACGGCCACAACCCCATCCCCATGTGCACATCACTTCTATCACCTCAAGGTATGCATATGTTGACTTTTGAATGCTTAAAGATTAAGTAAATGAAAAATATCTTAGATATTTTCAACTTTATATATACATAAAGTATGAATGTGTTATGTATACATATATGGATATATATGTATATGTTAGGGTTTGTATTTATGTGTTATATATGTGTACATGAAATATAAACAATGTTGCATGACTCCGAATAATTTCCGTTCGATAAACTGTTGCCAATCGGAGAATCGATTCCTGGTCACATTTTCATTTGTACATTAAATTACATATATACGTAAACGAAATTTAAAAATAAATTTATATTCATTTTTAATTTATTAAAATTATCTCATTTGAATTATAAAGCCGTATAAATTAATATTAACAATTATTTACATTAATTGCTATTATGCTGATAAAGCGATAACAATTTTTTCTTATATTTTCAAATCAAATGTACATCTTCATAAAATTATTAAAAATGATTTATTATTAGTTTATAACTTGTTTAAAATGAATTATAACCATTTTAAAATCATTATTCGAATAATTATAAGAATTATTAAATCATTAAATCTCAATTTAATTCAATAAATAAATTATTATATTTAAAGGTATTACTAACAATGTCATAAACACATTTAGTTTTCAGAAAATGCAATAAAGTATTTTATTTCATATTCTTGTTCGATTATAAAAATAAATGTATGTATCCAGCACCATGCACGATGTATTACGATTACAGAGCCGGTTATCGATAAAATGGTTTTTCGGTCATTTTATCGATTTAAATCTTGAGGAAGATATTTTTGTAAATATTTATTCAAAATAAGATTATTTTTATTTATTATCACTCAAAACAATATTATTCCTATTGTAAACCTTTTATTTGAATAATTTTAAAAATACATATAATTTATCGAGGTGATAAATTTGCAGGTCGTTACATCAACCGTTGTGTCATTAGTGCACATTCTTCCCGTCACCTACTGTAGCTCGCCTCCAAAAGTTGGATCGACATGATCGTTCTAGAGGATCGGTACTGATCGTTATCGATTTGTCTAGATCGGTCGAATGATGGAGGGCCGATGTTTCATCGTGGTATCCGTTGGTTCTACGACGTCTTCATCTGTGATAGTCATCTGATGAAGTATAGCTCTCCGATGCAGAATAGGGAGTTGGCACCCTCCTAGCTTTCCTGTGTTGTTGATCTTTGAGTTAATTAATGAAATCAATATTGCCTTGAATCTGCTAGTCCAACTGTTGGCGGCTATCGACGAGCTCTCTCATCAGATTCTGGAAATTAGCCGTTGTGATGGAATCGGCTGGATTCTTGGCGTCAACTGGGTTGATAGCATTAAAATCTACTAGTAGATTGCTCTAGCCTCCTTGTTGGATGCTAGCGTTCTCATCTCCTCTTGCCTTTTGAGAGGTAGATCCGATGTTATTAACCATTGTTGATAGTTTTTCTTAGACTCTTGAAAACCTGAATAGAATGGATAAACTACTTGAAGATAGTTCTGGACATCTTTCGAGATTTTTGCAATTCATTAGCAACAAGCGATCCAAACAGAGTTGAGAATTTTCCTTCTCAATGGACGCACCAAAGTGTTTGCACCAGAAATTGACACAAATACCCAAAAAAGATTTTATTGAGAAATAAATGAAGAACAACAAATGAAAATAAAGGGAACCAGCAATTTAATAAAAGAATATAAGCAATAACAAGAAGACAACAGTTTATACTTGATTGGCGTTGAAAGCCTACGTTCATTTTGGAGAAAATAACTTTATTAAATACTTGAATTACAGAATATAGAAAGGTGGATCGGAGTAATCCTTAGTTATAAAAAGGTGCAAAGTAACAAGCGAACTAAATATCCTCAAAATGAACAATCAAGTGTATATTTATAGGAGAAGATGGTGAAATATCTTCCTGAAATTTCGACAACGGAGTCTCCAGATCTAGAAGAAGTCATGGTATCGATCATGGGTCCCACGTCTTTCCCAATAACGATCGGTATCGATCGTTCTATCGGCTCGTTTTGGCATGCGATCAATATGGTAGGCTCCACCCTTCAATATATTGACGCTCCCAAAGTTTCATATGTATTTGACTTGTAGATTTTAAGATATCGATTGTTTTCCATTGAGCTGCACTGTAATATCAATACGGTATGATCCGTAATTGGTGAATATGGATCCCACCTGATCCATTTTCAGTAAATGGTATATTTTCATACTCTTAACGTTATATTGAGTCTTCCTTCTTCTTTCACTTCGTCGCTGCTTTATATTATCATCTATGCCCGATCTTTAGGCTTCATGGTCATTGATCTGACTTGTCAGTCTCGATGACAGTCGACTCTAACTTGTCTAACTAGTTCGAATATAGTAGGGCCAAAAGGCAGGATATAATTACCCGCTAAATTTGGCCAATAGCAATAGAAACTTAAAATTGCCATAACTATCAAACTACGAGCCTGTTTTTCTATTATAACCACTCTATAGAATGGGAAACCATCATCCTAAAGCAATGTAAGTAATTTGAGACCCTAATTCCCCTCCTATCAAAATTTATAGTCCAAAAACAATTTTTAGGGTCAAACTGGTCATATAGAAATTAGGAGAAAAAAACCATAGACATGGAAAATGTCCCTAAGAATCATCTTCCAAAATCTTAGAATCGTACGACTTCATATGAATATAAAAAATTACGATCCTCTAATACGTAAATTACGGGTCATTACACATAGCATATTTGATCATTTCTATTACCAATGCATAAGAAATCCGTAATGCATAAGGAATCCATCTCATATTCTCCACATTAACATTTCAAAATGGTGTCTATGTATATCGAATGGGATTATCCCCACATCCTTTTTTATAATGATTATAAAAGTTGTCATTCTCAAATCCAATATTGAGAATTAAACAACCAAACAAAAATGATTATAACATGATTGCATCGTTAATGATCATAATTTTATTATTTACTTGTTGTTTTAGAAATATATTATTACCTTTATAGTTCTTTTTTTTGTAGAAACATATCTCCTCTACATTTTGACTGAAAATCAAACATTTGATATTTCCTTCAAAATACTTATTCAACTCTGATGTTTATTGATTGATACTTTCGTATCAATCCTTGGATCATATATGAATCATACTAACTCGGTATCACTCCCATTGATTTCAAGACACTTTGGTTGTTATGTGCAAATAATACATTAAATCATTATTTAGAATTTTTGTTTTAGCATATTATACCAAAACTCAAAATCATACTAATCAAAATCATTCTAATTATATTCCAATTGCAGTCATCTTCTTATCGAAGTCAAAAATTTGCTACCAATTGATCATGTCCCTTCGTGCTCAACTATTAAAATCATATTTGATGACGTACTTGAAATCCATTCCAAATTTTCCTGTTATGCCATATGGAAGAGTCAATGCTCTTAATGGCATTTTGCTAACTAAGAATTCTTTTCTTGACATTGATGAGAAATTAATAATTTCAGTTTAACGTCTGAGTATTCCTATAGACATCCTAATGTGTTATGTCCATTTAGATTGTTAATTTCAATTCATTCTTTATAATAAGTTTTATTTTTGGATCGTATACAAATCCATTTTACTAAATATAATATACAAAGAATTTCCATCATAATGAAATTGGCATTTCTTGAAACAACGGTTATTTCTCATTGCTGCATAATAGGGGTTCATAAATATTTTATGAATTGCTTTTATATACAACTATAAAACTGATCTGATTTAGTTTATGAAACTTATGTTCATAACATGAATTAGTCAATCAATATTGATGGGTCCCAAACTCATTTGGGGTGGTCCACACAAGGCCCATCGCGACCAAGTATTACTACGGTCTCTCGACTCACACAACCTGTCAACTCCCTTATCTAGGACACGTATGGGTAGCTTATCAACTCTTATCTTGTATGATCTCATAAACTAAGTCTTAGATGAAACTACCATTTGTACTTACTCTTAAGTGCACATCATTAGGAAAGAAATTAACTCAACTTCACTCACCATCAATCGTACTTTGTTCAGTTAAGTCTAATTGCATCTTATCAATACATCATTATGTATCATAAGGACGAGTGACTTTTGGGATTGAATTTGTATTCGTTGTTAAATTCATTTGGACCACCTTTCCAATCCACTTAGTTATTTCATCAAATCGAATTCTTTTATGTCGTTTGTGTGTTACGTTTCCACTTACATTTTATATCCAATGAACTTATCATAAATATATCACTTGTGTATCAAATATACATGTTCATTTCTATGATGATTCGTCTTTGAATCTTATTACATAAAAGGTTACGTTTTGGTATTGTTAGACCATGGACTACATACATCTGTATACATCAACTCGAAGAGTTCATCAACTCGTATATGGTTCCCACATAATGGGTGCTTTGCTCTTAAACATTTGATATACAATTCACCAGTAATATATGATTCATAATCATATAATTAAAGAATTATTTTTCAAAATTGTTGCTTAGTCCATAATTCCAAAATAATTGTAAAAAAGTTAGATGCTTTTGTATTTTCTAATGTATTGATTTTGTTATGAAAACAAATAACATTTCATAGTTTTATCTTATAATAAATATTTATGATACTCATATCGAAATAAAACCATGTCTATTTTTAGCCAGTACTGAAAATAGTTATTATTTCAAAAATAATATTTGGTATATTTACACAATCAATTTTTCATAATTTGACGCATCCACTGAAGTATTAAATGTTATTCTCTTATTGTTTCTGCCATTATTATAATTGTGTAAGAAATACAAAGCTCCATTCGACTAATTATTACATGATTTTATTTTATATACTGTAACTAGTTTATAGTTGAGAGTTTCAGATCAAATATCTTGAACTCGAAGAAAAATCTTTCATAAAAAATAATTCTCGATATGAAAATACATTTGAGATAGAAATAACTTTTCTGATTCCATATTAAGTATCTTTCACTACAACAAAACAACCATTTTACAACGGGCAATGCCCGTTGTAATATAGATTTCGCAACGGGCATGCACCCGTTGTATTAGGCCTCGTTGTAATAGGTCGACCGTATTTTACAACGGGCAATGAACGTTGTAATACACCTTTTTACAACGGTCATCGGCCCTTGCAATAGGCTCTATGACAACAATTAACGCCCGTTGTAAAACACTATAATACAACTGGCATAACCCGTTGTAATACATAATACTACAACGGTTTCTGACCGCTGCAAAATAAATGCAAATTTTAAAAAAAAATTACAGCAGCATCCATGCAATACATCCATACCAATAATGAATAATTTAACGAGTAATAATTATTATCATAAAACAACCAAAATCATTTCATTTCAAGTGTGTTTGCATTTCATTTACATTTTCATTGTGCATTGTGCATTTCTTTATAAAAAATAAAAAAGAACAGTTACAATCACATAAACACTGTGCACACCACTGCATTACTTCAAAATCGTGCACATTACTTCAAAACTGTGCATTACTTCAGCACTGCAAATACACTGTGCACACAACAACTTCCATATTAACATCCCACTTCACCATTCATACATACATACTACACATCCTTCCTCCATCATCCTTGCTGCCTACCCCCATCGAAACTTGCAGCCCCACTTTATTTCTGCCATCATCACAAAATTCCCCTGCAATACCCTGAAATTCTGCCACTACCAAATACATTACAACTGCATCCACTTCCAACTTTATCATTGACCTCTATACAAACTCTGCCTCTCCTATCATTCAACCTTTACACCAGAGCTCTGTTGTTACCACTATCCAAAATTATCATTGCCTACCCTCTGCACTTCATGAACTCTACAACATACCCATATACACACTGTCTCTTTACAAACATCCTCTTCCATAATACAAACTTCCTACAACAACATCTAAATTGCTGCTCTGCCTCAAAACCACTTCCTTCCGCAGTGTAAACTTCCATTTGCTTTACAGAAATCGACTAAATAACCCCTTTGCTTTCTAGAAAATTGACTGCAACTTCTCCATCACTACTGAACATTTCCTCCCACTACAATCAAAGACTAAGATGATTTAAGACTACTTATTTTAATTTTCAACCTCCGAATTATAGCTTCAAGTCTACGTTTTTCAATTTGCATCTCCAACGCATACTCACTTCCTCTTTGGCAAAGTGGTGGATCTGTCCACTCCAAAAACCCACAACAATTTGATATATTTGCACAAGCAAAAAATCGACATCTGGCAAAACATATATTCTCAGAGACTTTTGTCACTGCATTGATTCCATAAAAACACACCACTTGTTTGCATGCTTGGGGTTGTGGCGGTTCGGAAATCGATAAGGTATCCAAGGACAAGATTTCATGATGTTGTGGTGGTTCTAAGTTTGGTAAGGGATCGGCTTCAAAATCCTTCCACCACGGATCAAGTTCTTCAAATTCGAACTAGTTATATTCATCCATTCAATTTTGTACCTACCCATCTTTTTAGTTAATACTAAAAAAAAGAATGAGGTTAAAATTGTATATAATATAATCAGCGCCGGTTCTAGCCTATGGGTTGCCCTAGGCAAGCACAAATTTGGTTGCCATTTACATAAGAATGCAAAATAAAAAATGATATACTATTGAATATTTTTCATTAACCTCACATAATAACAAAGTTCATCTAAAATACATATTTCAACAATTCTTCCAATTAGATGAAACAAGTGAAGCTTTAACACTGTATATAAATTATAAGAACATACTTCATTTTGATGCTCTAATGCTCACAATAAATATATGAACCATTGAATTTAACAAAAATAAATTCAAAAATCTTTTTTATCTCCAATAAATTGCAACTGAAAAGTAGTTTGGCAAAGGGGAGGCGATTGAGGAGCAGTGCTGGCTGTTGAATTTGTTTGCAGAGATGGTTTGAGGAGTTGTAATGTAATATAATGGAGTTTGTAGCAGCCAGTTGGGTTAGAGGTAGTGGTGAAGTTTGTGATGGTGATGCTTGATTGATGGAAATGGGAGGAGGCAAGTTGAAATGATTGGCAGAGTTGTTGAATTTTGAAGGTGGCAGTGAGAAGTATTTGCAAGTAGGAAGTAGTTACAGGCAGTGGTGACGGAACCATGGGTATTTGGCAGAAGTGAGTAGTTGTATGATGGTTGATGATTTGTGGTCAAGTATGTTGCAGGTGATGATAGTGAGTGGTTGCAGATTTCAAGTGCGGTTGGTTTCAAGTGAATGGTTATAGGGGTGATGGATGTAGTGTGTTCAATGGGATGGTAGAAGAAATGGGATTACTACTTGTAGTGGGTGATGGCTGTGATGAGGAAGGCAGTGAGGAGGTGGTGACTGTTTGATTAAGGCAGTGTGGTTGTTGTGTTGTGATATGAGGGTAGTTTAAGTTGTAGGAGGGTGGTGTAGTTGAACTGATGAGGCAGTGACAGTGAGGGTTTAGAGGCGGTAGGTTGTAAGTTGTTTGTAATGACAAAAATATGATGTCGAAAATAGAAAATGCAATGAACAGAAAAGGTAAAAAGAAAAATTCAATTTCAATGTAATTTTTTTATAAAGGCGGTACAAATGAAAAACTGAAAAGAAATGCATAATAAATGTAATGACCCGGAATTTTCGAACCCGAAAATTCCAGATAATTATGAAAAAGAAGAAAGAGATAGAAGAAGAAGAAAAAGATCAGAAACACCAACATCTCACATTCGCAACGGATAAAATATAATAATAAATAATAACAGTTTACAAAAGAATATTACATCTGTCGATTACATTTTAATACATCAGAGTCACATATATACAGACACTGAATGTACTCAATTATCATGTCACAGATACACAACAATATTATACAGCGGAAATACTCTATACGCTCTTGCCATCCAGCTCGCCTCCTGATCTCCAGAACGTACCTGCCTGAAAATCTGTAATACTCGGTCTGACCCGAGCATTACACCAAAGTAACACCCGAGTCAGGCTGGAAACCAGTGTGAGTAAACCTATCTAACACGGAATACAAAGCATTCAACTTATATAGAACCCGGGGTAACCCTATCCAATTTTACAGGTTCACAATATGTTATAGACAAACTTATTTCACACATAAGTTTTCTAAGTGCCAAAATTCAGATCAAATAGTCCGATTTACTTAAATCATTTCATTCAAACCTATTAATTTCACATATTAATCTATTAAAAAAATTCGAAGTGGTTTCGGGTATTTCCTAATACCCGATCACGGCCCCTTCGAGTCTCGTGTCATCCTAACCCAAGTTATCCAAATGAAATACACAACATTTCATATAAGAGATATCAGCTCATTCAAAGCATCCAATACCATTCAATCATCCATAAGCAAATTTGATCACTTCCAAATTAATTCAATTGATTCTAATTGGATTTCTAACCTCAATCGCTGAGATTCATTCATTTTACAATTAATTAATTCCAAATCAAATAATTAGTCAACCCTTCATTATTCATCTTAAATAATCACCCTAGATTAATTATCCTTCAATTACATCCAAGTAATTCACTTTAATTAATTTCACGATATTAATTTTTCTTAACCATGATCAATAAGTAATCTTAATTACTTCATGAATTAATTAACCATTTTAATTACGTTAATTCTTAATTACTTATACTAATTAACTTCTCATAAGTCACTTATTATGGATTAATCAATATTAATTTATCAATCTTTAATTACATCGTTAATTATATAAATTAAGGATTTCCAATTATGTTTTAATTTGTTCTAATCTAAATTAATTACTTTAATTCAACCACAATATTATTCACTCTCGATTAATCTCACCCTGTAATTAACTATCCTTTTATTTACTTCATTAAATAGATTAATTACTCCTTTATTTAACTATCTTCATAAATCAATTGATTTATTTCACCATACAATTATATTTTCACAATTACATTAAGTAATTACTTATCAACCATCCATCGATTATTTTAAATTAAATATACTTAATAAATTAACTTAAACTTTAATTAATTGGTTCAAACCCTAAATTACTAAATTAATCACCCCGAATCATTAATTAATTGAATTAATTAATTATCCTTTTTAATTACCCTACTAGTTTGATGAATCACAAATCATTAAGCCCTTATCAACATTAAAATGAAAACATTTCCTTATTTATGACTAAGTTTAAATCAATTTAAAACCCAAATACTTCGAGTCAAACCACAATTAACTCGAGAACCAACCAAAACTAAAGCCACATCATCAGTGCACATCCAATCAATTTAAACATTCAATCAATTATTTTTAAATTTAACCATTTAAATTTAATAGAATCCAACAGAGTGAGATTTACTGACCTTTTATTTTGCGGTCCAAATCCGATCTCGATTTGTTTCCTTCAGATTTAGACCTTGTATAAACAGTTATACGATCTTATTAATATTCGAACAAGTTCAATTTCTATTTAATGAATTTCATTTTACCTAATAAGTTAATTTCAAACTGATTTTCTGTTTATAAAATATATTCTAGTTATCCAATAATTATATAAGTTAACTAAATAAATTGGACTTCCATTTTGTAAATTTAGTTTAACTAAATCTTTATTTAAACAAATAATTAAATTTTCCTAAACTAATTTCCTTTTTTTTCTTTTTTTTCTTTCATGTACATATATTATATAAACTTAGAAAAATTAAAATGAAACAAAAACTGCTCACCCAAACTGTCGACAACGAAGATGCCGCGAGACTCCCACTGTTGATCATCGAGAGAACACCACGAGCCTCTATCGAAGTAGAATTCGCTGCCACCACGAACCCGAAGTTCGAGCTCCTGAGCTTGCGTCGAAGTAACCATAAACTGCCGCGCCCTTCTCCTGCCTTCGAGAATGCAAGAGCACGTCAATGTCTCGGCTCCAACTGCTAGCCTCGAGCTCGGATTTCGACTGCCGACCCCACCTCAGACTCGAATCGATCACAACACTCTCCAATCCACATCAGCGCAAGCCGCCTCCAATAATAAAAATTCCCAAATCGATTTCGCCTCTGCTTCGTGCGTGCGTACATGAACCCATCATCGCCGCCCAAAATCGAATGGCGTGAAATCGAGCTTCCCCCTTTTTCTCACGCGACTGCGCCTCTTCGCCATCGAGTTCGAGCTTGATTAAGACCGCGTCGCCATTTTTTTCTCTTTTTTTCGTGAATATGGTTTTCTGTTTTAAAGGTTAGAGCGGGATCGGGGATAAGGTATAGGGTTAGAAATGCTTCTTGAGTACGCGTGTATACAATATAATAGAATATTGAAAATATCTCGCGTTGTATAACGCGAAATCCTGAACCCCGAATCAGACATGCTGACAGACGTTTATAAGGTTTTACCCGGATTCCGAACAAAATGAAACGTGTTTCGGAGGCTAATTTTATCGTATTCGCGAGTTGCGGAAGTAAACGATCAATTTTAAATTAAATCGATTAAAATAGATTCTAAGCATTTTGAGCTGCTAGGGTCAAATGACAACTCCGATCGCTACGAAAATTGAAATCCGATAATAACTAACTATTATGGATCCAATGAAACCGGTTTCATCAAATTCCGAGACTGTGCCTCGGAAGGCTATCTTTAAATATCGATTTGGACGATATATTATCAAAATTGAACAAATCACCTTTAAATTAAATTCCAACCATTCTATTATCTTCGGTATCATCATTATAAATTTTATAAGCCTTCAAATTATTTTTAACCGGCTTAAAATTCCATATTCAGCATCTTACCCATTTTCGAATTATATAATTCAATAATTTAATTATCAACTAAATATTAATATTTGGAATTCAAGTTAAAATTAACTTTTAAATATTTAAAATCAATATTTCATTTTAAATTGTTAAAAATTCTGAGTCGTCACATTCCTCCCCCCTTAAAAGAATTTCGTCCCCGAAATTGCTAGTTAGGAAGAATGGACTAATACCTGTTTACCTTTCCCACAAAACCAATAGTTTTATCAACATTCTACCAACTTTCTTTTATTAAAAACCCACTATCATCTCAACCAACTTCCCAAAATCTTCTATAGTTTCCAACAACATTATTTACTTTATTTATTCAAATTCTAATTTAAAATTCAAATTTTAATTATCACAACTTTCTAAAATAAATTCTAACTCTCTAAATTTCCGAAATTTTTTGCCCACGTCTCCTTTGCGCGGCTAGCTCGGTACAACTACAAAACGCCTCTACGGGCTCCCAAATTCCAAAAGAAAACAAAAGCCAAGTGGCTAGATCAAAACCCAATCCAATTTCATACAGAAATTTAAATACATACCTTTTTGTCGGGCAATTCAAATTTTCTTTTCCCTTTAATACCTGCATATCTTACTTAGCAACAATATTTGATCGTAACCATTCAAATCATTTTATACATTTCCTTACAGAAGTTTTCACATCTGCTTCTATGCAAATTAGTTTTCCCCATTCTCATACGAATTCAGGTTATTTTCAATTTTGAATATTGAATTTTATCTGTCATTTATAACTGATTCATATTAGTTTCATCTACTAATTTACTTTAATTTCAATTTGAAATCATTTTGTCGTTAACAAAAATTTTCCCAAAATTTTCAAAAAAATTCTAACTCCCAAAATTTTCAATTTTTTTTTTTTGCAGAGTCTCCTCTTTACGGAGGAGCTTTTGCAATTTGACAAGAGATATAAATATATATACATCGACCCACACGGTCGGAAAAAGCAAAAACAGTTCATATTTCCTATTTTTATTGCGTAGGCGTACCTTTATTTAGCATTTTAAGCAAGCGGCTTATTTATTTTAGCAATTAGTGCAACCAAATCCAGCCAAACGGCTTCCCGGTACCTGCACTTACTCAATTTAAATATGTAAGTGCCAAATATAGAAAATTTATTAGCATCTCACTTACTTTCAATAGCTAAACACAAGCATTACATAAACAACAAGCACCAAACGCTTTCCAAAAGCGATTTATATAACTTTAAAGCTAATTCAACTGCTTTCAACCAATTCATAAGTCATTTCATTCAATTTTAATGGTTTACAACTCAATTTCTTACATTCAATTGATTTTTAATCCAAACAAGCTCATATTCACTTCAATTAATTCTAAAACCAATTTATTTAATCTCTATTAACTCATAGAAATTTAATTACTTTTGTTTACGCCAAACGACAATTATTTTTATGCAATTTCGACGATATCCGCTTAATAAAGTATCTATTTTAGTTTATAACTACTTCAAATTGATTTCAACTCATTTTATATTTAATTCCATTTCATTTCTAATTTATTCACCAACCATTCATTGCATTTCATTTCATTTCCGCAATTATTCCATTCAAAACAATTTATTAAGCTTGGCACAATTAACTTATAAATTAATAACAATTTCCAATTTAATTTAACCCAGACTTTTATGATCTTTCACTTTTGTTCGAAGCCAACTTTTATTAATTTTAAACTTAAGTTAATTTACTTTCTTCAAATTATTTCAACTTCATAACTCAAGCTCACATCATTTGCAAATAAATTTTCTTTTTCACCTTAACTTGATTTTATTTCAATCAAATCTCATTTCAATCTACAAATTTATTTAATTAGTTATTATAAATTAAATTCCCAAATTCAGTTCATTCATGACTCATTTAACTAATTACAAGGCCATTTTCAATTTATTCTACCTACCTCGGTTTTATTCGCAATTCAAACCATTTCTATTATAGTTCATTTTCATTTCATTCGACAACACTTCCATTATATCTAATTTACTTGCAAATTTCGTTAAATGCTATTCATATCACACTTGAATTATATTCGTAATTCAAACCATCACTATTTTGATCCAACTCTATTTTTATTTTTATTTTTATACAACATCACTTTTTATTTAATTCATTATCAAATCCAAGTCGAATTCTATTCACAATTCGAATTCATTTCCAAACTCCATTATTAACTTACAACCCATTTTATTTAACTGAGTTAAATTTTATTAACATACACTATCAAATAATTATTTAGCTAATTAGCTTACCTCCAACTTTTATATCAATATTCGATTTTATTACAAAAAATTGCGTTATTAAATTTTCCTGAGTTCAATTTTATTTTATAATTCTAGTTTGGATTTTCTTTCATCTTTCTTTTTCAAAATTCCAACACTTTTATTTTAAAATTTTAGAAATGCTTTTAAATTCACATCATATTAATAAAATAGCTCTTTATAAAAATACTTCTTATAACTCGATGTCTCAACCAGTCCATCCTTTTTCTCATAGAAATTCAGTCATATCTTGATCAGGCGTAGGACTGCAAATCTATAAGTACTTGGTAAACACATTTTCAACACCCAGTGAAAATACTTGAGAAAATAATTGTATTGAAAATATAGAAAATAGTTTTTGAAAATAGAGGATATATCTTTAGTGAAAATGCTCTGGAAATCATCACTCCCATCCATGGTCGTAGTTACATCCTGGGTTACGTTGCCATCGCAGCAAAAGTCCATGTAACTGTAGGCACTCCGCGCTCCTTGATTACGCCATGGAACCCACAATAGATCGCAGTTACATTCCAGGGTTACGTTGCCATCGCAGCAAAAGTCCATGTAACTGTTGGCCCTCAGCGGCACACACGATTTTCGTTGTCAAAATGAAACTTCTCCACTCCTACATAGGTCCCAGTATACCGATATAAAATCAAACGTAGATTGTTGGCTCTCAGCGGCACATACGACTTTCGCTAGGTTACCATAGGTCACAGTTACATCCTGGGTTACGTTGCCATTGCAGCAAAAGTCCATGTAACCGTTGGCTCTCAGCGGCACACACGACTTTCGCTATAGTACACACTACTCATAATCCCTAAGAACTAGTTTTGTCCGGACTCCTCACAGGATCAACTTTAGAACCCCCCTTGGGGCTCAAGGCAGCACCACCCGGTGGCACTCCTGAGAAGTTCATTTTAAGGAAGCGCCCTTTTCCCCAGAGCCATCATCAAAACACTTTATACTATACATATAGTATCTTTCAAATCATGCACCTAGTACGATCTCATACAAAGCTCCTTTACACAAAATCGACTATCTCAAAATCGATAATTCTCAAATAGGCTTTCCAAATTCAATATTGATTTTACCCAAAAATCAAAAGCCTTTCCAAATCCAAAGGTTTCCAAAACCTTTTTCCAAATTCTTCATAAGATCCTTTATATATATATATATATATATATTAAACTTTGGATCATTTTAAACTTGTATAAAATCCCTTTTATACTTCAAAACACCTTCAAAATCCTTTTCTTCCGTCAATAGATACAACAAGGGGAGATTTATCTTATATAAAAAGGATATATAAATTTGTTTATTCAAAATCAAATATTCAAATTTGATTACTCTTTTTAATATCATTTTCGTTCAAACCCGTACGATGTACACTTATCATCCATAAGCCATACCAATCTGATCGCTCACTCGATCACATAATTTCACTTCCGAACTAGTGTCGTCCACCTGACTTCCTAGTGCAGACACAGATCTAGTTTCTTGATTAGAAACCGTCATTCTCCTTGCATAGCTATAACTATGATAGTGAATATCCAGAACCAATCAACAATCTATATCTAGGTTCGCCGTCGAAAATCGAGTGAAAAATCCCAACTCGGATCGATAAACTATCTCAAAATTCTGTCCTTGAATCTGGATCAAATCACTATGCGAATAGAATAATATACATACATCCTACGCAATTATCTTCATTGATCATTAACTAAATCAATTTCCTTTCTATTCATCCTCACTTTGAACTTTATTCACTTATTCACATTTATCTTAATCCTCATTTGGATTATCACTTCAATTCTTATCTCAGTTGGGTATCTAATCAATAACAGTTTGAACTCCGACCGGTTTATTTTTAGAAAATAGCTTGAAAATTTTAAAAAATGGGTAAGTAGTTGAAAAATAGTTATTAGTTTGCAAAATTGCTAAAAAATAGTTAACTAATTATAAAATAGTTGGAAAAATAGCTAAATAGTTTCAGAAATTTTAGATAATTGCAAAATAGTTATAAAATAGTAATTAATTTGTAAATAATTAAAAAATAGTAATTAGTTTATAAAACAGTTGAAAAATTGTTAAATAGTTCCAAAAATAATCGTAAAACAAATATAAAATAATTTGGCTTTAAAAGAAAGATTGTATTTATTAAATAGCTTGGAAGAATAAATTTATATTAAAACAATTTATATTGAAAACAGTCCAGAGTCAAACTGTTCACTTTTCCAACAATTCAATTTAAATTTCCATTTCCATTTAAATTGACTCAATTCCAATTTGAAAAACTTCAATTCCCATCGAAATTTATTTAACCCCAATTCAAGTTGAATTAATCCTGATTTCTTCCCCAATTTAAATCAAATTCCATTCGATTTTTTTTTACTTATTCAACTTTATCTACAGTTCCAAATTATTCAAATAACTTTGTACTAATTTCAAATTGAATCCGCTTCAATTTCAAAACATTTCAATTCCTTCTTGAATTTATTCCCAATTCCCATTCAAATTTTAAACCTTCAAATTAATAACCTTTCCACTTAAGTTTAAAACTTACTTCACTTTGGGTTTCACATCATATTACAAGGAAAGTTCAAAACTCAACCTTAGAGTTTATTTTCATATTTATTTCCTTTACACCAGGCTACCTTTAAATTTTAAATCACCCTTGGTTTTAATTTCAAAACAAATCCTTTAAAAATCTTCCAAACATTTCTTGTTTTAAAATAAGACTATATTCAAAATAGTCTGAATTTTATTATTGTTATTTTCTTTAACTCTTTGAAACAGTTGATTGTTTCTAGACTTAGGTTTTAAAACTTCACAATTTTAAAACCTACTTTAATTTAGAAGTTATACTCGTCTTATAACTTTACTTCATTTGGCATACTTAATAACAAATATATCATTATTAAACACAATAACTATTTATGGTAATACCCAAGGTTATCATATCTAGATACCAATTCCTTTTTATATTATTCTTACTTCTATAAATTCAAGATTAAATTTTAGTTTGAATCCATTTCAAACTTACCTTTATTTAATTTTAATTTGGTTGTATTTCTGTTTTTACTTAATTTAATTCCAATTCAAGATTTCAATTTGGTTGTATTATATTACTTCTTAATTTAACTTCAATAATTTATCAACCAATCACCTTAATATTTATTAGAAGGAAATATTGCTTTATATATCAAAATATATTTTATATAAAACCATTTAAAAAATTTATATAAGAAAATAACAAGTACGCTATCATATATATATATATATATATATATATATATATATATTCTCAACTCATTCTAGAGTACTACAGACTCTATCAAATGAGTAATCCCCACCAGAGCCAAGGTTCTCGCTTAACCTTTCAGCTCTGATACCAACTGTAACGACCCGGAATTTTCGAACCCGGAAATACCAGATAGTTATGAAAAAGAAGAAAGAGATAGAAGAAGAAGAAGAAGAAGAAGAAAAAGATTAGAAACACCAACATCTCACATTCACAGCGGATAAAATATAATAATAAATAATAACAGTTTACAAAAGAATATTATATCTGTCGATTACATTTTAATACATCAGAGTCACATATATAAAGACATTGAATATACTCAATTATCATGTCACAGATACACAACAATATTATACACGGAAATACTCTATACGCTCTTGCCATCCAGCTCACCTCCTGAGCTCCAGAACGTACCTACCTGAAAATCTGTGTCTGACCCGAGCATTACACCAAAGTAACACCCGGGTCAGGCTGGAAACCAGCGTGAGTAAACCCATCTAACATGGAATACAAAGCATTCAACTTATTTAGAACTCGGGGTAACTCAAACAAATTTTACAAGTTCACGATATGTTATAGACATAACTTATTTCACACATAATTTTTCTAATTGCCAAAATTTAGATCAAATAGTCCGATTTACTTAAATCATTTTATTCTAACTTATTAATTTTACATATCAATCTATAAAAAATTCAAAGTGGTTTCGGGTATTTCCTAATACCCGATCCCGGCCCCTTTGAGTATCGTGTCATCCTAACCTAAGTTATCCAAATGAAATACACAACATTTCATATCAGAGATATCAACTCATTCAAAGCATCCAATACCATTCAATCATCCATAAGAAAATTTGATCACTTCCAAATTGATTCAATTGATTCTAATTGAATTTCTAACCTCAATCACTCAGATTCTTTCATTTTACAATTAATTAATTCCAAATCAAATGATTAGTCAACCCTTCATTATTCATCTTAATTAATCACCCTGGATTAATTATCCTTCAATTACATCCAAGTAATTCACTTTAATTAATTTCACGATATTAATTTTTCTTAACCAGGATCAATAAGTAATCTTAATTACTTCATGAATTAATTAACCATTTTAATTACGTTAATTCTTAATTACTTATACTAATTAACTTCTCATAAGTCACTTATTATGGATTAATCAATTTTAATTTATCATTCTTTAATTATATCGTTAATTATATAAATTAAGGATTTCCAATTATGTTTTAATTTGTTCTAATCTAAATTAATTACTTTAATTCAACCACAATATTAATCACTCTCGATTAATCTCACCCTATAATTAACTATCCTTTTATTTACTTCATTAAATAGATTGATTACTCCTTTTTTTAACTATCTTCATAAATCTCTTGATTTATTTCACCATATAATTATATTTTCATAATTACATTAAGTAGTTACCTATCAACCATCCATCGATTATTTTAAATTAAATAAACTTAATAAATTAACTTAAACCTTAATTAATTGGTTCAAACCCTAAATTACTAAATTAATCACCCCAAATCATTAACTAATTGAATTAATTAATTATCCATTTTAATTACCCTAGTATTTTGATGAATCACAAATCATTAAGCCCTTATCAACATTAAAATGAAAACATTTCCTTATTTATGACTTAAGTTTAAATCAATTTAAAACCCAAATACTTCGAGTCAAACCACAATTAACTCGAGAACCAACCAAAACTAAAGCCACATCATTATCAGTGCACATCCAATCAATTTAATCATTCAACCAATTATTTTTAAATCTAACCATTTAAATTTAATAGAATCCAACAGAGTGAAATTTACTGACCTTTTATTTTGCGGTCCAAATCCGATCTCGATTTGTTTCCTTCAGATTTAGACCTTGTATAAACAGTTATACGATCTTATTAATATTCGAACAAGTTCAGTTTCTATTTAATAAATTTCATTTTACCTAATAAGTTAACTTCAAACTAATTTTATATTTATAAAATATATTCTAGTTATCCAATAATTATATAAGTTAACTAAATAAATTGGATTTCCATTTTGTAAATTTAATTTAACTAAATCTTTATTTAAACAAATAATTAATTTTTCCTAAACTACTTTCCTTTTTTTTCTTTTTTTTCCTTTCATGTACATATATTATATAAACTTAGGAAAATTAAAATAAAACAAAAACTGCTCACTCAAACTGTCGACAACGAAGATGCCGCAAGACTCCCGCTGTTGATCATCGAGAGAACACCACGAGCCTCCATCGAAGTAGAATTCGATGCCACCACGAACCCGAAGTTCGAGCTCCTGAGCTTGCGTCGCCGTCACCATAAACTGTCGCGCCCTTCTCCTTCCTTCGAGCATGCAAGAGCACGTCAATGTCGCGGCTCCGACTACTAGCCTCGAGCTCGGATTTCGACTGTCGACCCCCACCTCTGACTCGAATCGATCACAACACTCTCCAATCCACATCAGCGCGAGCCTCCTCGAATCCTCAAAATTCCCAAATCGATTTCGCCTCTGCTTCGCGCACGCGTATGCGAAGTCATCATCGCGGCCCCAAAATCGAATGGCATGAAATCGAGCTTCCCCCCTTTTCTCATGCGACTGCGCCTCTTTGCCATCTAGTTCGAGCTCGATTAAAACCCTGTCGCCATTTTTTTCTCTTTTTTTCATGAATTTGGTTTTTCGTTTTAAAGGATAGAGAAGGGTCGGGGATAAGGTATAGGGTTGGAGAAGCTTCTTGAGTACGCGTGTATATAATATAATAGAATATTGAAAATATCTCGCGTTGTATAACGCGAAATCCCGAACCCCGAATCAGACATGCTTACAAACGTTTGTAAGGTTTTACCCACATTCCGAACAAAATGGAATGTGTTTCGGAGGCTAATTTGATCGTATGCGCAAGTTACGGAAGTAAACGATCAATTTTAAATTAAAGCGATTAAAATAGTTTCTAAGCGTTTTGAGCTGCCAGGGTCAAACGACAACTCCGATCGCTACGAAATTTGAAATCCGATAATAACTAACTATTACGGATCCAATGAAACTAGTTTCATCAAATTCCGAGGCTGTGCCTCGGAAGACTATTTTTAAATATCGATTTAAACGATATATTACTAAAATTGAACAAATCACCTTTAAATTAAATTCAAACCATTCTATTATCTTCAGTATCATCATTATATATTTTATAAGCCTTCAAATTATTTTTAACCGGCTTAAAATTCCATATTCAACATCTTACCCAATTTTGAATTATATAATTCAATAATTTAATTATCAAGTAAATATTAATATTTGGAATTGAAGTTAAAATTAACTTTTAAATATTTAAAATCAATTAATTATTCATTTTAAATTGTTAAAAATTCTAGGTTGTCACAATAAACACAAGTGAAAGCAAATGCAATTTTTTTTAAACGACAGTGCAAATGCACATATATGTACACAAGAACAAGACTGCATCAAGTAACCAAGTCAAGTAGGCTGTACATATATGTATGCAATTTGAAGCAGTAAAACTCCAATGCAGACCAGTGAACAGCAAGTAGCCAAAGGAACAAGCCAGTGTGACGACAATACATATAGACCAGACAAGGGCATAGAGATGACACAATGTACACATATAAAACTGTGGACAATGCAATGTACAAGTGCATGAACTTCTATTTGATCAAGTCAGAGTAATACAATTACAAAAAATCAAGTGATGCATCAGTGAAACAACTCAGACAATATACGCAATGACTAGAGCACAGATATACAATAACCAGTGCAAAGTGGTGCACATGTAACCTGAGCCGAGACAGGAAAACCAGTTCATATATGCAACTATACTTCAACTCAAGCAGTGGATAGGAAACTCAACAAAGATCAAGTGAACAGCATAACCATACCATAATGCATCAGATGTCAAGACCACGAACATACCACATGAAATCATGAAACAGTAGTGTCAGTGACAGTACCGAAGTCATCAAAAGACACAGAGGCAAAAATCAACAACCAGGATGCAAGTTCGAACAACTTCAAAAATCATGGAACCGCAGTCATGGGACGACAAGTAGAAATCGAACAAGTCAAATTCCAACATGTTACAGAGATGAAATAAATCAATATCTTTATGAAGTAGTTTTTACAACACATATCAAAGCCATAATTATCAAGTAAACAACTGCAGTTCAATATCAAAGCACTGGCCGAATTCAAGTTACAGAGAAAAAATCGAAGCCGTGGTGAGCAAGGCAATTCAAAGCCGTGAGTATCAAGTAAAATAAAAATATACGAAGTGACAAAGTCAGAAATCATCTCAAGCAATCAAAAAAAATCGAACGGGCAGAACATAGTAGAAGAAAAATTCAAATAAAGGAGAATATAGGAATTAAAATCCTATTTAACCCAAATCATCATTGGTCGTAAAAAGCATTCGAGTTCGAAGCTAAACAGAGAACAATAAATCAACAACTCGAATCGAGTTCGAGTCAAGGCAAAACAATAGTGCATTTAGAAGATATAATTCACATACCAGATTCGTTGATTCGAACTCAATACTGGAAGAAGCCATGGACGAGCGCAAAGAGAAGAAAGCATCGATTGACAAAGCTAAGGGACATAAATCATCATTCGATCGAGATACTAACGTCGGCGCTTTTAGAAACCCTAATTTATTTGAAGAGAAGACGAAAGAGAATGAGTTGTCACTTGCAAAAGAAAACAACCAATATAATAAAGGGGCCTGAGTGGACCGATATAATAAAGGTTATTACAACGGGCATTTTTGACCATTGTAAAGTTGGCATATATTATAACGGGCCTAAGCGGACCATTGTAATAGCCCTCTATTACAACGGGCAACCAATTCTCGTTATAAAAAGAGCATTGTATATGGCATCTTTTACAATGGGCCTGAGTGGACCATTGTAATATCCTTCTATACGACGGGCAACCAATGCCCGTTGTAAAAAGGGCGTTGTAATAGGGTATTTTTGTTGTAGTGTTTTAGTATTTTGTATAATTCTTGTATTCAATGTCTCTTCATATTGCAGAGGTTATCGTTCATTCTCTTCATCCTAATTGTGCCTAAGGTACATTCACTCTTGTACATTCTATTTCCTTTCCAAATGGTTAAATCATTAAAAAAGAGAACCTTACTACAAGATCTTAATGAACTCTTTATGTAAGTATATTTGGTCATCCTTAACATTTAAGGATATCAAATAAATTGCACTTTATGTAAATTGATCAAACTGATGTTCAATGACTGAATTCCTAGATTCATCTTGTAGCTTTTGGTCTGGTGCTATATGTAACAAAATAAGATTATTATTGCAATCATGTTGAATGCATGATCTCCCATCATGTTATACTTGCTCATTTCGATTGAACTAATTTCATCGAGGTTTCATACATTATGAATCGGAGCTATTCACTATATAACATTTATATTTGATCGAATATGGATCAAATGTCCACATTCTTGTGTTGCTTTTAGAGTTCGAAAGTCATAGAAGACAATACACAGTCTCAAGCAAATAAACACCTAAGTGATCGAGGTATGAATGTATTGGTAGTTGTATAATTAATGCTTCTATGGGCCTCGAAGTGACAGCATGCCAAAAGATTTATTGCATAGTGTATGTTGTATATGACAATGTCAATCATTAATTCATATCATTTGTATATTTTAATTGATAAAAACTTTATCGACTAAATTAGTCGCACAAATTTTCAAGGCAAATGATTTAATTTTATACAATATATATTCTTACAGTATTAGAAAGGTTAAATGTGTTAATTTCATTTTTCTAATAAGGCTTCCACTATATTTTTATATTTCTCAAAACATAAAGAGAAATATAAAAGTCTTTCTAATTCATTAATGAGTGTTAGCACTTGCTTGCCTTGGGATTTTGACCTTGAAGAATATCGACAATCATAAGCCTACAAGGGATGGATAACACATATATTATTTATCAGTTAGTATTTGATTGATTAAAATATCTTAACTAAAATAATTAATTTCAAAATTTTATATTTATTTACCTTAAACGTTTTAAGGTAAATATAGATACATATGTATACCTATATACATACATACATACATACATACATACATACATACATACATACATACATACATACATACATATATACGAGTATGATGGCACGTCCGTTGGACGTGTTTCAAGAAGGAGGGGTGAAATTTCTTGCTGAGACTAATGTCAATAGCTTGGACTTGGACATATGATGGCACGTCCGTTGGACGTCTTTCATGTCTACCAAAATGCTGAGACTAATGTCAATAGCTTGGACTTGGACATATGATGGCACGTCCGTTGGACGTCTTTCATGTCTACCAAAATGCTGAGACTAATGTCAATAGCTTGGACTTGGACATATAGATAATAAATGTCACAGCTTACTTGCAAACAAAATTATACATTTATGTTAGCTTGCCGCTTGTTCATAAATCTAACGAAACCGATGGGAAGTGTTGTATTTCTCCAGCTTCCTAAATTGAAAGTAGTATGACAAAGAAGCATCAACATAAATAATATTGCCCCCAAGTTAGCCAGATGGGGCATAACAGATTGAAATCTTTTTGAACAACAAAAGAGAGTAGAAGCCGGGTCAGCACAGATAGGAATGTAAGTTTTGGGTGAAGAGTTTTTTAACTGCTATTAGTGTGTAAGAAGTAGGTCGGGTAGTCGCGTAGGCCTAGAAGAGTCAAGACATGTTCATTGCTGGATATTAGATCCAAAAGGAGTCGGGATGTGCTTTTCTATTGTTCATACTTTACACATAGAATGTGGACACTTCTACAATTATGAATGGAACTTTCAGCAAGCTTATTTTGCTGTTCATGAACCAAATGTCAATGACTAACATGAAAATATTGAAACAGAAAAATAATACGTGTCCTATTATTATAAATGTATATCCATAAATTTTCAACTACTTTTACACCTGTTTCGAAAAATATAATTACCATAATATCATTAAGCAAGCATAAAACTATAGTCCAGATAAGCTTGTGGGTTTCACATGCCGTACGTCAAATATTGGCTTATAAATGTACATAGAAATAAAAGTATAGGCATTGCTAGAGAGAAAATAGTACTATTGAATTCCAAACAAACTCCATACACTGATCAGGCAAATTATTAAAATATGTGATATAAGAGGTCCTATGTACTGATAAATGTCACATATGAAAAAACTTACTAACAAATCCTGTGACCAATATAATAACGATATAGATCAAATCCTCCCCACAACTCTTTTATTTCAATCAACTCCAATGACTGACTTTTAACTTCTTCATCGCTAGTATCTTCATTGATGGCCTCTCAATCTCTTGATTTTCCTAATCTGTCAATCACCCATATATTAGTGCAATAGAAACAATAAATTAACTTAAATTAAGTAAAATGAATGCCAACAATAAGCACATATAATTTCCATATTCTGTTGACGCTTCTCATTTGAAACGTTACAGAGTTCAGTCGGTCTAAGATATATGTTGCCCAAAAAGACTATTGGTCTTAATCCCAATTGTCAACCCAAAAGTGGAGCCTTTTAGTTTCAAGAGGCGAAAGGGCAAGTCAAGCGTGGAAGTTAGACTATAGATATTGTTGGATATATAATGTGAATTACAGTTAGTCGTATTGCGTAGAAACAATTTTTTTAATACCCCTCTTTATTGTATTTAGTGGTTAATGTAAATAAATTTACTATTTTAAGAGAATGACATAAAACAGTATGATCGGTGTTACCATAGTATTACTACCTCAAGTCTTGGATTACCAATCCATTTCTTCAGATCATACTTTGAGACCATAAAGAAGCAATCCACATCTTTAGTATGAGAAGAAACACTACATCTTTCAATTCTTCTCAATGCATCTTTCCATTCAACTCATAAAAGATTTTCCACTTCCTTTTATTTTTTAGTGAAATGAGACAATCTATGCACTACTAAGATTAACATGCTTCAACATATAGTCTTTCCTATTATAATTGGAGCTAGTGAAGAGAAAAATAATAATGAGTAAGGCTATTCAAACCATGGTAAAGACTTAATTTTTAACCACGTTTTGAAACAGAACCAAAATGTCGACTGCTCTTCATTGTAGGCAGAAACTTGGTGTCGTTTATCATGAACAAATATTCATTTCATCATTATAGATGGCATCGAGTTGCTGATTGCAGTGAAAAGTGGATGTCATTTTGTGTCGTTTGAAAATGTAGGTAAAAATAAGTTTACTACGATGGTAATAGCATTGCTCAATAATAATCTGCTATTAAATGAATGAATATCGGGTATGCCACGGGATTACATGGCTCTTATCTGCTGCATAATATATTTACATAATAATTATCATTTAGATTAAGAGAGATAACACCTTCAAACTTGGTGGGTACTCTCTGCTTGGTGGCTACTTAAACAGACTTAAGGGATCACATGCAAGATGCTTCGTGATGAAAAAGCTGAAAATGCATGCTAATAGCGTGCTCGATGTCAGTTTTAATTCTACTACATAGTGACTCGGTTAGGCTTACATGGAGAAAGAATACCGAAGGCTTTATCATTGATATGGTAGCATTAGGTAGTCTAAACCACTGAAGGGAAAACCATAGTTTAGCTATTATTTCGAACATTTTGACCCTATATTAGGAAGGCTATAAATGCTTCTTTTGTCTCTGTTGAACATCACTACTCTCCTTTAGCATTAGAAAATTTCAGTGACAAATGGGAAGGAAAATAGAAATAAATGAATGAATGTATTTATTTATTATTTTTATATATGTGACCATAAATAACGGATGTTAAAAGTTTTGAAACTTGGGTGATTTACAATGTCCTTTGGATTGCAATAGCTACTACTGGAATAAGAGCTAGATATTTTACAATCAGTCTTTATACACACACGCGCGCACACACATACATACATAAGTGTATGTGTGTGTGCACGTGTATTATTAGGATGATTAGAACATATATTAGTTTCCATAATAATTCAACTATTTAGGTGAAGCATCCACCAAATTTGCCAACATTAAGCACAACAATAGCAACAAAGATGACTATGTTTGCTGATCATAACTTAAACTTACAAATAATAACCAATTCTTTCTTTTTAGTATGTGTGCGTAAAAACTGAACGAATAAAAACTGAAAATTTCCTGGAATTGCAACCCAATCTATTTAATTCCCGTATTGGACCTAGTTTTCTAGTATATGTTCAAACTCTAAATATATTGCCAATTATAATTCAAAATGTGAAATACATATAGCTTAAACAATCAAATCCGTAAATAGTTAAATATCAAAAAACATTTTATTGGGAACAAAACTATAAAGATCGAAAAACTGATGTTGTCAGCTCATAGTCTATTGAAATGAAATCATATAAAGCATAAAACATAAAATACTTACAAAAAACGGCGTGTTCTTTAAATATTAATCTGTCAATCACTTCCAGAATGTACTTCTGAAGCAATATTTGTATGCATATGATTGCATAGCTTCAACCAAGGGTAGTAAAGATTATGTCTTTATAAAGTTGATAAACCTGTTCCATTCATGGTTTCGCTGGACAAAATTACACACAATTTAACTAACCTGAAGCTTAAGAGAGCAAAAAAAGAATAATAAAAGTAGCAGTCAAAAAAGGGGAATATAATTAAAGAAATGAAGTTTTATGGACATGCGTGTCTGTATGGAAAATTTATCTAGCATACTTACTATACACCTGATAACCTATATACATGTTTGTTGTGTTGGTATGATGATTGCATAAAGTTGGTTTGACAAAAATGAAACAACCAATATTATTATTTTCAGACAAAGCAAACATTATTGTCTAGGAATGAATACCCCAAAAAATGAAAAGGAAATATTGGAAGACAAACATGACATTAATTTTGGTCATTGTTACATACACTGACTAAACAAAAGTTTAAGTTACTGGCGAAGAGAAGTTGCATACCTTGCATACTGAGCCAAGACCTCCACTTAATAGAACTCCCACGCCAATTGTTTGATGAAGAAGTAAGCAGTTTACACCAATCAAATGTCCAAGCGTTGAAAATTTAAGCACTATAATTAAGAAAGTTTGAGAAGTTAGGTTGACTGAAAGAATAAAGATGTTCCACAATGGTATTATTGTCAAGGCTTGATGATTTGATGACCAATTTAAGAATACATGATTTTTATATAAACAATGTGAATAAAGTTTTACAAAATCACCCAACCAAAGAAACATACACAAAGTGTTAAATCGACTGAACTACAACATAGCCATCCATTAATGCAAACATCCAACTCTTACTTATTCCAGAAACAACCTCGAATAGTTCCAAACCCATTGGATAACTTGCTTGGAAGTGAATGGCAGAGAAGGATCCAATCTTCCATTAATGGAGCAATTCGAGTTGGTTAAGCTAGCATAATTTGTGGCCAAATACATGGAAGGATGAAGGATGTGGTGCCAAAGTTCAGAAGACCGTCGGCTGTTGCATGATAGGCAGGAGTTCACCATGCTTCCAATTACCACCTTATCACCAACCTTGCATTTGGCTACATTGATACCCACTGCAGTTGCAATTTCCCACTATTTCTTCCCTGTATATAGAAATTTATTTAACCAAATACTATTTATTTGAAATGAAATAAAGCTTTGAATGTAATAGTTGGTGTTTTTCCAATCATTTTATACACAATGATGGTCGGATGACAATTTTGACAGTAAAAAAACTTCAATTTGGTATCCTCATCTCGGTTATTCCTCTGAAAAGGTAAACCGTTGTTATTCACAGATGAATAACTACTTAATGATAGTATTAGTAACTACAATTTCAATAACATATTAATAACTACTTAATGAAGATACATGTCACAGCGAAGTATTTTGATATGTACAAATGCGATTTGGCAGCCAAAATCAAAATGAAGAATAAAATAGCTGTGATATAATTGTGGCACATAATACAATCAACAGAAACACCATATTTCCAAAACTAATGTATAACTAAGTTATACCTTTGTAAAAGCTCTAATAACCTTGGAGGATTCTTTTACAATGGAAAAAAGAAACTAAACCCACAACTGCAAATCCTGTATGACCAAGTTATGCTCATCAGGAGTGAGAGAGCTTTTAGGGGCTGCGTTGGCGACCATGATACTTTTTCCCATTGTTGGTCTTGTGGCACTTATGAATGATGTGTGAAGGGTGTGAACCTATTTTAAAAAGTAAGCAATAAAAACAATTACATTTAAACATGCTAAAATCACAATGGATCGGTAAAAACAGGGTTTAAGTGAGAAAATATTTTTTGGATTTTAGTAATACTCACCGTGGCCCATAAGCCAACAACCACCAACTGTCTTTACTCTATCTCTAATGGTATATCATGCTGTCATTTCCTCTACCATCTTGTCTATCTGGGATGGGAATCTCCTGTTAAAAGGACAAAAACAATATTCGGTTTACTATATTAGGATTTACTATATTTTTATCTACAACAGTAGAAAATAGAAAAATAAATTGGCATTATTAACTAAAGGTATAGAAAAATATTGATTGTGAAGTCATTAACCGATTGAATTATAACCTATAGATTGCATTAGATGTACAAAATTCTAATACATGTTACTAAGGATCATCCAAAATGACCATTCACATCTGATTAAAATAAAGGATTTTCCATAAGTCGTACCTGAATTTGAGATCGTTTGTTATAGATAAAAGCATTATTGATTGTCCTGCATTTTCAAACTCACAAATTAAGGGAATACAAATATCATTAAACTCATTAAAGAGTATACCTTTTTGAAGAAAAATATGAGGGGCGGTGGATGGTTGGGAAGAATCCAATGAGAAAATGGTCTTGCTGATGAAACTTGCTCATTGCAAACTGGAATGTCAAGAAGCATGAACTAAGCAGATAAAGGAATTAGAGGCAAAGAAAGGGGAAATAAGAGAGGGCAAGGAAAATTGTAAGAAACCAAATCAGTAAAGTAGGCAGTAAATTTGAGAGCTTATCTAGAGGAATATAGGCGAACCACTGATTGGGTGGCTAAGTTAGCGGTGGGAAGCAAAGGAATGATAGGCTGATTTAGTATCCTGATGGTGGACAACCATCGTCGCGGCAGATCGCGTCTACGCAGGCATTACAGCAGAAGGAAGTGAAGAATAGAGTGTATTCAGCTTAGCTCCATCGTTTTGAGAAATAGAAAAAGGGACGTGACAAAGTTTTCAGCGGAGAAGATAAGGGGAGCAAATGAAAAACGAAGTGGGAGAAGGGAAGGGAAGAAAACAATAGAGTAAGTTGGAGAGTCGTGCGGGTTGGGGAACATGGGTAGAGGTAGTGGTGGAAATACGAAAATGCCCTAGCAGAATTGTGTAGTCGGAAGTTCAATTGGGGGCAGTATGGGCAGTCAGAAAAAGGCTTCACTTTGACCGGTTGACCCAAGGTTTTGCTTCATAGTGTATATATATATATGTATGTATGTATATGTTTTAATTCATTTAACTTACTTTTAATTAATCAATTTTTTAATTGATCCACTTAATTAACATAAAATTTCAAAATTAATTAATTAAGTTTTTAAAATGGTTTTGATAAATATTTTATAACATTTATAAAAAAATTCACACTTTAAAATTATACTTTAAATTTAAAATATTATTTGAATATTAAAACTAGATAGTGAAAACTAGCCTAAGGCTCAAAATCAATTCAAGCTTTTATTTTGGGGTAACCTTTAGACTTACTTCATTTTTCAAGCCAGGCCAGGCCAATAGTCAAGTAAGGTAGAGTACTTGATTACCCAACCCCAACCCTAGACAGTATCTTTCTAGACACCCAAATAAATAGTAAGCCTTAACAAATTATCCCTAATATTGCTAATTTAGACCGCATGGGCTATTGGGCGTTGATATCATTGAAGAAACTAAGTCGAATCGTAGTAGGTTAAATAGGTGAATTTTAAAAAATAATTGTGACAACCCGAAATTTGGCGGTATTATTTTAATAAGTTTTTAATCTGATAAATTAAAAATACGAACTTATATTTGTTTTATAGGTATATGTGAGTAATTTGGAAGGGATTATGATTTGCAATTTAAAATAAAGCCTTTCCAAATTAATGAAAATAAAATCTATCTTGTTCACATTTAAATTAAATATAAATTTTATTATATATATATATATATATATATATATATATATAAAATCTATATACACTTAACTATTACATAATAAACTATGTAATCTTGCATTTACATTATTCTTCAGTCTGTTCACAATCTTTCATATACCACCTTTTATTTCCTTTTCGTTCAACAAAAACAAAACTGCATATAAAAAAAAAAGATAATTACAACCTGAAACTAAACTCTACAACTTGATCATCATATTCAAACTTAACTTTATACATAAATGCAAAATATCTTTGTACCAAAGATAAGAATCAGCTAATATTAATTACATGTTAACAAATTTGAAGACAAGCATTTAAGAGTAGCATGACATATTGTCCTTTCTAATATACAAAAGAAATCTTCTCAGTACAAAAATGGGTTCAGCCGAAATATGTAAGTATCATTTCATCTTTACAGTAACTAGAAAAATCTAATATGATTAATACAAGTTGAAGCTTGTACTAGAAGACACTATTTTGTCTAGAGATGTTTCTATATATATACACATCATATTATCAGTTCGTTTACAAAAACTTAGAAGAAAACCTGAAAAAAAAATATTTACCTTATAAACTCAAACAAAATCAACAACAAAGCTGGGAGGCTTTCAAGAATTCAAACTGCAGTGCTTCAATATGGAAGTTGTTCCTGGTTCAGATTGTTTCAAGGTGAGTAAACAACCTGTTCTTAAGATTGAAGTTAAACTTAAATCGTGTATGTATGGTATGATTTGAGAGTGCTTGGTTGAGTATCATTCCAGATTTGTCTCTGTCACATATATATATGCTGTGTATTACTTGTCCTCTCTGTTTGGGTTTCAGAATAGAAAATCAACACAGAAGTCGACAATCACTTCATTTAACCATTATTAGACTTTGAAGTTTAAACAAAACAAGTTGGTTTATATGTGATTGAGATCTGAAAATATTTTTCAAGTAGAATATTGTTTGGTAGGAACTACAAAAATTCATTTTTTTTAAAGGAAAACATAACTTTATGATATTTCTGAATGTCAGGAAACTTGAATTAAATTATATAGCTTGAATTGTTATCAAAAGAAATAGGAATTGTTCTCTGTTCAAAATAAAAAAAAATTGCAGGTGAGTAAACATCAGTTTTAAAGTCTTAATTTTGATTAAAATCAGTAAAGATGATTCCTTTATTATATGGTATTGTATATGTTTTACTTTGAATATAATTCTGTGTATATCTAGGCCACTCTGCATATTGTTCTTCTCTGTTATGAATTACAGGCTGATTATCATTCAAACTCGAATTTGTTTTTAACTGATCCTTGTAAACTTTAAGTTTCAATTAAACAAGAAGTTTAAATCTTAATCAAGGTTTCTCAAAGCTGACTCAAACTATGTTTGTGGAATATACATTGGAATCTTGTTTACAGGAAATCAAGCAATAGATTGATAAATCCAGTTATTATAAAAAGCTATTTCAAACTTATAACATGAATGCTTACTGGAAGTGACGCAGCGGATTAATCAAAATAAACTTCAATCGGTGAAAGTAGCAATCGGTGGATTGATGAATACCAAAATGCCCAAATTCGTTGATCGGAAGATACCGAATTCTAGCTATCTCAAACACGTTGATAGCGCACTATACCATGTTCCAAGATCTACGATTCTTCGTACGTTGATCTAGCGCACTAGATACCGTGAATCGGCTTCTACGATCGTTGAATCGAGCGCACTCGATTAACCGAAAGAGGAGATAGGAGATTACACTCAACTACCAATTTAAGAAGAAAGCACACAGCAATCAACAAGAAATTTTATTCCAAAAATCAACCCCCTGAAATGTACAACTCACTCCCTATTTATAGCATTTTTGACAACCCTGACCCTTAAGTCGTACACGGCTTACGACTTACCATAAGTCGGCACCGACTTAACACAAACGACTCAGCCCCTCTACGACACAGCACAATGCAACGACTCAAACATGGCCGACTTAATCTCGTACGACCTAACACACAACTGACTTAAGAAAATACAACACAACACCCATTCATAGGTCGACCACGACTCAACTTACACGAATCATCACCTTTACATACATGACCGACTCAAGGACTTAACGCCTCAACACATCACTTAGGTCGTATGCGACCTAACGACCTACGACTCAAAGAACAAACGACTCAAAACAATTACATCACAATATACGACTCATCGTTACATGCGACTCAACAAACCCAGTATTTACATACCAGCTCGTAACACAACATATACAACTCAACCTATGTCGTGAACGACTCACGACTCAACTAAGGACCGACTCAAGACCCACATACTCAAGCGAGCCGCATCTTAAGATCCATGCGCATTCCTCTCTTGTGGCTTGTTAACTCGGATACGACTCAAATCTCCTTCTTTAGCTCGGTCTCTTCCCCCGTGTCCCCTCTGGCCTCCAGTTGAGTCGTGTATGACTCAATTCCTCCATGTTGAGTCGTGGACGACTCAATTCTTCCATTCGACTTAAAGCTTTGTTTCTTATCTCGTGACAACTTAGGTCGTATACGACTTATGCCTTCGCTTTCTGATCTGCTAAGTCGTGAACGACTTAAACTCCCACTAAGTCGTAACTTCCTTTCCTCTGCTCTGTTAAGTCATAGCTCTTTCCTCCAATCTTGGTTAAGTCGTAGACGACTTAAAACTTCCTTATTAACTCGCCGCTTCCCCTTAGGTCGTAGACGACTCATGCCACTTACTTGCAATCCGTTGACCCAGGTCTGAGCTGCATCATCTTCCCCTGGTTGCGAAAAATTCGACCTCGAATTTGTAAACTCTTCCGCCTCAGATTGTTCATCCCCATAATATGGTACAAGATGCTTAACATTGAACACATCAGAAGTGTATACGTCCTCTGGTAGCTTCTACTTATAAGCATTTTCATTGATCCGTTTCACAACTTCTACAGGACCAATTTTTCTGGCTTTCAACTTATTATAAGCGCCCATTGGAAAACGATCCTTCGTTAACACAGCATACACCAAATCACCTTCGTTAAATTCTATATTTCGTCGCTTTAAATCTGCAGCTCGCTTATACTTCTCATTTGCTTTCACCAATCGTTCCTGAACGATTCTATGACATTCAGTTAATTCATCAATAAAATCAACAGCTTGTTTAACTATCCCCTTCGGTTGTGGTACTACCGTTAAGTCCAACGGTCCCCTGGGTAAATTTGAATATACAATCTGAAATGGACTGAATCCTGTACTACGATTCACTGCATGATTATGAGCAAACTCTGCCTGGCATAACTTCATGTCCCAATTCTTCGGATTGTCCTGTACAAGACATCGTAACAAATTTCCCAACGATCTGTTAACAACTTCTGTCTGTCCATCTGTTTGCGGATGATAAGCGCTGCTAAATTTCAACTTCGTTCCCACCATCTTCCACAAACTAAGCCAAAAATGGCTCAAAAATCTAGTATCCCGATCAGAAACAATAGATTCTGGTAAACCATGCAATCGATACACCTCCTGAAAGAATAATTGTGCCACTCGAACTGCATTCCCTGTCTTCTTGCAGGCAATAAAATGTGCCATCTTCGAAAATCTGTCCACCATAACAAATATAGAATCATTCCCCCTTTGAGCTCTAGGCAAACCCAAAACAAAATCCATGCTGATATCAACCCATGGTTTAGATGGTACAGGTAACGGCATATACAACCCCGCATTGGTTGCAGTTCCCTTCGAAACCTGACATATATGACATCTCTCCACAAACCTTTCAACCTCCCTCCTCATTGACGGCCAAAAGTAAGATTGAGAAATCAAATGCAATGTACGATCATGGCCCACATGTCCTTCCTCATGCAACTCTTTGATAATCTTCAATCTCAAACTGCCCTCTGGAATACATAATCGATTTCCTTTAAACAAGAATCCATCCACTAACACAAATTCATCAGAATTCCCATCCTTAACTTTTTCAACAAACTTTGCAAAGTAAGGATCCTCCTCAAACAATTCTGGTAATAATTCAAACCCTGTCACCTCAACTTTCATTGTAGTCAACAAATGGTTCCTTCTACTTAAAGCATCAGCCACACGATTCGTCACCCCAGATTTGTGCTTAACAACAAAGGTAAATTGCTGTAAATATGCAATCCACGATGCATGTCTCGCTGAAATCTTATCCTGCCCCTGTAAATGCTTCAACGCCTCATGATCAGTGTAAAGAACAAACTCTTTCTGAAATAGATAATGCCTCCAATGTTTAACAGTTTGCACAACAGCGTAAAACTCGACATCGTATGTACTATATCTCAGCTTTGCCCCTGATAACTTCTCACTGAAATAAGCAACTGGCCTCCCACTCTGACTCAACACTCCTCCAATCCGTACTTTTGATGCATCAGTGTGTAGTTCAAACAACAACTGAATATCTGGTAATACAAGAATTGGCGCTGTCGTCAAAAGTTCTTTGATTCGTTCAAAAGCAACCCCCGCTTCCTTCGACCAAGAAAACTGCTTCCCTTTCATACAATCAGTAACCGGTGCCATCACGCTACTGAAGTGTGGAATAAACCTTCGGTAGAATGATGCCAATCCATGAAAACTTCTAACTTCAGTGATAGTTCTCGGCTGTGGCCAATTTCTAATAGCTTCAACTTTACTCTAGTCCACCTGGATTCCCTTCTCAGATACAACATATCCCAAAAATAACACACTTCTCGTCATGAACACACATTTCTTCATGGCTGCATAAAATTGTTCTTCACGAAGAATAATTAACACCTTTCTCAAATGCTCTACATGCTCCTCCGTACTTCTGCTATATATCAGAATATCATCGAAATAAACCACCACGAACTTCCCAATGAATGGTCTAAAGATTTGATTCATCACCCGCATGAATGTACTCGGTGCATTTGATAAACCAAATGGCATAACCAACCATTCGTATAACCCCTCTCTCGTCTTGAAGGCTGTCTTCCATTCGTCTCCCGGTCTAATTCGAATCTGATGATAACCACTCTTCAAATCAATCTTTGAAAAGATAGTAGCCCCACTCAACAGATCTAGCAAGTCATCCAACCTTGGCATAGGAAATCTGTAGCGAACAGTAATCTTGTTCAAAGCTCTACTATCGGTACACATTCTCCATGTTCCATCCTTCTTCGGCACCAACAAAGCTGGTACTGTACAAGGACTCAAGCTTTCCTGAACATGTCCCTGCTCTAACAATTCCTCCACCTGCCTTCGTAATTCCTCATGTTCCTTCGGACTCATTCGGTAATGTGGTCGATGTGGTAACACTGCTCCCGGAACAAGATCGATTTGATGTTGAATGTCTCTCAGTGGCGGTAACTCCTTGGGCAACTCCTCTGGAAATACATCTTCAAATTCTTTCAAAACTGGTTTTGCTTCTCCTGGAATTTCAACCTCTTCATGACTCTCTCGTCCAATCAACAAATAGACTTCAGGCTCCTCTTCAACTTCCTTAACAAACTCCTTCAAAGTCAACAGAGTTTTCAATTCCTCAATCTCCTCCAGCTTGCTCTCCTTCGGTTGTTGCTTCTTGGGAACCAAAGTGATTTTAGTACCCTCGAACATGAAACTGTAGCTATTAGCACGACCATCATGTTGTACTGCTCTATCAAACTGCCATGGTCTGCCCAACAACAGATGACACACATCCATGTCTACTACGTCACACCAAATTTCATCTTTGTACTTCTTCCCAATAGAAAATTTCACACAAGCCCTTCGACACACCTTCACTTCTCCTCCCTTCCTTAACCATGCTAGTTTGTACGGTTTAGGATGCTTCTCAGTTTTCAAGTTCAACTTCCTTACTGCTTCTGTAGAGATAATATTATCACAGCTTCCAGCATCAATAACGAACTTGCAAACTTTTCCCAAAATAGTGCACGTCGACTGAAAAATATTTCTCCTCAACCAACTAGAATCCTCTTCTTGCTTTGGTGTAAGACATGACCTCCTCATCATAAGATTACAACCTTCATCTCCAGATAATTCTTCTTCCTCCTCAACATAAGGTGCATTTGAACATTCTTCCTCCTCACCATCATCCTCAATCTCAGCAACCATTGCTCTCTTCTTCGGCTTCGGACATTCATTGCTTTTGTGACCCAACTCCTGACAATTGTAACATTTGAAACCACTGCTAACCTTCGCCTTCTCAGCCTCCTTCACCACTGGCTTACTGACAGGTTTAGGAACATTAGAACTTCCACTCACACCCTTCGCTTGATTATTGGAATTAGTAAACACACCACCTCCACGCCTTCCCTGCTTCTCCTAAGCCAACGCTTTCTGATGTGCCTCTGCTACTGATCTAGGATCAAACATATTAACCATATCCTGGATCTGCATTCGTAACCCTCCAACGAATCTAGCAGTTAGCTGTTCTTCCGTTTCCATAATATCATTCCTGGCAATGAGTTGGTAAAATTCATCAGCATAATCACTAACAGACTTCGTCCCTTGCCTCAGATTCTGCAACCTCTGGTACATAAGTGATTGGTAGTTGTAAGGAAAAAATGTAGCTCGCATCAACTTCTTCATCTTCTCCCATGATTCAATCTTTGACTTTCCCATTCTCTCTCTTGTAAGTTTAGTTTGCTGCCACCATGCTAAAGCTCTCCCCCTCAACCTAGTAGCAACCAACTTCACTCTTCTATGCTCAGGAACCTCCTTGAAATCAAAGATCTCTTCAACATTTGACAACCAATCTAAGAATTCTTCAGCTACCATTCCACCCTTAAACTCTGGAATTTCCATCTTCATCCCCGACTCCCATCGACGATCATCCTCTACATCCCGATAAGAATTTCGAACTTGGTCTCGATCTCAATAATGAATGCTAGCTCTATCACCCTCTTCATCAAAATCAAATGTACGCCTACATCTATCTCGACCATTGTCATCCCTTCGTTCATGCATACTTCTTCGACTATGTCTCTCTTCATCTCTATACGCCTCATTGTCAAATTCACGTTGACTTCTTCTCTCTTCAGATCCATAGTCATGGTGATCTCTCCTCGATGAAAGTGATGTTTCTCTTCTCTCTCTAAAAGAATGCAGTGATACCCTCCTCGCTTCCGTAACCGATGGCGAAACTCGGTTTCCTCCATGGTTCGAGTTTGGTGATCTCCTCGTTTGAGTTTGATTCAAATCATTCATCAATTTCTCTAACTTTCCAATGCCTTCATCAAATTTCTCATTAATACGTTGTTCCATAAGCTCGGCTTCTTCTCTTCTATACAAAGCTTCAACATTTTGATGACGGTTAGCTCTTCTTGGCGGCATGATTGAAAACTCTTCACAAACACTTCAAAACTTCTCAAATACTTCAACAAATACTTCAAACTAGCAACACAAGTCAACAAATCATAGCTCAATTCAACTTGGCACAACTATTACTTGACTCGGCTCGGCAAAGCAACGACTCAAGAATAGGTCGGCTTCAACTCAACAAAGCACGGCTTAACTGCACTTGTCTCGGCCTCAATACTTCAAACACCTTTTCAACTCTAGATCCAAAATGAAATGGATCAAAATCTTCAAACTCGTTGCAACTTCAAGATGAACAACAACTTCAAACTTCAACTTCAAAAATTGGTTCCAAGTCTCGGCTTAGCTATGATTGGCTATGTCTAGCTCTGATACCAAAAAACTGACGCAGCGGATTAATCAAAATAAACTTCAATCGTTGAAAGTAGCAATCGGTGGATTGATGAATACCAAAATGCCCAAATTCGTTGATCCGAAGATACCGAATTCTAGCTATCTCAAACACGTTGATAGCGCACTATACCGTGTTCCAAGATCTACGATTCTTCGTACGTTGATCTAGCGCACTAGATACCGTGAATCAACTTCTACGATCGTTGAATCGAGCGCACTCGATTAGCCGAAAGAGGAGATAGGAGATTACACTCAACTACCAATTTAAGAAGAAAGCACACAGCAATCAACAAGAAATTTTATTCCAAAAATCAACCCCCTGAAATGTACAACTCACTCCCTATTTATAGCATTTTTGACAACCCTGACCCTTAAGTCGTACACGGCTTACGACTTACCATAAGTCGGCATCGACTTAACACAAACGACTCAGCCCCTCTACGACACAGCACAATGCAACGACTCAAACATGGCCGACTTAATCACGTACGACCTAACACACAACTGACTTAAGAAAATACAACACAACACCCATTCATAGGTCGGCCACGACTTAACTTACACGAATCATCACCTTTACATACATGACCGACTCAAGGACTTAACGCCTCAACACATCACTTAGGTCGTATGCGACCTAACGACCTACGACTCAAAGAACAAACGACTCAAAACAATTACATCACAATATACGACTCATCGTTACATGCGACTCAACAAACCCAGTATTTACATACCAGCTCGTAACACAACATATACGACTCAACCTATGTCGTGAACGACTCACGACTCAACTAAGGACTGACTCAAGACCCACACGACTCAAGCGAGCCGCGTCTTAAGCTCCATGCGCATTCCTCTCTTGTGGCTTGTTAACTCGGATACGACTCAAATCTCCTTCTTTAGCTCGCGTCTCTTCCCCCGTGTCCCCTCTGGCCTCCAGTTGAGTCGTGTATGACTCAATTCCTCCATGTTGAGTCGTGGACGACTCAATTCTTCCATTCGACTTAAAGCTTTGTTCCTTATCTCGTGACAACTTAGGTCGTATACGACTTATGCCTTCACTTTCTGATCTGCTAAGTCGTGAACGACTTAAACTCCCACTAAGTCGTAACTTCCTTTCCTCTGCTCTGTTAAGTCGTAGCTCTTTCCTCCAATCTTGGTTAAGTCGTAGACGACTTAAAACTTCCTTATTAACTCGCCGCTTCCCCTTAGGTCATAGACGACTCATGCCACTTACTTGCAATCCGTTGACCCAGGTCTGAGCTGCATCAGGAAGTTATGATTTATAAAACTAAAATGAAGATTTTTAGTTCAGTAATTCAAGAATATTTGTATTTGAACAAATTTTGCTTTTTTCTCATTTCCAGACAATTCAATCAATTTAAAATGTTGAAATTTGTGTTGAAGCAAGTATATGTATCTGTGATTTCGTGAAAATTATCAAGAGAATTTTTCATTGCATAAATTAAAGGGACGAATTCATTCTAGGGTTTAGGGTCAGTATTTGTTAAGGCAAGAAATGGTTAGTGTTCGTTCCGGATACGCGATCGAGTGTCACAAGGCGTTGGTGGGTGGTTGCTTAGAGTGTTGCCATGGTGTGGGTGGAGTTTGAGGGTCTCCGGTGGACCGTGCGGCAGTGGCGAGGTGGCTATGACGTTTTGGTTGAGCTTCAGGTTTGAGCGAAACGACTAATTTTCGATTCGAAAATTTTGAGGCCGATTCAAGTTTGGTTTTCGAGTAATTGTGAGATTTGTGACTTGCCTGAGGGGTTGGGGTTCGCCGGAGCTTGGTAGAGTTGTCGTGCACGTGTACGGCAGTGGGACTAGATATCAGAGGCGTTGATATCAAGTATTGCGAGTTGTTACTCGAGTCGTTGCCGAGTTATCTGAGTGGTTGCTTAGGGATTTTGGTCGAGTTCCAGAAGTGGGTTTCCTGATGCTTTTATTCATACTTGAGTTTTAAACTTAAAAACTTGCTGGAACGTAAGAAAAAAAAAAGAGGAGAAGAAGATGGAGTTCGAGCATGGAAAAGTGATTAGGGGAAAAAGGGAGATTAGCTCGAAATATTACTCGAGTTTTAATAGGAGAATCTCAGGCTTTTGTTTTCAAACTGAAGTATAAAAAAATGATGAAGTAAAGTAAATTTGGATTCTACAACTTTTAAGTGTTGTAAACTTAATAAGCGTTTAACAAGTTAAGTTAAAACTTTACTACAAGTTTAATTATTTTAGTTAATTCTTAACAATGTTTTTAATTCTTAATGATTATTTTAATTAAGTAATTAATATAAGTTAAGTATAAAATTAATTAACATTTAAGTTGTGTGGTTAGTAATACATTGTTTAATTAATGATAAGTGATAAATGAATTTGTAATTAACTACTTAAAGTTAATTAATGTATGAATGGTAGTCTACTAATTAAGATTAAATTACGAACTAATAATTGAAAAAAAAAGTAATTAGTGAATAAATAATGGGTAATTAAGTCTTGTTGATTAATAATTCATAATTGTTCTTAATACTTCGTTAATGATACTTCAATCATAAAAAAATAAATAAATAAATAAGTTTTTATCTTAACATTAAGTAGGATTTGAGATTTATTAAATTAAAAGGCATAATTAATTGATTTAATAATCAAGAATTTAAGTTAACCAATTTAGGTTTAAGATTAATTAATCGAGAATAATTAATCTGAAATTAATAATGGTACGTTAAATTTAATTACTATAAAGACGTAATTAAAGAATTGTTAATGAAGAGCGTTAACTGAAGTTTACTATACGACTAATTGAGTTTAACTAATTAATTAAGGATAAACATTCATGGATTTTGGTTAAGTATAGTTACTTAATGAAAGTAATTAGATAATGATGATAATCTTAATGTAGTTAAAGAATAATTAATCATGGAGGATTAATTAAGATGAATGATTATGGGATGGTTAATCAATTGGGTTGTAATTACTTAATAAACAGGACTTAAAGGTAATTGATTTAATTCAATTATGGCTAATTAGGTTTATTTGAGATGGTGTGATTGATTTATCTTGCTTATGTATGATTAAAGGATGATTAAACGCCCTGAATTGGTTGATATCCCTGATATGGTTCGTGGTATGATGTGTTGGGTGAGCAATGATAATGTGGTTATTTATCAATGACAAATTGCTGAGTAAAGGTGACATCTTTTATATAAGTTGTATTGCATTTCACTTGAATAACATGTGTTAAGATGAACTGAATTCAATGAGACCAGAGTCGGGTGTTGGTTAATACCCGAAACCACTTCGATTCATTATAAATTGATGTGAAATCAATAGGCCGAATTAAGATGTTTTAGGTGAATCGGGCCATATAATCTAAGTTCTGGCACCGAAAAATTGATGTGTGAAACGACTTGTGAAGTTGTAAACTGATATAAGTACCCCGGGTTTATATGAGTTGTATACTTTTGTATTCCATGTTAGATGAGTTTACTCACGCTGGTTTCCAGCCTGACCCGGGTGTTACTTTGGTGTAATGCTCGGGTCAGACCGAGTATTACAGATTTTCAGGTTAGAACGTTCCGGAGCTCAGGAGGCGAGCTGGTGGCAGTATCGTATAGAGTATATCCGCTGTATTTATATTATTGTTTATCTGAGTCATGATAATTGTAAATATTCAGTGACTGTATATTATGTGAAACTCTGATGTATATTAAATGTAATCGATAGATATAATAATCTTTGTAAACTGTATTTATTTATTATTATATTTTATCCGCTGCGAATGTGAGTTGTTGATGTTTCTGTCCTTCCTCTTCTATCTCTTTCTTCTTTTTCATAACTATCTGAAATTTTCGGCTTTGGAAATTTCGGGTCGTTACAATAATAATCCATTTTAGATCTTTATTGGGCCTATAAAGTTTAAATGGTTTATTATATTTTTTCTAATTAATTCAAATAAAACCTTATTTCATTTTTTATTTAATTAATTAATGAATATAATTAAAGGAGTTTAATATAAAGTATAAGTATATCACTATACACTTATTTGTGTACATGTCGCATAACATATTGTGCACTTGGTTTAAGTATATACGTACACATCTACCATGTAAATACTTAGTATTTACATCTATACTATACTATTATTAATGAGTTAGATTTTAAGCGCACATAAGCCTCCAGGGGTTATTTTGCAAATTTTAAACTGAACAGTCTCAGTTTCTTCTGTTCTTTTCTATCGTGCCTCTTCCTCTATCTACGTAAGTTCAAGAGAAAAATAAAACTCAAATCTCTTTTTGCTGTTGATGGTGTCTCTTCCTCTCATCTCCACTCCACTCCTAAACGATGAAGCCTCCTCTCATTTTTGAATTCAACCGTCGCACCTTTTTTTCTACCAAATATTTTACCCATCTACACCCTAACCCTAAATCGAAGGCAATTTTATTTTCCAATGCATCATCCCCCAATTGTTGTACTATTGTTCTTCCTCACCTATCAACATCCACTATCACTCTTTCCCGAACATCCATTAATTTGTCCCCAATGCGTCGATAAATCATCGCATGTAGGTAAACTCACTATCATTTTTTCACTCGCTCCATTTAGTTTCCTTTTCTGGCTATTATCCCCGAATCATGGATTATTGAAATATTTTTGGTGAGAAGGTTCACTGCTACCTTGCTATTTAGAACGAAATATTTGTTTAAGTTAAAATTAGCGTTGTGTATAGTAAAATCCTATTTGATGATCGCATCCCATTGGATTTTTTTTTCGTGATCTCTTTCAACATGATCTTTTCTCTTTCACTATGTAATAGGCGAAATAATGCCTACATTTCCCCTAAAAACCCATAATTTGTTTCACATATGGTTGGCATATATTTCTTTCTGTCTAATTGTCTATAATTTCTTTCGGTTACGTAGCGAACGTTATAAATAATAACTATCATGAAAATAAGTGTTATAAATATATTTTTTTTCTTTAGTGTGTAGGTTTCCGATTGTCCTTAAATTCGAGAAAATTTCAGTTAGAGAATAAGTTTTTCTGACCCCTAATCACCATGTAAATGGAGCTGAACTCCTATCTGCATGCTTGAATATGGATTTGTGTTGCTTTGGGTTTATCCTTAGTTGTGGAAAATTTGATATTAGGTAATGCAAATGAATTGATTCTAAATGGAATAATGCTTGGAAACCATTCATATATTATCATATTGCACAAGAGATTAAAAAGTAATAGGACTTTGTAGTTATAGTCACAAGTAAGGACCTTCTATGCTTGAAGATACTATTGCTATGGGCATTATTATGAGAAAGCAAAGTAATGTTAAGTTTGCTATATTGCCCATTTTACTGTTAATACCTTTGTTTGTTTTTCAAATTACGGATTAGATAGGCTATATAATCATACTTATTGTGCTTTTATACCTCAACCTAATAAAATCTTAGTCTTATTTTAAAACAATAGCTCTTATACTATTATTACTGAGTTAGATTTCAAGAGCTCACAAGCCCCTTAAATATTATATGAAATGAACAGTCACGTCTTTAATTTTGTTTATTCTTTCTATTTGTGCCCAAACCTACTCATGATTAATTAACAAAATGTAAGTTACTTCCTGCCCATTCCATAAAACCCAAACTCACAAAATAATGAATATGAATATCGACTGATGTGGAAATCAACGATTGCTTCTTTCCTTCTTTGTCAGTATGAAATCTTCCACCTTAATTTTCCTGTTTGCGTATTTCTCCTCCAATCCCCTAATTATTCTGGTACTTTTCAATTCTTTGGATCTGTTGTTATTGATTTTCGAAGATGATTTAACTCCTTGATTTGCTCGATTTGTTTATGTCTTTGTTGTTTTCTTTAACTTCTTAATGGTATCGGTTACTTCCAAAAACAATTACGTGCATAAGATCCACAAAACGTGTTATACATACATGTAAATTTGATTAATGTCAAGTTCTATAGCTAGAAATCATGAACATCATTGAACTTTCAATGTGGATTCATATGTATACTTTATGCATATATAATCCATTATATTTACAGAAGTCCATCATACGCCATAAGTATATGTTACCCATGTTCTTTAGATTGGTTAATTTAGCAGTTCAACCATATTATGCAGTTTAAGAATGGAATGTAGTAATATAGGTATAATAATATTTTACTTTCCTATAAGCACAACCTATATTTTGAACATTGTGGTCAACATGATCTACTTTTATTTTTGGCTTAGGTTTATAATGTCCTTAACTATTTGATTCTGCGTCTTTTCCTTATTTTACTGGTATCTTATCATCTACAATCACAACACCTATTTTCTTGTATAATAGCAAATTAGAATTGTTCCGATTTAGATTATTATCTTATTATTAAATGAGATAAATCTAGAAGGTCTAACACCAATAGTAGTGATTATAAAATCTTTTATGTTTTTTTATTTTGGTTCATCATCATCATCATCCACTTATAGTAACGTCTTTTATATTTTTCATGGTTTGAAGAACTAATGTGAACCTTAATTATTTTTACTAACTTTGAAAGTTTCATCCATGTGAATCAAATTGCTTTGGAGCCTTTATTCTTCACAAGTACATTTGGAAATCTAATTCTTAATGGTGATGATAGTGAGGAACCAGAAATTTATCCATAATCATTTGATGAGAAAGGTGGTAGACATCAAGATATATGTACAACAATTCGAACGAAGGAAACCGGTAATATTGATGACTGAATATTTATATAACAAAAAACTCTATAGCCCACATTGTTTATTACTCAAGTTCTATCAATATCCAGTTCAAAATTTGAAGCTCAGAAGGAACTTTTGTAAGTTGCCTACACCTTATTTCAATGCCCTTCGACTTTTAATGTACGTACACACTTACAAATAGATGCATTTCTACCATTGTGTTTAAAGATAAATATTTTTAGAGAAAAAGATTGTATGTTTTACAGTCATTTTAAAAGTTATGATTGTGCATGTTTGTATGGTAGGCCAAGCAAGTCATTTTGGGTTGTGGCACGGAGGATTTGCTATGGACTAAAAGTTAAATATGCTAGAGCGGATGAATTAACAATAAAATATTATTTTAATGTTGTCACTTCCTATAAAAAAAAAGGGTCCATGTTTTCTTTTTATGAGTTATAAGCCTTTTTTTAGGTTTTTGGGATGGTCAATTTCTACCACTTGCTTGATTGTTACGGTATAGAACACACACACACATATTATAGTATTTTGTAAATGAATCATATCTACTGTGTCTTTTTCTTCCAATTTGTACCGAGAAACATGTGAATGTTTAAGCGACTGCATGCTTGATTTATCGGCTCGGTTGCGAGCTTGGTTGTAGAGATTAGTTTAGGCCAAAATCTTATGATATGGTATTACTATTCTCCCACAACACCTTAATTATCTTTATACTTAGAGAAAACATGAAAATATTTTACACTACCACTACACGCACACTCATATTTTACAACTATAGTTGCAATACTAAAACATCCATTGCTTTGTCATAGCAAGTTTCAATAGAATTACGAATTTCAGTAGAATCACGAAAACTCTAATCGCTGGGGATTTGTTTTCTCTGAATACGAATACCACTTTGCTCTCATCATGAATTTTTCCATTTTTGCCAAGGACTATTATATTTTATTAAGTAGAGATTTGATTCTACCGTTTATTTTCAGATTTAATATGTGAAAACCCTTTCCAAAATTTGGTTTTTAATTACACCCTTATTTTCAATTTCTGTAAAAAAAAAATTGTATTTTCCAGAAAATAATTCTGAACAGTAATCGTATGTTTTATTTGGCATCCTACAGTTTGCAATTAATGTTTCTCCTTTTTTAAATTTGATACTTCACACCATGTTTGTCCCCAAGTTTGGATTTATTAATTGTTGAAAATTTTCCCTTTGAAAGTTGTTTACAATATATGAAATTAGTTTGATTGACTATTTTTGCCTCCATCAAATTGATTTCGATACTGTTTAGAAAATAAGGAAGTAATGGGTATCGTTTTTTATATTAATTTCAAATCCTCTAACACCGAAGTGGTCCATCCCCTTTTTACTTTTTTTGGATATGTTTATGATTATTATAGAATAAATTTATAGGTATGTTAGCTAAAATATATGCTAATGTAATTTATTTCTTTGAATATTCCAACTGAAATATTTATTGTCATTAACTTTATGTTTGGAATTTTATCGTTTTATTTGACAGCCTACAATCCACAACTAATGTTTCCCCATTTTAATTTGATACTTCTCAACATGTTTCACCGTAAATTTGGATTTATTAGTTGTTGAATTTTTTTCCTTTGAAATTTGTTACCAATATTTGAAATTAGTCTTGATTGAATATTTTTGCCTCCACTAATTGTTGTTAGGATTGATCTGGATAATGTTCTAGAAAATAAGGAACTAATGGGAATTGTCTTTTAAATTAATTTCAATTCTTCTAATACTAAATAGTTGGACTTTGATAAGTGATCCATTCCCTATTTAGTTTTCCTGAATTCGTTTATGATTATTGTAGAATAAATTTATATAGTATGTTGGTGATTTTTCCCAGTCCAATTCTATTTTAGATTTTTCTTTCAACCAAATTTCAACTATAGACCTCATGACCTTCAATATTTAGTTCTGTAAGAAATTTCTGACCATATCAAGCGGACAAGTAAATGGATTGCTAACCTCATTGCACATTTCCATTGGCACCATTCTTTAGTAGAAAATAAGGATTGGTTTTTCACCTGAACCTAATGATATAGCAGTACTTTTTTTTATTATCATCAGACCGAACTATATAGGCATAAGAATGAGTTTAGGACATTCAAGCTTAAGATTATTAATATAAAATATTGATTAATGGGTATAAAAAAGTATATGTAGATTATTTACACTATTCTTAGCTCTTTAAAATTCATCTTATAATTAAAGTTACAGATTATGTCTATATAGTTCATGGAAGGAATCTTATAGACCTATTCGAAATTGGATTGACTAAGGTGTGAGTTTGTAAATATATATATATATATATATATATATATATAATATCCAAGTAAAAGTCACAATATTAAAAATGTTTCCTTTATTGATATCATTGTTTTATTATAAATGCATAATCAGTTCCCATCTGAATCCAAAAACATAGTTGCATATAAATTTCGTTCTAATTACATTTATGTTAGCTTGGATTTGATCTGCTGGTTTTGGTGTACCATTTTATATTTTTACCGTAGTCTATTAATGTTAAACCTCTCTCTATAATTATTTTATTTCATTGATGGACAAAATTTAAAAACAGTTAACAATAATCTGTGCATTTTTTATATGTTAGGTATGGTGTTGTATTCATATTGGTGATACATGGCATATCAATTTAGGTGGATATTCCTTTGCTTTCCAAGGAATGAAGTAGTAAAGGCTGAATGAAGTAGTAAAGGCTGATGCAGTCTGATTTAAGGTTTTATGAAAACAAAGATAGGCCTTGATGTTGCTGATGCATGTACTCCAGAAGACATGGCCATTAAGGTTGTAAAAGAGGTAGAAGCTGATAGAGTGAGAGATAGAAACTTGACTTGCTATAAGATTTCATAAGAAGTATAGTTCAGAAACAGCTACGCAACCACAGTTCAGAGACAAATGAAGTCCCTAAAGTTCGACTTTTCAAAATTATGGGTTTTTATATTCAGAATAACGAAGGTAATGTGCCAGCTTGCATGAATTCATAAAAGAAAAATACACTGGGTTTTCATGGAATTAATGAAAGTATTTCGAATTAGAAAAGATTATTGCTTCACATATCTATTATTATATCTTGAAAGTAAACTATTATATTTTTCTAGGTTATCTCTCTTCTTTTTTTGGTTACATGCAGCAACATCATTCATAGTGAAACAATTGCTTCAATAATAATATCAACATACCAGGCCTTAGTTTCACTTTGCATTTTCTCTTTTTATATGTATCTGATTTTTGGTGTAGTTTTTCTTTGAATTTTTTATAATACATAATGAAATTTTATTACTGAATTTAAATTTTAAATTATCTCCACACTATTACCTGATCCTCTTATTTTTCTCATGCAAAACGAGATAGGATCTCATCACTTTTACTGTTTAAATTTTTATAGTAAATAATAATATCCTGTTTAAGGAATTTTCTTTAATTCATTCATTCCTAATTTCGTATTTTTTACCATGGTTTTTTACATTGAATGAACTTGAATTTATCAAATTATATGAATTTTTTTAGGTGTTAACAGTCATACGCATAATTTTGCATGACCGTCATGTAAGCGTTTTTAATCAACCATTACTTTATGCCTTTCAAATTATTTTTGAGTATCAAATCATATATTTTAAATACAATAATTCTTCTACGGCTGTAGGTATAAAATGTGTACAAAATACGATCACGCCCTACTAAGTTTATTATTAAATTCGTATTACATATCAATATATTGACTTATCTATCGCCACACACTCATACCTATTGTCAAATACACTGACAATACACCGTGTGCGAAACACGGGTTCACACGGTATTTAATAATTGTAATACTTCAAATGCTGTTCTAATCCTGCATTCCTACATCAATCTATTTTTTCCATCCACCGCCGCTGCAGCTCATTGTTGCTTTGTACTAATGATCTATCGGTCTACTCCTTTCCTCTCCCACTTTAGAAAACATATGCTGAAGTGCTTTGCAGCAATGTCCATTCGAGTCAACCTCCTAAAACCACTCCGCCTGCCCCCACCTAACCCCCTATACCTTAGATATAGCATCGAAGCATCAGAGATATGTGTTTTAAGTGTGGGGACAGTCACCACCAAATCGCTAGTTGACACGAACCAATCCCATATTATTATTGTGGGTAGTTCGGGCACAGGCAAAAGCATTGTGCTTTGAGAAGATCTAGATCTTGAGCGGTTTATGATAAGCTAACGCTGATCGGATCTTAAATAGCATTATCGCCTGTTAGATCCATCAGTTGTCTCTCACATGAACCCCTATCCAAGTCCAATTTCAATCTTCGATTTAATTGTTATATCCGATTCCTTGAACCATGTGCGAGGATTCGATAGGCAGTGGGGCAACCGTTGTCTGACAAGCTATTAAAGATGCTGGATCTTCTCTTTTCTGCCATGACGCTATACTGAGGGCTCTAGATGTTTCACACCAGAGTCCAATGCCTGATGTTGAAGTAAAGGCATCTGGTTGGCATCCTATTTCTACAACCAATATGATAGCATTTGAAGAGGAAAGAATGTCGGACCTCAACAAAGTTAAAGAGTGAAAATGGGGATACGTAGCTGATTATCAATCTAGTTGTAGAGGGATGATCCTCAGTTACTGTTGGAATTCCTAAAGATCAAAGTGAATGAGAAATACATAAAGTCCCACATCTCCAAATTGTGAGAGCTATATTGGTTTAAATATAGCTTTCTCATGAGGAGGTTGGGGGCCTGGGGCTCCCAAATGTATGCTTCGTTGTGAGGAGGGAGATTATGCATCACCACCACACGCACGCGCGCGCCGCCGCCGCCGTCCGTCCGACCGACCGAACCGAACCGGGCCGGGCTCGGGTGTTCGGGTTCGGGGCCCAAGTGAGGAGACGCGGCCGAACAGCAACAGGCGCGACCGTTTTGAACAAACGGGTGCAGACGCGACTGTTCGAAGGGATACAGACCAATTATAAATAAGGAGGAAAACTGATCACTTTCCTCACTGAATTTTCTTATCTCTTCCCTTCTAACAACTGCTGTTCTTATAATCAAAATCACAGAGTGATATACTCATTACAATCTCGAGCAGGATACGTCTGTTGTATCTTGGGAGAATTTTGAAATAAAATTCTTAAGGAAATCGTTACGACGAGCCTCAGACATAATCCGGTTAGACTAATTGTATATTTATATACATTATTCTATATTCTATCTGTTATTCTGGTTATACTATTTATTCAAAATAGTATAACGCTGTTGTTGCAATTCATTTACAACATTCATATTGTTATAATAATTACTACAGAACTCCAGTGTAGTGGAAATCTGAGTTATAAACTTGTGCGACGAGTTTATAATTGATTATTCTCTGTTTCGGTATACTAGACGTATAACATCTTAAGAATTTTACTGTTTTCTTACTAAAACAGAGATGGCAACAGTAGAATTTTCAAAGAATACTACTCACAACAGACCTGAACCGTTCAAGGGAGATGGTGATGATTTCTTGACATGGCAAAATCAAATGTTGTTTTATCTCACCACACTTGGTCTGCAAAAGTACCTCGAGGAGGAGGAACCGATTCCTGCACCAGGCAAGGAAGCAGAGGTGAATATGTGGAAGCATTTCAATTTTTTATGCCGAAACTATATTCTGAATTGTCTCGACAAGGTGTTATACAAAGTATATCAGCCTTCAAAGACATCAAAAGAACTCTGGAATGCACTTACCACAAAGTACAAGACGTAGAATATCAGTCTTAAGAAATTCATTGTAGACAAATTCATGGACTACAAGATGGTTGACTCCAAACCGGTGACTGCTCAACTGCATGAATTGCAAATCATCATTCATGAACTCGAAGCGGAAGGTCATGTGGTTGGAGAATCGTTTTTGGTTGAAGCCATTACGGGAAAACTGCCGCCGTCATGGAGAGATTACCGCAACTATCTAAAGCATAAGAAAAAGGAAATCTCTTTACAGGATCTCATAGTCTTATTGAAAATTGAGGCAGATAACCGTGGAATAACAAAACAAAGCGAGGAGGCATTTGTGGCTGAAGGGTCAAAGACCAAAAACAAAAAGAAGAATTTCCAGAAGAAAAGGAAAGCTCAAGACAACAAACCAAAAGACAACAAACGAACCAAGAAATTTAATGGCGAATGTTGGGTTTGTGGAAAAGTTGGACATGCCGCTAGAGATTGCAGACTCAAGAAGGAAGCAATAAAGAGGCAAATATAGTGGATAACATGGAAGTAGACGAGTCCAACTTCTCGGCAGCGGTATCTGAATGCAATCTGGTTCAGAATCCTAACCAATGGTGGGTAGATACAGGCGCTACTCGTCATGTTTGTTCTGACAAATCCATGTTTTCTACATATCAGAAATTCGATCACGAAGAGAAACTCTACATGGATAATTCTGCAGTTTCCATGATCGAAGGCAGTGGCACAGTAATCCTCAAGTTTACTTTTGGAAAAACTGTTAAGCTGAATAACGTGCTCCACGTTCCAGACATACGCAAGAATCTCATCTCTGGTGCAGCCTATCAAAGAAGGGATTCAAGATGGTGTTCGAGTCAGACAAGATGGTTCTGTCCAAAGCTGGAATGTATATCGGAAGGGGATATTTATGTGATGGCCTATTTAAGGCAAATGTAGCCGTTATCGGCAATAAAACTATGTATTCTGATTGTGCTATTAATAAAATTGAAGTTTCTTACTTGCTTGAGCACGAAATTTTACTATGGCACGATAGATTAGGACACATAAACTTCCGAAAAATGAAGAAATTATCAAACTTGGGATTGATTCCAAATTTCCAAGTAGATAAGAACTACAAATGTGAGACATGTGTAGAAGCAAAAATGGTCAAACAACCATTTAAATCAGTTGACAGAAGCACCGAACCATTAGGTTTGGTACATACAGATTTATGTGATTTTAAATCACTACCTACAAGAGGTGGGAAAAAGTATTTCATTACTTTTATTGACGATTATACGCGATATTGCTATGTATATCTTTTAAATAGTAAAGATGAAGCAATAACAGTGTTTATAAAATACAAGGCTGAGGTAGAAAATCAGTTAAATAAAAAGATCAAGATATTGAGATCTGATCGAGGTGGAGAATATGAGTCACCGTTTGAACAGTTCTGTGCAGAGAATGGAATAGTTCATCAAACAACAGCACCATATTCACCACAACAAAATGGTGTAGCCGAGAGGAAGAACGGAACGTTAAAAGACATGATTACTGCCATACTTTTAACTTCTGGTCTACCGACGAACTTGTGGGGGGAAGCCATAAATATGTCTAATCACATATTAAACAAAGTTCCTCTCAATAAAACGGGAACAATTCCATATGAGATATGGAAAGGACACAAACCAAGCTTTAAATACCTCAAAGTGTGGGGGTGCTTGGCAAAAGTTCCAGTTCCGCCTCCCAAGAAAGTCAAACTTGGACCAAAAACAGTAGATTGTTATTATCTTGGTCCAGCCCAAAATAGTAGTGCCTACAGATTTTTGGTATTCAAGTCTGATATAACTGATATTCATGTAAATACAATCATGGAATCAAGAGATGCCTCATTCTTTGAAGATGTGTTTTCGCACAAAAGGAATGAAGGAAATAATGTCCCAAAAAGGACAAGGGAAGAATCAAACGATTCGCATGAAGATGAAACTCATCATGAAATTGAGGATGCTGAACCAAGAAGAAGTGTAAGGGCTAGAACTTCCAAAACATTTGGTTCGGACTTTTTTACATATGTATTAGAGCACGAACCTCAAACGTACAAGGAAGCAATGTCATCTTCTGAATCTTCATGTTGGAAAGAAGCAATCCAAAGTGAGATTGATTCAATTCTAAGTAATAAAACTTGGGAAATTGTTGATATTCCACCAGGAATAAAACCAATTGGCTGCAAATGGATTTTCAAGAAGAAAATGAAAGCAGATGGCTCTATCAACAAGTATAAAGCCAGATTAGTAGCCAAAGGATATCGTCAAAAAGAAGGAGTAGACTTCTTTGATACATATTCGCCGGTAACACGAATAACCTCTATAAGAATGTTAATAGCAATTGCATCCATCTATAATCTAGAGATTCATCAAATGGATGTAAAAACAGCATTCTTAAATGGAAATCTCGATGAGGAGATTTACATGGAGCAACCTGAGGGATTTATTTCCAAAGGAAATGAAAACAAAGTCTGTAGATTAGTCAAATCATTATACGGACTAAAACAAGCTCCAAAGCAATGGCACGCAAAATTTGATAGTGTCATGATGAGAAATGGTTTTCGTATAAATGAATGTGACAAATGTGTTTATTATAAACAACTTGGACAATCATATGTGATGATTTGTCTATATGTGGACGATATGCTAATATTCGGTACAAATACTCAGGTAATTGAGACCATAAAGAAAATGTTGATAAACAATTTCGACATGAAAAACTTGGGTGTTGCAGATATTATTTTGGGAATAAAAATAATAAGAACATCTAATGGAATTGAGTTATCTCAATCACATTATGTAGAAAAAGTGATTGAAAGATTTCAAAACTTTGGAATTAAAGGAGTAAATACACCTTTTAATCCATCAGAAGTACTGCATAAAAACACTAATGAGAGTGTAATGCAACTGGAATATTCTCGTGGAATAGGATGTCTCATGTATCTCATGAATTGCACAAGACCAGATATAGCTTATGCAGTAAGTCGACTAAGCAGGTATACAAGTAATCCAGGGAAACAACACTGGAAAGCACTAATGAGAGTGTTGGGATATTTAAAGAATACCACTAATTTTTCCTTACATTATGGAAAATATCCTGCCATCTTAGAAGGATATAGTGATGCAAACTGGATTGCAGATTCAGAGGAATCAAAATCAACGAGTGGTTATGTCTTTACCCTAGCAGAGGCAGCAGTGTCATGGAAATCTACTAAACAAACATGCATAGCTCGATCCACTATGGAATCAGAGTTCATTGCATTAGATAAAGCAGGCGAAGAAGCAGAATGGCTTCGTCACTTTTTAGAAGATATTCCGTTTTGGCCTAAACCTGTACCAGCCATATGTTTACACTGTGATAACCAAGCTGCGCTAAGTAGAGCGCACAATTTTGTGTATAATGGAAAGTCACGACATATTCGTCGACGCTATAACACAGTTAGGCAGTTACTCTCTAATGGAACTATTTCCATTCATTATGTGAAGACAAATGATAACCTAGCGGATCCATTTACTAAAGGTTTATCAAGAGAGAAAATTGACTGCGCATCGAGGGGAATGGGCTTAAAAGCCTAAACCATCAAGAGTTATCTTATACGGAAACCTATCCTAGCGACTGGAGATCCCACGGACTAGGATCAATACGCAAACCAGTTCTGAATAACTCAAGACGTAATGCATTTACGTGGACACAGTCCAACTCCATTCCTATGGTGCAAAATATAAATGCATGCCTACAGAGGTGTTTAAAGGTTAAAACTACGTTTTTTAATGATGACCATATCTTGACAATAACAAGTGGAGTATATGTAGGATAATCTTAATGGTTGCGATCACCTATGTTAGCGTGAGCTGGGTCGGCTCTATGAGAATATTCAAAGGCTTTTATTCTCTAAAAACACTCGCAGAACCAAAAAATTGTTCAGAACCAAAATGAACACAACCAAGAGATTGGATGAGAAGGGAATCAATGCTTCGTAAAGCTTATTGTCTGGATATACAATAAAGGCCGACGGTTCAAGATGAAATAATTCACCGATTAGCCAAGTAGATCCGATAAGTTTTAACTAGGGAAAGTTCAAAGTGAAATATCTACTTATCCACGACAAAGCATTATTCCATATGTACTCTGTGATATTTCGCTTTGTGTGGGGGATATGTATATTATCATTCATGTGGGGGATTGTTGGAATTCCTAAAGAGCAAAGTGAATGAAAAATACATAAAGTCCCACATCTCCAAATTGTGAGAGCTATATTGGTTTAAATATAGCTTTCTCATGAGGAGGTTGGGGGCCTGGGGCTCCCAAATGTATGCTTCGTTGTGAGGAGGGAGATTATGCATCACCACCACACACGCGCGCGCGCCGCCGCCGTCCGACCGACCGAACCGGGCCGGGTACGGGTCTAAAATGACCATTCTTTTGCTGGGCCATTGTTAACAGTTTTTTTGGGCTTCGGCTGAAACTGGGCTGGACTTGGAATATGAAGAGAAGTAGCAGACGGACGCGGGACTGAAGAGACACGACTTCTGAAGCGCGCGCAAACGAACAGGTGCGGACGCGACCGTTCGAAGGGATACGGACCAATTATAAATAAGGAGGAAAACTGATCACTTTCCTCACTGAATTTTCTTATCTCTTCCCTTCTAACAACTGCTGTTCTTATAATCAAAATCACAGAGTGATATACTCATTACAATCTCGAGCAGAATACGTCTGTTGTATCTTGGTAGAATTTTGAAATAAAATTCTTAAGGAAATCGTTACGACGAGGCTCAGACATAATCCGGTTAGACTAATTGTATATTTATATACATTATTCTATGTTCTATCTGTTATTCTGGTTATACTACTTATTCAAAATAATATAACGCTGTTGTTGTAATTCATTTACAACATTCATATTGTTGTAATAATTACTACAGAATTCCAGTGTAGTGGAAATCTGAGTTATAAACTTGTGCGACGAGTTTATAATTGATTATTCTCTATTTTGGTACACTAGACGTATAACAGTTACGTGATCCAGATGTACTCTAATGTTGACGCCTGAAGGAGCTTCACTTTGAAATGACGTCCACTCATGTCGAGGCTGCGTATTCCTTTTAGACAGTTGAAAAACGGGAATTCTATAGTCATGTTCCTAATAATATGGAGGTCATTCTTCCAAAGCCAGTTGCTTCTTTAGATTCATTTAATTCTGAAGATGCTCTTAGTGTAGATTATGATATTATCAATGTTAAATATGATAACGTGCATAATGAAGTGGTTGCGAATGTACATGACGAAGTCAATGGTGGTATATCAAGACCTAAAGTAGATTTAGAAACAGACGTTGCAGATGTACATGGTATTGTTGCAGTTGTAGACGTCCCAAATGAATGTAGGAATGTGGCTGCTCTTACCCAGTGCACCAATGAAGCTGACATCCTTGACGAAGTGGTTGTAGTTGAGATTGATTCAATAGTAGATGTAACTGCTCCAAATGAGGTGAATGCTTCTTCTGCTAAAGCTGCAGCTTGTATGCATGGTTTTGTTTCTTTCAATGATCCACGTGGTAGTATTGATATGCTTGAACTTAATGAAATTCCACATGGTAGCACGTACATGAGGATTATGCATCTACAATACGGGGGCATGAAAATGTGGCCCTACATGAAAATGCTGAAGCTGAAGGCATTGGAATCCCATATGCATTGGAGGAGGCCATACACGATAAAGCTTTTGAAGGTGCTAGAGTCATGTCCACTCCTGTCCAACATGAAGACACTCCCAAAGGAAGGAGTAACACTAGAAGGATATACAATTCTAGAAGCAAATCCAATGATTATCTGCGTAGAAGTGTGGGACTCCTTTCTTCTGATTCAGCCCGGGATTTGACTCCATTAAGGGAACACATTCTTTAGGAAGTACATTTACACCCATTGTTTTAAACACTTTAAACCCTAGCCAAGCGTATCATATAGAACTGTAAGACGGTTGCTTTGGTCCAAATGTGCCAACTTTAGAAACCTCTCCTATGGTTGTTGGATCATAGCAGGCAACTTCTATGTGATTGGGCATATTGGAGAGTGCATGCCCAGAGAGGGTGACATAAAAGAATTTAATGACTTCATTAATCATAATAACCTTATTACCCTTTCTAGGTACTATATTTACATGGTCTAATGGTAGATAGTTCCCTTCATTGGACATATTAGATAGGTTCTTTATGAGTGGGAATTGGAAGATAAGTTTCCCCAATCCAAAGCTTAGGGCCTCACCGGTCTCAACTCAGATCACTGCGCTATCCTACTTAACTCGCATATTCGATTGCCTAAAATCAGACCTTTTAAATATGAGAAAATTTGGCCTATAGAGGATGTTATCACAAAATGGAACTCCTTGCGTTCTTGGTATCACATCAATACAATGGAAAATTTAGTTTTCAAAATTCGAGAATTAAGATCCTTTTTAAAGAATTGGAACATCCATGTCTTCAATAATATTGGGTAAAAAGGATGAGATTCTTAAAGAAATTCTAAATTAAGATAGAATATGTAAAATAGGATTTAAATAGTAATGAGGGGGCAAAATTATACAAATTAAAAAAAGATTTAAACAAATTAATGTACCAAGGAGAAATTATGTGGAAGCAACGCTGCTGTGTACAAAGGATTAAAGAATGCAACAAAAACACAAAAAATTTCCATCGAATGGCTAATGATAGACACCGCCTTAATACCATCAAATCAATTAAAATTAATGGGATTGAAATTACTGAACAATTTGAGTTAAGCAACATTTTCACAAATTACAACAGGTATTTATACGGTAGCAAATGTAGTCAAAGAATTCAAGCAGATTGGCCGTCTCTATATTTGAACTTAGATCCCTCTCTTCAAGAGTTAGATTCTCCACTCATGGAAAAGGAAGTTTGGATAGCCATAAAGAACCTGACCAGTGATAAAGCCCCGGGTCCCAATGGCTTCCCAATGATTTTTTACCAAAAGTTTTGGCACACAATTAAGTATGACGTAATGCAACTCTTTGACGAACTCTACTCGAGTAGCCTCCATTTGGGTTGATTCAACTTGCTGATGTCATACTTATCCCTAAAAAGGAAAGTCCAAAAGAATTTGTGGACTTTAGATTGATATCCCTAATTAACTGCCCAGTTAAAATAATAACCACAGTTCTAGCAAATAGGTTAAGGAATAAAATGGATAATTTAATTGACAAAACTCAGACGACTTTATTCTAGATAGACATATTATGGATGGTGCAGCTACCATTCAAGAATTTATTGGCCATTGTCCAAAGAAAATTATAACATGTGCTCTCCTTAAATTGGATTTTTCTAAGCCTTTGAATCAATTAATTGAGGCTTTATACTTGACACTCAGAAAGCCAAAGGATTCACTGAGAAGTGGATTTCCTAAATTGAGCTTTTCTTGAAAACTAATGTCTCTTCCATTTTAGTTAATGAGGTTAAGAGTAGCAAAATTCAATCCAAAATGGGTCTTCGTCAAGGCGGTCCCCTCTTACCCTTTCTTTTGAATCTAGCAGCAGATGTCTTTAAACAGATAATAAATTTAGGGTTTAATAACAACATCTTACCAAGATTAGGGGAAGACATTACTTCTGATGGGGTTTCTACTCTACAATACGCTTATGACACACTCTTATTTTGCTCCCATCTCCCTCATTATATTGCATCTCTTAAGCTTATATTATATAACTTTGAATTGCTCTCAGGCCTTAGAATTAACTTTCATAAAAGCTCGGTATTAGTCACCAATGACACCTCAAACGAAGCATCTGACGTAGTTATTACACTAGATTGTAAGACCATGAAATATCGTATTAGTTACCTAGGTATACCTATCAGACAAACTAAACCGAAAAGAGAAGATTGGAACACCATTATTGGTAAAATTAACAAAATACTGCCTTCTTGGAAAGCAAACTTCCCGTCGAGGGTAGGTAAGGCAGTTCTTATTAACTTTGTTCCGACGATCGATATATTGGTGGTCCTATTATCATTTATCTACCTAGATTTAACAAAATTGATAATATAATAAGGAACTTCTTATGGAAAGGTGGGTCAGATTGCTCCAACTTAAACCGCCTTATTAAATGGGATATAGTGTGCAAGCCTAAATTGCAAGGTGCACTAGATATTACAAATCTAAAAGTCCTTAACACTTCCTTTTTAGGTAAATGGATTTGAAAATTCCTAGATGATGATACAACAACATGGAAAGAGATAATTAGCAATTTCTACTACAGCGGTTCTAAAATTTTATATAAACCAAATATACATTTGCTCTCCTTTTTTTGGAAAAATATTCCAACATGTTATACATATTTATACTAGGACTTCAATTTAATACTCACTTAGGAAACAAAACATCTTTCTGGAATGATCCCTAAGCTTCCTAAATCACTTTGAAACATGAATTTCTAGAGCTCTTCTTGGCATCCAACAAAAAAATGATCTCATTGGTGACGTATTTAGGCCCCATGATATATTTTACTGCAATATCTCTTTTAATCAAAATTTAGCAGGGAATGTGTTTAGGCAACACCAAAGACTTATTAATGTTATTGATACTGTTAATATAGACAAACAACATGACTAGTTGGTATAGCGCTGAGACAAAAAGGATAAATACACTTTTAGATCTATGTATAGGTTCTTAATTTTCTCTAGAAACTCAACCTAATGGTACTTCAAACCTATTAGGAAAATTGATGCCACCCTAAAGTTAAAATTCATATGTGGATTGTATTACACGATAAACTTAACACTATTACTAGACTAAACTCTAAACTAATAAATAATCCCAATAATAATCCTTGTTATTTTTGTAACGTGGCTCCCAAAACCACCAACACATGTTCTTAGAATTTCAATTCACTCCATATATAATTAATAACGTATTTGCCATTTTTGACCTTGACATTAACACCAAAATCCCATCCCTATAATAATTTTGGACCAATTTCAGATTTGACTATTACCATCCGCTTAGGAAAGTTATAGATACAACATATTCTATAACATGTTTGGGTCTTTGGAATGAAAGAAATCTATGATTGTTTAATAACTCATATAGAAATCGTTCTGCTATTTTATATTTCATTGCCAGGTATATCTAACTTTGGACAGGGGCGAATAGAAGACATGCAGATTGGAGACCACCTCTTGATAGGATCACATATGGCATTCCAGCTCATACCATTCTTCTTTCTCTTGTATTTGAAGACCGGTCCAAAGATTAGAGGAGACTTACCTCTTTCCACGCTTACTTATAAGGCCTTTTGTTTATTCCTTTTAGATGCGCTAGCTTTTCTGCTCCTTCTGCGGCCCGCACCGTCAGCATAATTCCTCAGTAGCCCTCCCAAGCTGCATCTCATAGACGCTTCCTCCTATCACTATACAAATATTTCTTCTCCATGGTCCATTCTTATACTTCAAATTTAGACTCATTCCTCGTACGGCATACATCTCTTGCATCTATTTTGTTATATAGTTCCCACTTTTGTTTATGTACTGTAACGACCCGAAATTTCACCACATTAATTTTCGATCATTTAGTTAATTTTAAATATTCAAATAATAGGTTTATAATTAAAATAAAAACTAATTTTAAATAATACATATTGAAGATAAAATATTTTCCAAAATTAGTTTACAAAAATATTTAGTTCGAAAAAAAATCAAAAATGTGGCCAGAATTTGTTTTCCGAATTTCGACTTTTCGTCAGCTAAAATTTATCAAAAACTTTGTGAACTCTTTCGTATAAGTATACATATTTCTAAATAAGTTATTATGTGTGTATTAGTGTATGCTTATATGTATTCATACTTAAGTATATAAATTTTAAAATATAAATTTAGTAAAAAAGTAAACATCACATCACACAAAACATGTTTAAACATTAGTGTATATGTAATTAAATGGATGTTTTCTCATGAAGAGAGGGAAGGGGTATAATAAGGTGTCTCAAGGACATGAGGCAGAGGAGGCTAGGTGAGGTGGCAAGAGGGTAGTGGAGGGTAAAGGATAAGGGCATTTAGGTAATTCACATTTTGCTTATAAGTAGCCTTTCATCTCTCTAATTTTTCCTCTTCTTCCACCGATCAGATCTCTCTCATATCTTTGCCAAATGACGTTTTTCTATTTTTAAAATCACGTAAAATTCTAGTGGCTACAACTTTTACCGTGATCACTTCTTCAAATTTCGAGCATAGCTATGTAAAATATCAATTGTTCACAGAGTGTATTTGGATCCAGAATTTCAAGTCCAAAAATGGTCCTTCTACTTTTGACCATATCTTCTTCGAAAATAATTTTAATTGAGTGATTTTCTTTTGTGAAATTGCAAAAAAAAAATAATTTTATAAAACTTTCCTTTATACTACTTTTAAAAAATATGAGAGAAAATAGTCCAAAAACAAGTTGGAAAGTGACATACTTTTGGGTTCATTTTGATAGTTCGATGATTATCCAAAGTCACTCCACCTTACCAAAACAAGTTTCACTTCCTTCTTCTTTCAAGGCCGAGCCTACCTAGTGCATTAAGGGTTCATGACTCCATCTTTTGCTTAGGAATGAAAATGCTAGGTCATATCCTAAGTTCATGTGGATTTGGATAGCTTTTGGTGAGTAAAACCACACCTTCTTAAACCAAGTTTATACTATGTTAATATTCATGTTAACAGCCTATGAATGCTTGTTGAATATGTGAAGTGATGGTTTGATTGTTTGTTTGTTTCATGCTTTGAAAAGTTCTTGCATTTGAAAGTTAGTGAGCATGTCGTTAGCTATATGAAAAGTTGGTTGTTAAAGTTAATATAATTGTTAGTAAATACTTATTACATGTTGTATCATCATGTTGTATTGTGCTTAAACAATTGCTATGTGATGTTTGGCTGCATGGCTAATGCCATAAGATTGTTTGCCGAACTGGCCATATAGCGATTGTCATTATATCGGCACTTTTGGAAAATCACCTTTTACTGAAACCTTTTGGTTCCATCTTCATGCTTGGAATTGTTTTACAAGTTAAGCAAGATTTTGATTAACGATGTTTTCAAAAATAATTAACCATTTTAATATTGATTAATTAATTTAATTAATTACTTAATTAATAAGGATTAAGATTAACAAATTACTAAGTTAATGATGTATTTTAAGTCTAACTAATTACCTGGTTAATTATTGTTTAAATTAATTAGTCATTTTATTTAATGATGTTTAAATTTAATTAATCATTTTACTTAATGATGTTTAAGGATAATTAATCATTCAATAATGATGGATTGAAGTTAACTAATCAATTTTCTAATGATGCTTTTAAATTAATAAATCTTTTTAATAAATGATTTTTAAAATTTATCAACTTGTTTTAACTCTAATTAATCTTTCCTTTATTATTGTTTATAATTAATTAATCATTTTTGAAAAATGAGAATTAATTAATTATATTTAAATTCATTAATTAATTGAATTAACGATGTTTTAAAGGTGATTTACCCTTTTTAATCAAACATTATTGGAGTTAATCTATCAACTTAATTTATGAAGTTTCAATATGAATTTATCAAAGTAACCAGGATGTTTTGACTTTGTTATTCATTTTAAATAATTATTATTTATTATTTATTAATTTAATTACTTATATTTTACTAATTAATTGGATTAATAAGGTTAAAATGGTTTACCCTTTTTATCATTTAATGACATTTGAAGTTAAAAAATCAAATTGTGTAATGAAGTTGAAAGTTAATTAATCAATGTAATAAGGATGTTTTAAGTTATAAAATCCTTTTTAAATTGATATTTTGAAGTTAGTAAACTCTTTTAACAAATTGTTTTAAAGCTAGTACTTGTAATGTGAGGCCAAGCACGAATTTGGGTTTTTAAAAGAAAAGGTGCGATTCATTTATAGAAATGAATTAATTTTCATAAAGCAATTCACTTATATGGGAACAATTTATTTGTATACTTAGCACTAAACGTCGAAGAGGTAGATTTGTCGTTATTTCAAAAGATAAGAATAATCGTGAGACATGACTTTGAGATAATACTATTTTGACTTGTCCGATATTCTTGTAAACAAAGAAATAGTACAAATTTGAATTCGATGAGTGGTGTTAAGTATACAAGATTTGATTTCCATATATGATCGTTTTATAACCTCGATAGTTGGTTTCTCAGCTATCGATTGCTTAGCTTCATTATTATCATCTTTTTATGATGATGTGTTGCTCCATTGAGCTTTGATATCCTTTGTCGGAAATGACCAAATGAAAGAGTGAGTCGGGGCCAAACTATATGGGTTTACTCCCATTAGGTTATTTTCACATCACTCTAGGTTGGCTTCGCTATTGCGCATTGAGATGTGAAATACTCGGATACTCGATTATAGTTAGCGAGGTCCAGCTTGGTGGTATCCGAAAGCCATCAGAGTTCTCAAGTATACTCCTAGAGGTAAACTTCTAGTGGGGGGAGCCTTCAAGTCATTTGTTGGAAAATCTCCTTTTCTTATTTGCTTTGAACCATTGAATCTGTTTTCTTTAATTACAACGGGGAGAGTCAACCACTCATTAATTTTTTTTTCATTCTATCGAGTTTGGATGGTTATCTTTTTTAGTCCATTCTATCGAGTTTGGACTGTTGTCTTGTTTTATCCATTCTATCCCATTTGGATTTTTATTAAGACTTTTTACATTCTTTCAAGTCTGAATATTATACTAATTGTACCCATCATCTATGTTTGGATTTGTTCCCTGTTGTACATTTTCATTTTTGTTATATTTGGCTGTTGTTTATATGGGAGAAAACCCATTCCGCGTTAGCGGCTTGGTCCCACATATTATTGTTAATTATACTTCCTTTTGTTTTAGAGTTTTACTCATACCAAACATTTTGTCTGACCTTTGAGTTGTTTATTTTCCCTAAACTCTCGTGTGCTCAATTATATTTCGGTAGTCCAAGAATAGTAGGTTTTCTTAGGAGCTCTTTGAAGATGGTGATCGAGCTGGCAGCTCCTTAGTTGTCTAGTTATTTATTTACGTTTTATGATTATGTTGCTATATTTGGTATCTAAAAAATGTAGAGTCAAAATGTATAGCTGCAAATCTATTAGATGTAGTATTTTTGTTTAACTTTAATAGCTCCCTGTAAGGAGTAACCTTTTTACTATGTCATTTTGTATTATATGTAACCATTCCGTTATGAGGTATTTCTATTCTGTTCTTTCTGTTATTTATTTTACCCTAAGGCAACTTATCTTTCAGATGCTTGGGCAACGACACACGAATACCAAGGATTTATTAAGTGTCATTCCCAGGGGTCAGAAAGGTAGGTCGTTGCAGATGGTATCAGAGCTTAGGTTTAGCGAACCCCTAAGCCCTGGTGGGGGCAAACTCTCTAAGAAGACGATTGGTAATATCCTAGGATAAGTCTGAGAGTATAAGTATATATTAAGTGCGTATTTGTTTGGTTATAAAAATATTTTATATTGTGTTGTTTAATCCATTGAGTGGTATATGAATTCTGGTTGATGCTTCTGATCAGTGTTATCCATGGGGATCCCTGAACACTTGAACAAATCTACCAATGCGGTATTGTTTTAAAATGGTAAATGAAATAATTTTAGCTAGGAATATATTTAATATATATAAGAATGATTTTCAAAATTAATATAATTGTATAGTTTAGTTGATTATTTAGAGTTGATAATATTCTGTTGTTATCATTTATGATTTGATTAGTTATGCTCATCCAGTTTGATCATTAACTATTGTTGAATAGTTCATAAGGAATTTTCCTTAGTAAGATATAGGTTGAGTATATGGGAATTAGGGAATCTTGGAACAAACCTCTTGTGAATTAAGTTGCATGGTTTGATTATAAGGTGTTCAACGAAAGGGTTAAATTAAAAGTCATTTTTTAATAATATTAAGCTAAAAGTAAACTTTTAATAAAAAGTTGTTTAATATAATCTAAATAGTAGGATAATACATTTAGAGGATAAATATAAGAGAAAATTTAGTTATAATAAAGGAGAATTATTTAAATTTGAGTTCACCCACACCTAAATTTTCTATATCATATATGTAATGCTATAAACTATTGTTGATTTCTTGATGATAGTTAGATTTGTTTGATTGATTAATTGAAATTAATCTAGATATTCTAATTAAACTATTTAAGTATCATTATAGAAATTTCCGCTATACCATCATTTATTAAATATCATACTCAAAACTCTTGTGTGCGTTTGAACTTGAACTTGTGTTTTCCCAAAAGTAGATGTTTAAAATTAATTAATCATCTTGATTAATGATGTTTAAAATTAATTAATCTTTTTGATTAACGAGATTTGGATTTAATTAATCATTTTAAGTAATGATATTTGAAAATTAATTATCATTTTAATTAATGACATTTAAAAGTAATTAGTCATTTTAATTAATATTTATTTGAATTTAATAAATCGTTTGATAAATAATATTTTAAGTTGGTTAATTGATTTAATAAGTGAGTTTAAAATAAATTAATTGATTTGATGAATGTGTTTTGGAAGTAACTAACTATTTTATTAAAGATAATTGATTTATTTGTTAAAGGAAATTGCAAATTTGATTAATTATCTTTTGGGATAACTGATATTGTTTTAGATTTATAAAAGAAATTATAAAAGTGATTTATTATCTTTAAGGATATGTTATTTTAAACTTAATAAATGAACTTAAATGATTTATTTTCTGTGGAAAATATATATGGTTTTAAGATTTTAAAATGAATATTATAAATCATCCCCCAAGACGATTAACATTATTTGGAATTTATAAAAGGTATTTAAATTGTTTTATTTTTGAGATAATAATATTGTTTTAAATTAATAAATGATGGTTTTTAAATGAGAGCTTTTAAATAGAATTGTTTATAAATAAAGTTATGTATAAATTGTTTTGGAATTTTAGTAAATGATGTTTGAAATGACATTTGTTTGGACCCTTGTTCTAATACACTTAGTATTATAAATTTGTCTTTCCAAATAATATTTAAAGATTTTCTGGAAAATTTATATCTCGAATTTTTTAACATAATTTCAAAAGATTTTGAGAAAAATAATAGCTGTATTATTTGAAAATATTTCTAAAATATAAATATTTTGGAAAGAAATTTTAAGGAGGATGCTTTTTCTTTGAATAATTCTGAGGAAAACAGTTCGGTTAGTTTTAGGGTAATCTGAATAATCTTCTAAGTGATGATCAAATGTTGCTTAGGCGAACGTTGTGAAGTATTTATTTCTTTATCACTGTGCGATCGAAATGAGTTCAAATTTGAACGAACCCAAAGTGAGTTTTAATAAAAAAGTTGTTTGAAGTTATTTTATAAGTAAAAATTAAGGAGTATGCTCTCAGAGACGAGTTTTGAAACTAAAAACCGGGCATTCAGTTTTTAAGTTCCCTAAAAGGAAATTGATTTCCAAAATAAAATGTATTATTGATAAGAGATTTTTTTTTAATAAATGAATTTTACCCTTAAACAATATACGAGGTAAATTAACACTGATTTAAATGGGTTAGATTGGATATGTAACATTGTTTTATCAAAATCATAGATATTATTAAAGTATCTAAGCAGTGTAAACTAATTGGTGTTATAGGGTCAGTCCATAAACATGATTCATTATAACACTTTAATATGAAAAGGTAGGAAGGTTTTAATAGACATCATTTTATTAAAACAGTAGCTTTTGTTTAAAACATATAAGTAGTATAAACTATTTATTATTTTGAGTCAACCCATAAACATTGTCCAACTTAACGCTCTAGTTAAAGAGGTCAGAGGCTGACTCGGTTTTAAAAGACCCAAATTTTGATTTAATCTTCACCTAAATTATGAAAAGAAAAATAAATTTTGTGTTTTATATATACTTTTAGGATTTAGAAGGATATTATACAAGTAAATAAAGCAGAATAAGTTATTATTTGGTATTTTATAAAGAAATGACTTTATAAATTATTTTGAAACGTAGATGAAAATTTAAGAAAGGATTCATAATTTTTTTTTGATATTGAATAAAATATTAAATGCAGATTTAAGTGATTTAAAAGATTGGCGTAGTCAAGAAACCAATAATTTTAGAGTATACATTCAATTTGTCCGAGTAAATTTGGATAATCCTCTAAGCAATAACCAAAGGCTAATAAGCAGTGAATGATAAGCTTAGATAATTATCTATATTTTGGGAAACCAAGAAAATTTTGGACCTAAGGAGTTTGTTGTTAATATTTTGACATTTTAAATAATGCCGAGTGTTGGGTTTTTCCCTTATGGAATTTGAAAGATTAATAGTCTTAGTGCATTACTTTATGGAATTTGGTTGATTTGATATAATTGAATATGATTGGATTTAATTGAATTTGATTGGTTTTACTTAATTGAATTTGATTGATTGATTATGTGGTCTAATATACCATAGTTTATAAAGTTAAAACTATAAATCAAGTTTTTGAATTTTTGTTTATGAGGACATAAATCCCAGTTCTGTTGAGGAGAAAAAGGTAATTTTGAAATTTTTTGGAAAGAAATAATAATTGTTCGCTCTAATTGTTTTATTTAGAGGGACCAAAATACAACTGGATGCTCTATATTATTTTGATCCTAGAGTTTTACATTTTTTGGTAGGAGGACCGCCTCCTAGTCATTTTTGGTTTTTGGTTTTAATACATTTCTTTTTAAATAAATTTGAAAATAAATTTTTGAATATAAGAGCCCGGGTATTTAGTTCTAAATTTACCATTTGATATGATTAGATGCACAATATTTTATTCCAGAGTATTCTCTGAATTAGGTTACATATAGATTTATATCGTACTAGTTTTTGCTGGATAAGTTACATTTGATTAATGTGTTAGTATTTCAAGGATAGTTTTTTAGGATAGGATTATGGTAAATTTCGAGGATAAAATTCTTTTGAGTGGAGAAGAGTGTCACAACTCGAAATTTCACCATAATAATTTTCGAACATTTAGTTGATTTTAAATATTTAAATAATAGGTTTATATATAAAATAAAAACTCTTTTAAATAATAATATTGAAGATAAAACAGTTCCAAAATTAGTTTACAAAAATATTTAGTTCAAAGAAAGATCGAAAATGTTGCCGAAATTTGTTTTTCGAATTTTCAACTTTTCGTCAGCTAAAATTTATCGAAAATGTTGTGAACTCTTTAGTATATGTATACACATTTCTAAATAAGTTATTATATGTGTATTAGTGTATGCATATATGTATTCATACCAAAGTATATAAAGTTTAAATATAAATTTAGTAAAAAGTAAACATCACATCACATGAAACATGTTGAAACATTAGTACATATATAATTAAATGGATGCTTTCTCATGAAGAGAGGGGAGGAGGACAAGAAGGTCGCTTAAGGACATGAGGTGGAGAAGTCTAGGTGAGGCGACAAGACGATAGTGGAGGGTAAAGAACAAGGACATTTAGGTAATTTACATTTTCACTTCCTTATAAATAGCCTTTCATCTCTCTAGATTTTCCACTTCTTCCACCGATCAGATCTCTCTCATATCTTGTCCAAATGAAGTTTTCCTTTTTTAAATCAAGTAAAATTCTGGTAGTTGAAAATTTTATCTTGATTACTTCTTCAGATTTCAAGCATAGCTATGTCAAAATATCAATTGTTTATATAGTGTTTTTGAATCTAGAATTTCAAGTCCGAAAATGGTCCTTCTTCTTTTGACCATATCTTCTTCAAAACTAATTAAAATTGAGTGATTCTTTTATTGTAGAAAATAATTTTATAAAAATTTTCCTTTTTACCATTTTTACAAAATCTGAGAGGCAATAGTCCAAAAATCAGTTGGAAAATGACCTATTTTCGGGTTCATTTTTTAGAGTCCGATGATTATCCAAAGTCACTCCACCTTACCAAAACAAGTTTCACTTTCTTCTTCTTTCAAGCCCAAGGCTATATAGTGCATTAAGGGTTCAAGACTCCATCTTTTTCTTAGGAATTGAAGTGCTAGGTCATACTCTAAGTTATCGAGGGTTTGGATAGCTTTCGATGAGTAATACCCTAAGTTAACGAGGGTTTGGATAGCTTTAGATGGGTAAAACTACACCTTCTTAAACCTAGTTTATACTATGTTAATTTTGATTTGAACAGCCTATGAATGCTAGTTATATGTGTAGTGATGATTTGGTTGTTTGTTTGTTTCATGCTTTGAAAAGTTCTCGCATTTGAAAGTTAGTAAGCATGTGGTTAACTATATGGAAAAGTTGGTAGTTAAAGTTAATATAATTATTAGTAAATACTTATTACATATTGTTTAATAATTATTTTCTTTTTATTATGCTTAAAACATTTCTATCTGATGTTTAGTTGTAAGGCTAATGCTGTAGGTTTGTTTTCCGAACTGCCCATATTGCGATAGTCATTATATCGACACTTTTAGAAAATCACCTTTTATCGAAACCGTTTGGTTTCATCTTCGTGCTTGGAATTGTTTTACAAGTTAAGCAAGATTTGGTTAACGAAAAGTAATTAACTATTTTAATATTGATTATTTAATTTAACTAATTATTTAATTAATAAGGATTAAGGTTAACTAGTTACTAAGTTAATAATGTATTTTAAATTTAAATAATTACCTGGTTAATGATTGTTTAAATTAATTATTGATTTTATTTAGTGATGTTTAAATTTAATTAATCATTTTACTTAATGATGTTTAAGGATAGTTAATCATTCAACGATGACGGATTGAAGTTAACTAATCAAATTTGCTAATGATGCTTTTAAATTAATGAATCTTTTTAATAAATGATTTTTAAAATTTATCAACTTGTTTTAACTGTAATTAATCTTTCCTTTATTGTTGTTTATAATTAATAAATGATTTTTGAATAATGAGAATTAATTAATTATTTATTTTAATTGTTATATTTTAAGTTTATTAGTCAGTTGAATTAATGATGTTTTAAAGGTAATTTATCATTTCTAATTAAAGGTTATTAGAGTTAATTAATCAACTTAATTTATGAAATTTCAAAATGAATTTATCAAAGTAACCAAGAAGTTTTGGCTTTATTATTCATTTTAAATAATGATAGCTAATTATTTATTAATTTAACTGATTATATTTTACTAATTAATTGGATTAATAAAGCTTAAAGTGGTTTACCCTTTTTATTATTTAAAGACATTTGAAATACAAAAATCAAATGGTATTACGAAGTTTAAATTTAATTAGTCAATGTAATAAGGATGTTTTAAGTTATTAATCCTTTTTAAATTGATATTTTGAAGTTAATAAACTCTTTTAACAATGTGTTTTAAAGCTAATAGTTGTAATGTGAGGCCAAGCACGAATTTGGGTTTTTAGCAGAAAAAGTTTGATTCATTTATAGAAATGAATTAATTTCCATAAAGCGGTTCACTTATATGGGAACGATTTATTTTATACTTAGCACTAAACGTCAAAGAGGTAGATTTATCGCTATTTCGAAAGTTAAGAATAATCGTGAGACATGACTTTGAGGTAACACTACTTTGACTTGTCTGATATTATTTTTAACAAAGAAATAGTACGAGTTGGAATTCCATGAGCAGTGATATTTATATCCTCGATAGGTGGTTTCTCAACTATCAATTACTTAGTTTATTTATTATCGTCATTCTAAGATGATGTGTTGCTCCATTGAGCTTTGATATCCTTTATTGGAAATGACTAAAACCAAAGAGCGAGTGGGGCCAAGCTATCTGGGGTTACTCCCATTAGGGTTTCTTCACATCCACTTTAGATTGGATTCGCTATTGCGTATTGAGATGTGAAATACTCGGATACTCGGTAACAGTTAGCGAGGTCCGGCTTGGAGGTATTGGAGAGCCATCGGAGTTCTCAAGTATATTTTTAGAGGTAAACTTTCGGTAAGGGGGGCGCATCCTCCTAGTCATTTGTTGGAAAATCTCCTTTTCTTATTTTCTTTGAACCTTTAAATCTGTTTTCCTTAATTACAATGGGGAGAGTCAACCACTCTTTATTGTGTTCAATTACTGGTTTTGTCCATTCTATCGAGTTTGGATGGTTATCTTATTTAGTCCATTCTATTGAGTTTGGACTGTCGTCTTGTTTTATCCATTCTATCCAATTTGGATTTTATTCAGACTGTTTACATTCTTTCAAGTTTGAATGTTATACTAATTGTACCCATCAATTATGTTTGGATTGGTTCCCTATTGTTCATTTTCATTTTTGTTATGTTTGGTTGTTGTTTATGTTGAAGAAAACCCGTTCAGTGTTAGCGGCTTGGTCCCACATATTATTGTTAAATATACTTCCTTTTGTTTCAGTGTTTTACTCATACCAACCATTTTGTTTGACCCGAGTTGTTTATTTTTCCTAAACTCTCGTATGCTCAATTATATTTGGGTAGTCCAAGAATAGCAGGTTTTCTTAGGAGCTCTTTGAAGACGGTGATCAAGCTAGCGGCTCCTTAGTGATCTAGTTATTTATTTACGTCGTATGGTTATGTTGTTATATTTGGTATTTGAAAAATATAGAGTCGGAATGTATAGCTGCAAATCTATAAAATGTAGTACTTTTGTTTAACTGTGATAGCTCCATGTAAGGAGTAACCTTTTTACTACGTCGTTTTGTACCATATGTAGCCATTCCGCTGTGAGGTATTTCAATTCGTTCTTTCTGTTATTTATTTTACCCCAAGATAACTTGTCTTTCGGATACTTGGGCAACGGCACATGAATACCGAGGATGTATTAAGTGTCATTCCCAAGGGCTAGAAAGGCAGGTCGTTACAGATGGTATCAGAGCTTAAGTTTAGCGTACCCTAAAAGCCGTTGGGGAAAATCTCTAAGGTGAGGATTGGTAATCTCCTAGGATAAGTCTGAGAGTATAAGTATATATTAAGTGCGTATTTTTTTGGTTACAAAAATATTTTATATTGTGTTGTTTAATCCATTGAGTGGTATATGAATTCTGGTTGATGCTTCTGATCAGTGTTATCCATGGGGATCCATAAACACTTGAACAACTCTACCAATGCGGTATTGTTGTAAAATGGTAAATGAAATAATTTAAGCTTGGAATATATTTAATATATATAAGTATGATTTTCAAAATTAATATAATTTTGTAGTTGAGTTGATTATTTAGAAATGATAATATTCTACACTTTCTTTTGTATAGTTAGTGGTGTGGTCCTATATATTGTTGTTAAGTACACTTCCTATTATTTCAGATTTTTACATATACTAGACATTTTTTCTAACCCGAGTTGTCTATTTTTCCTAAATTCTTGGGTACTCAATTATATTTGGGTGGTCCAAGAATAGTAGGTTTCTTAGGAGCTCTTTGACGATGGTGATCGAGCAGGCGGCTCCTTGGTTATCTAGTTATTTATTTTCATCGTATGATTATGTTGGTATATTTGGTATCTGAAAAATGTAAAGCCAGAATGTAAAGCTATAAATCTATTGAATGTAATACTTTTGTTTAACTCTGAAAGATCCATGTAAGGAGTAACCTTTTTACTGTATCGTTTTGTATTATATGTAACCATTCCGTTGTAAGGTATTTCTATTCTATTCTTTCTGTTATTTATTTTACTCCAAGTCAACTTATCTTTCGAACGCTTAGGCAACGGCACATGAATACCGAGGATGTATTAAGTATAGTTCCTAAAGGTCAGAAAGGTGGGTCGTCGCATGTACCTACGCGATCGTCTAGGTGAAGATCTCTTATTTTAGTATTATTTTCCTTTATCATGTATAGTCGTTCATCAGACTTATTGATGACTTATGATTAATCTTTTTAACACAATAACAACAAAAACAAGTGTTATCCTTAATCTTTTTAATCCTTTTGACTTTGAGTTGATTGCGGTTGATCGTGATACTAACCTCGTATAATTGAGAAGATGAATTCTTTATTAAGTAAATTTTCACTTCTAGTGCTTCAACATAAACCCAAATATAGTCATTCGATGAATGTCATACCATGATTTAGCTATAATCAAAGTGGAATTTTCACATAGAAGTCTAATAGTATTCTCAAGTCGAGAGAAATGTGGAGGTTTTCCTATTTGACCTAGTTGTTATTAACCAACATGATCAAATGATCATTCCATGGTTACCCAATAACTACCAACATGCATCCCTTTGATGTTTCCAGTAGCCATGAATAATACACTGCCCAACATTTGGAGGGCATTATGTACTATGGTCGCTATGGATGTATCGATATTCTTTCTTGAAACATCTTGACTAGGAATATTTCACTAAAACAATATGTTATTATACAATGAGATAAATTTCTCATAATTATAGTATTTTGTAACTACTGTAATATAATAAAATATTTAAGTATTTTCATATTAATATACCTTAAATTAATCCGTTAATTAATTATTTCATATATGGCAAAGTATATACGAAAATTAAATACCTTTATTACAAACAAGATTGGCTATAGAGTTAGATATATGTAACAAATTACATAATTGTCCCTATGGCATACCCCTAACTCTATCATACTATACCCACGTAGTCATCTACTGATGAAAACAACAAATGGTTTGTCAGCATGCAAATGGCTATCCATAGGCATGCTACCCAGACAAACATGCCTTGTCTGCCCTTTGGCAGCTACCGCCTACAGTGTCTTCAACCACCTTGACTTTGAAAGCTTTAGCCATATGTGCCTAATCGCCCCTGCAAAAAATAAAACCAAAATTGCACTATTTCTTTGAAAAGAATGGCATATAAGACATCGTTCATCCAACAAAAGCGGCACTGTGTTAATCACTCCATGCCCTTCACTGCTGCTTTGGCAAAGCGCCATTGTGCAACCATCCATGATCCCACGTCGCATGTCCCCGACCAAGGCTTGCTCAAATATGCATCGCCAACCGATAAACATTAGAGCCATACATTCCAGTTAGCATCTCAACTAGCACACATATGAACTGAACAACCACACCAACAACCCGGGGCAATCGTTGGACAAAGAAAACACAATCTTGGTCATTCAACTCAAATTTCAATAGCTATAACTACAATCTACCATGCATTTGTACAAAGATCGAAGTTTCTAAGTTCTTGAGCACTTGTTTTCTTATTATTATATCTTGTAATACAAGCTGTTATAAGAGAAACAAAGTAATAAGAAAATACTCATCTTGGACATAGATCAACATAGATCAAACCACTCTAAAACTTATGTTTATTTGTAGCATATTTTTCCACTTTTTCCATTTTTAAATCGGGGTATCGATGATTAACCTTCTCTAATTTCAACTCTCAACTATAATTTCGAGGTTAGCTACATTTTAATCAGCATTTTAGCACAGAAGGAAGCCTCCTCTAAAGGCTATTATTTCTTATTTTTCTTCACCTTTCTTTTCTTAAACTCCTCATTCAAATTCAGGTCATACAAAATCATGAGAATGAAGCTCACAACTCCAACTCTCACAACATCAATGGAGCCACTGAGGCTAGTATTGTGTGTGTCACCCTAAGGTTGAGCAAGGACATGTGGCTCAGCTTGATAAAACATTTGATCGGTATGGGATAAATTGCTCATGACTTAAATGACCTCAGGGTTTGTATATACTTGATATATTAAATTATATCAATTAAATAATTAATTCAAATATATTAAACAAAATTCTTAAATGATATGTTATGTGATAATAATTTCAAGGAGTTGTAATCATGAGAAAATTATCATGATATAGAATAAAATATTATTTTATTTTTCCTAGTCAAGATGTTTCATGAAAAGATATTGATATATCCATTGAGACTAGAGTACGTAATGCTTTTCAAATATTGGACGACATATTACTCAGACTGATAGAGGTACCAAGAGGTTACATACTGCTAATTATTAGAAGACTATGGAATGACTCACTTGAAAGTTTCCTTTTGGTTAATAACAACTAGCTCAACTAAGATACCTTAAAGTGACGATATTACATAATTCGCTCGACTTAAGAATACTGTTGAACTTCAAAGTAGATACTCCACTTTGACTATAGTCGAATCAAGGCATGGTAATCATCAAATGACTATAGTTGGATATGAGTTGAAATATTAGAAGTGAAACACTATTCAACAAAGGATTCATCTCCTCGGTTTAGGAGGCTGGTATCATAATCAATTGTTGTCAACTCAAAATCAAAACTCTGGCCAGAGTAGTACGATTAGTATTAAATGTTATTATTGAACCAAGGACTTTGTTTACGACTAACCATTTACCAAAATCAAATTCCATACGTACTAAAGTGATATAATGTTGATGAAGAGAATGTGTAAATAATCGTACTAAAAGGTAGCACTTAAATTGTAAAATTGGACTTAACCGATAAAGATGTATAACGATAAATTCAGTCAAACATTCACACCACTAAGGTGACATATAAACATTTAGATATTGATCACTAACTTAATCTGCACCTATGAGTCGCACAACCATATTAGTGAATTATCTAAAAAACCGCATGATTTAATTAATTTATAAATTGTTACAAATTAATTAAATTGATTAATATTAATAAAATGTTAATTAATTAATTAATGTTAGGTGTATGAGTAATTTTCTGAATTCAAGTATAAAAGTTACACACACACACATTGATATATGAAATCAATACAATATGATTTAAATTATATTAATTGATTAATGTATTTTTGAATTTTAATAACCCATATGGTCCATTATTTGGCTAGCCATAACGGATGGGATTTGGTTTGAATTTAAGATCCACATCTGAATAATCTGTAAAAGGATGACAATTTGTCTTTACTTCTATCTATTTAAACGACGCTAGCCTCCATGTTATCTACTCTTGTTGCTCCTCCATAGCTAGCCATAAATGAAAATTCATCCAAGAATAGCCGATCTTCCATGGACCAAAACACATCTAAAATAAAAGCGGTATACTAGATCGCTGTAAGGTCCAAAGGTTAATTCAAGTTGAATCTAGGATTATCATTAATCAACATGCATTCAGTAGCTTTATCAACAAGTGGTGTATTATATTTTTATCATTTAATCATACGATAGTTAGGTTTGCATATATAACAATTTTATATGTGCATATATTGTCTCACCCAACATCTTTGATTTTTATAACATTGAATAATTTTAATACATGTGGCAATTTATTAATACATAGTTTACTATAATATACATTTTAAAAAAATTGGCTATATACTTTATATATAATATATATTAAATATTATAATAAATTAAATGTTTTTAAATAATTATTTGTTAATTTAAATTCAAGATTATGTTAACACATATTTAAAATCCATACATACATAATTTTAAATCATTTAAGCGAAAAAAATTAATTTTTATATTTAGCTAAAACATTATTTATATAAAAAAACTATTTTTAATATTTTGAAAATAATGTTATTATTTAATAGTATATATACAAGTAAACTAATTTGAAAAATTGTTTGTGGATGTACAAAAGTTGATGGTCGAAAAGAATATTATTAATTATAAATTTATATAAAATTTTATAAGTTTATTTTATAGTAAAACATATCTATACTATTAATATAATTTGAATACACTCACACACTGCATGTGTATAATATTTTTGGCTAAATAATTAATTTTGTTTAAATACACATATTTATTTTAATTAAATTTTAGTTAATAAATAGCAAGATCCGGTTTTGAATTTTGAAAACGTCTATTAGGTTTTGGTCATATATTTTAAACTTTAAATTTGAATTTTAAATCTCACTAACACAATCAAAGTTAAATTATTATTAATTTAATTTATTTTTTTACTATATAAATGTTTTTCAATATCTATTTGCACACACACATATGTAATAAAACACTCACATATTAAACAATGTTTTGAAACATTCAATACACATATAAATGGCGAAAGTATACATTATAGATGTAAATCTCGACATCTACATAAGTATACATTAATTATGTACACATTGCTATGTTCCACGTTCACTTCACATACATATATGTATATATTGATATACTCAAAACTATATCAATATTAAATTAATTAAAACATATTGATTGATTAAATGAAGAAATAAAATAAAATTTGATTTATTTATTAACTAGATTGGATCTGGTAAAATCAATTAGACTTCATACTCCCTCTAAGATCCAAAATAGAAGAAAAAAATCGAAATTCATCATATTTATCTACTCCAAATAAGCTTGAATCCAAGAATGGTATCGGACCTCAAATGCAAGCTACGGTTTAATTCATGGCTTTATTGTCAACAAATAAAGCTTACCTAAATGATAGGGTGTCTAAAAAAGTATAGTTTAAGACATGGGGTTGAATAATCAAGCATTCTCTCCTCCCTAGCTTCCAGACTGGCCAGAATAATTTCAAAATTATTTTGAAAATAAATTTAATATTTTCAAAAATTATATTACATTAACAAGATCAATTAAATAATTAATTGTTAACAAGAAAACTTATCAACATCCCCAATGCTATGTGAAAGGCAATTGAGCTCAAACGAAACCATGTTGTTGAAAAGATCACTTCTTCCGAAACCTTCTTTTCGACCAGGTTGACTTAGTCAAAAAGGTTTAAGGAAATTGCCCTACCTTTCGACCAGGTTAGCTTAATCGAAAGGGTTTATGGTGTTAACTCTACCTTTCGACCAGGTTGATTTAGTCGAAAGGCTTCAAGAACTTAGCTCAGGAATGCAGGCTACGAAAGCAGCATCCCGCTCAAAAACTTTCTTTTGAGTGTGTCGAAAGTAGCATCCGGCACTTTCGATCATGTCGAAAGGGATGTGTGTTTTACTAATATGACACAGCTACTTTCAATCCCAAGGTTTCACTACTTTTGTTATGGAACCCCTTAGAAAGGGTTGCAGATGTAGCTGGGGATAAACCCCTTTCAAATGAGTTCCTCTCTGATCAATCGTTAGCCAATTATAAACTGGGGCCCTTTGAAACCCCTATTTCGATCGAGTCGAGTGGGGTTACAATTTTTCGAAACAGATCCAGCTTGTAACCGCTTAATCTTCACTTTGTTTTCCTTGTATAAGATCGACCTAGATATCCCTAGTATCATAGACTCATCAATGTCGAAACCTCTTCATCATTCCTATTTTTATTATTTGATGTTGGTTTCGATGATAATGGGTTTCGACTGTATGTACCCAAGTCGATCCTATGCATTGCATAAACAAAAAGAAGTTAAGAGAATAGGTTAGAATCATGTGCAATTGATCATTAGTCTAGCTAATGATCTGAATAATCTTCCTCATCATCAAAATTCTTAATGAACCAACCACTTCTCCTTTATTAATAATTCAAAATCATCTACAATTAAGAGAACTTTTACCCCAATTTGATTTAGGGTTTTAAGAAGATTAAATTGCTGCTAAGAAATTGGAGTATAAGAAATGAATTTGAGATTTCAAAATCTATTCCATCAAAACTGGACCCCTTGGGTCTTTTTTATAGATGCAAGTCGACCTACTTTCGCGCCTATGCCTTCGACACGATCGAAAGAATCGCTTTGTATATGCCATCTCATGCCTTTCGTCTTGGTTGAAAGGCCATGTCTGCCTTCGACGCTGTCGAAAGGCATCTTCTTTGAGTTCTTTGATTTACCCTTGCGCTTCCTTTGTCTTTCTCCAGACCTTCTGACTTAGTCAAAAAGATCCTTTACTAACCTTTTGCATTTGTAAAGTTATGAGTATCTTTTCTTACTGCTTCCTCTTGAACACCTTTGGATGTCGTCGAAAGGTCTCCAAATGCACTTTTTCCTCCATGTTGCCATGTTGTTATTGGAAGTAAGATAGAAGCTTCCAACTCTGTCGATAGGTTGTCCATATGGGTTTCGAAGATGTTGAAGTACCAATGGCTTCGATGATGTTGAGTGGCTTTTAAATGTATGCCTAAGAATTGAGGCGGAACTTTTCCCTAATATCATTGGCCTTGACCGGTTCGAAAGGCATGTGTATGCTTTCGAAAGGGTTATATATGGGCAAAACCTTTATTTTCGAAAGATTCGGTGCGTATATGGGAGATTATCATTCATTTCCTTCGAAAGGGGGTTTCGAAGTAGTCTCTGCTAATCCATTTCCGTCGAAAGGTCTTATAGAGGCAAAAAGGTATCTTTTCTTCTCTTTATTCTCCTTTTTCATTTTTTTGAAGTCTTGTACATGATTTAACACCTGTGAGGATGCCTGCTGCTTTCGACTCCTTCGAAAGCCTTCTCAATGCCTTCGAAACCTTTATTCATGTTCTTTATCGGAACCTGCTTTATAAGGAGTTGGTACTTTTCTTATCTTCTTTCATGCCTTTGTTCTTTGAGTGAAATTTATGGCTAATATTTTGCCTCGCCTTGTAGAAAGAAGCTTTTGTTCTTTAGGACAAAAATTTTAGAACTTTCTCGCTCTTTTTAGCTTTATTATCCTTGGAAAATTCAAAGTAAGTGATATTCTTTATTGCTAGCTTATTATCTTGTTTATATACATGCTTCATAATAAATTAGCATATTAACGCTTCTATATTTAGATAGTTAGTTGGTTATAGTCCTGATTCAAAAGATATGAGGCTTGTGATCAATAGTCATTAACGTATATAATAAATGTAGTCAATGGACTCATTGTAGGCAATAGCCAATAGGCCGCAATAGGGGTTATAAGTTATTACCAGAAAATAAGCCTTTGTATCCCATCCACTCTAATATGTATTTGAAAATTTACCCAGAGATTTGAATGATCCTGAAGTCTTTATTCAAATGTTGGTGAACATCATTTAGAGTTGTAAAACATTAACTCTAATTTAGGTATTAAAAGGACCTCTTTGAAATTTCTGGTTGCCTAGAGTAAATTCAACTCTACTCCTTCACAGCCCAAATTTAGGATTTGATAGAGATTAGGAAGTAATGAGATTTAAGCCAAATTAAGGCATTAACTTGTGAAGTTTATAAGTCAATAATGAGATATCTAGAATCCAGATAGCAATGTCAACAAATAGTCATCTGAGTCGAAATTCTAAGCCCGGATTTAGGTATTCATTGTGGATTAACCAAAAATCTGTTATAATTGTCTCTATGTCAAAAAATCCCGAGCATAGATCAGGGCATATATCAGATGATTAGAAATTGATAACAATTATCTTTGTAAGAAGAATCTCTGGCCCAGATTAGGGCATTTTTGGATGAGTAGAAATCCATGGTTATTATTTTTCATAATTGAAGTCCTTGGCCCAGATTAGGGCGTATGTTGGATAGCCAGAAGTCCCTGATAGCCATAAACAATAGTCCCAGATTGGGGCATCAAGTGATAATCCCAAAACCTAGATTTGGGTATGATAAAGATAATTAGTGATTGACAAAGACCGGAGACCCAGATTTGGGTATTAGTAAATGAAGTCCAGAAATGAAAGTTTTGAAACCCAAATTCGGGTATAATAAAGATTACAGGTGATTGATAATGACCTTAAATCCAGATTCGGGTATTAATATATGAAATCCTAAAATGAAAAACCCAAAACCCAGATTTGGGTGTTAATAGATGAAATCCTAAAATGAGAAACCCGAAACCCAGATTCGGGAAATTTGGCTTTACTCTCTAGATTCCATTTTCCATGACATGTATGAACCGTTTAGGTCTTTTATGTAGTTGTAATTTGATCAATTGCCTCTTGGGATTGGATGTCTTAGTCCATTAGAGATATACCTTTCTCATGTTTGGACATCTTAGTCCATGATTGGAAGAGCCTTTTCTCGGGCTTGGACACCTTAGTCCATTGTTGTCCGGTGCTTTTGATTAGCTCATCTTAGAGGCTGAAACCAAGGACTTACCCGACCACCCTCTAGGAGTCGCCCTGCCCTGGTCATAGCGTGGCACAGACAGGGGATTGTTCGGTGCTTTACCCTGGCCATCTTCTGGCGCGGATAAAGGTTTACTCCATCCTCCCTCCAAGAGGAGCCTTACCCTGGCCATAGCCTGGCGCAGATAAGGGCTTGTTCGGTGCTTTACCCTGGCCATCTTATAGAGTGGATAAAGGCTTACTCCGTCCTTCCATCAGGAGGCGCCTTGACCTGACCAAAGGCGTGGCCAAGAGCTTGTTTGGTGCTTTAACTAGCCATCTTATAGCGCGAGTAAAGGCTTACTCCGCCCTCCCTTCAAGAGGTGCTCTTCCCTGGCCATCTTGGCATGGATAGAGGCTTTCTACCATGTTAGGTAGTATCCAAATATAAGGAGTATTTCACTTCGAACCATGTAGATTTTCTTTTTGAAGAAAGAGATGCTTTATTCATTCATCATTTGGAAAATATGGCCTCAAATATTCGGCATTACATGTTATATGAACCATATTGCCGTCTAGTTGGCAAAATTTGTAAGCTTCTAGTGGGGTTACTTTGCAAACGATTAACGGTCCTTCCCAATTTGGTCCCAGGTGTCCATCTGTGGGGTTTTTGGTATTTTCCATCACCCTTTGGAGTACCAAATCTCCTTTGTGAAATGACTGAGCTCACTTTTGTGTTGTAGTACCTTGAGATTCTTCTTTGATATTCAACGGTTCTAACTGCTGCTTCATCTCTCGATTCATTTAATAAATCTAAGGATTCGCTTTTCAACTCTTGATTCTTACCGAATGCGTAGCTGATTCTTCGATGTGAGCATATCTCAACCTTGATTGGTAACATCGCCTCACACCCATGCATCAAAGATTAGGGAGTATGTGTTGGTACTTTTCTATTGATTGGAAGAACACAAATTTTAATAAATTCTCCAAGCACACATGCGTGTAGTATGCAGGTCGAACATAGGGAATTGTGTTTCAAAATATTTGAAATCCATATTTAAATCTTAGGCTTGTTAGATAAATTCGATGGTGGTTCTTGAACAGAAAACAAAAACAATAATATACTCCAAACCAATTTCGAATCTAATCGAAATCGCTATCAGAATATAAAATTGTAGAAATCAGAGCAGAAACTAAAAGTGCGTAAAAGAAAATAACAGAGCAATCAACTGAAATAAAATTAACTAGATTGATTAACCTGGAAGGAGTGCTAAAAATAACTAAGAACGAGAATAAATAAATTGCTAAATCTAATTAACAATCCTACGTATTCTGTCCGGAAATAAAGACATTGATGAAATTAAAATTAACCTAGAAGAAGAGTGATGGGGCAAGAGATTATGTATCCTCTGGTTGCTGTCTCGTTCTCTATTTATAGACTTTCGCTCGTAAAATAAGTCTTGTTGTCGAAAATATATATGGCCACGTTGCTTTGAATTGGTTTGCCTTTGAATATATCAAACTTGAGTTACACATGGTCACTGTTTGAATTGGTAAAAGAACTAGTCTGGTGGCATTCACATGACCATGCTAAGCTTTGAAATTAGAGAATTGTGAGTTGATGATGGTTTAATGTTGCTTGATTTAAATGTGACCATGTATTGATTGGCCTTGACGTGATTTTGCTTTGGATATAAAACATGAAATATATGTTGCTTTATGACCATGCTTTTATACAAAATAATGTGACCATGAAGAAAACGTGTGCTGCTCCTTTGCTTGAATTATTCACATGAATTCGCTTTAGATAATATGCAAAACTTGAATTGCAGAATGTATAATCTTTGAAACCAATTTAAGCATGACCATGCTTGAACAACGTTTGAAGGTGAGCTAGCATTTTTGAAATGATATATGCCTTTACTTTGATTTATTCGGTGTTCAAAATGTTCTACTCCTTGCTATATGTCTTTTGAACCAATGAACGCCATAACCGATTAATTTTAACATTACATTCTCGAATACCTGTATAACACCGTTTTATTAGAATAAAAATATATGAAACAAATGGTTTAAAATGCATAAAAATACATTCATCAAATACCCCCACACTAGAACTTTATACATCCTCGAATAAGAAAGAAAATAAAAACTAATAAAATTCTTTTTCATAGGAAACATGATTGCATTGAGCGTATGCAACATGCCATTAAACCTCTTGGTGTCCCTAGTAGGACGAGTGCTGTCTCATGATGGTCAGCGGATACTACCCACAAAATCCAAATGCAGTATGTGATGATTCTAATGTACTACATGAATGCAATTTTTTTTTAAACAAATGGAGACTCGATTTATTTCAGAATAATCACAACAAAATAATGTATACAAGTTTTAGTCAATCTCAAGAAATGTTTTGGATCCTCGCTAATCATAACTTTCAATATAACACAAGTTTTCATACATTAAATTTAGGTTGGCCAGCTGTTTCAGTCGATAACATAGTGCAGCCATGAATTAAATTCTTTATTGTTAATCAGAATTTTCTAAATGGTATTTTCATTTTCTTTTGTATAACAAGCCAAATCTATAAAGTCAAGAAGTGTTTAGGTTTCAATTGCTTACTTTCTCTCTTTATTAAAAATAATTATTTATATATTTTTATTTATACTCACACACATCTAACTTTTTGACTATGCTATACCATCCATGCACTGCCTCGTGGGCTTACGTGGGAGTTGGGGCAAAGCTTGGCGGATTGTGCAAACCAATGCTGACTATGTCAAAAAAAGTCGGTAATCTTTGGATGATCATTTATTTTATTTTCTTTATACACCTAACTCATAATGCTGAGGCTAGATATACCATCCATGCACTACCTTGTGGCCTTACATGATAAGAGTACAGAGCGTGGCGAGTGTATTCACTTTCATAAGTGTGCACACCTATTCACTCTAGGTGTTTCTTATTAATTTTTTTTGAAATAAGAAAAGAGAGTTATGCAAATCAACTTAGTACCATTTAACTTCAGTGATTTGAAATGTCAACGCATGTATTTTAAATCTACCACTTTTTAAAACAAAGACTACAATTTAGAAAGGATTTCATAACCATCACCTATAGATCCACTTATATACTAACCTCACTATTATCGCTTGTAATTCAACTTTTCATTATATTTTACATTTGAAATTAGTGATTAACAAAAAAATTCATCAATTGACTTCAACTGTTTACTTACTTTGTCTTGACTAATTAAAAATAATACAAAGTTTTGAAAATAATGGAAAATAAGATGAAGCTTCAAAAATTAAAATGAAATTTGAAAAACAATGATGAGATTTTTTTGAGGCAACAATATGAAAAATAAATAAACAGTATAAGATATGCGTCCCCCTACACTGGAATGAGACAGTGTCCCAACTATCAAATGAAATGCAAATGCAAAACAGAAGAGAAAAAAATAAAAAAAATAAAAATGCAACCTGATATGTACAAGATAGTGAGTGGCTCATGCCGGATAGCTAGGTTCATGGAGATCCACGAACTCGTCGTCCTCGTGTTGTTCAAACTCTAGAAATGGCTTCAAGCATTGTCTATTGACCGTTGAAATGGAACTGTCCCTAGGATTTTCAATTTCAGCTACCCTTAAGGGTACACTGTTTTCACAATATATAGACCTATTCATCGAGATCTCAGTTTGCTCGAAAATAAATGAAGTGTAGAATTATATAAGAGAACTTTCTGACCTACTTCGAATGTCTTAGAAAGTATGAATTTATCATGATAAAATTTAGTTTTCTCTTTATAAATCTTTGCAATTTCATACGCTTCATTTCTTAATTCTTCTAATTCTGAGAACCGTAATTTACGATGTAATCCGGCTTTTTCTATGTCAAAACTAAGGTATTTGATTTCCCAAAGTGCGTGGTGGTCAAGCTCAATCAGTAAATGACATGCTTTTCCAAAGACTAACCGGTATGGTGACATTCCTAGATTGGTTCTATAAGCTATACGAAATGCCCATAGGGAATATATCAATTTAGATGATCAATCTTTTCTGTTGGAGTTAATTGTCTTTTTAAGAATTTTTTTAATTTGTCCGTTGGATATTTCGACTTGACCGCTAGTCTGTGGATGATATGGAGCAGATAGTTTGTGAGCGATAAAGTATTTCTTGAGAAGAGATTCAAAATCATGATTACAAAAATAAGAACCGTTATCACTTATAATAGCTCGAGGTGTGCCAAAACGAGAAAACATGTTTTCTTTCGAAAATTTGACAACAACTTTATTGTCATTCGTTCTGCTGGGAATGGCCTCTACCCATTTAGACACATAACCTACTACAAGTAGGATGTAGAGATTTACAAAAGTATTAGGAAAAGGACCCATGAAATCGATGCCCTAAACATCAAAAATTTTGATGACAAAGATTGGGTTTAGGGGCATCATGTTACGTTCAGAAATACGACCTGTTTGTTGACATCTAGCGCATTTGGAGCAAAGTTCGTGGGTGTCACGAAAAAGAGAAAGCCAATAAAAACTTCACCGTAACACTTTGGCAGCGTTTTCCTTTGCTCCAAAAGTCCCCCACATGCTTGATTATGTGAAAAAGAGAGGTTGCTCTGGAATTCATGTTCGGGGATACATCTACGTATGATTTGTGCAATATTTGAAGAGATAAGGATCGTCCTAGTAAAAGTTCCGAACATTGGTGTGAATTTTTTTTATCTTGTTTTGACCAATGGCAGGTGTTTCTTTTGTGACAAGATAATTTGCATACCATGGTGCACAGGAGATGGAAAGAATTTTTCATCGGGAAAATGATCATTGATTTTAGAGTTATCGATGTTTTCATGAACAATACGAGAAAGATGAACAGCTATGACATTATCATAACCCTTTTTATCCCATATTTCTAGGTCAAACTCTTAAAGAAGGAGGATCCAACGAATTAAGCGAGGTTTGGCATCCTTTTTCGTGAGTAAATACTGCAACGTGGCATGGTCGGTGTAAACTATGACCTACCTACGAGATATGATCGAAACCTATCGAGGGCAAAGACAACTGCTAATTTTTTTCTGTGGTTGATTAATTTAATTAAGCTTCGTTAAGAGTTTTGCTAGCATAATAGATGACTCGAGGAAGTTTATTGATTCGTTGACCTAAGATTGCTCCAATGGCATGATTAGAAGCGTCACACATTAAATCAAAAGGCAAAGTCCAATTTATAGGTTGGATGATAGGTGCATTGGTGAAGATCGATTTAAGGATTTCAAAAGATGTTTTACGTTCATTGAAAAATTCAAATTTAACGTCTTTAGCCAGAAAATTTGAAAAAGGTTTTGAAAATTTTGAAATCTTTTTAATGAACTGCATGGTTGAGAAACGAGTGAAAGTCCTTGACGGACCTTGGAGTAGGAAGGTCAACAGTAAGATCAACTTTAGATTTGTCAACTTCTATGCCACTTTTAGAGACAACATGACCTAAGACTATTCCTCGTTTAACCATAAAATGACATTTTTACCAATTAAGCACAAGAGATTTCTCCTTACATCGCTTTAAGACATGTTCTAAATGAAGAAGGCATTGATAGATAGATGACCCATAGATTTAAAAATCGTCCATGAATATTTCTAAAAAATCCTCCACCATATCAGAAAATATACTCATGACACATCTCTGAAAGGTAGCTGGAGCATTACAAAGACCGAAGGGAATGCGACGATAAGTGAAAGTTCTGAAGGGGCATGTGAACGTCATTTTGTGTTGGTCCTCTAGCGTAATGGGAATTTGATTATAGCCGGAGTAACCATCAAGTAAACAATAATATTCATGATCGGCTAAGCGTTCGAGCATTTGATCAATGAAAGGGAGAGGAAAATGATCTTTTCTTATTGCTGCATTGAGTTTTCGATAGTTGATGCAAACACGCCATTTTGTTTTGACTTTTGTTGGAACAAGTTCGTTATTCTCATTTGTGATCACAATGATTCCAGACTTCTTTAGTACAAATTGTACAGGACTTACCCAAGTACTATTAGAGATAGGGTAAATAATGTCATTGCTTAAACCTTCGATAATTTTTTCCTTTACCACTTCTCTCATATTAGGGTTTAATCGCCTTTGAGCTTCGCGAGTGGGTTTAGCCTCATCAATTAAATTTATTCGATGTTCGATGATTGATGGACTAATTCCCTTAATGTTAGTGATTATCCATCCTAACGCCTCTTTATTTTCCCTTAAAATGTTTAAAAGTTGAACTTCTTGGTTCTTAATGAGATTGGAGGCCAAGATTACAGGGAAATTTTCATAAGAATCTAAGTATGCATACTTAAGATCATTTGGAAGAGGTTTAAGGTCTAATTTAGGGCGTTCTTCTTTTAAGGCTTCGGTAGACATCGACTGATTGAATTCTAGTGAATTATGAAAAGAGTAAAGCATATCATCTAATTCACACATGTATTCGTCTTCATTGAAATTGAAATTAAAACGATCTAGGCATATGTTAAGAGACTCTGTAGTATTACTAAAATTGTTTTCTACAATTATTTGGATCATGTCAACTTCTTCTATTTTAGGATTCCTTGGTTGTTTATTAAGATTGAAGATATTTATTTTAATGGTTAGTAGCCCAAAGGAAAGTTGGAGTTGACCATTCCTACAATTTATGATAGCATTTGGTGTTGCTAAAAATAGGCGACCTAATATCAAAGGAATCTGATTGTTAGGATTTGAGACGAATGTAGTCTCTAAGACTATGAAATCGGCGGGAAATACAACTGCTTAATTTTGTATCAAAACATATTCAACTGTGCCCAATGGTTTTTTGACAGATTGATCAGCTAGTTGAATTGTGATGTTTGTAGGCTTTAATTACCCTAGTCCAAGTTGACAGTACATAGTATAAGGAAAAAGATTCACACTCGCTCCAAGATCGAGTAAGGCATGGCTAATGTGAATGTTACCGATTTTATAACCGATTGTAGGACAACAGGTGTCCTTATACTTGATTGGGGAGGGATTTGAAAGAACCGAGCTAGTGTTTGCAGTTAGAAATGTAGTCTTAGGAATGTTAGTGTCACCTTTTTGAGTACATAGCTCTTTAAGACATTAGGCATATTGAGGATCTTCTCGATGGTATCAAGAAGTGGAATATTGATTCAAACTTGTTTGAAGATTTCAAGAATTTAGTTGAAATTAGCGAGCTTCTTCTTTTTGTAGAGTCTATGAGGAAATGGAGCTATGGGTTTATAGACTCGTTCGGCAGTTTTTTCATTTGAAGAAGAAGGTGTTATATTAAAGAGTGAAGATAAGGAAGCTGGAATGTTAGGGTTGCCAACATCAAAAGGTGAGGAGTGGTCGGGATTGCCAATCTTGGATGAAGAATGAGAGTCGTTTGGATTGACAGCAGTAGGTGTCGACCGAGTCTCAGAATTTTGAACATAGGTAGACTTAAGAAGGATGTCGGTGTTACCAATGTGGCTGTCTGCCTTCTTTCCAGACCTTAATGTGGTGACAACATTAACCAGATTTACATTTTCGTCCTCACAAAGATTTAATCCTCAAGAGTTATACTTTGGATTTACTTCGGGTTGACTAGGCAGTTTACCTTTCTCATTAATTTTCATGAGGTCCTACACCATAATCAACATTTGTTCATTTTGTTTAGAGATTTTCTCAATTCTCACATCTTGGTTAGTGATTTGGTCATTTTTTTAGAGAGTTGTTTTTCCAATCGAGCAATTTCTTGTGAAGGTTGAGAAGGTTGGGTTGATTGATTGAAATTAGGATGCCTATATGGTTGGCTCGAAGGTTTTGTTTGAGGAGTAGGTTGAGAATTTTGAGCGTTTGGGGCTGGGGCTCGATAATTTGGATTTGGTATCATCGGATACATATGGGATGGATTAGCAGCATGGTAAGGATTTGACCATGAAAAATTGGAGAGGCGCTTCCAGTTAGGATTGTATGTGGATGAATAAGGACTGTTTTAAGTTACAACATTGATTTGGTCTTATGTGTAGTAATGGGGTAGTCCTCCTTCTAGAGGAGTTTGGGCTTATATAGGAAGATGTGATAGGTCAATGGCATGTACTCCTCTATTTGGAGTACGAATCGGAACACGAATTGTTTCCCATTGCATATCTTTTTTCGAATATTCTTCTAGAAATTCCCAAACTTCCTCGTCTGTTTTTTCTAAGAATTTTCAGGGATTTTGTTTGATAGTTAAGCCCTTAATAAACGATCGTGTTTAGGGATTGCATGTTGTGGGAAAACTATATGACAATTGATTGAACCTTTCAAAATATTTTGGAAAAGTTTCTCCTTCGTTCTGAGAGAATTGATTGATTTCAGTTCAAATTGTAAGAGTTTTGTGGAAAGGATAAAAAAATTTCAAAAATATAGTAACGAAAGCGTCCCAACTTTTAATTGAGTTTTTAGGAAGAGAATTAAGCCATCTTTGTGCACTTTCTAGAAGCGTGAATGGAATAAGTCTTAGCTTGATAGATACATTAGAAAGTTATTGCATTTTAGTTGTAGAAGCGTATAACTCAAATTCACTTAGAAAATCATAAGCATTTTCAGACCCAGTGAATTTTGGTACCCCTTGGATAAAAGAATGTTTTAGCTCAAAATTATTTCCTTTGGCGGGTGGAAATGAAATAACCGAAGGTTGAACAGTCCTAGTTGGATAGCATCGGTCTCTAAGGGATAATGGTCCATTCTCATGAAATTCGGTATTTCCAGCATGTGATCCAGGTGACGATTTAGGTGAACTGTGATGTGAACTGTGTTGCTCATTTTCGTTTGATTTGAAATTTCTGTTGGTTTGTTTAATGAGATATTTTGGCTTTCTAAACGTTAAAATAATTTCTTGACCAAACGCGCATAACAAATCAAGGTGTAATAGCCAAAAGTAAATTTAATCAATTTTCAATTGGGCACCTGTAGAGTAGAAAATTACTTATGGAGGGGTATGGTGGTCCGGCCGGTGTAACTGAGTAGCGCTAGTGAATCAAACTCCATAGTTTGAAATTGCTCGATCCCTAGATCCTTGCCGTTGAATGGCGGAGAACTATTGAGTTGGAGCTATTTAAGTTGTTATGTTGTTGTACAAATTTAGGTCTCTAAGGGCTGATAGCCTGATAAAGTGAAACTGCTAGACTAAGATAATAATAATAATAATAATTTCGTAAAGCAGTAAGAGAAAGTGGTTTTTGAAAAACACAAAATGAATCATGAGCATCAAAATGGAATTTAGAAAAAAAATGCAAAAAATACGAAAAGCTACTAACGTAAAAACTAAAACATGTAGAAAATTAAAACATACAAAAATAAAAACATGAATTAAAACTAACATGGTAGAAAAAGTATGAAAGTATGGAAATTAATGTGAAAGCTTTTGTTATATGCAAATGAATTATGTGAAAACGAAGTACCTGAAAATGAACACTATAGTATGAAACTAATGAAGTACATGCCAAAGCAAGGTCACATGAAGAATGCAACGTGAGAAACTAAATGATCAAGAAAAAGAGAAACTAATTAAAGACATAAACCAATGTATGCAACTAATGTATGCTGAAAAGAATAAATGAACATGTGTGAATGTTGAAGCTAAACAGAAGTTAAATGGTTAATAGGAAAAATGAATGATTAAGTGAAAAGAACAAATGTAAAATAAATGCAGAACTAAAGTGAACGCTTGATGATATGTGAATCATAGAAATGAATATGGTGAATGCTTTGACACGTGAAAATGCAATTTGTGATTTATTATATGTGATTGACTGGCAATAGAACTAGATGGATACGTGATAATAATGTAAGAAGCAATTAATAGAAACGTAAACGGTTAGAATAAAATGCAGGACTAAAATGAATGCAGCGTGAAAAATGAACTTGCTATGTGAAAATAAATATCAAACTTGCTATAGAAACTTGTTGCATGAAAAAGACAAAAACAGAAACTACATAAACAGAAATGTGAAAATGAATGCAGCGAATGAGAAAAAACGAATAGACCTAAAACTAGAAAAATCGAAAATTAACTTAATAACCTTAACACCAGAAAAATCAAAAACTAACTTAACACAGATAGACCTACTTTGATGAAAGGAATAAAAAATAAAATAAAATAAAATAAAATGATTTTTTTACATAAAAAGTAGTGCAACAGTAGATTAACTTAACATGAATAGACCAAAGACCAGAAAAATCAAAAATTTCAAAACAATATCTTTTAAAATATTTGAAATCCATATTTAAATCTTAGGCCAGTTAAAAAAAATCGATGGTGGTTCTTGAACAAAAAATAAAACAATAATATACTCCGAATTGATCTCGATTCTAATTGAAATCGCAATCGAAATATAAAACTGTAGAAATCAAAGCTGAAACTAAAAGTGCCTAAAAGAGCAATCAACTGAAATAAAATGAACTGAACTGATTAACTAACTGATAAGAGTGCTGAAAATAACTAAGAAAAAAAATAAATAGAATGCTAAATTTAATTAACAATCCTATGTATTCTGTCTGAAAATAAAAACATTGCTGAACTTAAAACTAAACTATAAGAAGAGTGATGGGGTAAGAGATTATGTATCCTCTGGTCGTAGCCTTGTTCTCTATTTATAGACTTATGCTCCCAAACTAAGTCTTGTTGCCGCAAATATATGAAGCCACGTTACTTTGAATTGGTTTGCCTTTGAATATATCAAACTTGAGTTACACGTGGTCATTGTTTGAATTGGTAAAAAATTAGTATGGTGGCATTCATGTGACCATGCTGAACTTTGAAACTGGAGAATTGTGAGCGGTCCAATATTGCTTGATTTAAACGGGACCATGTATTGATTGGCCTTCACGTGATCTTGCTTTGCATATAAAATATGAAATATATGTTGCTTTGTGACCATCCTTTCATACAAAATAATGCGACCGTGAAGAAAACATGTGTTGCTCCTTTGCTTGAATTATGCACATGACTTTGCTTTGGATAATATGCAAAATTTGAATTAAAGAATGTACAACCTTTGAAACCAATTTAAGCGTGACTGTGCTTGAACAACGTTTGAAGTGAGCTAGCATTTTTGAAATGATATGTGATTTTTCTTTGATTTATTTAATGTTCAAAATGTTTCACTCCTTGCTGTGTGTCTTCTGAACCAATGAACGTCACAACCGATTAATTTTAACGTTGCATTCCTGAATCTATAATCTGCAAAACCATGACAAAATATATGTATAATACCGTTTTATTAAAATAAAAATATATGAAACAAATCGTTTAAAATGCAGAAAAATACGTTCATCAGGTCCCATCGCCGTTTTTGTGGATGTTCGATAAGTCCATAACACAAGTGGCGGTTCTTCTACCCAATTTCCTTTTGCCTTGTTTAGCCGCTTTTTAGAATTGTCTTTATGGTTTTGTTTGCTGCTTCAACTGTCCCATTCACTTTTGAATGGATGACAGATGAAAAACTATTTATGATTCCATTCTTGTGGTAAAAGCGAGAGAATTCTTCACTCTCAAATTGTGTCACATTGTCAGAAATTATCTTCTGGCGAATTCCAAACTTGGTTACGATATTCATGATAACGAATCTGAGTACCTTCCTAAAAGTAATCTTTGGAAGCGGTTCTGCTTCAACCTGTTTCGTGAAATAGTCTATGGAAACTATGACGTACATTGCTCCTCCTTTTGAATTAGCAATGGGTTGATTAAGTCTATTCCCCATATGTCAAAGGGCCATGGACTTGCAATTGGAGTCAATTGACTTGGGAGTAATCTAGGAATCTTTGAGTATTTTTGACCTTTTTTGCATCTTCTCACATGCTCGATGGCTTGGCTTACCATACGTGGCCAATAAAGTTCATGCCTCATTATTTTCTTTGCAAATATTTTTTCCATTTGAATGGTCTCTGCAAAACCCCTCATGTTCTTCAGCTATTAATTTTACTCCATCATTCACGCTCACGTATTTTAGATAGGGAAGGGCATTTCCATTTTTATAGAGGATTCCATCCATCATTATGAAGGTTAGAGCTTGTCTCCTGATTTTCCTTACTTCACCTTTGTCAAATGGGAGTATTCCTTTAACAAGGTATTCAACAATGGGTGACATCCAGGTGTCATATATATGTTATTTGGTCTTGGTTGGTTAATCCTTTCATCTGATATTTCTTTATTACTTTATGTTCTCTCTTCCCCTCGTGATTTTTCTTGAGACCTTTTCAGAACTAATAATTCATTTCCCTACTTTGGTGCCTCCTCCCCAATATTTGGAATTTCCTGATATCCCACTAGAACAATACATGTCTCTATGGCTTCCCTTGAGCATTAAGTTTTGCTAGGGAGTCTGCTTGTGAATTTTCTGCTCTTGGGACTTGGTGTATTGAAAAGTATTCAAACAAAGCAAGCATTTTAGTATTTCCTTTCATGTATAAAGATAGCTTAGGGTCATTTGTTTGACATATCTGTTTCACTCCGTTCACTGTTGGTTGAGAATCACTAAAGATCTGTATTCATGATTTTTGAGTTCTAATGCAAAGGTTAATCCTGCTACCATATATTCATATTCTACCATATTGTTAGTTGTGGGGAATCCTAATTTCATGGCATATTGTAAATGGTGTCCATCTGGTGTGATGATTACATATCCCACACTGGCCCTTTGTTTGTTTGATGCACCATCAACAAATAATTTCCACATAGGCCTCTAGTCTTTCGCTTTTTCTAATTGCTCCTTGATAAAGTTAGTGCACTCATTAATGAAGTCTACTAATGCTTGCCCCTTGATCGCAGCTCGTGGTTGAAATTATATGTCATATTGGCTGAGCTCGATTCTACATTTTACCAACCTTCCTGAAGTTTTTGGTTTACTAAAGACTTGCTTAGGGAAAAATTTGGTCAATACCCTGATCGGGTGTGCTTAAAAATATGCTCTAAGCTTTCGAGCTGTGAGAATCAAGCAATAAACTAACTTTTTTATCACCGAGTATTGAACTTCTGCATCCTTCAATCGTCTACTCACATAATATACTGGAAGTTGTGCCTTATTCCCTTCTCTAATCAATACTAAACTAACTGTGTGCTCTGAGACTGCCATATATAGGTATAAGGTTTCCCCGTTCTCGGGACTAGAAAGTATTGGTGGCTTTTCCATGTGGTTTTTTAGTTCCTGAAAGGCTTTCCTGCAATCTCCTCCACATTCAAAGTTCTTCTTCTTCCTGATTACATCAAAGAATGGTATACACTTATCAGTAGCTTTATAAATAAATCTACTTAGGGAAGCCACCCTTCCATTCAAACTCATCACTTCCTTACTGGTTTTAGGTTCGGCCATGTCCCTAATGGCTTGTATTTGATTTGGACTAGCTTCAATCCGTTGGGCACTTACAAGATAGCCTAAAAACTTTCCATAGTGGACTCCAAAAGAACACTTTTGTGGATTTAGTTTCATTTGATATTTCCATAATACCCTGAACATCTCTTCCGAATCTTTAAGAAGATTTTTGGGTTCGCCAAACTTTACCAGCATATCTTCTACAAAAACTTCCATGTTCCAGCGAATTTTCACCTTAAACATTTGGTTTGCCATTCTTTGATATGTTGCCTCTACATTTTTTTAACCCAAACGGGATTGCCTTGTAACAATAAATACGCCACTAAGTTATGAAGCTAGTGTGCTCCTCATCTGGTTTGAACATTGATATTTGATTGTACCCTGAATAGGCATCCATGAGAGGCGGCAACTTATGCCCACTTGTTGCATCTGTTAACTGGTCTATTCGCGGTAGTAGTAAACAATCTTTTAGACATGCTTCGTTCAAATCCGTGTAGCCAATGCATGTCCTCCATTTCCCATTTGATTTCTTTATCAAAACTAGATTGGCCAACTGCTTTGTGTAGTATATTTCCCTATTAAATCCATTTTCAAGGAGTCTATTAACCTCTTCTTTCAAAGCATATGATTGTACCTTGTCCATATGTCTCTTTTTCTGCCTTATTGGGGTTGCTCCTAGATTGATGTTGAGTGCATGACACATGACTGTTGGATCAATTCCCACCATATCGGAATGTGACCAAGCAAATACGTCTTTGTTGACTTCGAGAAATTGTATCAAATCCTTCTTTAAGTCGCCATTAAGATCTTTTCCCACCTCGATCACTTTGGTAGCATCATCTCAATCTATGTATGCTTCCTCAAGATCCTCTATGGGTTTTACCTTTTTCGTTTCCCCTTGGTAATCAAATTCTATGACTATTGGGCTTTTTTTTTCTGAGTTAGAATCAATTCTCTTTCTCTTGCTTCCAGATGGGATGTACCTTTGATACATGCATTTGTTAGGTTTATTGATTTTAACCTTTGTTCGAATGTTGGATGTGAAAATCCATCATCTAAAGGTTGTAAAATAGTAGAAGAATCAAACTAAGTGGAATACTCCCTTTTATACTGGTCTAGAGTATCAAAATACATTTCTCGGGAGTTGAATTGCTCCCCTCGTACAGTGCCCCATCCTCTTTTTGTCAATAATTTTACCATGAGATGTTTTGGGGAGACGAAGGCATCTATTTCGTCGAGAGCTGGCCTGCCAAAGAAGGCGTTGTATTATGAGGGTTGGTTGATTGTCACAAAGATAGTTTCGAAGGTTCTACAAATTAGTGGCACACCCATTTGCATGAGTAGCTTTATTTGTCCAACCAGGGTTGATGCTTTGTTATTGAATCGACATATGGGTTCCATGCTTGGCTCCAGTTTGTCTTTAGGAGTGTTCATATAATAGAAGGCCTACTTGAAGATTACATTAACTGCACTGCTTGTGTCAACTAGAATTTTAGAGATGATGGATAATCCAATTTATGCAGTAATCATCAAAGGATCATTTGAGGATGGTGAACCTACTTTCTTAGCTTCTGAGAAGTGACAACAAGATTCGGCATCTGAATGTTGATACATGGATTCTTCGTTGCGGGTTCCTCTTGGATAGAGTAGATGTCCTCTTTAGCTTTCTTAATATACCTGTTTCGGGCCCCCTTGCTATTTCCTGTCGGATGTGGCCTAACATTAATCACGTTAATTCTGTTTACTAGTTGGCTCGAGTTTAGGGAGTCTTCATCTTCCAATATATTTATAGCATTGCTAGGGTGTTTCTGTGGACCATCCCGTGTCCATTAAGCCTTTTGCTGATTTTGATGTAATCCTTTAAATGACCTTCACGGATCAGTTTCTGAATGATTGTAGCTAGAACCCTACACTCATCGGTCTTATGACCATTGGCCTTGTGTTAAGCGTAATAAGCTACTCCCTTCCTATGTTTAAGGTTATTCTTGGCTTTAAAGGAGGTCGGAAAGTTGACTCTTTCCTTTGCTACTGCATAAAGGTAAGACAATGCCTTGTTTAAAGCAACTGTGTTAGCGATTGGCTCTTCCCATCTTGTCATTTGTGTCCTCGATCTTGGGCAAATCTCCCCCTTCTTTCTTGAGGATAGTTTTCTTCTTAGCATAGTAAAGCTCATCCATTCGGATGAACTTGTCAGCCTGGAAATGGAAGTCTTGTAAATCTTTACAGTCGTTAACAAAGAGTTGTTTCTAAAAGGAGGTGTTTTCTATCAAGCCAGAATGAACAGCAATAAGCTTGTCTCGATCATTCGTGTCTTTGAATTTTAGAGCTTTAGCGTTGAATCTACTCAAATAATCTCCCAAAGATTCCCCTGTCTTTGCTTTATATTGGCCAAGAATGCATAGTCTATTATGGGATCTTTGCAAATGCGGAATTGGGCAGAGAGTTCATAAGTGAACTGCTTCCATGAATATATAGTTTTCTCCCGGTATTGTCTGTACCATTTTGCTGCAGCACCCTGGAGAGTGACCGGGAACAATCGATATCTGACAGCCCCAGATGCATTGTGCAAATCCATTTGGCTATCAAAATCCACTAGATGATCGTTCGGGTCTGTTACCCCATGATATTTCATTGATGGGATCTTCACATATAATGGGATGACTGTATCCATGATCTCATCAATGAAGGGTGGCACTCTTTCATTGTTAATAACATTTTCATCCATTGTTCTCTTCCCTTTTGAATTCATAGCATCCTTTATTGCCTTTTTAGCTGCATCTTTTAGATAAGCCTCAATATTACGGTAATTTTTATGATCTGGGCAATACTCCTTTAATGTTTAGCTTCTTGATTGTTCAAGCGACTTGTTGAGAACTCTTCCTTGATGGTTAGCTTTTGACTGGAAGCGCTCCTTCTTGAAGGAAGTTAAATCTACTTTGCTTTTAGATTCAGTGGAGTTGGCCTTTAAGTTTCTCCTAGGAGAAACCTCCTCATCCCTCTGAGTTGGTTTTGGCATCTTTGAAGATTTCTGAGATAATTCCATTTTAAGTAGCTTTTGCATCTCCAGCAGTTGTTGCTCCAAGTGTTTAATCTTTCTAGCATTATCACCTTGCCGAGCTGACGAAGGCTGTCCTTGAACAGCCCCATCCAGATTAAAGGACGGAGCTATGTTTTCCTTAAGAGTGGTGGTGTGGATAACTCCTTCCTCAATTTCTCTTAATCATTTAGATATCATTTTTCCTACGCAAGTTAAATGAACTAAAATTAGTCTATAATAATGACAAGGTCGAAGGTTCGACCCCACCCTATAGTGCCAAAAATGTTAACAAGAAAACTTGTCAGCACTCCTAATGCTATGTGAAAGGTAATTGAGCTCAAACGAAACCAAGCTGTCGAAAAGATCATTTCAAAAACCTTCCTTTCACCTAGGTTGACTTAATCGAAAAGGTTTAAGGAAATTGCCCCACCTTTCGACCAGGTTGGCTTAATCGAAAGGGTTTTAGGTGTTAACTCTACCTTTCGACCAGGTTTACTTAGTCGAAAGGCTTCAAGAAGTTAGCTCAGAAATGCAGGCTAAGGAAGTAGCAACCTGCTCGAAACCTTTCTTTCGGGTGTGTCGAAAGTAGCATCCGGCCCTTTCGATCACGTCGAAACGGTTGCATGTTTCACTAATATGACACAGCTACTTTCGACCCTATGGTTTCACTACTTTTGTTGGGAACCCCTTCGAATGGGTTGCAGATATAACTAGAGATAAACCCCTACCGAATGAGTTCCTCTCTGATCAATTGTTAGCCAATTATAAACTGGGACCCCTTCGAAACCCATCGATCGTGTCTAGTGGGGTTACACTTTTTTGTAATAGGTCCATCTTGTAACTGCCTAAGCTTCACTTTGTTTTCTTTATATAAAATCAGCCTGGATTACCCCCAGTATCATAGGCTCATCAATGTCAAAATCTCATCATCATTCCTATTTTTATTGTCTGATGTTGGTTTCGACTATGATGGGTTTTAACTGTATGTACCCAAGTCAATAATATGCATTGTACAAACAAAAAGAAGTTAAGAGAATATGTTAGAACCATGTGCAATTGATCATTAGTCTAGCTAATGATCTAAATGATCTTCCTCGTTATCAGAATTCTTAATAAACCAGCCACTTCACCTTTATTAATAATTCAAAATGAGTTACAATTAAGAGAACTTTTTCCCTAATTTGATTTAGGGTTTTTATAAGATTTAATTGCAGCTAAGAAATTGGAGTAGAAGAAATGAATTTGAGATTCCAAAATTCGGTCCCCCAAAACTGGACCCATTGGGTCTTACTTATAGATGCAGGTCGGCCTCCTTCCACACCTATGCCTTTGACATAGGGAAAGGACCCCTTTTTATATGTCATCTCATGCCTTTCATCTTGGTCAAAAGGCCATGTCTACCTTCGACACTGTCAAAAGGCATCTTCTCTGAGTTCTTTGATTTACCCTTGTGCTTCCTTTGTCTTTCTAAAGACCTTCCGACTAAGTCGAAAGGATACTTTACTAATCTTTCGCCTTTATTAAGTTATGAGCACCTTTTCTTGCTGCTTCCTCTAAAACACCTTTGGACGTTGTCGAAAGGTCTCAAATGCTCTTTTTCCTCCATATTGCCTTATTGTTATTGGAAGTAAGATGTAATATCCCGGAATTTTTAACAATATAAATTTAATAATCTGTATTAAAAATTAAATTGATATTGATATTCTGTTAATAATTATTCAAATAGATTTAATAATCTTCTTCAGTAATATTTAAATTGGTTATTTTATCTTTTTAAAATAATAAATTGATTTCTATTTACAATATAAATATATGGTTTATATTTTAAATAGATTAGCATTGTTTTAATTTTAATAAGTAAAGCATATTTTCTAGTTTTAATATTTGTAGTAATTTGGAAAATTTGTTTTATTTAATATTTAAGCTTTTCAAAGTTAAATAAATGATCTTGGTTCAAAATTAATAATTGAATCATGTTTTTAGAATTCTAATATATACATTATAAATTGGAAATTTTGATTTTAATTAGTATTGAGTTTTTAAAACTATTTCATAAATAAATATATGATATTAAAATTGATAAGAAAAATATTAAATGTTTAAGTTAAATTAGATTGAGTTTTAAAGTTAGAATAAATTCAACAAAAGGTTTTATGGCTTAATAAAATGGATATTTTATTAATAAAAATATAATTTCTTGTAAAATGATTTTAATTTAATAATAAGAGAACTATAAAAACAATATTAATATTGTATTGTCTTTATAAATAAGTTTTGAATTGGATTTGTAATTTTTATTTCAAATTGAATTTATGTGTATAACTTGATTTGAAAATATTTGATTTTGAATTTAATTTGAATTTGAAATTCCAAATTATAAATCTTAGTTGTTTTAATCTCTTATATGTATAAGTTTCAATTTGTAAAACATGATTTTTTTTTATTTCATTTATAAATTTATACACATATTTAAAAATAAACTAACAAATTTAAAACTAAGCTAACACACGCACTAATTTGTAAATTAGTACTAATTATTTTAAAGAAACAAGTGTTTCATTCTTTTAACATGTGTTTAAAAATTTGCATAACAATTTGACAAGTGTATAACATTTGTACAAGTGTAAATTTTATTTTAATTTTCTTTTATTTAATTAAATCTGAAATTTACATTTATATAAACTTGCTTCTTCATTCATATTTGTTTTTTTTTCATTCCTTAATCAAAAGAAAAACTTCAAAACACCTCTTCAAAATTCTTCATATCTAAAATCAGTCAATTCTCTTCAAAAATCAAACCCTACATATTCAAAATACTTGCATCCTCAATTCCTGCATTTGCCATTTTCAAACTCAAATCAGTTTACAAATACAACATGCAAACCTGTTCTCATGAAATTCAACATCCTCATACCTGTAGCCCTTCAAATACATCAACTTGAAATCAATAACCTGAAAGCAAATTGCAATCCAGTTCTGCATTTCCAAAACCTGCATGCATCTAAAAATTCACTGCCCTTTTGTTTTGAATTTCATCCAAACCTGCATGCAATTGAAGATCTCTGCATCTTTGTTTGAAAACTTCATCAAGCCTGCATTATTTCCTGGAAAACAAACATGCAAATGAATCGGGGAGAAAAAGCAATATGAATGTTTTAAAGTAAACTGCAGTTTAAATTCATAAGCAAAACAAAGAAGTAATACAAAATTTTCAAGTTAAAGCATTCCAGTTCAAGCCTTTCAAACACATGTTTGCTCTGTTCATCATGATTGACTGGTGAGTAACTTTTTAGATTTATAATTTTAAAAATAGGTTGCATGATTTTACTGAATTGGAATAGTATTGGTTGTGTATTGTTGAAAATCTGATGTGAAGAGGTTGTGTGCGCATGTTGTTACTTAATGCCTGCTTGTTGTTTATCTGGATATACCTCTGCTTATAGATTTCAAGTTCTGGGTTAATTCAAAAATTATTACTGCATGATCCATTGATTGTTAGGATTTAATATCTAAACAAAATATGTTTGTTTGATCATTAAGTAAATTTTAAAATTTGAATGCAAGTTAAACAAAGCAGGACCTGTTCTGAAACCTTAAGAACAGTATAAAACTTGAGTTTTGTAAAATTCAAAAATTCATAATTCCAGAATTCAGGAAGATGAATCAAACTCTTAATCAAAGTACTGATTTTTAAAACTTGAATCACATTTTTTTTGAAATGATTTGAGTGTGCATTTCTGGTTTGAACTAAAAATGAGCTTTTTGAAAATTCTGGTGATCTTTGAATTGTGGGAGCTTGGGTTTCTTCTAGGTGATGGAGAAGGAATATAAGAAGCTATGAAAAATCATTAAAGGTGATGAAATTCACGGTGGAAGTCGCGGTGGTGATAATTCATTTTTAAACCCTAGTTTTATTTGGGTTAAGGAATCGAACATTTCGGGATGTAGGGGCGATCGAGTGATAAGATATTTTGGGAATCGGTTATTGGTACGTAGTTGAAGTTGATGCCGAAGGGGTCGATCGTCAAGAGGTCGGAGCGGTGGGTTCTTGTCGTCGACAGGTTTGAAGCAAAAACCTGATTATGGTTTTCCAGGTTTGGAAATTTTGAGTTCGATTTTTATTTCTTGGGTGGTTGTTCGATTCGATGGTCGTGGATGGTTGCTGAGTTGGTTGCTGGAGTGGGGCGTTCATCGGCGTCGATTGGTTGTAGCCGGAGTCGCCGTACATATGCACGGTGATGGGATATTACTGATGTGGGTTGGCCTGTGTTTGGTTTACTCGAATAGATATAGTGAGTTGCCCAAAGCAGTAGCGTGTTTGACTCGGGGAAGATGTGTTGCAGACTCGAAGAGATATTGCGGTGTCTCGGGTTTTAGGAGATGTTACAGGTTTTGACAAACCTGTAACCAGTTGTATAAAATTTTAAACCAGAAGCTTTTAATATAAGGAAAAGTTTAACAAAGTTTTAAAATTCCAATTTGAATTTTAGAATCCAGGTTTAAATTCAAAATCTCAGTTTAAATAAATAAGATAATAAAAGTAATAAAGTTTAAAACTTGAATTATTGACTACTTTAAACAGTAAGTAGATTGAATGTTTTAAATACTGAAAATTTAAAAATATGAGCAAGTTTAAGTTAAATTTAAATCTGGAATTTAAATATGAGTTTCAGTTTCATTTCTAAGACAAACACTTGTTTGTCTTGTAATTTTAAAAAAAGTTTTAAATTTTTAAACTTTGATTAAGTTTAAATTTTATTCATTTTAAATTTTGTATTTGAAATGAAAATTTAAAAGTAGTTCAAAAAGTACTTTGTTTCAATTAAATTGTTTTAACATAATTATGTTATGTTTTATCTTGAAATTTAAATTAAGATTTATGTTTTAGAATTAATTAATAAGGTAATTAAGATTAATTAATTAATTTAATTAATTAATTGAATTTGGAATTAATAATTGATTAATGATTAATCAATCTATTATTAAGATCATTAATTAGATTAGTAATTAATGATGAATATTATTAATTATGTAATTAAGTTTTTAATCAAGGTTAATTAATTTAATAATTAAGTTTAATTAATGAATGATTAAAGATAATTCAAATTGTAATTAATTTAAGTTAATTACTAAATGAAATAATTAGAGAATGGTTAATGAAGGTCATTAACCAGGATTATTTAACAATTAATTAATATTGTTAATTTTTATAATTAATTAGATTAATTAATTTAATAATAATCATTTATGAATGGTTTGAGTATAATTACTTAATGAAGTAATTAAGGAATTGATTACTTAATGTAATTAATTTAGTTTAATGAGATTGTTTAATTTAGTTAATTAAAGTTTAAATAATTTTAAACACTTGAGATTTAAAGATAATTACCTTATGAAATAAAAGATTTGAAATTTTCTTAGTTAAGTAATTGATTAGTAATTACAGAATGTAATTAATGGAGATGCTTAAGAATGAGGTAATTTGGTTTAATTATTTAGTAATTAATCAAGGAATTAATTAAGAAAATAATTAAAGTATAATTAATTTGTTAAGTTAGTTAATTACTAAATGTAATTAATCTGGGATGATTAATATAAGTTAATTACTTAAGGTAATTAATAAAAGGGGATCATTAATTATTATAATTAATGATGTAACTTAAAATGATTAATTATGATTAATTAATCAATGATAAATAATTAAAGGAAATTAATTAATGTAATTAATTAAGGATTAGGTTAATTAATTATAGTTAGTTAATTAATTGAAGTAATTAAAGAATTAATTACTGTTTGGTTGAAAAAAATTAATTTGTGAAATTAATTAAGGATAATTACATAAATGTAATTAAGGATAATTAATCAAGAGTGATTAATTAAGGTGATTAATAATGAATGATTAATTGTAATCAATCAAATGATTGGATAAGCAAGATTTATATTAGTAAAGTTATTAATTTAATTTATTTTAAATTAATTAAAGATGAAGTAATTAATTTAATTCATTTTAAATTAATTAAAGATATAGATGGTTAATTTAATTCATTTTAAAATAATTATATTGTGATGAGTAAATCATTGCTTATACATACGTATGAATGACACTGATTGTCTTGGATGCTTTGTGATCTCAGAAATGAGATAAGTATTGTTGTATGATATGAATGTTTGGTTGCATTGTGATGATTACATAGATTATCAATTGGGATGTTGATATATGGATTATCTATTTTGATATTGATAATGTGGATTACCTGTTATGTGATAATGTTGATTATCAATTATTGATTTGTAAGTTATCTATCTGTGTGTATATAGATACTGTATTGAATTGTTTTAAAACTTTAAAACAACTTGGACCTAAAAGACACGCTTTGGATTTCGATGAGACCGGGATCGGGTTTCCATATTTGGATATCCGAAAACCACATCGATTCCAAATAACGTTAGGTCGTGAATCAAAGTGGAGCTTTGTGAAGACTCGAGGTGTAAGGACTATACGTCAGTATAACTCTATGGGTGATTCCGTAATGAGTTGACGGAATTAGTTCTTATAGGCTCGAGATGGTGGTTCAGAGTGCAAGGGTTATCGTCGTTAACTCTGAGGGTGATTCCAAAATGAGTGTAACGAGATAATGCCTTCGGTTTCGTTCGAACCCGGAACGAACTTGTATGGATTGAATGCTTTCAGAACATCGTCAGGTGGACGATGAGCATTCTAAGATGATATGTGTAACGACCAGTAAAATTTCGACAATTAAATTATTAAATATAAGGGGTTTTGAAGTTTAAATCTTGTAGAAAAGAAAATTTTATATATATAAAAGAGATAGAATTAATACTGGGATGAACGCTAAAGGGAAATTTTAGCAACGACAATTAAAGCTTAATTATTGTTAAATTTAATGAAAATCTAATGATTAAGATAGCGTAAGATGTAAGCCCTTGTGTAAGTTGAAGATAAGGGAGATTTAAATGTATAATTAATAATGAATTGTAGAAACGGTTATCTAACCTAATTGTTGAAGATTTAAGTAAATTATTAATAAAGAAATAGTGTAAATTGATTGCACCTGGATTAAAGAATTAAAGACAAGAATTTAAATTTCCTATGTATTTATATATATTGATAAAACTGTAACCGTATGTGAATTAAGGTAGAAAATAAATGGCAGTTGAGGGACAATCAATTATATACAAATTCAAGTGTGATTGAAACGACCGTTTGAGTTTTATGTAGTGCAAATGGAAATAGTTAAAAGCATGATAATTTCTTAATTGAATATGTTTGTTTAATTAATGCTGAAAGAAAACAAAATTGAAAAATTTATTTATAAGATATGAATTGTAATTGTATAATGAAATTAAATTGTTAATTTGTGGATGTAAACATTGGATAAATTAATGGAAGTGAAGTTTTAATGTATGTTGGATAGAACATAGGTGATTGCAATTCGGTAGTATGTATTGAATATAAAGTTCATTCAATTGTGGAGAAAGTTTTAATTAAGAAAAACGTTACTTTACCAATTATTAACATAGTAACGGAAGAGTGAATATAAATTTATAGTAACATAAAACGTATTGTAAGGTAATAATTAAGTGTAGACTTATAAAATAGATTTATGACAATAAATTTTGTAAGTTATCTATTCTATTAGTTTGTTAAGTTTATTTTGATCAATCTCAATTAATGCACTAAACTATTGCAGTTAGTGTGGATTACATATGGGTAAAGAATGTGAATCCAATAAGATGTAACCTAGGTAAATTTCCATTCATAATATGATAATTTGTGTAATCTTAAGAATGGAACCAAAGAGGAATGAATTAATTGAGGTTCTAAGTTTTATGTGTAAAGTTCCAATAAAATTGAGATAAGGTAATTTATGCAAATAAAAGATGAAATTTGGGAAATATTTATGTATTGGAATACAAAAGAAATGTTGACTATGAAGTTGAGTAATAATTGATTTTTTAAGATGTAATCCAATAAGATCAAATTTATTAGAATTTATTGCAATCAATTGGATTTATTTACAGTAACCTTTGAAAATTTATTTACTGGAATAATTGACAATGAATTTATATGTAAATGTGCTTATAGTTATTTTTAAATATCTAAGGGGTTAGAAATGACACAAATCTACTAGTAAATATTTAATTTAAAGGTGGTAAGATAATTATTAAATATTTAGATATTATGAAGTTATAAATTTAGATGGAATTAATTATTTAAGTATTTTGAAAATTGGGATCTGAAGTTAAATTTGAGATTTTTTTTATGTATAGAGATTGAGCCAATGTAAATTTCATTAAATTGACATCAATAAATTGAATAATAGAAAGGAAAAGAATTAGATAAGTTTTATCGAAATTTAATTTATAATGTTGAATTTAATAAAATTGGAATTTAATATTGAAGTTAAGGATTAACATTTAAATTGATGAATAGAACAACTATGTATTGACACTTAAATTTGTTTAGAATTTGAGTAAATGACTAAGAAAATTTAAAGGGAGAAAATTTGGCAATCTGAGAATTGGAATGTTTAACATTGATTTAATTAATCAATTTTTAATTTATTTTAATTTATTTAATGAATATAAAAATAGTCATTTTGGCCACGGACTCGGATTTCGACGAAACCAGTTTCATCGGATCCGTATCGGTGAATTATGTAGGGTTTCAAGTTTCGTATCGATCGGACCTGTCGTTTGATCGTACGGATGCGAAACGCCTTGAAATTGATTTAATTAAAATCAATTTGAAATCAATTTGGAAATTTTGTTTTCAGCATAACTTCTTCATACGATCAAATTTGGACGTGAAACTTTTTCCATCGCGTTCAGAATATTTTAAACTACCTATTTGGATATATAGATTTACGAAATTTCGTTTCGGAGACATAGTGGGCTTTTTGGGCCATACTTTGTTCCGCACGTTCATTCTACGGTCTATCTACGCTACCTCTAACCCTCTATATAAAACCAGCTATTCAGCCCTAGCCTCCGCCTAATTTCATTTATCTGCGCGTATATTTTCTTCAAGCTTCTCTTCTTCTTCAATGGGGGCAAACCCTAGATCCAGTCAGTTCAAAAACAAAATGAAATTTCAAACTACTCCAAAAATTCTGAAAAAAATATATGTTGAAGATTTTGGCAAGCGCAACTCAGATCTGCGGTCCGTTTTTCGATTCGAGTTTCTATGTGTCCAGATCTGAGCCAATCAGTTAAGGCCGTTCATCAGCGTCGCATCAAAGTTCGTCTGATCGCAATTTCCTTTCTGGGTATTATAGAGGAGGCCGAGGGGATCGCATCCATATGGGTTTCATGGCAAGTTGACGGTTAGATCATTGGGAATTAGCGAATTTGGGTTTCGAAACCCTAGGTGCTAGCGGCGGCGGCCTTGATCGCAGGCGATCTGGTGGGGGCTGGTGATGCGGCGTGGAAAGGGGGACGCGATGGTGGTAGTGGCGTGGGCTATGATGGCCGAAGGCGGTGGTAAAACGCGGTCAAAGGTGGTCGTTGACTGGCCATGCGTTCGAAGGATCAGGTCGCTCCCTGTGTTTTTCTCGTGCGCGTGAAGAAGATGCTGGGTGATGGGTGCTGACGTGGCGGTTAGGTTGGGTGAGTTTGTTTTAATTTAATTTTGAAATTCAAATCGTTTTATCGCCATAACTTTCACATACGACATCTGATTCACGCGAAATTTCTTTTGTTAGGATCGTAATTAAATTCCAGATCCATTGACGCTGTTTTGGACAAATTCTGAGACCGTCGAATTTTTGGGTTTAAATCGGATTTAAATTCGATTTAAATTCAAAAGGTGAGTGTTTTAACCCACTCACAACTACTAGAAGCTTTTATGTTTGTTTAAATTAATTTTAGAAATGAATAGAAATTTATTTATGAGTATTTGGCATGTTTATTTTATTCATATCTGTTGAATTGCATTTATTTAATTTAACTGTTAATTTAATTAATTTATTGCGTATAAATTTACAGTTAAAATTTATTTGTTTGTATATGAACTGCTAGTTAACAGTTATATAATTTATTACTGAATATAGACTGTAGATTAATAGCTGTTAAATTTAATTTGAATAAAATTGCCAGTATTACCTGTTATGTAGTACCAAAAATAATATTGTTATTGATTGATATTGATTGATGATTGCGATTTGGATGATGGATGATGTTGATGAATGGATGTTTATTGTATATCATTAAATTGCAAATTATCATGCATATTTCATTTCATTCGGGATTGTGGTTTGAAATGATATGTAACCGCAAAATTTTATATCTTTTAAATTGCGGATTGAAATGATAAATATCCGTATCACTTGACCATAGGATAGAAAATTATATACAGGCACCGCGGTATATATATAACTATTTAAATGTGATTTCTATGGTTTGGATGGAATACGGTTTATAATAATCTTAAATTTTATATTGTATAAATATCTTTCTTCCATATATATATACATATGAAGTTGAAAATTTTGAAATTAAAAGGTGTATAAAAATCTTTATTAAAAATGGAAGAAAATTAAGAAAATGGAGTTTAATAATTTATATCATATGTTTAAATGTTAAGTTTGGAAATTTTAAGATATGATATTTATAATTGGATTTTTCCCAAAATAAATTGAAATGAATATTCTAGTATAATTTGAATTGGGAAAAATATATATATTTTATTACTAGAAATTGAAGTCTTATTATTTATGGATTTTATATGAATATTCAAGACTAATTAATAGAACAATTGATTTGTTGAAAGCATAAAATCCAACTTTAGTTTGAAATATTGATACTCAAAATGGATATACGTATATATAAATAAATTGAAGTGGTTTTGGAACTTGAGAGAGATAATATAAATTTTGGTTTAGACTTTAATAAAGAAATGCATTTGTAAAGCCATGAGAACTATTTTCTTTACAAAGTAACATTTAAGTTAAACCATTTAATTCATATACCGTTGAATGTCCAAACCATTCAAGTTTTAAAAGTATGGTTTCAAAGCATGAATTCCGAAATATTATGTTTTGGAAGTATAATTCAAATGTTTGGTTTCAAGATATTTTAAATTTTAAACCCGTATGATTTTGGAAAGAATAACATTTGAGATAAAATGATATCATATGGTTTTGAGTTTTAAATTGATATCGTATTCATAGTTTTGAAATGGAAATGTTTATTCTGGTTTTAAAGTATAAACTATTTTTTTTTTAAAATGACCGCGGTGTTATAATAACGATGGGTTGGCAAAGAGACCGGGATCGGATATGGACATACTCTCTGTCGATACCGGAAACCACTTTGACTAACCGTGTACGCGGTGGAGATTCCAGAATGAAGTAGGTTGGTGGCGACGATTTCAGTAAGGTAAATACGTGGACCCGACTCCCGTGAGTTGGCATAAGGTGGCTAAAACAGGAGCGATCGACGGGTTAATGAGGTCATTCCTCTGATCGGACACTCCTCTTCGATATTATACTTTGACTTTGGATTGATTCAGTGGCCACTTCTATTTTTTATTTTGGGGAGTTTGTTCGAGGTGGGCGGTAGCTGCGGCTACGCGTTTCCATCGGCCCGGAAGCGTAATTGGTATATCTACCCTGGCATTGCCTAGTTGTGCCGTGTCACCTACCATACCGAGCATTGTACGAGTTTGGATTTCTCCCGTAGCCCGTGTGGTATCCTCTGGTGGCTTCCCGATCAGGAGGGACTATGATATTGGATGGACTACTGGGACTATTACGTGTTAAGGGGAATATTGGGTCACTCCTTAACGCTATTAAAAAGTAAGTTTATTTTATAAATAGACACTATTATAATAGCGCAATATACTACATAGTAAATAGTTTAACGGATCCTTAGGAGATGTAAATCCCGAACATCTCTTGAGTTACTGTACTCATATTTATTTCTGTTAATTTAACTCACATAAGATCTTTTATTCTGACTCGAGTGTTTTTGTCTTTTCAAATTCGCTCGGGTCAGTCCGAGCATTTCAGGATCGAAGATTTTAGCTTTGGAGGACGAAGACGAAGAATCCGTATTATATTTATAGTATTGCACTACACACTGTTCCGCTGCATTGTTATTGGTATGTGTAACTCTGATATGTATTATATAAATGGTTTTGTAAACAGATTTATAAACTGTATATTTGATTATTATATTTTATCCTTCCGCTGTGAGATTCTGTTTAGTTTTTTTCTTCTCTGTTTTTTTCTTATTTACCCCATAATAATCCGCCCTTCCGTATGGTTTGAATTGGCACGTGTGTCGGTTTAAATCGTGCGAAAAGGCGGGATGTTACAATATGTCCTATAAAGGTAATCGTAGCCTCAAGCCTCATCAACCAGGAATGGCTAAAACAGGGGAGGTGCAGCAAGGCTTCGTGGGTAGCCCCTACTTGAGAGTGAGATTTACCCCTGTCTAGAGGTCCCTTTTTATTTCGGCTGTGTGGACGGTTTTGAGCTCCAACCGTCGGGGTTATCTTGTTCGGAACTGTTCAGTAAGGAATGGGTCCGGCCTTGTGTTGCAGGGGAGTTAGGGTGGCTCCTCGGTACGGTGATCTAGACCACGTACTGTGACGGGCGGTACCCCAGTAGCCCTGCCAATGTATGGAATCCAAAATCCAATAAGTGCCAACGGTTTTGATTGTATTACCCACTTTTGTGGCTAGTAGCTGGGACTTAATGAATGTAACAATTTCGGCTATTTCATATTTACTTGGAAACCCTAGACACTATTATAATATCATCGGATTTCCTATCAAATATTTTGGTTAGCGTAAGGTAAAAACTTTTCCATGTTTATGTATGGTAAGTCTTACGTGATACCTTTCTTTCCGAAAGATTTTTAAAGTTAAGCAACCTTAACCTGTTGCTCAAACCAGACCCATGTCTGACTCGGAGTTTATTTTGTTTTTCTTAAACTCTTGGGTACTCAAATTTTTACGAGTAGCCAGGGGATTCAGGTTAGGTCAGGTTAGCTTTGATGAATTGTGAAGGAGCAATGGAGCAGGAGGCTTCTGCATGTAGATATATATAGATTCCGCTGTGTAATTTTCTCTGAGTCGTTTCTTGTGATGTATTGAGTTGTATAACTAGACGGGTGTTTATAACTGTCTAGTATATGATGTATGTCTGTGTAACTCTAATATTTGTTGTAAACTATGTAATATTTATGTTATTAATATAGTTTATTCGTTCCGCTGTTAGATACTGATGTTGTTTCTTTCTTCTCTTCTTTATTTTCTCTTTCTATCCCTTTCTTTCTTATTAATGATGTGTCATTCTATGGAGACGGATGGCGGGTCATTACAGTGGTATCAGAGCATTAGGTTGAGTAAATACCTAGGCTCTGTAGTGGTGTCTTTCTTGAGAGAGCGTATTTGTAATTTTAATATATATATATATATATATATATATATATATATATATATATATATATATATTTCTACCTATCTGTTGGGTTACCTATTTAGGTTTTCCAATATAAGTTATAAAGATAGATGGGATAGTAGTGTGTGTAACACAACTACCATTGTTGGAGTATGATGTTTGAAGTTAGAAGTGTATCTGTCGAGACTGTAGACCTAATACCGTCTCGAGTGAGTTCTGTAGTGACGAAGAACTTCATTAATCTCTGAAGGTAACTTGTTAAGGTTCGGAGTTCATTTCTGAAGTTGATGAGTAGAGTTTGGATCTGTCGGTTGGGCAGAAGCAAGTGATGGTATTTTGATACCTTAAGGAATAGTAGCTGCGTGATGAGATGCGGTGACTATGGATGTTCCCGAAGATGTTTTCTTTGGAACAAGTTAAGGAGGTGAGTCTGCTTCGATGTTGTGGCTGTGTTCAGCTGGAGTTTCTGTTGATTTGAGGTCCGAGTTTCTCAAAGAATTTTGATTTGGAATTCTCTAGCATCTGTGGCAGAAGTGCAGCTCGGAGTGTTCTGTGTGTTGGCAGGAGATCTTCTGGCTTAGAGTTTTCTGAAGTAGAGTTTAGAAGCAGCAGACTGAACCCGTTTTTGGGTGGATTGGCTAGTGAAGAGTAAGCTGTTCTGTTTGGTAAAGGGGGAACAGTTTTCCTTGGATTTGGTTTGGGTTGATCGCAAAAGTGACTTGCGATTGTTTGAGTGTTCTCTTGGGTTATCTGAGTTTTTCTGAATATCTTCAGGAAGCCAGAGTTTTGTTCGCATCTGGAGATTGAGTTTTCTTATTGACTAGGATTCCGTAATGGTATCGGTAGTTCAGCTTTATAGAAGAATGGTCCCTAGAGATTGAGATGGTATAGCAGCTCAGAGTTTGGGGAAATTTCTGAGTTTCTTACTGATCTGTTGAACCATGTTCTGGGATGTGTTGTCCAGTTTGTGCTTGTGTTCTTCTTCAAGCATTTTCTTCTACTTCGAATCAGAGTTGAGCAGCGGAAGCAATTTGGAAGTGTATCTGCTTTTCTTTTCCGGACAGAAGAAGTTGTTGTCTTCTGATGTTGAGGAGTAGAGTTTGAGTTCTTGGTTTTGGTTGATCTTGAGGAGATCATTTTGTTGAGTTGATTGGTCTAGTTCGTTTCTAGAAGTATTAGCGAAGGTTGAGCTGATCAGTAAGGTTGTGTACAACCCAGGATTGTCCGAAGAGATTTTGTGGATAAGAGTCGGAGGAATTCGGACTCTGAAGTCGGAGATTTAATTTTGGATAAATTTCCTCCGATCAAAAGTGAGCTATAAGTTTGGGTAAGTCTGAGAAGCTAGCTCTGAAGTGTTTTGGATCTTTTCTGTATCTAGGAGATTAAGTGATTGATCTATAAGATTGGATTGCCAGTTTGGATAACTGGGATTCGATGAGTTTCACGTATCTCTGAGGGAGTAAGTGTATGATCTATCTCTAGTTGTGGAACCAGCAGTTCTGGAGTTTTAGTTGTTAAGTCAGACTCATTTGTAGTCTGATATCTTGTCTAGTGTTATAGATATAGTTGTATAGGAGCTTTGTAGCTTCATAGTATTGATTGTTTGGATTCTCTGGAGCGAGTATCCCAGTATATATATATATATATATATATATATATATATATATATATATATACCTGGGGAAACTCGATGAAATTTTATCCAGAATCTGTCTGGATAATTAGATTTGTTTAATTGGTTTTTTTGGTTGTTAGCATATGTTTGATATATGCTTGTGTTTAAAATTTTAAATTTAATAAGATTATTAAATTACCTTTGTTTTAAATTTCGAGGACGAAATTCTTTTAAGGGGGAAGGATTGTAATATCCCGGAATTTTTAACAATATCAATTTAATAATCTATATTAAAAATTAAATTGATATTGATATTCTATTAATAATTATTCAAATAGATTTAATAATCTTCTTCAGTAAATATTTAAATTGGTTATTTTATCTTTTTAAAATAATAAATTGATTTCTATTTACAATATAAATATATGGTTTATATTTTAAATAGATTAGCATTGTTTTAATTTTAATAAGTAAAGCATATTTTCTAGTTTTAATATTTGTAGTAATTTGGACAATTTGTTTTATTTAATATTTAAGCTTTTCAAAGTTAAATAAATGATCTTGGTTTAAAATTAATAATTGAATCATGTTTTTAGAATTATAATATATACATTATAAATTGGAAATTTTGATTTTAATTAGTATTGAGTTTTTAAAACTATTTCATAAATAAATATATGATACTAAAATTGATAAGAAAAATATTAAATGTCCAAATTAAATAAGATTGAGTTTTAAATTTAGAATAAATTCAACAAAAGGTTTTATGGCTTAATAAAATGGATACTTTATTAATAAAAATATAATTTCTTGTAAAATGATTTTAATTTAATAATAAGAGAATTATAAAAACAATATTAATATTGTATTGTCTTTATAAATAAGTTTTGAATAGGATTTATAATTTTTATTTCAAATTGAATTTATGTGTATAACTTGATTTGAAAATATTTGATTTTGAATTTAATTTGAATTTGAAATTCCAAAGTATAAATCTTAATTGTTTTAATCTCTTATATGTATAAGTTTCAATTTGTAAAACATGATTTTTTTTTATTTCATTTATAAATTTATACACATATTTAAAAATAAACTAACAAATTTAAAACTAAGCTAACACACACACTAATTTGTAAATTAGTACTAATTATTTTAAAGAAATAAGTGTTTCATTCTTTTAACATCTGTTTAAAAATTTACATAACAATTTGACAAGTGTATAACATTTGTACAAGTGTAAATTTTACTTTAATTTTCTTTTATTTAATTAAATCTGAAATTTACATTTACATAAACTTGCTTCTTCATTCATATTTGTTTTTTTTTCATTCCTTAATCAAAAGAAAAACTTCAAAACACCTCTTCAAAATTCTTCATATCTAAAATCAGTCAGTTCTCTTCAAAAATCAAACCCTACGTATTCAAAATACTTGCATCTTCAATTCCTGCATTTGCCATTTTCTAACTCAAATCAGTTTACAAATACAACATGCAAACCTGTTCTCATGAAATTCAACATCCTCATGCCTGTAGCCCTTCAAATACATCAACCTGAAATCAATAACCTGAAAGCAAATTGCAATCCAATTCTGCATTTCCAAAACCTGCATGCATCTGAAAATTAACTGCCTTTTTGTTTTGAATTTCATCCAAACCTGCATGCAATTGAAGATCTCTACATCTCTGTTTGAAAACTTCATCAAGCCTGCATTATTTCCTGGAAAAAAAACATGCAAATGAATCAGGGAGCAAAAGCAAGATGAATGTTTTAAAGTAAACTGCAGTTTAAATTCATAAGCAAAACAAAGAAGCAACTCAAAATTTTCAAGTTAAAGCATTCCAGTTCAAGCCTTTCAAAAACATGTTTGCTCTGTTCATCATGATTGACTGGTGAGTAACTTTTTAAATTTAAAATTTTAAAAATAGGTTGCATGATTTTACTGAATTGGAATAGTATTAGTTGTGTATTGTTGAAAATCTGATGTGAACAGGTTGTGTGTGCATGTTGTTACTTAATGCCTGCTTGTTGTTTATCTGGATATACCTCTGCTTATAGATTTCAAGTTCTGGGTTAATTCAAAAATTATTACTGCATGATCCATTGATTGTTAGGATTTAATATCTAAACAAAATATGCTTGTTTGATCATTAAGTAAATTTTAAATTTGAATGCAAGTTAAAAAAAGCAAGACCTGTTCTGAAACCTTAAGAACAGTATAAAACTTGAGTTTTGTAAAATTCAAAAATTCATAATTCCAGAATTCAGGAAGATGAATCAAACTCTTAATCAAAGTACTGATTTTTAAAACTTGAATCACATTTTTTTGAAATGATTTGAGTATGCATTTCTGGTTTGAACTAAAAATGAGCTTTTTCAAAATTCTGGTGATCTTTGAATTGTGGGAGCTTGGGTTTCTTCTGGGTGATGGAGAAGGAATAACAGAAGCTATGAAAAATCATTAAAGGTGATGAAATTCACGGTGGAAGTCGCGGTGGTGGAAATTCATTTTTAAACCCTAGTTTTATTTGGGTTAAGGAATCGAACATTTTGGGATGTAGGGGCGATCGAGTGATAAGATATTTTGGGATTCGGTTATTGGTACGTGGTTGAAGTTGAGGCCGGAGGGGTTGATCGTCAAGAGGTCGGAGCGGTGGGTTCTTGCCGTTGACAGGTTTGAAGCAAAAACCTGATTATGGTTTTCCAGGTTTGGAAATTTTGAGTTCGATTTTGATTTCTTGGGTGGTTGTTCGATTCGATGATCGTGGATGGTTGCTGAGTTGGTTGCTGGAGTAGGGCGTTCATCGGCGTCGATTGGTTGTGGCCAGAGTCGCCGTGCATATGCACGGTGATGGGATATTACTGATGTGGGTTGGCCTGTGTTTGGTTTGCTCGAATAGATATAGTGGGTTGCATGAAGCAGTAGCGTGTTTGACTCGGGGAAGATGTGTTGCAGACTCGAAAAGATATTGGGGTGTCTCCGGTTTTAGGAGATGTTACAGGTTTTGACAAACCTGTATCCAGTTGTATAAAATTTTAAACCAGAAGCTTTTGATATAAGGAAAAGTTTAACAAAGTTTTAAAATTCCAGTTTGAATTTTAGAATCCAGGTTTAAATTCAAAATCTCAGTTTAAATAAATAAGATAACAAAAGTAACAAAGTTTAAAACTTGAATTATTAACTACTTTAAACAGTAAGTAGATTGAATGTTTTAAATACTGAAAATTTTAAAATATGAGCAAGTTTACGTTAAATTTAAATCTTGAATTTAAATATGAGTTTCAGTTTCATTTCTAAGACAAACACTTGTTTGTCTTGTAATTTTAAAAATAGTATTATATTGTTTAAACTTTGATTAAGTTTAAATTTTATTCAATTTAAATTTTGTATTTGAAATGAAAATTTAAAAGTAGTTCAAAAAGTACTTTGTTTCAATTAAATTGTATTAACATAATTAAGTTATGTTTTATCTTGAAATTTAAATTAAGATTTATGTTTTAGAATTAATTAATAAGGTAATTAAGATTAATTAATTGAATTTAATTAATTAATTGAATTTGGAATTAATAATTGATTAATGATTAATCAATCTATAATTAAGATCATTAATTAGATTAGTAATTAATGATGAATATTATTAATTATGTAATTAAGTTTTAAATCAAGGTTAATTAATTTAGTAATTAACTTTAATTAATGAATGATTAAAGATAATTCAAATTGTAATTAATTTAAGTTAATTACTAAATGAAATAATTAGAGAATGGTTAATGAAGGTCATTAACCAGGATTATTTAACAATTAATTAATATGGTTAATTTTTATAATTAATTAGATTAATTAATTTAATAATAATCATTTATGAATGGTTTGCGTATAATTACTTAATGAAGTAATTAAGGAATTGATTACTTAATGTAATTAATTTAGTTTAATGAGATTGTTTAATTTAATTAATTAAAGTTTAAATAATTTTAAACACTTGAGATTTAAAGATAATTACCTTATGAAATAAAAGATTTGAAATTTTCTTAGTTAAGTAATTGATTAATAATTACAGAATGTAATTAATGGAGATGTTTAAGAATGAGGTAATTTGGTTTAATTATTTAGTAATTAATCAAGGAATTAATTAAGAAATTAATTAAAGTACAATTAATTTGTTAAGTTAGTTAATTACTAAATGTAATTAATCTGGGATGATTAATACAAGTTAACTACTTAAGGTAATTAATAAAAGGGGATCATTAATTATTATAATTAATGATGTAACTTAAAATGATTAATTATGATTAATTAATCAATGATAAATAATTAAAGGAAATTAATTAATGTAATTAATTAAGGATTAGGGTAATTAATTATAGTTAGTTAATTAATTGAAGTAATTAAAGAATTAATTACTGTTTGGTTGAGAAAAATTAATTTATGAAATTAATTAAGGGTAATTACATAAATGTAATTAAGGATAATTAATCAAGAGTGATTAATTAAGGTGATTAATAATGAATGATTAATTGTAATCAATCAAATGATTGGATAAGCAAGATTTATATTAGTAAAGTTATTAATTTAATTTATTTTAAATTAGTTAAAGATGAAGTAATTAATTTACTTCATTTTAAATTAATTAAAGATATAGATGGTTAATTTAATTCATTTTAAAATAATTATATTGTGATGAGTAAATCATTGCTTACACATATGTATGAATGACATTGATTGTCTTGGATGCTTTGTGTTCTCAGAAATGAGATAAGTATTGTTGTATGATATGAATGTTTGGTTGCATTGTGATGATTACATAGATTATCAATTGGGATGTTCATATATGGATTATCTATTTTGATATTAATAATGTGGATTACCTGTTATGTGATAATGTTGATTATCAATTATTGGTTTGTGAGTTATCTATCTGTGTGTATATAGATACTGTATTGAATTGTTTTAAAACTTTAAAACAACTTGGACCTAAAAGACACGCTTTGGATTTCGATGAGACCGGGATCGGGTTTCCATATTTGGATATCTGAAAACCACATCGATTCCAAATAACGCTAGGTCGTGAATCGAAGTGGAGCTTTGTGAAGACTCGAGGTGTAAGGACTATACGTCAGTATAACTCTGTGGGTGATTCCGTAATGAGTTGATGGAATTAGTTCTTATAGGCTCGAGATGGTGGTTCAGAGTTCAAGGGTTATCGTCGTTAACTCTGACGGTGATTCCAAAATGAGTGTAACGAGATAATGCCTTCGGTTTCGTTCGAACCCGGAACGAACTTGTATGGATTGAATGCTTTCAGGACATCGTCAGGTGGACGATGAGCATTCTAAGATGATATGTCCTATAAAGGTAATCGTAGCCTCAAGCCTCATCAACCGGGAATGGCTAAAACAGGGGAGGTGCAGCAAGGCTTCGTGGGTAGCCCCTACTTGAGAGTGAGATTTACCCCTGTCTAGAGGTCCCTTTTTATTTCGGCTGTGTGGACGGTTTTGAGCTCCAACCGTCGGGGTTATCTTGTTCGGAACTGTTCAGTAAGGAATGGGTCCGGCCTTGTGTTGCAGGGGAGTTAGGGTGGCTCCTCCGTACGGTGATCTAGGCCACGTACTGTGACGTGCGGTACCCCAGTAGCCCTGCCATTGTATGGAATCCAAAATCCAATAAGTGCCAACGGTTTTGATTGTATTACCCACTTTTGTGGCTAGTAGCTGGAATTTAATGAATGTAACAATTTCGGCTATTTCATATTTACTTGGAAACCCTAGACACTATTATAATATCATCGGATTTCCTATCAAATGTTTTGGTTAGCGTAAGGTAAAAACTTTTCCATGTTTATGTGTGGGAAGTCTTACGTGATACCTTTCTTTCCAAAAGGTTTTTAAAGTTAAGCAACCTTAACCTGTTACTCACACCAGACCCTTGTTTGACCCGGAGTTTATTTTTGTTTTTCTTAAACTCTTGGGTACTCAAATTTTTACGAGTAGCCAGGGGATTCAGGTTAGGTCAAGTTAGCTTTGACGAATTGTGAAGGGGCAATGGAGCAGGAGGCTTCTGCGTGTAGATATATATAGATTCCGCTGTGTAATTTTCCCTGAGTCGTTTCTTGTGCTGTATTGAGTTGTATAACTAGACAGGTGTTTATAACTGTCTAGTATATGATGTATGTCTGTGTAACTCTGATATTTGTTGTAAACTATGTAATATTTATGTTATTAATATAGTTTATTTGTTCCGCTGTTAGATTCTGATGTTGTTTCTTTCTTCCCTTCTTTCTTTTCTCTTTCTATCCCTTTCTTTCTTATTAATGATGCATCATTCTGTGGAGACGGATGGCAGGTCATTACATAAGATAAGAAATTCTAACTCCGTCGATAGGTTGTCCATATGGGTTTCGAAGATGTTGAAGTACCAATGGCTTCGATTATGTTGAGCAGCTTTCGAATGTATGCCTGAGAATTGAGGTGGAACTTTCCCTTATATCATTGGCCTTGACTGGTTCGAAAGGCTTGTGTATGCTTTCGAAAGGATCGTATAAGGGAGAAACTTTAGTTTTGAAAGGTTCGGCGTGTATATGGGAGATTATCATTCATTGCCTTCGAAAGGGGGTTTCGAAGTAGTCTCTACTGATCCATTTGTGTCAAAAGGTCTTGGTGAGGCGAAAAGGTGGTTTTGCTTCTCCTTTTTTTTTTACCTTTTTCAGAGGCTTCTACATGATTTAGCACCTATGAGGATGCCTGCTGCTTTCGACTTCTTTGAAAGCCTTCCCAATGCCATCGGAACCTTTATTCATGTTCTTTGTCGAAACCTGCTTTAGAAGAAGTTGGTAATTTTCTTATCTTCCTTCATGCATTTGTTCTTTGAGTGGATTTTATTGCTAACAATGATTAATTAAAAGTTAAATAATTAACTTAAATTAAATAATTAAATAAACATATATATATATATATACTTCTATATATAACTATAAATGTTATAGTTCAATATACATATATCTTAAATTGTTTAAGTTAAATTAAAATAAAAAAATTGAATTTATTAAAAATTATTTAATCAAAATTGTTTTAATTAAATAACTTAATTGAATGATAATTAATAAAAGATACACACGCACACATATAATGATATATGTATATAATAGTATAGTTATTATATTTATATTCATCTTAAATTGTTTAGGATGAATAAAGTAAAATTTTAATTTTAATATAATTTAATTAATTTATTAAAATAAAGTTAATTAAATATGATTTAATTAATAATATTCCTCTAAATTTTACATAGGTTAATTAAGTTATAAACAATTATAAATGAATTAAACTTATATAATATAAATGTATAGTTATAAGTAAACTATTAGACCTAATTTAGATTTAAGAAGTAAATACATATGCATTGTGTGTGTATTGTGATTTAAGATATGTTCGACGCTTGAATCATAAGGGTATTTCATAAGAAATACATTATTCCCTAAATCAATATCACTCTAATATATGTATGTATTAATATAAAGTTGTCCTCTACCATTTATATATTAATAGATTATTTTCATACTTTATAGTAGTTGTGCATACTCATGCTGAGAATATTATGTGTAGTACTTTCAATATATTAGCTATATGAGATAAGATACATGCATGTATTTATCGAGCAAACACAAAGAACATGCATTACACTTAGATCGTCATGAAGCAGTAGCTATTAGTGAATAATCTCTTTCGTTTTTCTAAGAAACCTCTAGGTTAAAATGAGATTAGGACAAATACCATATGTTAAGAGTGACTGATATTATCGATAATTTAATTATCCATGACTTGCAAGCTTATGATTTATTAAGCAAACTCAAGATTAGAATCCAAAGGCAAGCGAGTCAAAGATTCCTATGTTTTAATAGGGTTTTGAGAAACATAAAAATTTAGTAGGCTCTTACTAGAAAAATGAAATGCATACATTTAACCATTTTGATAATATAAGACCATCTGTTACGTATAAATTGTTTTATTCGGGTGAAGTCCCCATGACATTTTTTTGCAAGGTGGAGCCCCTTTAAATTTAGAACTCTCTTATCCAAAAATGAAGTCCCTTTAATAATTCCCATTTAAGTACCTATCCATTCAATGATAAAAAAATAATTTACTCTAAACGTATGTATTATGTATATATGAATACTAGAATAAAAAGTCACATCAACGTGTAAGCAAAATTTTTGCAAGGGAAAGCATATATATTATTTGGCCTTTTAATTTACTTTCATTATTCTTTATCTATGCATCTTATATATTTTTTAGGGTAATAAAATCAACCATTTGGCTACATATTCTAAAATAAGTGTAATTTAATTCAGTTTGTACATAATGAAAACAACCAATTTTATAATTGCATCGGTTAATATAAATGGGTTCATATATTACTAAAAACAAATAACATATAACATTATCCATGAATTTTGGGTTTGGGGTTTCCATACCTAATTCCACCAATTAATATCCAAGAAAAATATGTTGTCAACATTTGGATTAAGGGATTTTTGCACTTTTTCGAGTCTCTAATTTGCTTCCTTATTCACTCACATGTGAAAGCATGTGCAGAAGTACTAGTCTACATATAATAGAAAGACCTCTATATAAGCACATACATATAATATGAATATTATATTTTCAAACTTTTTAAATTATATAACCATAAAATTAAATCTGAAAAATATAAGAAAATGCTCATTCTTCTCACGCTTATATATCACCAAACTAACAGCTCATTTAATTTCCTCATTACTCCCACTTTTGACCCTAAAGTCGTGGGTTCTCTGAATTTTCTATGCATATAAAAATTTAGCTCACATGCTTATTCATGACAATTATTATATATGTATATGACCATCACTTTAGAATAAAATGAATTTTCTCTCAATTTTATTTGCATACATCCAACGGACATGCTTAACGTATTGGTATTATATCTAGTGGTATCGACTTATGGTCTTATGAAATATCCTCGTGATTCAAGTGTCAGACATATCTAAAATCACGGTATGCATACTATATGTATGTATTTATCTCTTAAGTCTATTTGGGTTTCCTTAATCTTTCACCTTTGGTTTATACAATTATATTGTATAAATTTTTATTATTATATATCCTTTATATTTTAGTTAACTTATACAATATTTATATGTATAACATTATTTTAATTAAATCTTATTTAACTAATTTTATATTATTTCAATACAACATTTATATTGGATACTTATTGTAACAATCCAAAACTTTTTTGCTTTGATTTAAGAATATTTAATTAATTTTAAATATTTAATTAATGATTTTTAATGGTCAAATAATACCTTTTTAATTAATAAATAATGGCAGTAAACTCTTTTTGAAAGTTTTTTTACAAGAATAAGTAATTCGATGAAAAATTGAAATTGTGACCAAAAATCGCTTTTCGAATTTTTGATATTTTATCGAATGAAAGTTGTCGCAATGTTGTTGCACACATATACACACTTTTGTAACATATACTTATACATATAATAAGTGATTTAATAAAGTAAAAATGATTGGTAAAAGTAAGTATGACTAAAGAGGTAATAATTAAGTTAATAAAGTAAGGAAAGACACTTCTTTCTTGTTTTAAGTGTAAATTACTTAAAGGACTCAAGAAAAAGGTGGATGTTGAAAGTGCGGTGTGTATACAATTATATGTGCTAATATAGTACACACGGATCGTGTAATATGGACTACAATATAAATGCAGAAATAGATGATAATAACATAGTAAATAAAAAATAGAAAAATCACACCAGAGATTTTTATACTGGTTCGGAGCACCGTCCTACGTCCAGTCCCAGACTTCTATCTGGATTTTCACTATTAACAACCTCGCTTCACCCGGAGGAACAGGTTTACAACACCCGAGCAACCGAACGGGATTTCACGTCTCTAATACACTGAGGACTTCAACACTTGCCTCTTACAACACAGAGGACTTCAACACAAGAACAAATACAATTGTTGTTGACAACTTGTGTTCTTGAAAATACGGATTTGTCACTAGTAGTACACCCTTCCTATAATCTTATCCTCAAAGTATGCGAATGATGTTTTGAAAAGATTAAGGAAAGTATATTACTTATTGAATCAAAAGATATGAAATAGTTTCGATGATTCAATAAATGATCGAGAGCTTTTTAGAATGCAGGAGTATGTAGAAAGTAAGATTAGAGATTAGATTAAAAAGCATATAAAATCATGTTGTCATATATCTTGAATCAATGATTTAGATGAGTATATATAGAGAAAAATAGTTGTAACTCTTTGTGAACAGTTGCCATTAATAGATATGATTATTTGATGAAAGGTAAGAGATGCAACCATTGGAGAAAGAAGTGTCTTTTGGAAAAGGTTGCTCTCTGTTTAAAAACGGTCGACAGGTTAAAAAGTGACCAGTAGACAGGAATTCAAATATATATACGTTATGTGCATGTGTGCACGTTCAGTGTGCAAATTATGCAGGAACGGTCGATCGCTTATATTGTGACCGGTCGACCGGTCCCTGTAACGTTGCACACTGAATGTGCAACTACATTCTAATCGTATATATATTAATTTTCTTGAAAATGCATGATTATTTGAGAATAGATTTTAACAAGTTTATCACTAATATAATATCAAATAATCAATCTACAATCTAGAGTACCATATGTAGCTCTTTATAGTCATAATGACCTCGTTTTGTCGATCGCCTTTAGTTATTTGTCAGAAATCAAAACCTTCATAAAAATTGTGACTCAACATTCTCCCCCTTTTTGATTGATGACAATATATATCTGCAAATCTGAATCTCCCCCTGAATATGTGATCTCTTTCTTTGAATTCTTATACATGTACATTCCTGCAAACAATTGTTAGCCCTTTCCCCCTTTCTCATCGACAAAAGGGAGTAACAGATACTAGAATAGTAGAATGAATATGATATGCATAGCAAAATAAATCATTAAAACATCCAAAACATAACAGAGTATACTACAGATCATAATGTCAAACGAAAAATAAGAATAACGACACTATTTAGTACAAGTGTCGATGAATGTTTTTAAAGTGGTAAACCATAATAGAATCTAAGATGAAGCAGATCGTATCTCCTCTTCATCATCATCATCGTCGTCGTCATCATCATCTTCTTCTTCTTCCTCATCATTGTTCCCTCTAGATGATTCTCCATGTCCATGACCACTCATACCAGTAGACTCGTCAGATGATGTCCAGGTGAAAACAGGAGCAGCAGGACGTTTTCCTAGGTCTTGTGCTTGAACAAAGGTGGATGTGGAACATGATATAGCATCCCATAGCATACCAAAGAATGACTTGACCTTATTGAAGCGCTTATCAATTTTAGAGTCCATTCGCTTGAGACGTGATTCAAGCAAAAATTGGTTACGCGCAATGGTTTCAAGTGATTCTTTTGTGGATGATTTTGATTTTAATAGTTTTACTTCATCGGAACGAGGACGAGAGGAAGATGCTCTTTGTTTCCTTGGTCCTCTTTGTTGCCATTCTTCAAAAGGCATAATCTCAAGATAAGGTGGAGGAAGCTTCATTCGTTTGATGGTTATGGAATCAATGCATTTTGGTTTTGAGGTTGCAGAATCAGGAGGATTTACCCCACAAGCTAACAAAAGTCGCATGATATATTCATTGTAGAAGAAATGAGGCCGTGTAGAGTTATTTACCTTGAGAATTTCATCAAAAAGCATGTGTACCCAATTGATTTGGATTTCACCATAAATATCATAGAGTGCTTTGAAGTTTTCTTTATATACTGCATCATAATTTCCAAGTCTAGGAAAAAGAGAATGCATCAAAACACGATGAAGTAGTCTGGCTGTCGGTCGAAGTCCAATAGACTTTGTGCCATCACTATTGTCTTCTATGAACTGATGACTGGTACTATTTCGAGTGAAGACTTCGCAGAAGGTAGATGAAAACTCATCGCCTCGATTTGGTATACCAAGTATAGAGGCAATTCTAGCATGAGTAAGAAAAATTTGCTTGCCACAGACCACAGACCAGATGACTCCGTTTGGATTATCAGGTTGATATTCATCGAGATTCATGTTGGCGTAAAACAATTTGATCATTAAATGATTTATCTCCACATTATTTTCTGAAAAATCTATCAATGGAGTAATGTTGGAATTATTGGCTAACCTCCGAACTCCATAAGCCGTAAAATCATCAAATTTGATGAAAGAGCCTGGATGAAACTTGTAATTTGTCATCTGATTCCATCTTGTTACAGCAATTGGACTTTGAAGCCACTTTTTGGCGGAGATGCTCAGAGATGAAGTTTCAGAGGTTGTTCCTTTCTTAGATTTCTTTTGAGGAGGAGCCATTGTTGGAAGATTTGAGATTTGGGAATTGAAAATAGGAAACTAGGGTTTGTGATTTTGGGAAAAAGAACAGCTTGAGTCAAAAGAGAAAGAGGGTAGAAGGAAAAAATGACGCATAGGTATATATAAAAACTTAAAATACGTCAATCGGTCGACCTATGAAATATGGTCGGTCGACCGTTTTCAACCAGGGAGCAAACGGTCGACCGGCTATAACCGGGGCGGTCGACCGGTTTTGGTCTGCTGAGTAATAACATGTTATTATGCAATTTTTTATAATATATCAACCTATATATATTATATTTCATTCTTAATACAAAATATAACCGTTATTACACAAGTGATAGATAAAGATATAATAACTATATATAAATCTAATGAGAAGGTTCGTCATTAGAATTATCGTTGTTTCCTTCAATACGTTTTGACCATGGACTCCATTGTTTCTGAGCTCCTTCATTCTTCTCATAGTTCCGATCCCACGAGTTAGGACTTTTAGATGTTGATGGCCTAGACGACATTGGTTCATGCACGTCATGCTTGTTGGAACCGCAGAAAAATGTTGCCAACTTTTCTAAAACGGATAATCGTGCTGATGTCCGTTGTTGCTCGTGATAAAGTTGACTTTGCCCATAATGGAGCTGTCTCTGAAGGTCTATCTGATGTTTCTGGTAGTGGTGTATTTCATCGATTTGTGCTTTGGTACGAGGAGAATAGAACAGTGTCCTCTTCACTCGTTTTGAATTTGGAGTTTTATCAGACATACAAGAGCATTGATGATGACAACTTGGTTTTTGTTTTGGTGCTGTAGGAGAATAAAATTCCTCCGGCTCAGAACTCGTAATAGCAATGTATGTTTCTTGAGCACATTTATCACAAATGTGAGCCATAGGGAATGTTGTATAGAATATCTTGGTTAGATAAAAAAAAAGATGAACAAAATATGAAATTTTTGCAAGCTTATATACAAGTTTCTTATGTATAAACCTACGGATGTGAGTTAATGGAAAATTTTAACCAAGAAAACATAAGCAGAAATTTTATTTTAACTCTAAAAATAGATCTCCTTTTAAAACTGAAATTATAAAATAAGAAGGGAAAGGACGATCACTAAAAGAAAAGAATGAAAAAATGAGTAAAGAGAATTAACCATTAAATCAAGCAGTGGCTTATATTTAATGTATAGTTTATGCAAAAGTTATGGTTAAAGAATAACTAAAAAGAAGACGTTCTTTAGAAATTACTTAGTCAAGATTTTTTCTTGAAATTAAACCAAACTCTCTTCGTAATCTAATAAAATTAGATTCGAGCAGAGGCTTAGTAAAAATGTCTGCTAATTGATTGTCAGTATGGACATATTCAAGACATATATTTCCTTTGTCAATATTATCTCAAAGGAAATGATGACGGATATCAATGTGTTTGGTTCTAGAGTGATTTACTGGATTTTTAGAGAGATTTATAGCACTGGTGTTATCACAGTATATAATAGAATCTGATAAATGAATATCAAAATCTTGAAGTGTTTGTTGCATATATAGTACTTGAGTACAAGCGAGAGCTGCTGATATATATTCAGCTTCACATGTTGATAGTGAAACACAATTCTATTTCTTACTGAACCAGGAGACAAGTGATTTTCCAATAAAATGGCACGTACCACTTGTACTTTTTCTATCCGTTCGTGAGCCACCGAAATCAGCATCACTATATGATACTAATTCAAATGGACATTCTTTTGGATAAAAAAGACCGAAATCTTTGGTATTATTAAGATAACGAATTATACGTTTCACTGCTCGTAGATGTGATTCCTTTGGATCGGCTTGAAAACGAGCACATAAACAAACACTCATTATTATATCTGGACGACTAGCTGTAAGATAAAGAAGAGAACCAATCATACTTCGATATAATTTCTGGTCAACATTCTTACCACTTTCATCTTTTTCAAGATGTGTAGTTGTACTCATAGGAGTTGGTTTACCAGATGTATTTTCTAATCCGAAGCGTTTGATAAGGTTTTCACAGTATTTTTCTTGATTGATAAAAATACCGTTTGAAAGTTGCTTTATTTGAAGTCCAAGAAAATAAGATAGTTCTCCCATATGAGACATTTCGAATTCTTTGGTCATAATACTTGCAAATTCTTTGCAAAGTTTATCGTTTGTTGAACCAAAGATGATATCGTCTACATATATCTGGATAACTAGAATATCTTTTCGAGAATGTTTAATAAACAAAGTTTGATCGACTTTGCCTATTTGAAATCCTGAGTTAATAAGATAGCTACGTAGTCGTTCATACCAAGCACGAGGTGCTTGTTTTAAACCATACAAAGCTTTCTTAAGTTTGAACACATGGTCAGGATATTTTTCATGTACGAACAAAGGAGGTTGTTCGACATAGACATTCTCTTTGATAAATCCATTGAGAAAAGCACTTTTGACATCCATCTGATAAAGTTTGAAATTATGGTGACAAGCAAAAGATAATAGGATTCTAATAGCTTCTAGTCGAGCAACTGGTGCAAAAGTTTCTTCATAATCGATACCTTCTTCCTGATTATATCCTTGTGCTACTAATCTTGCTTTATTTTTGGTGATATTTCCTTGTTCGTCGGCCTTATTTTTATAGACCCATTTAGTACCAATTACTGACTGATCAGTTGGTCGTGGAACAAGTTCCCAAACGTCATTGCGCTCAAACTGATTTAGTTCTTCCTGCATGGCAATGATCCAGTAATCATCTGTAGCAGCTTCTTTTGGATTCTTAGGTTCGATATTTGAGAGAAAAGCGACATGACCCATTTGATTGAGTTGACTCCTTGTTCTGACATGTGATGTTATTTCACCGATTATATTTTGAGCTGGATGGTCTCTTAATATTCTTGGTGGTGATTGTAACTCACATATTTAAGGAATATTCTCAATAATTATTTCCGAGTCAGAATCAATATTTGTGATGATTTGATTGTCAGTGACTATTGATTCGTCATCATCTGATATAGTGTGAGGATGCTGATAGATTTCATCAAAAGAGACATGAAGTGATTCTTCAATAGTTTTGGTTCATTTATTAAATATCCGATAGGCCTTACTTCGTTCCGAATAACCGACTAATATTCCTTCATCGGCTTTTGGATCGAATTTGCCAAGCTGGTCTTTCGTATTTAAAATAAAGCGCTTGGAACCAAAAACTTTGAAGTATGAGATTTTAGGCTTCCTTTTGTTAAATAATTCATAAGGAGTATTCTTGGTAAGAGGTCTTATGGATACACGATTTAAAACATAACAGGCAGTTGCCACAGCTTCTGCCCAAAAATGTTTTGGTAAGGTGGTTCCATTTAATAATGTTCTTGCACATTCTTGTAAAGTTCGGTTCTTCCGTTCTACAACTCCGTTCTGTTGTGGAGTTCTGGGAAACGAAAAATTATGATATATACCTTTCTTTGTAAAAAAATATTCAAATTCATTATTTTCAAACTCTCCGCCATGATCACTTCTTATATTTTTAACTTTAATCCCTTTTGATTTTTGAATTCTTTTGACGAAAGATTTGAAATGATCGAACGTGTCACTTTTATTTTTTAAGAAAATTGTCCATGTATAACGAGAGAAATCATCAACAATTACAAGCACATATTGACTGTGATTTATTGATTGAACCCTAGTAGGTCCAAATAAATCCATGTGTAGTAACTCAAGTGGTTGTAATGTTGAGATGAATTTCTTGGATTTAAAAGATGATTTGGTCAATTTTCCTAATTGACATGCATCACAAATGTTGTTAACTTTAAAACTCATTTTGGGTAGTCCTCTAACTAGATTGTTTTTAGCTAGTTTGTCAATAGTTCTGAAGTTTATATGACAGAAGCATTTGTGCCATAGCCATGGATCATTGTCATTAGCCACAAGACACATATCTGAATTATGATTAATATTCATATTCAGAATATATATATTTCTGTCTCTATAACCTTCGAAAACCAAATTATGGTCTTTATCTAAAATACTACACTTATTATTTGAAAATGAAATTATAAAACCCTTGTCACATAACTGACTAATACTAAGCAAATTGTGTTTTAAATTTTTAACTAGCATGACATTAGTAATAAGAGGTAAGTTAGATATACCGCAATTGCTCACATCGCCTTTGCCGATGATATAGCCTTTTGAATTATCTCCAAAAGTGACGGAGCCACCATCTGAGTATGTAATATTTGTTAATAAACTCTTGTCTCCCGTCATGTGCTTTGAGCAACCACTGTCCAAAATCCACTTTCCTCTTTTCTTAAGTGGGACCTCATCTTCTGTTGCCATAAAACAAACATTAGCTTGTTCATTTTCTGAATCACTTTCACTTTCTGATGAAGATGACTCTGAATCATCCCATGTTACTGAGAAAGCTCGTTTCTTAGATTTGTCCTTCTTATATTTGAATTTGTCATTTTCTGACTTCTTCTTTTGTTCTGGACAATCCTTCTGCATGTGTCCCTTTTTGTGGCAGTTGAAACATTCTATAGCAGATGAAGATGGTTTGTTTGATCCAGGTTTCCTTTTATTGTAACGACTGGCTTTTCGATATTTTAGGAATTTTTTGAATCCTTTCGCAATGAATGCCAAATCTTCGTCTTCAGAATCTGATTCATTTTCATCTTTCTCAACATGAAATGCTACATTTTTCTTTTCTTCTTTCTGTTCTTTTCTAGCCTGCAAATTTGCTTCATAGGACATTAAATTTCCTATCAATTCATCTGGCTTCATGACGGAAAGATCATTAGCTTCTTCAATTGCTAATACTTTTCCTTCCCATTCACTAGTCAAAGAATGTAGGACTGTTGAAACAACATCGAAATCAGAATACTTTTGTCCTAAGCCAATAAGTGCATGGTGAATAGTTTGAAACCGTGAATACATGTCATTTATTGTCTCATTTGGTTTCATTTTGAAATTTTGAAATTGACTTTTCAACATGGCTATTTTGGCTTGTTTAACCTTGTTAGTACCTTCATGAGTGATTTTTAGTGTTTGCCAAATTTGATATGCAGTAGTGCAGATACTAACATGGTTATATTCATTTTGATCTAATGCACAGAACAACATATTTATTGCTCTTGCATTTATGGCTGCTGCCGTTTTCTCAGCTGCAGTCCATTCTGAATAATCAGTTGTTGGATTCACTATTTCTCTTTGAGTGGCATTCCAAGCATCATAGCTATTTGATTGCATAAAGAATGACATACGTGTTGCCCAATAACTATAGTTAAGACCATTGAAAAATGGAGGTCTTTGTGTTGATTGACCCTCCGTATAAGTGGTGTTTTGAGTGCTAGTACTTACGTTATTTGCCATATTACTATAATATATCAAATAACTGTGTTACGGTTATATGATGACCGTGCTCTGATACCAAATGAAAGTGAGGTGTGTATACAATTATATGTGCTAATATAGTACACACGGATCGTGTAATATGGACTACAATATAAATGCAGAAATAGATGATAATAGCATAGTAAATAAAAAATAGAAAAATCACACCAGAGATTTTTATACTGGTTCGGAGCACCGTCCTACGTCCAGTCCCAGACTTCTATCTGGATTTTCACTATTAACAACCTCGCTTCACCCGGAGGAACAGGTTTACAACACCCGAGCAACCGAACGGGATTTCACGCCTCTAATACACTGAGGACTTCAACACTTGCCTCTTACAACACAGAGGACTTCAACACAAGAACAAATACAATTGTTGTTGACAACTTGTGTTCTTGAAAACACGGATTTGTCACTAGTAGTACACCCTTCCTATAATCTTATCCTCAAAGTATGCGAATGATGTTTTGAAAAGATTAAGGAAAGTATATTACTTATTGAATCAAAAGATATGAAATAGTTTCGATGATTCAATAAATAATCGAGAGCTTTTTAGAATGCAGGAGTATGTAGAAAGTAAGATCAGAGATTAGATTAAAAAGCATATAAAATCATGTTGTCATATATCTTGAATCAATGATTTAGATGAGTATATATAGAGAAAAATAGTTGTAACTCTTTGTGAACAGTTGCCATTAATAGATATGATTATTTGATGAAAGGTAAGAGATGCAACCATTGGAGAAAGAATTGTCTTTTGGAAAAGGTTGCTCTCTGTTTAAAAACGGTCGACATGTTAAAAAGTGACCAGTAGACAAGAATTCAAATATATATACGTTATGTGCATGTGTGCACGTTCAGTGTGCAAATTATGCAGGAACGGTCGACCGCTTATATTGTGACCGGTCGACCGGTCCCTGTAAAGTTGCACACCGAATGTGCAACTACATTCTAATCGTATATATATTAATTTTCTTGAAAATGCATGATTATTTGAGGATAGATTTTAACAAGTTTATCACTAATATAATATCAAATAATCAATCTACAATCTAGAGTACCATATGTAGCTCTTTATAGCCATAATGACCTTGTTTTGTCGATCGCCTTTAGTTATTTGTCAGAAATCAAAACCTTCATAAAACTTGTGACTCAACAGATGTGATGGCTTAGTACATAACATGATGAATGAGTGGTGCGTTGTCAAAATATTAAGGAGGGTAGTGGTATATTTTAATGAAAGGGTAGTTTAGTAATTAACCAATTTTCAATTTTTATAAAAAGAACACTCTCTTTATTTTTTCATTTTCATTTCCAATTTCTTGCTTTCTTCCTCACTTCTTCCATTAATGGCTTCCTCCTCTTCATTCTTTTCTTTCTTCAAATTACTCCAAATCAAATCAAACTGAAATATAATCCTCTCTACATCATAGCTAACACCACCACCTCCTCAAAAATCCAAACTTTAGCACCCAAACCTATTTTGGCCTTGGGCCGTAAGCAAGAGATGGGGGAAAGCCCTTGCATGAGCAATTAGGGGCTAGGGGCTATGGAAAAGGCTTGGGCCAAGCTTGCAAGGTGTTAGTGCAAAGTGGTGTTGGTTGTTGGGTTGTAGGAAGAAGCGGTAGCAAATGGTTTGAATTAAAGTGAGATACCTCACTTAAAAAATTTGTTTTTAAATTAACAAAATATTGCAATAATTTAGTGCTTATAATGTTGTATGTATGTGTTGTGATGTGCATATATCGTTGATTATTGTTGTTCATTCCTGATTGAAAGTGGATGACATGAATAATCATTGTGTTGTTGGGGATAAATGTGATGAATGGAAGTCGTAGTGTCTTCGTAGCTAATAAGTCGCTATGGAAGCACTTCAAAGAACAGAAATGTGTAGAAGGATCCAAAAGGATTCCTCGCTTATTGTTTTACATTTCATTTATATATGTGTGTATGAAATGATAATATGCTATGATCTGATAATATTGAATATAACTTGGAAAGTTGAATTCTTCTGATAATAAAAACAAAGGTAAATTGTTTACCATAGCGGTCGCAAAGCCTCTTTTCGAATTTGAAAAGTTATGAATTTAAAATTGACTTCAACTTTATAATATTCCAGAGTGAAATGTTTTCTATATTTATAATGGTTTAAAATATAGAAAGAATTATGGTTTAAAAGTTATTCGATTTACAAATCAAAGTTTGAAAAGTTACGGCCTATATAGCTATTCGCAATGGATGTAGTCAAGGGCCATTTTTTCGTACACTTTGAATCGATAATAAACCACACATGTTCAACTCAAATTGCACGAAAATATGGAACATGAAGGGTAATAAAGAAATATAGATAGAACGGAATCTCACATGAATGGATTAACATATAATATTGAACAAATATTTTTACAGTGGAAAACTTTTAAATACATATATCAGAGTCTAACCTAAATTCAGCTTGGACAGTTATAAACATCTGTCCTTATAATTGCTGACACACATCAAACTAAACAAACGAAAGCGAATAATAGAATACATTCATACGTAGATGAATATCTCCAGCTCTCCTTTGGAAACTCCAACCGTCTTCGACTAAACCTGAAACTACTCGGATCTGACCCGAGTATTGAAAATACCAGGTAAGAAAAACTCAATAATAAATGACAGTGTCATATATTAGCGTTTAAACGAAATCCTTTGAAAAGAAAGAGTAATTCATAAGACCACGCCCACACATAAACACGGGCGGGTTTTACCCTATGATAACTAAAACACTTTTATATCAAACATTTGATATTATTTTTAATGACATCTTTTTGCAATTTTTTGCAAATAAACTTATTAATCTTATCCGAAATGGTTACCCATATAGCATTTCGAGGCTATTCATTACACCAATACAAATAAAACCGTAGATTCTTATTGGAGAATGAATTTCCATACAAATGACCAGGTGAAGGAAGCACCTTCCGATGGGGACACCTCTAGATGGATGTCCTAAGAAACCATCACAAAGCTCACCTACCAACACAAGACCGGCCTACCTCAGTAACTAGATAGCACCAAATCTGTCATCCCCCGGTCATTACTGACCTTTAACCGAGCGCGCTCTATCATACAAACCACATTAATTTACATCTCGAACGTCATAGAGGGAAGAAATATATTTAGAAGGAGATGATCATACCCTAATTGGGAATGACCCACTTAGCCTTGCTGCATCTAACCCTGTTTCGGTCATTTCCTGTTGATGAGGCTTGAGGCAACGATTACCTTTTCACATAGCACATATCACATCTCTGAATGCCACATCTCCATTTCCATTGACTACTAATTGCCTTCAAAAAATACAACCCTTGAGCTCGTACGTCTCAAGAAGAGTGTCAAGCTAAGAGAAGTTCCTTCTCCACTGCCACTGATGTGCGTTTGTATAAATCAATGTACGTAATCTTTAGAAATGCAATGTAAGAAAAATATTCATACAAGTTGTACAGAAACAGTTTAAACCGAAGGCACTCTCCTACAACCATTAGTAGCGAGTAGTCCTTGCAATCCAAAAAAATCTCCATAATGAGCAGACCACCGCTATATATAACTCTATAATGGGAGCTACCCATAGCAAGTCAACAAGAAGTCCTCACACTATGATGATCCATGGTCTTCAATAATCATCATCTTCAACATGTCTTCATCGAACGTATACATTGGTTCGAAGTGGTTTTTCGGTTAGGAATCACCCAAATCCGACCACGGTTCCTTCGAAATCCAATTATCGATAAAAAGTGAATATGAGTATACATGATTTATTAAGTCTCTTTTCACTTTAATTCTTTTTGGACGATTTCGAAATCTCTTTCTTTTGATTCAGAATCATTCTAAGTAATTCATTCTTTAGCTTCGGATAATCTCTCAAATTTCCTTACTTAACTCTCGATCCAAATTCCTTAACTTTTAGATGGGTCAAAAACAATGTTATTTAATACATCGTTTACGATAAACCCTAATATTAATCTTAACAGAACATTTTTGAGTAAATAGGATCATATAAATCATTCTAATTTTACCCAACATTAATTTCTGTGTTCAAAAAGTGCTATGGGCAGAATAACAGTGAAATCACCTTTTAAATTCCACAAATAGGACGAGTTCCTTCTTCGGATTTTAACACCAAGTATTTTATCTCTATGTAATCCAAGTTGTAGTTTATTTATTTCGGAGATTACTTAAATTTTGGATAATTCTAATCTTCTTTTATTTTGGAAAATTTAATATAATCTTTTTATTTAAGAGCATCTGGGCTTTCCTTTTAATTTGTTCCACCGCTCGCCTAAGAAAAGAAAACATAGGCTAGGTAAGTTTAGGGCACTGGTTGCTCCATCCCTAACCTTAGTTAAACACCTTGTTTTATCTTCTCAAATCTTATAGGCGGGACAAATCCACTAGTCGTTTTCGCATACTCAGTTATCAACTTTATTTTGAAATTGATTTTAAATATTCCAAATTATCTTTAAAAACTTAGTTTTCCTTTTAAAAACATTCACAATTGATTCCAGGAAAAATCATTACTTTCAAACTCATATTCAAAAAGTTATACAATTTGCAGCATAAAAGTGCTACGGAATGTGCTATGTAAGCTCATTTGATTTAATATTTGAAAATTCATATTTTACACTTATAATATCTTTTAACTATTTAAATAGATTTATCAAATTTATTCCATATTTTTCAGTAAAACATTCATTTAAACATATTTCCTGGTATCGTCACTTAACTGCACTAGCGTGATGTTTCTAGAAAATTTATTTGGACTTAAATCAAAATCTACTTATCAAAATTTTGATTTTCTTCCTTCGTTTAGAAGATATGGATATAATAGTCTGGAATTTTTTTTATCTCGAAGAATTCCAAGCTATATTCCATTCTACACATTCATTTGAATTTTTCGGTGCGCAATCTCAAACTATCGTTGCGCGATGCACCTAGTTTTAACTTATTTTTCAATATTTGAAATAATCTATTCAAATTGAATTTTATCACTTATAAAATCATTAAAAATCATTTTAAATCAATATTTTCACTTTTTAAAGTATTTAAAATGAATTTTCACTATTACCATATTACAATATTATTTTATTCACATTATTCTAATATTAAAATTTAAATTCTAATTTCAATTCAATTTTAATTCTAAATTCAAATTAAACTCATTTAAAACCTAGATTTCAAATCTAATTTTAGTTTAAACTTCAATTTAATCTCAATCTCAAATTCAATTTTCAAAATCGATTTCAATGTCAATTTCACTATTCATCTTAATTTCAATTTCACTATCCGTTTTAAACTCGTTTTACTTCAAATTGCAAATTCTTTTTTATTTTTACTTTAATTTCACTTCTAATTGAAAACGGACTTATTTTCCCAAAGTATTTCATATCATTAAATTTTGGTCTTATTAACAAAGGGATTATTCAATCCAAATGAACATAACCAATGTCCATATTCATAACTAACATAACATCCATTCTACCAATCACATAACATATGATTTCAAATACAACATTCACTATTACTATCATAACAGGATATATTATCACAATTCAATTATCTGACCAACTATCAAATCCTCCATATTAACAATCAATTGGTATAAACATCGTATGCCATAAGGGTATCGATGTGATTGTTTGGATGTGTGTTTAGACGAGGTGGATGTGGGTTTAGATGGTGGTGGAGCTTGGTGGAGATGGTGGAAGAGAATGGAGAGGTGGGAAGCCATAGAAATTGAGGTGAAGAAGATGGAGAAAATAAAGAAGAAAGGTAGAGAATGGAGTGTGCAAAATGAAAGCTATGGATGCTTATTTATACTTAAGCTTGGATGGAAAATGACTATAATACCCTCTTCTACATTTTGACTTTTAATTTACCTTTTTATCCTTGATTTGAATTTTACTTAATGGAAAGGAGATGGTATTAAATGTGGAATGATGTTTACGTCTTTTTCTTACACTTTAAAATTTTAAAATAACATTTGCTCCTTTTACATGTAAGATAAGTCTTACACATTAATGAGAAAAGATGGTTTAGTAATGATGTTGTTTAGTATAGATTTGTTTATTGGTTTATGTCATATCATGTTACTTTTTGAATTATTTGTGAATTTTGACTTTTGAACATGCATTTGCTTTTATATGTTAAATGTAACATGTAACATAGTTTGTTAAGTTTATATATGTGTTAGGAAATATATCATGTTGCAATAATTTGACGATAACTTGTTTTGGTTGAAAACGGTGTTTTTTTGTCGACAAATTTTACTGTCAAAATTTAATGTTTTTGTTAAGCTATAAATTGGTGTAAATCAAACTTTAAAATGAACTTTTTACCAATTTAAGTAAATTAAAACATGTCTCTTTATTTTTTAAAATTATATTTAAATAATATCAAAATATTTAATTTTATAGTGTATGCAAAACTGACAAAATGCGACAATATTTGGTTATTTTTGTAAAACGATCAATAACATATTTTAAATATTTTAATATACTTTTATTATCTTTATTAGATGTTTTAAATAAGATTTAACTTATAAAATAAATATTTAAACCTATTTATTTAAGCCTTTATTTATTTTTAACAAAATTTAAATTTTGCTGATTTGTTCTAAATTCCAAATTTATACTTTTTAAATTATTAACTATAAGAATAAATGATTTCTTCATTATTATATATCATATATAACATTTTATTTAAGTTTTAAATTCCTTTTAAATTTAAAACAAACGAAATCCTCATTTCCGAAGTAGCAAAATTACGGGTCGTTACATTCTCCCCTATTTAAAAGCAATTTTTCCTCGAAATGAAAGTTAGATAAAGAAATCTATCTCATACTCGTATCCTCAAACATTATAGCTTATTTCTTACAGATGATATAAAAGAAAAAATTCGATATCACAACAACACTAAAAAAATGATGCCAAACATACATATAGAGATTTCCCACACAAACCTGAGTACTTATCACGTACTTAAGGTTATATATATACATCAAGTCAGACTTCTATCGTACCCATCCTAGTGCGTACTGCACATTTAAGATAATATATACAACAAACAAACAAGACTGTACACCCAAAAACCACCAAATTGATACTATATCAACATAAATGAATACATCCCCTGACCTGAGCATGTACTATACCTGAGGTCTATATACATACACACACACACATACCAAAACATATGTCCGACCCTTATATCTTAGTGTCTACTATTTAAAATAACTATCCAACTACTATGTTGACAGACCCAAAACATCATACTATATGTGATATTTGATTAGATTTATTATTCGAATCCACAACTTTACTTTCGAACTAGTATCGATCACCCAATTTTCCAGTGCGGACTTTGTTCATACTTTCTGATCGCAAACCATTGCTTTTCTTGCATAGCTCTGAACTATGATAGAAAACTCATGCACATAATCATAAACTCTCATCTATGCTCGCCATCAAGAAACGAGTGATAAATCCTTTTTCGAATTGGTGCAAACACCACAAAGTTCTGTACTAAAATCTTAGATCAAAAATTTATGTGCCGAAATGATGTAAGTTTAACTTATGTACTTATTCACATTCATCTTTACTTAATACATTTCAAAATTTCTATTAATACAAGTTTATTTCACAACCATTTACTTTCTACTAAGTACATTACTACTTGAGCATACAAATATGACTTAAACTTGTATATTACACCTTTACTTCCTAAGAGTGTATATACATATCCCCAAACTTTAACCCGTCATTACTTCAATTAAGGTGTTTAAATAATGTGGAATTCTACTATTATCTTAAATAAATAAGTCACGAAACTTAATCCTTAGTTTTAGTTATATAAGGTCTTAATTTAGCTAATATTATTTATCTTACCCATATATTAATAAGACAACTTTACTCAGTGTACATCTTTTAATTCTATGATTATCTACTTAACTCATTTACCTATCCATGTTTGAACAAATTTCTTAACCTTAAATACATCAAAATACCTTATAGTCAAATTGTGAAACTTAATTCGTATGGTATTTCTTATTTAAACACTTTCATCCAATAATCAACCTACTAACCATATTATTTAAAACTTCTTTTTAACTTTTTCTAACCTATGCACTTCTAATCTTACTTTTATTTTGAATTGCAAATGTTACCCTAAACATATCACTAATTCAAAATTTTATATTAGGATGATATTTCTTATATCTCTTATTCCTAAATTTCACTTTAATTTTTAACCTAATTAAAATGTCTAAATTTCAAATTATCTTATCTCCTTTATAAGTTATAGAACTTACCCTTTTATATTATATTTACCCAAAATCTCAATTTAGGCTATCTTTTTATATCTTGTTGATAAGAATTTTTCTAAGCATGCATTTCTTTTTACTTTCTCTAATTACAAATTCTAGCTTCAATATTATCATCAAATGTCTTATAGTCAAATCGTGAATTTTACTTCACGAGAAATTTGTACTAAGCTTTTATATCCATCCATTATGAAAATCACTTAATCATTATTATTTCTTAATACTAAATATCTAAGGGTATATGATTAAAGTTCTAAATTCTAGCTTTCAACTAATTGATTCTATATGGAATATCTTATAGTCAAATTGTGCAATTCTAATCATGGAATATTCATACTTAGTTTTACTTAGCCAAATTACAACCAATCCATAATTTCTAACACTAAATAATAGTATCCTCTTCCTATATTTGAAATATAACCCAATGTAAAATTATTTTATTTGCTAATTTCTTTAGAACAAAATCACTTTTATAAAATTAACGAATACACGCTCGTATATATGACACTCTCATAACTCATTCTTGGGTGCTACTAACCCTATCTCTAATGAGTTACTCAACCTAGGATATTACTAATCCTACCTCCGATGAGTCTTTACCCATAACAATTTCAAGGTTCTCGCTTAACCTTCAGCTCTGATACTAAATGTCAAGGCCCTTTTTTCTATAGCCTTTAAATCGACAATAAACCACACATGTCCATCTCAAATTGTATGAAAATACGGAACATGAAGGGTAATAAAGAAAAATAGATAGAACAGAATCTCACATGAATGGATTAACATATAATATTGAACAAATATTTTTACATCGGAAAACCTTTAAATGCATATATCAGAATCTAACCTAAATTTAGTTTGGACATTATAAACATCTATCCTTACAATTGCTGACTCACATCAAATAAAACAAACGAAGTGGATTATGGAATACATCCATACGTAGATGAATATCTCTAGCTCTTCTTTGGAAATTCCAACCGTCTTCGATTAAACATGAAACTACTCGGATTTGACCCGAGTATTGAAAATACCAGGATCAGGCTTGATAAATCAGCGTGAGAAAAAATCAATAATAAATGACAGTGTCATATATCATCCTTTGAATGAAATCCTTTGAAAAGAAAGAGTATCTCATAAGACCACGCCCACAAATAAACACGGATGGGTTTTTACCTTATGATAACTAAAACACTTCTATATCAAAACATTTGATATTATTTTTAATGACATCTCTTTGAAAACATTTGCAAATAAACTTATTAATCTTATCCGAAATGGTTACCCATATAGCATTTCAAGTCTATTCATTACGCCAATACAAACAAAACCATAGGTTCTTATTGGAGATGGATTTTCGATGGGTACACCTCTAGATGAATGTCCCGAGGAACCATTACAAAGCTCCTCTACCAACACAAGACCGGCATACCTCTGTAACTAGATAGGATCGAATATGTCATCCCCCGGTTGTTACCGACCTTTAACCGAGCATGCTCTAGCATATAAACCACATTAATTTACATCTCGAATGTTATAGCGGGAAGAAATATATCTAGAAGGGGATGATCATACCCTAGTTGGGAATGACCCACTTAGCCTTGCTGCATCTAACCCTATTTCGGTCATTTCCAATACCTTTTCACATAGCACATATCACATCTCTGAATGCCACATTGCCATTTCCGTTGATTTCTAATTGCCTTCTACAAAAATACAACCCTTGAGCTCATACATCTCAAGGGGTGTGTTAAGCTAAGAGAAGTTGCTTTCTCTGCCACCACTGGCATACGTTTTTAAAAACCAATGTACGTAATCTTTAGAAATGCAATGTCAAACAAACATCCATACAAGTTGTCTAGGAACGGGAGAAATCGAAGGAACTTTCCTTCTACCACTAGTATTGAGTAATCCTTGCAATCTGAAAAAATCTCCAACGAGGAGACCACTGCTATATATAACTTTATAATGGGAGCCACCCAGAGCAAGTTAACAAGCAGTCCCCATGCTATGAAGATCCAAGTCTTAATAATCATTATCTTTAACATGTCCTCAACGAATGTATACATTGATTCGAAGTGGTTTTTCAGATAGGAATCGCCCAAATCCAACCTCGGTTCCTTCGAAATCCAATTATCGATAAAAAGTGAATATGAGTATACATGATTTATTAAGTCTCTTTTCACTTTAATTCTTTTCGGATGATTTCGAATTCTCTTTCTTTTGATTTAGAATCATTCTAAGTAATTCATTCTTTTGCTTCAGATAATCACTCAAATTTCCTTACTTAACTCTCGATCCAAATTCCTTTAACTTTTAGGCGGGCTAAAAACAATGTTATTTAAGACATCGTTTACCACAAAACCTTATATAAATCTTACCATAACATTTTTGAGTAAATAGGATCATAGAAATCATTCTAATTTTACTCAACATCAATTTTCGTATTCAACAAGTGCTATGGATGGAATAATGGTGAAATCACCTTTTGAATTCCATGAATATGACGAGTTCTCCCTTCAGATTTTAACACCAAGTATAAGAAGATTATCTCTATGTAATCTAAGTTGTAGTTTATCCATTTTGGAGGTTGCTTAAATTATTGATAATTCTAATATTCTTTTATTTTGGAAAACTTAACGTAATCTTTTTATTTAAGAGCATCCGGGCTTTCCTTCCAATATATTCCGCCCCTCGCTTAAGAAAACAAAACATAGGCCCAGATAAGTTCAGGGCACTGGTTGCTCCATCCCTAACCTTAGTTAAACACCTTGTTTTATTTTCCCAGATCTCACAAGCGGGACAAATGTACTAGTCGTTTCCGCATGCTCAGTTATCAACTTTATTTTGAAATTAATTTTAAATATTCTAAATTATCTTTTAAACACTTAGTTTTCCTTCTAAAAACATTCACAATTGATTCCAGGAGAAATCGTTACGTTCAAACCCATGTTCAATAAGTTATACAATTTGCAGCATAAAAGTGCTACGGAAAGTGTTATGTAAGCTCGTTTGATTTAAACAACTTTTTAATATTTTAAAATTCATATTTTCCACTAAAAATCTGTTTAAAATTATTTTAATATATTTATCAAACTTATTCCATATTTTTTCATAATTAAAAACGTTCATTTAAACTGATTTTCTATTATGGTCACTTAACTTCACTAGCATGATTTTTCTAGAAAATTTATTTGGACTTAAATCAAAATCTCCTTATCAAAATTTTCTTTTTCTTTCATCGTTTGGAGGACATGGATATAATAGTTCGAAATTTTCTAATTTCAAAGAATTCGAGCTATATTGCATTCTACACATTCATTTGAACTTTTCGCCATGAAATCACGAACTATCGTTGCGCGACACACCTAGTTTTAACTTATTTTTCAATATTTGAAATATCTATTCAAATTGAATTTTGTCACTTACAAAATCATTATAAATCATTTTAAATCAATATTTTTACTTTTTAAAGTACTTAAAATGAATTTTCACTATTACCATATTATAATATTATTTTATTCACGTTATTTTAGTATTAAATTTTAAATTTCAGTTCAATTTCAATTCTAACTTAAATTAAACTCATTTAAACTTAGATTTCAAATCTAATTTCAATTTAAACTTCAATTTAATCTCAATCTCAAATTCAATTTTCAAAACCGATTTTAGTTTCACTATTCATCTTAATTTCAATTTCATTATCCTTTTAAACTCGTTTCACTTAAAATTTCAAATTCTCTTTATTTTTAATTAATTTCACTTCTAATTGAAAAGAGGCCTATTTTCCCAACGTATCTCATAGCACTAAATTTTTGACTTATTAACAAAACGATTATTCAATCAAAATGAACATAACCAATGTCCATATACATCACTAACATAACATCCATTCAACCGATCACATAACATATGATTTTAAATTCAACATTCAGTATTACTACCATAATGGGATATACTATCACAATTCACTTATCTAACCAACTACCAAATCATCCATATTAACAATCAATTGGTATAAACATTTGTATATCATAAGGGTATCGATGTGATTGTTTTAACGTAACCAAAATAAGAGTTTAAAACAATGAGGATTTCTCACCTTTATATCTACTCCTTCAAACTTTTTTCTGAACTAGCGTGCTTTTGTTTCTCGAACGTCTCGAGTTTTGTCGTTTCCTCTCCTTTTCTTTTTCTCTTCTTTTCTCTTTTTTTGGTGTAGCCGTGGGCTAAAAGGAGGGTACGGCCTTGGAGTATGGGTGTGTGAAGGGGGTAGACGTGTGTTTTGAGGTGGGTAGGTGGTCTAGGGCTCAGGTAGGTGGATTATTGGCTTGGGTTAGTGGAGAGGAGGGGGCGTGTAGTATGGGAAGGGGGTAGAGGTGGGTAGGGTGGCTTGGAGGTGTGTTTAGACGAGGTGGTTGTGGGTTTAGATGGTGGTGGAGCTTGGTGGAGATGGTGGAAGAGAATGGAGAGGTAGGAAGCCATAGAAATTGAGGTGAAGAAGATGGAGAGAGTAAATAAGAAAGGTAGAGAACGAAGTGTGCAAAATGAAAGGAATGGATGCTTATTTATACTTAAGCTTGGATGGAAAATGACTATAATACCCTCCTCTACATTTTGCTTTTAATTTGCCTTTTTTACCCTTGATTTGAACTTTACTTAATGGAAAGGAGATGGTATTAAATGTGGAATGATGTTTACCTCTTTTTCTAACACTTTAAAATGTTAAAATAACATTTGCTACTTTTCCATGTAAGATAAGTCTTATGCATTAATGAGAAAAGATGGTTTAGTAATGATGTTGTTTAGCATAGATTTGTTTATAGGTTTATATCAAATCACGTTACCTTTTGAATTATTTGTAAATTTTGACTTTTCAAAGTGCAATTGCTTTTATATGTTAAATGTAACATGTAACATAGTTTGTTAAATTCATATATGTGTTAGGAAACACATCATGTTGTAAAAACTTGACGATAACTTATTTTGGTTGAAAACAGTGTTTTTTTGTCGATAAATTTTACAGTCAAAATTTAACGTTTCTGTTAAGCTATATATTGATGTAAACCAAAATTTAAAATTAACTTTTTACTTCTTTAGATAAATTAAAACATGTCTCTTTATTTTTTTAAATTATATTTAATTAATATCGAAATCTCTAATTTTACAGTATATGCAAAATTGACAAAATACTACAGAATTTGGTTATTTTTGTAAAAAATTTATTAACATACTTTTAAATATTTTAATATACTTTTATTATCTTTATTAGATGTTGTAAATAATATTTAACTTATCAAATAAATATTTAAACCTATTTATTTAAGCCATTATTTATTTTTAACAAAACTTAACTTTTGTTGATTTGTTCTAAATTCCAAATTTATAGTTTTTAAATTATTAGTTATAATAAATGATTTCTTCATTATTATATATTATATATAACATTTTATTTAAGTTTTAAATTCCTTTTAAACTTAAAACAAACAAAATCTCTCCTTTTCAAAGTAGCAAAAATTACGGGTCGTTATAGATGCACTTTAGAAATCCAAGATTTTAGTAAAGTAAAAGGAGGTTATCTATTTTAAATATTTCATAAATTATTTTCGAAAGTGTTTAAGTATTCTAAAAGGATTTGAATTTTCGAAATATATTTTGAGTATTCAAAAAAATGGTTTATTTTGAAATATATTTTGAGAATTAAGAATGTATGTTGAGGTAAGAATAGTTTTCTAACTTGTTCGGTTTCATTGTTAATCGAGGGATACCACTGTTTGAAACAAGAAATCAATGGTAAGTGTTTGGTCTAATTTACATATGATCTATTTATTTACACTGGAAAGGAAGTAGTTTAATTAATGAAAGTACTAATTAGAGAGGCTTAGTGGTTGCTTCTATGCTAATCATGCAAGGTTTCCATGAGAAGTTAAGCCTCTAATTGGTTTGTGTGTTTATTTGATAGTTAAATAACCAACTATCAAATCTTGGCCAGTTTTAACCTGTCAATTGTTGGATCGAAGTGATCGAGATCAGATAAGAATGAGTTATCCGACAACCACTTTGAACGGCATAAGCATTCGAATTGAAGACATATTAAAGATGATGAAATTGAAGGTGGAGTTCTTTGAAGTGCAATAGCTACTTGCTATTAATCCTAAGAGTGATTCCAAAATGGATATGAAGAAGTGGTACCTTTGATTTGTTCATATTCTGAATAGCTTGTATGGATGAATGTTAGCATTGCATTGTTGTCTTGAGGGTAGCGTTAGCATTCCAAGAGGGATTTGCTAAGAGGAAAAGGTAATCATTGCCTCACGAGCCTCATGAGCCTCACACCTGGGAATGACTAAAATCAAGGGATATGTAGCAGGGCTATATGGGTCGCACCTATTAGGGAATGGCCATTACCCTTCTAGATAACTATTTATGAATTTGGTATGTGCATGAGACCTCTTAAGGAAAAGCTCGCAAAGCAACAGAGGCAATGAAATATTTGGTACCATCCAGGAAGGGGTAGGTCGCTTCTGTATTAGCAGAGAGTTCCGGTGAGGCCCTCGGTATATTTTCTAGAGGTGCACTTTGATAGGTAGTGCTTCGGTGCCTTATCATTGTATGAAATCCATTTTCCACTATGTACTTTATGGACTTAGTTGTATACCACATATGTTGGAATATAAGATGCAAGCATTTCAGCTATGTTATATATTTATTTTAAGCCCTAGACATTATTATAATATCACTGGAATTTATATTTTAAATGGTTTAGTTATCTAAGGTAAAATTCCATCCATGTTTATATGTGATGCGGTCTTACGAGATACCTTTATTTTTTTTGAAAAAGTTTTATAAATATAACAGTCTATATGATTCGAGTTTCTCACTTAGTTTACCAGACTTATTCGGGTGTTATTTTCTTATAATACTCAAGTCAGACCCGAGTATTTTTCCAGAGTTAGCTTTGGACGCTTTGGAGTTTCATAAGACAAGCTAGATGGCTCCATGATATATTCCCGTACTTTTATTTCTGCTGTATTTCTTATTTTGTATAAATCAGCATTTTTAAGGACAGGCAGTTATAACACCCCATGCTGATGATAGGTTAGACTCTAATTGTTATATGTAAATCAATGTTTTTCCTTTGTAAAGATCATTTAGATATTATATATTAATCATCGCGATGTGAGATTCCGTTCTGTCTTTTCTTTTCTTTCACCTGAACAATCTGTCTTTCCAGCACCTGGATGCTCAACGTGTGAATACCGTAGATGTATTAGTGTCGACTTTTAAGGGTTGAAATGGCATGTCGTCATACTTATACATACTATCTTTATAGTATAACACATATATCTTATATATGTGTATTTTCATTTAATTAATTAAGCTCTAATTTATTTGTTTAATTAATTAACCTTTAATTTATTTATATAATTAAACAATTTAATTTAATTAGATTTATTTCAAAATTCATTTCTTACACATACATGTATACTTATGTTATTTTAAACGTTTTAAAATAACACAACATATATAATAATACATAATACGTGCATAAATTTATTAGTTAATTAACTTGTTTAATTAATTTATATTATTAATCCTATTGATAAAATTTAGGAATTCTGAACTTAAATTTTATTATGATTTTTAAACGTTTTGAATTTTTTTATCATATTAACATTTTTATAGTAATTTATTTCTAATTTTAAATATAACTTTTAAATTTAAAATATTATATTTTTAATTTTCAAACATTTTTAAAATTAGCCTATGGCCCAAGTCAAATTTAGCATTTTCTATTAGGGACAACCTTTAGGCCATGAGCTTAATAGTCAACCCTAACATGACTAATTTAGACGGCATAGGCTATTGGGATCTGAAACTATTGTTGGAACTAGGCCAGCCCGTAGTAGAAGTTATGGGTAATTTAAAAAAAATAAAATTATTGGATCTTTATTAGGCCTATGAAGTTTACTTTATTTAGAACATCACTAAAAAATTTAGATAAAATCTTTTACTTTATTTAAATTTATACGTATATTATATATTTTTACTTAATTTATGTTATGGTATGTGTGCGTGTCATATATACATATGTGTGTGTGTGTATGTGTGCCATCACATGTGAAATATATCAATCCTTGCAAGTTATAACATGCCCGTGTATAGGTGCTAGGATTTACATTGCAACAGATACGTTAGCTCATCCAATATGCAAATATATTGTCTAAATATATACAAATATATGCATAGTAAAATAATAATATATAAATATGTATTAATAGAATACACAAAAATATTTTTGATAAGTACAGACGACCTGGTTTTGTGCATGACTCGGAAAATGTATTTTTTTAATTTTAAAGTGTATTTTATTTAACCATCCATTGAAATTTTATTAAAATATTAATTAAAAATTAATTAGGAAAATTTATTTTTAATTTTATATTACGAATAAATCGTAAATGATATTTTAAAATTTTAAAAAAGTTTCTATAATTTTTCAATTTAAAAATAATATTTCTATTTTCGGTTGCAAATTTAAAATTAATTTAAAAATAAAAAACTATTTTTATTTTTTATTTTATTTGAGATTATCTGATAATATTATTTTATAAAATATAAAATATAATTTTCATTATATATTTGAATTAAGATGATCGCTTTATGTAATAAATTGATTAAAATAATATTTAAAAATAATAAAAAAATATAAAAATATTTTTTCATTTTAAAAAATTATCATAGCTTTAGTTCTTTACATATAAAATTATGTGACCATATTTGACTAAAGTATGATGTTATAATTAATTATAAACAATGTTTATATATTTAAATAATATATATTAGTTTCATAGAATGAAAAATGTTTTCTCAATTACAAAGTTGTATTAACCTAAGTTGTTTATGATAAATTTAATTAATACACACCACACATATAACCAAACAGTTTTGTGATAATATAAGTTGATATGAGAATCATCAACAGATAGTATATAGAAAAACATTGTACTTGAGCATAAATAATTATATTATGATTAATAATATACCTCGATTCCAATGCCTTGAAGCATTCCTTGAAATGATGATATCTGCCCCTTAGAACTATTTTTGATTAAACGGAGGGCTAGTCTTGAACCGTTAACCACTAGCTATCAGACAGTAGTTAAGTTGATTTGATTTGAGCACTAGAAAAATGGAGATGGGACCAAAATTTTCAGCCAGCAAAGACTTGGAATGAAGGCTCCAAAAGTTCTCAATCATATGAGGGTAGAGATACTTATATAGCTAATTGAAAGGAGAGAAGTATGGATCTTATCTCTTACTCATTCTCCTTTAATCACAGCCATCCATCGTCAAACCCTTCCAACTCAAATTTGAGCCACATATACCCTTTCTTGTTTCCAATATCATGAGGCCTATGATGGGCCTTAAACCCATTTAAGATTAAATAAAATATTATGCAATTAAAATCTAATTTAATCGCTTATCGTTATCATATATCGATTGATACATTTATAACCGTTACAAACATATTTAATAATATTTATTCATAATAATAATCGAATTTTATAATTAATTTTTAGTAAATGTTAATTAATTTATTTAATTTGTAACAAATATAAATTAATTGAAACCGTTTGGTCAAAGGAGAATTTATCATTTCAGTTGTGTAACTCGTAAGGCGTAAATTTGGCCAACGATTAATATCTCACTATTTGAATATTAATGTTCACACGTTATTTAGTAGGTGGTGTGACATTTTTTCCAAATGTATCGCTCACTTGGTTTTGATAAAATCCAATTTTACTTTACTAAACATCACATGGTTTGTGACTTTTATTTTACACCAATTCTCTTGGTAAATACTATATCACTTTAAACTTATGGAATTTGGTAATAGTCAAAATTCCAATATCATTCATATTTAACTCTATGGTCGAAACACAAAGTCCATGGTTCAATAATAACAATTATTATTAACCGAAATGCTCTAGCCAGAGACTTTGACTTTGAGTTGACTTGAGTTGGTTGTGGTACTAACCCCATATAACCGAGAAGATGAATCATCTCTTAAATAGTGATTCACTTCCAAAACTTTCACTCCACCCAACTATAGTTATTCGACGGACGTCGTGCCATGATTTGACTACAATCAAAGTGGAGCTTTTATATTGAAGATCGACGGTATTCTCAAGTCAAGAGAACTGTGTAAATTCGTCACATCGATATTTTCTGTTTGACCTAAATTATATTAACTAATAGAAAATTATCTAGTGAGTCATTCCATAGTTATCTAATAAATACCAACACGTAACCCCTTGTTGCCCCTAGCAGCTATGAGTAATACACTGCCTAACATTTGGAGAACATTACACAATCTAATCTTAAAGGACGTATCAATATCCAGTCTCGATACATCTTGACTAGGAATAGTTAAAATGGTATGTTTATTTTCATTGTGATAAATTACTCATGGTTACAACAATTTGTAACTATTATCACAAAACATATCATTTATCGATTTTCTATTTAATATACTTTTAATTAAATTAATTAATATAACACGTTATGTCAACTATATAATAGAAAAAACACCTTTTATTTCGAATAAGATTGGTTATTGAGTTAGATACGTGTAACAAATAACATATTTGCCTCCAGAGCATACCTTATCACATTCAAGATGTGATTTATAGGTAACATCCTAAGGTGATTCTCTAATTTATTTATTTATATATTTAATCATTCATATGTTTGGATTTAAATGATTCATGACATGTTTAATTGATTATTTTTAAACATATGAATCAAAACTCCTTTATCTCAATTAAAAGCAAGTATATTATATCGGTCCAACTTTGTAACGACCCGGAATTTCCGATCTCAAAAATTCCAGATAGTTAGGAAAAGAAGAAAGAGATAGAAGAAGAAACTGAAAACCAAACTTAGAATCTGGATATAATATAATATCAAATAATACTTTACACAAAGAAAACTGTATTAGTTAATTACATTTAAATACATCAGAGTTAGACAAATACACAAATTACACAAAGAAAACTGTATTAGTTAATTACTTTACATTACGAATCTTTAATCACTTAGATTATCCTTACTTAACATTAATTAATTACAAACCAGTTAATTAATCATCTTTTAATTATCCAACATGATTAATCATTTTTGACTAATTATCCTTTAATTACAACAAGTAATTAACAAATTAATTATGTTTTACCCATCCATATTAATTACATTGATCCTTAATTAACTACTTAAATTAATTGTCTTATAATCACTTCGTTGATCAATTATCCGTGAATTAATCATACTCATTTAACTAATCATTGATTAGTTTCCTTAATCAATCAATCCTATGTAATTAAACCATAATTACTTTCATTCATTAATTAATTAGTCACTAATTACAGCTTAATTAATTAATCATTAATTATTAATTAATTACTAAATTAATTAACCACTAATTATTAATTAATTCTCTTAAATTATATAATTAATAATTATTAATTACAAACTATTAACCTCTTAATTAATTAATTAATAATCCTTAATTATTAATTAATTAATTAATCACTTAATCAATCATATTTTAATTACTTCATTGGATTATCAAATCTTAATTACTTTTAAGATAAATCATCTTTTTTATTAATTATCCACTCACATAAATTAAAAAACATTTATCCTTTAATTAACACTTAATTTTATTTATAAAAATTAAGTTTAAATTATCTTAAAGTTTAACATAACCAACATAAGTCAAACCATCATAACATTTTCTTAATTAAAGGTTAAGAAACATTTATAATAGGAAAAAACTATTTAAGAAAAGTTTAAAAAAATCATTTTCATTTTTTTTCAAAATTTCAAAACATTATTTAAAATTTTGATTTCTTCCTGCTTTACTCCTGCTTTAGGTTAAACCTGGTCTAACTCAGAACTGGCTTCGAGTTTCCTTCTTCTTTATCTATATTTGAAAAAAAACTTGAATTGTTATTAAGTTTTAAAAATCCTATAGGCTAAACACTTCCGGTCTACTTCGAGTTTACACTCGATTCACACCCCAAAAGATCCGAACAACCCTTCGAGACCATCCACAAAAAATCCACTGACACAATCCGTGCCACCGTGCACATGCACCAGCCATCAACGACGATCCGGCCTCCATGATTATCTCCGACACGTCGCTTTCAACCCATACTTGACACATGACCACCCAGAAATGCAAAGCATCCTCGAAGAAGAAATCGAGCTACTTCGATCAACTAAGTACAGCAACCATCGCCAGGAAAATCATCTCAAACTCCAAATGTCGACCACCGTCATCCCTGCAATTTCGGCCACAACTTGCGGATCCTCCACGCCACCACTTCCCAAAGTCCCGTGTGACTCGATGCTACAGAGAAGCCACGGCAACGACATATCCAAACTCGACCATTTGGGTTCTAAAAACCCTAATTCCATCAATTACCAACGCCACGACGAATGATCGTCACCTCCGCCATTTTTCCTGTCCTCCCCAATCACCAAGCAAGCTTTGACAAAAATCTGATAGATCCAATGTTCGACGATTATCAGAAAATGGTAAAAATCCATTTCCTGTTCATCTTAGAACTGCTCCAATAATACAAAACTAAAAATCAAGATTTTGGTTTTAAAAATCTTAGTTTGAAAAGGGAATTCGGATTATATATATAAATTAACAAATCATTTCATTTGATTTTTAACATATACTTAAGTCCCTCTATTCTTATTTATTTTTCCAGATAATTTCTCTATTTATTTTTCTTAAAAATATTTTTAAACCTTAGTTCAGTTTAAACAATCATACGTTGTTTAAATTCCCCAGCCCAATAGAGATTAGAGTTAGAAGAATTGGGATTTTTTATCTAAGTTAAGTCTTTGAACCTAAAACAGTGATGAAGTTATGTATACCCAGACATTCACACAACATTCATTCATATAAACATGATTCAGGACTAAAACAAACATGCATACACAATTTTAAACGGGCATCACAATCTCACTTCAAACATTTATCATTTATATCAAATTTTAAAAATGTTTAAGCTTTAGTTTACTCACCTCTTTTGTATGAACAGAGAGGGACTGGAAATTCTTTTTTTTTTCTCTTGCAGATCTTGAAAACTGGAAATTGAATCAAATCTACTTGGTCTTTGATCTGAAACTACTGCTTGATTGTTGAGATGATTCTTGAGTTATTACAAGTTGAAAACTGAAAGCTTCCAATTTTCTTTTCTTTTGATTTCCAGGTTTTGCTTGCTTTGATATTAAAACTTGAATTACAGGTTTGCTTTATATATACTTAGGTTGAAGTGATGATGCAGGCTTTACTTTTTGATCTTGAAAATGATTTGCAAATGAATTACAGGCTTTTATTTCTGGTTTGCATTTTTTTGATTTGAGAAGAGTTTTTCAGGTTTGGTTCTTTTGGTTTTTGAAAAGAAAATAGAAAAAAAGAAAATAAAGAGGCAGATTAGGAGTTCAAATAGAGTTATTTTTTATTTATTAAAATAAAAATAAAATAAATAAATAAATAAAAAGAAATGACACTTGTCTCTTACCTTATTAATTACTTAACACATGTTACATCTCTCTTGATTTAATAACACTTGTAATAACTTATTTTTATATTATTTATAATTGATTTTAAAAGCAAATGAAATAAATTTCCTAATTAAATAAGTACTTTTATTATCTATGAATTCCTTTCTTAATTTTAAACAAATAAAACTTTTAAAAGAAAATATAATATAAACCAATTATAATTTAAATAAAATCATATAAAATTATTTAATCCAATTTTGAATGCTAATTTAAAAGCTTTTGTACTTATTTACTATTAAATATATACTTTTCCAAATTTATATAAATAAATTTCCTTTAAAGAAAATAATATAAAACAATCTTATTTTAAATAAAAATTCATTCATATAATTTAAAATCAAAAATATTTTTAAGATATACATCCTTTAAATTCAAATTTTAAATCCAAATTCAAATTCAATTTAAAATCCAATTTAGAATTAATTCAAATAAATATAATATCAATTTTGAACAAACACATTATTAATTGTAAATAATTATCCAATTTAAAATCAATTTAAATACACATATATATACACGTTTAAATAACACTTATTAAATTAGAAAAGAATAAGTCTATTAAAAATTATGTAAAATCTATATTTTAAAAACAACTCATTTTTAAATTGTTTGAAAACAACAATTTTACCGATTTTAAATAATTTATAAAGGAGATTATTACATTTTAAATTGCATGAAATTCCGAGATATAACATTCCTCCCCCCTTAGAATCTTTTCGTCCTCGAAAAGGAACGAAGCCAGAATTTATTAAAATGATTATTATTAGAAAAAATTACTCTTTGATAAAATTTAAAATATTATAAAATAGTTTTTATAAAGATACTTTTATAACTCGATGTTTCAACACTTCCATCCTCGTTCTCACAAAAATTCGGTCTTACGTTGATCTGGCATAGGACTGAAAGTCTATAAGTACTTAGCAGACCCATTTCAACACCCAGTGAAAATACTTGGAAAATAATTTTATTGAAAATATCGAAAAAAATTGAAAATAGAGGAAATATCTTTGGTGAGAATGCTCTAGGAATCATCACCCCCATCCATGGTCGCAGTTACGTCCTGGGTTACGTTGCAATCACAGCAAATGTCTATGTAAATGTAGGCACTCCGCACCCCTCGATTACGCCATGGAACCCGCCACAGATCACAGATACATTCCAAGGTTACGTTGCCATCACAGCAAAAGTCCATGTAACTGTGGGCATCAGCGCCCTCGATTTTCGCTGCCAAATGAAACTTCACCACTTCCACATAGGTCGCAGTCTACCGATGTAAAATCAAATTTAGACTGTTGGCTCTCAGCAGCACACACGACTTTCGCTATATCACCATAGGTCGTAGTCAACCGATATAAAATCAAACGTAGACTGTTGGCTCTCAGCAGCACACACGACTTTCGCTATGTCACCATAGGTCGTAGTCTACCGATATAAAATCAAACGTAGATTATTGGCTCTCAGCAGCACACATGACTTTCGCTATGGTCTGTAGTAGATCGCAGTGACATCGAGTTACACTATCGTCACAGCATAACCCAAATGCCTCTATAGGCATCAGCGCCCTCGACTTTCGCTACACACTACACATAATCCTCAAGAACTAGTTTGTCCGGACTCCTCACAGGATCAACTTTAGAACCCCCCTCCCCTTAGGGTTCAAGGCAGTGCCACCCTGTGGTACTCCTATGAAGTTCATTTCAAGGGAGCGCCTTTTTTTCCAGAGCCATTTTCAAAACACTTTATACTATACACATATAGTATCTTCCAAATCATACACCTAGTATGAACAAATAAATCTCCTTTCCCAAAATCGATTACCCAAAATCGATAGTTCTCAAACTAGGCTTTTCGAATTTCCAAAATTGATTTTACCCAAATATCAAAAGCCTTTTCAAATCCATAGGTTCTAAAAACCTTTCCTCAAAATCATTCTCATAAGATCCTTTATATATACAGATATATATAACTTTAAAAATCTTTGGATCACTTCAAACTTGTATAAATTTCCTTTTTATACTTCAAATACTTTCAAAAAAACCTTTTCTTCTGGCAATAGATTCAACAAGGGGAGATTTATCTTATATAACAAAGATATATAACTTTGTTTATTCCAAATCAAATACTCAAATTTGAGTACTCTATAAAGTCATTTACCATATTACTTACTTTCATAAAGTAAATTTCTATCATGGAAATATCCAATTTCCATTTTATTTAAACATATATTTCACAAAATATACCATTCATTTCAAAAACCATTCCACATTCCTTATTTACAAATTGCCAGTATCAATTTCATTCAAACACGTACGATGTACACATATCATCCGTATGCTATATCAATCTGATTGCTCACTCGATCACACAATTTCTTTTCCGAACTAGTATTGTCCACCCGACTTCCTAGTGCGGACTCAGATCTGGTTTCTGGATCAGAAACTATCATTCTCTTTGCATAGCCCTAACTATGGTAGAGAATATCCAGAACCAATCAACAATCCATACCCAAGTTCGCCGTCGAAAATCGAGTGAAAAATCCCAACTCGGATCGATATACTATCCGAAATTCTGTGCTCGAATCTGGATCAAATCACTATGCGGGTAGAATAATATATGTCACATACGTATTTATCTCTATTGATTATTTGCGAAATCAATTCATTTTCTATTCACATTTCCTTTGATTTTCACTCACTTACTCACAATTGCTTAAATCCTCATTTGGATTATCACCTCAATTCTTATCTCAAATGTATATTTAATCATAAACAGTTTGAACTCTGTCCAGATTAAATTTAGAAAATAGCTTGAAAAAATTAAAATAGATAAATAGTTGAAAAATAATTATTAGTTTGTAAAATAGCTGTAGAATATTTATAAAATAGTCAAATGGTTATAAAATAGTTAGAAGATTGCAAAATAGTTTAAAGTAATAATTAGTTTATAAAACAATTGTAAAACAGTTAAATGGTTACAAAAATATTTATAAAATAAGTATAAGATAGTTTGGGGTTTAAATAGATAGATTGTGTATATATAAATAACTTGGAAAAATAGGTTTGTATTAAAACAATTATTTTGAAAATAGTCCAGAGCCAAATTGTTCGATTCCAAATTCCCATACTCATTAATTCAACTAAAATTTCCGCTTCCATTTAAATTTACTCGATTCCAAATATACATAACTTTAATTTCCATTGAAATTGATTTAACCCCAATTTAAGTCGAATTAACCTCAATTCATTCCAAACTCAAATCAAATCCCATTTGAATTTAAAACCATTCACTCATAATTCCAAATTATTCAAATCAATTTGAACTAATTTCAAATTGAACCCACTTCAATTTCAAATCATTCAATTTTTGCTTGAATTAATCTTAATTTCCATTTGAATTTGAACTCATTCAACTTCAATTTCATTTCAAAATAATCCAATTCAAATTTTCCATTTGAATTTTAAACTTATCCGTTTTCAATCACAATTCTAATTAATTTAAACCAATTTCAATTTGAACAAATATCAAATTCAATCTCACTTTAAATCGGCTCGAATTATATAAATTCGAGTTAAACTTTCAAATGTTTACTTAATTCCCTTAAATCAAATTAACCTTTACTTCTCATAAACCTATTTCTAGGTTCAAATAATCATTCAAATCCCTTTTAAACAATTTAATCTTTGAAATCCAATTTATTACCCAATTTCAGTTTTTGAAACCAATTCTTTATAATTTAAATTTCCAAGTTCCTTTTGAACATTCAAATCTTAAGTTCAAAGTGATTCCATATCCTTAATTTTAATTTAAAGTTTAATTTTCCCTTTTAAATCAATAATGGATATATTACCACAATCCATTTGTTCATTCATTTAAACAAATCCAATTCATAGTTTACAAATTATTAATAACAATAGGATGATACCATCCAATTTATTTTAAAACATTCATCCATTTCAATTTCCTGATCTCAATCCCATTTTGAGATCACACATACTCCCAATTCAAATTAACCATTTAACTTTCCAAATTAAATCTCAATTTCATCTTGAAATTTCCAAATCAGGTTGTCCATTCAAACTTATTTAATTTCCCCAAATTGAATTCACTTTAATTTAATCCAGACAACTTTACTCAACTTGAATTCCCATTCAAATTTTAAACTTCAGATTAATAATCTTCCCACTTAAGTTTTAAAACTTACCGCACTTTGGGTTTCACAACACATTCTAAGGAAAATTCAAAACTCAACCTCAGAATTTATTTCAAATCGCCTTTGATATTATATATATCCCTCATTTATACATAATTATTTCCTTTACACACCAAGTTATCCTTAATTTTAAACCACCTTTGGTTTTTAATTCGAAACAAATTCCATTAAATTTTTGTACAACTCTTGTTTGAAACAGGACCCTTTATTCAAATACATTAAATGACATTATTATTTCTTTATCACTTTGAAACAGTCCACCTTAAAAGTTTACTTCATTTTGCTTACTTATTAACAAACATTTCATCATTTTAGGATAACAACCCAGGTTATTAAAACTGGAAACCAATTCACCATTATCTTATTCTGAAAACTCCTCTCCAAATTTAAGATTTTAATTCCAGTTTGGTTTTATTTCTTTTACCACTTACTTCTCATTATTTAATTCCAATAATTTAACAATCAATTACCTTAATATTTATTAGAAAGAAATATTGCTTTATATATCAAAATATATTCTTATATAAAATCATTTAAAATCTTTATATAAGAAAATAACAAGTAAGCTCTCATATAAATATATACAATCAACTCATTCTAGGGTACCATTGACCCTATTCTTAATGAGTACTCCCACTAGAGCGAAGGTTTTCGCTTAACCTTCGCCCTGATACCAAATGTAACGACCCAGAATTCGATCCCGAAAATTCCAGATAGTTAGGAAAAGAAGAAAGAGATAGAAGAAGAAACTGAAAACCAGACTCAGAATCTCACATTCGCAGCGGATAAAATATAATATCAACTAATACTTTACACAAAGAAAACTATATTAGTTAATTATATTTAAATACATTAGAGTCACACAAATACACAAACATTGGACAGATACAATCATGACCCAGATACTACAATGTATCACAGTGGAAAACTCTCCATACGTTCTTGCCATCCAGCTTGCCTCCTGAGCTCCAGAACGTCCTTACCTGAAAAAGCTGTAATACTCGGTCTGACCCGAGCATTACATCAAAGTAACACCCGAGTCAGGATGGAACCAGTGTGAGTAAACCCATCTAACATGGAACACAAAAACATGCAACTTATATAAACTCAGGGTAACTTGTATCAATTTACAACTTCACAAGTCGTTATAGACATCACTTACATCACACATCAATTTCTAAGTACCAAAACTTATATTAAATGGTCCAATTCACTTAAATCATTCCATTTCAGCCTATTGATTCCACATATCAATTTATAAAGAATCGAAGTGGTTTTGGGTATTTACTAATAACCGACTTCGGTCTCTTCGAATTCAATACTATCTTAACCCACGTTATTCAAGTGAAACACAATTCAACTTTAAATACAGGATGTCATTTTCATTTCATATCACAAAACCGTCTTCCCAAAAATCATATCGGAAAACATTTCATATCAGAGATATTATCTAATCCAAGGCATTTAACTTCATTCAATCATTCATAAGCAAGATTGATCACTTCCAAAATTAATTTAGTTTATCTCTAATTAAATTAATTACGAATCTTTGATCACTTAGATTATCCTTACTTAACATTAATTAATTACAAACCAGTTAATTAATCATCTTTTAATTATCCAACATGATTAATCATTTTTGATTAATTATCCTTTAATTACAATAAGTAATTAACAAATTAATTATGTTTTACCCATCCATATTAATTACATTGATCCTTAATTAACTACTCAAATTAATTGTCTTATAATCACTTCATTGATCAATTATCCGTGAATTAATCATACTCATTTAACTAATCATTGATTAGTTTCCTTAATCAATCAATCCTAAGTAATTAAACCATAATTACTTTCATTCATTAATTAATTAGTCACTAATTACAACTTAATTAATTAATCATTAATTATTAATTAATTACTAAATTAATTAACCACTAATTATTAATTAATTCTCTCAAATTATATAATTAATAATTATTAATTACAAACTATTAACCTCTTAATTAATTAATTAATAATCCTTAATTATTAATTAATTAATTAATCACTTAATCAATCATATTTTAATTACTTCATTGGATTATCAAATCTTAATTACTTTTAAGATAAATCATCTTTTTTATTAATTATCCATTTACATAAATTAAAAAAACATTTATCCTTTAATTAACACATAATTTTATTTATAAAAATTAAGTTTAAATTATCTTAAAGTTTAACATAACCAACATAAGTCAAACCATCATAACATTTTCTTAATTAAAGGTTAAGAAACATTTATAATAGGAAGAAACTATTTAAGAAAATTTTAGAAAAAATCATTTTCATTTTTTTTCAAAATTTCAAAACATTATTTAAAATTTTGATTTCTTCCTGCTTCACTCCTGCTTTAGGTTAAACCTGGTCTAACTCAGAACTGGCTTCGAGTTTCCTCCTTCTTTATCTATATTTGAAAAAAACTTGAATTGTTATTAAGTTTTAAAAATCCTATAGGCTAAACACTTCCGGTCTACTTCGAGTTTACACTCGAGTCACACCCCAAAATATCCGAACAACCCTTCGAGACCATCCACAAAAAATCCACTGACACAATCCGTGCCACCGTGCACATGCACCAGCCATCAACGACGATCCGGCCTCCATGATTATCTCCGACACGTCGCTTTCAACCCATACTTGACACCTGACCACCCAAAAATGCAAAGCATCCTCGAAGAAGAAATCGAGCTACTTCGATCAACTAAGTATAGCAACCATCGCCAGGAAAATCATCTCAAACTCCCAATGTCGACCACCGTCATCCCTACAATTTCGGCCACAACTTGCCGATCCTCCACGCCACCACTTCCCAAAGTCCCGTGTGACTCGATGCCACAGAGAAGCCACGGCAACGACATATCCAAACTCGACCATTTGGGTTCTAAAAACCCTAATTCCATCAATTACCAACGCCACGACGAATGATCGTCACCTCCGCCATTTTTCCTGTCCTCCCCAATCACCAAGCAAGCTTTGACAAAAATCTGATAGATCCAATGTTCGACGATTATCAGAAAATGGTAAAAATCCATTTCCTGTTCATCTTAGAACTGCTCCAATAATATAAAACTAAAAATCAAGATTTTGGTTTTAAAAATCTTAGTTTGAAAAGGGAATTCGGATTATATATATAAATTAACAAATCATTTCATTTGATTTTTAACATATACTTAAGTCCCTCTATTCTTATTTATTTTTCCAGATAATTTCTCTATTTATTTTTCTTAAAAATATTTTTAAACCTTAGTTCAGTTTAAACAATCATACTTTGTTTAAATTCCCCAGCCCAATAGAGATTAGAGTTAGAAGAATTGGGATTTTTTATCTAAGTTAAATCTCTGAACCTAAAACAGTGATGAAGTTATGTATACCCTGACATTCACACAACATTCATTCATATAAACATGATTCAGGACTAAAACAAACATGCATACACAATTTTAAACGGGCATCACAATCTCACTTCAAACATTTATCATTTATATCAAATTTTAAAAATGTTTAAGCTTTAGTTTACTCACCTCTTTTGTATGAACAGAGAGGGACTGGAAATTCTTTTTTTTTTCTCTTGCAGATCTTGAAAACTGGAAATTGAATCAAATCTACTTGGTCTTTGATCTAAAACTACTGCTTGATTTTTGAGATGATTCTTGAGTTATTACAAGTTGAAAACTGAAAGCTTCCAATTTTCTTTTCTTTTGATTTCTAGGTTTTGCTTGCTTTGATATTAAAACTTGAATTACAGGTTTGCTTTATATATACTTAGGTTGAAGTGATGATGCAGGCTTTACTTTTTGATCTTGAAAATGATTTGCAAATGAATTACAGGCTTTTATTTCTGGTTTGCATTTTTTTGATTTGAGAAGAGTTTTTCAGGTTTGGTTCTTTTGGTTTTTGGAAAGAAAATAGAAAAAAAGAAAATAAAGAGGCAGATTAGGAGTTCAAATAGGGTTATTTTTTATTTATTAAAATAAAAATAAAATAAATAAATAAATAAAAAGAAATGACACTTGTCTCTTACCTTATTAATTACTTAACACATGTTACATCTCTCTTGATTTAATTACACTTGTAATAACTTATTTTTATATTATTTATAATTGATTTTAAAAGCAAATGAAATAAATTTCCTAATTAAATAAGTACTTTTATTATCTATGAATTCCTTTCTTAATTTTAAACAAATAAAACTTTTAAAAAAAATATAATATAAACCAATTATAATTTAAATAAAATCATATAAAATTATTTAATCCAATTTTGAATGCTAATTTAAAAGCTTTTGTACTTATTTACTATTAAATAAATACTTTTCCAAATTTATATAAATAAATTTCCTTTAAAGAAAATAATATAAAACAATCTTATTTTAAATAAAAATTCATTCATATAATTTAAAATCAAAAATATTTTTAAGATATACATCCTTTAAATTCAAATTTTAAATCCAAATTCAAATTCAATTTAAAATCCAATTTAGAATTAATTCAAATAAATATAATATCAATTTTGAACAAACACATTATTAATTGTAAATAATTATCCAATTTAAAATCAATTTAAATACACATATATATACACGTTTAAATAACACTTATTAAATTAGAAAAGAATAAGTCTATTAAAAATTATGTAAAATCTATATTTTAAAAACAACTCATTTTTAAATTGTTTGAAAACAACAATTTTACCAATTTTAAATAATTTATAAAGGAGATTATTACATTTTAAATTGCATGAAATTCCGAGATATAACATTCCTCCCCCCTTAGAATCTTTTCGTCCTCGAAAAGGAACGAAGCCAGAATTTATTAAAATGATTATTATTAGAAAAAATTACTCTTTGATAAAATTTAAAATATTATAAAATAGTTTTTATAAAGATACTTTTATAACTCGATGTTTCAACACTTCCATCCTCGTTCTCACAAAAATTCGGTCTTACGTTGATCTGGCATAGGACTGAAAGTCTATAAGTACTTAGCAGACCCATTTCAACACCCAGTGAAAATACTTGAAAAATAATTTTATTGAAAATATCGAAAAAAAATTGAAAATAGAGGAAATATCTTTGGTGAGAATGCTCTGGGAATCATCACCCCCATCCATGGTCGCAGTTACGTCCTGGGTTACGTTGCAATCACAGCAAATGTCTATGTAAATGTAGGCACTCCGCACCCCTCGATTACGCCATGGAACCCGCCACAGATCACAGATACATTCCAAGGTTACGTTGCCATCACAGCAAAAGTCCATGTAACTGTGGGCATCAGCGCCCTCGATTTTCGCTGCCAAATGAAACTTCACCACTTCCACATAGGTCGCAGTCTACCGATGTAAAATCAAATTTAGACTGTTGGCTCTCAGCAGCACACACGACTTTCGCTATATCACCATAGGTCGTAGTCAACCGATATAAAATCAAACGTAGACTGTTGGCTCTCAGCAGCACACACGACTTTCGCTATTTCACCATAGGTCGTAGTCTACCGATATAAAATCAAACGTAGATTATTGGCTCTCAGCAGCACACATGACTTTCGCTATGGTCTGTAGTAGATCGCAGTGACATCGAGTTACACTATCGTCACAGCATAACCCAAATGCCTCTATAGGCATCAGCGCCCTCGACTTTCGCTACACACTACACATAATCCTCAAGAACTAGTTTGTCCGGACTCCTCACAGGATCAACTTTAGAACCCCCCTCCCCTTAGGGTTCAAGGCAGTGCCACCCTGTGGTACTCCTATGAAGTTCATTTCAAGGGAGCGCCTTTTTTTCCAGAGCCATTTTCAAAACACTTTATACTATACACATATAGTATCTTCCAAATCATACACCTAGTATGAACAAATAAATCTCCTTTCCCAAAATCGATTACCCAAAATCGATAGTTCTCAAACTAGGCTTTTCGAATTTCCAAAATTGATTTTACCCAAATATCAAAAGCCTTTTCAAATCCATAGGTTCTAAAAACCTTTCCTCAAAATCATTCTCATAAGATCCTTTATATATACAGATATATATAACTTTAAAAATCTTTGGATCACTTCAAACTTGTATAAATTTCCTTTTTATACTTCAAATACTTTCAAAAAAACCTTTTCTTCTGGCAATAGATTCAACAAGGGGAGATTTATCTTATATAACAAAGATATATAACTTTGTTTATTCCAAATCAAATACTCAAATTTGAGTACTCTATAAAGTCATTTACCATATTACTTACTTTCATAAAGTAAATTTCTATCATGGAAATATCCAATTTCCATTTTATTTAAACATATATTTCACAAAATATACCATTCATTTCAAAAACCATTCCACATTCCTTATTTACAAATTGCCAGTATCAATTTCATTCAAACACGTACGATGTACACATATCATCCGTATGCTATATCAATCTGATTGCTCACTCGATCACACAATTTCTTTTCCGAACTAGTATTGTCCACCCGACTTCCTAGTGCGGACTCAGATCTGGTTTCTGGATCAGAAACTATCATTCTCTTTGCATAGCCCTAACTATGGTAGAGAATATCCAGAACCAATCAACAATCCATACCCAAGTTCGCCGTCGAAAATCGAGTGAAAAATCCCAACTCGGATCGATATACTATCCGAAATTCTGTGCTCGAATCTGGATCAAATCACTATGCGGATAGAATAATATATGTCACCTACGTATTTATCTCTATTGATTATTTGCCAAATCAATTCATTTTCTATTCACATTTCCTTTGATTTTCACTCACTTACTCACAATTGCTTAAATCCTCATTTGGATTATCACCTCAATTCTTATCTCAAATGTATATTTAATCATAAACAGTTTGAACTCTGTCCAGATTAAATTTAGAAAATAGCTTGAAAAAATTAAAATAGATAAATAGTTGAAAAATAATTATTAGTTTGTAAAATAGCTGTAGAATAGTTATAAATAGTCAAATGGTTATAAAATAGTTTGAAGATTGCAAAATAGTTTAAAGTAATAATTAGTTTATAAAACAATTGTAAAATAGTTAAATGGTTACAAAAATATTTACAAAATAAGTATAAGATAGTTTGGGGTTTAAATAGAAAGATTGTGTATATATAAATAACTTGGAAAAATAGGTTTGTATTAAAACAATTATTTTGAAAATAGTCCAGAGCCAAATTGTTCAATTCCAAATTCCCATTCTCATTAATTCAACTAAAATTTCCGCTTCCATTTAAATTTACTCGATTCCAAATATACAGAACTTTAATTTCCATTGAAATTGATTTAACCCCAATTTAAGTCGAATTAACCTCAATTCATTCCAAACTCAAATCAAATCCCATTTGAATTTAAAGCTATTAACTCATAATTCCAAATTATTCAAATCAATTTGAACTAATTTCAAATTGAACCCACTTCAATTTCAAATCATTCAATTTTTGCTTGAATTAATCTTAATTTCCATTTGAATTTGAACTCATTCAACTTCAATTTCATTTCAAAATAATCCAATTCAAATTTTCCATTTGAATTTTAAACTTATCCGTTTTCAATCACAATTCTAATTAATTTAAACCAATTTCAATTTGAACAAATATCAAATTCAATCTCACTTTAAATCAGCTCGAATTATATAAATTCGAGTTAAACTTTCAAATGTTTACTTAATTCCCTTAAATCAAATTAACCTTTACTTCTCATAAACCTATTTCTAGGTTCAAATAATCATTCAAATCCCTTTTAAACAATTTAATCTTTGAAATCCAATTTATTACCCAATTTCAGTTTTTGAAACCAATTCTTTATAATTTAAATTTCCAAGTTCCTTTTGAACATTCAAATCTTAAGTTCAAAGTGATTCCATATCCTTAATTTTAATTTAAAGTTTAATTTTCCCTTTTAAATCAATAATGGATATATTACCACAATCCATTTGTTCATTCATTTAAACAAATCCAATTCATAGTTTACTAATTATTAATAACAATAGGATGATACCATCCAATTTATTTTAAAGCATTCATCCATTTCAATTTCCTGATCTCAATCCCATTTTGAGATCACAAACTCCCAATTCAAATTAACCATTTAACTTTCCAAATTAAATCTCAATTTCATCTTGAAATTTCCAAATCAGGTTGTCCATTCAAACTTATTTAATTTCCCCAAATTGAATTCACTTTAATTTAATCCAGACAACTTTACTCAACTTGAATTCCCATTCAAATTTTAAACTTCAGATTAATAATCTTCCCACTTAAGTTTTAAAACTTACCGCACTTTGGGTTTCACAACACATTCTAAGGAAAATTCAAAACTCAACCTCAGAATTTATTTCAAATCGCCTTTGATATTATATATATCCCTCATTTATACATAATTATTTCCTTTACACACCAAGTTATCCTTAATTTTAAACCACCTTTGGTTTTTAATTCGAAACAAATTCCATTAAATTTTTGTACAACTCTTGTTTGAAACAGGACCCTTCATTCAAATACATTAAATGACATTATTATTTCTTTATCACTTTGAAACAGTCCACCTTAAAAGTTTACTTCATTTTGCTTACTTATTAACAAACATTTGATCATTTTAGGATAACAACCCAGGTTATTAAAACTGGAAATCAGTTCACCATTATCTTATTCTGAAAACTCCTCTCCAAATTTAAGATTTTAATTCCAGTTTGGTTTTATTTCTTTTACCACTTACTTCTCATTATTTAATTCCAATAATTTAACAATCAATTACCTTAATATTTATTAGAAAGAAATATTGCTTTATATATCAAAATATATTCTTAAATAAAATCATTTAAAATCTTTATATAAGAAAATAACAAGTAAGCTCTCATATAAATATATACAATCAACTCATTCTAGGGTACCATTGACCCTATTCTTAATGAGTAATCCCACTAGAGCGAAGGTTCTCGCTTAACCTTCGCGCTGATACCAAATGTAACGACCCAGAATTTTCGATCCCGAAAATTCCAGATAGTTAGGAAAAGAAGAAAGAGGTAGAAGAAGAAACTGAAAACCAGACTCAGAATCTCACATTCGCAGCGGATAAAATATAATATCAACTAATACTTTACACAAAGAAAACTATATTAGTTAATTATATTTAAATACATTAGAGTTACACAAATACACAAACATTGGACAGATACAACCATGACCCAGATACTACAATGTATCATAGTGGAAAACTCTCCACACGTTCTTGCCATCCAGCTCGCCTCTTGAGCTCCAGAACGTGTACCTGAAAAAGCTGTAATACTCGGTCTCACCCGAGCATTACATCAAAGTAATACCCGGGTCAGGCTGGAAACTAGCATGAGTAAACCCATCTAACATGGAACACAAAAGCATACAACTTATATAAATCCGGGATAACTTATATCAATTTACAACTTCACAAGTCGTTATAGACATCACTTACATCACACATCAATTTCTAAGTACCAAAACTTAGATTAAATGGTCCAATTCACTTAAATCATTCCATTTCAGCCTACTGATTCCACATATCAATTTATAAAGTATCGAAGTGGTTTCGAGTATTTACTAATACCCGACTCCCGTCTCTTCGAATTCAATACCATCTTAACCGACGTTATTCAAGTGAAACACAATTCAACTTCAAATACAGGATGTCATTTTCATTTCATATCAAAAAACTGTCTTCCCAAAAATCATATCACAAAACATTTCATATCAGAGATATTATCTAATTCAAGGCATTTCACATCATTCAATCATTCATAAGCAAGATTGATCACTTCCAAAATTAATTTAATTTATCTCTAATTAAATTAATTACGAATCTTTAATCACTTAGATTATCCTTATTTAACATTTATTAATTACAAACCAGTTAATTAATCATCTTTTAATTATCCATCTTAATTAATCATTTTTGATTAATTATCCTTTAATTACAACAAGTAATTAACAAATTAATTATCCTTTACCCATCCATATTAATTCCATTGATCCTTAATTAATTACTCAAATTAATTGTCTTATAATCACTTCATTGATCAATTATCCCTGAATTAATCATACTCATTATTTAACCAATCCTTGATTAGTTTCCTTAGTCAATCAATCATAAGTAATTAAACCTTAATTACTTTCATTTAGTAATTAATTAGTCACTAATTACAACTTAATTAATTAATCACTAATTATTAATTAATTACTAAATTAATTAATCACTAATTATTAATTAATTCTCTCAAATTATCTAATTAATAATTCTTAATTACAAACTAATTAACCTCTTAATTAATTAATTAATAATCCTTAACTATTAATTAATTAATCACTTAATCAATCATATTTTAATTACTTCATTGGATTATCAAATCTTAATTACTTTTAAGATAAATCATCATCTTTGTTAATTATCCATTCACATAAATTTAAAAAAAAACATTTATCCTTTAATTAACACTTAATTTTATTTATAAAAATTAAGTTTAAATTATCTTAAAGTTTAACTTAACCAACATAAGTTAAACCATCATATCATTTTCTTAATTAAAGGTTAAGAAACATTTATAATAGGAAGAAAAAATTAAAACAATTCATTTTCATTTTTTTCAAAATTTCAAAACATTGTTCAAAATCTCGATTTCTTTCTACTTCACTCCTGCTTCGGTTTAAACCCAGTTCTAACTCGAAACTGGCTTCGAGTTTCCTTCTTCTTTATCAATATTTTAAAAAAAAACTTGAACAGTTATTAAGTTTTAAAAATCCTTTAGGCTAAACACTCCAGGTCTACTTCGAGTTTACACTCGAGTCACACCCCAAAACACCCGAACAACCCTTCAAGACCATCCACAACAAACCCACTGACACAATCCGTGCCACCGTGCACATGCACCAGCCATCAACAACGATCCAACCTCTACGATTATCTCCGACACATCGCTTTCAACCCATACTTGACACCTGAGCACCTAAAAATGCAAAACATCCTCGAAGAAGAAATTGAGCTACTTCAATCAATTAAGTATAGCAATCATCGCCAGGAAAATCATCTCAAACTCCCAATGTCGACCACCGGCATCCCTACAATTTCGGCCACAACTTGTTGATCCTCTATGCCACCACTTCCCAAAGTCCCGTGCGACTCGATGCTACAGAGAAGCCATGACAATGACATATCCAAACTCAACCATTTGGGTTCTAAAAACCCTAATTCCATCAATTACCAATGCCACGACGAATGATCGTCACCTCCGCCATTTTTCCTGTCCTCCCCAATCACCAAGCAAGCTTTGACAAAAATCCGACAGATCCAATGTTCGACTATCATCAGAAAATGGTAAAAATCCATTTCCTGTTCATCTTAGAACTGCTCCAATAATACAAAACTAAAAATCAAGATTTTGATTTTAGAAATCTTAGATTGAAAAGGGAATTCAGATTATATATATAAATTAACAAATCATTGCATTTGATTTTTAACATATACTTAAGCTCCTCTGTTCTTATTTATTTTTCCAAATAATATCTCTATTTATTTTTCTTAAAAATAATTTTAAACCTTAGTTCAGTTTTAAGCAATCATACTTTGTTTAAATTCCCAAGCCCAATAGAGATTAGAGTGAGAAGAATTGGATTTTTAATCTAAGTTAAATCTCTGAACCTAAAACAGAGATGAACATATGTATACCCGGACATTCACATAACATTCATTCATATAAACATGATTCAGGGCTACAACAAACATGCATACACAATTTTCAACAGGCATCACAATCTCACTTCAAACATTTATCATTTATATCAAATTTTAAAAATGTTTAAGCCTTAGTTTACTTGCCTCTTTTGTATGAATAGAGAGGGACTAGAAATTCTTTTTTTTTCTCTTGCAAATCTTGAAAACTGGAAATTGAATCAGATCTACTTGTCTTTGATCTGAAACTACTGCTTGATTGTTGAGAAGATTCTTGAGTTATTACATGTTGAAAATTGAAAGCTTCAAATATTCTTTTCTTTTGATTTCCAGGTTTTACTTGCTTTGATATTAAAACTTGAATTACAGGTTTGCTTTATATATACTCAGGTTGAAGATGATGTTGCAATGCTTTACTTTTTGATCTTGAAAATCATTTGCAAATGAATTACAGGTTTTGATTTTTGGTTTGCATTTGTTTTTGATTTGACAAGAGTTTTCCAGGTTTGGTTCTTTTGGTTTTTGAAAATAAAATAGAAAAATGAAAAGATTAGGAGTTTAAATAGAGTTATTTTTTGATTTATTAAAAGAAAAAGAAAAAAAAGAAATGACACTTGTCCCTTACCTTATTAATTACTTAACATATGTTACATCTCTCTTGATTCAATTACACTTGTAATAACTTATTTTTAAATTATTTTTAATTGATTTTAAAAGCAAATGAAATAAATTTCCAAATTAAATAAGTACTTTTATTAATCTATAAATGCCTTTCTTAATTTTGTATAAATAAAACTTTTAAAAGAAAATATAATATAAACCAATTAGAATTTAAATAAAATCATATAAAATTATTTAATCCAATTTTGAATGCTAATTTAAAAGCTTTTGTACTTATTTACTATTAAATAAATAATTTTCCAAATTTATATAAAGAAATTTCCTTTAAAGAAAATAATATAAAACAATCTTATTTTAAATAAAAAATCATTCATATAATTTAAAATCAAAAATATTTTTAATATATATATCCTTTAAATTCAAATTTTAAATCCAAATTCAAATTCAATTTAAAATCCAATTTAAAATGAATTAAAATAAATATAGATATCGATTTTAAACAAACACATTATTAATTGTAAATAATTATCCTATTTAAAATCAATTTAATACACATATATGTACACATTTAAATAAAACTTTATAATAGTATATGTTTATTTATGTTAATATTATTAGATCCATCACCCCTTTTGTTATTCATATGATATATTTATTTTTGTATTAAACCTACTACCGTGAATCTATATATGCCTTGATTATCTACTTCTTTTCATTTTTAGAAATTATTGTTTGAGTAAAATTTTGCATTGAAATTTTTTTTAATTAATTAATTTAATTTTATGTTACAAGTTTGAGAATTGAGTATTCTTGTTACAAGTTATTTTGAAACAACTTTGGTCATTATTTACATAAGAATAAAAGTTAACTCGTTTTAAGATTTACGTATGGACTTTTCTGTTAAATCTGAAAACTTTTATTTTAAGTTAATAATTAGATCCAAGATTGTTATTTTGATTGAATGTATATATATTTTAAACTACTATGTTACACTTTTTTTTGAATTTAAATATTGATTGAATTATTATATACATATATGTGAATGTATATAAGTTTGAACATACAAATATGTATATATTCTTAATCCAAGTTTTACAAAATGGACTTTTATGAAAATTGAAATTTTGATTTTAAACTACATGTTAATTAAAACTAGTTTAAATTGTTATCTTTAGTTTAAAACATGTCAACCAACAAAAATCAACCTTAATGTAAACAAAAATGTAATGTGTAACAACCCGGGATTTCGCATTTATTTTATTATCGTCATTAGACGATTAATCTTGTTGCTAATTGCTGTTAAGTGTTTTAATCGGTTGCAAATTCGTTTAGAAATTGATTAAGTGTTGGTGGTCTTTGAAAATTCAATCTTGGCCATGCTTTAATTGGGTCGTGATTCTTATGAAGGGTTGATACCTGTTCCTCCATTGTTCACTTCCATTCGAAAAACCCTAGGTTCAAAACAAATAAACGAAAGTATGGCGGCCTCGTCTATCTCCTTCGTTCCAAAAAAAATAAATCAAATTAGGGCTTGAATAAAATTGGAAACGCCAACTGCTGTAGCTCGTTCGATCGAGTTCGACTATGTGTGCTTGGAGTCTGCGTTCGTACAATCTTCAGCAACCTGGGTATTCGAAAATTCGAAGATATCGAATTCGTGCTCCTCAAAATCAAAGGTGAGTAATTTTAATTATTACTCACATCTATTCGAGCTTTTAGATGGATTTCTAGCTTGTTCAAATTTGGGGTTTCCATTGTTTGAGCGACTGATTATCATGGTTTTGAAATTTGCTGCTTCCTAGTTGACTTAGGTCACTTTGATTTGTTAACTCGCTTTGATGTGATGATGTTTTCCTAGTTTACTTGTTGCGAATTTCTGGCAATTGAGTTTTAGATGGATTTCAGCAATGACTTTGGTTTGAAATCCACAGTCATAATTTTGTGAAATGGTTCATTTGACTTCGGCATAATTTGGTTGAAATTGGCAGTTGTCTTTGACTTGACTTGTTGATTTTTGCTTGTTGTTCCTTTTGACTTCGGCTCTGAACATTTTTGTTTCAGTGCTTGTCTTGACTTTACTTCGGCAGTTGCATTTTGAGTTAACCACTCACACTTCTAATATATGGGCATCACATTTGTAACATGGTTTCAAAATATGGCTTTAGTTGATTTTGGAATTTTATTTAGTGCGATTTGTACATCAGTGCTACTGCGATTTTGTGTGATTTGGCACTGCACGTTATATTAGCATGCTAGAGCCATTTGTGTCCTCCCTACAGTCAATTATATGTTATAATTGCATGCTAGAGTCATTTGCGTTCCGCCTGAAGTCAATTACACGTTATATATGCATGCTCTGTCCATTGCAGCGTTTCAGATGCATTGTCTCGGCCCTGACTTCTTCGTGATAGGTATGCATGTATATAAAAATGATTGTGAGCAAATGATTAAAGCATCCAATTTACTGCACAAAATATTGATCTTCCATTTGTTGCATGCGTGAGATATACTGGTATTCGATTCACTGTTGAGTTCATTTGAAATTGCATTCACTCTGTTATGGTTGAGTTTCTCTGAGTTTTGAAGGCCTTGAGTCATGGGCATTCATGTGTACATGATATATTGTGTAGTCTTTTTGTTCACTGGTCGAGCTATTTGCTTGATGTGCTTGAGTCAGCATCCCTGATCAGGTTACTATTTTTTGGTCTCTACCTTCATACTTTCACTATGACCTGACCTTTACTTGAGTCATATTGATGGTCACGTGCACCCTTTGTTGAAGATCTAAATCTGGAAAGGTGTCGATCTTGTTTTTGTCTACTGTTATGTGCAGTTTTGAGTTGCTTATATGACTTGAACTGTTGGCCTTTGATTGTAACTTCTGATTCATTGTTTTCTGGATTATCCTGTGGTCTTGTGGCACTGCTGCAAGCCATGTTGAACCTCGGTTGTCTTTGTTGCAGCTACTGTATATCTATATGTGCTAGTGGCTGTGCACATCACATGTTGATTCAAAATTTCGTTCATGTATCTTGTACTAGTGTCGCAGTGAGATATTTATACCCACAGCTATTCTTGCCTTTTTTATCATCAAGTTGCACTCCTGCATTGTCCACTGCTCTTATGCACTGAGCATTGCTTTAGATTTAAAGTGCCTAACCACTTTGTTTCCTTTGAGGTCTGGTTCCTTCCTGTTGTTGTACCTGACTCATTACTATTTTATGTAAGGTTGCATTCGACTGCAGTTTCGTTTGTATGCAGTCTTACCCTTGTTGGTTCGCTGTGCATTGTTGCAATTGGATTAGTTGTTCTAATTACAATTGAGTTGAACCCGACTTTTCTTGGGTTTGACCTTGTGTTCGTTTGTGAATTTTCATTGTGTACATACGTGCACATTGTCCATGTCTGTCTACTTTGACCACTGAGGTCGTGGCATTGATATTTGCTTCTTCATATGATTTTGATTCGTTGATCTTTTGGGTACATCATCACTGTAGTGGCGAGGCAGTGCACGCAAGCGTGAACTGCAGCCACACGGTATTAATCTTTTGCGTATTCCATATGCTGTAGTGGTGAGGCAGTGCACGCGCGCGTGTACTGCAGCCCTACCCATATAGTTATTTTAATTTATATTTCAATTGTTTGAACTGTTTCGGTTATTCAATTCAATATGATTTGAATTGTATTTTGATTAGTTTAATTTGATGATTTTGTTGTTAATTGCCGATTAAGCAATTTTGATGTTTTCCAAATTATCTTCATTGATATTCTTTTCACTTATCAGTGTTGATAATTTGAATCTGCTGATTTATTGTTTAACACTGTTACGTGTTATATTTATCGTTATCCGATTTCTTTATTTAAGGATCGGATAGACGAGACTTATTGTGACGGTAGTTTATTTGTTACTTAACTATTATTGCTTCTGTGCACTAATAACTGAGTTTGAATTAGACTGACCCATGTATTATTTTCTTTTGAATTTAATACTCGGGTCAGACCGAGTATTTACAGGTTGATGATATCTTACTTTGGGTTGCTGCTAGAGCTATGAAGTCTTTCCATAATTTTGGAGTAGTCGTTGTCTTAGTATAGGATGTTGTATATTCATGTATATTACTTACGATAATGTACTTGTATATGTAACTTCCAGCGTCGACAGTTGTAGTTGTATCATATGTATTGTATCACATGTATTGTAACTGACATCAGTTATTATATATATGATACTTTCTGTGTTATCTGTGTACCGCATTTATATTATCTGTGTTATTATTATATTTATTGTCCTAAGCTATTATGAACCATCGTAGTTCGTTTTATACTGCAATTGGGTATGTCGATGGGAGTAAATAAATAAGAGATGAAAAATAAAAATATATACCACTCCTATCGAGATAACCAATACTAGTGTAAGGCCTAACTACGGATGGCCGCTCCTATCCAGCCTTATTCTTCGTAATAACAGACAGTATTTCCTTTAATACTCTTTGTTATTGTGAGCATAGAGGTGGGGCGTTACAGTTGGTATCAGAGCTTGGGGTTTATGGACATAATAGAAAACATAACTTAGATGGAACAAGTGTTACAACTATTAGCCGATGTTTTATTTGTGCTTTGGGTCAAAACTAAAGTTTTGAAATTATGATGAAATTTTTAAATTACTTTATTTGAAAAATAAAAGTGAAGTTGTGTTTTGATGATTGATTGATTTGTTTTCTGTTTATCAGAGTGCCAGCGGAAACAGTGAGACTGTCTTCGCTGAGTACAGCTGATATCCTTTTTGATTTAAAAATCAAAATATGAAATTGAAATAAATTTCATTTGTTGTTTACATAGCTGTGTTTATTTTGTTTTCTTTGAAAATTTCGAATCCGATTTGAGGATTCGAAGCGATTGCAGTTATGTGATTTTGTTGAGATTTCTGCTGTTTTGAATTATCTTCATTGAAGATATATTTGAATGGTTTCTTTGTTCATTTTGTAGTATACGTGCAAATTTAAGTTGCACGTTACTGCATTATTTTTGCGTGGAACCGATGTTTGGTTATGAAACGTATTTTGTTGCCGTTATTTTTATAACGAGATTTTTACACCAATGCTAAAAAAATTTGAAGCCCGGTGTTTTGCTGACATTTTAATGAATGAAAATTCACTGATATTATATTTTGATGCAAATTATTTTGATGAGATTTTGACGTTTAAAAACTACTGTCGCATTGACTTCAGTGACCTTCAATTTTAAAGTGAATTTTCAAGCAGTTATCCTGCAATGCTGATTTTGAGATCCGTTTCTACGGTATTTTGAGAAGTACAATTTTCTTATCGAAACTGTCATTAATGTTACTGTTTTTACCACGGATTTGCAAATCGTTTTAAAAATAAAATTGTTTTCCAAATTTTTTTTTATAGTTTATGCTTTCAAAAGAATGAGGAAGCAATTTAAACGATTCAGCAAAATCGAGGACTATGAACCCTTTCTTTTACTAATTCGCTTAATTCCGGACTTGTTCGTTTGAGAATGTAGATTATTTACTTTTATAAAGTAAATGAAATTGTTTTCAGAATTTTTACAGTTTGCGTTTTCAGAAGAATGAGAAAGTGACTTAAACGTTTCAAAAAAATCGAAGATTATGACCCCTTTCTTTTAATGATTCGCTTAATTCCGGACTTGTCCGTTTGAGAGTGTGAAATGTTATTTTTGGAATACACAATTTTGCACTTTCAAGGAAACGATGAAGAGAATTAAACGATTTAGTAAAATTCGTGGTTATGGGACATGTGCCTTTGCTATTTTGGTTAATTTCGGACTCGTTAATTGAAATATCTGCTGTTTTGATGATTCTGATGGTTTTATTTGGCTTTCGAGCCACTCTGATGGACCTTCAGGTCATATGTTGGACCTTCGGGTCATTTTTTGGGCTTTCGGGCCACTCTGCGGACATTCGGGTCAAATACCAGTACTTGACCTTCGGGTCACTTTGCGGACCTTCGGGTCAATCTGATGGGCGCCAAAAATTATGATGAGTACTTGGTAGGCTTCGGCCACTCTGAGATGCACGTGCGGCGTAGCTTAAAAACTCGCCATCTGATGGGATCGATCCAACCTTTTATGTTGATTTTCTAGAGTATCTTAATTGATTTCTAGATATTTGTTGTTTCCAATTATCTGCAGGTAATTGGATATTTGTTGATCTGATTATCGCTTGTGATAATTAGATATTTGATGTTATGGATTTGATTATCATTTTGATAATCGAATATTTGTGATTTGATTATCGTTTTTGATAATTGAATATTGTTGATTTGAGATTTGATTATCGCTTTTGATAATCGAATAATTGTTGATTTGAGATTTGATTATCGCTTTTGATAATCGAATATTTGTTGATTTGAGATTTGATTATCGTTTTTGATAATCGCATAATTGTTTATTTGAGATTTGATTATCGCTTTTGATAATCGAATATTTGTTGATTTGAGATTTGATTATCGCTTTTGATAATCGAATAATTGTTGATTTGAGATTTGATTATCGTTTTGGTAATCGAATATTTGTTGATTTGAGATTTGATTATCGTTTTGGTAATCGAATATTTGTTGATTTGAGATTTGATTATCGTTTTTGATAATCGAATATTTGTTGATTTGAGATTTGATCATCGTTTTTGACAATCGGATATTTGTTGATTTTGATTATCGTTTTTGATAATAGAATATTTGTTGTTTCTGATTATTGTTTTTGATAATTAGATTTCGTTGAGAATTTGTGAATTTCTTTTATGAAATTTGACGTTTGAATTCTCTACCTTTATTTTCTAGCTTAACCAGTTTATGTTAGAAAATTTATTGTTATTGACGACTTTTATTATGAAAATTGTGGGGACGCAATTTTTATAAGGAGGGGAGTCTGTAACAACCCAGGATTTCGCATTTATTTTATTATCGTCATTAGACGATTAATCTTATTGCTAATTGTTGTTAAGTGTTTTAATCGGTTGCAAATTCGTTTAGAAATTGATTAAGTGTTGGTGGTCTTTGAAAATTCAATCTTGGCCATGCTTTAATTGGGTCGTGATTCTTATGAAGGGTTGATACCCGTTCCTCCATTGTTCACTTCCATTCGAAAAACCCTAGGTTCAAAATAAATAAACGAAAGTATGGCGGCCTCGTTTATCTCCTTCGTTCCAAAAAAAATCAAATTAGGGCTTCAATAAAATTGGAAACGCCAACTGTTGTACCTCGTTCGATCGAGTTCGACTTCGTGTGCTTGGAGTCTGCGTTCGTTCAATCTTCAGCAACCAGGGTATTCGAAAATTCGAAGATATCGAATTCGTGCTCCTCAAAATCAAAGGTGAGTAATTTTAATTATTACTCACATCTATTCGAGCTTTTAGATGGATTTCTAGCTTTTTCAAATTTCGGGTTTCCGTTGTTTGAGTGACTGATTTTCATGGTTTTGAAATTTGCTGCTTCCTAGTTGACTTAGGTCACTTTGATTTGTTAATTCGCTTTGATGTGATGATGTTTTCCTGGTTTACTTGTTGCGAATTTCTGGCAATTGAGTTTAAGATGGATTTCAGCAATGACTTTGGTTTGAAATCAACAGTCATAATTTTGTGAAATGGTTCGTTTGACTTCGGCATAATTTGGTTGAAATTGGAAATTGTCTTTGACTTGACTTGTTGATTTTTGCTTTTTGTTCCTTTTGACTTCGGCTCTGTTCATTTTTGTTTCGGTGCTTGTCTTGACTTTACTTCGGCAGTTGCTGTTTTGAGTTAACCACTCACACTTCTAATATATAGGCATCACATCTGTAACATGGTTTCAAAATATGGCTTTGGTTGATTTTGGAATTTTATTTAGTGCGATTTGTACATCACTGCTACTGTGATTTTGTGTGATTTGGCACTGCACGTTATATTAGCATCCTAGAGCCATTTGTGTCCTCCCTGCAGTCAATTATATGTTATAATTGCATGCTAGAGTCATTTGTGTTCCGCCTGAAGTCAATTACACGTTATATGTGCATGCTCTGTCCATTGCAGCGTTTCAGATGCATTGTCTCGGCCCTGACTTCTTTGTGACAGGTATGCATGTATATAAAAATGATTGTGAGCAAATGATTAAAGCATCCAATTTACTACACAATATATTGATCTTCCATTTGTTGCATGCGTGAGATATACTGGTATTCGATTCACTGTTGAGTTCATTTGAAATTGCATTCACTCTGTTATGGTTGAGTTTCTCTGAGTTTTGAAGGTCTTGAGTCATGGGCATTCATGTGTACATGATATATTGTGTAGTCTTTTTGTTCACTGGTCGAGCTATTTGCTTGATGTGCTTGAGTCAGCATCCCTGATCAGGTTACTATTTTCTGGTCTCTACCTTCATACTTTCACTATGACCTGACCTTTACTTGAGTCATATTGATGGTCATGTGCACCCTTTGTTGAAGATCTAAATCTGGAAAGGTGTCGATCTTGTTTTTGTCTACTATTATGTGCAGTTTTGAGTTGCTTATATGACTTGAACTATTGGCCTTTGATTGTAACTTCTGATTCATTGTTTTCTGGATTATCTTGTGGTCTTGTGGCACTACTGCAAGTCATGTTGAACCTCGGTTGTCTTTGTTGCAGCTACTGTATATCTATATGTGCTAGTGGCTGTGCACATCACATGTTGATTTGAAATTTCGTTCATGTATCTTGTACTAGTGTCGCAGTGAGATATTTATACCCACAGCTATTCTTGCCTTTTTTATCATCAAGTATGCACTCCTGCATTGTCCCCTGCTCTTATGCACTGAGCATTGCTTTAGATTTAAAGTGCCTGACCACTTTGATTTCCTTTGAGGTCTGGTTCCTTCCTGTTGTTGTACCTGACTCATTACTGTTTTATGTAAGGTTGCATTCGACTGCAGTTTCGTTTGTATGCAGTCTTACCCTTGTTGGTTCGATTTGCATTGATGCAATTGGATTAGTTGTTCTAATTACAATTGAGTTGAATCCGACTTTTCTTGGGTTTGACCTTGTGTTCGTTTGTGAATTTTCATTGTGTACATACGTGCACATTGTCCATGTCTATCTACTTTGACCACTGAGGCCGTGGCATTGATATTTGCTTCTTCATATGATTTTGGTTCGTTGATCTTTTGGGTACATCATCACTATAGTGGCGAGGCAGTGCACGCGTGCGTGTACTGCAGCCCTACCCATATAGTTATTATAATTTATATTTCAATTGTTTGAACTGTTTCGGTTATTCAATTCAATATGATTTGAATTGTATTTTGATTAGTTTAATTTGATGATTTTGTTATTAATTGCCGATTAAGCAATTTTGATGTTTTCCAAATTATCTTCATTGATATTCTTTTCACTTATCTTTGTTGATAATTTGAATCTTCTGGTTTATTGTTTAACACTGTTACGTGTTATATTTATCGTTATCCGATTTCTTTATTTAAGGATCGGATAGACGAGACTTATTGTGACGGTAGTTTATTTGTTACTTAACTGTTATTGCTTCTGTGCACTAATAACCGAGTTTGAATTAGACTGACCCGTGTATTATTTTCTTTTGAATTTAACACTCGGGTCAGACCGAGTATTTATAGGTTGATGATATCTTACTTTGGGTTGTTGCTAGAGCTATGAAGTCTTTTCATAATTTTGGAGTAGTCGTTGTCTTAGTATAGAATGTTGTATATTCATGTATATTATTTACGATAATGTACTTGTATATGTAACTTCCAGAGTCGACAGTTGTAGTTGTATCATATGTATTGTATCACATGTATTGTAACTGACATCAGTTATTATATATGTGAGACTTTCTGTGTTATCTGTGTTCCGCATTTATATTATCTGTGTTATTATTATATTTATTGTCCTAAACTATTATGAACCATCGTAGTTTGTTTTATACTGGAATTGGGTATGTCGATGGGAGTAAATAAATAAGAGATGAAAAATAAAAATATATACCACTCCTATCGAGATAACCAATACTAGTGTAAGGCCTAACTACGGATGATCGCTCCTATCCAGCCTTATTCTTCGTAATAACAAACAGTATTTCCTTTAATACTCTTTGTTATTGTGAGCATAGAGGTGGGGCGTTACATAATGACTTGCCTTTTTGACCTTCAAAAGTCAACATTAATACAACGACGATATTCATGTGTCGAGCATCCAAGTGTCAGAAAAACATACTGCTGGGGGAAAAGGAAAGAAAAGACAGAATAGAATCTCACAACATGACGAGTAATATATAATATACAACAGATCTTTACATAAACATAAACGGTAATATACATACATCAATCAGAGTATACTAAATAAATGATCGCCCTGGACAGTTACAACAATCTATCCTCACAAATTGCTGATAAACATAACAACCAATGCAGCAAAAAATAAAGAAATGCAGAAATACATCTTAGGCATCCAGCTCGTCTCCTGAGCTCCAAAGAAAATTTGTAAATATACTCGGTCTGACACAAGCATTATAATAAAATAACACTCGGATCAGTCTGGTAAACCAGCATGAGAAACACACCTCAATTGGATTTTAAATGTTTATAAAACCTTTCAAATAAAGGTATCTCATATGACCACACAGCACATAAAAACGAATGGGTTTTTACCTTATGATAACCAAATCATTTATGTTAGAAAATCCAATGATATTATAATAATGTCTAAGGGCAAAAATAAAAATAAACAAGTAGCCGTGATGCTTGTAAGTGTACATCACAATAATACTAGGTATATAATCAAAAATCAATAAGGCTTGTTCGCTAATTGTGTAGAATTTCATGAAGGTACCCTCAATACTTCGAGAATGGTCCTCCTACACAAGGATCATAGTTATCCTTCCGAAGCAACAATACATCTATACTAATGTACGATAGGAAATACATAGCTGGTCATGCCAGGCCGAATGCATGCAAGCATAACAACTATAGGTAACTCTAGGAAGGAGATGACTGCACTCTCATGGGTTAGCTAAACCCCTGGCCATATATCATATCTCTGGTTTTAGTCATCACCACTGGTGAGGCTACCTCTAGCATTCCAATTCACGCATGGCCAACTGAACAGATCACTGAACCAATATGGATTTCCATACCTCAACGGGTCTCAGAACCACACATGGGTTCCCATATCTCAACAAAGATCTCAAAATCACACATGGATTCCCAAGCCCTAACGCGGGTCTTGGAATCACACATGGATCCCTACATCTCTACAAAGATCTTGGAATCACACATGGATTCTCATACCCCAACGGGTCTTGGAATCACACATGGATTCCAACATCCAAAATAGATCTCGAATCTCCTCCAAACATAGAACCCGTATATGGTTTTGGAGTGGTTACTATTTAGAGTCATCTCTTACAAGTACACTCCCCTGCTTAACGGATGTTCCAAAACCAATCGATTGATTCTGGAATGCTCAACACTGGTTCTTTTGGAAATAATTAGACAATACATAATAGCGGGGATCACCTCCTAACCGTTTATGTGGAGGAATCTCATCATCATTTTTCCTAGAGGAACAAACGAGTTTATACATACATTATAGCACCACCGATGGTAACTGTACCATATAATCCCCATATTACTCTTAAATATTTCTAGAGTTAAAATCTCTCGGTGTTGAGTAGGTAAAATATTTCTGTACCACCAAAATTAAGAAGGATTGTATATTTAGGCCAAGTTTTGATAGTCGGTTATTTAACTATCAAATAAACGAACATTCAAATCAAACAAATCAGAGATTTATTTCCTATGGAAGCAACTAAACCTCATTTAACTAATCTTCCACTATTAAAAATCACTTTGTAAATATTTGGAAATCACTTCCATATACTTATCTCAATGGAATAAATATGTTCACAAAACACTATATTTTGGAATTTGACATTTCCTCTTTTGTTTTTTCAATGGCTTCTCCCGCCCATCCCCATACCCGGTCATTTCAAACTGTCCTCCCCTTATCTTCAACTGTTCCTCCCTTATCTTCAACTGTTCCTCCACCTTCTTCCCCTTCGGTTCCCATACCTAACTCCCCCTAAACCTTACCACGGCCAGTTCCTCCCCCAGTCTTACCCTCTCCGCTGATCAATCCTGCTTCATCTTCTTCAACCTGGTCCTCTCTTTTTAAATCCAAACCCCGTGATGCTGGACTTTACTCACCGTTGGCATTCCTCTATCCTTTGATGGTCTTTCCATGGTACCTCCAAGTGACGTGATAAAAGCTGGTAATGAAGTTTGGGGTGAATGGTTGGTAGGCTTCTTCCTTGATAAGCCCATGTCATACTTGACTGTTATCAACCATCTATAGTAGCTTTAGAAGCTCAAAGGGGAAATTTCAATTAAATTTGATGGGACCATGTTCCTTTCCATCTCTCCTGTGCTATGGATAGAAGGAAAATTGTTGAAGCCGATCCTATTTTTCTTAGGAACAAGATTTTCATAATTAAGGCTTGGGATCCATATATTGGGAAAAGTTGCAGTACCATTAAATCAGTGCCTGTTTGGTTAAAACTATCGAACATACCTCTTTATGCGTGGTCTCGCCTAGGGATTAACTGGCTAGCTTCAAGAATTGGTAGAATGCTCTGTTTGGATTCTTCCACTGATAAATTGGAGAAGATTGGTTATTCCAAATGTTTGGTTGATGTCTCTCCTAATCAGGATTTGGTTGATGAGGTTCCTGTGAAACTTATTGATGGATCAACTCAAATGGTGGAGGTTAGCTACCTTTGGAAACCTGAAATATGTACATTCTACAAAGAATTTGGTCACATGAATAATTTATGCTTGAGAGAAGGTGGAGATAATGATAGGAATGAGGTAGAGACAGTATTTAAGAAGAAAATGCAAGAAGGGATTATTTCTGAACAGAGGGATGGTAGGAGGTTTAGCAAAAGCAAACAAATTTGGAAGAGAGTTGTTAATAAGAAAGCAAAAGATGGGGTTGGAAATTCATTGAAATTGCCAGTACTAAATGATAAAGCAGTTAATGTTGAGGAAACTGTTACTAACATAGCAATGCAGCGTCAGATGGTGAAAATAAATAATGTTGAAAGTAGTGGAAATGAACTTCATGTGGATGATAGTGAAACTGAAAATGATCACATCTCTATATTGATAAATAACAAATTTGATGTGTTAAATGATATGGATAATGAAGTTGTTGATGAGAATGTAGCAACCAATGGAGTGCACTCTGATGAGATGGAAAAAAATTTAGTACAATTGCTTGATTCAAGCAAAGGAGGGATGGTTGGCAAGCAATCTGTTCTTGAGCAGTTAACATCATCATCTGAAGAACTACAAATCTTGCAGAATCAATTTGAGGATTTTGACAACCAAACTATGCATGCAATTGAATCTCAATTGCATGCAATTATCTGCATGAAAATACAATGCCCTGAAACCTTCACCAGCAACCAAAATTCACATTCCTTATGTCATATAAAAACCATTTTAGCCTCAGACAATCAAGACGAGATATTATGTAATTCTATGCAAAAACAATTTTTTGATTTAGTTTACTCCATGCATTCTCATTCATTCTCACCAAGTTCCCCCCATCCCAAATCCTCCTCCACCAATCAATTCTCCCCCATGCCAACCTTATTTTTTTAGGATCTATTCCCGATTGGAAATCTCCTCCTAAAAAACCATCAAATGATAACTATCAAGCTACAAATTATGAAAAAAACAAGAAGTTTAAAAAAGCAAAGAACCAAAACCCAAGTTTCTCAAGAATGAATTCTCCCATAACGAGGAGCATGAAAGAAGGTGACCACATTTCAATGGTTTAGTTATGTTACACAATATTGGTGCATGGAATATCAGAGGATCACATAACTTCCTCAAGCTTGATCAGGTTAAGCAATTAATCTCCAAACATCATCTATCTATTTTTGCAATTCTTGAAACTAAATTGAACCTGCCCCTAACTGTATCTACTGCTAAGTACATAAATCCAACTTGGCCTCTGACACACAATCTTCTTGAAGCAAGTTATGAGCGAATTATGGTACTTCATAATCCTATGCAGCTATCTCTTGATCTCCTTCTAGCAACTCCTCGATTAATGCACTTTCATGCCAAATACTTCAATTCCTCCACTTCCTTCTATATTACCTTCATCTATGCTTATAACTCCCCTTCTTCTAGGAAAACTCTTCTCAATCTTATTCCTGCTCTAAGGCAAGAAACTCAACCTTGGGTTATTCTTGGAGACTTCAACTGTTGTTTAACCTTGTCTGACAAGCATGGGGGCCTCCCGCTCATGCCAAGGGATATCCTTCCTTTAAACACTGCTGTTAATGATTCATCCTTAATCCCTATAAGAAAAAAGGTGCACTTTACTCTCGGAACAATAGGTCTAGGAGTGGTGCCCGTATTTTCTCCAACATTGATCATTCCTACTCAAACTTCAAAGTCCAAACCACTTGGCTAATATCTCCACTTTTTTGCCCCAACCTATACTCTCATATCACTCTCCACTTGTCTTGACCACTGGGAATATGTCACTTGGAGCCAAAAGAGGGTTTAAAATCTTTAATGCTTGGGTCCATGATCCTGAGTATAATAATATTATTGAAAATGCTTGGTCATATAACTATATTGGAAACCCAACTTTTATTTTTTATAGAAAACTCAGAGAAACAAAGGAAGCCTTAAGGGCTTGGACAAGAGCAAAGTTTGGAATGGCAATCTTCAATCTACCCGTCTTATGGACCAGCCAAAGGAAAGTACAAGATCTTATGATGGCTCATCCTGATAATGCTGAGATGGCCGAAAAGGAAGCTGCCCTTTTCATTGACCCCAACCTTGCTCTTGCAAATGAATGTGAGATGAATAAGCAACAACTAAGAATCAAATGGGCAGCTGAAGGCGATAGGAACACAAAAAATTTTCATGCCTCCCTTAAGGTTAAACACTCTATTAATAACATCTCTACCATTGTTGATGAAGCAGGTAATCTGAACTCTTCCGCTGAAACTGTTGAAAAAGCTTTTCTCATGTATTATTCTGGCCTCTTTGGTAATGTTAACAATTTTGAACCGGAGCTGGATCTTCAATCCACCATTTCTCTTCCCAAAATTAATCACGATGAAGCTAATTTTCTGGTGGCTAAAGTGACTAATGAAGAGATTAAGAATACCCTTTTTGCAATGAATAAATGCTCCTCTGGTGGCTCTGATGGTTTCAACGTTGTATTTTTTACGTCTAGCTGGGATATTGTTGGTGGGCACTTTAGCAAGGATGTGCACAATTTCTTTGATAAGTTCTGGTTACTTAGATATGTGAATGCAACCAATTTGGTGTAAATCCCAAAGTCCATGTTTGCACCAAAATTGGGCACAACACTCGTCGGAAGTTTTTGAAGAGATAATAAATGAAGAGTGCAAATTAAAACAGAGGATTATCTAATAAAAACTCCAAATAGCATGTAAAATAAGCGCGTAGACAAGCAATTTATAGTGGTTCGGCGTATTGCCTACGTCCACTGTGAAGTTTTTATCCTTTTATTGACTTTCTTTCGATGATTACAAGTCGGTACAGCAAACAACAGTGAATTACAGTCAGGAATTCGAATTTAACAGCAAGTTTATAATATCAAATGATGGAGATTTCAATCCGGCAGAGTCTGGGCGCTTCAGAATCCAAAGTCCCTTCTCTGTTGGCCCTGGGGCTCTATTTATAGGCGTAGGCTGCTGATATTTCGCTAAAAACTCGGGAGACCACTTCTGGCACGTGAGGAGGCCCACACGCACGGTCTCAGGAAGTTTGGGCTCACTTTGGCATCGGTTCGAACTCCATTCGAACCGATCAAGAATTCATCCAATCGAGGTGAAATTTGGCGTGGACATTCATCAACATGTGTGCAAGCTTCTGTGAAAATTTCATGGCATTTGGATCAGTAGATTGGGAGATATGATGGATTCGTAATGGGGTTCATTGCGTGGCTGTTTGGTTCGAAACCATGCTTTCGAACCGATGGTTTCGAACCCATCATGGCACGTGTCTTCGTGGCGATGTGGAGCGCAAACTTCGAACCAACCCGGTCTTCACTCCGAGTTGACCGCTTCGACTCCATAAATCTCCGCGAATTCGAACCGATGGAAGACACGTCATCATGATTGGTTGACCCAGTGGATTCGAATGAGGCTACACAGGATGGGTTCGAACTTAGCATCATGGATGGTTTCGAACGAGGTTCCATGTTTGGGTTCGAACAACGTCTTATGATGGAATCGAACAAGGATGCTTGTTTGGATTCGAACAAGGCTTTGTGGTGGGTTCGAAACAGCTACTCTCCGACGATTTCGAGGCCCATTGTTATGAACCTGGTAGATTCGAACCTGATGGGTTCGAAGGTGATGGTTTCGAACCTAATGGGTTCGAAGGTGATGGTTTCGAACCTGATGGGTTCGAATCTCAGGCCTCTTCTTTCAAGTTGAATCGATCATAATTTGAGCGTATGAACTCGGATTGACTTGAAACTTGAAACGCTGATTCCTATGGTCTTTCTTGCTGTGTCCTATCAATTGTGGCTCAATCTGGTCTTGGATAAAATTCAGTGACATCCATAGCGAGACGAAGTATGGCCGGTCTCTGAGACGAACCGTTCTCCGTTTCTGATCGATCTTTTGGTATCGCGGCTTTGCCAAAAAGCGGGATAACATTTTGCCCCCCAAAGTACGTCTTGTGGGAACATGACGTGCTTTGAACAGCTGCAATTTCTCTGAACAATCATCGTTCTCTCTTTTTTGTTGAAACTCGTATGCTGTATTGTTGTAACCTTGTGTTGACATGATTGATTGCTGTATAATAGTGCTTAGCTGTTGGCTGTTGCATTTGTAACAGGACGAGTGATTGATCCCTATAAATGTTTAAAATCGATTGTTAGTTTTGTTTGCTATTGAACTTCGTATAGATTCTCTCCTGAACCGTTTTTGAAATTTGAATTGAGACAACGCTTGATGGTTGTTCTGGAAGGTTCCTTCGTATCGATCCTCTCCTAAACCGATGTAGAAGGTTGAAGGAAACGACTCTGCGTTGCGTGATTGTGACATTTCGAACTGATGTGTTGGAGCATCGATGGGTTCGAAATCTACATTCGCGTGGAAGGAGTATACTTGTGTTGTGATGGGTTCGAAACTGACATTCGAAACGGTATGAAAGGATGGATACGAACTAGTTGATTTGTACAAGAGCTTTTCGAACCGATGGGCCCAGCGTGTGTTTCGCATCGATGCAGCTCGTCGCCTTGTTGTGCGCTTCGTACCGATGACACGTTGGGGTAACTTCGAACCGACAGGGTCCTAGGCCGATGGTTTCAAAAGGAGGTTTTGAACCGACCCACAGGTTGACTAGCTGCGACCGGTCAAGTTTACCTGGAAGGGGAATCGTCTCGGTTGCCTTTGAGGCTTCGTATGAATAGCCGAGGGTTCGCCATTTTTACTTTTTACTTTTTTCACTCTCGCCTTGTTTTACTGTGCACTGCATCGTTTTGGAACTTCAGAGAAGAAGGCGTCGTGCTTTCGTATTCGAATTAATTCAGATCCAAGACCTTACCTCCATGAATCTATCACTCGAACTAGGTAATTGGCCTTGAATCCAAACGGCAAAGTAATTGCGAAGCCATTTCTCCCTCATGATTGCTCACTTCAGCGATTGACAAAGCCAGATCTGGTTTGAGGGGACTTTGAATCGATACGTGGGCCCGAGTTCGAATCGACAATGGCGGCGTCACTTCCCCTTGGTTTTGCCTTGTTCTCTGGAATGAATTTGTGGGGTGACGCAGTTCGCACCTACAAACCATCTTTGATGGATGAGTTCGAATCGATGGTTTCGAACCCATCAGTCATCGGTTCGAAGTTCTCGACTTTGCATCGATACGGAGGGCATCGATTCGAATGTGATTGATGTGAAGTTGAGGGTTTGCTTATCGGTTCGAACCAGTTAACCAAGGTTGGATTCGAAATCCTCTTTCATTGATCGACTCGAATGGGCCTTTCTGCATCGATTCGAAGTAGCGTCGGCATGGGTTCGAATGGGTTCTTTCGAACCCTATATGATGGACACCAAAATTTGAAATTTTCTAAGCATAACTCCAACGAGCTTCATTCCTGCATATTTGGACATGTTAAACTGCATACTTGACCACCTTTCGAAGCTCGTTGACGGAACAACAACAATTTTTATTTGAATCAATTTTCCTTATGCGAAGGGTTTTGCGATGACGGTCAGCTACGACGGTCATCACAACTGGGCTTTGTAGCTTTGTGGTTTGCGTGTTTTCTTTAATTCTGCGATATTCATCCAAGTAATGTACAGCACCGCACAACACACATTCATACACTATACACTGGGGAATTCACGGGCCCCTTGTCATCTAATGATGGTTTCTCATGAGTTAGTCAGTTATGGAGCCTTCGAGTTCGCATCAGCAGGAAACCCCACAAGATACTCAGAGCATAGTTCCCCCGAGGTTAGAGGTCCCGGACATTGATCCTGAAATTATCGGCCCAGCGTCGGACGAACTTCCCAACGCGTCATTCATTGCTAATCCATCAGATTCCGTCCCATCTCGTATTTCCGAAGATATGCTGGGGAGGATATGCCTGAGGCACGGTTTGTCATTAGACGACGTGTTACTACCGGGGCCAAACGATAGACCACACAATCCACCGGAGGGGTATACTGCATTCAATCGCCATGCGTGCGCGGCTGGGATGCTCCCTCCGTTCAATGAATATATAAGAGAAGTGCTATCTTTTTTGGGAATCGCGCCATCCCAACTTCACCCGAACGGGTATGCTTCGGTGAACAGCCTGTTCATCGTCTTTATGGAATATCTTCACAGACCACCGGCCCCGACTGAAATCAGATACTTGTTTAACTTCAAAACTCGAAACGATTACCCATCTTTTACATTCTTGGAGGCGGTACGAAATTGTCAAGTGGTTACCGGGTCCTGGACTAGGTTAAGCTATTACAGGACGGAATGGTTCTACGTCAGATGTCCTCCGGGCTTTGCCAGGCGATGGTTATTTAGACGTGAGTATAGCTGAGTTTCCAAACAATTACTAAGGCGATTGCAGTCGAAGTGTGACTTATATATTTTTCTTCTGTACAGCGATGATCCAGCGCCCCGACAGTGAAAACTTTAAGGAGATAGTACGAGTGCTCCGAGAGATCCCGAGCGTCGACAGGGATATCGATGTGTTATTGAGGGATAGGAATCTCCGGGCCTATGGACTAATCGAACGATGGCAGAGTATAATATTCGACGGGGTGCAAAGAATTGTTCCGAAAAAACACGCCAAGCACAAGAAGCCCAAAGCCATTGTAGCCGAGGAAGTTGATTCCGAAAGAACTCACACTGACGACGAGCCGTTGTTGGAGCCTACAGACGTGGCTCAAGATGTTGGAGAGCAAAGAAAAGGCAAGGCGGCCGTCGTCACATCAACTAAAAAGGGGAGATGGAAGTCGGTTGTCACAGCCCGATCCTCCCCCGGAGTTAGAATTTTCGAGATGTCTCCTCCGCGAACCGAAAGTCTTTATGAAGGGCTTACCGACCTTCCAATCCCGGATGATGTGTCTTTCCAGCATGATGCCGGGTTGGAGGAGTTTCATCGTACTCTTGAATTGAGCGAGCCTTTTATTACTAGCTCAGTCGACACTTCGGGTTGGTCGGGGGAAATGCATATTCATACACATTTCACGACACTACATAGTCCCGAGTCTTAGGTCATCGGTTTCGAGAAACCACTAACTCTGTTCTCCTCTTTGCCTTGTAGGTACCATGTCCAGGCGCGGTTCGATGCTAGGGAGTCTGCGACATGCTCGGAAACCATCGTATCGCGACTCGCGCAGACGGGAAGGAGATAGGGACTATGATCAGGAATACTCCGGATATTCGAGCCGTGAAAGATATGACACAGATAGGGGTTATAAGCGTCGATCCCGATCGCGTACCCCTCCTCCTCCCAAAGATCCCGTACAACCTCCGGCCCATGTTCTTCGCCCCTCTGAGCCTTCACGTCATACGTCCACTTCCCAATCTTCTAGGCACGAATCTCACCGCTCCAGAAGCGAGGCATCGACCGCCGTAGTTGCGGAACAGCCTCCTGTGGGAATTTCGGGTGAAGGGGCGCTCAGGCTTGCTCAGTTGAAAAAAGACTTCCCAACCATCTGCTTCGACAACTACATTTTTCCCCCATACTTGAAAAGAATCCCTCCGTCGGCGGAGCAGGTGGTGCATGACTATGTGCACGACTTCTACGCTCAGTATAAAGTATGGTTTAAAGCGGCGGAGAAGGCATCGGAGCTAGCCTTTGAGCGTGGGGCCGCCAACGAAAAGTTACAGGTGGAGTTGGCCCAGAAGAGTCGTATTATCGATGTGCTGAACACCGAGGCCGAATCTTCCAGAAAATCAGAGATGGAAGCCATCAAAAAGGCCGATGAAGCCCAACTCACGATGGATAGAATGAAGCGTGAGCATTACGCCACGGTTGAGGACATGGGCCATCGGAATACTCTGGTCACTGCCGAGAGGGATGCGGCGCTAAAGGAGCTAAATGAGCTCAAATCCAAATTCGCCGAAATCGCCAAGGATAGGGACGATGCAAACAATGCAACCCAGGAGGCGTGCGAACAAGCGGTGATACTCCGGACCGAACGGGATGAGGCAGTGGCCAAAGTTCAAGCGGTCGAGGCGGAGATTGAGGAGAGAGTTCAGCAAGCCGAGGCCAGGCTAGAGGCTGGCATTGAAGATCTGCTTATCACCTACAATGTCAATGTATTGAAGCACAGAAACTTGGCCTGGCTTCAGGATTACCCAGTGCATCTCCGCAGTGCTTGGGAACGATTGGTTGAGGGGGAAGAGGAAGCGCACCCGGACGAATCGGTCGACCGATTCGACTTGAAAACCGGTTGCTAACAGATGAGGAAAAGAGGGTCCTCCATGATGCTATGATCGCTCATGAGAAAGAGATGGTTGGCGGTCGATCTTTGGAGGCCGGAGAAGGGTCAGGCGTTGAGCATCGTGCCACCACTCTTGAAATCACCGCCCCGCCTCCGTCTGAGCCTGTATCTGCGGTTAGCTCACAGACCGTTCCTTTTTACGACCTAGAGCAACCGCGGTTATCACCAATCCGCGAACACGTCTCCGAAGTCGTCCCACCATCAGCGAGCCGAACTGAGGAAGGTATTCTGAACAAATTTCAAGTGCATTTTCGCTAAAACTCTCATTTCGAAGTGATTGTTCTTAACTCCTCTTCTTTATCCAGTGACCAGGACTACCCTGGTGTCTTCGACCCAGGAGCCGAGTCAAGGGCAGAAGGCTATTACTACTGAAACGACTGTCGTGACAACGACAGCGTCTACCGAAGCGGCGCAGGAAAGCTCTTTGTCTCTTGACGAACAAATGGTGAGCGAACTACTCGGTCAACAGGGAGACTTCTCTACGGACTTGCCATTTATCATCAGTGAGCTCCCGACAGCCTCCAGCTCTTTCGTGCAGACCGGAGTTGCCCCCAGCCAGGCCCCATCGACTCGAGATGAAGAAATCTTGGCCGAAATCCACGCTGAATTAGAAGCTGAGGGGCAAAGCGGTAGTGTCGGTGGTGACACTATTCCGTCTTCCGTTGCGGGTCCTATTCCTTCTACTCCTCCGGCGGGAAGCCCTCATTTAGACTCAAGTTCTGAGGAGGACGTAGATATTATGCCCCCGGCCGAAGAGCAGCCACCGGTGAGGAGGTCGTCCAAACGAAGGATTTCCGTTCCTAGTGACTCTGACGACGAACCGCTAATAAGGAAGCCAAGGAAGAAAGAATAGAGCGCCCCCCCCCCCCCCAGCAGATATTTTGGTAGATAGGAACTTGTTCTCGTTTTTTGTTAGTAGGCCGTGTATAGATGCAGGTTCGACCCCTGCTAGTAGGCATTCTTTTTTGGAAGAAGTTATTTGCGTGTAAGTCCTTGTTTTAAGTTAGTTGAAATAAAATTTAGCTTCTTTGTTTCAACTGTCATTTCTTTTGCGCTCAAGTGTTGGTAGTGCCTTGTTTTCAGTCCGGTGCACTTGTGGCGTTTTTACCGTCAAGTGGAGTTCGTTTTTATTCGCCAAGTCTGAGAATCTTGGTCGCAAGTTGTGATCGATGAATAACCGAACTTCGGACATTGTATCACTTTGATTAGCGATTAACACTTAGCTTTTTTGCCCCCTAGTCTCGGGGAATAACATTTACATTTTTGTGGTTGAGTGCGTTCATTGCAAACTTTAAACACATGTCCACATTCTAGGGACTTAAGATAATTTGAGATCGATAATCCGGTTCGCACTCCGGGAACTTGAGAGTTATCGATGCTTGTAACACGGTCCGCACTCCGGGAACTTGGAAATGATGTTCACATTCCAACTCGCACTCTACGAACTCGGAGTTAGTATTAACATTTCAGTTCGCACTACGGGAACTTTAACTTGGTGTTCTGCTCCAATTCACACGCCAAGAACTTGGATAAAACATGTATGTTTGGGTTCGCACTTCAGGAACCCGAAATTGATGTTTGTACTCCAACCCGCGCTTCGAGAATCTGGAGTTAGCACGAATGCTCCGGTTCGCGCTCCGGGAACCTGTAACTTATGTGTATACTCCAATTCATGCTTTGGGAGCTTGGAGTCCGTTCGCACTCTGGGAACGAATTGTTTAATGTTTATACTCCAATTCGCGCTCCGGGAATTCGGAGTCCGCTCGCGCTCTGGGAGCGAGTTGTTTAATGTTTATACTCCAATTCGCACTCCGGGAATTTGGATTCCGCTCGCACTCTGGGAGCGAATTGTTTAATGTTTATACTCCAATTCGCACTCCGAGAATTTAGAGTCCGCTCGCGCTCTGTGAGCGAATTGTTTAATGTTTATACTCCAATTCACACTCCGGGAATTTGGAGTCCGCTCGCGCTCTGGGAGCGAATTGTTTAATGTTTATACTCCAATTCACACTCCGGGAATTTGGAGTCCGTTCGCACTCTGGGAGCGAATTGTTTAATGTTTATACTCCAATTCACACTCCGGGAATTTGGAGTCCGCTCGCGCTCTAGGAGCGAATTGTTTAATGTTTATACTCCAATTCACACTCCGGGAAGTTGGAGTCTGTTCGCGCTCCGGGAACGAATTGTTTAATGTTTATACTCCAATTCGCACTCCGGGAATTCGGAGTTAAAGGAGGGATTGTCGTATATCAATCCTTGTAAATATTCATATGGTGTCCTGCCCCCGAGCTCGGGTTTCACTTAGCGAGTGACCAGTCATATCGCAGCCACTCTCTATTTGAATAAATCCCACCGCACGATGGAACTTAGCCCTCCGTGCGTCGTGATATTGTACGTCACACTCAATAAATCACAGCTTTGGCTCGAAGAGATGGCATTTTATTGCTGAAACGAGAAAATATGGCAAAGTCAGTTGCCTTATTACAAATTCAAATCTCGGAATGCTAAAGTAAAATGCAAAAGAGCAAATTGGCAGAAAAAGTAAAGTCTTTCATGTGTAGTAACGATGAAGACTCTCGCTATTCCAAGCCCTCGGCAAGGTGAGACCGTCAATGGTCGATAATTTGAACGTGCCATCTCCGAGCTTTTGTGAAATCACGTACGGCCCTTCCCAAGTTGGCTTCATGTGCGAAGGAACCGGATAAACTCTTTTGAGCACGAGATCGCCGAGTTCAAAGGTTCGCGGGCGGACCTTGGCATTGAATATTCGGGCGACTCAACTCCGATATGCGGCTGCCCTCAAATCAGCCTCTTCACGCCTCTCATCCAGTAAATCCAGAGATTGGGCAAGTAATATGGCATTTGTCTTCGGATCATAATACGTCGCACGATGAGAGCGCACTTCCAATTCGACTGGAATAACGGCCTCTGAGTCATACGATAGAGAAAACAGAGTATGACCAGTTGCAGTTTTGTGAGTTGTTCGATAGGCCCATAACGCCATAGGGAGTTCGTCGACCCACTTGCCTCCGGCCTTTTCTAGTCGTTTCTTCAGAATGGACTTTATAACTTTATTAACAGCTTCGACCTGACCATTTGCTTGAGGGTGTGCCACTGCAAAAAACTTCTTATGTATGCGAAATCGTTGGCAGAAATTTTTGAACTCGGTACTGTTGAATTGGGCTCCATTATCGGTGATGATGATATGCAGGAGACCGAATCGGTAGATGATATTGCGCACTACGAAGTTATCACTTTCTTTGTTGTAATCGTTGCCAGAGGCTCAGCTTCGGCCCATTTAGTGAAGTAATCAACCGCGACGATGGCGTATTTCGCGCCACCTTTGGCCAGAGGCAATGATCCAATTATATCGATTCCCCATACCGCGATGGCCAGGGGCTAACCATTTGGGTTATTTCGGTAGGTGGAGCTCTAGGAATCCGAGCATGTTTCTGGCATTTGTCACATTTTCTGGCGTAGTCTGATGCATCTCGATTAACGGTAGACCAGTAATATCCATATCGGAGTACCTTCTTGGCGAGTGCCTGCCCCCCAGTGTGATCGCCACATTCTCCCTCGTGTACATCGTGTAACACTCGCTTGATTTCATCGTGTGCGATACATCGGAGTAGGGGGACAGAATACCCTCTTCTGTACATAACTCTGTTTTGAATGACAAACCGTGAGGCTTTTCGAAGGACCTGCCTCTTCTCACTCCTGCGCTCAGGCAGTGTCCCATGTTCAATGTAATCTCGATAGGGGGTCATCTACGACTCCCTATTCGTGGTAGCCTCGAATGCATGGATGACCTCACTTTGATCAATGCTCGGAGAAGGTAGGGTTTCAACGGGAACAAGCCCCAACTGTTGGGCTTCGCCCGTACTTGCCAACTTCGCTAATGAATCGGCCTTCTGATTGTGCTCCCGGGGGATATAGAAAATGGCATAGTAATCGAAACGATCAAGAATTTCCCTGACTCGAGATAAGTAAGCAGCTAATCTTCGATCCTTAGCTTGATATTCACCTCGGACTTGGCATACGATTAATTGGGAGTCACAATAAATCTCTACAGCGACAATTCTCAGGTCGTGGGCCAGCTTCAACCCAGTGAGTAAAGCTTTATATTCAGCCTCATTATTAGTTGCACGGAACTCGAACTTTAGGGCGTAGCATATAGATCGGCCTTCAGGGGTTTCAAGCACTACCCCTGCTCCCGAACACCGTTCATTGGATGCACCGTCAGTATATAACTTCCATATGTGTTTAGGAGGTTCGCTACTCTCAGGTAATTCCTCGGGTACAGTGAATTCAGCAACGAAATATGCTAGAACTTGACCATGTATGGCCCTTCTCGGAGTATAAGTAATGTCAAACTGGCTCAATTCGATATTCCATTTTAGTAGCCTACCAGACGTCTCAGGCTGCGTGAGGACCTGTCGTAACGGCTGGTCGGTGTACACGGTGATAGGATGAGCCTGGAAATATGGACGGAGCTTTCTCGGGGCAATGACTAGGCAATATGCCAACTTTTCCAGCTTGGGATAGTTCCTCTCGGCTCCGGTCAACCGTTTACTTACGTAATATACCAGTTTTTGCACTCGGTCTTCCTCCCGGACTAATGCTGCACTGATTGCGCTTTCAGATACCGCCAAGTAGAGATATAATTGCTCGTGATCAACAGGCTTCGAAAGAATCGGCGGTGTAGAAAGATGTTGAACCAGTGACTGAAATGCACCTTCACATTCTACGGTCCATTCGAAGTTTCGTTTCCCTTTTCGGATTAGATCGAAGAAAGGGATGCATTTGTCAGTTTACTTCGAGATGAACCTACTCAATGCTGCGACTTTCCCATTGAGACTCTGGACCTGCTTTATGGTCCTTGGAGTTTGAAGATTCCTGATGGCCCAGATCTTTTCAGGGTTAGCCTCTATCCCTCGGGCGTTGACGATGAACCCAAGGAATTTTCCGGACGCAACTCCAAAATGGCATTTTAGCGGATTGAGCTTCATCCCATATCTCCGGAGGATATCAAACATTGATCCTAAGTCCTTTACGTGATCAACAGAATGCCGCAACTTTACTAACATGTCATCTACATAAACTTCCATGGTCTTCCCGATCTGGTCGGAAAACATCCGGTTAACCAAACGTTGATAGGTTGCGCCGGCATTCTTTAACCTAAAAGGAATGACTTTGTAGCAGTATAGTCCCAGATCAATCACAAAGCTCGTATGTTCTTGGTCAGGCACATGCATGGGTATTTGATTGTAGCCCGAGTAAGCATCCATAAAGGATAATAATTCGTGTCCGGCGGTTGAATCAACAAGCTGATCGATTCGAGGAAGTGGAAAATTGTCCTTCGGGCAAGCCTTGTTCAAGTCAGAATAATCGATACACGTTCTCCATTTCCCGTTCGGTTTCCGGACAAGTACCGGGTTTGACACCCACTCCGGGTATAAAGCATCTCTAATGAACCCATTTGTCTTCAACTTATCGACCTCCTCCTTAAGGGCGGCAGAACTCTCTGGATCCATACCACGCCTTTTCTGTTTGACCGGGATATACCGCGGGACAATGTTTAAAGTGTGGCTCGCGATGTCCGGCGAGATCCCACACATGTCAGAATGCGTCCAGGCGAACACGTCAAGATTCGCCCGGAGAAATTCAACCAATTCCTGTTGTGCCCCCCGGCTCAATTGAGACCCAATTTTTAACATTCTCGAATCATCGCCATCATCATCGATCGGGACATTGATAGTTAGTTCAGCCGGAGAAGCGTGACTTTCTATAGATTCCCCATTGTTGTCGTTGTCCCTTGGGTCAAGGTCTTTTTGGAATTGGTTGTGGTGCCCGGGCCGAGGCCCAAGCACCAATTGTCAATCATCGGCAGAACGGACGCAGAGAGATTCCTCTACGCCCTTCCCTTTCTCCCTTCGCTGCGCCTCTCGCAGCTCCGCAACATAACAGGCTCTTCCAGCAGCCTGATCTCCATGAATCACACCGATACCACAATCGGTAGGAAATTTCAAAGTCAAACACCATGCGGTGATTGCCGTCCGAAATTCAGCAAGGGCCGGTCGGCCCAGAAACGCGTTGTATGGTGAATGTATGTCCAAAACAAAAAATTGTAACATGCGTACTCTCCTGCACTTACCGATCCCCAACTCCACAGGTAACTCCACAACCCCCGTGGGTATATTAGCACTTCCATCGAAACCGTGAATCCTGGACTGACAGGGCTTCAGATCTTTGGCTTCCATCTTCATCTGATCATAAGCTCTCTTGAACAAAATATTGACTGAACTCCCACTATCCACCAGTATCCTCTTCATCCAAGCAGGACCAACCTGGGCGGATATAACAAGTGGGTCGATAGTCGGGGCTTCGACCTTGTCTGCATCACGGTTCCGGAACACGATGTCATTTGTCATCGTCTTTTGTTGTTTTGCTGGAGCCCCTTCGTCATAACTACTGCAACATTCGAAATCCATATGCCTAACCGAGCTAGCATATGACTCCATCTCTTTCCAACTCCTATCCGCCGGATGAGGACCACCACTGACGGTGTTTATCACTAGCCTTCCGCCCGTTCGGGCGGGTTCTTCCTGCCTTGGCTGATTTTGCCGATTGTTCTGGTTTGACGGACCCGCACCGCCAGACTGCGGCGCCCGTACAAACTGGTCCAACTTCCTTTCCCTGATCAACTTCTCAATCAAATCCTGCAAGTGTCTGTATTCGTTGGTATTGTGGCTGTAACTGTCGTGAAATCTACAAAACTTGCTCGTTTGAATCTGTCTCTCCGACGACGGCTTCGGAGTAGGCTTCTTGTATTGCATGGCATTACAAGTTTGTAGATATACGTTCTCCAACGATGTATTCAGCGGAGTATAATTGTCGAACATAGGGGCCCTACACCTCGGCCCACGGTTCTGATCCCGTTTCCTGCTCTGATTCCCATTATTCTTCGGTTATGATTGTTTGTTCTGGATATTTAGCTGCACTTTCCCAGAACTCTCTCCCGATTGTTCAACAGCCACATTACTTTGAATCCCCTCTCCACTGGGTCCTGCGTCGTCCTGTTTCCTAGACTGCTTCGCGTCCTCACGCCTCAAGAACTGGGCGGCTTTGGAGTAGAAGCGATCCAACGACGCAGGAGGTTTTCCTGCTAACCAATTTCCAAAATGTGAATCAGGGTCAATCCCTTTCATCAATGCCATCAGAATCGAGTTATCATTAGGATTGGTGATTTCCACACAAGCTTTATGGAATCTCTCCAAGTAGTGTCTAAGAGTTTCTCCTGGAGCTTGGGTAACACTAGAAAAAGTGTTGACGTCCTTAGGCCTTGCAACATGCATGCGGAACTGTTCCACGAGCTTCCTGGCCAGCTGATTGAACGAAGAGATAGAACGGGGTGGCAATCGCGTGAACCACATCGTAGCAATGCCCCCCCAAAGAGATAGGAAAGCTCCTACACTTGACCGCTCGTCTGCTCTAGCGGCGCTCATGGACCATTCATACTTCAATATGTGTTGATTGGGGTCCGAGTTTCCCTCGTACATCGGTAACGTGGGCATCCTAAATCGCCGAGGGGGTTCGGCATACAGAATCTTGTCTGTGAATGGGGTGTGACTCCGGGAGATTCCCCAGTCGTCATTAGTAAACCCCTGACTTTCATGGATCATCTGCCTGATCATTTCCGGAAGATTCGTTACAGCTGCGTTCTGGGCATGTCGAGCCAAGGTGTGGTCGGGTTCCACAACGCGGGACTGGACCGGATGCTGTCGACGGTCCAGATCTCGCCTCCTCGGTTCGACATCTTCTAGTACATACGGCTCAGGAGTTTGCCGTCGTCAGTGGTGGTTCTGATCTGACAAAGTATGGATGTCAACCCCTGGCTCCGTAGCAATGGTTGCAGGACGGTTGTCGGTGGTGTGTTGAGGAATAGTGCCTCCCCGGGAGGAAGGTCCTGTATGGAAGCTTGCAGATGACCGACTCGTAGTTGCCCAACCGTTAATGCCGGAAGGTCTCCGGTAGCCTGTGCATAATTCCCCTCCATTCGGGGTCGTGAAGGTCGGTGATGATAATTGGTGGAAGCCGAACTCTCCGTGGAAGACTGGGATGCATAATCCCTCCTAGACCGCCTACGCTTATGACTGTGTAGCTGGCGGGTTAATTCAGCATTAGCGCGTAGTTGCTCCGTCAACTGTTGCCGACTTTGGGTCAGCTCTTGGAGCAACGTTTGAAACTCTTGCCTCGTTACCGGTCCGGATGACTCCGAAGGCCCGGCGACGTCCTGAGTAGATGGTAGCTGTGCGGGATCTGGCCTATCCCGGCCTTCTTGGTTACCAAGGTTAGAAGTGGTTCTAGTACTCACCATTGTGAATAGTAAGATTCTTTCCTAGACTTTTATCAAGTCTGAATAGAACGGAAGGAATCTGAGCTTGAGATTCGGATCTTTCTCTTAGATTTATGCAATCCGGTATCGATGACAGTTCCGAGGAGCAGGAGAAAATCTGGATTTTCTAAGTGAAAGCACCAAAGTGTTTGCACCAAAATTGGGCACAACACTCGTCGGAAGTTTTCGAAGAGATAATAAATGAAGAGTGCAAATTAAAACAGAGGATTATCTAACAAAAACTCCAAATAGCATGTAAAATAAGCGCGTAGACAAGCAATTTATAGTGGTTCGGCGTATTGCCTACGTCCACTGTGAAGTTTTTATCCTTTTATTGCTTTCTTTCAATGATTACAAGTCGGTACAGCAAACAACAGTGAATTACAGTCAGGAATTCGAATTTAACAGCAATTTTATAATATCAAACGATGGAGATTTCAATCCGGCAGAGTCTGGGTGCTTCAGAATCCAAAGTCCCTTCTCTGTTGGCCCTGGGGCTCTATTTATAGGCGTAGCCTGCTGATATTTCGCTGAAAACTCGAGAGACCACTTTTGGCACGTGAGGGGGCCCACACGCACGGTCTCAGGAAGTTTGGGCCCACTTTGGCATCGGTTTGAACTCCATTCGAACCGATCTAGAAATCATCCAATCGAGGTGAAATTTGGCGTGGACATTCATCAACATGTGTGCAAGCTTCTGTGAAAATTTCATGGCATTTGGATCAGCAGAATGGGAGATATGATGGATTCGAAATGGGGTTCATTGCGTGGCTGTTTGATTCGAAACCATGCTTTCGAACCGATGGTTTCGAACCCATCATGGCACGTGTCTTCGTGGCGACGTGGAGCGCAAACTTCGAACCAACCCGGTCTTCACTCCGAGTTGACCGCTTTGACTCCATAAATCTCGACGAATTCGAACCGATGGAAGACACATCATCATGATTGGTTGACCCAGTGGATTCGAATGAGGCTACATAGGATGGGTTCGTACTTGGCATCACGGATGGTTTCGAACAACGTCTTATGATGGAATCGAACAAGTATGCTTGTTTGGATTCGAACAAGGCTTTGTGGTGGGTTCGAAACAGCTACTCTTCGACGGTTTCGAGGCCCATTGTTATGAACCTGGTAGATTCGAACCTGATGGGTTCGAAGGTGATGGTTTCGAACCTAATGGGTTCGAAGGTGATGGTTTCGAACCTGATGGGTTCGAATCTCAGGCCTCTTCTTTCAAGTTGAATCGATCATAATTTGAGCGTATGAACTCGGATTGACTTGAAACTTGAAACGCTGATTCCTATGGTCTTTCTTGCCGTGTCCTATCAATTGTGGCTCAATCTGGTCTTGGATAAAATTCAGTGACATCCATAGCGAGACGAAGTATGGCCGGTCTCTGAGACGAACCGTTCTCCGTTTCTGATCGATCTTTTGGTATCGCGGCTTTGCCAAAAAGCGGGATAACAGTCCAAACCTGCTTCTTCTGTTTCCTCCTACAGGCCTATCTCCTGCTGCAATGTGGTATATAAGTGCATTTCTAAGATAATTGCTACGAGGCTTGTTACTGTTTTGCAAAGAATCATTTCCAACAACCAAGTAGCTTTCTTGCCTAATAGAAATATACTTGACAACATTATGCTAGCCCATGAACTTTTAAAGGGTTACCGCTGTGTTAATGCTACTCCGCGAGCAATGCTAAAGCTTGATCTATTGAAGGCTTATGATTCTATTCAGTGGAAGTCAATTGTTAGGATAATGTCTCTCTTGGGCTTTCCTAAAGTTTTTGTTGCTTGGATTTATGAGTGTATATCATCTCTCTCCTACTCTCTGATAATCAATGGTAAAAGCTTTGGCATTTTTGTTTCTAAGTAGGGTATAAGGCAGGGGGATCCTCTCTCTTCCTATATTTTCATCATGGTTATGGAAGTTTTCACTTGTATTTTAAGACCTTTGTTTCATAACAAGCAAATACATTACCACCCCACATGCAAAGACCTTTAGATAACTTCCCTCCTCTTTGCTGATGACATCGTGATTTTCTCTAAGCCCAATCTGCAATCCATTGACTGTATTAAAAGTGCTCTACATAAATTCTACTTGATGACTGGCCTAAAGCTTAATCTCAATTAATCAAGTATTTTGTTCTCTAGGTTATCTAGCTTCCAGGAATTGAATCTTACCACCTTTGCTGGTATGCAGTCTATGGCATCTGACATGAATTATCTTGGGCTTCCATTATGTTCCTCTAGGGTTACTCATGCAAATTGTTTACCGCTGTATGAAAAAATAACTGCTGTCATGGATTGTTGGGCTAACAGTTTCCTGTCTCAAGCTGGTAGATGGGTTCTTGTTCAATCTGTCAGCTTCTCATTAATGGTTTATTGGGCTATGGCTTTCATTCTTCCAATTAAGCTTTTGAAAATGGTTAGAAGAGCAATGATGAGATTTTTTTGGTTTAGTACCATTCATATGAGGAAAGTCCTACCATGTTCTTACTTAAACTTTGAGAAGCCTAAAAGCAAAGGGTGGTTGGGTTTGCATAGTACTGAGGTTTGGAACAAAGCTGCATACAGTCATCATTTCAGTGCTTTGATACAAAAGCAAGACACATTATGGGTGAGATGGACTCTCAGGTATAACATTGGAACTAAAAATTTCTGGCTAATGGAGGTTCCTCAATCTTGTAGTTGGATATGGAGGAGTATTTTAAAGTTAAGATTCATTTTCAAGCCTTATGTTCAAATTAAACTTTCTGAAGCAAGCTTGTGCAAGTTTTGGTCTGATCCATGGTTAAGCAAAGGAATAATTCTTGATCAAATATTCTCATCACAGCAGAAGTTTCAATCTGGCATTGGTAACAATGCTCTGGAAGTTGATCACTTAGTTAATGGTAAGCTTGTGCTGCCATTTTCTAGTAACCTGATTGTCAGAACATTTTGGAGCATTTATGAAACAGGCTTTTATGATTCTTATGAGCATGACACAGTTCTGTGGAATGGCCAGGCTCATTCCATTTCCAGTGTTTATGAGGCCTTACATGGTCTGGACTCTATGCCAAAATGTAGGTGGAGGAAGGTGACTTGGTCTGCTGTCTCTGGTAGCAGTGACAACCTTATGTTCTGGAAGGTGACTAATAATGCTCTTATGACAAGAGACAAGCTGATTTGATATGGTGTGTCTGTGCTTCCCTTTTGTGAGTTATGTAATCATCAATGTCAGAGTGTTTTGCACTTATTCTTTGATTGTCCTTTCATTCTTTATATCTGGACCAAAATGATAAGTAGTTTACAGAGGGTAGTTCATACTCCTATCACAAGCAATCAATATAACTTTATTGAAAGTGCTACTATGTGGAGGGATGACAAATAGCAATATTTTTTCTTCACTTTGAAAAAGCTTATGATGGTCATTTGGAAGGAAAGAAACAAGAGGTGTTTTGATGGAATTTGCAGAAGCAAGGAAATAGTTTGGTCTGTTTTAAGGAATGATATTCTGATGGGGTTGAGGGTCAGTGCGCACATGTTTCTTGATAATCAGTTTGAGCCATGGATTCCATAGTTCATTTCTTGGTTTGGCATTTCCCTTTTGTTGTTATGGTTGTCTCTTGTGTGGTCTGTGTTTTTTCCTCTTCCTTTTTCTTTCCCATGGTATGTTTTCTCTTGCTCTGTAATTTCTTCTATCTTTAATAAAACTAGTAGGGGCCCAGTTTAACCCATCTTAATCTGCAAAAAAAAAAAATAACCATATACTTATCTCTAGAGTATAAGTATATTCACAGATATTTCACTTTCAAAACTTGGAAACTTTTCCATATACTTATACAATAGTGTAGTATATTCACAAAATATTTAAGGAAGATATCTACTTTCCAAAATCTTATTAAATGGATCAAAACGAATGTTATTAAAATAGAGATAATAATAACCCAAAATAATATTCCTTTTTATAAACCTCTTTTTTATTTATCAATGTCTCCTTTACAAATATCCAAATTCCTTTATAAAACTTCTTTCATAAATCTCCAAGTTTATATATAAAACTTTGTTTATAAATCTTCAAAATCATTTATAAAACTCCCTTTTTATAAATCTCAAAAATCTATTCATAAAATAACCTTTCATAAATCTCTAATTCAATTTATAAAATACTCCATTATAAATATCGAAAACCTATAGGTAAAACTTTCACTTTTTAAAATGCTAAACCATTTATAAACGTTTTTTTTCTAAAATCATTCAAAACCCAACTTCGTTGCAAATTCCAAACTTCTTTCAAATTTATAAACTCCTTTAAATAAATCCTTTTTATAAAAAAAATCCTTTTATAAAAAATTTATTATTTAATTAATAAGTAAAACTTTAACCTCATAAAGATAAATTTTAACATTTTTAAACAATAGAATAATAAAATTTTAAGAAACATTAAATAATATGATATTAATTTTTAAAACATTTTATTAAATATAATAAAATAACTTTAAACAACTTTCAAAATATAATTAATTAATTTTCAAGCAACATTACTAATAAAAAATTAACTAGCTTTAAAAAATCAATATTCAAAATTTTATTATCTTTAAATAACTTAATAAGTGATTAATCATCTTTAAACAACATTAATAAGATAATTGATTTTTTAGACATTATAAATATAATATTTAACTTTACTAAAGAAATAATTTTACAAATCACTTCGTAAAATAGAAATTAAAAAATCACTTTATTTAAAATAATAATAAATAAAACATTTTACTTCAAATTATAAAATTTGAAGTTAGTTTAAAACAATAACTTTTCTAATCCAGAAAGAGGCTTAGGCACCCCAATGATACTTAAATGAGCTACCATTAAATTTAATTTAACTTCCGAAGTTAAATCACAAGTATTTACATTAACATGCATAGATGTAAATCATATCCAAAATAACAATCAATTGTTAATCACATCATCTATCCAACAAATCAACTTACACTTAAATAAATGTAAAATGTTTATATAATAGCAGAACGGAGATTTATTCTGCTAATAAATTGCCATTCAAAATAAACTCTTCTGTTTATTTTTAGATGGTGTTTATTTGAACAAATAGATAACACCAAAGAAGTATGCTTAAATTAACTACGTTATTATTTAACAACGTATATTAGTTCAGTATTATTTTATCACTTTATGTTCATTCCCATTTTCAAAAGTGATAATTTATCCAAACCAAATAACAGCAAATTCAACATCCAAGCAGACATTAAATAATTTTATCTATTATATAACATACGGATTAACCAAAAAGGTGATTTTAAGTCACCAAAATTCCAGTTATCGCCGAAGCATTCTGGTTCCGTCTAAAATCGAACGTCATTTGATTTTTGCTAGAATTCCACAAGCTCCAAATGCCAATCCAATTCCAGTACGAATCCAATACGACTAACTGCGTTCGATTTGGAACTTGAATGAACAAGTTATGATTTTAATAAGATTTCAAATTAGATAATATAATTAATCCTTTAATTACACCACTAATTTCTAACTAACCTTAACCTGCTTCATTTCCAAAGCGTGGCCACAAAATCGACCTTCAATCATCTCCAAACTGACGCCGCCGCAAGCCACCTTCGTCCACTATGCCTCCACTACCGCCATCCCATGCCTCGATATCCCTTATGGCACAACCTCCGATGAAATCCATACCCTAAAGATCGAAAATGAGCATGACAACCCACCATCGTTCATCTTGATTAAGTCACTCCCACAGCCGACGAGAGTCCGCCGTGCCACCACCAAATGAAATCCCTCCTCTACGCCGGCCCATGCCACAAGCCTCTCCCTCCAACTCGCTAGCATTGCCAAGAACGTGGCCAAAAACCTTAATGCATAGCGCACAAATTGCCATCGCCTCGTGCTCAATCAAACCGCCTAACCCAGTCATCTCATCTAGAGGAACAATACTCTAGTTTAGATCGAGGCCTAATTCTTCCTTTGATGGCCAAAGAGAACACGGGCCATTGGATGAAGAGGAAGATAAAACAATGGCTATGGTTTCTCATTAGGGTTTTGGAAAAGAACGAGCGGTGAGGGTCTTGTATAGAAATCTAATTGACACAATTCACGCCCCCTAAACACACAAACTCCAACCGAGATGTGCTTGCTGCCATTCCTAGCTAAATACCCCTATTTCGAACTCAATGGAATTATTTTTGAAACATAATTCTATCATATATAGAAGTTAGCTTTTACAATAAAATTATGTTATATTTTAATTCCTGAAATTAATTGCTATGCGTTTCGAACTCGCACGACCACATAATACGTCCAACTGCCACGAAACTCATCAGCGTACAATAATTTATTATTCTAGATCCAATGACATTAGTTTCATCAAAATTCGAGACAACGCTCCAAAATAATAATTTCACACGTTAATTAAAAGGTATTATTATTATTATCAAAATTCCAGTTCTGTAAAATCACCAAAACATCGTTATTGTTTATAAATTAAAAGGAGTTAAATAAAACCAATAAATCCATTTAAAAATTCAAAGTCTGGATATTCTAAATCATTATTCAAATAATAAGTCCACAATTCTAATATTTAAATCACCATTTAAATATAAAGTTCACAATTCAATTATTTATATAATCTCTATATTTGAATTCAAGTTTAACCCTTTGATAACCAATTATTCAAATATTTAAAACAAATTAAATATGTAAATCCAATGACCAAAATTCTAAGTTGTTACAAAGAATATGTATATACATTATATGTGCATTTTCATACACACACAAACATGCATATATACATTGATACACACACACATTGATATATATATATATAATAAAAAAAATTGCTTAAAAAATATATAAACAACAAAGGCATATATAGATGGAAGCATTAACTATGCACATTTCTTATATGTTGCACTTACACAATATACACTGTGGGTATATTTGGATTTACTCACATTTCATGTTATGTTTAAATCGATCATCAATAACATTCAACGAATTAACAATCTAATAGAGATGGAAATGAAAGGATTCTCTATCCATGTATGTAACGATACACCTTTTCGATATCCAAGCATCGACACCAATACATCTACGGTATCCATATGCAAAGCACCTTAGTGCTAGAAAGAACGATTGTTAAAGTAAAAAGAAAAAGAACATAACATCAGAATCTCACAAATGGGACGATGATATATAATATTCAAAAAGATAGTACAAAGGGTTACTCCAAGATACAGAGTAATTTCAAAGTTGTAAAACCTAAGTGCTATCTTTAGCCTGGACAATTATAACTGTCTGTCCTCACAATGCTGATATCTACATAAAAATAGTGCAAGGAAAATACAAATAGGTGGATAGATGGAAGCCTCCAGCTTGTCTCCTAAAGCTTTGAATCTTTAGCGAATCCTGCATTACTTTGCCTGCTCAAAAGGGTACCTAAGGATTTAAGGAAAAAACAAAATCACAAATCAAATATAAATCTAGTATGAGAAACTCAAGAAACATGCGTTCGTATAATAGTAACTTTTCAGACCGTTTGAATCACCGTAATGGTTTTCCCCTCAAAAAATGAAACCATCTGGTAAGTAAATACAGCAATACAATAGATAGCATTTATGATGTAGAATATAATTAGAATATAGTTGTGCTATTTGCATCTCACAACATAACAATATTAGAAGCACGTCTAAAAATGCCAAGGTTCGTTCACATATGGATTTTCCATCAGAGACATCCCTAGAAATACTGAGGTCCTCCTCCTGACAAGGATCAAAAAGTACCTTCTAAAGCGACATTTATCTCTAGATAAAATATACCATAAAGGTAGCATAACTAGTACATACCTAAACACATGATACTGAATGAACTCTCGCTAGCAACATTGACAAGCATCTCTAGATATGGAGTTGGTATATCTTTGGGTTAGCTAAACCTACTAGCTATGCATCCTACTATTTTTTCTATCATTTCCAATGGTAAAGTCACATTCAGCATCTCACACATGAGTCTTTATCACTTGAGCAGATCTCGAATCTCTCCATGGATTCCAACATAAGTCATCCAATGAATGCTAACCTGACATCTCTCTTAGACTTAAACTTAGCATAGATAGTTCAACTCTATAACATTTGTCCAAAATGTTAACACTAACCTCTCCCGTGGATTTAACCTTATGATAGATAGTTCAACTCTATAATTCCACACTACAACCACTTTCAAACATAGAACTCATATACCAGTTCTAAAGTGGATTTTTGTAAGTAATACAAAATATACTTATCCAATCCAGAAATCTTCAAAAATCAACGAATTTCTGATTAACTGAATTCTAGTCCTTTTAAAAGTTAGCAAATAACATAACAGAGTCCTCCTTAGAGGATCTCGCATATATATATATATATATATATATATATATATATATATATATATATATATATATATATATATCCTTAAAGCAAGAGACGTTTCATACCAATGAGTTCTCCATGGGGGAGCTTAAACCATACGAAGCCGTGAAACTTTTATATACTTCTTAAGTTATTTTGGTCAAGTTCGATAGTCAAATAATTGATTGTCTAGCATTAAAAAAGATCGTATATGGAAGTCAAGCCTCAGATACTTACTACTATTTCGACCTTCTCAAATTACTTTATCCCTCGGTCAAGAGTAAAGCCAGGTTGGTTAGAGCACTGGTTGCATCTAAGCCCTACCTTGACACCTTATTCTTAACCCTCACGGATAGAACAAGTCTACTTTTTTGGCTATCAGTGCTAAGTACAGGAGTAAATACTTTCCATAGATGAATAAGCACACAGAAAACACGATCAGATCACATAAAAAACTTATAATCCCATTTTTCAAATAATAATGCTTGTATATAATTTAAAAACCTTTAAATATGATATATATATATATATATATATATATGTATAATAATTTATTTCTAAAGCTAATATAGCCACTAAAATTCTAAAACAATTTGTAGGACAAAACGTTACATAAACCCTTTAATACTTTAATGATATATTTAACTATCTTTATAAAATTATATACACATAAAATTACTTGTAAAATACTTATAAATATGTTATAAATATCCATATAAAATATTACTTAAAAGTAACTGATTTAAAATTTATTAAAAAACATGTTTTATTATAATAAAACCATTTTCTTTAATAACTCAAAAATAATTATAAAAAAATATATTTAAACCTAAAACCAGTTTTAAAACACTCAGATATACGTTACTAAATAAATCGAAAAAGATTTAAGAAAAATACTTTATTTGAATTTCATTTTTAAACCCCTTAAAGTCTTAAACAACATACAATAGCATATAGCAAAACTGTTGTCAAAAGTTCAGAAATGCCCAAAAAGTGTTGTGGTTTCATATTTTGTAAAGAAAGCAAATTTTAAATGCCCATATTGGCCAGTTTTCCATTGGCTACTAATTGATTTAAAATATAATTTTTTACAGTAGTTAATATACTCATAGGACATCATGAAAATGCCAAGAAACCCGTAAGGATGTCTATAAAATATTATAGAAATTCATCGGAACAATGGATTTCAAAGTGCTTCTATAGCGACCTTTCTTTATACAAACCATTCCACATTCAATCCAAAGCCAAACACAATCCAACCATATATACATAATGTCAAGGTCATATCACATGTTATAGAAGGTTATAGAAGTGATAGTACACAATATAGAGTTGTCATTTGCTTTTAGAAGCAAGTATGGTCCAGACATATAATTAATGACTTTACTAAAGTTCAGCGAGTATATTACATAATTTATGTACTATCAAATGGTGTGTTGACTCGCTCTTTTCCAATTCTACAACCAAACAAAACATCTACCTCAACAGCACTTCCTACCTCAACCAAAATAAGCTCCAAAATCCTTCCTTGCTTCAAAAATGCTCACGGCCTAGGCAAGAAATGCCCAAAATAGCTCACAACCTACGGTTAGGTGTGTGCTCCAATCTTTCAAGTTTTGAGTTGCTAATCCTTGTTTCTATGTTATGTTAGGCCTATATCATGAGTTTAGAGAATTTCCTATAATTTTTAGAATGTTGGTATGAACCAGAGGAGGGCGAGGAGTATAATTTTCTATGGTGAACAATTACAAACCTATTTCCTAAACACTTAAGGATTTAAATAGACATTCCCAAGGAGATACCATCCACCTTTTACCCTCTATGTAAGTTCACCAAGCAGCCTTCCCCTCATATGCCTTGTTTTACACCTCATAGCTTCATAAAATATCTTCCAACAAATACCTCTTTCAAAATATCTCCCCCTTACAGCACCCATGACATCATCAAAGTGGTTAATTAATCTTAATCCTCTAAATATTTTTATTTTCCAATTAATTACACATTAATATTCCAAGTAAGCTCAAAAAGTGCAAACAACTTATATTAAGTAAAAAGCTGTTTATCGATTAAATGATTTTCGATCATATTATCGATATTTCTTCAAAGTATTTATTTTTGTAAACAAGTTTCCCATCATGTTATATTAATTAAAAGGAGTTTAACAAAGTTATTAAATTAATTTTATAACAATTTACCTTATTTCAAATGTTCAGATATTCAAAGACAAAGTGTTTAAAATTATGGGTCACTACAATACAAAGCCATTTCTTCCCTTAATTGATTGCATAAGGTTTAGAGAAAGAAACAAAAGGTTTCCTTCTATAAATTAGCTTCAATAATAATTGTTACACATATGGGTGTATTTGGTACACTCATACATTAATTTTATATCAAACTTAAACTCTTTTAACTAATTAAATAAAATAATAATTTTATTTAAAAATATTTTTTAAATTAGATCTAAAATCGCTTTAGACTTCATAGGCCCAATAGATCTAAAGTAGCAAAAAAAATTGAAATATATCCATTTCACTTGATGCTAACTGGCCTGGTTCCAACATCTATAATGCATTTCAAAATTATGTCATTTTACTTCAAATGCCGTCATTTGAAAATTTCTATAATCTTTCATAGAATCCCCTCCATTTCCTTATAATATTTACATTTAATACTATATATCAATATTACTCACGTAATCTTAGAACTATTTGAATATATTCAATAAACCATTATTCGTTAATTTGTCCAATAAATAATAAAAACATAAAAAATTCAGTATTTATACCATATTCTTATTAACAAAAACAATAGAAAAGTCATCTAGATGTATAAATACATCAATCATATAACATAATTATATACATAAGTAAGAATTACGAATTTAATTTACAATTAATTTATACCAATATATTAATGCATTACATTTTTTTTAATGTTTAAGTACCTACATTTTGAAATTTTTAAAGTTGTTTACAAAACCCACATTGATATCACCTAGTGTACATTTAAGTCGATATATTCTAATTTATGTATCTTGATTTTAAATCACTCGAATAAATTCTATTAACAAATATTAGGTATAATAAATCATAAAATATGAAAGTTTAAATATGAATACCATATTCACATTAACAAAAGCAGAAATTTAATTTAATAAAGCTATATGAATCATATAACATAATGCATAAATATTATTAAAAAATTAATTAATTATTAATTTATTTGAATAAATTATTCATACATTGCATTGTAAAATTCTGTTTTTAGCTCATATACTTAAAATTTAAAATTTCCACAATTATTTACAACCTTCTTTGTTTCCTAATATTATACATTTAAATCCATGCAGTTAAATTACTTAGGAAATCTCAATTTAAAATATTTAAATAATCCTGATAAATAGTTAATCAATTCTTCTGATAAATCCAAAAATTTTGTGTCAAATTACACATATACAAATGGTAAACTATTTTTTCTATTCAACTATAAAAAAACACATTAATATATACATAGATAATAACGATAAGGTTAATGTAAATCAATTTATCCCAAAATTTTAACATACAGTGGATTACAAAATTCTATTTTTAATTTCAAATAAATATGCATTAAGATTCATACAATTTTTTTCAAAATCATTTTCAATTCTTTCATACAATTTACCTTTAAATCCATATTTTTAAACTCATTACTTATTAATTTAACAATCTAGAAAAGTTCGTTTAAATAATATTTGTTAATTCATCTAAAATTACTAAAAACATGGTAGTTTCAATATGTATACCATATTCATACCAACAAAAGTGATAATTTTTTTATACATATTCTAGCATTAAGATATATAAGCTATATAACACAAATTATAAATAAATAATAATAACAAATCTAATTATAGCTCATTTCTTTAACCAAATGAACCGTGTGTTGCATAACAAAGTTTTAATTTTAACATTAAAAGTATAAGTACTTTATTTTACAATATTACTTTGTGCAACTACGGGTTACACAATAGTTAAGTACTTAAAGCTCGACATTGAAGCATCGTCTACATAAGTTTCAGTCATGTCGTGTCGATCTATTGTACATTGCAAAATTATGCTGTCGCAACCCCTAAATTCCATAATCACTTACATGAACATCGTCAACACCATCATTCTCACCATCTGCACCTCCATCTTTAACACCATCTTTACTCTACTCGTGGGGAGGAATTTTTCTGAGTTTTAATCTCCATTTTCTTTGTGTATTCCATTGTGGCGTTTAGAATTAGAGAAAATAGGTAATTAATAGAATGTTAAAAAATGGATTAATTCTTTATGAAGGATGATTTCTTATGAAAGTTGTTAAAAAGGGGAAAATTGTACCCCTTTTAGCCATGGCTAAAAAAGTGGATTAACACTGTTTAATTCTTCTTTTCCACCCCGGTATTTAGTAAAAAAGCATTACACCGTACAATTTTCTTTACTCACATATCTTTTACTAACTTTATCCTTTTTTCTTCTTCTTCTTTCTTTTTCCACTTTTCTTGCATTTACTTTCTATGATGACCCGCCTTTCTAACCACAGAAAGACGTATCATCAATAAGAAAAGAAAGGGATAGAAATAGAAAAGATAGTAAGAAAGAATCACAACATTAGACTCTCACAGCGGAATGGAACAAAATATAATACATCAACATAACTATTACATAGTTTTACGTATATCAGAGTTATACAACATTATACAACACGACGGTCATACACATATCTGTCAATACATACATCCCAAAATACAACATTCATCAAGTACACAGCGGAACTAGATAGATAGATACATACGTCATGGCTTTTGCTCCAAGCTCCTCCAGAAACTCAATACTCCAAAACCTATCACTTGGCCACTCATAAAAATTTGAGTACCCAAGAGTTTATGAAAACAAAATATAAAGTCCGGGTCAGACATGGGTCTGGTGTGAGTAAACGGGTTAAAGTTGTTTAACTTTGAAAACCATTTGAAAATAAAGGTATCACGTAAGACTTCCGACACATAAACACGGGTAAGTTTTTACCTTACGCTAACCAAACATTTTATAGGAAATCCAGTGATATTATAATAGTGTCTAGGGTTTTCAAGTAAACTACAGAAATAGCTGAAATGCTTACATCTCACATTCCAACATAGTTGGGCACAGTCAAAACGTACGGCTCTTATTGGAAATTGGATTCCATACAATGGCAGGGCTATTGGGGTACTTCCCGTCACAGTACGGGGCCTAGATCACTGTACAGAGGATCACTCCCGATCCCCTACAACACAGGGCCGGAACCATTCCTTACTGAACAGTCCCGAACAAGATAACCCCGTAGTTGTGGCCAACAATTGCCCACACAGCCGAAATAAAAAGGGACATCTAGACAGGGATATATCTCGTCCAGCTTGGGTATGACCCACCTAGTTTTGCTGCACATCCCCTGTTTTAGCCATTCCCGGTTGATAAGGCATGAGGCTGCGATTACCTTTAGAGAACATATCTCTTAGAATGCTCATCGTCCGCCTGACGATGTGCTGAAAGCATTCAATCGATACAAGTTCGTTCCGGGTTCGAACGAAACCGAAGGCATTATTTCGTTGCACTCATTTTGGAATCACCCTCAGAGTTAACGACGATAACCCTTGCATTTTGAAACACCATCTCGACCTTCACTTGAGATGCCACGACCAATCGTTTAATTTGGATCGATGTGGTTTTCGAAATATCGAATTGATACCCGATCCTGGACTCATCGAAATCCAAACGCCATTTTAAAGGCCAAGTTGTTTAATAGTTTAAACAATTTAAATTCAATGCTTTGAAATTCACGTAACAGTTATCGTAGATAATTCATACACAGTCATCACAGATATATCCAGAGTATATCACAAAATATCACAGAATATCACCATATAGATATCAAACAAGAATCATCAATTCATATCAAAATAGTTTGATTTACTTAACTTAATTAATTGCTTAAGAATAAACCATTTTATCCTGCTTGATCAATCATTAATTAATCAACTTACTAAATTTATTAATTACTTCTTAATTACTCACTTAATTATTCTTAATTATTAATTAATAACCTTAATTATTAATTAATAAAACTTAATTACCCATTTAATTATCACTAATTACTTAATTAACCATTAATTACCAATTAATTAATCGTTAACCCTTAATTAATTTACTCAATTAGTCATCCACTATTTATTTATTTATTTTACCTTAAGTAGCTAATTAAATTCTTAAGTTCAAATTTATTAAACACATAATTATTGATATCAATCTTTAATTACAAATTTATTTAACCTTAAATTACTTATTTAATTATAATTATAAATTAATTACATTCTTAATTAACTTACACTTTAAAGTAATTAAACATCTTACCTTTACAAATCTTTCTTATCAAATTTTAAATCAAATCTTCACTTAAATCTTACCAACATTATTTATTTAATTAATATTAAACTTTGTTAACAAAATAACTTAAAAAGTTATTAAGGCTAATCACTAGAAAACGAACCCGAGTTAAACACCCTGTTTACTCGAGTAAGACTCGAGTTTTCCATCCTGTTTCAGAGTCCCACTTCTCTTCCTCATACCTTACTTCTTCTTCTACTCTCTCTTTCTCTTTTTCTTTTTATTAGCTTAAGTTATAAATTACAGTGTTAAGCAAACTCACACACGCACCCAGGTTCTACTCGTAGCAACCATCCCATATTCTCGAGCAATAACTCACGATGACCAAAACTTAAACCGCTGACACCATACGCCACCGTGCACGTGCACGGTGGTCCGCCGACGTTCTGGCGAACCATGTCGCCTCCGACAAGTCGCAAAACGACCACAAACTCGAAATCAAAAACCAATTCGATGCGAAATGCTCGAAATCGAAAAACACCCATTCGCTCGAACCAGCAGCTCGAACACCCAACAGAAAAATGCCACTACCCACTAACGCCGACAACAAGTGACGACGCCGCTTCGGCCACACCATGGCCATACCCTCCTCAACCACCTCCTAGAAACTCGAACAGCTCGATCAATCCACGGCGGCAAAATCAACGAATTTATAGACCACAGAAAAACTCGAACCCAAAACCCTATATTTGTTGCGCCCCAAAAATTCTTGCATTCGATAATTTTTTTAACATTTTTCGTGTATTAGTAAATCATCAAACTAGCTTCTCAACAAATTTCAACAACTAAAATTTGTTAAACCAACATAAATTGATAAAAATTGCATTTTTAGTTCATATAGGAACCACACCATGTGTACTAATCTAATAATCATCATTCTTGATTTAAAAATCCTACTTTTGTATGTTTATCCAAGATATGAAATCAAATCAACAATTTAAAATATTCAAACTTTAACAATTGATTTCCTTTCTACTGTAAATTTGAAATAACAGAACCCCTATTCACTGTCAAGCCACAAACTATTTCCAGGTTATTGTTTTAAGTTTTAAACAACTTATTTAGTTAAAAATCATAAGCTTAAGATGTTTATATGAAGAAGTATTAGTTTTCTTTACATTTCTTTGCTCAGAAACTTGAAATGCTAAAGATCAAGCCATATAAATTCTCAGTGCAAACAGAAAATACACAAAATTGTTTGTTTAAACTATACAGCAAGCACATACCATCCAAAAAACCAAATACACAAGTTTAAATTTTGATAACAGTATGTTTATTCACTTTTGAAATAGGGTTGAAACAGATGACAAAGGTTGTTTAAGAGCTGCAGTTTGATTGTCCCTGAAAATCTCCCTGCTTTGATGTTGAATTTGTTTGAGTTTGTAAAGATGATGTTTATTATTATTATTTTCAGGTTTGCTTCTTAGGTTTGCTGAAAAATTTTGTGAACGAGCTAAAATTAAGATGATGTATATATAGAAATATCTTTAAACAATGTTAGGCTACATCTGGTACAAGCCTTACCCTGTTTTGATCAGGATTGATTTTTTTTTATGGAGGCTGAAAGATCTTCTTGCAATTCGAATTGACAAAATGCTGTGCTAATTAAATGCATATGTCTTCCCATTAGTTAACACCTAATTATTATTGCTGATATTTATATTTTTTTGCATAAAGATATTTTGTATATGTAAATAAATTTGTCTTCTTCTTGCGTTGGTTACACATGTATTATACAGCACATATGTGTTATTATTTTTGTCAAAGATTTTGTTTTTGCATACCATATGTGTTTATATTAGAACTATCATATGTTTCTATTTCCATATAAGTTGTTGCTAACTTAACTTCTTAGTTTTATTTTTATTTGTAATTTAATTTTCAAACATTTGATTTATAACATATATTTGTATTTATATATTTTATATTTATATTTATATCCTATATTTAAATTTAATATTGATAGGATTGTTTTAATTTAAACATTATTGTTAAAGACTACATTTGTATCAAATGTTAATAAAATAGAGCATTTAATTTGATTGAACAAGACAGATTTCATTATAAATATTTTTGAAAGAATCTATTTTAAATTTCAAATCAAAATTTCCTTCACAAAACATATACATATACATATACATATATATATATATATATATATATATATATATATATATAACTGATAAATGTCCAAAGATCTTATCAGTTTATAAAATGAAAAAGCTTTTATTTTATTTAAATTAGATTAAATACTTATTAAAATATATTGTCAAAATCCCGGGTCGTTACATTCCTCCCCCCTTAAAAGAATTTCGTCCCCGAAATTTAAAACAAAAGTTAATTCAAAAGCTTTTATATTAACAATCCAAACATACATATCATCCATACAATAACAAATGATCAAACAGTCTATCCTAACAACCATCACTAGTTATCCGAACATAAATCCGGATTGGCTTTCCTAAAACTATCCAGAGTTTCCCAAGTATAATCTCTGGGATCCTCACTCCACTGCACTTTGACGAGCTTCACTACTTTGCTCCTGAGTTGCTTCTCATCTTGATCTACAATCCGAACTGGATTTCTGACGACAGTCAAGTTTGGTTCTACTTCCAAATCTTCTTGGACTACTGGTTCTACAACCAGTGATAGGTCATGGACAAACTTTCTTAGATGGGATACATGAAATACATTATGAATTCAAAACATCCGTTCTGGCAATTCAATTCTGTAAGCTACAGCTCCAATTCTTTCCAGCACTCAGAATGGTCCAATATATCTTGGGGCAAGTTTTTCTGTCTTTCCGAATCTAATAGTACCTTTGATTGGGGAAACTTTGACAAAAACTAAATCTCCGATCTCAAATTCCAATGGTCTTCGCCTTTTATCTGCATATTTCTTTTGACGATCCTGAGCAACTTTCATCCTTTTCTTGATAAGCTCAACTTTCGTAGAAGCTTCTCGAATTAGATCGGATCCGAGCACAATACAATCCTTTGATTCTATCCAACAGGATGGGGATCTACACGGTCTTCCATATAAAGCTTCATAAGGAGCCATCTTAATACTCGCCTGATAACTATTATTATAAGAGAATTCCACTAGATGAAGAAGGTCTTCCCACAATCCACCAAAATTCAAAACACATGCTCTCAGCATATCTTCTAAAATACGATTAAGCCTCTCCGTCTGTCCATCTGTCTGAGGATGATAGGTTGTACTCAATCTCAAACTCGTTCTCATACCTGATTGCAGTACCTCCCAGAATTTGCTGGTGAAAATAGGATCATGGTCACTTACTATACTGACAGGAACACCATGCAATCTGACTTTCTCCCTCAAGAAAATCTCAACCAGAGAAACTGCGGTACAAGTTGCCTTAACGGGTATAAAATGGGGGCTCTTAGTTAAACGATCCACAATAACCCTTATTCCATCGTTTCCTTTCTTGGTTCTAGGCAAACCGTCGATGAAATCCATCGAAATCATTTCCCATTTCCAATCTGGAATTTCCAAAGGCTGCAATAATCCGGCTGACTTCTGTTGATCTCCTTTAACTTGTTGGCAGATGGCACAACTATTAACGAAAGTTGCTACATCCCTCTTCATGCTCGGCCACCAGAAATCTCTTCTCATATCTTTATACATCTTAGAAATTCCTGGGTGAATATTCAGTTTGGAGCGATGACACTCAGCTAAGACTTCTTGCCTCAGTCCATCTATATTAGGCACACACAAACGACCATTAATCCTCAAAGCACCTTGATCATCCACCTTTAAATCAGAATATCGACTATCCTTAGTTCCAAAAATTAGTTCCTCAAAAGATCTATCCTCCATTTGCTTACTTATGATTCTTTCCTGGAGAGATGGAACGACTTCCAAAAGAGACAAAACTGCATTTCTACTATGAGCATCAGCTACAACATTTACCTTTCCCGAAGTATACAGAATATCCAAATCATAGGATGCCAGAAATTCAACCCACCGATGTTTGCCTTAGATTAAGATCCTTTTGAGAGAAAAGATATTTCAATGGTTTGTGATCCATGAATAACTCGAACTTCTCTCCCAAAAGATAATGTCTCCAAATCATTAAAGCAAAAACAATGGCTAACAATTCAAGATCATGCGTAGCATAGTTCCTTTCATGTGGCTTCAATTGCCGACTCGCATACGCAATCACCCTTCCATTCTGCATCAGCACTGCTCCTAAACCAACTATACACGCATCAGTATAAACCTCGAATTTGCTCTTCCCATCCGGAATAGCAAGCACTGGTGCATTGGTTAGGCCCGTCTTCAACTCCTGAAAAGCTTCTTCACACTGGAGTGTCCACTTGAACTTAGCTCCTTTCCTTGTCAGCTTGGTCAGATGTGAAGAAATCTTGGAATAGTCCTCAATAAACTTTTTGTAGTAGCCAGCCAAACCCAGAAAACTGCGAACTTCAGTCGCTGTCTCTGGCTGCTTCCATTCCAGAATAGTTTCAACATTTACTAGATCTACAGAGATACCTTCTCCAGAAACAATGTGCCCAAAAATTTGACTTTCGATTTCCAAAAATGGCACTTCGAGAACTTCACCTTCAAAACATGCTTCCTCAGAGTCTCTAACACAATCCTCAAATGCTGCCTGTGCTCTTCTTCAGAGTTAGAATAGACCAAGATATCATCAATGAATACCACAATGAACTTATTCAATACATCACGAAAGACTCGGTTCATCGGGTCAACAAAGTAGGCATGAGCGTTGGTTAACCTGAAAGGCATAACCAACCACTCATAGAAACAATTTGGTCCCCTAAATGCAGTCAAGGGAATACTATCCTCGGCTACCCTCAACTGATGGAAACTTAAAGCTAAATCTAGTTGAGAAAAGACAAAAGCTCCATGCAACTGGTCAAAGAGATCATCAATATGAGGAAGAGGATATTTATTCCGAATGGTCACTTTGTTCATTTCTCTATAATCAACACAGAACCTTAGCGATCCATCCGATTTGGTGACAAACACCGCAGCAGATCCCCAACAAGAAAAACTGGGCATAATCAACCCCTTCTCCAAAAGATCCTGAGTCTGCTTAACTAACTCTTCCCTCTCCCTAGGAGCCATCCTCCTACTGGGCTGAATCACCGGCACTGCTCCTGGAATCAAATCAATGTGAAACTCTATCTCTCGATGTGGAGGCAGACACTTAACTTCCTCGAATACATCAGGAAAATCTTGGACCACATCGATATCTTCTACCTTATCCTGAGAAGTCTCGACTCCATGCAAAAGACTACTCAAGTGAAATCTAGAATTATCACACGACACTCTGGCAATTCTAGCCAAATCAGTTTCCAGCGAAATTGTTCTCTCATCACAAATCAGAACTGCTCTATACTTATCAAGCCAATCCATTCTCAATATAAGGTCAAATCCCTTAAATTCAACACATAAGGGCCACAAGAAAAACTATGGGATAGATAGGAAATATTCAAGTCCTTACAGATCGTATCTAATTTGGTTACCCCTCCTATAGGATTAGATACGAAGATGGGACAGTCTACAGCACTAGGGGTAAGAAAGAACTTCTCTACAGATTCCAGAGAAATAAAACTCAAAAAAGCACCCGAATCAAACAAAACTTTAATATACTTGCCATCTAAAAGTAATGTACCTTCCAATACTCCCTTGCCTTTAGATGAAGTAGATGGTGCACGTTCCAAAGAAAATATCTTATTCTTACACCACCCAAAGCTCACTCGAGACGGTGTTAGGTCTACAGTCTTGACAGATACACTTCCAACCTCAAACACTCAAACTCCAACCATTGGTAGTCGTGTGACACACACCACTACCCTATCCACCTTTATAACTTATACTGGAAAACCAGAACAGGTAACCCAACAAATAGGTAGAAATTAATATATATATATATATGTATATATATATATATGTATATATATATATATCAAAATTACAAATACGCTCTCTCAAGAAAGAAATCACTCAAGAGCCTAGGTATTATCTCAACCAGTGCTCTAATACCAACTGTGACGACCCGCCTTTCTGACCACAGAAAGACGTATCATCAATAAGAAAAGAAAGGGATAGAAATAGAAAAGATAGTAAGAAAGAATCACAACATCAAAATCTCACAGCGGAATGGAACAAAATATAATACATCAACATAACTATTGCATAGTTTTACATATATCAGAGTTATACAACATTATACAACAGGACAGTCATACATATATCTGTCAATACATATATCCCAAAATACAACATACATCAACTACACAGCGGAACTAGATAGATAGATACATACATACATACATACATACATACATACATACATACGTCAGGGCTCCTACTCCAAGCTCCTCCAGAAACTCAATACTCCAAAACCTATCACTTGGCTACTCATAAAAATTTGAGTACCCAAGAGTTTATGAAAACAAAATATAAACTCTGGGTCAGACATGGGTCTGGTGTGAGTAAACGGGTTAAAGTTGTTTAACTTTGAAGACCATTTGAAAATAAAGGTATCACGTAAGACTTCCCACACATAAACACGGGTAAGTTTTCCTTACGCTAACCAAACATTATATAGGAGATCCAGTGATATTATAATAGTGTCTAGGGTTTTCAAGTAAAATACAGAAATAGATGAAATGCTTACATCTCATATTTCAACATAGTTGGGCACAACCAAAACATACGACTCTTATTAGAAATTGGATTCCATATAATGGCAGGGCTACTGGGGTACCTCCCGTCACAGTACGAGGCCTAGATCACTCCCGATCCCCTACAACACAAGGCTGGAACCATTCCTTACTGAATAGTCCCGAACAAGATAACCACGCAGTTGTGGACAACAACTGCCCACACAGACGAAATAAAAAGGGACATCTAGACAGGGATATATCTCATCCTGCTTGGGTATGACACACCTCGCCTTGCTGCACATCCCATGTTTTAGCCATTCCCGGTTGATGAGGCTTGAGGCTGCGATTACCTTTAGAGAACATATCTCGTAGAATGCTCATCGTCTGCCTGACGATGTGCTGAAAGCATTCAATCCATACAAGTTCGTTCCGGGTTCGAATTAAACCAAAGGCATTATTTCGTTACACTCATTTTGGAATCACCCTTAGAGTTAACGACGATAACCCTTGCATTTTGAAACACCATCTCAACCTTCACTTGAGATGGCACGATCTATCGTTTAATTTGATCGATGTGGTTTTCGAAATATCGAATTGATACCCAATCCTGGTCTCATGGAATTCCAAATGCCATTTTAAAGCTCAAGTTGTTTAATAGTTTAAACAATTTAAATTCAATGCTTTGAAATTCACATAACAGTTATCATAGATAATTCATACACAGTCATCACAGATATATCCAGAATATATCACAAAATATCACAGAATATCACCCAATAGATATCAGAGTCAATCAAACAAGAATCATCAATTCATATCAAAATAGTTTAATTTACTTAACTTAATTAATTACGTAAGAATAAACCAATTTATCCTACTTGATCAATGATTAATTAATCAACTTATTAAATTTATTAATTACTTCTTAATTACTCACTTAATTATTTTTAATTATTAATTAATAACCCTAATTATTAATTAATAAAACTTAATTACCCATTTAATTATCACTAATTACTTAATTAACCATTAATTACCAATTAATTAATCGTTAACCCTTAATTAATTTACTCAATTATTTATCCACTATTTATTTATTTATTTAACCTTAAGTAGTCAATTAAATTTTAAGTTCAAATTTATTAAATACATAATTACTAATATCAGTCTTTAATTACAAATTTATTTAACCTAATATTACTTATTTAATTATAATTATAAATTAATTACATTCTTAATTAACTTACACTTTAAAGTAATTAAACATCTTACCTTTACAAATCTTTCTTAACAAATTTTAAATCAAATTTTCACTTAAATCTTACCAACATTATTTATTTAATTAATTTAAACTTTGTTAACAAAATAACTTTAAAAGGTATTAAGGCTAATCACTAGAAAATGGACCCGAGTTAAACACCCTGTTTACTCGAGTAAGCCTCGAGTTTTCCATCCTGTTTTCGGAGTCCCCCTTCTCTTCCTCATACCTTACTTCTTCTTCTACTCTTTCTTTCTCTTTTTCTTTTTATTAGATTAAGTTATAAACTGCAGTGTTAAGAAAACTCATGCACGCACCCAGGTTCTACTCGAAGCAACCATCCCACATTCTCGAGCAATAACTCGCGACGACCAAAACTTGAACCGCTGACACCATATGCCACCATGCACATGCACGATGGTCCATCGACGTTCGGGCGAACCATGTCGCCTCTGGCAAGTCGCAAAACGACCACAAACTCGAAATCAATAACCAATTTGACGCGAAATGCTCGAAATCAAAAAACACCCATTCGCTCGGCAGCTCGAACACCCAACCGAAAAATGCCACTACCCATTAATGCCGACCACCAGTGGCGACGCCGCTTCGGCCACACCATGGCCATACCCTCCTCAACCACCTTCTAGAAACTCAAACAGCTCGATCAATCCACGGCGGCAAAATCAACGAATTTACAGACCACAGAAAAACTCGAACCCAAAACCCTATATTTGTTGCGCCCCAAAAATTCTTGCATTCGATAATTTTTTTAACGTTTTTCGTGTATTAGTAAATCATCAAACTAGCTTCTCAACAAATTTCAACAACTAAAATTTGTTAAACCAACATAAATTAATAAAAATGCATTTTTAGTTCATATAGGAACCGCACCATGTGTACTGATCTAATAATCATCATTCTTGCTTTAAAAATCCTACTTTTGTATGTTTATCCAAGATATGAAATCAAATCAACAATTTAAAATATTCAAACTTTAACAATTGATTTCCTTTCTACTGTAAATTTGAAATAACAGAACCCCTGTTATACTGTCAAGCCACAATCTATTTCCAGGTTATTGTTTTAAGTTTTAAACAACTTATTTAGTTATAAATCATAAGCTTAAGATGTTTACATGAAGAAGTATTAGTTTTCTTTACATTTCTTTGCTCAGAAACTTGAAATGCTAAAGATCAAGCCATATAAATTCCCAGTGCAAACAGAAAATACACAAAATTGTTTGTTTAAACTATACAACAAGCACATACCATCCAAAAAACCAAATACACAAGTTTAAATTTTGAAAACAGTATGTTTACTCACTCTTGAAATAGGGTTTAAACAGATGACAAAGGTTGTTTAAGAGCTGCAGTTTGATTGTCCCTGAAAATCTCCCTGCTTTGATGTTGAATTTGTTTGAGTTTGTAAAGATGATGTTTATTATTATTATTTTCAGGTTTGCTTCTTAGGTTTGCTAAAAAAAATTGTGAACGAGCTAAAAATAAGATGATGTATATATAGAAATATCTTTAAACAATGGTAGGCTACATCTGGTGCAAGCCTTACCCTGTTTTGATCAGGATTGATTTTCTTTTTTTATGGGGGCTGAAGATCTTCTTGCAATTCGAATTGACAAAATTTTGTGCTAATTAAATGCATATGTCTTCCCATTAGTTAACACCTAATTATTATTGCTGATATTTCTATTTTTTTGTATAAAGATATTTTGTATATGTAAATAAATTTCTCTTCTTCTTGCATTGGTTACACATGTATTATACAGCACATATGTGTTATTATTTTTGTCAAGGATTTTGTTTTTGCATACCATATGTGTTTATATTAGAACTATCATATGTTTCTATTTCCGTATAAGTTGTTGCTAACTTAACTTCTTAGTTTTATTTTTATTTGTAATTTAATTTTCAAACATTTGATTTATAACATATATTTGTATTTATATTTATATTTATATCCTATATTTATATTTAATATTGATAGGATTGTTTTAATTTAAACATTATTATTAAAGACTACATTTATATCAAATGTTAATAAAATAGAGCATTTAATTTGACTGAAGAAGACTGATTTCATTATAAATATTTTTGAAAGAATCTATTTTTAATTTCAAATCAAAATTTCCTTCACAAAACATATACATATATATATAAAACTGATAAATGTCCAAAGATCTTATCAGTTTATAAAATGAAAAAGCTTGTATTTTATTTAAATTAGATTAAAACTTATTAAAATATATTGTCAAAATCCTGGGTCCTTACACTTTCTCCTCTCTATCTTCTTATCTTCTACAATTTATGAAAGTTAGAATGATGATTTACTCTAATTTTTATCATCCTTAAAATAATCGAAAAATTAAATCATTAAAAGAAAATATTTGTTTCTTCTTCATTAGCTAGAGTTTATAATATATTAAATATTTTTCAAATTGATTAAATATCTTGGCATTTGCAGGTTTGAATCGAAATTTTCTTCATATTGGATTCATCGAATGGAACTGGATATAAACACTCAATTTTATGCTTGAAGTAATGAAGAAGGAAACCAATATCTTGGCATATCGAATGGAATATATAAGGAGAAACTAGGTATTATTACTCTTTTAGTTGCAGTTAGAGTGGGAAAAAAATGACCGGCCAATAGGTTTAGCAAAAAAATAATTTAACTCAAAAAGTTCTTTTGGGTCCGTCTATTGCCACCCTTTATTTACTGTTCAACCCTCGTTTAAAATATTAAAATAATAATTCCAATGCTTCTTTACATATTTTTTCCAATGTGTATTCATCTTCCATCATTTATTGGTTCAAATTGTGAAAGAGATGGTGAAGTTTTTATGAAGAATGGAAGTAGTGATTCAGCCATAGATTCAATAAATGTTGTATAAAAAAGTTAGGTATATTTCCTTGTTAGCCAGTAGTATATTAGGAATTAGTATAATCATAGTGTTCCAGACAGTAGGAATTGATCAAAACCTAGTGCCATGGACACTAGGAAGTGATGAAAATAATGTTCAACAAACCATATGTTTGTTTTTAACGTTTTAGATTGCAACGGTGGTCGTAGAAAATGAAGAAATAGTTATGGATTATAGTAATGAGTTCACAACATATGATATATGTAATATATTTTAATAAGGGGTTTTTAGGCTCAAGGAAGAAGTTGCAAAAAAAATTAGTCGCAGGGACAAAAAGTTTGTTTTTTAGGTTGAAGGAAACTTTTTAGTGTAAATCACAGAATGATAGTTGTACCTATCATTTTCAATGTACACTAAAATATGTCCTTCAGACTAAAAAGCAAATTTGCTGTCCATGAGACTAATTTTTTTTACAACTTCTTCCTTCTGCCTATTTACCTGTTTTAATAATTTGTGAATCAAGATATTTCTAAACTGAAAATTTCTCACTTTTTTTTTAATCATACAAAGGTATTTCCAAATTGATTTAAAATGAAAGAGTGGATTAATTGCATGATTAGAAGGAATTCAATGGTAATGGTAGTTTTAAAATCGTATATTAATAGTAGTGAAAGGAATCTAAGAATCGTGTAACGACCCCACCGCAATGCCTAGTTTAGCAAAGAACATTACAAGTAATGTTGTCTGCTAATCCGGAGAATATGACTTGTTAAGAGCGATCGAATATGAATATATCTTTATACTAACACTGACGCATCATATATACCTTTTTGCTTAATATTTGAGCTCAAATTTGACGTGTAAAGTATTAATACAATGTAATAGATACAATGAATTCTTAGAATCAGAACAATATATCATATAAGCATCAGTCACAGATCACAGGGGAATAAATATCTCAAATTGTACATATCCAAATTCTGAGTTTAAAAAATGAAATACTATACTCAATTAATATACAAGTTATGGTTTTCTAATCTTAATTATACATCTTATAAGCATATTCACAAAATTCCTAAATCAGATAAACTGAAAAGTCAAAAGCGTGTAACTCATTGCTAGTCAAAACATCCAATGGTCAATTTGTCCTGTAACCTGAAAAGTCTCGGTCTGACCCGAGCAAAATAACACTCGGATCAGACTATCTCTAAATATTCAATAGGGTGAGAACAAGATAAAACACAAGAACAAATTGAAAAGTATGTGTACGAGTGCACGTACTAATATAGTACACACGGATCGTGTAATATGGAATATAATAAAAATGCAGAAATAGATAATAGTAGCAAAGTAAATAAAAAAAGAAAAATCACACCAGAGATTTTTATACTGGTTCGGAGCACCGTCCTACGTCCAGTCTCAGACTTCTATCTGGATTTTCACTATTAACTACCTCGCTTCACCCGGAGGAACAGATTTACAACACCCGAGCAAACGAACGGGATTTCACGCCTCTAATACACCGAGGACTTCAACACTTGCCTCTTACAACACCGAGGACTTCAACACTTTCCTCTTACAACATCGAGGACTTCAACACTTGCCTCTTACAACACCGAGGACTTCAACAAAGATGAATATAATTGTTTGTTGACGGTATGTGTTCTTGCTAACACAGTTTTGTCACTTGTAGTACAAACTTCCTATAATCTTATCCTCAAAATATGTGAATGATGTTTTGTGAAGATTAAGGGAAGTATATTACTTATTGAATCAAAAGATATGAAATAATTTCAATGATTCAATAAGCAATTAAAATAATTGAGAGCTTTTAGAATGCAGAGTATTTAGAAAGTAAGATCAGAAATTAGAGTAAAAAAAACATATATATTCATATATTGAATCAATGATTTAGATGAGTTTATATAGAGAAAAAATGGTTGTAACTCTTTGTGAACAGTAGCCATTAATAGATATGATCATTGATGAAAGGTAAGAGATGCAACCATTGGAGAAAGAAGTGTCTTTGGAAAAGGTTGCTCTCTGTTTAAAAATGGTCGACAGGTCAAAAAATGGCCAGTAGACAGGATTTCAAATATATAGTCGTTATGTGCATGTGTGCACGTTCATTGTGCATTTTACACAGAAACGGCCGACCGCCTGATTTAATATCGGTCGACCGGTCCCTGTCAAATTGGTCAATGAATGTGCAATGCTATTCAAACGTATATATATCGATTATATTGAGGTGCATGATTATTTGAGGATAGATTTTAACAAGTTTATCACTATTACAATATCAAATAATCAACCTATAATCTAGAGTACCATATGTAGCTCTTTTGTGCCTCTTTATAGCCATGAGGCCTTTGTTTTGTCGATCTCCTTTATTTCTTTGTCAGAAACCCAAAACTTCATAGAACCTGTGACTCAACACAAATAATACATGGAGGTAATACAAATGTCCAAGAAATAACAAGTCACGGGATTTAACTCCGAATTCATCATAAGACACATGTTTATACATTTAGGTCACGAACACAAATTAGGCACTAAACACCGAATTCCCATAATAAACCACAACATCTTTAAGCACACGCAAAAATTTAATTTAGAATCCATCACAAGATATATGAATATATTTATTTATTTCACTAACCAAGAATAGTTATAGAATCTAAGAGATCTTAATCCAAACCAATCATAATAATCATCTAAAACAATTGTAATCATTATACTCAAAACCTATGGCATACCAAAAAACAAATTGGTATCACTTGAACTGATCCAATACCAAGGATTGTACTCAGACCGGGAACAGAGAATCATAGAATGATCTCATGGATAGTCTATACCAATCAAGGGGATCGAAGAAACCATGACTCAATAACTCTATATTTATTTAATACTATTATATTATTATCATGTTCAAAAAGAAATCCAGGAATAAACTTCTTAATGATCTAGCAGCCACTTGCCACACAGGAAAAGAGAGTAAACTCTAAAGTGCCAAATACTACCACCTTTTGTAATCACTAGAACTTAACCAATACGTCTTATACCGTATGGTGAAATCCAAGTATTTACTAAAAGATAGTAAATATCACTTATTACGGATACCACTTGAAAACTGAACTGCATTCTCTTAAGGATCTAGCAACCACTTGTCGCACACAAGAAGAGAATACTACACTAAAGTGTAAAATACTTCCTAATAGCAATTTCACGAATTTAACCATGGCATCTCATACTACCCGGTGAAATTCCAGTATTCGCTAATGAGCTAGTAAGATCATCTCGAATATTTTATTCAATGAATTATACCATATTCAATGAAGTCTTATTCTAACCAATCGATGAAACTAAGTTGATTATTAATACCCCTCAAATTATAGAATTAAGCTTCTCAAAACATTTTTCTCTTTTGAGTTTATTATTTAAAATACTTATTATAATTTCCATAAATTCATTCATTATATAACTTCATAAATATATTCACAAATTTTGCTAAACTATTCCATAACTTCGAGTTGTTCCACAGTTTTACTTATATACACAAAATTGGCTCAAATTTCCATATGGTTGTATTATTCACAAAACTATATTGTTAAAACCATATTTAATTACTTTTATAAATCCATATTAAAATATAGCCATTTTATTTAAAAGTAGACTAATTTTATACTTTTCAAAACTACATTTCCTAGTTCCATGAATCTAAATCATTTTTTAATCAAATCGTAATACTTAAATTCCAATTCCATAATCACTTTTATTATAAAATTAGATTAGGCTTGTATTTCCAAAGTCATATTTCCAAATCCATAAATATTTTACTAACCATGCTTAGTATATAAAGTAACTAATCATTTATAGTATTTATTAACTTAATTTAGAAACAATTCCAAGAATTATAAATATAAATGCTTCTCTTTCATAAAATTACTCGTATACGAAGCTTATCTATTTATTTCATTCTACACAAAGTTATGGTTTAAAGATTGGGAGTTTCGACCACTTGAATCTCATAATTTTACATAATGTAAAACATGAAAGTTGCAGATAAAAGTCTCGGCTTTCGAATAATAAAACTATCATCCTACCTAGATTTACGGTTCAAAAGTTATGACCGAAATAATTTTCAAACTTAAATTTATTAACTCTGTCTTTCATTAATAGAGCAGCGACAAAAAAATTAATTTTTTACCATTTAAACTTCAAAATTATGAAAAACTCAAAAAAAGGTTGTAGCATAAAATCTACGATCTACTGAACTTTAAAAATTATTAAATTCCGATAAGTAATGAAAATGTTATGCCTAAAACAATTTCTGTATTTCAAAGCTATGATTAAAACACAGGACACAGAGGTTACCTCTTCTTCAAACCCGAAATACACTTAGTAAACTGCATATTCACAAAAAATGATGAACATAAGGTTATTCTTTATGAAAATACCTTTCAACTGAATAAATCATCACTTAATTTCAATCTATCAACCAAAAGTTAGGGTGATTTTAATATCAGGTTTCAACTTAAAAATGGGCAGAGCCACACCATCAATTTCAAATTCAATTTTAACCCTCTAAACTATAGACGAAATGCAATTAAAAGAGAATATGTAGGTGACTGATAAATTTTCAACTACATAAAATGAGCCTTTTTGAAATATTTTACACACTGATATTGCTGTTTTACTGCAGTGATTTTCACACTAAATTTCTTGCAAACAACAACACAACAATCATCCAAGCTTACAATCAATTTATAACCAATTCAATTCAGCAAATCATGCAAACAATAATATACAGTAAAAAAGATTTAGAAATAGATATGTGAGCGATAAACTCTCCTTAATTCCATAATAGATTCACTAACATTCCATTTTAGCTTTGTATAACTTCAACAAACCCTAGAACTCCATGAAAATGAACAATACAAAAAGTATTCAGAAAGTACTAAAAGACTTGGAGTTAATTACTTGAATTGATAGGCAAAATCTTAGATTTCTTACATTTATTTTTGTTTGATTTTCCATAATTTTCTTCCAATTTAAAAGTGGAGATTTTGGTTGTATTTGGAAGAGGAATGGAACCCTGGCTTGGTTTCTATTTTTTCGTGTTCTATCTTGATGAATGTATAGGCCAATTGTAGTGAGAAGAAATCTTCCCATACTAGTTTTTTTAATTAAGGTCTTGGGTTGCACTAAAGCCCATTTAAAACAAATTGAAACTCATATCATTTATTCTCTCCTTTAAGTTAATTCCTAGAGTGGCTTGGACTTAAAAGAAATAACTAATTCCTTTTTTTCTAATTTAAAATACTATGTTACATTATAACAATGTTTTCATAAATTGGTTTCACAAATTTTTAATCAGACACTAACATGCCTAAAAGTTCACATCATTTAGAAATAATTATTATAATTTTCGACAAATCCGCTTATTTTAAACACTATTTTACACTAAACAATTATTTACAAAATCATAATTTAATTTCTCAAATTTTCGAAAACAAAACAACAAGTTGAATTTCCATTTCCACTATTGTAGAAATATTTTGTACAATTAATTATAACTTTTTAAATACAAGCCATTCTTATTCTTTTTAATTAAATTATATTAATTACAGATTCTCATTTTAAAATAATAAATCACAATACTAACACTTAACTAAATTTACAACATTTCCTAAAGTTACTTAAAATTAATTAAGACAAACAATTCAATTATTCACAAAACTCGACTTAATTTCACAGTTAAATTTCACAAATCACAATTTAGAATTAATTATCCCTAACTAGATTAAATTAATGAGGTAACTAACAGTAAGGTTGTTATAGACTTCCCCTTTAGAGAAATTGTGTCCCCACAATTTCTTTAACGAAAGAAATCCATAATATAAATTTTCACTAGAAACAATTATTTTGTTAACTAGTTTCTAATTTCGTTTCCAAAACATTCAATAAATATCACTCCAAATTATAACACTAAACTTAAATTTTTAGTTATCAAAATTCTTAAAAATATTCCAACGGCTTAAATTTACAGAAAATTTCACCAACGTCTCATTTGCACGGCCGGCATTTCAAAAGTTTACAATAGGTATATAATTACATGATATACATCTCATCTCAAGGATGAATCATCCCATAGGGAAAAACAAAAAAATACAATATTTAATCCGAGATACGTACTTTATGTTTGAAATATAGCGAGTCCGCTAATATTCCTTAAGCAAACAATTTATAATCTTTTAAATTATATCCATTAAACTTTAGATACCTGCACCTATCTCAAAAATTTATATTAGTATTTAATATCAAATTCATATCATTAGACGATATTAATAATTCATGATTGCGCTTTAATTAGATTGACGTCATAATATTCAATAATGAAAGAAATCCATACTTAAATTTCAAAGTTTTGGTTATTACTTACGTCAGAATGTCACGTTCGATGTCTATGAATCCCTATCGATAACATGACATCCCACATATCGATTAGAATCCTTAAACAACGTCTGTGTAAGTCAACGCAATAGATAATCTCAAGTTTAGATGCATTTATTTTATTATCACTATTATCCACGAATCCAATTTTAAATAAATGCAAGCAAATAATCAATTTCTAGCAACCAATCAACCAAAACATACTTAATCACTTACTGCAAAACAATTCGATGTCTGAAATTTCGTTGCACAACTCTGATTATTCCTAAATAAATTAAATGCTAAACTTATTCACTCAAATTTCCCATATTTTCTATTAAAAGAAAATAGTTTACTTTAATTAAATTCATTCCAATATAATTCCAAAATTTTCTCAACTCTAAAAGATTTTATTCATTATTCTCCAAAGGTTTTAATGTCGCAAATTCCAATTTATCAATTTAAAATTTTTAAATCAATTTACGTCCTAAACGACTATCCCGATAATCATTTATATTCTTGTCCCTAATTAGACAACTAATATAACTATTTATCACACACCCTACGGGAAAGGACTTTAAGTCATCTAGGTCTTGGATCTGTAATATTATATGCTATAATGATACTTCTCTGATACTAAATTGTAACGACCCCACCGCGATGCCCAGTTTAGCAAAGAACGTTACAAGTAATGTCGTTTGCTAATCCGGAGAATACGGCTTGTTAAGGGCGATCAAATATGAATATATCTTTATACTAAAACTAACACGTCATATATACCTTTTCACTTAATATCTGAACTGAAATTTGGCATGTACATATTAATACAAAGTAATAGACACACCGAATTCTCGGAATCAGAACAATATATCATATAAACATCAATCAAAGATCACAGAGGAATAAATATCTCAAATTGTACATATACAAATTTTGAGTTTACAAGATGAAATACTAAACTCAATTAATATACAAGTTATGGTTTTCTAATCTTAATTATACATCTTATAAACATATTCACAAATTTCGTAAATAGATAAACTAAAAAGTCAAAAGCGTTTATCTCCTTGCTAGCCCAAACATTCAATGGTCAATTTGTCCTGTAACCTGAAAAGTCTCGGCCTGACCCAAGCAAAATAACACCCGGTCAGACTATGTTAACTATCCAATAGGATGAAAACAAGTATAACACAAGAACAAATAATATATATAGGTAATACAAATGTCCAAGAAATAACAAGTCAAGGGATTTAACTGAGAATTCATCACAAGACACATGTTTATACATTAAGGTCACGAATACAAATTGTCACTAAACACTAAATTTCTAGAACAAAGCAGAACATCTCTAAGCACACAAATATCAAAAATTTCATTTACAATCCATCACAAGATACAAGAATATATCTATTTATTTCACTAATACAGAATAGATATAGAATCCTAATTTCCAGAATCCAAGAGATCTTAATCCAAACCTATCGTAATGATTTTCCAAAACAATGGCAATGATTGTACTCAAAACCTATGGTAAACAAACAAACATATTGGTATTACTCTTACTGATCCATTACCAGATCGTACCTAGACCGAGAACACAGAATCACAAAACGATCTCAAGGATAGTCCATACTGATCATTACGATTGTAGAAATCATGACTCGATAATTCTAGATTTATTTAATATAGTTGTTTTATTATGTTCGAAAATAAATCCAATAATAAACTTCTTAAGGATCTAGCAGCCACTTGCCGCACACCAAAAGAGAGTAAACTGTGAAGTGCTAATATTATCACCTTTTGTAGTAACTAGAACATAACCAATACGTCTCATACCGTTTGGTGAATCCAAGTATTTACTAAAAGCTAGTGAATATAACTTACTACGGATTCCGTCGAAAATCTGAACTGCACTCTCTTAAGGATCTAGCAACCATTTGTTGTACGCTGCAAGAGAATACAACTCTAAAATGTAAAATACTTCCTAATAGCAATCACATGAATTTAACGAAGGCAACCCATACTACCCAGTGAAATTCCAGTACTCCCTAATGGGCTAGTAAGTTCCACTCAATTATTCTATTCGAAAAGTTATACCATATTCAATGAAATCTTATTCGAAAGCACGCAAACCAGTCAATGACCCTAAGTCGATTATTAGTACTCCTCAAATTATAGAAGTAAGGTTCTCAGAACATTTTTCTCTTCTGAGTTTATCATATAAAACACTTATTATAATTTCCATAATTCCATTAATTATTTATCATTATAAAAATATTTACAGATTTGCTAAAATATTCCACAACTCTGAATTATTCCAAGATTTTACTTATATACATAAAATTGTCTCAAATTTCCATATGGTTGTATAATTCACAAAACTATATTTAGTTAATTGTCTAAATCCATATTAAAATATAACCATTTTATTTAAAAATAAACTAAGTTTATACTGTTCAAAACTAAATTTCATAATTCCATAAATCTACATCATTTTTTTAATCAAATGGTAATACTTATATTTCAATTCCACAATCATGTTTATTGTAAAATTAGATTAGGTTCGTATTTACAAAGTCGTACTTCCAAATCCATAAATATTTTACTAACCATGCTTAATATAAATAACTTTCTAAAAATCATTTATATTATCTATTAATTTAATTTAGAAAAAATTCTAAGATTTATAAATATAAATGATTTTCTTTCGTACATTACTTGTATACGAAGCTTATCTATTTATTTCATTTAACTCAAATGTATGGTTTAAAGATCTAGTGTTTCGACCACCTAAATCTCATAATTTTACAAAACTTAAAACATGAAAGTTGTTGATAAAAGTTTCAGCTTTCAAACAAGAAAAAAATCATCCAATTTAGATTTATGGTTCAAAGGTTATGACCTAAATAATTTTTAGATTTAAATTTATTAACTCTGTCTTTCATTGATAGAGCAACGACAAAGAAATGAATTTATTACTATTTAACTTCAAAATTACGCAAAACCCAACACATGATGGTTGTAGCACAAAGTCTACCATTTCCAAAACTTTAGGGATTATTAAATTCCGACAAGTAAGGAAAAAGTTATACTTAAAACAATTTCTATGCTTCAAAGCTATGATTAAAACACAGGACAGAGAGGTTATCTCTTCTTCAAACCCAAATTACTCTTAGTAAACTGCATATTCATAAAAAGTGATGAACATAAAACTTGTTCCTCATAAAAATAACTTTCAACTGAAAATAACATCACTTAATTTCAATCTACCAATGAAAATTTATGATGATTTTAATATCAAGTTTCAAGTTAAAAAGAATATCACAGGGCAGAGCTACGCCATCGATTTCAAACTTCGACTCTCTAAACTACAGAATTTCATAATGCAATTAGAAGAGAATTTGTAGCTAACTGAAAGATCTTTTCACTACAAAAAATTTACGCCATTTTGGAATAGTTTACACTCTGGTATTGCTTTTTTACTGTAGCGCTTTTCACACTAAATTTCTAGCGAACAACAACACAACAATCATCCAAGCTTATAATAAATTTATAACCAATTTAATTCAAAAAATCATCCAAACAATCATACATAGCAAAAAATGATTTAGAAATAGATATGTGAGCGATTAACTCACCTTAATTCCATAACAGATTCACTAACATTCCATTTTAGCTTTGTATAAACTTTAGCAAACCCTAAAACTCCATGAAAACGAACAATACAAAAAGGATTCAGAAATTACCAAAAGACTTGGAGTTAGTTACTTGAATTGATAGGAAAAAGCTTAGATTTCTTACATTGATTTTTTTTCCATAATTTTCTTCCAATTTAAAAGTGGCGATTTTGGTTGTATTTGGAAGAGGAATGGAACCATAGCTTTTTTCTATTTTTCCATGTTCTGATTTTGATGAACGTACAGGCTAATTGTAGTGAGAAGAAAGCTTCTCATGCTAGTTTTTTTTTAATTGAGGTCTTGGGTTGCACTAAAGTCCATTTAAAACAAATTCAAACTCATATTATTTATTCCCTCCTTTAAGTTAATTCCTAGAATGGCTTGGACTTGGAAGAAATAATTAATTCCTTTATTTTCTAATTTAAAATACTATTTTATACTATAACAATATTTTCGTAAAATGGTTTCACAAATTTTTAATCAAACACTAACATGCCCAAAAGTTCTCAACGTTTAAAAACAATTATTATAATCTTCCACAAATCCACTTATTTTAAAACACCATTTTACACTAAACATTTATTTACAAGATCATAATTTAATTTCTCAAATTCTACAAAACAAAAAAATAAGTTAAATTTCCACTTCTATTATTATAGAAATATTTTTTACAATTAATTATAAATTTTGAAAACCAAGTTATTCTTATTATTTTTAATTAAATAAAATAAATTATTAATTACTGATTTTCATTTTAAAATAATAAATCACAATATTAACACTTAACTAAATTTACAACATTTTCCAAAGTTATCTAAAATTAATTAAGATAAAAAATTCAATTGTTCACAAAAATACATTTAATTTTACAAATCACAATTTAAAATTATTTATCCCTAACTATATTTAATTAATCACGTAACTAACAACAAGGTACTTACATACTTCCGTCCTTAAAGAAATTGCGTCCCCGCAATTTCCTTAAAGAAAGAAATCCATAATATAAATTTTCTCATGAAACAATTATTTTGTTAACTGGTTTCTAGTTTCATTTCCAAAACACTGAATTAATATCACTCCAAATTATAACACTAAACTCAAATTTTTAGTTATCAAAATTTCTCAAAATTCTCAAAAATATTCCGACACCTCAAATTTGCAGAAAATTTCCCCAACGTCACCTTTGCCCGGCTAGCGTCTCGAAAATTTACCATAGGTATATAATTACATAATATACATCTCATCTCAAGGATGAAACATCTCGTAGAAAAAATATAAAAATGCGACATTTAATCCATGATACGTAACTTGTATTTGAATTATTAGCTAGTTCACTAATATACCTTAAGCAAACAATTTATAATCTTTAAATGATATCCATTTAACTTTAGATACCTGCACCTATCTTCAAAATTCATATTAGTATTTAATATCAAATTCATATCATATAGAAGATATTAACACTTCATGATTACTTAAATTAAATTGACATCATAATATTCAATATAGAAAGAAATCCATACTTAAATTTCCAAGTTTTAATTATTACTTATGTCAAAATGTCGCGTTCGATGTTTAGGAACCTCTGTCGATAACATAGCATCTGATATATCGATTAGAATACTTAAACAACGCTCGAATAAGTCAACATGATAGATAATCTCAAGTTTAGATGCATTTACTTTATTATCACTAATATCCACGCATAAAATTTTAAATAAATGCAAGCAAACAAACAATTCCAAGCAACCAATCATCCAAAACATACTTAATAACTTATAGCGGAACAATTCAAATGTCTGAAATTCTGTTGCGCAACTCTGATTATTCCTAGATCATTTAAATACTAAACTTATTCACTCAAATTTCCCAAATTTTCTATTAAAAAAAATAGTTCACTTTAATTAAATTCATTCCAATTTAATTCCAAAATTTTCTCAACTCTAAAAGATTTTATTCATTATTCTCCAAAGGTTTTAATGTCACAAATTCCAATTTATCAATTTAAAATTTTTAAATCAATTTTCATCCTAAACGATTATCCCAATTATCATTTATATTCTTATCCCTAATTAGATAAGTAATCTAATTATCTACCACACATCCTAAGGGACAGGACTCTAAGTCATCTAGGTCTCGGATCTACAATATTATATGATATAATGTTCTGATACTACTCTAACACCAAGCTGTGACGACCCCACCTCGATGCCCAATTTAGCAAAGAACACTTCAAGTAATGTCATCTGATAATATGAAGAATATGGCTTGTTAAAGGCGATCAAATATTAATGTCTTTATACTAACACTAACACGTCATATATATCTTTTCACTTAATATTTGAACTGAAATTTGACATGTACGGTATTAATACAAAGTAATAGACACACCGAATTCTCAAAATCTGAACAATATATCATATAAACATCAGTCACAGATCATAACAAAATAAAAATCTCAACTTGTACATATACAAATTTTGATTTTAAAAAATGAAATACTAAACTCAGTTAATATACAAATTATGGTTTTCTAATCTTAATTATATATCTTATAAACATATTCACAAATTTCCTAAATCAGATAAACTAAAAAGTCAAAAGTCTTTATTTCCTTGCTATTCCAAACATCCAAAGGTCAACTTATGATATAACCTAAAAAGTCTCGGTCTGACCCGAGAAAAATAACACCCAGGTCAGACTATCTCTAAATATTCAATCGGGTAAGAACAAGACATAATACAAGAACAAATAATATACAAATGTGGTACAAATGTCCAAGAAATAACAAGTCATGGGATTTAACTTAGAATTCATCAAAAGACACATGTTTATACATTTAGGTCATAAACACAAATTAGGCACTAAACACTGAATTCCCATAACAAAGCACAACATCTTTAAGCACACAAATATCAAAAAAATTCATTTACAATCCATCACAAGGTACAAGAATATATTTATTTATTTCACTAACATGGAATAGTTACAGAATCCTAATTTCCAGAATCCAAGAGATCTCAATCCAAACCGATCATAATGATCGACCAAAACAATCGCAATGATTATACTCAAAACTAATGGCAAACAAACAAACAAATTGTTATCACTCGAACCGATCCGATACTCAGACCGAGAACACAGAATCACAGTGATCTCAAGGATAGTCCATACCGATCAATGTGATTGTAGAAACCATGAGTCAATAACTCTACATTTATTTAACATAGTTATATTATTATGTTCGAAAATAAATCCAGGAATAAACTTCTTAAGGATCTAGCAGCCACTTGCCGCACATCAAAAGAGAGTAAACTCTAAAGTGCCAAATACTATCACCTTCTGTAATAACTAGAACTTAACTAATACGTTCCATACTGTATGGTGAAATCAAAGATTTACTAAAAGCTGGTAAATATCTCTTATTACGGATACCACCAGAAAATCTGAACTGCATTCTCTTAAGGATATAGCAACCACTTGTCGCACACCGGAAGAGAATACAACTTTAAAGTGCAAAATACTTCCAAATAGCAATCCCATGAATTTAACCAAGACATCCCATACTTTCCGGTGAAATTCCCGTATTCACTAATAGGCTTGTAAGTTCCACTCAACATTCTATTCAATGAGTTATACCATATTCAATGAAGTCTTATTCAAAAGCATTTAAACCAATCGCTGACACTAAGTTGAATATTACTACTCCTCAAATTATAGAATTAAGGTTCTCAAAAAAATTCCCTCTTTTGAGTTTATTATTTAAAACACTTCATTACTTAACTTTATAAAAATATTCACAGATTGCTGAAATATTTTATAACTCTGAATTGTTCCAAGATTTTACTTATATACACAAAATTGTCTCAAATTTCCGTACGGTTGTATCATTCACAAAACTATATTTTTAAAACCATATTTAATTACTTTCCTAAACCCATATTAAAATATAACCATTTTATTTAAAAATAAAATATGTTTATACTTTTCAAAACTACATTTCCAAATACCATGAATCTAAATCAATTTTTTTAATCAAATCGTAATACTTATATTCCAATTCCATAATCACTTTTATGGTAAAATTGGATTAGGTTTGTATTTCCAAAGTCATATTTTCAAATCCATAAATACTCTACTAACCATGCTTAATATATAAAATAAATTGCTAAAAATCATTTATAATATCTAGTAACTTAATTTCGAAATAATTCTAAGACTTATGAATTTAAATGGTTCTCTTTCATAAAACACTTATATACGAAGCTTATCTATTTTTTCATTTATCTTAAATTTATTGTTTAAAGATCTGTACTTTCGACCACTTAAGTCTCTTAATTTTACAAAAATTAAAACATCATAGCTGTAGATAAATTCTTTTCTTTTTAACAAGAAAAATATCATCCAATTTAGATTTATGGTTCAAAATTTACGATCGAAATAATTTTCTGATTTAAATTTATTAACTCTGTCTTTCGTTGATAGAGCAGTGACAAAGAAATGAATTTTTTACCATTTAAACTTCAAAATTATGCAAAACTCAAAACATGAAGGTTGTAGTACAAAGTCTATAATTTTCAAAACTTCAAGAATTATTAAATTCAATAATTAAAAAAATTTATGTCTAAAACAATTTCTGTGTTTCAAAGCTAAGATTAAAACACAACACAGAGAGGTTACTTCTTCTTCAAACTCAAATTACTCTTAGTAAACTTCTTATTCACAAAAAGTGATGAACATAAAAGTTGTTCCTTATTAAAATATCTTTAAACCGAAATAAATATCACATAATTTAAATATACTAGTCAAAGGTTATGATGATTTTAATATCAGGTTTCAACTTAAAAAAATTGCATGGGCAGAGCTACACCAACGGTTTCAAACTCGATTTCAACCCTCTAACTATAGAATTTCATAATACATTTAAAAGAGAATTTGTAGCTAACTGATAGATCTTTCCACTACAAACAAATTGAGCCATTTTGAACTATTTTACACATTGATATTGTTGTTTTACTACTGCGATTTTTACACTAAATTTGCAGCGAACAACAACACAACAATCATCCAATTTATAACCAATTCAATTCAACAAATCATCCAAACAATTATATATAGTAAACAAAAATTTAGAAATAGACATGTGAGTAATTAACTCACCTTAATTCCATAACATATCCATTAGCATTCCATTTTAGCTTTGTATAAACTTCAACAAACCCTAGAACTCAATGAAAGCAAACAATACAAAAAGAATTCAGAAATTACTAAAAGACTTAGAGCTAGTTACTTGAATTGATAGGCAAAAGCTTAGATTACTTATCTTAATTTTTTTTTTAATTTTCCATAATTTTCTTCCAATTTAAAAGTGGAGATTTTGAGTGTATTTGGAAGAGGAATGGAACCCGAGCTTAGTTTCTATTTTTCCATGTTTTGATTTTGATGAACGTACTAGCTAGTTGTAGTGAGAAGAAAGCTTCTCATGCTAGTTTTTTTAATTTAGGTCTTGGGTTGCACTAAACCCAATTAAAACAAATTCAAACTCATATTATTTATTTCCTCTTTTAAGTTAATTTCTAGAATGGGCTTGGACTTAAAACAAATAATTAATTCCTTTGTTTTCTAATTTAAAATACTATGTTACACTATAAAAATGTTTTCGTAAATTAGTTTCACAAATTTTTAATCAAACACTAACATGCTAAAAGTTCTCATCGTTTAGAAACAATTATTATAATTTTCCACAAATCCGCTTATTTTAAAACACCATTTTAAACTAAACATGTATTTACAAAATCACAATTTAATTTCTTGAATTCTCCTAAACAAAACAACAATTTAAAATTCAATTTCTATTATTATAGACATATTTTGTACAATTAATTATAACTTTTGAAATACAACTTATTCTTATTATTTTTAAATAAAATAAATTACTAATTACAAATTCTCATTTTAAAATAATAAATCACAATATTAACATTTAACTAAGTTTACAACATTTTCCAAAGGTATCTTAAAACTAATTAAAATAATCAATTCAATTATTCACAAAACTAGATTTAATTCATGGTTAAATTTTGCAAATCATAATTTAGAATTAATTATCCCTAACTAGATTTAATTAATTAGGTGACTAACAACAAGGTTGTTACGAATCATATACAGATGTGAGAGAAGTGGAGCATATAAAGAGTACAAAGATAAGAAATATGATAGTAGAAGACTAATAAGTACAAAACAGTGCAGCTGTCTATTTCTTTTGAAAGATGTCAAACTTCCTAGTTTGGATAAGTGGAGGTTAGAAGTAATATGTGGTGTGCATAATCATTCTATGCTTTATAGTTCAAAAGGCCACTCTTTTGTAGGTAGAGTAATGGAAGATGATTCCAAATTAACCATTGAACTGTACACAAATATGGTGAAGCCAAAAGCATTTTACGTACCATAAAGCGAAATGATCCTTTCTGTAACGACCCGATATTTTCAACCATTCGCATCCGCACATGTCAGACTTGAATTGCTCAAAATACCGCGTTGTAAATAAAATTTGGCAAATCTCAGAATATACAGTAAATACATAGTCACAGATCACAGACACAGAGTAAATAATAATGCAGCGGAAATAAAAGAGATAGTAGTTCATGAAGCTACTATATAAAAATAAGATACATCAGAGTTAAACAAGATACAACAGAAGAGTAACAAGATACATCAGGTATAAATCAGAATACATCACTGAAATCACTGGATACAAAAAGCAAAATAGATGGCTAGATCTTCAAGGAAAGCTCCAGCTCCAAAGGTGAATCTTGAATGCTAACTCACTCAATCTGACTCGAGCGTAAAGCAAAACACAAAACACTCGAGTCAGGACATAAATACTTATGAACTGTAAATCAACTCAAGTGAACAGTAACAAAAATGCATCAGTAACTTAAAGGATGCTTGGGATCGCCCATCCTTTAAGGATCCGTTAAATTATTTACTATGTAGTAATATTGCGCTATTATAATAGTGTCTACAGTAAAATAAACATACTTTTAAATAGCGTTCCGGGCTACCCATATCACCCTTCACACATAATAGTCCTAGTAGTCCATCCAATATCATGCCATCTCCACTCTGGGTGACTGTCAGAGGATACCACACGGGCTACGGGAGAAAAACAAACTCGTAGTAAAGGCTCGGTATGGTAGGTGACACGGCACACAAGGCAATGCCAGGGTAGATATACCAATTACGCACACGGGCTGGTGGTAACGCAGCAGCCACATACGCCCACCTTGGAACACACTCCCAATCAAAATCGGAGGATGGCCATCTAATCAATCACCAGTAAGAGTATAGTATCGAAGGAATGTGTCCGATCGGAGGAATGACCTCACTTGGCCCGAGATCGCTCCTGTTTTAGCCACCTTATGCCAACTCACGGGAGTTGGGTCCACGTAATATACCTCAAGAACGTCGCCACCATCCTACTTCATTCTGGAATCTCCACTGCGTACACGGTTGTTAAAGTGGTTTTTGGAGTTGGCAGAGAGTATGACAACTTCCGATCCCGGTCTCTTTAACAACCAAACGTTATTATAACGCCGTGGTCATTTCAAAATAGTTTATACTTTAAAAAGATCAAATCATTTCATTTCAAACTATATTTCTTTCAAAATAGTTTATACTTTGAAACCAAAACCATTTTTATTTCAAAACTATTTATTCAATCAAAATAGTTTATACTTCAAAACCAAAAACATTTCAAACATATATTCATTTCAAAATCATAATATTTTCAAAGTATAACTCTTTCGAAACCAAAAATACTTGAAACGATTACACTTTGAAAATCATAACATTTCAAAATCATACATTTGAAATCATCGGATATTCATTTAATTCTTTACATTTTACAATTCATTCAATTAATCCCAAATTTTCAATTTCCAACTTAATTCAATTCAAACCATCAGTTTCAATTAAATTTCCCAATAACCATTTCAGATCATATCATTTTCAAATATAGATTTGATCCACAAATTAAACTATTCAATTTTTAATAAATTTCATAGCTTTAATATCCCGCATTTCAAAACTAAATTTTATAATTTCATATATCTCAAATCTAGTTTCATTATTACTTAGTTTTGAAATATTCATTTCATAAATCCAATACTATTTAAATAAACTCAATTTACAATTAAACTAAATATCCTTTCATACCAATATAAACTTCAAATATTCATTTATCAAAAGTACATATCATTCTAATTCATATTCTTTATCAAAATAAAGATCAAATCATTTCAAAACCTTATTATCAAATCATTATTTGAATTCAAATTCAAATACTCAAATTTAAATATCATTTTTAAATCAAATAAGTCATTCATTTGTTATTTCAAGTATCATTACAAAATACATTAAAAATTCCATTCAAAATTCATTTATCTCATTACATTTCATTCCATTTAACACATAACCAAGTAAACCTTGCTTAAATTCAAATTCAAATTTAAATTCCTTAAAAATTCAAATTTAAATATTAAAATATATTCAAAACTTCTTAAATTTCACAATTAATCAATTTCCAAAATTTAAATCATTTAACACTCTCAAACAGTATTAAAACTATAACATTTCAAACATTGTCAAATTATAGCAACGACAGCATTTATAAAGTGCTATCGTAGCTTATAGCTTCCAAAAATGGTTTAGTTCAAGAATAACGGCATTTATAAAATGTTGTAATAGATATTTAGTTATTTCAAACATTATTAGATTCAAAACAATAGCATTTAAAAATGCTGTCAAAAGACTACAACATTTTGAAAATGCTATGAATTCCAGATTTCATTTTTGCTTTTCAAAAAATTAATAAAACTCCAAATTTTATTATAACTCAAAAATCATATTTCTAGACTTCAAAATTTCACATTTACAATCATTTTAACATATGATTTAACATAACAAAATTTTTAGATCAAATATTCAATTAAAAAAAACTCCATTCATTTATTAAGTCAAAATTCACTGTTTATTAACATATAAATTAAATAAAACTTAAAATTTTACTTCAAATATAATTTTAAAACTTTAAATTTAATTTCCATTATTTATTTACATTTTAAAATAAAATTTAAAGTCTAAAATCTCAATTATTTCACATTTACGTACTCAAATTCACAATTTCAAGACTTAATATTTAATTTTCTTAAAACCATAAAATATATATTTTTAAATCAAAATTTCATACTTTTAAAAATACATATTTTAATAAATATCATTTAAAAATATACCACAGGGTCTGTATATAATTTTCTAACCTAGGTCAAGTGATACGGATATATATCATTTCAATCCGCAGTTTACAAAGAAAACCCGGGTTCTATCATTTCAAACCCGCAATCCCAAGTCAAATAAAATACAATAAAAATCGCTCAGGCCTATCATTTCAGCCCATAACGATTTTTTCCTAATCTAAAGTCCGTTTGGGTATGTATCATTTCAACCCATAGTGATTCTATTCTAACGGGAACTTGCACTGTGGATATATGCATAAACAATATAAACAATGTCAGTGTCACAATATAATGTCATATATCACATGTCAGGTGATAATTAACAGTTTTAATATGGTAATAACATGGCATGGCATATCATATGATCATCATTAACTTGCATAACATTTTATATTACTAAACACTTGTCATCAATTCACTATTTCATAAGTATAAATGTCAGAGTGAGAAAGACTCACCTTTTACGAAGCTAGAGACAAACAACACACACAAGAGCGATTCCAAAGGCACGAAAAGCACGATTTGATTTGAATTGATGGAGACCCTTGTAAACAACACAAAATATAACATACATAAGCACAAACATAGATATCGACATACAAATATAATCAACAACTTTAGTTTGCAGAACAGTTGCAAAACAAGAGAGATGACCAAACCTTAGAAGCAAAAGACTTGCACACGACAACATAAGCTTGTCACATGATCAAATGGGCTTGACCTCACCACACTAGGCTCAGCCTAGGTGTCAACATGGCTCGGCCATGGCCTAGAGACAAGGCTTAGGGCATGAAAGTGGAAGGTAAAGGCAAAACAAGTGGAAAGTAAAGGAGGCAAGGGGTTTGGGTCAAGGAATGGAAGGTTTTGGTGTACATAGGCTCGGCCTATGGTCCTATGGGCTCGGCCTGGTGCATCTTCAGGTCAGGTCAGAGATGATGATGATGGATATAGGTCATGGAAGCAAGTGGTGGTGGTGTTAGAGGTGGTGGCCAAGGCTAAACATGAAGGAAATGGGAATACAAGGCTCGGTTAGGCAATATTTGGAGTTTTAAGCAAAGTTTTGTGGAGATGGCTTCAATTGGATGGCATGGTTTATCATGGTTAGAGGAGGAGGAGATGTTTGCTGCTGTAGATGGTGGAGGAGATGGTCAGTGGTGATGGAGGAGAAGTGGGGCCGAGCAAGCAAGAGGAAGAGGAAGGCTAAATCAATGAAGAAGAGGGAAAAATGGAAGAAAGAAGCCATTAGCTTGCAATTTTTTTCTCAATATGATGTAGCCGTGAGTTTGAAATGAGGAGAAAGATATTTTTCACATGAATTGAAGATGAGAAACATGGCTATAGGGTAGAGGGATGTACGGCTAAAGCAAGGAGAGGAAAAGGCAAAAGCAAATGAAGAGGCGGAAAAACGAAGAGCCTTGAGCAACTAAAGAGACACAAACTCTTCAAATTTCCATTATTTTCTTTTTAAACCTTATATAACTGAAATATATATATAATCAGATAAAATACGAAAATTTATTATATAAACAAAAATAAATTAATTAATTATTAATTATATATAGTTTAATTAAATAAAACAGCAAAATTTGCAACTAGTCTTGAAAATATGAAAAATAAGTGCAATGAACTTGGGAAAATTTTTATATACTTAAAAGTATTTATAAATAAAGATAAGAAAACAAAATAAAAAAGGAAATCACAAAAGTAAATAAATAAATTTTAATTTAAATATAGTTTAGATGAAGAAAATAGCAGAAAAATGGAAACTAACCTTTAAAAAAATAGAAAATAAATTCAATGAGCTTTGGACAAATTCAAACATCACTTTAAAATATTCAAAAGGTAAAAATATATGTAACATAACATATAATACAATTTAGAATAATATATGACAATTAAAAAGATTATTTATATAATTTAAAATAAAACGTAGTGTTAAATAAAACAATTTACACCCAATTTTGTAAAAAGCATAACTTTCACAATATTATTCAGATTTCAACGAAACGAAAAGCAGTGTTCTTGAAATTTTATTTACTTTCATAATAAAAGAAAAAATTAAAATTTTCAAACTTTTAAAATTTAAATTTAAAAGTAAAAGTTTGACCAGATTGACCAAAATTCACATTTTTTGGAAATATTCAATTTATGCATGTTTGAAATTCTAATCCACATCAAAATCAACATTTATATTTCAATTAACAAAATATATTCATTTTAATAAATAAAATAAAGTTTTTAAACTAGGAATTTAAATTAAAATAATTAAAATATACAATTACAATAATCAGAAAATACAGGGTTGTTACACTTTCGATGGCATAATAATAAAACGATTTATGATGTCCTTTCTAAGCATAAGAAAATGGATAGAGCCGACCGTTCTCGAATATAATATCTTCTAAGCAAGCTTAATGGAAAAAATATTTCGAATGGCATCGTATTACCTTAGATGGAAATGATGTAATAACTAACATATTTTGGCCTCGTCATATGAGTATAGATTTGTTAAGAACATTTCAACATATTTTTATTATAATTGTACTTACAGAATGAACAAATATAGAATACCGTTGTTGGAGATTGTCATTGTCTCGTCAACAAATCAAACCTTTTGTGTTCCTTTTTCATATCTTTTATTCAAATATGAAAATTAAATCTTTAGGCTTTAAAACGTCTTTAGTTGATAATGGTTGATTATGATGTAGAAATGTCAAGTGTTATTGTCATGGATAGAGAGACGGGTTTGGTTAATGCCAATAACGTTGTTTTTCCCCCAAACGTCCCATATTAGCATATGAAGTATGATGAGTACCCAAAGTTAATAAAATATATTAACGAAAATTGGCTTCAGACATGTTAAGATTGATTTGTGCATGCTTGGGTCGACAATTTTATGCATTTTGGCAACTCCACATCAAATTGGTAAAGCATTTACTTTTGTATTTATTTATTTATTTTTGTAATGATCCAGAATTTCAATCATTTAAATTTTGAATATTCAATTGATTTTAAATATTGAAAAGTTAATTCTATAACTTAAACGGTTTAAATTTTGAATATAGGGGTAATTTGAATATTCAAAATTGTTAAACATAATTGAATCTTGATTAAATGTGGATAAAAATGATTTTGAAAGCTGATTTGAATTTGTTTAAACAAGAATAATATTACTTAACTTTTAAATAAGAATTAAAAATGGTTAAACTGATTTTGAAAATAGCACGTTTTAATTATCATGTTAAATTATCAATCTGTGACAGTATCTCGGATTTTGATAAAATAAGTGCTATTGGGTCCGTAATAATGAATTATTGTATGTTAACGAATTTCGTGATGATCGAACGCATCGTTTGATCATGCAAGCTCGAAACATGTAGAAATTAATTATAGGAATTTGAATTAATATAATATAATTTTGAAAGATAACTTATGTATATGATGGAATTGCCTTCCGATACTAGTTCTATTGCATTCGGAATAGGGGTATAACATATAGAACGATAGGCGGCACGCTTCGATTGGAGTTTGGAAAATTTAGACCTGAATAGCGCTTAGATATTTATTTTTACTATAAAAGGACCTGATTTGTTTTCATTTGAGAAACCCTAATTTCTAAAACCAAAGCCGCCATCTCTATTCCCCTCATCCAACGGCCACCATTTCACGTCGTGCTAGAGGCAGTGATCGCCAAAACCTTTAAAATGGAACTTGTAGAGCTCAGCCTCACGATCCTATCGACCCCCTCCGATCATCCATCGGTGGTCCCTAGGTGGTGCAAAAGAAGGATGAACGGAATCCGTTCATACATGAAATCACAACGTTTGGCGGTGATCTATGGCGCTGCACCTTAGGCGAAGTGAAGAGGGGGGTCGGCGCGTGCTAGGGTGAGGTCATGGCGGCGGCAGGCGCGATAAAAGATGGCGCGGTGAATGAAGAAGGCGCGGTCGAGTTTTCGTTGCCTAGAATGAACGAGGGAGAGAGGGAAAGGTAATATTAGTTTAAAAATTTAATCAAATTAATGTTAAATTAAAATTTACATAATCTCAAACTTTATTAATTCATATCTAATTCATACGAGATCCAAATTAAACGCGACAACTTGCGTTGCGACACGTATCAGTGAATGCTACGTTATGGAGTTGGATTGGATGGATTCGGAGCTAGTAGAAATTTGGGTTAAAATTGAACGCCTATTTAATCTTAATCCAAACCGGTGTGCTTTGGTGATTACTGGAATTTCTGCAAGTTAATCTCACTATGATTACACTATAAATTAGCTGCAAGTTAACTTGAAATATTGCTTGATATTTGATTACTTAATCTCTTGATAATTATTGTTAAATCACATGTTAATATGCTTTCTCTATATTAATAATAATAGACATTAACTAATTAAAGTTGAACCCTTGATTATATACTTTAAAAAGTATATAAATTGTTAAAGTAGTAGCTTAATAAACCATTGAATTGTGATAAGTTCGTCTGAACATTTAAAATGGATATATTGATGTGTGTGTATATGTTAATAAATGTTTTGCAGTAATATGGTTAAACTTGGAATCATATATGTATATAAAATAACATGACATCAAATATTGGATTGAATACGGAATTGTCCGTATAGCGATAGTCATTATAAACGCACTTTGAATCCCTTAAACTATAATTTGTGAAAATGGTGATTTTAATAACATATCTTAATAATAACTTATTTGTTTATTATCTACACTTTTATAAGTGTTATAAAAGCAAAGAATATGTTTTAAAAAGTTACAGAAGAAATAAATCAAAGTAACAAAAGATAGAAGTAAAAAGGTTGCTATAGCAATAATAAAATAACCTGTTTTTGAAAATAACGCTTATTTTTTGTGAAAACTTTATTAGGGATTTATTTACCAATTACTCAAGCAAATAAAATATTGTTCTTATTGGAAAAGTTTTGAAGCTTAAATATTTGATAGCTATTTGAAGGATGTGTAAAAGTTTATAGCGAAATAGTCGTTATAAGTGCAGTTCGATAAAATAAGATGTTTTTAAATAATTCTCTAAAATAATAAAAGATGTTCTTTGAGATTTTTCTTTATATTTTTCAATTACCTGAAGTATAATGCTAATGTAAAAAGAGTGGGCCTAAATTCAATTGTTAGAGTGACACAAAGTTGTAGCTAAAATGTGATAAAACCAGAAACATAACTTTTGAAGCATTTCCAGAAGTGCTATCTTTGCTATTTGAAACTATAAATTGTTTAAAAATGATATTTGAAGTATGTATTTTCCTCTAATGTCTTTAAGGTTGTTTTCTAACATATAAAAGAGTGTTTTAAAATTGATTCCAAGTTTAAATATCTCTTTAGCAATTAATTATGAATTTCTAAACTGAGTGGCTTTAAAAATTAAACTTGTTTTTCTATTTATTTCAAAATTCCTTATTTTTGCATAATATTCTGTATAAATAATTATCATATATTTTAAGTAGTTCTAAAAGTATTTTAACATTTTAATAAGTATTTTAAAGATATTTCTATATGTATAAGTTTTAAATATTAAATTAAGTATTTATAAATATAATAAAGGGAGTTTGGATTTTAACACTTAAGTTAAAATACATTGTTTTATGGAATCAACTAAAAGTTTATTATCTTAATTAATAAGTTTGGATATGCTTTGATCTTTAAAAAAATGTTTGAAGTTATAAATGGATAGGTAAATAACTTTGGGTTGTTGTAAATAGTGTTTTTAGCAACACTTGTTTTTAACCCTTACTATTAATTATACTCGAGAGTACAATTAGATATTTAGTAATGGATATTTAGTAGAAAAATATAATAAATGGTTTTGGGTTTGTTGTGACAAATTTTTTGAGCAACACTTGACTTTAACCCTTAAATATAAATAAATCTTTAAGAAGGGAGTTTTAAAGAGGAACGTTTTCAAGGTATAAAATGTAGGGTTTGCTGTGACAATTGTTTTTAGCAACGCTTGTCTTTAACCCTTAAACGTAATTAAACCTTTAAAAGGATAATTTCAAAAATATTGATTAAATGGAACGGTTTTGGGTTTGTAGTAAATAATGTTTTAGCAACATTTGTTTTAAAACCCTTGAATTGTATTTTGGAAGAAATATTATAAATCTTTAACAATGTGAATTTTAAAGATGACAACAAACATTGAAATCTTTTATAAAGAGATAGAAAATGATATATGTTTGATTAATTAAAGAAAGGAATTTATTATAATAATTTTTTTACCAGTAATTGTTTTAATCTCTTTGATTATATTTTAAGTAAAACTTGTTAAACGATTTGTGAATGCACTTATACTGTTGGATTAAGTATATGAATACTTTTTAAATATTAAAAGAATGAAAGAATAGTTAGATTTATAAAGACAAGTATTTATCTTTTATAAAGAGAAATAAAATATATTTATACAAGTATATAAATGAAGTTTTAATTAATAAAAGAGTATTAATTAATAAAGGAATTCTTGATTTACAAAATAAGTTTTATTAGATAAAAAGATGTTTTACTAATGAAAAAAGGGTTTTAATTAATAAAGATTAAATTAATTATGAAGGTATTAAAAGTCGGTAATGTGACTTGATTTGTAACGACCCGTAAATTTCGACGATTTAATTTATTTAATAGAATTTTGTAATAAAAATTTAGTAGAAATAATAAAAGGTGATAAATATATATTGAACGTTAATTTAACAATGGTAATTTAAGCCTTTGTTTGTAATATGAATAAATTTTTCAATAAAAATTGGTGTAAGTATTGTACCTGAATATAATGGGAAGATAGAGAATATAGGTAAGGCATTTAATTAGTTAAGTGTAAATTTAAGGGTATAATAACAATTCATATACACTACCTAATTAATCTGTCAATTAATTTGTTAAAAAAATCAAAACCTTTTAATTTGGTAAATAATTTGATGCGTATTGATAAGCGTTACTTTAACGATTGATTTCAAAGTGATGGGAAGAAAATAAGTAAAGTTATGCAGTAATAAATAAATAAAAATATCGCAATAAATAGGAAACTGACATAACATTTATTTATATGAACGTTACTTATTGATTTGAGAGTAACGGAAGTGTGAAACGTAGAATAAAATAAGCGTAGATTTATGTTAGGTAATTATTGAGATTATGGGGAATAAGTTGAAATAATATTAATTAAAAATTTATGCGTAAAACATGTTATGTAAGATATATTGATTCCATTTAATAAATTGAGGATTAATATTATCGAAGAGGGTTAAATATGGTCTCAATGTAAATTTAGATAAGTTTTGAAATAAAGACTAATTCCATTCAGAAGATAACAATGGGTGCAATATTTTGATTTGTAAGCAATAGTAATAGGTTACATGTTTAATTGGTTGATAGAATTTGAATTGAAATCAATGTTAATACACTAAATAAAGGTTACACTAATATGATAAGTAATACAATGTCTAGAAGTTTAATATAGAGTGTGTTAAGACGTAGAAATGGAAATTAGGAAGCAGTTGGAATTAAATGAAATTTTAGGTGTATTTATGAGAAATTTACTACAATTAAAGAGACGAATGAAATAAATTCCAACCAATTTTAGTGAATAACAGGATCTAAACCTAAATAAATAAATTTTTTGAAATTTAAGTTTTAATTTTTGATAAATTGGATTTGTACTTTAATATTGAAAATTTTGGGATTATTCAAAAATAAATTAATGTAGGAAGTTGTTAAAGGATTCTAAATTTACCAAGTGGTCCAAACTGACAAAATTTGCAAATAATTAAAGTTGGATTGTAAATCTGATTCAATTAACCTATTATTAATTTATTTGTTTGGAATATAAAAAGTAATGATAGGGTTAATTGAAATTAAGGGTAGTTTAATTTGTATGTTATTTGGGATTAAGGCAAGATGGGTGGATATTAGGAGTTATATACTTAGATCATTCAATTTATTTGGATAACATTGTAATAAATTTAATTAAATGTACATTTACGTGAAATATAATACCATGCTTAATAGATTGCTAAGTTGTATATATTAAAGAGAATTTTATTAATTGTTTTTAAAAAACCTTAATTAATATGGTTGATAAAATTAATATAAGAAAAACCAATGAAATTCTTGGGAATAATGTAGGTTAATATGAGTTAGTAGTTAGGGTAGTGACTAAAATTGGTAATACACTGCAATTAATGTTAATAGTGTTGACATAAGCTAATAAATTTAAATGTTAATGCAATACCAATTTATGTATTTAAGGTGATTGCGAAATTGGAATTTGATAAATGCAGTAACTAACTCAGGGCAAATAGATTTTAGGGAATCAATAAAAGATAGGTAAATTTAATGATTGTTTGGTGGTAATTTAAGCATGAATGGGAATAAATCGGGCAACAGTGAGAATTATTAATTATTACCCATCAATTTATTTAGAATCTAAATCAAATGCAACATTCGTTGTTATTTGTAGCTTATAGGTGGAAATAACGTAAACTTTATTCAGAATATGATAATTAGTTAGATTAAAAGAATGGAAGGCAGGATATATGGATTCATTTGGATTTAGAACATGATAATTAGAATTTATTGAATTTATTGGAAACTGAATAGAACATTTTATGTGATTGAAATTAAAGTTGGAATTCGGAGATGTTTTTAGGAATTCCCATCTATGGGATACCAATAGATAGGATAATTAAATGAAAGGTCAACTAAAGGATTTCTGCAAAGTTAATTTATAATTTGTAGATAAAATAAAATTGAAGTTTTACGCTGAAGTTAATAATGTACTCAGCATTTAAGAAACATCTTAAATTGTCTAAATTTGAATAAACAATGAAGTAATAAATAATAATTATTAATAAAATCCAAAATTTGGTAACCCGTTTTCAAATTAATGATAATTAGTGTTGGTATAGGCTATTTATTTAAGTAACAGTGCGATGCCCAAAAAAATGGATTGGAAGTAATTGCGAAATATAAATAAAATATTTTAGTAGGGAATTCAAATGTATATATACATAGAAATGTGGATTTTTATAGTATGAAAACTTAGTCAATTTACAATAGTTAAATCTATTGAGAATGAATAAAAATCTAAGATAATTATTACGGTAATTTAGAAATTTAGTTGAAAATGGAAACTTATCTATGAATTTGGAATTTAATGAAATTGTGAATTTATATTGAAACTTATAAATGAAGCATCTAAATTTACATTTGTAAATACGTTTAAAATTCAATGTAAATGTCTGAGGAAGAAATTAATTTATTTACTAATCCGTAACGTATCCAATTAATATAAAATATTCTGGTGGGCCAACAACCGTTTTGCGCGTTTATGATTCGTGCCCACCTATCATATTTCACTTTGTCTATTTATAGGCTGTGTAAACCCTAGCCTCCATCTATCTTCATTTCTCTCCGTGTGTTCTTTTCTTCAACTTCTTCTCTTCCAATGGCTGCAAAATTTCTAGATCCAATTACAGTCCAAAATAAAAATAAAAATAAAAATATTTCAAGCTCCTCTAAAAATTCCAGAAAAATTATATGTCATAATTATCGAAGAGCGTAATCTGTGGTACTGTCCGTTTTTTTTATTGGTGCTGTAGCGTGCTCGAATTTGAGAAGAAGGACGTGGCCTGTGACGTGGCATGGTGATGGGGTATATTTGTTTATTTTGTTTTATTTAATTTTTATTTCAATCGAAATTTTCGAATAACTTTCTCATACGTAGTCCGATTCATGCGAGATTTTTTTTGTTAGGATCATAATTAAATTCCAGATCTGTTGACGCTGGTTTGGACCAATTCGGAGATCGTCGAATTTTTGAGTTTAAATTGAATTTAAATTCGATTTAAATTCAAAAGGTGAGTGTTTTAACCCACTCACAATTTCTAAAATTTCTTGTGTTTGTTAAATTAATTTTAGATATGAGTAGAAGTTTATTTATGACTGTTTGGCATGTTTTATTCATTATCTCTGATAAATCACATTCATTTAATATAACTGTTAATTAATTTTATTTATTGCATAAATTTGACAGTTAGAATTTATTTAATTGCATATTAACTGCCAGTCATAGTTATGTTAAATTTTAATTTCATATTAACTGCCAGTTAAATTTACGTTTATTTTTGCATATAAACTGCCAATTAACAGTTATTAAATTTATTTTGAGTATAAACTGATAATTGATACCATTATTTATCACCTGTTATGTATTGATGATTGTTTGAAATTAGATGATGACTGTGATAAATGGATGTATGATTTGATGGATGAATGGATGATTAATTTTATTAATTGCAAGTTGCTATGCATTTCATTCATTCGGGATTGCGGTTTGAAATGATATACAACCGCATTTTTATTTTTAAATTGCGGATTGAAATGGTAAACATCTGTATCACTTGACCATAGGGTAGGAAATTTTATACAGGCACCGCGGTATATATATATATATATATATATATATAATTATTTTTGAAATGATTTTCATGGTGTTGTAAAGCTATATATATGGTTTATGGGATATTGATTTGGTTATTTATATATATATATAGTAATTTTCGGTTTTTTTAAGCTTTGTATGAATTTGATTTAAAGTATAAAATTTAGTTGATTTTCGAGATCAATATGATTAAGAATTTATTTAAAATTTAAATTTCTGGAGTTTTAAATGACTTAAAAGAGAATAAGATTTGAAGATGAATATTAAGTTAAATTGGAAATTTAATAAAAAGTTAGAATTTTTAAAGGATATGATTTTATAACTTGATTTTTATGTAGAAGGATTTAAATGAATGAATATCAGGTTTATTTAAATGAATATAAAATAAATTGAAAGATTTTTTCCAGTTATGTGAAGTTAAAGGTTTTCTTAAATTATATTGAATTCATTAAGTAAAGATTTCAAGTCTAAATAATAAGTAATTGAATTTAATATATATGGGATTTTTAAATGAGTTTGTTTTTTTGAAATGGTGAAATAATTAAAGCTTTGGAACATAAGAATTGAAATGGTATTTGGAAGTTTAAATCGATATTTGAATTTGATTTGTGAAATCTAAAGAAGCTGTTTTGTTTTATAAAAGTAGTTTAATATTTAACCATTTAAGAGATGGAAATTTGTTTCGAAGCTATGTTTTTCAAGGTAGTATAATTTGGAAATATTATGTTTAAGAGTTTGATTTCTAAATATTTTACTTTGGAAACCTTATGATTTTGGAAGGAATATATATTGGAAAATAAATGATATCGTACTGATTTGGGGTTTTAAAAATATAAATGATATCGTATTTATATGGGTTTAAAATGGATATTTTATTCTGGTTTTAAAGTATAAACTATTTTGAAAAGACCGTGGTGTTATAATAACGATTGGTTGTTGAAGAGACCGGGATCGGAAGTTGTCATACTCTCTGCCAACTCCGAAAACCACTTTAACAACCGTGTACGTGGTGGAGATTCCAGAATGAAGTAGGTTGGTGGCGACGTTTCCTTTAAAGGCAAATACGAGGACCCAACTCCCGTGAGTTGGCATAAGGTGGCTAAAACAGGAGCGATCGACGGGTTAATGAGGTAGCACCTCTGATCGGACACTTCCCTTCGATACTATACTCAGACTTTGGATTTTCGGTGGCCACCTTCACTTTTGATTTCTTTGATGTGGGGAGTTTGTCCGAGGTGGGCGGCAGCTGCGCGCTGCACGTTTCCATCGGCCCGGAAGCGTAATTGGTATATCTACCCTGGCATTGCCTAGTTGTGCCGTGTCACCTACCCTAGCGCGCCTTATACGATTTTGGTTTTTTACCATACCTATGGAGTACCCTCTGACGACACCCAGTACAGGGGAGATTACGGTACTGTATAGACTATGGGAATATATAACTGTGTTACGGTGGAAAATGTAAAGCCTTAAAGCTATTTAAAAATAAGTTTATTTTACAAATAGACACTATTATAATAGCGCAATATACTATATAGTAAATAGTTTAACGGATCCTTAGGAGATGTAAATCCCGAGCATCTCTTGAGTTACTGCACTCATATTTATTTCTGTTAATTTAACTTACATAAGATCTTTTAGTTCTGACTCGAGTGTCTTGTCTTTTCAATTCGCTCGGGTCAGTCCGAGCGTTTCAGGATTTGAAGATTTAGCTCTGGAGGACGAAGACGAAGATGTATATTATTATTTATACTAGTGCACTACACACTGTTCCGCTGCATTGTTATTGGTATGTGTAACTCTGATATGTATTATACAAATGTTTTGTAAACATATTTATAAACTATATATTTTATTATTATATTTTATCCTTCCACTGCGAGATTCTGTTTTCTTTTATTTCTTTCTCGTTTTTCTTATTTACTCCATAACAATCCGCCCTTCCGTATGGTTTGATCGTGCGAAAAGGCGGGACGTTACATGATTATACTTGGATGATAAGTAACAATTATGTAATGACCTTAGTTTGATTGTTTATGGGATGTTAGTACTAATATGCTTAACATTAAAAGTCAAACGAGTAAGCTTCTTTATTTGTGAGAGTCAAGATTGATTTCAGGTAGGGACGGAGCAATAGAACCCTAACCTATCGACATTCCTCTAGATCGAGGAATAGTTAAGCAGAGATGTTGAAAACGTGTAAAGTGTGGAACCTTGATTTCCATAAGCAAGTGTTCATGACTCGATAGTCGATTAGTCGACTACCAATCTTAACTAAACTTAACTTAGGAAGTATACGAAATGCTTTACGGATTTATACCAATAAGAACCCTCTTGAGGAGTATTGGTACGAAATGCTTCTAGCTTTTTATTACTTCTAAAAGAATCGGAATTGAGTTAACCGGAAATTTATCGATTGGTTTTGAAGAGTCCGGGATCGGTAAGTGTTTTCCTTCCAAACACCACTTCATAACTATTATACGGGTTCTATGTTTTGTGGAAACCATATGTGGTTCCAAAAAACATTTGACATGATGGAATCCATATGGGATTCCTTATGTGATCGAGTCTCATTGGAAACTCATGTGAAGATGTCGAATGTAGCCTCGACATCATAAAATGACTAAGGACAGAGTTGGATACATGATTCCAGGTTCAGCTAACCCAAATAAGGGGTGCATCAACTCCATTATCTAGAGTATGCTTATCGATTTATTGCACATGGGAAATTGATGATACTCGGTTCACGTGCTAGGGCATGGGCTAGTTGTGTTTACCTTATGGTACATTTTATCTAGAGATATATGACACTCGGAAGGTTGTTTCCGACCCTTGTCATAGGTGATCAGTCTCAGTATGGCCTATGAGTATACTAGGGAGGTCTCTACGGAAAATCAATTTATATGAACGTCCCTTAGCCATTTGGTTTGTACACCTGAATATGCTGTCAAATGTAATTGATGTAACCATTTCAGCTATCTTATTTATATTAAACAATTTAGATATTATTATAGTACAATGGGATTTTGTATATAAAAGTTTTGGTTATCGTAAGGAAACAACCCGTCTGTGTTTAATTGCGGTGTAGTCTTATGAGATACCTTTGTTGTGAAAGGTTTAATTGCGCTTTCTTATGCTGATTTACCAGACTGATCCGGACGTTCTTCCGTTTCAATGTTCGGGTCAGACCGAGCATATTTATAGACTCAAATTTGGTGCTTTGGAGATTTAGCAGGCAAGCTGGAAGGCTTCATTGTGTATTCCCATATTTGTTTATTTTTCTGCTAAATTGTTGTTTAATAATCAGCATTTGTAAGGACGGTTCATTATAACTACCCAGACTGATGATTGTGATTTGTTATTGTACACTGATGGATGTATGAATATTAAAGTTTATGTTATGTAAAGATCATTGATATTATATTATAAGGTGTTCCGCTACGATTATGAGATTTTGTATTATTTTAGTTCTTTTACTCCTCCTCTTCTCTTCTTCTTTCTTCTTTCTTTCCCATAACTATCCGTTTTTCATTTGATTTGAGTTGGACATGTGTGGTTTATTGTCAGCTCGAACCATCCAGTTTGCAAGTTGTTACAACTGGTATCAGAGCTTAGGTTGTGTAAAGACCTAGGCTTTGTTGGGATACTCATTATAGATAGGTTTAGCAATACCCTAAAATGAGTTGGAGTGTATTATATATATTTATGAGCGGGCATTTGCTAGTGATATAAAAAAATGTTTTATATTACGTTAATTTATCTGTTGAGTGGCTTATGAGTTCTGGTCCGTATGTGGGATGCCAAGTTATCGATAGGGGTTTCTAAATACTTAAATAAGGCAAAACGGCACGGTATTGTTTTGAGAATTGGTAAATGAAATAATTTTACCTTGATTATGTTTTATATATAAAAGAATAATTTTTCAAAAATTATCATGATTATATTTGGTGTGTTGGTTGTTAGTGAATGATAATATTTGATTATTATCATTTGTTATTTGTGTTATAATAAAAGTTGTTGTTATTATAATTTAAACAAAGATAAAAAATTAAGAAATGGTTTTTTGTAATAAAATGAAACTATATATAAGGTATACTTATAAATATGATTTGCAATTAAAATGGATTTAAAACAAGGAATTTGAGAATTTAAATCCGGTTAATTTTGAAAATTGTTTTTCAAATTTTTGAAAAAATAATAATATTATTATTTGAAAAATAATTTTGAATAGAAACATTTTAAAGTGAAATTTAAAAGAGACAGAAAGCACTGAACTTACCTCGGTCATTAGAAAATAATTTAGGTGACGACACAGCACCATCCGTATTAATTTTCGAGTTCTAAGTGATAGATTGCTACCATTGGAGTTATTTTAGTAAAATGAGTTTTTATTTTTAAATTCAAAAGTATGGTTTGAAATACAAAGAAATTATGTATATATGTGATTTCAAAATAATTTGAAATAAGAACCAGGTGTTTAAATTCTGAAAGTTTTATCTAAGTGTTTTGTTGAAAACATAAGAAAATAAGTTTTGTAACTATAAATTCTAAGAATTAGTCGATTAAAACAAATTTTTAAAATTGTTGAATATAAACGTTAAGAAAAGTAAATTTGAAACTGAACTAGGAAATGAAATTTAACTTAAGTTAAGTTAAATAAAATGAATTTTGAAATAGAATTTAACTTAAGCAAAGCTAAGTGAAATTGAGTTTGATTAGTAATGAATTAATGAATTGAACGTGTTTTGGAATGTTGTTTGATAGAATTGAATATGAACTTAAGTTGTAAAGTGAAAATAAACATAAGTGGTGAATAAAAAGTTTATAATAAACTTAAGTAATGGTATTATGAAATGGATTATAAATGACAGTAGTACTAAAGAAAATGTTTATAAACTTAAGAAAACTTTTATGGAATGATTCATAAATGAAATTAATATGGAGTGAAATGTTGTTAAACATAAAATGAATGTAAATGAATATGAAAAATAAAGTAAATAAATGAATGTGAATAAGGCAATGAGAATAATGAATAAAAAGAATAGGATATAGTTAAGAAGACCAATTGAAATAAATATGTAAGTTGTACATAGATCATTTTATTTGCATAACTATTTGATCAAGATTGGAATATACGATTTCGAGGTGATTTACATCGGTCCGAGTTAGAATTTGTCCCTCGATTCTTGACGACAACACTGAATATGGATTTTTGATGTATTTTGGCATTCTCTATCATACTATATGGTTATGCAAGGATACTGGCGGTTTCTAATCAAGGAACCGGATCCGAATCCGCACTAGAGTGGTCGTGTGAATGATGCTAGTTTGAAGGTGAAATTGTGTGGTCGAGCGAGCGATCAGGTATGGTTTTGCAAACGGATGGTATATGTACATCGTATGGGCATTAATAAATTAAATGTTGATATTGAAAAATGTGGACTGATATGCTTATGAATTAATTGGATGGATATTATTTGTTGGATGGTTTCTCTTGTTACATTTTGTACATTTGCATATGATTATTTTATTTGTATACGTTATATATTGATATTACTTTCCCTATACTTGTTCTCATTGGTTGTTGACTGGTTAGAAGGTGCAGTGTAACGACCCAGAAACTCAGTAATTTGAATTTGGAATATTTAACGGATTTTAAATATTGAAAAGTTAATCTATAAGTTAAATAACTTGGATTTCGAATATAGCGATAATTATTGAATTTAATATATGGGAACAATTAAAATAATTGAACCTTTAATTTGAAATGAACGAATGATTCTGGAAGTTGATTTAAAATTCTATTTGAATTAGAATGGAGATAGAAAACTTTTAAATTTGATTTAAAAGTGAATAAACAGAAAGTGGAAATTACTCGTTTTAATTAACATGTAAAAGAAACTTTTTGTAACATTCCTGATTTTTAAGCTAAATTAATTTGGAAATTTATATAAAAATTTGGTTAAGTTATGAATTAATAGAGAATTAATTTGAATATTTGGGAATGAATATGTATATAAATTAGATTTAAATAAATAGAATTTGAAAGTTTTAAGATTAATAAAAAATATGTTCTGTTATTTATTTATATTTATAAATTTAGTTTAAATTAAATCTTGGAATTGAAATTCAAAATTAAAAATCATATAAATATGTTGGGTTTGAAAACATTATATTTTCAATTAATAAAGATTTGTTTTCCAAATTTTATTAAATAGATATTTTGATTGAGAAGCTATGTTTTGAAATTAAATAAAATAATTTTTGAATTGCTATTTAAAAGTTATAGAAGTTATAAAATATAAATAATTAAGGGTTTAAAAGCATTTAAAAATAAGGACTATATATACGTAAACCTTTAAAACATAAGAGATAAGTTAATTTATAAATTTTAAAATGAGAAGGGTTCAAACTATAAATTAAAATTTAATTTGAATAAGGTCTCAAACATAAATTTCCTTATTTTTAACAAATGTAAACTATATGACATAAAAATTTGCAAGTGTTAAATCTATATAACTTAAAAATTAACAAGTGTCAAACTAGAGTATTATCTTCATTCTTAACAATTAAAAGAAAACAGCCTGCTCGTTATTCTTTTCAACCTTCTATTTGAAATTTTTTCCTTCAACTTCAAGGAAAATCAAAAGAATGAAAACCATCAAGATTCAGATTAAATGAGCAAACCTGGAAAATTTTCAAAATCTGAAACAAATCAGAAAATCAGAAAATAGAATCAAACAATTTTCAAGCTTAGACCAAATTCAAATCTGAAAGCAATTCAACTCTCACAAGACTTCAACCTGAAAACAAGATCAAGTTTTCAGATTCAAAGCAGCAAAATCAAGTACAAAGTTTCAGAAAAACAAAAAACAGAGATCAAGTTTGGAAAAATGAAATAATACAAACTAGAAAAGAAATCTTAAAGCCTGGAAACAAAAGCAAGTTCAAGCATGTAGAATAAAATCTGCAACCTGATCAAGCATGAAAGTTCAGGCTTAAATCTGAAGTATGTAAGCATCAAGTTCAACCAGAAGATCAAATAACTTTAAATGTTCAAGTTTCATCAGCCTGAAAACCAAAGCAACATGCAGTTTAAGATTTACAACTTCAACCTAAAACAAATTGAGATCAAAGCAGATCATAGTGGAAATCAATATCAAGTTTCAGATCTAAGCCAGAATCATTTTCCAGTTCAAATAGTTCAAGTTTCAAGTCTCTATTTTTCTCTGTTCAACAAAACCAGGTGAGCAAACCCTTAAAACCGCATATACGTTCTGTTTTTCTTGTGATCTATGTGATATATGTTGTGAAACCTATATGCATGGAAGTAAATTGTAGAAGTATATAAATATAGGTATATATGCTTATGCATGTCTGGGTTACAGACAAAAACATTCTTGTTCCAGGTATACAGAATAAAACTATCTTTAAACTCCAAGTTTCTCTTTCTCTATTTTTCTTTTAGGATTAGAATCTAAACAAAAATTGTTTGTTTAAACATATTCTAAGATTTAAAAATAATTTTAAGCAAAAGTAATTAAAGTTTTTTTGGAAATTTAAAAGAATACAGGGAAACCCAATGTCTGTTAAAAATTCAAGTGCCATGGTTTCTAGTTGTAATTACATCATGCAAAACAATTTTGAAAGTGGTGATTTTTAAAAGTGAAATCGGAATTTTTATGTCAGAATTCGCTGAGGAATGCGAGAATGAATAAATTTGGGTTTATTGGCTAATTATGGTGACCGGAATAATTTTGGGTCTCGGGGATGAAGTTGTAGCTTGGTGGAGGATTACAGATCATCAGAAAAATACTTGATGATTTTATAATTTGTTGTCGCAGGTTGACGAGATCGATCTAAGGCTTAAGCTCGTATTTATGTATTGGTCAGTAATCGAGTTACTGCAGCATCCTTGATGGATCGACTGTCACCGGTGCAAGAGGGATTGAAGCTAGGGTTCGTGGCACAACTTTGGTCACGATGGCGAAGTTTCTGATGGCCAGTAACGGTGTCAGCGAGGCATTTTTTGTTGATTGGTTTTGGGTGCCTGTATGATCGAAACATTTGAATTCGATCCACGGTGATATAGAGTGTTCTGGGTGGTCGGCTAACTTGAGATGGTCGTAGTTGACTTGCCGACGGTGGCGAGATTGGTCGGAAGTGGTTCAGGTAACTGTGCATGTGCACAGTGCAACTTTGATTGTCTGGTGAAGGTTTGGGTTAGGGAAGAAGTCACACACTTGGGTTCGTGTTCGTGTGACTCGCGAGAATGACTCGAAGCAGAGATAAGAAGGGTGAACTCGAAGATGGGTCGGGGTTTAATCAGGGGCTGTCTCGGGTCTGAAGCTTTTAACAAAACAAGTTTTGAATTTTGAATAAAATAAGTTTTAAAACTTTATTCTTAAAAAAATTTCTTTATAATAAAAGTTTAATTAAATTTTGATCAATAAAAGTTGTATAGCTATTTAACTTAAAATTATTTAAGTTTGGGTTTCTAAAATTTATTTTGAAAATAAAATTTTAATAGTTAAATTAAGAATTTGATTTAAAAGTTAATGGTTTATCCTAAACAATGTTGTTGATTTGAAATTAACTTGAAGGTATTAAGTTAACTCGTATGTTGATGGTAATCCATTTTAAGATTATTTAAAATAACATTTTAAAGATAAAATGGTTTATTTTGAGATTATGATTTTGATTATCAATTAACTTAAAAAGGGTTAAGTTAAATTTTATGAAATTAATTAAGATAAATGTGTTATTTTAAAAGATTGCTAATTTTAATATCTAGTGAAAATTACTTAATCAGAGTTAATTGAGTATAAATTTAAGGTTGATTAATTTATTAAGAGCTAAATTAACTTATGATTAATAATTAATTCATCAAGTGATAAATAATTCGTAATTGAATAATATAAGTGATTAGGATAATTACTTATAGTAATTAATTAAGAATAATTAATCAAAGGTTAAGTTATTTAATGACCAATGATAATTAATTGAGGAATAGTTAATTAATAAAAGAGTAATTAAGTAATTAAAGGTTAATTATTCAATGATTAAGGGTTAATCGATTTATTGATTAAAGTTAATTAATAAATGATTAAAGATTAATTAAACGATTTGCAATTAATTAATGTTAATAAACCAGGGTTAGTAATTTATTAATCTAGTTAAATTAAGATATAATCAGGATGGAGTAATTAATTCATGAGTAATTAATTTAATTGAATTAATTTTGGATTAAACAAGTAATTAGTCCTGCTTATAAATGATTATTGAATGCTTGGATATTTGAATTGTATGAAATGTCTTGTATTATTTAATATCTTTTGATGTGTGTTATTATGTGATATGAATTGTATGTTTAAGCTGTGATCTGTGACTCATTTATCTGTGATGCATTTATATATCTATCTGTAAATCTGTGAATGATGATAAGCGTTACAGGAATATACCGCTTAACAAATATTATTGCGCTTGTATCTGTGATGATTGATGTTGTTGCACTATAGGGTAAAACCCCTGGACCACACTTATACACACACAAATATGGATTGCATGTGGAAATTCGTTAAGTCACAGATTTTAGAAAATAATTCTTAAATCGAATTTTGGAACTCAAATAGTTTTGGAAATGGAATTGAGTAAGTATAAAAAGTTTTTGAAAAGGGATTTCAAAAATAAAAGTTATTCTCAATTACTTGGTTGAGATTTGAAATTTGAATAATTTGATTTAAATTGGAATTCAATATCTGAAATTGAATTCTATATTTGGTATTTATGATATAAAAAGGTCATACAAGTTTATATGGGCTTTGAACCATTTTTAAAGTGTTGTTTTGGGAATTTGAATTAACCCAAAGATTTTAACTTGTATAAATGAGATCGGATTTTTTCGAAATAAAACTGTTTATTTTCAAATGATAAAAGCTTTCATATAAGAAATGAATTTCCAATTTGTATTAAAAGGATTTCAAGTTTGAATTGAAATGATTTTTCAAGTTATGGATGAATCTTTGGAAATGAGTTTTGAAAGCTATGAGATAAATCTTTGATTTAAAGATTTAAATGAATTAATCCAATTGAAATGGAAATTGTTTTGAAATCCGTAATGGATCTTTGTGAAACTGGGTGAACTTTGTGAAATGAATCTTTTTGTTTAAAAGATTTGAAATGGTAATTGGTTTAAACCATTTGAAAGAAAGTTTTGAATTTTAAAGTTGTGACTTAATTGAAATCCCATATCCATATGTTTTTAAATTTACGCTCATTATTCGGTTTAGCCGGGAGAGGACTTTGTGTCATATAACCTATTTCAAATAATGATATGTCGTTATGGATAGCACTTGAAGACCGGTGGTGAAGACCGGGTATTTGCGGGAACGATAGGATGACCTATCGATTGTCTCTGCACTGAGTAGCTATGGTATAGAGATTCCCTAAGTGATGGGAAGTCCGAACGGGATTGTGAATACCTAGATTTGCAAGGGCTTCTTCTTTTATTGGACGAAGTGCCTTCGGTTCTGTTCGAACCCGGAACAGACTTGTATGGATGTGTGTCTGACATTACACGTTGAGATGTAAAACCGGTTTCTATCAAATACATATCTGTTGGTGGCGGAGAATTTATTCTCTTAGCTTAACACCCTTCTCTGAGACGTACGAGCTCAGAGGTTATGTAGTTGATGGTTACTAGTTATACATTCCCAATTTGGTAATGTGGCATACGAAGTGTTGATGATCATTTGTAAAGCATGATTTTGTGAAAAAGTGTATCTTTGTGGACGAGACCTCATCGAGCCTCACAACCCGGTAATGATCGAAAGAGGAAAGATGCGACAAGGTTTCAGAGGTAGCTCCCCTAAGGTACATCCATTCCTTCTGGAAATGGGTGGTATCATGGTATGGAGCCCAGATACTTACTCATGTGGGCAGTGTAGTATATTTATTACTGTGTGATGTTGTTGGTGTAGAGGATCCTCAGATAAAGGTCCCAAAGGACCAGGGGTGGCATATCTTAGGTTTTACTTCCCGGGAAAGGGGTAACCGGCCTTGTGTTGGCAGAGAGCCGGGTAGGTTCTCGAGGCGTCCCTCCAGAGGCGTTCCCATGTGGCAAGAGGATGTTCCTTAGCCTGACTATTTGTTGGAAATCCAATCAAACAATACGGGCCCTTTACGATTGCAGCTGTATTACCTGCCACCTCAGGTGGTAGCTATAGTAGGCATAGTATAATGGTACCTATGCTGGCTAAGATTAATATTATACTTTCGAAATATTTTCCACTATGCACTAATAATAATATCAAAAAGGATTTTGCATGGTAAGCATGTTTGACTATCATAAGGAGAAATCTCCCCCAAGTGTGTGATTGCATGGTGTGTGTGCCGGGAGGCCTTATGGTAGTTTCATTTTCCAAAAGCATTGCGGATTTCAAATTTAAATTCTTTTGTTTGTTTTTAAAAATAAACTGTTTTTGTTTGCTCATACCAGTCCCATGACTGACCCGGAGTTTATTGTTCCCTTCCTAAACTCTAGGTGCCCACAATTTTCCACACCGGCAGTCTAGAGTTGGGTATTTCAGATAGTAGATATCGATTCAGTAGCTTTCAGCTTTCTCTTTGGAATTATTTGGAGACTTTGGATATTGAAGTCTTTGGTTAGGACGATTGACCTTGCTTAGCTTGGTACAACATGATGGTGGTTCAAGCTAGTGGTTGGGAATTTTGGCTTTGGAGCATTGGATTGGAATTGCAGTTTGATATTGGAGTTATCACTTTTGCTATTCGTTTACGCTGTTGTTTACTGTCTTTGATATTCTTGTATCACATTGATATAATTGTTGTATATCATTGGATATTGTATTCATTGGAGTTGTATAAGATATTCTATTCATTTCTCTTCCGCTATGTTGTATACTTAATGTGTTATAAGCTCCGGCGAACCAGATTCGACGTTTGGATCTGCGACATTTGAATATGAGTGACGTATTCGGTACCGATTTTCGAAGGTCGGGTCAGGGTCGTTTCACTTTTTGGGCACTGTCCCGGACTTTGAAAAAACCAGTTTCATTGAATCTATATTAGTGAATTATTATATGCTGCCGAATTTCGTGAAGATTGGACTTATCGTTTGGTCATGCGAGTTCGAAATGCGAAGAATTTAATTAAAGGAATTTAAATTAAAATAATTCGATTTGAAAAGCTATCTTCTGAATATGATGGAATTGGCTCCTGGTATATATTTCATTGTGTTCGGAATAAGGGTATAACATATAGAATGCCAGGCGGCACGCTTCATTTGGAGTCCGAAATTTTAACGGATGAATAGTGCCATGAAAATTTTCTATAAATAGCCCTCAACTTCCTTTGTTTGCAACCAAACCCTAGCTTCTATTTTCGTCCGCCATTTCCATTTACCTAATCTAATGGCCTTTGTTGATCGGAGCCTCTAGAGGCCAAATTGGCCAACGACTTCAACTAACAAAATGTAGAGAGCATCCATACGAAGCTAACCAACGGTTGAATCATCGAATTGACAACCGAGGTGATGGAAAACTGCCTCCATTCATTTGTAGTTTTGGGTTCGAAAACTGCAAATTCACGCGTACATGCACGGGTAGGCATGGCACGCATGTAGCACTCGGTGTGGGGGAGCATGGCAGGTCGGCAATGGTGGCTTGGCGTCGTTCGTGGTGGGCGGCGATCGAACATTGAAATTAAAAAAACAAAACGCACGTGGCCTGATGCTTTGGAAGAAAGCGTGCATGATGAGGAAGGCACGTGAGAAGAAAAGATTATAGTTTAAACTGTTAATTTAATTAAGTAATTATTATTTAACTATTCGAATGTTCAATAATTCATAACTTTCTCGTATGAGGTCCAAATTGAACGCGATGAGCCGCGTTGTGATCGTATCGACGAAGACTGCGCTAGGGAGTTGGATTGAATAAGACTGAAACTTGTCGGAATGCATGCTAAAATCGAACGGCCGTTCGATTTTAGTCCAAAATGGAATGTTTTGACAAAACAAAAATAAATGTTAGTTAATCTCACATTTTTAGTTAACCATAAATATATTTTAGTCAGTAAAAATAATTTATTCGATGTTTGGATATTTATTATTGAATGGTATTGACTGTTGGATGATTTGCTAGTTTATATTGTTGGTTTGGATACATTCCCGCCTATTGGAGTAGTTGAGACCTACTACATTCCCGTGTAAGAGCGGATGACCCTTTATATACGAATCTCACCTTGAAGCGGTTGATTTATATTTTTATGATTATATATTGTATGTGATACCTAGGGACTGGTTGGAGGGATCCAATAGGATTCCTCACACTGTTGATTTTATTTTCATATATATTGTGATATATGATATGATGGATGCCATATTGATGACATGTACGTGATTTTGCTTATTTAGTGCTTTAGTAGCACTAGGCCTTATTTTTATTATTTTAAAATATTATAACCAATGATTTTATTTAAAAAGGAATTTGAAGTGATTTAGAAATTATATATGTTTCAATAATTTTAAACATATATAAATCGATGGTTTCATGAAAGATTTTGAATAGACATTTTGAACTGTGAATAAAGGTCTCAAAATCTTGGAAAATAAGTCAGTCTTTTATAATAAAGGGATATGGTTTTAAAAGAAAATAGAAATATTCTAATAGAAATGTTTATTAACCGTTCTATATAAAGTGGCGTGTATATACACATAGGTGTTATCCTGCTTTTTGGCAAAGCCGTGATACCGAAAGATTGATCGAAAACGTAAGACAGTTCGTCTCAAAGATTGTTTATACTTTGCTTCACTATGGATATCGCTGAATTTTGTCCGAGCCCGGATCAGGCTACAATTGATAGGACATGACAAGGAAGATCATAGGAGCCACCATTCCAAATTTCAAGTCAATCCGAGTTCATATGCTCATGCTATGATTGATTCAATCTAGAGGAAACGACCCAGCTTTCGTATCCATCATCGAACTCCGGTTCGAATCGATCACGTTCGTATCGATCAGGTTCCAGCAACTTCGTATCCATCGAAGTACCTCGGTTCATATCGATCAACTTCGTATCCATCAAAGTGCCCCAATTCGTATCGATCAAGTTCGAATTCATCGAAGTGCCTCGGTTCGACTCGATCTCATTCGAATCCATCGGCTCCTCCTTATTCAAATCCATTGGCATCTCCCTAACTTCGCATCCATCAACTAAGGCAGCGGATACTGCTTCGCATCCATCATAAAAGCCTCTCTTCGTATCCATCAGGTAGCTTCTGTTCGTATCCATCAAAGGAAGGCTTGTTCGTATCCATCGACCACCAGTGGTTCGTGTCCATCAATGACTCCTAGTTCGAATCCATCAGCAAATGGACCACGTCACGTTCGAACCCCTAAGTTAAACTTAGTTCGAACCCATCGACTTCAGATCGGTCAAAGTGGCAGTAACCTCGCTCCTCTCTGATTCGAACCCGAAGGCTTGAGTCCTTCGAACCCATCAAGGTGCCTTGATTCGTATCCATTCAGATACCTTTCTCCATATCCATCAGAATGCCCCGCTTCGAGTCCATACATGATAATATGTTCGAATCCATCGAGTTTAGAAGCCCTGGGTTGACATGGTAAACATGGATACAAGCGCAGAAAAATCTTGGGAACGACTCGATAAACTCGGCGAAAAAGGCGGATTGACACAAAGTTTGCGCTCCACGTCATCACGAAGACGCGTGCCACCATTGATTCGAAGTAATCGATTCGAACTAATCGATTCGAACAAAGCAGCCACCGAGAGATTCCAATTCATATCGACTATATCTCAAAATCTACCGATCCAAATGCCATGAAATTTTCACAGGAGATTGCACACGAGACAAAGAACGCTCACACCAAATTTCAGCTCAATTGGACATCATCTTGATCGATACAAAATGATTTCGTATCGATTACAGATCGACTCGAAACTTTCTGGAATTGGTCGTGTGGGCCCCCTCACGTGCCAGAGCGAATCTCCCAAAGTTTGAGCGAAGTCTCAGCCTCCTACGCCTATAAATAGAGCCCCAGAGCCTACAGAAGAAGGAGCTTCTTTGATCTTTTGGATTCTGAAGCGTCGAAAATCTGCCAGATCAAGACCTACATCATACGCTTGCTGTTGATTTCTAATTTCCAGTTGTAACATGCTGTTGTTTTTTGTATTTGCTTGTAATCATTGAAAGAGAAGCAATAAAGTTGCAAAAAAACTTCACAATGGACGTAGGCAACACGCCGAACCACTATAAATCGCTTGTCTATGCATTTACTTTCCTGTTATTTGGAGTTTTTGTTAGATAATCCTCATTTTTAATTTATATTCTTCATTATTTCTCTTCAAAGACTCCCGAAGAGTGTTGTGACCAATTTTGGTGCAAACACTTTGGTGCTTTCACTGAGTAAACCCAGATTTTCTCCTGCTCCTTGGATCTGTCATCGATACCAAATTGAATAAATCTAAGAGAGAGATCCAGATCATCAAATCCAGGTTCCTTCCCTTCTATTCATATTTTCATAAAGTATAGGAAAGGAATCCAACCCTCAAGATGGTTAGCACAAGGACCACTTCTAATGCTGTCAATCAAGAAGAACAAAATAGACAGAATCCTGCGCCACTACCTCCCTCTAACCAAGACGCCACTGGACACTTAGAACCATCAGGTCCGGTTACTAGGCATGAGTTTCATCTGCTGCTTTAAGATCTGACCTAGAGTCGGCAACAACTAACAGAACAGCTACGCACTAACGCCGAGCTGACCAACCAGCTGAATCGCCAGAAGCAAAGGAGATCTAGGAGAGATCATGCTTCTTGCTCCTTCAGCGAAAGTTCTTCCTCTTCTGATTATCATCATCGATCTCTACGACCCCGACTGGATGGGAGTCACATGCAAACTGCTGGATATCAACCGGCAATGACCGTTGGACAACTGAGAGTTGGCCCATCGGCCAGTTTCCAAACCGGGCCCTCCTCCCGAGGAGGTGCCGCTTCTCACTACACCTCAGAATACCGTGCCACGAACGTCGCGGTTGAAACAGGGGTCGATGCCCAAAATCAGTCGAACCTGGGCCGCCGTCAGCATGGACGTACTCCAGAATCGTACGTCCCAGAGGACTATAAGCCAAGAAGGCAAGGTGTGGACCGTCGACAGCATCCGGTCCAACCCCATAATATGGAACACCATCACACTCCGGCACGAGCCGAACATAACATACAGATGCCGGATATTCCGACCATGATACGTTAGATGATCCGTGAGAGCCAGGGTCTCACGAACGACGACTGGGGAATCTCCCAAAATCGCACTCCTTTTACGCACGATATTCTTACTGCTGAACCCCCACGGCGATTCAGGATGCCGACTCTACCCGTGTACGAGGGAAACTTCAACCCCAACCAACATATTCTGAAATACGAATGGTCGATGAGCGCTGCCAGAGCTGACGATGCAGTGAAATGTCATAGTTTCCCCATCTCCTTGGGGGGCATCGCCACCATTTGGTTCACTTGAATGCCACCACGATCTATTTCCTCCTTTGACCAATTGGCCAGTAAATTTGTTGAGCAATTCCGCATGCACGTCGCAGGGTCGAAAGACGTCAACACTCTGCCTAGCGTCACCCAACCCCCTGGAGAGACGCTCAGGCACTACTTAGAGAGATTCCACGCTGCATGTGCCAAAATCAGCAATCCAAACGATAACTCCATCCTTATGGCGTTGACTAAGGGGGTTGACCCCGATTCTGAGTTTGGCAACTGGTTGGCTGGAAAACCCTTTGCATCGTTGGACCGTTTCCATGCCAAGGCGGTTCAATTCCTGAGATGGGAAGATGTGAAACAGTCTAGGAAGCAGACTGATGCAGGGCCAAGCACTAAAGGGATCCAAAGCAATGTCGCGATCAAACAGTCCGGTGAGAGTTTCGGAAAAGTTCAGTTGAACGTTCAAAACAAACAAGCTCAGCAGAGAGAGAGCATGAATCAAAATAGAAAGCGAGATCAGAACCGTGGCCCACCACGAAAGAATCCTATGTTTGACAACTACACTCCTTTGAATACATCACTGGAGAACTTGTATTTACAAACCTGTAAAACAATTCAATACAAAAAGCCTGCTCCAAAACTGTCATCAGAGAGACAAATCCAGACGGGTAAATTTTGTAGGTTCCATGAAAGCTACGGGCACGATACGAATGAATGTCGTCACTTACAAGATCTCGTTGAAAAATTGATTAGAGAAAGAAAGCTGGAACAGTTTGTGCGGGCACCGCAGCCTGGAGGAGGGGCACGCATCAAATCAAAACGATGAACCCGATCGACCGAGACATGAGGACTCTACCCGTCCCGGCGGGAGATTGGTGATAAACGCCATCAGTGGCGGACCCACTTTGTCAGGAGCCTGGAACGACGACGACGTTCGTCACTGTTGCACATAACAGGCTCATTCAGTCTATGAATACTTTGCAATTTCCTTTACATTTTGAAGTTTGAATTTGTAATAAGGCACTGACTTTGCCATGTTTTTCCGTTCCAACAATAAATTACTATCTCTTCAAGCTAGAGTTGTGATTCACCGAATGCAACATTCAACAATCACGACGCACGAAGAGCTAAGTTCCATCGAACAATGGAATTTATTCAAATAGCAAGCGACCGTGTTACAACCGGCCACTCACTAAGTGAAACCTCAGCTCGGGGGCAAGCCATCATATCAAAGGCTGAACTGGACCGACACACGACAGTCCTGCAATCAACTCTAGGTTCCCAGAGTGCGAACCGGAGTATAAATCCTAACTTCACTTTCCCAAAGTGTGAATTGGAGTATAAACATCAACTCTAGGTTCCCAGAGTGCGAACCGGAGTATAAATCCTAACTCCACTTTCCCAGAGTGCAAATTGGAGTATAAGCATCAAATCCATCGTTCCCAGAGTGTGAACGGACTCCAAGTTCCCAGAGCGTGAATTGGAGTATAAACATCAAATCCATCATTCCTAGAGTGTGAACGGACTCCAAGTTCCCAGAGCGTGAATTGGAGTATAAACATCAAATCCATCGTTCCCAGAGTGTGAACGGACTCCAAGTTCCCAGAGCGTGAATTGGAGTATAAACATCAAATCCATCGTTCCCAGAGTGTTAAGGGACTCCAAGTTCCCAGAGCATGAATTGGAGTACAAACATCAAATCCATCGTTCTCAGAGTGCGAACGGACTCCTAAAAAGCCCAAATAGGTGTGATCGACCATTTATCGGCTAACTCCATATTCCTAGAGAGCGAGTCGGAGTATAAACATCAATTCCAGGTTCCCTAAGTGCGAGCCGAAACATAAATCTAACTCCAAGTTCCCAAAGAGTGAATTGGAGAATAAACATCAATTCCAGGTTCCCAGAGTGCGAACCGAAACGTACATGCCAGCTCCAGATTCCTAGAGCGCGAGTTGGAGTATAAACATCAATTCCAGGTTCCCGGAGTGCGAACCGAAATATACATGCTGACTCCAAATTCCCAGAGTGTGAATTAGAGTACAAATACCAAGTCAAAGCTCCTGGAGTGCGAACTGCATTACAAACATCGATAACTCTCGAATTCCCAGAGTGCGAACCAGATTATCGATCACAGATTACCCTAAGTCCCCGGAGTGTGGACATGTGCTCAAGATTTGCAATGGGTGCGATCGACCACCGAAATACAAATGCTGGTCCCCGAAACTGGGGGCAAAAAGCTTAAGTGTTAATCACCAACCGAAGCGATACAAAGTCCAAAATTCAACTCATTCATCTATTACGACGTGTGATCAAGATTTTCAAGCTTAGCAAATAAACGAACTCAACTTGAAGGTAGAAACGCCACAAATACACTAGACTGAAAGCCAAATGCTGCAAATACTTAAGCACAAAAGAAATGAAATTTAAAGCAAAGAAACTAAATGTCATTTCAACTAACTGTATGTGAAGATTCATGTACAAGTTATTCCAAAAGAATTCCTACTAGCAGGGGGCCGAGCCTGCATTTATACATGGCCTACGAAAGAAAAATAAAAGCAACTTCCTAATTGCCAAAAATGCGCCAAAGGGGGCTTATCTACTTTTTCTTCTTCGGCCTCAACGCTCGGCATTTCAAGTCCGAGAGGAGTCAAACTCTGAGTTCCTATCGGCTGCAAGCTTGAAGTTTCCATAGCTAGCTAACTCGCGAGAAATCATCATTATACGACAAAGCTTTGAAGTCCAGCTATAATGACCGTCATCGCTGATCGTCACAAGCGTATTATTAAAATGTTGGCAATCGATCCGGATTAAAGTTGTTACGGTACCATCGACGAGCCTCGAAAAGTAGTCAAGTATGAAGTTCAACTATCAAGTCCAGATAGGCAAGAATGAAGCTCGTCGAAGTCATGCTATCGGGAGATCAAACTTTCGTATCCGTCGAGACACGGATTCGAATCGATCACTAGAAGCTTGTTCGAATCCATCAGCATACGTGTTCATATCGATCCCGGGGGCACGCTTCGAATCGGTTGACAAGTTCGAATTCATATCGATTAAAGAAAGATGACTTCGAATCGATCCTTGATTGCTTGGTTCGTACCGATCAGGAAGCTTTCAGCTTTACATTGCCCACATTCGAATCGATACTCTTCGTATCGAACATAGAGGTAAAATTCGTATCAACCTAAAGCTGAGGACTTCGAAATGACCAATTACTTGTTTTTCGTATCGATCATTGCGTATCGATGCGATACACCTCCTTCATAACCAATACGAACTGCATCACCTCCATTAGAATATTCCATGGATCGATGCGAAATCCAAGGAGAAATATCACTATATTCAACGGTTCGAACGCAAGCCCCAAGATCAATTCGTTCTTTACCTTTCCATCTGACCAAAGGTTCCCATCGGTTCAAAGTGGATAGTGAAAACATCGACTCGAAGTCCATGTTCGCGTCAACGAGTTCACAACTCCATCCACTACACATCGATACGAACAGAGATTTCGTACCCATCATAACTTGTGCACTGCCCATCGATACGAACAGCTATTTCCTATCCTTCAGTATATAAACATTAACATCGTTACGGACAACTCAACAAAGTCCTATTGGAGTCATTAAGCATCGATACGAATGAACATTTCGCATCCACCGAATTCTCCATTTACCGATGCAAAGTCAATCTTTCAACCTTCCATATCGATTCAGGAGAGGATCGATACGAAGGAACTTCCTAAAACAACTGACGAACGTTGTTACAACTAAAATTTCACATTGATTCAGGAGAGGATCGATACAAGAGGGTAGTCCAAAACAACCATCAAGCGTTGTTTCAACTCGAATTTCAAATCGGTTCAGGAGAGAATCGATACGAAATTTGATAACCAACTAAACAGACAACGACTCGTGAACACTCAACGTTAACTAAGTTAAGTTAACATATATGCATATATATCGGACTAATATTCGATTTTCAACATTCACAGGGATCGAATACTCATCTCATTACGATTACAACGACAAACAGCTAAGCACTATCATACAGCGATCACTTATATCAACGCAAGGTTACAACCTTAGACAAAAGAGCAATGACTGTTCAGAGTGAAGACTGCAGCTTTTCAAAGCACGTCATGTTTCCACAAGACGTACTTTGGGAGACAAATGTTATCCCGCTTTTTGGCAAAGCCGTGGTGCCAAAAGATTGATCGAAAACAAAAGACAGTTCGTCTCAAAGATTGGTTATACTTTGCTTCACTATGGATTTCGCTGAATTTTTTCCGAGCCCTGATCAGGCTACAATTGATAGGACATGACAACCATCATTCCAAATTTCAAGTCAATCTGAGTTCATAGGCTCATGTTATGATCGATTCAATCTAGGGGAAACGGCCCAGCTTTCGTATCCATCATCGAACTCCGGTTCGAATCGATCGCGTTCGTATCGATCAGGTTCCATCAACTTTGTATCCATCGAAGTACCTCAGTTCGTATCGATCAACTTCGTATCCATCGAAGTGCCCCAATTCGTATTGATCAAGTTCGAATCCATCGAAGTGCCTCGGTTCAACTCGATCTCATTCGTATCCATCGGCTCCTCCTTATTCGAATCCATTGGCATCTCCCCAACTTCGCATCCATCAACTAAGGCAGCGGATACTGCTTTGCATCCATCATAGAAGCCTCTCTTCGTATCCATCAGGCAGCTGCTGTTCGTATCCATCAAAGGAAGGCTTGTTCGTATCCATCGACCACCAGTGGTTCGTGTCCATCAATGACTCCTAGTTCGAATCCATCAACAGATGGACCACATCACGTTCGAACCCCTAAGTTAAACTTAGTGCGAACCCATTGACTTCAGATCGGTCAAAGTGGCAGTAACCTTGCTCCTCTCTGATTCGAACCCGAAGGCTTGAGTCCTTCGAACCCATCAAGGTGCCTTGATTCGTATCTATTCAGATACCTTGCTCCGTATCCATCAGAATGACCCGCTTCGAGTCCATACATGATAATATGTTCGAATCCATCGAGTTTAGAAGCCCTGGGTTGACACGATAAACATGGATACGAGCGCAGCGAAATCTAGGGAACGTCTCGATCAACTCGGCGAAAAAGGCGGATCGACACGAAGTTTGCGCTCCAAGTCATCACGAAGACGCGTGCCACCATCGATTCGAAGTAATCGATTCGAACAAAGCAGCAACCGAGAGATTCCAATTCGTATCGACTATACGTCAAAATTTACCGATCCAAATGCCATGAAATTTTCACAGGAGATTGCACACGAGACAAAGAACGCTCACACCAAATTTCAGCTCAATTGGACATCATCTTGATCGATATGAAATGATTTCATATCGATCACAGATCGACTCGAAACTTTCTGGAATTGGTCGTGTGGGCCCCCTCACGTGCCGGAACGAATCTCCCGAAGTTTGAGTGAAGTCTCAGCCTCCTACGCCTATAAATAGAGCCCCAAAGCCTACAGAAGAAGGAGCTTCTTTGATCTTTTGGATTCTGAAGCGCCGAAACTTTGCCGGATCAAGACCTACATCATACTCTTGTTGTTGATTTCGAATTTCCAGTTGTACCTTGCTGTTGTTTGCTGTACTTGCTTGTAATCATTGAAAGAGAAGTAATAAAGTTGCAAAAAACTTCACAATGGACGTAGACAACACGTCGAACCACTATAAATCGCTTGTCTACGCATTTACTTTCCTATTATTTGGAGTTTTTGTTAGATAATCCTCATTTTTAATTTATATTCTTCATTATTATCTCTTCAAAGACTCCCGAAGAGTGTTGTGACCAATTTTGGTGCAAACAATAGGCACTCAGATTATAATTTATTTATATAGGTGAAATTTATAAATGTGATAATTTTAAAAAGTAATATTTTACAAATAAAGTTAAGATTTGTAAAATCGTATTTTATTTCTAAAGGAAACTATTACCATTTAATAAATTAGAGAAATAAATGAAATGTTGGATTTATTTTAAGATGTGGAATGTTGTTTTATTTTTTATTTTTTTTGAAATTTGGTTAATATTATTTCAAAACACAAATGGGGTGAAGTCCAAATACAAGCATCTGAACTACATTCTGCATAAATCCAACGTTGCACTTTATACAGAAATCTACTTTAACTAAAACATTCCTCTTTAGGGCATGGCGGCTCCTAGAACTTTGGTCGATCTTCTCCGTTCTCGACCTTCCAGCTCATCCTCTCCATTACTTGTTCTTCTAGTTCCGTTAAGTTGTAAGCTTCCTGCTTGCAATTCATTCAAATAATAATACTTGCATCACGGTTGATTTGGCCAGTTGATGACAATGCTTCCTTTTTCTTGTTGTTGAAAGCCCGATCGTTACGCTCTCGCCAAAGATGCCAAACAGCAGTTCTAAGGAAAATGTTGAACAATTATTGCATCAAGTACGACATGTGACCCCTCTCGTTTAGGTATTCCACATCTTCTTTTAGAGTTTTAACTTCATCTGTATACATGCATTTAAGTTTCTAAATACTCCATATTCTCAATTGAAAAACAAATGTTCGTGACTTTCAGTTTCTGCATTGCAAAAATCATAGGTCGTATCATCTAATATCCTCAAATTATGTAATCTGTCTTTCATAGTTAGCTTTCCTAACAAAGCTTTATATAATGTCTGTTCCATTTTCGAGTTGTTAGATCTACTTTGAAAAATTTTATGCCAAAAAATAGTTGGATAATTCCCCCTTATGTCTTCCCAAACATTGTGCAGCTTAAACTGGCCCTTAGGTTAATTTTTCCAGATCCATGTATCCTCTACTCTATCACTGTGTATCGGAATATCATAGACTTCTTATTTGAAATTACTAGTAATTAGTTGTTTGTCACATTCCCAATTAGTACCAGTATGATGCTGGCTATTTTGCATGCAGGATTTCAATAGGAAGAGTATCCTTCTCACCCTACTCTATCAATAAAACTTTTACTGTTGAGCTAGGGATCCTCCCGAAGATCAGTATTTGTGCCATTAACTATGTGTCTTTCAATTAGAGGTTTCAGATCATTTGTGAGTTTCAAAATAGTTTTCCAAATAACTGATGCATTATTGTCCATTTTGATTGTCCAGAAATTATCTTTTAGGTATCTTTCTTGCATCCATTAGGCCATAAATTATATGAAATCAGTATTCTCTAGACCAGCTTCATTCCATAGACTTTTTTCAATTCGAATAGATTTTTGAGCCCTCGTCCTTCTTCCTTTTTATGTTTGCACAATTCTTTGTAACTTACTTTTTGTAGCAAAAGATAGAAACTTTAATCTCCATCCTTGCAGTTTCAAAATAATCTTGGTTGATAGAGGAACTCCTAGATATTTGATAGGGAGAGATCCTTCTGTGACTCCAATTTTCTCAAGATTACTTTATCTCTGCAGAACTTGTTAAAGTGGCATTTAATCTTTGATTCATCAAGTTTCAAACCAGCTGTAGTTTCCAATTGTTTGAAAATTTCTTTAACAGTGTCCACGGCAGTTGGAGTAGCTTTAGTTACAATGATAAGATCATCAACATAGATTAGGTGTGATACTATATGTTCAATCTTGTATACAGGTCTGATCTTTTTGTGGAAGCATGCTATTTCCATTTGTATAGTAAACCACTCCATAGCTACATCAAACAAATTGGGGGATAAAGGATCAACTTGTCTAATCCCTCTATTACTCTGAATATATCCCGTAGGGATCCCATTAATGAGCATAGAATAGGTATGAGTAGTCAAACAAAATCAATTAGCTTCAGGAGTTTTTGGAATTCCCATAGAGCTAAGCATGTGGATTATAAAATTCCTATTAACCTTATCATATGCTTTATGTAGATCTACATTTATACACATTTTGTCAGCACCATGTTTATTGAAATCTCTAATAAGTTCATGAGCCATTAATGAATTTTTATGAGAATCTGCCCTTTATAATAGCACTTTGACATAGAGAAATCAAGTCCGGTAGCACCTTATTTAGCCTCAGGCAAATGATTATGCTTAAGATATTGCAGTTGACATTATAGTAAGCTATAGGTCTATATTCTTCTATTCTTTCAGGTTTTTTAACCTTAGGATCAAGGTTATAAAAGTGTGATTAATTTCTTGAATAAACTTACCATTGTCAAAGGCTTCTTGATAAGCTTTAAACATTCGATCTTTCAGGTGTATCCAGTGTACCTTGAAGAAGGCTGCCCCTGTTCCATTAGGGCCCGGACTAGATTCATTATAAATGGAGAAAGTGGCTCTTCTTGGTTCGCCTTCTTAAATCCTAACTGTCAACATGGCACAACCTTCTTTGGAAACTTTCCTTCTACATTGAATATCCGGTAATTTTTATTCAGTTTCACCGTTGTATAAATCAGGGAAGTATGTTATTGCTTTTTATTCTACTTCTCTAATGTTATCAGCAACATTTCCCTATTCATTAAGACAATTAAGAAGGTTATTATGATGAAGCCTTTGGGACATTTTAGTATAAAAGAATTTGTTGTATTCATCTCCCTGAGTTAACCATTTTTCTTTAGCTTTTTGTTTAAGGTCCGCTGCATGCGTTTTGAGTTCAAACTTCAGCTTCTTTTGAAGTGAGTAAAATCAACATTTAGACTCTTACGTAATGAATCCTCATTCAACTGAATTTGTATCTCCTCTAGTTGGCTTTGAACTTTTAAAACTACATCATTATGTTTTGTTCTTATGCGATCCAATTCCTTCAATCTATTTTTCATCAATTTAACCATCATGACATATTTATACAACTGCTTACCCTGAGGAGTTACTATTTTATTAAAGTCTACAATCTCATTATAACCTTCCAACATTATCCAATAATTTGCATATCTGAATGGTTTTCCTTTTGTAATGTTTGTACCATTATTGAATTGAATAAGGCGTGGACTATGATCACTTGTAGAACATGACAATACAGTTGTTTCAAACCAGATATTTTATTGAATAGCTCTGCATTTCCTAAAGCTCTATCCAGTCTTGATTTAATTTTCTTTTCCTCACCACTTCTCCACGTACATTTTAGGCCAGAATGGAATGTCTCAATCAGTCTACTAGTAAGTACACAGTCATTGAATTCTGCTACCTCGGAAAGCTTCAATATAAGTACTCCCTTCATTTCACTTGTATCAAGCACAGCATTAAAGCCCCCCATAATCAATCAAGGTTGATTAATAAGTTTAGAATTTGATTTTAGTTGTTGTCATAGCTTAGTTCTTTCTGATGCAAGATTCCTATCATAAACAAAGGTGATAATAATATTTAACCCACCTATGTTTTAAAGTGAATGGACATTTGCTGGTCATCTTTATTAACAACTATGCCAAACCAGTTGTTTTGCCATAGAATGAGAATTCTGCCTTTAGCCTGGTTAGTACTATTATGAGTTGAATTCCAGTGCTCCCCTAGCTGGTTCTTAAACATGTCTATATTATCCTCCACGAATTTATTTACAAGCGGAGCTATAATTGAAGGCCTATATTTGGCCACAATGTTGTGGAGGTCTAACTGACGAATATCATTATTTAGACCCCACACATTCCAGCATAGAATAGTCATTAATTTTTAATAGATTTGCTCCTAATCATAGGAGCAGTACCTATCTTTACTGTGTTAATAGCATTACCTCCTCCTTTTGAAGCAAATTATTGATCAAAAAGTTCATTCACTTCTGTGTATTTTTTAATGTTGTCTTGCTCTTCTTCACCCTCTTCTTCATCAGATGTTTCCAATTGGATATTCAACAGGTGGATTTCCTTTAGAGACTCGGTAGCACCTCCTCATCCTTCTTCTCATCAAGGGTTTGGTAATATGGAATTAGTCATCAAGAAGAGCAGCATTTGGTAGTTGATCTCCTTTAGGATGGGAATCCTCAGCCTTTTGATCCTAAACTAAAGGATCTATTAGCTCTGATCCAGAGCCCTTCTCGCTAATTCAATAATGTCTGACTGGTAGGTGGTATACTAATTGCAGCATTTTGTACGTAATCTTTTGTTGCTGCTCCATTTTTTGAACTACTAGTGCTAGGGTTATTTTGTGTAATAGTTATTGAGTTAGTGGCTTTTGTCTTTTCCACCCATATATGTGTAGTCTTCTCTGTGTAGTTATCACAATGATGATTGTTAAGTCCAAAACACTTGCATTCACTACATCTAGGAGGTATGAATTCGTACTCTACTTCCTGCATATAGGTGCTGCCATGTTTGTCAATCGCTTTAACTATTTTTGGCAATTCAGTGTCAATTTTAATCTCCACTAGGACACGAGCATATTTGATACATTTCACCATTCTAGTGTTTTCATCAATGTCTAGAGGTTTCCCCACTAGACTAGCTAATTTTCTCAAACATCTTGTATTCCATAGCGCAAGGTTTAGGTTATTAAGTTTTATTCAAACTGGGTAGGTTGTAAGCATTTCCCGTTCAAAATAAAAGTGTGCTTCCCAGTTGCGCATGATAATAAGTTTGTTGTCCATAAACCATGGTCCTCCTTTGAGAATCCTTCTATAAACATCTTCTTGTTCAAATTCGATTAGGTAAAAACCATTATCTCTCGGGAAGATGTCCTACATACATTTAGGGCTCCAGACCCTTTTAACATAAGCGTTAAATTAAACATAATACGGCCTTTTACCTACCATGTAAACGTAAATCTAATTCCTCCACATACTTTTGGATTTTGCATAGTCTTCTTCATCGTGATCTGATAGTGTTCATTTCCATCTGATTGAGGTTCAAAGAAACTTACATTACCTTTATTTAAACTTTACTTCCTAGAGCTTCAATCGACGATTTAGGGTTTATGACTGTTTGTCTAGGGTTTTTCTATAGTGCATCCACAAATAATTGTTTACCTTTCTCCTTCTCTTTCCCCTTCCTCTTAACCTTTTTCCATCCACCTCCTTCATCATCTTCTAGTTTGACCGCTAGGGTTAAGGGATTGCTTGATGATGTTGCAATTAAAACATTAACAATTCAATAGACCCACACTATGGGAATTGAATGATATGGTAAATTTGGAATTGTAAAATGATATTTTATAAATTAAAAGGAATTTATATAAGAAATTCATACGTATGAGAAACAAGGTTTAAAATGATTGGAATTATGTTTTGAATGAGATTTATAAATAAGTGAGATTCATAAAGGAAATAAATTTGTGAATGGAGTTCATGAAAAAGGGGATTTTATGAAAGGAAGTTTCATAAAATAGAAGAGATTTATAAGTATAGCTTTACAAATATGAAAATAGTTAAGTGAATAGTAAAGTATAGATCTTTATCAAGAAATATAATTATGTTTTTAAAAAATGTTTATTATATTAGTATTGTTTTAATGTGGTTACTTAATATTTCAATATTTTGTGAAGTTTATTATTTAAATTATTAATTATTAATATGGTTTGAACAAATTATAATTATTTATCAGTAAAGTTTTGGAAATTAATTATTAAAATTTATAAAAAATTTAAGATAAAATATTATTTTTTAAAATTAGGATGTTTGGAATTTATAAATTATTATTTTAAAATGTTTTAAAGTTAGTGTCTACTTATTTATAATGTTATCAGTAAATAGTAGTGCTTGAAGGAAAAGATTAGAATTTTATTTTAACATTTTTGAGATTTATAAATAGGGTTTTATAAATAGATGTGGAGTATGAGGAAATCTTATAATATGTTTCGGGAAAATGAAAAGGAAAGATTGGTTAAAGGATAAAGGAATTTCATAAATAGTTTAAGATATTTATAAAAGAATTTTAGAAATAGATTTATAGATTTATAAAGGATTTTATTAAATGGTTTTGTGGATTTATAACGGAGTTTATAAATGATTTAGAATTGTATGAAAGAGAATCATCCTCAGTGTTGATGAATATACTAATACCGTTGAGATAAGTATATGGATAATTTTCAAGTATTGGAAATGTAAAGGTTTATGAATGAATCTTTACAAAAGTATTTTGGTAAAAATATTTACAAAGTGATTTGAGTTAATAGAAGGATTAATTAAGAAGGCCTGGTGTTGCTTGGTGCTTAACCTATGTTGGTTTTTCCCTATGGAATTAATTCCCTGATTGAATGTTTGTTATTCGACGGTTAAATAATCGACTATCGGAATTGGATCCAAAACGTAACTTTGGAAATAGTTAGAAGAAACAGATGAGTTATATGGCACAGTCATCTCCGATGATGCGGTACTGTACATATAAATCTCGTTTCGTTCTCTTAGGATAATGATCAGGAAATCCATCCACTAATGGTTGGAAGGTGATCTCCGATCTTATCCTTGACTATTTATTTCCTAAAGAACCGTATTGAGTTTACCAGAAATTATCGAACGTTGTTTCGAAGATACTGGGATCGGGTATGTTATCAGAAAACCATTTTGATCCAACAAATTCTTTTCAATGTGAAGACATCTTGAAGATGATGGAAATTAAAAACGAAGCTCTCAAGTGTTTCATTCAGTTCCAGAATGAACTCGTATGGATGAATGTGGGTATAGCAGTATTGCCTAGAGGGCAGTGTTCTATTCCAAGTGCAAAGTGATAAAAGGTAAAACGTAGCCTCGGGCCTTACCAACCGGTAATGACAAAAATCAAGCATGCAGCAGGGCCAAGTGAGTCACTCCCACTAGGAATGGTCATTCCAAATCTAGATCGGTTACTATGTATTCTTGTATACTTCAGGGACCAAGTGGGGTGATTATATTTGGTACTACTAGTCAAGTGGTAGGCCAGTCTTGTATGGCAGGGGTACAAGATGTTCTTGTCAAACATCGGTGCATTTATCTAAAGATGTACCTTCGGAAGGTAGTTCCTTACCTCGTCATAGTATGGAATCCAATCTTCAATACGTGCCTTTACGGTTTTAGTTGTATATGTATTATGTTGGAATTTAATTAATGTAACAATTTTGGCTAAGAATAATGAATATTTCTGTTTAGACACTATTATAATACCAAAGAATTTCATATGAAATGGTTTTGGTTATCGTAAGGTAAAAACTCATCCATGTTTATATGCGGAGTGGTCTTACGAGATACTTTTGATTTCAAAGGTTTTCTATAATTTTAAATCCATTTGGGTGGGTTTTCTCACGGTAGTTTTCTAGAATGTCTCGGGTGTTATTTTTTATAATGCTCATGTCAAACCGAGCATATTTACAGGTTTGCTTTGGATGCATTGGATCTCAAAAGGCGAGTTGGAGGTCTCCAAGTCGTATTCACATATATGTTTATTTTCCGCTGCTTTGTTGTTGAAATTTTCAGCAAATTGTGAGGACGGGTTGTTATAATTGTCCAAGCTGATTATTATAATTATTGTTGTACTTTGATAGATGTATGTATATAACAGTTTCTCCTTTGTAAAAATTATTGATTTTATATTATATGTTGTTCTGCTGCTATTGTGAGATTCTGTAATTGTTTTAATTTCTTTCTCTTCTTCTTCTTTTTCTTCTTTTTCTTCTTTCTTTCCTATAACTATCCATCTTTTCATTCAATTTGGGTTGGACATATGTGGTTTATTGTCAGCTTGAAATGTATGGATTGATGGGTCATTACATGCGAACGGTGTATACTTCTCATTTGGAGCTCGCTTCTACATAATATATTGATTGTATATGCTTGCTAATACTAATAAATGGTACGTCCCGGATTACATATCATATTTTTATAGTATTTCCCTACGTGATTCCTTATCCTCAAAGATGAGATATATGTTTGTTTTAATATATATATATATATATATATATATATATATATGTATGTATATATATTATAAAAAAATTCGATTGAACCATGTAAAGGAAATATTCTGTAAATTTAAGGTGCTATGAAAATTTTGGAAAAATTTTTTTAACTAAAATTTGATTTTGAGTTATAACTTGAAACGAATGAATTTAGAGATATAGAAAAGGTGATAATAAAGTTTCAACACATTGAATTTGGAAAGTTAAAGGTTTAAAAGAATTTGGTAATCTATTTTAACTAATTGATATTGCAAAGTTTATGGGTTTTGTGGCACTTTTCTTACCTTAGCAATTTTGGAGATAAAATTCTTTTAGGAGGAAGAATGTAATGACCTAGAATTTCAGTCGTTCGAATTTAGAATATTTAACTGATTTTAAATATTGAAATGTATAAATTTTAAATATAAGGGTTATTTGAATATTCAAAATTGTTTAACATAATTGAATCTTAAATTTAATATGGATTAAACTAATTTCGAAAGCCGATTTAAATTTTTTTAAATAAGAATGATATTTGCAAACTTTTAAATGAGAATTAAAAGTGATTAAACTGATTTTCGAAATAACTCATGTTAATTAACGTGTTAAATTATTAATCTGGGGCACTGTCTTGGATTTTAATAAAACCGGTGCCATTGGATTCTAATGGTGCATTATTGCATGTTAATGAATTTCGTGGCGATCGGACCTATCATTTGATCGTGCGAGCTCGAAATGCGTAGAAATTAATTAAAGGAATTTAAATTATTACAATTTTATTTTGAAAGCTAACTTCTATATATGATGGAATTGGCTCCCGATACTAGTTCCATTCGTTCAGAATAGGGGTATAACATATAGGTTGTCTGGTGGCACGCTTCGATTGGAATTCAAAAAAATTAGATGTAAATATGTTTAGATATTTAATTTTGCTATAAAAGGACCTAAGTTTTTTCCATTTGAGAAAAACCAGAGCTGCCATCTCTATTACCCTCATCCAATGACCACCATTTCACGTCATACTAAAGGCAACAATTGCCAAAATCTTCAACATGGAACTTGTAAAGCTTGCCTTATGATCCCATCGACCCTCTCCGATCATCCATCGGTGGTCCCTAGGTGGCGCAAAAGGAGGATGAATAGAATCCATTCATATGTGAAATCATGACGTTCGGTAGCGATCTATGGCACCTCACCTTACGTGAAGTGAAGAGGGGGTTTGGCATGTGCTAGGGCAAGGTCGTGGCGGAAGGCGTGATGAACGGTGGCGTAGTGAACGTAGAAGGCATGTTCGAGTTTTCATTGCCTATAACGAACAAGGAAGAGAGGGAAAGGTAATATTAGTTTAAAATTTTAATTAGTTAATTTTAATTAAAATTTAAATAATATCAAACTTCATTCATTCATATCTAATTTATACGGTCCAAATTGAACGTGACAAGTTGCGTTGCAATCATTTATTAGCAAATACTACGTACTGGAGTTGGATTGGATGGATTTGGAGCTAGTAGGAATTTGGATTAAAACTGAACACCTATTCAATTTTTAATTCAAACCGGAGCGCTTTGGCGATTACTGGAATTTCTGTGAGTTAGTCTTACTTTGATTACACTATAAATTGGTTGCAAATTAACTTGAAATATTGCTTGATATTTGCTTTCTTAATATCCTAATAATTATTATCAAATCACATCTTAATATGCTTGCTATATATTAATAATAATAGACATAGTATTTAAAGTTAAACCCTTGATTATATACTTTAAAAAGTATATAAATTATTAAAATAGTTGCTTACTAAACCATTGTATTGTGATAGGTTCATTTGAACATTTAAAATTTATATATTGATGTGTATATATGTTAATACATGTTTAATAGTAGTATGGTTGGAACTTGGAATCATATATGTGTGTAAAATAACATAACACCAAATATTAGATTGTATACGGACGGTATAAACACACTTTGAATCCCTCAAACTATAACTTACGAAAATGGTGATTTAATAACAATTTAATAATAACTTATTTGGTTATTATCCACACTTCTATAAGTGTTTAGAAACATAAATAATATTGTTGAAAAGTTATAGAAGAAGTAAATCAAAGTAACTAAAGATAGAAGTAAAAAATGTCGCCATAGCAACAATTTTAAAATAATCCGTTTTTGAAAATAACGCTTATTTTTGTGGAAACTTTCTTAAGGATTTCTTTGCCAATTAATCAAGTAAACAAAATATATTCTTATTGGGATAGTTTTGAAGCTTAAATCATTTGATAGATATTTGAACGAAGTGCAAAAATTTATAGCGAAATAGTCACTATAAGTGCATTTCGATAAAACACCATATTTTAGGAAAATTCTCTAAAATAATTAAAAGATATTCTTTGAGATTTTTCTTTATAGTTTTAAATTATACAAGGTGTATTATATTGTGTAAAAAGAATGGATCTAAAATCAATTGCCAGGGTGACACAAAGTTGTAGCTAAAATGTGATAAAACTAGAAATAGAACTTTTGATAGCATTTCCCAAAGTGCTATCTTTGCTATTTGCAACTATAAATTATTTAAAAATGATATTTAAAATATGTATTTTTCTATGATGTTTTTAGAGTTATTTTCTAACATATAAAAGAGTGTTTCAAAATTGGTTTCAAGTTTAAATATGTCTCTAAAAATTAATTATGAATTCACAGGGTAGCTTTTAAAATTAAAACTTGTTCTTCTATTTATTTCAAAATTTCTTATTTTTACATAATATTCCGTATAAATAATTATAATATATTATAATTAGTTTTAAATCATTTTAACATATTAATAAGTATTTTAAAGATATTTCTATATGTATAACTTTTAATTATTAAAGTAAGTATGTTATAAATATAATAAAGGGAGTTTAGATTTTAACACTTGAGTTAAATAAATTGTTTTATGGAATCAACTAAAAGTGTACTATCTTAATAAATAAGTGTGGATATGATTTGGTCTTTAAATAAATGTTTAATGTTATTAACGGATAAGTAAATAGTTTTGGATTGTTGTAAACAATGTTTTTAACAACACTTGTTTTTAACCCTTATTATTAAGTATACTTGGGAATATTTACTGATGGATATTGAGTAGAGTAATAGAAGTAAATGGTTTTGGATTTGTTGTGATATATGCTTTGAGAAACACTTGTCTTTAACCTAAATATAAATAAATCTTTAAGAACGGAGTTTTCAAGGGGAATGTTTTCAAAGTATAAAATGTTGGATTTTTTGTGACAATTTTTTTAGCAACACTTGTCTTTAACCCTTAAACGTAATTAAAACTTTAAAGGAGAGTTTTAAAATTAGTGATTAAATGGAACGGTTTTAGGTTTTTAGTAAACAATGTTTTAGCAACATTTGCTTTTAAACCCTTGAATTATATTTTGGAAGAAATATTATAAATCTTTAACAATGTGAATTTTAAAGCTAACAACAAACATTGAAATAGAAAATGTTATATGTTTAATTTATAAAAGAAAAGGAGTTTATTACGATAGTGTTTTGGTAGTAATTGTTTTAATCTCTTTGATTATATTTCAGGTAAGTAAAACTCGTTAAACGATTTGTGAATACACTTATACCGTTGGAATAACTATATGAATATTTTTTAAGTATTAAAAAAATAAATGAATAGTTAAATTTATGAAGACAAATATATATCTTTTATAAAGAGAAATCCAATATATTGATACACTTATATAAAGGAAGTTTTAAGTAATAAAAGAGTATTAATTAATTAAGGAAGTCATATTTATAAAAGAAGTTTTATTAAATTAAAAGGTTTTTACTAATAAAATAGGGTTTTAATTAATAAAGGTTAAATTAATCATAAAGGGATTAAAATTCGTTTATGTGACTTGATTATAATTGGATGATAAGTAACAACTATGTAGTGACCTTAGTTTGATTGTTTATAGGATGTTAGTACTAATATGCTTAACAAAGTCGAACGAATAAGCTTCTTTATTTGTAAGAGTCAAGACATATGTTTAGGTTGGGATGGAGCAATGGATCTCTAAACTATCGGCATTCTTCTAGGCCAAGGAGTAGTTATCGAAAACATGTAAAGTGTGGAACCTTGATTCCCATAAGCAAGTGCTCAAGACTCGATAGTCGATTAGTCTACTACCGATCTTAACCAAACTTAACTTAGAAATTATACGGAATGCTTTGCGGATTTATACCAATGAGAACCTCGAGGAGGAATATTGGTACGAAACGCCTCTAGCTTTCTCTAAAAGAACCGAAATTGATTTAACCGGAAATTTATCGATTGGTTTTGAAGGGTCTGGGATCGGTAAGTGTTTTACTTACCAAACACCACTTCAAAACTATTATATAGGTTCTACGTTTTGGAAGTGAATGATGGAAACCATGTGTGGTTTTGAAATCTGTTGAGATGATGAAATCCATATGGGATTCATTATGTGATAGAGTCTCATTGGAAACTCGTGTGAAGATGATGAACGTGGCCTCAACATTGGAAAATGACTAAAGACAGGGTAGGATACATGATCCCAGATTCAGCTAATCCAAATAGGGGTACTTCAACTTCATTATCAGAGTATGCTTATCGATTTATTGCGCATGGGGAGTCGATGATACTCGGTTCACATGTTAGGGCGTGGGCTGGTTGTGTTTACATTAAGGTATATTTTACGTAGAGATACGGCGCTCGGAAGGCAGTTTATGACCCTTTTCATAGGGATCGATCTTAGTATGGCTTATAAGTATACTAGGGAGGTCTCCATGGAAAATCCATTTATACGAACGTCCCTTAACCGTTTGGTTTGTATAGCTAAATATGCAGTCAGATTTAATCTATATAACCATTTTAGCTATGTTATATTTACATTAAACGCCTTAGACATTATTATAATATCACAGGATTTTATATGTAAAAGTTTTGGTTATCGTAAGGTAAAAACCCGTCCGTGTTTATTTACGGTGCGATCTTACGAGATACCTTTGTTTTGAAAGGTTTTTATAACTTCAAAATTCAATTGAGATGTGTTTTCTCATGCTGGTTTACCAAACTGATCCATGCGTTCTTACCTTTCAACACTTGGGTCAGACCGAGCATAATTACAAATTCAGATTTGGTGCTTTGGAGCTTTAGCTGGCGATTTGGAATGCTTCATGATGTATTCCCGTATTTGTTTATTTTTCTGCTGCATTGTTTTTAAAATTATTAGCATTTGTAAGAACCGGTCATTATAACTATCAAGAATGATGATGGTGATTTGTTGTTGTGATCTAATGGATGTATGTATATTATAGTTACTCTTTTGTAAAGATCATTGATATTGTATTATATGTTGTTCCGTTGTGATTGTGAGATTCTATATTATTTTAGATCTTTTTCTCCTCCTCTTCTCTTCTTCTTTCTTCTTTCTTTCCTATAATTATCTGTCTTTCCATTCGTTTTGAGTTGGACAAGTGTGGTGTATTGTCAGCTCGAACCATCCAGTTTGCGGGTCATTACAATTTTAGATTTTTTTTGTAGCAATAACTTAATATCTATTTGCTTTTTAGAGCCGAGGCCGCACTTGCTAAATTGAAAGAACATTAAGCAATGATTCAATGCAACTTTGAAAGAGCATGGGGGAGTATGCATCCACTACTAGAACTATCTTTTACAGAAATAAAAACTTCATTTGAAACAAATTTATTAAAAGTGTCTCGTGTTAATCATAAAAAAGAATTTAAAATTTTACGTTGCGTTTTAGTCGAATATTATGTTTTTTTTTTTGCTTTTTTGTACTACTTTAACTAGAGATGTATTATTGTTATCGAACATTGTTAACTTTGTTTGAAATATTATCTTGTTTGAGCTAATATTATTTATATTTGCTTGAAAGTGTGTCATTGTATTTTATCTTTGTTTAGCTTAACTCCTGACAATGTGCTTACATAATATCCGAACACTATAAAGTTATAAGTGTTGTATAATATGGTCAATGGCAGTGTAACGAAGTGGGGTTACGCTATTTAAACAAGAAAAAGGTCAAGAGGAGGCTTTATTTGTACTATATCATCGCTTCACTTTAGCGAATAAATTTTGCAAACAACGTAATTTGTAGATAAATAGGAGAAACAAAGTGATGGATTGGGTAATTTGGCAAGCAAATTAACGGATGACAAAAAAATTAAAAAGGCTATATATGTTTGTGGAAAAAACAAAATCCACGCCATAGGATAGCGCTAAAAGTAAAGAACAATGCCTTAGGTTCACGTGGAAATTAGAAAAATGATGCTTGCTTTAAACATTGAAAATATATAACCAACATAGTTTTTCATGGAAGTTTGAATCAAAAGCTTTGACATAGGGAAAATTATGTAAAGTGGGGGTGGGCAATGGAAATGAAAACGCCATGCTACCAGTTAGGATGGAAAAATAATAATCACCCTTGAGTTTAGCATGGTTAATTTTTAATACCGCTAGCCCTTGCCATTGATTTTCAACGATCCTTGCCTTTATGTGATCCACACCTTCTGTACACATTGTAAACCTGCTCACCTCACACGTAGATAATTTCAGAAGCTAGTAACAAAACAATTAATAGTTTCATGGCAAAATAAAATTTATAAATATAACATCAAAATAACATGCTTCATTCCATTATAACAACATCAAAATCACATGTTTTTCAACCCAAAATAACATCAAAATAACATGTCACTACATTCATAGTTCACATCAACATAACATATTTTTCAATCCAAATAAAACAACATGATGTTAATACAGAAAGTTTCAACAATCCAATCACAACCAACCAAACAAAGCAACTTTTTTAATAAATCGAGCACATATCTTTCTTACTTTGGTTAGAGCTTTTCGGACCCTATCAAGATGAGACAAGCATGAAATTTCCAATTGTGATGAAGCAAAAGTGTTTCCTTCATCAAGCACATTATGAAGTTCTTCATAGCTCTAGAATTTGAAATGAAAATATATTAGAAACAAATGAAAGTGTTGCACAAACAAGTATAAAAGTTGAATTGTGTGCTCACCATACACAAATAATCATAGGATGGAAGAGTATATCGTTGACTAGATTGTTCATTGCCTATGTGAACTTTTGATGTAGTATGAGGAAAATACCAAGAAACATAATCATTAATCGCCCTAACATCTGACTTGAAAAGTGAAATAGAACAATATTGCTCACTCATATGATGATTTTGCCATTCATTCCACAAGATTTGCACAAAGTCATAAAGCACATTATAAGTTGTTGAAGTAGCACATCACTTTTTACTTCTCGAGGGAATAATAGGTCGTGAAATATTTAAACCCTACCAAATTGCCTCAAAACTTGAGTATTATGATATGGCTCAACAACAGTATAGCATAACAAACAACTAGAGTACCTAGCAATTTGTGGAAGAGGATTAAATTCTCGTGCATGGATGTACGGATCAAAGATTACCTAAACGATACTCAAGCAATAAATTTTTATCACGATCCTAACATAATATATTATGGAAAATATATTATACTTTTCTATTTAGAAAGTACCTCATGTTCCGAAATATTATCGAGATAAATTCTTACGAGCTGCTCTTGATGAACTTTTATTATAAAATTTAGTTGACGGATGTAAATCCATTAAATGCTCATGAAACCAAGAATCCAATAATCCCAAGCATTTGCCTATTAGTTTCACTCCACTCTATTTTCTAACCTAAGTTATCTATACAACCAACACAGAGCTGTTGACCCAAAGAATAATTACGTATTTCATCCAAATAAGAAAGTTGTTTTAATTACTGTATGGATACATGCAACTTGCTTTCATCCATAAAAAGCTTATTCCCGACTAGATATAAAAGATATACACAAGCAGCTTGTTTGATTTTTTTCAACTTTCCACTAATTACTAATACCATCAAAATTTCCATACAACTTACCAAATGTTATTTTATTTCTAACACCATCCTTTATTATTTGTTTTATTTCTTCCATACTAATTCCTAATTATTGACTACCAAATCTATCATATCATTTTTGGAACTGTCAAGTATTTGTATTGGTAATTCTTTGATTGGAATATGCAGTACAAAAGCAACATTGTAACACCCCATAAAATCAGCCATGAGTAAACTGAGTGAATTGAATTAAATAAGGTAGGGTTGAAAATGGAAATTTATAAAAGTTAGAATTTGACCACAAAAGTTATTTCATTGTGCTCATAGTGAAATTTTGATCTATTTCCATACATAATATGCTGAAAACAAAGCTCAAACAAAGAAGTTACGAGACTTTGAAGTTTTCAAATTTAAATTAATTTAGTTCGAATACAAATTCAAATAAGTATTTAAATCTAAGGTTTAAATTTAAAAAATTAATGCTAGGTTTATGTAACGACCCGTAAATTTTCGATAATTAAAATAGCTAATTTAATAAGATTTCGTGATTTAGTGTTAGAAAAATATTGAAATTCGTTTGGAATAATAATAACTGGAATGAATCGCAACAATAATTATCCAAGTAATGAAGAATAAATGCTACTTAGTGAATGCCTTTGCAATCAATAGTTGAATAGGATAATAAATGTTGAATTCATTGGGTATAATAGAGTAATTGATTGATAAGTAAAATCTATTTAAAATCAAATATTGAATATTGAACAGGTAAATTGTTTAAATTAAATATTTAAAACTTATTGAATAATTGAGTAACTGTAAAATGAAAGTAGTGTTCTAAATTGTGAATTGGTCTTAAAAGTTGAATCTTATAAGTTAAATTTCAATATTTCAAAAGATAGTGATTTAAGAATAATCAAATTTGTTTAAATTTAATATTACAAATGTTTGAATAATTAAATTCCGAATTTGATATGATTAATTTGATATTGAAATTTAATATATGGAAATAGAGTGAACAATTGAAATTTGATTTAATATGATTCAAATTGGTTTCCAAAGTGAATGTAAGTTATATCGGGATTATAATAGAGTTAATAAGATTTTAAAATTGGAATTTATTGGATAATTGAATAACGGGTTTAATATGATTAAAAATGATTTGTAAAATTTTATTTTATCATATTAAAGTTAGAATGATGTTGCAGAACTTTTAAAATCGAATTAAAAGTAAATTTGTGAAAATTGAATATTTTAATATTTAATTATCGACTGAAAAATAGCCAATTTTCGAACAGTCTCAGAATTGGACGAAACTAGTTCCATTGGATCCGTAATAGTTTGTTATTATCGGATTTCAATTTTTGTAGCAATCGGAGTTTTCGTTTGACTGTGGCAGCTCGAAAGGCATCAAAATTGTTTTAATATTAATTTGACGAGTTAAAATAGTCATTTTTCAAACAGTCTCGGATTTTGACGAAACTAGTTTCATCGGATCCGTAATGTGATATTATTATAAGATTTCAAATTTCATGTCAATCGGATTTACCGTTTGTCCGGGGCAAGCTAAAACGCACAGAAATTAGTTTTAAATCGATTTAATTTAAATTGATCGTTTATCGCTATAACACTCACATACGATCGAATTAGCTTCTGAAACCTATTCCATTGTGTCCGGAACGTGGGATAAACCCTAGAAACGTCGGTCACCGCGTGTAAATCGGAGTTCGGAAATCTGGAGTGAATAGTGTTTTTGTTGAAATTCTATAAAAGGAACCCTTCACCATTCATTTCTCAAACCCTAACCTATAATGCCCTAGCCGCCACTATTATAACCCACGGCCAGAAACGCACCCAATTCATCCCCTCCGATCCCTCAATCCGTTGACATTCACGCGAAACCTTCAACATGAAAGTTGTAGTGGGCATCGATATCTCTCTATCCAACGGCTATGATCAAAAAATAAGCAGGGAATCAACGACAATTCGTGTTTGAACTTCCGGCGTTGGAGCGTAAATCTTGAGACCATGGGGAGGCCGAGTGTGCCATGGCTTTGGGCGTTGGTGGTGTTATATGGGAGCTTCGTGGTGGGAGTGCCTGATCGATGTAGAACTGAAGGGAGGAGGCTCGAAAACTAACCCTAGAAGGGCGCCTGTTGGTTCATTTCGCGTGTTCGAACTGGGGATGGAAGAAAGTCATGTGCGGTCGTGATTTTGCAAAAGGAAATGGACGGCCCAGATAGCGTTTAGGTTAAAAATTAGAAATGAATTTGTAAATTTTTTTATTTAAATTGTTACGATATTTAAAACGACATAACTCTTTCATACGAGGTCGGATTATGACGAAACGAATTGCAACAGGTTCATTTTGTCGAGCACTACGCTATGGAACTGGATTGGAGTCGTTTGGAGCTAGGAAAAATTTCGAGTAAAATTAAATGCTCGTTTAATTTTATTCAAAATAAAACGCTGTAACTACATTGAAATCAAGGTGAGTGTTTTATAACGCTCACAACGTACTGAATATCTTTATGCTAGTTAAATTTGATATTATGAAGTGATATGAATTTTATTTGTCGTTGTTTGATAAAATTTAATTGTCATATAGATTGTCATTTGAATTAACCATTAAAAAATTTAATTGACAGTTAAATTAAAATTAAAATTGAATTGCAATTAAATTACATGACATTGACAACTATGAAATTGTCATGAATTGTATTGTCTATTGGATGATTTATTTCGATGGATGCTATTGGTTGATATTTAAATGTTTGGATGTTTATTTGCTTATATATAACCTGTTATGCAGACATATGAAACCGTGATTTGATTTAAATGATATACATTCATCCCTAACATTTAATTGAAATAAATAATTACTTGGCCATAGGATAGAAAATTATATACGGACACCGAATTGGCTAAATTAAAAACTTTCAAAATCGTCGATTTGAAATTTATTTAAATGTTTTGGTTTAAAAGTTATAAATAGAAATCAATTTATGGAAATCGAATTTATCGAAAAATGAGTTTGGAATGTTGAAATAAATTTTGGTTAAAAGAAATTGTTAAATAATTTAAGTTGAGACTTTGAGATTAAAAATCGGGATATGATTGAATTTCGAAAATTGATTTGTTTAAAGATTTAACCTTAATTCGAACTTTGAATATTACTAAGTAAAAGTGATATAAAAATGATATTTTAAAATCGAGCTTGGAATTGAATCATATTTAAAATTTGGATTTAAATTTGAATATTGAAGGATAATTTGGTAAGTGTTATAAATTGATATTTTGAAAAACCAAGCTCTAAATCGATATAAATTGAAATTGAATTAATTGAAGGTGAATGTAGAATTGAATTAATTTGAAGTCAAAGTTGACATTGATTTGAATTGAAATCGAAACTGAATCGGTAGAGTGGAAATTGAAATTGTTTTGAATTGGGAAGTTATAATTGAAATGGTTTGGTTTTGAAGCTGTTTTATTTTGTTTTCCAAATTACTCAGTTATATAAACCATTTTTGAATACTTAAACTATTTTAATCTATTTTAAATCTACTTAACCCAATTTAAATTATTTTAAACTAATTTATCTATTTGAATTCCATTTAAAGATTTTAAGTATTTTTAACTATTTTAATTATTTAAACTACTTTTAAACTACTTAAAACTATTTTCTAAAATTTCAAGCTGGTTAATAAGGTGAAATGTTTATGTTTAAATCTTGAATTTAAATAGGAATTGGGTTAAACGAAGTTGCAAGCTAAATTGAAATTCGAAATGATTTTGGAATCGAAATGAGATATTGAGATGAAAAATGATTTTTGAAATGGAATCTTACATTTTGAATAGCTATGATGATATTTGAAAGGGATTTGATTTTTGAAGCGAATACGATATTTTGATATCAATTATGAATCGATTTGAAATGTATAAGAGCCATCGGTGTAATAATACGTAGTTATTAAAGAGACCGGGATCGGATATGGACATACTCTCTGTCGATACCGAAAACCACTTAAATAACTATTATACGCGAAGTGTTGATCGAGAGTGAAGTGGATGGTTTGGTGAATGCGTTGATTGAAGAAAGAGAACGATATTGGATGACCCCTTTCACGACTAAAACAGGAGCCGCGTCGGGCCATTGAGGTTCGCCATCTCTAGCGGACACACTTCTTCGATACCATATCTATTACATTTGTGATTCGATTTGGGTGCACCCCTTGATTTGGGAGTGTTGTTTCACGGTGTTGGGGTGTGACGACCCAAACTCGATGTCCGATAAACGACATCAAATTCGCATCGCCGGAGCTTATAACAACAATTAGATGAATATAAAACAGCGGAACAGAATTAATATCATAAATATCATCACAGTTACAACATCAACATAATATCATACTACAACAGAGTATATAATACATACATACTTCACATCTCCAAATACAACATCATGATAATATAACAGTGATCATATATCCAAAAGTCCTCAAATGAGAGAGATGATTACGAACTCCCAAAAGCTAAACACCTGTAATCTCCAAAAGCTCCTAAGATATCTCCAAGATAAAAAGCTCCAAAATACAGCTTACTCCAAAATACAGAAACCTGCTACTAGGCTGCCCGTATGGAAATAATGGGCACCCAGAGTTTAGGAAAGAAAACAATAAACTCCGGATCAGTCATGGGACTGGTATGAGTAAACAAAAACAGTTGCATTTAAATAAAACAAGATTCATAAAAGAATTTTCGGTATGCTTTTAAAAATGGAACTACCATAAGACCTCCCGCCACACACACAATGCAAATGCAGAATTGGAGGAGATTTCTTCTTATGATAGTTAAATATGCTTAGTACGAGAAAAGAATTCTTTGATATTATTACTAGTGCATAGTGAAGTAAATCATTTTGAAAGTAGAATATTAATCTTAGCCAGCATAGACATTTCAAACTATTCCTACTATAGCTACCATGTTTTGTGGCAGGTTACCGCCACGCTGCATGGCAGGTTCTACAACTAAAACCGTACAGGGTTTCGTATTGTTTCTTTGGATTTCCAACAAATGGTCAGGCCAAGGAACTTCCCATTGCCACATGAGAACGCCTCTGGAAGGACGTCCCCGAGAACCAAACCGGATCTCTGCCAACACAAGACCGGGTTACCCCTAACTGGGTAACTACTGACACGAGTATGCCATCTCCCGGTTGTAACCAACCTTTAACCGGGGCCCCAGCAACAAATCACAAAGTAATATATATATCTACGATATCAATATAAGTTAAGTATCTGAGCTCCATACCATGATACCACTTTTATCCAGAAGGAAATGCACATACCCTAAGGGGTGATACCCCCAATAACCTTGCTACATCTTTCCTGTTTTTGACCATTTCAGGGTGTGAGGTCCGACGAAGTCTCGTCCACAAAGCCATGCTTTATACAAAAGCTGTGCTTTGGGTCAACAAATGATCATAGAAATGATCACAAAGATAAGTGATCAAACAAATGATCATATCCCAAATGATCAAACAATGATCATTTCACAGCAACACTCAGCATGTCACATTACCAAATTGGGAATATATCGCTGATAACCTTCAACTACATAACCTCTTAGCTCGTACGTCTCAGAGAAGGGTATTAAGCTAAGAGAATAAATTCTCCGCCACCAACAGAAATATATTTGAAAGAAATCTGCTTTATATCTCAATTTGTAATGTCAGACATACAATCCATACAAGTCTGTTCCGGGCTCGAACAGAACCGAAGGCACTTCCAAAGAAGTCCTTGAAATCCGGATATCCACAATCCCGATCGGACTTCCTATCACTTAGGAAATCTCTATACCGTAGCTACTCGGTGCAGAGACAATCGATAGGTCATCCTATCGCTCTCGCAAATACCCGGTCTTCAACACCGGTCTTCAAATGCTATCCATAACGTCGAATCACATATTCGAAATGGGTTATACGACCCAAAGGTCCTTTCCCGGCTAATTCGAATAGTGAGTGTCAAATTTTAAAACATGTGGATGTCATTCACAAATATTCACAGGTTCGATGTGGGTTTCGGATAACCAAATGAAATCCGATTCCCTATCGCATCGAAGTTTAAATGCCGTTTTACGGGCAACAGGGTTTTCACATCAATACAGAATAAATCATAATCACAGTGCATCACATGGCAATCCACATAACACAGCATTACAATCACATCAGAAATATCGATCTAGTGCACAACAATAGTTAATTATTTACCAATCAAAACGAATGAGATAAATTAACCAAATAATTATTTTATTGATTATTTAAATCCATGATTTATTATTCTTAATGATAAATAAATTAATCTTAATCATCTTGATACATTGATTATTCCTTAATTAGTTATTTTAATTAACTGCCAATTAAATTAATTAACTTACTTTATTTAATCAATAAATTCTTAATTATAAATTTATTTGAGTACTTAATTGTTTATTAAATCAATTTTAATCACAAACTTTAAATCATTCTAAATTCCTTTTCAAAAATATTAATAAAAATTGTTTACCTTAATTTCCATTTGAAAATCTGTTTTATACTTTAAAAATTAATTTATTATACCTTGAAAATTTTAATGTAAATTTTCTTCAATTCTTATTGTAAATTAAATTACTTAATTTAAAGGTTTAATTAAATTTTAAAACACATTATTAACCAATTTAAACTTATAGTGAGTTCTTTACTTAACCTAAATCAACATTGTTTATCTTGAAATAACAAAAATTTACTTAACATTTTAATTCCCGAATCATCTCTGCGCTAAACCCATTTTAAGTTAAATAACCTTTTTTATATACCAATTCTTTAAGGAAATAAATTTTGCTTTTAAAACAAACCAAGCCCAAAAGAAAATCAAGCCCGATACCCACAAAAGTTAATCACTGCAAAACAAATTTGGGCCGTAACCCAACACCCCAACCTCCTTTCTTCTCCTCTCTGTTTTTTTTTCTTTTTGTTGTTTTTTTTCTCTTCAGCAAGTTGAATTGAATTTTCGAACGAAAGTATCAGGTGAGAAAATTTTTCGTGCTCGCGTGCTATAACCCGAGACGATTTCATTTCGACTCGAGCATCCCCTCGAGCTCTTCCCAGGTTCGACCCTGCTGACACGGAGACGTCCCCGTGTACGTGCACGAGGTCGCGCCGCCTTTCTAGCGGCCGCCACCACCTAAACAAGTCAGAAATCTCATATACACTTGAATTTAAACATCAACTCGAAACCATCGTCTTGAAATCAAAAAGTAGCAATTTACACGACCCTGTAACTTAACCTACCCTTACGAAAACACCTCGCCGCCACCCCATAGACCACCAGAGACACTCGCATTTCGTCCACACCACGACAGACCCCGCAGCAACCTTCCACCAGAGCCTCGTGACACTCGGTCACGCGTAGGAGTCGCATTAATCACATTACAGACACGACCAAACTTGAAAACCAAACCCTAAAACGATCTCGTATTCAAATTTCACGCAATGAAAAATTTCTTTGATAATTTTCTCGAAGTCTCTAATGTTCGAGCTTGCCACAAACCCATTTTAAGCGTTTATAATTGAGTCGAATGTTAGGAATTGAAAAAAAATGCAGATTTTGTTCAAATGTAAATTTTACTGAAAACACTTAACTAAAAATCATCACTATTGTTTTAAAAATCCTATTTTCATATGTTCATTCAAATTGTAAAATCAATTCAATAATTAAAATTTCTTGAATTTATCTTAAGATTTTGTTTGTACTGTATAATTTTGGTTACAGGGGCAAACCTTCATATTCAAGCTGAAACAAATTTTTAGCTCATGAATAAGGTTTAAACAAACTTATTTGTTCAAGACCTTAAGTTTAAAGAAATTTATATGAAGATGTTTTATTGGGTTTCGGTTTTATCTATCCTGTAACTAAATTACAGAGAAGAACAATATGCAGAGTAACCTGTATATCTATATATATTTACCAAACTATATTCAAAGATAAACATATACAATGCCATGAAACAAAGAATCATCTTTACAGTTAACTAAAGCCTTTAAGTTGATGTTTGCTCACATGACAAAGGTTTGAAACAGAGACTATATTTATTTTCTTTGAACTGCAGTTTGTTCCTCTTCTCTTTTCTTTTTAATTTCTGATCTTTGCTTGTTTATTTTTTTTCTTTCTTTCTTCAGTAAAATTTTTTGAACAAGATGATGCTTAGTTATATATATATATATATATATATATATATATATAGAAGTGTACAAAAGTAGGCAAGTACAATGTTTTATGGTATAAAGGTAAATCAAAACTGTTTTTATGGCTGTGCAGTAAAATCATTAAATGAAAGTATGTTGCTTGTATATTTATAGCATGCCGTGTTTCATGCTTCCCTGTTCTCTTCAAGGTGCTGATGTAGGCTTGTATTTAATGCAAGTATGTTTCTTTGCTAAAGGTGATGGCATTTAATGAAAGTATGAAAATGGAATGTTCAGGTTTCCCCTTTTTCTATTTGCAGCATGTTCTTGTTCAATTATATTTTATAAGTACATTTTTCTATATCTTTGTTTGTTGACTAACAAACCAAATCTCGGCTGAAATGCTTTTGTACATGCAAAGGAGTAAATAGCATTTAATACAAGCATTAAATGAAGCATGTTACTTTGCATAATTTCAGCATGTTATGTTTTGTTTTAGTTTCTTACACTTACCTGGTTTGATTTAGTAACATATTCATTTGATTCATTTTGTAAGTACTGTTCTTATTTTATTAGCTAATGTTTTGTTTTTATTTTATATGTATGTGTTGTTTTGTTTAAAAATTTTGTTTTTCTTACGTCTACTTATTTGTTTACATAGCTAATTGAAAGTGTTTTGCTTTCTTATGTCTTCATATTGGTTTATGAAAGTGTGTGTTTTCTTTTACATTTTTATATTTCTTCATAAAAATTTGTTATCTTAGTTTATTTGTTTATTTGTTTAAATGTTAGATTATAATTATGTGATTTAAATTTTTATAATTTTATCATAACTTAATTTAACAATTTTTATTTCTATTAACATTAAATAACTATGTAATTTATTTCAATATTTTATTTCTTTTCAATTTCTCGAATTTACATTTAAAAGTTCCAATAAATTACCAAATTTTTAAATTCAAAATTTCCGGGATGTTACATGGGGTAGCTGCTGGCTATGCTCAACATCAGTCCGGATCACGCAACTACTAGTATCCTAGTTGGTATCGCCTCATGTACCTTGTCATACTGATTATCCTATTCGCGACCACTACGTTATGTTTTGTGTTATACCTATGGGGTACCCTCTGATAACCACCAGTTTACGGTGGGGCTTACGGTGCTGTATAGACTATGGAATTATAAAAATGTGTTAAGGGGGATTATGGTAACGCCTTAACGCTATTTTGATACTTTATATTACTGATAGGCATTATCTACTTAGCGTACATTACTACACAGTAGATAGTTTGACGGATCCTTAAGAGATGGAAAATCTCGTAACATCACTTGAGTTATTGCATGCACATTGACACTGGATAGGAGATGTAAAACCCCGTAAACATCCCTGACGCCGTTACACTCATATTTATTTACGATTGATTTAACTTTCATAAGGATATTTTATTCCTGACTCGAGTGTTTTGTCTTTTCATTACGCTCGGGTCAGTCCTGAGTTTTTCAGATTTTTGAAGATCTATTCTGGTGGACGAAGACGAAGATTTGGTACACTATTACTATTATTATCTGTGCATCATGCTGTCTGCTGGATTATTTTAATTGTTCTGTTGTATATGTATAACTCTGATAAATGTTGTATAAATAATTGTCAAAGTATAGTAAACAGCTTCATGAACTGTTTATTTGACTATTATATTTTATCGTTCCGCTAAGAGATTCTGTGTTGTTTCATTTCCTTTATTTCTCTTTCTTTTCTTTTCTTATTTACCCCAATAACCATCTGCCCTTTTGAATGGTTTGAAATCGGCATGTGTATTTGATCGTCGTTTTAAACTGTCCAAAAAGGCGGGTCGTTACAGTTGGTATCAGAGCTTTGGTTTAACGATAACCTTAGCTTTGTGGGGTCTGACTCTTTATAAATAGGGTAGTAATACCCTATGATGAGTCGCTGAGTGTATATATATGAGAGAGCGTATTTGTTAGTGATATAAAATGTTTTATATTGTGTCGGTTGATTTGTTGAGTGGCTTATGGATTCTGGTCAATACGAGTAGTTAACGTCATTGATAGGGATCTCTAAACACTTAAACAGAACAATTCGACATAGTATTGTTTTGAAATTGGGTAAATGAAATAATTTTGCCTTAATTATATTTTGCATATAAAGAATTTATTTTCAAAATTTATTGTGACTTATCTAGCTTACTTGGTTGTTAGGAATGATAATATTGGTTATTATCATTAATTGGATATTGTAATTTAATAAATAAGGTGAATTACAAAATGAACAATGATAAAACACTTGTGGAATGTTTTAAGAAAGAAAATCCTATAAGAATATTTTATAAAGGTGACTTATAAATTAAAACAAATTTAAATTGGAAATATTGAATTTAAGACCTGGAGAAAAAAAATGGCTCTCAAAGTTTTGAAGAAATATATAGTAATATTAGTTGGAAAATATTTATGGGAAATATTTTGAAAGGATTTTAAAAAGGAATGAATTTAGTACTCCTCTCTTATGTCGCTAGAAAATAATTTCGGTGATGACTGCGTAGCATCATCGACGTTCATTTTCGAGTCTCAAAGTGCGGGAGACTTCTAAAAAGCTTTGCTTTTCTTCGAAATTATTTTGGGTAAATGGGTTTTGGTTTAAACTCTAAAGGTATGATATGTTATATATATAAAAAAAAAGGGATATAAGTATATATGTTTATTTCAAACGATTTGGAAAGAACCGGGCATTTAAAATTCTAAGTTGTGTTAATTAGAAATTTTCAAATTATTTGAATGAAATGTGAATAATCAGAATTTATAAAATAAGAGGATTAAAATATCTAAGCTTATTGTTTTGGGAAAACTTTAAAGTTGAAAGGTAAAGAGGATTTAAACAAATTAAATTTGTGAACATTCTAAGTAAGTAAAAATGAAATTCTATAGATTTGTATAATACCAAAATTACATTCTGATAACATATAACAAGACTTACCAAATGTTAAAAGTTAAAATGATGTTTTGGATATGTAACGAGATATTGTATAGATAAATAGAACCTGAAAGTAATTGAAATATACAAGTAAGAAAAACTCAAAAGGAATTAAAATGTATATAAATGGAAAATTTGGTTGTGATAAAAATGTTATAAACTTAAATATGGCATGAAATGATGAATGGATAAATGGAACAAGTAAGTGAACTTAGGAAAGAAGATAAATGAATTGTATTATATCTTTGTAAATTGGTTATAGAAAATAAATATAAATTGCAAAGGGATTGTAACCTTTAAGATAACTGTAAACTAAGAAAAGTCATTTATGAGAGATTAGACTTTTATAGGATGATTAATAAACTAAAGTACTGGTTAATAAGATGTTCCATAAATAAATTTGTTATTAACTAAAATTATGAAATTGAAGTAAATGTAAACAAAAGAGTTTGGTATAGCTAAGAATCAATTGGAAAATGAAATTGAGTTTAATTAAATTATATAGAATGTTTAAAATGAACTTGAGTAAGCAAATTCTATGATATGATGTTTAAGAAAAGATAATGTTAAAAAAAATATGCTATGTAAAGAAATGAATATACTAATTGTATAATAGATTGTGAGTAATTAAGTGGGGAAAAAAATAGAAGTCCATAAAATAATTTAGTATAGATAGATTGGATAGAAATCCATTGGAAGGTAATATGTGAGATTGTACGTATATTTTATTCGCATAACGATTTGATCCAAATTCGAGCACAAAATTTCAAGATGATTTATATCGATCCAAGTTAGGATTTTTCACTCGATTTTCGACGGCGAACCCTAGATATGGATTTTTAATTTGATTCTAGAATTCTCTATCATAGTATATGGCTATGCAAGGAGAGTAACAGTTTCCAATCAAGGAACCAAATCTGAGTCCGCACTAGAGAGTCGTGTGAACGATACTAGTTTGGAAGTGAAATTGTGTGGTCGAATAAGCGATTAGATTGATATTGCTCACGGATGATATATGTACGGCTTACGGACTTAATTAAAGGTTAATATTGGAAATTTAAGATGCCAAATATGTGAAGGTAGATTTGTAACTTTTGAGATAACTATAAACTAAGAAAAGTCATTTATAAGAAGTTAGACTTTTATGGAATGACTACAAATTAAAGTGATGACTAATAAAATGTTCCGCATTAATAAAATGTTCCACAAATAAATTGGTTATTATCTGAAACTGAATATGAAGTAAATGTAAACAAAAAAATTTGGTATGGCTAAGAATAAATTGGAATTGAAAGAGATAAACCAAATTGAATGTAAAATTAATAATTTGGTTATGTTGGGTATGATTTGGTTGTTATATGATTGTTAGTTGATTGTATATAATTCATTAAGTGATAATGAAATTGAAAGCTATAAATCATTGAAATCAAATTGGAAGTTAAATGAATTTAAAAGAATTTAATTTGATTCAAATTGGAAGTGAACTAATGTAAATATAAATTAGTGAATGTTAACTAATTGAATGGAGAATGAATGTTAGTAAAGTCCAACGTTAAAGAATCAACTGTGGTTAAAATTGGAAACCAAGTGAATAAATATTAATGAGAAGTGAATTTATATTGATTGATTATGGATTTGTTGGATGATAGATGGATGATAATTGATTTGGTGGATGCATTTGTTGTTTTGTTGCATTTGCTATGTTGGCACATGTAGTTGTTATGTTGCTATATGATGTATATTGATATTATTTTCATATATGCATGTTTCTCATGGTTTATTGAGTGTTTAGTAGGTGCGGATTGCACTTGCTTCGCATTTGGAGCTCGCTTTCGCGCTATATTAGCCGTATATGCTCGCTAATAATATATAAGGTACATACCTCGGATTACATACCGTACTTTTACACTTTTTCCCTGCGGGATGCCTCATTACTTGATGAGATGTATATTTGTGATACATATACTATCATTTTTTTTCCGATCAAGCCGCGCAAAGGAGACTCTGCCGAAATTTTCCGCAAAATCCGGGTGTTAGAAAATTTTTCAAGTTTTAAAAAAAAATTAAAACTTGTTTTGATAACTAACTTTTAAAGTTGGAAAGCCGTTCAGAGTAACTTAGTGGAAGCGTAGTTATGACTTTATAAATGGAATTTCATTGTTTATAAGTTGGTAACTTTGAATAAAACATATCTAATGTTGAATTCTATACTTAGTTCATTTTCCCTTCTTTTTCCTTTTCGGGGACGAAAAGTTTTGAGTGGGGAAGAGTGTAACGACCCGTAAATTTTCGGTAATTAAAATAGCTAATTTAATAAGATTTCATGATTTAGTGTTAGAAAAAAATTGAAATTCGTTTGGAATAATAATAACTGGAATGAATTGCAACGATAATTATCCAAGTAATGAAAAATAAATGCTACTTAGTGAATGCTGTGGCGACTTTTCTATTGATTAGAAAAGCACAAATTTTAATAAATTCTGCAAGCGTACAGGTGTGTAGTATGCAGGTCGAACACAAGGAATTGTACTTTAAAACAGTTGAAATCCATATTTAAAATCTTAGGCGTGTTAAACGAATTCGATGGTGAATTTGAACAGAAAATAAAAACAATAATATACTCCGAATTGATTCCGAATCTAATCGAAATTTCAACCAAAATATAAAATTGTAAAAATCAGAACAGAATTCAAAATTGCAGTAAAGGAAATAACAGAGTAAATAACTGAAAATAGAGAAGAACTAAATTTATTAACTAACTGAAATGAGTATCGGAAGAAATAAGAACAAAAATAAACTGCTAAAACTAATTAACAGTCCTATCCCCTCTGTCTAAACATAAAAACATTGCTGAAGATAAAAATAAATTGAAGAAAAAGTGACGGGGTATGAGAGATGATCCTCTGGCATTGCTATCAGTTCTCTATATATAGACTTCCAGCTTGAAAATATCACTCCACCTTTTCCCAAAAGAATAGGTCCCATGTATGAATTGGTGAAAGAAAATATATGTGACCACGTCATTGTTTGAATTGGTATTCTCTTGACCAAGCTTAGATAATATATGTGCTAAACTTGAATTTGCATAGAATAATGCTAAGGTGAGCTGGCACTTGAGAATAGTATGCTTGATCTTTGCTACTTTGAAATGTTCCCATTTTTTTTGTACTTGCAAACGTGAGCTGGCAATTATTATTTTTGTGTGATGATGTATGTTATTTTCTTCTTTGATTTTCTTCTTTCACGTGAGCTTGCAACATAAACTTGCAAACGTAACCATGCTAGTGAGCTTATTTTTGACTTGGTCCATGTAAGCTGTGCTTATTGATTAAAATATGATGAGCTTTGATTTATTCGATGATCAAAATGTTGCACTCATTTCTGCGTGTCAATTGAACCAATGGACGACACAATCGATTAATTTCAACATAGCACTTCAAAATCTATAATCTGCAAAACCACAATAAAATACCCGTATAATACTGCTTAAAAAAAATAAAAATATATGAAACAAACGGTTTAAAATGCAGAAAAATACGTTCATCAAATACCCCCACACTTGAACTTTATTCGTCCACGAATAAACAATAAAATAAAAACTAACTAAATCCTTTTTCGTAGGAAACACGATTGCATTGAGCATATGCAACAAGCCGTTAAACCTCTAGGTGTCCCTAGTAGGACGAGTTGTGTCTCGTGAGGGTTTTCAGCGGATACTACCCACAAAATCCAAATGTAGTATGTGATGATTCTAATGTTCTACATGAATGCAAAATTCTAAACAAATGGAGACTCGATTTACTTCAGAATAGTTGCAACAAAATAATGTATATCGGTTTTAGTCAACTTCTTCAAATTTTTGGTTCCTCGCTAATCACAAATTTCAATATAACTCATGTTTTCATACATTAGATTCTAGTTTGGCCAGTTGTTTCGGTCAATAACATAGTGCAGCCATGAAATAAATTCTTCACCGTTGATCACAGTTTTTTTTCAAAATGGTATTTTTCATTTCCATTTGTATAACAAGCCAAATCAACAAAGTCAAGAAGTGTTTGGGTTTCAAAGCTTAGTCTCTCTTTACTAATTTTTTTCTTCTTCTTCACTTTTTTTTACACCTATCCTTTGGACCAAGGTATACCACCCATGAACTGCCTCGCGGGCTTACGTGAGAGTTGGGACAGAGCTTGGCGGATTGTGCAAACCGACGCTGACTATGTCAGAAAAGGTCGGTAATCCTTAGGTGATTATTTATTTAATTATTTATACACCTAACTCAGAATGCTGAGGCCAGATATACCATCCATGCACTGCCTTGCGGGCTTACGTGAGAAGAGTACAGAGCGTGGCGAGTGCACACACTTTCACAAGTGTGCACACCTATCGACTCTAGGTGTTTCTTCTTCTTCTTATTATTATTATTATTATTATTGAATTTAACTAAAGAGAGTTATGCAAATCAACTTAGCACCACTTAAGTTCAATGATTTGAAATGTCAACGCATGTACTTTAAATCTGCCATTTTTATTAAAAACAAAGACTACAGTTTAGAAAGGATTTCATAACCATCACCTACGAATTCCCCTATATACTAACCTCACTATTATCGCTTGTAATTCAACTTTTCATTATATTTTACATTTGAAATTAGTGATTCACAAAAAATTTCATCAATTGACTTCAACTGCTTACCTTTGTCTTGACTAATTAAAAATAAATCGAAGTCTTGAAAATAATGGGAAATGAGAAAGAAAATTGAAAAAAATAATGAGATGATTTTTATTTTATTTTTTGAAAATGATGCCACACTATGAAATATGAAAAAACAAAATAGATTGAGATATGCGCCCCCCCCCCACACTGGAGTAAGACAGTGTCCCAACTATCAAATGGAATGCAAATGCAAATAGAAAAAAAAAATAAAAAAAAAAAATATACAACCTGATATGTACAAGATAGTGAGTGGCTCATGCCGAATAGCTAGGTTCGTGAAGATCCACGAACTCATCGTCCTCGTGCTGTTCAAACTCTAGAAATGGCTTCAAGCGTTGTCCATTGACCTTTGAAATGGAACCGTCCCTAGGATTTTCAATTTCAACTGCGCCATAAGGGTATACTGTTTTCACAATATATGGACCTGTCCAACGGGATCTCAATTTTCCCGGAAATAAATGAAGTCTGGAATTATATAAGAGAACTTTCTGACCTACTTCGAATGTCTTACGAATTATGGATTTATCATGATAGAATTTGGTTTTCTCTTTATAAATCTTTGCATTTTCGTACGCTTCATTTCTTAGTTCTTCTAATTCTGACAATTGTAATTTACGATGCGATCCGGCTTTTTCTTTGTCAAAATTAAGGTATTTGATTGCCCAAAGTGCGCGGTGCTCAAGCTCAACAGGTAAATGGCATGCTTTTCCAAAGACCAATCGGTATGATGACATTCCTAGATTGGTTTTATAAGCTGTGCGAAATGCCCAAAGGGCGTCTATCAATTTAGATGACTAATCTTTTCTGTTGGAGTTAACCGTCTTTTCAAGAATTTATTTAGTTTGTCTATTGGAAATCTCGACTTGATCGTTGGTCTGTGGATGATATGGAGTAGATAGTTTATGAGTGATAGAATATTTCTTAAGAAGAGATTCAAAAGCACGATTACAAAAATGAGAACCGTTATCACTTATAATGGCTCGAGGTGTCCCAAAACGGGAAAATATGTTTTCTTTCAAAAATTTGACAACAACTTTATTGTCATTCATTCTGGTGGGAATGACCTCAACCCATTTAGACACGTAATCTACTGCGAGTAAAATGTAGAGATTTCCAAACGAATTAGGAAAAGGACCCATGAAATCGATGCCCCAAACATCAAAAATTTCGATGACAAGGATCGGATTTAGGGGCATCATGTCACGTTTGGAAATACGACCTGTTTGTTGACATCTAGCGCATTTGGAGCAAAATTCGTGGGCATCACGAAAAAGAGAAGGCCAATAAAAACCACACTGTAACACCTTGGCAGCAGTTTTCTTTGCTCCAAAATGTCCTCCACATGCTTGATTATGTGAAAAAGAGAGGATGCTATGGAATTCATGTTCTGGGACACATCTACGAATGATTTGAGCGGTGCAATATTTGAAGAGATAAGGATCGTCCCAGTAAAAGTTCCGAATATTCGAGAGAAATTTTTGTTTATCTTGTTTTGACCAATGGGAAGGTGTTTCATTTGTGACAAGATAATTTACGATGTCCGCGTACCATGGTGCACTAGATAGTGAAAGAATTTGTTCATCGGGAAAATGATCATTGATTTGAGAGTTATCATAGTTTTCATGAACTATACGAGAAAGATGGCCAGATACGACATTTTCAGAACCCTTTTTATCTCGTATTTCTAGGTCAAACTCTTGAAGAAGGAGAATCCAATGGATTAAGCGGGGTTTGGTATCCTTTTTCGTGAGTAAATACCGCAAGGCGGCATGATCGGTGTAAACAATGACCTTAGAACCTACGAGATATGATCTAAACTTATCGAGGGCAAAGATAACTGCTAAAAACTCTTTTTTTGTTGTTGAGTAATTCAATTGAGCTTCATTAAGAGTTTTGCTAGCATAATAGATGACTCGAGGAAGTTTATCGATTCGTTGACCTAAGATGGCTCCGATGGCATAATCAGAAGCGTCACACATTAATTCGAAAGGCAAGGTCCAATTTGGAGGTTGGATGATAGGTGCAGTGGTCAAGATCGATTTGAGGGTTTCAAAAGACGTTTTACATTCATTGGAAAATTCAAATTTGACGTCTTTAGCCAGAAGATTTGAAAGAGGTTTTGAAATTTTTGAAAAATCTTTAATGAACCTCCTATAAAATCCTGCGTGGCCGAGAAACGAGCAAATGTCCTTTACGGACCTTGGAGGAGGAAGGTCAACAATAAGATCAACTTTAGATTTTTCAACTTCTAGGCCATTTTTAGAGACAACTTGACCTAAGACTATTCCTCTCTTAACCATAAAATGACATTTGCCCCAATTAAGAACAAGAGATTTCTCCTTACATCGCTTTAAGACACGTTCTAAACGAAGGAGGCACTGATCAAAACATGACCCATAGATTGAAAAATCGTCCATGAATATTTCTAAGAAATCCTCCACCATATCAGAAAATATACTCATCATACATCTTTGAAAGGTAGCAGGAGCATTACAAAGACCGAAGGGCATGCGACGATAAGCGAAAGTTCCGAAGGGACATGTGAACGTTGTTTTATGTTGGTCCTCTAACGCAATGGGAATTTGATTATAGCCAGAGTAACCATCAAGGAAACAATAATATTCATGACCGGCTAAGCGTTCGAGCATTTGATCAATGAAAGGGAGGGGAAATGATCTTTTTTTGTTGCTGCATTGAGTTTTCGATAGTTGATGCAAACGCGCCATTTTATTTTGACCTTTGTCGGAACAAGTTCGTTATTCTCATTTGTTGTCACAGTGATTCCAGACTTCTTTGGTACAACTTGTACCGGACTTACCCAAGTACTGTCAGAGATAGGGTAGATAATGTTATTGTCTAAACATTTGATAATTTCTTCCTTTACCACTTCTCTCATATTAGGGTTTAATCGCCTTTGAGCTTTGCGAGTGGGTTTAGCCTCGTCGACTAAATGTATTCGATGTTCAATAATTGATGGACTAATTCCCTTAATGTCGGCGATTACCCATCCTATTGCCTCTTTATTTTCCCTTAAAATTTTCAAAAGTTGTTCTTCTTATTCCTTAATGAAATCGGATGCCAAGATTACAGGGAAATTTTCCGAAGAATCTAAGTATGCGTACTTAAGATCGTTTGGAAGAGGTTTGAGGTCTAATTTAGGGCGTACTTCTCTTGAGGCTTCAGTAGACATCAACTGATTGAATTCTAGTGAATTATGAGAAGAGCAAAGCATATCATTTAATTCATAATTGTATTCATCTTCATCTAAATTAGAATTAAAATGATCTAGGCGCATTTTAAGAGACTCCGTAATATCACTAAATTCATTTTCTACAATTGTTTGGATCATGTCACCTTCTTCTATTTCAAGATCCGTTGGTTGTCTGTTAAGATTGAATATATTTAGTTCAATGGTTAGGTGCCCCAAGGAAAGTCGGAGTTGACCATTCCTACAATTTATGATAGCATTTGATGTTGCTAAAAATGGACGACCTAATATCAAAGGAATTTGACCGGTAGGATTTGAGACAGGTGCGGTCTCTAGGACTATGAAATCGACTGGGAAATAGAATTGCTCGATTTGTATCAAAACATCTTCAACAGTGCCCAATGGTTTTTTGACAGATCGATCAGCTAGTTGAATTGTGATGTTTGTAGGTTAACTCCCCTAGTCCAAGTTGACAGTACACGGTATAAGGCAAAAGATTTACACTCGCTCCAAGATCGAGTAAGGCATGACTAATGTGAGTGTTACCGATTTTACAACCGATTGTAGGACAACCGGGGTCCTTATACTTGATTGGGGAGGGATTTGAAAGAACAGAGCTAGTGTTTGCAGTTAGAAATGCAGTCTTAGGAATGTTAGTGGCACGTTTTTGAGTACGTAGCTCTTTCAGACATTTGGCATATTGAGGAATTTGCTCGATGGTATCAAGAAGTGGAATATTGACTCGAACTTGTTTGAAGATTTCAAGAATTTGGTCAAAATTAGTGGGCTTCTTCTTTTTGTTGAGTCTATGGGGAAATGGAGCAATGGGTTCATAGACTCGTTCGGAAGTTTTTTCATTCGAAGAAGAAGGTGTTATATAGAGGGTGAAGATAAGGGAGTTGGAATGTTGGGGTTGCCAACATCAGAAGGTGAAGAGTGGTCGGGATTGCCAACCTTAGATGAAGAATTAGAATCTTTTTGATTGACAACCGTGGTTGTCGAATGATTTTCAGAATTTGGAACATGGGAAGATTTAAGAAGGATGTCGGGGTTGCCGACGTTGTTGTCTACCTTCTTTTCGGACCTTAATGTGGTGACAGCATTAACCGGATTTACATTTTCGTCCCCACAAAGATTTATGGGAATTTAAAACCCGATTTCCTCCATAAATTTTCCGATCCAAATGGCAGAGAAGTTTCCATATTTCTACCTTTTCTTGTTGGAGGGGCGACCGTCTGTTTCGAGAGTTATACTTTGGATTCACTTCGGTTTGACTAGGCAATTTACCTTTCTCATTGATTTTCATGAGATCCTTCATCATATCAACATTTGTTCATTTTGTTTAGTGATTTGCTCAATTCTCGCATCTTGGTTAGTGATTTGTTCATTTTGTTTAGAGAGTTGTTTTTCCAATCGAGCAATTTCTTGTGAAGGCTGAAAAGGTTGGGTTGATGGATTGAAATTAGGATGCATGTATGGTTGATTCGAAGGTTTTGTTTGAAGAGTGGGTTGAGAATTTTGAGCATTAGAGGTTGGGGCTCGATAATTCGGATTTGGTATCATTGGATACATATGTGATGGATTAGCCACATTGTTAGGATTTGACCATGAAAAATTGGGATGGTGCTTCCAGTTAGGATTGTATGTGGATGAATAAGGACTATTTTGAGCTATAGCATTGATTTGGTCTTGTGTGTAGTAATGGGGTAGTCCTTCTCCTTCTTGAGGAGTTTGGGTATCTATAGGAAGATGTGATGGGTCAATGGCATGTACTCCTCTATTTGGAGCACGAATTGGAACATGAATTGTTTCCCATTGCATATCCTTTTCCGAATACTCTTCTAAAAATTCCCAAGCTTCCTCGTTTGTTTTTGCCATGAATTCTCCGCCGCACATTGATTCAAGTTGGGATCTTGTTTGATAGTTAAGCCCTTCATAAACGATTTGGCACAAAACATGTTTAGGGATTGCATGATGTGGGCAACTATATAACAATTGATTGAACCTTTCAAAATATTTTGAAAAAGTTTCTCCTTCATTCTGAGAGAAATGATTGATTTCAGTTCGAATTTTAAGAGTTTTGTGGAAAGGAAAAAACTTTTTCAAAAATATAGTAACGAAATTGTCCCAACTTTTAATTGAATTTTTAGGAAGAGAATTAAGCCATCTTTTCGCACTTTCTAGAAGCGCGAATGGAATAAGTCTTAGCTTGATGGATTCATTAGAAAGTTGTTGCATTTTAGTTGTAGAAGCATATAACTCAAATTCACTAAGAAATTCATATGCATTTTCAGACCCAGTGAATTTTGGTACCCCTTGGATAAAAGAATGTTTTAGCTCAAAATTATTTCCTTCGGCAGGTGAAAATGAAATAACTGAAGGTTGAACAGTCCGTGTTGGATAGCATCGGTCTCTAAGGGATAATGGTCGGTTCTCATGAAATTCATGATCTCCAACATGTGATTTAGGCGACGATTTTGGTGAACTATGATGTGAACCGTGTTGTGAACCGTGATTGCTCATATTTGTTTGATTTGAAATTTCCGTTGATTTGTTTAATGAGATATTTTGGCTTTCTAAACGATTAAAATTATTTCTTGCCCAAACACGCATAAACAACTCAAGGTGTAATAACAAAAAGTAAATTTAAACAGTTTTCAGTTGGACACCTGTAGAGTAGAAAATTACTTACAGAGAGGTATGGCTGTCCGTCCAGTGCAACCGAGCAGTGCTAGTGAATGGTTGAGATTTACTGAGTTGGAGCTATTTGACTAACTTTTCTTAGCTTTTAAATTCACTGACTTGGTCTACTCCCTACGCCTTTAAAACAAAACGTGAATATGTTACTTGTTGTGAGTAGCAAAATAAATCAGAGTGTAATGTGCTAAGGGGCACGTAATATGCAGAACACGTAATACTGAAATGGTACTGTAATGAGATGAAATGATACTGGTATGAATGGTACGTAATATGCAGAACACATAATACGTAATACTGGAACTAGAGGTCATGTGAACGCAACAAGTGGTATGAATGCAGAACGAACATGAATATATGCACATGCAAAAACGTGAAAACAGAGGGCAAAACAGAAACTGAACTAAACAATTCAATGTGAATGTTTTGGAACAAAGACTAAGTAAAATGAAACAACAACTAAGTGGTTACGTGTAAATGAAACAGAAATAATGCATGTATAAACAGAAACAAACCAAAATACAACTACGTGAATATGGTAACCAAACTAACTAATGCATGCAAGAATATGAAAGTGGAACTGCAAGTAACCAAACTAACGTACGTGAAAACAATGCAGTGAACAAAAAAAATGTTTTTTTTAAAGTAAAATGCTACTTTGGCGAAAGGAACCCAAAAATTAAAAAAAAAATCTTCTAAACTTGAATTTATGCAGATTGTGATTTATGAATTGGTATGTGAATGAGTACTTCAATTCAAAGCAGAGCCAAAGTGACTGAGAATACGAGTGAATATGAAAATACCAAAATAATGAAACTAAGTACTAGCTGCTAATGTAGAAATATGCAGACAAAAATAATATAAATATGTGAAAATGATGCATGCAACAACTAAGACATATAAAAATGAATGTAGAACTAAATACGAATGCAACGTGAAAACCAAACTTGCTGTGTGCATGGAAATGAAAAAAAAACAGAAGTGTGTAAACAGAAACGTGAAAGTGAGTGTTTTTTAATCAAAAACTAATAAAATAAAAATTAACACGAATAGATTTTAAAAGCGGAAGAAATCGAAAATTTCAAAATATCAATTCCCCGGCAATGGCGCCAAAAACTAGTTGCGACTTTTCTATTGATTAGAAAAGCACAAATTTTAATAAATTCTGCAAGCGTACAGGTGTGTAGTATGCAGGTCGAACACAAGGAATTGTACTTTAAAACAATTGAAATCCATATTTAAAATCTTAGGCGTGTTAAACGAATTCGATGGTGAATTTGAACAGAAAATAAAAACAATAATATACTCTGAATTGATTCCGAATCTAATCGAAATTTCAACCAAAATATAAAATTGTAAAAATTAGAACAGAATTCAAAATTGCAGTAAAGGAAATAACAGAGTAAATAACTGAAAATAGAGAAGAATTAAATTTATTAACTAACTGAAATGAGTATCGGAAGAAATAAGAACAAAAATAAACTGCTAAAACTAATTAACAGTCCTATCCCCTCTGTCTAAACATAAAAACATTGCTGAAGATAAAAATAAATTGAAGAAAAAGTGACGGGGTATGTGAGATGATCCTCTGGCATTGCTATCAGTTCTCTATATATAGACTTCCAGCCTGAAAATATCACTCCACCTTTTCCCAAAAGAATAGGTCCCATGTATGAATTGGTGAAAGAAAATATATGTGACCACGTCATTGTTTGAATTGGTATTCTCTTGACCAAGCTTAGATAATATATGTGATAAACTTGAATTTGCATAGAATAATGCTAAGGTGAGCTGGCACTTGAAAATAGTATGCTTGATCTTTGCTACTTTGAAATGTTCCCATTTTTTTTGTACTTGCAAACGTGAGCTGGCAATTATTATTTTTGTGTGATGATGTATGTTATTTTCTTCTTTGATTTTCTTCTTTCACGTGAGCTTGCAACATAAACTTGCAAACGTAACCATGCTAGTGAGCTTATTTTTGACTTGGTCCATGTAAGATGTGCTTATTGATTAAAATATGATGAGCTTTGATTTATTCAATGATCAAAATTTTGCACTCATTTCTGCGTGTCAATTGAACCAATGGACGACACAACCGATTAATTTCAACATAGCACTTCAAAATCTATAATCTGCAAAACCACAATAAAATACCCGTATAATACTGCTTAAAAAAATAAAAATATATGAAACAAACGGTTTAAAATGCAGAAAAATACGTTCGTCAAATGCCTTTGCAATCAATACTTGAAAAGGATAGTAAATGTTGAATTCATTGGGTATAATAGAGTAATTGATTTATAAGTAAAATCTATTTAAAATCAAATATTGAATATTGAACAGGTAAATTGTTTAAATTAAATATTTAAAACTTATTGAATAATTGAATAACTGTAAAATGAAAGTGTTCTAAATTGTGAATTGGTTTTAAAAGTTGAATCTTATAAGTTAAATTTCAATATTTCAAAAGATAGTGATTTAAGAATAATCAAATTTGTTTAAATTTAATATTACAAATGTTTGAATAATTAAATTCCGAATTTGATATGATTAATTTGATATTGAAATTTAATATATGGAAATAGAGTGAACAATTGAAATTTGATTTAATATGATTCAAATTGGTTTCCAAAGTGAATGTAAGTTATATCGGGATTATAATAGAGTTAATAAGATTTTAAAATTGGAATTTATTGGATGATTGAATAACGGGTTTAATATGATTAAAAATGATTTGTAAAATTTTATTTTATCATACTAAAGTTAGAATGATGTTGTAGAACTTTTAAAATCGAATTAAAAGTAAATTTGTGAAAATTGAATATTTTAATATTTAATTATCGACTGAAAAATAGCCAATTTTCGAACAGTCTCAGAATTGGACGAAACTAGTTTCATTGGATCCGTAATAGTTTGTTATTATCGGATTTCAATTTTCGTAGCAATCAGAGTTTTCGTTTGACCGTGACAGCTCGAAACGCATCAAAATTGTTTTAATATTAATTTGACGAGTTAAAATAGTCATTTTTCAAACAGTCTCGGATTTCGAAGAAACTAGTTTCATCGAATCCGTAATGTGATATTATTGTAAGATTTCAAATTTCATGTCAATCGGATTTACCGTTTGTCCGGGGTAAGCTAAAACGCACAGAAATTAGTTTTAAATCGATTTAATTTAAATTGATCGCTTATCGCTATAACTCTCACATACGATCGAATTAGCTTCTGAAACCTGTTCCATTGTGTCCGGAACGTGGGATAAACCGTAGAAACGCCGGTCACCGCGCGTAAATCGGAGTTCGGAAATCTGGAGTGAATAGTGTTTTTCGTTGAAATTCTATAAAAGGAACCCTTCACCATTCATTTCTCAAACCCTAACCTATAATGCCCTAGCCGCCACTATTATAACCCACGGCTAGAAACGCACCCAATTCATCCCCTCTGATCCCCCAATCCGCCGACATTCACGCGAAACCTTCAACATGAAAGTTGTAAAGGGCATCGATATCTCTCTATCCAACGGCTATGATCGAAAAATAAGAAGGGGATCAACGGCAATTCGTGTTTGAACTTCCGGCGTTCGAGCGTAAATCTCGAGACCATGGGGAGGCCGAGTGTGCCATGGCTTTGGGCGTTGGTGGTGTTGTATGGGAGCTTCGTGGTGGGAGTGCCTGATCGATGTAGAAGTGAAGGAAGGAGGCTCGAAAACTAACCCTAGAAGGGCGGCCGTGGGTTCATTTCGCGTGTTCGAACTGGGGATAGAAGAAAGTCATGTGCGGCCATGATTTTGCAAAAGGAAATGGACGGCCCAGATAGCGTTTAGGTTAAAAATTAGAAATGAATTTGTAAATTTTTTTATTTAAATTTGTACGATATTTAAAACGACATAACTCTTTCATACGAGGTCGGATTGTGACGAAACGAAATGCAACTGGTTCGTTTTGTCGAGCACTACGCTATGGAACTGAATTGGAGTCGTTTGGAGCTAGGGAAAATTTCGAGTAAAATTAAACGCTCGTTTAATTTTATTCGAAATAAAATGCTGGAACTACATTGAAATCAAGGTGAGTGTTTTATAACGCTCACAACGTACTGAATATCTTTATGCTAGTTAAATTTGATATTATGAAGTGATATGAATTTTATTTGTAGTTGTTTGATAAAATTTAATTGTCATATAGATTGTCATTTGAATTAACCGTTAAAAAATTTAATTGACTGTTAAATTGAAATTAAAATTGAATTGCGATTAAATTACATGACATTGATAACTATGAAATTGCCATGAATTATATTGTCTATTGGATGATTAATTTCGATGGATGCTATTGGTTGATATTTAAATGTTTGGATGTTTATTTGCTTATATATAACCTGTTGTGCAGACATATGAAACTGTGATTTGATTTAAGTGATATATATTCATCCCTGACATTTAATTGAAATAAATAATTACTTGGCCATAGGATAGAAAATTATATACGGACACAGAATTGGCTAAATTAAAAAATTTCAAAATCGTCGATTTGAAATTTATTTAAATGTTTTGATTTAAAAGTTATAAATAGAAATCGAATTTATCGAAAAAATGAGTTTGGAATGTTGAAATAAATTTTGGTTAAAAGAAATTGTTAAATAATTTAAGTTGAGACTTTGAATTAAAAATTGGGATATGATTGAATTTCGAAAATTGATTTGTTTAAAGTTTTAACCTTAATTCGAGCTTTGAATATTACTAAGTAAAAGTGATATAAAAATGATATTTTGAAATCGAGCTTGGAATTGAATCATATTTGAAATTTGGATTTAAATTTGAATATTGAAGGATAATTTGGTAAGTGTTATAAATTGATATTTTGAAAAATCAAGCTCTAAATCGATATAAATTGAAATTGAATTAATTGAAGGTGAATGTAGAATTGAATTAATTTGAAGTCAAAGTTGACATTGATTTGAATTGAAATCGAAATTGAATCGGTAGAGTGGAAATTGAAATTGTTCTGAATGGGAAGTTATAATTGAAATGGTTTGGTTTTGAAGCTGTTTTATTTTGTTTTCCAAATTACTCAGTTATATAAACCATTTTTGAATACTTAAACTATTTTAATCTATTTTAAATCTACTTAACCCAATTTAAATTATTTTAAACTATCTATTTGAAATCCATTTAAAGATTTTAAGTATTTTGAACTATTTTAATTATTTAAACTACTTTTAAACTACTTAAAACTATTTTCTAAAATTTCAAGCTGGTTAATAAGGTGAAATGTTTATGTTTAAATCTTGAATTTAAATACGAATTGGGTTAAACGAAGTTGCAACCTAAATTGAAATTCGAAATGATTTTGGAATCGAAATGAGATATTGAGACGAAAAATGATTTTTGAAACGGAATCTTACATTTTGAATAGCTATGATGATATTTGAAAGGGATTTGATTTTTGAAGCGAATATGATATTTTGATATCAATTATGAATCGATTTGAAATGTAAAAGAGCCATCAGTGTAATAATACGTAGTTATTAAAGAGACCGGGATCGGATATGGAGATACTCTCTGTCGATACCGAAAACCACTTTAATAACTATTATACGCGGAGTGTTGATCCAGAGTGAAGTGGATGGTTTGGTGAATGCATTGATTGAAGAAAGAGAACGATATTGGATGACCCCTGACATGACTAAAACAGGAGCCGCGCCGGGCCATTGAGGTTCGCCATCTCTAGCGGACACACTTCTTCGATACCACATCTATTACATTTGTGATTCGATTTGGGTGCACCCCTTGATTTGGGAGTGTTGTTTCGCGGTGTTGGGGTAGTTGTTGGCTATGCTCAACATTAGTACGGATCACGCAACTACTAGTATCCTAGTTGGTATCGCCTCATGTACCTTGTCATACTGATTATCCTATTCGCGACCACTACGTTATGTTTTGTGTTATACCTATGGGGTACCCTCTGATAACCACCAGTTTACAGTGGGGCTTACGATGCTGTATAGACTATGGCATTATAAAAATGTGTTAAAGGGGATTATGGTAACGCCTTAACGCTATTTTGATACTTTATATTACTGATAGGAATTATCTACTTAGCGTACATTACTACATAGTAGATAGTTTGACGGATCCTTAAGAGATGAAAAATCCCGTAACATCTCTTGAGTTATTACACGCACGTTGACACTGGATAGGAGATGTAAAACCCGTAAACATCCCTGACGCCGTTACACTCATATTTATTTACGATTGATTTAACTTTCATAAGGATATTTTAGTCCTGACTCGAGTGTTTTGTCTTTTCATTACGCTCGGGTCAGTCCTGAGTTTTTTAGATTTTTGAAGATCTATTCTGGAGGACGAAGACGAAGATTTGGTACACTATTACTATTATTATCTGTGCATCATGCTGTCTGCTGCATTATTTTAATTGTTCTTTTGTATATGTATAACTATGATAAATGTTGTATAAATAATTGTCAAAGTATAGTAAACAGCTTCATGAACTGTTTATTTGACTATTATATTTTATCGTTCCGCTGCGAGATTCTGTGTTGTTTCATTTCCTTTATTTCTCTTTCTTTTCTTTTCTTATTTACCCCAATAACCATCTTCCCTTTTGAATGGTTTGAAATCGGCATGTGTATTTGATCGTCGTTTTAAACTGTCCAAAAAGGCGGGTCGTTACAGTTTAGTTGGGGGCAAAATAAACATTAAGTTAATCAATTAACGTTAAATTTAATTAGGAAATAAAATTAATTAAACGCAACGATTAAAATTTTCCTAAAATATAGGCAAGAGGTTTACCTCCTTGACCTTAAGAAATCGACCCTTAGGGTTCTACCGCTTGGTCATGGAGGCGGCTATAGTTTTATGCTATTAAATGTTCTAAATTTGTCCTTTTCACCTAACTCGATCCGACGGTTCTAATGCGTTTCAACTCGTATAAATAGGACCCTATCTTCTCCACTCTTTATTCATGAATATTTGGGAAATACCTTGACCATCTGTCATTTGCTCTCTTCTGTTTGATTTAGAAATTCAATTAGAAATCCAGGTAAGGATTCGAATCCTTTTCTAGTTATTCTTTTAATCTATTTTCTTCTCCTCTAACCTCTCTGAATATTAAAAAATAATATATATACCTATCCTTCGCCGTATATATATGTAACGACCCACTATTTTGGACCATTTGCATCCGTACATGTCGGACTTGAATAATTCAAAATACCTAATTGTTAATTTAAATTTGGCAAAACTCAGCATATACAGTAAATAAATAATCATAGATCACAGACAAAGAGTAATAAATGCAGTGGAAACAAAAGATAGTAGTTCATGAAGCTATTATATATATAACAGAGTTAAATAAGTTACAACAGAAGTCTCGAATACAATAGTCAAATACATGAATCAGAATATATCACTAGAATCAACTGAATATCTGAAAGATGGATAGATAGCCGGATCTCCAAGCGAAGCTCCAAGTTCAAAGGTGAGTCTTGAATACTGGTACACTCAATATGACCCGAGCGTAAAGCAAGACACAAAACACTCGAGTCAGGATTAACATTCTTATATCAATAAATCCAACTCAAGTGAAATAACAACTGGAATACAAGTAACTCAAAGGATGTTGGAATAACCATCCTCTAAGGATCCGTTAAACTATCTACTATGTAGTAGTGAACGCTAAGTAGATAATGTCTATCAGTAATATAAAGTATCAAAATAGTGTTAAAGCGTTACCATTATCCCCTTTAACACATTTTATATAAGCGTCATAGCCCATGCAGCACTGTAAACTCCACCATAAACTAGTGGGATATCAGGGAGTACTCCATAGGTATAACACAAAACAAATTCGTAGTGGTCGCTTATATAGGGATATAAGTATGACAAGGCACATGAGGCAATACCCAAGGCAGTGAAACTACCGTTTGCCTGATCCAGACTAGTGAGAACGCATCGCCGCAACGATCGTAACACCGCGAAACAACACTCCCAAAATTCGAGGGTGCACACCAATCAATAACAAGTAATGAGTAGTTTACGAAGAAGTGTGTTCGCTCGAGGTGGCTAACCCCATTTGGCCCGGCACGGCTCCTGTTTTAGTCATTTCCAATTTGACACAAGTGTCAAGGCTATCCATTATCGTTCTCTTTCTTCAGTCATCACGTACATCACTCCAACCACTTCATTCTGGATCACACTCCATGTGTAGTTATTAAAGTGGTTTTCGGTTTAGATAGAGAGTATGTCCATAACCGATCTTGGTTTCTTTAATAACTTTCGTAATTATTACACCGATTGGTCGTTTAATAAATTTCAAAACCAAATCAATTTCAATTCCAATTAGAATTTACCAATCAACATTTCATTTGTCTTCCTAAATCTATTTCCATAATTTACGTTTCAAAACTTCCAAATTCATAATTGCAAAATCTTATAATTCAATTTCAATTTTTATTTAAACAATTCAAATATTGATTCAAGTTCGTACATAAGTTTCATTCCGAAATCATTTAAATTAATTTAATTGAACATTCAAATCAATTTAAATTCATTGATCTATTTCATTCAATATTCGTTAAGTTAATTTATCATTCAAAACAATTTCTATTAAATTTCCAATTCATTAAATCAATTACTTAAGTCCAACTCCATTATATCAAAACTTACAAATTTAATTAAATTAAATTCATCAAATCAAATTCTTTAAATTACAAGTCTTACATTAATTTCAATAAATCACATTTTATTTCTTGTTAAAGAAATTTAATTTCACTTATTTATTTACTTAGTTACAAATTTCAAAACTCAATTAATAAAGAAACTTAATTTCACTTATTCAAGAAGTTCAATTTCACTTATTAAAGAATACAATTTTATTTAATTATTAAATAATTTAATTATTAAATAATTTCAAAACTTAATTATTAAATAATTTCAAACTTAATAATTAAATTTAAAACAACATTCTTTCATCAACTACTATGTTAATATTTTGTTTTAGATTATTAAATATTAACATTTTCCTTTCATTAAAATTCAAATTCCAACTTCATTTCAGAACCTTATTATTTATTCAAATATAATCTTTATTTGAATTTTAAAATTAAATTATTGACCAATCGGGTTTTTATTTAATTCTCTATCCTAAGTCAAAGTTTTATTTGGGTATTTATCATTTCAACCTGATTCCATTTCAATTCAAAATCAAAGCATAGCAAAGGGAACTTGCAGTGTGATAACTGGGATGGGGTCAATGTAAATAAACAAGCAATAGAAAACATCAATAACAATCCAATAATTAATTCAAATAATCCCGAAATAATCGTATTAATTTACATTGTTGTTTGTGCAAATTAATACAATTATTTCTAAAATCTACACTATCATTTCATGTAGATTAAAGATTATTACACTTATTATTGTATGCAATTTTTCACTTGATATCAATTGTTCAATTTATACTGCATCAATTTTATACAACATACATTCAAATGGTTCGAGGTGTAATTAACCAAATTTCTACGTGACCAATAATTAAACATTTAAGGGGATCATATTATACAACTAATCAAATTCAACACATATATCGATTCAAATTTTAACTATCCTACATCAAATTAAATTCAATATTATTTATCACTTTATACATTAACGATTTAACGTCCAATGTAAACAACAAAAAATCAATCAAGTATCAACCAAACCGGATTATCATCGTATAAGTAACAGATAATGGTGTCAGATGTCACAGGTCAAATGATCCAGGTAACAACATATATATAACAGTGTAAATAACTAACAGCCGCATATTTCAATTGTCATTTCAATTGAAATCAAATTTAATAAATAAAAGAACATTAATCGTGAGTGATTGCTCACCTTTGAGGCTAGAAAAATTTGGCAATGAAGTAAGCTACGAATTCCAAAGCAACGCTAGATGGGCACAATTCGATGAAGAAAACAGTCACGACAGACAAAGCTGAAAGATGAATGAGAGCTATCAGAATCCGTTTGATAGAGATAGCAATTATATATTATTATTATTATTATGAATCACTATTTAAGTTAAAACAAATAATAAAATAACATATATATACATAGTTAAAATCATTGTTTTAAATTAAAACATACATATATTAAAGTCAAGCATATAATTTAAATTTATACATATATATATTTTCAACATGTATATAATTTAAACCAACCCAAAAATAGAAATCAATATAAAATCCTCTTTACATGGCAAACTAAATCTCTATATATAACACATGTCTATATAACTACATATTCACTTTTGATCTGCAATCTACATAATTTCCAAAAGAAGAAGGAAAAATTCTGGAACTAGCAAAAATGAGCAGGCAAAACTTACATAAATATCTACGAAGCTAGTGTATACATATATAAATATATAACTAATATATTATAAAACTCAATACTGAAATTATATATATATAAGAATAGATTCAATTAACAAAGCTTATAATATGATATATAATGATACTTTTAACAGAAAATATGTATAAACCGCATAACTTTAATAACCATATGTACAACAAATCATCAAAACTCCTATGATACAAATTTGAAACGAGGGTTGTTCGGCCTATAAACATCTTGATATACCCAAACTTTAAAATGAAGAGAGCTATGGGATATATATACAAAAACCAAACTGCTATATTCATTCATTTAAAAACATAACAACTAATATCTACATAAACACTTTAAAATATAATACATATATCTATATTACTGTATAAACATATATATAAAACCCAATATAAACATAAAATCAAACTCATAGATCAAAGATGACCCTATATAAACATATATACACACATATTCCAATAAATACTTATATTCGCCTGGAATTAAAATTTATTATAACCCTACTTTAATAATATTCATATAGTTACTAAGCAGATTGAACATATATATAATACACTGTTACCACCCTGCTCTTATACATATATGAAAACCTGTACAAACATATGTTAATATCTTTTTTTTTAATATATACATCTAAACATATATTATACCTTATAAAGAAGGCACGGCTAAACATCTGGCAATGCACAAACGAGAACCCCAGGAACTAAGCGAACATATGAAAGGAGGTAGCCGAGTGCGGCTACTCGAGGAAGAGGAGGCGCGGTGGCAGAGATGGGACAGGTGAGCACGGTAGGTGGATGGGTGTGTTCGGTTAAGGGAAGAGGGGAGGAAAGGCGGCCATGTGGAGCAGGGAAGAGGAGGAGTAGGAGGGTGCGTGTGAGTGGGAAGATGAGAAAGGCGAGGGAGAGAGGTTTCGGCTGGAGTGTAGAGTGGAGGAAGTCGTGCTTGGTGGAGTCGTGTTTGCATACGCAGGTGGTTGTGGCTAGAGACTGGAAACGTGCTGAGGTCGGCCACCACTTGACTGGACAGAGGCGGTGTTGCCTTGAGGGTGCGGAGGCCATGGCGGATGTGAGGGCGAGAAAGTGGAAGGTGAGTACCATTGCATACGGCAGTGAGAATGAGGGGAGGGAATTGCTGTTGCTAAGAGGAACATATGTGTTTGTAACAAACATGAGGGGAGAAGAGAATAGAAGAGTGGGGAGGAGAGAACAGATCATATATTCAAAAGTAATATATTCCTTAATGAAACCGGTACCCAATGCAAAATACGAACCATCTTTTATTAAATGAAAGTAGGAATAGTAAAAATTACAGGATGTCTTCCTAGAAATCACAAATTTATGGCTATTGGCCTACGCATGGTGGCAATTGAATAGTCACGAGAAGTTTAAAATAAAAATTTGAAACCGATACGGTTGACCTTTCACAGTTATTGCCGGATACTGAAAATCTAAAACACAAAATTTAATATACCGCAGCGATCCGCGCGACGAGATGATCAAAACGATATACGAATATCAGTGGTATGATTTAATTATAAAAATAAAAATTCGAATTTCCTACTAGCGGAAAAGGCAGCAAAAACGCAGAAAAATAAGATCGACGGAGCTAAAGAAGTCCGAATTTGGAAAAACGAAAAATGACGTCTCGGTCAGAAGATGGTTTAGAAATTTTCTATATAAAAATATTTAGGTTTCAAAAACATTTTATTTTCATCAATTACTAACTGATTAAATTGAAATAAAATTACACATGAAATAAACTTTCACATTTTCAGATGAAAATTTACCATCTTCTATATTTAAATATACGTATTCCAAATAAAAAAATTTAAATTTTAAATTTTATTATTTAAAACTTCTTCAAAATTCAATTAAATACGTTACTAAAATAGTTAATATTTACGGGTCGTTACAATATATATCAAAAGGAGATCTAGAAAAGAGTTGTTTTAGCATTGCAAATCCATATAAGAGAAGCTAAGGATAATGTAACATCCCTAGTTTTTAACAACATTATTCAGGAGACTTAATTAGATAAACTAAATAGAGTAATGTGAATATTAGTGTGATAAAAGGATTGAGATTTGAAAATTTATTTAGAAATTATACTTAAATAAACATAAAAAACGAGTTATGGAAATGGTTTATTAGATAATTAATAAGAGAATAAAACAAGGACATTATGGGTAATAGCTGCACCATAATCCCGTTACCCTTAAAAATCTCGTTTCCATTTCTTTGCATGTTCATTTTTCTAAACTCAAAAACGTAAATCAAAGAAGGGCAAGTCGGCCGTAACATAGGGAAGGAAAAAAGGGAAAATCAATTAAAGCTAAGAAATCACGCAAGGAGAATTAATCAAAGATCAAATCTCAAGTTCCTTATCCTAAGCAAGGTGAATAATAATCCGAACCATCTCTATTTTCATTTTTAATAGCATTTGATTTCGAGTTTAAGTTTAAATCCATTATGTCGATTTTTATGATGATATTCTTGGATTTCATGACATGTTATATTCAAACAAGTTTGTTTGATATATATTTTACTCGATTTTAAAGATAAAATCATTTATATTAGGTTTCAAATGGCATGAGAATTTAATATGTTATGTAAAACATTATTTTGGAGATGGGTTTAATTTTTTGTAATTATCCAAGCTATGGATAATTTATTATGAATTTTCAAAGGAGAATATGAATAATTGGGTTTAGAAATTAATTTCGGTAATTATATAAAGGAATTTGGGTCCAAAATTTATAAATGTTAGATAACATATTAAAAGTGAATTTGTACGATTTTCGGAGATTTTTCCTAAGCAATCAACTATGGAAATTAAATTAATTTATTTGGAGGATTTAAATGCTTTAATTGTTTTTCTTAAAGGAAGGGCTTCTTTGTTATACCTTTATTCAAATCTGAAATGAATGCGGTGATTTTAGAAAAGAATTCGAAAAGTTTATGGCAACCAATTAAATTTTTATAAATAGGCAGGGTAGTTAAAAAGCAATTACTTGAAAACGCACTAAACCAGTTTTTGTACAGAAGTATGGTTTTGCCACTTCCAGTAGTACCTTTTGACCCTATACTTCCGCCTCAACCATGTCGAAACCAATACATAAGGTATCGATGCATTAGTACATAGTGGATTGGAGAGTGTTGGCAGGTATAGAATCGAAACCATGCGCTCGAATAGGTCGAAACCCATTTAAATAGCTTTCGAAGATGACACTTGCCTTATTTTCAAAAGAATGCTCTCGAAATGGTCTAAAATAGCTTTCGATGAGGTTGTTTCCGAAAGTGTAGTTTGAACCCAGTCAAAACCATGCTGCCAACCTTACTCCTTTCGAATGAATTGAAGTCATAAACCAGTTCGAAAGGTAGCTTTTTTTGTAAATATAATAAGACACTTCCTCAAAGCTTTCGAAAGGGCTCTAGTAGCCACATAAGCGTTTCGAAGGCAAATGCTTCGAAAGGGATTTCGAAGCTATCTTTCCAAATGTTTTGCTTAATAATTTAAGCTTTCGAATTGATGGTTTTGAAGCCATCGGTTTTCGCCAAACTTTTTTATACAAAGGTTAACAGTTTTGAAAGGGGTACTTTCATTTATATTCACTTTGACCCAAAAGATATTTTAAAGATAAACCCAATGGTTTCGAAAGAGGTACTTTCAAAATGGTCTTGAAGCAATGCTTCTATGTTTACTTTAATACTTTCGAAAGGATTGTTTAGATGGTTTCGAAAGGAAGGTTTTGATGCTTTTGAAAGGTTTCAAAAGTCATATGTTTTGAGTGTTTTGAAAGGCATATGCTTAGTGTTTTGAAAAGAAGATTTGAATGCTTTCGAAAGGAATTTTTCCAATGGTTTCGAAAGAAAAGGTCTAAGGTTTCGATAGGCTTAGTTTTCAAAATAAAGAACCCAATCTCAATTTTTAAAAGAAAACCCATGGAAAAATAAATAAGTTTTGAAATAGCTTTTAAGTATGGAGTTTTTGAAGAAGCTTACCTTGATAAAGTAATAGGTTAAAGGGATTAACCATGTTTTATATGAAATGAATTTCAATAATAAAAAACCATAGATGTTGGTGTTATTATGTTATTATATTTGCTTCTTCTAATATACATGTTCACTGTAAAATGGACCTATAACTGTATTTAGGGGAGAAAGGTCAGAATAACCAGTTAGTTTGACCTAGTACTGAATATAAATTGAGTTAACTTCTGAATAAGTAGAATTGCATCTAGGAGGTCAGGAAGACCAAAATATCGGATGCCTAAATACTGATTAAAGTAGTCGTCAAATGGACAAGCTCATAGTAAATCCATGAAAACCATGTTTAGAAAGAGTTGTTGGCAAGAGCTAATAGGTTTGTAATGAACCCATGAAAATTATATCCGGATTAAGTTAATGACAGAAGTCAATAGGTTCATAGTCAACCCATGAAAACTATGATATGAGAGAAGTTATTGGAGATACCAATAGGTTTGGGGAGAAACAATGAATAATGAAGTTATTTGCAGGGGCCAATAAGTTCTTAGAGATCCCATATGAAACCGGACAGATAGTCCATAAGCTTTAAACAGGTTATTAGTCAACCCATGAAAACTAATAGGTTAATGGTGACCATAGAAACTATAACTGAGATAGATAGTCAAATGAATGGGGATGGGAAATCCATAATAATTTACTTGTTTGCATATTATCATAATATTTTGAATTGTTACGTTTTAACCATTATGGATGCAGGAGCACAGTATATGGTTATTATAAAGTTTTGGTTAAGATATCAGTGAGGGGAAAACCCGTTTCGCTAAGCAGCGTTGTCTCACTTGATATCTAAATGGTTCAAGATCGTAGGTTATTCAGGCTTTATGTTTGACTCTAAGTTTATGTTTTCCCCTTAAACTCTTGGGTGCCCAATTAACTTTAAGTAGTTTGAGAGTTGAGGTTCTGAAGTACCTCTTTAGACGAATAAGCTTTCGGAGACATCCGGGAGGCAAGCTATCTAGCAGGAGTTCTTTTCTATTTTGATCCTACTGTGTTTTTTGTAAAGGTAAAGTTGTTTAATTGCCTATGTTTAGAATCTGATCATCCAAGGAGGCATCTTCATATGTCACTCTTGGCATATGTTGTAATAATTATATTTTCTTTGAACGTGGTTCTCGAATATAGGTTATGTAATGAATTTGAAATGATCTGAAATTGAACGAGAAAGTTGTTTAATGATTTTAATTTTTTTTCATATCCATGTATTTCTGTTGTATAAATGTATCTAACATTACCGTATTTAGTCGCCGAGGATTAATAACTATGAATGACTACAACATCCATAACCGTCAGTTTTAGGCCTCCAATGGAGGATTTTACAAGTTGGTATCAGAGCATAGGTTTATAAAAAATTAAAAGAAATTTAAGCCTAAAAGATTTCTAAAACATAATGCAATGAATTAGAAAATAAGATCGAGGTTTCGGTTAATCCTATAGTAATGTATCTGTATTTGATATATCTATATATAAGTACATGTTCCCCTCTCTCTTAGACTGTTCTTATGTATCTTACTAAGGCTCGTACGTAGATTTACGAGAAAGGAAGATATGGAGGCGGGAAACGGAAAATAAAGTCTCGATGGAGGAAGCACCACAACAAATGGAAACGTTCAACCCACCAGGAGGAACCCAGGTCGGCAGCCAAATGCTAATCAAAATGCAGATGCCGGTGTAGGTCCTGGAAATCCACCAGTGGATATAGGGATGATGTATAAGTTCTTCATCAATCTGATGCAAGTGGAAGCAGCTGCTGGAGTTGCTAGGAATGTTGGAGGAGCTAATCCTGTGGCTCCAATTAGGAATAACTATGCTAAGTTGATCATGGATTATACCAGTCTTAGTGGAAAGCCATTTGTAGGGACGGAAGATGCCATAAAAGTTAAGAATTGGTTATTGCATTGTGAGGGAATCTTTGCTGACTTGAGATTGAAAGATGAGCAAAAGAGAAGACTAGCCTTTAGGCAATTGCAAGGAGCAGCACTCCATTGGTGGAGTAGTCTTGCTACCGGAGTTCCTGAGGAAGAATTGATTTGGGCGGAGTTTTGAAGGAGATTCGAGCAGAGGTTTTTGTTTGAGGTTTCTAGCATTGTTGAGAAAGATTAAGGATTTGGTGCAGGGAGAAATGTCGGTAATTGAGTATGCCACTAAGTTTGATGAGTTGTCCCGATATGGGTATGCTACTATTGACACCGTCATCAAATGGAATGAGAAATTTATACGAGGATTGCGACCCGAGATTGCTAGGGCGACTCTGCTACATCTTTATGATCCTTACAATGTTGCCGTGGAGATGGCAATACGACATGAGGAAATGCTTGCTATTTATAGGAAGGAAAAGCCGGTTGAGACCTAGGGTTCTAAAGGAAAGAAGAGGAAGTTCTTTAAGAAGAAGAGAACCCAGAAGGGAGAGGTTGCCAAGAAGGCAGAGGCTGATCTAGTCTGTTTCAAATGTGATAAGACAGGTCGATATACTCAGAAACGTCGGATGGGCAAAGGGAAGAAGGCCGTGGTCAAGAAGAGTATGAAGTGCTTTAATTGCAACTACGTTGCACATTATAAGCACCAGTGTCTAGAACCAGTCAGGGCGGACAAGGAAAAAGTTTTTTCTATAGGACCATCATCAGCTAGGCCAATTACTGATGAGAAAGGAAAGATTGTGATGGAGGTATGCTTTTGATTCAGAGTATACCAGTTAGGATACTATTTGATACTAAGCATCGAATTCATTTATATCTCAGTGTTTGGTTGATAGGTTATGCTTAGAAACCACCGACCTTATTACTTCCTTAAGGGTTGCGAATCTGATAGGAGGGTATGCAACTCTAGGGATGAGATGTGACTAGATAGAACTTGATTTGTTAGGTTATAAGTTTTCATATAGTCTGTATGTTTTTGATTTCGTAGATTTCAGGATCATTTTGAGTATGGATTGGTTGGGTAAATATGAGCTAGGATATTTTTCCAGGATAGGGAAATATCGTTGAGACACCATGATAGTCATAACTGAATCATATTCTCAGTGGAGAATTTTGAACGGAGTGTTTATGCTTTGTTAAGTGCTATGGAAGTGGGAGAAGAGTTAAGTCAGGTTCGAGTAGCTAGAGAGTTTGCAGATGTATTTGAGCCGGATATAGGACTACCACCGAAATGAGCTATTGAGTTCTGGATAGATATTGTGCTAGGAGCTAAACCTGTTAGTAGACCACTTAGCAGAATGACATCGACCGAGATGAAGGAATATAAGGTGCAACTAATGGATCCAGAAGGGAGAAATTTTATTAGGCCAAGCAGTTCACCTTGCTGAGTGGCCGCGGTGTTCATGAAGAAGTCGGACGGGTCATTGAGGATGTGTATCGACTATCGTAGGTTGAACGGGAAGACTATTAAAAATAAGTATCCTTTTCCGAGAATTGACGATACATTTGATCATTTTTATGGAGCCACGGTATTTTTCCAGTTGGATTTGGCGACTGGTTTCCATCAGATAAGAGTGGCAGAGGACAATATTCCATTAACATCATTTCGAACTAGGTACGGTTTGTATGAGTGTTTAGTAATGCCATTCTGGTTAACGAATGCACCAGCTTTCTTCGTGGATCCGATGAACTGGGTTTTCCGAGAGTACTTGGATAGGTTCATGTTGGTGTTTATAGGTGACATTTTAGTATACTCAAAGGATGAAAGAGAGCATGAAGATCTTCTTAGAGTAGTGCTTGATACGCTGAGGCAGCGTCAGCTGAAAGAGAAGTTTTCCAAGTGTCATTTTTGGAAGAAAGAGGTTAAGTTTCTTGGTCATGTGATTCCAGAGAAAGGCTTGTCAATTGATCCGAATAAGATCGAAGTTGTTAATAATTGGAAGAGAACGGAGACGGGGACTGAGATTAGAAGTTTTCTTAGACTTGCTGGCTATTATCGAGATTCATCAGGGACTTATCGCGGATAACCGCACCTTTGACTAAGTTAACCACAAAGGATGTGAAGTTTGTTTGGTCTGATAAATGTGAGGAAGCATTCCTTAAGTTAAAGCGTTTGTTGACAACATACCTGTGTTAGTAGTTCTAGAGAGAAACCAAGGGTTGGTGGTGTATACCTATGCATGTGGGACTGGCTTAGGAGCTATGTTGATGCAGAGCGATAAAGTTATTGCCTACACTTCATGGCAGTTTAGACCGCATGAAGTGAGATATCCTGCTCAAGATTTGGAGTTGGCTGTGGTGATATTCGCATTGAAGATTTGAAGACATTATCTCTTAGGGAAGAGATCTGAGTTATACAAAGGTCATAAGTTCTTAAGATATTTATTCTCTCAGAAGGAGTTGAATATAAGACAAAAAAGGTGGTTGGAGTTCTTAGTTGCTTATGATTTTGGTATAAAGTATACACCTGGGAAAGCAAATAATGTGGCAGATGCTCTTAGCAGAAGACCTCAGAATGTGGAGTTAGCTATGTTGGCAGAATGGAAAGATTTAGAAGCTTTGTCTACTTGTAGTGTGTGGTTAAGATCAACTGCTAGTTCTAGTCAAAGCACAGCCATGTTGTTTTTTTTGGAAGTTCGACCAGTGTTGATTGAAAGGATTGCTTCTCGGCAGAAGGTGGATCCGCTATTAGCCGAGAAGATTAGCACTTGAGGTTGGGTCTGAGATCGATGATCGAAGAGGTTTTAGTCTTAACCAGAGTGGATGGTTGAGAAAGAAGGGATGGTTGTGTGTTCTAAATGTTGAGGAATTAAGGAAAAAAGATCTTAAGAAATGTCATCGATTAAAATTTTTGATTCATCCTGGAGGAACCAAGATGTATCGGGACATGAAGAGGAGCTTCTATTGGGAAGATATAAAGAGGGATGTTGGTTTGTGGGTTATACAGTGTATGAACTATCAACATGTGAAGGCCAAACACAAAAGCCGAGTGGATCGCTACATCCTTTGGAGATACCAGTTTGAAAATAGGATTCGATATCCATGGATTTTATAGACGGTTTTCCAAGGTCAAATAGACGAAATGAAAATAAATGGGTTATAGTGGATAGGTTGACCAAGAGTACCCATTTCATTCCAGTTAGATCAACCAGGATAGCACTTGTTTTAGCTAAGTTGTTCATGAAGAACATAGTCAGACTACATGAAATTCCTAGTAGTATAGTCAGCGACAGAGATGCTTTGTTTACGAGCAAATTCTGGAAGAGTCTCAGTTGGTGTTGGGTACCAAGCTTAAGATGAGTATTGTGTATCACTCTTAGACAGATGGGAAACCAGAGAGAGTCAATAAGGTACTTGAGGATTTAATGAGGGCTTGTGTGCTAGACTTTTGTGGATCTTGGGAAGATCACCTACATTTAGTGAAGTTTTCCTATACTAATAGTTATCAAACTAGTATAGGAATGATGCCTTTTGAAGCTTTTTATGGAAGGCCATTCAAATCACCAGTATGTTGGTTGGAAATTAGAGACAGGTTAGTCCTCGGTCTAGATCTGGTTAGAGAGGCGATAGAGAAGATTGTGTTAATCTGAGAAAGGATGAAGGAAGCTCAAGCCAAACAGAAGAGTTATGCAGATAAGAGGATAAAGATGTAGAATTCTCAATTGGAGATAGGATTTTCATTAAAGTATCACCGATGAAGGGTGTGGTACGATTTGGAAAGTCAGAGAAACTGATACCGAGATATGTTGGTCCGTTCCAAATTATAGAGAGGACCGAAAAGCTGGCATGCAGAGTAGAGTTGCTGAGCAGTATGGCAGGGTTCCATAATGTATTTCAAGTGTCTCAACTTTGCAAGTAAATGCATGATCCAGAGACTACTATTCCTTAGAGGGAGTTGGAAGAGTTAATAGTAGAACCGAGTTTGACTTTTGTTAGACAACCAGTTCGGGTTGTAGCGGGGGATGAGAACAGGTTAAGGAATAAGACAGTCAAGTTGGTAGAAGTTCAATGAAGCGACAATGAGAAGGACTGTACTTGGGAGACAGAAGATAGGATTAGAGATACTTATCCTGATCTATTGTGAGGCTATGTTCTATATATATTTTTTTATAGACTGTTGCTAGTCAGGTAGGCTAGTATGGGAGATAGGAGCTGTTACAAATGATTGCTATGTTTAGTGTTTAGTCCTTACTATAAAAAAATTCTTTAAGGAGGGAAGCCAGTAACATCCCTAATTTTTAACAACAATATTCAAGAGATTTAATTAGATAAATTAAATAGAATAATGTAAATATTAGTGTGATAAGGGGATTGAGATTTGAAAATTTATTTAGAGGCCGTGCTTAAATAAACATAAAGAATGAGTTTATGGAAATGGTTTATTGGATATTTGATAGGAGAATAAAACAAGGGCATTATGGGCAGTAGCCACACCCATAATCCCATTACCCTTAAAAATCATGTTTCCATTTCTTTGCACATTCATTTTTCAAAACTCAAAAATATAAATCAAAGAAGAGCAAGCCGGCCATAACCTAGGGAAGGAAAAAGGGGAAACCAATTAAAGCTAAGAAATCAAGGGATATTAATTAAAGATCAAATCACAAGTTCCTTATCCTAAGCAAGGTGAAAAATAATCTAAACCATCTCTAATTTTGTTTTTAATAGCATTTGATTTCAGGTTTAAGTTTAAATCCATTATGATGATTTTTGATGATGATATGCTTGGATTTCATGATATGTTATATTCAAACAAGTTTGTTTAATATACGGTTTAATATTGGATTTCAAATGCCATGAGAATTTAATATGTTATGTAAAACATTATTTTGAAGATCAGTTTATTTTTTCGTAATTATCCAAGCTATAGATAATTTATTATGAATCTTCAAAGGAGAATATGAATAATTTGGGTTTAGAAATTAATTTTAGTAATTATATAAAGGAATTTGGGCCCAAAATTTATATGTGTTAGATAACATATTAAAAGTGAATTTCTATGATTTTTGGGGATTTTTCCTATGTAATTTACTATGGAAATTAAATTAATTTATTTGGAGGATTTAAATGTTTTAATTGTTTTGCTTAAGGGAAGGGCTTCTTTACTAATTACCTTTATTCAAATCTGAAAAGAATGCAGCAGTTTTTAGAAATGAATTTGAATTTTATGGCAACCAATTAAATTTTTATAATAGGCAGGTAATTTAAAAGCAATTACTTCAAAAGGAAAATAAAACAGTTTTTGTATAAAAGTATGGTTTCGCCACTTCCAGTAGCACCTTTCGACCCTATACTTCTGCCTCAACCAAATCGAAACCAATACACAAAGTATCAATGCATTGGTACGTAGTGGATTGGAGAATGGTGGCAGGTATGGAGTCGAAACCTTGCTTCGAAGGGAGCTTTCGAAGATGGCACTTGCCTTTTTTTCAAAAGAATGCTCTTGATAGGGTTTAAAATAGCTTTCGATGAGGTTGCCGCCTTTTTTTAAAGTGTAGCATTCGAATGAGTTATCTTGTTGTTAAATTAATGCTTTCGAAAGGGTAGTTTAAACCCAGTCGAAACCATGCTACCGACCTTACGCCTTTCGAATGAATTGAAGTCATCAACTAGTTCGAAAGGTATTTTTTCTTTTATAAGTATAACTGGCCACTTCCCCAAAGCTTTCGAAAGGGCTCCCATAGCCACTAAGGGTTTCGAAGGCAATGGCTTCAAAAGGGGTTTCGAAGCTATCCTTCCAAATGTTTTACTTAATGATTTAAGCTTTCGAATTGATTGTTCTGAAGCCATCAGTTTTCCCCAAACTCTTTTATATGAAGGTTAATGGTTTCGAAAGGGGAACTTCACTTTGACCCAAAATATATTTTAAAGATAAACCCAATGGTTTCGAAAGAGGTACTTTCAAATGGTTTCGAAGCAATGCTTATATATATACTTTACTACTTTCGAAAGTATTGTTTAGATTTCGAAAGGAAGGTTTTGATGCTTTTAAAAGGTTTCAAAAGTCATATGTTTTGAGTGTTTCGAAAGGCATATGCTTAGCGTTTTGAAAAAAGATTTGAATGCTTTCGAAGGAGGTTTCCTAATGGTTTCAAAAGAAAAGGCCTAAGGTTTTGATAACCTTAGTTTTCAAAATAAAGAACCCAATCTCAATTTTTAAAGGAAACCCCGTAGTAAAATAAATAAGTTCTGAAATGGCTTTTAAGTATGGAGTTTTTGAAGAAGCTTTCCTAGATAAAGTAATAGGTTAAAAGGGTTAGCCATGTTTCATATGAAAAGGATTTCAAGGATATAAAACCATAGATGTTGGTGTTATTATGTCACTATGTTTGCTTCTTCTAATATATACATATTCACTTTAAAATTGACTCATAACTGTATTTTTGGGGAGAAAGGGCGGAATAACCAGTTAGGTTGACCCAATAGTGAATATAAATTGAGTTAACTCCTGAATCAGTAGAATTGTATCCAGGAGGTCAGGAATACCATAATATAGTATGCCTAAATATAGATTAAAGAAGTTGTCAGATAGACAAGTTCATAATAAACCCATGAAAACTATGTTTAGAAAGAGTTATTGGAAGGGGCCAATAGGTTTGTAGTGAACTCATGAAAACTTTATCTGGATTAAGTTATTGACAGAAGTCGATACGTTCATAGTCAACCCATGAAAACTATGATATAAGAGAAATTATTGGAGATGCCAAAAGGTTCAAGGAGAACCCATGAATAATGAAGTTATTTACATGGGCCAATAGGTTCTTAGTGATCCCATATGAAACCGGACAGATAGTCCATAAGATTTAAACAGGTTATTAGTCCACCCATGAAAACTAATAGGTTAATGGTGACCATAGAAACTATAATTGAGACAGATAGTCAAATGAACAGGGATGGGAAATCTAGAATAATTTGCATGTTTGCATATCATCATAATATTTTGAATTGTTATGTTTTAACCATTGTGGGTGTTATATGATTCTTATAAAGTTTTGGTTAAGATACTAGTGAGAAGAAAACCCGTTCCGCTAAGCAGCGTGGTCTTACAAAATATCTAAATGGTTTAAGATCATAGGTTATTATTCATACCAGGCTTTATGTCTGACTCGAAGTTTATGTTTTTCTCTTGAACTCTTGGGTGCTCAATAACATTGAGTAGTTTAAGAGTTAAGGTTTTAAGGTACCTCTTTAGATGAATAAGCTTTCGGAGACCTGCATAAGGCAAGCTAGCTAGTAGGAGTTCTTTCTATTTTTATTCCACTGTGTTTTGCTGTAAAGGAAAAGCTGTTTAATTGAGTATGTTTAGAATCAGATCATCCAAGATGGCATCTTCATATGTCGCTCTTGGCATATGTTGTAATAATTATATTTTCTCTGAACGTGGTTCTCGAATCTGGGATTATGTAATGAATTTGAAATGATTTGAAATCGAATGAGAAAGTTGTTTAATGATTTTAAATTTTTTCCATATCCATGTGTTTCTGTTATATCAATGTATCTAACATTATCGTATTTGGTCGCTGATGATTAATAACTATGGATAATCACATCATCCGTAGTCGCTAGTTTTGGGCTCCAAGTAGGGGATGCTACAGAAAATCTGTGAGTGGAAACCTTAGTATTTTTATTTCAGTAATTAATTAGTATATATGTATAAATTTGAATATGCCTTGGGGATTTGGGGATTGCAAAAATACAATAGATAAAACCTCCTTAAATTCCTTTTATTTTGAAATGTCAATTTTAGTTGGATAATATCAATTATTTATGTTAATCCGATGAGATTTATATTGTTCTGCAATTTCTAATAGTTTCATAGTCTATTCCACTTCTCCTTCTTTGATTCAAATTGGGAGTTTTCAGTAATAAAACAAGGGTCTAAAGTAAGAATTCTATTCGTTGTTTACACCACTTATTCCATACAATATTCCTTTGTTTATTTCTATGTAAAAGAGGAGTTGAATAGAATATGAAGTAAGGATTGCAAGTCCAATTGTTTAGGATATTCCATTAGATTGATGTAATAAATTGGGTTTCTGTTTTTACTAGTTTATGTATTGCAGTTTCGGATATGAATATTTAACCCCTAGTTATAAATATTGAAATGTTGCGAATTTGAAGTAAAATGACTTGTATTAGTATTATGATTAAAAAGAATTGATATTTGGCACTGGTTTAGGGTGTATAAACAATAGCTAGAACTAATTAGGCGTGAATATATATATAGCGTAATAAACGTATAATTATGGCGTATGATTACGTAGTTAATTAGGTAGTAGTAGTTGTCAAATTCCCCCTTTAGGAAGGTAATTGATATTTTAAGGCATAGTAAGGAAGATTTATTATAAGACCTTATTTATGAAAAGATGAGATGAGTATTGCAAATATATGGAGAATATTCAAACTACGTAGGGATGCGAGGTCTTTAGAGTTACACGACAGAAGTTTGCCCTTCACATTAAGTCTACCGGCAATTGTGTATACTTCCTACTGATGTGAGACATCTTTTATGATAAATATTTTTGATGACGCGAGGTTGGTTCCAAATTTTGTAGAGTAAATTTGCCTAACTAATATGGCTACCAATTCTTACGAATAGTCGGACTAATGCAAGACGTCATTATGAGTATGGGTCATAATATGTAGGGCATGCTTTAGGGTCGAGGTATTATGTGGTTATTTGAGGGCCCGTCTTTTTTCCTCAAATGAAGTATTAAATGGCCAAGGGGCAAGTTATTAGGCAAGTTAAGTGGTATCTCAATAGGGGTCCGCTTCGGGATAAGTTATTACATGGCTGATTACGGGTCCGCCTTTCCATAAAGAAGTATAAAGTGGCTTACAAGATTCCATATGATGTCAGCTAGATAATTACTATTAAGGGGTCCACCTTGGTAATAGGTATTAAATGAAGGGGTCTGCCTCAATTGAGGTCAGAAATGGTCAGAGTCTGCCTATTTTTCAATAAACGGTATTAAGTGACTTGGATTCTATCTCTCACATTGTTAGACATTTATGACGTGGGGTCTGTATTATGGGATTTAAAACCTGCTTTGGGAATGGAAGGTATTAAGTGGTTAATTGTGAACCAACCTCCTTATAAGAAGTACTAAATGTTTTATGTACGCTAAACATATTCTTACTTTGAAATATAATGCCCAAGTATTGAATGATAAGACTCGAAGTTTTTATTGACCAGACATTTGTTGTTCTGGCTCCCTCCTTATTACAACACAGGTTAAGGACGGAGTGATGATGGTGATGATACTTAAAAGTGGAGTGGCTTATGCTTGTGGCTGTTATTATTATCTTGTATGATATTTTTATGTTGTACCCATATATTTGAACAAATGATGTAAAAGATCTTATGTGACAATTTTATGATGTTTTGTATTATGACATTTTAAATTGTTTTGAAAGAAATGGATACAATTTGATATTATATTTTGTTCCATCCACTGTGAGTTCTGAAAGAACAGTTATTGCTTTGTAATGTTATTTCTTTTTCCAACCAACAACCAGCATTAGAATGGATCTAAGTTTCGATGGGCATTTTTAGGGTCAAAATTTAGATCTGTTCCAGGATGGTAGTCACATTTCGTATCAGAGCTTAGTTACCCGATCAACGGGGAAACTATACGTATGAGTGGTGTACTTGTTATTTTTGAAAAGGTTTTTCAAAAAAGGATTTAAAAAGATTCTTACTATATATACACACAAACATACACACCTATTTCTTTGAACATATGCACACACACTAGGCAACCCTTATTCTTTCAACATATAATACCATCTTATGAAACTGTCGCTAAAGTTTAACCTATAGATAGTTGATATGATAGATAATCAATTTTCTTATGGAAGTAGGATCCCTGGCCATGGAAGACCTCCCATTCATTAAATGTGTTGAATAAGCGATTATATGATTTTTGTTTGATGATAATAAACATATATATATATATATATATATATATATTCATGTAAATGTATTTGGTAACGTACTATTTCATTTTTCATAGATTAAATAAATATTTGCTGAATAAAATTAAATAACACAGATTTTGAATTCAAACAGAAATTTAATTCAAACAAATATTTATTACAATTTTGAATAATAAAAATTCAAGCTCTCACTGTACAACTTTGATTACAATATTCAATTACATCACAATCTCACTTTTACATCAGACTTCACTACATAATCACTCATTCACTCAACTAGTATTTTATCTTCAACTTTATTCCAAATTGAATCCAGTATCTGAGCAACCTGCAAATATAAATATTGACGCGGTAAAATTGAAAAAGAAATATTTTTGCAGTGTAAAATAAAATGTGAATTTTGAAAATAATATTTGCCTCGGTTATTTGGGTTGTTCGTCATCATTTAACTTTGAATTCATCATACACGAACAGCTTGTGACATACACAGTGTATCACTGTATATGCCATAAGGCCGTGCACACCGATATATATATATACACTTGATAAATTTACAGGGACAGGTAAGCACAGGTCAAACCCAAATTATCAGATTCAATTCAAGTGCAATAAAATAAATGTCACAACTCTCAGCACAAGGTCCAATCTGAGCTTAAGCTGGATTCAACTCAGGTGAAATTTCAAAAAATAAACAAAATGCAAAGGTCAAGTCACTGCAATCATGACTCAACTCAATGCAACAACCAAAGTCAAAGCAACATGAAGTCAGCAACTCAAACTGCAAGTCCGAAACAATGCACAATGCAAACAAATGCACTAAGAAAATGACACAGTCAATTCAAACATGTATCAAAGAGCATGTGCAAGGGCCAAGCATGTGAAATATGCAAACAGACCAATGAATGCACCAGAAATATGGGAACATATCAAAGACACAATGAATCAAGATCACAATCAATATACAGTGAACTCAACTGGACAGTACAAGGCAAAGACTCAACAATGCTCAAGACCAAGTACAAAGTACAATAAAACAGAAGCATGGAAGATCATAGTATACACTCGAGGAAACTAGCAACTATAATGCAACAATATCAAATTGAAGCCATAAATGGAACCTGACTCGAAGCTACGCAATATGTAACTAGAACTAGTTCTGTAAACATATGAACCAAACAAACAGAGATATCATATAAATGAGGATACAAATGCACATATGTACAACATAAAGTATGAATGACTAGAATAACATAAAGCATGTACACAGTTCAACATGACTGAAAGTACAGTGGATAGAAGTCGATGCACACATACATGAACACTTGCAACAGAAAAACAGCAGTGAACATCTCAATGAACATAAGATGTGAAGTCAAGAAAAGTCAAGCCAAGTCGTGATGAACAGAGCTACAGACCAGACCAATGAACAGCTAGAATATACATATATGATGATACAGCAAAGCCACTATGATGAACGGCGATCAAGCGTACAAGTATAACAAAGTATAACATAGTCAAGTTAAATGCCGAAGTCAAATGAAACACAGTACCGTAATGACCAAGGCCGAAGAAAACACAAAATCATGAATCACAAAATCAATTGGCGAATTCAAGTTACAGAGGAAAATTCAAGCCGTACTTAATATGAACAAGTCAAATTCGAAATCGTGGTGGCCAAGATAATTGACCGAGTTAACTTCAAAGCCGTGGGAAGCAAGTATCAAAATATACGAATTTGAATAAGTCAGCGAAATCTCAAGCATCAAAACAATATCGAATGGCCGAAGCTAAAATGTTGAAGAAATCAGACGAACGCGAATCTAGGAATTCAAATCCTATATAAACCATTCATCATCGGCAATTTCAAACCATTGAGTTCAAGCAAGCAAATCAGAAGAAGCAAAGGGATAAATCACATACCACGCAGAAAACTCGATTGGAAATTGGGGGAACGGTGTGCTAAGCAGAGAGATCATCGATTGACGAAGCAACAACGCTAAACCATTCATTCAATCGAGATATTGAAGTCGAAAGCCCCGGTTTTCACAAGCCCTAATTTAGTCGCAAAGAGGATCGAATGAAGATTAACAAAGTCGCCATTCTCAAAGAAAAAAGAACGGACTAGAATAAATGAAGAAATAAAAGGGGCCGACCTTGTTAAAGAATAAAAAAGGATTTAGCTTTAATTAGGGCTTTATTTTTAAATTTTTTTTCTAAATTTAAACTTTTTTCTAAATCGTTGTATTTACTAGTCGTGTGATTAGGGGACAAACTACATGGCGTAGTTTGAGAATTCGCAACTCAGTGGCTGAGTTGTGGTAGGGTTTTGAGCGTAGAGTTAGGTTAGTCAGTAGCGGGTGTCGTGAGTTTACGTATGTAAGCGTGTGACTACTTAATTTCTAGTATAAACCTTGGGGGCAGCACGTAGGCAGGGTTTTGCCGAAGCTGGGTAAATTCTGTGTCATTCTATTTCTGCATTTTATTCTGCAATTTTTTCTGTGCTGCTATTATTCTGTGATCTATGTTGAAATAATTTTATAAGCTTCCGCAATTAATTTTTATAATTAATACCATCACTCTATTCACCCTCCCCCCCCCCCCTTTAGGGTGAAATCGATCCTACAAGTGGTATCAGAGCTAGGAATAGAAGTCAACTTTTGTTTTAAAAAATTCACTTTTCAAAAACCAATTTTTGTTTTAAAAATTTGAATTTTTAAAATGGCTTCTTTCAATAATGCTTTTGCTGAGGGTCAGTCTATAGTTAGACCACCAATGTTCAATGGTGAATATGCTTACTGGAAAAATAGGATGGAAATTTTCTAAAAACCATTGACGCTTGGAATATTGTTGAGACAGGTTATAGAGCACCGACTATAACTACAGATAATCAGGAAATAGATAAACCAAAGGAACAATGGACATAACTAGAAAATAAATTACAAAATACTAATGCTAAACTATGAATTCTATTATTTGTTCATTGGATCAATTTGAATTTAATCGTATCTCACATTGTCTAACTGCGCAGGAAATATGGCACACACTAGAAGTGACTCACGAAGGAACATCTCAAGTCAAAGAATCTCGCCTTGCCATGCTAAGCTGCGAATATGAGAATTTCATAATGGCAAAGGAAGAAAATGTTAAAGAGATGCATGGATGACTTTCCAATATCATATACAAATCGAAAGATCTTGGAAAATCATACACAGAGTTGGAGATAGTCCGAAAAATCCTCAAAGTCCTTCCATGAAGTTTTGAAGCAAAAGTGACAGCCATTCAAGAATCGAAAGATTTAAAACAAATGAAAGTTGAAGAACTCGTCGGAAATCTCACCACTTATGAGCTAGAAATGAAATTCAAGGAAGAGCGTGAAGGAGGCGATACTCGAAAGAAATCAATAACTCTTAAAGGAACAACAGAAAGTGGTGGTGATGATGATGATGATGGAGCAGCAGAATTTGAGCTGATAATAAAGAAAGTCAAAAGGTGGAATTACAAATACGAAAATCCAGCTCTAAATCGAAAATTGAAAAGCAGAATAAATAAAATATTAGACAATCCAGAAGAACAGAAGATCATATGTCATAAGTGCAACCAACCCGGACACATCAAGCCCAATTGTCCTTAAAATCAACGCGACTTTAAAAAGAAATCAAAAAGGAAAAGTTTTGCAGCCACGTGGAATACAAGTGACGAAGATAATCAAAGTTCTACCAGTGAGAGTGAGTAAGCAGATATGTGCCTTCATGGAAATATAACCGTTGGTGATGATGATGAGCCAAGCGAGGTATCAAAACTTACTCACTCTGAATTACTTATTTATTTCCACGAAGTAATTGGCTGTTTTGAACGACTTAGGGAGCAGTATGCCAAACTTGAATCACAAAAAGATACTTTGATAGAATTAAATGAACAACTTGACCAATTAGTTAAAAACTATCAAAGTAGGATCCCTAAGTGTGATAAGTGTCCAACATTAGAAGAAGAAATTAAAAAATCAGAAATCAATATAAAATCACTTGAAAATGAAATTCTGATTTTGAAATAAAGTGAAAATACTAGGAAAGAAAATTCTATCAAAAAGTGCACACAATTATTGAATGAAAATGAATCTCTCAACACACAAGTCCAAAAATTGTCAACGACTTTAGATAAATTTTCAAAAAGTGAAAAATCGTTGAATATGCTATTAGAAAAGCAAACTGTTAATACGGTTAGACAGGGACTTGGATATAATCAATCTAAAATTGTTGAAAGCAATATTAATCAAGTCAATTCTATGTGCACAATTTGTAGAAAATTTGGACACAATCAAAATATTTGTTGGTATAGACCCAAACATGTGAAAACTATACCAATTTGGGTTCCTAAAGGCACAAATATAAAATCTCTCAAAGTTAAACAAATTTGGGTGCCGAAAGGAACATATATAAATAGTTTTGGGTCTCCACAAAATTATTTTTCAATATATTCTACCACTAACAATCATGGACCTATAAAAATAAATAGGTCACAAAAATCTTTCATCGTGTAGGTGTGGTAGCAGGCTAAGGAACAACAATAGTGCCACTTGGATTTTGGCTGTTCCAAGGGCACACCGAGCGACAAAGCAAAGTTCCTTAGCCTAGTATAAAGGTGACAGAATCACAATGGAAAACAACGAAAAATATCGTAAAGGTAAAACAGGTAATGGTATATTTGAATGATATATTAAATGTGATAATCTGCACCGTATTCTGAATTAAATCAGCCAATAATGAAGATCATGAAATGATGATGATTTTGATTCTGACTTATTCAAATTGTTGGCCAATTATATTCTTATTCCAAAAATACTATAAAATTCGCTAGATTCTTTGAATTACTTCATATATATTAGTTTGGATTAAAAATAGTGTTTTGTTGGATGATAACACATTTGGTTATAATACGGCTAACTCTATATTCATGGTTTCTGATTATTTACACGGCTTCAATTAAAATTCAAGAGAATGTCATTTAAAAAGCTGTTAAAATTGATTTTGAAATTTTTGTTGCACACTTCATGGTCTATCAAATTCAATTAATAATAATTTTGAGTGAAAAAGAAATTCAGATGCAAATTACACTGGTAATCTAGTTAATAGAAAAATTACTAGTTGAACGTGATTTTTGAGACATTTAGTAATTGCATCGATTTTCAAAGAAAATATCTGCATATTTTTCATTTCAAATAATTTTCAAATAGCAGAAAATTTTCTTATAAAACCCCCTCGAGAAAATAATTTTTGACCATATTTTCAGATTAGTCATTTTGAAAATTTGATTTCATAATTATTTTCGAGTTTGATTTTAAATGACTATTTTGACTAATCTGACTCCCTAATAATTATCGAAAAGATAAATAGTGATTGAAAAAGCGATGGGTGTTGATATTTATCATATATTATGACTCGAGATGGTATAATTAGTAAATTTCTTTAGAAATTTAAACAAGAGTTATAAAACTTTGTTGGTAAAAATTCCAAGACCATCTCTATTTCTAACGACCATCACTCATCAAAATTCAAATATAGTTTTTTGATATGTGGTACTTTAAACAGGAATCATTCGTTTTTTATTTTATATTCCTTTTTTAAAAAAATAAATAAATAAATACCAAAGTATTCACTCTCATTTAAAAGTCCTCACGGTTATGCATGAGTGAATTACTTGGAATTTGTTATGTGCTTCCATGCTCATTTAAAAGTCCTCACGGTTATGCATATATGGAACGCAAATCAAAAGTTGATTTTTAAAAATAAACAAGTTGATCCTAATCCCATTTAAAAGTCCTCACGGTTATGCGTGGTTAGAAGATACTTGAATTCATTTTTAAAAAAATAAAATTGGAATACTACTAATCTCATTTAAAAGTCCTAACGATTATGCATGGTTAGTAGATATTCAAATTCCTGATATAAATATACCACAAATAGACAGAACTGTATGGTTTTATATGATGACATAATTCCCATCATTCTAAAAGTGGAATATGCGCCTAACAAAATATTTATGACTTTTATTTGATTTTTTATTGAAATTTAATATTTATATTCAATTGATTTTTAATGTTGGATTAATATCAATCAGTTTATCTCTATTTTCTCTAGCACAATTACTCTTTTGCTGATAACAAAAGGGGGAGAGAAAAGTTAAGATTTTGTCAAATAAAATCAAGCAAAGGTCAAATATTTCCCATTTGCATCTAGGCTCATTTGCATATTTTTAATTGTATGCATATTTATAGGGGGAGCTTTGTGTAGAGAGGAAGCATTTAAATAGGGGGAGCAATTAGAGTATATCTATGATCAAATACATTTAACATATTCAACATCTTAAATATATGTTTGTTATCATCAAAAGGGGGAGATTGTTGAATATGCGATTATATGATTTTTGTTTGATGATAATAAACATATATATATATACATATATATTTGTGTAAATGTATTTGGTAATGTACTATTTCATTTTTCACAGATTAAATAAATATTTGCTGAATAAAATTAAATAACACAGAATTTGAATTCAAACAGAAATTTTATTTAAACAAATATTTATTACAATTTTGAATAGCATAAATTCAAGCTCTCACCATACAACTTTGATTACAATATTCAATTACATCACAATCTCACTTTTACATCAGACCTCACTACATAATCACTCATTCACTCAACTAGTATTTTTTCTTCAACTTTATTCCAAATTGAATCCAGCATCTGAGCAATCTGCAAATATAAATATTGACGCGGTAAAATTGAAAAGGAAATATTTTTGTAGTATAAAATAAAATGTGAATTTTGAAAATAATATTTGCCTCGGTTATTTGGGTTGTTCGTCATCATTTAACTTTGAATTCATCACACACGAACAGCTTGTGACATACACAGTGTATCACTGTATATGCCATAAGACCGTGCACACCGATATATATACACTTGATAAATTTACAGGGACAGGTAAGCATAGGTCAAACCCAAATTATCGGATTCAACTCAAGTGCAATAAAATAAATGTCATAACTCTCAGCACAAGGTCAAATCCGAGCTTAAGTTGGATTCAACTCAGGTGAAATTTCGAAAAATAAACAAAATGCAAAGGTCAAGTCACTGCAATCATGACTCAACTCAATGCAACAACCAAAGTCAAGGCAACATGAAGTCAGTAACTCAAACAGCAAGTCCAAACCAATGCACATTGCAAACTAATGCACTAAGCAAATGACACATTCAATTCAAACATGTATCAAAGAGCATGTGCAAGGGTCAAGCATGTGAAATATGCAAACAGACCAATGAATGCACCATAAATATGGGAACACATCAAAGACACAATGAATCAAGATCACAATCAATATACAGTGAACTCAACTGGACAGTACAAGGCAAAGACTCAGCAATGCTCATGACCAAGTACAAGTACAATAAAACAGAAGCATGGCAGATCATAGTATACACTCGAGGAAACTAGCAACTATAATGCAACAATACCAAAGTGAAGCCATAAATGGAACCTGACTCGAAGCTACGCAATATGTAACCAGAACTAGTTCTATAAACATATGAACCAAACAAACAGAGATATCATATAAACGAGGATACAAATGCACATATGTACAACATAAAGTATGAATGACTAGAATAACATAAAAGCATGTACACAGTTCAACATGACTGAAAGTACATTGGATAGAAGTCGATGCAAACATACATGAACACTTGCAACAGAAAAACAGCAGTGAACATCTCAATGAATATAAGATGTGAAGTCAGGAAAAGTCAAGCCAAGTCGTGATGAACAGAGCTACAGACCAGACCAATGAACAGCTAGAATATACATATATGATGATACAGCAAAGCCACTATGATGAACAGCGATCAAGCGTACAAGTATAACAAAGTATAACATAGTCAAGTTTAAATGCCGAAGTCAAATGAAACTCAGTACCGTAATGACCAAGGCCGAAGAAAATACAAAATCATAAATCACAAAATCAATTGACGAATTCAAGTTACAGAGAAAAATTCAAGCCGTACTCAATATGAACAAGTCAAATTCGAAATCGTGGTGTCTAAGATAATTGACCGAGTTAACTTCAAAGCCATGGGAAGCAAGTATCAAAATATATGAATTTGAATAAGTCAGTGAAATCTCAAGCATCAAACAATATCGAATGGCCGAAGCTAAAATGTTGAAGAAATCAGACGAACGCGAATCTAGGAATTCAAATCCTATATAAACCATTCATCATCGGCAATTTCAAACCATCGAGTTCAAGCAAGCAAATCAGAAGAAGCAAAGGGATAAATCACATACCACGCAGAAAACTCGATTGGAAATTGGGGGAACCGTGTGCTAAGCAGAGAGATCATCGATTGACGAAGCAACAACGCTAAACCATTCATTCAATCGAGATATTGAAGTCGAAATCCCCAGTTTTCACAAGCCCTAATTTAGTCGCAAAGAGGATCGAACGAAGATTAACAAAGCCGCCATTCTCAAAGAAAAAAGAACGGACTAGAATAAATGAAGAAATAAAAGGGGTCGGCCTTGTTAAAGAATAAAAAAGGATTTAGCTTTAATTAGGGCTTTATTTTTAAATTTGTTTTCTAAATTTAAACTTTTTTTTAAATCGTTGTATTTACTAGTCGTGTGACTTGGGGACAAACTGCGTGGCGTAGTTTGAGAATTCGCAACTTAGTGGCTGAGTTGTGGCAGGGTTTTGAGCGTAGAGTTAGGTTAGTCAGTAACGGGTATCGTGAGTTTACGTGTGTAAGCGGGTGACTACTTAATTTCTAGTAGAAACCTTGGGACAGCACGTAGGCAGGGTTTTGCCCAAGCTGGGTAAATTCTGTGTCGTTCTATTTCTGTATTTTATTCTGCTATTTTTTCTGTGCTGCTATTATTCTGTGATCTGTGCTGAAATAATTTTATAATTATAAGCTTCCACAATTAATTTTTATAATTAATACCATCACCCTATTCACCCCCCCCCCCCCTCTAGGGTGAAATCGATCCTACGGAATGCCCAAGTAGTTTAGACATCTCAAGATCATTGAGAAATTTCCTATTTCTCCAACTACATTGGTGGCACCTGCTGCCCCTCCTACCGATGTAGCACCCTACCCTATTAACTTCCCCAAGTTGTGTAAGAACTTTCTTAATATGAAAGGGAAGAGATACTCAGGAACCAAAGGATATCTGGAAGCTAAATCATGGGTTAATGACCGCGAAAGGATATTTTGAGATCTTGGTCGGAAAGATCAGCTAAAGAGGAGGATTGTAGTTTGGCACCTCTAAAGAGAAGCTTTAGATTGGTGGAAGTAGGTGGCTGAGGAAAATGCTAAAAGGGTTTTCTCATGGGATGAATTCAAGAATAGATTTGGGATAAGGTTTAGGTTTAAGGCAGAGGAGAGTCTATAACTAGACAAATTGATTCATCTTAGGCAAGGAGATTCCACTCTTAAGGAGTACATAGCTAAGTTTATGGAGTTAACTAAATTTGGGATGAGCTTGATAGATACCCCTATGAAAAATGAAATTCGTGAAGGGCCTAAATTCCCCGCTGAAGAAATGTTGTTGACCCAAGCACCCATTGGTTCCTTGTATGAGATGTTGATGGAGATGGCAATGTTATACATGGCTAATGTGGACGATAAGGAGGCAAAAAAGGAGAAGGCTTCACCTACCCAAAAGCAAGGAGGGACTAAGAAAGGAAACTTTTGGACTAACAAGAAGTCGAAGGGGAAGTTTAAGAAGGATGGTAAAGTGTGCAAATGATGCTAGAAGAAAGGGCATGAAGGTAAAGATTGTAGGGGGAGTCTGATGAAGGAAGTGTCACGACCCGTTTTTTCCGTACCCTTTGAATCGACAATAAACCACACATGTCCAACTCAAATTGCACGAAAATACGGAATATGAAGGGTAATAAAGAAAAAGAGACAGAACAGAACCTCACTCGAATGGAATAACATATAATATTGAACAAATATCTTTACAGCGGAAAACTTTTAAATACATATATCAGAGTCTAAACTAAATTCAGCTCGGACAGTTATAAACATCTGTCCTTACAATTGCTGACAAAAATCAAACTAAAACAACTAAGTACAACGGATAATAGAATATGCTCATACGTATGATGAATATCTCCAGCTCTCTGGAAACTCCAACCGTCTTCAATTAACCTGAAACTACTCGGATCTAACCCGAGTATTGAAAATACCTGGATCAGGCTTGATAAACTAGCATGAGAAAAAATCAATAATAAATGACAGTGTTATATATCAGCCTTTGAATAAAATCCTTTTAAAAAGAAAGAGTATCTCATAAGACCACGCCCACACATAAACACGGATGAGTTTTTATCTTATGATAACTAAAACACTTTTATATCAAAACATTTGATATTATTTCTAATGACATCTCTTTGAAAACATTTGCAAATAAAATTATTAATCTTATCTGAAATGGTTACCCATATAGCATTTCGAGGCTATTCACTACGCCAATACAAAAAATACCGTAGGTTCTTATTGGAGAATGGATTTCTATACAGATGACCGGGTGAAGGATCTACCTTCCGAAATGGGTACACCTCTAGATGGATGCCCCGAGGAACAGCACAAAGGAACCTCTACCAACACAAGATTGGCCTACCTCTGTAACTAGATAGTATCGAATACGTCATCCCCCGGTCGTTACCGACCTTTAACCAAGCGCTCGTTTCCATACACCACATTAATGTACATCCCGACCGCCATAGCGGGAAGAAATATATCTAGAAGGGGATGACCATACCCTACTTGGGAATGACCCACTTAGTCTTGCCGCATCTAATCCTGTTTCGGTCATTTCCAGTTTGATGAGGCTTGAGGTTATGATTACCTTTTCACATAGCACATATCACATCTTTGAATGCCACATTGTCATTTATGTTAACTACTATTTGCCTTCCATAAAAATACAACCCTTGAGCTCGTACGTCTCAAGAAGGGTGTTAAGATAAGAGAAGTTGCCTTCTCCGCCACCACTGATGTACGTTTGTAAAAACCAATGTACGCAATCTTTAGAAATGCAATGTCAGACAAACGTCCATACAAGTTGTCCAGGAACATGACAAACCGAAGACACTCTTCTACTACCACTAGTAGCGAGTAGTCCTTGCAATCCGAAAAATCTCCATCACGAGGAGACCACCGCTATAAATAACACTATAAAGGGGGCCAACTAGAGCATGTTCAACAAGCAGTCTTCACGCTATGAAGATCCACGGTCTTCAATAATCATCATCTTCAACATATCTTCACGTTCGAACGAATACATTGGTTCTAAGTGGTTTTTGGATAGGAATTACCCAAATTCGACCCTGGTTCTTTCGAAATCCAATTATCGATAAAAAGTGAATATGAGTATACAGAATTTATTAAGTCTCTTTTCACTTTAATTCTTTTCGGATGATTACGAAATCTCTTTCTTCTAACTTAGGATAATTCTAAGTAATTCATTCTTTTGCTTTGGAAAATATCTCAAATTTCCTTACTTAATTCTTGATCAAATTCTTTAATTTTTTAGGCGGGTCAAAAACAATGTTATTTAAGACATCATTTACAATAAACCTTAAATCAATTTGAGCAAACATTTTGAAGTAAATAGGATCATAGAAATCATTCATTTTGGAGATTTCTTAACTTTTGGATAATACCAATCTTCTTTTATTTTGGAAAACTTAACAGAATTTTTTTATCTTAGAGCATCCGGGCTTTCCTTTTGATCTGTTCCACCCCTCGCCTAAGAAAAGAAGACATAGGCCAGGTAAGGTTAGGGCACTGGTTGCTCCATCCCTAACCTTAGTTAAACATCTTGTTTTATCTCCCCAGATCTCACAGGTGGGACATATGTACTAGTCGTTTTCGCATACTCAGTTTGTTATTGCATTCAATATTCTTCAGTTATTGTTTAAGGGTTATAAACAATTCATCTTAACCCTTTATTCAAAACTTCAAGTTCATCTTTAAATTACTTAACATTCCTTTTAAAAATATTCACAATTGATTGCAGGAGAAATCGTTACGTTTAAACTCATATTTAAAAAGTCATATAATTCGCAGCATAAAAGTGTTGCGGAAAGTGCTATATATGCTTATTTGATTTAAACAAATTTTAAATATTTGAAAATTCATATTTTCCAATCCAAATCTCTTTTAAATCATTTAAATAGATTTATCAAATTTATTTCATATTTTTCCATAATTAAAAACGTTCATTTAAACAAATTTTCTGTTATGGTCACTTAACTACACTAGCGCGATTTTTCTGGAAAATTGTTTTGGACTTAATTAAAAATTTATTCAAAGAAATTTTTGATTTTCTTTCTTTGTTTAGAAGATATGGATATAATAATCCGGAATTTTTTTATCTTGAATAATTCGGAGCTATATTCCACTCTACACATTCAATTGAACTTTTCGACGCAAAATCGCGAACTACCGTTGCGCGACGCACCTAGTTTTAACTTATTTTTCAATACTTGAAATAATCTATTCAAATTGAACTTTAACACTTATAAAATCATTACAAATCATTTTAAATCAATATTTTCATTTTTTTAAGTATTTAAAAATGAATTTTCACCATTACCATATTAATATATTCACATTATTTAATATTAAATTTTAAATTCTAATTTCAATTCAATTTCAATTCTAACTTCAAATTAAACACATTTAAAACTTAGATTTCAAATCTAATTTCAATTTAAAATTCAATTCAACCTTAGTCTCAACTTCAATTTTTCAAAATTGATTTCAATTTCACTATTCATCTCAATTTCAATTTCAGTTTAACTATCCTTTTCAAATCTATTTCACTTAAAATTTCAAATTCTATTTTATTTTAACTTTAGTTTAACTTCTAATTGAAAAAGAGACTTATTTTTTCAAACTATCTCATATCACTAAAATATGGTCTTATTAACAAAGGTGATTGCTTAATCAAAATGAACATAACTAATATCCATATTTATCACTAACATAACATCCATTCAACCAATCACATAACATATAATTTTAAATCCAACATTCACTATTTATACCACAATGAAATACATTATCACAATTCAATTATCTAATCAACAATCAAGCATCCATATTAACAATCAAATAAACATTCATATGTCATAAGGGTATAAATATGATTGTTTTAACATAATCAAAATAAAAATTCGAAAGCGATGAGAATTTCTCATTTATACCCAAAACGTTTAACTTCCTACCAACATTCATTTAATTCAACGCTTCACTAAACCACCACCTAAACATTCTTCCACCTTTTCCAGGTGCTTGCCCATTACCTTTGCTTTGATCTCGACCATGCCTCCCCGTCTCCATATTTCTCATGGCCAAGCGCCATTTTTTAAGAAGAGAAGAAGAAGTGAATTAAGAAGAGGTTAGAAAGTAACAAGTGGATTAGTGCTTAAGCATACCATTATTTTACCCTCATACCTCTCTTAAAGAGAGAAGCCATTAAAATAGCTTAAAAGAAGAAGAAGAAGAAGAGAATGATTTGTGTGGAAATGGAAGATGTATGCATGGCTATTTATAGAAAAAGTTTGGAATAAAATATTATTATGTAAAATGACCAAAATGCACTTTACTTACTTTTTAAGAAACCTTACTTTTTTCAACACTTAACATCGCATTTCAAATCATGCTTTATGTCACTTTCACTTAAAGAGTAAGAAAAGTAAAGTAATAATTATGTTTGGTTTGATTTGGCATGTTTTGTCCTTTTGTGTTTACTTTGCACTCTTTTGTCAAATCATGTACTTTTTGAATTATTTATAAACTTTGACTTTTTAAATGCATTTGTTAAATGTAACATGTAACATAGTTTATTAAGTTGTATTTATAGGTTAGAAAATGTATCAAGTTGCAACAACTTGTCGATAACTTGTTTCGGTTGAAAACGGTGTTATTTTCAACAAAGTTTACAGTCAAAATCTGACCTTTTTATTAAGCTGTATATTGAAGTAAACCAAACTTTAAAATGAACTTTTTACTTCTTTAAATAAACATATCTCTTTATATTTTAAAATCATATTCAATTAATATCAAAATCTCTATTTTTACAGTGTATGTAAAATTGACAAAATGCGACAAATTTGGTTATTTTGTAAAACGATTATTAACATATTTTTAAATATATAAGTATACTTTTATTATCTTTATTATATGTTTTAAATGAGATTTAAATTATCAAATAAATATTTAAACTTATTTATTTAAGCCTTTATTTATTATTAACAAAACTTAACTTATGTCGATTTGTTCTAAAATCCAAATTTATACTTTTTAATTTATTAACTATAAGAATAGATGACTTCTTCATCATTATACATTGTATATAACATTTTTATCTAAGATTTAAATTCCTTTAAATTTAAAATGAATGAAATCTCTTATTTTCAAAGTAGCAAAATTACGGGTCGTTACAGGAAGCCTTTAAAGGGAAGTGTTTTAATTGCCATAAGGAAGGCACCTCAAGAATAGATTCCCTAAGTTGGCAAAGGAAGGATCAAGCGGACAAGCTTATACTATTGAAGCCATCCCTATTGCAAGTAGTTACCGATAGACCAAGGGAAGGCAACATTAGAAGGTATAACTTTTATTTCTGGGGTTACAATTTTTACCATATTTGATTAAAGGGCATCACATTCCTTTGTAGCTAGGAATGTAGTAAAATTTTTAGACCTTCAAACCCAGATTATCACCAGCCCAATATCGATCTCTAGTCCTATTAGGGATTCGACACATCTCTCTTTTATTTCCAAAGACCTAGTGTTGGACATATGCGACATTAATTTCATATGTAATGCGTACGTTCCAAATTTTAAGGGGTATGGATTTATCTTGGATATCAATTGGTTAGCATATTATGGAGCAATTTTTTATTATGATAGGAGGGTTGTACGATTAAGAAGTCATGGAGTTCATGAGCTAGAAATTCTTTGTACACACCAAGATTTAGTCGAGTTCGCCGCCTATATTCACTAAGCCTATTAGTTGTTGGAGAATCATCATTTATACTTGTAGTTTGTGAATTTCCTAATGTTTTATAGGATGTCTCGGGTAATCCACCCTATAGGGAGATCGAGTTTCGAATAAATTTAGAGAAGGATGCAAGGCCAGTCGTTTGACCTTTAAGACACATGGCCCCGAAAGAAAGAAGGGAATTGGATAAGCAAATCTATGAGCTTTTAAAGAAACGATTCATTCATAGGAATAATTTGAAGTGAGGAGCCCCTATTTTTTTCACCACTAAAGCAAATAGTTCTTTAAGACTTTGCGTCGACTATAGGAAATGAATGAGTTGACAAATAAAAATAGGTACCCTTCACATATGATAGACAACTTTTTCGATCAGCGTGGAGGAGCTAAAGTATTTCTTAATTAGACTTAGCAACTAGATTCCATCAGTAAAAGATTGCAGAAAAAAGCAAGTTGAAGACTACATTTTGCACACCAGATGGACCCTTTGAGTGAGAAGTGATGCCTTTTAGATTGATTAATGCCCCATCATACTTTATGGATTTAATGAGTAGAGTTTTTAGGGGGTAACTCAATAAATTCATCATTGTGTTCGTAGATGATATTTTGATTTTCTCCAAGAGCAAAAGGAGCATGACGATCACTTAATAGAGGTATTAGGAACCTTAAGAAGGCAACGACTTAAGGCTAAGTTTGCTAAGTGCTACTTTTAGAGAAAAGAAGATTTCTTCGGCATATTGTTTTTGAGCATGGATTGGCACTAGACCCCGCTAAAGTGGAAGCTGTTCAAGAATGGAAGACTCTTAGGAATACATAGGAGGTTAGAAGTTTTCTTGGGTTGGTAGGCTACTATAGAAGGTTCATCAAGAACTTTGCAAGAATAGTAGCCCTTTTAACCCAATTGACTAAGAAAAACCTAGTCTTTTCTTGGTACCATAGATGCATTAAGGCATTTGAGATGCTTAAGGAGTTAATAACTAGTGGACCCATGCTCACTGTTCCTAATGGAACCAAACCATTTATGGTTTTTACAAATGCTTATGGCACATGGTTAGGAGCAGTTCTAATGCAAGAAATAAATGTAGCTGCTTATGCCAGTAGGCAACTGAAGGATCATGAGAAGAGATATTCAATTCGTTATTTGGAGTTAGCAGTTATCATCTTTGCCTTAAAGATGTGGAGATGTTATCTTTTGGAATAAAGATTCGAGTTATTCACTGACCATAAATCACTCAAATGTCTGTTTTCCCAAAAGGATTTAAATTTTAGGCAGCTGAGATGGATGAAGTATGTAAGATCATTTGATTTTAGTATTCAGTATACCCCTGGAAAAGGGAATGTAGTCTCCGATGCCCTTAGTTGGAGGCATGCTACCCTAGGTACAACATATAAATGGAGGCAATTGGAGTTTCTTTTACATTTTAACATCCAATCGCTAACAGAACGATCCAAGCCTTTGTGGTAGTTATGGAGATTAGATCGGCCTTGATGGACCACATAGGGTTTAAGCCAGTGAAGGATAAAAAGTTAGTAGAGATTCTGAAAAAGCTAAGGAGAGGAGAGCACTTTCTCCATGCTAGTTGGTATTCAGTTGATGAAAAGGGATACTTAAGAAGGGTTTGATGCCTTTATGTCCCTATAGTTGACAGTTTGCTGAAAGAAGTGCTTATGGAGTGTCACTACTCAAAGATGACCATCCACTTTGGAGGAAACAAGATATACAAGGATATGAAAAGGATTTTCTTTTGGCAAGGAATGAAGAAGAGTGTAGCCGAATTTGTTGTTAAATGCTTGACATGTCATAGAGTAAAAGATGAGCAAGGGAAGCCTGGTGGATTACTATTGCCTTGGGAAATAACGACTTGATAGTAGGAACACATTTCGATGGATTTTGTAGAAGGATTGCCTATGAAGCTATTTGAGTTGTTGCGGATAGACTCACTAAGAGTGCCCATTGTAGCCCTATTAGGAGCAATAGAACAACCACTTCTCTCATGCAGATCAACATCGAGGAGATAGTTCGGTTGCATGGAATTCTTATGTATGTAGTTAGTGATAAAGACCTCTTGTTTACTAATGAATTTTGGAGGAGCTGACAAGCAGCTTTATGAACTTCTTTGAATCTCAGCACTACATGTGATGGCCCGCATTTTGAAAGGTTTTAATCGACAATAATCCACACATGTCCAACTCAAACAATCCGAAGCATAGATAATCGATGAGGTTAATTAAGAAAAATAAGAAAAAAGAAAACAAATACAGAATCTCGCAGCGGAATGACAAAATATAATAATCAAATAAACAGTTCATGAAGTTGTTTATAATATACATTTGATTATAATTTTTACAACATCTAATACAACAGAACAATAGAATAGTGTAGCAGAACAAATAGCACGGTGAAATAATGATAGTAATAATAGTATATCAATTTTCATCTTCGTCCTCCGAGAAAAATCTTCAATACGTTGAAAACTCAGGGTTGACCCGAGCATAATGAAAAGACAAAACACTCAAGTTGAGACTAAAATATTCTTATGTGAGTCAAATCAATATCATATATAACAGGAGTGTAATAGCATCAGGGATGTTTACGGGGTTTCACATCTCCTATCCAGTGTATAACATGCGTGCAATAACTCAAGAGATATTACGGGATTTTCCATCTCTTAAGAATCCGTCAAAATATTTATACATAGTAGAACATGCTATATATGTAATGTCAGCATTAAGGCTTTACATTAATCCCCTTTTATGCTCATACAGTTTGCATATAACACCCCAGTAGCACATCTAGGGATAAGGATGCGCCATGATACGACAACACTAAACCAAAATTGTAGTGGTCTCGTATAAGGATATAATTATGACAAGGCACGTGAGGCAATGCCCAAGGTAGGATACTACTAGTTCGGGTCATAGGGCTGGTGGTAACGCATCGTGGCCACGACCGCCCACCGCGTCCATCCATCCCATATTGAATCAAAGGGATGTTATTCCAAATCAAGATGCACCAACTGAAACCAACATCAAAAGTAATAGTATGGACCAAGTCCAAGAAGAAAATCAAAGAACGAATGTCCACTAGGGGTAGCTAGTGCACTTGGCCCTGTCAAACCATCTTGTTTTAGTCATTTCAAATTGGCACAAGTGCCGGGTTGTTAACAAGATAACTTATCAACATCAAACGAAACCAAATTGTTGAGAAGGCCTCTTCCTTCGAAACCTACCTTTTGACCAGTTTGACTTAGTCAAAAGGGTTTAAGTAGTTAGCTCGAAAATGCAGGCTAAGGAAGCAGCATCTCATTGAAACCTTTCCTTTAAATGGGATGAAAGCAACTATCCATTTTGGCTTCTCATTCCTTTTGATCATGTCAGAAGGCTTGTTATGGCCCTTTCGACAATGTCGAAACAAACGCATATTTTATTAATATGATATAGCTGCTTTGGACTCCAGTGGTTTTGCTACTTTTGTGGAGGAACCCTTATGAAAGGGTTGCAGATTTAACCGGGGGTAAACCCCTTTTCAAATGAATTCCTCTCTAATCGATCGTTAGCCAATTATAAGCTGGGACCCCTTCAGAACACAGCTTTTGATCAGGTCGAGAGGGGTTTCATTCTTTCGAAACTGGTCCAGTTTGTAACTGTCTAATCTCCACTTTGTTTTTCTTGTATAAGATCGAGCTGGCTATCCCCTGGTTTCATAGATTCACCAATGTCAAAAATGGATCATCATTCTTATTTTCATTGTCCTATGTTGGTTTCGATGATGATGTGTTTCGACTGTGTATACTCAAGTTGATCCTATGCATTGCATTGACAAAAATAAATTAAGAGAATAGGTTAGAATCATGTGTAATGGATCATTAGACTAGCTGATGATCTAAATGATCTTCCTCGTTATCAAAATCCTCAATGAACCAGCCATCTCCCTATTATTAATAACCCAAAATGAGTTACAATTGAGAGAACTTTATACCCAATTTGATTTAGGGTTTCTAGAAGATTTAGTTGCAGCTAAGAAATTGGAGTAAAAGAAATGAATTTAGGATTCCAAAATTCGATCCCCAAAACTGGACCCTTTGAGTCTTATTTATAGATGTAGATCGACACCTTCCATGCCTATGCCTACAACTCGGTCGAAAGGATCCCTTTTTATATGTCGCCTTATGCCTTTCGACTTGGTCGAAAGGCCATGTCTGCCTTTGGCGCTATCGAAGGGCATCTCCTTTGAGTCTTTTGATTTATCCTTGTGCTCCCATTTCCTTTCTCCAGACCTTTCAACTAAGTCAAAGGGTCTTTTTTCATCCTTTCGCCTTTGTTAAGCCTTGAGTATCTCTTCTTGCTGTTTTCTCCAGAACACCTTTCGACATTGTCTAAAGTTCTTCAAATGCGCCTTTCTCTTCATATTGCCTTGTTATCATCATATGTGAGATAGGAGCCTCCAACTCTTTCGATAGGTTATCCATAGGGGCTTCGAAGATGTTCAAGTACCAATGGTTCCGATGTTGAGTAGTTTTCAAATGCATGCCTGGGATTGAGGCGGGACCTTCCCCTAATGTTATTGGATTCGACCACTTCGAAAGGCATGTGCATGCTTTTCAAAGGGTTGTTATAAGGGCGAAACCTTTAGTTTAGAATGATTTGGCGCATATGCAAGATTAACATTCATTGCTTTCGAAAGTGGGGTTCCAAAGTTGTCCATCTATGCTGGAAGGTTTTAAAGAGGCCGATAGATCGCTTTACTGCCCTTTTTTCGGAGGCTTGTATGTGGTTTACCACTTATGAGGGTACCTGCTGCTAACAACTCCTTTGAAAGCCTTCCTAATGCCTTTGAAAGCTTCATTCACGCTCCTTATCGAAACCCACTTTAGTAGAAGCTGGTACTTTTCGTATCTTCTTTCATGCCTATGTTCTTTAAGCGGATATTATGTCTAACATTTTGCCCCCTTGTATGAAAGAATCTTTTGCTCTTTAGGACTAAAATTTCAGAACTCTCTCACTCTTTATAACTTCATTTTATCTGCAAAATTCAAAGTAAGTGACATTTTCTACTGCTTGCTCATTATCATATTTATATGCATGCTTCATGATAAGTCAGCATATTAATGCTTCCGTATTTAGACAGTTAGCTGATCATAATCTTGATTCAAAAGATACGAGGACTATGATCGACAGCCATTAATGCATATAATAAATGTAGTTTACGAACTCCTTGTGGGAAATAGCCAAAAGTTGTAAATAGGGGCTATAAGTTATTATCAGAAAATAGGCCATCGTAACCCATCCACTCTAATATGTATTTGGAAATTTTCCTAGAAATTTAAATGATCCTGAAGTCTTCATTTAGATGTTGGTGAGCATCATTTTCAGTTATAAAGCATTAACTCTAATTTAGGTATTTAAAAGACCAGTTTGAAATTTCTTATTGTCTGTAGCAATTTCAACCCTACTACTTTATACCCCAGGTTTGGGGTTCGATAGGAATAAGGAAGCAATGAAATTTAACCCAAATTAGCGTATTAACTTGTAAAGTTTAGAAGTTAATAATGAGATATCCAGAATCTAGATAGCAATATCTAGAAATAGTCCTCTGAGTGGCATTTCTAAACCTAGATTCAGGTATTTACGGTAGATTAACCAGAAATACGTAATAATTGTCTTCATGTCAAAATCTTGAGCCAAGATAAGGGAATATGTCGGACAATTAGAGACTATTAGTAATTATCTTTGTAAGAAGAATCTTCGGCCTAGATTAGGGTATATGTTGGATAAGCAGAAATCCATAGTAATTGTTGTCATAACAGAAATCCTCGGTCCAGATTAGGGCATATGTTGGATAATCAGAAGTCCATAGCAATTTTCTTTATAATAGAAACCACAAGCCCAGATTAGGGCATTAAAGTGAAATCAAGTAATAATCCTGAAACCCAGATTCGGGTATAAAAATCGTAAGTGATTAGTAATGCCCTAAAAACCAGATTCGGGTATTAATAGATGATCTTTGGAAATGAAAGTCCCGAAACCCAGATTCGGGTATTAATAGACGGAGTTCTGCTTTACTCCTTAGATTCTGTCTTCTTTGGCATGCATATATTCTTTGGGTCTTGTATATAGTAGTAACTTAATTGGCTGCCTCTTGAGCTTGGACGTTTCTGTCCATAATCGAATATGCCATTTTTTAGGCTTGGACGTCTCAGTCTCTTATTTGATGTGCCCCTTCTTTGGGTTTGCACATCTTAGTCCATTATTTGATGATCCCCCTCTTTTGGCTTGGACATCTTAGTCCATTATTTGATGAGCCTCCTTTTGGGCTAGGACATCTTAGTCCATTGTCAAATAGGCCCCTTCTTGGGCTTGGACATCTTACTCCATTGTCTGGTGCTCTTGGCTAGCTCATTCTTAGAGGCTGGAACCAAGGACTTACCCAATCTCACTCTAGGAGGCGCCTAGACCTAGCTAGAGACGCAGTCAAGGACTTGTCTGGTGCTTAAACCTGGCCATAGCGTGGCATGGATAAAGGCTTAATCCGACCTCCCTTCATGTAACGACCCGGAATTTTTAATCCCGAAAATTCCAGATAGTTAGGAAAAAGAAGAAAGAGATAGAAGAATAAGAAGAACAGAAACACCAACATCTCACATTCGCAGCGGATAAAGTATAATAACAAATAATAAAAGTTATACAAAGGAAAACTGTACTTGTCAAATTCACTTTAATACATCACAGTTACAACACATATACATATACAATCAACATGACTCAGATATATACAACAATATAATATAGAGGGAACTCTCCATACGTTCCTGTCATCCAGCCCATCTCCTGAGCTCCAGAACTTACTTACCTAAAAACCTATAATACTCGGTCTGACCCGAGCATTACATCAAAGTAACACCCTGGTTAGGCTGGAAACCGGCGTGAGTAAACAATCTAACATGGAATACAAGCATACAACTTATATAAAACCCGGGGTAACTCGTATCAATTTACAAATTCACAATTTGTTATAGACATCACTTATTTCACACATCAATTTTCTAACTACCAAAATTTAGATTAAATGGTCCAATTCACTTAAATCATTTCATTCCAGCCTTTGATTTCACATATCAATCTATAAAAATTCGAAGTGGCTTCGGGTATTTTCTAATACCCGACCCCGGTCTCTTCGAGTCTCATGTCATCCTAACCCAAGTTATCTAAATAAAATACTCTTCAAACTTTAAATACAAGATGTCCCTTTACACAACAATTCATCATTGATAGATAACCACAATATCATGTCCGCCCAAACATATGGTACTACAAAACATTTCATATCAGAGATATCAACTCATTCAAGGCATCCAATACCATTCAATCATGCATAAGCAAACTTGATCACTTCCAAAATAAATTTAATCACTTCTAATTGAATTACTAACCTCAATCACTTAGATTCCTTCACTTGACATTAATTTATTTCAAATCACTTAATTAATCATCCCTTAATTATCAATCTTAATTAATCACCCTGGATTAATTATCCTTCAATTACATTCAAGTAATTATCTTTAATTAATTACACAAAATAATAATTATTAACCAAAAACAGTAATTAATCTTTAATTACTTCACAAATTAATTAACTATAATTAATTACATTAATCCTTAATTACTTATATTAATTAATTTCTCATAATCACTTATTATTGATTAATTAATCTTAATTAATCAACCTTTAATTACATCATTAATTATATAAATTTATGATTTCTAATTACATTTTAATTTATCCTAATCTAAATTAATTACATTAAGTAATTAATCATTAATGAAACCATAAATATTAATCACTCTTGATTAATCTCAACCAGTAATTAACTACATTTTTATTTACTTCATTAAATAAATTAATTACCCATTTTATAAAAGAAGTTTAAAGGAGTTTAAAACCAAATTCATTTTTAAATTCAAATCAATTTAAAAATGCACTTTAACATTCAAGTTGTTAAAACAATTTAAATTTAAAAACTTTATTTGTTTAAAAACTGAGATTCACTAATTTGAATTCTAGATTTAAAACTTGTTTTAAATCACTACTTTACAATTTAACTTCAGTTTTTAAAAATCGCTTTTATTTCTTTCCCATTCATTCTTATTTTTATTCTATAATTATTTCACTTCCCAAAATTTACTCTTATACTTCTTTCAAATCCAATTTTATATGTTTTGATAACTCAATGTACCGAAATATATTCAAGCAAACCATAGCGTTCAATATTCCAATTATCAATAATATTCATCACAGAATATCAAATATTCATAGCACAGAATATTAAACAATCTAAATAACTTTGAGGAATCCAGTTGGATCCCTCCAAGCTGTTTCCCTGCATCCACAGATGTTAGCACAATACCAACTCCACTTCGAGGTGGAATACCGCGGTATATGGGATTAATATAATATCACCCGCTATTATGCGGCGCATAGGGTCTCATCCGCTATATAATGCGGAAAATCAATCACTCCAATATATACTATATATATACACTACTATATATAATATAGCACATCAAATCAATTCAACCATTCAACCAATTATTTAAATTTAACTATTTGAATTTAATTTAAAACCAGATGAGTGAGATTAACTCACATTTGCTTCTTAATTTGCAATCCGATCCAAACCAGCTTGTTTCTTCCTAATTTTAGACCTTGTATAACATCATATTATTTTATTAATGTTCGAACTAATTGAATAATTAAATATCATTTTATAATTTAATAAAATCATAGTTTATTTTTAAACTAACTCCCTTTTTAATAAAATATTTTTAGTGACTAAAATAATTAAACAAGTTTATTAAACAAATTAATCACCCTATACATTATTTCTAAAATAAATTAGAAGATTAAAATGTATACTTATTTTTTTTAAACTTCTTATATATATTTATAAAAATAAGCTGTAGGTTTTTAATAATCTAACTTTTCCATAAATTCCTATCTCTTCCAAAATTATATATATATTACGACTTTTACCTATATATATATATATATATATCTAAATTAAATTAGGATTAACCTAAATTTTTAAAAACTGCTTAATATGTAAAGTTTGTTTTCCTTTCTGCCTAAAGAAAAATCCAATCTATGTATAAATTAACTTTTAAAACCGAAACCAGATAAACCTAACCACACTGCGACAACGCCCCGACCAACAATCCACACGCGATGCCACCTCCACTGCTCTCGCGAAACCCAACACCGAACCCCAGCTTGTCGGCGCTACTGTTTCCACCTAGGAATTCGCGACCTTCGATCGAACCCCACATCATCACGCCTTGACTTGCCGACAACCCTTCCCTCTCCTCGTGCGCGCGAGCGCACAGCTTCACCTGTCGCGATTCAAGTCGACGACCTCCCGCTTAAATGCTCACGAACAACGTGAAACCCCAACGACACCGTGTTGCCGAAATCAAGTCGAACCCCTCAGCCTAGAAGCGTCGTTCCTCTCTTTCCACGCGCGACTCAGAAACGCGATCGATTGATCGATCGATTTCGTGAGACTCGCCCCTTTTTCTACTTCCCTTTTGAATGAAAGGGCTTCGGCCATTAATATTTGCTTTTGAATCAAACTATAATATGAAATGGTTCTTATTTGATTTTGATTTTAAAGTGGACAGCCCCTTTTTTTTCTTTTTTTCTTTTTGGCGTTCGATTTCGGTATGAAGACTAGAGAGGGAAACGAAGATGCAATATAAATTGGGGATGGCTTCTTGAGTACGAGTGTCCAATTATAAAAATATATTTGACTAGTTGACTTCCAATTTTTTTATTATATTATATAAAACTTGAAATATGTCTCGTTTAGCATAACTCGAAATCTCGAACTCTGAATCAGACATGCCGCAAGGCGTTTATAAGGTTTTACCCGAATTCCGAACACAATGGAACGTGTTTCGGAGCCTAATTCAGTCATATGTGGAAGATAGCTTTTTGAATCGAGTTTAAATATTAAATTATCGATTTTAATTTCAACACGTTTCTCACCCGTACGGACAAACGGTAACTCCAAACGCTACGAAAATTGAAATCCGATAGTAATACAATATTATGGATCTAATGGGACTGGTTTCGTCAAATTGCGAGACTGTGCCTCGGAAGGCTATTTTTAAATATTGATTTAAACGATATATTTTCAAAACTGAACAAATCACCTTTGAATTCAATTTTAACACTTTTACTATCTTCAGTATTATCAATATAAATTTTACAAGCCTTCAAATTATTTTTAACAGGCTTAAAACTCCAGATTCAACATTTTATCCAACTTCAAATTATTTAATTCAATAAATTCAATCGCCAAATTCAAACTGATATTTGAAATCCAAGTTAAACTATCTTGCGAATTGTAACGACTCGAATTTTGCCCGCTCAAAAATCGACATCCATACTTCAAATCGTATTCGAATGTCATAGATTCAACCGTTCAAATCCGATTCGCCGGAGCTTATAACAATCATTAAGTAAACAACACAGCGGAATAAAAGAATAATACATTGATATACAGCTTTGATACAATATCTGATACAACAGATGATCCAATAGATATCAATATACATCAGAGATATGATACATTAAAATAACAGCGGAAAGAAAAATAGATAAGATCTAGCAGCGGAACAATATAACTCTAAGATAGTCTTCAAAAGAGAACTCTGAGAACTGCAACTCCATTTCCAAGAATCAATCCAGCAATAGCTCGAACTCCCCATAACATATCACCAAGCTCAACAAGACTGGTGTGGTCCAAAGACTGAACCAACTCCAGATAATCCACTATATCTAACTATCTGTAAAACCCAACTCTAGACTGCTCGTGTAGAAAATAATGAGCACCCAGAGTTTAGGAAAGAAACAATAAACTCCGGATCAGTCGTGGGACTGGTGTGAGCAACAAAAACAGTTTATCTTCTAAACAATCAACAAAAGATTTTAAAGTCAATTCGCAATGCTTTTGAAAATGAGACTACCATATGGCCTCCCGCACACACACACATGCAAACGCAGAATCGGAGGAGATTTCTCCTTATGATAGCCAAAGATGCTTGATACGCATTAAAAGAACATTTGATATTATTACTAGTGCATAGTGTAGAGAAAAATTCATTTCGAAAGTAGAATAGAAATCTTAGCCAACATACGACCATTATCGTATGCCTACTATAGCTACCATCCAAACAGTGTTGCGACACCATAAGTGAATGATAGGTTCTACAACTAAAACCGTACAAGTTTCGTATTGTTTCATTGGATTTCCAACAAATGGTCAGGCCAAGGAACTTCCCATTGCCACATGAGAATGCCTCTGGAAAGACATCCCCGAGAACCAAACCGGAACTCTGCCAACACAAGGCCGGGTTACCCCTAACTGGGTAACTACTGACACGAGCACGCCATTCCCCGATCGTAAACGACCTTTCTCACGGGATCCCGATAACCAACAATCACAAAGTAATAAATTCGCAGTAACCACATAGGTTAAATATCTGGGATCCATACCATGATACCACCTCTATCCAGAAGGAAATGTACATACCCTAAAGGGTGCTACCCCTCATAACCTTGCTGCATCTTTCCTGTTTTGACCATTTCCGGGGTGTGAGGTTCGACGAAGTCACGTCCACAAAAACATACTTTATACAAAAGCTATGCTTTGGGTCAACAAATGATCAACACAATGATCACCAAGATAGACGATCAAATAAACGATCCTATCACAATAATCAACACAATGATCATTTCAGCAACACTCAGCATGTCACATTACCAAATTGGGAATATATCGCTAATAACTTCAACTATGTAACCTCTGAGCTCGTACGTCTCAGAGAAGGGTGTCAAGCTAAAAGAATAAATTCTCCGCCACCAACAGAAATATATTTGAAAGAAATCGGCTTTATATCTCAATTTGTAATGTCAGACATACAATCCATACAAGTCTGTTCTGGGTTCGAACAGAACTGAAGGCACTTACAAAGAAGTCCTTGCAATCCGGATATTCACTAATCACGTTCGGACTCCCCATCACATATGGAGTCTCTATACCGGGGACCATTCGATGCAAAGACATTCGACGAGTTGTCCTTACGTTTTCGAAAATATCCGGTCTTCACCACCGGTCTTCAAATGCTATCCATAACGACATATCACATATTCGGAATGGGATATATGACACAAAGGTCCTCTCCCGGCTAAATCGAATAGTGAGCGCAATATTTACAAGAAATATATGGGCATTGGGATTTCAATTAAGTCACAACTTAAAACCCAAAACTTTCTTCAAATGGCTTAACAAATCACCATTTCAAATCTTTTAAACAAAAGGATTCATTTTCACAACCTTTAATGGTTTAAATAATTTTCACATTTTAATCTTTTAAACAAAAGATTCATTCATAGATTTTCCAAATCAATTTTCATTTCAATTTGATTTAAACAAATCATCAATTTAAATCTGTTAAAAATAAACAGATTTAATTCATAGCTTTCAAAAAGAATTCATTCAAAACTTAGGAAAATCATTTCTCTATTCAATCTTGAAATCCCCCTAATTAACTGGAATCTCAATTCTTATCTAAAAGTGTTTATCATTTGAAAACAACAGTTTTCATTTTGGAAATCTGATTCATTTATACGAGTTGAAATCCTTGAGTTAAATTCAAATTCCCAAAAATAATACTTTAAAAAAATGATTTAACTCATAATGACTAGTATAATATCATTAATCCCTAATTTCAAATTACAGAATTCAATTCGAATATTGAATTCAAATTTAAATTAAAGTACTTAAATTCCAACACTTAATCAAGTAATTTAAAAATAATAAATTCTATTTTGAAATTCCATTTTGAAATTCCATTTTGAAATTCCATTTTGAAATTCCATTCCAAAAGCTTTTCACATTTATTCCGATTCCATTTCCAAAACATTTGAATTTAAAAATTCAAATTTAACTATTTCAAAAATCTGTGACTTAATCGATTTCCTCGTGAAATCCATATTGTTGTGTGTATAAGTGTGGTCTAGGGGTTTAACACAATAGTGCACAACCATTCAATCATCACAGATCAAATATAACAATATATAGTTGATAAGCGGTATACCATAACGCTTATCTTCATTTACAGATCACAGATCACAGATATATATAAATCACAGATAATAATTTACATCCATCCCTGATAAATAACTACAGTACAGATCACACAAAACAGATTATATCACTAAGCATTACAGTTCAGAAATGTCAAATAATTCAACATTCAATAGAATCCAAACATTCATAAAAGAATTTATTAATCAACTGATTAATTTAGATTAGATGTATCATTATAAATCCGGTTTGATTATCATAATTTAGTTTTAAATTATATGAAATAAATCTTCTTTCAAATTTATTAGTTAACCCTTAATTATTAACTAATCATTCTTAAATCAATGAGTCAATTAATCTTAAAATTTTTTTTTCTTAATTAATTGCCATTATTAATTAATCCTTTAATTATTCACAAATAATTATGCTCTGATTTAAAAATCATCATTTAATTAATTACATTCATTAATTATCTATTAATTTCTTCTCTAAGCAATTAATTTTTCAAAACTATCAAATGATTACTCTGAATAAATTAACTTAAGAAATTTAATTTAAATAATTTGATTAACTCCATAAATTACACCGAATATTTAATTTCACAATTATTGTTATTAAGTGTAATCGTACTTAATAGTTCTATAATTGATTATTATGAAATTAATCAATCTAAATTTATTGTTAAAATTTATCACATCAATTAATTCTTCAAATAAAATCTTAATTAATAGTCTTAATCAATTATTTAATTTCTTTAATTGCCTTTCCAAAGAAATTTCTTATATTTGATTTTAACATCTTATTTAAGATTAGTTCCAGGTTTTACTTTTAGATTCAACTTGTTTAAATTTCATTTTCAATTTCAATTCTATTTTAAATTCAATTTCTCCATACCTTTAATTGTTTCAAATTATTAAAACAAATGAAATGTAAAACTTTATTTATCTTCAAACTAATTTCAATTCAACTTGACCTATATTTACATTTTTATTTCAACTCAGTTTTAAAACCTTGCTTGATAAATTTGAATTTGGTTTTAAAATTTCAAAACAGAAAACAGTTCAGACATCAAAGCCTGGAACAAAACTCTGACCCGAGTCTATATGTATTTACTTCGAGTAAATGACTCGAACCACTCGAGTACGACGCGAGAAAATTCTCGTTCTTCCCGGGCAAACAAACACTCAGGCACAAATGCTCATGCACGTGCACATCGCCTCTGGCGAACTCCGATCATTCCTCTGGCCACTGACAAGTCAACCTCCACCCTGACAACCCAACGCAAGCGTCAGATCCCATCTCACAGCTCGAAAACGAAATCGAGATAAAACTCGAAACCTGGAAACACGCGAACCATTTCCTCCCACACCTGTCATCGTCCCGTTCTTCGAGCTCTGACCACCGAAAATCATGAACTTTGGCCATCGTCTTCGCCTTCGTCTCCAGTTCACTCCCACCAAGTCCGGTCACACTCGATGCATTGAGGAATGCGCACGAATCGAAATATCCATCACCACCGAAAACTAGGTTTAGGAAAAAGAACTTCTCGCCGTCATCGCCACAGTGATTTGGACCACTTCCGGCTATTTTTCCCATCTTCGCCGTAGCCTCCTCCACCTATATGCGAAACCTTGGCCTCGATTGAGCCTTCGATTGCCTGAATTTGGCCAAAACCCATCTTACGTTCATCTCTGAACTGCTACTAGTATTATCAACTAAAAATTCCTATTTTACTTTTAAAAATCCTATTTTGAAGTATGAATTCAGGTTATATAAGTAAATCAAAGTTTCGTGACACTTGAAATTATCTGAATTTGGAGTTAGCTCTGTATAATCCAATTTTTATTAACATATCCATTTTTATTTTACTTGAAACAATTTTTAAATAATAACCAATACTTAAACAAACATGTTTGCTTTTGAAATCAAGGCCTAACATGGATTATAAAACAAGAACTTGAATTATCTATTTCCTAGCTTTGTTGGGTTGTTCTCTGTAAACCTGATATTTAAATAAAACAGAGAATACTCTGATGAAAGCCACAAACACAACACATGCATATCTTCACAGCATATACCATAAGATACATATTCATTTCGAAGCAACACACAAGTTTAAACTTTGAAATACAGATGTGTACTCACCTTCCAAATCATTTCTTAAATCAGCAGTTTACAGGTTAGAGTTTGGCTGATCTGAAGCTTTTCTTTTATTTTCCTAGAACTTGTAAATTTGGAATTTTGCTTTGCTAATGAAGTTGAACTCTTTGCATGCTTAATACTTATTACAGCTTTGAAAATGTTTAAAGAATTTGAGAAAATGTTTACAAGTATGCTCAGCCTTGTGAACTAAAGCTGTACATATATAATGTATAGAGGTGTGCAGGTACAAGTGATGGTATCTTCTTCTTTTTTTTTTTGTTATAGGCTAGAGGTGTAAACATTAAATGCACCTGTACTTTGAAATGCATTTGTTTACCTTTACTTTTGCTTTCTTTCTTGTCTCAGCTGTACAAATATGTAAAAGTATGGTTTGGATTATTTCTTTTGTTTGAATACTTGAATGTATCTTGTATTTGATTTGTTACCTTTTCTTTTGTTTTTATCTTTTGTTTTGTTTTGTTATTTTGTTTAGTTTACTTTGTATTACAAATAATTTTCTATTTTAATTATGTTTGTATGCATATATTTGTTTGTAATTTATTTCATTTTAAATTTCACAAATCCTAGCTTTCTTTAAAAATACCTACATACATACATATATATATATATATATAAATCTGAAATAACCATTTCTATCAATAAAAATCCATTTGTATAAATATTATACTATTAATATTGTTTAAATACAACTCATTATCTAATTAAAACAATTTATAAAAGAAACTGTCTTTATTTTGATAAATAACATATTTTTTTTATTTGCTCTTATTCTTGCATTTTAAATTTACTTCTATTTTTAGTTTAAATATTTATCATAAATTTTACCTTAAAAATTATTGTTTTATATTTCTCTATATATACACATATACTTTATATAACTCAAATTTATCATCATTTATAAATTTTTAAATCAATTTATTTATTTTTATACTTGTGTCTAAAGTATACACTTTAATATTTATTTTTCAAACCATTAATATAAGATTTAAATTCAAATCAAAATATATATATATACACACAAGATTTTAAAATTTCAAATTGACTCATATATACCCAAATATACATATATATATATATATATATATTCACATATATACCATATATACATAATATTTAAAAATTTAAATGATTTATATAGAATATATTTGAACTCGGGGAAACTCACTTTACTATTTATAATTAATTTTATAAATTTCTATTCGAAATTTCATTTAATTATTAATTTAAATTAAATAAAAATTCAGGATCGTTACAGACTTCCCCCCTTAAAAGAATTTCGTCCTCGAAATTCGCAGGCACGAAAACAATACAGAGATAGACGAAAGATAGAAGAAATATCTTTTCAGATCAAACTGGATATTTTCAGGTCATTCATAATATATTTTATATTAAACACTACTCAAAATATTAGTACATGAGTTATAGTCATACATAACCCACTAACATCCAACTTTTACTACGATCTCAAGTCCAAAATACCTATATAAATACCCCAAAATGAGTCAAACTGACCAACTACCAATCCTCACTCTCAGAACCCTTCCTCTCAGGCCCTGACAGGTCCATCACTTCAACCTCATTGTCTGTCTCAAAAATCTCCTCCGGATCAGATTCTTCCAGAATAAGATACCCACCATTTAACTCCTCGTCCTCAATGGGATCATCATCATCCATGGCATTATCTAAATCCCAATGAATTGCTTCGTCACCTTCGGACTCTTCCTCTACGTCAGGTTCTTCTTCTGCCTTAACCTCCTCCTCGAATTCCTCCTCAACTTCTTCTTCGAATTCTTCCTCGAACTCTTTTTCTTCGAATTCCTCTTCATTTTCTTCTTTGAATTCGTCTTCATTTTCTTCTTCGAATTCCTCTTCATTTTCTTCTTTGAATTCGTCTTCATTTTCTTCTTCGAATTCCTCTTCATCTTCTTCTTCTTCCACTGGTGGTTGGGGCTGCACTACAGGCTCCGCTGGGAATTCCCTATAAACTGATGACTCACCTTTATCATCTCGTACCCTACTGGATGAAGCATAATCACCCACCCTCCTGACCTTTCCTCCTCGGCTAATGCTATTTGTTCTCTACAAATAAATTAAAAGCCAAATATTAAGATCTTAAGTTTAGAGTTTTATATGTTGAGAAATACATCAAAGTTTTTATTTCATATTTTATTCCACCCAAGAAGTTATAACAGAAATTCAAAATTTGTTCTCAACCAAATCGTTTTATCAATACAATTCAAAAGAATTTGAAAACGAATCAAAGAAAATTGATAAGAAAGTTGTTTCCATTATTGTTACAGAGTATCGACCATTTATAGTCGTATTTCCCTGTCCTCTATCTCGTTCTCTTCTTGCACTCATACTTACTATCAGTGGATAGTAAGAGAATTTACTGAGGCGTTAAAACGGATATCTTAAGGATTACTCATTCTAGGATTTACTTCACCCTATCTCTAATGAGCTACTTAATGTGTTACACTCCTGAGCTAAAGTTTCACCTTAGCTCTGATACCAAATGTAACGACTCGAATTTTGCCCGCTCAAAAATCGACATCCATACTTCAAATCGTATTCGAATGTCATAGATTCAACCGTTCAAATCCGATTCGCCGGAGCTTATAACAATCATTAAGTAAACAACACAGCGGAATAAAAGAATAATACATTGATATACAGCTTTGATACAATATCTGATACAACAGATGATCCAATAGATATCAATATACATCAGAGATATGATACATTAAAATAACAGTGGAAAGAAAAATAGATAAGATCTAGCAGCGGAACAATATAACTCTAAGATAGTCTTCAAAAGAGAACTCTGAGAACTGCAACTCCATTTCCAAGAATCAATCCAGCAATAGCTCGAACTCCCCATAACATATCACCAAGCTCAACAAGACTGGTGTGGTCCAAAGACTGAACCAACTCCAGATAATCCACTATATCTAACTATCTGTAAAACCCAACTCTAGACTGCTCGTGTAGAAAATAATGAGCACCCAGAGTTTAGGAAAGAAACAATAAACTCCGGATCAGTCGTGGGACTGGTGTGAGCAACAAAAACAGTTTATCTTCTAAACAATCAACAAAAGATTTTAAAGTCAATTCGCAATGCTTTTGAAAATGAGACTACCATAAGGCCTCCCGCACACACACACACATGCAAACGCAGAATCGGAGGAGATTTCTCCTTATGATAGCCAAAGATGCTTGATACGCATTAAAAGAACATTTGATATTATTACTAGTGCATAGTGTAGAGAAAAATTCATTTCGAAAGTAGAATAGAAATCTTAGCCAACATACGACCATTATCGTATGCCTACTATAGCTACCATCCAAACAGTGTTGCGACACCATAAGTGAATGATAGGTTCTACAACTAAAACCGTACAAGTTTCGTATTGTTTCATTGGATTTCCAACAAATGGTCAGGCCAAGGAACTTCCCATTGCCACATGAGAATGCCTCTGGAAAGACATCCCCGAGAACCAAACCGGAACTCTGCCAACACAAGGCCGGGTTACCCCTAACTGGGTAACTACTGACACGAGCACGCCATTCCCCGATCGTAAACGACCTTTCTCACGGGATCCCGATAACCAACAACCACAAAGTAATAAATTCGCAGTAACCACATAGGTTAAATATCTAGGCTCCATACCATGATACCACCTCTATCCAGAAGGAAATGTACATACCCTAAAGGGTGCTACCCCTCATAACCTTGCTGCATCTTTCCTGTTTTGACCATTTCCGGGGTGTGAGGTTCGACGAAGTCACGTCCACAAAAACATACTTTATACAAAAGCTATGCTTTGGGTCAACAAATGATCAACACAATGATCACCAAGATAGACGATCAAATAAACGATCCTATCACAATAATCAACACAATGATCATTTCAGCAACACTCAGCATGTCACATTACCAAATTGGGAATATATCGCTGATAACTTCAACTATATAACCTCTGAGCTCGTACGTCTCAGAGAAGGGTGTCAAGCTAAAAGAATAAATTCTCCGCCACCAACAGAAATATATTTGAAAGAAATCGGCTTTATATCTCAATTTGTAATGTCAGACATACAATCCATACAAGTCTGTTCTGGGTTCGAACAGAACTGAAGGCACTTACAAAGAAGTCCTTGCAATCCGGATATTCACTAATCACGTTCGGACTCCCCATCACATATGGAGTCTCTATACCGGGGACCATTCGATGCAAAGACATTCGACGAGTTGTCCTTACGTTTTCGAAAATATCCGGTCTTCACCACCGGTCTTCAAATGCTATCCATAACGACATATCACATATTCGGAATGGGATATATGACACAAAGGTCCTCTCCCGGCTAAATCGAATAGTGAGCGCAATATTTACAAGAAATATATGGGCATTGGGATTTCAATTAAGTCACAACTTAAAACCCAAAACTTTCTTCAAATGGCTTAACAAATCACCATTTCAAATCTTTTAAACAAAAGGATTCATTTTCACAACCTTTAACGGTTTAAATAATTTTCACATTTTAATCTTTTAAACAAAAGATTCATTCATAGATTTTCCAAATCAATTTTCATTTCAATTTGATTTAAACAAATCATCAATTTAAATCTGTTAAAAATAAACAGATTTAATTCATAGCTTTCAAAAAGAATTCATTCAAAACTTAGGAAAATCATTTCTCTATTCAATCTTGAAATCCCCCTAATTAACTGGAATCTCAATTCTTATCTAAAAGTGTTTATCATTTGAAAACAACAGTTTTCATTTTGGAAATCTGATTCATTTATACGAGTTGAAATCCTTGAGTTAAATTCAAATTCCCAAAAATAATACTTTAAAAAAATGATTTAACTCATAATGACTAGTATAATATCATTAATCCCTAATTTCAAATTACAGAATTCAATTCGAATATTGAATTCAAATTTAAATTAAAGTACTTAAATTCCAACACTTAATCAAGTAATTTAAAAATAATAAATTCTATTTTGAAATTCCATTTTGAAATTCCATTTTGAAATTCCATTTTGAAATTCCATTCCAAAAGCTTTTCACATTTATTCCGATTCCATTTCCAAAACATTTGAATTTAAAAATTCAAATTTAACTATTTCAAAAATCTGTGACTTAATCGATTTCCTCGTGAAATCCATATTGTTGTGTGTATAAGTGTGGTCTAGGGGTTTAACACAATAGTGCACAACCATTCAATCATCACAGATCAAATATAACAATATATAGTTGATAAGCGGTATACCATAACGCTTATCTTCATTTACAGATCACAGATCACAGATATATATAAATCACAGATAATAATTTACATCCATCCCTGATAAATAACTACAGTACAGATCACACAAAACAGATTATATCACTAAGCATTACAGTTCAGAAATGTCAAATAATTCAACATTCAATAGAATCCAAACATTCATAAAAGAATTTATTAATCAACTGATTAATTTAGATTAGATGTATCATTATAAATCCGGTTTGATTATCATAATTTAGTTTTAAATTATATGAAATAAATCTTCTTTCAAATTTATTAGTTAACCCTTAATTATTAACTAATCATTCTTAAATCAATGAGTCAATTAATCTTTTTTTTTTTTTTCTTAATTAATTGCCATTATTAATTAATCCTTTAATTATTCACAAATAATTATGCTCTGATTTAAAAATCATCATTTAATTAATTACATTCATTAATTATCTATTAATTTCTTCTCTAAGCAATTAATTTTTCAAAACTATCAAATGATTACTCTGAATAAATTAACTTAAGAAATTTAATTTAAATAATTTGATTAACTCCATAAATTACACCGAATATTTAATTTCACAATTATTGTTATTAAGTGTAATCGTACTTAATAGTTCTATAATTGATTATTATGAAATTAATCAATCTAAATTTATTGTTAAAATTTATCACATCAATTAATTCTTCAAATAAAATCTTAATTAATAGTCTTAATCAATTATTTAATTTCTTTAATTGCCTTTCCAAAGAAATTTCTTATATTTGATTTTAACATCTTATTTAAGATTAGTTCCAGGTTTTACTTTTAGATTCAACTTGTTTAAATTTCATTTTCAATTTCAATTCTATTTTAAATTCAATTTCTCCATACCTTTAATTGTTTCAAATTATTAAAACAAATGAAATGTAAAACTTTATTTATCTTCAAACTAATTTCAATTCAACTTGACCTATATTTACATTTTTATTTCAACTCAGTTTTAAAACCTTGCTTGATAAATTTGAATTTGGTTTTAAAATTTCAAAACAGAAAACAGTTCAGACATCAAAGCCTGGAACAAAACTCTGACCCGAGTCTATATGTATTTACTTCGAGTAAATGACTCGAACCACTCGAGTACGACGCGAGAAAATTCTCGTTCTTCCCGGGCAAACAAACACTCAGGCACAAATGCTCATGCACGTGCACATCGCCTCTGGCGAACTCCGATCATTCCTCTGGCCACTGACAAGTCAACCTCCACCCTGACAACCCAACGCAAGCGTCAGATCCCATCTCACAGCTCGAAAACGAAATCGAGATAAAACTCGAAACCTGGAAACACGCGAACCATTTCCTCCCACACCTGTCATCGTCCCGTTCTCCGAGCTCTGACCACCGAAAATCATGAACTTTGGCCATCGTCTTCGCCTTCGTCTCCAGTTCACTCCCACCAAGTCCGGTCACACTCGATGCATTGAGGAATGCGCACGAATCGAAATATCCATCACCACCGAAAACTAGGTTTAGGAAAAAGAACTTCTCGCCGTCATCGCCACAGTGATTTGGACCACTTCCGGCTATTTTTCCCATCTTCGCCGTAGCCTCCTCCACCTATACGCGAAACCTTGGCCTCGATTGAGCCTTCGATTGCCTGAATTTGGCCAAAACCCATCTCACGTTCATCTCTGAACTGCTACTAGTATTATCAACTAAAAATTCCTATTTTACTTTTAAAAATCCTATTTTGAAGTATGAATTCAGGTTATATAAGTAAATCAAAGTTTCGTGACACTTGAAATTATCTGAATTTGGAGTTAGCTCTGTATAATCCAATTTTTATTAACATATCCATTTTTATTTTACTTGAAACAATTTTTAAATAATAACCAATACTTAAACAAACATGTTTGCTTTTGAAATCAAGGCCTAACATGGATTATAAAACAAGAACTTGAATTATCTATTTCCTAGCTTTGTTGGGTTGTTCTCTGTAAACCTGATATTTAAATAAAACAGAGAATACTCTGATGAAAGCCACAAACACAACACATGCATATCTTCACAGCATATACCATAAGATACATATTCATTTCGAAGCAACACACAAGTTTAAACTTTGAAATACAGATGTGTACTCACCTTCCAAATCATTTCTTAAATCAGCAGTTTACAGGTTAGAGTTTGGCTGATCTGAAGCTTTTCTTTTATTTTCCTAGAACTTGTAAATTTGGAATTTTGCTTTGCTAATGAAGTTGAACTCTTTGCATGCTTAATACTTATTACAGCTTTGAAAATGTTTAAAGAATTTGAGAAAATGTTTACAAGTATGCTCAGCCTTGTGAACTAAAGCTGTACATATATAATGTATAGAGGTGTGCAGGTACAAGTGATGGTATCTTCTTTTTTTTTTTTTTGTTATAGGCTAGAGGTGTAAACATTAAATGCACCTGTACTTTGAAATGCATTTGTTTACCTTTACTTTTGCTTTCTTTCTTGTCTCAGCTGTACAAATATGTAAAAGTATGGTTTGGATTATTTCTTTTGTTTGAATACTTGAATGTATCTTGTATTTGATTTGTTACCTTTTCTTTTGTTTTTATCTTTTGTTTTGTTTTGTTATTTTGTTTAGTTTACTTTGTATTACAAATAATTTTCTATTTTAATTATGTTTGTATGCATATATTTGTTTGTAATTTATTTCATTTTAAATTTCACAAATCCTAGCTTTCTTTAAAAATACCTACATACATATATATATATATATATATATATATATATAAATCTGAAATAACCATTTCTATCAATAAAAATCCATTTGTATAAATATTATACTATTAATATTGTTTAAATACAACTCATTATCTAATTAAAACAATTTATAAAAGAAACTGTCTTTATTTTGATAAATAACATATTTTTTTTATTTGCTCTTATTCTTGCATTTTAAATTTACTTCTATTTTTAGTTTAAATATTTATCATAAATTTTACCTTAAAAATTATTGTTTTATATTTCTCTATATATACACATATACTTTATATAACTCAAATTTATCATCATTTATAAATTTTTAAATCAATTTATTTATTTTTATACTTGTGTCTAAAGTATACACTTTAATATTTATTTTTCAAACCATTAATATAAGATTTAAATTCAAATCAAAATATATATATATATATATACACACAAGATTTTAAAATTTCAAATTGACTCATATATACCCAAATATACATATATATATATATATTCACATATATACCATATATACATAATATTTAAATATTTAAATGATTTATATATAATATATTTGAACTCGGGGAAACTCACTTTACTATTTATAATTAATTTTATAAATTTCTATTCGAAATTTCATTTAATTATTAATTTAAATTAAATAAAAATTCAGGATCGTTACATGAATATTTAAAATTAATTAAATATTCCAATTTCAAATGTCTAAAAAATTTGGATCGTCACATTCCACCTCCCTTAAAAGAATTTCGTCTCTGAAATTGCTTGTTAAGAAGAATGGTCCAATACCCCCTTACTTTTTCCCAAAACCAAACAATTCCAAACAATTCTCAAAACTAACTTTTTATTAAAGACACAATAACCCTTTTTCTAGCTTTCCAAACTTATCCTTAAGTCCCAATAATATTATTTACTTAACAATTCAAAATTAAATTTAAATCCAAATTTAAATTATCAAAACTTTCTCAAAAAATTTCTGACTCTCTAAATTTTTGAATTTTTTTGCTAGTGTCTCCTTTGCGTGGCTAGCTTGGTACAACTACAAAATGCCTCTACGGGCCCCCAAATTCAAAAAGAAAACAAAAAGCCAAGTTGCTAGACCAGAAAATCATCAAATTTCATATAGAAATTTAAATACATACCTTTGCCGGGCAAATTTCAATTTATCCTTTGAGATCAAAAATCCCAAATTCACTTTCCTAATCCTTTTGTTCCAACTAAACAATTAGTTACAATCTCCATTTTCAAAATCCCTTATTTCAATTTCAATTTGAAATCGTTTTGTCACTATCAAAAAAAATTCTAAAAAATTTCAAAAAATTTCCAACTCTCGAAATTTTTGAAAATTTTTGGCAGGGTCTCCTTTGTGGAGGAACTTTTGCAATTTGACTAGAGATATAAATATATATACATCGACCCACACGGTCGGAAAAACAAAAACAGTTCATATTTCCTATTTTTATTGCGTAGGCGTACCTTTATTTAGCATTTTTAAGCAAGCGGCTTATTATTTTAGCAATTTAGCGCGTCCAAATCCAGCCAAACGGCTTCCCGGTACCTGTACTTACTCAATTCAAACATGTAAGTACTAAATATACGAAATTTATTAACACTTCACTTACTTTCAATAGTTAAACATATGTATTTCATAAGCAACATGCATCAAACACTTTCCATTAGCAATTTACATGATTTCAAAACTAATTCAATTGTTTTCAACCAATTCATATGCCATTTCATTCAATTTTAATGGTTTACAATTCAATTTCTTACATTCAATTTATTTTTAATCCAAACAACTCACATTTATTTCAGTTGATTCTAAAAATCAATTTTATTTACTCCCATCTCATTTCTAGTTTATTCACCAACCATACAATTCCATTTCTTTTCATCTCTGCATTGGTTTCATTTTAAAACCATGTCATTGAGCTTAACAACATTCGATGCTTATATTAATAACCATTTTTCAAATTAATCTAACCCGAACTTTTATTTAATGAACTTTCACCCTTCCTCGAAGCCAGGCTTCTATAAATTTTAAACTTAAGTTAATTTACTTTAATCTAGTCCAACTTCAAAACTTAAGCTCATTTCATTTGCAAAATAAAATTTCCTTTTTAGTTTAACTTGGTTCTATTTCAATCAAATCTCATTTCAATCTACAAATTTATTTGACTAGTTATTATAAATTTTAATTTCCAAATTCAATTCATTCATGACTCATTTAATTAATTACAAGGGCATTTTCAACTTATTTCTACCTTCTTGAAATTAATTTGCAATTCAAACCATTTCCGTTTCAATCCAACTTCCTTTTATTCGACAATATTTCAATTAAATTCAAGTCAAATTTAATTTATAGCTCAAGTTTTCATTTCTTATCCGCATTCATTTTATTTGGAACCATTCTATTAAGCTTGAAAACATTCCAATTCAAAATCCTTTTATTTCACTTCAATTCTTTTCAACTTACTTCAAATCCAACCCATTATTATTAACTTTGCTTAAGTTAATTTAATTCTAATTAATTTTATTTCTCAATCCAAATTTAATTTTTATTTTCCCATTCCAATCACATTCAAGATTTACTAATTATTGCTTCCAATCATCCATTAAATTTTCCACAATTTATTTTTTTCCAAATTAAATTTATTTAACATATCCACTTTAAATTTTAATTCCAACATTCAAAGTTCATATTTTCCCTCCTTATTTAAAAATCATCTCAACTTTACAAGTTTATAACTTACCTCATCAGGATTTTCAATTCAAATAAGGATTCAGGATTTCAAACACCCGGCTTTTGGTTCAAATCATTTTAAAATTATCTCAAAATCACACTTCTCAAATTTTTAAACCAATCCTGGTTTCTACCCCCAACAAATTTCCTTTTAAATTTCAAAAAAAACTAGTTCTCATGAACAAATCAATTTGACAGCAATCTGTTACTTAGAAACTCGAAAATAAACATCGATGATGCTGCAGTCATCACCGAAGTTATTTCCAGCGACTGAGTGAGTTCAATGCTATATCCCTTTAGAAATACTTCTAAAACAATAATGCTATTATTTCTCTTCAAAACACTTCGAAAAACACTTCCAAAATCTTCGGGGTTTTAAATTTTCAAATTTTGATTTAAATCAAATTTTAACTATAATTCATTTGTATAATTTATGCTCATACAAATTCCCTTTTTTGATTACTCAAGTCATTCCAATTTTTATAATCTTGTTTGTTTAAAATATTATCATCCAAACATCCAAGATATATAACAATTTAAGAAAATATTTCCTTTATATCAAAATATATTTTGGGTAAAATTATTTCATTCATCCAACTTTGAAACAATACTGTGTCAATTTATCGTGTCAGGTGTTTGTAACCTCTTCTCGAATAGCGACTTACTCTTTTATTTTAAATTTTAGAAATACTTTTAAATTCACATAATACTATTAAAATATCTTTTAATAAAAATACTTCTTATAACCCGATGTCTCAACTAGTCCATCCTTGTTCTCACAGAAATTCGGTTATACGCTAGTTAGGCGTAGGACTGAAAATCTATAAGTACCTAGCAGACCCATTTTCAACATCCAGTGAAAATACTTGGAAAATAATTTTATTGAAAATATCGAAAACAATATTTTTTTTGAAAACAGAGGAAATATCTTTGGTGAGAGTGCTCTGGAAATCATCACCCACATCCATGGTCGCAGTTACATCCTGGGTTACGTTGCCATCGCAGCAAAAGTCCATGTAACTGTAGGCATCAGCGCCCTCGTTTACACCATGGAACCCACAACAGATCGCAGTTACATTATAGGGTTACGTTGCCATCGTAGCAAAAGTCCATGTAATTGTAGGCATCAACGCCCTCGATTTTCGCTGTCAAAAATGAAACCTCTTCACTCCCACATAGGTCGCAGTCTACCGATGTAAAATCAAACGTAGACTGTTGGCTCTCAGCAGCAGCACACACGACTTTCGCTATGTTACCATAGGTCGCACTCTACCGATATAAAATCAAACGTAGACTGCTGGCTCTCAGCAGCACACACGACTTTCGCTAGGGTCTGCAGTAGATCGTAGTGACATCGTGTTACACTGTCGTCACAGCATAACCCAAATGCCTCTGTAGGCCTCAGCGCCCTTGACTTTCGCTACACACTACACATGATCCTCAGGAACTAGTTTTGTCCCGACTCCTCACAGGATCAACTTTAGAACCCCCCCTTAGGGTTCAAGGAAGTAACATCCTGTGGCACTACTGAGAAGTTCATTTCAAGGGAGCGCCTTTTTCCCCAGAGCCATTTTCAAAACACTTTATACTATACACATATAGTATCTTCCAAATCATATACCTAGTATGAATCTCATATAAATCTCCTTTTTTCAAATCGATTATCCCAAAATCGATAATTCTCAAACTAGGCTTTCCAAATTCCAATATTGATTTTATCCAAAAAACAAAAGCCTTTCCAAATCCAAAGGTTCCCAAAACCTTTTTCCAAAATCCACATAAGATCCTTTATATATATATATATATATATATATATATATATATAAATTAAAAACTTTGGATCATTTCAAGCTTGTATAAAACTCCTTTTATACTTCAAACACTTTCAAAATCCTTTTCTTCCGGCAATAGATTCAACAAGGGGAGATTTATCTTATATAACAAAGATATATAACTTTGTTTATTAAAAATCAAATATTCAAATTTGATTACTCTATAAAGTCACTTACCATTTTACTTACTTCCATAAAGTAAATTTTTACCACAGAAATATCCAATTTCCACTTTACTTTATCATATGTTTCACAAAATATACCTTTCATTTCAAAAAGCATTTCACATTTCTTATCCATAAATTTCCAATATCAATTTCATTCAAATCCGTACGATGTACACCTATCATCCATACGCTATACCAATCTGATCGCCCACTCGATCACACAATTTCACTTCCGAACTAGTATCGTCCACCTGACTTCCTAGTGCGGACACAGATCTGGTTTCTTGATCAGAAACCTTCATTCTCCTTGCATAGCCTAGCTATAATAGAGAATATCCAGAATCAATCAACAATCCCTATCCAGGTTCGCCGTCGAAAATCGAGTGAAAAATCCCAACTCGGATCGATAAACTATCTCGAAATTCTGTGCTCGAATCCGGATCAAACCACTATGCGAATAGAATAATATACATACATCCATGTATCTATCCTCATTAATTTATTAGCCAAACAATTCCCTTTCTATTCACATTCATTTTAATTTTCATTCATTTATTTACAATTGCTTCAATCCCATTTGGATTATCACTTTAATTCTTATCTCAATTGGATAATTTAACCATAAACAGTTTGCACTCTGACCGGCTTCAATTTTGAAAATAGCTTGAAATTTTTTTAAAATAGATAAGTAGTTAAAAAAATAATTATTAGTTTATAAAATAACTGTAAAATAGTTAAATAACAATAAAATGGTTGCAAAATAGTCAAATAGTTATAAAATAGTTAGATAATTACAAAATAGTTTAAAATATAATTAGTTATAAAACAGTTACAAAATAGTTAAATAATTCCAAAAGTAGTTACAAAATAAGTATAAGATAGTTTTGGGTTTAATAAGAAAGGTGGTATGTATAATAGGTAACTTGGAAAAATAGATTTGTACTAAAACAATTTATTTTAAAAATAGTCTAGAGTCAAACCGTTCAATTCCCAACCTCTATATCCAATCAACTCAATTTAAATTTTCACTTCCATTCAAATTGACTCAATTCCAATTAATTCAAATCAAATCCAATTTGAACAAATTCAATTAAAATTTCAAATTTAAACCATCCCAAATTATATAAATTCGAGTTAAATTTTAAATGTTGATTTAATCCTTTAAATCAAATCAACTTATATCTTTAAATCAATTAACTCTGAAATCTAAATTCCATTTTTAACCTATTTCAAGGTTCAAATAATAATTCAAATCAACACAATACTAAAATAATTTATATTCACTAACAAACACGCGCTCATATTTATTAATACGCTCAAATTCATTCTAGAGTACTACAGACTCTATTTAATGAGTAATCCCCACCAGAGCCAAGGTTCTCACTTAACCTTTCAACTCTGAAACCAACTGTAACGACCCGGAATTTTCGATCCCAAAAATTCCGGATAGTTAGAAAAAAGAAGAAAGAGATAGAAGAATAAGAAGAACAGAAACACCAACATCTCACATTCGCAGCGGATAAAATGTACTAACAAATAATAACAGTTGTACAAAGGAAAATTGTACTTGTCAAATTTCACTTTAATACATCAAAGTTACAACACATATACATATACAATCAACATGACTCAGATATATACAACAATATAATATAGAGGGAACTCTCCATACGTTCTTGTCATCTAGCCCGTCTCCTGAGCTCCAGAATGTCCTTACCTGAAAACCTGTAATACTCGGTCTAACCCGAGCATTATATCAAAGTAACATCAGGTCAGGCTGGAAACCAGCGTGAGTAAACCATCTAACATGGAATACAAGCGTACAACTTATATAAAACCCGAGGTAACTCGTATCAATTTACAATTCACAATTTTCTATAGACATCACTTATTTCACACATCAATTTTCTAAGTACCAAAATTTAGATTAAATAGTCTAGTTCACTTATATTATTTCATTCCAGCCTATTGATTTCACATATCAATCTATAAAAATTCGAAGTGGTTTCGGGTATTTTCTAATACCCGACCCCGGTCTCTTCGAGTCTCATGTCATCCTAACCTAAGTTATCCAAATGAAATACGTTTCAAACTTTAAATACAGGATGTCCCTTTACACAACAATTCATCATTGATAGATAACCACAATATCCTGTCCGCCCAAACATATGATACTACAAAACATTTCATATCGGTGATATCAACTCACTCAAGGCATTCAATACCATTCAATCGTCCATAAGCAAACTTGATCACTTCCCAAATAAATTTAATCACCTCTAATTGAATTACTAATCTCAATCACTTAGATTCCTTCACTTGACACTAATTAATTTCAAATCAATTAATTAATCATCCCTTAATTATCCATCTTAATAAATCACCGTGGATTAATTATCCTTCAATTACATTCAAGTAATTATCTTTAATTAATTACATAAGATAATTATTCTTAACCAAAAATAGTAATTAGTCTTTAATTACTTCACAAATTAATTAACTATAATTAATTACATTGATCCTTAATTACTTATACTAATTAATTTCTCATAAATCACTTATTATTGATTAATTAATCTTAATTAATCAACCTTTAATTACATCATTAATTATATAAATTTATGGTTTCTAATTACATTTTAATTTATCCTAATCGAAATTAATTACATTAAGTAATTAGTCATTAATTAAACCACAAATATTAATCACTCTTGATTAATCTCAACCAGTAATTAACTACCATTTTATTTACTTCATTAAATAAATTAATTACTCATTTTATAAAAGAAGTTTAAAGGAATTTAAAACCAAATTCATTTTTAAATTCAAATCAATTTAAAAATGCACTTTAACATTCAAGTTGTTAAAACAATTTAAATTTAAAAACTTTATTTGTTTAAAAACTGAGATTCACTAATTTGAATTCCAGATTTAACTTTGATTTAAAACTTGTTTTAAATCTCTACTTTACAATTTAAATTCAGTTTTTAAAAATCACTTTTATTTCTTTCCAATTCATTCTTATTTTTGTTCTATAATTATTTCACTTCCCAAATTTTACTCTTATACTTCTTTCAAATCCAATTTTAAATATTTTGATAATTTAGTGCACCGAAATATATTCAAGCAAACCGTAGCATTCAATATTCCAATTATCAATAATATTCATCACAGAATATCAAATATTCATAGCACAGAATATTAAACAATCTAAATAACTTTGAGGAATCCAGTTGGATCTCTCCAACCTGTTTCTTACATCCACAGATGTTAGCACAATACCAACTCCACTTCGAGGTGGAATACCGTGGTATATGGGATTAATATAATATCATCCGCTATTATGCGGCGCATAGGGTCTCATCCACTATATAATGTGGGAAATCAATCACTCCAATATATACTATATGTATACTGCTATATATAATATAGCACATCAAATCAATTCAACCATTCGACCAATTATTTAAATTTAACTATTTAAATTTAAATTAAAACCAAATGAGTAAGATTAACTCACCTTTGCTTCTTAATTTGCAATCCGATCTAAACCAGCTTGTTTCTTCCTAATTTTAGACCTTGTATAACATCATATTATTTTATTAATATTCGAACTAATTGAACAATTAAATATCATTTTATAATTTAATAAAATCATAGTTTATTTTTAAACTAACTCCCTTTTTAATAAAATATTTTTAGTGACTAAAATAATTAAACAAGTTTATTAAACAAATTAATCACCCTATACATTATTTCCAAAACAAACTAGAAGATTAAAATGTATACTTATTTTTTTAAAACTTCTTATATATATTTATAAAAATAAGCTGTAGGTTTTTAATAATCTAACATTTCCATAAATTCATGTCTCTTCCAAAATTATATATATTTTACTACTTTTACCAATATATATATATATATATATATTTAAATTAAATTAGGATTAACTTAATTTTTAAAAACTGCTTAATATATAAAATTTGTTTTCCGTTCTGCCTAAAAAAATCCAATCTGTATAAATTAACCATTAAAACCCAAACCAGATAAACCTTACCTCACTGCGACAAAGCCCCGACCAACAATCCATATGCGATGCCACCTCCGCTGCTCTCGTGAAACCCAACACCAAACCCTAGCTTGCCGGCGCTACTGTTCCCACCCAGGAATTCGCGACCTTCGATCGAACCTGTAATATCCCGGAATTTTGGACAATATAAATTTAATAATCTGTATTTAAATTTATATTGAATTGATAATTTTTGTTAATAAATCTGATTTGATTTAATAATCTTCTTTATTTAAATATTTAATTTGTGAATTTATTTTTAGTAAGCTGATAAAATTGTTTTCTATTTAATAATGTATACGTATTTATATATATTTTAAAAGATAAGTTATTAAATTAGTATAGCATAATTTTAATGTTTTGAAAATAGGAATTGTGATTTATTTTTAATTTAAGCTTTTCAAAAATATTTAATAAAATACTATATGATTTTAAATATGTGAGATAAATGTTTTAATTAGTTTAAAATTCATTTTAATTCAAGTTGAATATTAAAATAAGTTACAAAAATATTTGTGTTATTCTCTTTAAAATATTGATTGATAATTTTGATTTTTAAATTTAATTTGAAATTTAAAATACAACTTAAAAATATGAAACATATATTCAATAAGTTACAAACTCTTTTATAAATTTATTTTAATTGTTTAAAAGTTTCTCTTTCAAATGATAAATTTGTATATTGTTGTATTTATATTAACACTTTGCCTTTTCTTTAGAAATTAAATATATATATATAACTAAGTATAAGAACTAATTAATTTAATTTAAACATTCATTAACTTTAATTAAGATAACAAATCATTTTAAAATGACATGTGTAAGTAATTTAAAATATAAGATAACAAGTGTTAACATTTTAGACAAGTGTCAAATTTGATCTTTTATTTTTCTTTGTTTTTAATAAATCATAAATTTAGTTTATAAACTTGCATATACTCATTTCTTTTTCCCTTTCTCATTTTCATTCTATAAAGAAATCTAAAAATCTGTTCAAATGCATTCCTCAAATCTGAAAAATTTCATCTCTACAAACCTGCAAAGTAAATGCATAGCAAATAAACATTCCATTTTCGAGCAAGCTCTGCATTTACAAATTAAAGCAAATCTGAACAATCACCCTCTAGTTCATCTTCAAATACATAGCATAAATCATGAAATGGTTCCTGCATGCAACAATTTCAAGTTACACCTGCATTTCATCTGGAAGCATGTATAAATCAAGATTAAAAGCAAGCAAAAGGTCTTCATTTCTTTGCATCTGGAAGCAAGGGCCTGCATTCATGAATTTTCAAAATCTGGAACATGCAATTGAATCTGGGCTCTGCATAATTAGGTGAGTAACTCCTCTTTTCAAAAATTAAGTAGGTTGATTGCATGCTTTAATCTGAAATGGATATATTTTATGAAATTTGTAGTGAACATTTATTTTTATGAATATATATGTGTGCATGCAGTTTTCCTGTACAATGCTGTTTTTATTTAATTTTCAAGTTGCTGTTTGATTTTAAATCATTATCTCTGGATTAAATCTTGGTTTATATTTAAGAAATAAACAAGATATGTCTATTTCCCCATAAACTATAGTTTGAAAACTTACTTAAGTAAAAACAACTATGTACTAACTCTGGAGTTTGCTAACAGATGATCAATCAATAAAGTAGTGAAATTTCAAGTTTAGAAATTTATGGATTCAGAATTATAAATCAAAACCCCATACTAAATCATGATTTTTAAAAGGAAAATCACAAATTTTTTATACAAAATGCAGTTTTGAAATTACTGTATTTTACATATTAGCTAAGTACAGTTGATACTTGCCTTTAATTTGGTTGAATTTGATTCTATTGATAGAGTAGCCATCAAATATGATAGGAAAATTATTGAATTGTATTGCAATTCAATTTTGAGATGGTAATTTGGGATTTTCCAGTGTGAACCCTAGCTTTATTTAGTCTCTATGTTTGGTTCGAATATGATCGCCTGAGTTGATCGAGTTCTGAGATATTTAGGGTATTGGTAGATGAAGGGTTGATGAAGTCTTCACCGGAGTTTCAAGATTTATAGTGGCCGGAGTGGTGAGTTATTGCCGTTGACAGGTTGGTCACTGAAAGGGGGATAGTGTTTCCAGGTTTTTGGTTTAAAACTTGAATTCAAATTCAAGTTGAATTCAGGGGATCTGGGGGTTTAAAGTTGAAGTGTAGTTACTGATCGATGGGGGATGGCCACTGACGATGGTCAGAGGTGGCCGGAGTTGTATTATGGATGCACAGGGGAGTGTGTACATGGTTGTGTTGTTTTGGGTTTGCAGAGTTATTTTCCCGTGATGGTCTCGGGTATTTTGAAGAGTGACTCGAAGCATTATTGCTTCTGAGTCGAAGTAAGTTTAGAGAGGTTCAGTGTTTATAATGTTTCAGGTTTTAGAATTTGATTTGAAACCTGTTTTCCAGGTTCTATAAAAATTGAAGTGAAGTAGAAATGAAAACTTAAAATTGAAAACTAGCTTGTAACCTGAATTTAGATATAAATTCAAATAATTTGAATCTTGGTCTTTGTAATTATTGAGTTTTTAAAATTTAGTTTGGATTTTAAACAAAACAGAAACTGTTTTCTGTTTTTAGATTTAAAAGTTAAATTTCAAATTATAAAATGAAGTTCAAAACTGGAATTTTAACCTGAAACTTAAATTTGAATTCAATAATTTAAATCTGAGATTTTGAAACACTTTTGAATTCAAATGTAAGATGATTGAACTAGACAGAAAACTGTTTTCTGTTTTAATTTAAAAGTAAAATTTTAAAATGCAACTGATAACTATAAACAAGTTTTAAAATCTGGAAAAAAACAGAAATATGGAACCTGAGTTTGAATTTAAATCTGGAATTTAAATTTAGATTTTAGACTTTTTAAAGTATAAAAGAACATTGATTTGAATTTTAAAGCTATAAGTTTTAATTCATGAAATAAGATTTAAAAGAAGTTTAAATTCAGTTTTAAACCTGAAATTTGATTTTTTATGACAGTTTTTTTTAAATTAAATAAGTTTTTAAATTTAAATTTGTTTTAACTATTTAGAAAGTTTAAATAATTTGAATTTGAAAATGAAGATGGAGATGTAAGTAATGTTTTAAATTTTTAAGGTTTAATCTAAAATGAAAATTTGAATTTTGTTTCAGTTTGAAATTTAAAAAGAAAATTTTAAATTGAATTTTGTTTGGAACGAATTGTTTAAAATAAAGAAGAATGTTTCTTAATTTTGAACTTAAGAAATTGATTTAATTTAGATTATTCAATTAATTTAAATGGAATACTAATTATTTAATTAATGAATATTGTGGATGATTAATTAAGTAATTAATAAATTTTAAGTTAATTAATTAGATTTGAGATTAATTAATTAAGGTTAATTAATCTATAATTAAGGGTGGTTAATTAAATTTTAATTAATGATTAAGATTTATTTAATCAAGTGATTAAAGTTAATTCAGATTATAATTAATACTTAATTAATTAATAATTAGAGATTAATTAAATTATAATTAAAAATTAATTAATTGATAATTATTAATGATTAATTAAATAAACTCTTAATTAAGTAATTAAGTAATGTTAATGAAGGTCATTAACTTAAGATTATTTTAACAATTAATTAATGTGATTAATTTTGATAATTAATTAATAATAATCAATTGTTTATGTTAATTACTTAATGAAAGTAATTAATGAATTAATTACTTGGTGTAATTAATTTGATTTATATGATTAGTTTAGATTAATTAAGATAAATTAATTTAAACATTTGTGGATTAATGAATAATTACTTTATGTAATTTATGGATTTGTAATTACTTAAGGAAGTAATTAATTAATAATTACTAAATGTAATTAAAGATATTTATTATAAAAGTAATTTAAATTTAAATTACTTTGAAAATTAATCAAGTGATTAATGAAGATAATTAATTATGAATAATTAATTATGGGATGGGAAATTAAAGTAGTTAATTACTGAATGGTTATTAATCATGGGTGATTAATATATATGTTGTTTAAATTGAAGATTAATTACTTATGTAATTAATTTATATTTAGAGATTGATTAAATGTAGTTAGAAATCATTAATTAATTAATTAATGATGTAATTTGGAATTGATTAATTAAGGAATAATTACTAATTAATAAATGATTAATGTAATTAATTTTAGCTAATTAATTAATTAAGCAATTACAAGTTAATTATTTGCAAAGGGTTTAATATAATTAACTTATGTAATTAATATTAGAGGCTAATTATTTATTGTAATTAGAGATGGTTAACCGGTAAGGATTAATTGGAATGAATATTGAGATGGTGATTATTCAATTGATTTGTAATCAATTAATGGTTAAGTTAAGCAGGATTATGATGATGAAGTAATTAATTTAATTCATTTTAAATTAATTAGGAATTAAGTAATTAATTTAATTCATTTTAAATTAATTATAAATGGAGTGATCATTAGATCATTGCTTATGTTTGATGTTTGATATTGGTTGGTTGTCTGGTATGGATTATAATCTCAGTTATGAGATGAAAAATGTATGGATGTATTGGTTGCTTTTGGATGATAATGTAGATTATCTGATTTTAATATGAATTATCTGTTGGTAATGATAAGGTTAATTATCCATTGTTATGTTGATGATTATCTATCTGTGTATATATAGATAATGAATTGAATTGTTTTAAACTTAAAACAACTTGGCCTTAAAAGACACGCTTTGGATTTCGATGAGACCGGGATTGGGTTTCCATATTTGGATGTCCGAAAACCACATCGATTCCAAATTAAACGTTAGGTCGTTAATCCAAGTGGAGCGAGTGAAGACTCGAGGTGTAAGGGATATACGTCAGTATAACTCTATGGGTGATTCCGTAATGAGTTTGACGGAATAGTACTTATAGATTCGAGATGGTGATTTAGAGTGCAAGGGTTATTGTCGTTAACTCTGAGGGTGATTCCAATACGAGTGTAACGAGATAATGCCTTCGGTTTCGTTCGAACCCGGAACGAACTTGTATGGATTGAATGCTTTCAGAACATCGTCAGGTGGACGATGAGCATTCTAAGTGATATGTCCTATAAAGGTAATCGTAGGCTCAAGCCTCATCAACCGGGAATGGCTAAAACAGGGGAGGTGCAGCAAAGCTTCGTGGGTAGCCCCCACTTGAGAGCAAGATTTATCCCTGTCTAGAGGTCCCTTTATTTTCGGCTTAGTGGTGCGGTTGCTGATCACAACTGCGGGGTGGTCTTGTTCGGAACTGTTCAGTAAGGAATGGGTCCGGCTTTGTGTTGTAGGGGATTGGGAGTAATCCTCGGTACGGTGATCTAGGCCACGTACTGTGACGGGCGGTACCCCAGTAACCCAGCCATTGATGGAATCCAAAATCCAATAAGTGCCAACGGTTTTGATTGTATTACCCACTTTTGTGGCTAGTAGCTGGAATTTAATCATGTAACAATTTCGGCTATTTCTTATTTACTTGAAAACCCTAGACACTATTATAAGATCATCGAATTTCCTATCAAATGTTTTGGTTAGTGTAAGATAAAAACTTTTCCATGTTTATGTGTGGGAAGTCTTACGTGATACCTTTTCTTTTCAAAGGTTTTTCAAAGTTAAGCAACTTTAACCTGTTACTCACACCAGACCCATGTCTGACTCGGAGTTATTTCTGTTTTTCTTTAACTCTTGGGTACTCAAATTTTTACGAGTAGCCAAGGGAATTCAGGTTAGGATTCAGATTTGTTTGACGAATTGTGGAGAAGCAATGGAGCTGGAGGCTTCTGCGTAAAGTTATATAGTTTTCCGCTGTGTTGGTATCTCTGAGTGTTTCTATATTGTGTATTGAGTTGTAATAACTAGACAGGTGTTTATAACTGTCTAGTATGTGTTGTACTATCTGTGTAACTCTGATATTTGTTGTATACTATGTAATACTTATGTTATTAATATAATTTATTCGTTCCGCTGTTGAGATTCTTGTGTTGTTTCTTCTTTCTCTTCTTTCTTTTCTCTTTTCTATCCCTTTCTTTCTTAAGGATGATACGACTTTTTGTGGAAAAAAAGTCAGGTCGTCTCAGAACCACACATCATCACGCCTTGACTTGCCGACAACCCTTCCCTCTCCTCGTGCGCGCGAGCGCGCAGCTTCATCTGACGTGATTCAAGTCGACGACCTCCCCCTTGAATGCTCGCGAGCAACGTGAAACCCCAACGACACCGTGTCGTCGAAATCAAGTCGCGCCCCTTGGCGTAGAAGCGACGTTCCTCTCTTCTTCACGCGCGACTCAGAAATGCGATCGATTTCTTCAGACTCGCCCCTTTTTCGACTTCCCTTTTGAATGAAAGGGCTTCGACCATTAATATTTGCTTTTGAATCGAACTAAAATATGAAGTGGTTCCTACTTGATTTTGATTTTAAAGTGGACAGCCCCCTTTTTTTCTTTTTTCTTTTTCGCGTTCGATTTCGGTATGAAGACTAGAGAGGGAGATGAAGATTTAATATAAATTGGGGATGGCTTCTTGAGTACGAGTGTCCAATTATAAAAATATATTTGACTAGTTGACTTCCAATTTTTTTATTATATTATAAAACTTCCAAAATGTCTCGTTTAGCATAACTCGAAATCTCGAACTCCGAATCATACATGCTGCAAGGCGTTTATAAGGTTTTACCCGAATTCCGAACATAATGGAACGTGTTTCGGAGCCTAATTCAGTCATATGTGTAAGATAGCTTTTTGAATCGAGTTTAAATATCAAATTATTGATTTTAATTTCAACACTTTCTCACCCGTACGGACAAATGGTAACTCCAAACGCTACGGAAATTGAAATCCAATAATAATACAATATTACGGATCCAATAGGACTTGTTTTGTCAAATTCCGAGACTGTGCCTTTGAAGGCTATTTTTGAATATCGATTTAAACGATATATTTTCAAAACTGAACAAATCACCTTTAAATTCAATTTTAACACTTTTACTATCTTCAGTATTATCAATATAAATTTTACAAGCCTTCAAATTATTTTTAACAGGCTTAAAACTCCAGATTCAACTTTTTATCCAACTTCAAATTTTAGTTCAATAAATTCAAACGCCAAATTCAAACTGATATTTGAAATCCAAGTTAAACTATCTTGCAAATATTTAGAATTAATTAAATATTCCAATTTCAAATGTCTAAAAATTTCGGGTCGTCACATTTTAGGAGGCGGCCATAGCATGGCGCGGACAGGGTTTTGTTCAGAGCTTTACCCTGGCTATCTTATGGCGCATATAAAGGTTTACTCCATCCTCACTCTAGGTGGCGCCTTGACCTGACCAGTGGTACGACCAAAGGCTTGTCCAGTGCTTTAACCTAGCTATATTATGACGTGGTTAAAGGCTTACTCTGCCCTCCCTCTTGGAGGTGCTCTGCCTTGGCCATCTTGGTGTGGACAGAGGCTTTCTACTATCTTAGGTAGCATCCAAATATAAGGAGTATTTCACTCCCAACCATGTCTCCTTTTTGAAGAAAGATAAGCTTTATTCATTCATCTTTGGAAAATATGGCCTAAAATGTTCGGCATTCCATGTTCTCGAAATCATATTGTCATCTGGTCGGCACAATTTGTAAGCTTCCAAGGGGATTACTTTGCAAACGACTAATGGTCCTCCCCAATTTGGCCCCATGGGTCCATCTGTGGGGTTTTTGGTATTTGCCATCACTCTTCGGAGTACCAAATCTCCTTCGCGAAATGACCGATTCTCATTTTGTGTTGTAGTACCTTGAGATTTTTCTTTGATACTCAGCGATTCTTATGGCTGCTTCATCTCTTAATTCATGTATCAAATCTAAGGACTCTCTTTTCAGCTCTTGATTCATATCGAATGCATAGGAAATTCTTCAATGTAAGGTTATTTCAATCTCGATTGGTAACATCGCCTCACACCCATATGCTAAAGAGTAGGGAGTATATCCCATCGCTATTTTTGGTGGATGTTTGATAAGCCCATAACATAAGTGGCGGTTCTTCTACCCAATTTTCTTTTGCTTTGTTTAATCGCTTTTCCAAAATTGCCTTTATGGTTTTATTTGCAGCCTCAACTACCCCATTCGCTTTTGGATATGCGACGGATGAAAAGCTTCTAATGATTCCATTCTTGTGGTAAAAGCGAGAGAATCCTTCACACTCAAATTGTGTCCCATTATCAGAAATTATCTCTTGGGGAATTCCAAATCTGGTTATGTTATTTTTGATAACGAATCTGAGCACCTTCCCAGAAGTAATCTATGGAAGCGGTTACGCTTCAACCCATTTAGTGAAATAGTCTATGATGACTACATCATACTTTGCTCTTCCCTTTTAGATTAGCAATGGGCTAACTAACTCTATTCCCCATACGTCATGGGACATGGGATTGCAATTGGAGTCAATTGACTTGGGGGCAATCTGGGGTTCTTCGAGTATTTCTAACATTTTTTGCATCTTCTTACATACTCGATAGCTTGGCTTACCATATGAGGCCAATAAAATACTTGCCTCGTTATTTTCTTTGCTAATTTTGGTCCATCTGAGCGATCTTCATAGAATCCCTCGTGTGCTTCAGCCATTAATTTTACTCCATCATTCAGGCATATGCGTCTTAAATAGGGAAGAGCATATCCCTTCTTAAAGACGATTCCATCCATCATTATAAAGGTTGGAGCTTGTCTCCTAATTTTTCTTGCTTCACTTTGGTCAGATGGGAGTATTCCTTTAACAAGATATTCAATGATGGGTGTCATCCAGGCCTCATCATACATGTTACATGATCTTGGTTAGTCAATCCTTTCATCTGATATTTACCTATCAATTTTCTTCTCTCTTCCCCTTGTAATTTAGCTCGAGACTTGTCAAAGCTAACAGTTCTTTTCCCAGTTTGGATGCTTCCTCTCTACTACTTGGAATTTCCTAATATCCTACTGGAACAATACGTGTTTCCATGGCTCCCCTTGAGCTAGCTAGTTTTGCCAGGGAATATGCTTGTGAATTTTCCGCTCTTGGGACTTGGTGTATTGAAAAGTCTTCAAACAGAGCAAGCATTCTTAGTATCTTCTTCACGTATAAAGATAGCTTAGGGTCTTTTGTTTGATATATCTATTTTAATTGGTTCACCGTTAGCTAAGAATCACTAAAGATCTGAATTCGTGGAATCTTGAGTTCTAATGCCAAGGTCAATCCCACTGCCATAGATGCATATTCTGCCACATTGTTCATTATGGGGAATCCCAATTTCATGGCATAAGGTAAACGGTGTCCATCCGGTGTTATGATTACATATCCCGCATCGGCTCCTATTCGTTTGATGCACTATCAACAAATAATTACCACATAGGCCTTTGGTCTTTGACCATTTCCGATTGCTCCTTAATAAAATTAGTGCACTCATTAATGAAGTGTGCTAATGCTTGCCTTTTGACTGCGGCTCACGGCTGAAATTCTATGCCATATTGGCTGAGCTCAGTTCCCCATTTTACCAATCTTCCTAATGTTTCTGGTTTACTAAAGACTTTCTTAAGAGGGAAATTGGTCAACAACCTAATTTGATGTGCTTGAAAATATGCTCTAAGCTTTCGAGCTATGAGAATCAAGCAATAGGCTAACATTTCTATCACGGGGTATCGAACTTTTGCATCCTTCAATCATTTTCTCACATAATATACTGGAAGTTGAGCCCCACTTCCTTCTCTAATCAATACTGGGTGGACCGCATATTCTGAAACTGCCATATATAAGTATAAGATCTCCCTATTCTTGAGGCTAGAAAGTATCGGTGGCTTTTTCAAATGGCTTTTTAATTCTTGAAAAGCTTTTCTACAATCTTTCCCCTCATTCACAGTTCTTCTTTTTCTTGATTACTCAAAGAAGGGAATACACTTATTTGTAGCATTAGATATGAACCTACTTAGGACAACTACCCTTTCATTTAAACTCATCACCTCCTTGCTGGTTTTGGGTTTGGCCGTGTCCTTAATGGCTTGAATTTGATCTAGACTAGCTTCAATCCCTTGAGCACTTACAAGGTAGCCTGAAAACTATCTAGAATGGATTCCAAAATAGCACTTTTGTGGGTTCAATTTCATTTGATATTTCTGTAATATCCTAAACATCTCTTCCAAATCTTTAAGATGATTCTTAGTTTTACCAAACTTCACTAGCACATCGTCCACATAAACTTCCATATTTTTGCCAATTTTCTCCTTAAACATCCTGTTGACCAGTCTTTGATATGCTTCCCCTACATTTTTTAATCCAAATGGAATTGCCTTTAGTAATAAATTATCTACTCTATTATGAAGCTTGTATGTTCTTCATCCGGTTTGAACATTGGTAGTTGGTTGTACCCTAAATAGGCATCCGCAAGAGACAACAATTTGCACCCGCTTGTTGCATCTACTAACTGATCTATCCATGGTAACGAGAAACAATCTTTCGGACATGCTTTGTTCAAGTTCGTATAGTCAATGCAAGTTCTCCATTTTCCATTTGATTTCTTTGCCTGAACTGGATTTACTAACCACTTTGGGTAGTAAATTCTCGGATAAATCCATTCTCAAGGAGTCTGTTAACTTCCTCTTTCAAAGCATCCGACAGTACCTTGTCTAACTGTGTCTTTTTCTGTCTAATGGGGGTTGCTTTAGGATTGATGTTGAGTGCATGACACATGATCGTTGGATCAATCCCCACCATATCTGAATGTGACCAAGCAAATACATTCTTGTTAACTTTGAGAAATTGGATCAAATCCTTCTTCAAGTCACCATTCAAATCTTTTCCCACCTTGACCACTTTTATAGCATCATTCGATCTATATATGCTTCCTCAAGATCCTCTATAGGTTTTATCCTTTCCGTTTCACCTCGGCAATCGAATTCTATGATAATTGGGCTTTCTTCAATTGAGTTAGCATCAACTCTCTTCCTCTTTCCCCAAGAAGGAACGTATCTATACATACGTTTGTTGGATTTATTAATTTTAATCTTTGCTTCGAATGTTGGCTGGGAAAACCCATCAACCGAAGGCTGTAAAATGGTAGATGAATCAAAGTAAGTAGAATACTCCCTTTTATATTGGTCTAGAGTAGCAAAATACATTTCTCGGGAGCTGAACTGCTCCCCTCGGATGGTGCCTCATCCTCTTTTTGTCAAGAATTTCACCATGAGATATTTTGGGGAGACGAAGGCATTTATTTCATTAAGAGCTGGCCTGCCAAAGAAGGTGTTGTAGTAAGAGGGCTATTTGATAACCATAAAATTAGTCTCAAAGGTTCTTCAAGTTGGTGGCACCTCCATTTGCAAGAGAAGCATCACTTACTTACCGGAGTCGACCCTTTATTGTTGAATCCAAAGATGGGTTCCATGCTGGGCTCTAATTTTTCTTTGGGGATATTCATTTGGTCAAAGCCATGCTTGAAGATTACGTTGACCGCACTGCCCGTGTCAACCAGAATTTTGGAGATGATGGATAAGCCAATATAAGCGGTGATCATCAAAAGATCGTTATGCGGATGGTGAATCCTTTCTTCATCTCTTGGGGAGTGACAACAAGGTTTGGCATTTGAACACTGAGACGTGAATTCTTCGATGGGGGTTCTTCTTGGAAAGAGAAGATGCCTTCTTTAGCTTCCTTGATGTATCTGTTCTGGCCCATTTGTTGTTTCCCATCGGATGTGGCCCACCATGAATGATGTCAATTCTGTTTCATGGAGATCAAGCTCAGAGGGGCTTTATCTTCCAATATATTTATAGCATTGCCATGGTTTTTCTGTTGACCATCCCCTATCCATTAAGCTTTTTCCCGATCTAATAAATTCCTTCAAATGTCCCTTACGGATCAGTTTCCGAATGATTCAAGCTAGAACTCTGCACTCATCGTTTTTATGGTCGTTCGCCTTGTGATAAGCATGGTAATCTCCTCCCTTTCTTTGTTTAGGGTTATTCTTAGCCTTAAAGGAGGTTCAAAAGTTGACTCTTTCCTTGGCCACGGCATAAACGTAAGACAGTGGCTTGTTTAAAGCGATTGCGTTAGCAATGGGCTCTTCCCATCTTGTTCTTTTGTATCCTCGGTCTAGGCCAAATCCCCTTCTTTTTTGGGAATAGCTTTCCTCTTAGCGTAGTAAAGCTCATCCATCCGTATGAACTTGTTAGCCTAGAAATGGAAGTCTTGTAAATCTTTACACCCATTGACGAAGAGCTGCTTTCAGAATGGGGTATTTTCTATCAAGCCGAAATGAACTGCAAAAACTTTATCTCAATCATTCATGTCTTTGGCTTTTAGAGCTTCAGCGTTGAATCTCCTTAGATTATCTCCTAAGGATCCCCCCTGTCTTTTCTTTATGTTGGCCAATACTATATAGTTTATTGTGGGATCTTTGCAAATGCAAAACTAGGTGGAAAATTCATAAGAGAAGTGCTTCCATGAATATATGATTTTATCCCGATATTGTTTGTACCACTTTGTTATAGCTCCTTAGAGAGTGACCGGGAATAATCAGCATCTGATAGCTCCAGATGCATTGTACAAATCCATTTGGCTATTGAAAGCCATTAAATGATCGTCCGAGTCTATAACTCTGTGGTATTTCATTGTTGGGATCTTTGCATAAGGGGGGATGACTGTAGCCATGATCTCATCAGTAAAGGGAGACACTCTTTCATTATCATTAGAATTTTCATCCATAGTCCTCTTCCCTTTTGTGTTCATAGCATCCTTTATTGCCTTTTCAGCTGCATCTTTTAGATAAGCCTCAACATTACAGTAATTTTTCCGGTCTAGACAATACACTTTTGACGTTGAGCTTCCGGATTGTTCAAGCGACTTATCGTGAACTCTCCTTTAGTGGTTCCTTCTTCTTGAGGATGTTAAGTCTATTTTGCTTTTGTATACATTGGAGTTAACTTTTAATTTCCTCTTGGGTAAAACCACTGCATCACCCTTAGTTGGTTTTGGTGTCTTTAAAGATTTCTGAGATAGTGCCATTTTGAGAAACTCTTGCATCTCTTACACTTCCTGCTCCAAGTATTTGATCTTTGTAGTATTCTCATCTTGCTGAGCTAGTGACGAAGGTTGTCCTTGAAAAACCCCTTCTACATTAAAGGACGAAGCTACGTTCTCCTCAAGAGTGGTGGTGTGGATAACTCCTTCTTCAAACCGCTTAGTCGTTTAGATCTCATTTTTCCTATGCAGCTCAAATGAACCAAAATTAGTCTATAATATAGTGACAAGGGTGGAGGTTCAAGCCCTCCTTCTAGCACCAAAAATGTTAACAAGAAAACTTATCAGCATCCCCAAAGCTATACGGAAGGTAACCGAGTTCAAACGAAACCAAATTGTTGAGAATACCTCTTCCTTCGAAACCTACCTTTCAACCAGTTTGACTTAGTCGAAAGGGTTTAAGTAGTTCGCTCGAAAATATGGGCTAAGGAAGCAGCATCTCATTCGAAACCTTTCCTTTGAGTGGGACAAAAGCAACTATCTGTTTTGGCTTCTCATTCCTTTTGATCATGTTAGAAGGCTTGTTCTGTCCCTTTCGGCCTTTCGACAATGTCGAAATGAATGCGTATTTTATTAATATGACATAGCTGCTCTCGACTCCAGTGGTTTCTCTACTTTTATGGAGGAACCCCTTTGAAAGAGTTGCAGATGTAGCTGGGGGTAAACCCCTTTTCAAATGAATTCCTCTCTAATCGATCGTTAGCCAATTATAAGCCGGTACCCCCTTCGGAACACCCCTTTCGATCAGGTCGAGCGGGGTTTCATTCTTTCGAAAACTGGTCCAGTTTGTAATTGTCTAAGCTCCACTTCGTTTTTCATGTATAAGGTCGACTTGGATATCCCCTAGTTTCATAGATTCACCAATGTCGAAATCTCATCATCATTCTTATTTTCATGGTCCTATGTTGGTTTCGATGATGATGTGTTTCGACCGTGTATACTCAAGTTGATCCTATGCATTGCATTGACAAAAGGAAGTTAAGAGAATAGGTTAGAATCATGTGCAATGGATCATTAGACTAGCTAATGATCTAAATGGTCTTTCTCTTCATTAAAATCCTTAATGAACCAGCCATCTCTCTTTTATTAATAATCCAAAATGATTTACAATTAAGAGAGTTTTATCCCCAATTTTATTTAGGGTTTCTAGAAGATATAGTTGCAGCTAAGAAATTGGAGTAAAAGAAATTAATTTGGGATTCCAAAATTAGATCCCCAAAACTTGACCCCTTGGGTCTTATTTATAGATGCAGGTCGGCCCCTTTCGCACCTATGCCTTCGACTCGGTTGAAAGGACCCTTTTTTGTATGCTGCCTCATGCCTTTCGACTAGGTCGAAAGGCTCGTCTGCCTTCGATGCTGTCGAAGGGCATCTCTTTTAAGTCTTGATTCATCCTTGTGCTTCCATTTCCTTTCTCCAGACCTTTCGACTAAGTCAAAAGGGTCTTTTATCATCCTTTCGCCTTTGTTAAGCCTTGAGTATCTCTTCTTACTGGTTTCTCCATAACACTTTTCGACGTTGTCGAAAGGTCTTCAAATGCGCCTTTATCTTCATATTACCTTATTATCAACATAAGTGAGATAGGAGCCTTCGACTCTGTCGATAAGTTATCCACAAGGGCTTCGAAGATGTTGAAGTGCTATTGGTTTCGATGGTGTTGAGTTGCTTTCAAATGCATGCCTGTGGATTGAGGCGGGACCTTCCCCTAATGTTATTGGCTTCGACTGCCTCGTAAGGCTTGTGTATGCTATCGAAAGGGTTGTTATAAGGGCGAAAACTTTAGTTCTGAAAGGTTTGGCGTGCATATGGAAGACAAACATTCATTGCCTTCAAAAGGGGGTTCCGAAGCTGTCTATCTATGCCGGAAGGTCTTAAAGAGGCGGATAGATGGCTTTGCTGCCCGTTTTCCATCTTTTTCGGAGGCTCGTACGTGGTTTATCACTTGTGAGCGTACCTCTGGTAACGACTCATCCGAAAGCCATCCTAATGCCTTCAAAAACTTCATTCATAATTCTTATCGAAACCCACTTTAGTAGAAGCTGGTAACTTTTGTATCTTCTTTCATGCTTTTGTTCTTTGAGTGGATTTTATGGCTAACACGGGCCTATCCATCATCGTTCTCTTTCTTCAAATCCAACCAACGTACACCAAGTCCAACCACTTCATTCTGGAGTCTCCTCTACGTACACAGTTGCTAAAGTGGTTCTAATATTGACAAAGAGTATGCCAATAAGAGGCCCCAGTATCTTTAACAACCAAATATCATTTTACACACCGGTTGTTCTTTTACATTTCGAAAACGATTCATACTTGATATCAAAATATCATATTCGCTTCAAAATATCATTTCATTTTAAATATCATATTTACTTAAAATATATCAATTTCACTTGAAAATCATTTTCACTCCAATATCTCAATTTCACTTCCAAAACTGTTTTGAATTTTAACTTAGGTTATAACTTCATTTTTAACCACATTCATATTTAAATCTGTTGAATATGCGATTATATGATTTTTGTTTGATGATAATAAACATATATATATATATACTCGTGTAAATGTATTTGGTAATGTACTATTTTATTTTTCACAGATTAAATAAATATTTGCTGAATAAAAATAAATGACACAGAATTTGAATTCAAACAGAAATTTTATTCAAACAAATATTTATTACAATTTTGAATAGTACAAATTCAAGCTCTCGCTATTCACTATACAATTTCAATTACAATACAATTTCTGATTACATCACAATTCAATTTACATAAATTCCTCACTACATATCACTCGCACTCGTAGTTTATCTTCAACTTCATTCCAGTTAGAATCCAACATCTGAGCAATCTGCAAAAATATTCACTAACGCAGTAAAATTGAAAAAGAAATATTTTTGCAATATAAAATAAAATATGGATTTTGAAAATATTATTTGCTTCAGTTATTTGGGTTGTTCGTCATCATTTACATTTGAATTCATCATACACGAACAATGTGACATGCACAGTGTATCACTGTACATGCCACAAGGCCGTGCACACCGATATACACTTGATAATGTTATAGGGACAGGTGAGCAGAAGGTTAAACCCAAAATAAAAGGACGGGTTCAACTCAGGTGCAAATATAAATAAAATCTCGACACGAGCACAAGGTCAAACCCGAGCGTTTAAGCTAGATTCAACTCAATGTACAAATGATAATACAACAATGCCCAACTCAAATGAACACAGTGAAATGCACAAAGGCAGATCAACTGCACCAAGACCAGAATGTATACTCAAAGCAATGAAAGCTAGTAACTCATCATAATCAAATTGCAATTTCAAACCAGTCTCAACCACTTCAGCAAAACTCATATATGCAGCCTCGACCAAAAATCAAAATAAACCAAACTCAAAGAAACAAGACTCAACATGTATATGAATGGTCAGGCAATATGCATCAGGTTAGAACATACGAGCAGTAGCCTTAACAAGCAAAGACCACAAAGCCAAGCATGATACAGGCATAAACACAGGAATACATGTATGCAGCAGAGTCAAGTCAAAGCCGTGGGTTATCAACAAAATAATACAACATGATTATCAAAGTGTATATATAGTGAAGCAACCAGAGTATCACAAATACATAAACAATAGTAACACATGATGCAAGAACCAAAATGGAACTGGATTCAAAACTATCCAGACTAAATATAATGTCACTGAAACAAAGAATGGCCAAAACCAAGGCAAAAATGTGTACAGACTTCAAGCCATGCACAGGTCAGGGAAGCAACCAATACACAGGGGATATATGAAGTACACAAGTACAACAATAACAGCTGTATACAGGTACAGGCCGCAACAAAATGCACAAAGCTGCTACAGGTGAAAGTACGAACTAACCAGACAAGCATCAACCACTGCAACAAAATTCCACTGAGAATATAGCAAGTTTGAAGATAATGATATACAGGTCAGTAGAAACCAAAACAGTAATGTTCAGGGATGAACACAAATGAACCATTAACAAAGTCAAAGAAATCAATATCGAACAAATTCTTACAGGCAATAGCAAATCGATTTTATCAAGGCCAAGGTCAATGCAAAGCAAAACCGAAGTCATAGTGAAATCGCCACAGTCATGTCAATGAACAAGTCAACCAGAACAAACATGAAATCAAAACATGGCCGAAGTCAAAGGAAATCAACACCGTGATGACCACGATATCAATTCAAAACCATGTCAATCAAGTAACACGAAATTATACGAATTTGATTAAGTCAGTAAAATCATCAACATCAAAAATTAATCAAACGGCCGAGCAAATTATTTGACAAATTCAAATATATTTGTACGAACGAAAATCAAAGGTTACAAACCCTATATAAACAAATCATCATCGGCAAATTAAAGCATCGAGTTCAAGCAAGCATCAAACCAGAAAAGAGAAGGAATAAATAACATACCAGCATCAACCTCGAACTCAATCGATTTCAAAGAGCCGTGAGCAATTCAGAGAAACAAGCGATCGACAAGGCAAAAGACGTGATACATCTTCCATTCGATCGAGCAACCAAAGTCGGCATCGTTGAAATTAAAAAGCCCTAATTTAGATCGAACAAAGGAAACAATAGAGCCGCCATTATCACAAAGGAACGGGCCAAAGAAAATAAAAGAGGAAATAGGGTCGGCCTTTATTTTTAAATATTGGGTTTAAAGTTATTAATAAGGCTCTAGTTAAATTAGGGTTTAATTTTGTTTTTAAATTGTTTTTAATTTGTAATTTTCTTTTTAAACCATTGTATTTACTAGTCGTGTGACTAGGGGACAAACTACGTGACGTAGTTTGAGAATTCGCAACTCAGTGGTTGAGTTGTGGCAGGATTTTGAGTATAGAGTTAGGTTTAGTCGATAGCGGGTGTCGTGAGTTTACGTGTGTAAGCGTCTGACTATCTAATTCCTAGTAGAAACCTTGGGGGCAGCACGTAGGCAAGGTTTTTCCGAAGCTGGGTAAATTCTGTGTCGTTCTATTTCTGCATTTTATTATTCTGCTACTTTTTCTATGCTGCTATTATTCTGTGATCTGTGTTGAAATAATTTTATAAGCTTCCGTAATTAATTTTTATAATCACCCTATTCACCCCCCTCCCCCTTTAGGGTAAAATCGATCCTACAAGTGGTATTAAAGCTAGGAATTTTTAAAATGGCTTCTTTTAATACTGCTTTTGCTGAGGGTCAATCCATAGCTAGACCACCAATGTTCAATGGTGAATATGCTTACTGGAAAAACAGGATGGAAATTTTTCTAAAATCCATTGACGCTTGGAATATTGTTGAGACAGGTTATGAGCACCAACTATAACTGTAGATAATCAGGAAATAGAGAAACCAAAGGATCAATGGACAGAACTAGAAAATAAATTACAAAATACTAATGCTAAAGCTATGAATTCTATTATCTGTTCATTGGATCAATTTGAATTTAATCGTGTCTCACATTGTCTAACTGCGCGGGAAATATGGCACACACTAGAAGTGACTCACGAAGGAACATCTCAAGTCAAAGAATCTCGCGTTGCCATGCTAAGCAGCGAATACGAGAATTTCATAGTGGCAAAGGAAGAAAATGTCAAAGAGATGTATGGAAGACTTTCCAATATCGTATACAAATCAAAAGCTCTCGGAAAATCGTACACGGTATTGGAAATAGTTCGAAAAATCCTCAAAGTCCTTCCGTGAAGATTTGAATCAAAAGTGACTGCCATTCAAGAATCAAAAGATTTAAAACAGATGAAAATTGAAGAACCCATTGGTAATCTCACCACTTATGAGCTAGAAATAAAATTCAAGGAAGAGCGTGAAGGAAGTGACACTCGAAAGAAATCAATAGCGCTCAAAGAAACAACCGAAAGTGATGATGATAACGATGATGATAATGGAGCAGCAGAGCTGGCACTACTAATAAAGAAATTCAAAAGGTAGAATCATAAATACGGAAATCTAGCTCGAAATCAAGAATTGAAAAGCAGAATAGGCAAAGCACTTGACTACTCAGAAGAACAGGAGATCATCTGTCATAAGTGCAACCAACCCGGACACATCAAGCCCAATTGTCCTCGAAATCGACGCGACTTTAGAAAGAAACATAAAAAGAAAAGTTTTGCAGCCACTTGGGATGAAATGGATGAGGATGATAAAAGCACTGGCAGTGAGAGCGAAAAAGCAGATTTGTGCCTTCGAGGTGATATAACTGACAGTGATGATGATGAGCCAAGCGAGGTATCAAAACTTACTCATTCAAAGTTGCTTATATATTTTCATGAAGTAAATGGCTGTTTTGAACGACTTAGGGAAAGATACACTAAACTTGAATCCCAAAAAGATACTTTGATAGAATTAAATGATCAACTTGACCAATTAGTTAAAAACTATCAACGTAGGATCCCTAAGTGTAATAAGTGTCCAATATTCGAAGAAGAAATTAAAAAAATCAGAAATTAATATAAAATCACATGAAAATGATATTCTGATTTTAAACGAGAGTGAAAATACTAGAAGAGAGAATTCTATTAAAAAGTGCACACAATTGTTAAACGAAAATGAATCTCTCAAAACACAAGTCCAATAATTGTCAACGACTTTAGATAAATTTTCAAAAAGTGAAAAATCATTGAATATGCTATTGGGAAAGCAAACTGTTAATACAGTTAAACAAGGACTTGGATATAATCAATCGAAAATTGTTGAAAGCAATATTAATCAAGTTAATTCTATGTGCACAATTTGTGGAAAATTTGGACACAATCAAAATAATTGTTGGTATAGACCCAAACATGTGAAACTATACCGATTTGGGTTCCAAAATGCACAAATATAAAATCTCTCAAAGTTAAACAAATTTGGGTGCCAAAGGGAACAATTATAAATAGTTTTGGGTCTCCACAAAATTATTTTTCTAAATATTCCGCCACTAACAACCATGGACCTATAAAAACAAATAGGTCACATAAATCTTTTTCCATGTAGGTGTGGTGGCAGGCTAAGGAACAACAACAGTGGTCTCTGGATTCCTGTTCCAGAAACACAACGGGAGACAAAGCAAAGTTCCTTAGCCTAGTATAAAGGTGACAGAATCACAATGGACAACAACGAAAAATATTGTAAAGGTAAAACAGGTAATGGTATATTTATTTGAACGATATATTGAATGTGATAATTTGCACCATATTCTGAATTAAAATCAGCCAATATTGAAATGATGAAAAGATGATGATTTTGATTCTGACTTATGCAAAATTGTTGGCCAATTATATTCTTATGTCAAAAACACTATAAAATTCTCTAGATTCTTTGAATTACTTCATATATATGAGTTTGGATTAAACATAGTGTTTTTGTTGGATGATAATACATTTGGTTATAATAAGGCTAACTATATATTCACAATTTCTTTTGACACGGCTTCAATTAAAATCCTAAAGAATTTCATCTAAAAATTGTAAAAAGGATTTTAAGAAATTTTTGAAACTTCAAGAAACTATTTGGAATAATAATGATGTTTTAATGACTGATGATTATTCATGAATATAGTTGTTTATCCTATGGCTTCTAAGATTAACACTATTATAATAATGATGTTTTAATGACTGATGATTATTCATGAATATAGTTGTTTATCCTATGGCTTCTAAGATTAACACTATGATATTTGTTTGATTGTTAACATGGCTTCATTTCATATTCAAGAGAATTTCATTTAAAAGTTGTTAAAAATGATTCTGAGATAGTTTGTTGAAATTTCACAATCTAGTCTATGTCATTCAATGAGTGATAATTGAGTGAAAGTAAAATTCAGATGCAGATTACACTGGTAATCTAGTTGATAGAAAAATTACTAGTGGAACGTGATTTATTTTGAGACTTTCATTAACTGCATCGTTTTTTAAAGAAAATATCTGCATAATTCTCACTTGAAATAATTTTTCAAATAGCAGAAAATTTTCTTATAAAACCCCTTCTAGAAAATCATTTTTGACCTTGTTTTTCTGATTGGTCATTTTTTAGAAAAATTGATTTATAATTATTTTTGAATTTGATTTTAAATGACTATTTTGACTAATCTGACTCTCTAATAATTATCGAAAAGATAAATAGTGATTGAAAAAGTGATGCGTGTTAATATTAATCATATATTATGACTCGAGACGGTATGATTAGTAAATTTATTTAGAAATTAACAAGAGTTATAAAACTTTTTGTTGGTAAAAATTCCATGACCATCTCTATGTCTATCATATTTCTAACGACCATCATTCATCAAAATTCTATATAGTTTGTCGATATGTGGTACTTTAAACAGGAATCATTCGTTTTTCATTTTACATTTTTTTAAATAATAGAAAAAAATTATGTAGTAATAAATAAATAAATAAATACCAAAGTATCCACTCTCGTTTAAAAGTCCTCACGGTTATGCATGGGTGAATTACTTGGAATTTGTTATGTGCTTCCATGCTCATTAAAAAGTCCTCACGGTTATGCATGTATGGAACGCAATCAAAAGTTGATTTTTAAAAATAAACGAGTTGATTCTAATCCCATTTAAAAGTCCTCACGGTTATGCGTGGTTAGAAGATACTTGAATTCATTTTTTTAAATAAAATTGGAATACTACTAATCTCATTTAAAAGTCCTAACGGTTATGCATGGTTAGTAGATATTCAAATTCCTGATATAAATATACCACAAATAGACACAACTGTATGGTTTTATATGATGACATCATTCCCATCGTTCTAAATGTGGAATATGCGCCTAACAAAGTATTTATGATTTTTGTTTGATTTTTTATTGAAATTTAATATTTATATTCAATTGAGTTTTAATGTTGGATTAATATCGATCACTTTATCTCTACTTTCTCTAACACTATTATTCTTTTGCTGATAACAAAAGGGGGAGAGAAAAGTTAAGATTTTGTCAAATAAAATCAAGCAAAGGTCAAATAATTTTCTATTTGCATCTAGGCTCATTTGCATTTGTATGCATATATGTAGGGGGAGCTTTGTGTAGAGAGGAAACATTTAAATAGGGGGAGCAATTAGAGTATATCTATGATCAAATACATTTAACATATTCAAAATCTTAAATATATGTTTGTTATCAACATAAGGGGGATATTGTTGAATATGCGATTATATGATTTTTGTTTGATGATAATAAACATATATATATACACATTCGTGTAAATGTATTTGGTAATGTACTATTTTATTTTTCACAGATTAAATAAATATTTGCTGAATAAAAATAAATAACACAGAATTTGAATTCAAACAGAAATTTTATTCAAACAAATATTTATTATAATTTTGAATAGTACAAATTCAAGCTCTCACTATTCACTATACAATTTCAATTACAATACAATTTCTGATTACATCACAATTCAATTTACATAAATTCCTCACTACATATCACTCACACTCGTAGTTTATCTTCAACTTCATTCCAGTTAGAATCCAGCATCTGAGCAATCTGCAAAAATATTCACTAACGCAGTAAAATTGAAAAAGAAATATTTTTGTAATATAAAATAAAATATGGATTTTGAAAATATTATTTGCCTCAGTTATTTGGGTTGTTCGTCATCATTTACATTTGAATTCATCATACACGAACAATGTGACATGCACAGTGTATCATTGTACATGCCACAAGGCTGTGCACACCGATATACACTAGATAATGTTACAGGGACAGGTGAGCACAAGGTCAAACCCAAAATAAAAGGACCGGGTCAACTCAGGTTCAAATATAAATAAAATCTCGACACGAGCACAAGGTCAAACTCGAGCGTTTAAGCTGGATTCAACTCAATGTACAAATCATAATACAACAATGCCCAACTCAAATGAACACGGTGAAATGCACAAAGGCATAGCAACTGCACCAAGACCAGAATGTATACTCAAAGCAATGCAAGCTAGCAACTCATCATAATCAAACTGCAATTTCAAACTAGTCTCAACCACTTCAGCAAAACTCATATATGCAGCCTCGACCAAAAATCAAAATAAACCAAACTCAAAGAAACAAGACTCAACATGTATATGAATGGTCAGGCAATATGCATCAGGTTAGAGCATACGAGCAGCAGCCTTAACAAGCAAAGACCACAAAGCCAAGCATGATACAGGCATGAACACAGGAATACATGTATGCAGCAGAGTCAAGTCAAAGCCGTGGGTTATCAACAAAATAAAACAACATGATTATCAAAGTGTATACATAGTGAAGCAACCAGAGTATCACAAATACATAAACAATAGTAACACATGATGCAAGAACCAAAATGGAACTGGACTCAAAACTATCCAGACTAAATATAATGTCACTGAAACAAAGAATGGCCAAAACCAAGGCAAAAATGTGTACAGACTTCAAGCCATGCACAGGTCAGGGAAGCAACCAATATACAGGGGATATATGAAGTACACAAGTACAACAATAACAGCAGCATACAAGTACAGGCCGCAACAAAATGCACAAAGCTGCTGCAGGTGAAAGTACGAACTAACTAGACAAGCATCAACCACTGCAACAAAATTCCACTAAGAATATAGCAAGTTTGAAGATAATGATATACAGGTCAGTAGAAACCAAAAGAGTAATGTTCAGGGATGAACACAGATGAACCATTAACAAAGTCAAAGAAATCAATATTGAACAAATTCTTACAGGCAATAGCAAATCGATTTTATCAAGGCCAAGGTTAATGCAAAGCAAAACCGAAGTCACAACGAAATCGCCATAGTCATGTCAATGAATAAGTCAACCAGAACAAACACGAAATCAAAACATGGCCGAAGTCAAAGGAAATCAACACCGTGATGACCACGATATCAATTCAAAACCGTGTCAACCAAGTAACATGAAATTATATGAATTTGATTAAGTCAGTAAAATCATCAACATAAAAAATTAATCGAATGGCCGAGCAAATTATTTGACAAATTCAAATATATTTGTACGAACGAAAATCAAGGGTTATAAACCCTATATAAACAAATCTTCATCGGCAAATTAAAGCATCGAGTTCAAGCAAGCATCAAACCAGAAAAGAGAAGGAATAAATAACATACCAGCATCAACCTCGAACTCGATCAATTTCAAAGAGCCGTGAGCAATTCAGAGAAACAAGCGATCGACAAGGCAAAAGACGTGATAAATCTTCCATTCGATCGAGCAACCAAAGTCGGCATCGTTGAAATTAAAAAGCCCTAATTTAGATCGAACAAAGGAAACAACAGGGCCGCCATTATCACAAAGGAACGGGCCAAAGAAAATAAAAGAGGAAATAAGGCCGACCTTTATTTTTAAATATTGGGTTTAAAGTTATTAATAAGGCTCTAGTTAAATTAGGGTTTAATTTTGTTTTTAAATTGTTCTTAATTTGTAATTTTATTTTTAAACCGTTGTATTTACTAGTCATGTGACTAGGGGACAAACTATGTGGTGTAGTTTGAGAATTCGCAACTCAGTGGTTGAGTTGTGGTAGGGTTTTGAGCGTAGAGTTAGGTTTAGTCGATAGCGGGTGTCGCGAGTTTACGTGTGTAAGCGTCTGACTATCTAATTTCTAGTAGAAATCTTGGGGGCAGCACGTAGGCAGGGTTTTGTCGAAGCTGGGTAAATTCTGTGTCGTTCTATTTCTGCATTTTATTATTCTGCTACTTTTTCTGTGCTGCTATTATTCTATGATCTGTGTTGAAATAATTTTATAAGCTTCCGCAATTAATTTTTATAATCACCATATCCACCACCCCCCTCTAGGGTGAAATCGATCCTACAAAATCAACGATTTTAAATATAACAGTTCCAACTTTGACCAGTTTGAATTTTCAAAAATAGTTAAAATAGTTTTAAATAGCTAAAAAAAATTAAAATAGTTTGATAAAATGCTTTAGATATTAATAATGGTTTATATAGGAAAATAGTTTGGAAGATCGAAATAATTTGAATATTTAAAAAGATAGATTTTTAAATGGTTTATTAAAACAATTAATTTTTTAAATAGTTTCAACTCAAACTATCTCTTCCCAATTCAACAAATCTGGACCTAGGTCCAAATTTCCATCAGATTCATACAATTTCAAATCTTTCAATTTAAAATCATCTTCAGCCTCAATTCAGTTTAAATCCATTCAATTTCGATTTCAATTCGAATTAACTTCAATTTCAATTCTAATTTACTTCAATTTCAATTCGAATTTACTTCAATTTCAATTCAAATTAATTTCAATTTCGAAACATTCATTTTAACTTCAAATTCATGATTCGATTTAATGGTTTAATTTTCAATTCAATTCTCAATTTTAAACCATTTCAAAATTTTAAGTACAATTTCAATTTACTAATTTAAATCACTTAAATCAAATTTAAACTTCAATATTCAATTTAAGGTTCAAATCTTTAAAATAATTCAATTTCGATAATTCAAGTCATATTTCAATCATGACTTCAAATCCAAAATAAATTCTTTAAAATAATTTCTTTTAACCAAATTTAATTTCAACATTTCAAACTCAAATTCGAAACTAATTCAATCTTCATAAATTCGATTTTTATTTCTTTAAAATAAAATCATTTAAGTAGATTCAAATTCCAGAATTTAAAACCATTTAATTTAGCCAATCCGATGATAATATTTTATTCTATGGCCAAGCGATCATTTATTTCAGTTTTAATTTCAGGGATGGATATATATCATTTCAATCCAAATCAAAGTGTCATAGGCATATATCATTCCAACCTATTTCTTAATTTATTCGAATATGATTCCGATAACAGTTTGTATGATGTCAATAATATACATGGTGATAATAGGAATATATAAAAATAAATAAACATCTAAATCATCCAAAATATCGACCAATAATATCCATCACAATCAACATTCCAAAACCGTTACAATTACCCAGTTATCAATAACTGAGAATTTAACTGGCAGTTTAATTCCAATTTTAATTTAACTGTCAACTTTAACTTTCCACAATCAATTCAGATGTCAATTTAGATGTCATTTTAAATTACCAAATAACAGTCAATTAAATTAAATTACTTTATGATATCAATTTAACAAACATAAAAATATTTTTAGTACTTGTGAGCAGTTTAAAACTCACCTTTATTTGGAATTGAAAAAAATTCAATTTCAAAAAAATTCCAGTTCGATTCCATGTCGTAGATGACGTCGATACGAATCCAATGCAACTCGTTTCACTCGAATCGAACCTCATATAGGAATGTTATGCAATTTATTAATATTCCATATAAATAAAATTTAGTGGAAATTAGCCACAAGGGCCTCTTTAGCAAGTGCAATTAATTTCTAGGACACACAACTGAAATAATTACTTGTGAGGACAAAATTCAAAATAATTAGTTTCTAAGGCCTAAAAACCTATGAGATTATGTCCTTGAAAGTAATTGGACTATTAACTTTGTCCTTGAAAGTAATTATTCTGGTAACTTTGGCCTTGAAATTAATTTCTGTGGATGTGTGTCCTAGAAACTAATTGGATTACAAAGTTTGTTCTTTTAGTGAAATGTCCCTAAAGTTTAATTAACACTTAATAATAAAATTAATAAACACTAACCCTTGTTCCTCGTTCTAGGCTCGTTCTTCCCAGTCGCTTACATCTCTACCTTATCTCCTTTTTTTATACATCGCGCCTGTAGCCGCCGCGCCGAACTTCTGCCCTGGCACCAACCTGACCCCTACACGTGCCTCCACCACAAGCGCCTTTGACAGCGCGTGAAATGATGCACGCAAAACCCAAACCAAGTCGCTTGAACGCGAGAAAAAATCGACCACCACGCCGCACCATTCGACGATCCGACCGTCTATCTTGTAGAGCTCACCATGCTCTACATCTTTTCTTTTGGAATCGTTCGATTTCGATGAGTGGATTGAGAGAAATCAACGGGAGAACGATGATGAATTTCGGCCATTAATTGCGTATGAAGCAGCGCTGAATGAAAATGGTTATGGTTTGATTAAATAAGATAAAGGATGACCTATTACATAAATATCCGACAATATTCACACATAAATTTTCCGAACTCTAAACGAAGTGTGCCACCTGGCATTCTATATGTTATACCCTCATTACGAACACAATGGAACTAGTCTCGGGAGCCAATTCCATCATATTTAGAAGATAGCTTTTTAAAATCGAATTATTTTAACTAAAGTTTTGAAAATAAATCCCACGCATTTCAAGTTCGCACGAACAAATGATAAGTTCGATCGCTACGAAACCTTAAATCCTACAATAATTCACTATTACAGATCTGATGAAACTAGTTTCGTTGAAATCCGAGATAGTGCCTAAAAGACTATTTTTACACGTTAATTGAAACAATAACTTCCAAAATCAATTTAATCACTTTTAAATTCAATTTTAACAGTTAACAATTTTCATTCTTGTTTAAATAAAATTCAAATTGACCTTTGACATCATTTTTTCATTCAAGATTCAATTATTTAAACAATTTTCAATATTAAATTTAAACAATTTAAATATCCAACAAATCACCATATTTTAAATATAAGTTATTTAGCTTATAAAATCTATCTTTTTAAAACAAATTCAAATAATAAAACAACAACTATGCTTAGTTCCACTTCTTTATTAAAAGTACTCCAATAATCCAATTTGGATGAATTCCAATATTAGAATTTCAATAAATCACAATATTAGATTTCAAGTGAATTTTAGTTATCAATAATTATTTTATTTTCATCTAAATAATTCAACATTTATTATTCAATTCTAGCTATTTATTATAAACACGTGCAATACATAAAATTACATTCCAACACTTGTTATTGCCTAAAATTTCGAAATTGGTTATTTCAAAATTTTATTCAAGTTCATGTTAATTAAATTACATAAATAAAACATTTTTATTATTTCCAACCATTTTTATTCAATAATCATATAAAATTCAATAATTTAAAATAGTTAAAAATACGGATCGTTACAATCTCCCCCACTCAAAACTTTTCATCCTCAAAAAGGGTTAAGTAAGGAATCTAACATTCGATATATTTTACTCAAAATAATCAACATATATAAAACATTAAAATCTTATTTTGGCAAAACCTTGATTACGCTTCCACTACGCCACTCTGATATCGGCTTTATTGAAATTACAACTTATTTATAAAAACAAGTTATAAAATTTTAAAATCTCAAAAAAAAATTCTAACATCTGGATATATGGAAAATTTCGGCAGTGTCTCCTTTGCACGGCTCGATTGTAAAAATTTACAACACAGATATATATATATCACAAATATACCAAATATACATCTCATCTCAATGATGAGGCATCCCATAGGGAAAATATAAAAGTGCGATATGTAATCTGAGATACGTACCTTATTATTAATAATATGAGCGAGTTCGCTCATATTAAGCAAGCAAAAGCAAATCAAATCTACGTGTACGTCCGAATGGTCTTCGTATGTACCTATCTCAACACAAATTAGAATATTAGTTGCATATAAAAGATATAGAAACATATATGAGTTTAATAGAACCATATAGCATGAATTCTGAATCCAAATCATAAGCACAAGTACTAATACACAACCATAACAATCATATGCAACCAAAATAGTAATACCAATGATTTATAACAAAAGAACCCATTCAACAATTAACATACATCTAAGTATTCATAACGATCATGATTTTACATTTCTAATGTCAAAATTTAATTTATACGCTATCATTCTTATTAACATTCATTCTTTATTAATATTTAATTAGTTTACTTTCAATTTATTTACATCTATTTCATTTACATTCAATTTATCCAAATTTCAATTATTTCACTTTTTGTTTAACACATTTCATATCAAATCATTTATGGATCATTTTATAAAATTATTTCGTTTAATCTTATTTAAGTTAAATTTTATTCCATTATCACTTAGTATATTCACTTTAATACTAATATCATTTATGATTCATAAAACCATTTAAGTTTATTCTAAACAGTTTACAAAACGCAACTCACGTTTATTATTACTTCATAATTTAAGTTCATTTAATCCATCGATTCACTTCATTAGTTCATTTCATTAATTCATATCATTAACTTTACTTAAGTAAATTTATATTATAACTCAAGTTCGTATTAATACATTTTCTCTTTTTATCACAATCAATTTCATTCAACTTTTTCTTAAGTTAACTTTCATCTTATAATTCACTTTGTTAACTTATTTCATTAGTTGATTCTATTCAATTTGATTTAAGTAAAGTCTCATTTCATAATTCAAATTTCAACTCTCTTACTTCATTAATCATTGCTTAAGTTTATAATCATTTTATACCTATGTATCTTCTTTTACATAATATTATTCAAATTATAATTATCTAAGAAAGTTACAACTAAATCTTAAAACATCCTTTGCAAATTTATTTTTTATTTTACAAACAATTTACAAAGATATGGTTTATTTTATTATTTGTTTACCTTCCCTTAAGTTCATATCTAAATAGCATTTCTTTTTACTACTCAAATTGTTCATTTAACATTTCTTAGAATATTAACTAAGTGTATATATAACAATTTAATTTTAAAAAAAATTCATTAAACATTTCTTTAAACACAATTTTAATTTGAACATTTTTATTACTTAAGTTCAAACTTGTATAATATTCTATTACATATTCATATTTAACATTTCAACTTTTTAAACATTTCTGGTAAGTTTTGTATATGTTTTTAGAATGTAACTAAGTGTTATACAAATATATCTTATTCATTTTAGTTAACAAGAATGTTCAATAACACATGTTTAAATTTCCATCATCTTTGAATTCAAGAGTTAAAATTTAACTTCTCATATTTCATTTAATCACTTAGCTTCAATTTCTTATTTCTCATTTTAGAAGTTTCCAACTATATAAAAAAATTCACTTTATTTATACAGTTGAAAATCATTGATTAACAGTAACTTAAAAATTCAAATATCGGATTCAATTCAAATCATTTGAAATAATATATATACTCGTATCTTTTATACATATCAAATCATATTGAGAAATTTTAAATCAAATTCTGTTTATCAAACCAAACCAAAGCTACTAAGTGGCCTTCCCTATTTTGAGACTCGAAAATGAATGTCGATGATGCGGCCGTCGTCATCGAAATTATTTTCCAACGACAGAAGAGGGGAGTATATGACTTATTTCCTTTTAATTTCTTTTGAAACGTTTCTATTCGTAAATATTTTAAATAATACTGATATTATTTTACAATCGTAGAAAACAATTTCAAAAGCACCGGAATTTAAGTTCTCAAATTCTCAGCTTTTAAATCCTTTCTATTTATAAGCTATATTATATATATACTTATACAATCCCATTACCTTGTTATGAAAACATTTCATTAATTTACATCTTTGTTATTTCAAATAATTCTTACTGTAATTAGATTTCAATTCAATTTAATTATCGAATGCTTTATGAAATAGAGTTCGCAAAGTATTCGTTTTTAGTTTAATTCAACCAATAATCGATGATAACTAAATATTTTCATCTCCTAAGAACTGACATTCATTGATAATCATACAGGTTTATGAAAATTATCATTTTATATAATTTAGGTAAATTTATTCCATTTACCTCATTTTTAAACAATATTATGCCGACTAGTCTCGTTTTAGTGTATAGAAACCCTTATAGATAACATGACGTCCCACGCACCGAACAGAATTCATAAGCAACTCAGTAGATAAGTAAACATAATATAAAACATTTTATAACACTAAAAAGTATGCGCTCTCATATATATACACACACACAAATACACTCAAACAAACTCATTCTAGGGTATTGCTACCCTATCTCTAATGAGTCAAACCCCACAAAGCTAAGATTATCACTAAACGAAAGCTCTGATACCAACTGTGATGACCCGCATTTTGGAAGGTTTAAATCAACAATAATCTACACATGTCCAACTTAAACAATCCAAAATATAGATAATCAATGGGGTTAATTAAGAAAAATAAGAATAGAAGAAAACAAATACAAAATCTCGCAGTGGAATGACAAAATATAATAGTCAAATAAATAGCTCAAGAAGCCGTTTATACTATACATTTGATTATAATTTTTACAAACCTATTAGAGTTGTAAATACAATAGAATAATAGAATAATGCAGCGGAACAAACAATCTGGTGAAATAATACTAGTAATAATTGTATATTAATCTTTGTCTTCGTCCTCTAGAGAAAAATCTTCAATACGCTGAAAACTTAGGGTTGACCCAAGCGTAATGAAAAGACAAAACACTCGAGTCAGGACTAAAACATTCTTATGTGAGTCAAATCAATATCACATATAATAGAAGTGTAATAACATCAGAGATGTTTACGGGTTTCACATCTCATATCCAGTGTATAACGTACATGCAATAACTCAAGGGATGTTACGGGATTGTCCATCTCCTAAGGATCCGTCAAAATATTTATATGTAATAGAATACGCTATATATGTAATGTCTAATCAGTAAAATAAATATTTTTCTTAGCTTTAAGGCTTTACATTAATCCTCTTTAACGTATTTTTATGCATTGTCGTACAGTTTGCATATAACGCCCCGGTAGCACGTTGGGGGATAGGGATGCGCTGTGATACGACAACATTAAATAACAATCGTAGTGGTCTCATATATGAATAAAAGCATGACGAGGCACGTGAGGCAATGCCCAAGGTAGGATACTACTAATTATGGTCGTAAGGCTGGTGGTAATGCATCATAGCCAAGACCGTCCACCACGTCCATCCTCCCATATCGAGTCAAAGGGAGGTTATCCCAAATCAAGGTGCACCGATCGAAACCAACATCAAAAGTTATAGCATGTACCAAGTCCAAGAAGAAAGTTGAAGAACGGATGTCCGCTAAGGCTAGCTAGCCCACTTGGCCCTGTCAAGCCGTCATGTTTTAGTCATTTCAAATTGGCACAAGTGTCGGGTCTATCTATCATCGTTCTCTTTCTTGAAATACATCAAACGTATACCAAATTCAACCACTTCATTATGGAGTCTCCTCCATGTACATAGTGTCGGGTCTATCCATCTTCAGCTCCCCTCCGTGAATCCCATAACATCAAAGCCAACTTAGAAAAATACTCGGTCTGACCTGAGCATTATAAATAAATAACACCCGGATCAGTTCAAAAATACGAACGTGAAATATCTCGAATAATGAAGACCGTATAAAAGTTCTATGAGACCACATCGCTAATGCGGAATGGGTTTTTACCTTATAAGAATAACCTCCATACTGGAAAGACCAGAAATAAATATCAAGAAAACAAATCCAACTATGAATGAGCATAAATAATATTAAACCAGATTTGAAAGAATGGAAATAAACCGAGTAAAATCCAAACTGGACAGAATGGATAGAATAAGGAAAACAGTCCAACTTGATAAAATGGATTAAATAAGATAACCGTCCAACTTGATAGAATGGACTAAATAAGGTAATAGTCCAACTTGATAGAATGGACTAAATAAATACTTAAACGTCGTGGTGAGGAGTTGGCTCCACTCATGGCAATTTAAAGCTAAAATAGTTCAGGGTTTTCGAATCAAATAAGGAAAGAATTTTTTTCAACAAATGACTAGGAAGGTGCACCCCCTTGAAGTATACCTATAATAATATACTTTTGAGAAGCTCATTTACTCTGTGACACTTCTCGGACAATACCAAGCCAGACCCCGCCAAATCTTATCGAGTATGCGAATATTTCCACATCTAAGTGCATAACCGAATCCAAACTAGATGAGATGTGAAAATACACTAATGGGAGCAACGCCACATGGCTTGGCTTCCTCTCATGCTTTTGGTTTAGTCATTTTCGAAAAAAGATAGCAACACTCAATGAAGCAATAAATCATCTTAGATTGATGATAATAAAGTAGTTGAAGTAACCGATAGCTGAGATACCAACTACCGAGGATATAAAACTATCGTTTATGGAAACTAAGTCTTGTATACTTATCACTCATTGAATTCAAACATGTATTTTTTCTTGGTTAACAATAATAGTGGGCAAGTCAAAGTAGTGTTACCTCAAATCATGTCCAACGATTATTCTTAACTTTTGAAATAATGACAAGTTTACTTCTTCGATGTTTAGTGCTAATTATACAAATAAATCGTTTCCATACAAGAGATTCGCTTTGTGAAAATAAATTATCTTCATAAACGAATCAAACTTTTATTTTTAAAAATGAACTGAACTTGTGCTTGATTTCCATATTGGTAAAACACTTTTAGAATTAATTCCTGGTTGTTAAAACGATAAAAGGGTAATTTTTCCAAGTGTGCGACCCCGAAGGCCTGAACCAACATCAAATCGAACACCCAGAAGGTTATCCAATTTAACATCCCAATAATCGAGTTCCAATTCCTTTTTATAACTTTAAAAGTAATATTAATTATCTCGAAAAATAATTAATCAGATTTAAAATCCCTTTAGATAAACAATTCATTATCTGTAATAAAATAGCTAATTATTTCCAAACACTTTTATAACGTTGGTAAATTAACTTTAAAATCTTCATTAAATTAGTTTATTAACATTAAATTAGTTTATTATTATATTAGTTAATTTACTTTAATCACCTTTATTAAGTCAATTAATTAAATAGATTTATTAAATTCAAATAGCCATTAATTAAATAAATAATTAATCTCAAACTTAATTAATTAAAATGACGAGTAATTCTAAATTCATTAAATAAAATGATTAGTTAAGTTCAAAATAATAATAAATTAATTAGATTAAATCCAAACTTCATAAGCCAACGATTAATTAAAACATCATTTGTTAAAATGATTTATTTAATTATAAATCATCATTAATTAAGATGAGGTAACTAAATTCCAAATATTATTGGTTAAAATAATTAATTAAATTTAAAAAAACATTAATTAAAATGATTATTTAAATTCAAATGTCATTATTTGAAATAATTAATTACTTTTAAATATCATTAATTAAAATGATTATTAATTTCAATTGACATAATTAATTGAGTTCAATAAATTAATTAAACTCCATTATCATTAATTAAAAGAATTAATTAAACTCAAATAATCATTAATTAAAATGATTAATTAAGTATAAAAACATCATTAGCAAAAATGATTAATTAAATCTAAAGATAAACTAATTTTAATCATTATTTATTAAATTGGTTAATCAATCTCAATTAGTTAATTAAAATAATTAACTGATTTAAATTATCAAACTGATTAATAAACTTTCAATATTCTTTTTAGCGGAAACACAAGCTCAAGTGCATGTGACAGGGTTTTGGGTTGAAATTTAATAAACGACGATATAGCGAAAATTGTTATAATGACATTTAAACTATAAAAGGGAATATCAGTAATTTATTACAATAAACCATCAATAACAGTGTATGGATGTAAATAAAATATAGCCGAGAAACCCCCTTTGGGTCTCTCTAAATATTTTCCCTGCAAAACATTGGTTATGGATAATAAATAGATGATCATATGAATTTATAACATCAATTTAATATGTCATCCATTTTCCAAATGGAAATTCAACCAAACAAGCAATCAAACAATTTAATTAACACCTAAACGATCAATAAATGATTTTAACATCATTAATATGATATAATAAAATTAATGCGAGTAAATTCACATTGATTTTCATTTCCGCGAAATGCCCCGATTTCGAACTAAAACAAAACGGTCGTCCGATTTTAGCCTAAATTTTTCCTTGCTCCAAATCTAATCAAACCAACTCCATCTCGAAGCTCTCGATGACACGAGTCCAACGCAATAAACAGTGTTCGAATCCGACCTCGTATGAGCGAGATATACAATTTAGGAGTTATCGATAATTTAAATAAAAATCAAAATAACTTCACCATATTTACAATATTACCCCTCACCTATTCCTTCATCTTCCCTAAAATAAAAATGTGCTTAGCAGTGAACATGAACTCAAAACACCATGCACACATTATCAATGATAAGGAGAATTACACAACGGATTCCGAATCCGTCTTCGCCATCCATCTCCCTTGACGAACTCGACTCGCCAAGCACCAAAAATCCAATCACGGCCCACCCTATCAAAATGCGACCTACTATGTCCCCCTTGTTGCGACCAAGTCACGTTCCCCAAACATGGATTGGACATCACCAAACTCCGGTTATAAGTGCTACCTGACATGCCAAATCCAAATACAACATCCATTGCTCGTATCGATGCCTCAAATTGATAAAATCGTGAACCCTAGCTATGCCCAAAATACGTCGATCGGAGCCACGGTGATCACATGTAACATCTTGGGTATAGGATGGAAGCTATAGCTAAAACAAGATTTTTAAAAGTCATTTCATGATTTTTAGAATAGTAAATTTCTAGTTATTGATTTTTGAATCCTTCATTTTAAAGAAGAGGCTCGGTTGCAAGGATAAAGGCAGATGACAAAGGTAGAGGGGACAATGCAAGAAACAAGGGAAAATGTTTATGGGTTGAGTTAAGTGTTGGCCTATGATGTTGACCTATGTATATTTTATTATTATTATCTTTTAAGATTTCTAATAAAACAAACCCAAAATTTTTGAACTCCAAACGAGGCATGGCGTCCAGCAATCTATATGTTATACCCTTATTCCGAATGCAATAGAACTCGTTTCGAGACCTAATTCGATCGTATGCAGAAGATAGTTTTTTGGACCTAGTTATCATATTAAATTTTCTGATATTAATTTCAACGCATTTCGATTTCTCGATTTCGCACGATCAAATGATACGCTTGATCATTACAAAATTCGATGGCATAATATAACTTACTATTACGGATCCAATGAAACTGGTTTCGTCGAAATCCGAGACTGTGCCCTGGAACGAAAATTTCACAGACTTAATATTTTAATTATAGATATTTATTCAATCTATTTATATTTGTAAATAAATTTATGAATTGAATTCACCAATATTATTTATTGGTTAAAAGGAGTTCAATAAAATTATTAAATTTCAAAATTCAATTATTTTAAATATTTAAATCAATCAAACATTTAAAATTCGACGACCAAAATTTTGGGATGTTACAATGTGAGTTTTCAATAATAAAATAAGGGTTTAAAGCACGAATTCTTTTCTTAGTTCACTTATTCCACACAAAATTCCTTCATCTATATATGTGTAAAAGAGGAGTTAAGTAGAATATGAAATTAGGATAACAATTCCTATTGTTTAGGATATTTCGTTAGATTAATGTAATAAATTGGGTTTCTGTTTCTACAGGTGTATGTGCTACAGAAAAGAATATTTAATCCCTTGTTACAGATATTGAAAATCTTAGGAATTTGAAGGAAAAAGACTTGTATAAGTATTATGGTTAAAAGAATTGACATTTAACATTAGTTTAGAGCATATAAACCGCACGTTAGAATTGATTAGGCGCGCATATATATTTATTTCTATAGCGTAATAAACGTATAATTACGTAGTTAACTAGGTAGTGGTAGTCGTTAATTTCCCCCTTTAGGAAAGTAATTGATATTTTGAGGTATAATAAGGAAGATTCCTTACAAGGCCTGATGAGATGCATATTGTATATATAAGGAGAATATTTAAAATTATGGCGAAGTCATAGGGATGTGAGGTTAGTAGAGTTGCATGACAGAAATTTGTCATTCGCTTTGAGGCTACCAGCAGTTGTGTATACTTCCTATTGATGTGCGACGTCTCCTATGATAAATATTTGTGATGACGTAAGGTTATTCCTTGATTATGTAAGGTAAATCTGTCTATTAATCTGGCTACCGGTTCCTATGAATAATTGGACTACTGTGAGACGTCATTATGAGTATGGATCGTAATACGTGGGGCCTGCTTCGGGATCTTAAGGTATTAAGTAGTTATTCAAGGGCCAACCTTTTTTTTGTCAAACGAAGTATTAAATGGCCAAGGGGCTAGTTATTAGGCACGTTAGATGATATATCGATAGGGGTCCGCTTTGAGATAATATATTAAGTGACTAATTGAGCTCCACCTTTCCATAAAGAAGTATTAAGTGACTTAAGAGGTTTCATATATATCAGCTAAATAGTTACCATTGAAGGGCCCGCCTTGGTAATAAGTATTAAATGATGGGGTCTGCCTAAATTAAGATTTTAAATAGTCAGAGTCTGCCTATTTTCAATAAAATGTATTAAGTGGCTTAGGTACTATCTCTCGCATTGTTAGACATTTATGACGTGGGTTTTGGAAACCTGCTTCGAAAATGGAAGATATTTAGTGATTGATTGTGGACTCCCCTTCTTTCCTTATAAGAAATATTAAATGGTTTTATGTACGCTAGACATATTCTTATTTTGAAATATACCGCCCAAGCACTATAATGGTAAGACTCGGGATTTTTATTCACCCGACATTTGTTATTCTGACCCCCTCCTTATTATAACGCATGTTAAGAACGGAGTGATGACAGTGACGATGCCTTGAAGGTGTAGTGGCTTAAGCTTGTTGCAGCTACTATTATCTTTTACGATATTTTTATGTTGTACCCATGTATTTGAACAAATGATATAATGAATCCTATGTTTTGTATTATGACATTACGAGTATAATTTGATATTATATTTTGATTCTTTCATTGTGAGTTCTAAAGAATAGTCATTGCTATGTACCGTTATTTCTTTTTCCAACGAACAACCAACCTTAGAACGGATCTAAGTTTCGATGGGCCTTTTATGTGTCGAAATTTAGGCCTGTTCCGGAATGGGTTGTTATAAACATCATCTGATATTATAGTCATCTTTCCAAATGGTAAGTGAAAAGTATTTAATTTAGAATTCCAATGCTCGGCAAAGGCAAAGATAAGGTACTTAAATAACCATACTATAATAAGTTTGAAAAATAGGATATAATCTTGAAGATTTCAAATAACCTCTAAAAATCATTGTATTTTCAGGAATTTCCCAATTTAAAACATTTATTCCATGATTTATGCATATAAGAGTCTCATGTCTCTAAAAACCTTGAATTAAATTGATGTTTTAAAAAAAATAACGTATTTGACCATTAGTAAGATATACCTTGCCACTCCATATTGATGAAGCAATATGCGCGTCAGGTCTTTTCAAAGAGGCGCCGATGACATCATGGATTTATTGGTCTTCAATAATATTATGTTATTCGATATTTGGGTTTTCAATATTCTACTCCACATTTTGTTCTTCAATATTGATTGATCGATGTCTCCTACGTTAGCATTTTTCTCCTTTGTTTGTTTATCCTAACTTTATTTTCTTGTTTTCACCGGTCCACTCCTTCCTGATATTGTTAATCGAGTTTGAGCATGAGTATCTTGCAAAACTTCGGAATATTTATAAATAATGCTAAAAAACCATTAGTTCAACACAAAATTAGACAAGAGAAGCTCAAACCAATCTACTTTTCGACACAAATGAGGGCAACTGCAAACGAGGGAAATATTTGAGTTTATTTTAACAGATGTCAAGGCACGACACCATTTAAATCAACCAATGTCAAAGGGTGGTGTTGGTTGATTTAAATGGCACCACCCCGGCGTTGGTGACTATAAATTAACGCCAACCTATGGCGTTGATTTACATCCAACTAGCACAAATGAAAAAAGACGACGAAAAAAAATCAAACAACCCCAATTCGAGAATTATCACGACAGCACTTTGATCTTCTTTCTCCTCATCTATTTCCCGTTTACCTCTTTTCGTTGCCGCTAGGATTCTGTAAAGTTCGGAGAAAGAATGAAGCAGTAAAATAAAAGTGAAATAAAGAAAGAGTGAGAAGGCAGAACGTACCTAAGTAAACGGGTGATGGTGGTTTTTGAATATACGGGGTGAGTAAAGTAAAAGATGGGGTGAGAATTGGCTAGTTCTATTAGTGTGTTGTTAAAAGCACTCATAAAGTGCTGGTTAATACCATATTTTTTTTAGTTAACCTCAATCAATTAAGGTGCTTCATAATACCACTTTTATTTCCCCACTCGGCTGTTAATCACCAAGCTTAATACATTCTTTTTCTTAGCGTACATTTTCTTCTTCATCATGTCTAAACCTAAAACCCTAATATTCAACTTCATCATGTTGTTTATCCTCTCCTGCTTATTATCTTCCTTCGTCATTTTCCGTCGTTTTCATTGCTCTCTAACCCTAACTATCTAAAATCTCCAAAGTTCAAAATCATATTATCAAAATAAATTAAATTTTATCCTTGGTTACTAACTAATGAAGGGAGGAAACCTATCTAATGAAGAAGACGACTTAGTGAATAGTCAATGTTCTAAGGAAGATGAGGAAATTTTGATTTAAATTAATTTTGTAGTTTTTTATGTTATTTTGCAATGTTTATTTGTTCTTTAGGGTTTGTTCAATCTTTTTTGTTATATTTAGAAACAACCATTTGTGTTTTATTAAGATACTTGATTTTTCTTGGTGACTCTTGTTGACTTTCTCACTGTTGCGAAGTGAGGAAAATTGTTTTACTGAAGACAACGACGAAAAATAAGAAGAAAAGTTAGGGTTATATGAAATGGTAGTTTATTTAGTTTATCTGATGGTATGAAATAACATATATAGTGATTAAGTATGATGCTCGTTAGAAATAATATTAGTCAGCACTTTTCTGGATTCTTTTAGCAACGCACTTCTATTATCACCCTACTAATTCCTCTTCAAACTCACATAAGTTTCAAAAGACCTACACACTCCATTAATTTCCCTTCAGATCCCATTTTATTCCAGTTTTACCCTGTATCATTTATTTTATTATTGATTTTATCTTCTTCAAAATTTTGCTGCTACCTTATCTCAACCCTATGTTTCATCAATTTATCAGAGCTAAATTCATCAAATGTTTTTGATATGAATTTTCATATTAACGACTTAATGTGATAAATTTTTTGATCAGTTTTCTAGAAGAAATCATGTGCATGTTTGATATGTTCCACATAGGCACCAAAAATGGATTCTTTCAATTCCGAGTTAACATTACTAGATTAATGAATGCACCAAATTTTAGCATTAGGTTTTAATCTGCTTTCATTCTACTAGTTTTCTATTAGTTTTGAGTACCCATGACACTTGGTTTTAAGGAAAACATAGAGCATTTTGTAGATTCCAGGTTCTTTAGAATAAGATTCATTTTTTTCAAAAGCAGAATCTTCAGCCGTCTTTGCATGTTGGTTTTAAAGTTATAAACGAAAGGGAATCAAGTTTTGGTTTATTATTTTTTGAAATGGTAAAATAGTAACTAAGATTTTAACAATTTTAAGTGGGGTGTAAATAAAATAACAGTTGTAAATAGCACAGTCCGTGAAAATTTTATTAGCCGATTCTATTTATACACGGTAGATCACTATATATACACCGAAAAAATTTCTAAAATCACATACACCATTTTCGTACCTAGTATACATCATACGTATTGCAAAACTAACCTCACTTGGGATAAAACAATGCATCATTTTACTCACTCTCATGCATCAATCAAACTAAGGAACTTAATTTCAGAATTCCCCAAATTCACTCTTTTAATTTTCAAATTCATATACCTTTAATGAAAATTAAAATCTTTAGTTATTTATATACAACAATTTGAATTTAATTTTTGAATACTAAAATGTTAAACCGTTTCAGTTTTAGTGTTGAATTTAAACTTGATTTGATTTAAATAACAGATTGATGAATTTAATACTTTGAATATTAATTTGAGCAGTTAAATTTAAAATTTAATTTATATTTGATTAAAGTGAAAATCTTAAATTGACTACATATAAATATAGTTTAAAACGGCATGAATATACTTTAATATCCGAAAGAAATTTAAATTTAATTTAATCCATGATGTTTAGTAATTTTAGTTACTTTATAAAAAAATTATTTTGATTATAAACGATGCAGACAAGGAAGAATTGTAGATCATTTTCGTTCTTTAATATTTATTATGTATATATTTTTTAACGAGGTCTCTTCATTTAAAGCTACATTTGGTCTATTTCCAAAAGACCGGATAGGAAAGCCATTAAATGGCCGAGAATAGACATAACCAATGCTTTTATATGCGACAGAATTATGAACTGCAAATGCACTTCGTCTTCCCTGATTCCACACACCGCTCCATCTCATCACTGTTCTGGCCATCAACCTCGTTGTCCATCCATCATCTTTGTGGTCCAACAACTCTTGAGATCGATCCCTCTTCTACCTTTTCAACTCTCCCCGTCACCGTCATCAACATTCAACAACACCTCCATCGCCACCAATCATCGCCTCAACAGCCGATCAACATCGCCAAGCCACCTGAGTTCGTCGTTGCCTATACCATCTTACCAACGGCAATCTCAAGAAAAGTAGATTAGGGTTCCAAAACCCAATCAAGGGTTCAGATATACGTTAGATTTCAAATACTGTGTTTACCCCCCAACATTCAACAAAATCCTATTTCAATGGGTCCCACCAAACACCTGCTCCGGCACTTCTCCCGCCGCGGCCTTCTTTCTCCTCGTTCGCTGTCGCTTACTTATTTTCATTGTTCCTCAGTACTTTTCAATTACACCGAACAACCTACACCGTCTTTAAACCATAACCCTAACTACTCCTCCCGCTCGTTCTCTTGGATTCCATGGACCCGTTCGCCCAATTCTGATTCCGTTGGACCCGATAAAGAATTACAGTCGGAATTCAGTTCGATGGATGGAACGGAAAGTAGTAACGTGGGGATTTTTGAAGAGGACGGATTAAAGTGTCAAGATAATGGTTCAGGTTTGGTTGGTGGTTGCGGCAATGGTTTAGATGTGGCGGATTTGGACTTGGATACTCCTTGGTATTCTCCATTTCGTGAAGGATTAATTTGGATGATGGATGGGGTTCATGATGTTACTGGGCTTCCATGGTAATTGTATTTTCCACCTCCTGTTCTTCATAAGTAATGATGTTGGATTTTCTTCTTCTTCTTCTTCTAGCGATCTAGTCTAGGAACACTCTCAGCACATAAAGCAAAGTACCATTCTGGAATTTATTGAACTCTGTTTAACTAATTGCAGGTGGTTGGTAATCTCTTTGTCAACATTAACTCTTAGGGTCTCTATTTTACCCATTCTTATTTTTCAACTCAAAAAGATGGAAAGGATTGCTAATATGATGCCGAAATGTAAGTTACCCATTTTATGGTCCTTTATTGTAGTATGCTACTTTTGTCACTTTGACTTTGGGGCGTTTTGTTTCTGGGTCTAACCAGATATGAGGATTGACTTGATTGAAGAGAGGTTTTTCTCAGTTCTTACATTAGGAAATCTTGCCAAATAAAATTTTGACCATTGTTTTCTATGAACTTCCTAAGTTGTTTTCTATTATTAAAAACATGAATTCACCTATTTTATTTAGTCAACTACATCTAATCATGTGCATAGTAGATTATTAAACATGATACTTAAATGCATTGTCATCCACTAAAAGCATGAATAATAGATGATGAGTATGTCTCTCTTAGTAAAATACTCAGTATGTATAATGCATATTGTGCTTGAGTTGATACATATGCTTTACAATGCATCTTGGTGGCTTCTATGACAATATTAATCGAGCCGAGTTTGAATTTCGGATGCTAGCCAAAACAAAGTTTTGTTGTCCTCTTAATATAAAATAAGATAGTATTTTAGTGAAGGAAAAGTAAGTGTTATGCCATTATCAAATCATTCTAAGAGAAGTTTTTGTTACCGTAGAAAACCATGCCAAGTAAAAATTTAACTAAAGTTTTAAACATCCTATTATACTATTATTAAAAATCATAAATTTAACCATTTTCAATTCCGTTTTCTTATAAGGTGAATTCTACAATTGTAATACTACTTTTTATAGAAGCTTCCGACCAAAAATCCGATTTGATTGTTGAATCTATGTTTAATGCTCTATTCAATGATATACCTAAGTTGTAATGACAAATATAATATAAATAGACATTCATGATTTAATATTAAGGATGAATTTAAATTTAGATGTGATTCTGAGAATGATATCCAACATATCTTTTTTCAAATACAACATAAGCACACGTCCCATAAGCTTGCATGTGTAGGATGATTTTAGTTCAATTTGTGGTAAATAAACTCTTGGTTATAGCTTTGAGTGAAGATTTCCCAAATCAAAATTATTTTTTACCATAGACAAAATATCCACCATCCGCTATAAGATCTAATGATTTTATGTAAGATTGAAACTGTTAATAAAATATTAAAATGTTTAGAAACTATTATTTTTAAGGCATTTTAATGTTTTTACCAACTAATTGATTCACAACAATCAAACTTTTGAAAAAAAATTAGGACTACACAAAAGGTTTGGTTGGACCAAATATTTCATCCGACCCGTATAAGTATGTGTTAAAGATAGTTCAACCCGCATCCAATTCCACATGAGGTTAGATGTAGGTCAGGTCGAAGTATGTGTTGTGTTGGGTTTAGTAAGGTTGGATTGGGCTATGTGAATCTAACAACAAAAACGAGAATTTGGAAAAAGAACCAAAATAACATATTGAGATAGTGAATTTTGACTGCCATAATGCCTTAAAAGGAAGTGATTCACTACAACACATGTTTCATTAGATTCATAACAAAATACATCATATAGAATTTATTCACTATGTACTTAGATAAGAAGTTCATTATAAAATACATTAAAATACTCTTAGAATATTTTTCAAAATTTCACAATCAACCCTATGGACTTTGACCACTCCATTGGGCTGAATATCGAATGTGATTTTTTAAGTATATTTGTTACCTATACTCTATTCTAAATTTTGTCCACTCTAATTCTACTTGGATACACACACACACCGAATAAGTGTCTTAAAGTAGGAACGAGTTGGGTTAAAATAAGGTTAAATTGAATAAAATATCACACTCGATCCGTATATGGCATGTGTTGTAAATTGTAATCCATATTCGACGTTAGGATGAGTTGGGTCGTGTTTATGTGGGTTGGGTATGAGTTGTGTGCACCCAAAAAAACTAATGATTTTTCAAAAATATGATAAAAAAGTTTTTTTTAAAAAAAATTTAAAAAAATGTACACAAGAAGTAAAAAAACTCTCACACAATCCAAAATTGAATTAAACAAATAACTTGGGAAAAATGATGAATCAATAAACTTCGTACAATATTATAACAAAACTTCTATAGACTTATTTGTATTTGCTTATTTTGCCTTCATTTAATTAAAATCACTAGATTAATATTTCTGAAATCAATAAACTTCATACTATATATTCATTTTTTAGGAAGAAAACTAAAACTTGAAAATATAATTTCTTCCCGAAAATACCCAAATGTATTTCTACATACATTTAACATATAGCAAAACTTAAGCCCCGGTCGTTTTGTCGTTTTTAGCATAGTAGTTAAGGCGCTAAGGCGCAAAAAGATGCAAGGCTTAGGCCTTGTGCTTTTTTGTGTGCCGTGGGCTTTTTTGGTGAAAGAAACTGCACTATTAAATACCACTGAAAACGATATATTTAGTGTTGATAACCATTTTATGAAAATAAAAAACATAGATTAATAGGCACGAAGTCACAAATGGTAATTCGAAACTAAAACGATCACAAATTCTAGTCTCGACACCAAAAACATAGAAGTTATAAATCACAACACAACAACAATAACAAAATGCTAGAATGATAAAGAAATTTTAGTTCAACTTTTACTAATCACTAATCCGAACTGTTATCACATTCTCCGAACCATCCTCCAACTCTAAGTCGTAGTTTTCCTCCTCTTTCGAATCATATTCGAAATTATCATCCTTCGAATTTAATAGTAGCTTCTTTTCATTTTCAACATAACCAGGTTGCATTGTAGAGGTTGAAGCCTTTCGTTTACTTTTTGACTTGGCAACGATATGTTGCCTAGTCATGTGCAATATTTCTCCCACTTCGGAAGCATGTGTCCCATCTTTCCATGTCTATGCATCTCCTTCGAGAACTAACTCAACCTCATCCACAACATCTAAATTATCTTCTTCCACGTGGCCGATCATCCACTTATTTGAAGCATCAATATCTTCTAAAGTAATTGGATCAATCAAATCCTTTCGTCTAAAACGATTCTTTAAATTTTGATTGTACTTGATAAACACTAGCTTTTGTAGTCTTTCATACCCAAGTCTATTACGATTCTTGCTATAGATCTAATTAAAAAATTACAAATGACAAATTGACAATATGTTCAGAACTTAAAGATATGAACAATTATAATTAGTACGAAGTGTTGTGCAAAATACGAACAATTAGAACGAAGTGTTATGCAAAAAACTTAGATACTAAAAAAATGCTTCAATTTCTCTCGCAACCAGATGCACTGTAAGACATACTTAATTTTTTTTCAAACTTTTGAAGTGTAGGGGTTGAGTTTTCATATAAGTTCCAACACTCGGCTAAGAAAAAAGTAAACTAATCAATATCACTTATTCAAAAAATTACTAATCTAAATTATGACGTATAAACCAACGCTTACCGAGGGATTTTGTGTCTTTTGATTTGATTGCTAAGCTAATACCAAATTGTCCCTCCGCTTTTTTATATAAAGTCAATTCATCCATCACCTTCTCTTGCTTATCTTTGAAAAAAGTCTCTCAACACATTTGTACAATCCACATGTTACTTCTTCGTCATGCTCAATGGAATGATCTTTGTAGAAGAATTGTGGATTGAGAGATGATCCGTCTAATTGCAATGGATGATGAAGTTGATATACCCATCTTCTATCGATTATGGCAAAAATTTCTTTGTACTTCTCTTCCTCCTTTTCCTTTAAAAGATTTTCAACGGTTTTTAAGTTCTATCCATTGCTTCACATATATATATATATATATATATGTGTGTGTGTGTGTGTGTATGTTATCCGGCCTTTAGTCCCGGCTATATTCAGACTGACTGGAAAGTTAGACTGGACGATCATCAAGGAAGACATCCTAGAAAGATGATTATTAGGCTCATAGATCAAGTGCAAACAATGATGTGAAGCAACGATCAACCGAGATCAAGAGATAGACTTTCTAAAATATTCTAAGTATGAAATATTACCTCTCCTGGACGGGGGATCAGTGCCTATTCCTTTCCCTAGAGGATCTGTACCTATCCTCAATTTTTGTTTCAAACTGGGTGAGATTGATATGGAGTGACAAGGAAGGCCCCATGAGGTTATATTTCAAATTTCAAGTCGTTTGGAGTTCGTATGCTCAAGCTAGGGGCAAATTACTTCACCTATAAAGAAGATCGGTATAAAAGGGATCATATAAAAGAGATTGGTATAAAAAAGATCAACTATATTTAGCTTTCACTACATATTGCAACAATGATCGGTCAATAACTCAAAATCTACAGATGCTATCAACATGAAACTTGGAGTATAAACACCTCACAACATTAAGAACATCCTCTAGGGATCGCATCCCATTCAAAGGAGATTGGAGGGATCGATCGTTGTCCCCCTAGAGATCGACTTAAATCAGAATGCATGCAACACAATTTCACGGAAAATGCAATATCTCACAAACGGTAAGTGGGAATGACACGAAATTTGGAGGGTAAGTAGCTAACATCGTAGGGGACCCACCAAAGGGATCGCCTCAAAATTCTTGTGTGGCCCCATCTTGGCAATTCATGCACGTCTTCCCCTATAAATAGAGCAGACATGCCGTCAAAAAAAGGATCCCTCTTTCGGCTCCAAGGCTCTTCCATTTTTATTTTTCATTTTTGTACTAATGGATCCGAGCTGATCCAAACATTTTTGTAATAATAATCAAGTGCAAGATCAATAAAAATATAAAGTGGATGTAGGCCAAGATTGCCGAACCACTATAAAAATTTGTGTTCATATATGATTTTTGCTCCGTTTTAATTTCATTATTCATTTAATCTGTACAAGATTCTATTAAACATCCTGATCATGTTCAAGATACCACTATGGTTATATAAATACATACCGAAAGAGCAACTTCTTTGTTAATTGTGTTTCCTACTTTATTTATTTTTCCAATATCCAAGAATAAGGTCAATGCAATGAGCCGTACAAGGAGTCCAGTATAAAATTTTCCTTTTTCATTAGCAACTTACCTAGATGATAAAAAATAAAAATATGATTTTCATCAGTTTCAACAAAATTGAGTAATTATCAATTAAAACTCTATAATAGATTTTTAAAAGTAGAACTCATCCGCTAATTTAAAATTATTTTCATTATCCGATATAACTTGAACAATATTCTCCATGCCAATTCTTTCGTAAAACTCGTCAATCAACTCAAATATCCTCTCTTTTGATTTGACATGAGAGGATGCATCTACGGATTCCATAAACATAAAGAACAATTTACTAAAAAATTAATCAATGTTCTTTCTTTTCGATCCGTTCATCCATCCGACATAATGGTGCAACCATATTTCACTCATTCAGTCTTGTGTCCCATCATCAATTCATTTGTATAATCTAACTCTTTTTTAGCAATGATACTCTCAATTTATAATAACGAAGAGGCTTAAGATTATGTCCATATTTACCAATTGCTTCAACCATGTCATTAAATGAATCCTTACAAGTAACATTAAATGCAATACCAGCTTGATAAAAGAAACGAGTAATATATTAATTGTTTCTAGCTTTTAATTCATCACATGCATCATTTATACTTGATTGTCTCAACTTAGACGATTCTAAAACTTTATCTTATTCACTTTGTTTTGCTACCATGTTACTCATGTACAAACCAATTAAGCCTTTTGCATTATCCCTTATCGATTTTGCCTTCTTTCCAACAATGTTCACTCTCTTATTAGTTGGTGCAACCTCTTTAATTTCATCTTTTAAATCCAAACTTTAGTTCTCTAACTCATTGCTCGCACGAGCTTGAAAAACATTCATCTTTCTACGTTGTTCACTAGTCATAGCTTTCAATAAAACAGTTCTCACTTCTGATGGACATTTATGACAAGCACTTGCTAAAGCCTCCAATTTGATGTTATTTTGCTCTATTTATTCCTTCCGAAGTAACTTTCAAGCAATACATGCAAGTCACGCTATTAGGGTTATTTTCAACCGTCATAAAATTGTAATTCCATCCAACATCTGCTCAACGATTCTTAGGTGCGGCGGAAGAACCCGCTGATGTATGTGTTTTTGGATCCATGTCTACCTGAAATGAAAAAGTTAAAACAGAGTTATTAAACTATTTATAATTCAATCAACTATTTACTTTATTTACTAAAAATTAAATTATATTTTTAAACCATTCCAAGTATTAAATATTTTATTAACCAAAAATTAAATTAAATTAAATCATATTTATAAATCATTCAGCTATTTAGATATTTTATTCAACTTAAAATTTAAAACTTTTAAATTAACTTTTAAAACTAAAAACTTTTAAAACTTAAAATTTTAATTTTACTTAGAAGTTAAAACTTAAAAATTAAATTTATTTTTAAAACTTAAAACTTAAATTAACTTTTAAAAGTTCAAACTTAAAACTTAATGAACTTTAATTTTACATGAACTTTGATTTTACTTTAAATTAACTTTAATTTTACTTCAAGTAACTTTTACTTTAAATTAACTTTAAATTATCTTTAATATGAACTTTAAACTAACTTTAATATAAACTTTAAATTAAGTTTAAATTTAGCTTTAATTTTAAATTAAACTAAAACTTTAAATTAACTTTAATTTTACTTAAAACTTAAAAATTAAATTAAAATTTAAAAGTTTATACTTAAAACTTTAATTTTACTTAAATTTTTTAAAATAACTTAAAAGTTTAAATTAAGTTTTAAAAATCTTTTTTTTTACTTAAAACTTTTAAATTGACTTAATTTTTTTTTAAATTAGCTTTTAAAAGTTTTAACTTTAAACAAATTAAGATTAACTTCATAATTTATACTTTTAAAATAATTATAATATAACTTCAAAGTTTATATTAAAAAAAACCTAATTAGATAGTACTCAGGAAAAAAAACGTACATGGTAGACTCAAAGCAGTGAAGGTTGAAGGGGAGCGGCGGCGACAGCAACTGGCGACGACGACAGCAGGAGGCTGCAGCAGTGGGAGGACTCGATGGCAGCAGCAGTTTTTTTCTTTTCAACTCGACTTAAATTTTGGAACCCTAAAATAAATCGATCAAGTCGAAGTCGATTTCAATTACAATCAGTTTGGGTATGGATCGAATAAGGGGGTTGGCCTACAAAAATAACATTGCCTACGTAAGGCGCGTCTAATTGGGCCTTGTCGCCTCGAAAAAAGGCGTAGCTTTTGCGCTTTTTGTGCGCCTTCACTAGCTGATGCGCCTCATCATCTAAAAAGGCGCGTGGGGTGCGCTTGCGCTTTTCTGGTGCCTGGATAACTATGGTTTTTAGTTTTGGGTTTTCATGCAAACAAAAACGCGACGCTTGTATTTCTTGAAAAATATTCAATTTGAAAAATGAAGTGAACATACAAAATGAAAAATAAATTTATTTTATTTTCTGTTTTTTTAAAAATAACAAAAGCACGGAAAACGATCCATTTCTTCGTCGTCCCTCCATTTCCTTCGCCGTCTCCTCTGTTCTCCTTCTATCATCGTCCGCTCTCCTCATATGCTATAATTAATTTTGAAAACGAAAAACACAAAACTCAAAATGAAACCAACCGGCTCTTATTATTTTGGGAAAATTGAATTTTTTTAGTACAAGTTAAAACATTTTATAATAATCATAAAAGCTTAATGAAAATTATAAAATTCAAATTAAAAGGCAAACAAACAAATTACTAAATAACTTGAAATTTGTAATATTATTAAAATCGTTTCAAAACTTATTAAATTTTAGAGTAAAATGTTGTTTTTGTTAAACAAAATACACAATAAAAAAAGGTTATAGTAACCAAAATCTAAATTTTGAAATGAAAAACTAATCATTGCTTGGAACCATTGTCTATTATAACTTTCAAAAATCTTAAATAACATCATTTTTTTTTACAAATATCAAAAACATATACAATATAAATAAATGAAAAAAGCTATATCTCTGAAAGTAAGATATATGTTAAAAGGCCAAGACTTTAATGATTCTTTTTTAAAATGTTTTTTTTTTGAAGAAATATGATTTGAAAATTTATTATCAGATATATATTTATACACTTCAAATTATTTAAAAGAATAAATTTGTGTGAAGAGATTAAAATTCTAATGCCATTAATATATAAATGTATAAGTATTATATTTTTAATTCAATTAACAAAAGTAAAACAATCCTTATAACCATTATACCTAACACAAAAACTATAGTTGTAGGACCAAAGTTTTATTTCCACTGTAAATATTTGCGTTGTGCCAAACTGTATACTTTTATCCATTTGTTCAAGAAAAGTAGAATCTTTATATAATGGATGGATCATACCTTCTAAACAATGAACAGATAACTGAAATGTTAATGGTTGCTATACAAAATGTTGTATGAATATGATATTTAACTCTCAATAATTAGAATTTACTATTACTTTCTTGTTGTCTAGACTAGCACGTAGTTACAAATAATGTATTCAATAATTATATTTTATGTCGACTGCTGTTACAAGGTGATGTATTTGCTTGCATCCCCAACTATATAATGAATTCATAGTTAAAGTTTGGTTTCAGATCACTGTTCCTATATAACTGCTAACTAATTGATCAAAACCACAAAACTGCACAAAATCAAATTACAAAAACTTGGAGCATTTTACGTACTGAAAATGAAAAAAAGGCTAATGTGTTTTTACCTACTTTAATGCATGATATAGTGTTGAATTTGTAGTATATTATAGGTGCTTTTGTCTCTCATTCCAAAAGGAATCTTTTAAAGAGTAAAATTATAAATGATGTTTAAAACTGACCCTAGGACCCTTCATTAGGGAAATTAGTGCACTATTTACTGGGCTATCATTTGTAAAATAAACTCTTGCATGCTGTATTATAGACAACATAGAAGTTTATGGTAGTCCTAGACCCCTAATGGATTTCCAAGGGGTTAGCTTGATACCTAAGGACCGATATTTTGCATATGTATGCTTGATTTATTTAAAACTTTTATTATTGAGGAAATTAGATAAATGCACAAAGATAATTTTAATGTAGCATTCCCTGACCATCTTTGTGGATGCCTCTGTCTTTGTTGCATTTACGATAAATGCGTGTGATATATATGTGTCCGCATGCGTTCACATGCAAACTATTTTTCACTATCGAACGGTGGTTCTTGCTTGGAAGTTGAAATATTGATCATAGTTGTCAAGGCATGTGCCAAGGCACAGTCACAACTGCTGCACCTTTCGTGCCGTTTAGGCGCCTCCGCTAATGGAGGCGCACAAAAACCGCAATAAGACACGACTTTTTTGACGCGTTGAAACGCAGTAAGGCATGCCTCGAATAGTCGACTACGGTTGACATTCAATTTTAGGGTTTTTCCAAAGTTCGAACAAAAAAACAAAAAAAATGACTGTCACCATCCATCGTCGATGCTGCTACTGTCGTTGGTCTGCCACCGCCGAGCCACTGTCGCCGTCATTCCCTCTTGTCATCGAACCTGTTCGGACAGTCATATTATTTAGTTGGTGGAAAAAAGGGGCTACAGAGATGCTGTAAAACAAGGTGATATTGAGCGTTCCTCATTATAAATAGTTAAAATTAGAATTTTAGTTAATAAAATATTTATAAATAGTTGAATAATTATAATTTTAGTTAATAAAATAGTTAAATAAAATATTTAAATAGTTGAAGGACTTATAAATAGACAAAATTAGAATTATAGCTAATAAAATATTTACATATTTATAAATAGTTGAATGAGTTATAATTTAGTTAATAAAATGGTAATCAACACTAAAATCATCATTTTTAGTTGTAATTCATAGTGCAGTTTTTTCCATCAAAAAAAGCTCAAGCTTGTATAAAAGACGCACAAAAAAGACCAAGGTGCAAAAAAACCCAAGGCGCAAGTCTTGCATCTTACCGCCTTAACTACTTTGATATTGGTGTGCCTTGGGGGGGTTTGTGAGGGGGGGGGGGGGATGTATGAAGCTCTATCATCATTTTCTACACAATGCGCAAGGATTCCACTAGAGTGGGTAAGATGTACCCAGTCTTACCCCATTATTGGAGAGACCGTTTCCGAAACTTGATCATTAAACTAAACTCCCATGAAATCTGAATTCAATGATGCATGAAATAATAAAGCTCATAATAGAGATGTTTAAAGCAAATATACCACATGTAACATTTCTTTTACTATATGCTCATAAAGTGACATGCCCAATGAATTAATGTAGACTAAACATCAAGCACTGCAACAAGATGTATAAAGCACCATGTTGCTCAAAATATGATGAAGCACTAAGTGCTAGCAATTTTCATAGAATCTAGATTGAGCAGCCTATACAAAGTTTTATAGGTTGCCCGAAGTAAGATTGTTTTTAAAGATACGTCCTAATAGTTAATAACAGATAAAATCAAACTTGGTTTAGATTTCATAACACACATGTCCATTAGGAATTAAAATTTGAGCACCCACAACTAGTCAATGCACACAAGATCGTTTGTAACCCATGAATGTTCAGAATAAAAAAGCTTAAATGAACAACGATTCAAAATGCAGGATGAATTATATTCAGAACCATGGCTCCAGCTACGCCCAATGTTGCTTGTGACAATATAATTAAGGAATGAATGGGTCATTTGCACGACCCGAGTTTATTTTGCACATTGGTTTTATTTATGACTTTGATTCTTTCCTAACACGACCTACGATATATTTCCAATGATTCCATTCTCATTCAAGATAAGAACACAATGTGTTCGATTGGAAAACAGTAGATTTTCAAATTATGTGTCCGTCTCTCTTTCTCCCTCTATGTACGTACCAACCACAACTGCAGTGATCTGTACTGATAAATATCAGAGATAATTTATCCAACTTAATCACCTATAGCATAATAGGCCAAGTCATGGTATGAACTTACTGTTCCTCAACTGGTGCTGTTTCAAGTGATGGGTTGGTATTTATATGTCAAATTTATTGTTAAGATTCCTCTTCTCCTTCCGAGCTTGATTTACAATAGTAAATATATTATTAGCTTCATCTATCCATTTGCATGTAATTGTGATAAGGGCTTGTGCAATGTTCTTTGGTGACATTTATGGCTATATATTTTCCTCAACCATATTACGAATCGGATTCTATCGATAATATTTTACTGTGATCATCAGTCTATTTCATCTCCATTTTCGATTCTTGATAAATGTTTATCCAAATTTGTTTTATTATGTATATAAGTGCCTCCTCCACTGCCTCCACCTCTGTCAGGACGAAGTTTTCGAGAACAGTATTTGATCTTTCAGAAGAAAAGACGTGAACTTGGTTGCCCATCATATCTGTGGAGTTTTGCTTTCTTCAGCATTCAGGTAAAGCTGTGACTGAAGTCAGTAACATATTTATGAATGATGTTTCCGTATGATCATTTACATTATTCAGATGTTTCTTTGTATTCTATTTTTGCAGTTCCCATGCTTCTTATTAGGGATGACTACCGTTCGGAGGATGTGCTTGGATCAGCATCCTGGGTTTGATAATGTATGTGGAAAATTCTTTAGAAATATCAGCTCAGCGTGATCATTTCTATGTCATCATGTTTAGTTATATTTGATAGCACACATGTTACTCCAAACTCTTTTGTGACATCAAAGCCAAGACAATTATATTACAGTTAAATATGGATAAATAGATGGTTTTAGTTCTCATATCATACAGAGTAGGATCCTTAATTATGCTTTTGAACAACCAAAATACATAAATGCAAAGAAAATAGTAAATAGTGTTTTGTCAGGAGTTAGAAACCCTTGTATGCACCAATTGACATCAAGCTAATTGTATTACAGATAGATTTGTTCTTCCAATGCAGTATTGTTATTACAAAATAAATTGTAGACACTTAATATAATTGAAAGCTCTAACCAAGCACAGACAGGGAAAATCACAAAATGTTGTCGAAGTATGAATTCTTGTTCCAACAGATTCAAATGAAGAAAGAAGGGAGTGGTTGTTACAAATGTGGTCTCCTTACATAAGCCCTCCATATTCCAAAATTTAGCATCGCTAATTCTACCTCAACCGTTTTTACCAGCAAAAATTTAACCAGTGAGAATTTGAGTCGTTAATTATGCAGCACCGCCTCATAATCCGCCTTCCACCTGTACTCGTACACCCCCACCTCCACCCCTCAACTTCCTGGTTGAAGTAGCATCACTCAATTAGCATAATGCTTAACTGAGTTTCTGGTGTGGATGATACAATGCGAACACCCACAGGCCTGACCATTTCTTCTTTAAAACTAGTCATGCCAGATGTACACATCACTACTTAAAGAAAATATTTGCATAGGATTTCAACCAACACTGTTTCAATGGTCTATAAAGTTACGTAAATGCCCTTGTGAATTTTCATAAGAGGAAAAAGGAAGATCGAAGAGTGGACGCATGTGAACCTCATGTGTGCAAAAAACTAAAAATATACTAGTATATTGAATAGGTTAAAGATGAATATCAAAAATTGTGGAATCACCTATGACATGTGTGAAAAATCAACTCCAAAATAAGCAAGAACTAAGAAGGTGTTTCGTTCTTCTGAATAAATCTGTTGAAAATTGATAAGTGAAATCTTGCAATGCAAACAAAAGTTATTAAGGTATGCATATTACTTGCGCAGTTGCATCTTCAAAATAATTGGCCAATTCCGCGGATGATTTTTTAGAGCGGACTAAGTCCAGGATTTTTAGCAGAATATTGCGACGTTCAAACTTTTAATCAACAAAGCACTCTTGTTCTCTTTGTCACCTCTCCTAGTTTACACATTGAACTTGTTCAGGGTGGCACTTTGTGGTTCCAAAATCTGACTGATTTTTCTCATGGCCTTTTTGGCCCTACTTTCCCAATCATGATTGCTGGTCTGCATTACATCAATGTTCAGGTATTTCCCCAGTTTTATATTCTTACCTCGCATCTTATAAGAATGTCAAATATAATCTAGCTATCCTAGCTCTAATAAGTTTTCTGTTTCATAATTGTGATTATTACATGTTAGGCCATCGAGTACTGTTTCTTACCGTCCTTTGAGATTTACATTACTTGACAGGTTATGGGAAATTAAGAGATTTATGGATATCTGTCTTTTTAAGACTTGTGGTATCTTAACTATACATAGACATCCATTGATATGTATTGGGTTTGGATTTTAGAGCATGAGTAGTGTGTTACTGGTAATGACGACTCCTTGTGAACTCCATATTCATGTAGTGCATCGACAATAAATCATGGTATACTTATTCTTTTGCTAGTGCAACTAAGAGCTTCAACATTGACATCTTTTTCAATATTGTCTAAAGTTGTGCAAATTGCATGGGTAAAAATACGTCAATATTGACTTCAACATAGTTGGTTGATGTTGAGTGCTAAAATTTACGCCAGCCTTTGGTACATTTTAGCTTTCTGCCAATTATGTTTATCTGAAAGATCAAAACAAGTGTTGTGATCATATGACTTCTTTATTAGTTCATTGTTTACATTACAGGGATTTTGAAACTATTGATGATGGTTGTCTGTACACGTGCATATCAAGTGTTGTCATCATTACTATCTTGATATCTTCTTGTATAAAAAGAATTCATTGCCAGTAAAGAGTTTTTATTTTAAAATGCTATTTAATGGCTGCTATGTTTATCTTTTGCTAGTTAGTACTTGCATGTTTTTATGTGGTCTTCCCTCTCACTTTTCTTGTATTTTCTTATTCCACCATCTTATCTTTTCTTAAATATTATGTTAATGCGTAATGTTATATTATGTTAATAATAGCAGGATGCGACCATACTATTAGATTTCCTTTTATGATATAGTCCTTGTAAGTCTATGTATGCAAAATTGTTGATTTAACTGGTGTAAACTTATGATTACTGTAGGATTGGAATTAAATAGATCTAGTATTCTGTATTCGAATATTATGCTAACGGCGTATGCTTCCAGTTGTGCTACAATTTCTGTTACCATTTTTCATATGACAGAATTTTTCTGCTATGAGAGCAGTTCTTTTTTACTTTCTAGGTTCCAAAAATATATCCTATTATGAGCTAATGTATTTTGCTTAACATGTCAATTGTTCAGGTGAATCACTGACATTTGAACTATATCTATTCATCCTTTGCAGATTTCATTTCGAAATTTCAATATGGAAGCACTGCCTGGCATTATTGGTTTGCTGGGAAAAGTGAGTTTAATTCTTGTTTAAATTACATATAATCGTTATACTTGTTGACACGGTCAAAATGCTATTTGTGTTCATGAACAACTAATTTGTTAAGAAGTCAAATCAGCTAAATTAAGCTTTTGTTTACATGTAATGCTAGCTATGCATCAATATGACATTTTCTAACATTTGATGGTGATGCCAATCTCTTTCACAGTATTACAAGTTATATTTGGACATTTTAGCTCTCCCTTTACTTCTTGTTGGATTCAATATTCCTCAGGTATGTCTCTGTTCATTGTTTGACTTCAAATTCACTATCGTTTTGCATAAAATATAGTTAGGCAAGAAGGAGACGTGATGTAGAAGACAATTTAATTTATATAACCAGCTACAAATATCTCTGCAATCCCATGCTTTTTTATAATATTTTTGACTATAAAGTGCTAGCTTGCTTCCATACATGGAGTTGTAACACCCTATTGAAATTTGAGGAAACCAATTCTTATATACACAAGAAAAACGTAGCTACCTTTAAAATAAAATGGTTAGTTTATTGTAGCTTGGTTTGCTGGAGAAGAAGAGTTGCCTTGTCGCTTGACTTATAATTGTAATACTAGGTTTTTTTTTCATATAAAGGAATTCCCACTGAAGCTGATTTTTATAGATATAGATCCTGTTATTGGACATTTTTAGTAGACAGGTGGGCATGTCTAAGGTAACTTAGGTTAGGCGTATGCTTAAGCCAGACAAGACATAAGATTATGTCACCGCTCAATACCGGTTCTTTCAAATGTTGTAAAATGGAGAGTTTACGTCAGAAACAGATCTTACGTGTTACGCGATCTCATATATGTCAGTTGTAAAATTTATACCTAATCAAACATTATTATATAAGTAATTACATTTTCAACATCACATCCGACTTTACATCTTAACTTCCAATATGTGTGAGAACGCCCATGCACTCTACCTTAGTGTGATTAACCCTAGTGCACTCAACTCTAATTCACTCAACTTTAGCTCATTCTACCACTTGTCTTTAGACATACTTATCATCTTCTTACAAGGCATATCATCTACAAAGTTTTTGATATTTTTAATTTCTTTAACACAAGTTAAAACACAAGGGATTCAAAGTGCATTTATAACGATTGTTCTCGCTTCAAACACTTTCAAACACAATCCAATGCCACACACAACCAAATTAAACATGTAAACACAAGGTAAAGGCACATTACATATTGTAAAGGTTAATATGAGTGATTATACATAACATATATTTGTCATTTTCTTTCAAAAGTAAGAGGGATCCAAAGTTTTAACTTTACTTGGTTAACTTATATTTACGCACAACATTATATACTTTTCAATGGTGGGTTAACTCATCCAAACCAAGCTTACAACCAAGCATAAGCCGCTAGAATCACATGAACACATCCTACTATCACCAAACATGTCAAAGCTTCCACCTTTTGCTCCAAAACGCCTTTAGCCTCCCCTCCTAGTAGGGTGTAAATGGGTCAGACCGAACGGAGGTGTGTCCCTATCCTGTCCTGTCCTATAAAAAATTCGGATGGACATAGATCAGACATGGTTTAAGTTCAGACATTGTTCGTACGAGTCAGACAACGGGCGTACAACATTTGGACAATAGAAAATCATCAAACATCTTTGGATGTACATTTCTTCGTATATTTTTTTCTTGCCCTAATCTTAAAAAAGAATCGTACGGACACGGATCGGACGCCAAGCAGCCTCGGACCTAGCCGACGCCGGACAATCGTACAAAATTTATACCCGTACCTCGTTAACCCACTCATGGCCCAGCAATGAACCCCACATTGTGCTCCTTTTTTTCAAGCTTTGGGTTGCTATTCCATGTTAGCTAAGCCTTATACTTGAGTTTGGTGAAGTTTGAAGAAGAGTTACTTTGACTAAATATTGATTGGTGAAGATAGAAGAGGTTTATGACTAAGTTGTTTCTATCTTTTTAATTTTGTAAAAAGTGATTAATGTAATATGAAGAGTCTTATGTGGCTAAGAGGTAACCACTTACCTCTTACCCTTCTTAATCCACTCGCTAATCTTTTTATTGTTCACGTTTAGTTAGCCATATTACACATAATATTTTTAGTTGCTAATTAATTATACATTAATATATTAGACATGCCCAAGAAGTTCGAATAATTTATATCGAGTAGAAAGCCGTTTATCAATAAAACGATTTTCAGCCACATTATCATTATCCTTTCGAAGTATTTATTTCTGTAAACAGTTTTCAAAAAATGAGTTTGTTATTAATAAAAAAAGGGGTGAACAAGGTTTAAAAAATCCATTTTAATCACATTTAACCAAGATTCAAATATTTAAATAATTCGGATATTTAAATACAAAGTGTTCGAAATTTCGGATCGTTACCCAACTAGTGAACTTTCAAATAACATTACTATCCAATATTTCAACATCATAAATCACAAACTGAAGCTAGCGGCACTTGGTTTTCTTTTCTTTTAAAACACAGTTTAAACTGATTGAATCTAATATTAACCATAATTGTTTGTCGATCAGTTGAATTCAATTTTGATTTGTATGTTATGGTGGGTTAAATCTGTATGATCGTAGTTTCATCATTGTTTATTGCTTGAAATGATTTACAAGTTCATAGTTTAAAAGCAATCTACCAAACGTGTTGCCCCATGTCGATAAAAAATCGTAGCTCCATCCCTGTGCGTGTACATAATTACGTAAAATCCAAGTCATGTTTTGTAATTTAAAAGAAACCAAGGTTCAAAAGCACCTTATTTTTACCACCTCCAATGCCCCTTGGTATCAACTATTGGATTAAACATGCAAGAAATTATTTTGGTCTTCATTTACTTCTGTCTTTATTCTGTATCATTCATTGATTTGTTTGTTAATTTTGGGGAGCATTTGGGGTGCTCTTTAAAATCCAGCAATGTACATAATGATTGGCACTCTAATCTCCTTATTCATTGTTTCCACTTTCTACAGTGTACTTGGTGGACGATAATGACTTTTAGGTTGACCGATTAAGTTTTATTTATTACTTATCCATTGCCGCTTTGGTTGGTAGATTAGTTTTTGTTCACTCATTTAGGTAGTGTTTGGTTTATTGTTTTTAATTTTGGGTTTTCGTCCATAAAAAAATGCACATGGTGCATGAATATTGCCGAAAACAACTAATTTAGAAAACGAAGTTAACATACAAAATATAAAACATTTTTTTTTTATTTTCCGTGTTTTGGAAAATAACACAAGCACGTGAAACAATCCATCCATCCGTCGTCCCTCTATCCTCTTCGCCCTTCCATCCGTCGTTCTATCATCTCCTCCGTCGTCCCTTCATTTTCTCATATTTGACATACTTTTTGAAAATCGAAAACACAATTCGTTTTTAAATCAAAGACTACCTTAATTTCTATGATTTTTTTGCAGGGTAGTTTGGTCTATTGGGTGACTAACAGCTCATTCACTCTGATTCAGGTTTGATCCCTCATTTGCTATGTTCTGTAGGGTGTAAAAGATATTATAACGTTTCATGATGTTAGAACTATTCTGTTGGCATACACGATGTAATATGTATTTATTTTAAAGCGCATAAGTTCATGTATGCAATATTCTCATTTATACGGGCTAAAAAGAGTCAATTTCTTAACTTGAAACGGTGTTATAGTAGAATGTGAACGTTGAGATCGGGACTTGGACATGTAAGTCAGCTATTTTAATACGCAATGTGTTCTTATTAATAACTTCAAACCAATTTTCGTATCTAAGATGAAGAGCTTTATTAAAATGCATATGTTTATATGATGCTTCTTTAGCTGTACTAGTTAAAAACACAATTACTCTATTCCGCTCTTCTGTGCGTCTTCAAACTTTATTCTGGCAGATATCCACAAATCACAGTAAATATAGTTAGAATGTTCTGCTGCATCCAGTTACCCTATATCAATGATGTTATGGTTTTTCATACTTAAGCCATAGTTAATCATTATATCTTCATATTGATTTTTTGAATTTTTTTCTTCATCAGCCATTTATTCTCATTTGACCAAGAATGTATATTCTGCAGCTTTTATCTCTGAAAACTCCCTACATTCGAACTAAACTGGGTTTGGGACCTGAAAAAGTTCTGAAAAAGAGAATATCCACAGAACACGGTATGATTGAAAATCGAAGCACATTGGAACGTCATATTCCTGCAGAGAGTTTATCTCCTGAGAAGTTGCTTGATGTAATTATTTTCCAGTTAGTCATTTAATTTATTTTCTTTTTGGCAATATACCCTTAATTCAACTTAGGGGGCTTATGTCATAGCATATGTTCTCTCCTAATATTTGGATATTTCAGTAGTATACAGCCAAAACAACAACAACAACAACAGCAACAACAATCATAATAACAATAATAATCATCGTCACCGTCTAAGTCTAAATCTAACTCTAGATTTCTTTTGTGGCTTTGGCTTCATCTTAGACTGTGAAAATGATCATTTTATTAACAGACTGTCGACTTTAAATTTTTATAATTTTCAACTAAATGCTCAGATGATGCCCAATCATATGAAACTTATATGTCTATTCTTGAGTACATGGAGATCAACAAGTTGAATCATTCAAATTATAAAAACATTTCATAAGCATAAATTCCGATAAATTGCATTGGTAAGGCTTGACATAGATCCATTTTCCTTGATTTGTGCAACCTATATAACTTCGTTTGGGGATATATTTTCTAGGTCTCCCTTCAATACTTAGCGGCAGGCCTTCATGATAAGGCTCTTCCTTTGTTGAGGTGACAGATTATTGTGCCTTGTATTAATGAAAAATGAGCAATTTTTGCTACTGGTTTTGCTGATAATGTTCATGTATTAGGATAGCATTGCGTAAAGATCCAGGACTCATAAGAGCTTTGATTGCCATGGGGCAGATACTATGCTCTAAAAAGTCGTTCGAGGAATCAGCTAATTATTTTGAAGATGCAATTGCGAAGGTTATATGCTTGCCTTAATGACTTTTGTTTGCACTGCAAGGTTTGATTTGTAAATTTTTAACAGATCGATTCTCAAGAAGAAAACAACCTCTTAGTTCTTGCTTATTTTGGTGCTGGTTTTTCGCGCATATCACAGGTGATTCTATAATTTTTAATATATACCTTTCAACTATTTAATGTATATATAAATCCAGCATGACTAATTTTTCGAGATTTTATGATCAAGAATGTTGGTGTTTGCATTGTATTACCATGAACTGAAATGGCATATCAACTAAGCATACCCTCAATGCACCATACACCAATTCACTTATCATACCATGCACTCTAACGACCTACAATCCAGGTAAACCTGGTTGTGTCTACCGGAATCAGTTTGTGGTAGATACCTAATTGGACCGATCTTTTTAGAATTGTAACTCTGAAATCAATTAATATTTACTTGACAATGTAAGTATCTCAAGTTCTCAAGTTACATTGTCTATTCACTTCATAACATTGTCTCAATTAGAATCTAATTTCTGTTAGTGCAGTTATTTAACTTATACCTTGTAGTTAGGAAATTTTCCATATTGATCAACTAAGAAATAAATTAAGTCCCCATATATTCTGAAATTATATTAATGATCAGGGGAAGAATACTGAGGGGATACAACACCTGAAAAAAATTGCTGATCTGAGGGTGCCAGATGATCCTATGGACAAAGTGTGTTACTACAGGGGTTTGGTGATCTTAGGAAGGTAAATACAGCTTTTCACCATCCAATATCTTCAATTGCATGTGTTTTCTTCTTCTTCATACTATTCCAACATTTAACTGGAAAGTAGTTTTTAGCAGTTGTTCAGTATGCACCTTGGATTTGTCAAGAAACCTCACCTCTGTGCAACCCATGTAAGGTTTTAGGGGTTGTAACACTGTTTAAAACTTTAGATTGTAATTTCCACACTTATCTACACTACCTTTTGTCATGTCCCCTCCTGTCCTGCAAGAATAAGTTGCTACGAACAATGCTTCATGGAAAATTTAATTTACTTTGTGCAATGCTGGCCTGTTACATTTAGTCTATCATGATCACACATCAAGTGCGCATACCATTTTATCACTGCAACCCAACTCTCTACTCTCCATTAACTCTCTGTATTTCTCTTTATCTCTACACCATCATCTATCCTCTGTTTTCTTCTCCCACCACAATTCATTCTTACTTTACTTTCAGTAGTGTAATATCATCCTTCAGAGATAGTTGAACCAGTCATATGGAATCAGCTTTTTTATTAGTAGTAGAGAGATCAACACACGAGCTTGGTTTGGGAATCATATTTTATATTCTTTTTTTCTAGTGAATGTTGTACGATGAAACAATTTCTGAACTTAACCTTTGAATGAAATCAGTATAATGCAACTTAATCCTTGGGGTCTTATATTACTGCCATATACTACATCTGGATTTCCTCATTATTTAATTCATCTTGCAGTGCACTTTTTAATGATGGCAACAAGGCTGAAGCAGCCAAGTACTTAAGAATAGCAGCGACATATGATCCTGGTGTTAATGCATATCTTAAAGAATGCGAAGAGGGATAAATGATAATTCAATCACAATTAGCTGGATGAACTAGCTTGGTAATTTATGATTTATCTTGTTTTATTCCATCTTGATTGATGATGTGAGTAGAACTTTTGAACAAAATCACACATACATTCTCACATGACCCATTTTTGTTTCAATAGGTAAATGAATAATTTATGGATATGAAATTACAGTCCACATGCATTATTTTACTATATGACCTTCTTCAATTGCAATTTTTGTACATATGAACAATAAACTGTTATGTTGAAAGTTGTTTGTATTTTTCAGTTACCATACTTTATAAAGAACTTTTCCTATTTACTGTCATTATTGGCTAGGCCACAGTACAAGTTAAATGTTCTGTGTGCATTAGTAATTGTTAGGGATGCGGATTAAGGATTTTAAGGCAGAGATAACACTAGAGGGGGGTGAATAGTGTTTTAAAGAATATATGAGCTATATGACTAAATTAAAACTTTCAACACAAATCTAAACAGAATTCTAACACAGAATGATCACAGAACATATAACAAATGCAAATAGTAAAGTAAAACAAGTAAAAGGAAAGAACACACCGGATTTTATACTGGTTCGGAATCCTCCTACATCCAGTCCTGCACCAAGGCAATATTCTTGTACAGATTTTTATAAGCCAATATCCAAATTACAACCCTCAATTTCTAAGGCCTCGAGGAACCCTCCTATCTCCGAGTCTGGGGTAAACTCTTTTGATTTACGGGACACAAGATCACCCTAATACTTCTTAATAACAATCCTTTTGAATGGATAGACTCTATGGACTTTTTGAATACAAATTAATCGTATAACTCTGAATAGCACATTGATCTTTAGTAGAATGATGGAGAATCAAATAGAGAGAGTATCTAAATGATTTCCTATTGAGAATTTGGTAGAATGATGGCACGATCTTGAAAATATGAAGTTTTATGGATATGGAATGGTGGAGAAGAAAGAGTGAAGAAAATAAGAAAGTAATTGTTAAAAAAATTCGTTTTGGAAGCCTTTATGTAGATGCACAACAGTCATAACCATTGGCGAAAGGTTTTCGAACGAATGGACACTTCTTTTGAAAATTGAATTTTGAATCCAACTGTCACCATGTCGACATGGGGTATCCCCTTATGTCGACATCCCTTAGTTCAAAATTATAGAGATGTTGTTTTGTAAAGACAATTGAATTTAAAACAAGTTGAAACTTCTCTGAAGCAAAGTAAAGTGTTTAAACAATATTTTGAGATAGAGAATGAATGTAAAATATTATTTTAAATATATATATATATATAATATTTTAAATATATATATATATATATATATATATATATATAATTGATATAGACCGTCAATTATATAAGTAATATTTAAAATCAGAATAAGTTTTGATGTTTTAAAAATAGAAGTTTTTAAAATCAGAATAGAGGAATATTTCAAGGCTAAAACAAAGTTTGAAAATATTTTTGAAAGCATGATTTTGAAAGCTAAAACATTTTGAAAACAGATATAAAAACATTTTGAAAACAGATATAAAAACATTTTGAAAAATCTATTCAAACTGAAATTGCAAGAACCTTCCTACAGAGCTCCTCCATAGGAATCGAGAACTTGTACAAAGTAGTTTAAATGATTTTGATTTTCGTGGGTTTGTAAGCCACTTGTCGTAGGTTTGTAAGCCACTTGTCGTAGGTTTGTAAGCTACTGGTTTCGATAGAAACTGGGTTCCATCCCAAAACAAAATTGGAAGAAAGATGAGAGTGCTATTATGAAGTTTTAACAAAATACTAGACACTTATCTTGAGATCTTGAAATCTTGATTCTCTAGAGTCTTGAATCTTGAATCTCTAATCTTCATCTCGATGCTTGAGTCTTTATACCGATCAGTCTTCGATGATACCTGCATATACTTTCTATATACATACATACATACATACATATATATATATATATATCTATATGGAAATGTTAGTATATATTTTATAAAGTAAAGTATAATAACTATATAAGGTTGTTGTCATCAAAACATCATCAACTCAGTTCCTAACAATCTTCCCCTTTTTGATGATGACAACCTTTATTTATAAAATATTCTTACCATACCATAACTCTCCATAACTCCCCCTTACTCCGTGACTTCTTAAAACTACAACTCCCCTTTATTCCATGACTCCCCCTTACACCAAGCACATTTTTATAACTTTCTCTCCCTTTGACATCAACAAAAAGGAATAAAAGATTTACCTATTCTATTTTTAGATCCAAACTCCGATCGTCTTCTGATTCGAGAATAGCAGTGAAACACTGATTTGAATTATCAGTTTTCTTCTCGTCATCACTGGATGAATCTGAATCGTCAAGAGTTGCTGCATATGCCTTCTTTCTTTTCCTTAGTTGCTCGTTATTTGGTTGAAATGTCTGTTTGTCTGGATATGGACAATCTATCTTGTAGTGCCCTGTTTTGTTGCAGTTGTAGCATCTATCACCATTGTTGTTGTTGTTGTTGTGACTGTTGTTGTTCTCCGAAGTATTTCTGGAATTCCTTTGATCATTTCTTTTAAAGTTATTCATCTTTCTATACTTCAGAAACTTTTTGAAATTTCTGGTCATGAAAGCAATTTCTTCATCTCTATCTTGTTCTGAATCTCCAGTTGTTGCTTTGAATGCGATCGATTTCTTTTCCGTTGCCTTAGATTCTTTTCTCCCTTGTAGTTGAACTTCATAAGACATTAGATTACCGATTAACTCTTCGATCTTCATTTGACTAACATCATTTGCCTCTTCAATAGTAAGTGTCTTTTGATCCCATTCTGGAGTGAGTGAATTGAGTATCTTTCTGACTTGATCTTCTTCTGAGAAACCCTTTCCTAAAGCAATCAATGAATGTACAATATCTTGAAATCGACAATACATGTCGGAAATGGACTCATTTTCATGTATTTTAAACAATTGAAACTGGTTAGTTAATATGGAAATTTTAGTCTGTTTAACTTTGCTTGTTCCTTCATGAGTTACTTGCAAAGTTTTTCAGATTTCAAATGCAGACTTACAAACAGAGACTCTATTAAACTCATTCCTATCTAGTGAACAAAATAGTATATTCATAGCCTTAGAATTGTTTTGTGCAACCGTCTTTTGCTCAGTAGTCCACTGGGAAAAATTAGTAGTTGGTTCAACATATTCAATTTGTGTCATATTCCAAGTATCTAAACTTATGGATTGTAAATAAATTTTCATCCTACATGCCCAATATGCATAATTACTGCCATTAAAAAGTGGTGGTCTGACAGTAGACTGACCTTCTACAAATGAACTAGTGTTAGTGCTTGTGTTGACAGAAGTAGTGGTGACAGGAGTGACATTATTAGTGTGTTGTGCCATTAAAACTTTTTAAAATTTCAGATTATGAAAATAATGAAAATCAATGCTCTGATACCAATTGTTAGGGATGCGGATTAAGGATCTTAAGGCAGAAATAACACTAGAGGGGGGGGGGGGTGAATAGTGTTTTAAAGAATATATGAACTATATGACTAAATTAAAACTTTCAACACAAATCTAAACAGAATGCTAACACAGAATGATCACAGAACATATAACAAATGCAAATAGTAAAGTAAAGCAAGTAAAATGAAAGAACACACCGGATTTTATACTGGTTCGGAATCCTCCTACATCCAGTCCTGCACCAAGGCAATATCCTTGTACAGATTTTTATAAGCCAATATCCAAATTACAACCCTCAATTTCTAAGGCCTTGAGGAACCCTCCTATCTTCGAGTCTGGGGTAAACTCTCTTGATTTACGGGACACAAGATCACCCTAAAACTTCTTAATAACAATCCTTTTGAATGGATAGACTCTATGGACTTTTTGAATACAAATTAATCCTATAACTCTGAATAGCACTTTGATCTTTAGTAGAATGATGGAGAATCAAATAGAGAGAGTATCTAAATGATTTTCTATTGAGAATTTGGCAGAATGATGGCACGATCTTGAAAATATGAAGTTTTATGGATATGGAAAGGTGGAGAAGAAAGAGTGAAGAAAATAAGAAAGTAGTTGTTAAAAAAAATTCATTTTGGAAGCTTTTATATAGATGCACAACAGTCATAACCATTGGCGAAAGGTTTTCGAACGAATGGACACTTCTTTTGAAAATTGAATTTTGAATCCAACTGTCACCATGTCGACATGGGGTATCCCCTTATGTCGACATCCCTTAGTTCAAAATTATAGAGATGTTGTTTTGTAAAGACAATTGAATTTAAAACAAGTTGAAACTTCTCTGAAGCAAAGTAAAGTGTTTAAACAATATTTTGAGATAGAGAATGAATATAAAATATTATTTTAAATAAATATATATATATATATATATATATATATATATATATATAATTGATATAGACCGTCAATTATACAAGTAATATTTAAAATCAGAATAAGTTTTGATGTTTTAAATAGAAGTTTTTAAAATCAGAATAGAGGAATATTTCAAGGCTAAAACAAAGTTTGAAAGTATTTTTGAAAACATGATTTTGAAAGCTAAAACATTTTGAAAATAGATTTAAAAACATTTTGAAAAATCTATTCGAAATGAAATTGCAAGAACTTTCCTACAGAGCTCCTCCATAGGACTCGAGAACTTGTATAAAGTAGTTTAAATGATTTTGATTTTCGTGAGTTTGTAAGCCACTTGTCGTAGGTTTGTAAGCTACTTGTCGTGGGTTTGTAAGCCACTGGTTTCGATAGAAATTGGGTTCCATTCCAAAAGAAAATTGGAAGAAAGATGAGAGTGCTATTATGAAGTTTTAACAAAATACTAGACCGATCAGTCTTCGATGATACCTGCATATACTTCCTATATACATATATACATACATATATATACATATATACATACATATATATACATATATACATATATACATACATATATATACATATATACATATATATATATATATGTGTATATATATATATATATATATATATGGAAATGTTAGTATATATTTTATAAAGTAAAGTATAATAACTATATAAGGTTGTTGTCATCAAAACATCATCAACTCAGTTCCTAACAGTAATTTCTTTGCTGATTTATTGACGTCTTGTTTCGTTAATCCAGCTGTTATTATACTGTAATTTTGAGCCAATACTGCTGTAAATATCATGTAATGATGATGCCTGCCACCTCAGGGTAATTTTCTAATTTGCATTTTGTTAATGATATCTACAAATGGAATTTGCTATTTATCAACTGGCAGTGGTGATATATGCTTATGTAGCAATAGATGTGTATAATTTTATTGATTTCAGACAACTTTTTGATTGATTACGGGCTAGCATTGACCAGGATGTATTGTGCTGTTTCCTTTTTTCATGTTGATAGGATATTCAGTTTGTAGATAACTTGCAAGTAATGATTAGGATTTGCTGTTTTCCTGTTGATAACTACGCTCTGATTTGAGTTCGGTAGGGTATTTGTTAATGGTTGAATCGATGCTTTATCAGCTGGTGGTTGTTTGGTATTATAGATGTAGTAGAGGTGTCTAAAAGCAGAATATAGGTTGAAAACATTTCCAATAACTGTTGGAAATCGAATCTGATCAAATCCACAAAATGAGGAGTTTGAGAACGGTCTTCATTGACTGATCCAGCTTGATCATGTGGTGACTTTGTGTTAGGTAAGCATGTGCTCAGGGAATGGAGTGAACTGGCTAGGGAAGCGGCTCCGGAAATGGGAGAAAGGACAGGGTCAGCAAGATGTGGGGAAGGCTTGGGCTATTGTAGAGTCGGCTATAAGCGGTTGGGAGGACAACTATGTGATTAGGTCGGTTAGGCCCGACTTCTTAGGTCAACTATTTGGTGAGTCAATAGCCTACCCAGTTATCCGGGTATTCGGGGATGTTATACTTCTTGTTACGACCTTTGTGTCTTTTCTGTGGGCAGTTTGATTTGCTTCTCATCTTTTGCATTCTTTTTCTATAATCTCCATGCAACTTTTGGAGATATCTTTTTGATCATTAATATTTTTACAACTTATTCTTCTGTTCTCCTAGTGGGACAAGCCGGTTAAGCAGTAATGTGACTTACCTAGCATCTCTTTAATCGGCGATACATCTCATTCGTTGTAACTTGGAATTCAACGAAACTTACGCTATAGCACTTCAAAATTTCTAACCTGTCATATGCTGAAATTTGGTGACATTCGAAGATCTGAGCTTCTTTATGGATCCGTTCTCCAATGCTACTAGCTTAATAGCTCAATCACCATTCATAATATCCATTACTTCTTCATGCGAGATTGGATTTTGATAAAATTTCGATCGTTGGTCGTCCTTTACTTTAAGGACCATTTGGAACACTTTCCATAACACTTCCTTAGATAGAACGTACTTTGTAAATAACATTCAGTGCGAAAATTGCTTAACTCGACCATTTGGTCACCGTATATATTTTGCCATCAATTATTTCCATCAAGTAGCGTTTCCACCTACAAATCAGTTCTTGACCAAGTGAGGTCAAGAACTTGTGTTCTTGCCTTGGCACAACGTTATATCCTAATATAATTCCACTAGTTTTATTTGTATGAACTTAGAGTATCATCATGTACCATCAACATGCATAGTGTGTTTAAGTTTTCCTTCAATTAGGATGTAATAAGCTAACTGCTTGGTATATATCAGGATCTAGTTGCCATTATATTCAACTAAACCATAACACGATATCTACACAAGTCTATGTTTTATCATGTCTAAACGTAAAGTAATCAAACCTTGATGTTGTATTGTCCACCGCACGGTGACTCAATCCTGAATTTATTCCATTCGAGTGGTTGAAATCTATCGAGGGATCGATCGTCAAGTGAAGTGGACTGATCGTCAAGCCAAGTTATCGAGCTTAATCGTGTAGATCATAATCACCCAGTCAACATCTCATTGAGCTGTTAAGTGAGTAGAAGCTAATTCAGGTATCAACATTTGCTCTTGGATGCTTTATAGTTTAAAGAAGCATACCATGCCGAGCCGTTGCGCTCGGCCACACGTTGTCAATGAACAATTGGCCATATATTATGTTTAGTCGCTAGACTTGTTTGCAACAAGACCTGATATTTCGTACAATTGCAATTGTGTGTCATTTATAGTCCATTATTGTGTAGAGCACTTGGACTCAAAAACAATGGAGTTGGAGAAAGTGATCCACCATTTCGAGCTAACATGCTTGATCGTAAGTGAAACTGTGTTGAATTGCTATTGTAATTACCCAATCTTCTAGGTTTTTGTGATAAATTATTTTTAATTAAAATAAAACGTTCAATTTCAATTTTCAAAATTTTTTACTTATGAAATTATATTTTAATGGGTTAAAATTATTCGATAAAGGATTTTGTTTTAATTAATTGAATTAGTGAATAAATTTGTTTCAAAATAAATATAAAAATATATTTAACTCGAATAATATTTACAATGTATGTAAATAAATTTTATATGGTTAAAATAGATGAAAGAAATTTTATTTGGTATTAATAAAATGAATAAATCAACGAAGATAAATAATCAATTAATTTACATATTTCGTGCAATTTATCAAATTATATTTTTGAAAATAACGGTTGCAATTAAATTGTATATATATAACATAAACATTTGATAGAGTACTTATATATGCAAATAAAAAAAGGGCAATTAAATGCGAATGAAAAAGTTGAACGAAAATTTCAACCGCACAAGGACCTATTTGTAAATAATAACGGCTCTAGTACGTTCTTCAATCATCCCTTTTAATATACTCTTGAACCTTCCTTCTAGAGCTCTAACACTTCTGGAGTTCTAGCGCCCCATAAAATTTACTGTAATGGCTCAAAAAATGAAATTTGAGCAAACGTCATAATTTGACCACAAATCTTGCACCATTGCATTCATAATCATTTCTTGAGCAACTTTCGTATTTGGAGTTTCGCGATCGGAGCTTAAATAAAGAAGTTACCAGCGTTTGAAGTTTCCGAACGAAAAATAATTAAAAAAGAGAAAAATGAAATAAATATTATTAATAAAGTGGACCCCACCGGCCGATCCCATTAGTTGGGCCGGTCGACTACTTATAGGGACGGTCGACCGGTGGTGAAGATGGCGGCTAGGGTTGAATCTTGGTCAAACGACATTGATTTTATTATTTTAAATCCTAGTGTTTATGAATGGATCGTGTGCCTATAAATATAGGCCTAACCCCTCACTTCTCTTCTAATATTTTTTGATCAAGCAGTCATGTTCTGCCATTTTTCCTTCTCCATTATTTTTGTTAATAACAAAATATTATATTTTATCTATATATAATCAGAAATGGCAGAAAATAAAAGAGAAGTAGAGAAGGAGCGAATCTATACTGTAGAAAAATGTGAATTTCATTATTATAAATATGTATTCCCTTTAATCTCAAAACTCTTGTCAGATAATTGTAGTAGTACGTATATACATTTTTATACATATTCTTTTGGATTAGAATAGAAAAGGAGTCGACTAAAGAGATGAATTTAGATTTGGAAGATATGAAAAGCTTAAAAGGTGAGTGGAAAATTATATGATTTATTTATAACATTGAAATTTATATCGTTGAATTTTATTTATTTATTATGCCTATATAAGGTCTGATGAGTTGTAGGCGAAGGAAGATAAAATCTCGCTTATATAGTCTGTAAGTTAGGTAATTGGAATATGAATGATATTTAAACCATAATCTATAAATTCGAAAATCAGTCCCTAAAGCTGTTAAAGTTGAATGTTGATAAAGTTGTAAAACTTATTTCAGATTTATAGTTGGGTTGTATTAGTATTAGTTTAGATTACCTTAATTTGAATTGAAATGTGAATTTCTATGTTTTAATTTATTGGAAGCAAGATACAATTTAATTGTAATTATTTTCGTATAATTTCTATAAATAATCTAATTCCACGAATATATTAAAAGTGCATCGTTTGAAATAATAAGGAATACAACCAAAACGGAAGGAGATGTGTAAAATACGGATATTCGTCTCCGTAGTTTGCATGTCTATTTTAATTAAAAAAAAATCTTGTAATTTCAAACGAAGTAAAAGTCTTATTTTTGGGTAATTTACGAAAAATTATATTGGTAATCCTTTTTGGGCAACATAACTCTAATAAATTGAAATGTGGAGATTAATATTTTGAAATTCCTAAGTGTAGGAATCAGAATACACACATGCATGCACACAGATACACACTCACACAACTACACCCATTGATTAAAAATACAAATATATATAGCGTAATATACATCGATATTCGTATTAGTTATTAATTAAGACGTCTAGTTATAAATAATGTAATAAATTATAGGATTAAGAGGTGTGGATAGAAAAGAGATAATAACTCCAAAATTAATAAGGCAATAAATATGCAATTAAAAGGGGGTTACATAATTAATTGAAGAAATAAATGTGTTTAATGAGACCGGTTAAAGGATCTTATATAGCATTTATGGGAAAAAATAAACATAATATGTTGAATTAGAACGAATAAATGTTATCTGTAACGACCCGTATTTTTGGATTTTCGGATTTGAATAATTAATTTGTTTAAATATGGATTTGAATTAAATTATAATAAAAACCTATGTTTCAAATTAAGACCTGATTTCAATGACATATTTTTAATTTAATTTTTAGAAATTTTCTATAATTTTCAATTTGAGAAAATAATAAATCTTTATTTGACGCGTTTTATGTCGAACGTTGGATTTTTATAAATTTACAGGATATGACAACTTGTTTATTTTATTGTTGTTTTGTGATGACATCCCAATTCTGTACAAAATCATAATTCATTTTCTGTTGACCGTGACTTGTACGCGAACGTTGTATCTTACCGCGGACACCCTAAAACACACTAGCACATAGTATCTAATATTAGTTGTACATGGTCCTTTTTCTTCAAATCGACAACAAGAACAGTGCATCCACCATTGTCTCCCTATCCACCCTACCGGTCGCCATTGTCTCCCCCCGTCCCTTGTCCTTTCCATGCCTTGGGTTGAGGATCTTGTTTTGAAAAACATTGACATGCTCTGGTCTATATATTTATATGCGTGTACCAGATAGCAAAGAGCTTTATCCCCTCCTTCTCTTTGTTTGTCAGACATGGAAAATCACCTCCTCTTCATTATTCAAAAATCAATATATCCCAAACTATCAAGTTTTAGCAGAATGTCCCAACACGAAAATAATTTGTATTTGTAACTAGTTTTTTTCAAAAAAATTGGTTGCTCGAATTTTTGTCAAGAATCGAGCGAGATTTAACGATTTTACAGTAAAAGGGAAATAATGTTCATAAACTTTAAAAATCGATTTCTCCAAATCCAAGTCGAATCGATCGACGCCGTATGTGCCATTTGATCGTATGAAGATTAGTATTTTTGTCGAAGTTTCGAAGCGATTCTGTGTCGACGATGGATGTTGGTCGAAAGAGCTTGAATTTGTCGGAGCTATGGTCATCGATTGGAGAAATGAAGCTTGGTTTGCGATCTGGGGCAGTGAGGTGCTTCGATCGATGAAGATTGGTGGAGTTCGACATCGATTTTTGTCACGATCTGTAGCACGCAATTGCCTTTGACATGGATGGTCGCGACGAGATGGAAGGGTTCGGCGCGGGTTTGAGTGGTCCAGAGCATCGAGTAAGGGAAGAGAGACGCGTTGATGGTCTTGGTTTCGTCGTTCGGCGATCGGAGTGCTTGTGTACGTGCATGGCGTGCACGATTGTTAGGTTCAGGCAAGCGAAAATTGAAAGAGGGAAGAAGAAGCACTGCAGACGTAGGTTCGGGTATGGGTCTTGGCACTTTGGGCTGATTCTTTTGGGGTGAGTTATTGAATTTGTTATTTAAGTTTATAACTTAATTTGTCAAATTTTGAATTGCTATATCTTGCTCGTATGAAATCCGATTAACAGACGGATTTTTGCGTTGTACTCATATAGACCAGCAAAAAATTTAGTGCAACATATTGGTAGCTTTGGACGTGTAAAAATTTATGACATATGAAAATGGACAGGATTTAAATCACATTATTTTTAATTAATAATGTCGTTTTAATTCATATACTTTAATTATCAATGTTTATTTAGCCAAAGCAAATTGTTGTTGAGTTAAATTGGACTGAATATGATAATTGGACACCTATTTAGCGGAATAAAACACCGTTCCGCTAATAAATTTAATTTGATATTTAATTAGCAGAATAAATCCCTTTTCTGCTATTTTATAGATTGGACATTTGATTATATATCGTTAATTGATATCCCGCTTTGAATAAGTGATATTTTAACCAATGGTGGTTAAGTGTTGGATTTATTTACTTAGTCGTGGATTATGTAAACTTGGTCGTAGATTATGTATATATCTATTATTATCTTGAAAGGTTAAACTGAATAATATGGTAGCTTGTTTAAGTACCATGGTGATCGTTAAGCCTCCTTCGAATTTGAAAAGCTAATTATTGATTTGAAAGTTATTTTAGAAAAATTATTTTATTACAAGGTTTAAAGATAATTATTATTTAGTAATAAGATTTAAAAAGGTAATAACTTATTAGCAATAATATTTTTAGAATAATTTATAATTATTTTAATAATAATTTAAAGTTAATAATTGTACCGGTATGATTCTTAAAAGTTATTTCTTAAATGTTATTGAAGTATGTTTAAATATTATTTTTAAGTTATTTAATTATTATTTTGAAATGTTTTTCAATTATATTTTAGTTATTAATTAAAGTTATTTAATTACAACTAAGGCTAAATAAGTATCATGTTAACATTATTTGGAAGTTAATTTATTTTTATATTAATAATGTTTGAAAGTAATTAATTATTTTATTAATAATGTTTTGAAATTAATTAAATATTATATTAATAATATTTTGAAGTTAATTAATTATTATATTTAAATTGTTTAAAAGTTGACATATTAATACAATAATATTTTTCAAAAGTTAATTTAATATATCATTAATGAAAATTTTAAAGTTATTATTTTAAATTAGATTTAACATTAATGAAGTAGAAGGATGCTAGAATAATAACTTATTATTTAAATTATTTTAAGTAATATATGGGCTATCAAGGGAATCTCAGTGACTCAAAGAGTTTATTAAATAAGTTGATTAAATATAGGAAGAGTTTTATAAATGGTTTTTGATATTTATAAAAGAATTATAAAGGAGTTTTAAAGGTTTGAAAAAGAGAAGTTGTAAATGGAGTTTTGAGATATATAAAGAATGTTGTAGAAATAGATTAGAGATATATAAAGAAGCTTTACAAATAGATTTGGAAGTATTTATAAGATAAAGAAATTTAGAAAGAGATGGTTGATATTCGTGACATAATTTGAGGGGTAGGGATTGCCTACAGTTTACTATGGATTCGTTGGGATAGCGATGTAACCATTGTGTAAACTGCGACCTATGATTGATACTGAACAATACTTTCAAAAATCTGTTTTTAAGAATTTTCAAGTTTCTAAGTTTTGGAAGTGAAATGGTTTGTGAATATATTTATACCATTGAGATAAGTATACAGTTATATTTTCTAAGTATTAAAATATAATGTTTTGTGAATATACTTATCATGTTGAGACAAGTATATGGAAATGATTTCCAAAGTATTTGAAAGTTGTTTTTAAAATAATGGAAACTTAATCAAATGAGGCTCAGTGATTTCCATGGGAAATGTGATCTTTGTTTTGAATGTTTGTCTATTTGATAGTTAAATAACCGACTATCAAATCTTGGCCTAAATATGTAATACTTCTTAATTTTGATGGTAGGGAAATATTTCCTACTTAAACCAAAGGATTTTAACTCTAGAAATATCCAGGAGAAACACGGGGATTATATAGTACAATTACCATCGGTGGTGCTATACGGTACATATAAACTCGTTTCGTTCTTCTAGGGCTAATGATAAGGAGATCCGTCCACTTAAAAGATTAGGGAGTGATCCCCGCTTTTATGTATTGTATGATTATTTCCTAAAGAACTAGTATGGAGCATTCCAAAAATCGGCGTTTGGTTTGTGGATCACCCGGGAAGAAGAAGAGTGTACTCGTTAGAGATGAATCGAACCCGTAACCACTCCAAAAATCATATACGGTTTTATGGAGGAGATTCGTGATATATTGAGATGTTGGGGTCCATGTGCGATTCCTAAACCTTTTGGGGTATGGGAATCCATGTGAGATTCAAGGTCTATTTGAGATGTGGGAATCAATTTGTGATTCCGAGACCCATTATGGTATTGGAATCCATGTGGGATTCCATGATCTGGTGGCGGTGCGTAAGTTGGAACGTCGGACGTAGCCTCATCAGTGTAAATGACTAAAACCAAAGATATGAGGCATGACTAGTAGGGTTGGCAAACCTATAGGGTTAGTCAGCTCCTCCTTGATGTTACTTATAGTTGTTATGCATGCATGAGGCGATGCACTCGATCTTGCAAGACCAGCCATGTTTTTCCTATGGTACATCACTAGGAATGTATGCTGCTTTGGAAGGATATCTCTGATTCTTGTGCAGGAGGACCGTTCCTCGAAGTACCGAGGGCATCTCTAAGGAAATCCTACACAAATAGCGAACGTGCCTTATCGGTTTTCAATTATATATCTAGTATTGTTGTAATGTACACTCACGAGCATCACAACTACTTGATTATTATTATTATTTTCACCCTTAGACATTATTATAATATCACTAGATTTTGGTTATCGTAAGGTAAAAAACCGTTCGTGTTTATGTGCAGCGTGGTCTTACGAGATACATTTGATTTAAAAGGATTTTACTAGCTATAATAAATAATATTCCTTGTGATTTGAGTTTCTCACGCTGGTTTTACCAGACTGACCTGTGTGTCATTTTCCTATAATGCTTGGGTCAGACCGAACATATCTATAGGTTTAATTGGATGTTTGAAGCTTCAGGAGATGATCTGGAGGCCCTGAGACGTATTCACGTTGATGGTTATTTTTCTTCCATTGCGTACATTGTTGTATATCGTTCAGCAATTGTGAGGACTGGTCGCTATAACTGTTTGGGCTGAAATAGGTTAGTATACTCTGATTGATGTTTATTCATACATATATTATAGTTTTTGTTTATGTAAAGATTTGTTGTATATTATAGATTATTCGTTCCCCTATGAGATTCTGTATTATTTTGTTTCCTTTTGTCTTCTTTCTTCTTTCTTTCCCTAACTATCTGCCTTTCCGTTCAATTTGATTTAGACATGTGTGGTTTGTTGTTAGCTTAAATTGTATGGAAAAGTGGGTTGTTATATTATCAGGGATTGTCCACTTAGAATAATAATAATCATTTACTATAGAAAATTGATATTTATGGAATATAGTAAATAAGCGTATAAGATAGGAATTAAATGCATTAAGGTAGTGTAATTTTTACAGTGGGAAATTATACAGCTTTTAGAACAAGCGTGAATTAGCAGGCCTAGCCCAACATTTAAGCTTAAGATGGTTGGTTTGGTTTAGTGGATTGTGATGCAAGATCAGCAAAGATACACAACAAAGGTCTGCTCTTCACTTAGAGGCTACCAGCATTTGCTTATACTTACTACTGATGTAGGACATCTCCAACCGTAGGATCCATGGAAAAGGGATATGCTTTGCAGATAGGTAGGGGAAAATATACCAAGGGTTCACCTCGGACTTGAATTATTAAATGGCTCTGTTCTTTTAAGAAAACTGGGTCTACTTCATTTTTAATAAGAGGTATTAAGTGATCAAAATAGGCATTTTCCTTAACTTATATTAGGTTATTCTAAATGCTATTTTAGCTGTGAAGGTCGGCGGGCTATGTCAGCATTGTTGTTGTATTGGTATTTAGTATTAGGGCTGGCATATAGGCTGTGACCACCAGCGGCTCCGAGCAGTCGATAGAAAATAATCGAGTTATGCCTTGATGGATATCCCTTCCCATTAATGTAAAATCTGTATGGGATATGCACGGACCTTAAATGTCAACACCCCTCTTCTATACCCATACTACCAAAGAGTTACAAAGTAATATTGTTGAGTAGTACAGAGAATGAGGCGATAGGGGTACATAAGTGAATGTTCCCTCAGACTAACACCAGTACTTCTCATTCATTATATAATACTAATCAATAATGTACACGGTCTCAGTACAAAGTAATAAACAAGTATGCTACTAAGACAGAACAATACATACTCATAATACAATATCAGGGACACAGAGTCACAATGCAACAGATAAAATATAATACATGACATACATGTTAATAAATTTCTTTGCTAACCAAATATGCAAGGAGATGGAGACGAGTTTGAATAAGGGCTTAGATGGCCTTATGCAAGCTTGTAGAAATATGCAAGTTCAAGTCCAAAAATGCACAAGCCCAAGTCCAAGAAGAAAGCCATATGTATGTTCGTTGTTTGATAATAGTCAAATAAGTAAGCACACAAAAATTATGCTATGCTATGCTAATTTTATTGTTCAAGCCCTTATGTGCAGAAGTTCAAGTATTATAATCATCACTAGAATCTCCAAATCAATTTAGGGTTTACAATTTTAAAATTTAAGAAGTAGAGAAAAGAATCAATCGTCCCTCCTTAGTTGACTATGGGGGTTTGTTTATAGCAACATTAACTATGTGGGATGATTGACACATGTCCTGGCCACTAATCCAATGGCCCTGATATTTTCTAAAGAATCACAACATTAAGTGATTGTAGGATCTCGACATTCTCTGTGTATTGTAAATATATGACATCCTCTAATCTGTTGATACTCGACACTCTTTCTATTGTTGATACTTACCATCCTCCATATAACATATATACATCATCCTTCATATTGCATATACATGCCATCCTCTAATCGTAGATATTCGACATCCTCTATAACGCAGATACTTGCTACCATTTATATTATTGAAGCTTGATTTCACTTATTGTAGTAAGTGCTCGTATAAGTTCACCGTCTTTTACTATCCACGACATCCTTTCTTTGCGATATATGAGCTCACTATTCGTAGTTACTCAATAACCTCTTTTGTTAGATGTTTGATACTTTCTAATTACCTAGCATCCTTTCTTTGCGATACCATTTCTTCGCGGCACCCTTAGAAACTCGGCACCCGTTAGTCGTATGATATCTTTAGATTATTGCTATAAGCTTGCCATCCTTCTTTATATGTTGATTGTTTTATTCAGGCTTGACAACCCTGTTATCTTCAAACTCGACATGCTCTCCCTCTATATGTTTGACACATGAATTATATAATAACATTTACCCCTCCTTGTATAGAAGAGATATATTATACTTTAGTATAATGCCACCTTTTCATTTTCCCGTCTTTTAGTATTCCAGGACTTTTAATCACGTCCATTCATTTAAATATGAATCGATGCTTCTTGTTACTTCTCTTTCTTTCTATAAATACTCATTCTTTCTTCTCCAAAAAGCTTTACCTGTAGCTCTAACTCAAAAATCATAATTGTAATCATTCTTCAACCTTGCAATTTCTTGAAAAGAAGCTTTGCTTTTTCTCTATCTTCAAACTAAAACCAAGATATAATTATTTGTTTTGCTGGTTAAATTGATGAGGGTTTTCGATTTTGAAACTAAAATTTGCGAATTGGGGGTTCTACAAAATGATTGAGATTGATTGGCAATTTGAGTCCAAATGATTTCATGATTTTGAGAGTCTTCGTGCTTGAATCTAAGTGCTGCTGGTTGGTCATTGGATCTGGTGATTTGGAACCTTGAGAAATATTTGTTATAATTCCTGAAACAAGTGATTATTAATTTGATGGTTTACTTCTAAGTATTCCAATTGAAACTTGATAATTGCTTATCTCTTTTTAATTAATAGAAATTTAATAATTAACGAAAATTCGATAATTATTGAAAATATGGCAACTATTCAGAAATTCAGTAGCCAATATAGGTCTAATGGTAATGGTTGTCAGAAATTCGACAACCATTTATAGACCGGACATCTATAAGCAACTGTTAGAAACCCGATATCCAACTGGGGACCTGTTACAGATCCACTATCTAGTCATAAATCCGACATCAAGTTAGAGACTTAATAACTAGTTAAACTCTGGCTAACTAATTATTAGTTCACCAACCAAACATTAACTCAATAATTAGTTAGAAGCTTGATAACAAGTTAGTGCCTTGCTGCCCAGTTATGGATTCGGCAATTGTTCATAACTCAACATCTTTTAGTGAACTCAATTACTGGTTATAAACTCGACATCACTAGTCTTCAAATTCAACAATCACTTGGTAATTTGATATCACACTATGAACTCGATAATTAATTAGAGAGTTATTAGCTTGTTTATGCATTCGACATCGAATTATAAACCTGATACTAACAATGAACCATAAGTTAGTTTTCAACAACTTTTTTACACATCCTAACATCGAACTATGAGTTCGACAACTAGTTAAGAAATCATTTGCTGGTTTTGAGTTTCAACGATTCATTTATGAACCCGACATCGGATTAGAAATCAGTGACTCATTAAATAGTTGCAACATTTTAAATTTGACATTTATTCATAAATTTAATGACTAACTTATCGACCTCCAACCAGTCATTATTTAACTAATTATAAGTTCGACGTCTAGTACTCAAAAGTCATTAAAAGAATTGCCTTCTAGTTATGAACTCGACAACTATTTATGAATTCAATATCCACTATGAATCCTTTTAATATTTTTTAAACTTTTATAGAGTAGATGACACTTCCCTGACTTTGGTATTATGTTGTTTTGGCAAACAAATGGATAGCAAGAAAATCTGACAAAGGCTTCAAAACTTCTCTTGCTTTAGAGAAGAGAGATCATAAGCTTAACAAATCCTTTATAACTTCCCAGTAGGAAGTAGACACCGTTCTTCAGAAGTTTAGGATTACAAATGTGGAAGCCATGGTCGTTGATCCATCTGGCAGAATAGATTATCCTCCTAAAGGATTCTTTGCTTTTACTCCTATTCATATCTAACATTCAGGCTACCTCCTTTCCCAAATTTCATTTTACACTTCCTGGAGCACTTGGGAATCGCTCCGATACAATTAACTCCCAACTCCTACATTTATTTATGTTGCTTGGAGGTCCTTGCTAGGGAACCCCACCTTCCTTTACTAAATGCCGAGACTCTTCGTTCTTTGGTGAGTCTTGTAAGAGTAGAAAAGTAATCAAATATTTCTATATATTGTCTTCTTCCTTATCTGAAGAGTTTAAACACCCATCCGATCAACACAACAAGAGACTGGGAGAATTGATTCTTTTACATCAGATGTTATACTCCTAAGATTGTAGGATCTTTTTACGATCCTAGTAAGTTTTATTGCCTCTTACCATTTATGTTATATCTTGTCATTCTCCTATAACGAGTATTCTCTTTCAGGATCTTCTCCTAAACAATCTAATTCCTCTATTACCACTACTATTGATGCTTTGAATCAAGCTTCCAAAAGCATGGGGGATAGGCTCAAGCTTTTGACTAAAACTAACCTTCGCAGATACTCTTTAATCTTAAATAACCAAAGAGTGCTTGGAGAACCTCTGAAGGTAAAGGGGGAAGCCCATGGGAAAAGATCCTTGGTTGTTAGCAGTCAGGAAACTTTTTTTACTTGTTTCCCCAATCAGTGTGATTCCTCCAATGAATTTATATTATAATTAAATGAAGTTTCATACATCGATGTCTTATGAGTTTTCTTTTGGCTTAGGTTCATCTGTTGTTGTCGTAGCCTTTAAGCCCAAGAAGGCCAAAGCTTATGTTTCTTCTTTCACTTAATCAACTAAGGCTGCCCTTGTTGGGTGTTCTATTGATAAAGCCATTAATGCTATAAAAATGAAGGCGAGCTCCGACTGTAATGACCTGAAATTTAATCACTTTGAATATGAATATTAATATATTCTTAATTAATTTATGGATTTTATAACTCAGTTAAATTCCATTTCAATAATAACTAGTGATGGTGATATGGTTTTCAGAATTTGTTTGCAAAAATACTTAGTACGAAGAAAAATCGAAAACGTGGCCGAAAATCATTTTTCAAATTTTCAACTTATCATCGTCTAAAAGTTATTGGAAATGCCATGTATACTAGTATACATATACGCATATGGTTAAGATAATATATGGTAAGTACATATTTCCTTAAGTAAAAGATGTGACTTTTTTCCAAATAAAATAAAATAAAAATAGAATAGTGAAGATGTAGTGTCACATTACAATACATCATAGTACAAGGAAGTGGAAGATATGTTGGACAAAGGGGAGGTCTTGATGCCATGCGTGTTCAACAAGGCTAGGAAGGATGGAGATGACGTGTCACAAAGTTAGTGGAGGGTTTGTACCCAAAGGGTACTTTAGCAATTCACATATTTCACTTTCATAAAAACAATTTCCTAATTTTTTCTTTCATTCCATGTTTTTTAAAAAAACTTCATATTTTTTTCCAAAGCTATAATTTTTTTAATGGCTTCTATAGTTTTCAACGTTTAAAAACCAATCCTTTTTCCACTCTTAATTCCTAAACACTTATTTAAACACCCTTTCTTCCCATCCTACACCTTCTTCCAAAAACTAACCCAAACTCCCTCTACAACCCATGGCCAGGCACCACATACCCATGGTCGAAACCATTTGTCCCCTTTAGGCCTTTAAAATCCAATTTTTATTTAAAAGAATCCATGATCTAGGTCACATTCAAAGTGTGGTGAAAGTTTGGGTTGTATTCCTGAGCTTTTGGTGGGTAAGCTCAGGTTTTAAATTCAAAGTTTTAAACTCTGTGTTATTGTAAATTTTTGGCAACTATTGGTTGGAAAGTATGTTGTTGTGCTTTGCGTATGTGTAATTATATGCAATGTATGGTTATGGATTTGAAATGTTGAGTGTTGTTTGAAAAGGAACGGTCTTTACTTGTTCATGAAAGTTTTTACATTTGTATATATGTTGTGTTCATGTATGTAGATATGTGTGCTAAAGAAAAGTTAATACTTCAAGTTGTTGTTTGTAACAATGAGATTCTTTGGTTTTAAAACTTGTTTACTTACTTGATTTTCTAGAAAAATGTTCCACAATTTTTCAAAACTTTACCTTTTGGTTTCTAAACTTTATACTAAGTTTCTAAAGTAGTTCAAAGGTAAAAAGGTAAGGGTTTAAAAGATACTTGATATATATAACGAGTTTAAAGTTATGGTATCCTTAACGATAGTCGCTATGGATGCAGTTTGTGAAATGAACATATTTTACGAACTAGATGTGTTTTCTTTTTTAGTATTTTGGAAAAAGTAAGTTAAACATATTTTAAATAAAAAAGAGGTAATTTTTACTTACTAATTAAGTATGGGATTTAATGATTAATTAGTTAATTAAATAAAAGGTAATTAGTACTTAATTACTAATTAAGTAAGGTATATAGACCTTAATCGTTCATTATGTAAGATAATTATAATTAGTTAATTAAGAAAGGTTTAATTATTTATTAATTAAGTAAAGGTTAATCATTAAACTAATTATTACAGTAAGGTTTAATTATTAATTAACTATTAATTAAATTAGGGTTCAATTATTAATTAGGCAGGGTTTAATTATTTCTTAACTAGTAATTAAGTTAAGATTTAATTAAGATATAATTATATTAAATAAAGGTTTTATGTTTAATTACTTTATTTCCAAGGATCGGTTTGTTTAAAAAATAGCTTTCTTTTACAAAGAATGGTTTAGACACGAGGGATTTTCTTTATTTGTGCCATTAAGTAGCCAAACAAATATGAACAAGTTATACTAAAAAGTTGACACATTTTATTGGAAGTAAGTCGTCTTGTGTTTGGAACTAAAAGCCGATGAGTGGGCTTTCCTCTATCTGTAAGATATAGAACTTGATTTCCTAAACGAGGATAGAGAAGTCGAAATGTCGGAAACGTGATAAATATAAGAGAGTTAATTTCGATAGATGGGTTAAAATAAATTAAGTATATGGAATTTATTTCATTGTATACTTAACACCAAATTCAGAGGTATGGAAACTCGTCTCTATCCCAAGAAGTAAGAATGTATATCGAGTCAAGGTTAGTTTTCTAACTTGTCTGACTTCATCGTTAATAAAGGGATAGTATTATTTGAAATCAAAAAGTGAGGATAAGTATATGATGTCTTATTTTTCATATGCAAATCTATACACACCCTGATAATGGAGTTTTCCACCATTGATTACTTGACCCTTTTAAATTTTTTGAATATTGGTTCAAAGAGACCGAGATCGGATAGCATAAGCTATCCGAAACCCACTTCGAACCAACATAAGCATCTGAATTATTAACGTCTAAAAGATGATGGAATCGAAGATGAAGATCTTGAAGTACAAGGGCTACTTGCTACTAATCCCGATGGTGATTCCAAAATGATACAGTAAGAGTAGTGCCTTCAATTTGTTCATATCCTGTACAACTTATATGGACGAATGCTAGCATCGTATTGTCACCTATAAGACAGTGTTAGCATTTCAAGTGGGATTGCTAAAAAAGGTAAATCGTAGCCTCAAACTAGCCTTACAAATGGGAATGGCTAAAACATCGGATATGTGGCAGGGCTATGTGTGTCGCACCCATTAGGGTACAATCATCATCCGATCTACATTGATATTTTTAAGTTATATATGCTAGTGAGCTGGGAGATTGTTGATCACAACCAGGGTGATGATATATTCGAGACTATCCAGTAAGGGTTAGGCTGGTCCTGTGTTGGCAGGGGGTCCATATGAGGCTCTTGATACATTTTATCTAGTGTGTACTGTGGCAGGAGGTACCCTAATAGCCTTATCATTGATGGAACCCAACTTCTAATAAGTGCCTTACGAACTTAGTTGTGCCCAAACATGTTAGAATATGAGGTGCAAACATTTTAGCTATATTCATAATTTACTTTAAACCCTAAGCATTATTATTATTATATCATTTGATTTTCTATGGAAAAGGATTTTGGTTATCGTAAGGTAAAAACCCGTCAGTGTTTATGTGCAGCGTAGTCTTACAAGGTACTTTTGTTTTAAAAAAGTTTTACAAGCTTAATAATTCCATTGTTTAATGTTTACTCATAATAGACCAATGCCTGACCTTTCTTTCCCTAAAAATATTGGGTACTCAAATTTGTATGAGTAGCCAAGTAGTCAAGGTTTCCGTGGATACATTTTAGAGGAGCATGGAGCAGGTCGCTTCGCCATTATCTAGATACTTATTTTATTTTTTTGTTTTGTATTTGTATATTTTGTGTAAACATTTGTGGGGACATGTAGTTATAATTGTCTCTGCCTAAAGTTGTATTTGTGTAACTCTGATGTTCATTTAGGAATGATGTGATGTACTGTCTTATGTTGACTATTATACATGATTACCCTACGATCTTAGATTCTTTGATTATTTATTCTTGTATTTTCTTTTCTTTTTACCCCAACAGCTTGTTTTTTGGACTCTTAGATGATCGACACATGAATAGCGTTAGTGTATTAATTATCATCTTTAGGAGCAAGAAAGTTGGGTTGTTACAAGTGGTATCGGAGCTTAGGTTAAGCTAACACCTAGGTTTGGTTGGGGTCTACCTATTAGAGATTGGGTTAATACCCTAGAATGTGTTTAATCTGTGAGAGCTTGTATTTGTAATTTTCATTCATATATATGTTCGAGTTAGTTAGATTATCTTTGATATGTTTGATCAGTACCCTTTTGCTAAAGATTTATCTCTTCTAAGTATTTGTAACATCCCATATTTCGGTAACATTATTTAGAATATTTAATTAGGTAAATTAAATAAAATAATGTCCTGATTAGGGGATTAAAATTTGATTTAATTAAGGGGTAGCCATGCCATTTAAACAATGAAATAAAAGAAAAGTTAAAATGAAATAGAAGAGGGGTAAAATAGAAAAGAGGCTATTCTTATACCCTAAACCCTTGGCCGTGTATCCTACACACGTTCATTTTTCATTCATCAATTTTTTTAAAACTTGAGGCCAACCACCATTAACAAGAAAAGAGGAAGAAGAATAGAAAAGCTAAAGAAGAAGCTAAATGAAATCCATTCAAATCTCAAGCTCCTTAATCTCTAAAGCTAAGGTGAATAATGACTACATCTCAAATTTCTTATTATTTTCAGTTTTAAGTTGAATCCAAACTTATTTGCAATGATTTACCATATTTTTGAATGATGGAATGTTTATATATACTTGTTGATGATTTATGGTTGTTCATGTAGATTTTATGACATGTTTTTATATGAAAATCCTATTAAATGACATCCAAATGCCTTGCAAATTTTTATATAGATTAGAAATGATATTTAAGATATCGGTTTTAATTTTTAGAATTTTCTGAGTTTATGTGGATTTTGATATGAATTTTCTAGTGAAGAAAATGTTAATTTAGGTTAAAAATAAATTGCGGTCAAATTATATTGGCTTTAGGTATGAAATATATATATATATATATATATATATTAGAATACATATAAAAAGAGATTTTTTGGAATTTTTGTATAATTTTCCTAAGTGGTGTAATGTATGTATAAAATTATTTAAGGTATGAGACTTAAATGTTTTATATATTTATAAAAAGGAGAAGGGGTATTTTGTAAATAACTTAAAAAATTTATTTCTGGAAATTGGCAGTACTGTTAGAAATGAGAAACTTGCAACCAATCACAATTTGACAAACAATGCAGGTTAGGTACAAAGAAATAGTTTAAAAAGGTCAAATCTACATGGTTTTAACTGCTACGATGCTTTCGGCACCAGGCTTTCGCCTCCTTACCTTCGCCTCCGACTCCATCGAAACCAATGCACATGGTATCGGGTAACTAGTACGTAGTGAATTGGATATAAGTGGAATGTATAGGTTCAAAACCAGAGTTGAAGCGATACTTTGCTTTTAAATGAAAATGCTCTTGCTTGCTTTCGACTTGGTTGGTTTTTGACCAGGTCAAATGGTCTTAAAGAAATGGTTCCGATTGGGTTGCGACTTTGTTTTAAATAAATGTTTTCGACTGGATTGAAACCCCTGACCGCCTCTTTCTACCTTTTGACCCAGATTGGTTTCGAAAGGGTTACTTTGTTTTTTAAACTTGACCACTTCTCTAATGCTTTTGAAGGGTTGGTTTCGATGTCATCACTTCTTTACTTAGGAATGATTTCAAAGGGAATGCTTTTGACTTTGATGGGTTTTTGATCCCTTTGTTATACTTAAAGGCATAATCAAAATGGTTTCGATCGAAACGGTTTTCAAAAGGTTCGAAGGAGTAAAATTTTGAATGGTTTCGAAAGGTTTCCACATGTTTTAAATTGAACCCAAGTGCTTTTGAAAGGTTTGTGTTAACTAAGGTTTGATGCTTTTGAAAGGTCTTAAAGAAAGGTTTCGAAGGGATGGTTCCCCAATGGTTTCGAAGGGGTAGAAAGGGAAGGTTTTTTGATTGTTTCTAAAGGGTTGAAAGGAAAGGTTTTTTTCAATGTTTTCGAAAGGCATGTTTCAAAGGTTTTAAAAAAGGATGTCTAACGTTTTAAAGCTTTCAAAGGGAAGGTTTTTCAATGGTTTCGAAAAGGTTTCGAGAATGGTTTTGAAAGGAAGGTTTTGGCCTTTCGGCCTAGGTTAAATATAGGGTTTTACTTGGTTTTGAAAGGAGTACTTTCAATAGATTCGAAAGAGGTACTTTCAAAGGTTTATATGTTTTCATCAACTAAGATTTGGGTAAAGTATATACAACATGGCAAGTTGATTTTGAGTACAACATAGAGTATATATATTTTCCTTATGTAAGTTTGTTTTAAAGATTTTAAATCATTTTGAAAATGTTTTTAAGGAAAATCTAAGGGAATATTTCCCTTAGTAAAATGACTTAGATATCAGAATAACAGATGTGATTGGTATAGGGTCGTGCCCTATGCATTTGCTATTAGCCCCAGCTAGTTTAGTCCAAAATTCCAGTGTGTAGGGCTTTGTCACTGGTAAGACTAAAATTATGATTACACATAGAAGGAATATATGTTTGTATACAGATAGGTTATTGGCGAGCCCGCAAAACCATTAGGATCAGGTGACCTTAGGAGAAGATAAGGTAGGGACAGACCGTCCAGAAGAGAAGTATTTAACAGATAGTTAAGGACAGACTGTCCACAAGAGGAGTGTCTAGAAGATGCTAGATAAATTTGGTTTATATTTTCTGGTAGGCCCGAGTCAGCCAAAGGTTAGTAGTTAGCCAAACAAAACTACAATTTTCGGATAGATAGTCCATTTATTACTTGATATGTTTGTTTACATGATAATGCTTTACAGTTTTAACCAGTTTTGGTTGTACTAAAAGGTTTGTAAAAGATTTGTTTTAGAAGGATATAAGTGAGGGGAAATCCGTTCCGCTAAGCGGCATGGTGACACTTAATATCACTAACCGAGATATATAATATTATTCACACCAGGTTTTATGTCTAACTCGAAGTTTCAATTTCCCTTTAAACTCTCGGGTGCTCAAAATTGATTTGAGTAGGTTGAGGGTTGAGATTTTCAGGTTTTAGTAATTTTGGCTAATAAAGCTTCCGGAGAGAGCGGGTGGCTCATGGATAGCTAATTAGGAGTTACAGTTTATTCCGTTTATTTCCGCTGTGTGTATTAAGTCTAATATGACTATATTGACTCTGGTCAACGAAGGGGGCATGTCATATGTCGCTCTTGTCATATTTTGTAATTGATATATTTGATCATTGCCCGGGAAACGTTAAGAGATTATGTAACTTGGATATGAATTATTGTTTTGAAATGTAATCAGTAAAATGTTGTTTTTTGAAGTCTGTGATTTTGTTCATATTTAAGTGATTCTAATATTATGGATACCATTAGCATTACTGTATTTTGTCACTAGAAGTTAATACTATAGACGACTGCAGCATCTATAGTGTTACATTTTGGCCTCCAGATACGAGATGTTACAACTTAGTATCAAAGCATATGTTTATGAAAAAAACCTTAAACTAAAAATGGTTTTTAAAACGTAATCCTAAGGAATTAGAGTAAGATCGAGGTTTGAGATAACGCTATAGAAACTTACTTGTATTTATTATATATAAGTATACGCTTTACCTCTAGTCTCCTATCTTTGTTAAGTTATTCTTCTATATCTTATGAGGTTTGAATACAGATATGGATGATAGAAGAGGAAGAGTTAACTCAGGAGGGGAAGGCATCGATAGGAATTCCATACCTAATATGAGAAGAAACCAATGTCAGGCATAAGCAGAGAATGTAGGTGCTGGAGTCCCACAAGTCGATATAGGAACTATGTATCAGTTTTTTATGAGAATGTTGCAAGATGGAATTGTAATTGGAGTGGTAGGAGGAGATGCTACAGAAGCAGGAGTTATGGAAGTTTCGGTAGTTAACAATTATACTAAGTTGAGTGGAGATTATACTAAGCTTAGAGGGAAGCCATTTATTGGAACCGAGGATGCCATCGAGGTGAAAAACTAGTTGTTTGACCATGAACGGATTTTTGTTAACTTATGGCTCAATGATGAGCAAAAGAGGAGGCTTGCGTTGAGATTGCTTCAAGGGGCAGCCTTATTTTGGTGGAATAGTGTGACTGTAGATGTGGATGAAGAGACGATGACATAGTTAGAGTTTAAAAGGAGGTTCTAGGAGAGGTCCATGTCAGTGACGACACAGTCTGTTTTGATCCAAAAGTTTGCTGAATTAGAACAGAGAGAAATTATCGTTTTCGAGTATGTCAGTAGGTTTGAAGAGTTAGCCAGATATGGATATGCTTCAGTGGACACGGTGATGAATAGGAATTAAAAGTTTATTAGGGTTTTGAAGCCTGAGTTAGCCAGGGCTACCTTAACACATATTAGATATCCCTACAATGTGGTCGTGGAGATGGCTTTGAGGCACGAGGAGATGCTTGCTTGTCAAGAGAAGAGTAAGGTGAAGGAGGTCCAGGTTGGGCAAGGCCAAAAGAGAAAGTTCTTCTATAGGAATGGTGCTCAGAAGGGGGAGCAGCTAAGAAAGGAAAATGTATGGTGGTTTGTTTTAAATACGACAAGAAGGGTCATTTTGCCAATGAGTGTCGTACCGGAAAGATGAAAGAAGTGATTGGGAAGAAGAACATTAAGTGCTTCAATTGCGATCAGATAGACCACTATAAGAATCAATGCAAAGAGTCCGCTAAGGATGGAAAGGGCAAGATGTATGCATTAGAGCTTGCTACTTTGAAGCCAACAGCTCCGGAGAAGAGGAAGGCAGTATTGGGAGGTACGCTTTAGATTCATGTTGTGTCTGTTAGCATTATATTTGATACTGGTGCATCGAATTCTTTTATATCTTTTTGTACCAAAATTGAGCATAACACTCTTTGGATGTGTTTAAAGAGATAAAATGAAGAATGTAAATGAAAATCGAGGAAGATCTAACAAACACACCAATTGATAAACAAGAAAAATGCACAGAAACACACAGATTTAGAATGGTTCGGCGTATGGCCTACGTCCACTATGAAATGAATGACTTTTATTAACTTTTTCTTGCTGGTTAAAAGGAGTTACAACAGTAGGATTCAAGTACAATAGTAATTTCGACAGGGTCTGGACGTAGAAGAGACAAAAGTCCCTTTTCTCTAGGTCCGGGGTCACTATTTATGGGTGTAGGCAGCAAATATCTCGCCCAGATATCGAAAGACCTCTTTTCTCATGTGGGTGGGCCCACGTGATCGATCCCCGGTCGTTTGGACTCGATCCGTGATCGATACGAATGGATTTTTCATCGATCAAGATTTAGCCCAATCAAGTCTAGATTGATTATGAACATTCTTGAGGTTGCACGCAAGCTCCTGTAAAAATTTGGTGGCAATTGGACTTGTAGATCTTAAGTTATAATCGATGCAAGTTTGGATTTGTAGAAGGCTACTGAGTTCGCATCGCTTCTGTTAGCATCACTCCTGTTCGCATCGCTTCTAGGCACATGCTTGCTAAGTGACATGGCGCTAACTTTTAGGATCGATCCACTTTTTATGCCGAGCGACCGAGTCTTTCTTATGGGTGCGCCTTGTTCGTATCGACCCAGCTTAGCCTTGTCCATATCCATTATTTGCTACCCTGTTCGTATCGATCGCTGCTGCTCTATTTCATATCGATCAACGTAAGTGTCATTCTTATCAGTCCATCTTGTATTATTCACAGCGATCACTGGCCGATCGATGTGAGTGTAGTGTGTTAATGGATCGATACGAAGTAACGGTTTTTTACGGTTTCGATGGATATGAAATGGATGTTGGTTGATCGATACAAACAAGCTGGAGATGATGGATGCGAAGCGACATGAGGATGGATGGATACGAACCATGTGTGCTCCATGTATGCGAACGAATTCGACTCCAATAAATACGAAGGAGGCCGCTGTGGATGGATGCGAATGAGGGTGCATATGAAGAACGCTGCTCTGGATCGATATGAATGAAAGCGATGCGAAGGAGGTGAAATGATGGATACAGATGAGTTGATTTCCTTAGTTTGCATCAATCGTATCTTGAGCATACGAACTCCGATTGACTTAAAATTTGGAACGTTGGCTTTCATAGCTTTGATCGTCGTGTCAAGCTAATTATAGCTCGATCCGGACTCCAAACAAATTCACCAGCATCCATAGCGAACCTGTGTATAACCGTTTTTTAGGATGAACTGTCTTGTATTTCCAGTTAATTTCTTGGTGTCACGGCCTTGCCTAAAGGCGGGCTAACATTTGCCCCCCAAAGTACATCTTGTGAGTACATGATGTGCTTTGAAAAGTTGCAATCTTCATTCTGAAAAGTTCCGTCCGACTTGTTGAACGGTTGTTGTCTTCTCGGCGAAAGATTTAACCTTCAATTGATCTTCAATAGTACAAATAATAAACCGTTGATTGCGAATTGTTGTACTATGCACTGTTGTAACTGAGTATTTAATGATTTCAAACTATTGTTCGTTGTTGTAATTGTCACCAGGTGAGCATTCAACTCCTATGAGTTTTGAAAATTGAATATTAGTCCGACATACATGTACGTATGTTAACCTGAATCCCATTAACATTCGCTCGTCCATCAGTCGTTGTCAGTTTTTTCATGTCAAATTCTGTATCGATCCTCTCTTGAATCGATGTGAAATTCGAGTTGTAGCAACGCTTGACGGTTGCTTTGGAGTTTCTCTTCGTATCAATCCTCTCCTAAATCGATTCAAGGAATTTTAAAATTTGTTTTTGTATCGATGGTGATCGACACGAACTAGTTAACCTTTTAAAGTATCTCGCGTCGATGGACCCGAATTTGGTTGGAATCTCAATGCAGTTTGTATCGATGGATACAAATCACATAGTCTTTGGATAGAGGGATACGAAGCTGGCACTTTTTGTCGATGAGTGCTAATGAGTTGGGTGGCTATCACATTAAATGGACACGAATAAAGCATCTAACATTGATGTGTCCTAAGTGGGTTCGAACAAGCATTGGTTTGATCTAATGGCACATGGATATAAACGGCGGCTTTCGTATCGATTCGAGGAGACTGGTCCCAACAGGTCAAAATGACCTGGAGATGAATCAATTTCTAATTTTCATGCCCATATATATAATTCTTTATAATAATAGACGACCAAGCGAGAACACAATGCTTCATACCTAGCCAATTTTTATCTGCTCTCACTTTCCGGCTTGCTTTCTTATCGACTGAGAAACCGAGAAAAAGAAATTTCCTTTGTCCAGATTAATACAACTCCTTAATCCCTCAAATCTACACTTCAATTTAGGTATAGTCAATGAATTCACATTAAAAAACGATGAGATTCGAGTTCAATTGCTAATCATCCATGTTTATTGTCGATTCCGATGATGCCAAGGCTAGAATTAGGCCGAAGCTTGGTTGAGGAAGGTCGTGGTGGCGTTCGTGTTGATTGGAGAAGATGAAGTATGGAGGGATATGAGGAAGAGATCTGTATCGATGATGGATGGTAGGCGAGTTCGTATCGATCCAGACGCGACAATATTTCGTATCGAATTAGTGAATCTCTTTGTACCGATGGATGATGGGTATTCGTGTCGATCATTTAACGATGGTCATTCATATTGATGCAAAGTGATCGATGCGAATGCTGGACCTGGTGATTGATACGAATTAGAGGACTTTGATTGATACAAACTGTGCTTTGATGACCGATACGAAACGCCGTTCTAAGATCAATGTGAACTACTGCCTGCCATGAACGATACGAACTCATCCCTAGTGATCGATCTTAGTACACACCGTGATGGATACGAAATCTTTTACATTCGAGCATCTGACTACGACGAGCTTCATTCTTGCATATCTGGACTTAACTGTTAAACTGCATATTTGACTGCCTTCGAAGCTCGTCGATTGAATTATAACTTGAAAAACTTAATGAACTTTAGCGTGGATCGTTCTCCGAAGTTTGAATGGCACGGTTGTGACGGTCAGCTCCGGTCGAAACTCGAGATCTTATCGTTTGGACATTTTCTCAAATTATGTAGAATTTCTTAAGTATTATATAACACCGCACTGCACAATGCATTCACGCACTTCACACTGGAGAACACATTGGCTTATTATCATCTAATGATGGTTTTTACCGAGTTTATTAATTATGGAACCTGGAAGTTCGCAACAGTAGGATGTTCAAAGCCCATCTCCTCATCTCCTCCGATAATATAGGTGCCGGCCATTGCGGCCGAAGTTATAGGTCCAGCTCCGGACGAGTTACTAGGAGCAATCTTTATTGCAAATCCCTAAGATTCTGTACCATCCAATGTCTCCGAAGATATGCTGGGGAGAATCTGCTAAAGACGTGGTCTACCACTAGATGACGTTCCAGGACCAAATGACAGGCCATACCCTCCCCCAGAAGGATTCACCGCTTTTAACAAACATTCGTGCACAGCTGGAATGCTTCCTCCATTCAACCAATATATTCAAGAAGTGTTAGATTTCTTTAGAATCGCTCCATCACAGTTACATCCAAATGGATATGCATTGATGAACAGTCAGTTCATTGTTTTCATGGAGCATCTCTTTCCGCCCCCGATTCCGGAAGAAGTCAAATACTTGTTCAATGTCAAGAGTCGGGGAGATGACCACTCATTCACATTCATAAGGCAGTTAGCAATCACCAAGTGGTGACTGCATCCTGGACTAGGCTTAGCTACTTCAAGATGGAGTGGTTCTACGTTCAGTGCCCTCCAGGGTTTGCTAGTCGGTGGTTAGTTAGACGTAAGTGCCGCAATTTCTCTAATGGCTAACGAGACAGTTGTGACCGACATTGAAACTAATGTTTTCTTTCCTTTATAGCCGTAATACCACGACTCGAAGGTGCCTAATTTAAAGAAATAGTATGGAATCTTCAAGAGGTGCCTGATGAGATGAGAGAAATTGACTCGGTGCTGACAGATGAAAATTTGAGGGTCGTTGGACTAATTGATCAAAACCAGAGCATAAGACTTGAAGAATCTCTTAGGGAAGCACCGGTAAGACGGGCTAAGCGTAGAGCGCCTGGGTTATAATTGTTGAAGTTAGCGACGAAGAAAATACGCCCACTGAAAACGAGCCCGTAGCCAGTCCCCTAGACAGTTCTCGAGATTTAGAGGGAAGGAGGAAAGGCAAGGCAGTCGTTCATAAGCGTCATAAGTCTTCAAGATGGAAATCCATAATCGTGACTCTGCCAGCCTCCGGTGTTAGAATCTCGGAGGCTCCTCCGTCTCAAATGGAGAATCCTTTCGAAGGACTCACCGACATTCCAATTCTAGACTATGTGTCATCCAACACGATACCGAATTGGAAGGGCTTCAAAGCGCTTTAGATTTAAGCGAGCCACTTCCTATGAGTGTGGCCTACATAACCGGTTGGTCGAGGGGTTTAGCACATGCATGCATACACTTCACGGCACTACATGATTTCCAATCATAAATTGTTCATTTTTAGAGATTACTAATTCTGCTTCTCTTTTACTTTACAGATACGATGACAAGGCGAGAATCTATGCTAGGAAGCCTTCGCTCAGCACGCCAGTCATCCAGTTCATATTATGAGTCCCGCAGAAGAGAAGCCGATGGAGACCGCGATCATAGTTATTCTATCCAGGAACGTTATGAAAGAGAGAGGGACAGAGATAGAGAAATCGATCCCGGTCACGTTCTCCGCCTCCTTGAGCTCTAACATAACCTTCCAACCATGGCAAACAACCCTTGGAACCTTCATGCCAAAGGCCGCCTTCTCAAGTACAAAGATCCGATTCACAGCGTTGGAGGACCAAAGTCAAAACTCCCACTATTACTGAGCAAGCTGTCACCGAACCCACTGGGGAGAAAGCGACCAGAATCGCCCATCTGAAAAAGGATTTCCCAAATGTCTGCTTTGACGACTTCATTTTTCCTCCGCATCTAAAGAGAATTCCAGTTGAAGCGGAACAATTTATGGAAGATTACATCCATGATATTTACAGCCAATATTGGGAGTGGATTAAGACCGCGATCAAAGCATCGACGGTGGCCTTTGAGCGGGCAAAAACAATTGAAAAATTAGAAATCGTTCTCGCTCGAAAGGACCTCATAATACAAGTGCTTAACAATGAGGCCGAATCTTCCAGGAAATTGGAAATAGAGGCCAATAAGAAAGCCGACGAGACAAATCAGTCTATGGAAAGGATATAACAGATGTATTTTGCCTTGGTTGAAGAGATGGGCCATCGAAACACCACTATCATGGATGAAAGTGACGGTTGGCTAACACCACTGTCATGGATGAAAGTGACGCTGCGCTGAAGGAGCTTAAGGAACTCAAGGCCAAATTTGCTGAAATCATTAAAGAGAAAGACGATGCAAACAAAGCAGCCCAAGAAACATGTGAACAGGCTATGGTGTTTAGAAATGAGAGGGACGCTACAATGCTCAAAATCCAGGAAATCGAAATTAGGGTTAAGAATGAGGTGGAAGCTGTGGAGACCAGGTTGGAGGCTGATATTTAAGATCATCTTATCACATACAACACTAATGTTTTGAAATGCCAAAACCTAACTTGGCTCGATAACTATCTATCATACCTGTATAATGCTTGGGGTCGCTTGGTGGAAGATGAGAAAGCTGAGCATCAAGCCGAATCAGTCGATGACTTTGAACTAGAGAACCGAGTGCCGAGTGAATATGAAAGAAAATTTGTCCATGACATCACGATCACATATGAAAAGGAGAAACTGAGTACTCAACATTCGGAGGTTGGAGAGAGTTCTAATGTTGAGCACCGTGATGTAGGTTCTGAAACTCTTACGCCAACCCTGCCCGAATCTACTTCCATGGTTGATCCACAGTCTGTTCCTGCATATAATCCCGATCAACCGTGGTTATCTCTAGTTTGCGAGCACATCACTGAAGCTGCTCGAGTTTCGCCTACAAGTCATTCTGAGGAAGGTATTCTGAACATTTCTCGTGCTCACTCAAAGCCAGAAACGTTGATTGTAGTAATCACTAACTCTATATCTTTGTTTCTATTCAGTGATAGGAGCTATATCTGTCGTGCCTCCTGCAACTCAAGAGCCGTATCACGAGTAGGAGGCCATCATAACAGAAGCAACCACGATAACAGTTACCGCTTCAACCATTAAGGCATAGGGAAGCACACTTAGTTTTGATGAGCATGTGATGGAGGAACTTCTCGGTTATCATAGTGACCCCTTGCCGATCTGCCATTTGTTATGGGTCGAGACGTACCTATGACCAGCTCCTCGGGCCCAACTGCTAGCGTCCCTGGAGATGCCCAAATAATGCATGAAGTGGAGATCATTGATGAAAGAAATGCTGAAATGGAAGCAGCTGTGTGTGCTAGTGGCATCGGTGGTGGGATGGCGGGCCCTGGTGCAACCCCTTTGCGAATGATTTCTCCTGGTGGGACGGTCGTGGATACAAGTGTGCCTCCTCCGCCTTCTAACATTGATCCTATCCTTCCGACTCCGCCTTCAGGAAGCATTCCAATCCATGTGAGCTCGGAGGAGGAGGTTACCATAATGCCCCTGACTAGAGATCAACTGTCGAAAGGCAAGGGCTCAAAGAGGTAGCCAATCGGCAGTTCCAATGGGTCGACACCGAGGAAGAAGGAGAAGAAAATTAGAGAATAGACATGTCTTCTTAGCTCGTTTTTGGACAGATAGATAGAATTTCCTTTTTTGTAGGCCGTGTATAGATGTGTTTTCGGCCCCTGCTAGTAGGATTTTTTGGAATAATTTTGTACTTATCCTTCCCCTCCAAAGAATAGTTGAAATAAAATTCCATTTTGTCTTCCGCACAGTTTTATTTCGCTTTAGTATTTCAATATTCGAAATTCCAATTACCGTATTTGTGAAATTTTAGTCTTTGAATCGGACCCGTGTTTAATTGTTAGGTTCCAGAGTCATGACGTCGGGTCACGATCGAACGCTAAGTTGAATTTCAATACTGCACTATCTCAATCAGTGGCTGGTACTTAAATTTTTCCCCCAGTTTCGGGGAAAAATTGAAAGATTGGTAGGCCATCACTCTTCGCCTTTAATTCATCGAGCTTTACTTCGCTGAAGCAAGAATGAAACAAGACGAGTTCAGGTGGTTGAATCACAATTGCTCGTCTATTAGTGATCGCATCCACACTCTGGGGATTGCACTTGTAGATCGACGGTCGGTCATGCCCTCTTAAGGTTGGAGATGCGTCCGCTCCGGGAACTTAAGTTATTTTATGGGCGGTCAGTCACACTCGTTTGATATTCAGTACTTCGTTCGCACTCTGGGGACTTAGATTGATTCGTGGGTAGTCAGTCATACCCACTTTGCGCTCATATTTCGACCCGCACTCTGGAGGCCTCGAGTTGTCCTACGGGTGGTCGTTGCACACTCGGCTTGTGTTTATACTCCAATCCGCACTTTGGGGATTTAGAGCTATTCGATGTTTATACTCCAGTCCATTCTCTAGGGGCTTAGAGTTGATTGGCATTTATACTCCAATCTATGCCTTGGCGATTTAGAGTTAGTTGATGTTTATACTCCAATTCACACTCTGGGATTCTGGAGTTGGTTGATAGACGGTTAATCACATCTGTTGTGAGTTTCCGAATTTCATTCGCACTACGGGAACGATGGATTTATCAAGATCATGGATGGTCGATACACATCCACCCTGAGTTAACAAGTGAGGTCGTTAGATGGACGGGTCCATCCTCCTTGAACTTGGTTTGAATACGGGCGAAGTCATTAGGTGGACGGATCCACCCTCCTCAAAACCGTATTTATAAGTTTATACTCCAGTTTGCACTCTGAGAATCTAGAGTTAGTTAGAGGATTGTCGTTTATCAATCCTTTTTTGGCTTCAGTGTGATGGCTTGCCCCCGAGCTCAGGTTTCACTTAGCAAGTGACTGGTCGTATCACAGTCACTTCCTATTTGAATAAATCCTACTGTATGGTGGAACTTAGCTCTCTATTCATAGTGATGGTCGCATAACGCATTTCAAAAAGTCATAGCGCTGGCTCGAAGAGATTGCATTTTTCTAAATTAAGAAAGTACGACAAAATCAGTTGCCTTACTACAAATTCAAATTTCGAAATGCATAAACAAATTGAAAATGAAAAGCAAATTAAATGAATAAATAAAGCCTGTTATGTGCAGTAGCGATGAAGACTTTCGCTCTTCGAAGCTCTCGGTAGAATGAGACTATCAATGGTCGATAATTTAAATGTGTCGTCTCCAAGCTTTTGTTCGATGACATACGGCCCTTCCCACGTTGGTTTCATATATAAAGGAACCGGGTAAATTCTTTTGAGGATGAGATTGCCGCGTCCAAAGGTTCGGGGTCGGACCTTGGCATTGTACAATCGAGCGACTTGACTTCAGCAGGCGGCTACTCTCAAATCAGCCTCTTCTCGCTTCTTATCCAATAAATCCAAAGATTCGACAAGTAATATAGGATTTGTCTTCGGATCATAATATGTCACATGATGAGAAGGTACTTCCATCTCGACCGGAATAACAGCTTCTAAACTGTAGGAGAGTGAAATTGGAGCATGGTCGGTCGTGGACTTGTGGGATGTTCGATAAGCCCATAGGGCATAGGAAGTTCATCGACCTATTTGCCCCCGACCTTTTCCTGTCATTTATTCATAATGGACTTTATAATTTTATTAACAGCTTCGACCTGTCCATTCACTTGAGGGTGCGCAACTGCGGAGAACTTCTTCTGGATGTGGAATCGCTGACAGAAATTCTTAAATTCAACGCTGTCGAATTGGGTTCCATTGTCAGTGATGATGGTACGTGGGAGACCGAATCTACAAATAATGTTGCATTTGATCACTTTCTTCATCGTGATAACAGCAAGGGGTACATCTTCCCTCCATTTGGTAAAGTAATCAACTGCGATGATGGCGTACTTCGCACCACCTTTAGCTAGAGGTAGAGAATCAATAATGTCGATGCCCTATACTACAAATAGCCAGGGACTGACCATCTGATTTATTTCGGTAGGCGGAGCCCTTAGAATCCGAGCATGCTTCTGACATCTGTCGTATTTTCTGGCATAATCCTATGCATCGCGATTTACAGTCGGCTAGTAGTATCCATATTAGAGCACTTTCTTGGCAAGAGCTTTCCCCCCGGCGTGATCGCCACATTCTCTTTCATGTACGTCATGCAATACTCATTTGATTTCATCATGGGCAATACACTGGAGTAAAGGAACATAGTACACTCTTCTATACATGACTCCATTCTAAATAGTGAACCGCGAAGCCTTCCGAAGAACTCGTCTTTTTCACTCCTGCGCTCCGGCAAGGTCCTATGGTCGAGATAGTTCTAAACGGAGTCATCCATGACTCCTTATCAGGAACGACTTCATACACCCAGTCTGTTTCCATTTGATCGATGCTCGGGAAAGATATTGTCTCCACGGAACTAGTCCTATTTGTTGTACCCTACCGATACTGCTAACTTTGCTAAGGAATCGGTTTTCTGATTGCGTTCTCAGGGTATGCAGTAGATGGCATAATAATCGAACTGATCCAATATTTTCCAAACCGAGCAAGGTAAGAAACTAGCCTTAGATCTTTGGCCTAGTACTCCCCTCGAACTTAGTACACGACCAATCGTGAATCACAGTAAATCTCCACAGCGATAATTCTCAATTCTTTGGCAAATCTCAATCCGACGAGGAAGGCTCTATATTTGGCCTCGTTGTTAGTCGCTTGGAAATCGAACTTTAATGCATAACATATAAATCGGTCTTCAGGAGTTTAAGTACAACTCCAGAGCTCGAGCAACATCATTTGATGCACCATCAGTATGTAGCTTTCAGACATATTTAGGAGATTCACTGGTTTCGAGAAAGTCTTTCGGGATAGTGAACAGCAATGAAATCTGCTAGGACTTGTCCTTGAATGGATCGCCTTAGTGTGTAGGTGATGTCGAACTAACTCAGCTCGATATTCCACTAGAGTAACCTACCAGATATCTCAGGCTGCGTGAGAACCTGTCATAATGGCTGGTCGGTGTAAACAGTGATAAAATGAGCCTGGAAACACGGATGGAGCTTCCTCGAGATAATGACAAGAAAATAAGACAACTTTTCCAGCTTCGGATAGTTTCTCTCAGCTTCGGCCTGTCGTTTGCTAATGTAGTAGAGCGACCGTTGTATCTGGTCTTCCTCCTGAATTAAGGCAGCACTGATTGCGTTTTCTGACACCGCCAAGTAAATGTACAATCTCTCGTGATCAATGGGCTTTGATAGAATGGGTGGTGTGGAGAGGTGTTGAATCAGTGCTCAAAATGCACCCTTACATTCCGTATTCCATTCGAAGTTATGTTTTCCTTTTCTGATCAGATCGAAGAAGGGAACGCATTTGTCAGTGGATTTTGAAATGAACCTGCTTAGTGCTGCTATTTTTCCGTTGAGGCTCTGGAGTTGCTTTATAGTTCTTGGAGTCTCAAGATTTCTGATTGCCTAGATCTTTTCGATATCGACTTCAATTCCTCAAGCATTGACGATAAACCAGGGGAATTTTCCGAATGCGACCCAAAGCGATATTTCAATGGGTTGAGCTTCATTCTATATTCTTGGAGGATGTTAAACATCGATTCTAGGTCTTTAATATGATCAGTGGATTATCGCGACTTCACAAGCATGCCATCCACACATACCTCTTTGGTTTTTTGATCTGGTTAGCGAACATTCGATTAACTAACCGTTGGTAAGTTGCTCCAGCATTCTTGAGTCCAAACAACATGAATTTGCAGCTGTAAAGTCCCAGATCGGTGTCGAAAATGGTATGCTTCTGATCGGGCAAGTGCATGGGTATTTGATTGTAGCTAGAATACACATTCATGAAGGATAAGAGTTCATGTCCCGTTGTTGAGTCTACGAGCTGATCGATTCGAGGAGGTGGAAAAAGGTCTTTTGGGCAAGCTTTGTTCAAGTCTGAGTAATCAACGCATGTTCTTCATTTTCCGTTTAGCTTTTGGACAAGCACAAGATTGGATACCCATTCCAGGTATAATGCATCTCGGATAAACCTGTTCGATTTGAGTTTATCTACCTCTTCTTTAAGGGCGGCTGATCTCTCTGGGTTCATACCATACCTTTTCTACTTGGCCGGGACATGCCGTGGGTCAATATTCAATGTGTAGCTCGCGATGTCCGAGGAGATTCCACACATGTTAGAACTTGTCCAGGCAAACACGTCGTGGTTTTCCTGGAGAAATTGAGCCAATTCCTCCTGCATCTGTTGGCTTAGCTGTGATCCAATCTTTATCATTTTAGAATCGCCATTATCGTCGATCGGAACATTGATCGTCAGCTCGGCCGGGGAAACTTAACTGTCTTTACTTTCGTCTTCACTTTTGGTATCTCTCGGGTTAAGATCCCTTGGGAATTGGTTGGGGTTCCCGGGCCTAGGCCCAGGCGTTAGCTGTCAATTTTCTGCAAAGCGGACCAGAGGTATTCCTCTATGCTCTTTCTTTTTCTTTTCGCTGTGCTTCCTATAGCTTGGCAACATAACAGGCTCGTCCAATAGCATGATCTCCCTGAACGACTCCAACTCCATTGTCGATAGGGAATTTAAAGTCAGACACCAAGGGGCAATAACAGCCCTAAACTCAGCTAAGGCCAGTCGACCCAAGAAAGCATTGTACGAAGAATTTATGTCCAATACAACAAACTGTAATATCCGACTCTCCTACGTTCTCCAATTCCTAATTCCATTGATAGTTCCACCATCCCAGTGGGTGTAGTCGCACTTCCATTGAAGCCGCGAATGCAAGATTGACAAAGCTTCAAATCCTTAGCTTCCATCTTCATCTGATCATAAGCTCACTTAAACAATATGTTCACTGAACTTCCGGTGTCCACTAAGATCCTATTCATCCAAGCAGGAACTATCTGAGGTGAAATGGCAAGTGGATCAATGGTTGGGGCTTTGACTCTGTCGACATCCCTATCTCGAAATACGATGTTATCTGTCATCATTTTCTGTTGCTAGGCCGGAGCCCCGTCTTCCAAATTACTACAACATTCGAAGATCGAATGCCTAATAGAACTGGCATATGACTCCATTTCCTTCCAGCTTCGGTCTGCTGAATGATGACCACCACTAACAATACTAATCACCAACTTCCCGCCAGTACGAGCGGGTTCCTCCTTTCTTGCCTGATTTGGTATATGGTTTTTATTCGATGGGCTCGCACCTCTTAAGTGTAGCGCCCGCACATACTGCTCCAACTTTCTCTCTCGTATCAAATTCTCAATAATATCCTACAAATGACGGCAGTCGTTCATGTTATGGCTAATAGCTCTCGTGAAATCTGCAAAAGAAATTTGTCTGAATCTATTTTTCTGACGATGGCTTCAGAGCAGGTTTCTTATATTGAATGGTATTGTAGGTCTGCAAGCACACATTTTCCAGTGACGTATTCAAAGGAGTATAATTGTCAAACATAGAAGCCCTACATTGTGGCCTATGATTTTGATCTCGTTTCCTATTTTGATTTCCAATGCCTTTTTGTTGATTCTGTTTATTCTGTATTTCAATTGCACCTTTCCGGAATTCTTCCTGGTCTGTTTAACAACAACATTGCTTTGGATACCTTCGACATTGGGTTTAACATCATTCTTTTCCTAGACTGTTTCGCATCCTCCCTTCTCAAGAACTAGGCTGCCTTGGAATAGAAATGGTCCAATGATGCAGAGGATTTTCCGGCCAACCAGTTGTCGAATTCGGAATCGGAATCGATCCCCTTAGTCAGTGCCATCAGGATTGAGTTGTCATGGGGATTACTAATCTCAACGCATGCAGCATGAAACCACTCCAGATAGTGTCTTAGTGTCTCTCCATGAGCTTGAGTGGAACTAGACAAAGTATTGACATCTTTCGGCCTTGTGACATGCATGCAAAATTGTTCAACAAACTTTGTTGCCAACTGGTCAAAACAAAAGATAGAGTATATCATCAGTGTGAGGAGTATGACTTTGGAAGATTCCCTAGTCATCATTGGTTAGGCCTTGGCTTTCACGGATCATCTGACGGATCATAGTCGGGATGTCCAGCATTTGGACATTCTGGGCATGCTGATCTAAAGTGATTCGGGTTGCACAATGCGAGGATGGGCTGGTCGTGGTCGACGGTCCATATCTCGCCTCTTTGGTTGTAAGTCTTCAGGAATGTAAGGTTTAGGATTATAAGTGCATTGATGGTGGGTTGGATCCATTCGGTTCCGAGCATTAACTTCCAACTAACCAGTGGTGGTAGTAGCGCAATTGTCGGTAGTATGATAAGGGACAGTACCTCCTTGGGAGGAGGGTCTAGCCTGATGGCTGGTTGATGGGCCAAATCTCGGTTACCCAAGATTCAACGTGCACTAATGTTCAGTAGCCTGTGTATAGCATCCGTCCAACCATAGGCTCATGGATCTATGTTGGTAGTCAGAAGAGGCCGAACTCTCACTGGATGAATAGGAACCTGATCCCTTCTGGATCTCCTTCGTCATTATTGATTCAGTTGATTGGTTAATTCTGTGTTAGCACGGAGTTGCTGAGTAAGCTGCTGGTGGCCTTGTGTCGTCTCTTGCATTAGTAGTTGAAACTCTTCCCTGGTGACAGGGCCCAGCGGATCTGAGGGTCCAGCAGCATTCTAGTCGGTAGGAGGAAGTTGCGTGAGGTTCTTTCTGTCTCGTCCTTCTGGATCTATAGCTGTTTGATGTAGTCCTAGTGCTGACTATGGTGGATAGAGAAACTCTCTCTTAGACTTGGTGCAAATCTGAATAGGATGGAAGACACTTCTCGACTTGAAATCTAGATATTCTCCTTAGAGTCTTGCAATCCAATATTGGTAGTAGATCCAATGAGCGGGAGAGAATCTGGGTTCTCTCAATGACAAAACCAAAGTGTTTGTACCAAAATTGGACACAACACTCTTTGGATGTGTTTGAAGAGATAAAATGAAGAATGTAAATGATAAATGAGGAAAATATAACAAACACACCAATTGATAAACAAGAAAAATGCACAGAAACACATAGATTTAGAGTGGTTCGACGTATGGACTACGTCCAGTATGAAATGACTGACTTTTATTAACTTTTGCTTGCTGGTTACAAGGAGTTACAACATTAGGATTCAAGTACAATAGTAATTTCGATAGAGTCTGGACGAAGAAGAGCCAAAAGTCCCTTTTTGTAGGTCCAAGGTCACTATTTGTAGGCATATGCAGCAAATATCTCGTCCAGATCTCGGAAGACCTCTTCTCTCACGTGGTTAGGTCAATACGATCGATCCACAGTCGTTTGGACTCGATCCGTGATCGATACGAATGGATTATGCATGGATCAAGATTTATCCCAATCGAGTTGAGATCGATCATTAACATTCCTGATGTTGCACGCAAGCTCGTATGAAAATTTGGTGGCATTTGGACTTGTAGATCTTAAGTTATGATTGATACAAGTTTGGATTTGTAGAAGGTTGTCGAGTTCACATCGCTCATGTTTTCATCGCTTCTGGGCATGTGCTTGCTAGGTGATGTGGCACCAACTTTTAGGATTGATCCACTTTTCATGCCGAGTGACCGAGTCTTTCTTATGGGTGTGCCTCGTTTGTATCGACCTAGCTTAGCCTTGTTCGTATCCATTATTTGCTACACTGTTCGTATCGATCGTCGCCGCTCTATTTCGTATCGATCAACGTAAGTGTCATTCTTATCGGTCCATCTTACACTATTCACAGCGATCATTGGCCCATCGATATGAGTGTAGTGTGTTAATGGATCAATATGAAGTAACGGGTTTTTATGGCTTCGATGGATACGAAGTGGAAGTTGGTTGATCGATACGAACAAGCTGGAGATGATGGATGCGAAGCGATATGAGGATGGATGAATACGAACCATGTGTGTTCCATGGATGAGAATGAGACCCCAATGGATATGAAGGAGGCCACTGTGGATGGATGCGAATGAGGATGGATAAGAAGAACGCTGCTTTGGATGGATACGAATGAAAGCGATGCGAAGGAGGCAAAATGAGTGATACGAATAAGTTGATTTCCTTGGTTTGCATCGATCATATCTTGAGCATACGAACTCCGATTGACTTGAAATTTGGAACATTGGCTTTTATAACTTTGATTGTCGTGTCATGCTAATTATAGCTCGATCCAGACTCAGACAAAATTCACCAGCATCCATAGTATACTAGTATATAACCATTTTTAGGATGAACTGCCTTTGATTTCCAGTCAATTTCTTGGTGTCACGGCCTTGCCAAAAGACGGGATAACAATATCTTGATGTTTGATAGATAAGATTAGCCTAGAACCTACATATTTATTTGCTTCCTTACGGGTTGCGAATCCAATAGGAGGATATGCAACTCTAGGGTTGAGATGTGACCAGTTAGAGTTTGACTTGTTAAGTCATGCTTTAGTTTGTAGTTTGCACGTGTTTGATTTTGTGGGGTTCGAAATTATTCTTCGGATGGATTGGTTAAGAGAGTACGATGCTAGGATATTTTGCAATGATAGGAAGATATCGCTTCGGAACCCTGATTATAACGACAGGATTGTTTATACCATAGGAAGCCTTAGCAATGAGGCAAATGCTTTTTTGGGTGTTATGGAATTAGAAGATGAGCTGATCGAGTTTTCATGGTCAGAGAATTCATGGATGTTTTTGAGCCTGTAGTTGGATTGCCACCGAAACGAACCATTGAGTTTTGGATAGATTTGGTTCCGGGAGCAGAACCAGTGAGTATGCCGCCAAGCAGGATTACCCCTACAGAGATGAGGGAGTTGAAGGTGCGGTTAGTGGATCTGGAAGGCAAGAGTTTTATCAAACCGAGTAGTTCATCTTGGGGAGCAGCCGCAGTGTTTACTAAGAAGCCGGATGGACCTATAAGGCCATGTATTGATTATCGTAAGTTGAATGAGAAGATGATAAAGAATCGCTATCCATTCTCAAGGATTAACAATTTATTCGATCAGTTAAGTGGAGCCAAGGTATTTTTCCAGTTGGATTTGGCGACAGGTTTTCATCAGCTTGGAGTAGCAGAGGATAGTATTCCTTTAACAACATTTAAGACTAGATATGGATCGCACGAATGGTTAGTTATGCCGTTCCGACTAACTAATGCGCTGGCATTCTTTGTGGATTTGATGAACTGAATTTTCTGGGAGCACTTTGATAGGTTCGTGTTGGTTTTTGATAGATGAAATTCTGATATACTCTAAGGATGAAAGGAGCATGAAGTTCATCTTAAAGTTGTGCTTGAGACGCTAAGGCAGCATTAGCTGAAGGCAAAGTTTTTGAAGTGCCATTTTTGAAAAAAGAAAGTAAAATTTCCTGGCCATGTAGTCTTAGAGAAAAAGTTGTCAATAGATCCGACTATGATTGAAGGGTGAATAATTGGAAGAGACCTAAGACAGTGACCAAGATAAAGAGTTTTCTTGGATTGGCTAGATATCATTGGAGATTCATTAAGAATTTTTCATGGATAGCAACACCGATGACCAAGCTAACAAGAAAAGATGTGAAGTTTGTGTGGACCGATATGTTTGAGGAAGCATTCCAGAGTTTGAAACACTTATTGACTCATGCACCTGTGTTGATTGTCCCGGATGGAAATTAGGATTGGTGGTTTATACTGAAGCGTGTGGAACAGGATTAGGAGCTATGCTGATGCAGAGAGGTAAGGTGATTGCCTATGCTTCTAGACAGCTTTGACCGCATGAGATCAGATATCCGACACATGATTTGGAATTGCCTACAGTGATTTTTGCATTGAAGGTGTGGAGACATTACCTTTTGGGAGAGAAGTTCGAGCTTTATATGTATCATAAGTCGTTGAAGTACTTGTTCTCTCAAAAGGAGCTAAACATGACATGGTAGAGGTGGTTGGAGTCTATTGCTGCTTGTGATTTTCTAATTGAGTACACACCGAGGAAAGGTAATAAGGTAGCAGATGCACTTATCAGAAAGCATCAGAACGAAGTGTTGATGATAATTGTTGAGTGGAAGGATTTGGAAGCCTTGATAGCTTGTAGAGTTCATTGGAGATCTAAGGCTAGGTCTAGTGGAGAGACTGTTATATTATCTTTTTCTGAACTTCATCAGTGATGATCGAAAGGATTGCTTCTAAACAGGAGGAGGATCCAGTGTTAGCTGAATGGATCAGTAAGTTAAGAGATGGAACCAAAAGCGATGACTTAAAGGATTTCAGTCTTGACCAGAATGGGTGGTTGAGAAAGAAATGAAGATTATGTGTTGCGAGTGTAGGAAACATAAGGAAAGAATTTTTAGAGGAATGCCATTGTTCGAAATTCACTATTCATCCAGGAGGAACTAAGATGTATCAGGCTATGAAGAGAAATTTCTTTTGGGAAGGTATGAAGCGAAATATTGGCTTATGGGTAAAGCAGTATTTGAATTGCCAATAGGCAAAGGCCAAACACCAGAAGCCAAGTGGATTACTTCAGCCCTTAGATATTCCAGTTTGGAAATGAGATTCTATTTCTATGGATTTTATTGATCTGTTGCTAAGATCTAGTAGTGGAAATGAAAGCATATGGGTCATAGTGGACAGATTGACCAAGAGTGCCCATCTCATTCCATTTAAGTCAACTAGGACAACACTTGTTTTGGCAAACTTATTTATGAAGAATGTAATTAGACTGCACGGAATTCCTAGTAGTATGGTTAGTGGTAGAGATTCCTTATTCCCTATCGGTTCTAGAAGAGTCTACAAGATGTTCTGGAAACTAAGCTCAAGATGAGTACCGCTTACCATCCGTAGACAGATGGAGAAATGAAAAGAGTTAACAAAATCTGGGAATATTTGTTAAAATCTTGTATTAAATTTTGGGGGATTATGGGAGAACCATATGCATTTTGTCGAATTTTCTTATAACAACAGTTATCAGACTAGTATCGGGATGGCACCCTTTGAAGCTTTCTATGGAAGGCCATGCAAATCTCTGGTTTGTTGGTTAGAGACCGGTGATAGGTTGGTTCTTGCCCCAAATTTGGTTAGATAATCTAAGTAAAAGATTAAGGTCATTCGAGCTAGGATAAAGGAGACTCGGTCTAGGCAGAAGAGTTATACCGATAAAAGACAGAAAGATTTAGAGTTCTCAGTTGGAGATCAGTCGTTAAAGTTTCACTAATGAAGGATGTGATCGGATTTGGAAGTTCTGAGAAGTTGGCATCGAGATTTTTTGGACCTTTTCGTATTGTTGAGATGATCGGGAAACTCACGTATAGAGTTGAATTGCCAAGCAGCTTGGCAATAGTCCACGATGTTTTCCATGTTTCTCATTTCAGAAAGTGTGTTAGAGAACCGAAAAATACTATTGCACTGACTGTGCTAGATGACTTAGTGGTAAAACCAGACTTGACTATAATGAGAAAGCCGATTCACATTGTAGCAAGAGAGGAGAAGAGGCTTAGTACCAAGGCAGTTAGATTAGTTAAAGTCCATTGGAGTGACGATGAGAGAGACTATACTTGGGAGATTGAAAGCAGGATGAGAGATGCTTATTCTGATATGTTTGATGGTATGTTTTACCTTTTTTATTGATGTGTTGTGTACCATGTCATAATTTCGAGGGCGAAATTCTTTAAGGAGGGGAGTCTGTAACGCCCATATTTTGGTAACATTATTTAGAATATTTAATTGGCTAAATTAAATTAAACACTATGCTGATTAGGGGACTGAGATTTGATTTAATTAAGGGGTAGTCATCCATTTATATATTGAAATAAAAGAAAAGTTAAAATGAAATAGAAGGGTAAAATAGAAAAGAGGCCATTCTTATACCCTAAACCTTTGGCCACGTATCCTATACACATTCAATTTTCATTCATCAGTTTTTTTAAAACTTGAGGCCAACCATCATTAACAAGAAAAGAGGAAAAAGATTAAGAAAAGCTAAGGAAAAAGCTAAATCAAATCAAATCCATTCAAATATCAAGCTCCTTAATCTCTAAAGCTAAGGTGAATAACGACTACATCTTAAATTTCTTATTTTTTTCGGTTTTAAGTTAAATCCGGACTTATTTGCAATGATTTGCCATGTTTTTGAATAATGTATGATTATATGTACTTGGCGATGATTTATGGTTGTTCATTTATAATTTATGCCATATTTTGATATGAAACCCCAATTAAATAACATCCAAATGCCTTGCAAATTTTTAAATAGTCCAAAAATGATATTTTAGAGATGGGTTTCAATTTTCAAAATTTTCTAAATTTATGTGGATTTTATATGAATTTTCTAGTGAAGAAAATGTTAATTTGGGTTAAAAATTAATTACGACCAAATTATATTGGCTTAGGGTCTGAAATTTATATATGTTAGAAAACATATAAAAAGTGATTTTTTGGAATTTTCGTAGAATTTTCCTAAATGTTTTAATGGATATATAAAATCATTTAAGGTATGAGACTTAAATGTTTTATATATTTATAAAAAGGAGAAAGGGTATTATGTAAATAATTCAAATTTTTATTTCGGGAAATTGGCAATACTGTTGGAAAAAAGAAACTTGCAACCAATCACAATTGAAAAACAATGCAGGTTAGGTACAAAGAAACAGTTTAAAAAGGAAAAATCTACATGGTTTTAATTGTTTCGATGCTTTCGTCACCAGGCTTCGCCTTCTTACCTTCGCCTCCAACTCCATCGAAACCAATGCACATGGTATTAGGTAACTAGTAGTAGTGATTGGATATAGGCGGAAGGTATAGGTTCGAAGCCAGAGGTTCCGAAGGGACTAAAGTGATACTTTGCTTTTAAATGAAAATGTGCTTGCTTGCTTTTGTCCGAATTGCTTTCAACTTGGTTGGCTTTCGACCAGGTAAAATGGTGTTAAAGAAATGGTTTCGATTGGGTTGCAACTTTGTTTTAAATAAGCGCTTTCAACTGGGTCGAAACCCATAATTGCCTCTTTCTATCTTTCGACCCAGATTAGTTTTGAACGGTTTGCTTTGCTTTTTAAACTTGACCACTTCTCCAATGTTTTCAAAAGGATGGTTTCGACACCATCACTTCTTTACTTAGGAATGATTTCGAAGGGAATGCTTTCGACTGTAATGGGTTTTTGATCCATTTGCTCTACTTGAAGGCATAATCAAAATGGTTTCGACCGAAACAGTTTTCAAAGGGTTCGAAGGAGTAAAATTTTAAATGGATTCGAAAGTTTTCCACATGTTTTAAATTGAACCCAAGTGTTTTCGAAAGGTTTGTGTTTACTGAGGTTTTGATGTTTTCGAAAGGTCTTAAAGAAAGGTTCCAAAGGGATGGTTCCCTAAAGGTTTCGAAGGGGTCGAAAGGGAAGGTTTTGTGATTGTTTTGAAAGGGTGGAAAGGAAAGGTTTTTCCAATGTTTTCGAAAGCCATGGTTTAAAGGTTTTAAAAAAGGATGTCTAACATTTTAAAGCTTTCTAAAGGAAGGTTTTTCAATGGTTTCGAAAGGGTTTTGAGAATGGTTTCGAAAGGAATGTTTTGGCCTTTTGGCCTAGGTTAAACAAAGGGTTTTACTTGGTTTCGAAAGGAGCACTTTCAATAAATTCGAAAGGGGTACTTTCAAAGGTTTATATGTTTTTGTCAACTAAGATATGGGTAAAGTATATATAACATGGCAAGGTGATTTTGAGTAAAGCGTAGAGTATATATATATTCCTTATGTAAGTTTGATTTAAAGATTTTAAATCATTTTGAAAAGGTTTGCAAGGAAGATCTAAGGGAATATTTCCCTAAGTAAAATGACTCAGATATTAAAATACCAGATGGGACTAGTATAAGGTCGCGCTAGTACATTATCTATTGGCCCAGCTAATTTAGTCCAAAATTCTGGTGTGTAGGGCTTCGTCACAGGTAAGACTAAAATTATGACTACATACAGAAGTAATATATGTTTGTATACAGATAGGTTATTGGTGAGCACGCAATATCATTAGGATCAGGTGACCCTAAGCGAAGATAAGTTAGGGACAGACCATCCAAAAGAGAGGTATTTAATAGATAGTTAAGGACAGACCATCCACAAGAAGAGTTTCCAACAAATGTTAGATAAATTTGGTTTATATTGTCTAGCTGGCTCAAGTCAGCTAAAGGTTAGTAATTAGCCAAAAAACTACATTTTTCGGACAGACAGTCCATTTATTACCTGATATGTTTTTTTACATGTTAATGCTTTACAGTTTTAACCATTTTTGGTTGTAGGAAAAGGTTTGCAAAAGATTTGTTTTAAAAGGATATAAGCGAGGGGAAACCCGTTCCGCTTAGCGACGTGGTCTCACTTAATATCAATAACCGAGATGTATAGTATTATTCACACCAGGCTTTATGTTCGACTCAAAGTTTCTATTCCCCCTTAAACTCTCGGGTGCTCAAAAGTGATTTGAGTAGGCCGAGGGTTGAGGTTTTCAGATTTTACTAATATTGCGAATAAAGCTTTCAGAGACGAGCAGATGGCTGACGGATAGCTAATTAGGAGTTACAGTTTATTCTGTTTATTTTCGCTGTGTGTATTAAGTCAAATATGAATATATTGACTCTGGTCAACCAAGAGGGCATCGTGATATGTCGCTCTTAGCGTATTTTGTAACTGGTATATTTGATCATTGCCTGGGAAGTGTTAAAGGATTATATAACTTGGATATGGATTATTGTTTTGAAATGTAATCAGTAAAATGTTGTTTTTCGAAATCTATGATTTGTTCATATTCAAGTGCTTCTGATATTATGGACACCATTAGAATTACCATATTTTACCACCAGAATTTAATACTATAGATGACTGCAGCATCTGTAGTGCTTAGCTTTTGGCCTCCAAATACGGGATGTTACAGTATTCTAAAGGGTTATCTTTCTATATCCATGTAGTGATAATGAGCAATAGGAACATATGAGGTAGAGGAGCTAGCAGCACCACGACAACCAACGGTCGAGCTTCGAATGCTGGAAGAGTTGGGATTGTTGAAGAGGCAGCACCAGTGCAGTCTTTGGTGAAATTTACAACCATATGCAAGGATTATACTAAAATGGATGGTAAGCCGTTCAAGGGAATGTAATCCATTATTGAAATTCAAGCTTGGCTTCAATCTTGTTAGAAGATTTTCAAGGGTTTTGATCTTTGGGATGGGCATTAGCTGTTCTTAGCATCTTGGCAGTTGTAGGATGGAGCGATAGCATGGTAGGACTCTGTTACAGCTAATGTGCATGAAGATGATTTTTTTAGGCCAAATTTAAGGATGTATTTGAGGATCAGTTTATGTCCGCATCTAGAAAGGCTCAGATGAATTGGAATTTCTTGGACCTTAAGCAAGGAGATCTTTAGACGGTTAAGTTTGAGACAAAGTTTAGTGAGCTATCTCATTTTGGACAAGAGTTAAGCGATACACCTCTGAAGAAGAACAAGATGTTTGTAATAGGATTGAAAGAGGTTTTCCAGGAAAAGATGACTGCCCATCTTAAGGTTCTTTTGTGGATTTGGTTTATATGGCTCTAATATACGAGGTTCTTAAGGCAAAGAAGCCAGCACCTAGTGAGAATACCAGTAATCCAAACAAGAGAAAGTTTAACCCGAACTAGAAGAAGCAAGGAAATTGGAAACCAGAAGGAAACTAATGGAATAGGTTCAAGAATATTGAGTGCTAACAGTTCAAGCAGAAAGATTATCTGGCCAGGTATCATAGGAATTCTAAAGCTTCCAAACAGTAAGAAGGACCTATCTCTCCATTGATTCAGATGATGCTTTGCTACAACTATCAACAGCTAAGGCACATGGTAAAAGATTGTGTAGTTATGATAGAAGGACAACAAGTCAAAGTGTATGCTATCAAGGATGAGCCATTGACTTGGGTGGATGTGAAGAGAAAAAGAGTCCTTGAAGGTACTTTAATGATTAATGGAATTTTTTTAGAATATTGTTTGATACCGGGGTTTTCCATAGTTTCATTTCTTTAAAATCAGTAAAAAACTGTAACTTTCCACTAAATTTGTCGAAATCCCTATTTGTGTATCAAACCCCATAGGAGGTACCACTAATCTATGTATGATCTGTGAGCATGTGCAAAATTCTTTCCCTACCCACTATTTTCCATGTGATCTGTTTGCCATGGATTTTAATGGGTTCGATGTTATACTTGGTATGGATTGGTTGTCGGAGAATAAAGCTGTTTTAGTTTGTGTTTGGAGAATAGTATCTTTGAAATTCAAATTTGGAAAATTTCTTAAGGTGTCATGTGATGATCCAGAAAAGCATATAAGAAGTTTTTGTATGCATTAGAATCATCTCAAGAAGAGTTAGAGTTGATAGAAATTATTAACAATTTTTCCTGATGTCTTTGAAGAAGTTAATTGTTTACCTTCAAATTGGGAGATTCAGTTTTGCATTGACTTAATTCCTGGCGTAAGACCTATTGTTCAACCCATGTGTAAAAGAGCACACACAGAGAGAGAGGGAGCGCGAAGCTAATAGGTTAAACCAATGATTTGGTGAGAAGAGAATTGATAAGACCGAGTCTTTCTAGTTAGGAAGTAGCCGCTGTTTTTGTCCCAAAGTTGGATAGTTCTTTGAGACTATGTGTGGATTATCAGGAGTTGAATAAGCAGACGATTCAGAAAAAATATCCCTTACTCCACATAGACAACCTTTTCAACCAGTTTCATGGCATTCAAGTATTCTCCTAGATGGACCTGGCTATTAGATTCACCAGTTGAGAGTAGCGGAGGATAGTATACCCCTAACTGCATTTAGAGGGCCAAACTTTTTCTTCGAGTGGTCGGTTATGCCTTTTGGGCTAATTAATGTTCCTGCATATTTCATAGATCTTATGAATCACATTTTAGGGTTGTTATAAATAAGTTCGTGTAGGTCTTTATAGATGATATCCTTATCAATTCTAAGACTAAGGAAGAGCACCAACACCATTTGGAAGTGTGCTAGAAACATTGAGGAAAAACATTCTGAAGGCAAAATTTTCTAAGTGCCACTTTTGGCAGTTAGAAGTAAGGTACCTAGGATATATTATGTCGAGAGTTGGTATTTTAGTGGGTCCAACAAAGGAAGCAGTTGTTTAAAATAGGAAGATACTGTAGACTCCTACCTAAGTTCGAAGTTTCTTAGGCCTGGCCGAATTCTAAGGAGATTCATCCAGGATTACTCCAAGATGACCTCACATTTGACTAAATTGACAAAGAAGAATGAGAATTCTATTTGGACCCCAAAGTGCAAGGATGCCTTTGTTGAGTTGAATAGGAGGTTGACCAACCCTCCAGTTTTAGCCATTCCAGATCAAAGTGGAGGACTGTCGATGTATGCCGATGCTTATGGAGTAGGGTTGGGTGCAGTTCTAATGTAGCACGGGAAGGTTGTTGCGTATGCTAGCTTGTAGCTGAAGCCCCATAAGAAGAATTATGCTATGCATGATTTGGAATTGATAGCTATTGTGTTTTATTTGAAGATGCAAAGACATTACCTTCTGGGTGAGAAGTTTGAGCTCTTTACGGATCAAAAGTCCTTGAACTATCTTTTCAAGTGAAAGGACCTGAACTTGAGGTAACGAAGGTGGTTAGAATTTATGAAGGGTTACAATTTAGATATTTTGTATACGTTATGAAAGGAAAATGTGGTAGCTGATGCTTTGAGTAGGAATGCCATCTTAGCTCTCTTGGAAGATACTCCGACTCTTCAGGAAAGTATTTCGAGCAAACAAAGGAAGATAGTCTTTTGGTTGATGTAACGACCCAACTTCCACACTCCAGGAAGTCGCATCGCTTATAAGAAAAGAAAGGGATAGAAAAGAGAAAGAAAGAGAAGAAGAAGAAACAACACATCAGAATCTAAACAGCGGAACGAATAAATTATATTAATAACATAAAATATTACATAGTTTACAACCACTATCAGAGTACACAGATAATACATCGCATACTAGACAGTTATAAACACCTGTCTAGTATTTACAAACATAATACAACTCAGAGACAACACAGAACACACAGCAGAATACTAATATCTAACGCAGAAGCCTCCTGCTTCATTGCTCCTTCAATATTCGACAAAGCTAACCTGAATCCCTTGGCTACTCGTAAAAATTTGAGTACCCAAGAGTTTATGAAAACAAAAGATAAACTCCGGGTCAGACATGGGTCTGGTGTGAGTAACAGGTTAAAGTTGCTTAACTTTCAAAAACATTTGAAAGAAAGGTATCACGTAAGACTTCCCACACATAAACATGGAAAAGTTTTTACCTTACGCTAACCAAAATATTTGATAGAAAATCCAATGATATTATAATAGGTCTAGGGTTTTCAAGTAAATATGAAATAGCCGAAATTGTTACATGATTAAATTCCAGCTACTAGCCACAAAAGTGGGTAATACAATCAAAACCGTTGGCACTATTGGATTTTGGATTCCATACAATGGCAGGGCTACTGGGGTACCGCCTGTCACAGTACGTGGCCTAGATCAACGTACCGAGGAGTACTCCTTCTCCCCTGCAACACAAGGCCGGACCCATTCCTTACTGAATAGTTCCTAACAAGACAACCCCACAGTTGGTGCGCATATCCAACTGCCCACTAAGCCGAATAAAAAGGGACCTCTAGACAGGGGTCAATCTTGCTCTCCAGTAGGTGCTACCCACGAAGCCTTGCTGCATCTCCCCTGTTTTAGCCATTCCCCGTTGATGAGGCTTGAGGCTACGATTACCTTTAGAGGACACATTATCTTAGAATGCTCATCGTCCACTGACGATGTTCTGTGTAACGACCCGATATTTTCAACCATTCGCATCCATTATAAGTGCATAGGCAGACACTCATGCCGGAATTGAATTGCTCAAAATACCGTGTTGTAAATAAAATTTTGGCAAATCTCAGAATATACAGTAAATAAAAATCACAGATCTCAGACACAGAGTATATAAAAATGCAGCGGAAGAAAAAGAGATAGTAGTTCATGAAGCTACTATATAAAATATAAGATACATCAGAGTTAAATAAGATACAACAGAAGAGTAACAGGATACATCAGGTACAAATCAGATACATCACTGAACCACTGGATACTGAAACAAAATAGATGGCTGGATCTTTAAGGAAAGCTCCAACGCCGAAGGTGAATCTTGAATGCTAACTCAATCAATCTGACCCGAGCGTAAAGCAAAATACAAAACCCTCGAGTCAGGACATAAATACTTATAAACTGTAAATCAACTCAAGTGAACAGTAACAAAATGCATCAGTAACTTAAAGGATGCTTGGGACTGCCCATCCTCTAAGGATCCGTTAAACTATTTACTATGTAGTAATATACGCTATATACGGTAGTGTCTAATCAGTAAAGTATAATCATATAGAAAATAGCGTTAAGGGGATGGTGAACCTTAACGCGGTCGGATCTTTAAAACCAAAATCGTAGTGGGCTCGATATAAGGATATGACACGGCACGCAAGGAAATGCCAGGGTGGATACACCGTTTGCACTCCCGGACCGGTGGTGACGGCAAGCCAGCAGCTTCCGCCCACCTCGAACAATACCCCCGAATCAAAAGTGGTGCCACCGTATCGAATCACAAAAGTAATAGAATGGTTTACGATGGAGCATGCTCGATGAATGGGTGCGACCCTTTGTGTATCCCAGTATAGCTCCTGTTTAAGTCATATATGCCAACTCACGGGAGTTGGGTCCACGTAATATACCTCGAGAATGTCGCCACCATCCTACTTCATTCTGAAATCTCCACCGCGTACACAGCTGTTAAAGTGGTTTTCGGTATTGGCCGGCTATAAGACAATATCCGATCCCGGTCTCTTTAACAACCAATCGTTATTATAACCCATGGATATTTATTTCAAATAATTTATACTTTCAAAACCAAAATATCATACTCATTTCAAAACCATATCACAATAGTATCATTTCCATTTCAAAAATAATTCAATAATATATCATTTAAATAAAACCCAAATTTCCAATCATTGAATATTTCTTTCAATTTATTAAACTTGAAATATTCCTTTAAATTATCATAGCATTTTGGAAATGTTACCTTAAGGAATCATGGCATTTTTGGAATGTAATACTTTCCACATTAACATTTTATATAATCAAAATATTTATAAGCTTACAATTTTAACATGGTCAATTTATCATAGCCTTATAGTTAAATAAACTTTCTTACTGTAATATCCAATTTAAAACCGAAATTCTTATGTTAAGTTAAAAGTACCTTATTAACTTACATTATTATTACAATAAAGAAACTTTATTATTTTAATCATTTAAAGTATGCCATTTACATAAATTAAAACTTGCTTATCAAATGTACGTTATCAACTTACATTTTATTATCACAGTAAGTAACATTTATCATTTTAATCCATTTAAAATACACCATTACATTGATTAAAATCTACATGTCAAATGTACGTTTTAACTTACATTTATTATAATAAAGAGCATTTATCATTTTTCAATATTACACTAATTAAAACTTGCATTATCAAATGTACATTTTAAATTTACATTCCTATTACAGTAATGAGCATTTATTAATTTAATCAATACCACACTACTTAAAACTTTACATGTTTCTTTCCTTAATTAAAACTTTACACGTTTCTTGCATTAATTAAAAGCTTTCATGTTCTCTCATTAATTAGGACTTTACACGTTTCTTTCATTAATTAAAAACTTATACCTTTCTTTCATTAATTAAAACTTACACTTTTCTTTCATAAATTAGGAATTTACATGTTTCTGTCATTAATTAGAACACCATACGTTTCTTTCATTAATTAAAACTTATATGTTTCTTTCATTAATTAAAACTTATACGTTTCTTTCATTAATTAAAACTTACACTTTTCTTTCATTACTGTTATTACAATAAAGAACATTTATTATATTAACCAATTAAAATATTAATTAAACTTACATCTCACACGTGTGTTTAACTTACATTTTCCATTTCAAAGTCATAGCTATTTATCTTACAAAACATAACATTTTACAAAAGAATATTTTATCATAGTTAAAACAATCAAATTCTTTACAAATTTTATTCCTTTAGACATCAATTCCACTATGATTCCAAAACTTATTACAAGATGTCACATATAAGTGTATTTCATTTTATTTATTCAAAAATACATTGTTTATTTTACAAAATATGTCCATCGTGGGAAACAACCTTTATTACAATTACTAGGCTAGATTTAAGATTCCAAATTTAATCAAACTTAATTATTAAGTTATTTATCATAAATAAGACTCTTTAAATTCCATTCAAAACCAATTAACTTATAAAAATTTTAACTTATATAAAAACAATATTTCTTTACACTTTAAAGCATTAAATCAAATTAAGTTAAAATTTTCATATATTTATAATTCAAAATACTTAATAATTTTCTGAAATATTTAAAGTACTTACTAAATTTTTAGGAAAATATCATTTAAAAATATAACCATGGGCCTGTATGATATTTTCTAACCTAGGTCAAATGATACGGATAACATGTCATTTCAATCCGTGATTTAAGAAGAAAAATCCAGGTTCTATCATTTCAAACCCGCAATCCCAAGTAAAATAAATACAATAAAATCACTCGAGCCTATCATTTCAGCCCATAGTGATATGGAACTTGCAGTGTGATAAGTAGGAAATAAATAACAGTATAACAAATAAAATCATAACAGATGATGTAACAGGGATATAGCAATATTTAACATCATATAGATTTATCACAGGCATATATGAACATAATAACATAACATATTAATTTATACAATTCACATGTCATCGTTTCACAAATTAAAAGTACGTATGTCTAGAGAGATAAAACTCACCTTTTTAAAGCTAGAAATCAAATTCAAGACACAAATCTAAACTCTGCAAAGCACGACAAGGCACGACAAAGCACGACTATACTTGAGTGATGGAGAGTCCAGATCCAATCTTGTACATAAACAAATACACAAATTATAAGGATATAATTCAACACAAGATTGTAAATCAAAAAAATGAAAAGAATATGGATCAAATGGCATAACCTTGACCTTAAACATCATGGGTCTTGGCCATGATAGTTTTGGTGGCATGCGGGACCGGTTATGGAGGTGGTGGAGAGAGGATGAGGTCGGAATTATGGTAAAGAGGTGAACAAGGTGGTGGATGAACTAGCATAAAGAAAACAAAAGGAAAACAAAATGAAAAAGAGGAGAAAGAGAAGGAAGAAGAAGAGGAGGCCATGGAATTGAGAACTTGAATATAATTTTTTTTCACGCAAAAAGGAAATGAGGAATTGAGATGCTAATTTGTACGTGAATATCAAAGTGGCGGCTAGGGTTTCCCAAAGGATTTGAACGGCTAAAGGAGGGAATGACAAGGGAAATTAAATGGAAAGTTTAGAAAATAAAGAGGCAAAGAGGAATGAAATGTTAGGGAATTATTTTGTACGTGATTTGTGGAATGAATACACGGCTAGAAATTTATTAAGGAGATAGGAAATAAAAGATAAGCAAATAAAGAGGCAGGAAATAAAACAATGTAACGTATGCCAATTAAAGCAAAGTAACATACGCCTAATTAATTTGTTTCCTTGCCAAATAGATAAATCAAATAAATAAAATCTAAGTTTATACAATTAAAATAAAAATTAAAATTAAAATTGAAGAAACAAACATACGGAAATAAATATGAAATATATATATATATATATATATATAATGAAAATACATAAATTTATTGCGTGTAAAACGCTGTATTTTAAATTTAAAAGTATAAGTTTTAAGTTCCCAATAAACCCATATAAACATTGGTTTAGATAATAATTTATATCCTCCTAATGCACCCAAATCTTCAATTGGAAAAGTAATTAATTCCATTCTCTTACCATAATTCTATTTGTTATGAATCGAATTCACATTTAATTAAATTTCCAATAATTGTCTTGCTTCAATTCTTTTCTTTTTATAAATCTATTATCACTCTATAAACCTAGCTATTATTTGTTTATCATTCATTACATAAATATATATTCAAAATTTCATCTTTCTATTATAATAACTGTTACTTTCAATTATATTGAGTTTGCTAAATATATACGTTTATTATAATTAAAACCTCAATCCATTTATCAAACTTGGTTTCATTCCTTTATTTCATCTTATGGATAAAATATACATTTCATAAAATATACATTCTCATTTATATCATTACATTCACACTTTACAATTACTGTGCTATCTCATATAAATGAAAATTTACTTACATTTAAGTGTAATTAATTTCCTACTTTAAATTTAGCAGCCTAAATAAATGTAACTTGCAATAAATGTTATCCTTATCTTTATATTATACTCAAGTTTATCATGTCCACTAATTATCATAATTGCTTACATAATGTTTAATTCATTCAATTACCATAAATTATACACTAATTCATTTACCCACACAACTTACATTTATTTACTTATATCCATTTTTACACCTAAATGTAACATTTACAACTAGATTAATAGATCCATTAAATAGTAACTTACAACCGTTACTATAACTTTTAATCACACCTTTGAATTCACTGTTCACAAACATACGTTACCATTCTTATATACAAAATCTTTATTCAATGGTCATTTTTCATACTAAATCATTTATAAATTTTAATGTTTGCATTTTTTTTCTTACATAAATTTATAGCCAAGTATAACAATTTACATTACTTCAATAAACTGTAATTTCATTTCAATTTTTAATAATTAGTTTTTCTTTTTTTTAAGTACAAACATACATCTCATTTTGGCATTCATTTCATTATTAAATTACAAATTTTTTTTATTTCCAAAATATTTATCAAAATCTTATTAAATTGACAGCTTTGATTATTGAAAATTTACGGGTCGTTACATTTTGAAAGTATTCAATCCATACAAGTTCGTTCCGGGTTCGAACGAAAACGAAGGCATTATCTCGTTACACTCGTTTTGGAATCACCCTCAGAGTTAACGACGATAACCCTTGCACTCTGGACCACCATCCCGAATCTATAAGTACTATTCCGTCAAACTCATTACGGAATCACCCACAGAGTTATACTGACGTATAGCCCTTACACCTCGAGTCTTCACTCTTCACATAAGATTCACGACCTATCGTTAGTTTGGATCGATGTGGTTTTCGGATATCCAAATATGGAAACCCGATCCCGGTCTCATCGAAATCCAAAGCGTGTCTTTTAGGTCCAAGTTGTTTTAAAGTTTAAAACAAATTCAATTATTTTATCTATATACACACAGATAGATAATTCATAGATTCACAACAGATAATTATCATTATCAAACCACAGATAATTCACATTATCACTATTAAAAGATAATCCATATCAATATCATAATGCAACCAATGCATCCATATCAATCAACATTACTAATCTCATCTCTGAGATTCAAAACCATTCAAAAGCAACCAATAACAACCATCATAAGCAATGATCTATAATCATACTATCTATAATTAATTTAAAATGAATTAAATTAATTACATCATCTTTAATTAATTTAAAATGAATTAAATTAATTACTTACACAATATAAATCTTGCTTACATTAATTAATTACAAATTAATTAATTGATTAACCTCTACTTTATCATCTTAATTAATCAATCCTGATTAATTATACTTCAATTAATTTCACAAAATTAATTACTCTAAACCAAATACAACAATTAACCTCTAATTACTTCATTAATTAATTAACTATAATTAATTACATTTAACCTTAATTAATTACAATTAATTAATTATCCTTAATTATTTATTATTGATTAATTAATATTAATTAATCAATCTTAATTACATCATTAATTATATTAATTAATGATTCTTAATTATATTTAATTAGTTACTTAATTAAATTAATTACTTTCCGTAATTAATCTCACTTAATCCATACTTATTAATCACCTTTGATTAATCTCATTCTGTAATTAACTACCTTAATTACTTATCAAATTAATTATTCCTTAATTAATTTCTTTAATTAATCACTTGATTAATTATACAAAATAATTTAATCCAAATTATTTTCACAATCCCAATATCATCTATTAATTACATTCAGTAATTATCTTTAATTACTTCACTGAGTAATCTCACTTCATTAATTACATCAGGTAATTATTATCAAATCTCATGTTTAAAATTAATTAAAGTTAATTAATTAATTTAACTAATCAATAAACTCATTAATTACATTAAGTAATTAATATCTTAATTACTTTATTTAAGTAATTAAATTTAAATAAATTTCACAATTTATTATCATTAACTAATTAATTTAATTAATTATTGAAATTAATCATATTAATTAATTATCAAGTAAACCTTAGTTAATGACCATCATTAACTATTATAAATTCTTTAATTAATTCTTAATTAATTCTAATTTAAATTAATCCAAATTATTAATTGAATAAATTAAATAAATAAGTTACTTCTTCATTATCTTATTTATTTAATTATTTTAATATCTTAATAATAATAATTTTTAAGATAAACCATTCTTTATTAATAATTTTATAAATATTAAAGTGGACTTGGAACATTGCATTATAAAAATTTAAATTCAAATTTCATTTTGAATCTAAAATTCAAAATGATATTAAGAATTAACCAATTTAAAATTTCATTTATTATTCTTTGAAATAAATGTAAATAACATTATTACTTAAAATTAGAACTTATATAAGATAAGTCTTAATTTGCTTAAAAACTAAGTTTTATATAAATTACTTATTTAAATTATAAATTCAAGTTAACAATCATTTAACTTTCTTTATAAACCATTTATAACGACTTCATTCAAAAAGAAAATCAATTTAAAGTATTTGTTTTAAACAATTTATTTCTAATAAATAATTTAAATTTGAACTTGTTTGAAAACATTCAAATTTTAAAACTTATTCAAATATCAGATTTTAAATTCAATATACTTGAAACCATTCTTTATTTAAATTGTTTGAATTTAAACTTGAATTTACTCTTGCTTTACACCTTGATTTTAAACTCCTTATTTAAAAATACAAATTCATTTTAAAAACTTGAACATTTAAAGATTCTTAAGAAAATTGAACTAAAATTTAGATTCAAACTGGTGATTTGAATCATGATTCAAATTTTAAAATGAAATTTAAATTTACAGAAAAACTGTCAGGTTTTCCCTTTTTTTAAAAAAAAACTGAAACCATTTTCAAATTTGAAAACCTATAAGATTCTCAAAATCATTTGAAACTCTAATACAAATTAGATTAACTTAACTCAGATTTAAAACTTAACTCCATTTAAATTCAATTTTAAATTTTATATTTAAAATAAAAACAAAACTACAGATTTTTCAAAAAACTGCAACCTGTATGCCTAAAACCCAAGCAAGTACAAAATTACTTCGAGTCAGAAGGACTCCTGCTTCGTGCCAATACTACAATCTCTCGAGTGATTCTCGAGTTGCCCCAATACTCGCACCCAGGCCACCTGAAAACAAAAGTGCACGGTGCACATGCACCGTGCCTCCGGCAATCACCAGCAACCTCCCATGGCTTACCTACGCTGGTGACCAACCCCACGACCAAACACGTCCATCAATTCACCCCTCTACAGTCCAAAATCGAATTCGAACTTTAAACTCCAACCTGGAAACACAGAACGCACCAATTTTCCCAAACCTGACAACACTTCCACCACCATCCTTCGACCACCGTTAATCTTGCAACTCCGATTATGACATCAACAACGTTCAAGCTATCGACCCTCTAATTCTCACTGCACTCGATCGCTTGGAGAAGATGAACTAATCAAAACTCTCAACCTAGTAGAAACTAGGTTTACAGAAGAAATTTAACAGCCCCAGGTTCCTTGATGAATTTCATCATCATCCAGTAATTTTCCAAGCTCCACTTAACATTCCTCTTCCTACTGGAAGAAACTCATCCTTCCTAATCACTGAAATTACCCGAGAATCCCAAAAACCCCAAAACAGTGCAGTGCAAAACTGCACCCACATTCTTACCTTAAAAATTTTGATTTCAGTGTTGTAAATCATGTTTTGGTTTGTGTTTTCACTTTATAATGCTGAATACTTAATTTACAAAGTTGAGTTTTTTTTTTTCACCTTGTATAACATTCACTATTGTTTGTATACTGCCAGTGAGATTTTCCAATGCAATTTAACTTACACCAAATTTTAAAGCCTGCTCTATGTCATTACAACAAGTTTTACTTAAATTCTGAGTACTAACATCAAGAGTTCAAGAGAATATGAATTTTTTGATCCAAGTTTAAGTTTGACAAATGGTAACAGAGATGAAAATGGAACATATACACATATCTACACATTCATATATATATATATATATATATATATATATATATACAGAAAATCAACACCTATAAAAAAAATATTTATCCAACACACATTCATCCAGATCTTAGTATGCAACCATAATTAATTTAAGATATTGAAAAATATGATGTTACTCACCTGAAGCTTGAAGGTAGTGCAATTTTCTTCTAACAGTTTGAATAAGAAATGCAGGTTTACTTGCACAGCTCTTTAGATTTTTGAAAATGCAGGTATAAGAACAGTTTTTGCCTAAAAATCCAGATTTGCTTCCTGATCTTACAACTGCATGCATGCTATGTTTCTTTAATTTGAAACTGCAGTTGCCACTTGAATAAGAAATGCTGGTTCCAAAACTGGAAATTGCAGGTGTCTTTATATTTGAAAAAATATATGCAGGTTTGAATTCCAGAGATGCAGGTATTTGATTTTTGAGATGGTGACAGGTTGTTATTTGTGAACAGAGATATGTATGAAATAGTTACAGGTTTGCTTTGAAAATGAACAGGGTTTTAGATTAATAGGAATTGATTTACATGTTTGATATAGGAGGTGGATTACAGGGTAATGATTTACAGTTTGCAGGTTTGATTTGAAGAGCTTGTAACAGAATTTTAATTTGGAGGGTTGTTTACAGATTTTGAAAAAAAATGGGGAGAATTACTGATTTTGTTTTGAACAAATTTTCATCTGAAGACTTTATCTTAGCTTTTGAAAAAAATGAAGATTAGAAAAATGAGAGAATGAAGAAAACATGTTTTGTAAGGGTGAAATTTTATTTATTAAAATAAAGAAAATCTAAAATGGATGACACTTGTCTATAAATTTAACATTTGTCACCTTAAATGTTTTATTACCTAACACATGTCTCTTTTTTTAAAGTTAATTAGTTAAAATTAAGTTAATTTGTATTTTATTTAATGTTAATACAAGATAAATGTAAATCCATGTTTAATTAATTAGTTAACATGTATTTATTCACAAGTAGATAATTTTAAAATGAATGAATCCAATTTTATTTATAAACTTATACAAATATTTCAAAATCAAAAGAAATTAAAACATTTATACTTTAGTTTTCAAGCTCGAATTCAAGTTCAAAATAAATTTTGAAATCCAGTTTATTTACAAATATAACTACACAATTTAAATTTCTGAAGAACAATTATTTTTATTAAAAATTTATTTGTTAAAACAATGCATTATTATATTTTTAGAAATAACAATTAATAACCATAAATAACTATTAAAAGAAATTTTCTTCTTATTAATAGATTATTTATTTTATCACACTATATCAAAATAACCTTTATTGTTATTTTATTAAAATTTAAACTTGAGTTACTTATATTTTAAATCTTTTCAATATCTTTCTTACGTATTAAAAACCATATTAATTTATTAAATAACCCTTTTAAAAGTTTAACTTTTAAATAAAATCATAATTTCCAATTTTACTGAAGATATAAATTTTATAGAAAACAGGATTCATTTATTAATCAGATTAAAACAATATATATATATATACACAATATATACAATATTCTATATATATTATAAATATAAAACAAATATTAGATTTAAAAAAATAAAATCTATCAATTTACTATTTATTTTATTGAATTATTAAATTAATTCAAATCTTATTACAAAGATTATCAAATCAATTTAATTTTTATTACAGATTATTAAATTAATATTGCTTTAAAATTCCGGGTTATCACAGTTGATTTATTCAAGGAATTGAAGAGGGTGACAATTTGGATTTTAAGATTGATAGCCATGGTGCTTTGAAGATGAATGGATGGTTGTGCATTCTGGATGTTGACGAACATAGACTGGAAATTTTGGCGGAATGCGACAAATCATGGTTGAGTATCCCCTGGGGTCAACAAGATGTACAAGGATATGAATAGAGTATTTTGGTGGCCTAGAATGAAGAGGGTTATCTCTATCTTTGTAAGCAAGTGTGTGAATTATCAACTAATCAAGGGCGATCACTAAAGAACTACTGGGCTACTCCAACCTTTAGAGATTCCAAATTGGAAGTGGGAACATACGATTAAGAAAAGGGAACGAAGGTGTGTGGATCATTGTGGATCGACTAACTAAGAGTGCTCGTTTTGTTCTAATCAAGCCAACGAGGACTGCGACGTCATTGGCAGAGATTTATATGCAAGAGATTATTCGACTGACGGTGTTCTAATTAGCATAGTAAGTGATCAAGATCATATCTTTTCTAGCTAGTTTTGGGAGACGCTATAAGTGGCTTTAGGAATAAAGCTAAGTCTGAGCATTGCCTACCACCCTAAAACCGATGGTCAAACTAACAGGGTGAACCGAATCTTAGTGGATATGTTGAGAGAATGTGTCTTGGATTTTGGAGGATCTTGGGTGGATCATCTGCACTTGGAGAAATTTTCCTACAATAATAGTTATCAAGCTGGCATTGGCATGGAGCCTTATGAACTTCTTTATGGACGACCATGTAAATCATTAATGTGTTGGCAGAGACTTGGGATCAACTAGTGTTTGGACCCGATATGATTTAGGAGGCTATGGAGAAGGTTGCAATGATCAAGAGGAGGATGAAAGAAGCCTAAGATCTATAAAAGAGTTATGCAAATCGGAGGCAAATGGATCTGGAATTTGCAGTTGGAGACTTTGTATATGTAAAGATATCATCGATTAGGGGAATTGTTCGATTTGGGAGAGTTGGAAAGTTGGCACCAAGGTATGTTGGACCTTTCCAAATTCTTGAGAGGATGCAGCTGCTTCCTTACTGGGTTGAGTTGCCAAGTTTTTCGGAGGTCCATAATGTTTTCCATATGTCCTATCTAGGAAAGTATGTGCGTGACCCATCGTTGATTGTGGAGATCTGTGCAAGAGGATTTGGAGGTGGAACCTAACTTGACAGTGATTAGACATCCAGTTTGTACTATGGATTAGGAGTAGAAGAGATTACATAATAATGTAGTGAGATTAGTTAATATCCGGTGGAGTGAAGGTCCTAGAGATTGTACTCGGGAGACAGATGATAGGATGAGGGAAGCTTATCCTGAAATGACGCTTGGCTAGATGTTTTTTTGAATGTACGGATTGTGTATGCACTGCTTGTGATACAGTTGTGTAATATGTACCTTTTGTATGAGTTTCATCTTATATAATATATGGACTTTTGATTTGATACGAGTTATCTTCTTATATACTAATTTCGAGGCAAAATTCTTTTAAGAGGAAGGAGGGCGAGGGAAATGTAGCAAACAAAACTTAATCACTTTGAATATGAATATTTAACATATTTTTGGATAATTAGTTTACAGATTTTATAACCCAATTACATCCCATTTTAATAATAACTAGTGATGGTGAAATCGTTTCAAAATTTGTTTACAAAAATATTTAATTCGAAGAAAAATAGAAAATATGACCAGAAATTGTTTTTTGAATTTTCGACTTTTCATCATCTAAAAGTTGTCGAAAATGTTTTATACATTTAGTATACATATACAATAACATATGTATAGGTAAGATAATATATGATAATTATATATTTACTTAATTAAATAAATAAGAGATGTGACTCTTTTGCCAAAAAATTAAAGTAAAAATAAAAGATGTAATGTTACATTACAGCACATCATAGTACAAGTAAGTGGAAGATATGTTGGACAAGAGGGGGTCTTGATGCTATGTGTGTGCAATAATGCTAGGAATGATGGAGTTGATTTGTCATAAAGTTAGTGGAGAGCATGTGCCCAAAGGGCATTTTAGTAATTCACATATTTCACTTTGTATAAAAATAATTTCCTACTTTTTTTCTGTCTCATTTTTTCATTTCATTCCATATTTTCACAAAAAATTCATCTTCTTTTCCAAGTCTCCATGAACATTTTAATGGCTTCCATAGTTTTTAAAGTTTAAAAATCATTCCTTTTCCATTCTTAATTCTTAAAAACTTATTTGAACACCCTACCTTCCCTTCGTACACATTTTTCTTTCCAAAAACTGGCCCAAACTCCTTTTATAACCCAAGGCCGAGCCCCAACACCCATGGCCGAAATCCTTTGTCCCCCTTAGACCTCTAAAATCCAATTTTTATTTCAAAGAATACAAGGTCTAGGTCAAATTCAATGCATGGTGAAAGTTTGGGTCTTTTCATGAGGATTTTGGTCAATAAGCTCACCTTTTAAAATTATAGTTTTAAACTTTATGTGTTGCTGTAAATTGTTGACGATTATCGGTTAAAAAGTATGTTGTTATGCTTTGCATGTGTAACTTTGTGTAATATGTGGTTATGGATTTGAAATGTTGAGTGATGTTTGAAAAGGAACAACCTTTACTTGTTCATGAAAGTGTTTATATATATATATATATATATATATATATATATGCTGTGTTCATGTATATTGATATGTGTGTTAAAGAAAATTTAGTACTTCAAGTTGTTGTTTGTAACATTAAGATCCTTTTCTTTTAAAACTTGTTTACTTACTTGATTTTCTGGAAAAATGTTTCACAAGTTTTCAAAACTTTACCTTTTGGTTCCTATACTTTATACTATATTTTTAAAGTAATTCAAACGTAAAAAGGTAATGGTTTAAGAGCTACTTGTTATATATAATGAGTTTAAAGTTATGGTATCCATAGCGATAGTCGTTATGAATGCAGTTCGTGAAACGAACATTTTTTATGAACTAAAAGTGTATTATTTTTTAGTATTTTTGGAAAAAGTATTTCAAACATATTTTAAGTATAAAAGGCTAATTATTACTTATTAATTAAGTATGGGATTTAATGATTAATTAATTAATTAATTAAAAGATAATTAGTACTTAACCAATAGTTAAGTAAGGTAATTAGCCTTAATCATTCATTATGTAAGATAAATATAATTAGCTAATTAAGAAAGGTTTAATTATTTATTGATTAAGTGAAGGTTAATTATTAAATTAATTATTATTCAAGTAAGGTTTAGTTATTAATTAACCGTTAATTAAATTAGGGTTCAATTACTAATTAGGCAGGGTTTAATTATTTCTTACTTAATAATTAAGTTAAGATTTAATTAATATAATTATTATTAAATAAAGGTTTTATTTTTAATTAATTTATTATCAAGAATCGGTTTGTTTAGAAAACAGCTTTCTTTTACACAAAAATGGTATAAGTGCAAGGGATTTGTCTGTGCCATTAAGTAGGCAAACAAATATGAATAATTATACCAAAATGTTGATACATTTTATTGGAAGTAAATCGTCTTGGTATTCAGCACTAAAAGCCAATGAGTAGGCTTTCCTTTAATTGTGAGATCTGGAACTTGATTTTATAGGCGAGGGATAGAGAAGTCGAAATGTTCGAAATGCGGTAAATACAAGAGAGTTAGTTTCGATAAATTGGTCTTGATAAATTAAGTATATAGAAGTTATTTCATCATATACTTAACACCAAATTTCGTGGTATGTAAACCCGTCTCTAACCTAAGAAGTAAGAACATATATTGAGTTAAGATTAGTATTCTAACTTGTCCGACTTCATTATCAATCAAGGAATGGTACTTTTAGTAATTGAAAAGTAGGGATAAGTATATGATGTTTTATTTTTCATATGCAAATGTATACACACCCAGATAGTGGAGTTGTCGACTATCAATAACTTGACCCTTTGAAATTTTTTCGAATATTGGTTCGAAGAGACTAGGATCGGATAACATGAGCTATTGGAAACCCACTTCGAACCAACGTAAGTGTTTGAATTGGTAACATCTGAAATATGATGGAACCGAAGACAAAGATCTTGAACTGTAAGGGCTACTTGCTACTAATTTGAGGGTGATTCCAAAATAGATGTAGTAGAAGTAGTGCCTTCGGTTTGTCATATCATGAATAACTTATATGTGAATGCTAGCATTGTATTGCCGCTTGGAGGGCAGTACTAGCATTTCATGCGGGAATGATAAAAAAGGTAAAGCACAGCCTCAAGCCTCACAATCGAAAATTACTAAAAACAAGGAATATGTAGCAAGGATATGTGGGTCGCACCAATTAAAGTATAGTTTCCACCTAATCTAGATCGATATTTTCAGATTATGCATACTAGTGACCTAGGTATGGTTGTTGATCACAACTGAGGTGGTGACATATTCGATAATATCCAGTATGGGTTAGGCCAGTACTGTGTTGGCAGGGGATTCATATGAGGCCCTAGGTACATTTTATCTAGTGGTGTACTATGGCATGTGATGCCCCGGTAGCCCTGTCATTGATGAAACCCAACTTCTAATAAGTGCCTTACAAATTTAGTTGTGCTTAAATATGTTGGAATGTAGGATGCAAGCATTTTAGCTATATTCATAATTTACTGTAAGCCCTAGACATTATATATTATAATTGGATTTTTTATGGAAAATGATTTTGGTTATCGTAAGGTAAACTCGTCCATGTTTATGCGGAGTGTGGTTTATGAGATACCTTTGTTTTAAAACAGTATTAAAATATTAACAATTCATTTTTTTTAGAGTTTACTCACACCAACCCATGTCTGACCTGGAGGTTTTCTTTCTTTCCTTAAAATTGTTAGGTACTTAAATTTGTATGAGTAGCCAAGTAGTCCAGGTTTCTACGGATGCATTTTGGAGGAGCATGGATCAGGTGGCTTCACCATTATCTAGCTACTTATTTTATTTTTCCACTATGTATCTATATATTTTATGTCATCATTTGGGGGGACAGGTAGTTATAACTGTCCCTTGCTGAAGTTTTGTTTGTGTAACTCTGATGTTCATTTGGGAATGATGTAATGTACTATCTTATGTTTTCTATTATAAGGATTACCTAACACTGTGAGATTCTATGATTCTTTCTTCTTATCTTATCTTTTCTTTTTACCCTTATGGTTTGTCTTTTCGACTCTCAGGTGATCGCACATGAATATTGTGGTTGTATTAAGTGTCATCTTTGGGAGTAAGAAAGGCGGGCCGTTACACCGATGCTCCAACTAATGCTTCATTCCCTCCTCTGAGCAAAAAGGCTAGGCTTGGGAAAGTCCAAACTTCCATAATTTTTGCTAAGGAATCGAATTAGGATGTTAACTTGGTCGCTCACGATCCTAACGCGATTGGTTTAAGTTATCCTAACCACGATGCACAACATAGAGGACATTCACACCTTGAATTTGCTAAACATTTCGCTTCCCACTTCTACTTTCAATTCCCAACATTTTTTTGAGGAGTTAGGTCTAACTCCCCTTTCCACCGAACCTCTTCATTCGGAGGCCCGGGTCCAAACTATCCATATGGGCTTTAGTGATCTTATTCGTTCTGCTGTCCAAACTCCAACTATGGCTTCTCTCATGCCACTACAACTATCAACTTTCTCAATGGATCATCTTTATGTTCTTTATCAGCACCTTTTTTTGGTATGTGAATTTTATTATTTTGCCTAATTTAGGCTCTAATTTGGTACATCATTACTTAACTTATGTCTACCATATGTTTCAGGCGGCCAAATGTATGTATTTGCTTCGACGGGTCTTACAGGGACCCATTGGTCAAGTTGCGGAGCTTAAAGAGCAAGTTCCCTTACTAAAATCAGGATTTTATAGAGTCAAGTCATAAATGTTACTACAAAGTCAAATGATGAATGTTGTAGTGGAAAAGGATAGGGCTATTCTTGAGAAGGGAAAACTTGCCTCCTCCTTGATGAGGAGAAGGAAGCCAAATTATTACTAAAAAAGAGTGTGAAGACTTTAAAGACAAAGAAGGCTAAAGTGGTCGATAGGATAATGTCTCTGGTAAGTTAACTAGAAAATAAGGATATCACCCTGATCTATGCTAATGACATTACAAAGGATGCCAGGAATTTTTTTCTTTCTTCCTTAATCAGGTTTTTACCCAAATAACAAAGAAGTGCTATGAAGGTGTCCTTTTTTAGCATATAATGACATCATCAACAAATATCCTAACCTAGACTTTCCTTCCCTCCCAAATTTGAATTACACATTTAAGAGGATGTTTGATCTCATTCAAGGGAGAGCTCAGGGATTTCTCTAAGATGAATTCCTTAAAGAGGAGGCAATCAATCCTAAGGAATTATTATCATTCGTTGACCCCACTTAGAGGAGATGAAAATTTGATGAAAGGAAGGGTAAGAATGAGGATGAAAATGTTAGCGATGACGATGAAAATGATAAGAATGATGACGATCCTGGGAAGGATGGAGGAAATGGTAGTAAAGATGCTGATGGTGCAGATGGATAAGATGGTCCCAACTTGGTTTGTCTTCCATAATGCTCAATATTCTGACCTTCCTGAACTCCCGCATGCTTTGCAAAAGGACATCTCAACAAAGAATATTCAAGATACTAATAAAGAAACGGGTAAGGAGAAAACTCAAGTTCCTTTTGTCACAAGCTCTCGTGATACAGATATAGAATTTATCATCTCTAAATGCTTATTTATCTGTTGATTTTAGTTAATAAATTTACTATTTAGTTAAGAAGGAAAAACAAGTAATACTTTAAGATCTTTTATGAGAAGAGTGAGAAGAAGGCGCAACAATTAAATAGGGAGATTAAGAAAGTGATCGAAGACTACAATAGTTTATCTGAGAGGTATAGGTGTCTTTGTATTTATGTTAAACGATTAAAAGACTTTGAGGAAAAATGAACTATCCAACTCTTAAAACGGTCTCCTCTCATAGAGAAAGAGTTTTAAAAGGAAATTCAGAGTTAACTACACTCTTCTGGATGCTTATCGAAGATAGAGATGCTTCAGTAAAGTTTCTATACAAAGTTTATTCTAGGAGTCTTTTTGTTGAGTTTTCTTTCTTAGTGGAGAAAAGTGGAGGTTTAATTAGACATCTCCATAATATATATTTAAACAAGCATAAGACCATCCTTATCCTATGGAATGCTGGAATCTTCCTAGGGTTGCGACCGTTCAACTTTCCCTTAACATTCTCGCCCTTGAGAAAGTTAAGTTCAACAAAGGGAGATTCATTTTTGAGTTTTACAAAGGGTTGATATTGTACGAACCTAATAATTTGATTATTGTAATATATAATTCAGACAATGTTATGAATTCCAGTATCTTTAATTCTTTGCATCTTAGCTTGTTTTTCTTAAATCATATAAATCAAGGAATCATAGGACTGTCCTGTTTCCATGGAACTCTTAAGTAAATTTATCAAATTAAAGAGAGACCTTAAAGAAAAATCTTTAATTCTCAATGTTAGACCGAACACTTACGATGACATGATTAAGCATAGCTTCAGTGTTGACCAAACAATGCCATTAAGGACAAACTTATTATTCAAGAATAGATGCATAATGATATCATTACGAGATGGATTCATGATGCCAATAAACTTTTTAGGTTAAATATTCGTAAATCTATTTATTTTCTTGGAATATAGTATTCGAGATCTCTTAAGGTCACTTGAAATTGAATATTCAAGCGCTTTTAAGATCACTTGAAATATACATATTTGAAGATCCATATGGTCATTTGGAATTAAATACTCAAAAGCCCTTGCCATATATCCAACAAGTAGCAAATTTATGCAATAGTCCATTAAGCACGTTAATGGACTAGGTATTCGGTCCGCATATTCAAAGTCCAATATCCATATGCAATAGGCAAAAATGCTACTGTGCATATAAAAAATTGTTTAGATCAAAGCTCCTCTGAAATAAATCATGTAAAGTGTTGGGCCTAAAGGGCTTATTATATGCATGTCCATGTTGATAGCATCCAAAATGCATAGCCAAAAGATTTTGCACGTCCAAGTCCTTGTTCATTAAATTGTGCACAATTGTAGTCATATAGGTATTTTCCCAATATTATTTAGGGTTTAGAATAGTTTAATTTCAAGAGTAGAGAAAAGAAATGATCACCTCTTTACAATGCCTCTAGGTCTGTATTTATAAGGGTAGAAATGCAGCGTAGCAACCTAATGTCGACATCAATGGTTTTCAGCATCAATAAGGAGAGGCATCAATTTTAAGTTATTCAGTATGAGTCGATATTGATATGGATCTATATTGCTATGTAGCAACATCATCTGTTATAACATCGGTCTTGACAACTCCATAACACGTCATAGGTAAATGACGGCATTAATGAGTATATATATATTGATGAGTGGAGATATAGATAATGGTTGGTGTTAACAACAAGCGACTTTAATGACATGCAAAATTGATGGCAAACATTTCCAACAAAGTATGACGTCGATGAAGGGTTGTATCAAAAAGATAACAATATTGATGGGCAACGATATTGAAGAGTAACGACATTGGTAATGAACAATATTGATAAATGACGACATTGATAGTGAAGCGGTGTCATCGATTTTGATAGCTCTTTGTGGGCACTGATTGATATTGGTATCAATGTCGATGGTTGAAGACATGTAATATCATCTACGATTGATGAAGTGTGCCATCATTAAGATCCGACATTGACTATTGGGATATCAATAATGGATGACATTAAAGAATGGCAGTATTGGGGTGGAGGTAACATCGAAGACACGTGACATCATTACATAACATCATTGGTTATAGGTGACATTCATGATGAGGACATAGGTAAAGTGTGGCATTGATGAATTAGGGCACCTATCACATCATCGTAGGTAAAGGCAGCACTAATAAAAGTCGACATCTATGGGATGTGACGTAGATCATGTCGACATACATTGATGGCTTACTATGTTGATTGCATTCGATACCATCACTTCCTTGAAGAAATGTGGCATTGATCACATGCGGCATTGATGATGAACAATATCCTTAGTTCTAGCAGCAAAATGCCGCATTGCATATAAATCTTCATCAGTGAGACAACATTCTTCATTCCCTCAATATTGGTCCATAGCCATTCTTTCAATACTGATTATTGATGCAGCATTGTGATCATGTTGCATGTTGAACATCTTTGAGGTCAATAATGGTGGTAATCTAAATTATATGGATAACACTTGAAACCTCTCAACTGGCAAAATATTGCTTTCTTAGGGATCTCAAAGAATCTTACACATGGCTTCCACACTTTCAGTTCGATTTCTCAGGCAATGAAAAAGATAATTTACTTACAGAGATAGTACTAATTATGTTAAATTGTTATATAGTGAAGCCAGTCCTCCGGCCGAGAAATGGGACTGCCATCAATTACCACCAGTTATACCCTCCAGGGTTTAATGTTCCTTTTTACTCTACCCTTTCTATATTCATGGGTTCACTCAAAAAGGCCTAAACTGCTGTCTTTAAACTTTAAGAATATACAAAATTTATAATGTTTATGTAGTTTGAATTTGTTTGCCTTTGCTTGTAAACCTTCTTGTTGCTAATAAAGAATGCATTTTCTTATGTACTAATTTCTTTTTCCCGTTTACTTATTTTCATTAGGAAAAATAATTAATGCTTGTGTTTAGCAGTCCAAATCTCCTTTCTCGATTGGACCACATTAAAGCCAAGATGATAGATATTAATCAATGAGAATAAACGCTCTTCTCAAGCCGCTTCAAACTTTATTTTTCCCAAATAACTCGAATGCGTAAAAATGGCACAACAAATATTATCAATTGAGATCTACATTAAGCAGAATGAAGGAAATGACTACTAGCTTAGAAGAGAAAATTAAAAAGAAAGACAAAGAATTCCAAGAGCTGAGTGGGAATACGAGCATGGATATCCAGTCTAGATCTTTAGTCCAAAGAATCGAAGCTGCTTCAGAAATTGCTCGATTACATCAAAGGGTAATGGACCTTTAAGTGGACTTATTAAAAAAACCAAGTATCCTATCAATCTTTAGAATTCACTACAAGCGGAGGCAAAATCGGCCTTCCTAATCCTAACCCTTTGACTAACAAAGAACATTTTTCTGCCTTACTGAAACCACCCTTAGGTCTAGATCATGGAGAAATCTCCAAATGGTGCCAAAGAGTTAGATATGAATGCATCCAATTTTCAAAAGAAAAGTGGAATGCAAAAGTCTTGGAGTATCTCAACAAGTATCAAAATCAGGCCGAGGAATTAGGAGGTGGAAAATATACACTTAATTAGAAAGTTAAAGAATTACATAGCATGGTCAAAACTCTTAAAGGAGCCAACAAGACACTTGATCATGCGTTAAGGGTTCAAATTAGCTCTATTCATGATATAGATATTATCAGAAAGAAAGAAAGAGAAGAAACTTAAGGGATTTTTAGAAGTGGCAATTCGTCACATCACCGAAATTTCTTCGACTGTCCAAGACTTGAAGGAGAAAGTGAGAGACCTTGATTCCTAATGGAGAATGATGTTGCTTGGAAACTCTTGACTGGATTCTCTTACTAATCATCATTCTTGTTATCTGTAAATTTTTGTAGGTGATGTGTAAAATATAAAATGGTAAATAAATTTGTACCTAAATGATTGACACCTTGAATGCACTTTGTACTTTCTCCTTTATTTTTTCTTTTACTCGAACTCATTTAATTATACGAGATTTGCAACTTACTTCAGTGCGTTAGTCCGATTCCATTTGATATGTAGTCTTTGATTAAGCGTAGATTTTCTTGCTTTTTATTCCCTTGTAGAATGCTTTAGACCGGCCGTTCTATTACTCACTTCTCTTCTAGAAAAATATGCAATAGTAAATTATAGCTTTCGTAACTTTGATAAACTATTTCTCTTAAATTGGTTATTTTTATTTGTAAATGCCGAAGAATATTTTGTGAAAAAGTTGTCTTGTTAATCTTTGAAACTTTGAAAGCTTGGTTTTTGAATTCATTTTTCAGAATAATTATCAGCAAAACTTCAGATAAGTCTAATCAATTAGCCTTCCCATTTCATTTTTATAGGAAAAATCATGGTTGCTTTACATATCATTATCTTGGCTGGTTTCTTGTATTAAATGTACATTTAATGACTTCTCTCTGTTGCATAAGCATAGATAGTATATAGTTAGCTTTGTTAAAAGACATAGAAATTCGTCTGGCACGAAGATCGTAGATTTAATTTGATAAGAAGACCAGAAATCTATCCAACAATAGGATCAAAATTCCATCAGCATTTCATCTGATAAAAATACTAGAAGTTCATCACGTAAGAAGATCGAAAATTCATCTGATAAGAGGACCAGATTCCATTGGATAAGAGGATTTGAAATCCGACCATTAATGGAGATTTCCGTTTTCTGATAATTTGAATTTCAATTTTTAAATTAAGGATTGAGAGTTAAATCGATATTTTGAAGAATGAAGTCCTAGGCCCAAGCAATAAATTATAATTTCTTAGATGTCCAACATCAAAATTCTTTGACTTCGGGTAATAAACAGTTTTCGATCCTTCCTTTGAAGGTGCAGAATTAAATGTGTTTGATAGTTCTTCCTCTAGAAGAACGCTTTGATCTATTCTTTAGGATAAAGTTTGATTTATCTGATTGATTTCTTTTACCCCTTATTAACATATTAGGTAACGCTTTAAGTTTTGACTGAGGCCCTTATTATCAATTTAGGCAATGCTTTAGGCTTTCATCGATTTTTTTTATTACCGTCTCCAAGTAATGATTTAGATTTTGGTCGGTGCATTTGATCAGCTACCCTAAGCGGAACCAAAGTCTCACCCTTCCTCCTTCAAGAGGCATTTCAATCAGGCCTTATAAGCATAACTAAAGGTTGATTATGTGCTTTGGCCAGGTGTAACATCCTTAATTTTTAATAACATTATCCAGGAGATTTAATTAGATAAATTAGATAGAATAATGTAAATGTTAAGTGATAATGGGATTGAGATATAAAAATAAATTAAGGTCGTCCATAATAAATTAAACGGGCCTAAGAATGGTTCTTAAGTTAATTAATTTACATAAGGGTATATTGGGAAATAGCTGCATATAACCTTTACCCTTATATATATATTCTCTCTCGTGCCTTATAGTTTCATTTCTCATTCACATTATTTTGAAAATAAAATACAAACGAAAGAAAAGAGGAGTCTCCATTGCTAGAAAGAAAAGAGAAGAATAATCAAAGTAAAGTAAGGATTAAAGCCAGGGGAAGTTAATCTCAATCCAATCTCCTTATGTTAATCAAGGTGAATAATAATTTATAACATCTCATTTTGTTTTATGAAAAAATGTTTTTGGATTTAAGATTAAATTCATTTTTATGATGTTTTCGGATGATGATATGCTTGAATCAAAATTTGTTTGATTTAAACTAGATTGTGTAAATGAGAATATACATGGTTTTAAGGCAAAACTGATTGAAATTGATGTTTGAATGCCATGGAAAAATCATATATTATGTAAAACATGATTTTGGAGTTGGGTTTTAATTTTGATAATTTTTCAAGCTATGGATATACTATTATGAATTTTCAAAGGAAAATATTATAAAATTGGGTTTAAATTCTATTTATTATTTCAGGAAGAAGTTGGGTCTAGAATTTTAGTGTGTTAGATAACATGGTTAAAGTGAATTTCTATAATTTTTGGGGATTTTTCCAAAGTGATTTGCCATGGAAATTAAATTATTTTAGAAGAATGACTTATTTGTAATGTTGGATTTGCTTAATGGAAGGGCTTATTTGCTAAATTAATCTTGGCTTAGATCTGGAATAAAGCGGAAGTTATTTTGGTAAATAATTTGAAATTTTGTGGCAACCAATCACATGTTTACACGTGGTCAGGTTAGTTAGATAGAATTTTCTTTAATTGGCATTAATCAGCTTTTACTCAGAAAAGCAGGCTCTGCCTCTATTAGAAGTGCCTTTCGACTCCAATGCTTCCCCTGCATCTCAGTTGAAACCAACCCAGACCAAAACCAATATGCAATGTATTACTTAGATGGTACGTAGTGGATTGAAGAAAGACAGAAGGCATGGTGTCGAAAGCATTGCTTCCGACTGGGTCGATACCCTTGTTTATTTTAAAAAGTTAAGCGCCTGCCTTTCTTTAAATAAAGCTTTCGACGTAGTCGAAACATATGTTTTCGAAAGGAGTTTTCTAAATAGCTTTCGAAAGGGGTTGCCAATATATGTTTTAAAGTTTAAGCTTTCGAATGTGTTCCTTTTTTTTAAAATAAGGCTTTCAAAAAAGATGGTTTCAACCTGGTCAAAACCATGTTGCTGTTTGTGTACCTTTCAAGGCTATTGAAGTCATCAATGCTTTTGAAGAGTGCCTTTGTTTTAAAATTATGCTAAGCCACTTCATAAATGCTTTCTATAGGGTCCAAGGGTTTTCGAAGGCAATAGCTTTGAAAGGGGGTTTCGATGTTATTCTTCAGTGTTTGCTTAAATAATTTAAAGCTTTCGAAAGGATGGTGCCGACACCATCAAGTTTTCCCCAATACTTTCATATGATAAAGAATGGTTTCGAAAGAGAAACTTGCATTTATATTCACTTTGACCCAAATGATATTTTTAAATATAAACCCAACGGTATCGAAATAGGGACTTTCAATGGCTTCGGAAGGGATACTTCCAAAGGTTTCGAAAGGGGTAATTTCAAAGGTTTCGAAAGGAGGACTTTCAATAGTTTCGAAGATATGCTTCTAAGAGTTAATAAGTAATACTTTATTACATTTGAAAGGTTTCGAAAGAGAGGTTTTAATTTTTTTCGAAAGGCAGGGGCCTATTGTTTTGAAAGAGATTTATACGCTTTCGAAGGAGGTTATCCAGTGAAGTCGAAAGTAAGGTCTGAAGGTTTAGAAAGCCTTAGTTTTTCAAAACAAATAATCCAATCTCATTTTAAAGGAAAAAACCCATGGCTAAGTAAAGGACTTTTGAAATGGTTTTAAGAAGAAACTTTCCTTGATAAAATATTAGGTTAAAGAATTAACCATGCTTTATATGAAAACAATTTCAAGGACATTAAACCTACAGAAGTGGTATTGTTATGTTATTATGTTTGCTTCTTTAAATATGTATGTAAATATTCCCATTGTAATGAACGCATAATGGTAATTTGGGAAAGGGCAGAATAACTAGCTAGGTTGACCCATTAGTGAATATAAATTGAAATAATTAAAAATATTGGCAGGGGCCAATAGGTTCTCAATAAGCCTATGAAAACTGTGTATAGGAAAAGATATTGGCAAAGGCCAATAGATTTATAGTAATCCCATGAAAACTATGTGTAAACGAAGATGTCAGGAAGATAGGTTCATAGTTATCCCATGAAAACTATGATTTGATATTGGCAGGGACCAATGGGTTTATAGTTAGCCCATGAAAACTATATCCAGATTAAGATATTGACAGATTTCAATAGGTTCCTAGTCAATCCATGAAAACTAGGATAAGAGAAAGGATATTGGAGTTACCAATAGGTTTAGGGAGAACCCATGAAACAATAAAGATATTGGCAGGGGCCAATAGGTTTTTAGTGATCCTATGAAAATTATGAAATAGGACTGGGGTCCATAAATATTTATTCAGTTATTACTCATCCCATGAAAACTATTAGGTTAACAGTAACCCTAGAAACTATAACGGAGACAGATAGTCAAAAATGAACGGGGATGGGTAATCCAGAATTGATTCACTTGTTTTGCATATCATCATATCATATTATTTGAATTGTTTTAACCATTATGGATGCAGGAGCACAGTATACGGTGTTATAAAGGTTTTAGGATACTAGTGAGGGAAAAACCCATTCCGCTAAGCGGCGCGGTCTCACTAGATATCAAAGGGTTTGAGATGGTAGGTTATTATTTATACCAGGCTTTATGTCTGACTCGAAGTTTATGTTTTCCCCTTAACTCTTGGGTACTCAATTGATTTTGAGTAGTTTGAGAGTTGAGGTTTACAAGTACCTCATTAGACGAATAAGCTTCGTGAGATGTGCAGGAAGTATGATAGCTACCTAGAGTTATCTTTTATTTTAATTCCGCTGTGTTGCTGTTGTAAAGGCAAAGTTGTTAAATTGTTTATATATAATCTGATAATCCAAGGAGGCATCTTCATATGTCACTCTTGGCGTACGTTGTAATTAATATATTTCCTCTGAATGAGGTTAACGATTGCGTAATGAAGAAATATTTTAAACTAGAATGTGGAACTTGTTTGATGTAATTTTTTTACCATATTCATATGTTTCTGTGTATCAATATATCTAACATTGCCATATTTTGTCCCAAGGATTAATAACTATGGATGACTACAACATCTGTAGCCGTTAGTTTTAGGTCTCCAAGTAGGGGGATGTTGCACTAAGCCTTCTTATGCGGGACCAAATGCTTACTCTGTCCTTTCTTTAGGAGGCACTTCAGACAGGCCTTATAAGTGGACTGAAGGCTGGTTCGATGTTTTGGCTAAGCCATCTTAGGCGGGAAAGGCTTACTCTGTCCTTCCTCAAGGAGGTGTACGACAATGCCATGTAGGCGGGATTGAAGACCTTCAGTGCTCTAACTATGCCTTATAGCGAGACTCGAGGCTTTCTCTGACCTACCTCTAGGAGGTTCTTTGACCAAGCCATCTTAGTAGGATCAAAGGCTTTTTCCTTTATTTTTTAAGTCCCTTTTATGATGCATTCCTCTTTATTGATCGCTTGTTCTTTGTATACACATTTTCACTTTTCTTAAATCTTGTTAACAAATTCTTGAAGTTCTCCTTTCCCTAAGAAATTCTCAATCATTCCTTTAAGAGCTCGACACTGATTGGTTCTTTGTCCATTCCTTCAGTGATATTGGCAATAAGCACCCTTGAGTTTTCTCTAATTTCTTGGCTGCTTCTTCTTTGAAGGCCAATAGTTCAATCTCTCTTTATTTAGGAGATAGATATTCTCATAGGAGGTGGTAAGGGAACAAATCTTATAGGATCGAGAATTCCTAGGGGATTGTGACTTTTTCTCCCACTTGACTTTTTTTGTAACATTGGATTGGCGCATTGGCATTGTCCATAAACTTTTTTTTTAAAAGAATCTCGAGTTTCAACTGGTGTAGAAGAGCGATTAACTATTCCTTCCCACATTTGGGCAAACTTGTTGAAGTCTTTTGTTATTTCTCTTTTAAAAATAGTTCCCCTAGATTGGAGTTGTATTGACCTCCTCATCCTTAAGCACAAACCGTCTTTTTATGTATTCTCCTCTCTCAAATTAGAATAATAGCCATAGATTGGGTTAAAGCCTATATGGAATAGGTTTATGCCCCCACTTATCCAGATTGTATGAAGTCACCTTTCTCTTTTCTTCTATAATTTTTTGTGCCTACAACCTCAACACTGGTTCTCCATGAAATTTCAAACTATGAGTGACTTGATAAACTAGTTTGGTCAAGTGAAGCTCGGAGGATCCTTGTTTTGAAATAGTCATTATGCAAGGTTTGGAAAGTTCTTTAAGGGAAATATGCAAGTTGGGAAAATCCCTCATATCGTTTATATGCAGGCAAAGGAAAGTTCGTTACTGGGATATGTATGGAATCTGAGGTTTGAACCTCCTTCTAGCGCCAAGTTAACAAATTTCTTTGCTAACTAAATATGCGATGAAGATGAGTGTAACAAGGGATTAGATGGCATTATGTAAGCTTGTAGAAATATGCAAATTCAAGTTCGAAAATGCACAAGTCCAAGAAGAAAGTCATATGTATATTCTTGTTCGATAATAGTTAATTAAGCAAGTACACAAAAAGTTATGCTATGCTATGTAAAGTTTATTGTTCAAGTCCTTATGTGCAAAAGTTTAAGTATTATAATCAGCACTAAAATCCCTAAATCAATTCAGGGTCTATAACTTTAAATTTCGAGAAGTAGAGAAAAGAATCAGTCGCCCCTCCTTAGTTGATGATGAGGCTCTATTTATAGCAGCATCAACCATGTGGGATGATAGGCATGTATCCTGGACTCAAATCCAATGGCTTCGATAGTTTTTGAATAATCACGACATCAAGTGAATGTAGGATCTCGGCATTCTCTATGTATGGTAAATATACAACACCCACTAAGCTGTTGATACTCTACACTCTTTTGATTGTTGATACATGTCATCCTCCGAATTGCATATATACGTCATCCTTCATATTGCATATATACTACTTGTTGTAGTAAGAGCTCGTATAAGTTTGCCATCTTTAACTATCCATGTCATCCTTTCTTTTCCCTGTGGGAGCTTACCATTGTTAGTAACTCGATGACCTCCCATTTGGTAGATGTTCGATACCTTCTAATTACGTAGTATCTTTTTTTTCGGTACTATTTCTTTGTGGCACCCCAAGAAAAATGGCACAATTTAAGCGTATGATATCTTCATGTTATTGCTCTGAGCTCGCAATCCTTCTTTATATGTTGATTGTTTTCTTCAGGCTTGGCACCCCCTGTTATCTTCAAACTCGATATGCTCTATATATATATATATGTTCGATACATGAATTATATGATAACAATACATAATACATAATACATATTACAGGGCTATAAAATGATAGTCTAGCCCACCATACAATATATCACTAACTACTACATAATAGATACATCATAGAGTCTACAAAATATATAGGGAATATATCATCCTATCTACTACTAGCCTCCTAAAAGTCCTTCAAGCTCTAACATCACCGGGTACCTACACTTGAATTCCTCTGGATTGACCTGAGTATAAAATGCATGGGTCAGACTATGTTTGAAACAAATTCAAGTGTGATATAATAGAACTCATAAAGTAATATATGTAAGTTACTTTAATACAACACATAAGTACAATATCAAACCATATAATATAAAATATCATGTTAACAAGTCAAGTATGGATAATACGTGAACTGACTATACTTTAGATATTTAATCTATAACATAGTCATACTTATCATCATACGCATATAAATAGTATGTACCTGTCTATCACACACACTAGAACTAGATGGTAGACCGATAACACACACACTCATGCTCTAGGAGACTCACACATGTCCATCTGATATGGCTCCTACAGTCTTAGTTACCTCAACGAACATCGTGACTCGTATTCATTAATGTACTTGACTACATAAGAACTCGGTCGCAACCCTACACATGCCCCTAAATTGGTAACAAACTATTAGCCTAGTGACATAAAGGGGCTATACATCACTGACACATGGCTCTATACATTAATGACATGCGGCAAGGGTGCTATATATCCGGGGCGCGACCACCGCGATTAGGTCATCAGGATGGATACTAGGCTAGGGATGGCAATGTGGCGGGTCCAAGGTCCAAACCCCGTCGACCTGCCCCTGTTTTGGCCCGTCCAGACCCGCCCCATTGGGTCATTGGGGCGGGTAGACCCATGACCCGTTCTTGAGTGCTCCAGGTCTAGGGTCGGGTCGGGGCTCGGTTGACCCGACCCAAACCGATCTGCATTACTAACATCTCATGAAACTGCTTTATTACTATAATGATTTATTAATCTTTTTAGATATAAGTGATTCTAGCATGGGTATTAAAATGTTCCAATAAATAATCTATATAAAAAATTAGAGTATTAAGTTGCGTCATTGATAATTATACAATAACATATGTATATATTTTCTGAATTGTTATTATACACATCATTTTTACTAACTTTCCTTAGACACGTTGTTATTTGTATTTCATGTATTATTTGGTGATAACGAGTATAAACAAATAAATTTATGTAAGTTGGTACACAATTTTGAATCAATACATGAGACTCATCGGGTCTTGGGACGGGTCGGGTCTATCCTGACCCGTACGGGTCTCAGGTATGGGAAAAAATTCCAGACCCGTACCGGGTCTACGGGGCGGTTCTGGGGCGAGGTCTAAAAAATCCGGGACGGGTATGGGGCACTAAGAACCCGCCCCAACCTGCTCCATTGCCATTCCTAATACTAGCCATCTGCTTCAACTCCTACACTAAAAAGGAAGTCAGATAGTGATAAACAAACACAACTTTTTTATAACTATGGCTGACACACAACACTATACACACACATACACTAACACTTAATTGTATACGTATACCGCACATGGCTATAACCATCATAACTCATCGCAGTGAGTACTATATCAAACCTTAAATATATATTGCCGCATGAGTGACATTTACTTACATTGAATAACCAAACAAGTAACCTACGACATCCTATACCACCGTATGTTAGTTGAATGTTTACTCAATTTTCATAAGATACACTCGATTCACACCATATATTTCTATGCAATAAGTCCAATAAATAACCGAAAAAGTGTTGCCGAAAGTCCCATACCACATGGTATCACTAATCTGTTTATTCAAATTACTCATGACACAGAAATATTGCACAATAATAATAATCAAAGCATTTTGTATGTGAGTTTACTATATTCAAAGACATAATAACATTTTCCATAACAAAATGAATATTACATGAAATAATGCTCAATTAAATATTCAAGTACCCTAAAATTGCTTTATAAATCTATAATATAAGTTTTATAACTTAATAATTACTATAATGCCATTTTATAAATTGATAATTAATAATTCATTAACTTTTATAATTTCCCTTTGAAATTATAACATCTAAATTACTTTATTAAATTTGTTCAACGATTTAGATATTAATCATAATTAAATATAAAGATGTTTCTTACAGTATACAAACACATTTATGTTACATTTTATATTACGATTTACTTTAGTTTGATTACATTTTGTTTTACTATGTACGTCTTCTTAGGAATTAATAGACCACCACTAAACCAGTCAAGTACCAAACACACGAATGATTCTACCTGTAAACGTGCTTCTCTGACCACTTACTCCCATTCTTCCTCCACTCATTATCATACATTAGTACACATTCTAACTCCATCATATTATGGTACAATTAAACCAAAACATCAACTAATTTCCACACAAAATCAATTCAGCTTCAATGTATAGAGTTAAGGAATGAAACAGGATGATGAAGATGATGAGATACTGAAGCATATGTGATTATAACATCTCAAATTCTACTATATGTCAATTTATCATAATGTAGACATAGTTGTGAGTTGAAATTTTCATCTTGATTGAAAAATCACACTTACTCTTCTAGCTCCTTCTTCCTACTTCTCTTTCTCCTTCACTATAAATTGCTTCAACCCTTAATTTGATGAACAAAATCTTGATTTAAAGCCATTGAAATTTATATATTTATTTTTGAATTTATTTTTATTCATTGGAGAGAAAGGGTTTGGGTGTTGTGATTGTATTTTTGAGTCACTAAATGTAAACGTTGAGGTTATATTTATAGACGTAAGGGATGAATTGGGAGAAGTGAGAAGTCTGGAGATGGAAGAGTTAGGAAACAAGATTTTTGCAGTTAAGTATTTGGGCTAATGATAGTGGGCTTTGTTTATGTTTTCTTTTTCATTTTCTTTTCTTTCTTTTAGTTTATTTCATGGAATAATTTTACACTCAAGCCTAAATATAAAATTCACTTTCACCACAAAATAACTTTCTAATAAATTACTACATTACTTATTTTACAAAATTATTTTCTATTATTTTATTTATTTAATTAATCATTTTATTTAAATCATTTACTAATTAATTTTAAAACTTATTTATAAATTTATTCTCTTATCAAAATAGACTTTATATTTATAAATAAAACTTAATTTATCACTATCTCTAAAAAAATCTTATTTTCCCATTCTAAAATATTTAAACAAATTGTTAAATCATTATCAGTTTTTATATATATTAAATTATTATCATTTAATAAAATATTTCCTATAAATTTCTAATTTAGCACTTTAATTCCAATAATTAATTCAAACCACAATTAATTAATTATTTATTATTATTTAATTATTAATTGATTGCTTCTCAACAATGGATTGTTACATTAAAGTTAGTTAGTTTTTTGTATGTCGAAGGTGAGCTAGTAAACACTTAGATGAGTCTTTGAGATGCGTTAAGTTATATGAAAATTATAGTATAAAGGGGTATGTAGGGGTCACCGGTCTTCGTAGTTAGGACCAATTGATTACCATTTACGTTGTAGAGGGCCCGCTTCGGGGTTGATATATTAAATGGTCATTTTGTCTGCCTCCTCCGTATTCATAAAGTATTAAGTGGTCGGTGTTTTGGTTAGTAAAATATTTTGCATATATATATATATATATATATATATATAGTTATACCTCAGAGGAGGTTAGGCATATCGTGAATGCACATAGGATTAAACGGATTAGTTGTAAATAATAGACATAACATTTAAATGGAAATCAGTCAACATAAATTAATGTTATGGGTAAAGCGTGTAATTTTTCAATTACCAGAACATTATTCTTACCCTTCGTCATTAGAATCCACGTAATAGATTGAGGGACAGGTTACAGGAGCAAGACAGGAATGGTGGATAGAGAAGTCTTCTTATTCATGCTCGGTGCTGAAAAGAAAATTAGATATCCAAGGAATACTATTGATTCCATAATAGTAGCCTTAGTCAGTTTTTATGTTCTATTATAATTTTCTATTCCATTATGAGTTTATATTGATCGAACTTATATACTTATGTTTATTACAAGTTACCAAAACCAATGGTCCTACCCTAATGGACTTAGGTTTCAATTTAGTCAAAATTTAGATCCACTAAAGTGCAGATTGTTACAAGAGTCTTCTTTTTAGCTCAAGGTTCACAAAAACACGGCCTTAGCTTTTGGATTCCTCCAAATTAGTTTCACATGGAATAATCAATAAGAAAAGAAAAAATTTGACCTTTAAAAAAGAAGATGAAGAAGATAGAGAGATGCACGAGATAAGAAGACGTTTAGGCAACGTCTTCGTGGGGATGGGAGCTCATAGGCACACATTAAGGGAAGTGGTGGTGTGCGACCATGGTGCACGATTAGGGCAGAGCGACAGAGGTTCATGGTGCCTGGGTTATACATATGTGGGAGATGATGGCAACAAATGTGGATGGATGATGCTGATAAAGGAGCATGGCTCTGATAGTTTGTGCTGTACTGGAGATTGATGAGATGACCGCATTGGCTTAGGAAATAGGCTTGAGCAGCGATAGTGAAATGTGGTAAGAGGAAAGCTTTGATTTTGGTGGGTTATCTCACACTCACATCTATGTTCTAGCCTTAGCTATTCCCTTTGCATGTCTTGGTACAATTGATATTGTTTGAATTTAACTAATATTAACGCCATTGTTTAAAGTGATGGTTTGTTTAATTTTGTACGACTTAATTTCTATGGAAACTATTGTTGATTGGTTAGATGTGTTGCATTGCTTGATAGTCGTATGGACGTAACTAGATTTATTATCGAAATTGATTAAAAAGGGGAAACTGAATTACAACGTTTTGAAATATTTGTATAATTTTTTTGCAGTATACATAATATTTTTGGAAGATGAGATTTTGGAATTTAATTGTATAAATGATTTGTAAAATGCAAAGAGCTAAAGTGATTTGTATTGATAAATTTAAATTATTGATTTGAAAAGAAAAAAACTTTACGAAGTAAATATTTGAAATCCATAAATTATAAATTATCTTTGAAAAATTAAGGGTCCGTTTGGTTTCATTTTGAGTTCTGTGTTTTATGTTTTCAAAATTCATTGCAAAACACTAGAAAAGCGAATAGAAACATTTAGAATTATTAGTCGTTATGACGACGATGGAGGGACGACGAGGATACGGAGAGCCGGTTGAGGACGGCAAAGGGATGAACAGATGGTTTTGTCAAACATGAAAAAAAAACTAATTTTTTTTTTCATTTTATATGTTAAATTTATTTTTCAAATTAGTTGTTTTAAAAAAAATACATATGTCTTGTGCTTTTTTGTTTTGACGAAAACACAAAACTAAAAATGACAAATCAACCGGGACTTAATGTTTTGACATAAATATTCCAGCAACGTCCATGTATTGAATATATCATCCATGGATCATGCAGATGGATATATTTCAGAAAAAATAGAGTATATAAAAAAAAAATCCTTATACACGTATCATACTCTAGAACATGGTTCAGAACATGAGCTATTTCGGAATTTTTCCTGATTATTCACAATAAATGATATGGAAGGAAAACAGTAAATAAACGCAATAACTTATCTTCTAACAGGAATATCATAATCGTTGGCTATGAATTATGGTTAAAAAAACCAGACTATGGATAGCGTATTCTTCGTTGTTGGTAATTGGCATGGAATTAATGCAATGAGCAAGTACTGATCATAGAAAATAACGTCCAACAATATATTACAATTTATTATTGACATACTTCGTACAAATATAGTGCTCTATTGCGTTTTTTACACCAATATTCATTTATTTTGTAGTGGCTGCATAAGATCCGTTATTTAATTATTAATACCACTAGCAATAGAATTTACAAACACTACAAGAAAAAACTAGTACTAATGGCATAAACAGACAGTGGTTAGAAGGCTATTGCAGTCCTTGATTAATTTGGGATAAGAATAACGTACAAATGAAACTATATGTGTTTAACTTCATTAAACTCAATGAAATTTAATGAGGCCGCTCTTTCCCTCTTTTCGCTTTTGTTCTACAAATGTTTTCTCCATCTTTCCCACCAAAAAACAAGCATTAAACGCTATCAATTCCTAAAAATTCCAAAATCATGGCTTCTGAAATTGAAGAGAGAGAAGGAGACCGCTAAGGTCATGGAGCCTAAGCCCAAGACACAAAAGATCTGAATTCAAATCCTAATCACTACTACCATAAAAAAGTGCATCACCACTTCTCACACTGCTACAAAATCCTAATCGCCATTATGTGCAAAGAGATAGCCTCCACCACTGCAAAATTGCATGTAGTCGCCTAGTCTTTAGAAGCATATTGAAATTTCATTCATTAGATTGTCTACGTCGTCGATTCAAAGTGATAGGTCTACTAATTACTTCAATTTGGAATATGGAAAAACTTCAAATTTGAAGAATAGTTTGTGTAGTCAACTAGTATGTTTATATAATTTAGGACATTTCTAGGAAAATCTAATTTTTTTAACAAGATGCATAAAAAGGCATTGCATGCATAACTCTAGTTTTTTATGATTAAGATGTTATCTCCATATACAGATGCGTCCTTCTATGCTTCATTTCCTTGGCTTTTCCACCATAAGAGGCTAAATATACCCCTTGGTTTTTGACAAAATTCTTATACAATTGAGCATGAAGCATGGTAAATTTGATGGATTGACATGTTCAATTGCTAATGTTGTACATTTTCTCTTTCTTGTTAGGTGAGCTTCTAATATTCCGAAAATATCATATGCCATTCCTTAGATAAATTATGATATAATTCACATATATTTATTTAATACAATCTTCTACCGGCAATATATTACTTTTTATCCACATGTCCTCCATAAATCTTTATTTTTTTTAGGTAAAATCTAATTTTATTGCTATCCCTCCCTATCATACTATGTTGGTTCCAGTTTGTGCTAGTTTCAAGTAATTGTCATCTCTAAATTGGTAGATGTTTAAAGTCACTCGATCGATATGATACTTTTGATTTAGTACTAGATTATAGAGAAAATTAGTAATTGAAGTACATGTTTCAAGTCAGCCCTAAACCAAACCCTTAACCGACACCATAATGAGTATTCTTGATTCTTTATTTTCATATACCATGTGTATACTTTACTTAGCTACTCAGACTTTGCCCTCGCTTACAAGTTGTTATGAAACAGGTCTTCCCCATTTGTCTTTGTCGCGCAGTAGTAAGTCGGTTAATTTTTTTAACACAGTTGGTTGAACTTGCATGCCATTTATATGTTAACTATCTATATCCATTATGTGCATTAGGGGACCTTTTCCTTTTTTTTAAATACATTAATTATATTAGCAATGACGTTACTAGTTGATTTTGTTTTTTGAATATTTATCTACATAAACTTTGTATTACTTTATTATAAAGTCTGACTTCAGTAATGAATATACAATTTGGTGAAAACATTAAATAGAATAACCTTAGAAGATGTCAAAATAAAAAAGCCAATTACATTCATAAGTGGCTAGCATCACATTCATCCATTGTATAATTTGTTTAAGCTTAATGCAGCGGCTAATGTTTCAATTTATAGAGTGCATCACATTATTTTAACAAATTCAGTTAACTATCTATTAGATTGTTATTTATCTTAAATTTTACATATGTTTTATGTTGGCTTTTTTTGTGAACTATAAAACTTGAGATTGGTAGCTTTTATGTTTATTTTTTAAAATAGCCATTTAGTCTAATTCTCTTATTGAACATTTTACCTATGATTTTGTTTACAGCCATGGCCGATAGTTGCAGAAATTGTTCATGATATCCTCAAAGGATATTCCATGATTAAGCTAACACATGGTCGAAAGGTAAAAAAGTTAAAATAAAAATTACTAGAAAGCTCAATTATATGTAGATGTTGATGCAAATATAATATTATACTTACAAATATATGTTTGGTTAAAGGTTTTAAGAATCCGACCAATCATTTACTGGAACAAAGGAAAAGCTTTAGAGTTTCTGCTTGAATCTCTTTCACTAGGCAATAGTGATGATTTGCTTCCTATATATACTGGAGATGACAAAACCAATGAGGATGCTTCCAAGGTAATCGGTTGAATTAGATATACATAGCAAAATTTGCTTATGAAATAAAATGTGCTACATTATAAGTTAAATAGTTAGATTATTCTCTGTTGTACATAGGTTCTAAAAGAAGTAATCGAGGCTATGACATCTTAGTTTCTTATGATCCAAATGACGCCGGTGCTCCACTTTCTTTTAAGGATCCGTCTGAGGTTCACATTTCAAGCTTATTGTTTATAAATAGTGAATATACCAAATATTATATGTCATTATAACTATACAATGTATATTAAACTCGTTCCTAGTTTCACAAAGTTACATTAACTTACTAGATTAAATCATGTATAGGTGTTGGTTGGCATGAAATTGTTAGGAGTTGGCCATCTGTTTGGAGTATGAGAGTATGTTCCACGGATTTGTCATATTTTTAGATGATGATAAAACTAATCTTTATTCTTGGAGTTGATGTGATTGATCTTTTAGGAATTGTTGGATAGTTGGTATGGTTTTTTTGGATTACTTTAACCAAAAATAATTTTATTTTCTTTCCTCTCTGTCTGTGCCTCCTACATTTATTCTCCACTTTCAATTCTTATGTGTTTCCTAAGGTAATATGCTTGTTGTTGTATCCAAGAAGACTATGGTTTAGGTTAGCAATCTATTGATTATTGTTGCTTTCCATTTTGTCCTTTTGCACTGATAACATTTTCTAGATATGCTAATACCGAGGAAGGAAAAATAACTAAAAATATTATGGTTGTATCTATGTTGATGCCCCTTCTTATGTCTTCAATAATTGAGGAAGACATACATTTCAATAATTTTTCATGTTAGCTTGTATGTCGTGAAAGCATTTAACGTTCCATCTAAACCAGGATTTATTACTTTAACCCTTTGGCTAACCATTCGTATAAAATGGTCGGGAATAATGGGACTGAAAACTTTAATGTAGTGTTCAGCGCAACCAGTTATGAATACGAAATCAGCAAATCAAGCGCTCTGGCTTTAAAATGTTTCAGATGTTCTTGTGTATTTTTCAACCTTCATACACCGAGCAATATTTTCATGAGATGCATAGTGTTTTCATTAACCAAGTTTTCATTGCATAATTTCCATATATACCTACTGATATATTAGAAAATGTGTGCTGAACAGATCTATGATATCCACTGTACTGCATTTTAGGCTATTATAAAATTCCTCTCAGTATGGTATCAATGATTTTTCACCATCCTAAACTTTTTTTTGCATAATTGTTTGTATATCTACACATCTATGTTAGTGAATGTATAGATTAAGCCCTATTTTGATTATTTGTACTCCTGACATTGGTTTATATATAGCCATTGTTTGCACAAAAAATGGACAAACACCTCCAAGTCGTATTATTTAGTTGATTATATGTGATTTTCAATGATTTTAGATGAGTATGTAAATATAAAAGAAGTAGGGGCTGAAATGTAAAAGACACGCGGATTTATAGTGGTTCGGCCAGAATGTGCCTACGTCCACTTTATATGTTATTATCTTCTTTCTTTCAGATTACAAGTACAATGCTTCGTATATAAGTATATGAAAGTAGTTTGAAAGTTCCTTCCTTGCTTGAGCTCTCAAACTTGTCCGCCATTGTTGTACCCCTACCCCTCTATTTATAGAATGAGGCAGGGGGCAGGGGTCTTGGAGGTATATAGCTGCTGGTGGGCCCGGGCTGAGACAATCTGGACTGGCAATCACCTGGTTCGGCAGAGCTTCGTTCGGCATTGGGCTTTGGATCGGTGGTAGGTATGGACCGGTGGTAGTTAGGTGGTTCGGTGCTCGTTTGGTCCGGTGGTGGCCTTGTTGATGGGTTGGTTCGGCATGGGGCAGCATCCCTCTGGTTCGGCAGTAGAGGGGAATGTTGATTCGGTGGTGGCTTTGGAAGTTGGTTCGGTGTTGTCTGCTTGGACCGGTGGTGGAAAGGAAGCCGAATGAGGTGGAGGCCGAATGTGTCAAGGCCGAATGAGGTGGAGGCCGAATGTGTTAAGGCCGGATGAGTCAAGGCCGAATGGGAAGGTGATTGGTCGTGCTGAATGAAGTGGAGATTGCGAACCCGAGTGAAACTGTGGCTTCTTGGTTTTGAGATCTTCTGGGTGAGAATTCGCCCAACATTTGCCCCCCAAAGTGGGGCACGTGCTCGCATGTGTCGCGCTTTGTTTCCTTGTGGTAGAAAGGCTTGTTTGGTAACGCCATGGGCTGGATGTTCGTATCCTGCTGATGTCCTGCAAAGGAATTTACAGTTTTAGTGTGATTTTAAATAACAACCGTTCGTGATCGGAATATTTTAATTGAACTGAGCCGTTTGGGACGGGAGAGTGAGCCCCGAGGGGGCTTAGCATCATCGATGCCAGGTTCATGTCAGAGTGGATCCTTGGATCGTTTGTCAAGATGGTTTATCGCTAGCTCAGAGCATGCCTAGGGATCGTTCGCGACCCCGTACATGTGTAAGTAGCTTAGCCATTTCATAATTACCAGAATCAAATATTCGTTTCATCTATGAGTTTAAAAAGGCGTGTAAAAGTGTAAATTCCCACGACGATAGGGTTAATAACCATTCGGAGCGTGCCTATGGACCATTCGTGGTCGTGTACACGTGTAAACGATTAATCCATGTTAGTGAGAGTTTTACGACTTACTCATTGTTATCATAATCCTTATTTTATTAGCTAGTTCTAGAGTTCGGTACTTATCTGAGTGAGGAGCCTGCGTGCCCCCTGTTCCTGGTTTTCGCTGGTGGAGATAGCTTCATTCGGTCCTTTGGTTGGTCCGGCATGGATGGGTTCATTCGGTATTCGTTTGGTTCGGTATGTTTGGTATTGGTCCGGTGTTTCTATTCGGTGGGCCGAACCAGCTGGTTCGGCGGTCCTGAGCTCGCCTATATTTAGAGGCTACACCCCCCTTTGGTTTTTCCTTACCGAACCAAGTCTTCTGCCGAACCAATCTTCTGCCGAACCAATTAACCAATCTTCTACCGAATCAATCTTCTACCGAATCAGATATGTACCCTATTGCCGAATGCCTCTTATTACCGAATGGTTCAGAATGCCGAATGCACACGTAAGATCTCAAATGCCGAATGAGCTTAAGGCCTTAGTGCCGAATGAACTTGGACATGTACCACTGAATGAACTTAAGACTTGTACTACCGAATGGACTTAGGACCCCAGTGCCGAATGAACCTCGTATTCTGGACTTATGTATGCTTGCTTGCTTATACTTTCGTTCTGACGTCATGTTTTTCACTTTTGTGCATGCAGATAAATGACTCGTAAGGCAGAAACACGATCAGACAGACGGAAATCCAAGGATGGGGGAGAGCCTTCTTCTGTGCCCCCAGCCCAACCAGGATCCGGGCAACATCGACCTGTTCCGAGGTCATTAGTGGATGGATATGGTCCACAGGAACTTCTGATCTCCCCCCCTGATTGCTTTCCTAGCTCCCTAAAGGAGGAGCAACTTGACGTCATATCCCGTTCCTTCGGGATAGACAGGGCTCTTATGCTGCTGCCGGGAGATGGAGTGATGCCGTATAATCCTCCCGAAGGCTACTTTGCTTATAGCAGATACCATTGCATGTGCGGTGCTATCCCTCCTATCAACGCTTGGATAGTAAGCTTCACCACGTATTTGAAGGTGGCTCCCTTCCAACTTCAGCCTAACTCTTATGCCATTCTGGTGAGCCTTTTTGTTATCTTCCAGAGGAGGTACGGGCGTCCTCCTTCTAACCGGGAAATTCGATATTTGTACAACCTGAGAGGCTATAAGAAGGGGTCTCCGTATATTAGTCTGGAAGCGGCCGTGCCCTTCAAACCAGTCCTGGACTTATATTCCAAGTTTACCATGTTCAAGAAAGAGTGGTTCTTCATCAAGGACGATGCTGTTTCTTTCCGCCTTTTCACTTCCGGCTGTAAGATGGATTTCATTTATACTTTCCATGTTTTGACTGTAGTGTTTTTTCTGACATGCTTCTATTTCTGGCTAGCGACAGGTGGTATTGCAGTCGTGGAGGATGATTCCTTGGTGCGAATGGCTGCTGAACTAAAGGCTATTCCGGCACGGGACCGGTCGGCCTCCTTCTTGATCAGGAACGCAACCCTCTTGGAGTATAATTTGATCTTACCGCACCAGTCCGTGGTTAAGCAAAGAGACACGGCTGAGGAGAAGGCTGCTAAAGCTAAGGAGGGGGCTATGGTGAAGAGCGGTAAGAGGGAGCCTTTTGCAGAGCGTCCCGTTGTCGGGGGGAAGAAACTGAAGAAGTCTGATGGCCCTTCTCCAAGTACTTTTCCGACTGTCCCGGAGGAGGAAGGTGTAGAAGAGGAGGAAGGAGGCGAGGTTGGAGAAGGGTCGGAGGGTGGAGGAGATGGCGACGGTCAAGGTGGTAGTGGCGTCGGTGCCCTAACCTCTGAGCAAGACCTTGAACTGGATGAGGCTCTCCGTCGGGCCTTCGGGGAGTCGGAGGGAGAGTCGGAAACGGAGAAGGCAAAGGAAACCGGCAAAGCTGTGGCTGGCACTGACCCATCCTCTAAGGGTTCCTCAGCTAGGGCGATTCCGGCGATGCAAGGTGAACTTTTGTCCTCTGCCGATTCCATTTTCGATAGGGACTTAGAAATTTTTTACGGTTCACTTCCGTCCTGGAATGAGATCCAGGACTTATTGCAGTATCCCACTCCTCCGCCGGGTTTGTATAATAGATGTGTCTTCTCACTTTTCTTTCCTTTTAACTTAACACATTTTTCGAACTGTGGATTATTGTATGTTCGTAACACTTGTTCTTTATTCCAGGGGCAGGCCAGGTGGTTAAAACGTCGGACGTTCGACACCGCCTTGAGCAGTTTAAGTCGAGGAGAGCTTCTGCGAAACCCTCTACTGGTCGCACTGGGGATGTAGTCAGTTATCGCCCTCTTCTTGGGGTCATTGAAGAGGGCATTCGGAAAAAGAAGCGGAGCCGTTCCTTATTTGAGTCTTCCCCTGGTTCGCAGCTTCCTACTCAGCCTCCTCGTGATACTACGGAGGAGAGCACGGAATCCGGCCCCCCTCATCCTCCTTTCAAGAGCCCAACTGTTATTCGTATAAGGCATCCTGATGTGCCTCGCCCCGTGCCTCGTGACCCTTTTGCCGGTCATCCTGATTTAGATCCGAGCTTTCAGGATATCTCATTTGATGAGGCCACGGGCGAGCACCTCCTTCTCCGCAACCCCATGGTAAGAGTGCTGGACGAGGCCAAGTCTTTAGATCTTGATTTACTTACTACACGGGTAGTCACCATGGGGGACGAAGCCAAGGCTAACATCGATCGGGTGGCCGCAGAGACCAAGAAGTTAATGGAGCATCATGCTAAATTGGCCAAGGCCGGGGAAGAGATCCGGAGTGCTAATATTCGGTTGAGGTTAAAAGTTGCCGATCAGGCCAAGCAGCTCGCCGATCAAGCCATCCAGATTTCCCAGCATGAGGAAGCCTCCAAGCGGCTGAAAGAGACGATGGAGAAGGCCAGTAGGGCGGAATTACGGAAGATGGAGGTCGCCTGCAGGGAACGGATTAACATGGCCATTACGACGGTGGACGAGGTTCGAAATGCGGATCTTGAGCGGGTAGAGGAGTTGTCTGGGAGGCTCGAGGCTGCGGAGATGGCTCAGGCCGAGTTGAAGGAGGAGATGGAGGAGATGAGGAGGTCCCTCAAGTTAAAGGAGGAGGAAATGAGGAGGTCTCTCCAGGCTGACTGCTTGAGATACCAATCAGAGAGGGACATTGCCGTCGCCAAGTTGCAAGCTTCCGAGGCCCGGGTGAGGGAGTTTGAGGAGAATGAGGGGATGATGGATGAGATGCTGCAGGACATGTACTTCCACACTTGGAAGGAGGGCGGCTTGTCTTGGATGGACGATTACCCTCGGGTGATGGCTAAGGTGTATCTCCAGGCTTTAGAGGAGGCCAGGGTGAACGCGGGTAAGGAAGGCGGAGAGGCTTTCAATTTGGATGCGGTTACTGCCCAGTTCTCGAAGGAGGAGCAAGCGGCGGTGAAGGAGGGGATGCGGCTGCTTGCTGCAGAGGAAGCGGGCGTGCAGTTGGATGATGAGGATCAAGCGGCGGATGCTGGTGAGTTATTCTTTTCCCTTTCTTTCCTTTCCGTGTTTTCATAACTTGATCGTTCGTTTAATGAATTCCTCTTCTGAACTGGACAGGTGGGACTCCTGATCCACATGCTGGGGGCTCTGATCCTGCGGCTAAGTAGACTGGGGAAGTTGGTGATGGAGTGTGGACGCGGCTGCCACCTTTTTATTTCTTTTTATCACTGTTTACGTTAGTCATTGACATGTAACTATAATAATATTATTTGCAAAGAATAACTTCGTGTGGTTTTATAATATAAGCTGATGTTGTTATGTTTAAATGTTGTTGTCATCTTGATGTGCTGCGTGAGAAATATAACTATGTATATGCCTGTGATTCTAGTTGTGTTTGATGCTAAGTTTTTTGCTAGAAATATAATTTCATGTGTTGCAATGTTATTGTACGAACAAGCTATAGTTACGTATTTATGTACAAGAAAAGAGAGTACCGCCCTTTATGTTTCATTCGCAGGCGGTAGCTTAGAGTGTCTTATGTAACTGTTCACGGATATAGCTGAGTACCCTGCCACCCAGTATGCAGACTTAGTTTCTCATGAGCGAATGCTTCCTATTTGGTTTCCTGTACTTTAGAGTTTGTTATACAGGATAGGAGAAAAGTATTTAAATGAAATGGAAATATAGTAAAAGTAAAACTTCCAGTCACGGAAGGCCGTCGATGTGCTTAAGTTCGTGGCAAACGGGTTTTGTAGTCACTTTCCCTAGCTGTGGGTCTTGGAGACATTTGTCACCCATCTTACGCCTCCGCGGGGAGTTTTCTTTTTTACCACAGCCGCACTTAAGACACATCGGAGCCGAGATCGCGCACGGTAACTACCCGAACCATTATGGTCCGTAATCGTGGGTATTATTCGATTTACCGTGGCCGGCTAGCGTGGGTGCCGTTGGCCGTGAACTACCCCTGGCTGGCCACACCTTATGTTGGGGCTTAAAGTAGGTTCACAGTTGCCGGCGAGCCGAACGCCGTAATGAGCTGCCATCGGCTATAGTCGGCCTTTATGATGACTTATAATCGGCTCATTACAGTTGGCTTTGAGGGCAGGAGCGCAATGAGTTAACCCGCAGCAGAGGGATGCTGGAGCAAAAGTGTCTCATTGGCGAGTGCATAGAATCGTAGCGTACCTGTTAGGCCTAGTCCAGATGAGGCCGCGGTGCGTCTTGAGTGGAGATGCCATAGGATTTTGTTCAACAGAAAGGGATAAAACTTAACAAGTAGCCAAGACATAAAGGAACAAGCTAAAAAGAGACAAGATTTTTTAAAGTGGTTCGGCACGAAAGTGCCTACGTCCACTGATTCTCTTTGTTAATTCACTTCATATGGGCAGTACAAGTTAAGAAAAGTATCGACGGAGGTGTCAGATGTTCCATGCCCTCTGGAACACCTCTCCGTCCACTGTTGACAAAATATAAGCTCCGTTGTGGAGATCTTTATAAATTACATACGGTCCGTCCCAGATGGGGTCTAGTGCCCCGGGGCGCGGAAAGATTCGCCTGAGGACAAGATCTCCTTCTTGTAAGCTGCGATGCTTGACTTTGGAATTGTATAGCGCTGCCACCTTTTGTTTGTGAGCTGCTGCTTTAAGTGCTGCATCATTTCTCCTTTCCTCAATCAGATCCAAAGACATGAGGAGGAGTTCTTCGTTTTCTTCTGGGTTGTAGTGGATCCTACGGTGGGAAGGCACAATAGTCTCAACTGGGAGCATTGCCTCCGATCCATATGCCAAGGAGAAAGGAGTATGTCCCGTTGATGTTCTGAAAGACGTGCGGTATGCCCATAGTGCCGTAGGAAGTTCGTCCACCTAAGCGCCTTTTGACTTTTCAAGTTTCTTCTTGATTAGGGTTTTGAGAATTTTGTTGACAGCTTCAACTTGTCCGTTTGCCTGAGGATAAGCTACTGATGAGAAGCTTTTATGAATTCCATGCTCTTGGCACCAGTCGGCAAATTCTTCGCTGTCAAACTGGAGTCCGTTGTCTGATATGATCTTGAGTGGGACTCCATACCTGCACAGAATATTTTTGATCAAGAAGTTTATAACTTTTGTTGAAGATATTTTATTTAGAGGTTCTGCTTCCACCCATTTGGTGAAATAATCGACTGCCACTACAGCATATTTGGCTCCGCCTCGGCCCGTTGGCAGTTCGCCAATTAAGTCAATTCCCCATACAGCAAAGGGCCAAGGGCTGGTCATTTGAGTAATTTCATTTGTGGGCAGTCGAGGAATCTTGGCAAATTTCTGACATCTGTCGCATTTCTTGACGAAGTCTAGAGCGTCTTTGTTTAGTGTGGGCCAGTAATATCCATATCGGAGTATCTTCCTTGCCAAAGTCTGCCCCCCAGTGTGATCTCCGCATCCTCCCTGATGGATGTTTGATAAGATCTCCTTGGCTTCCCTTCCAGCGACGCATCTCAATAAGGGGCCAGAGAAGCCACGCCGATAGAGGATGCCTTCTTGTATCGTGTAGTGGGGAACTTTCCTCAAGATCCTCTTGGCTTCGTCACGCCTGTCGGGCAGTGTGCCATCTTGCAAATATTTCCGGATGGGAGTCATCCAGGTTCCTTCTTCGATTGCAGTTACCAGATTTACTGGTTTGAAACTTGGGGCTAGCTGCCTTGAGATGGCTAGTGTTCCGAAAATGGTGCTATTCTTCATACTAGCTTGCTTTGCAAGTTCATCTGCCTCTTGGTTCTCTTCTCGAGGAATATGTTTGATTAGATAGTGGTCCAATTGATCGAGCAGCAGTTTGGTTTTCTTTAGGTATGCTGTGAGTCGTTCTCCTCGAGTCTGGAATTCTCCTAGTACCTGGTTTACGATAAGCTGAGAATCACTATGAAGACATAAGGAATTGATTCCAATTTCCAGGGCAAGCTCCAATCCCGCTATTACTGCTTCATATTCAGCATCGTTGTTAGTGGCCGTGAACTCCAACCTTAATGCATAGTACAACTTTCTTCCCCTGGGGGTGATGATCACAATTCCTGCCCCCGAGCCTTGTTCGTTCGATGCTCCATCTACAAAGAGGTTCCACTTGATGTTTTTTGCTACTTCGGATTGTTCCTTGCCTTCGTTGGTAGTGAATTCGGCAATGAAATCGGCCATGGCTTGTCCTTTGATAGCGGTGCGAGGATGGTAGGTGATATCATACTGACTTAGTTCGATGCACCATTTGAGGAGTCGCCCAGAAGTGTCAGGACGATGGAGCACTTGTCTTAGCGGTTGATCGGTTAGAACCCTGATGGAGTGAGACTGGAAGTAGTGTCACAGTTTTCGTGACGTGATCAATAAACAATATGCTAATTTCTCTAGTTTAGGATATCTGGCCTCTGCCCCTGTAAATCTCTTACTTACAAAGTAAACCGGGCGTTGTGTGCGGTCTTCTTCTCTTACCAAGGCGGCGCTTAGAGCATGAGATGATACAGCGAGGTATAGGTATAACACTTCACCTTCATTTGGAGTTGAGAGTACTTGTGGTCTCTGAAGGTGTTCGATTAGGTTGAGGAAGGCTTTTAAGCATTCATCGGTCCACTCGAATCTCCCTTTGTCTTTCTTGAGAGCTTCGAAGAAAGGGACACACTTGTCAGTTGCCTTGGAAATGAATCTGCTTAAGGCGGCCACCTTTCCGTTTAGGCTCTGCATTTCTTTTCGAGTGGAGGGTATCCTTATTTCTTTTAGAGCCCGGATTTGTTCAGGGTTTGCTTCGATTCCTCTGGCGTGGACGATAAATCCTAAGAATTTTCCCGAAGATACTCCGAAGGAGCACTTTAGAGGGTTCAGCTTCATTCCATATCGGCGAAGTACTTGAAACATCTCGCCCAGGTGGCTTACATGGTCGTCGGCTTTCCTGGACTTTACCAACATGTCATCCACATACACTTCCATAGTTCGTCCTATTAGTTCCACGAACATCTTGTTGACGAGGCGCTGATAGGTAGCTCCAGCATTTTTGAGTCCAAAAGGCATGACTTTGTAACAATATAGTCCGCGGTCGGTGATGAAGCTAGTGTGGTCTTGATCAGGAGCGTGCATGGGAATCTGGTTATATCCGGAGTATGCATCCATAAAAGATAGGAGTTCGTGTCCGGCTGTGCTGTCCACAAGTTGGTCAATTCGGGGAAGTGGGAAGCAATCTTTTGGGCAAGCGTCATTCAGATTGGAGAAGTCAATACATGTTCGCCACTTTCCATTGGCCTTTTTTACTAGCACTGGGTTAGCGATCCATTCTGGGTAGATGGCTTCCCGTATGAAGCCATTAGCAAGTAGATTCTTTACTTCCTCATCAAGGGCTGCCGATCGTTCTGCCCCCATGCTCCTCTTTTTCTGCTTTACTGGTACCTTGGTGGGATCGATGTTCAGCATGTGGCATGCTATGTCGGGGGAGATTCCTGTCATATCGGCATGGGTCCACGCAAATACATCTAAGTTGTGGCGGAGAAAGTCAATGAGTTGATCTTTCAACTCCATTTTTAGCTGAGATCCGACTTTTAATAGTTTACTTGAATCGTGCTTGTCTACAGATACGAATTCCATAGCCTCTGCAGGCTCGGCGGTAGCCTCCTCCTCTTTATCCCTGGGGTCTAGTTCATTGAAGGGATCGCTTGTGTATCGAAGAGGAGGGGCTTTCTTTAGTTGCTATGCCTCCAAGCTTTTCATGCAGAGAGTAGTCTCTGCATCTTTTCCTTTATTCTTTCTGCGGTTATTGCGAAGTTCAGTTACGTAGCAGTCTCGGGCAGCATCTTGATCTCCTTCTACTTCTCCTACTCCGTTGTCTGTTGGAAATTTCATTTTCAGGCACCAGGGGGCTAATACAATCTGGAAGTCAGACAAGGCTGGTCTTCCCAAGAAGGCGTTGTAAGCCGAGTGGTTTTCTATTAGTACGAACGTTTGTTTTCGCACAACGGAGCGGGGATGACTTCCTATTTCGACGAAGAGGTCAAGTTGCCCGAGGGGCATTTTTGCATCTCCAGTGAAACCGTGCAGTGGTTTGTCACAGGGGGATACATCCTTCATTGATAACTTCATTTTGTCGAAAGCATGTTTGAATAGGATATTTACGGAGCTTCCTGTGTCTATTAGAATCCGAAAAACTTTAGCTGGACCGAACCAGGCAGAGATGACCATAGGATCCATATGTGGGTACTGTCTTCCTTCTAAATCACGCCTACTGAATATGATGTCGTCGCTCTCTTTTCGTTTCGGGTGGCGTTCTTCCGTGATGGAGTTAACATAGCATTCTGCATTTCTAAGCGACTTGCCATACCTTTCCATCTCTGCCCAACTTCTGTCGGCGATGTGTGGTCCTCCCGAGATGGTAAGGACCACTATCTTCTCTTGACTAGAGCCACTGGTGTTGTGATTGTTGCGACTCCCTCCGCCTACTTCTGGGAGGGGTTGCTTTGAGTTCTCATTGACAGGAGTTGGAGTCCTATTCTGACCTTTCACATAGCGTTCCAGCCTTCTTCTTCTAATGTGTTCTTCGATCAAATCCCGAAGATGGTGGCATTCATTGGTGTCATGCCCGTGGGATTCGTGGAAGCGACAGAACTTTCCAGACTTGAGTGCGTTATCTGATTCTTTCTTGTGCGGGGAGCGCTTGTATCCGAGTTCGCCCTGAGTGGCTAGGAAGATGTTTTCGATTGTTTCATTCAAAGGAGTGTAGGAGTCAAATCTCGGTCCTGGTCGATATTGGCGCTTTTCGACCTTCCTGCCTCCAGCATTGTCTCTAGATTCATTTCTTCGAGCGTCCTTAGCCGCAGTGGGAACCTTGTCCTGAACTATCTTGCCTTGTTGCCCTGACTGCCTCTCCGTAGCAGCGTCTTCAAGTCTCATATACTTTCCAGCTTCATGGAAGAAATCAGGCAAGGTAGCTGGTTTTTCCTTAGTTAATCTTCTGGCAAACTTGGTGTCTGGATGTACACCACTACAGAGGGCCATTAGAGTGAGTTTTTCATCGGCATCTTGAACTGCTGCTGCTGCGGCGTTGAACCGTGTTAGATATTGTTGCAGCGTCTCTCCGGATTTCTGTTTGACATTGGATAGAGAATAAGCATCCTTGGGTTGTTCCACATGGATGCGGAACTGGCTAATAAACCTTTCTTTCAACATCTCCCATGAGCTGATGGATCCTTGGGGTAGATGGCAGAACCAGGAGGTAGCTAGATCTGCTAGGAATAGCGGAAAGCATTTACATAATACTCCTTCTGTTGCTCCACTCATGAGCATATGCTGGGTGTATCTCTGTAAGTGTACGATGGGGTCGGAAGTTCCTTTGTAAGGTTCCATGGTTGGCATTTTCCATTCCCGGGGAGTGATGGCAGTTTCGATGTTTCGGGTAAAGGGGCTGGTGACCCTAGCGCCTATTCCCCGGTCCCTTTGCTCCCGTTGGACACATTCTCTGAATAATCGTGCTATTCGTTCGTCAGAATTTGGAGCGGACAAAAACGAGCTTGGTTCTTCCCTGCGGGATCTATCTCGTCCAGATGACCTATAGGGATGGTATAGTCTATCACTTCTAGCATTATCCAGTGGTTGTCTCTGGCTGCTCGGATGCACGCTAGGACCAGCTACAGTTGCTCCCTGCCTTGATCTTCCCCTGTGGGGTTCTGTTTCGAGCATATCCATGGGGTCAACTTCGGGCTGGGTCCTAGCTCGGCTCCGTTCAGCTGGGTTTCTATGATTAGGTGGCATGACTGGCTTAGCTACATCCGATCCTCGCCTGGTGCCTCCCCTACTGGGTTCGGTTCCAAGCGCTTCCTCGAGTCGGAATTCGGGCTGAGTCCGGGCGCGGCCCCTATCATTGTTGTTCCTGTTGATAGCTTCTTCGAAGAGGGAAGACCTTTGTTGCCTCCGAGATCCTCCAGATTGGGATTCACCCCATGATTCAGTGCTGCGGTTGGACTCTTCAGCATCCCTTAAGCGTGACATGAGTTGGTCCACCAAAGTTTCTTGTTGGGATGTGAAGCGGTTAGTTACTTCAGCCACAACCCTGTCCAGATCTTCCCTAGTGATTGGTTGTTCCGTTGCGGGACCAGTTGGATTTTCCTGATTTTCATCTGGTACTGCTGTTGAAGTGGGCTGATCTGCGATTGCTGGATCTGGAAGGCTGCTAGTTGTGATGTTCTTTCCTTTGTTAACATCCTTTCTCTGTTTGGAAGGCATGATTTCTAAGTAACGAGCGATGTTGTTAAGAAGAAGGTTGAGTGGGAGAAGCTGAAGCTTGAGTTCAATTCTCAGTGAAAGCACCAAAAATGTTTGCACAAAAAATGGACAAACACCTCCAAGTCGTATTATTTAGTTGATTATATGTGATTTTCAATGATTTTAGATGAGTATGTAAATATAAAAGAAGTAGGGGCTGAAATGTAAAAGACACGCGGATTTATAGTGGTTCGGCCAGAATGTGCCTACGTCCACTTTATATGTTATTATCTTCTTTCTTTCAGATTACAAGTACAATGCTTCGTATATAAGTATATGAAAGTAGTTTGAAAGTTCCTTCCTTGCTTGAGCTCTCAAACTTGTCCGCCATTGTTGTACCCCTACCCCTCTATTTATAGAATGAGGCAGGGGGCAGGGGTCTTGGAGGTATATAGCTGCTGGTGGGCCCGGGCTGAGACAATCTGGACTGGCAATCACCTGGTTCGGCAGAGCTTCGTTCGGCATTGGGCTTTGGATCGGTGGTAGGTATGGACCGGTGGTAGTTAGGTGGTTCGGTGCTCGTTTGGTCCGGTGGTGGCCTTGTTGATGGGTTGGTTCGACATGGGGCAGCATCCCTCTGGTTCGGCAGTAGAGGGGAATGTTGATTCGGTGGTGGCTTTGGAAGTTGGTTCGGTGTTGTCTGCTTGGACCGGTGGTGGAAAGGAAGCCGAATGAGGTGGAGGCCGAATGTGTCAAGGCCGAATGAGGTGGAGGCCGAATGTGTTAAGGCCGGATGAGTCAAGGCCGAATGGGAAGGTGATTGGTCGTGCTGAATGAAGTGGAGATTGCGAACCCGAGTGAAACTGTGGCTTCTTGGTTTTGAGATCTTCTGGGTGAGAATTCGCCCAACAGCCATATTTATACAAACTAAAAGAAATGAGTCGTTTTGCACTTGTTTTTCCGGCTTCAATTATCTTTTGGTATTGTATTTAGTCATAGGCCGGGTTATGTAAGCCCAGTATTATATAAAGCAATATAAATACACTGAGATGTAATAGGTAATCTGTATCAAAGAAGCATTATTACAGAATTCAATAATATTTCTTCATATTCATTCTACTTTGTCAATTGCTCAATACAAATATCAGATTACACGCTGAAATTCAATACTATTCAAATTGCTTAACATGGTATCGGAGCCAATCTTTCAAGCCTAACGGCATATCTGGGATTAAAACAAAATCTGGAGTTTCAATCTTCATTTTGATAGATACCAGAATTCAAGATCCAGAGGAGCTTTTCAAAAATCATATAGTTTTTCGAAAAACAGAAGTCTATTGACATTCAAGATATCATCAGAAAAACATCATCATTTGATTTCTTGAAACCCGTCAGGTATATTTTCATCATTTGGGTTTATAAAGTTGAAATTGTCTATAAAACAGGTACCGTGCCAAAGAAATATATATATTTCTGGCCGCAACAAGTTTTAAAGAAAAGAAGTGCAAATTTCATTGAAAGAAAATCAGTTTCTGAAATCAAGAAAGCAATCATAAGCAGAAAGATAACTATTGCCTTGCCAAGAATCCATTAGATTATTTTATCATCATCAGATTCGGCTGCAGTTTACCTAATACATTTGCAGTCAAGCTTTCTTGAATTTGCAAGTTCATCTGTTTACTCTATAATTGCTTCTTTGCAATTAGTTTCTTCATGGCTGAAGGAGATAACTCATCAGCAGACAGTTGATGCAGCATAAAAGTTGATCAAAACTATCATTAGCCCTCAAAGTTAGCTTATTACCATCCATTTAGAAGAAGACAATTATCTTCTATGGAAGCTTCAAGTTGAAACTGCTATTCAAGGGTATGGCCTTGAAAATTTTATTTTTGGCACCAATCCAATTCCCCCAAAATTCATTGCTGATACACAAGGGAAAACTGTTAGCAATGAAGAATACACAAGATATTATAGGCAAGATAGATTAATAAGTTCTTGGCTGTTGTCTTCTATCAATACAAAGTTGTTATCACAAGTTATAGGCTGCAAAACTGCTAATGAAATATGGATCACATTGGAAAGAATATTCAATACGCAATCTGCAGCAAAGATTATGCATTACAAGAGACAACTTCAAAATGTCAGCAAGAATAATCAACCCATGAAAGATTATTTCGCACAAGTTAACAATATATGCAATATGTTAGAAGCAGCTGGATTAAAGATTACTGAAACAGAGCATGTATTGTCCATATTGAATGGTCTCGGTGATGAATATGAGGCCGTAGTTGCAGTTTTATCATCTCAACCCACCTTACCATTTGTGGAGTATGTTCATTCAACACTTCTTGCTCATGAAGCAAGACTTGAACATAAGAGACCTCAAGATTCAGATCTATCAATTAATTATGCTACTAGCAATAAAAAAAGAGGTACAGGTATCAACAAACAAGGTCAATCTTATCAAAGAGGGGGTAACTAAAATAGATCCAGAGGCAGAGGAAGGTGGGGAAACAACAACAACAGTAGACCAAGATGTCAAATATGTGAGAAATTGGGTCATACAGCAATGAAGTGCTACTTCATATTTAATGCAAAATATGTGCCAAATTAAAGTCAGAATAATCAGAGGAATGATGGTCCAAGTGTTAATATAGCACAAGTGCAATCTGATACAAATAGTCTATCCGATAATAACAGAGCAATCAATCAAGATACAACAACAAAGTCAGAACATATACATGATGAATGTTGGTATCCAGATTCAGGAGCTACAAATCATATTACTAGCAATCTTGACAATCTAAATCTTGGCAATAGAGAGTATAGAGGTAAACAAATAATTTGCATGGGAAATGGTGAGTCTGTTAATATTACTCACACTGGAAATGCATCTATCAAAGGTGCAAGACAGTTATTTTTGAATAACTTATTAAGAGTGCCAAAAATAAAGAAAAATCTCATGAGTGTCTCACAATTTGCTAGGGACAATGATGTTTATTTTGAATTTTATCCAAATTATTGTTTAGTTAAAGATATTCTAACTAAAGAAATTTTGTTATAGGGTAATGCTGTGAGAGGTCTGTACAGATTCAATCTTATTAGTTCAGAAAAGTTTGTGAGAAATCATCAATGTTGCAATATTGTTGAAGTTGGTCAGAAAAAAGGAAATAAAGATGTGTTTGATCTATGGCATTATAAACTTGGCCATCCTAATGTAAATGTAGTTAAACAAGTACTCAAAGAAAATAAAATTGATTCTACCGATATATCTTTGCCATATGTTTGCTCGTATTGTCAAATGTGTAAGAGTCACAAATTAGCATTTAGTGATTCTTTAACTACTTACTCAAAACCATTGGAATAAGTTGCAACAGATTTATGGGGTCCATCTCTAATATTTTCTGATTATGGGTACAGGTATTATGTATCATTTATTGATGCTTTTTCGAGGCATACATGGATATTTTTTTTGAAATATAAGTCAGAATTTTGTAAAGTTGTTATTCATTTTATATCTTTTGCAGAAAAACAAACTGGCTGTCAGGTTAAAATCGTGCAAACTGATGGTGGAACTGAGCATAAGCCACTCCGTAGTTTTTTCAATAAAAAGGGAATATTTCATAGAATTACTTGTCCATATACATTAGAACAAAATGGGTTAATTGAAAGAAAGCATAGACATATTGTTGAGACAGGTCTAACCTTATTAGCTCAAGCATCTTTACCACTGAAATTTTGGCTTGAGTCTTTTAATACAGCTGTGTATCTAATTAATAGATTACCAAAAAAGGTTCTCAAAGGAATATCTCCTATAGAAAAATTATTTGGAGTTAAACCTGATTATCAATACTTGAGACCTTTGAATGTCTATGTTTTCAGTATTTAAGATCTCACAATAGCAATAAATTAAATTTCAGATCTAAACCATGTACATTTTTAGGCTATGGAACCAATCAAAAAGGTTATAAATGTTTAGATGATAATGGAAGGATATATATTAGTAGACACGTTGTTTTTAATGAGCAGGTATTTCCTTTTAGCAATTCAACAATTAAAACAAGCAGGAAAATATATAATCCAAATGTATCTATACCTGGCATACCTGTATACACTGATGATTTGCATACTTGGAAGAATGAAAGGACTGTTGGAGTAGATGATTCTCAACTCATAGCTCATGATCAACCAGGTCATGAATCATATGAGCAGTCCAACTATCACAGTCAATCTCCTGCAAATACAAACATGCAATCACAACAAGTAAGTGGGAGAAATACAACAAATCAAGAAGATCAATCAGAAAACAGCAACACAAATGAAGAAGAAGAAGAACAACCATAAGCTAGAGCAGGTCATCCCATGACCACAAGAGCAAAAAGTGGTATTTTCAAACCAAAGTTATATACAGCAGTAAGCAGTACAAATGAGCCTGTAACCTTTGAGCAGGCTATTGTTGACAACAACTGGAAAGCAGCTATGGATAAGGAGTATAATGCTCTCATGAAAAACAAAACATGGAGTTTAGTATATCCTCCAGAAAATAAAAATATAATTGGATGCAAATGGATCTTCAAAATAAAGAAAAATCCAGATGTAACAGTTGCTAAATACAAGGCCAGACTTGTGGCCAAAGGTTATACACAGGTGTGTGGGTTTGACTACAATGAGACTTTTTCTCCTGTAGTCAAACCTACAACCATAAGAATTATTTTATCTATAGCATTACATAAACATTGGAATATTAGGAAACTTGATGTCAATAATGCTTTTTTGAATGGCAATTTGCAGGAAGAGATAATTATGGAGCAGCCTCAAGGATATAAACAAGATATGAATCTTGTTTGTAAATTGAATAAGGCCATATATGGTCTTAAACAGGCTCCAAGAGTCTGGTTTGATAGATTGAAAACCACATTATCTACTTTAGGATATCAATCTATCAAATCAAATAACTCACTATTCATCAAGCTTGATAAAAATTCAAGTATATATATTTTGATATATGTTGATGATTTAATTATCACAGGGGATGATGAAAATGAAATCAAAAAACTTACTCAATATCTTGATGAACAATTTTCAATTAAGGATCTTGGAGAATTAAACTATTTTTTAGGCATAGAAGTCAAAAGAAGATCAAATTCAACGATGTTCTTAAGTCAAAAGAAATATATTTTAGAACTGCTATGCAAAACAAATATGGATAAAGCAAAGCCTCAACCAACACCAATAATAAGCAGTCAAACAGCAATTGTCTAAAAATAGGGGGAACCCATAACTAACATTAAACAATATAGAAGTGTTATTGGTGCTTTGCAGTATGTAACTATCACTAGGCCTGATATATCATTTAGTGTGAACAAAATTTGTCAATTTATGCAGGAACCATTGGATAGTCACTGAAAAGCAGTTAAAAGAATACTGAGATATCTGAAAGGAACTGCTAACTTTGGTCTACAGTTAAAGGATTGCAACAAGCTTACTTTATCTGTATATTCAGATGCAGATTGAGCTACTGATTTAGATGATAGAAGATCGGTAACAGGATATTGCATTTATCTCGGCAATAATCCAATATCATGGTGTTCGAAAAAACAGTCTACAATATCCAAATCAAGCACAGAAGCAGAATATAGAAGTGTGGCTAGTGCAACAGCAGAGATGATTTGGATTCAATCATTACTGAGTGAGTTAAAACTCAAGTTACAGGCCAAACCGACTTTGTGGTGTGATAATCAAAGTACTATATACATGTCAGCTAATCTTATTCAACACTCGAAGACGAAACATATTGAAATTGACCTTTATTTTGTTCGAGAGCATGTGTTAAAGGAAAACTTACAAGTAAACTACGTACCTGCACCTTACCAGAGAGCAGATGCTCTTACAAAAGCTTTATTGGATCGAAATTTTGTCAGATTTCGGAGCGAGTTGGAGGTACAAGAGATTCCAGAGGATGGAGGAGTAATTACTGACTAATTCAATCTGTCAAGTGTGGCTATGTTGATTAAAAGCTCGTGTGCATCGTTTGGAATGAAGGAAAGATCTAATAATAATTTCGCTGCAGCGTGCTCCATGGCATTTTCTAGGATGACACGAGTTTCCAAATTGCAAAATCCATCTTCAATTTCCATGGCTTCTTTAACTTCGAGCTATTCATCTTCAATCAAGCTCAGATCTACAACTTTGAACTATTTGTCTATAATCAAGCTCAGATCTAGTTGAGATCTGAGTAGATCTATTCATTTAGTCCATGTTTCTTCATAAAAGTCTGATTTTTTTACTAAATTTTGGAGAAGACGAAAGAAAAGTTTGGCTGCCATGCCCTAACCCTAACTTCGGTTTGAGGGGGGATAAAAGAAATGAGTCGTTTTGCACTTGTTTTTCTTGCTTCAGTTATCTTTTGGTATTGTATTTAGTCATGGGCCGGGTTATGTATGCCTAGTATTATATAAAGCAATATAAATACACTGAGATGTAAATAGGTAATCTTGTGTATTTTTCAGATGTTCATGTGTATTTTTCAACCTTCATACACCGAGCAATATTTTCATAAGATGCATAGTGTTTTCATTAACCAAGTTTTCATTGCATAATTTCCATATATACCTACTGATATATTAAAAAATATGTGCTGAAAAGATCTATGATATCCACTGTACTGCATTTTGGGCAATTATAAAATTCCTCTCAGTATGTTATCAATGATTTTTCACTGTCCTAAACTTTTTTTGCATAATTGTTTCTATATCTACTCATCTGTGTCAATGAATGTATAGATTGAACCCTATATTGATTATTTGTACTCCTAACATTGATTTATATATAGCCATATTAATTTATGCTAACCCACTCATGCATTTATGTTAATATGTATAAACATGCATGGGGTCATATCTATGTTTAACTTTTAAATAGCTAAATCAATTATAAATATATTTGGCATGAATTTTGATTATTTGAAAAAAGACGTCAAGATGTATGTACATGCATGCTTACATTTGCACAATTTATTTATTAATTTCATCAACATTTTGAAACTTTGTAAACTAAACATAATTTTCATAAAGCACACATTATTTTCATGAATTTAGTTTTTACACACAAATTCAACATCAGTCAACAGATACAGATATGTGAAACACATCTGTGCAAATAAATGTGGCATCTCTACTACTTTGTTTTTCAAACTTACGTATCTCTGGCATTTTGTCCAATATCTCTTTACACGATGTTGTAAAACAAATGGTAGATGTTAATTATAGCCAATATATGTCATTACAAGTTAATAGTAGCTACGAAAGAGCAGAACCTGTTGCAGTTGATGGTAGGGCTAACAGTAGTATTGACTTTAAACTTGTAGAAAGGAGGATACTTGGTGTGTGCAAGAAGCACCCTAAATGTGACGATCCGAACTCGATGTCCGACAAACGACATCAAATTCGCATCGCTGGAGCTTATAACAACAATTAGATGAATATAAAACAGTAGAACAGAATCAATATCATATATATCATCACAGATACAACATCAACATAATATCCATACTACATCAGAGTATATAATACATACACCACAACTCCAAATACAACATCATGAAAATACAATAGTTATCATATATCCAAAAGTCCTCAAATGAAAGGGGTGATAACGAACTCCCAAAAGCTAAACGCCTGAAATCTCCAAAAGCTCCTAAGATATCTCCAAGATAAGAGCTCCAAAATACTGCTACTCCAAAATACAGAAACCTGCTATCAGGCTGCCCGTGTAGAAATAATGGGCATCCAGAGTTTAGGAAAGAAAACAATAAACTCCGGATCAGTCATGAGACTGGTATGAGTAAACAAAAACAACAGTTAGTTTCAAAGAACTAGATTTATAAAAGAATTTTTCGGTATGCTTTTAAAAATGGGACTACCATAAGACCTTCCGCCACACACACAATGCAAACGCAGAATTGGAGGAGATTTCTTCTTATGATAGTCAAATATGCTTGATACGAGAAAAAGAATTCTGTGATATTATTACTAGTGCGTAGTGAAGAAAACATTTCGAAAGTAGAATATTAATCTTAGCCAGCATAGACATTTCGAACTATGCCTACTATAGCTACCATGTTTTATGGCAGGTTACCGCCACGCTGCATGGCAGGTTTTACAACTAAAACCGTATAGGGTTTTGTATTGGGAATTGGATTTCCAACAATGGTCAGGCTAAGAAACTTCCTGGGCCATATGGGTACGCCTCTGGAGGGAAGACCCGAGAACCTAACCGGATCTCTGCCAACACAAGGCCGGGTTACCCCTAACTGGGTAACTACTGACACGAGTATGCCATTTCCCGGTTGTAACCAACCTTTAACCGGGGCCCCAGCAAAATATCACAAAGTAATACATATATATATATATATCTACGATATCAACATAAGTTAAGTATCTGGGCTCCATACCATGATACCACTTCTATCCAGAAGGAAATGCACATACCCTAAGGGGTGCTACCCCCAATAACATTGCAGCATCTTTCCTGTTTCGACCATTCCGGGGTGTGAGGTTCAACGAAGTCTCGTCCACAAAGCTACGCTTTTCACAAATCCATGCTTCGATCAACAAATGATCAGCTACACTCAGCATGCCACATTACCAAATTGGGAATATATCGTTGATAACCTTCAACTACATAACCTCTAAGGGTTGTTAAGCTAAGAGAATAAATTCTCCGCCACCAACGGAAGTATATTTGAAAGAAATCTGCTTTATATCTCAATTTGTAATGTCAGACACACAATCCATACAAGTCCGTTTTGGGTTCGAACAGAACCGAAGGCACTTCCAAAGAAGTCCTTGCAATCCGGATATCCACAATCCTGATCGGATTCCCCATCACATATGGAGAACTCTATACCGGAGCAACTCGGTGCAAAGTCAATCGGCAGGTCATCCTATTGCTCTCGCAAATACCCGATCTTCAACACCGGTCTTCAAATGCTATCCAGAACGTCGAATCACATATTCGAAATGGGTTATACGACGCAAAGGTCCTTTCCCAGATAATTCGAATAGTGAGCGTCAATTTTAAAATCATGTGGATATGTCGTTCACAAAAATTCACAGGTTCGATGTGGGTTTCGGATAACAAACTGAAATCTGATTCCCTGTCGCATCGAAGTTTAAATGCCGTTTTACGGGCAAACAGGGGTTTCGCATCAATACAGAACAAATCGCAATCACAGTGTAGTACATGGCAATTTACATCACATAGCATCATAAACAGAACAGAAATATCACTATAGTGCACAACAATAGTTAATTTATTTTCAAATGGGGTTTAAATAAATTTACCACAATTTTTTTTTAAAATCAATGATAAGAATTAAGATAAAAGTAAATTAAACCTTGTTTAACTCGATTTATTGTTTCAAAATTAGTTATTTTAATTAACCGCTAATTTTTTATCTGTCGACTTTAATATATCTGAATAACCAATTCTTAATTTACAATTTAATTTGAACGCTTAATTGATTATCAATCAATTTTAATTTAAAATTGTTTATCATTCTTAATTTTAAAATCATTTATTAGTACAAATTAATTACCTTAATTATCATTTGAAAATCTGTTTTACACTTTAGAAATCAATTTATTGTTACATTGAAAATTTTAATGTAAATTAGATTTATTTGATTAACTTAATTTATTACTTAACCCATTAGTTAATATTTCTTACTTTAAGTTTTTTTCAATTAGTTATCTCTTAATTATGAATTAACTTTAAATTATTTTTAATTATTTTTTTCTTAATTACAAAACTATTAACCATTCATCTATAAATAAAATTCTTAATTACTAATTTATTTGATCTTAAATTTCAAATCTTAAATTACTTTACAGACTCTCAATCATCTTGCCATTTATTTAAATCAAAGCTTGCATCTTGCATTTAAAAAAAAACTGTTTTTAATTAAACGTTAGCTTTTCAGCATTAAATTAAAACCCTAATAAAACACGCTTTCCACTCGAGCCAAGACTCGAGTCCTCCTCGTCTTCTTCCCTGAGTTCCTGTGCAACTTCTTCTTCCTTCTTGTTTTTTTTCTTTCAATAAGTTTTAATTTTAAACTAAGTAAAATAGCATCAGGAAAAACTCGCTCGAACACGAATACAAACCCGAAGTAACACCCTTTCCTCGCGTCTCATCTCGTGTTGACCATTTACAACATCCTGACACCAAAGTGATGGCGTGCACGTGCACATCATCGCGGCGACGCTCTGGCGAACCTCGCCCCCTCCGGCACGTCACGAATCATCTCTAAGCTCGATTGCAATATTCAACTTGAAGTCTAAAATTTCAGATCTAAATTTCGTCGCTCGATCGAAAAACCTGAACCAAAACTCCAACCAAAACCTCCTCGCGATCACATCACCAACCACCAGAAAATCCATGCTTTCGACCATAGCACGTCGTCACCCCAAGTCATCATCCCCTAGAACCACGCGAAGCTCGACGCCTCCGAGGTGATGAAATCACCTTGTTTCTTTTTCCACTGCAAACATTGAGCTTAAACCCTAACTTCGATTCAGTTCATCAATCTACACAATGAAAAAAAATTCTGATAATTTTCTCGAGATCCCTGGTGTCCAAGCTTGCTACAAACAAATTTTCATCAATTTACATTCAATCGACCATTGGCAAAAGGGAAAAGAACAAAATTTGTTCAACTGTGAATTGCTCTCGAAACATTTAAATAAAAATCACCATATTGATTTTAAAAATCATCTCTTTGTGTGTTTATTCAGGTTGTATAATCAGAACAACGATTTACGACAGTTGAATTTATCATAAAGTTTTGTTTTTACTATGAAATTTTAGTTACAGGGTTAACTCTTCATAATCAAATTTAATAAAATCCCAGGCTATGATTCTTGTTGAAACAAACTTGTTTTGTTTAAGAATCCGAAGCTAAAAATGTTCGTATGGAAATGTTTTGATTTTCTTTTATCTACTTCACTCTATTTTGAAACCAAAAACAGGAAGAACAGGTATCACAAACATATGCAGAGTTATTATTTAAAACATACTTAGCCAAGCAACTTGTTCACAAATCTAATACACATATTTTTAATATCCAAGCAGTAAGTTTACTCACCTGAATATATTGATGAACAAAGACTCTGGTTTTAAAACTTCAGTTTGAATCTCCTCTCTGTTTTGTTTTTCTTTCTTCAATAAATTTGTTTTCAATCTTGCAATATAAAGTGAGGGTTGCTTTTTATGTTTTGTTCATTGCTAAAAGTTTTTGAAAGAATGAACTGAGACAAATCTCGTGTATATAAAGAAGTGGGCAGGTTTAAGTGAAGTACTGAAATTAAATTTTGTACAGTTTCTTTATACTTTATTTGTACTTTGTGAATATTTCAATTAACTGGTTGAAGTTTGAAAGCATTTAATGAAAGTATGTATGTAATACTTTCATGTATTTACAGCATGCCGTGCTCATGCTTTGATTTAGGCTGGTAAGACTTGCACATGTAGAGGAGTACATAGCATTAAATGAAAGTATGTTTTGATCATGTTGTTTGATCTTTTGATAAGTGTTGTTTTTTTTGTTTAAATACTTACTTGTATACTTGCAGCAATGTTACTTTTTTTTGTAAGTACAAAGTTTATTTTTTTTGTTCTACACTCCTACACACTTATATTTAAATGTTCCTCCTTTTTGTTTTCTTGTTTATTTTGCCAAATGTTAGATTATAATTATGTGACTTAAATTTTATAATTTTATCATAACTTACTTTAACAATTTTATGTCTATTAAAAGCTCAACTATCAATTTTTAAATTTATAACCCATATTTCATTTAATGGTTTTAAAACAATTTCTTATTTTACATTGTTAAAAAGAAAAGTTGTTTTTAGTTATTAACATTTAATAACTATGTGATTTTATTACAATATTTTATTTCTTTTGAAATTCTCTAATTAAATTTAAAAGTTCAAACAATTCAACGAATTAAATTTAACAAAATTCCGGGATGTTACAATATCCCCTCCTTAAGAAAATTTCGTCCTCGAAATTGAAAGAGAGAGAAACGCAAACAAAGAATAGAAGAATATAGAAAAACAAGGAAATGACTTACAGATTAAGCCGAGATGTCTACTCTGTAGTTGGGATATGATTTCTTCATATTATCTTCAGTCTCCCAAGTACAGTCCTTTGGATCGCCACTCCATTGAACCTTGACCAGTTTCATAACTTTGTTTCTTAATCGCTTCTCATCACGATCTACAATTTTTATCGGCTCCCTTTTAACTTCCAAACTTGGAGTGATCTCTAGATCCTACTGAGCAGCTTCTTCAATAATATCATCTGGATCGTGCACATATTTCCGAAGATTAGAAATGTGGAACACATCGTGCACGTCAGACAACCAGCTGGGTAGCTGCACTCGATATGCTAAAGGACCAATCCTTTCCAGAATAGAAAAAGGACCAATATAACGTGGTGCTAACTTTCCAGTTTTCCCGAATCTCAATACACCCCGCATCAGAGATGCTTTCAGAAATACAGAATCTCCAACTTGAAATTCCAAATTTCTTCTTCGGCGGTCATAATAGCTCTTCTGACGGCTTTGGGCAGTTAATAACTTTTTTCGAATAAAATCTACCTTCTCAGTGGCTTCTTTTATCATATCAGGTCCAAGAACAAGTCTGTCACCTGATTCGATCCAGCATGTAGGTGATCGACATGGACGACCATATAAAGCTTCGAAAGGAGCCATTTCTATACTGGCCTGATAGCTATTATTATAAGAAAATTCTACCAGATGTAAATGGTCCTCCCAAGAACCACCAAAATCATGAACGCAAGCACGCAGTAGGTCTTCCAGGATTCGGTTGACCCTCTCAGTCTGCCCATCAGATTGTGGGTGATAAGCAGTACTGAAATTTAATTTCGTTCCCAAAGCGTCTTGGAATGCCTCCCAAAATCTACTAGTGAAGATCGGATCACGATCACTCACTATACTGCTGGGAATACCATGGAGGCGAACAATTTCCTTTATATATATACCTGCCAAGCTTGCTGCAGTCCGAGTGGATTTAACCGGAATAAAGTGAGCATTTTTGGTTAGACGGTCCACAATAACCCAAATTGCTTCATTTCCCTTCTTGGTTCGTGGCAATCCGTCGATGAAATCCATCGATACCTGATCCCATTTCCATTTCGGTACTTCCAAAGGTTAAAGTAAACCGGCCACTTTCTTTTGGTCGCTTTTGATTTGCTGACAAGTAGCACAACGACTCACGTAAATGGATATGTCTCTCTTCATTGTCTTCCACCAGAATGTTCTTTTAACATCACGATACATTTTGTTGACTCCTGGATGGATACTGAGTTTTGGACTTATGGCATTCATCCAATACTTCACGTTTCAGATCAGGGAAGTCTGGAACACAAATCCTGCCTTTTAATCTTATTACTCCTCTATCATCCATCTCAAAACTAGTGTCTTCTCCTTCGCAAATTCTTTTATGGATTTCTCGAAGAAACTCATCTTCTTTCTGCTGTCTTGTGATCTTCTCAAGGAGAGTAGGAGTGATAACAAGATATGCAAGAACACATGTCTCCTACTTAAAGCATCGGCAACCACATTGGCTTTTCCCGGCGTATATTGGATATCTAGGTCATATGATGCCAGAAATTCCAACCAACGTTGTTGTCGCAAATTCAGATCTTTCTGGGTAAAGAGATACTTCAAGGATTTATGGTCGGTGAATAATTCGAATTTTTCACCTAAAAAAAAGAGAGTTTATTAAGTATATTTCTTTAGTTAAGTTAGTTTCATAAATCGTTAAGAAAGCTGAAAAGATTCTTACCTAGAAGATAGTGTCGCTATATTTTTAAAGCGAAAACAACAGCCAAAAGTTCCAAATCGTGCGTCGAGTAGTTTTTCTCGTGTGGACGTAATTGTCTACTCGCGTAGGCAACTACCTTTTCATTTTGCATTAATACTGCACCTACCCCATCAACACATGCATCAGTATAGACATATAAGCCTTGGTTCCCGTTAACAATAGTGAGAACAGGAGCAGTGGTCAATCTCCTTTTCAACTCCTGAAAAACTTCTTCACATTTTGGAGTCCAAATGAACTTTGCATTTTTCATGGTTAGCTTAGTCAATGGGCTAGCCAACTTAGAAAAATCTTGAACGAATTTCCGGTAATAGCCAGCTAAACCCAAAAAGCTTCGAACTTCTTTTGAAGTAGTGGGTCGTTTCCAATCATGAATAGCGGAAATTTTGCTAGGAACTACCGAAATTCCTTCTTCATTAACAATATGGCCAAGGAATTTGACTTCCTTGACCCAGAAGTGGCATTTGGAAAATTTTGCAAATAGAACATTTCTCCTCAATATTTCCAATACGATTTTAAGATGTTCAGCATGCTCTTCTTTAGTCTTGGAATAGATCAAAATATCATCAATGAATACAAGCACAAATTTATTCAATACTTCCCGAAACACACGGGTCATAAGATCTACGAAGTATGCTGGAGCATTGGTTAGCCCGAAAGGCATAACTAACCATTCATAGAACATATCAGGACCTCTGAAAGCGGTCAAATGGACACAATCTTCGGTGATTCGTAGTTGATGGAATCCTTCGGCTAGATCCATTTTTGAAAAGAAACGAGCGCCATGAAGTTGGTCGAATAGATCGTCAATTCTTGGTAGAGGGAATTTGTTCTTGAGAGTTTATTTATTTAGATCGCGGTAATCTACACACAATCTCAAAGATCCGTCCAATTTGGCAACAAATACGACGACTGAGCCCCATTCAGAAACACTGGGTCGAATTAATCCTTTTGCTTGTAGTTCATCAGTTTGATGAACCAATTCAATCTTTTCCCTGGGTGCCATCCTGCCACTTGCGTGAACAACAGGATGAGCATTGGATACAAGGTCAATTCGGAATTCTATTTCTCGGTGAGGAGGTAAAGATTTCACTTCTTCAAATACATCGGAAAATTTCCGAACAACGGGTATAGACTGCAGACTGGGTTCAGGATATCCCAAAGTATACATCAATCTATCTCTCCTTGGACTCGGATCCTCACAAGAGATTTCAATAAAATTTCCAAAACTTGTTTTGACTAAAACTGTCCGATTATTACAATCCAATATAGCTTCGTATCTCGATAACCTGTTCATACCGAGTAAGATTTCAAATTCATCAAATTCGAGGACAAAAAGGTTGATAGTAAATCGATAGCTAGCATATGAAATAGGAACTCTCTTACAATATAAACAAAGATTTGCGGGACCTCCAACCGGATTTTTCACGCAAATAGGATCGTCAACAAATTTAGTTTCAAGTCCTAATTCATTTACGGTTTGTTGGGAGATAAAGCTATGTGAAGCTCCTGTGTCAAATAAAACTCTAACAGTTCCATTATAAATAGTAAGGTTACCTTCCAAAACACCTTTTCCTTTATCAGCTTTCGAAGTTGAAGGGTCTTTCTTTATCGCATAAACATTTGCCACCTATGCTGGCTTCATCACTGGGCATCACTTGTTACAATTATAGCATTCTTTAACTTGCTTCTTCGGTTTTGGGCAGCTGTTTGAATAATGGCCCTTCTCTTTGCAATTGTAACAAGTGACATTTTCTGCCGCGCTTCCCTGAATGCTCTTCTTCTTCTCGTTGCCCTGTCATGGTTTCTTACCTCCAAATTTCCGCTTCTTCCAATTTTGATTGCCCGAATTTCCTTTCTCCACCGGGGCTTCTTGTATATCAAGGGTAGCATATCTATACCCCATATCAACTAAATCTGAAAAAGATTCCTTAACATGGCCCGTCATTCTTTCGTGGAATTTCTTATTCATCCCGCGAATGAATCTTTCGTTCATCTTTAAAGGCGTATTCACCAATTCGAGACCAAAACGAGACAATTCATTAAATCTGTTCAGATACTCTTCGAACGATAAACTTCCCTGCTTTAGGTCCATAAATTCCTGATACATTTGAGAAATTCCAGCTGATGGCAGATATCGCTTCTCAAATACTTCTTTAAATTTTCCCCAAGAAAACTCGTCTTCTGGCTTATCTACCGTAATTGTCTCCCACCAGGCTGAGGCTTCATCCTGAAGTTGCCAAGAAGCTATGAGTCGCTTCTGATCGTCTTCCAATTTTAGCCCTCTGAAGATTTTCTCACACGATCTTATCCAGGCTTGAGCCTCAACAATCGACTCCTTACCGTTGAACGGCTTATCACCTAGTCTCGAGAAATTCCTATACAAGTCAGCCAGATTCGGCTGTTGCTGAGCTGCCGCTATTGCCGTTGGGGGATCTTGATCAGGTGCTGTGGCACCTCCTTGACCGCTAACTCTTCCCCTTCGTCCGCTCATTTCTTACTATCTGTAATTAGTAAGAAAATTGATTTAAATACACGAACGAAATATCTTAAGGAATATCAGCAGTAAAAGAAATAGACTAATAAAATTTAGAGTTTCAGTCTTGGTTATACTCATTCTAGGGTTTACTTCACCCTATCTCTAATGAGCCATCTAATGTGTTATACTCCATAGCTAAAGTTCTTACTCAACCAACAGCTCTGATACCACTTGTGACGACCCGAACTCGATGTCCGACAAACGACATCAAATTCGCATCGCCGGAGCTTATAACAACAATTAGATGAATATAAAACAGCGGAACAGAACCAATATCATATATATCATCACTGATACAACATCAACATAATATCCATACTACATCAGAGTATATAATACATACACCACAACTTCAAATACAACGTCATGAAAATACAATAGTTATCATATATCCAAAAGTCCTCAAATGGAAGGGGTGATAACGAACTCCCAAAAGCTAAACATCTGAAATCTCCAAAAGCTCCTAAGGTATCTCCAAGAAAGAGCTCCAAAATACTGCTACTCCAAAATACAGAAACCTGCTACTAGGCTGCCCGTGTAGAAATAATGGGCACCCAGAGTTTAGGAAAGAAAACAATAAACTCCGGATCAGTCATGAGACTGGTATGAGTAAACAAAAACAACAGTTACTTTCAAAGAACTATATTTATAAAAGAATTTTTCGTTATGCTTTTAAAAATGGGACTACCATAAGACCTTCCGCCATACACACAATGCAAACGCAGAATTGGAGGAGATTTCTTCTTATGATAGTCAAATATGCTTGATACGAGAAAAAGAATTCTTTGATATTATTACTAGTGCGTAGTGAAGAAAACATTTCGAAAGTAGAATATTAATCTTAGCCAACATAGACATTTCGAACTATGCCTACTATAGCTACCATGTTTTATGGCAGGTTACCGTCACGCTGCATGGCAGGTTTTACAACTAAAACCGTACAGGGTTTCGTATTGGGAATTGGATTTCCAACAATGGTCAGGCTAAGGAACTTCCTAGGCCACATGGGTACGCCTCTGGATGGATGACCCGAGAACCTAACCGGATCTCTGCCAACACAAGGCCGAGTTACCCCTAAATGGGTAACTACTGACACGAGTATGTCATTTCCCGGTTGTAACCAACCTTTAACCGGGGCCCCAGCAACAAATCACAAAGTAATACATATATATATCTGCGATATCAACATAAGTTAAGTATCTGGGATCCATACCATGACACCATTTCTATCCAGAAGGAAATGCACATACCCTAAGGGGTGCTACCCCCAATAACCATGCCGCATCTTTCCTGTTTCGACCATTCCGGGGTGTGAGGTTCGACGAAGTCTCGTCCATAAAGCTACGCTTTTCACAAAGCCATAATTCGATCAACAAATGATCAGCTACACTCAGCATGCCACATTACCAAATTGGGAATATATCGCTGATAACCTTCAACTACATAACCTTTAAGGGTGTTAAGCTAAGAGAATAAATTCTCCGCCACCAATGGAAATATATTTGAAAGAAATCTGCTTTATATCTCAATTTGTAATATCAGACACACAATCCATACAAGTCTGTTTTGGGTTCGAATAGAACCGAAGGCACTTCCAAAGAAGTCCTTGCAATCCGGATATCCACAATCCTAATCGGATTCCCCATCACATATGGAGAACTCTATACCGGAGCAACTCGGTGCAGAGTCAATCGACAGGTCATCCTATCGCTCTCGTAAATACCCGATCTTCAACACCGGTCTTCAAATGCTATCCATAACGTCGAATCACATATTCGAAATGGGTTGTACGATGCAAAGGTCCTTTCCCGGCTAATTCGAATAGTGAGCGTCAATTTTAAAAACATGTGGATATGTCGTTTACAAAAATTCACAGGTTCGATGTGGGTTTCGGATAACAAACTGAAATCCGATTCCCTGTCGCATCGAAGTTTAAATGCCGTTTTACGGGCAAACAGGGGTTTCGCATCAATACAGAACAAATCGCAATCACAGTGCAGTATATGGCAATTTACATCACATAGCATCATAAACAGAACAGAAATATCACTATAGTGCACAACAATAGTTAATTTATTTTCAAATGGGGTTTAAATAAATTTACCACAATTTTTTTTTAAATCAATGATAAGAATTTGGATAAAAGTAAATTAAACCTTGTTTAACTCAATTTATTGTTTCAAAATTAGTTATTTTAATTAACCGCTAATTTTTTATTTGTCGACTTTAATATATCTGAATAACCAATTCTTAATTTACAATTTAATTTGAACACTTAATTGTTTATCAATCAATTTTAATTTAAAATTGTTTATCATTCTTAATTTTAAAATCATTTATTAGTACAAATTAATTACCTTAATTATCATTTGAAAATCTGTTTTACACTTTAGAAATCAATTTATTGTTACATTGAAAATTTTAATGTAAATTAGATTTATTTGATTAACTTAATTTATTACTTAATCCATTAGTTAATATTTCTTACTTTAAGTTTTTTTTCAATTAGTTAACTCTTAATTATGAATTAACTTTAATTTATGTTTTTAAAAAAATTTCTTAATTACAAAACTATTAACCATTCAATTATAAATAAAATTCTTAATTACTAATTTATTTGATCTTAAATTTCAAATCTTAAATTACTTTACAGACTCTCAATCATCTTGCTATTTATGTAAATCAAAGCTTGCATCTTGCATTTAAACAAAACTGTTTTTATTAAAATGTTAGCTTTTCAGCATTAAATTAAAACCCCAATAAAACACGCTTTCCACTCGAGCCAAAACTCGAGTCCTCCTCGTCTTCTTCCCTTAGTTCCTGTGCAACTTCTTCTTCCTTCTTGTTTTTTTTCTTTCAATAAGTTTTAATTTTAAACTAAGTAAAATAGCATCAGGAAAAACTCGCTCGAACACGAATACAAACCCGAAGTAACTCCCTTTCCTCGCATCTCATCTCGTGTTGACCATTTACAACACCCTGACACCAAAGTGATGGCGCGCACGTACACATCATCGCAACGACGCTCTGGCGAACCTCGCCCCCTCCGGCATGTCACGAATCATCTCTAAGCTCGATTGCAATATTCAACTTGAAGTCTAAAATTTCAGATCTAAATTTCGTCTCTCGATCGAAAAACCTGAACCAAAACTCCAACCAAAACCTCCTCGCGATCACGTCACCAACCACCAGAAAAATCCATGCTTTCGGCCATAGCACGTCTTCACCCCAAGTCATCATCCCCTAGAACCACGCGAAGATCGACGCCTCCGAGGTGATGAAATCACCTCGTTTCTTTTTCCACTGCAAACATTGAGCTTGAACCCTAACTTCGATTCGATTCATCAATCTACATAATGAATTTTTTTTTTGATAATTTTCTCGAGATCCCTGGTGCCCAAGCTTGCTTCAAACAAATTTTCATCAATTTACATTCAATCGACCATTGGCAAAAGGGAAAAGAACAAAATTTGTTCAACTGTGAATTGCTCTCGAAACACTTAAATAAAAACCACCATATTGATTTTAAAAATCATCTCTTTGTGTGTTTGTTCAGGTTGTATAATCAGAACAACAATTCAAGACAGTTGAATTTATCATAAATTTTTGTTTTTACTGTGAAATTTTAGTTACAGGGTTAACTCTTCATAATCAAACTTAATAAAAATCCTAGGCTATGATTCTAGTTGAAACAAACTTGTTTTGTTTAAGAATCCTAAGCTAAAAATGTTCGTATGGAAATGTTTTGATTTTCTTTTTTCTACTTCACTCTGTTTTGAAACCAAAAACAGGAAGAACAGGTATCACAAACATATGCAGAGTTATTTTTTAAAACATACTTAGCCAAGCAACTTGATCACAAATCTAATACACATATTTTTAATATCCAAGCAGTAAGTTTACTCACCTGAATATATTGATGAACAAAGACTCTGGTTTTAAAACTTCAGTTTGAATCTCCTCTCCGTTTTGTTCTTTTTCTTCAACAAATTTGTTTTAAATCTTGCAATATAAAGTGAGGTTTGCTTTTTATGTTCTGTTCTTTGCTAAGAGTTTTTGAAAGAATGAACTGAGACAAATCTCATGTATATAAAGAAGTGGGCAGGTTTAAGTGAAGTACTGAAATTAAATTTTGTACAGTTTCTTTATACTGTATTTGTATTTTGTGAATATTTCAATTAACTGGTTGAAGTTTGAAAGCATTTAATGAAAGTATGTATGTAATGCTTTCATGTATTTACAGCATGCCGTGCTCATGCTTTGATTTAGGCTGGTAAGATCTTGCACATGCAGAGGAGTACATAGCATTAAATGAAAGTATGTTTTGATCATGCTGTTTGATCTTTTGATAAGTGTTGTTTTTGTTTTTCGTTTTTTTTTTGTTTAAATACTTACTTGTATACTTGCAGCAATGCTACTTTATTTTTTTTTTGTAAGTACAAAGTTTATTTTTTTTGTTCTACACTCCTACACACTTATATTTAAATGTTCCTCCCTTTTGTATTCTTGTTTATTTTGCCAAATGTTAGATTATAATTATGTGACTTAAATTTTATAATTTTATCATAACTTACTTTAACAATTTTATTTCTATTAAAAGCTCAACTATCAATATTTAAATTTACAACCCATATTTCATTTAATGGTTTTAAAACAATTTCTTATTTTACTTTGTTAAAAAGAAAAGTTGTTTTTAGTTATTAACATTTAATAACTATGTGATTTTATTACAATATTTTATTTCTTTTGAAATTCTCTAATTAAATTTAAAAGTTCTAATTAAATTTAACAAAATTCCGGGATGTTAAACTAAAAGAAGGGCCGGTCGTCTTCAAGCCCTCACATAAGTCGCACATGCTCTTCACAGTAGCTACCATCTTGTTCAGAGCCTGTGCACACGAAGCTGGGATTAGCCCTAGTGCCTCCAAGTAAATCGGATCTGCATGGGAACACTGCGTTCACTATGTCCAAACATGGCATTGTGTTTGTATGGGTTACCATTAGAAATGCATGTATGGGTGTCAGTAGTAGGTATATTAACTTTGCCATTATTTGTTTATTTTTATTTTAGTTTATTGTTGGGTTTGTATGTTTTTGGAATTGTTGGTAGGGGTTATTTGAAGTTTCCTTTGTGATGAAATTTGGTGATTATACATATTTAAATTTAATGAATGAATGAATTTGGTGGTATAGGAGAACCAAATATGATTTGTGAGTTCATAAATTTAGGTTTGCAGCGAATGCAATAATGGTTGTCTGTTAACATCATCTCATCATTCCAACCACACGTATATTTCAAAAAATTTAAGCGTTCAACCGATTGAAATTGGTTTGTGAAGTAAGTCTTGCCTGTTTTAGCTCTCCACTGTATGGTTTGAGCAGCTATAACTATGTAAGCTGAGCTAATTTGCTTATTTTATTTTACTCTTTCACAGATAGACCCAAAGTGAATTATTCACATCCTGTCTCATTTTCTTTACATTCACAAAGAAATTCTTCTTTTTGAAAATCAGAAAAATTAAGCATAAATACTCCACTCCTTTAAAAGAATAATAGTATACCTAGTGGTGGGCGATGCTATCACAATACTAAGTTTTATAAAATTAAATAAGTTGAGTTAACTAAGTTTTATAAAAATTAACTAAGCTAAGTTAACTAAGTTTTGTAAATTTTAACTCAAATTAAAAAAACTAATCAAGTTTTATAAAACTTAACAAAATTTTGTAAAAATTAAACTAAGTTAGCAAAGTTTTGTAAAATTAACCAACTTTTATAAAGGTTAACCAAATGTTATAAAAATGTACCGAGGTAACTAAATTTACAAGAATTAACTAAGCTAATTAAGTTTTATACAGCATGGTTAAGTTTTATTTTAAAAAATCAAGTTTTATAGAAATTAACTAAGTTAAGAAAATTAACAAAATTTTATAACAATTTAATTATGTTAAATAAATTTTATAAAAATTAATTAAATTTATAGAATTTAACAAAGTCAACTATATTTTATAGAAATTAACTAGTTTTATCGATTAATATAATTTATATACAAATTAATATGTAACAAATTAAATAGTTTATGTGAAAGTATAACAAATTAACTATGTTTGAATATTTTGAAATTTTAATTGAGGTCTAAAAATTCAAATCATTTAAAATTTATATTTTTGAAATAAAATATATTTGCTAGTTATGAAATACTTTTGAGGCATAAACAATTACTTTTATTGTTTCAAATCTTAAAGGCGGTATTTTTGCTATCAAAAATTATTTTGGCTAAAAAATAAATTTGGGGAAAATATTGTATTGGCTTCGAAAAATTGTTGGTAGAATGACTAAAAAACATAGAGTTGAGAAATATTGAAGCATATACAAATATACCTTCATCGAATTTATCTATATCACAATAGGAAAAAGTGAACGGTGCCAATCAAGTTCAAAAAATTATATTGATAGGCTTCTAAGTCTATTTTAGTGTTAATGTTGTATGATTGACGATTGTTGTTCACTATCTATGCACTAAAAGTGCACCAATAAAGTGAGAAGAAAACAAATATTGGTTTGCATTAACTGATTTTTTTTCATGATTTCATAAGCCAATTTTGAACACACCTCCTCAAAGTTTAGATTCATTAGCTACATTGATAAAAAGAAATTTTACACATTTTAGCTCATATTTAAAACGAAACACATATTTAAGATAACTCCAAAATCACCTTAAAAGGAGACATTTCGTATTGGAGTTATTTCAAACACCTCACTTTTTACCATGCAGGCAAAAGGTTATTATTATTTTTGAATAGTTGTCAAAATGGTTCAGATATAATTTTTTTAAAAGTGGTCCGAATGAGTAAAAACTGTTAAAACCTCCAATTTGTGTTTCAATGATAACAACTATACAATCATATACATATATTGACTTTATAAAAATTGGAGCTATATGCTATAAGAAGACACCATGCTCGAAGATATTGAGACTCAAAGAGAAATGAAGATTCATTGACCAACTAAGGTTTTTTTACTGTAAAAGAGCCCTATGTAAAATATTGATAAGGTCTCCTTGAGTATATATACATACACGATCACACACAATTTCTTATACATCAAAATTAAGGTGAAAACTGTTTTTACACCTCATAGATGTCTGAGATAAAACTACGGATGTCTGTGACAATTCTTGGGTTAAAATTCAAACAAGTCATAGATGTCTGAGGATTTTTCACCAACGTCTGTCATGGGCAAAAACTATCCATTCTGAAAAGACACCTCTGTTTTGAAACAAAAGAAAACCACCTTTCAACGAAAGGTTCCAGCCATTAAAATGAATAGGCTTTCTCAAATAGTAACATCTCTTCATCTGCACCTTTTTGAATCTATAAATACCACTTCGATTGAGATGTAAAGGTCATCTAACTTGAATTAATCTATTCTTTACTCTCTTGATTTCTAAACACTCTCTTGCATATACATTGTTCACATACTCTCAATCTATTATAACGAAAATAGAATTTTGGTATTATCACTTCCTACAATCAAAGCATTCATATTCATACTCAAAAGAAAATCATAGGAAGATTTGTACTATGAGTCGAAAGATGTGTTATTCGGAACACAAGATTGTCAGAGATACTTTTGTATTAGTTTATTCCTCCGGACGAAATGAGGGTAATTTGTTTAAAGGAAATACCAAAGGAGGGCTTCAAGACTGGACGTAGGACGGGAGGTCCAAACCAGTATAAAAACTCTAGTTTGCATGCTTTTTATACTTTACTATTTATTGTCTACTATTGCATTAACTTATACACTTGTATAATATATACAAGTTAGATAATATATGATCCACAAGACTTTGAAAAACTTCCATAATAAAATGAGTTTGTTGAAAATTAACAACAAATATAGATCCCTCCCAAACAATCTATAAATATAGATTCTTTTTGGCCGCATCAACCTTAATATGCAACTTCACTCGCAAAGTGAGCTATGTGAAAGAGAAGTACACTTTGAAAGTTCACCAGCTAAAAAATTTGAAAAAGAAATACATTGGTTCATATTGACAGTGACTAACGCACTAAAGCTTGTTTAAAACAGTCCTATATTAATGAATAGTTTAAAAGGGATTAATATTTGTTATTAGTCTTCAAAATCGCTTAAATTGCTAATTGTATCATAATAAAAGTGAAGCATAACACAGTTACCATATCAATAGATAGCAATTTTAGAGGAAAAAATACAACTGCAATACAAATCAATCAAGTAGGTGTCAAGGAGGGGCCATTATCAAGCCTGAGACTATCAAGAATATTGGAGCCAACTTTATTTTTGATCACATATGGATAAAAAGTAACAAAAATCATGGAATAGCACATTGTAAGACCTTTTACCATCTTTCCTATAGCAAGTGCTGCTAATGTAGCCTGCATGTTTACATATTTGTACAAGTCAATATGTGCAAAATCAGGGAGATATGTTAAATATTGAAGTTGCAAAACTAGTGCTTGTAACATGAAACCTATTTTACCTGGATTTAAGGTAGTATGCCATTGCCAAACAAGGAATGTGCCAATGTGCTTTGTTTTCTTAGATACATAAAATGTTGCTTACATATCCTATAACATTACAACCTATTGTAATAATAAGATTCGTTGAATCCTCGATGGTTTCAGTTTATGATGAAATAAATATTTAGGCATGACCTGCATTACTCTAACCCTGTAAATTTTCACTTACACATGTTTTATATGCCTTTGCATATTGTTTTCAGTGAACAACTTTCACTATATTGAAACTTTTTTCAAGCGTGCTTCATTATCAATCTCTAAATTGCAGGGCATTATGTCATAGCATCTGAGCATGTGAAACTCCATGATTTGATGCAATCTTTGATGACATAGACGACGAACAATCTCTGACCTAATCTAGGTCAACATATTATGGTCACATCCAATAGGTCAATTTAATTTTCAATTATGTTACACTACTTATTTGTTTGTCTTTATTCTTGCAGATCAAATCTTTGGTAGAAATTACAAAAACTGTTAACTTAAAGGATTCAAAATGTTCATTGAATGACATAGTATCCAGACATAAGTGTATATTTTCTTACTGTTTTTATAAGCGTTAAATAACATGAACTAAGTTTGTGAAAGTTAACTAAGTTTATAAAAAATAATTAAGTTTATGTACGAATATATATACTATATAAATTAGATTACATAAATTATATATTTGTAAATTATACACATATAATATAAAATTATATATGAATTAATTATATTATATTAAATTATACTATGTGTTATGTAAGAACTAATATAAATAATAATCATTATGATATCTTGGTAGCTTTCAAACCTCTGGTTAATATATGGTTAACTATATAATTCCAGCAACTTGGCATCTTTCTAAAGGAAAAATCCTTTGGTATTTGTGCTTCTTTTATCATAGGAAAACTTTATGGATTGTCGTATAATTATTATATTTCATTTGAATAAGATAGTCATATAATTGTTATATTGTAATCTGGATACCATACTGATCTCATCTTCGTCAATTTCCATTGTAGGCAAGCGTCTACAACCTGGAGGTATGTGATTATTCTTGTTTCACATTCTTTTGCAATACATGGAAAGATGTAGGAATAGAATTGCAAAAAAATTTCGTGGCATGATGACTCAATATTACTGGGAATGTCATGATCTAAACTATTTGCATTTTGATTTGACCTTGGTTGGAACTACATGCATTATGGACTGAATTTTGCAAAACATAACAAGTTCGAAACTTGCGTAGCGTGATTCGAACATATATTGACATGTGATTTGTGTTATGTTATCCCAGTGACTTTTTGTATCTAAGTACCATTTCATAAATAAAAACTTTGCAGAACATGCTTTGAACGTGATTACGTCGAACAAGAATGGATATTAAGGTCTGCTCGGAGGGTTGCAGCTTGATAGGGAGGTTAAGGCCTTGGTTAACTAGTTCTTGGAGATTCTCAAAGGCCGGTTAGGGATAAGTTTTCTAGACTGTCCTAGATGACTACAATTTGGAATTTCAAGAGGGTTTCTGAAATACTGGATTTTTTAGAAGGGAGAATGCCAAGCATATGACTTGGCTACGTACGTCGGTGAAGGTTTGGCGGGTTATGGGGTTGAGATTGAATTTCAAACTTGAAGCTATTGCTAAGATTGCAGGTATGTGTCTTATTACCAATATTTTTTTTTTCCTTTTTTACTTGAGTTTGCACTTCACCAAAACCAAGTTTTTGATTTAGCTTCTTATGCGTGTAGTAAGCAATAGTTTGTTTAATATTATTTTAAAGCATTTTCCAAAATTAAAAGATTGAAAAAACCGTGTATCTAATACAACTATTATACATTTAATACCGTTAAATAAAGGTCCTTTTGGCAAGACATGGTTAATTTTCCAACTGATTTATGGAAAAACGTGTTTTTGATCGTAATGGACCAAAACTCCCTGTCTTTCAAATACATGGACACACAGTGACATTATACTTAATTATGTTTAATAAAATTTTAAGATAAGCTCGGTATAAAAACATATGGAAGAATAGGTTGGCATTAAAATTATAGTAAAAATAGGATTTGTTTTCATGTGTCAAAATTTGTACATGCACACTTTAAAAATGTGCATGTACAAAATGAAAATGCATAGTTAATAACAATTAAACACATTTATAAGATTTAACTAAGTTTTATAAATTTTAATCAAATTTAAATATTGAAATTTATAACACATTTGTGTGGATGATATTCTGTCTACATAACATGGAAATCATGTCAGTTCCCTTGGCACATGAATAACAATGATATTAGTGCCACTTTGGTCTATATGACTGTCATTTGCATGAAGATCTGGCTTGAAATTTGTTTTTGCTATAATATAAATTGGGTTGAACTTAACTACCATATGCTTCTTACAAATTCATTTTTGCACTTCAGAATAATTTTTTCCCTTCTAGCTAATTGTAGTCTTCATCATTTCTCAAAAAGTTAAAAGCTTATGTTTTTTGCATGTATATCTGGTGACCTATTAGTTTCTGCGATAATATAAACTGGGTTGAACTCAATTACAACATGCATGTTGTTCTTTCATGTATTCTAATTTTATATATTACTACTTTTAAAGATATTATATTCTAATTCGGTTAATGCTATCAAAGTTATTTTACAGGAATAAATTCTTGCTATGATAATTATTTACAGGGTTTTCATGTGTTGTAATGTACTCTACTAGGAAGGTTTAGCTCATTAGTATAAACGCTATAAATAGTATTAATTACATCCAGAAAACGTTGTTAGAAAATATTTTTTACAGCGTTTGATCTAATGATGTGGTGTATTTTTGATCTATAAAGGCATGTCGTTATATAGCGTAGTTAAAAATGCTGTTAAAAGCTTTTATAGCCTTTTGAAACGCTATTAAATGTCTAGTTTGTTGTAGTGAAAAAAATGAACTAAACGTTTCATTCATTGATTTGCAAATTCATTTCAATTCATTTCCACAACCCCATTAATACATCGTTTAGATAAAATATAATAATTACATGTGATTCCAAGAGCAACATATACAGACGCCCCCATGGATGATTAGAGTTTTAACTACATAAATGGTTATGATACCGTCATTACATACGTTCAACCAAAATAAAAAATAGTTTAACTACTGCCCAGAAAAAATATAATCTTCTATATAGTAGATTGCCTCATGCACATCTCCGGAAGCTTGTTCGACTAAACCTTAAATACCATTCATTCAATTCCAAATTGAGCACCAGATAATTTAAGGGGAAATCAAAAACTCGAGTCGGACAAAAAGTCTGGTGTGAATATCATTATATCATCTCAAACCAAAATATAAGTAATTGGTGAGACCACGCTGTTGAGCGGAATGAGTTTCCCCTCACTAGCACCCTATCAAACAATATGCAATCCACAACGTATCCTGAATCGAAAATGATTAGCATATAATCATCAGATATAAATGATGGGCAAAATCAATAGTCTGTCATTCACTAAGGTCAAAGGGTTACACAATATCATATTCACACAATACCAAAACGGTCCATGGCATGGTTTTCTCAGAGTCATTCTGAACCTATATTAGTTTTCTTAGACCAATAAAACCTATCGACTGAATCAGTCGAGATTTGCTAAATAATTCAATGGTCTTCTAATACGGTCAGAAGAAATATCAATGGTCCCCTAAGATCAGTGGAAGAATATAACAATGGTCTCCTAAAAATGGTTGGAGAAAAGAATAACAGTCTTCTAAATATGGTAGGAGAAAATATAACCGAGCTACTGACTAGGACAAGTTTTTTCAGAAAACTCAACAGTTTTCTAATACGGTCAGAAGAAATATCAGTTATCTCCTAAATAAGCAGGAGAAAATAATAGATGTCTCATATATATTGTAGGAGAAATGTGAGTTACAAGCTACGTGTCCTTCAGATGCGTAATCTTCAAAATTTAGCCTAAATCGGCAAGACCCTACGCATTGGAATCCATTGACTTGACCAACCGAGAACTGAAAGGTTGGAACATAGGGAGCGACCCTACACCGGTCTCCACCCTTAACTTTTAAATTTTAGTCTTAAATCTGGTTTTAAAAAGACCAACAAGTCATGTCTTTTGATCAGTTCGGACATCCTAACACAATTATGATCTTCATGATTTCTGGATGCAATTTTACACACCCAGGATTTTAAATCTGGTCATACTCGCTATTAGAATAATCCCGAATGGTCATTGGTTTTCAAACCCTTAAGGTCAAAAAGCTGAGTGATATCGTATATAATATATATTAGAGAGCATGTCAACAATTCAATATTTGCAATAATAACGGCATGCAATACATCATCAATCGGTTAAATATATATTCAATATGATAGTCAATTTATGCACAAATTATTTTTCAAAGGTAATAACTTCCTTATTTAAAAAACTCTTTCAAAAATGGACTAACAGTTTTTTCATTTCTTTTGAAATCTCAAAAAAATTACTTACCATAACTATCTTTTTGTTTAAGTAAAATTAACCACAAAATAGAATCAAAAATCTTTCAAGCCTTATAAAATAGTTACCTTAAACTTTTTTAATATCGTAAATTATCATGACTTAAAAGTTCACTTATTTTAACGCGTTAAAACATACACCGTGGCATATTAAAATTTTATTTATTTTTAACGCGTTAAAATACAGTTCATCACGTCTTCAAAATTTCACTATCGTTTTCTATTAAAAATAAAGGTTATCGTGCGGTTTTAGCCAACAGGCTTTGCACGTTAACAATTCAATTGTCATCCCATATAAATAGAGGTCGTTACGTGGAAACCGCACTTAGTCATAGCGAAAGTAAACAAAGGCTGTCGCTAGGAAAAATAGCTTCCTCCTACGATCATTTTATGCCTTCGCCCTTTTAAATATATTTCGCACGCGCACATATATAGTCTTCACGGTGTATGGTGCTGACACGTATCCCGTTTTATTTTCCTTTTGTTCTATGCTGTAATATATTTCTTACTTTTGCTTGCTTCTTTCATACATAAACTCGGATATTTAAGCATGCATATATCAACACTCACATATATAGACAAGTTCGTGTTGTTTCTTACTTTCGCATATTATATTTGTTTCATTGTTGGTGAGCTGTCGCCTGCAAAAAATTATATAATTCAAGTGCATGTTATATGGACTTCGCATGTTATTTTTGCCGACAGCTTTTGTCTTCGTGTGATGTTGTGCCTTTGTGAGCCATGAACACGTGTTAACAATACAATTTGATTTGCTTGTGAGCAGTACATATCACCGATTCTGTTCCTACCGTCAGTTTGTGTTCCCGTTCTATCACCGGTTACGTTTGTCAACAATTACTTTTCCATTACCAATTACGTTTGTATTAATAATTACGTTTCCATTACCAATTACGTATGTAACGTATCTATCACCAATTACGTTTCTTTCACCCATTATGTTCCTATCACAATATTGTTCTTGTCTCCAAGTTCCTATCTTCCGCTATAATTTACTTCGCCCCCAAGAGTTAAACGACAATCTGGTAAATAAATTAAACTGATTTATTACCTACTCAAGTAACTACTTTATAACTAACACTATTTTGGTGTTGAATTCCTATTGCCTAATTCTTTTAACATTTCAGTACCTTTTTAGAAATTGTTTACTCGCATAATTTACTCAATTAATTAATTTTTTCATAATTAATAATCAGATCTAACAACAATCGTCACTGATTTCCTTGTTCCAATTCTTCCTTGAATTCATAAATTTAACAACAAAATCTACATTTCATTAAGTTGGATTGTTGATCGACGATGGGGTCTTGACCGTACCGTGGTGGCCGACGATGATGATTCGGATGATCTTGATGTGAGGTTGGTCAAGGAAAATCCTAAGTCTTCCTAAAGTTATACTCGGGTTGTACACAAGGAGTGCTCGCCTAGCCTTAATTCCAAACCCTTGCACTCCAAGATTCCTTGGCTAACCCATACCAACATTTAGTCGATTACATATCACCGTTCAAACACTGATTGGATGGTTCTGGTAACGACCGTCCTACATCTACGATGCATAACGGTTGTCAAATGAAAGAAAGAACTAAAGAAGAGGAAATATAAGAGAAGAGAATGGAAAAGTAGAAAAATGAAACATCAAATAATCACATAACTTGCCGTATATCTCACCTTGCATCAGACAAAATATATAGTCAACGCATATATAAATAGTCGAGAATGTAATAACAATGTGAATTAATCATCAGAGTATAAGATCCACATAGTTATACGACACGGTAACAGAGTTTATACAACTGATACATAAACTGAACTGATAACTGTCCTAATAATAGCGAGTCAAACACTGTCAAGGCTCCATGGTGTCATACAGCGGAATGTACAACAATAAAACCAAGTATAATTATGAGTAAATATCACCTCCTGCTAGTCCATATGCAGAACTCCATAAGTCATCCACACCTACTCTCTAGTCCACTCACTTAAAAGTACCTAAGATGATAAGAAGTAAAGCATAAAACCTTTAGTCATCTGCTGTGAGCGATAAACAATATCGAAATATAATAAAAGTCGATATAATATTCGGAACAGAAGGTACACGAATCATACCTGACATGTCAATGCAACCAAGGAGTCGGTACATAACATTGATAATATGCTACTGTACAACATCATAAGGGATACTCCATACTCGGAAAACTGTCAAGGTGCCTAGGTAACTCCATCCACCATACATACTCCATTTTAAGTAAACTGTCCGAGGTGTCAAAGTATCTTCATCCACATTACCTACTCCATACTAGGTAAACTATTTGTGGTGTCTACGTATCCATATGCACAATGTCTACCTCATGTGACATCCCTAGGGTGACAGGAGGTTAGTGAAGCAAGCATAACAAACATAGCATCGATCAAACTATACTAACTGTCACTCAGTGTGCTCTATCTATATGATAGCTTGTATGGCCCCCATGCCAAAAACTAGTGGAAATCGTGGTTCTCTGTCATACTCTCTTACCTCGCAGCCCAAAGCTGGATACGTGTCTCGTTGCCTAAATCCTCGTTACCAATCCATGGGGATCCCCAGTATACAATGCCCCTACTTCGAGTACGTCAGAAAACACTCCGAGTCATCAACGATCCCTTAGCATATGCACATCCATCTGAGTCCTACCAGCTCAATAAAATTTCCACTATCTGGAACCCACACATTCGTCCACTCCACTACTCCCACCACGAGCCTCTTTGGTAGCTACTCCCTACTCAAGTCACAAACAGAAGATACGAAGCATCTAATCTTCGGTACCTGTTACCTCCATGAGTCACAAACTAAAGATACAAGGCTTTTCATCATGATGTACATTGCCATCCCCCATAATACGAACGAGTCAACAACTCCAACATGATCTATGGAGTCCTGAAACTTTCAACCACGGAACCTACTCCATACACTGTCGAGCCATAATATGAAGTACCAACTCTCACGACGAAGTGCCACATCATTGCCTCACCATCTAAATCGCTCGTTGTAGAGCAACAGCATCAAGACTGTAAGTTGGTCGCACGAACAAACAATCAAATCCCGCCCCACGAAATCCTTCAAAGTCCAAGCCAATGTCGGTAAAATCGCCAATCAATAATAGTGATGGACATTGACCACTCTACGATAGTCAATACCAACCACTTTAGTCGTATACTTAACCAAAATGAATAAGTACAAATCAAATAGAAACGCCAAGCATCCATCCTGAACTTTGTAGCCTCGTCTTTCACCTTCAGATCCGTCAGTATGTAGCACGTATCCTAACCCTCCTCTACAACTTATCTCATTTGTTGGAATTTCGCGTGTACGAAATCCCAACATACAAGATATTATCTAACACTCGATCGCCGCTAAATCATCGTTTTTAACAAAAAAAACCAAACAAGCCAAATAACCAAACAAGCAACCATCAACCAACAACTATACATACACCCAAAACAATATACATACAAATGTATAATACATCCATACCACCAATGGGGAAATCATATCAAAAATAGCAGAAGTCTAATAATTCACTAAATACGACACGTCTATGGAAAATATATGATATTCAATGTAAATCATTTTAAAATGCTTTTATTTTCTTTTATAAAAATCTAATAGGTGTATAAGTATAAGATAATCACATTTTAAAACCAAAAATCATTCCAGAATGTCGATCTATACTGTACAACCAATCAAAATATGGTGAGAGACAATATCACCCACCTCTATAAAACATGTCTGAACTAATGCCAAAGCGTACATCTCCCCATCACGAGGGTAACGTAGGAAACCGCATCCAAAACAGACCTCGTATGCAAAAGATATGGATCAAATACGATTCAAGATTAATTAACTAAGAAATTCACTAATTAAATAACCAATTGCCTCACTTAACACTAATCCGCTCTCCTAATTCTTCTTCTTCTTGGATGTGCATAGCGACATCAGACCCACTCAAGCGTGCACAAAATTTGTAGTGATACGAGGCTACGCTGCACGAAATCGAGTGTCGTTCACGCCATTGTGCCTCTTTTCAAATGCTCGACCCGTCTATGCCAAGATAACATGGCCCTACACCTCCGTGTGTGATCACATTCTCCATGATCTGACTGTGACATGGTGAAAGTCTTGCCTCCTATTCCTCCATCGTATATCCCAAAATCGACGCCATTTACACCCATCGCACAAGAATCACAATGCCACTTTCGGATCCTCATATCGTCGCATAAATCCTTGGAAAAATAAAACACTAGATCCGCGTTTAAGAAGGTCGATGTCGTCAATGACGATCGATCAAAATTATGCCATGGCCATCGTGTAGCTCTCATATATACGAGCTCATCGGATCTGGTTTCGCGACTTATCGTTGAGCGGATTGGTCGAATTTATTTTTTGAATGGATTTGTGAAGAGCAGCCATGGATTTTGTGGTGAAACAGTGATTGGAAAAATGAAATTAGAGGGAAAATAGGATTTAAGTGATATTTATAATATTTTACTCCATTTATTTATTTTCTCAAATAAACGATCGTACTTTTGAGTTTGTACGATCACACGACGCATCTAATCACCACGAAACTCATTTGCATACATCACCTCATTTTTCCGGATCCAATGGTATAAATCTCATCGTTATCTGAGATTGCACCCCAGGATGCTAATCGTAGCGATAACCGGAATGCTCCAATTTCAGTTTCATGCATTTTGAGATCATTTCGGCCATCGGATCATCTGATATCTCCAAATATAGCGATCCTTATACGCATTTCAATTTGTAATGTCAATCCAAACTCAATGAAAGTGGTCTCTCGAGTCCTGATCCGATTTATGCAAAAAATTATACTTTTGGGCCTTTATTTAATTAACGATTAGTCATTACATTCTTCCATCCTTAAAAAGATTTCATCCTTGAAATCATAAAACAAAGAGAACATCTCCTAACTTATAGGCCCTCAAAAGCTTTCAGATTCCAAAAAATTCGACAGCACCTTCTTTGCACGGTTAGGTCCAAGAAAAATCTCAATACAACAAAGGTATATGTACATCATATATTTAAATATACTAGATCATATATAGAAATTATTTCCAATAATATGCTATATCAAACCATAATTATCCCATATGCCTAACAATCATATAAGCATAGGCTATCATATTAAACGCTAACAATCAACATCAACATGCATACATAAGATCAAACATCAAAAAGTAACATTCATGCCTATCCTAGCATGCGAAATACTAAACTACCTTGTATAAAACATCGAATATGATATCCAATACGAAAGTTGACACACAAATGAAATCTCACCATCTGAAGACCTCTGGACAGGCAGTCTTCATGCTCTTCTCAGTATCCCATATAAAAACCGCCTTCGCTTTCGCTCTATGGAACCTCTACTACTCCACTGTCCTCCTCCTAACCTGTTCGTATCACATCTATCAATATGAATAGGTCTATGAGGTCTCGAAGTGTCTAGTTCAGTCTCAATATCATACAATCTATTCGGTGCTAAATATCCAAACGCCTCTTGTAAGTTCTTCCAAAATCCACTATCGAACAATGGGTTTCGGCCACTTACAATGATCTTGGCACACAATGGAATCATACTATCCGTCCCAAATATAACTCGACAAATACGGCTTCGTTATATTGGACTTAAGGAATACAAATCTAGCATTCTTCATCAACCAATCGACTGTGACTGAAATGCTATCATACCATCCTCAATCCTCGACAATGCAGCCTAGAGATATTTGTTCTGACCAGTCAAGAATAAACAATCTCTCATCCATACGGAACCAACTGTCTCAATCAGGTTCGCACTACATCACCTCTATAGACACTACTCATTCTTCTAATTTATCCATGATCTTTACTAGTCTAGCCTCATACCTCTAACTACGACTGATCCGCTAAATTATAGAAGGTCTAAAAATCAAACTAGCCATCACCTTTGGCCCTAGCTCATCGAGTTCTGAAGTCTTAACCAGTGATAAGCTCGAGCATTGTCCACTCTAGGAATACTGCTTCCAAACTGGTATCTCTTCCACTTGAAGCATCAACAACTATATTTCCCTTATGAACGCACAGGAAATATCAAAGTCATATGAGGCTAAAAACTCTAACCAACGCTTTTGGCGAAGGTCAAGATCCTTTTTAAAGAAGAGATACACTAATGATGCGGAATAACTGAACAGATGAAACTCCTCTCCTAATATAAAATGCCTCCAACTCTCCAAAACGAACTCTATCGCCATCAATTTCGAATCAAAAGTTGGATACTTCCTGTCGTCGGTTTCAGTTGTCGACTAATATATGACAACCTTACCTTTCAGTATCAATATCGCACCCAGTTTAGTACCACAAGCATATGTATACTATCATCTCCTCATTCCTGTTCGGAATGAGTAACATTGGTGCACTCATCAACCTCTCGCTAATACTCACTAACGCGTGTCTGCACCGCGTGTCTCGTACTAAAGTCTTATCCTCAATCATTAAACCGTGGTGCCACCTTTAGTCTATTCAAATCCTGGACTTCCATAACTACAAGATCTGCAACGATGTCCTACTCTGAAACAGCATGACCCAAGCACCACACACCCCTCCTTCAGAAGTGATACTACTAAATCTCATGTACAATCATTGTCTTCTCAACACCTTTACTACAATCATCAATCATGCCTTGTGCTCTTCTTTCACCCATGAGTAAACGAAAGTATCATGAATGAACATAAGCACAACCCACTCAAGTGACCTCTCGAAACAGAGTCCATGAGATCAACAAGGCATGTCGACACATTGGTTAGTTCGAACCGCATAACCAAACAATCAAAAATGAAAGTAGAATATAAAATGCTATAATCGGCACTCTCTCTATATACTCTCAGTTGGTGAAAACTCATTGCAAGGTCTTACTAAGAGAACATCCTTATGCTACTGAGCTAATCGAATAAGCTATCAACAAACGGGAGTAGAAATTTATTCATCGCCTCATTCACTTCATGACAACCAAAAAACAACCTCAAAGAGCCATCTGCCCTAGTGGCACACACTATAGGTGCATCCTACCTAAATATGCTCCTATAAATGAACCATCTCCTCAATAGGTTATATGCTTGCAACTTTACTTTCCCATGCTCTTTGGGAATCATATGCCTTAAAGGCATAATTACTGGTTTACCTCCTCTCACCAGATCAATACGTAATTATACCCTTATATGGTGGTAATCCGGTCACCTCATCAAATATGTCCAGACACTCTCTAGCCATAGGCACAAATGACAGCTCATTATATGGAATATCGAGGGAATATAGAAAGCTAACCATAACTCCATCCTCTATAGGTAACTAATGACTATTGTTCGCTCTTCCATAACCCCAACCGTCATCAACAGCCTCTCACTACCCACCACTATTCCATACCCCCTTCGGCCAATCCATTCCTAAATATAACATCAAACCCAATCATAACCCAAAACAAACCAAAGCAAACAAACAAACATCCCCGACTCAATAAAAGAAGGTCTCGACAAATCATGTATAGACTGGTTAAGCCGTTAACTAGGTCCGTCATAGTTAAAGGTCGACTGACTGTCTCGAGTCCCAGTCCCAATCTATCTATCAAATCACTATATATGAAGGAATATGAAACCTCGATGTCAGAATAAACACGTATGAAAATTCTATAAGTGGAAATCATACCTCAAACGGTAACTCCTTTTCGTCGATGGAGCACTCGATGAAATTGGAACGGCAATCAATAAATATGCTTCCATGGTTTATCCCTACTCAGCTGGTTCAGGCCAACCCTTCAGCGCTGGGTACAGGCTCTCACATCATAAAGCCTTTTCGATAAACTTCTCAAAGCTCTAGACAATATGACCAATAAATTTCTGCCCATATGATCACTCAACCCAATGATAAATTCTTCGTTCTTTTTGTATGGGGTATCAACATAAAATATATTGTACTTTGATAGTGCATCGAATTCGGCTACATACTCTAACATAGACATATCACCTTACTTCAAATCGGTGAGCTCCTTAACCAAGATCGACTTCGAAAAAGTCGAGATAAATCTTCATAGAAGTGAACTATGAACTGATCCCAAGCATACACTAGCTCATAATTCATCCCTGGAGTCATCTAGAGGTTAACTTCTAACTCATTGCATCATGTAACTCCCAGTCACCGAAGATCCTCTAGTAATTATCCATCCTATATTGCCTTTCAGTATCCTACTACGTTCCAAGGAACGGTCTGCCTACTAGACTACCATAGTCTTTATATAGCTTGACAAAGTTGATTCTAGCCTTTTTCACTTGAGCACCATAACCATTTAAAGCAACCTGGGTTTTCGGAAAATTATTTGCAACATCTCTATGAACATATCCTATCAATCGGGATTAATGACCCCGATCCTTCCCACACCTCAACTCAAAAGATAAAGTCAATAGTAGTATTTCTTGTATGCTAGATCATTCCTTCTCTATAATAAGGATAATCAGTCTTTCACAAAGAAACAGCATCAATAGTGCTCATGTGTGCAACATAACTTACTATATATACTACTATATAGTTTTGAAAACCAAAATATATAAAAATACAAACTCACTCATATACATATGCACTTTAGATCCAGTGTAAGACAATAACTCCTACCCTATTTCTACTAGATCGCGGTATCAACTTAGGTTAATCATATAATCTACGTTCTATGATATCAAATCTAACGACCGCCTTACACCTACGATGCAGAATGGTTGTCAAAGGAAAGAAAAGAAGAAATGAAGAGGAAATAAAAGAGAAGAGAATGGAAAAGAAGAAAAAGGAAATATCAAATAATTACATAACCTGTCGTATATCTTACATCGATTAGACTAAATATAATAGTCAACAGATATATAAAACAATCGAGACAGTAATAACAATGTGTACTAATCATCAGAGTATAAGATCCATAGAATATAATACACTAATAGAGTTTATACAAGTGATGCATAAACTCAACTGATAACTGTCTCTAGTAATAGTGAGTCAAACACTATCAAGGCAACATGGTGTCACACAATAAAATTTACAACAGCAAACTCATAAGTATAAGTTAACATCACCTCCTGCTAGTCCATATGCATGACTCCACAAGTCATCCACACTCGCTCTCTAGTCTACTCATTTAAGAGTACCCGAGATAATAAGAAGCAAAATATAAAACATTGTGTCAAACAATAGTCCGGTGAGCGATAAACAATCTCAAAATTACTACAAAAATTGATATAATATATGGAACAAAGGGTACACGAATTATACCAGACATGTCCCTGCAACCAAATAGTCAGCATATAACATCAATAATACGCTACTCTACAACATCATTAAAGGGGTACTCCAAACTCAGTAAACTGTCGGGGTGTCCAGGTATCTCCATTCATAATACCTCTATACTAAGTAAACTATCTGTGGTGTCTAGTTACTCCTATTCACAATACCTATCTCGTATGACATCCATAAGGTGAAAATGGCTAGTGAAGCAACCATAACAAACATAGCATCCATAAAACAATACTAATTATCATAAATGTGCTCCAGATATATGATAACTCGAATAGCCTCCATGCCAGAGACTAGTGGATATCTCAATTCTCCGTCGTACTCTTGTATCTCACAGCCCAAAGCTGGATACGTGTCTCGTAGCCTAAAGTTGGACACTAGACCCAAAGTCATGGGTCCAGTGTATACGAATCCTCGCTACTAATCCATGAGCATACCCTGTATACAATACCCCTACTTCGAGTAATCATCAACGATCCCTTAGCACCTGCACATCCATCTGAGCCCTTCCAACTCTTACAATTTTCCACTATCTAGAACCCACCACGTTCCTCCACTTAATGACTCCTACAATGAGCCTTTTCGATAACTATTCCCTACTCAAGTCGCTAACCAAAGATATGGAGCGTCTAATCTTTGGTACCTACTACTCCCACGAGTCACAAACCAAAGATACAAAGCTTTTCATCATGTTGTACATTGCGATCCCCATTATACGAACGAGCCAACACCTCCAGCATGATCTACAGAGTCCTGAGACCATCAACCTCGGAACCTACTCCATACATCATCAAGCCATAGTCTGAAGTACCAATTCTCATGATGAAGTTCCACATCATTGCCTCACTATCTAAATCGCTCGTCATAGAGCAACATCATTAAGACTCGGAGTTTGTCGCACGAACAAACCATCAAATCGCGCACAACGAAATCTCCTCAATGTCCAAGCTAAAGATCGGCCAAATCAATAATCAACAATAGTGATGGACATTGACCACTCTACGGTGGTCATTACCAACCACATTGGTCATGTACTTAACCAAAACAGATAAGTACAAACCAAATGGACATATCTGATATCCATCCTGAAGTATGAAGCCTTGACTTTCACCTTTAGATCCATCGACATATATCCTAACCATCCTTTATAACTTATCTCGTTCGTTGGACTTTCGTATGTATGAAATCCCAATACACAAGATCTTACATAACAGTTGATCACTGGTAAATCGATGTTTCAACCAAAAACAGTGAAACAAGCCAAACAACCAAACATGCAACCAAAAACCATATATACATCCAAAACAACATACATACAACATGTATAATACATCCATATCAACTAATGAGAAAATCATATCAAAAATAGACCAAATCTAATAATTCCCTAAATATGGCACAATGATGGAAAATATGTACTATTCGTTATAAATCATTTTGAAATACTTTTATTTTCTTTCGCAAAAATCTAGTAGGTGTATAAGTATAAGATATTGACATTTTAAAACCAAAAATCATTCCAAAAGATCAATATAATATTATACAACTAATCATAGTATAGTGAAAGATAATATCACTCACCTCCATAAAATCTATCCAAACCAATGCCAAAGTGTAGATCTCCCCATCAGGAGCACAATACAAGAAACAAAATCCAAAATGGACCTTGTATGCAAAAAAATATGGATCATATGATTCAAAATTAATTAAATAATAAATTAAATAATTAAATAACTAATTACCCTACTTAACTCTAATCCCCTCTCATAATTCTTCTTCTTCATGGGCATGCACAAAGACATCAAACACCCACAAGCATGTGAAAATTTGCTGCGATACGAAGCTGTTGTAACGCCCCGCCTTTTCGCACGGTTTAAATCGACGATAAACCACACACGTCCGACTTAAACCATACAGAAGGCAGATTGTTATGGGGTAAATAAGAAAAAGAAGGAAGAAATAAAAAAAACAGAATCTTGCAGCGGAACGATAAAATATAATAAGCAAATATATAGTTCATGAAGCTGTTTTACAAAAATATCCGATTATACATATACAATACATATCAGAGTTACACATACCATAAAATGATAATTAATGCAGCGGAACAGTATGGATGTAGTGGAATACTATAATAAATAATAGTAATACAAATTTTCGTCTTCGTCTTTCAAAAATAAGGCCTTCAATTCCTGAAATGCTCAGGCTGACCCGAGGGAATTGAAAAGACAAAACACTCGAGTCAGAACTAAAAGATCTTATGTAAGTTAAATCAGCAATAAATAATATGAGTGAAACGGCGTCAGAGATGTTTACGGGATTTGACATCTCCTATCTAGTGTCTAACGTGAGTGCAGTAACTCAAGAGATGCTCGGGATTCACATCTCCTAAGGATCCGTTAAACTATTTACTATGTAGTAATATTTCGCTATTATAATAATGTCTATTAGTAAAATAAACTTACTTTTAAATAGCGTTAAGGCTTTACATTTTCCACCTTAACATGTAATAAAGCCAATAGTCTATACAGTACCGTAATACCTCCTGATCGGGAGGCTACCAGAGGATACTCCATAGGTACTACACAAATAGAAACTCGTGCAAGGCGCGCTAGGGTAGGTGACACGGCACAACTAGGCAATGCCAGGGTAGATATACCAATTATGCTTCCGGGCCGGTGGTAACACGTAGCGCGCAGCTACCGCCCACCTCGAGCCACACCCCCAAAAAGAAAATCAAAAGTGACCCACCGAATCAATCCAAAAGTAAAGGGTATAATATCGAAGGGATGTGTCCGATCAAAGGAGCTACCTCATTAGTCCGTCAATCGCTCCTATTTTAGCCACCTCATGCCAACTCACGGGAGTCGGGTCCACATATTTACCTCAAAGGAAACGCCGCTACCATCCTACTTCATTCTGGAATCTCCACCGCGTACACGGTTGTCAAAGTGGTTTTAGGAGTTGGCAGAGAGTATGACAACTTCCGATCCCGGTCTCTTTAACAACCAAACGTTTTTATAACATCGCGGTCTTATCAAAAAAGTTTATACTTTTAAAACCAGAATATAATATCCATTTCAAATCCATATAAATACGATATCATTTCCTCTTTTTTTTCTAAACCCAAATCAAATTTGATATCATTTTCAAATATATCCTTTTCTAAACTATAACATTTCAAAGTTATAATATTTCGAAACCAAAACTTGAAATATAGCCTTTCAAAACATAAAACTTTGAATTTCATAACTTTGAAACATAATACACCACTTAAATGGTTTAAATATTTAATTACTTTATATAGTAAAATAGCTTCTTCACCTTCACAAATCAATTCCAATATGGATTTTAAATTCTCAAATAAACCAATATAATTCCATATATTTCAAAGCTTTAATTATTCCACCATTTCAAACTTATTCTTTGATAATTTCATATATATCAATTTCAACTACTGTTTTTAGATTTTAAATGTTTACTTAATAAATCGAATATCATTTTAGTAAAGCCTTTAGACTTCAAATAACGGGATATTCTTTCAATTTAATTTTACTTGATAATATTCATTTAAATCAATTTGATATTATTTAAATCCTTTAACAAAAATCAAGTTATAAAATCATACCTTTTCAATCTCAAATTATTTATATTTCAAATCTAATTTTTTGAGGATAATTCTTAAATCTTAAATTCAAATCAAATTCACATTTATCTTCAAACCTTAAATTTTATTAGAGTCATTATAAACTTTATATACAGTAGAATATTAAATAGATACTTGACCATATTATATAAAAGAAATCAAACTTTATTATTTAGGTTATTTTATAATTCCAAATAAATTTATACATAACTAAATCAATAATAAAATAGCATTTATATAACATCTAAAATCAATATCTGTATAGCCCATATATTTCTTTACAAAACCATAAATATCATTTCAAAATAATTTTATATATATACCGCAGTGCTTGTATATAATTTTCTATCCTATGGTCAAGTGATACAGATATTTATCATTTCAATCCGCAATTTAAAAATAAAAATGTGGTTGTATATCATTTCAAACCGCAATCCCGAATCAGAATAAATGCATAACAACTTGCAGATTTTGATGAAATAAATAAAACATCCATTCATCCATCATAAAATCATACATCCATCACAATCATCATACAAACAATCAATGAATATCAATATATAACTGAAAATATATAACAGGTAATTAACTGGCAGTTATATTCAATAATAAATTAAATAACGATTTAACTTAAATAAATGCGATAACTGAGATGATGATTAAATATACGAAAAAGTCATAGATAAATGCATAATCACAACAAAATTTAATTTAACCAATATAAGAAATTTTTAGAAGTTGTGAGTGGGTTAAAACACTCACCTTTGGAATTTAAATTGAATTCAAATCCAATTTAAACCCAAAATTTAACAGTCTTCAAATTCGTCCAAACCCACGCCAAAATGTCCGAAATTCTAATATGACCCTAGCGGTGAAAACCGCGCGTGAATTGGACCTCGTATGCAGAAGTTATCAACTTTAGAAAGTTAACGATAAAATTTAAACAACAAATAAAATAAAATAAAATAATTGACACGTCACTCATGCTACCCACGTTTCCAGTTTTCACGTACCCGTGAACCCATCAGAATGCACGCTACAACACCTTTGACCACCGTCGCACGCCGCCCAGGACCTCCATCAACCACGCCGCCGCCACCATTGCCCTCGCCTCCTACGGCCGCACGCGATGACCATGGTCCGGTCGCGCGAAGTCCCTCCGACCACCACATGAAAACGGCGATTTCGAACCCTAAAACGCCAATTCACGCCGCCACAGGTCGAGCTAGACCACAACACCACCACCAATCGACTCCACAAGCCTCCCTCTCCAAAACCCAGAGAGCAATTTCTCGATTGATGTCGAAATTAGAAACGCCCAATTCGACTTTGACCGCGATTTTTGATCAATCCGATCACTGTCTCGAAAAACGAATAGCAGACATAGGTTCGTATCATTGAGATCTTTGATATATAATTTTTTCAAATTTTTCTGAGGAGTTTGAATTTTTTGACGTTGATTTTTGAATTGAAATTTGAATTGGATAAATTAAGATTTACAGCCATTGAGGAAGAGGAGCACAGAAGTTTTTGTACGTATAGAAATGAGGAATAGAGGCCGCTAGGGTTTGTAGTAGGATATATATAGATAAAGTTGAGATAGAATAGATGGATCGGTTTTATAAACGCACTGAACAATGAATGGCCCGAAAAGCCCGTTCTGACTCCGCAACGAAATTGAGTCAACCCATATATCAAATAGATGTTTTAAAGTATTTTAAACGCAATAGAAAAGGTTTCAGGTTCAAATTGCATCGTATGAAGAAGTTATGCTAAAATCAATATTGCTCAAATTGATTTCAATTTCATTTATTTCAAAGCGTTTCGAGTCCGTACGATCAAACGACAAGCCCGATCGCTACGAAACTTGAAATCCTACAATAATTCACCGTTACAGATCCGATGAAACTAGTTTCGTCGAAATCCGAGTCAGTGTCCAAAATGGCCATTTTTATATTAATTAATTAAATTAAAAAATCAATCAATTAAATCCAATTTTTAATTTCACTTCTATAATTGACAATTTTCTCACTTTTATATTTCTTAATCATCTACAATAAATTTAAACAAGTTTCGATGCCAATTTTAAGTTGATCAATCTATCAATTGCACTGTCAAAATTTCAATTCCATTATATTCAAAATTATAAATTAAATTTCCAATAATTCAATTTAATTTACTTTCCATTTATTATTCTATCAATTCCATCATATGGTATAATTATCATTGATTTATATTACATTTCATTTATGTATATTTCATTTCATATTAATTCCATTAATGTAATATTTTGTTTCATTCAATTTCAATAATCCATTTATTTGATTTTTAACTCTTATTATGAATAAATTTTTAACTTACCATCTTAAAGGTGATGTCAACATGGGTTTATATCTATTGCACTAATATTCCCAACTTCATCTTAATTCCAGTTTACCGTAGTACCTAATTTCAATTTCTTACAATAAACCCATTTATTATATAAAATTTGAATACCAATTAATTAGTTCCAAATAAATTGATCGATTCAATTCAACTCTTTTATTAAGTTTATTATTAATCTATACACTTAGTTACTGTTGGTTTTATATTCCATTACGCTATATACCCCTAATTATCTTTATTTGTATTAAAGGCTATGTTTCAAATGTGAAATCTTGTTAATTACACACATTAATTAAGGTTTTAAAACCAAACCTTAGTTCCATTCCCTTTTTCCAATTTATTACTTATGAGAATTTCACGTTCTATTTAGTTTTACACACCTACCTATCCTCATAAACATTACATTATTGATATCCTAATTTGATTTAGCAGACCAATTTGTTACAACTTTTACTTACATTAACACTATTTCCCTTATTTGGTTATTATTTCATACATAGATCACAAGTTTACATTCCTTTATACTATCTTATGAAAACAATGTACATTTCAAGTACTTTATTACATTTATCGGAATTAAATTTCTAAATTTACTAGATACAACAAATTATGACCTCCAGTTATTTCAATTAATTAGGATTACGCTAAATTAATCATTTATTAACTTACATTAACATAATTGCATTAATTTACGTTTAGTAACACATAAATCAATATATTATTTCACACATTAATACACTGATTGCATTTGTTTATACTATATTCCATTTAAAACTAAGTCATAACATTTGAATTATTATATTAAATTGGAATTTTCATTCAAGTTCATTAATTATTAACTCGCAATAACATATTTCCTTAATTTACATCCGATTACCGCCTTATAAATAAATTTTACGTTTCCTTTTAAATTTACATTCACACTTTCCGTTATAATATTAATTATCAATAAAGTACATTTAGTTATCTTTATTCTTCCCAACCAATTACCATATGTTATTATAACTTTACAATTTTAATAAATTCATTAATTGACATTTCATTCTACCTATTAATTATTAACCTTAATTAGCACTGTTAAATTTACTTATTAGCTCACAACAAGTGCTATCATTAGTTCATACACTAATTTATTCCGTTTCCATTCCTTATACATTATTTTATTGGTAAGTTAACATTTTTAAATTATTAATTTACCTCTTATATCCCATTATAAATTATGAACACATTAATTAAGATTTTAAATCAATTTAATCATTTCATCTTGGTAACATTTTTTATTACTAAAATTAACATTTACACTGTTTCACTACTTGGAATTACATCCAAGTTATTAACAATTAACTTACCAATCTTATCCAAGTTATTATTTCCATTAATAATTCACTAAAATTTTATTTTCATCAGTATTAAATTTATAAAATCTTATTAAATTAACCATTAAAATTACTGAAAATTTACGGTTCGTTACACTCTCCCCCACTCAAAACTTTTTGTCCTCGAAAAGGAAAGAAGGTAAAAGAGTAACTTATAAATCAATATATATTATTCAAAACATTTATTTCTTACAAACTTTTATTTTCATTTATTTATTTATTTTCATTACATTTATTCATTCATTTCTCAATTTCATTTACTTAGCATCTCAATGCATTAACCTTAGTCTACAATCATATATTTAATGCATTCATCTTTTCTACTTATTTTATTTATAAATAGCTTCAACCGTTTACTTAAGTTTATTATCATTTATTTATAATCCTTACATTTCTATTAAACTAGTAGCATTTCAGTTATACTTAAGTTTATAACACTACAACCTCAAATCCTTATTTATTAAGGTGATTCATTGAACCTTTTCATTATACAAAAGAAATTTCTTGTAAAATTTTCCATTACATTTTCTTATTAACATTTCAACTTTTAATATTTGGTAAGTTATATATATGCTTTCTAAGAATGTAATTGAAATTTATACAGGTTTATCTCATTTCTTTCCATTAATTTATTGTTCAATAAGTTTTATCTTTTGTCTTATAGGTTACAATTTCAAATCCCATTTAATACCATTTATAACCTGGCATTAAATCTATTATTTCATTTTTAGGTTTCAATTATTAGTTAAACTCCTTTTCACTAAAACCATTAATTAATGGAAACTTAAGAATTTAAATTCCGGGTTTAATTTCAAATTATTTTAAAATAATAGATGAATGTATACTTACAACTTATATCCAATTATATTTAAAACAGTTAAAAATTTATATTTGGTTATCAAAATAAATCTTTAGTAAAACTACTACAGTGGCCTTCCTACTTCGAAACTCGAAAATGAATGTCGATGATGCGGTCGCCATCACCGAAATTATTTTCCGACGACAGAGAGGGGAGTACAAAACTTATTTCTTTTCAAAGTTTCTTTAAGACAATCCTTTCAAATTATATTGAAATATTTATATCAGAAAATACTTTTAAATAATATTATTATATTTCAAAATCCTTTGAAAGAAATTTTTCAAAATCCCGGACTTAAGTTCTAAAATTTCCAAATTTTCATTGATTTTATTTTCTATCTCATTTCACCCATTATTTATAAATTTTATTACCAAACAACCAATATATTGCAACCAAATATATATATCTTATAAAACTTTAGTTTATATATAGAAAATATTATAGACAAAATTATTTTATTCACCTATATTAAAACAAATATTATGTCGGTCTGTCCTATTAAGTGTTTAGAAATCCCTATTGATGTCATAGTGTCCCATGCACCAACCAGAAATTTTAAATTCAAACAGAACAAATTAACACAATATCAAAACCTTTTATAACACTAACAAATATGCTCTCTCATATATATACACTCAGCGACTCATCATAGGGTATTACTACCCTATTAACAAAGAGTCAAACCCCACAAGTCCGACTTAAACCATACAGAAGGCGGATTGTTATGGGGTAAATAAGAAAAAGAAGGAAGAAACAAAACAAAACAAAATCTTGCAGCGGAACAATAAAATATAATAAGCAAATATATAGTTCATGAAGCTGTTTTATAAAAATATTCGATTATACATATATAATACATATCAGAGTTACACATACCATAAAATGATAATTAATGCAGCGGAACAGTATGGATGTAGTGGAATACTATAATAAATAATAGTAATACAAATTTTCGTCTTCGTCTTTCAAAAATAAGGCCTTCAATTCCTGAAATGCTCAGGCTGACCCGAGGGAATTGAAAAGACAAAACACTCGAGTCAGAACTAAAAGATCTTATGTAAGTTACATCAACAATAAATAATATGAGTGAAACGGCGTCAGAGATGTTTACGGAATTTGACATCTCCTATCCAATGTCTAACGTGAGTGCAGTAACTCAAGAGATGCTCGGGATTCACATCTCCTAAGGATCCGTTAAACCATTTACTATGTAGTAATATTTCGCTATTATAATAATGTCTATTAGTAAAATAAACTTACTTTTAAATAGTGTTAAGGCTTTACATTTTCCACCTTAACACGTAATAATGCCAATAGTCTATACAGTACCGTAATACCTCCTGATCAGGAGGCTACCAGAGGATACTCCATAGGTACGACATAAATAGAAACTCGTACAAGGCACGATAGGGTAGGTGACACGGCACAACTAGGAAATGCCAGGGTAGATATACCAATTACGCTTCTGGGCCGGTGGTAACGCGTAGCGCGCAGCTACCGCCCACCTCGAGCCACACCCCTAAAAAGAAAATCAAAAGTGGCCACCGAATCAATCCAAAAGTCAAGAGTATAATATCGAAGGGATGTGTCCGATCAAAGGAACTACCTCATTAGCCCGTCAATCGCCCCTATTTTAGCCACCTTATGCGAACTCACGGGAGTCGGGTCCACGTATTTACCTCAAAGGAAGCGCCGCCACCATCCTACTTCATTCTGGAATCTCCACCGCGTACACGGTTGTCAAAGTGGTTTTCGGAGTTGGCAGAGAGTATGACAACTTTCGATCCCGGTCTCTTTAACAACCAAACGTTATTATAACACCGCGGTCTTATCAAAATAGTTTATACTTTTAAAACCAGAATATAATATCCATTTTAAATCCATATAAATACGATATCATTTCCTTTCTTTAAACCCAAATCAAATTCGATATCATTTTCAAATATATCCTTTTCTAAACTATAACATTTCAAAGTTATAATATTTCGAAACCAAAACTTGAAATATAGCCTTTCAAAACATAAAACTTTGAATTTCATAACTTTGAAACATACTACACCACTTAAATGGTTTAAATATATAATTACTTTATATAGTAAAATAGATTCTTCACCTTCACAAATCAATTCCAATATGGATTTTAAATTCCCAAATAAATCAATATGATTTCCATATATTTCAAAGCTTTAATTATTCCATCATTTCAAACTTATTCTTTGATAATTTCTTATATATCAATTTCGACTATTGTTATTTAGATTTGAAATGTTTACTTAATAAATCAAATATCATTTTAGTAAAACCTTTAGACTTCAAATAACTGGATATTCTTTCAGTTTAATTTAACTTGATAATATTCATTTAAATCAATTTAATATTCATTTAAATCCTCTAAACAAAAAAATCAAGTTATAAGATCATACCTTTTAAATCTCAATTTATTTATATTTCAAATCAAATTTTTCGAGGATAATTCTTAAATCTTAAATTCAAATGAAATTCACATTTATCTTCAAACCTTAAATTTTATTTGAGTCATTGTAAACTCTATGTACAACAGAATTTTAAATAGATACTTAACTATATTATATAAAAGAAATCAAACTTTATTATTTAGCTTATTTTATAATTCCAAATAAATTTATACATATCTAAATCAATAATAAAATAGCATTTATATAACATGTAAAATCAATATCTGTATAGCCCATATATTTCTTTACAAAACCATAAATATCATTTCAAAATAATTTTGATATATATACCGTGGTGCCTGTATATAATTTTCTATCCTATGGTCAAGTGATACGGAAATTTATCATTTCAATCTGCAATTTAAAAATAAAAATGCGGTTGTATATCATTTCAAACCGCAACCCGAATCAGAATAAATGCATAACAACTTGCAGATTTTGATGAAATAAATAAAACATCCATTCATCCATCATAAAATCATACATCCATCACAATCATCATACAAACAATCAATCAATATATAACTGATAATATATAACAGGTAATTAACTGGCAGTTATATTCAATAATAAATTAAATAACGATTTAACTTAAATAAATGCAATAACTAAGATGATGATTAAATATACGAAAAAGTCATAGATAAATGCATAATCAAAACAAAATTTAATTTAACCAACATAGAAATTTTTAGAAGTTGTGAGTGGGTTAAAACACTCACCTTTGGAATTTAAATTGAATTCAAATCCAAAATTTAACAGTCTCCAAATTCGTCCAAACCAGCGCCAATATGTCTGGAATTCCAATACGACTCTAGCGGAGAAAACCGCGTGTAAATTGGACCTCGTATGCAGAAGTTATCCACGTTAGAAGGTTAACGATAAAATTTAAACTACAAATAAAATAAAATAAAATAATTGACACGTCACTCACGCTACCCACGTTTCCATTTTTTCACGTACCCATGAACCAATCAGAATGCACGCTACAACACCTTTGACCGCCGCCCAGGACCTCCATCAACCACGCCGCCACCACCATTGCCCTCGCCTCCTACGACCGCACACGATGACCATGGTCCAGTCGTGCAAAGTCCCTCCGACCGCCATGTGAAAATGGCGATTTCGAACCCTAAAACACCAATTCATGCCGCCACAGGTCGAGCTAGAACACAACAACACCACCAATCGACTCCACAAGCCTCCCTCTCCAAAACCAAGAAAGCAATTTCTCGATTGATGTCGAAATCAAAAACGACCAATTCGACTTTGACTGCGATTTTTGATCAATATGTTCACTGTCTCGAAAAACGAACAGAAGACGTAGGTTCGTATCATTGAGATCTTCGATATATATTTTTTTCAAATTTTTTTGAGGAGTTTGTATTTTTTGAAGTTGATTTTTGAATTGAAATTTGAATTGGATAAATTAGGGTTTACAGCCATTGAGGAAGAGGAGCACAAAAGTTTCTGTACGTATAGAAATGAGGAATAGAGGCTGCTAGGGTTTATAGCAGGATATATATAGATAAAGTTGAGATAGAATAGATGGATCGGTTTTATAAACGCATTGAACAATGAATGGCCCGAAAAGCCTGTTTGACTCCGGAATGAAATTGGGTCAATCCATACATCAAAATAGATGTTTTAAAATATTTTGTACGCAATGGAAAAGGTTTCAGGTTCAAATTGCATCGTATAAAGAAGTTATGCTAAAATCAATATTTTTCAAATTGATTTCAATTTCATTTATTTCAAGGCGTTTCGAGCCCGTACGATCAAACGACAAGCCCGATCGCTACGAAGCTTGAAATCCTATAATAATTCACCGTTACGGATCCGATGAAACTAGTTTCGTCGAAATCCGAGTCAGTGGCCAAAATGGCTATTTTTATATTAATTAAATAAATTAAAAAATCAACCAATTAAATCCAATTTTTAATTTCACTTCTATAATTGACAATTTTCTCACTTTTATATTTCTTAATCATCTACAATAAATTTAAAAAAGTTTAGTTGTCAATTTAAAGTTGATCAATCTATCAATTGCAGTGTCAAATTTTCAATTCCATTATATTCAAAATTATAAATTAATTTTCCAATAATTTAATTTACTTTTCATTTATTATTCTATCAATTCCATCTTATGGTATAATTATCATTGATTTATATTACATTTCATTTCGTATTAATTCCCATTAATGTAATATTTTATTTCATTCAATTTCAATAATCCATTTATTTGATTTTTAAATCTTATTATGAATAAATTTTTAACTTACCATCTTAACGGTGATGTCAACATGGGTTTATATCTATTACACTAATATTCCCAACTTCATCTTAATTCCAGTTTACCGTAGTACCTAATTTAAATTTCTTACAATAAACCCATTTATTATATAAAATTTGAATACCAATTAATTAGTTCCAAATGAATTGATTGATTCAATTCAACTCTTTATTAAGTTTATTATTAATCTATACACTCAGTTACTGTTGGTTTTATATTCCATTACGCTATATACCCCTTATTATCTTTATTTGTATTAACGGCTATGTTTCAAATGTGAAATCTTGTTAATTACACACATTAATTAAGATTTTAAAACCAAACCTTAGTTCCATTCCCTTTTTCCAATTTATTACTTATGAGAATTTCACGTTTCTATTTATTTTTACATACCTACCTTCAGTCCTTGCATTAATCCTCATAAACATTACATTATTTATATCCTAATTTGATTTAGGAGACCAATTTGTTACAACTTTTACTTACATTAACATTATTTCCCTTATTTTGGTTATTATTTCATACATAGATCACAAGTTTACATTCTTTTATACTATCTTATGAAAACAAAGTACATTTCTAATACTTTATAACATTTATTAGAATTAAATTTCCAAATTTACTAGATACAACAAATTATGACCTCCCAGTTATTTCAATTAATTGGGATTGCGCTAAATTAATCATTTATTAACTTACATTAACATAATTGCATTAATTTACATTCAGTAACAAATAAATCAATATAATATTTCACACATTAATACACTGATTGCATTTGTTTATACTATATTCCATTTAAAACTAAGTCATAGCATTTGAATTATTATATTAAATTGGAATGTTCATTCAAGTTCATTAATTATTAACTTGCAATAACATATTTCCTTAATTTACATCCAATTACTGCCTTATAAATACATTTTACGTTTCCTTTTAAATTTACATTCACACTTTCCATTATAATATTAATTATCAATAAAGTACATTTAGTTATCTTTATTCTTCCCAACCAATTACCATATGTTATTCTAACTTTACAATTTTAATAAATTCATTAATTGACATTTCATTCTACCTATTAATTATTAACCTAAATTAGCACTGTTAAATTTACTTATTAGCTCACAACAAGTGCTATCATTAGTTCATACACTAATTTATTCCATTTCCATTCCTTATACATTATTTTATTGGTAAGTTAACATTTTTAAATTATTAATTTTCCTCTTATATCCCATTATAAATTATGCACACATTAATTAAGATTTTAAATCAATTTAATCATTTCATCTTGGTAACATTTTTTATTACTAAAATTAACATTTACACTGTTTCACTACTTGGAATTACATCCAAGTTATTAACAATTAACTTACCAATCTTGTCTAAGTTATTATTTCCATTAATAATTCACTAAATTTTTATTTTCATCAGTATTATATTTATAAAATCTTATTAAATTAACCATTAAAATTACTGAAAATTTACGGGTCGTTACAGCCGTGCTCCATGAAATCGAGTGTCGTTCATGCCACCATGCCTCTTTTCAAATGCTCGACCTCTCCATGCCAAGCTCATCTAGCCCGGCACCTCTATATGATTCGTGTTCTCCATGGTCTGACCGCGGCATTGTTAAAGTTGCACCTCCCATTTTTCTATCGTACATCCCAAAATCGATGCCATACACTCCTCATCACACAAGAGTCAAATGCCACCCTTGGATCTGCCTATCATTGCCTAAATCCTTGGAAAAATAAATCCTTAATTGCGTGCCCAAGAAGATCAATATTGCCAATGACGATCGATCAAAATTCTGCCACGGTCATCATGTTGCTCTCATCCATACAAGCTCGTCGGATATTGTTTTGTGATTTATGGTTGAGCGGGTTGGTTGAATTTTATTTTTAAACGGATTTGTTAAGGGTGGCCATGGATTTTGAGATGAAACAGAAACTAGAAAAGTGGAATTAGAGGGAAAAGAGGATTGGAGTGATATTTACAATATTTTATTCCATTTATTTATTTTCTCAAATAAATGGTCCTACATTTCGAGTTTGTACGATCACATGACGTGTCCAATCGCCACAAAACTCATCTATATATCACCTCATTTTGTTGAATCCAATGGTATAAATCTTGTCGCTATCCGAGACTGTGTCCCAGGATTCTAATATCGCACGTTTTGAGATTTTTTCGGTCATCGGATCATCCAATCTCCAAATATAGCGATCCTTATACTCATTTCAGTTTGCAACATCAATCTGAACACAACGTAAGTGGTCTTGAGTCTTGATTCGATCATATTAAATACAGGTCATTATACAAATATCCAATCTCTAAATATCCGATCGTCAAAAATACGGGTCATTATTGTTCTTTTCCAAATAATGGTCACATTAAACATGTTCCAGTATTTGAATGATTCCATGGCATAACATTATCAATTACTGCATTTCTTGTGTTCCTGGAAGAGAAAAACTCCACATCATTCCAGACAACGGTTCCATTATCAATATTCAATGACAATGGGTAAAATCTGATGCACGGTTCTATCATGCGGCATGGCTCATTTATTTAGTACGAGCGAGCTATCTACACAGGATGGTCCTTTCATCATGTAGAGGACACAAGACTCACACCGCATAGATTAACATTCCACTTCCCCCAGTCGATGTTCAAAATCCTATTGGTAAAGACACCTCAACATCCATTGAAATTTAGGCACCGATCTCATAGGTTTAAATTTAAAATAGAATTCCAAAATAAAATATGTGAATTAAACTTTTAGTTTAGAAAGTGAATACACAAAACTTTAAAGTTGGAAAGAAATGAAAGATTCAGAATTCAGACAAAAGTCCATTTATAAGATTCTAGATCAAATGTAAATAATTTTATTTAAACAATGATAAAAAAACATTCATACTTAAAATGTAATTAATTAACACCAATAATCTGTTTAGATTTATACATGTAAATATTATAAAATTATAAAATGGATTTCAATCAAAATAAGTTTTTTCATACTTTCAGCGCATTAAAGAAATGAATTGGATATGTTAGGCATATGTATATTCATGATAAGAATGTACAAATCCAAAAAACACAAAAGAAGTTAACAAATCAAAAGGGAAAAGGTGGACAAAATCATATCAATAATAATGTATATATTTTGAGATGAGAAAAATAGAAAAAATATATCTAAATTAAATTAATTTAATCAGCATACTTTCAACGGAGATAGAGGTAAAGGGATTGAACAACTTGTTACAAGATGAACCATAAACCAACACATGAATCATATGATATCAAAACACAAAAGTAACATAAATTAATTAAATTAGATAATTACCTACGTAAATCACCAAAAATAACAGCTTGGATAACCTCAGATCTTCAAGGTCCGCACCTAATCGATGCAAGAGATGATGAACCATATATGTTTCATTAATTTTTAATGTTTGCATTTGATTCAGAGCTAAATTTATTAGACATACTTATTTTGTTTTTGTGATGGAAGGTTGGGAGGAGAGAAGAGAAAATAAAGAATGAGAATGAATGAACATGTGTAGAAAATGAATTAGAGGATTTTTTTTTTAATTAAAAGAATGAAACATTTTTCATTCTTTAGTTAAAACTTTCCCCAACCAATTCCCTTAATTATCGCTCTCTACTCCTCTCTTTTAATACGGTATGGCTGAAATTGCATGCTATCTAATGGCATAAAATTTCCATAAATCCCTTCATGCAATTTTCTTTTATTTAAACTAATTTATAATTACACTGATATCGTATATCGATGCATGTTGATATAAGTTTCAAAAATGCATTCAAATAATTACAAACTTCCAAACATAATTTAAATTAAATAGTAATTAATATTTCTAAAATATTAATTAATTTATATTATTTTATAAATTAATTATGTCGTGTGGTTTTATGATAATTCACCAATACTATTGTGCGACTCAAATGTGTAAATTCATTCAGCGATTAACATTGAACAGTTCGAATATTAACGTTTACACATCACCTTAGCTAGTGGTGGACATTTTAGCTAAATTTATCGCTTACACATCTTTGGTAAATCCAATTTACTTATTACAAGTGGTACCTGGTAGTAACGATTACTTACACCAATTCTCTTCGTCAAAACAATATCACATTAGGACTTATGAAATTTGATTTTAATTAAAACTCTAACATCGTCCACATTTAGCTTTGTAATTCCAAACACAAAATCCCTAATTTAATAATAATAATAATAATTAACTATACTACTCTGGTCAGAGACTTTGATTTGTAGTTGACTACAATTAACTGTGATACTAACCCTATGTAACCGAGGAGATAAATTCTCTATTGAATAGTGTTTCACTTCCAATACTTCCATCCGACCCAACTCTACTCGTTCGATGGACACCATATCATGATTTAACTATAATAAAAGCGGAGTTTCTACATTGAAGCTTGACAATATTCTTAAGTCGAGGGAATTGTGTAAAACTATCACATTAGTATTCTCTGTTTTATCTTAGTTATATTAACCAATAGAAGATAATTGAGTGAGTCTGTAACATCCCACAATTTTAACGATCAAATATTTAAATGATTAATTTAAATATTTAATCGTTAAGTAACCAAATACTCTTATACTCGATTTTCACAAACGAGCAAATTGGGACTCGATATACCCATAGTTGAGTTCACTTTTTCGACATGGGTAAAATGAGTATAAACTTGACTATGTTTGGAGTCGATAATTTTCTGGGATGAATAGCGTCGAATGAAGAGAATTTGGACTAAGACAATTAGCTACTCTGTAAGTGGCTAACTCTCTTCATAATTCCCATTCCACTTTAATTTCACGTAACACATCTCTTCCTTTTCTCTAATTACCTCCTAATCACTCCTAAATCCACTTCTGATCCCCTAACAATAAACACCTTAATAAAAATTTCAAAATTCAAATAAAAATCACCGTAATTTTTCTCACGGAATTCTCTACAAACGGCAAAGGGATTGGCATGAATCAGAGCTTAAATGTTGATTTCTAAAATTAAAGATAGTAAAGGTTGGGCTTTTGGTGATTGAAGCTTGGTTTAGGGAATAGTAAGGTGAATGGGATGATTCTCCTATTTAATTTGAGCGTTCTTCTTCATTAATTCATTTATTTATGATTATAGAGTAATATGAATTGATTTGGAGAAGTCTATGTTATGGTTTAGACTTGTATTCATGTTATAAACAAGTTTCCCTTGGCTAACTAATTATTTGGACCATTAATCATCATTTCAGAAAAAGTTAGTAAGCTTGTAAGTTGGGTTTGGGCTTAATTGAATGTTTATCTATGATGTTTGATTTGATTAGTGATTAATTAAGCAGCAAAATGAAGTGCATGTCATTAGAAAACATTACTTAAACCATTTAAATGATTTTTGGAAAAAGTTAGTAAGCTAATTAAGTGAGTTAGGAGCTCCACACTTATCATTAAAGTGATTAAAGGCCTATCGATGTTTGATCAGCATGTATATATGTTGTTAAGTGAATAAATGTATTTTATAAAATAATGGAATGCTTTATAAAATAAAGTTAGTAAGTTAATTAAACAAGTTATGAACTCCACACTTATTATCAAAGTGATTAGAGGCTTACCAAGCTTAATTTATGCTTATAAATATTGTTTAAGTAAAGAAATCATTTTATAAGTAAAAGATACATTTTATAGAATATTATGCGATTTTATAAAATAATATAAAAGTGATGTTTTATAAAATAATATGAAGAAGAGGTTTTATAAGTGAATATAATATTTTTATAAGATGATATGAGATTTTATTAAAATATTACAAATGGATGTTTTACTTCTACTGAAAAGAGATGGTAAATAAAAGTAGTATTTCACCTAGAATTGATAGAATTAGTCATTCAAATATGTATGGACGTATACGTGCATGAGCGGTTATATGTATGCCTATGCTTGAAGCTATATACATCGATCAAGACGATTATTATGTTGTGGTTGAAATTGTCGTGTGTAGTCAAGTTTGTGTATATATATTGTATATATGTGTGTGTATATGGATATCCTTGTTCATGTAACCATGTTATAAGAAAATTTCATGTAGCCATAACGACTATCGGATGCGTTGAGTTACATAAGAAAATACCGATTTGAGTAATCACTACGGTGAAACTTGAAACATGATTTTTGTTGCATAAGTGTGTTTGTGTATGTGTATAAAACATGCATGAATAAATGTATATGCACACACATACGCATCGAAGCAAGAAGATCGGTTAAGTCCAATTTGGCATGTCAGAGGAGTCCAGGTCGTCGAAATCACCTCGGAAAGCTCCATACAAAAAAGAGTAGTTTTCCGTATCGAAATCGGCTTTTGAATACTTAAGAAACCACTTCCAAACATCAACCAACGAATTCTGAAAGAAGTTCGACGCATCAAGGGAGCCTATAGGAGCTAGGCGACACATCCGACAAAGTGATGGAGGAGGCGGAGCTCAAATCGGTGTCGTACTATGCAAGACCTGGGCTTTACTGCTCAGGAAATGCCACCATCGGTCGACCGGTGGTGGACTGTGTGGGTCAACAGAATAGAGACCTTAGGGCTAAATTAACACTAGAGGGAGGGTGAATAGTGTTTAACGGATTATATGAATATTTTTCAAATTTTCTAAGATTCCACTTGAAATGATGTAATTAACAATCATAGAATCAAAGTGCAGATAAAAGTAAATGCAGTAAAAGTAAAAAAGAAAAAACACAGCAGGATTTTATATTGGTTTAGAGTTATCCTACATCCAGTCCCGCATAATTTATTGTACGGATTCTTTTCAAATAGTAAATGCAAATACAATCTTAATTTCAAGGCTATGAGACACACTCTCCATAATCCCAACCTCTGGGTAGATTCACTTGATTTCAGGGCTATAAGCATGCCCACTAGATTTACGGGTTACTAAGCACATCCAATTAATTTTACGGGCTACAATCACATCCACAAGCATAGTAGTATGACTTGATAGAGTTTTAGGTCTTCGATCTTGATTACAATTGATCTTATAACTCATAAATAGCAGTTTGATCTGGGTTTGAGTGAGAGAGATGAGAGAAATCAGAGAGTAGATGATGGAGAATCAAACTAGTGATGATTGAATTTTTTTCTATTTGAATTTCAGTGGAATTTGGGAATATTTTGATTTAGCAAATAAAAGAGTGAAAAGAGGAGAGAAGACAAAGAAAGTAGAAGTTGAAAATTCATTTGAAAGTCTGATATATATAGGGAAACAAAGGTCATGTCTATTCGCAAAGAGGTACGATGAAAAGACATTTCCATTCAAATTTGAAATTTAAAAGTTACAGCCACTATGCCAGCATACATAGATAGAGTATGTTGACATACTCTTTACCAAATTGAAAACACTTTAAAAATATGATTTTGAAAACCCGTTGCTTTATAAAATAATTTAATACTTCATAGAATCATGTAAATATAGTTTATACATATCTTAATCAAAATGTAACATAACAAAATAATTTTGAAAGATTTAATAAGAGTATTCAATATAACATAAATAATATATATAAAATCAATATATTTATAAATTATAAGTAAATATCTAAAATCGAAATATAAATATCCAAAATAAACATAAGGAATATATAAACTAAAATACCAAAAAATATAATAGATTAAAAAATAATTAAAAACTTAATATAATATCTTTGTAGATATAGAAGGTTAAGAAATTATTTTAAGAAATATTTTGAATGGATGTTTGAAAAGATTATTTTTGAAAAGTAGGATATTAGAAAAATATTTAAAACATATTTGAAATAGAGAGAGATCATGAAAGTGCCATTAGGGTTTTAACAAAAACTCTATGGCTCTATAAATTATTTGAAATATCTTGAAATTTAAACTCTTCAATACTCATGAGTCTTCAATTATCAACATCTTAAATCTACTCTTGATATCAACTTCTTGAACCAACTCTTGATACTGTACAGTTTTCTTAATCAGTACTTGTCTAATATCCTACATTATATACTATATATATCTCGATAAAACATTAGTATCTATATTTTATATAATCTCATATAGTTGTTATCATCAAAACCTAAGGTACTTATAATCTCCCCCTTTTTGATGACAACTCTATATATAAAATATAATATAACTCCCCCTGGGTTACATACCACCCTCTTAATCCATTCCTAGATTTTATATATTTCTCCTCTTTTGTCGTCAACAAAAATAACCACCTAAAGCTATAACTCTAACACTAACTTTTTCTCTAATTCTAACTCTAACTCCCCTTATATAAAATACTAATTGATATATATATATATATATATATATATATATATAAGAATTATATATAATGGTGATGAGAATGATTATATAAAAACAATAAATGATATGTAAATTAGATAATCATGAAATAATCATAAACAATTTAAATATTCATCCACTCCAACAAAGTTAAGGTCATACACCATTCAAAAAAATCCACACAAATCAAACCAATCAAATACAAAGCAAATCAAGTATTATTATTTATATACAATCAAACCTATTTAAACTAGACATTTTGAGGAACTTCAACCTATCCATCAGCGCCAAAGATTGGAACTGCTTTAAAAGCGTCTTAATCTTCATCATCTTTGTTGATGGTACGCTTTGGATTGGTGATTGATTCTTCTTTGTTCAAGGCAGAAATCATCCACTGAATCACGTCGAAATGCCTGTCTTGCTCCTTGATCATCTTCATTTGACTCAATTCTAAGTTCCTCTGGTTTCTTAGGATGAAAGAAAGAATGTTCTTGAATGAGTCAAGAGTTCGTTCGAAGTTTCCGCAATGTTTTTAATGTGGGGAAGCCATCATTAAAGAGATAAGATATATGAAAAAGAGCCAAGATAGAGACTAAAAATAATGATTTATGGAGTGAATAGGTATATATAGGGGTAATGAATCTTTTGAAATAAATTGGTGTCTGGTAGTTGTTATTTTTTTAATTTTTAATTTTTTTTTTAAAACCGGCTGTTATATGTTGAGATACATGCTTGGCATATGTCAATGTATGCATTATAATTTTCAAAATCATTTTGTTTTATTTTACTAATGTAGTTTGCCTTGGCAAGCGAATGCGGTGTTTATGAAGTAACCAGACGGGTCATTGAAATTGTGTATCGATTATTGTAAGTTGAATGAGAAGAGGATAAATAATAGATACATTTGATTAGAATTGATGATTTGTTTGATCTACTAAGTGAAGCCAAGCTATTTTCCCGGTTAGATTTGACTTCAAGATTCCATCAATTGGGGGTGGTAGAGGATAATATTCTTTTGATGACGTTTTGAACGAGATATGGTTCATACGAGCTGTTAGTAATGTCATTCGGGTTAAATAATATGCCTGCTTTCTTTGTGGACTTGATGATACGGATTTTCCAAGAGCACTTGGATATATTCGTATTGGTGTTCATTGATGACATTTTGATATATTCTAAGGATGAAAGAGATCATGAGATTCATCTTAGAATTGTTCGTGAGACACTAAGGCTGCATCAACTAAAAGATAAGTTTTCGAAGTGTCATTCCTAGCAAAGAAAAGTGAAGTTTCTTGGTCCATTTAGTTTTAGAAAAAGGATTTTCTACTGATCCAGCTAAGATTGAAGATATAAATAATTGAAAGAAACCTGAGACGGTGAACGAGATAAGAAGTTTTCTTGGATTAGCTGGCTAATAGCAAAGATTTATCAATGATTTCTTGCGGATAGCAGCACCCTGACTAAATTAACTAGAAAGGACATAAAGTTTGTTTGGTCCGATAAATGTGAGGAAGCATTCATTATGTTAAATCATTTGTTAACCAACGCGCCCATATTACTTGTGCTTGATTGTAACTAGGGATTGGTGGTGTATACAAATGCATATGAAACAAGATTAGGAGCCGTTTTAATGCAAAGAGGTAAAGTAATTTCCTACGCTTCTCGACAACTCAGAACACATGAGATCAAATATCCAACTCATGATTTGGAGTTGAAAGCAATGATCTTTTATTTGAAAGTATGAAGGCACTACCTCTTCGGGGAAAGATTCGAATTGTTTGCGAATCATAAGTCATTGAGGTATTTATTCTCTCAAAAGGAATTGAATATGAGACTTCTTAGATGACTAGAGTTTTTAACAGCTTATGATTTTGGTATTAGGTATACACCAGGGAAAAGAAATAAAATGGCAGATGCATTTAGCAGGAAACTTCAGAATATAGCGTTAGCTATGTTGGCAGAATGGAAGAATTTGGAGGCATTGACTATTTGTAGTGAGTAGTTAAGGTCGACATCTAGTTCTATTCTAAGAACCACCATATTATCATGTTTAGAAGTTCGACTAGTATTGATCGAAAGGATTGCTTCTAAATAGAGGGATGATCCATTACCAGTTGAAAGGATTAGAAGATTGGAAGGTGGAATCGATATTGATGATTCAAATGATTTTAGTCTTGAATAGAGAGGAAGGTAATGAAAGAAGGGACAGTTATGTGTTTCAGATGTTGGTGGCCTAAGGAAGGAAGTTCTTAGGGAGTGTCATCGATCGAAGTTGACTACACATCATGGATAAACTAAGATGTATCAGGATATGGAAAGAAATTTCTTCTGAGAAGGTATAAGAAGGGATGTAGGCTTATGGGTGAAGCAATGTGAGAATTGCCAGCAAGTAAAAGCCGAATATCAGAAGCCAAGTGGTTTGCTTCAGCCATTCGATATACCACTTTGGAAATGAAATTCTATATCCATGGATTTTGTTAGTGGATTGCCAAGGTCGAATAAGGGAAATGAGAACAGTTGGATTGTAGTGGATAGACTAACAAGGAGTGAAAAATTCATTCCCGTTAAATAAACCAAGACGACACCTGTATTGGCTAAGTTGTTTATGAACAATATTGCTAGAGTCATGGAATTCCTAGTAGTATAGTCAGTGATAGAGATACTTTGTTTACCAATGAATTCTGGAGAAGTCTACAAGAAGTTTTAGGAACCAAGCAGAAGATGAGTATCGCTTATCACCCACAAATAGATGGGCAAATAGAGAAAGTCAATGAGGTACGTTAAGATTTGTTGGAGCTTGTGTACTAGATTTTGATGGGTCATGGGAAGACCATTTGCACTTAGTGAGTTTTCCTATAATAATAGTTATGTGAATACTATCGGAATGGTGCCATTAGAAGCTTTGTATAGAAGGCCGTGCAAATCACCAACGTGTTGGTTGGAGATTGAAGATAGATTGTCCTTGGTTTGGATATGGTAAGAAAAGCCACAGAGAAGATTGAGTATTCGAGTTAGGATGAGGGAAGCCCAGCCTAGGCAGAAAAATTACATAGATAAGAGTGCAAGGATCTAGAGTTCTTAGCTGGAGATCATTTTTTTATTAAAGTGTCACCAATGAAGGGTGAATTACAGTTTGAAAAGATAGGGAAGTTGGCACCAAGATATATATATATATATATACACCACTTCCTATTATAGAGAGGATAAGGAAAATCACATGCCGGGTAGAGCAACCGAGCAGTTCGATAGGAGTATATATGTTTTTCATGTTTCTCATCTTAGAAAGTACATGTATGATCCAGAGACTATAATTTCTCTGACAACTTTGGAAGGTTTAGTAGTAAAACTCGATCAAACTTTTGTTAGGCAACCAGTTTGACTTGCAGTGAGAGATGGGAAGAAGCTAAGGAATAAGACAGTCAAGTTAGTGAATGTCCAGTGGAGTGACAACAAGAAGACCGTACTTGGAAGATAGAAGACAAAGTTAAAAAGATTTATCCTACATTCCTTTGAGGGTATGTTCTAGTTCTATATTTGTTTTATATAGATTTTTTGCTAGTCAGGAATGATAGTATTATTGTTTTGTGATGTTATAGATGTTTGTATGGTTGATATGATTATTATGTAGTCCTTACTGAATTTCAGGTTGAAATTATTTAAGTAGGGAGCCTGTAACACCCCTAATTTTGGCTAACATTTTTGAAGATTTAATTAGATAAACTAAATAGAACAATGCGATGTGTAATAAGATAAGGAGGATGATATATGATAAATAACAAGGTCGAGCCTTAACTAATTAATTGTTGAGATTGTTTTAGAACTTAAAACATAAAAGAATACATGAGAGGGGAAAAGTATTCTTTCTTATTTTTTGAAAATCCACTAAGTAAGAACTAAGAACAAGGCCGACCATTAACATGCTAAAGAAGAGGAAATCTTAAAGGGATTTAGGAGGCAAAGCTAAGGAAAACATTCACCATCGAATCTCTACTCCATTATCCAATCTAAGGTGAATAATAATAGATCATCTCATTTTTATACTTCTAGGTTTAAATCTTGATGGATTTTGATTTGTGATGAAGCTATGAAGTTCCATGTTTGATTTTATCATTTTTCAGATGGAATAATGATTTATTAGAATTTTTATGAAATTATTTTAATAGGTTTTAAGGGTAAAACTTGTAGGATCGATTTCACCCTAGAGGGGGGTGAATAGATGATACTAAAAACAATAAAAATTTATGCGAAAATATATATAATAATTGTAGCATAGATAATAGCAGAACAATAAAAGCAGAAACAGAACAACACAGATTTAACCAGCTTCGGCAAAATCATGCCTACATGCTGCCCTCAAGGTTTCTATTAAAAATTAAGTAGTTAGACACTTACACACATAAACTTGCGACACCCTAACCTAACTTTACGCTCAAAACCCTACCATAACTCAGCCACTGAGTTGCGAATTCTCGAACTACACCACCGTAGTTTTTAACCTAGTTAGATGAGTAGAAAGTTACACGGTTTAAGAAAGTAATTTATAGCTGAAAATAAAAACTAAACAAAATAAAACCCAAAACCCTATGTGATAAACTTAAGCCCAAAAATAAAGTAGATCGGCCCACTATGATTTATAAAATATGAGAAATAAGGATTTCTCCCTTTTGTAAACTTCGACCGATCTTTTGTTTGTTTTGTTCCTTTTCGAAAGCTAGGTTTTTGGAAAATTAAAGACGCTGCTTGGATATATTGATCGATTGAAGTGAATTTATGCTTCGATCGGCTTCGTCAATCATCTCCTTGGCTTTGATTGCGTGTGGTTGCTTCAATTGTCGAGTTTGAATTAGTGCTTTGAACTGGTACATGAATTGCCTTTATTTACTATAGTTGTTATTCTTGAACTTGATTGATTTATTGTCGATGATGATGATTGGGATTTTATAAGGATCGAACATCCTATATTTTTTTCATATAAATATGTTTGAATTCCTCATGATTCTTTCTTGGCCGTTCGATTTTGCTTAAATGATGGTGATTGCACTGACTTGATCAATAGTTAATGGATTTGAATTTCTTAAGTCAGTTCCTATAACTTTCGCATTTGAAATTGTGATAATATTTCGACTTTTGAAATAAATCTTGACTTCGACTTTATGAATTTTCTTTGCTGGGAATTACCACTTCACTGGAGTTTGCTTACAATATGCATTTTAATGTGACCTTGACTACATTCAAATTTGTTCCTCTTTTTACCGCTGCAACTTAATTTGCTTTGCGCTCTGCTTCCTTGTTCTTATTGCTACTATTAGTAACTGTGCACATACAAACATGTATATACATACATAAATATATGTATATATGTATGTATATGTATAATTATTGTGCTTATCCACTTAGTTTGATATGAACTAGTTACCGTATTCATGTTGGTCTAAGCTTGCTGTATGGTTCCTCTTGAGTCTGGCCATTCATGTATTGCTTCTGTCCTCTATTGTATTTTTGAGTGCTGACAGTATTCGAATTTTTGAATTCTTCAGTGATGTTTTATTTTGATTTAAGTTGAATTGCATTTCTTGTTGTGTGTGTGTCTGCACTTGAATTTGTTCATGCCTCTGTTTCATATATGTAGAACCAATGCTAGTTTCTGTTTACGTTCACTTGTACTTGTATTGATTTGGGATTTCATGTTGCATTGTGTTGTATGTGTGTTGAGTGATAGCTGCAGTTTCTTCGAGTCACCTATGCATGTGTGGGTTCTTATCTTCACACTTTTATTCTCTAGTTGATGGTCTGTTGGTTTGGGTTCACTTGTGTTATTCTGGTTGCATCTCTTTTGTTCACAACTGCTTGTGTTGATATACTTGGTTATCCATTTTGAAGTCTTCATGCTCTATGTTCATATGCACTCTGATCTTGTAGTCTTCTCTGATGCATGTTGTTCTAGTCACTTTATTTTGATTGCACTTGAGTCATGTTGTTACCACTGCTTGTTTTATCCTTGTTCTGCTTCGAGTTAAACTAGTCTCTACTATGTTTGCACACCATACCTGAACTGATGTTGATGCTTCATGTTTTGCATTTACTTGTATGCTACCACCGAACTTTATGTGATGATTGTATTCGTTTTTTGTGTACGAACTTGCTGTTGCATTTGATTCTTGAAGTGTACATTTGTATTTATGTAAATCTTCTTGATCCTTTGAGTCAACCACTGCTTGTCTCTAAACAGTTTGTACCACTTGAATATGTACATGACGTGGCATCTATTTCATGTGCATTTTTGTTCTGGCCTGTATTAGTCATTGTGTTCATCTGAGTCTAAGCTTGTGCCTGGTCTGGTTGCATATGTATATGCTCTATTATACATATTTCGAGTTAAGCTTGCATTGTTTTCAGACTTCGACATTGCCTTGTATCTGACCATGTGCATATGTATACATATGTTACTTGTTGTGCCCAGACTTGTTTTCATGTGCTTGGGCTAATTGCAGCCGAGTTGAATCCAGCCATGGCTCGGGTTTGACCTTGTGCTCACCTGTCCCTGCAGTTTTATTAAGTGTATATTGCTATGCATGGCCTTGTGACATGTACAGTGATAAACTGTGCATGTTACAAGCTGTTCGTGTAAGATAAATTCAAAATAAATAAATGATGAACAACCAAATAACTGAGGCAAATAACATTTTTAAAACACACATTTCGTTGTACACTGCAAAACATTTCTTTTTCAATTTTACCGTGTCAGCGTTTATTTTTGCAGATAATTCAGATGCTGGATACAAATTGGAATAGAGTTGAAGAACATATACGAGTGAATGAGTGATATGTAGTGAGATGATAAATTGTAAAATGAAATTTGTGATGTAATAGAAATTGTAATGTAATTGAAAAGTATATATGTAGTGAGAACTCAGATTTGTACTATTGGGATTCGTAATAAAATATTTGTTTGAATAAAATATTTGTTTGAATACGAATTCTGCGTTATTTATTTTATTCATCGAATATTTATTTAATTATGTGAAAAATAAAATAGTACAATAACAAATACATTTAAAATGAATGTATATATGTTTATTATCATCAAACAAAAATCATATACTAGCATATTTAACAATCTCCCCCTTTTGATGATAACAAACATATATTAAGATTTTGAATTTATTAAATGTATTTGGGCATTGATGAAATCTATTTGCTTCCCTTATTTGAATACTCCCTCTCTACAACAAAGCTCCCCCTTCATATATGCATGAAAATAAATAAAAATATGCAAATGAACCTATATGGGAATATGTAAATAAAAAATAAAATATTTGAACTTTATTTTCCAAAATCTTAAATTTTCTCTCCCCCTTTTATTATCAGCAAAAGAGTAATAGTGTTAGAAAAATAGAGATAAAGTGATAGACATTAATAAAACATTAATACCCCATCGAGTATAAATATTAAATTTCAATAAAAAAATCATAAATACTCTATTAGGCGCATATTCCACTTTAGAGTGATAGGGTTGATGTTGGCATATAAAACCATATAGTTGTGTTTATTTGTGGTATATTTATATTAGGAATTCTAATACTTACTAACAATGCATAACCGTTAGGACTTTTAAATGAGATTGGTAGTATTCTTAGTTTATTTTAAAAAAAATTCAAGCATCTTCTAACCACGCATAACCGTTAGGACTTTTAAATGGGATTAGAATCAACTTGTCAATTAAAAATCAATTTTGATGTGTGTTTCATACATGCATAACCGTGAGGACTTTTAAATAGGCATGAAAGCACATAAACTAATATTCCAAGTAATTCATCCATGCATAACCGTGAGGATTTTTAAATGAGAGCGAATACTTTAGATGTTTTCATTGCTAAAAAACGAATAATTTTCCGTTTAAAATATCGCATTTTGACCTACTATATTGGATTTTAATGAGTGATGGTCGTTAGAAATGTGATAAATAGAGATGTTAATGAAATTTTTACCAACAAAAAGTTATTATAACTCTTGTTTAAATTTTTAAAGAAATTTACTAAATATACTGTCTCAAGTCATAATATATGATTAACATCGACACTCATCACTATTTCAATTACTGTTTATCTTTTTGATAATCAGTAGGAGTTAGATTAGTTAATGTAGTCATTTAAGATCAAATCCAAAAATAATTAAAACATCAAATTTTCTAAAATGACTAATTTGGGTCGAAGTCAACAAAAACTATTTTCTACATGGGGTTTTATAAGAAAATCAGTTGAAATGAAAAATATGCAGATATTTTCTTTGAAATTGATGCGACTAATGAATGTCTCAACATAAAACATGTTCCACCAGTACTTTTTCTATCAACTAGGCTACTAGTGTAATCTACATCTAAATTCCCCTTTAACTCAAGGTTATCGTTAGATAGATATCATGGACCAAATCGTGGAGTGTGCAACTAATACCTTAAAATCCTTTTTATAGCTTTTAAATGATATTCTTTTAGATTTGAATTGAAACCGTGCAAATAAACAAACATATCCACGTGTATCTAGAGTAATCATCAATCAATACAAGACAACATTTCTTACTACCTAAACTTGTAATATTGTTAGTCCAATCAAATTTATATGAACTAGTTCAAAGATGAAAAGATGACCTGTCAACATTTTTAAAATCAACATTTATTTCCTTATCACATAACTGGCTAAAATAAATTAGATTATGGTGTAGATTTTCACATTTAATATATCGTTCAAGATAAATGTACTGTAACCTATTTTACCTTCATGGTAATTTTTCGTTTACCTATTGTGACTCTGCCACATTTGTACTAGGCTAAGGAACTTTGACTTGTCACCCATTGTGTGCCTGGAACAGCCGAATTGAGGTAACACTATTATTGTTTCTTAGCCTGCTACCACACCAACACGAGAAAAGATTTTTATGACCTATTTGTTTTTATAGGTCCATTGTTGTTAGCGACAAAAGATTTTGAAAAATATGTTTGTCTAGGCCCAAGACAATTTATATTTGTTCCATTTGGCACCCACATTTGTTTGACTTTAAGGGAATTTACATTTGTGCCTTTAGGAACCCAAATTAGTATGATTTTCACATGTTTGGGCCTATACCAACAATTGTTTTGATTATGTCCAATTTTTCGACTAATTGTGCACTCGGATTTGACACGATTGGTTTTACTTCTAAAATTTTCAGATTGAGTGTACCCAAGCCCTTGCTTATCAGTATTAATAGTTTGTTTCTCTAATAACATATTTAGGGATCTTTCACCTCTGGGAAATTTTCCTAAAGTTGTAGACAATTGTTGGACTTGTGTTTTGAGAGATTCATTTTCATTCAATAACAAAGTGCACTTTTTAATAGAATTTTCTCTCCTAGTGTTTTCACTTTCTTTTAAAATCATAATTTCATTTTCAAGTGGCTTAATTTTAACTTTTGATTTTTTAATTTCTTCTTCGAATAATGGACACTTATCATATTGAGACCCTTATTTCGATAGTTGTTAACCAACTGATCAAGCTGTTTATTTATTTCTATCAAACTATCTCTTTGTGATTCAATTTTGGCGTATTTCTCTCTTAGTCTTTCAAAACTATCATTTACTTCATGAAAATATATAAGTAATTTCAAATGAGTAAGTTTTGATACCTCGCTTGGCACTTCATTATCACTGTCAGTTGTTTCTTCTTGAAGACGCAAATTTTCTTTTTCGCTCTCACTGCCAGTGCTTTTATCAGCTTCATCAGTTTTATCCCAAGTAGCTGCAAAACTTCTCCTTTTCAGTTTCTTTCCTCGGTTAAGTCGATTCTGACAACAATTTGGATTGATATGACTGGGTTTATTGCAGTAATGACATATGGTCTCCTGCTCTTCTGGGTTGTCAAGGACTAGTCTGCTTTTTAGTTGTTGATTTAGAGCTAGATTTCCATACTTGTGATTCCACCTTTTGACTTTCTTCATTATCAGGGCTAGTTCTACTGCACCATTATCATCATCTTCACTTTCAGTTGTTCCTTTAAGAGTTATTGATTTCTTTCATGTATCACCTCCTAAGCGTTCTTCCTTGAGATACATTTTTAGCTCATAAGTGGTGAGATTTCCAATGAGTCCTTCAACTTTAACTTGTTTCAAATCCTTTGATTCTTGAATGGTAGTAACTTTCATTTCAAAATTTCATGGAAGAACTCTGATGATTTTTCGAACTATTTCCAATTCTGTGTATGGTTTTTTGAGAGCCTTCGGTTTGTATATGAGATTAGAAAGTCGTATATACATCTCTTTGACATTTTCATCCTTAGCCATTGTGAAGTTCTCATATTCACTACTAAGCATGGAGAGACGAGATTCATTGACTTGAGAGGTTCCTTCATGAGTCATTTCAAGTATGTGCCAAATTTCCTACCCAGTTAGACAATGTGAGATAAGGTTAAATTCAATTTGATCCAATGAACATATAATAGAATTCATAGCTTTAGCATTAACATTATGTAGTTTATTTTCAAGATCTGTCCATTGATCCATTGGTTTTTCAATTTCTTGATTATTTACCACTATAATTGGTGTCCTATATCCCGTCTCAATAATATTTCATGCATCTATGGTTTTTAGAAAAATTTTTATTTTATTTTTCCAATATACATATTCACCATTGAACATGGGTGGTCTAACTATGGACCGACCCTCGGCAAAAGCATTATTAAAAGAAGCCATTTAAAAAAAATCAAAATTTTAAAACAAAATTTGGTTTTTGAAAAATAAAAATAATAAAAAACTGGTTTTTGTTCCTAGCTCTGATACTTGTATGATTGATTTCACCCTAGAGAGGAAGTGAATAGGGTGATACTAAAAACAGTAAAAAATTATGCGGAAATATATATAATAATTGCAGCACAGATAATAGAAAAATAATAAAAGAAGAAATAGAACAACACAGATTTACCCAGCTTCGGAAAACCTTGCCCACGTGCTGCCCTCAAGGTTTCTACTAGAAATTAAGTAGTCAAACGCTTACACACGTAAACTTACGAAAATCGCTAACGACTAACCTAACTCTACGCTCAAAACTCTGCCACAACTCAGCCACTAAGTTGTGAATTCTCGAACTACACCACCGTAGTTCGTAACCTAGTCACACGACTAGAAAGTTACACAGTTTAAAAAAGAAATTTATAGCTGAAAATAAAAACTAAACAAAATAAAACCAAAAACCCTATTTAATAAACTTAAGCCCAAAAAAAATTATACTGGCCCACTATGATTTATAAAATATGAGAAATAAGGATTTGTCCCTTCTGTAAACATCGGCCGATCTTTTGTTTGCTTGGTTCCTTTTCGAAAGCTAGGGTTTTTGAAAAATTGAAGACATCGCTTGGATATATTGATCGATTGAAGTGAATTTATGCTTCAATCGGCTTCGTCAATTGTCTCCTTGGCTTTGATTGCGTGCGGTTGCTTCAATTGTCGAGTTCAAATTAGTGCTTTGAACTGGTATGTGCATTGCCTTTATTTACTATCATTGTTATGCTTCAACTCGATTGATTTACTACCGATGATGATAATTGGGATTTTATAGGGATCAAACTTCCTATATTTTCGTTCGTATAAATATGTTTGAATTCTTCATGATTCATGCTTGGTCATTCGATTTTGCTTAAGTGATGGTGAATGCACTGACTTGATTAATAGTTGATGGATTTGAATTTTTTGAGTCTGTTCCTATAACTTCGTCATTTGAAATTGTGATAATATTTTGACTTTTGACATAAATCTTGACTTCGACTTTATGAATTTTCTTTGCTAGAAATTAGCACCACATTGGAGTTTGCTTACAATCTTCATTTGAATATGACCTCACTACATTCGAATTTGTTCCTCTTTTTACTGCTGCAACTTAATTTGCTTTGCGCTCTGCTTCCTTGTTCTTATTGCTACTATTAGTAACCATGCACATACAAACATGTATGTACATACATACATATATACATGCATAGATACATACATACATACATACATACATACATACATACATACATACATACATACATACATACATACATACATACATACATACATACATACATACATACATATATCTGTGTGTGTGTGTGTGTATAATTATTGTGCCTATCCAATTGGTCTGATGTGAACTTGTTGCCGTGTTCATGTTGGTCTAGGCTTGTTGTGTGGTTCCTCTTGAGTCTGGCCATTCATGTGTTTCCTCTATCCTCTATTGTATTTTTGAGTGCTGACAGTATTCGAATTTTTGAACTCTTCAATGACGTTTTATTTTGATTTAAGTTGAATTGCATTTCTTATTGTGTGTGTGTTTGTACTTGAATTTGTTCATGCCTCTGTTTCATATGTATATAACCGATGCTAATTTCTGTTTATGTTCACTTGTACTAGTATTGATTTGGGAATTCATGTTGCATTGTGTTGTATGTGTGTTCGAGCGATAGCTGCAGTTCCTTTGAGTCACCTGTGCATGAGTGGGTTCTTGTCTTCACACTTTTATTCTCTAGCTGATAGTCTGTTGGTCTGGGTTCACTTGTGTTATTCTGGTTGCATCTCTTTTGTTCACAACTTCTTGTGTTGATATACTTGGTTGTCTATTTTGAAGTTGGCATGCTCCAATGTTCATATGCACTTTTCTCTTGTAGTCTTATCTGATGCATGTTATCTGATCGCACTTCATTTTGATTGCACTTGAGTCATGGTTTTACCATCGATTGTTTTTTCCTTATTCTACTTCGAGTTAACTGGTCTCCACTTTGTTTGCACCCCATACCTGAACTAATGTTGATGCTTCATGTTTTGCATTTACTTCTATGCTACCACTAATCTTTCTACAATGATTGTTTTCATTTATTGTGTATGAACTTGATGTTGCATTTGATTCTTCAAGTGTACATTTGTATTCATGTGAATCTTCTTGATCCTTTGAGTCTGCCACTGCTTGTTTCTGAATAGTTTGTACCACTTGAATATGTACATGACATGGCATCTGTTTCATGTGCATTTTTGTTCTGGCTTGTATTAGTCATTATGTTTATCTGAGTCTAAGCTTGTGCCTGGTCTGGTTGCATATGTATATGTGTTTGCATGCTCCATTGTACATATTTTGAGTTAGACTTGCATTGTTTTTAGACTTCGACATTGCCTTGTATCTGACCATATGCATAGTATACATATGTTAGTTGCTGTGGCCAGACTTGTTTTCATGTGTTGGGGCTATGATGGTCTGAAGTCTTTGGGTATTACGCTTGAGTTGAATCCAGCCATGGCTCGGGTTTGACCGTGTGCTCACCTGTCCATGTAGTTTTATCAAGTGTATATCAGTGTGCACGACCTACATGTACAGTGATACACTGTGCATGTTACAAACTGTTTGTGTAAGATGAATTCAAAATAAATAAATGATGAACAACCAAAATAACTGAGGTAAATAACATTTTCAAAACACACATTTCATTGTACACCGCAAAACATTTCTTCTTCAATTTTACTACGTCAGTGTTTATTTTTGCAGATAATTCAAATGCTGGACACAAATTGGAATAGAGTTGAAGAATAAATACGAGCAAATGAGTGATATGTGGTGAGGTGATAAATTGTAAAATGAAATATGTGATGTAATCGAAATTGTAATGTAAAATGTATATATGTAGTGAGAGCTAAAATTTACACCGTTTGAATTTGTAATAAAATATTTGTTTGAACAATATATTTGTTCGAATATGAATTTTGTGTTATTTATTTTATTCATCAAATATTTATTTAATTATGTGAAAAATAAAATATTACAATAATAAATGCATTTAAATGAATATATATATATATATATATATGTTTATTATCATCAAACAAAAATCATATACTAGAATATTCAACAAAACCTAATTTTTTTAGTTTCCAAATGATTTGACTTTTTGATACGATGTGTAAAACATAGTTTTGGATACGTGTTTTTAATTTCATAGTTTTCTAACTTAATAAGAATATTTTATGAATTTTTACGGAGGGAAAGTGCATATATTTTGGGTTTTAATTATTAAAAATAATAAAACAATGATTTTGGCCCCAAAATTTTTATATGTCAAAGAATATGTTAATTCTGATTTTTGGTGAATTTTCATTTCTACACTTGTTTTTCTTTATAAGATTAGTTTATTATTTTCATATCAAAATATCGTTTTAGCATTTTTTTTTTCAAAATATTACAACCTCTTCTAAATATTGTTTATCACATCCCCAAACATTCTTTTTTCAAAATATTCTTCACAATACTTCTCAAAACATCGCTATCTTTTCATAAATTTCTAGACTTTTAAAAATATTGAAGTCCTAATAAATACTTTAACTTTTTAGGATAGCATGTCCAAATGTCTTATCCTAACATTCAACAATCATTATCGATAACATTGCCCAGATGCATCATCGGAATTCTTAAAGCACTTGACGAATAAATTAACACCAAAAAATTAACTAGAAGAATAATTTCTAATCACATTATAAAATAAAACACATATTTTATCGACCAGTCTACTTATTTGAATAAATACTTATTTTCAAACATTCATATGCATATCCAATTCGTCAACCATTAACAAAATAAAATCATCACATAACATCCATCGATAAAATCAAACAAGCATTTGTACATCAATAAATACTTCGATCGTATAAGCAAATAAATGCCTTCAGCGGAAAGTTACTTATTAACATTTTCTATATACTCTAATCTCTACTAGATCTAACTACTCTATTTAAAACCACACAAAAAAGGTTTATTAATTTTCCCCATCAACAATGCTAACACTACTCGTCGGTGTTAGGAAATCAAATCTACGGTTTCGATGAGAACAACTATACAATGGAAATCGAATATGCATATATATATATATATATATATATATATATTTCTATATACAGGTACTTGCTAGAGCAACATCACTAGAAAGACAAGAACAAGGCTAAAAGAACATTACAAGAGACTACAAGTCGATAGGATCAAAGAAGCAACAAGAAAGATGCACAAAACATACATGCATAATTTTTAGATGTTTGGGTGCATAAGCCAGACATCTGGGAAAGCCCTCTGGAACAACAAAATAGACAGAACCAAACGTCTGGTAGATGCACTCAGACGTCTGAAAATCTACTATATATAAAAAATATAGTATCAGACGTTTGATACAAATGCCAGACTTAACTCAGAATTTAAATTCAAATTTCAGCTGCCACATTTGAATAGACATCTTCGCTGCAACTCTTGACCATCAACAGAAGCAACTGTAGAGCACTTGTTAATGGATACAACTACTCAAGGAACCTCTCTACAACTATATATATCATCAAGAACCAAAGAGTACACTCACCGAACTTACTTGCGCTCTCTACTTACATACTCTGTTATATTCTTGATCTCTAACAATCTATACTTGTGTTTCACTCTTTCATATATTCAGATCTTCACATTCAACATCTCTAGATACATATTGGAAGCATTTGTACTTATTAGTCAATATCTGTGTTATAGAACACATATTTGACAAGAACAGTTTGTTGTAACCAAGCCGATTCCTCCGGGCGAAGCGAGGGTGTTTGATAGTCGAATTCTAAAGGGGAGCTTGGGGATTGGACGTAGGATGGAAGGTTCGATCTAGTATACAATTCTGGTGTGCTTATTCTATAGTTACCTAGATTATTACTACTTTAGTTACATCATATATTTTGTCACATATACTTGCATATACACTACACAATCCACCCAGTAGACTTTCAATTAGTATCAGGGCAAGGTTAGATCAAAATACAGTAACACGTTTTTGAATCACTATAATATAGCAAGTATTTTTTAAGAAGGTCAATCCACAGCATGACCCCCATTTTTAATGGTTCTAACTATGCATATTGGTCAACACGTATGAGAATTTTTATGGAAGCCAATGGATTAGAAATTTGGTCAGGCACTCAAAATGAATATGAAGCACCTGACACTGCTATGAACATATGGACTGATACATAAAAAACCACAGCTTCTAATAATGCCAAAGCTATGAATGTTCTATTTTGTTCACTAGATAAGAATGAATTTTCATATGTCATGTTATGTAACACTGCATTTGATATTTGACGTACCTTACAAGTTACACACGAAGGCACAAACAATGTTAAACAAACTATGATTTCAATTTTACAAAATCAATTTTCATCATTTAAAATGAAACAAAACTAACCTATAGTAGATATGTACCTAGATTCCAAACCGTTCAACACAATTTAATGGCACTTGGAGTCAAATTCACAAATTTTGATTTAGTATCTAGAATACTCAATTCTTTAACTCCAGAGTGGGAAAGAAAAGTATTATCTATCGAAGAAGATAATGATCTCTTAGCACTCTTAGTTGAAGAATAGATAGGAAATTTAATGTCCTATGAAGCTAATTTACAGGCACGAAAAGAACAAAATTCGAAAAAGAAGAACATAGCATTCCCAGCAACAAATGAATGCTCCGACTTAGACGAAGAAGAAATTGTATTTATTGCCAAAAACTACAACAAATTAAAGAAGTTTAGAAAAATGACTATATTTCAGAAAGGAGGAAAATCAAGCTCAATAAATCAAACATCAGTCAAATGCTATGACTGTGACCAATTTGGACATATGAAGAAAGACTGTCCCAAGCTCAATAATGATACAAAAAAGAACAAATTTGAAAAATTCTAAAAGAAAAAAGCTTTCAAAATAACATGGGATGACTCAGATTCTTCATCATCATCAGATAGTGATAGCGATAGTGACGAAGAACAAGCTAATGTGTGCTTTATGGCACAAACCGATGAGGTACGTCTCGAACTTAGTTATGATGAATTATTAGAACTTAGCATGGAATTAGATGATAAATTTAGACAAATTAAAAAATTGAACAAAGAACATATAGCCAAAATAAATAGATTAGAACTTGAAGTAGGAATGTTAAAAGATGAAAAAATTATTTTAAAAGAGGAACTAGAATTATATCAAGAAAAAAATAAAAATAATTTGGTCGAAAATGAGAATGTTGCTATTGATTTTGATAAATCTATATTAGAAAAGGATAACTTGTTAAAAGAGAATGTCAACTTGAAGAGTAATATTGAAATATTGAAAATTGAAAATTTAGAATTAAAAGAAAAATTGGATAAAATTACAAATAATGTTTCAAAATTTAATAAAGGAAAACAAGATTTGTAAGATCTTATCAAAACTTCAAAACCATCAGGTAATAGAAATGGAATAGGATTTAAAAATATTCCTAAACAAAGAGGGAATGATATTAAGAAATATAGTTGTATTTATAAAAAGACTAAAAGTTCACCTAAGTCTAATACAAATACTAGAAATATAAAAATTTAAGACAAATAATAATTTGATTAGACAAAAACATATTAATATTTTTTTTAAATGTAGTCTATAATAAAAATTATATTCATGAAGGTACCAAACCTTCTTGGGTATGGCTACCTTCTTCTCTAACTCTAGGACCCTAACAAAGTATATGAGTACCAATTAAATCATCTTTTATTTTGCAGGTACTCAAAATAAAAAATAAGGAGAAATGAATACTTGATAGCAGATGCTCCAAGCATATGACCTGAAATTCAAAAATGTTATCAAATATAACATACATCAATGTTGAAATGGTAATGTTTGGAGATAACTCAAAAGGATATGTCGTGGGCATTGGAGAAATCATCAACTCTGGTATTTCTAACTCTACTATTATTACAAATGTTTTGTTATTAGAAAATCTAAAACACAACCTAGTTAGTATTAGTCAATTATGCGATAAATGTTTTCAAATCAATTTCGGAAAATATAGATGTAATATTTTCGACAATAACAAACAACTTATATTTAAAGGTTTTAGAAACAAAAATATTTTTGTTTTAAACATGAACATAAATCGAAATTCAAATTTGCCGCCAAACATAATGATCCATGGTTATGGCATAAACGATTTTGTCATATTAATTTTAAATATATTAATAAATTAGCAAAATATGAGCTAGTTAGAGATTTACCTAAAATAAATTACAAAGTAGAAAATGTATGTGATGATTGTTAAATTGGAAAACTAAAGAAAAGCTCGTTTAAATCTAAAAATAATATTTCTACAAAACAACCATTAGAATTATTACATTTAGATTTATTTGGTCCAACTCAAGTACGATATAAATCACAACAAATATGTTTCCATAACAGTTGATGATTTTTCAAGATATACATGGTCTTTATTTTTAAAAATAAATGTGACACCTTTGGTATGTTTAAATTTTTTGCTAAAAGAATTAAAACACAAATGAATTTGGAAATTACGAATATTCGAAGTGATCACGGTGGAGAATACGAAAATGTTCACTTTGCTAATTTTTGTATTAAAAAGGGTATAAGTCATAAATTTTCTTTTCCCCGCACATCTCAACAGAATGATGTAGTAGAAAGAAAAAATCATACATTACAAGAATGTGCACGAACACTATTAAATAGTAGTGGTCTACCAAAACATTCTTGGGCTGAAGCTGTTGCCATAACTTGTTATGTTTTGAATCGAGTAACCATACAACCTATGACTAAACAAACTTGTTTTGAAATATCTTTTGGAAGAAAACCTAAAGTACCATACTTTAAAACTTTCGGATCAAAATTTTTTATATTAAATACAAAAGATAATTTAGGAAAATTTGACCCGAAGTTCGATGAAGAAATCTTTGTTGGATATTCGGATCGCAGCAAATAGAATTTTTAGTAAACGAAATAACACTGTTGAAGAAAGTTTACATGTATCGTTCGATTAAAATCTTCTTAACCATCATACTAATGACGATGAAGAAATAATTCCAATAACAAGTACAACAAATTCTTTTAATAATGAGACAAATGTACAAAATAATACTTTGGTATCATCTCCTAGAATTCTTAACGATCATCCAAAAGATAATATCATTGGAGATCTCAATTCTAGAGTAACTAGAAATCAACTTAATCAAATATGTCATATAGCGTTTGTGTCAAATTTTGAACCAAAAAATTATAAAAAAGCTTCAAATGGTAACTTTTGGATAATAGCTATGCAAGAAGAATTAAATCAATTTGAACGTAATAATGTTTAGGATTTAATACCAAGACCATAAAATCAATCGGTTATAGGAACAAAATGGGTATTTAAAAACAAAGAAGATGAAAATGAAAATATAGTTATAAATAAAGCACGTTTAGTTTCTCAAGGTTGTAATCAAGAAGAAGGCATCAACTATGATGAAACCTTTGCTCCAGTAGCGAGACCAGAGGCCATACGAACATTACTCGCTTTTGCAAATCATCACAATTTTAAACTATTTCAAATGATGTCAAAAGTGCTTTTTTAAATGGCTTTATTAAAGAACACGTATATGTTGAACAACCCCCATTGTTTGTCCATGAAAAATATCCCGACCATGTTTTTAAATTACAAAAAGCCTTAAATGGTGTAAAACAATCCCCTTATGCCTGGTACGAACGTTTTAAAAATCATTTAATTACAACTGGTTTTCAAATAGGTAAAATCGATACAACATTATTTATTAAACGAGAAAATGACGATATTTTAGTTGTACAAATTTACGTAGACGATATTATTTTTAGTTCCACGAATGAAAATCTTTGTAATCAATTCTCAAACATTATGAAAAATTAATTTGAAATGTCTCACATGGAAGAATTAAATTTCTTCTTAGGTTTACAAATAAAACAACTTGAAAATGGTATTTTTATTCATCAAGAAAAATATTGTAACGATCTATTACGTCGTTTTGAAATGGATAAAACTTCAAGTAAACCAACACTGATGAGTACTAGTGTTCCTTAGAAAAAGATGATGTCAGAAAAGATTTCGATGAAAAATTATATCGGAGTATGATTAGCTCCTTACTCTATTTGATGGCTAGTCGACCCGACGTTATGATGAGTGTATGTCTTTGTGCCCGATCTCAAGCAAAACAAAAAGAATCTCACCAAAGAGATATTAATTGTATCTTACGGTATCTATCTAGTACTAGAGATTACGGTTTTTTTTACCCTAAGGGATCATCATTTGAACTAGTTTCACACAGTGATGCGGATTTCAGTGGATGTAAAACAGATCGTAAGAGTACTTGTGGAACATATCACTTTATCGGACAATCATTAGTTTCAAGGTTTAGCAAAAAAGAAAAATTGTGTCTTCTATCTACTTACGAACCGAATATATTTCAGTAGCTCTAGCATGTGCACAAGCGATATACATGCAACAAACACTTACGGATTTTGGCAAAGTTATCAATAAATCACAAATATATTGCGATAACATGAGTGCAATAAATCTATCAAAAAATTCTGTAAATCACTCATGTACTAAACATATAGATATATGACATCAATTTTTTCGTGACAATGTAGAAAAAGGAATTAGTACATTAGAATACGTTAATATCGAGAATCAAATAGCAGATGTTTTAACAAAACCACTAAACGAACAAACTTTTGTTAAACTATGACGTGATTTATGAATATTCTCTCTTAATGATCTTCTAAATTAATAACCATATCCTCATTTATTCTATGTTTAGCTAAAAGTATTTTATCCACAAATTAAAATTGATAATTCATTCACCTTAAATTTTTTAGGTAGTTAGTTTATGAAAATTACCTATAAATAATTTTTGAAATTATATATAAATCCTTACACAACAAGAAGTAAAGAATATATAGATTTCATATTAAAATAGAATATATAATCACGTCTTCTAAAAATTCTCGTTTATCCTTCTCGACACCTACAACGGATAGCTCAGCGGATACACCTCAACGCCTTCCTACCCCTACAGCAAATCAAGAACCGACATATATGTGGTCCTCCTATCACACGGGATTCACTCCCAATAACAAGAAGTCCAAACAAGCTCTATTTGTTTCTCCTAACACCAAGGAGAAAATTGATGAGATATATCACTATCAAAAGCAACAAATAGATCTACAATGAGAATTATATTTTGAATAAAAGTCATGGCACGACGATTAAATTTTTTGGAGCAAGTAGCGATAAAATTTTGTAATTCACGGAAGAAGGATGCACATGAACCACTTCTGATTCCTTGTAGTTCTTTGGATCCCTCATCCTCATATCGTACAACTTTGGATCCTTCACCAAGGCGATTCTCTGGTTCTTCGAGAACCCACGAACGTGGAAATATATGGTCTCCACTCAAGCCATGGAGGGATGACAAGTCTGAAGATCGCAAAACTCCATCGCCATCTAAATATATTAAAGTATTTCTTTGTATTTGTATCTACGTATATTTGTAATCCTGTTTCACAAAAATAATACTATATTTTCTGACAAAAATAAAAGGTCAAAAAATAAGCAACACCCTTCAAAATCAGGCTATTTTTAGAAAAATTGTTCATTTCAGACGTCTGACCATTACCCTCAGATGTCTGACACTCTGATATCACACAAATGATGCGCTTTCGTGCATACGTCAGACGTCTGATATAACCTTCCAAACGTTTTAAAATTGTCTCTGCTTACTAAAAAATAGATACCAGACTATTTCAGATGTCTGAACTATGAACCGGACGTTTGAATAAAGTCTCAATCACCATATTATAAAAATTCAGACGTCTACTATTTACACCAGACGCCTAAGAAAACTATCTGTCATTCAGAAATGAAAATTTGATCTATTCCAGACGTCTGATAATACAACTTGACGTCTGAAATATCTCTCTAACTATCAAATTATACAACTTGACCAAATCCAGACGTCTACCATAACAAATCAGACGTCTGATTCTATTTACTGTCTTAAAATTAGGTTAAATCAGACGTCTGAATTACCTTCTAGATGTCTGAAATTCAATCGACACTCTTATATGTCCAAATAACATCTATTTTACTTTTCTCACTACGACTCGTTCTGTTTCTACAGCAATTTCGATTTTTTTCTTCTCCGAAATCCTTATCCTCCAAACTTAATCAAATTTAATGGCTCCTAAAACCAAAAATACCAAAATCTCTAAGAGAAAACAAGACCAAGCAACTTCCTCAAATCCTCAAGTTTGCTTAGATGATCAAATTGAACGATGGATGAATCGAGTACCGCATTCACTCAAGCGATATGAGGATATTCAGAAGAAGAAACTTCACATAGGTCCATTTTATAACTTACTCAAGTTCCCAAAGTACGATTTGGATGAAATGTGTGAAAGCGCTGGATTAGAAACTTTGATATCTTTCAATCCCAATAACATCCAAATTGATCGGTCGGCTATATTTCTCTTCTACGCTAATTTGGATAGCACAGCGGTTTGGAACACTGAAAACGAAGATAATTGGCTATGGTCTAGAGTTTATGGCAACACAATAAGGTTAACTCTAGGAATAGGCAGAACTCTCGAATGTTCTGACATAGGCGAAGATTTATATAATATTCCCGATATGCGTTTCAAACCAAGGGACAATATAACACATCAAATATGAGAGGATGAAATGCCTAAATTCGCATCCAAATATCTACGACCTAAGGCGAGACTTCTTACTCGAATGATCATCAACACTATCATTCCACGCCTTGGAAGTCATGAGAAGATAACGGAGTTAGAACACAAGGCCCTATATGCTCTATTCAACGGAACAAGGTAAATTGGGCTAAATTTATATTTGCCGAACTCAAACTTTTTCGGACTCGATCATGCCCATCGATTATCTACCCCACATACATCATGAGACTTCTCCGTGCTCACAACATCCCCTCTTATTTATCTACTTTTGAAGAAATTTCTCCAAAATATGCTTCCACGTAATTTTTCTCACTAATGCACCTACCGGAAAACCCTCCGGAGTTTATATCTTCTGAAGAGTGGACGCAACATCGTCAAGCCAGACAAGCTGGGCCTCCACCTCAACCTCACCATGAACCATCACAAGAGGTGGAACAACATCACGAGACTACTCCTCCTCCTCAACCATTTGATTATACGTGCCACCTTGAGATTTTTGAGACTCGAACAGAGATGAATCCAAATGAAAGTATTTGAGATCTCACTCTTCAAAATTATCATATCTTATCTCAAAATCAAAAAGTTTTAGCTAAACGTATTGACAGCCTTGAAACATCTTTTGCCACATGCCTAGCTACAGCTAAAACATCACTGTCAACTGTATTATCGATTCTCAAAGAGGTTCTTTAAAAGGTTCGTGGCCCTACAACGCCTTTCGAAGATTGGCCAACCCCAGTGCCTTCTCCTCCTTTGAAACATTCCAAACTTTTTGAGGAGAACAAAGCTGTAGAACAAGCTCTGACATCTCCTACAAAGGAACCTAGCTCTTCCAAAAATGAAGATAAAGGAGATGATCAAGAAAAAACTTCCCCAAAAGACTCATAGATTTTTAGGATTCCATCTTATGTAAAATTGTTAAAAATCTATGAATGTACTCGATTATTGTAAATTAATGAAATTTCTCTTTCAGTATGTTATTCCTGTATATATCTTTGCCTTACAACTATTGGTCGATATTTAATAACTTCTACAGTTAATAAGTTAGATATCCTTTTTGATAATGCCAAAGGGGGAGAAATAATAAAGATCACAATTAATTATGGAAAGCACATATTCAGGGGGAGATTTATAAAATTATATATAGATTTAAAAAATTATATATAAGTACATTGTATAGTTGTCATCATAAAAAAGGGGGAGATTGTTATGAAATCAAATCTATGGTTTCGATGACAACAACTATGCAAAGGAAATCGAATATGCATATATATATATATATATATATATATATATATAAATTTCTATATACAAGTACTTGCTAGAGCAACATTACTAGAAAGACAAGAACAAGGCTAAAATAACATTACAAGAGATTACAAGTCAATAGGATCAAAGAAGCAACAAGAAAGATACACAAAAAAGACATGCACAATTTTCAGACGTCTAGGTGCATAAGCTAGATGTCTGGAGAAGTCCTCTGGAACAACAAAACAAATAGAACCAGACGTTTGGTATATGCATCCATACGTATGAAAATCTACTATATACAAAAAAATATATAGTATCAGACATCTGATATAAATGCTAGACGTCTGATTTCGAACTCGGAATTTAAATTTGAATTTCAACTACCACATTTGAATAGACATCTTTGCTTCTCTTCGCTGCAACTCTTCACCATCAACAGAAGCAACTGTAGAGCACTTGTTAATAGATGCAACTACTCAAGGAACCTCTTTACAACTATATATATCATCAAGAATCAAAGAATACACTCACCGAATTTCCTTACGATCTCTACTTACATGCTCTGTTATATTCTTGATCTCTAACAATTTATACTTTTATTTCACTCTTCCATATATTAGGATCTCCACATTCAATACTCTCTAGATATATATTGGAAATATTTGTACTTATTAGTCAATATCCGTGTTATAGAACACATATTTGACAAGAACAATTTATTGTAACCAAGCTTATTCCTCCAGACGAAGCGAGGGTGCTTGATAGTCGAATTCCGAAGGGGTGCTTCGGGACTGGACGTAGGATGGGAGGTCCAAACCAGTATAAAATCCTGGTGTGCTTATTCTATAGTTACCTAGATTATACTACTTTAGTCGCATCATATATTTTGTCACATATACTTGCATATACACTACACAATCCATCCTGTAGACTTTCAGTCGGGTTAACAATTCCTTATATCATTTTTCCATCAACATCTTAAATTCCTCACTGAATAAACTCATAGAAGAGATAGTGATAATAATAATATATATAGTAGGAAAATAACAAATACATCCCCAGTTGATTACCCAGTAATCATTGTATACTCCTACTATCAGTTAAGCATAAACAATAATATATAGCACACCCATGGGCACAGGGACTCTAAGTTTCACTAAGATTAAGACTTATGTCTCTTATATATGACATATTATTTTGAACCTACTCTGATACCATTTTGTAAACACCCCCACCTCTATACTCATACTATCCAAAAGGACTATAGAGTAATACTGTCAAATTATACAGAGAATAAGGCGATATGTGTACACACACGAATATTCCTTTGGGCTAACATTGGTACGTATTTAACATCGAATATAACTTACCACAAAACGTATACAGTATCAACATAAAGCAATAGACACATATGCCTCTAGGATAGAACAATACATAGTGTACAGTAAATAATAGAGACCACAGAGTCGATTGCAGCGATAATATATGTAATATACCATATGTGTCTATATATATATATATATATATCACACTGATACACACATGAGAGACTATACCATATAGAATAAGAATCTACAATACTAAATATCTAGTCTGTTCTATAGCTAGAAAATAAAAGCTGGTCTTATTGTCCCTGTATCAGAAATGTCTCGAACTGGCCATAGTATTTTACAAATAACACATGGGTCAGACTATATCCAAATCCAAGGTCTATAAACATATAGACTCTATATATCCTAGGTATAAGTATAATAATATTATCTCAAACAGTCCCAGTATCATACAATGTTGAACACCACAAAACCCAGTATAAAAATGTCATCACCTATATAAACAATTCTATAGAAATTAGGAACACTATATATAATGAGTGAAACATCCATACAATAAATCATCATAATAGGAAACAAAATCATCAATGAGATGTCCTCAATTAAAGTCAGGCAATGATGAAGGAATTCCTACAATGTCTCTCAGTCTCATACTAGGAAATACCATCACTAAATCACGAAAATCAGTAAGAAAGATTTAAGCCAGCTTATTACAATGCTTGAATATAATCAATAATTAGTAGCTGCTTGCCAAAGAAGGATATGGGGTTGACTATACTCTGGACATGGTCTTAGGTATAATCTCATCTTATATATGCCTATTATCATAGGTTAACTGAAATTGAACAGGAGTTCAACGGCCGTATGCTCGCTATGGAATCTAGTGTCTACTAGCCGTATGCTATGTAGCCGGATCTATTACTACAACTTTAGTTCACACAAACTGAAACCAGATGGGAGACTGATGGCCGTATGCCTGCTCCAAGAACCCAGGGTCTGCTATGCCATATGTTAAGCAACCAAATCTATTTCTATATTCTTAGTTGCCTCGACAGGCATCATGACACATATCCACCAGTGGCTCATCAACGTGTATTCTTGGTCACGACCATCCTTAACCCTTATAGGTAATAGAATGCTGGCCTAAGCGACACAAGAGGCTATAGGGTACCTGCCTTTCAGGTTACCTAACCCAAACCTCATGATGTGCATTGAATATAAAATACAACAACGATGTACCTAATCTAGGACGCGGCCCCATGATCAGGCTACTAAGGGGGAAATTGGCCAATCTGGTTTGCTCCCAAGCCATAAAGGAAGCCGAACAAAGGTAGATAGACACATAGAGTGTATACAATGGGCATCACACGACTCTACATATAAGTCACCTCATGACCACCAGATACAAAATGCAGAGAGTATCACATACAACATACTCCATATGGATGTCACTTATGAGAAAAAGAATAACCGAATAAATAACATAATGGCGCCCTATACCGCCGTGTGTTACAAGTCCGTTTATTCAGTGCTCACACATCACACTTGCTCCTTCAATATCCTATATAACGAGTCCAAAAAACAGTTGGAGAAATATTATTGAATGTCATATCCTAAACAATATTATAATTCTGTTTATTCAGATTTCTTGCTAAACAGAATTAAACGGATAGAAGGATGTCATCATTGTATCATAATAAATCAGTAAACAACTCAATATCCATGGTCAATCACTCATATAATCCAATTCAATATACAAAAGAAGAATAACAAAAAAGTTAATATAAAATAAATTATATAAATAAATGAACATAACAATCAACAACTCAATAATGAATCATTTATTACAAGAAAAAATACATAGAAATAGATAATACATTCACTTTGCTTATTTAATCCTAATATAAGATCCAATACTATATATCAATTCCAAATCCTTACAGACAATATATATGTATTCTATAATCACTTACACACCAAAAACAATTATAGAAACTATTTCATACAAATAATACTTTAATATAAATTTATAATCTCCAAAATGACTCATTTTAATTCAAACCATAATTTGTAATTCAAACCTTCAATAAATGTTCAAAATCTCTAATATCTCATATGGAAAATCAATAGATATTACTTTAAATTCATTTCATAATCTTCCATAATAAAATACTATTTCAAATTAAATTATAAGTTACAAATGAAATTATATTTATTTCAAACCATTAAATATAATTCAAAAACTTCTTATCAAATAAAATTTCTCACAATATTAATAAATCAATTTCAATCCACAATATTATATATACACGCAAATGGATTTAAATTATAATACTCCTAAAATCATTCAACAATATTTAAATGTAGGGTTTTCATTAAAGTAAGCTCATATGCTCAAAATTCCTTTCGAAAATATATCTTAAATCCTATTTATCAAATAACAACTTTACAAAATAAATTCCTTTTTAAAAATATTATTGAAATCTTTCAATTATATAAAATCATAAAATAAACTAATTTCATACATTTAATTATTTTGAAATCTCTATTTTTATACTAAAATAACTTTATTACAAAAACAATTTCTAACAATTTCTTTTATTTCTCAACTACAGATATTTATAAATAAATATACTACAATAACATTTAAAATCCCACAATTAATTTTTCAAACCTTTTAAAATATATTTTAAAATGGGAAAATCAATAAATCATCTAAAATAAAAGCCATAGAGTAAAATTCTCCAAAATCAACAATAAATCATCAATATAAATTTTCTCGTATGACCGAGTAGAATTCCAACAAATTTTGGCCATCAAATAACTCACACCAAATTTAAATAATAAGGTAAATTTAAAATGCAAACGGACAGCGTCTCCTTTTTTATTTTGGGCATCCAACAAACACAAAATCTCATCAACCAATCAACTATCCCAATCAAACAACTTATCCAAGCAAGCAATCCAATATTCACACGCAATTCAACCAAGTAATGTAATTTATCAATAATTGGGATAAATAATATATATACGATGCAAGATAAGCGTGCAAATAAATATAGTAATGAGTGAGAAATACCCATCGCAATGACGATTGAATTTCCAAATCAATGACAACTTCAACTCAACCCAGTCGATTCAATTAAGCAACGCACGTCTCGTGTCGCTACCATGCACCAGCCAGCTTCCCGTTGCCTGTAATCCACATAATTTTAGCCTTCCACCATCATCACACTCAACGTCCAAATGCAAGCACCGTCAGCTACCACCTCCTTCATCGCAGTCAAACTCACATAGAGCCTCTGCCAAGCATGCACGTATCTCTAGTCGTACTGCCTACAACCTATAACCCCAAAACTGCCAACTCATTAGCCAAGCATCGCCTCTGCCTCTTGAACGACATGCATGCACCACTTGAAGTCGAGGGAAGTCGAACATCCATCCTTCCATCATTGAGCTCACGTCATCTATCGCCACAAGTGCCTGCATTAGCCACTACTCCAAGTCACATTCGCTCAACGCTGTCGCCTCTCGTTGGTGCAAGCTCCTCGAAGCGTAGATCATATCGCGACTCGATTGCATGATTGATTTATTTTTATTTTCTTTTCTAATAGTTGCGATTTTGATTAATAAAATATTCGGGTTAAGAAAATAAATTAGGGAATATTCCTGTTTGTATTCAAAGTTGGCATGGAGAGTTCTAGAGAAGAGAAGAAATGAGTTAAGCTTAAGTATTGGGTTTTGTTTAAATGAATTGATTTATAATTACATTTATAATTAACTGAAATATTTTATTTGACTCCAATATTTTATTCGAAAAGGATTTATTAATTTAATTCAATTTATTAAAAATATATTTTATGAAATAGAAATTATTTAAGTAATTTTTTTCATAAATAATAGTTATTAAAATCAAATTCAAATATCTTATTTTAATTGAACTTATTTAATTCATACAACGCAGTAAGTAGGGTTGTTACACCCATTGTATTAGATATTTATTTAGAGCTTCATTTTATAGTGATTTGATGTATTCTGATTCTCTGTATTGGTATTTATTTATCAGTTATTTCTGCTAGTGCGGTCTCTTATATATATTGTCCATTCAGTTCTATTCATGTATATTCAGCACATTATATGTTGTCATTCCGTTGTGAGATCTTATCGACCCCTTAGTCTACTGTTTTGTTCTAGATTTACCCGATGATCTATCTTTTATGGTACTCAAAGGTTGCGTGATGATGTAAGGCACTTATTTTTAGGTATTACGAAGGGCAGGTTGTTATAGTTGGTATCAGTTTAGGCTCAATATTCATACCAAGCAAACCAGTTTGAGTTAATAAATGTGGTAAAAGGAGATACACTGAAAGAGCATACTTGTATTTTTCTACTATATTATACTTTATACACCACTTGTCTTCTAGATGTTATTTGTTTTTATCACTACTTGCTAAGTTATCTTTGGTAAGCAATCAGTATGAGTAGATAAAGTACATAACGACTGCGGATAGGCATCTTGAGATGCCTAATTAGTCCAAAGACTATTTAGCTACCGCAAAAGATGTTCCATCGTCCATGAACATTTCTAGCAGATTGCGGTTAACGCCAGAAATTTTGTGGCCTATTGGACACCAGTATTTTTAGCCCCACCAGCTTTAGAATCTTCAAAGAAGTGCAAGAATTTTCTTAGCCTTAATAGAAAGCCATATTTGAGTCCTGAGGCTGTTATTGTAACGATCCATAAATTCAGCGCTTTAATTTATGAATATTTAATTAATTTTAAATATTCAAGTAATAGGTTTTATAATTTAAAAAAATTTCTAAATAATAATTAGTGATGGTGAAATAGTTTTTCAATTTTTTTTACAAAAATAATTAGTTCAAAGGAAAATCGAAAATGTGATCGGAATTCGTTTTCTGAATTTTCGACTTTTCGTCGGCTAAAAATTGTCAAAAAAATTATGAACGCTTAGAGTAAATATGCATACTTATAAATAGGTCAGATTATATATATAATATACATATATGTATGTGTGTGTGTTATTATATATATACATACTTGAGCATATATAAAAGAGATTTTACATTTTAAGAAAAATAAAATATAAATGAAAAGATGTTTAAAGTGAAGTGACACCTCAAGAAACATAAGTACAAAGTGTATAAATGCATGTTGGCATAGAAAAGAGGGGGACAAGGTGGAGGCATGAGGTGGAGGGGCATGGTGATGTGGCATGCATGTAGTGGAGGGTAAGCACTTAAGGTTAATAAGGTAATTTAATAATTACCTTTCATATAAAAACAATAATGTTTACTCTTTTCGCATTTTATTATTTTATTTCTCTTTTTCAAAACATCCACTATGCTTTCCTGTCTTTCATGGCTTCCATTCATTTTTCCAAAGTTTGAAAATCCTAATTTTATCACTTTTAATTCATAAACACCTTCCCTTCCTTTCTACACTTCCACTTAGCCAAAACAAGAACCTACCTACCTCCACTAGCCATGGTCGAAACATGTAGCCTTCATGGCTGAACCCTTTTTGCTCACATAAGCCCCCATACTTCATTTTTCCTAGGAGCAAAGCAAAGATCTAGGTCGTATGCATGTTGTAGTGGAAATTATAGGTCGTTTGGTTAGCTTTTAGGTGAGAAAAGCTCTCTTTTACTTAAGTTTGAAACTTTAATGATTGTGAATAATTATTGATTATATTGGTTGTAAGAGTATGTTGCTTGTTTGGATAATATTAATGTTGAATGTATGTGTATACATGTGTTTGGATGTGTTGTGATATAGATTTGGAAAGGAAAGCTAAGTTAATTTAGTTAGTAACTTGAAAACCTTTCTTGTGTGTAGACTAGGGCATGTATCTGGTGACTTTGTTTATGGTGAGTTAAGAAAGTTAGCATCTTGACTTGTTAAAGCAACACCAAAATCCTTTGGTCAAAAACTTGTTTTTCTAACTTTTCTTTCTTGAATTTTTTTTTTACAAAGCTTCAAAACCCCTACCTTTGTTTTCGAAACTATATTCAAAGTTTGTAAAGATAGTTAAAATGCAAAAGTTAAAGTTTTGAAAGTTATTTTGAATGAAAATTCAAGTTTGAAATTTCGGGTCTTATAGCGATAGTTGCTATAGACATAGTTCGCTGAAAACGAACTCTTTTGCAATTAAAAGTTGTTTTCATCTTAAGTATATTTTGGAAAAATATTACAAACTTATTTTGAGTAAAGAAAAGTACTTATTATTTATTTAACTAATGATTAATTAATTAATTAATTAATTAATTAAGCAAGGTTATTTCTACTTAGTCATTAATAAAGGAAATTAGTATTGGATAATAAATTAAGTAAATAAATTATATTTTGTTGGTTAATTAAAGATTAATTAACAATTAGTAATTTATTTAAGGATTAATTATTATTTAATTTATAATTTATTGTTAATTATTATTATTTTATTATTTAAGAAAGTTTAAATATTTATTTAATTGCTAATTAAAGTAAAGATTTAATTAAGACTTAATTAAGATTTAGTTACTACTAAATTAAGGTTTAACTTATTATTTAATTAGAATTAAAGATTAAAGAATAATTGATTATAACTTGAAGTTTAAGTATAATTTAATTATTGATTGAGATTAATTAATATTCAATTACTTATTTAAAAGGATATTTATTATTTAATTATTTAAAGTTAATTATGGTGTAATGATTAATTAAAAGTTTAATCATTATTAAATAAAGAGTTTAATTGTTATGTAATTACCGAATAAAGGTTTTTTTTTATTTTAAATCACTTATTTCCAATGGTCGATTTTTATTTTGAAGCAAACTATCTTTTAAAAGGATGTCTTATATCCAAGGATTTCTTTATCGATTACCCTTAAGTAACCTCAATTAAATATGAAACCCAATGAAATCTATTTAACTGAATAAATCATCATTTTGCTAACTAAATTATATTTGGCATTTGTTTGGTAGGATAAATCATAATTCTTCCATAATTCACCATGTAGATTATGATGACATTTATTCAGTTCTGCTATTAAGGTAACTCAGACATTTACCTATATGTTGATTGATTGTTATTGGCTGATTTTGTTTACATATCCACTTGTTATGTAAATACACATGTTATAGCTTAGATACATTAAACTCAATTAAATGAACCATTGTGGTCACTAAGCGTCTTCCTCATTTTAGTGAAGTCAAATATTTCATTAAATTGATATTGCCCAAAATTCCGGGTCATCACATTCCTCCACCCTAAAAGAATTTCGTCCCCGAAATATAAAAGCAAAGATAATTTAATAACCCATCAAACTTTTTAATTTTAAATCACAGGCTTATATTATCAACCATATGCTAACAACCATAGCAACCAATTCACTTAATCAAACAAATCTAAAGATCCTGACACAAATCAGGATAGATCTTCATAACACCATCTAGAGTTTCCCAAGTATAAACACTGGGATACTCGCTCTATTGAATCCAAACAAGCTACACCACTAAGCTTCAGAGCTCCTACTCATCTAGATCTATAAAATTGAACAAGATATCAAACCACAGTCAAGTCTGACTCAACTACCAAATTCTCCTGAACTGTTGATTCCACAACCAGTGATGGATCAAATACGTATTCCCTCAGAGATACGTGAAACACATTGAATCCCAGTCTTCCAAACTGGCAATTCAATCCTGAAGACCAAAGCACTTATCCTCACAAGAATACAGAAATATCCAATACCTCGGAGCTAGCTTCCCAGTCTTACCAAACTTATAGCTCCTATGATCAGAGAAAACTTATCCAAAATCAAATCTCTGATTTCAAAATCCAAATTCCTACGTCTCTTATCCACAAAACTCTTCTAACGATCCTGGGCTGCCTCATCCTTCCTGATCAGCTCAACCTTCGCTGATGCTTCTTGAAACAAACGAGACCAAAAACAACCCAGCAAAAATGATCCTCTCAAGATCTACCTAAATCAAGAACACAAACTCTACTTCACAATCTTCAGAAGACTTCAAACTTCTCCTATCTGGAAAAGAAAAAACATGAGCACTCGCCAACCTCGCCTCAGATCCTAAAAAACTTCCTGTAGAAACCCTATATTTGAAGAAAACTACGAACTTCCAAGGAGTCTAGGGTTGCTTCCACTTTAGAATAGCTGCCGCCTCGCTTCCGATGTGCAACTTTGATCTAGAGTAGATGAGAATGCCGATGACGAACACGAGCACATACTAGTCCGACACACCTCGGAAAATATGGTTTATCAGATCCAAAAAGAGAAAACTCAGAAGTTCCATGATACCCTGAGCCGTTTCACCCAAATCCTCTTTCTAGGAACCATCCTTCTACTAAACTGAACCATCAGTATCACTCCTGGAATCCTAGTCGATGCGGAAACTCAATCTCCAGATGCTAAGGCAAACCTTAGCTTCCTTGAATACATCTGGAAAAATCTCTGACAACTTCTATTCCCTAGAGATGCCTCGATCCCAAGCAAAAGATTACCCAAGAGAACACTCAACTATCGCGAGTCACTTTTGTGATCAACCCAACCTAATTTCCAAAGAAACCGTTCTCTCTTTACTAATCAAAACAGCTTATGCTTAACTAGCCAACCCATCGAAGAAAAGGGTCCACTCTCCTGCTTCTGAACTCCACCTCTAGAACACTGCTTGCCAGATGACCTTCCTGTCGGCACATAGAACACCTTCGAGATGTAACGCAGCCACTGATGCCAAAGACTTCCTATCCAAAGCTCTTCAAACCTCAAATCCATATCATCCAATTCCACATAGAGCCTAGAGATGGGCAGACATCTCCTCAAGAAACTCGGGCCTCAAACCAAGCACAAACACCCTACTGAACCTAGTCTCATCACCGATGCAGACACACTTCCTTAAGCTTGCTCCAAAAGAAACGTCTTCAGAAACTTCCATAGTCACTGCATCTCATCACGTAACTGCTTCTTCCTAAAGTTGCCAAGATACCATTACTCACTTCTTCTCAACTGACAAATCCAAACTCCACTCATCCAAACTTTGCACTTCAAAGATGGACTCTGAATCTTAAAAAGGTTTCCTTCCGAGATTGGTGAAATCCTAACACCACATCAAAGCTTACTTGTGGCAGTATTGGGTCTACAGCCTCGGCAGATACACTTCCAACCTCAACATTCAGACTTCTTCCATTGGTAGTCGTGCTACACACACAACTACCCTTCCTACCTCTAGAACTCAAATTGGAAAACCTGAACAGGTAACCTAACAAATAAGTAGAAATATATATATATATATATATATATATATATATCAAAATTACAAGTACGCTCTCTCAAGAAAGAAATCACTCCAATGCCTAGGTATTCACTCAACCTAGCGCTCTGATACCAAATGAAACGACCCACCATTCTCTCCACAGAAAGACGCATCATTATTAAGAAAGAAAGAGATAGAAAAGAGAAAAGATAGAAAAGAAAGAACCAAACAACATCAGAATCTCACAGCGAAACGAATAAATTATATTAATCACATAAATATTACATAATATACAACATCTATCAGAGATACATAGCTTATACATCACATACTAGACAGTTATAAACACCTGTCTAGTCATTACAACTCAAACACAACACAAAGATACCAACACAGCGGAAAACTATATATCTACAAACGCTGAAGCCTCCTGCTCCATTTCTCCTTTAAAGTTCGTCAAAGCTAACCCGAATCCCTTGGCTACTCGTAAAAATTTGAGTACCCAAGAGTTTAAGAAAACAGAAAATAAACTCCGGGTCAGACATGGGTCTGGTGTGAGCAACAGGTTAAAGTTTCTTAACTTTGAAAACCTTTGAAAACAAAGGGTATCTCGTAAGACTTCCCTCACATAAACACGGAAATTTTTTACCTTACGATAACCAAAAAATTTGATAGGAAATCCAGTGACATTATAATAGGGTCTAGGGTTTTCAAATAAACTAGAAAATAGCCGAAATTGTTAAATTTATAAAATTCTAGCATACATAGGTATACAGTCAAAACCGTAAAGGGCACGTAGGAAGAATGGTTTTCCATCAATGGTAGGGCTACTAGGGTACCGCCCGTCACAGTACGTGGCCTAGATCACCATACCGAGAATCCACCCTAAATCCCCTGCAACACAAGGCCGAAACCATCCCTTACTGGATAGTCCCAAACAAGACAACTCCGGTAGTTGTTGCAATCAACTGCCCTACACAGCCGAATAAAAAGGGACCTCTAGATAGGGAAAAATCTTGTCCTACTTGAGCGCGACTCCCTTAGCCTTGCTGCACCTCCCCTGTTTTAGACATTCCTGATTGATGAGGCTTGAGGCTACAATTACCTTTATAGAACACATATATCTTAGAATGCTCATCGTCCACCTGACGATGTTCTGAAAGCATTCAATCCATACAAGTTCGTTCTGGGTTCGAACAAAACCGAAGGCATTATTTTGTTACACTCATTTTGGAATCACCCTTATAGTTAACGACAATAACCCTTGCACTCTGAATCTTCATCTCAATCGAAAGCACTACCCCTGTTAACTCATTTTGGAATCACCCTTAGAGTTAACGACCATAGCCTTTCTTCTGAATCTTCACTTGATATTCACTTGAGATTTCACGGTCTATCGTTTAATTTGGATCGATGTGGTTTTCGGATATCCAAATTTGGAAACCCGATTCCGGTCTCATCGAAATTCAAAACGCTGTCTTTTAAGTCCAAGTTGTTTTAAAGTTAAAACAATTCAATTCATTATCTATATTCACATAGACATATAATTCACAATCTCACAAATGGATAATCCATTTCATCACAATTTAACGAAAGCATCCAATATCACAGATCAGCACATATCTCATATCAGAGATATCAAAACAATCCAAGGTACTCATCATCATTCAGCCAACCATAAGCAAGATTAATCAATCATACCATCTTTAATTAATTTAAAATAAATTAAATTAATTACTTCCATCACTTTAAATCCTGCTTACTTAATGATTAATTAATTATAAATCAATTAAATAATTACCCTCTAATTATCCATTTTAGTTAATTACCCTGATTAATTATTCTTCAATTACATTAATTAATTAGTCTTTAATTAATTGCACAAATTAATTATTCGTAAACAAATACAGTAATTAACCTTTAATTACTCTCAATTAATTAACTATAATTAATTACATTAACCCTTAATTAATTACATTAATTAATTACTCTATAATCATTTCATTGATTAATTATCCTTTAATTAATCAACCCTTAATTACTTCACTAAATAAATTAATTAATGATCCTCTAATTACTTCTTTAATTAATTATTCCTCTAATTAATCACATTTAATAATTGATCTTTAATTAATCACATTCATTAATCAACCTTGATTAATCACATTCAGTAATTAACAACCCTTAAATTAATTACATTACTTAATTAACTTCTAAATAAATTTTATTAATTAATTCTTTAATTAATTACACTAAGTAATTAACCCTTAATTACTTCCACTAAATAATTATCTTTCTTATTAATTACACAAAGTAATTAAACCCAAATTACTTTCATTCTTCAATCGATTACATCCAGTAATTATCCATTAATTACTTCACTATGTAATTACACTTTATAAATTACATTAAGTAATTATACTTAACCAACTCCACAAATGATTATCCTTAACTAATTAATCTAATTAATTATCTTATATTAATTACATTAATTAATCATTTCATAATCCCTAGTTAATGATCTTTACATTAACTATTAACAATTCTTTAATTACTTCCCTAAGTAATTATGCTTTAATCAACCATTATTAATTACAAATTAATTAATTCTTAATTATCAATTAATTAATCTCTAATTTCTTAACCTAATTAATGCTTAATTGTAACTTAATCAATCTCCAATTACTTGATTAATTAATTTCTAATCATTAATTAATAATCTTAACTTATCTAATAAATGATCCTTAATTACACATTAATTAACCTTTAATTAATTATCTAACAATCCTTTAATTACTAAATTATTTATCCTTAATCATTATTAATTAAATTAATTAATGACCCTTTAATTACCTTATTAATTTAATTAATCTCAAATTATTAAATCTTAACTAACTTTAAGATAAAATATTTTCCTTATTAATGACTTAATTATCGTTTATAAATGCCTTTGAAATGTTTTACCTTTAAATTTACTTTTAAATTTCATTTCAAATTTAAGATTTAAAATCATTATAAATTTAACTTTAACAAAATTTAAAACAATTTAAAAACCTTTTAAATCAAATGCTAAAGAAACACTTATCTTATAAAAGAAATTTATAAGAATTTTAAACCAAATTTATTTAAATTCAAAACTTTGTTTTTTTTTAAAAAACTTTTAAAATCAGTTTTGAAATGTGCTTCGGGTTCAACTCGTAAGCTACTCGAGCATTTACCCAAGAAAATCCCTTCTTTTCTTCTTTTAAAAGATTTGCTTAAGTATTAAAGTTTAAATCTAGAAACCAATTTACTCGTGAATCCCCAAGAACTCACTCGAGACATCACTCCACTAACCCGGGACCTACTTCGAGACAGAACCACAAACTAACGCTGACACAAACCCACTGCCGTGCACATGCACCGGCGATGCCACCACCCCCGACCATCCACAATGCCTTTCTTATGTCGGCGATCAACCTCGCACCAGATTCCGACCATCAGAACCCTGATTCCCCTTCAAAATCGAGTTCGAGCATTCAAGCACAAACCTGGAACAAAGACTAAAACCTGGAAAACTCTTGGGCTTGCTCCTCAGACCAGCGGAGCGTATGAACTTCCGACCACGCCTTCGCCCACCTCCACGATATCATTCCCCACAATTTGATGGAACTCGATCCACCAGAGGCGCCATGGAGAACACATTTCCGACCAAGCCCAAAACTAGGGTTATAGACATCTCTGACCCCACACCATCGCCACAGTAACTTGCTCACCCATCTGATATTTTTGCCGACCTCTCCGATCATTCCACTTCCTCCAGTGATGACCGCGTCCACCCTGATCACTTAGATCATCAGAGATCACCAAAAATACAAATTCTGATCAACCCCAAAATCACACGCAAACCTAATCTAAAAATTATGATTTCACTTCCAAAAATCATGATTTAGGTTAAGGATTCAGACCATATACCTGAATCATTGAATTAGGATGCTTGAATTTTTAACATAGCTTATATTTGCACTGTTCTTTTGGTTACCAGAGACATTTCCAATTTATTTTAACTTAAATAAAATTTTAAATTATAATCTATGATGAAACAAACAAATTTTGTTTATAGCCTAAGTCCTAACAACAATCAGATCAAGAGATATAGAATTAAGAAAAAAAAACTTGAACTTGAAACTGGGAATAGAAATGTCACAGGTGTTAACAGGCATGCACACATCATACATCCAAAGATGCACAGAAAGTTCACCAATATACCTACACACAAACAGACTTATTTTAGTAATTTCACATGCAACCAGATTTTCCAATACTTAACTTTTTAAAAGTGTTACTTACCAGCTTAAAGAAGATGAACAGAGCCTTCTTTGAAAAAGCTTTTGAAAACTTGAGTGCTGAAATTTGAAAAAATGTTTCTTTGATTCTTTAATACTTGAATTGCTAAGGAATGCTTTGTTACTGAAACTTGTAGAGATGACTAGTTTTGAAACAAAGATAAACTGCTTTGATTCCAGGTTTGCTTGCTCTTGATAATCTCAGGTTTTAAGAAATGTAGGCTTTGTTGTTTTGATTTTTGAAAATGATATACAAGCTATTGATTTGGATAAATTTTCTGGTTTGAGGCATGTTGATTATCAGATTGTTTTGAGTATATGGTTTGAGTTTATCTTGGTTTTGAGTTGAGGAGGAAGATAGAAAAAGAATAGAAGAGAAGGAATAATGTGATTATATAGTTGAAAATGTGATTTTATTTAAAATAAAAGAAAAATCAAAATTAAAATGACACTTGTTTGAACACTCAACATTTGTCATATAGCGTTGTTTATTAATTAACACATGTTAAAACAAGCCTTTATAGATTTACACTTGTAATGATGTAATCTAAATTTATTAATTTAAATGTTAATATAAAGCTTTATATTAATCTACCATTTTTAAAAATACTTATCTAAATATATATAAATTTCTTTAAAGAGAATATAATAAAACCAATTATATATAAATAAAATCTTATACATATATTCTTGAATCCAAAATAATTATCTTTTGAATTTCAAAATTAAATCCAAATTCAAATTAAATTTAAAAATCCAATTTAAAGTCAACTTATATATGTACATATATAACTACACATTCAATTTGAAAATAATACCATTTTCTTTAAAATCTATTTATATCTATATATAAAAACATCATATTATTATTATTTAAAAATAAGAATTTGCCAATTTTAAACAATTTAAAAAGGAAATATCTCATTATTTATAAATTACTTCTATTACTAAATGAATTAATGTATCATATGTTTTATATGGTTGTGAATTGTATTTTAAACTTTTATATATATTTACGAATCATATTTATCAAGCAATATTTTAAAAAGAAAATAAAACAAACCTTTTTATGATAATCTTATTTAAATTCAAACTTAAGTTAAAATATATTTTAAACAATTTAAACATTTACCTTAAGTATTTTAAAACTATATGGTTAAATATTTAAATAACCTTTAAATTTTTTTATATTAAACTTAATCATAATTCCCAAATTAGCAGAATAGATTAGATTTGAAAACATGATTTTATTTGTTAAATTCAAATCAAAGCTTTATTTACAATATATACAAATATATATACATTATAAGTAGAAAACATTTTACTAACGTTTAATGGATAAAATTTACCAATTAAATATTTATTTTCTTTTAAAAGAATAAACTTTCCAATTTAAATTAAAATGATAAAAGAAAATTATCAAATCAATTTGATTATTAATATAGATTATTAAATTGATATTGCCCAAAATTCTGGGTCATCACAAACTTGATGCGACAAATAAGTGCTATATGGCATTTTCCATTATTTTTGCTATTACTATTATTGCGTAGGAAATATAGAGGTCCATTCAACAATTAATATTGGCTAATTATTCCATCTACTTTAAGCATTTAACAATCAAGAGTTTTTAGATCAAATATCTTGAACTCAAATGAATAAATTTCATGTAAAATAATTTTTTATATAAAAAAAATATATTTTTGAATAAAATTCGTATTCCTTATTCTAATGTTAATCACAAATTATTATTTTACAGTTCTAGTTTTCGATGTTACTTTATGAAGCAGAAGTGGCCATTAACTCTCTTTATCACAACTATACTTTAAGTTACATCTACATACATACATACATACATACATACATATACATACATACATACATATATATATATATATATATATATTCATTTTCCTTTCTAAATGGTCAAACCATTCAAAAGAAAACCCTTGCTATATATTATAATGAACCTTTTACGGAAATGTATCTAATCATTCCTAGCATTTAAGGGTTTCAATTCTTGTAAATTGGTCAAAATGACAACTCAATTGTCGAGTTTTAATACCCATCTTGCAGCTTTCGGTCTAATGCTTCATTTAACATGACAAGATCATTATTCTAATTAGTCATATTCAATATACGATCACATACTATGGTTTACTTGCTTATTTCGAATGAACCAATTTCATTGGGGTTTTGTACATTACGAATTACGATCGTTCACCATATAATATTAATATGTGATCATATATGGACCAAATATCCATATTTAAGCCTTGCTTTTAGAGGTCAAACTTATGAAGGACAACACATAGTCTCAGGAAAATAAAATGTAAATGGCCAATTACTAATGTATTTAGTAATTATAAAATTAGGCGCTTGCATGGGTATTAAAACAATAATATGTAGAAGATACTTATTAATAAGTATATTTTGTATTTATTTTATCAACCTTTAATTCGGTACATTTATATATCTTAAATGTTAAACATTTTATCAATTGTATTAATTGCACAAATTTATCAATGTGGATTATTAAAACATTATATAGCAAATGTTGTTACAATATTAGAAAAGTTAAATGTTACCATATCATTTTTCTAATAAGCCTCCTATTAGATTTTTATGTTTATCAAACCCTAAGAAAAACATAGAAATCGTTTGGTTTCTTTAGTGAATGTTAGGACTTGCTTGCCTTGCGATTCTAAACCCTCAAGTGATGGATAACACTTTACCATTGTATCAAAAACAACTCCTAACCTAGGGACTTTATCCTAATTTCATCTCTATGGGTTGCGGAATTATGTATCTTAAGGCTAATTTAACACCAAAGGGGCGTGAATAGTGATTTCTAACGTATGTAAAAAAAAGTTAATTTTCTTTCAAAATTAATATTAGATCACATAGTAACGACATAGAATTATACTAACAATAAATTACAGATGCAATCACAGATATAAATAAAAGCAGTATAGTAAAGTAATAGTTAGAGAGATGATAGTAGGGATTTTATTCTGGTTCAAATTTCTCTACATCCAGTCCGGTACAATTTCTTGTACAATTTTTTTTTCAAATTCCAATCTTTAACTAGATGGAAGGAAAACCCAAATACAATCTTGATTTCAAGGCTACGAGACACATCCTCTTGTACTCTGAGTCCGGAGTAAAATTACTTGATTTAAATAGCCTACAAGAACACCCACTAGATTTGAACGGGCTACTAAGTGCATTAGTTGGATCTAAACGGGCTACCAGCAAACCCACTTGATTTGAATGAGCTATATGCATACCTAAACAAGCACAAATAGATTTTATTGCTTTTCCAAAGACAAATTCTTGTACTTGATACAATGGATCTTATAGCCTCTTGGATAGTACTTTAATATTTGAATTGAGAGAGAGAGAGAGAGAGATGGAAAAGAAAGTAGTATTGAATCAATGTAATGAAATATGATTGATTCTAATATAATTTTGAAGAGAATAAAGTAATTTTCAAGAGAATTTTCAAGAGAGTGAGGAATAGGAAGAAAATTCATTTGCACTCTCCTTTATATAGTAAATTAACAGATGTGGCCATTTGTCAAAAGTTGTGCCGAATAGACACTTCCATTCAAAATTTGAAAAACCATTTGATGTTCCCAGATATGTATGTCAACATATGCTAGTGAAAAATGAAAATTGTTTTTCTTTAAAATGATTTGAAAAATTTGTGCTTTTATAAAATAATTCGAACATAATTATTAAATATTTTTATACTTTGAAATTTTTTTATAAAATATTTCTAAAATATATTTTTAACTAAAAATAATTTATTTTTATTTAAAATATCAAAGATCAGAAATGGGAGATAGAGATCGGAAATTGCTATCAAGAACTTTAACAATGTATACTGATGACTATATACACTAAATTATAACCTTAAGATCTTCATTTCTTTATCATTGAACTCATGAGACTTCATATCTTTATCTTGAGCCTGTACAGTCTTCCATTTAGCACTTGTGTAATATTCTGCACTATATACTATATGACCTGGAAAAACATTAATGTCTATATTGTATATGGGTGTTATCATTATAAATCAATAACCGAGTTATTAACAATTCTCCCTTTTTGATGATGACAGTCACTAAATATTCATGTACTAAAATATGATATAACTCCCTGAGTTACATAACTCCCCATGAATATGTGCATGTATATATTTTATACTTTTCTTCCATTTAACATCAATAAAAATGGATGAAAAAAATAAAAACCACCCTAAATATGAAACTATTTTTTGAGAGACTAAATTTTAGAAAATATTTGTTTAATTAATACCAAATATGAATGTGGACTACTGTTACCAATAATAATAAGAATAAATTTCTAAATAAGATGATATATACATCAAAATCTATACTTAATGTATCAAAATCAACATAAACTAGATGATATATATGAAATCAAAATTTAATGATGAGAGTATGGAAAACAATTCAACATAACATAAATGACATTATTATTTAATATTAAGCGTCTAAATTTTACAATGAAATTGATAAACTAAATTTATTACATAAAATTCATATATAACAAACCTTAATAATTATGAAATTTAATCATAGCCTAATTATAATATTTGATAACTATAACTTTGTAAATGGTCAAATTTATGTTTATAATTTTTTTAAGTAAATATCATTTTATTCTAATAAATTGTTTATTTCTACAAAGACATGATAATTTATATTACTTTTTCTAGCCTAATATGCAAAGTATAAGTGAGATATGTAGAGTTAAAAAATATTATTAAAAAAAGCATCACATAAATTTAATAATAATAAAAAGAATTCGAGAATGGTAGTAAGATGATTGATCATATGTTTCAACGTCATTGACGTCTTGAAAATTTTCTTTTCTAGAGAATATCATGATATAATTGAATATATAAAAGTTCTCCATAGTCGTTTTTTATCTTTCTCTTCTTATTAAGCATAGTGTCTAAAGGAATAGATAATACTTGTACCGGTCTTTGTACTATGTTGGATCCATATGGTTTGTAACAACCCAAAATTTAACCCATAATAATTAATTCATTAATTAACTAAATAATATGATAACCTTGTAAAATTATCTGAATTGAGCCGTGGGAGTTGCAACGTTGTGTACGTGGTAATTTTCTGGTCAATCTCTATATATGGAACGTCACATCCAAGCTAATATGAACGAGTTACAAAATTATCAAGAATCCGAAGAATATATATATACATATATATATATATATGTATGTGTATATATATATACATATATGGGGAGGCCGACCAAGAGGTCGAATATCCCACTGCCTAGGTCGATCGGCCGACCTGGCATAGTGGGTGGTCGACCCAAAGGTCGACCCACCTCAAATGATTGTACGATAGATTTGTTCCTTCATTCCAGTAGCTAGCAAACACGTCATTTTCGTTCCCTTGGCTTATTTGGTCCCTTCGTGCTTCCATCCAATGGCTCCTATTCAGCCTATGACGTGGTTGCATCCTATCAATCTCCAAATCCAACAGTCTGAGATCCACTTCAACCCCTATAAATATGACCCTAGGCCTAACACCTTTTATCATTCTAGTTTTTCTCCGCTTGGGTTCACCTTTTTAGGAAGAACCTTAAAAGGAATAATTTTCCATGGAGAGAATCTTTTTAATAATTTTCAGTCTATTTCCTTTCAGCTATTATTTTCATTAATTTTAGTTTATTTCTGTTAATTATAGCTTTTTGTTTATTTATAGTATTTTAGTTTATTTACTGTTATTTATACGTTATTTACATCTTCTTTCTACGCTTTGGATTTTCTTCTATTTTCAGTTTTCTGTTATTCCTCCTTCTTCTTTGCGTATGGATTAGAATAGGATTAACACGAATATGGATTAAATTGCAAGAAAACTGAAATAATGGAATATAAGATGTAAATTTCAAAGATTGTAGTGTAAATGGAATTGGACTAAATTACGCCTAATTATGATGTTAATTGGACTGAATTAAAAAGATTGACCTAGTTATAACTTAGAATTATAACTAAAAAGAGTAAAAGAAGAAAGAAACTTATTTTCACACTTGGACCTTGGGTTAAGTAATAAGCATGATTATAACGTAGGTTATAATAAGAAAAAGAGCAGAATAAGTTTATTTTAAGACTTAGGCGAAATTAATAAGCACAGATAGTAGAGAAAAATGCAAAGGCTTATTTAAATAATTTACCTAAGTTAATAAGCAAAAATGAAAGTAGGACCTGTACCAAATAGCATTCCCTATTAGACAATACGATGGTCTCACATTAGCCGAAAGTGAGACGAGGGCATGCTTATGCTAAAAATGGTAGTAATTAGTCAATTAGAAGTCCAAATCACGAGGGATTTGGATAAGGGGCACAACTAGATATTGTTTGGATGACGGGTTAGTACCAACAGCATTTTGCCTATTTTCTATGGACACACGGTGATCTCACGTTAGTCTAAAGTGGGATGAGGTGCACGCTTATGCTAGAGTTTGAGGTAATAAGAAGACCCAATAGGTGGAGCAAAAGGTAGCATGGACATGGTTGCAGTTACGTGTGCTACTTCCATTCGGGTGCTCAGTAATAGCTATGAGTTTCAAGCGCTTAGTATGGGTGTCTTTTGTAGACACCATTGCCTTCTGTGTAGGGAGCTATTTATGTCGTCTGGTCCACAATAACATTCTGTGTAGGGGTAATATATAGTATCTGGTCCACAGTAAATAAATGCCTTCTATATAGGGAGCTATATATGTCGTCTGCTCCATAGTAACATTCAGTGTAGGAAGTTATATAGCAGCTGGTCCACAGAAAATTACTATAGAGTAGCAGACTGATCAAAAAGAGTAGGATTAGGGTTACATCCTAATTACAGGATTAGGAATTCAGCCAAATCAAAGCATGAATCGAAGACAAGTGCAAACAATCAAAAGTTAACCTATCTTATAAATTGAGCAATGTAACGACCCAGAATTTTTAATAATTAAAATTTGAATATTTAATTAATTTTAAATATTAATAAGTGAATTTATAAGTCAAATAAATTTTATTTTGAATTATTGGATTTAATTGGATAATTAAATCGATAATTTAATATGTTAAATTATGGAAATAATTGAAATTTGGGTTAAATATGATTGAAAATGATTTGTAAAATTTTATTTTATCATATGGAAGTTAGAACGATATTTTAGAACTTTTAAAATCGAATTAAGAGTTAATTTGTGAAAATTGAATATTTTAATATTTAATCGACTAGTGAAATTAGCCAATTTTTGAACAGTCTCAGAATTGAACGAAACTAGTTCCATTGGGTCCGTAATAGTTAGTTATTATCGGATTTCAAATTTCGTGCCAATCGGAGTTACCGTTTGAGCGTAGCAGCTCGAAACGCATCGAATTATTTTTAATTTTAATTTAGCGAGTTAAAATAGCCATTTTTCAAAAAGTCTCGGATTTCAACGAAACTAGTTTCATCGGATCCGTAATGTGATATTATTGTAAGGTTTCAAATTTCGTGTCAATTGGATTTACCGTTTGTCCGGTACAAATTAAAACGCCTAGAAAATCGTTTAAATCAGTTTAATTTAAATTGAGCGTTTATAGCCATAACTCGCACAGATGTCCGAATTAGCTTCCGAAACCTGTTCCATTGTGTCCGGAACGCGGGGTAAACCCTAGAAACGCTGGTTACGGCGCGTAAATCGGAGTTCGGAATTTCCGGAATGAATAGTGTCGTTCAAAACTCTATAAATAGCCCTTCACTCTAAAAAAAATAAAATAAAAAAAATCTAAACCCTAAATCTAAAACTGCAGCCGGCCCTAGAAATGCATGGCCAGAAACTCACGATCTTTCCTCCTCAATTACTTCCAATCCGTCGATAATTAGCCAAAGTGATCAACTACAAAGATGAAGAGCAAGGCGAAAGCTTTCAATCCATACGGATATGATGGGGTTTAGTGTCGCGTAGGGGGAGCCAGGGGGGTGCGTGCGTGCCACGTTCATCTCCGTGCGCACGAGAGAGGGTGGGGCCGAGCTTCAGGTGGTTGAGGCCGTGCGTTGAGGTCGTGAAGGGCTTCGCAATGCAACTTCCTGATCGTGTTTTAGTCGAGCGATGGAGTTGCAAAATTAAAACCTAAATTGATGGTGATGGGTTTGTTTTACTGGGTGAGTACGTGAATGGGGAAGAAGATGGATGGGGGGGGGAGCGCACGGGCCTGATGAGATTGGTGTTTGATGGACGGTAGTGATTTGGTTTGGTTTACAAATTAGTTAATTATGTTGTAAATAGTTTATATAAATCGTGTACAAATTTCAAAAATTCATAACTTTTTCATACGAGGTCGAAAATGCGCGAAACCAGTTGCGTTGGAATCGTATGGACGAGCACTACGCGATGAAATTGGATTGGAGTCGTTTGGAGTTAGTGAGAATTTTGGGTAAAATTAAACGTCCGTTTAATTTTATTCGAAATAAATCGCTAAAACGAAATTGAAACCAAGGTGAGAACTTCTCACTCAATCGAATCAGTTTCGATTTTATTTTAAATAGTTAGATTTAAAATATTTGAATGCATGTTTGAATGATGATTGATATCTATTGATTGTTAAAATAGACATTATGCGCCGTTAGTAAGCGGATGTTATTTATTAAAAACATATACCGCGAATATTTCATAAACAGTGAAATTGGTATTATATATAATAGCAATATATATATATTGGCATATGTATATATTGGAGTTATTGATTCCCCGCATTTTTTGTTTAGCGGATGAGACCCTATTGCGCCTTCTATTAAGCGGATAAAATTTAAATCCCATATACCGCGATAATTTCGTACTGGAGCGAAATTGGTATTGTGCTAATGTTTGTGGATGCAGGAAAACAGGTTGGAGGGATCAAACTGGATTCCTCAACAGTTTTTATTTGATTTCAGATATTTTGATATTTGATGGATTATCATATCGATATATGATACCGTTGTTGTCGTGATTGACTATTTGGTGTGTAGCATCATTGGACCAAATTTGGAATTTTAAAATGATTTCAAAGTGATTTTTGAAAGTATACGTTTATAAAATATTTTTGGAATTGATTCATTTTAAAATAAATAAACGTATAATTTTTAATGTTATAAAATTTATGATTTTTGAGAAATATACTAAAAGGCTGATTTTTGAAGATATGGGGTTAATGAGTTTTATAAAATAGTTTAAATTGGATTTCTGAATTTATTATAAAAAGTTGAAATATAGGATTTATAAAATTTAATTATTTTATGAATCAAAATGAGGAATTTATAAAAGGAAGTATTTATAAAACAAATAGAAATAGAATTTATAAATTAAAAATATTTGAGTTATAAAATGAGCTTTTATAAGTGTTAGAATGGATTGTGAATGAATTTCATAAATGAATGAAATTTATAGAATTATAATCGGTGAAGTTATAAATGGAATTTTATAAGTAGTAGGTTAATAAAATTTATAAAGTTATTAAAGGAATAGATTTGGGTGAATTAATAAATCTTATAAGTTATAAGATTTATAATTTGGAAAGTTTAAAAGAACGATTTTGTAAAATAATCGTTTTATAAGTGTTTAACTTATAATGTGAACTTTTGTTTTATAATTGAGTTATAAATCGAATAGGCTAATAAAGGAATTTATAAAAAGAAGTTTTTATAAGATAAATAGAAATGGAATTTATAAACGTTGTTTTATAAATTCGCAAACGACTTATTTTGATAAGTAAATTGTTGTAACCTATTAATGGAATTATATTCACGTTTTGACTGTGAATAATCCTTTGAAATAGAATGAATAAAAGGATGAAAGTTGTTAATGTAGTATATTCATGTTTTTGAATAGTGAATAATATGTTAAAGAAATTGTTTTGAATGTGATATTTTAAACAGAATTAAAACGATCTAACGATGTTTTAAATGCATTGAGATTCGAAACCATAGATTTCAACATTTATTGTTGAAATAGACGTTTTCGAGAAATAAAAGGAAATAGTGGACTATAACACTGTTGTTATAGTAAATGATTTCCGAAAGGAAATGTTTTGTTTAGTATTGGGATTTATATATCTATCTTAAAATTCGAATCCCTATACTAGTGATTTTGGGTTGTCGTAACGATGTTTTACGCAACATTCGTTTTGGCCCAAATAAATATGTTTATGAGAATGATTTCCTTAAAGAATGAAATATATACTTAATCTCGATTTAAGTATATTGAATATTTTCCAAGTGTTGAAAATAAATAAAATTTGTGAATTACTTATGAATAAATAAGTATGGAATCGTTTTCCAATATAAAGTGAATATTTTGGGAATTTATCTTTTTGAAGATAAATTGAAATGAATAATTGAAATCGTATATTCATAGATATTTTGGAATATAAATTCACTATGGAATTTATAAAAGAAAGGGGAACTTGTTTAAAAATAAATATTGATTTATTTTTGAAGTATTGAAAATAATATATCTTGTAAAGATATTTTGGAAAATAAATAATTTGGAAAATTACTTGGAATCTGGTGATGTTGTGCATATCCATTGATAGTTCAATAACCGACTATCAATATTTCCCTTTGAATGGGTAATTGATGTGATTTGTTTGAATTTGAATGCCACACTTATTTTTGAATAAGCGCTCACTATTCGGGTTAACCGGGAAAGGACCATGGGGTCGTATATCCCATTCCGAATATGTGATACGTCGTAATGGATAACATTGAAGATCGGTGTTGAAGACCGAGTATTTGCGAAAGCGATAGGATGACCTATCGATTGTCTCTGCACTGGGTAGCTCCTGGTATAGAGATTCCTTAAGTGATGGGAAATTCGATCGGGATTGTGAATACTCGGATTGCAAGGGCTTCGTAAGAAGTGCCTTCGGTTTTGTTCGAACCCGGAACAGACTTGTATGGATTGTATGTCTGACATTACAAATTGAGATATAAAGCCGATTTCATTCAAAAATATTTTTGTTGGTGGCGGAAGAATTTATTCTTTTAGCTTAACACCCTTCTCTGAGACGTACGAGCTCAGAGGTTATATAGTTGAAGTTATCAGCGATATATTCCCAATTTGGTAATGTGACATGCTGAGTGTTGCTGTAAATGATCATTGTGTCGATTATTTGTGATAGGATCGTTTATTTGATCGTCTATCCTGGTGATCATTTCTATGATCATTTGTTGACCCAAAGCATGGCTTTTGTATAAAGTATGTTTTTGTGGACGTGACTTCGTCGAGCCTCACACCCCGTGAATGGTCAAAACAGGAAAGAAGCAGCAAGGTTATGAGGGGTAGCTCCCTTTAGATATGTGCATTTCCTTCTGGAAAAGGGTGGTATCATGGTATGGAGCCCAGATATTTACTCATGTTGAAAACACTTTATGATTGTGTGAATTGATTGCGAGCGCTCGGTGAAAAGGTCCCAAAGGACCGGGGGATGGCATATTCGGTCAGTTGTTACTCAGTTAGGGGTAACCCGGCCTTGTGTTGGTAGAGATCCGGTTTGGTTCTCGGGGATGTCCATCCAGAGGCATTCTCATGTGGCAATGGGAAGTTCCTTGGCCTGATCATTCGTTGGAAATCCAAAGAAACAATACGAGACTTGTACGGTATTAGTTGTAGAACCTATCATTCACTTATGGTGGCGCCCCACTGTTTGGATGGTAGCTATAGTAGTAATAGTTCGAAATGTCTATGTTGGCTAAGATTTATATTCTACTTTCGAAATGAATTTTTTCCTACACTATACACTAGTAATAATATCAAATGTTCTTTTAAATGCGTATCAAGCATCTTTGGCTATCATAAGGAGAAATCTCCTCCGATTCTGCGTTTGCATTGTGTGTGTGGCGGGAGGTCTTATGGTAGTCTCATTTTTAAAAAGCATTGCGAATTGACTTTAAAAATATTCATCTATTTTGTTTTCAAAGATAAATAAACTGTTTTGAGTTCTCACACCAGTCACATGACTGACTTGGAGTTTATTGTTTTCCTTCCTAAACTCTGGGTGCCCACCAATTTTCACACGGGCAGTTAAGAGTTAGGTTTATCAGGATATTCTGGATATTCTGGAGTTGCTGGAGGCAAGCTGGATGGCATGGCGTATTACTAGTTTATATAGTATTTCTTTTTCCGCTGCACTATATGTGTTATTGTTGTACACTCTGATGATATGATGTAATGAAATGTGATGTAATGTAATAACTGATATAGTTCTTTGTTTAAAGATTATTCATTTATTATTATATGTTGTTCCGCTGCGAATTGTGAGATTCTGTTGTTGTTCAGTTGTTTTTTTTTGTTCCGTTCTATTTTCTTTCTGTTCTGTATTTTCTATCTTTTCTATTCTCTTTTCTCTCTAATTTCCATCTTTTTCTCTCTTCTTCTCTTCTTTTCTTTTTCTTAAACCCATAACTATTCGGTTTTTCGGCAACGAAAAATCGCGTATGTTACATTTGGTATCGGAGCATATGGTTAAGCGACAACCATGGTTCTGTTGGGTATTACTCATTAGAGATAGAGTCAGCAGTACTCTAGAATGAGTTTGAGTGTAATAATAGCTATGAGAGCGTATTTGATAGTGAATATATAAAATTGTTTTATATTGTGATGATTGGTTTGTTGAGTGGTATATAGATTCTGGTTAATACGAGTAATTAACGTTGTTGATAGGGTCTCTAAACACTTGAATAGAACAATTCGGCACAGTATTGTTTTAAATTGGGTAAATGAAATAATTTTACCTTAATTATATTTTTATATATAAAAGAATAATTTTTCAGAATTATTAAAGTGTATATAAGTTGATTATTTAGTTGTTTGAATAATCTAAATAAAAGAATAATTGTATAAGAAATGAATTATAAGAATTGAATTATAATTAAAGTGATTTACAATTGTGAAATAAACTTATATATATAAGAAGTGGAACTATATGAATATATATTTATGAATATGAGTTGTAAAATAAAAATGAATTTAAAGTTAAATGGAATATAACTTAAGTGTTGTTGAATGAAGTTGATATTAGTATCAAAGTAAATTAATAAAGTGAAGTGATAAATGTGAACTTAAGTTATGTAAATGAAATTCAACTTTTATAATTGAATTGAATGAATGAATTGAATATAAATAAAATTGGTATGAAATAATGAATGTAGGTGTTAATTAATTAAAATTTAATGTTAAAGGAAATTGAATAGTTGAAAGATTGAATGAAAATCAATTTAACTAAACCAGTTAGAAGCAAAGGAATTTGGTTGCAATTAATATATATTGATTGTTATATGGTTGTTAGTTGATTGATTGTATGTAATTCATTAAGTATTAATGAAATTGAAAGCTAAAGTAATTGAAATTCGATTGGAAGTTAAGTAAATCTTAAATAGAATTGAATTTGATTTGGAAGTGAACCAACTTGAATATGAATTAGTAAATATAAACTAATTGAAAATAAATGTTAAAAACATCCAATGTTAATGAATCAAATGTGATTTAAATTGAAAACATATTTCATTGAATACTAATGAGAATATGAATGAATATTTATTGGTTATGGATGATAGTTGGTTGATGTTTGCATTTGCTATGTTGTCATATATAGTTGTTATGGAGATATATGTTGTATATTGAGATTATTTTCATATATGCATGAATCTCATGTTGTTTGTTGAGTGATTAGTAGGTGCAGATCGCGTTTGCTTCACATTTGGAGCTCGCTTTCGCGCTATATTAGCCGTATATGCACGCTAATAAAATATAAGGTACATATCTCGGATTAAATATCGTACTTTTATACTTTTTTCCCTTTGGGATGCCTCATTACTTGATGAGATGTATATTTGTGATATATATACTGTCATTTTTTTTTCGGATCGAGCCGCGCAAAGGAGACTATGGCGAATTTTTCCGAAAATTTAAGGCGTTAGAAAAATTTGAGAAAATTGGAAAATTTTGAAAACTATAATTTTGATTTAGAGTTGAAAATTAAACAACAGTAGTTGTTTTTGAAAAGATAACTAAGTATGATTTGAAAACTTAGTAAAGTATTGTAAGAAGTTTAACTATGGATTTTGGAAAATTAATAAATTCTGTAACTTTTCTTACTTAATAATTTCGAGGACGAAATTCTTTTAAGGAGGGAAGATTGTAACGACCCAGAATTTTTAATAATTAAAATTTGAATATTTAATTAATTTTAAATATTAATAAGTGAATTTATAAGTCGAATAAATTTTATTTTGAATTATTGGATTTAATTGGATAATTAAATCGATAATTTAATATGTTAAATTATGGAAATAATTGAAATTTGGGTTAAATATGATTGAAAATGATTTGTAAAATTTTATTTTATCATATGGAAGTTAGAACGATATTTTAGAACTTTTAAAATCGAATTAAGAGTTAATTTGTGAAAATTGAATATTTTAATATTTAATCGACTAGTGAAATTAGCCAATTTTTGAACAGTCTCAGAATTGAACGAAACTAGTTCCATTGGATCCGTAATAGTTAGTTATTACCGGATTTCAAATTTCGTGTCAATCGGAGTTACCGTTTGAGCGTAGCAGCTCGAAACGCATCGAATTATTTTTAATTTTAATTTAGCGAGTTAAAATAGCCATTTTTCAAAAAGTCTCGGATTTCGACGAAACCAGTTTCATCGGATCTGTAATGTGATATTATTGTAAGGTTTCAAATTTCGTGTCAATTGGATTTACCGTTTGTCCGGTACAAATTAAAAAGCCTAGAAAATCGTTTAAATCGGTTTAATTTAAATTGAGCGTTTATAGCCATAACTCGCACAGATGTCCGAATTAGCTTCCAAAACCTGTTCCATTGTGTCCGGAACGCGGGGTAAACCCTAGAAACGCTGGTTACGGCGCGTAAATCGGAGTTCGGAATTTCCGGAATGAATAGTGTCGTTCAAAACTCTATAAATAGCCCTTCACTCTAAAAAAAATAAAATAAAAAAATCTAAACCCTAAATCTAAAACTGCAGCCGGCCCTAGAAATGCATGGCTAGAAACTCACGATCTTTCCTCCTCAATTACTTCCAATCCGTCGATAATTAGCCAAAGTGATCAACTACAAAGATGAAGAGCAAGGCGAAAGCTTTCAATCCATACGGATATGATGGGGTTTAGTGTCGCGTAGGGGGAGCCAGGGGGGTGCGTGCGTGCCACGTTCATCTCCGTGCGCACGAGAGAGGGTGGGGCCGAGCTTCAGGTGGTTGAGGCCGTGCGTTGAGGTCGTGAAGGGCTTCGCAATGCAACTTCCTGATCGTGTTTTAGTCGAGCGATGGAGTTGCAAAATTAAAACCTAAATTGATGGTGATGGGTTTGTTTTACTGGGTGAGTACGTGAATGGGGAAGAAGATGGATGGGGGGGAGCGCACGGGCCTGATGAGATTGGTGTTTGATGGACGGTAGTGATTTGGTTTGGTTTACAAATTAGTTAATTATGTTGTAAATAGTTTATATAAATCGTGTACAAATTTCAAAAATTCATAACTTTTTCATACGAGGTCGATAACGCGCGAAACCAGTTGCGTTGGAATCGTATGGACGAGCACTACGCGATGAAATTGGATTGGAGTCGTTTGGAGTTAGTGAGAATTTTGGGTAAAATTAAACGTCCGTTTAATTTTATTCGAAATAAATCGCTAAAACGAAATTGAAACCAAGGTGAGAACTTCTCACTCAATCGAATCAGTTTCGATTTTATTTTAAATAGTTAGATTTAAAATATTTGAATGCATGTTTGAATGATGATTGATATCTATTGATTGTTAAAATAGACATTATGCGCCGTTAGTAAGCGGATGTTATTTATTAAAAACATATACCGCGAATATTTCATAAACAGTGAAATTGGTATTATATATAATAGCAATATATATATATTGGCATATGTATATATTGGAGTTATTGATTCCCCGCATTTTTTGTTTAGCGGATGAGACCCTATTGCGCCTTCTATTAAGCGGATAAAATTTAAATCCCATATACCGCGATAATTTCGTACTGGAGCGAAATTGGTATTGTGCTAATGTTTGTGGATGCAGGAAAACAGGTTGGAGGGATCCAACTGGATTCCTCAACAGTTTTTATTTGATTTCAGATATTTTGATATTTGATGGATTATCATATCGATATATGATACCGTTGTTGTCGTGATTGACTATTTGGTGTGTAGCATCATTGGACCAAATTTGGAATTTTAAAATGATTTCAAAGTGATTTTTGAAAGTATACGTTTATAAAATATTTTTGGAATTGATTCATTTTAAAATAAATAAACGTATAATTTTTAATGTTATAAAATTTATGATTTTTGAGAAATATACTAAAAGGCTGATTTTTGAAGATATGGGGTTAATGAGTTTTATAAAATAGTTTAAATTGGATTTCTGAATTTATTATAAAAAGTTGAAATATAGGATTTATAAAATTTAATTATTTTATGAATCAAAATGAGGAATTTATAAAAGGAAGTATTTATAAAACAAATAGAAATAGAATTTATAAATTAAAAATATTTGAGTTATAAAATGAGCTTTTATAAGTGTTAGAATGGATTGTGAATGAATTTCATAAATGAATGAAATTTATAGAATTATAATCGGTGAAGTTATAAATGGAATTTTATAAGTAGTAGGTTAATAAAATTTATAAAGTTATTAAAGGAATAGATTTGGGTGAATTAATAAATCTTATAAGTTATAAGATTTATAATTTGGAAAGTTTAAAAGAACGATTTTGTAAAATAATCGTTTTATAAGTGTTTAACTTATAATGTGAACTTTTGTTTTATAATTGAGTTATAAATCGAATAGGCTAATAAAGGAATTTATAAAAAGAAGTTTTTATAAGATAAATAGAAATGGAATTTATAAACGTTGTTTTATAAATTCGCAAACGACTTATTTTGATAAGTAAATTGTTGTAACCTATTAATGGAATTATATTCACGTTTTGACTGTGAATAATCCTTTGAAATAGAATGAATAAAAGGATGAAAGTTGTTAATGTAGTATATTCATGTTTTTGAATAGTGAATAATATGTTAAAGAAATTGTTTTGAATGTGATATTTTAAACAGAATTAAAACGATCTAACGATGTTTTAAATGCATTGAGATTCGAAACCATAGATTTCAACATTTATTGTTGAAATAGACGTTTTCGAGAAATAAAAGGAAATAGTGGACTATAACACTGTTGTTATAGTAAATGATTTCCGAAAGGAAATGTTTTGTTTAGTATTGGGATTTATATATCTATCTTAAAATTCGAATCCCTATACTAGTGATTTTGGGTTGTCGTAACGATGTTTTACGCAACATTCGTTTTGGCCCAAATAAATATGTTTATGAGAATGATTTCCTTAAAGAATGAAATATATACTTAATCTCGATTTAAGTATATTGAATATTTTCCAAGTGTTGAAAATAAATAAAATTTGTGAATTACTTATGAATAAATAAGTATGGAATCGTTTTCCAATATAAAGTGAATATTTTAGGAATTTATCTTTTTGAAGATAAATTGAAATGAATAATTGAAATCGTATATTCATAGATATTTTGGAATATAAATTCACTATGGAATTTATAAAAGAAAGGGGAACTTGTTTAAAAATAAATATTGATTTATTTTTGAAGTATTGAAAATAATATATCTTGTAAAGATATTTTGGAAAATAAATAATTTGGAAAATTACTTGGAATCTGGTGATGTTGTGCATATCCATTGATAGTTCAATAACCGACTATCAATATTTCCCTTTGAATGGGTAATTGATGTGATTTGTTTGAATTTGAATGCCACACTTATTTTTGAATAAGCGCTCACTATTCGGGTTAACCGGGAAAGGACCATGGGGTCGTATAACCCATTCCATGTGATACGTCGTAATGGATAGCATTGAAGATCGGTGTTGAAGACCGAGTATTTGCGAAAGCGATAGGATGACCTATCGATTGTCTCTGCACTTGGTAGCTCCTGGTATAGAGATTCCTTAAGTGATGGGAAATTCGATCGGGATTGTGAATACCCGGATTGCAAGGGCTTCGTAAGAAGTGCCTTCGGTTTTGTTCGAACCCGGAACAGACTTGTATGGATTGTATGTCTGACATTACAAATTGAGATATAAAGCCGATTTCATTCAAACATATTTCTGTTGGTGGCGGAAGAATTTATTCTTTTAGCTTAACACCCTTCTCTGAGACGTACGAGCTCAGAGGTTATATAGTTGAAGTTATCAGCGATATATTCCCAATTTGGTAATGTGACATGCTGAGTGTTGCTGTAAATGATCATTGTGTTGATTATTTGTGATAGGATCGTTTATTTGATCGTCTATCCTGGTGATCATTTCTATGATCATTTGTTGACCCAAAGCATGAATTTTGTATAAAGTATGTTTTTGTGGACGTGACTTCGTCGAGCCTCACACCCCGTGAATGGTCAAAACAGGAAAGAAGCAGCAAGGTTATGAGGGGTAGCGCCCTTTAGGATATGTGCATTTCCTTCTGGAAAAGGGTGGTATCATGGTATTGAGCCCAGATATTTACTCATGTTGAAAACACTTTATGATTGTGTGAATTGATTGCGAGCGCTCGGTGAAAAGGTCCCAAAGGACCGGGGGATGGCATATTCGGTCAGTTGTTACTCAGTTAGGGGTAACCCGGCCTTGTGTTGGTAGAGATCCGGTTTGGTTCTCGGGGATGTCCATCCAGAGGCATTCTCATGTGGCAATGGGAAGTTCCTTGGCCTGATCATTCGTTGGAAATCCAAAGAAACAATACGAGACTTGTACGGTATTAGTTGTAGAACCTATCATTCACTTATGGTGGCGCCCCACTGTTTGGATGGTAGCTATAGTAGTAATAGTTCGAAATGTCTATGTTGGCTAAGATTTATATTCTACTTTCGAAATGAATTTTTTCCTACACTATACACTAGTAATAATATCAAATGTTCTTTTAAATGCGTATCAAGCATCTTTGGCTATCATAAGGAGAAATCTCCTCCGATTCTGCGTTTGCATTGTGTGTGTGGCGGGAGGTCTTATGGTAGTCTCATTTTTAAAAAGCATTGCGAATTGACTTTAAAAATATTCATCTATTTTGTTTTCAAAGATAAATAAACTGTTTTGAGTTCTCACACCAGTCACATGACTGACTTGGAGTTTATTGTTTTCCTTCCTAAACTCTGGGTGCCCACCAATTTTCACACGGGCAGTTAAGAGTTAGGTTTATCAGGATATTCTGGATATTCTGGAGTTGCTGGAGGCAAGCTGGATGGCATGGCGTATTACTAGTTTATATAGTATTTCTTTTTCCGCTGCACTATATGTGTTGTTGTTGTACACTCTGATGATATGATGTAATGAAATGTGATGTAATGTAATAACTGATATAGTTCTTTGTTTAAAGATTATTCATTTATTATTATATGTTGTTCCGCTGCGAATTGTGAGATTCTGTTGTTGTTCAGTTGTTTTTTTTTGTTCCGTTCTATTTTCTTTCTGTTCTGTATTTTCTATCTTTTCTATTCTCTTTTCTCTCTAATTTCCATCTTTTTCTCTCTTCTTCTCTTCTTTTCTTTTTCTTAAACCCATAACTATTCGGTTTTTCGGCAACGAAAAATCGCGTATGTTACAAGCAATATTTAGTCATGCTTATTTCCATTTTATTTCTTCCCTTCCATTCCAGTTTTTAGTTCTTTTGTTGAGCTGGTATTTCGAGAGGGATATATTGTACTCTAATATTATTTGAGACTTTGGGTTTTTGGATTTCATGAGACCTGTATGGGTGTTTTGTCATATGATGTATTGGGTATTTGGTGACTTATTTTTATCATAAGATATTATGGAATTTGATTCTTAGCAAAATACTATAATTGTTTCCGCTGCATTATTATTATTATTGCTAATATTATCTAATTTTTGTCTTGTGAATCTTAGTCTCTGCTAGTTTTAGTTATACCTACAATGCACCTTGCCTTTTAGTGTGTCCTTCTGGATATACTAAGGGGTGTGGGGTGTTTCATGGTTAGTCTTCAATAGATCAAATCCAATATGTTTAAGACTTTATAATCCTGAATGTTCAGATCATGAAAAAGCATGAATAATTGCAATAATGAAAAAAATAATTTAAAAAAATAAGATACTCTTCTAAACCTTTTACTTTTAAATTTCGATTTAACACAACGATAATTCTAAAATTCATTCATAACACTATTATGTGTAAGATAATGTGACTCTAACATGTATTTTGTATCACATTCATTGTACAAATTACAAATGTATCAATGAATTACATGTGTAAAGACACTTAGCATCATGCATGTATACAATGATCTTCCTAAAGGACAAATGTAATGACACATGTCATTTTGCATATTTATGACTATTTTTTTAGATGACAAGTATCATGTGATGTGGCATGTTCTCATTGATAAAAAGAATTCTATAAATAGAGCCTTATTCACACACTATAAGTACATTCAATTAATTTCACGAAGTCATAAAGTTAATATATCGTCATAAAGTTAGCAAGATATTAGAGTAAAAGAAGTTAAATCAACATTAGGAAAGTTGAAATCATGGAAGAAGGTATGCTTTTCTATTTAGTATAGTCATGATAAATGACTAGTGGGATGATTAGAAAGGGAACACTTTATAAAAGTCATTGGGGAAGAAGTATGACCAATCAAGAAGAAGCATGACCATTAAAAAAATGAAAAGCACAACTTGACAGTTGAAGCGTCTACTCGAATTTAACAAAATAAAAAAAATGTTACACTAATTTGAAGTGCTTTGAATTTTTTATGTAGTTATATATACTAATTATGTTCTGGAAAACAACTATTTTATGTTAAAAAAAACTGTGTAAAAGGACATAAAGATTCAAAATAGAAATGGCCTGTTTTAGAAATATGGTTGTTGTAACCACCGATTGTCTGTTTATTTGAAAATAATAAAATAGTTATCGTTCGAATTTTGATATGAAATTTTTTAAGAGTATATGTTATCATATAAAAAAGTTTCATCTTAAAGTATACATTTTATAATTTTTGAGATTTTCTAGAAAATTACTGCATTTAACGTGCCTGTTCAACATTTAAAGAGAGTAGTCAATTTTGTACGAAAACCAAGAAAATGTTAAATTATTTAAAATGATTTTAAATTTTTTATACAATTAAATATATCAATTGTTATTTGTAATATATTTTATGATTGAAATATGATTTAATTTGAAGGCCATAAAAATTCAAATTTGTGGTTCGAAATTTGAAATATAGCTATTGTAACTTACTAAGTGTCTGTTCATTCAAAAATACTAAAATAGTTGGAATTCGAGTTTTGGATCCAAATTTTATAGAATAAAGTATATCTAATTGATACTCGTGTACAAAATTTCATTTAGAAATTATTAGCTTATAATTTTTGAGATTTAACACATACACCTGCATTTAGTATTTTCTGCCATGTTTTCAAAGTGTATAGTCAGTTTTGTAAAAGTTACACAAAATTTGAAAATTAATATTCTTCTTTGAAATCTTTTTTGAGCATTTAATACATAATATTAATTATGATAGAAATATAATTTTTTAATAAATAAATAATTTAGGCTATTCTATAGATAAAATCATAAGGCATTTCAAAAATTAAAGTTCTTTTCAATTTGAAAACTAGACATTTTTTTAGATGGAAAAACTTCTTTTCTACTTATTTAAACCATTTTGGTCATTTAGAACATAAAAGAAGAAATAAAATGTTTTTTACTTAAAGAACTCATTGAAACTAAATATGAAAACTAAATAAAGTTCAAGAATACTGACATTGCTGATGTGCTCTATTCCAAGCTTACTATTTCTTCATTCAAAAGTTTGTCTTTAAGCATATATATCTATATTATTACTCTTCCTTTCTCTTGATTTTCCATCATTTCTTTTGAAAATCCACCATCTAAAATACATTTGTCCTTCTTAAGTTGTGATATATGATTATCAAGTGTCCGTTCACTCTTAGCCATATAACATACTTGTTCCTGCAATTCAACATTATACCTTTCCAAAATATCAAGTGAATTTTTAAAATAATTAGTTTATAATAACATATTGGTTTCAAAAAATTGTTTTTCTACACAGTATTAAAAATATTATTAACAATAACACTATCTATTTAAACTTTTCAAAAATCAAATTACGTGTTGTTGAAAACTTAATGATTTGATACTAAATTTGGGTTGCAAAAATTTAGTTCTTAAGGCTAATTTAACACTAGAGGCGGGTGAGTAGTGTTTTATAAATTATGTAAAAAAATTAATTTTCTTTCAAGATTAATATTAAATCATAAACTAACAATACAGAATTGTGCTAACAAGCAGTCAAAGATGCAATCAAGGATATAAATAAAAGTAGTATAGTTAAGTAAGAGTTAGACAGACGATAACAAAGGTTTTATACTAGTATGGATTTCTCCTACATCTAGTCTCATACAATTTCTTGTATAGGTTTCTTTTCAAATTCCAATCTTTTACTATGTACAAGGAAAATCCAAATATAATCTTGATTCCAAGGCTGCGAGACACACTCTCTTGTATTTTGAGTTCGGGGGTAAACTCACTTGATTTGATTGGGTTAGAAGCACACTCGCTAAATTTAAACATGCTACTAAGCACACTCACTAGATTTGAATGGGCTACAAGCACACCCAAAAATACACAAATAAAATTGATAGTTTTTCCAAAGAAAAATTCTTGTACTTTGGATACAATGAATCCTATAACCTCTTGGATAGCACTTTGATCTTTGAATTGATAGAAAGATGTTTCCAAAATAGTAAGAAAGTAGTATTGAATTGATACAATGAAGTATGAATTGATTCTATATAATTTTAAAGAGAATATAGTATATTTTTGAAGAGAATTTTCAAGAGAGTGAGGAGTGGGAAGAGAGTAAGTAATTAGTTACTTAAAATTCTTTTCACTCCTCCTTATATAGTAAATTAACAGATGTGTATATTCGTGAAGAGTTATGTCAAATAGACATTTCCATTCAAAATTTGATAAACCATTTGGCGGAGTGTGTGTCGATATATTCTTGATACGTATGTCGACATGTGCTAGTGAAAAATGAAAATTGTTTTCTTTAAAATGATTTGAAAACTCTATACTTTAAAAATATTTTGTAAAATATTTTATAAATATATTTTGTAATTAAAATAATTTATTTTTGTTTAAAATTTCACTGATTAAAAATTGGAGATAAAGATCATAAATTGCTATCAAGGACTTTAACAGTATATACTAATGACTCTATACCCTAAATTATAACCTTGAGATCTTCATTACTTTATCTTTGAACTCTCATGTGTCTTCATATCTTTATCTTGAGTCTTTATAATGTATAATCTTTGAAATAAACACTAGTGTAATATTTTCACTATATACTATATAACTTGGCAAAACATTAATGTCTATATTTTACATGGTTGTTGTAATCAAAATCAATAATTAAGCTAGTAATAATCTCGATCTTGAGGAATGTTAACAAATTGAAAGAGATTATTCACTCATACCCACCGTTTCATGGTGGCCTAATTAATGTACGTACCTTGAAGAATATGTACCGACCCACCTTTTCGACCCTCAAAAGTAGGCACTTAATACAAGCATGGTATTAAATTGTTGAACATTCAAGTGCTGGAAAGGTTGATTGTTTGGGTAAAAAGAAAAAAACAGGGAAAATATAATCTCACAGTGGAATGACAACAAATAATATAACAATGACTTTTAAAAGCCGTTACTCTAAAATACATGGTATATCTGAGATAAAAACAAACCTTATCGCCCTGGATAGTTAAAAGTTCCTGACCGATGACAACTTGGAAAAATACTTGGTGTAACCCGAGCATTGTAATAAAATAACATCTAGATCAGTCTGGAAAACCAGCGTGAGAAGACTCAAGAAATAGGATGAATGTATAATAATTTGTGAGACCACGCTGCTAAACATGGAATGTGTTTTACCTTACAAGAACAACATCCATACATGAGAGAATGAAAACAGGTTAGAACAAAACCCAAACTTGAAAGAATGAGCATAAATAAGATTAAAATTTAAACTTAAAGAATGTACGTAAATAACTAAACATCGCAAAGAGTGCAAGACACTTCCCAATGCAATTAAGAAAGAATCAATTCAAACATTTGAAACAAAAACAAAGGAAATTTTCCAACAATGACTAAAAGGGTGCACCTCCTAACCGAAAGTATACCTCTAAACAATATACTTGAGAACTGCGATAGCTCTCAAAAAATGTAGAAGCCGGACCCGCCAACCTTATCGAGTATTCGATTATTTCACATCTCCACGCATATACCATTGAATCCAATATAGAGTAGATATGAAGATACCCTAATAAGAGCAACTCCACATAGCTTGATGTCCACTTGGCTTTAGTTTTAGTCATTTCTGACAAAGGATATCGACGCTCAAATGAGTCATCTTAGATTGATGATAGATAAAGAAAATAACGAAATCGATAGTCAATAAATCAACTATCGAAAATAACAAAATAATCGTATACGAAAATTAAATCTATTAAAACAATTGACTCACACTTATGCTTGATTTTCACATCACAAATATTTGTAAAATACTTTATAAACACTCTTTAAAATATTCGTTTTAAAGAGCTAATTATGTTTCTAAGTGTATTGAAAAGAAGGATAAAAAACAAATGTCATTAAAACATCATTTACTATAAACCCAAAACAATTTACACTTGGCTTTATTTTCGAACATTCATTTTTAAAGATTTTCTTATTTATAAACTAATCATTTATAACTTTAAAACAACATTTATAATCTTAAAAGATGATAAATTAATCTAAATATCTTTATAAATTGAAAAACATTATCAATCATCCCGAAAGATAATAAATCAAATTTGTAATCTTTTTATAAATCTTAAACAACATCAATTATCTTGAAAGATAATAAATCAAATTTATAATCTTCTTGTAAATCTAAAACAATATCAATTATCCCGAAAGATAATAAATCAAATTTATAAAAAAATTAAAACAATATTAATTGTCTCGAAAAATAGTAAACCAAATATATAATCTTTTTACAAATTTAAAACAACATTAATTATGTAACGATCCATAATTTTATCACTTTGAATTGGGATATTTAATTAATTTTAAATATTCAAATAATCGTTTTAAATGATAAATAATTATTTTTAATACTATTACTCAGTGATTTATAATGGCTTTATAAATATATATACTAGTTTTATAAAAATATACAAACTTCGTCGTATTTTGGCAGATCATCATATTTTTACAATTGGATTTTTATAGCAGTACATATGGTTTTATAACTTAAATAATCTTGTTTTAGTTATTTTGAGATGATAAGAAATTTATTTTCAAGTTGGTTTGCATAAATAAATAGTCGGATCAAAAAATGAAAATGTAAGCAGGATTCAACTTTCGGATTTTCGACCTTTTGTCGAATGGAAGTTGTTTCGAATCATTACAACATTATTGATACGCATAAGCACATGCATATACATACATATACATACACATATACCTTCACAATTAGTCAAATCAATGCTAAAGAAAATATCTAAAATAAAGTATACATATTTATATATAAACTCCTTATATGTGTATAAATGCAAACTTCACATTTAAGTCTCAAAAAGCAACCCTCAAATCAACTTTCCATCACCTATACATCAAAACATGAGGGGGCAAGTGCACATAGGGGGAGAAGGGGGTAACATGTATGACATGATGGGGAGGGGGTATTTTAGTCCACTTACAAGCTTAAGGGGTTCTAACCATATAAATACACGTCTATACCTTCACAAATTCATTCATTCCTTCTTATTCTCCTTTCTAAGCTCTAATAGCTTCTTCTCTAGAAAAATAATGGTAAAATATAAGCAAGGATGAAATAAAATGTATATATATGCTTCTATTACCATTCCACTTCCAAAGTAGTACCAAACCACTCCCTTCCTCCTCTATAGTGCATGGTCACACCCCCGCTTCCTTAGTCGAGCACTCACCTCTCCAAGAGCCAAGGCCGAGCATCCCTTAAGGGGGAGCAAGTTCAAAAAGCTTTGGAGTGGAGAAAGTGGATAAGTGCTGCCAGAGTATCGCCAAAATAATTTCATGGAGGGGAAAGCAAGAATAGTGAGAACACTACCTCTATCTTATTTAAATTTATCTATGATTGGTGCTACAAAAGTATATTTGATTGATTATCATAGTTTGGATGCTAAAATGGTTGATTATTGGTTGATTGGTTTCTTCTGTTAATCATATATTGACTTGGTTAAGTTAAGTAGAATTATTTTGATAATGATGTGAAAATCATATCCATCAGATTTGAAATGATCACTTTAAATAGCAATGGTAAATTCATGATAAATAATCTCTATTATATTCTGAAATAATGTATGTATAAGGAGTATCAAGCCTCTTTTGAATTTTAAATCAAAATGATACCATTTTTGGAAAAGTAAAAAAGAGTATTTAACTTATTTGCGAAAAAGTAAATCAAATGGTTTGATTTTGAAAATAATAGTTAAAAAGGTGGAAAATACATGAAAAAATGTCACATGGTTTAATATAAAAGAACTTTGAATTAAAAAGATGGAAATTGAATATTATAATGATATAATATTAAAGATATGAAATAAAGTGAAACTGAGATTTTAATAAAGTAAAACAGTGAAAAATTAGTTTAATATGGTATTAAATGATTTAAATGTGTGTTAGACAAATTTTATAAATTTGATTGGAAGGTGAAAAATAAGCACGTCCGTATCGGCAGTTCACGATTTCGTGACCTGAAAAGTTAAACGGATGTATACGATAAAATATAAGTCAGAATTCTTTGGATAAGAATTTTTCGAACCCTTGTAGGTAGTTTCCAAATGGAAGAGAAAAAACGAGACTTCATTTAGTAAAGTTTGAGAAATGTCCAAGTCAGATTTCAAAATCATCACGTTTTGTTGGTTCGTAAAATATTGTTTCCAATTTCTTTACAAATAGATATTTTTTAATTTTTATAAATATGAAATAAATTCCAAAAATATGTTAAATTTTTTAAAAAGGGATTTGAGTTATAAAAATGGATATTTATGTAATGGAATAGTATCTTGATCTATAAAGCTTTAAAATCAGTATTCACTAGCAATTTAATAACTGAATTTGACAATTTCTGAATAAATAGTTTAAACTTGGATTTTTCTTCACAAATCTTTTGGAAATGTTTCCTAAATAATTTCAATTTTATTTTAAGGGTTTGGAGTCGATCACATAACTTGACTACCTTTTGGGTGATGGAGAGGTAGTCTCTAGGCTAGAGTTTGGAAAACCAGTTGCCTACTCTCCTAGCTCACTCGCCTGGCCCGACAGAGGGAATAGTAAATTTGATTTACTTGGATCACATTTTTCTAAGACAAAAGTAAGATTTATAAAATCATATTTTCTAAATAAAATGATAGATTTATAAACAGTGTTTTATAAATAAAGGGATATATTTATAAATTGAATTTTTATAAGTGTTATAAAAAATGTTTTATAAAAGAAATAGGGTTTTAAGTGAAATTTCATAAATGGAAAATATTTTCCGAAGTAGGATAAAAGAAAAGATTTGGTATTTCTAAAGTTAAAAGTGTTTGTATCAAAATTGGGCATAACACTCTTCAGATATGTTTGAAGAGATAAAATGAATAATATAAATGGAAAATGAGGAAGATATAACAAACACACCAATCGATAAATAGGAAAAACGCACAGAAACGCAAAGATTTAGAGTGGTTCAGAGTATGGCCCATGGCCACTATGAAATGGCTGAATTTTATTGATATTTGCTTACTGGTTACAAAGAGTTACAACAGTACAATTCGAGTACAATAATAATTTCAGCAGAGTCTGGAGTAGAAGAGCCAAAAGTCCTTTTTCAGTAGGTCCTAGGCTAGGCGTAGGCAGCAAATATCTCACCCAGTTCTCGAAAGATCTCTTCCCTCACATGGGTGGGACTACGTAATCGATCCCCTGTTGTTGGACTCGATCCATGATCGATACGAATGAAACTCATATCGATCAAGATTCTACCCAATCGAGTTGAGATTGATTATTAGCATTCCTGAGGTTGTATGCAAGCTCCTGTGAAAATTTGGTAGCATTTAGACTTGTAGATCTCGAGTTATGATCGATGCCAGTTAGAATTTGTTGAAGCCTGCTGAGTTCACATCGCTTCTGTCCACGTGATGGCCGATGACGTGGCACTAACTTTTAGGATCGATCCACTTTTTATGTCGAGTGGCCGAGTCTTCCACTTTTATATGCTTTGTTCATATCGACCTGGTGTATTCATTTCGTATCGATGCCTTCATCTCCATTTCGCATCGATCTCTAAGGCCGCATCGTATCGATGACTTATGGGATGTTTCGCATCGATTTCATGCACATACTTCGTATTGATGGTGCTTGGCTTGTTTCGTATCAATAGAAGATATTACTTCGTATCGATCTTTTGGTGGCTCATTCGTACCGATCGTTGATCGATCGATACGAACCGTGCAATTGGAATTGATACGAATTGACTTTAAATTATGGATACGAAGCTGAATAAATGTGATGGATATGAAATAGAACCAGGCAAAGTGGATATGAAGGGGAGTGATATTTGATGGATACGAATAGGGTCATTGCAAGATAATGGATACGAAAGGGATCGATGTGAAATAGATGGATACGAAATGGATCGGTGCGAACTGATGGATATGAATAGAACGTTCTTCTCACAGAATTTGATCGATCCATAACTTGAGCATACGAACTCCAATCGACTTGAAATTTGAAATGTTGGCTTTGATAGCTTTTCTTGTCGGGTCATATTAATTATAGCTTGATCTGTACTTAGGAAAAGTTTATCAGTATCCATAGTAGACCTGTGTACATTCAATCTCCAAGACGGACCGTCCTCAGCTTCCAGTCAATTTCTTGGTGTCACGGCCTTGCCAAAAGGAGGGATTGTTGAATATGCAAGTATATGAGTTTTGTTCGATGATAATAAACATACATATATTCATTTAAATATATTTGTTAATGTACTATTTTATTTTTCACATAATTAATAAAAATTTGCTGAATAAAATAAATAACATAGAACTCAAATTCATACAAATAATTTATTCAAACAAATATTTGATTACAATTTTGATAGTACAAATTTGAGCTCTCACTATATATATACACACACACAAATTTCAATTACATTACAATTTCAATCACAACACATTTTTCACTATACATACATATGCTCCTTACTACATTTCACTCATACACTCGTATTTATCTTCAGCTTTATTCCAGATTGAATCCAGCATCTAAGTTATTGCAAAATATACACCAACGTAGTAAAATTGTAAAAGAAATATTTTATGCAGTGTAAATAAATTATGATTTGCGAAAATATTATTTGCCTCAGTTATTGGGTTGTTCGTCATCATTTAATTTTGAATTCGTCATACACGAACAACCTGTGACATGCACGGTGTATCACTGTACATGCCACAAGGCCGTGCACACCGATATACACTTGATAAAAATGTTGGGACCGGTGAGCACAAGGTCAAACCGAAATCAAAAACCGGGTTCAACTCAAGTGCAATAAAAAGTCACGACATGAGCACAAGGTCAAAACAAGGCTATAAGCCGAATTCAACACAGGTGCAATCCAAATGTACACATGGAGTTCAAAGTGAAGCCACAATAAAACTGGACCGGTTGAACTAGTAAACAACTTATACACACTACAATAATGAGCAATTGAGTTCTAAGTTCAGTGGCATGGCACAATGCCAAAAAACCAAAAAAAAACAACATCAACTAAAATAGCATCAAGACAAGAAGCTCAACAACTTCAAAGTTGATATGCACACAACAACATAAATTCTTTCAGACTACATATATACATATGGTTGAACACAAATACATACATACATTCATACATACATACATACATACATACATACATACATACATACATACATACATACATACATACATACATACATACATACATATATGAAGCAGTGCACTAAGCAGTTAAACTGTTCAGACTAGTAACAGTGCAACCCGAAGTCAAAATGCAAACAAATGAACATCAACACGGAGATTAGACTCAAGTACAAAATGTATGAAATCAGTGCAATAGTGGTGAGCTGCACATAAACAAGTCGGGCAACAACATGAAGATATCATGAACCAGTTCAACATGCAAGTGGACCCAACAAACTTACATAGACCAGGCACCAAGTATACATGAATCAAAGCATGTACAAAGTAGCAGCAAGCATGGTTGTGATAAGCAGAAGTGGCACAATATTTTTGAACAAAGTCAAGTTAACGCTGAAGTCATGGAACAGTAGGGTACAAGTTCGAACAAAACAAAAATTAAGAAACTGATGTCAATAGCAAATTTCAAACCCAAGTCAACAGAATCAAAGTTCAAATGCTAGCAATTCAAAGCCGTGATGACCAAGGAATCAAACTGTGCAAAACCAAAATCATGATAACCAAGCAATCAAAAAATATACGTATTGAAAAGGTCAGGATCAATCTCAAGCATTCAAGCAAAATCAATGGCCGAGATAAATTAAATGACAAATTCAAATGAACGAAATTATAGGAATTTGATTCCTATTTAAACCGTAACATCATCGAGGCACGAAATCATTCGAGTTCAAGAATAACAGAGAGCAAAGAATCAAATCAATAACTCGAATCAGATCGTATTCAAGCAAGCCAATGACAAAAGCAAAAGGCATAAATTACATACCAAAGTCATATCGAACTCGACGGAGTTGAATTAGCCGTGTGCAAATCGAAGAACTGATCAATTGACGAAGCAATCAACTCTAAACAATTATTCAATTGATCAACTAGTATCGACAACATTCAATTCCAGAAGCCTTAATTGAGAATGAAGAAGAACGAACGAAAAAGGAAGCAGCCATATTTTTAATGCAAGGCTAGGCCGAAGAAATATAAAAAGAAAAGGGGATGGTTTATTTTTATCACTTAAAGTTTTTTAAGCCAGCTTCTGTTAATTCATTTTGGGCTTTAAATTATTAAAATTAGGGTTTAATGTTTTTATTATTATTTTGAATTTGTATTTTTCTTTTCAAACTTGTGTAAATTCTAGTCGTGTGACTAAGAGACGAATTACGGCGGTGTAGTTCGAGAATTTGCGACTCGGTGGTTGAGTTGTGGCAGGGTTTTGAGTGTAGAGTTAGGTTAGTCGATAGCTGGTGTTGCAAGTTTACGTGTGTAAACATCTGACTACTTAATTTCTAGTAGAAACCTTGGAGGCAACACATAGGCAAGGTTTTGTTGAAGCTGGGTAAATCTGTGTGTTCTATTTTCTGCTTTTATTCTGTTATTATTTGTGCTGCTATTATTCTGGTATTATCAGTGCTATGATTATTTTATATACTTCTGCACTATATTTTTATAATTGGTATTATCACCCTATTCACCCCTCCCCTATAGGGTGAAATCGATCCTACATATGGTATCAAAGCTAGGAAGAAAAGCCATTTTTGTTTTAAAATTTCGATTATTCAAAAACCAATTTTTGTTTTAAAAATTAATTTTTTTAAAATTGCTTCTTTTAGTAATATTTTTGCTGAGGGTCGGTCCAATATTATTCCTCCTATTTTTGATGGAATGGATTTTTTGAATTGGAAATTAAAAATGGAATATTATTTAAAATCTGTTAATTTTAAATGTTGGGATCTTATTAAAAACAGGTGTGATATAATAGATGTGTAAAATACTTCGATTAATGCTCTTGCTATGCATATACTATATTCTCATATTAATCAAGATAATTTTAACTTTATCTCTCATTGTGAAAATGCACAAGAAATCTGGAATACTTTTGATGCAATATATGGTGCAAAAGTCAACAACCATGAGAGATCCCCCATAATCGACTCAGAAACATGCCTAACAGGACTGACAAAATGCAATACTGATGATGATGATGGAGCAGCTGAGTTGGCGCTACTAATAAAGAGATCCAAAATATGGAACCACAAATATGGATATCCAGCTCCAAATCAAAAATTGAAAGTAGAATAGTCAAAACACTAGACAACTCAGAAGTGCAGAATATCATTTGTCACAAGTGCAGCAAACCCGGTCATATCAAGCCCAATTGTCCTCGAAATCGACATGGCCAAGAAAAGAAATCGAAAAGGAGAAGTTTTGTAGCGACATGGAATAAAAGTGATGATGATTATAAAAGCATTAGCAGTGAGAGTGAGAAAGCAGATTTGTGCCTTCGAGGTGATATAACTGATAGCGATGATGACGAGCCAAGCGAGGTATCAAAACTTACTCACTGAGAATTACTCATATATTTCCACGAAGTAAATGGTTGTTTTGAAAGACTTAGGGAGAAATACACCAAAATTGAATCACAAAGAGAAACTTAGATAGATTCAAATGAACAGCTTGATCAATTGGTTAAAAAATATCAAAGCAAGAGCCCTAAGTGTGAAAAGTGTCCAATATTTGAAGAAGAGATTAAAATATCAGAAGTTAAAATTAAATCACTTGAAAATGAAATTCCGATTTTGAAAGAAAGTGAAATACAAGGAGAGAAAATTCCATTAAAAAGTGCACACCATTTTTGAACGAAAATGAATCTCTCAAAACACAAGTCCAACAATTTTCCACAACTTTAGAAAAATTTTCCAAACGTGAAAGATCGTTGAATATGCGATTAGGGAAACAAACTGTTAATATTGTTAGACAAGGACTTGGATATAATCAATTTGAACATGTTAGAACTGAGATTAATCATGTCAAATCCGAGTGCATAATCTATAGAAGAATTGGACACAACCACAATAATTGCTGGTATAGACCCAAACACGTGAAAACAATTCCAATTTGGGTTCCAAAAGAGACGAATATGAAACCCTTAAAGTTAAACAAATCTAGGTGCCGAAAGGAACATATATAATTATTTTTGGATGTCCATAAACATATATTAATATTCTCTCATGTAGGTGTGGTGGCAGGCTAAAGAACTACAATTGTGCTATTTGGATTCTGGCTGTTCTACGCACACAACAGACGACAAATCAAAGTTCCTTAGCCTAGTACAAAGGTGACAGAGTCACAATGGACAACAATGAAAAATTATCGTAAAGGTAAAAGAGGTAACAATATATATATCTTAAACGGTTTATTAAATGTGATAATCTACACCATAATTTGATTTAAATCAGCCAATTATGTGATGAAGAAATAAATATTGATTTTGATTCTGACTTATTCTTATTTGATATATTCTTATTTGACTTGTTCTTATTTTTGATTCTGATTTGTGCAAAAATGGTGACCAATCATTGTTTCATTCTTGAACCAGTTCATATAGTTTTTGTTTTGGACTAATGATGGTGTTTTATTGACCATCTCTAATTCAAATTCAAATTCAAGTTCAAAAGATTTCATTTTAAAAAAACTGTAAAAATGATTTCAAGGTATTTGTTGCAACATTATGGTCTGATATAACATCTAACTAATGATAATCTTGAGTGAAAGAAAAATTCAGATGCAAATAACATTGGTAATCTAGTTGGTAGAAAAATTACTAGTGGAACCTAATTTATGTTGAGACATTTAGTAGATGCATCGTTTTTCAAAGAAAATATCTGCATCTTTTTCACTTGAAATAATTTTTAAATAGCAGACATCTTTTAAAAACCCCTTTTAGAAAATCGTTTTGTTGACCTTGTTTCATATTAGTCATTTTAGGAAATATGATTTTATAATTATTTTTGAATTTGATTTTAAATGACTATATTAACTAATCCGACTCCATACTGATTATCGAAAAGATATATAGTGATTGAAAAAGTGATGAGTGTTGATATTAATCATATATTATAACTTGAGACATTTTATTTAGTAAATTTCTTTAGAAATTTAAACAAGGGTTATAAAAAAAATTTGTTGGTAAAAATTTCATGACCATCTCTAATTCTATCATATTTCTAACGACTATCACTCATAAAAATCCAATATAGTATGTCAATACGTTGTATTTTAAACGAGAAATCGTTCGTTTTTCAATTTATTATACTTTTAAGTAATAAAAACTTCCAAAGTATCCACTCTTATTTAAAAGTCCTCGCGGTTATTCATGTATGGAACACATGTCAAAGTTTATTAATTAAACAGACAAGTTGACTCTAATCCCATTTAAAAGTCCTCATGCTTATGTGTGGTTAGAAGATAATTGGATTCATTTTTTTTATAAAATTTTGGAATACTACTAATCTCATTTAAAAGTCCTAATAGTTATGCATGGTTAGTAGATATTCAAATTCTTGATATAAATATACCACAGATAGACACAACTATATGGTTTTATATGATGACACCATTCCTATCATTCTAAAAGTGGAATATGCGCCTAACAGAGTATTTACGATTTTTGTTTGATTTTTTATTGAAATTTAATATTTATACTTGTTTGTGTGTTAATGTCTATCACTTTATCTCTTATTTTTCTAACACTATTACTCTTTTGCTGATAACAAAAGGGGGACAGAAAGGTTAAGATTTTGGCAAATAAAGGTCGAATATTTTATTATGTATTTTCTATATGCATTTAGGTTCATTTATTCATTTTTATTTATTTACATGCATATATAAAGGGAAGCTTTGTGTAGAGAGTGAGCATTCAAATAGGGCAGCAAATAGAATGATCAAATACATTTAACAAACTCAAAATCTTAAATATATGTTTGTTATCATCAAAAGGGGGAGATTATTGAATATGCAAGTATATGATTTTTTTCCGATGATAATAAACATACATATATATATATATATATATACATACATATGTATATATTCATTTAAATGTATTTGTTAATGTACTATTTTAATTTTCACATAATTAATAAATATTTGCTGAATAAAATAAATAACACAGAATTTAAATTCAAACAAATATTTGATTACAATTTTGAATAGTACAAATTTGAGCTCTCACTATATATATACGAATTTCGATTACATTACAATTTCAATCACATCACATTTTTCACTATACATACATTTGCACCTCACTACATTTCACTCGTACACTCGTATTTATAATCAACTCTATTTCAGATTGAATCCAGCATCTGAGTTATCTGCAAAATAAACACTGACACGGTAAAATTGAAAAAGAAATATTATTTGCCGTGCAAAATAAAAGTGATTTCTGAAAATATTATTTGTCTCAGTTATTTGGGTTGTTCGTCATCATTTAATTTTGAATTCATCATACACGAACAACCTGTAACATGCACAGTGTATCAGTGTACATGCCATAAGGTCGTGCACACCGATATATGCTTGATAAAAATGCAGGGATAGGTGAGCACAAGGTCAAACCCAAATAAAAAGCCGGGTTCAACTCAAGTGCAGTAAAAAGTCACGACATGAGCGCAAGGTCAAAACCAAGCTATAAGCTGAATTCAACACAGGTGCAATCCAAATGTACATATGAAGTTTAAAGTGAAGCCACGATGAAACTGCACTAATCCAGACACTATGAACAATATGATTTGGGTCGAACCAGTAAACAACTTATATACACTACAACAATGAGCAATTGAGTTCAAAGTTCAGTGGCATGGTACAATGCCAGAAAACCAAAAAAACATCAGCTAAAATGGCATCAAGACAAGAAGCTCAACAACTTCAAAGTTGATATACAGACAGCAACACAAATGCTTTCAGACTACATATATACATAAAATCGGGCTACATAATGAACACAACTAAGCGAATATGCAACAGAGAATGCAACATACATATATGAAGTTGTGCACCAAACAGTTAAACTGTTCACACTAGTAGCAGTGCAACTCGAAGTCAAAATGCAAACAAATGAACATCAACATAGCGATTAGACTCAAGAACAAAATGTACGAAATCAATGCAACAGTGGTGAACAGTACACAAACAAGTCTGGCAACAACACAAAGATATCATGAATAAGTTCAATATGCAAGCGGACCCAATAGATTCACATAAACCAGGCACCAAGTACACATGAATCGAAGCATGTACAAAGCATCAGCAAGCATGGTTGTGATAAGTAGAAGTGACACGGTAGTTTTGAACAAAGTCAAATTAAATGCTGAAGTCATGGAACAGCAGGGTGCAAGTTCGAACAAAGCAAAAATTAAGAAACCGGTGTCAATAGCAAATTTCAAACCCAATTCAACGGAATCAAAGTTCAAATGCAAGAAATTCAAAGCCGTGATGACCAAGGAATCAAATAGTGCAAAACAAAAATCGTGATAACCAAGCAGTCAGAAAATATATGTATTGAAAAGGTTAGGATCAATCTCAAGCATTCAAGCAAAATCAATAGCTGAGATAAATTAAATGACAAATTCAAATGAACGAAATTATAGGAATTCGATTCCTATTTAAACCGTAACATCATCATCATTTGAAATCATTCGAGATCAAGAATAACAGAGAGCAAAGAATCAAATCAATAATTCGAATCAGATCGAGTTCAAGCAAGCTAATAACAAAAGCAAAAGGAATGAATTACATACCAATGTCATATCGAACTCGAAGGAGTTGAATTAGCCATGTGCAAATTGAAAAACTGATCAATTGACGAAGCAATCAACTCTAAACAATTATTCGATTGATCAACTACTATCGACAACATTCAATTCCATAAGCCCTAATTGAGAACAAAGAAGAATGAACGAAAAAGAAGGAAGCAACCATATTTTCAATGCAAGGCCAGGACGAAGAAATATAAAAAGAAAAGGGGATGGTTTATTTTTATCACTTAAAGTTTTTAGGACGACTTTTGTTAATCCATTTTGGGCTTTAAATTATTTAGATTAGGATTTATTGTTTTTTATTATTTTAAATTTGTATTTTTGTTTTTAAACTTGTATAAATTCTAGTCGTGTGACTAGGGGACGAACTACGGTGGTATAGTTCGAGAATTCGCAACTAAGTGGCTGAGTTATGACAGGGTTTTGAGCGTAGAATTAGGTTAGTCGATAGCGGGTGTCGTGTGTTTACGTGTGTAAGCGTCTGACTACTTAATTTCTAGTAGAAACCTTGGGGAAACACGTAGGCGGTGTTTTGCCGAAGCAGGGTAGATCTGTGTGTTCTATTTTCTGCTTTTATTCTGCTATTATTTATGTTGCTATTATTCTGGTATTATCAATGTTTTGATTATTTTATATACTTCTGCATTAATTTTTTATAATTGGTAGTATCACCCTATTCAGCCCCCAAGGGTGAAATCGATCTTACAGGGATAACATTTGCCCACCAAAGTACGTCTTGTTAGGACATGACGTGCTTTGAAAAGCTGCAATCTTCATTCTGAAATGTTCTATTTGACTTATTGATTGGTTGTTGTCTTCTCGTCGAAAGACCTAACCTTGGATTGACCTTCAGTAATACAAATGACGAATTGTTGACTGCCAGTTGTTGTACTGTGCATAGATGTAACTAAGTATTGAATGATAGCAATCTGTTATTTGTTGTAATCATCATCAAGTGGGCATATAACTCCTTGTGAGTTTTGAAAATTGGATGTTAGTCCGTCATATCTGTAAGTATATCAACCTGACTCACGTTAATGTTCGCACATTCATGAGTCATTATCAGTTTTCTCGTATCGAATTTTATATCGATCCTCTCCTGAATCGATATGAAATTCGAGTTGTAACAATGCTTAATGGTTGTTTTGGAGTTTCTCTTCGCATCAATCCTTTCCTGGATGGAGTTTAAATGTTTGAATGTACACTTCGTATCGACAGCTATCGATATGAACATGATGGTTTCTCTGGGATGTATCGTATCGACGGATACGAAGCTTTTATGGTGTTTGAATAGATGGATACGAATCTGACATTTTGTAATGACGGAGTTGAGTAGTCCAAGTGCAATCTTGCTTCAACTTTCTTATCGATATACAAATGGATACGCTCTTGTTACTCAATATCGATGGATTCGAACAACTCAAATAGGTCTTTGTTGCATCTTTTGTGTCGACGGATTACCGATGAATATGAACAACTATGCTCTGGATCGATTTGAATTGATGGTTACGAACAGCCGTAACCCTGACCGATATGGGTGGATTGATACGAAAAAGGCTCTTCGTATCGATGATGTTGGTGACTACTTCGATCAGTTTTTAGCATTGGAAGACGAATCATTTCCTCCCAAGTTTCGTATCTAAATAAATACATTTTGGACTTCGCCAAATTTTCACATGCTTTTATCTCCACACTTTGCTTTCACATTGATAGAATAGGAGGAAGAGAAAACCGTCCTTGTCTCCAAATTATTCAACCTGTTAATCTCTTGAACTAATTGCTTAAATTAGGTAATTAATAAATTAAAACCGCCATAAAAATGGTAAGACCCGAGTTTAAAGCCAATTCATCCAAATTCGTGGCCGATTCTGGTGACATTACAACCAAAGTTGGATCGGAGCGAGGTCAAAGAAGGATTAATGACGTTTGGTCTGTTTGGAGAAGAAGGACCGCTGAAGGATACAAAGGAGTCATGCACATCGAATCTTGGCTCTGACCTCGTATTGATGGATGAAGGAAGGAACCTCTTTTGCATCGACCCAGGACAGGGAACTCGCATCGATCTGGAACCGATAGGTGGAAGGAGGAGCTTCGTATTGATCTGGAGTGCCTGAAATTTATATCGATCTAAAGCTATCGATAAGAAGCATTGGCAGTGTGATCAATACGAAGTTAAGGAACCGATAGTCGATACGAATTCTTTATAGGCGATCGGTACGAAAGTTTGAATTTCTGATCGATACGAAATCTGTCCTTCGTCGGTCGATACGAATTAAGCTTATGAGGATCGATCCGAGTTCAATCCTTAATGGATGTGAAATCTTGCATAATCGAACACTTGACTCCGACGAGCTTCAGCCTTGCATAATTGGACTTAACCGTTTCACTGCATATTTGACTGCCTTTCGAAGCTCGTCGATGGAACTGTAACTTAATGAAATTTGATGAACATTGACTAGGATCAATCTTTAAAGTCTGAATGGCACGGTTGTGACGGTCAGCGATGACGGTCGCTTCGGTTGAATCTCGAAATCTTATCGTTTGAACATTTTCTCAAATTCTGTAGAGTTTCTTAAGTATTATGTAGCACTGCACTGCACAACGCATTCATGCACTTTACACTGAGGAACACATGGGCTTATTATCATCTAATGATGGTTTTACTAAGTTGTTTAGTTATGGAACCCGGGAGTTCGTAGCAGCAGGAGGCTCAAAGTTCACCTCCTCTTATAATAGAAAACCAGCCATTGCGGCTGAAGTTATAGGTCCAGCTCTGGACGAGTTACTAGGAGCAATCTTTATTGCAAATCCACAAGATTTTGTACCATCCAATGTCTCTGAAGATATGTTGGGGGAGAATCTGCTTAAGACATGGGTTACCACTAGATGACGTTTTTCTACCAGGACCGAATGACAGGCCACACTCTCCCCTAGAAGGATTCACTGCTTTTAAGAGACATTTGTGCACAGCTAGAACGCCTCCTCTATTTAATCAATATATATGAGAAGTGTTAGATTTCTAAGGGATCGCTCCGTCACAGTTGCATCCAAATGGATACCCGTTGCTGAACAGCTTATTCATTGTTTTATGGAGCATCTCTTGCGGCCCCCGAGTCTGGAGGAAGTTAGATTCTTGTTCAATATCAAAAGTCGGGGAGATAATCCTTCATTCACATTCCTAGAGGCAGTCAAGAATTGCCAAGTCGTGACTAGAACCTGGACTAGGCTTAGCTACTTCAAGACGGAGTGGTTCTATGTTCAGTTCCCACCAGGGTTTGCTAGACGGTGGTTAGTTAGACGAAAGTGCTGCAATTTCTCTAATGGCTAATGAGATAGTTGCAATCGACGTTGAATCTAATTTTTCTTTCCTTTACAACTGCAATTCCATGACCTAAAGGTGCCCAATTTAAAGAAATAATGCGGTTTCTTCAGGAAGTGCATGGTGAGATGAGAGAGATCGACTCAGTGCTGACAGATGAAAATTTGAGGATCGTTGGGCCAATTGATCAAGACCAGAGCATAAGACTTGAGGGATCTCTTAGGATACTTCGGCAAGACAGGCTAAGCATAGGGCGCCTGGGATTGTAGTTACTGAACAGGGCGATGAAGAGGATATGCCCATCAAAGACGAACCCGTCATCGGGCCTTCAGATAGTGTTCGACATTCAAAGGGGACGAGGAAAGGCAAGGCAGTTGCTCACAAACTTCATGAGTCTTCAAGATGGAAATCCATGGTCATGTCTCTATCAGCCACCGTGTTATTATCTAGGAGGCTCCTCTTCTACAAATGGAGAATCCCTACGAAGGACTCGCTGATATTCCGATTCCGGACTATGTGTCGCTCCAATAAGACACCGGATTGGAAGGGCTTCATAGCGCTTTAGATTTAGGCGAGTCAATTCCTATGAGTATGGCCGACACAACCGGTTGGTCGGAGGGTTTTGCACATGCATACATAAACTTTCATGGCACCACACGATTTCCAATCATAAGTTATTCATTTCTGGAGATTACCGATTCTACTTCTCTTTCTATTTTATAGATATGATGACAAGTTGGGAATTCATGCTTGGTCACCTTCGCTGCGACATTCCAGTCATCCAGTTCATATTATGAGTCTCAGAAGGGAGGCTGGTAGAGACCGCGATCGTGGTTATTCTAGCCAGGAGCGTTACAAAAGGGAGAGGGATAGAGAGAGAGAATATAGGCTTCACTCCCAATCATGCTCCCCACCACCTTGAGCCCCAACACAACCCTTGGAAACTTTACGGAAAAGACCTCCTGCTCAAGTATTAAGGTCCAATTCATTGCACATGGGGACGGAAATCGAAAGTCGCACTATTACTGAGCAAGCTGTTACAGAGCCCACTGGGGAGGGAGCAATCAGAATCACCCAGTTGAAAAAAGTTTTTCCAAACATCTGTTTTGATGGCTTCATCTTCCCTCCGCATTTAAAGAGAATTCCAGTCGAGGTCGAACAAACAATGGATGATATATCCATGACGATTACAGCCAGTAATGGGAATGGATGAAGACCACGGACAAAGCTTCAGCGGTGGCCTTCGAGCGAGCGAAAACAATCGAGAAATTAGAAACCGATCTCGCTCAAAAGGACCGCATAATTTAGGTGCTTCATGATGAGAGCGTGTCTGCCAAAAACTCAAAGATAGAGGCCAACACAAGGGCTGATGAGGCTACTGGGCGAATGGAAGAGATGAGGTAGAGGCACTTGGCCTTGGTTGAGGAGATGTGCCATCGTACCACCACAGTCATGGTCGAACGTGACTGGGCGCTTAAAGAACTTCAAGAGCTTAAGGCCAAATTTGCTGAAATCGTCATAGAGAAAGATGATTCAAACAAAGCCGCTCAAGAAGCATGTGAACAGGCTATGGTGCTTAGGGATGAGAGGGACGCGGCAATGCTTAAAATTCAAAAAGCCGAGGCCAGGGTTGAGAATGAATTAAAGATGGCAGAGACCAGGTTGGAGGCCGATATCGAAGATCTTCTTATCACATACAACGCTAATGTTCTGAAGCACTGAAACCTAACCTGGCTCGATAACTATCCATCACACTTGTATAGTGCTTGGAACCGCCTGGTGGAAGATGAAAAGGCAGAACACCAACCCGAATCTGTCAATGAATTTGAGCTAGAGAACTGGATGCCGAGTGAAGATGAGAGAAAAGTTCTCTAGGACATCACGATCACATATGAAAAGGAAAAACTTGGTACTCAGCATTCGGAGGCTGGAGAAGGTTCTGGTGTTAAGAACCATGATGTGAGTTCTGAAACTCTTGTGCCAACCCTGCCTGAATCTACATCTGCGGTTAATCCTCAGTCTGTTCCTCGATATAATCCCGATCAACCTCAGTTGTCTCCCGCTCGTGAGCATGTCTCTGAAGCTGCTCCACCACCCACGAGCCAAACCGAGGAAGGTATTCCGAACATTTTTCATGCTTATTCAAAGCTGGAAACGTTGATTGAAGTAATCGCTAACTCTTTTTCTTTGTCTCTATTCAGTGGTAGGAGCTACATCTATCGCACCTCATGCAACTCAAGAGCCGCATCATGACCAGGAGGCCATCATAACAAAAGCGATCACGTCAATGACCACCGCACCAACCGTTTAGGAACAGGGAAGCACGCTTAGTTTTAATGAGCAGATGATGGAGGAACTTCTCGGTCATCATTGTGACCCTTTTTCGATCTGCCATTTGTTGTGGGTGGAGGCGTACCTGTGACTAGCTCCTCGGGCCCAACTGATAGCGTCCTTGGAGATGCCCAAACAATGCATAAAGAGGATATAATTGCTTATATCAACGCTAAAATGGGAGCGGCCGCACGAGCCAGTGGCATCGAAGGTGGGAGGGTGGGCCTTGGTCCAGCCCCTTTGCGAATGATTTCTCCTAGAGGCACGGTCGTCGACACCAGTGCACCTCTTCCACCACCTAACATCGATCCTATCCCTCCGACTTCGCCATTAGAAAGTATTCCAATCCATGCAAGCTCGGAGGAGGAGGTTACCATAGTGCCCCTGATCGAAGATCAACCGCCAAAAGGCAAGGGCTCAAAGAGGCATCCAAGCAGCGATTCTAGCGGGTCGACGCCAAAGAAGAAGAAGAAGAAGAGATAATAGACATGTCTTCTCGGCTTATTATTGGTAGATAAATAGAAATTTCCTTTTGCTTTTGTAGGCCGTGTATAGATGCGGGTTCGGTCCCTGCTAGTGGGATTTTTTGAAATAATTTTGTACCTATCCTTCTCTTCCAAAGAATAGTTGAAATAAAATTTCATTTTGTCTTTAGCACAGTTTGCGTTTATTTCGCTTAAGTATTTCAGCGTTCGAACTTCCATTCAATGTACTTGTGAAGTTTTACCCTTTGAATTAGACCTGAGTTTGGTTGTTAAGTTCTGAAGCTACGGCTTCGGGTCATGACCAAAAGTTAAGTCGAGTTCCAATATTGCACTGTCTCGATCAGTGGCTGATACTTAAGTCTTGCCCCTAATTTTGGGGTCAAATTGAAAAGATTGGTATGCCATTATTTTTCGCTTTTAATATATCAATCTCAACTCTGTGTGAATCAAGGTTGAAACGAGACGAGTTTGGGTGGTTAAATCATACTTGCTCATCCATTGGTGATTGCATCTGCGCTCTGGGGATTGCACTTCTATATCGACGGTCGGTCACACCCTCTTAAGGTTTTGAGATATGTCCGTGCTTCTGGGACTTGAGTTATTTTGTGGGTGGTCAGCCACACTCGTTTGAATTTTAGAACTTTTGTCCGCACTCAGGGTACTATGACTGATTCATGGGTGGTTAGTCATACCCACTTTGCGTTTATACTCCGACCCGCACTCCGGGGACTCGGAGTTGTTCTACGGTGGTCGATCCACACCAGGTTTGTGTTTATACTCCAATACGCACTCTAAGGATTTAGAGTTAGTCGATGTTTATACACTAGTCCACGCTCTGGGGACTTAGTGTTAGTTGATGTTTATACTCCAGTTCACACTCAGGGATTTTGGAGTTAGCTAACAGATGGTCAATCACATCCGTTGTGAGTTTCAGAATTTCGTTTGCACTCCAGGAATGACAGATGCATCAAGATCGTGGATGGTCGGAAAACATCCACCCTAAGTTAACAAGCAAGGTCATTAGATGGACGGGTTGATCCTCCTCGAACTTGGCTTAAACACGGGTGAAGTTGTTAGGTGGATGGATCCACCCTCTTCAAGCCCATGCTAACGAGCTAACGAGTTTATACTCTAGTTCGCACTCTTGGAATCTGGAGTTAGTTAAAGGATTGTCGTGTATCAATTCTTTTTTGGGCTTCAGTGTGATGACTTGTCCCCAAGCACGGGTTTCACTTAGCGAGTTACCCGTCGTATCACAATCGCTCCCTATTTGAATATATCCCACCATAGGATGGAACTTAGCTCTTCATGCATTGTGATGATCGTATGATGCATTTCAAAAAATCACAGCTCTGGCTTGAAGATATTGCATTTTAGTGCTGAAATAAGAAAATACGACAAAGTCAGTTGCCTTATTACAAATTCAAATTTTGATATGCATAAACAAATTGCAAACAAAAAGCAGGCTAAATGAATAAATAATGTTTGTTATGTGTAGTAGCGAGGAAGACTCGTTTTTCTAGGTTCTCGGTAGAGTAAGACCGTCAACGGTCGATAATTTAAATGTGTCGCCTCCGAGCTTTCATTCGATGACATACTGCCCTTCCCACATTGGCTTCATATGTGAAGGAACTAAGTAAATTCTCTTAAGGATGAGATCATCGAGTTCAAAGGTTCGGGGTCGAACCTTCGCATTGTACAACCGGGCGACTCGACTTCGGTATGCGGTTGCCCTCAAAATCAGCCTCTTCTTGCTTCTTATCCAATAAATCCAAAGATTCGACAAGTAATATAGCATTCGTCTTTGGATCATAATATGTCAGACGATGAGAAGGTATTTCCATCTCGACTGGAATAACGACTTCTGAACCATAGGAGAGAGAAAGTGGAGTGTGGCCTGTCGTGGATTTGTGGGTTGTCCGATAAGCCCATAAAGCCATAGGAAGTTCATCAACACATTTGCCCCTGGCCTTTTTCAGTCGTTTCTTGAGAATAGACTTTATAACTTTATTAACAGCTTCAACCTGTCCATTCGCTTGAGGGTGTGCAACCGTAGAGAACTTCTTCTAAATGTGGAATCATTGATAGAAATCCTTAAATTCAACACTATCGAGTTGTGCTCTGTTGTCGGCGATGAGGGTATGTGGGAGGCCAAATCGATAGATAATGTTGTGTACCACAAAGTTGGTCACTTTCTTCATTGTGATTGTAGCAATGGGCTTAGCTTCCGCCCATTTGGTAAAGTAATCAATTGCAATGATGGTGTACTTCGCACCACCTTTGGCTAAAGATAGAGAACCAATAATGTCAATGCCCCATACTACAAATAGCCATGGACTGACCATCTGAGTTATTTCGGTAGGCAGGGCTCTTGGAATCTGAGCTTGTTTTTGACATCTGTCACATTTACTGGCATAGCCCGATGCATAGCGATTTACAGTCGGCGAATAATATCCATATCGAAGCACTTTCTTGGTAAGAGCCTGCCCCCCGGTGTGATCTCCACATTCTCCTTCATATACATCATGCAGTATCGTTTGATTTCATCGTGGGCGATACACCGGAGTAAAGGAACAGAGTACCCTCTTCTACACATGACTCCATTTTGAATAGTGAACCACGAAGCCTTTCGAAGAACTTGTCTTTTTTCACTCCTGCGCTCCGACAGGGTCCCATGCTCGAGATAGTTTCTAAGCGGAGTCATCCATGACTCCTTATCGAGAATGACTTCAAACACCCAATCTGTTTCCACCTGATCGATGCTTGAGGAAGATAATGTCTCCGCGGGAACAATTCCCATTTGTTATGCCTCACCTGTACTAGATAACTATGCTAAGAAATCAGCTTCTGATTGCGTTCTCGAGGTATACAATGGATGGCATAATAATCAAACTGATCCAATATTTCCTGAATCCGAGCAAGATAAGCAGCCAGTCTTTAGTCTTTTGCCTAGTACTCTCCTCGAACTTGGCGTACTACTAATTTCCAATCATACTAAATCTCCATAGCAATAATTCTTAAATCTCTGGTAAGTCTCAATCCGGCGAGCAGGGCTTGATATTCGGCATCGTTGTTAGTCGCATGGAGAACAAACTTTAAGGCATAACATATAGATCGACCTTCAGGAGTTTCAAGTATCCGACGCCTGAGCAGTGGTCATTTGATGCACCATCAGTGTGTAGCTTCTAAACATATTTAGGAGATTTATTGGTTTCGAACAAGTCCTCTGAGATAGTGAATTATGTGATAAAATCTGCTAGGACTTGTCGTTGAATGGCTGGCCTTGGTTTGTAAGTGATATCAAACTTGCTAAGCTCGATATTCCACTTGAGTAACCTACCAGACATCTTAGGTTGAGTAAGACCTATCGTAATGGCTGGTCGGGGTAGATGGTGATAGGATGAGCCTAGAAATACAGACATAGCTTCCTTGAGGCAATAACAAGACAATAAGCCAACTTTTCCAGCTTCGGATAATTTCTCTCTGCTCCAGTTAGTCGTTTGCTAATGTAATACATTGGCTATTGTATCTGGTCTTCCTCTCGTATTAGGGCAGTACTGATTGCATTTTCAGACATCGCCAAGTAGATGTACAATCACTCGTGATCAATAGGCTTTGATAGAATAGGTGGTGTGAACAGGCGTTGAACCAGTGCTCAGAATGATCCCTCGCATTTGTAGTCCGTTCGAAATTCCGTTTTCCTTTTCTGATCAGATCGAAGAAGTGAATGCATTTATCGGTGGATTTCGAAATGAACCTACTCGGTGCTGCTACTTTCCCGTTGAGGATCTGACTTGCTTTATAGTCTTTGGAGTCTCAAGATTTCTAATTGCCCAGATTTTCTCGGGATTGGCTTCAGTTGCTCGGGCATTGACGATATATCCAAGGAATTTTCCAAATGCGACCCCAAAGTGACATTTCAATGGGTTGAGTTTCATTCTATACTCTCGAAGGATGTTGAACATCGATTCTAGGTCTTTGATCTGATCAGTGGAGAATAGCGACTTTACAAGCATGTCGTCCACATATACCTCCATGGTTTTTCCTATTTGGTTAGCGAACATTCGATTAACTGGCCGTTCGTAGGTTGCCCCAGCGTTCTTGAGTTCAAATGGCATGACTTTGTAATAGTAAAGTCCTAGATCGGTGATGAAACTGGTATGCTCCTGATCAGGTAAGTGCATGGGTATCTGGTTATAGCCAGAATATGCATTCATGAAGGATAAGAGTTTATTTCCAACCATTGAGTCTATGAGTTGATCGATTCAGAGAAATGGGAAACTGTCTATAGGCAAACTTTATTCAAGTCTTAGTAATCAATGCATGTTCTTCATTTTCGGTTAGGCTTTCTGACAAGCATAGGGTTGGTAACCTATTTCGGATATAATGCATCTCGAATGAACCTATTCGACTTGAGTTTATCTACCTCTTCTTCAAGGGTGGCAGATCTCTCTGGATCCATACCACGTCTTTTATGCTTGACCGAGACATGCCGCCGGTCAATATTCAATGTATGGCTAGTGATGTCTGGGGAGTGTTTGCGCAAAAAATGGGCAAACACCTCCAATCCGTATAATTTAGTTGATTTTATGTGGTTTTTAATGATTTGGGTGACTTATGCAAATATGTAAAAAGCAGGGACTGAACTGTAAAAGACACATAGATTTATAGTGGTTCGGCCAGAACGTGCCTACGTCCACTTTATATGTTATTATCCTTTTTCTTTCAGATTACAAGTACAAAGCTTTAAGTACAAGTATAAGAAAGTTGTTTGAAAATTCCTTCCTTGCTTGAGCTCTCAAACTTGTCTGCCATTGTTGTACCCCTTCCCCTCTATTTATAGAGTGAGGCTGGGGGCAGGGGTCTTGGATGTATATAGCTGCTGGTGGGCCTGGGCTGAAGCAATCTGGCCTGACACATCTGGTTCGACGAAGCTTGGTTCGGTCGTGGTTGGAGTGGAGTTTGATTCGGTTGTGAGTGAAGTGGCATTGGTTCGGTGATGCGTGGAGGGGGTTGGTTCGGCATGGGTTGGTGTGGCCTTGGACCGGTGAAGCTTGGTCCGGTGGTATGCTGAGAGGCTTCGGTTCGGTGTTGTCTTGGTGGAGGTTGGTTCGGCGTGGGTTGGCTCGGTGGTGAGTGTTGGTTCGGCAGTTGGTTGGCTCGGTGGTGAGTGTTGGTTCGGCAGGAGGTTGATTCGGTGGTGGGTGTTGGTTCGGCAGGAGGTTGATTCGGTGGTGGCTGCTTCGAGTTGGTTCGGCATGCTCCTTCTGGATGGTTCGGCATGTTATTTCGAGTTGGTTCGCTTTGATTCGGTGGGTGGTAGATACGTACCCAACATTTGCCCCCCAAAGTGGGGCATATGTCATCATATGTCGCGCTTTGTTTCCTGGATATCTTCATTCGGCCCCTGAGTGCCGAACCTATTGGTCCGGTATCCTATATTTGCCTATAAATAGGGGCTGCACACTTTCATTATTCCTTACCGATCCTAGATAGCCGAACCAGATTCTTCCTTCTGCCGAATCAATTATACTGCTGAAGCCTTTTGACTACCGAACCAGGTAATTGCCGGATGGCTTTAATGTTTTTGAACGACCGAATGTCATTGAGAACGTAAGTGCTGAATGTCCCTTAGCCTAGATCTGCCGAATGACTCTGGTGATGATTACCGAATGAACCTTATGCTGTAGATGCCGAATGAACCTGCGTTTTAAGTGCCGAATGGGCTTGAGTGTTGGAGTGCCGAATGAACTTTTATATTTGAACCTTGAGTGAAGTCCTAGACTTATATATGCTGGCTCGCTTTATACACTTGTTTGCTTATATTTCCATACTTCTTGTTCTAACACTATGTCTCTCGCTTTTGCGTATGCAGATAAATGTCTCAAAAAGTGGAAACCCGATCCGATAAACGGAAGTCCAAGGACAGAGCGGAGTCCTCCATAGTGCCCCCAGTTCGGGCCGAACGTCCTGGGCCTGCTCCGAGATCGCTAGTAGATGGGTATGGCCCCCAGGAGCTCTTGAATTCTCCGCCCGACTGCTTTCCTAGCTCCCTCAGGGAGGAGCAGCTTGATGTCATCTCTCGTTCCTTTGGGATTGACAGGGCTAGCATGCTATTGCCGGGAGATGAAGTGATGCCATATAATCCCCCCGAAGGATATTTTGCAATCAGTAGGTACCACTGCATGTGTGGGGCCATTCCTCCCATTAATACCTGGATAGTCAGCTTCATTACTTATCTGAAGGTGGCTCCTTTCCAACTTCAGCCCAATTCCTACGCCATCTTGGTATGCTTATACATTATTTTCCAGAGAAGGTACGGGCGCCCCCCTTCCAACCCGGAGATCCGTTATCTATATAACTTGAGGGGTTATAAGAAGGGATCTCCGTACGTTAGCTTGGAAGCGGCTGTTCCTTTCAAACCAGTCCTGGACCTATACTCAAAGTTCACCATGTTTAAGAAAGAATGGTTTTTTATCACGGACGATTCTGTCTCCTTCCGCCTCTTCACTTCTGGCTATAAGTTGAACTTTATTTACAGTTTCTTTGTTCCGACTGCAGTGCTCCTTCTGATATGCTTCTATTTCTTGCTAGCGACATGTGGCTTTGCAGTCATAGAGAGTGATTCCCTGGTCCAGATGGCTGCGGAAATAAAGGCCATTTCGGGACGGGACAGGTCGGCTTCTTTCCTGATCAGGAATGCTACTCTCCTGGAGCACAACTTGATCCTGCCACACCAATCCGTGGTTAAGCAGAGAGACACGGCTGAGGAGAAGGCTGCCAAAGCCAAGGAAGGGGCCACGGTGAAGAATGGCAAGAGGGAACCTTTTACAAAGCCTCCCGTTGTTGGGGGCAAGAAGCTCAAGAAGTCCGACGGTCCCTCTCCTAGTACTTGCCCACTTGCTCCGGGAGAGGAAGATGTAAAGGAAGATAGAGGTGAAGGTGAAGGAGGAGATGGACAGAGCGGTAGTGGCGTTGGTTCCTTAACCTCCGGGCAAGCGGGAGAGGTTCATGAGTGGACGGATGATGCTTTCCGTCAAGCTTTTGGGGAGTCGAAGGAAGGATCGGCTTTGGTTGAGAAGGCAAAGGGGGTTGACAAGACTGGGGCTGGCGCCGATCCATTTTCTGAGAGTTCTTCAGCTAAGGCGATTCCAGCAATTCAAGGTGAACTTTTGACTTCTGCAGACTCCATTTATGATAGGGATTTAGGAATATTTTATGGTTCGCTTCCGTCCTGGACTGAGATTCAGGACTTATTGCAGTATTCTACTCCTCCGCAGGGTTTGTATAACATACGTGCCTTCTCATTCTTTTTAAGTTAACATACTTCTTGAATTATGGATCATTGCACGTTCGTAACACTCGGTTTTTATTCCAGGAGCAGGTAAGGCGGCCAAGTCATCAGATATCCGGCACCGCCTCGAACAGTATAAGCTACTCAAAGCTTCGGCCAAACCAAAGTCGCCAACTAGCCGTTCTGGGGGTGTAGTTAGATATCGCCCTCTTCTTGGAGTCATTGAGGAAGATATCCAGCAGAGGAAGAGAAGGCGTTCCCTGTTTGATTCACCACCTGGCCCTCAGCCTCCTACTCAGCCTTCCCGAGATACCACGGAGGAGACCACGGAGTTTGTCCCCTCTCAGCGTCCTTCCGAGAATCCTACTGTTATCCGCATAAAACGTCCCGACGTGCCTCGCAATCCCTTTGCCGGCCATCCGAATTTGGACCCAAGCTCTCAGGATATTTTATTTGACGAGGCCACGGGCGAGTATCTTCTCCCCCGCAATCCCATGGTTCGGGTTCTTGATGAGGCTAAGTCCCTAGATCTGGACCTGCTCACTACTCGGATAGCTGCTATGGGGGACGAAGCCAAGGCCAACATCAACCGGGTCACGGAGGAGGTCAAGAAGTTAATGGAACATCACGCCCTATTGGCCAAGGCCGGGGAGGAGATAGGGAGTGCCAATATAAGGTTGGGGTTAGCGGTTGCTGATCAGGCCAAACAACTTGACGACCAGGCTATTCAGATTTCGCAGCATGAAGCCGACTCCCAACGACTGAAGAAGGCCATGGAAGAGGCTAGCAGAGCTGAGTTGCGGAAAATGGAGGCCGCTTGCAAGAAACGCATTGACATGGCCATTACCACGGTTGATGAGGTTAGGAGGGCGGATCTCGAGCAGGTTGAAGAGATATCTGGGAGGCTTGAAGCTGCAGAACTTGCTCAAGCCAACTTGAAAGAAGAGATGGAGGAGATGAGGAGATCCCTCCAGGCCGAGTGCTCGAGATACCGGCGGGAGAGGGATGCTGCTGCCGCTAAGTTGCAGATTTCCAAGGCCCGGGTGAAGAGGTTTGAAGAGGATGAGGGGATGATGGACGATATGCTGCAGGACATGTACTTCCGCACTTGGAAGGAGGGCAGCTTATCCTGGATGGATGACTATCCCCGGGTTATGGCCAAGGTATATCTTCGGGCTTTAGAGGAGGCCAGGGTTGATGCGGGTAAGGAAGATGGAGTGGCCTTTAGTCTGGATGTAGTCACCGCTCTTTTTTCGGAGGAGGAGCAAGCGGCGGTGAAGGAGGGGATGCGGCTACTTGCTGCGGAGGAAGCGGGTGTGCAATTGGAGGATGAGGATCAAGCGGCGGGCGCTGGTGAGTCCCTCTTCTCTTTCTCTTTTCTTTTTAAATTTTCATAACTTGATCGTTTACTGTTTGTTTAATGAATTCCTCTTCTGAATTGGATAGGTGGGACTTCCGATCAACATGCTGGGAGCTCCGACCCTGCGGCTAAGTAGGCTTGGAGAGTTGGTAGGATGAGGGCGAAGCGTGGACGAAGCTGGTTCCTTGTCCGGATTCGGCCACCTTTTGATTTTCTTTTATCGCTGTTGATGTTAGTCCAAAACATTGATGTGACTGTAATAATATTGTTTGTGGTGAATGACTTTATGTAATTTCATAACATAGCCGATTCCTTTATGTTGGAATGTTATCGCTATTTTGTTGTGCTGTGTAAGTGATGTAACTATGCATGTTACTAGTGACTTGACTGTGCCTGATGCCAAGTTTTTTGCTTAAAGTATAATTTTCTCATTTTGTAACGTAAATGTGATGCGTGAATATGAACTGCAGCTATGCATTAATGTATAAAAGTAGAAGGTACCGCCCATCATGTTTCGGCTATGGACGGCAACTTCGTGCGCCCTGTAAGACTAAGCACAGAATGCTGTTGAGTGTCTCGTCATCCGATTGTAAGTTTCTGTTCCTATTTCATGTCCTGTACTTTCAAGCACCGTTACGGAGAATAGGAGAAAAGTTTTAAATGAAATTTAAATATAGGAAAAGTAAAACTTCCAGTCACGGAAGGCCGTCGATGTGCTTAAGTTCGTGGCAAACGGGTTTTGTAGTCACTTTCCCTAGCTGTGGGTCTTGGAGACATTTGTCACCCATCTTACGCCTCTGGGGGGAGTTTTCTTTTTTACCACAGCCGCACTTAAGACACATCGGAGCCGATCGCGCACAGTAACTACCCGGGCCATTATGGCCCGTAATCGCGGGTATTATTCGATTTACTGTGGCCGGCTAGCGTGGGGGCCGATCGTCAACTGTGAACTGCCCCTTGCTGGCCACACCTTATGTTGGGGCTTATGATCGGTTCACAGTTGCCGGCGAGCCGAATCGCTGTAATGAGCTGCCATCGGCTATAGTCGGCCTTTTTTGATGACTTATACTCGGCTTATTACAGCCGGCTTTAAGGGCCGAGGCAAACAATGCGTTAACTCGCGGTAGAGGGATACCGGAGCAAAGTGTCTCATTGGCGAGGGCATATGATCGCAGCGTACCTGTTAGATTTTGTCCAGGTGGAGTTGTGTCGTGAAGCTCTGAATTGAAATGTCATCTGCAAAGCATTTTGTTCAACAGCAAAGGATAAAGCTTAACAAGTAGCCAAGATATAAAGGAACAAGTTAACAAGAGCCAAGTTTTTTAAAGTGGTTCAGCACGAAAATGCCTACGTCCACTGATTCTCTTTGTTAATTCACTTCATATGGGCATCACAAGTTAAGAAAAGTATCGACGGAGGTGTCAGATGTTCCATGCCCTCTGGAACATCTCTCCGTCCACTGTTGACAAAATATAAGCTCCGTTGTGGAGATCTTTATGAATTACATATGGTCCGTCCCAGATGGGGTCCAGTGCCTCGGGGCGCGTAAAGATTCGCTTGAGGACAAGATCTCCTTCTTGTAAGCTGCGATGTTTGACTTTGGAGTTGTATAGTGCTGCCACTTTTTGTTTGTGAGCTGCTGCTTTGAGTGCTGCGTCATTTCTTCTCTCCTCAATCAGATCCAAAGACATGAGGAGGAGCTCTTCGTTCTCTTCCGGGTTGTAGTGGATCCTACGGTGAGAGGGCACTATAGTTTCAACTGGGAGCATAGCCTCCGATCCGTATGCCAAAAAAAAGGGAGTATGCCGTTTTGAAGTTCTGTAAGATGTGCGATAGGCCCAAAGTGCCGTAGAAAGTTCGTCCACCCAAGCGCCTTTCGACTTTTCAAGTTTCTTCTTGATTAAGGTCTTGAGGATCTTGTTGACAGCTTCGACTTGGCCGTTTGCCTGGGGATAAGCTACGGATGAGAAGCTTCTGTGAATCCCGTGCTCTTGGCACCAGTTGGCGAATTCTTTGCTGTCAAATTGAAGTCCGTTGTCTGATATGATCTTGAGTGGGACTCTGTACCTGCACAGAATATTTTTGATCAAGAAGTTGATAACTTTTGCCGAAGATATTTTATTTAGAGGTTCCGCCTCCACCCATTTGGTGAAATAGTCAACTGCCACTATAGCATATTTGGCTCCGCCTCGGTCCGTTGGCAGTTCGCCAATCAAGTCAATTCCCCATACCGCAAAGGGCCATGGGCTGGTCATTTGAGTAATCTCATTTGTGGGTAGTCGAGGAATCTTGGCAAATTTCTGACATCTGTCACATCTTCTGACGATGTCTAAGGTGTCTTTGTTCAAGGTGGGCCAGAAATACCCATATCAGAGTATCTTTTTTGCTAGGGTCTGCCCTCCGGTGTGGTCTCCACAACTTCCCTGGTGGATATTGGATAGAATTTCCTTGGCTTCTCTTCCAGCAACGCACCTCAATAAGGGGTTAGAGAAGCCGCGCCGATAGAGGATGCCTTCTTGTATTGTGTAGCGGGAAGCTTTCTTTAGAATTTTCTTAATTTCATTTCGCCCGTCGGGTAGGGTGCCGTTTTGTAAGTATTCTCGGATAGGGGTCATCCATTTTCTTCTTCGGTTGCAGCTATCAGGTTTACTTGCTCGAAACTCGGGGTTAATAGCCTTGAGACAGTTATCGTTCCAGAAGTGGTATCATCTCCCATGCTAGCTTGCTTTGCCAGCTCGTCGGCCTCTTGATTTTCTTCTCGAGAAATGTGTTTGATCGAGTAGTGATCCAATTGATTGAGCAGCTGCTTGGTCTTTTTCAGATATGCTGTGAGCCGCTCTCCTCGAGTCTGGAACTCCCCTGGTATTTGATTTACGATGAGTTGCGAATCACTGTGAAGACATAAGGAACTGACTCCGATCTCCAGGGCAAGCTCTAATCCGGCTATTACTGCTTCATATTCGGCATCATTATTGGTGGCAGCGAATTCCAGCCTTAGTGCATAACGCAGATTTCTTCCCCTGGGAGATGATCACAACGCCTGCCCCCGAGCCTTGTTCGTTCGATGCTCCATCCACAAAGAGACTCCACTTGATGTCCTCTGTTATTTCAGACTGCTCCCTGCCTCCGTTGATAGCGAATTCGGCAATGAAATCGGCTATGGCTTGTCCCTTGATGGCGGTGCGGGGATGGTAGGTGATATCATATTGACTCAATTCAATGCACCATTTAAGTAACCGCCCAGAAGTATCGGGACGATGAAGTACTTGCCTTAGTGGTTGATCGGTTAGAACTCGGATGGGATGAGATTGGAAATAGTGTCGTAGCTTCCTTGATGTGATTAGTAAGCAGTACGCTAGCTTCTCAAGTTTAGGATATCTGGCTTCTGCCCCCCTAAACCTCTTGCTTATGAAGTACACTGGCCGTTGTGTGTGGTTTTCCTCTCTTACCAAAGCGGCGCTTAGAGCGTGGGATGACACAGCAAGATATAGGTACAGTTCTTCGCCTTCATTCGGAGTCGAGAGTACTGGTGGCCGTTGGAGGTGCTCGATTAGGTTAAGGAAAGCTGTTGAACACTCATCGGTTCATTCGAATTTTCCTTTGTCTTTCTTCAGGGCCTCGAAGAAAGGAATGCATTTGTCAGTTGCTTTAGAGATGAACCGGCTTAGGGTGGCCACCTTCCCGTTTAGGCTTTGCATTTCTTTCCGAGTGGATGGTATTTTGATACCTTGCAAGGCTTGGACTTGTTCGGGGTTTGCTTCGATCCCTCTGGCATGGACGATGAATCCCAAGAACTTTCCTGATGACACTCTGAAGGAGCACTTTAGAGGATTCAACTTCATTCCATATTGGCAGAGTACTTGGAACATCTTGTCCAGTTGGCTTACATGATCGTTGGCTTGTCTTGATTTAACCAGCATGTCATCCACATAGACCTCCATAGTCCATCCCATCAATTCCGCAAACATCTTGTTGACGAGGCGCTGATAAGTAGCTCCGGCGTTTTTAAGTCCAAATGGCATTACCTTGTAGCAGTACAATCCTCGGTCAGTGATGAAGCTAGTGTGGTCTTGATCGGGGGCGTGCATAGGGATCTGGTTATATCCTGAGTATGCATCCATAAAGGATAAGAGTTCGTGTCCGGCAGTGCTGTCCACGAGTTGGTCGATTCGGGGAAGTGGGAAGCAGTCTTTCGGGCAAGCGTCATTTAAGTTGGAGAAATCGATGCACGTTCGCCACTTCCCATTAGCTTTCTTTACCAGTACCGGGTTGGCGATCCATTCCGGGTAGATGGTTTCACGTATGAAGTCATTGGCAAGTAAGTTCTTTACTTCTTCCTCGAGGGCTGCTGATCGTTCCGCCCCCATACTTCTCTTCTTCTGCTTTACCGGCACCTTGGTAGGATCAATGTTCAGTGCGTGGCATGCTATATCCGGGGAGATTCCAGTAATATCAGCGTGTGTCCATGCAAATACATCCATGTTGTGGAGAAGAAAATCAATGAGTTGATTCTATAATTCTCTTTTTAACTGAGATCCGACTCTCAGCAGTTTACTTAGGTCGTGTTTGTCAACAGATACGAATTCCATAGCCTCTGCAGGCTCGGCGGTGGCCTCCTCCTCTTTGTCCCTGAGGTCTAATTCATTGAAAGGGTCACTGGTATACCGAAGAGGAGGGGCTTTCTTTAGTTGCTATGCTTTCAAGCTTTTCATGCAGAGAATAGTCTCTGCATTTTCCCCTTTATCTCTCCTGCGATTATTGCGAAGTTCGGTTACATAGCAGTCTCGAGCGGCGTCTTGATCCCCTTCTACTTCTCCCACTCCATTATCCGTTGGGAACTTCATCTTCAGGCACCATGGGGCAAGGACAATTTGGAAGTCGGACAAGGCTGGTCTTCCTAAAAAGGCATTGTAGGCCGAGTGGTTGTCTATTAGCACGAATGTTTGTTTCCGAACGGCGGAGCGGGGATGACTTCCCAATTCAACAAAGAGATCCAATTGTCCGAGGGGCATCTTTGCTTCTCCAGTGGAACCGTGTAGTGGTTTGTTGCAGGGGGATACATCCTTCATTGACAGCTTCATTTTGTCGAAAGCATGCTTGAATAGGATATTTACTGAACTTCCAGTGTCTATTAAAATTCGGAAAACTTTGGCTGGACCGAACCAGGCAGAGATGACCATAGGGTCCATGTGTGGGTACTGCCTTCCTTCTAGGTCGCGCCCACTGAATGTGATGTCATTATTTTCCTTCCGCTTAGGATGGCGTTCTTCCATAACAGAATTGACGCAGTCTTCCTCGCTTCTGAGTGAGTTTCCATATCTTTCCATTTCTGCCCAGCTCTTGTCGGCGATGTGTGACCCTCCTGATATTGTATGGACCACTATCTTCTCTTGGCTGGAGCCGCTGGTGTTGCGATTTCCTCCGCCTGTCTCTGGGTGGAGCTGCCCTGGGTTTTCCTTGGCAGGAGCTGGGGTCCTGTCCTGTCCCTTCACATAGCGTTCTAATCTCTTTCTCCTGATGTGTTCATCAATTAGGTCTCGGAGATGGCGGCATTCATTGGTATCGTGCCCATGAGACTCGTGGAAATGGCAGAATTTTCCGGACTGGATTGCGCGACCTGACTCTTTCTTGTACGGGGGGCACTTGTATGTAAGTTTGTCCTGGGTGGCCAGGAAGATGTTCTCGACTGTTTCATTCAAAGGAGTGTAAGCGTCAAATCTCGGTCCTGGTCGGTACAAGCGCTTTTCTCCCTTTTAGCCCCCTGCATTGTCTCTGGAGTCGTTTCTCCGAATGTCCTTCGTTGCGGCATGGGCGTTTCCATGAGCCGTCTTAGTCTGTGGTCCTGTCTGCCTTTCAGTGGCAGCCTCTTCGAGTCTCATGTACTTCCCAGCTTCATGGAAGAAATCAGGCAAGGTAGCTGGTTTTTCTTTAGTTAGTCTTCTAGCAAACTTGGTATCTGGGTGCACACTACTACAGAGGGCCATTAGGGTGAGTTTCTCGTCGGCATCTTGAACTGCTGCTGCTGCGGCATTGAACCGGGTTAGGTATTGCTGCAGTGTCTCTCCGGATTTCTGTTTGACAGTAGATAGAGAATAAGCATCCTTGGGTTGTTCCACATGAATGCGGAACTGGCTAATGAACTTTTCTTTCAACATCTCCCATGAGCTGATGGACCCTTGAGGTAGGTGGCAGAACCAGAAGGTATCTAGATCTGCCAAGAAAAGTGGGAAGCATTTACATAACACTCCCTCTGTTGCTCCGCTCATGAGCATATGCTGGGTGTATCTCTGTAAGTGTACGATGGGGTCAGAGGTTCCCTTGTAAGGTTCCATTGTCGGCATTTTCCATTCTCGAGGGGTGATGGCGGTTTCGATGTCGCGGGTGAAAGGGCTGGTTACTCTAGCGCCTATCCCTCGATCCCTTTGCTCCCGTCGGACGCATTCCCTGAATAATCGTGCCATTTTTTCATCAGAATTTGGAGCGGACAAAAATGAGCTTGGTTCTTCCCTGCGGGATCGATCTCGTCCCGATGACCTGTAGGGATGGTATAGTCTATCACTTCTGACGTTATCCAGTGGCTGTCTTTGGCTGCTCGGATGCATGCTAGGACCAGCTACAGTTGCCCCCTGCCTTGATCTTCCCCTGTGGGGTTCTGTTTCGAGCATTTCCATGGGGTCAACTTCGGGCTGGGTTCTAGCTCGGCTCCGTTCAGCGGGGTTTCTATGATTAGGCGGCATGACTGGCTCAGCTACATCCGATCCTCGCCTGGTGCCTCCCCCATTGGGTTCGGTTCCAAGTGCTTCCTCGAGTCGGAGTTCGGGCTGAGTCCGGGCGCGGCCCCTATCATTGTTGTTCCTGTTGATAGCTTCTTCGAAGAGGGAAGACCTTTGTTGTCTCTGAGATCCTCCAGATTGAGACTCACCCCATGATTCAGTATTGCGGTTGGATTCTTCGGCATCCCTCAAGCGTGACATGAGTTGGTTCACCAAAGCTTCTTGTTGGGATGCGAAGCGGTTAGTCACTTCAACCACGACTCTGTCTAGGTCTGCCCTAGTGATTGCTGCCGGTTGTTCCGCGGCAGGGGCTGTCGGAATTGCCTGATCTACATTTGGCACTGCTGTCGTAGTGGGACGGTTCTCTTGATCTGGATCCACTAGATCTGGAGCGCTGCTGGTTGCAATGTTCTTTCCCTTGTTGGCGTCTTTTCTCGGCCTGGAAGTCATGTTTCCTAGGCAATGAAGGGTGCTATTGGGAAAGAAGGTTGAATGAGGGAAGCTGAAGCTTCGAGTTCCAAGTTCTCAGTGAAAGCACCAAAAATGTTTGCGCAAAAAATGGGCAAACACCTTCAATCCGTATAATTTAGTTGATTTTATGTGGTTTTTAATGATTTGGGTGACTTATGCAAATATGTAAAAAGCAGGGACTGAATTGTAAAAGACACACAGATTTATAGTGGTTCGGCCAGAACGTGCCTACGTCCACTTTATATGTTATTATCCTTTTTCTTTCAGATTACAAGTACAAAGCTTTAAGTACAAGTATAAGAAAGTTGTTTGAAAGTTCCTTCCTTGCTTGAGCTCTCAAACTTGTCTGCCATTGTTGTACCCCTGCCCCTCTATTTATAGAGTGAGGCTGGGGGCAGGGGTCTTGGATGTATATAGCTGCTGGTGGGCCTGGGCTGAAGCAATCTGGCCTGGCACATCTGGTTCGGCGAAGCTTGGTTCGGTAGTGGTTGGAGTGGAGTTTGATTCGGTTGTGAGTGAAGTGGCATTGGTTCGGTGATGCGTGGAGGGGGTTGGTTCGGCATGGGTTGGTGTTGCCTTGGACCGGTGAAGCTTGGTCCGGTGGTATGCTGAGAGGCTTCGGTTCGGTGTTGTCTTGGTGGAGGTTGGTTCGGCGTGGGTTGGCTCGGTGGTGAGTGTTGGTTCGGCAGGAGGTTGGCTCGGTGGTAAGTGTTGGATCGGCAGGAGGTTGATTCGGTGGTGGGTGTTGGTTCGGCAGGAGATTGATTCAGTGGTGGCTGCTTCGAGTTGGTTCGGCATGCTCCTTCTGGATGGTTCGGCATGTTATTTCGAGTTGGTTCGCTTTGATTCGGTGGGTGGTAGATACGTACCCAACAGGGAGATTCCACACATATCGAAATGTGTCCAGGAAAACACGTCGAAGTTTTCCCAAAGAAATTCAATTAATTCCTCCTACATCTGTTGGCTTAGCTGAGATCCAATATTTGTCATTTTACAATCGTCACTATCGTCAATCGGAACATCGATCGTCAGCTCAGCCGAGAAAGCTTGACTGTCTTTACTTTCGTCTTCATTTTCGGTATCTCTCAAGTCAAGATCCCTTGGGAATTGGTTGGGGTGCCTAGGCCTAGGCCAGGAATTAGCTGTCAATTTTTCGCAAAGCGGACGTAGAGAGATTCCTCTACGCCTTTTCCTTTTTCTTTTCGCTACGCCTCTCGCATCTCAACAACATAATAGGCTTGTCCAGCAGCCTGGTCTCCCTGAACGACTCCAACTCCATTGTCAGTAGGGAATTTTAAAGTCAGACACCAAGGGGAAATGGTAGCCCTGAAACTCAACTACGGCCGGTCGGCCCAAGAAAGCATTGTACGGTGAGTCTATATCCAATACAACAAACTGTAATATTCGGACTCACCGGCGTTCTCCAAATTCCCAATTCCACTGGTAGCTCCACAATCCAACGGGTATAGTTGCACTTCCATTGAGCCGTGAATGCGAGATTGGCAAGGCTTCAAATCCTTTGCTTCCACCTTCATCTGATCATAAGCTTTCTTAAAAAATATGTTAACTGAACTTCCGCTGTCCATTAAGATCCTCTTCATCCAAGTAGGACCTATCTGAGCCGAATTGACAAGTGCATAAATGGTTGGGGCTTCGACTCTGTCGGCTTCGGAATACGATGTCATCCGTCATCGTTGTTTCTTGCTTGGTCGGAGCACCTTCTTCCAAATTACTACAACATTCAGAGCTCGCATGCCTAATAGAACTGGCATACAACTCCATTTCCTTCCAGCTTCGATCTGCTAGATAAGGACCACCACTAACAGTATTAATCACTAGCCTCCCACCGGTATGAACGGGTTCCTTCGGTTTCACCTGATTCAGTATATGGTTTAGATTCGGTGGGCCTACATCTCCTGACTGTGGCGCCCGCACAAACTGCTCCAACTTTCTCTCTCGTATCAACTTCTCAATAATATCCTGTAAATGACGGCAGTTGTTCGTATTATTGCCATAGCTATCGTGAAACCTACAAAACTTCCCCATTTGAATCTATTGTTCTGACGATTTCTTTGGAGCAGGTTTCTCATACTGGATGGTATTGTAGGTCTGTAATACACATTTTCCAATAACGTATTTAAAGGAGTGTAATTGTCAAACATAGAATCCCTACGTCGTGGCTTTCGATTCTGATCCCGTTTTCTATTTTGATTTCCATTTCCTTTTTTTATTCTGTTTTTTTGTATGTTCAATTGCACCTTTTTGAATCTTCCCCAGTTTGTTTAACAGCGACATTGCTTTGGATTCCTTCCACACTGGGTCCTGTGTCATCCTTTTTCCTAGACTGTTTCACATCCTCTCTTTTTAAAATCTAGGCTGCCATGGAATAGAAACAATCCAATGATGCAGGGGGTTTTTCGGCCAACCAGTTGCCAAATTCAGAATCGGGATTGTTCCCCTTAGTTAGTGCCATCAGAATTGAGTTATCATTAGGATTACTAATCTCAATGCATGTATCATGAAACCTCTCTATATAACGTCTAAGTGGCTCTTCGGGAGCTTGAGTGACACTAGACAAGGTATTAACATCTTTCGGCCTTGTGACATGCATGCGAAACTGTTCAACAAACTTCGTTACCAACTGGTCAAAACATGAGATAGCTAGAGGTGGTAAATGCATAAACCACATAGTTGTTATGACTCCAAGGGAGATCAAGAAACTTCGACACTTGATTGCATCATCGGCTTGTGCAGCATTCATTAACCATCCGTACTCTAAGATGTGCTGGTTAGGATAACAGCTCCCTTCATAAACGGGCAGAGTCGGCATCCTGAATTGCCGAGGCGGTTCAGCATAGAGGATGTAATCGGTGAAGGGGGTATGACTTCGGGAGATTCTTCAGTCGTCATTAATAAGGCCCTGACTTTCGCAGATCATCTGATGGATCATTGTTGGGATATCCAGCATCTGGACGTTCTAGGCATGCTGAGCCAAGGTGTGATCGGGTTCCACAATGCAAGGATGGGCCGGTCGCGGTCAACGATCCATATCTCACCTCCTAGGTTCTAGGTCTTTAGGAACATAAAGTTCAGGAGTATAATTACATTGATGGTGGGTCGGATTTGTTCGTTTTCGAGCATCAATTTCCAGCTTAGTAGCGGGGTAGCAGCGCAATTGTCAATAATATGATAAGGAATAGTACCTCCTCAGGAGGAGGGTCAAGTCTGATGGCTAGTTGATGGGCCAACTCTCGGTTGCCAAAGATTCAAGGCACGTTGGTGTCCAGTAGCCTGAGTACAACTCCCATCTAGCCGTGGGCATAAGGATCGACGATTATAGTTAGAAGAGGCTAAACTCCCAGTGGATGAATAGGAAGCCTGATCCCTTCTAGATCTCCTTCGTCTCTAATGGTTCAGTCGATTGGTTAATTCCGCATTAGCATGGAGTTGCTGTGTAAGCTGCTAGCGGCTTTGCGTCAGCTCTTGCATTAGCAGTTGAAACTCTTCACTGGTGGCAGGGCCTTGCGGATCTAAATGTCCGGCAGCATTCTGATCGGTAGGGGAAAGTTGCATGGGGTTCTGTCTATCCCGTCCTTTTGGATCTGCAGCTGTTGATGTAGTCTTAGTGTTGACCATAGTGGGTAGCAAAGCTTTCTCCTAGACTTGATACAAATTTTAATAGGATTGAAGAACTTATGAATTTGAAATCTGGACTTCTCCTTATATTCTTGCAATCCGATATCGATAGTAGATCCAATAAGCAAGAGAAAAGCTGGGTTTTCTCATTGACAACACCAAAGTATTTGCACCAAAATTGGACACAACACTCTTCGAATGTGTTTAAAGAGATAAAATGAAGAATATAAATGCAAAATGAGGAAGATCTAACACACCAAACGATAAAAAGGAAAAACGCACAGAAACACACAGATTTAGAGTGGTTCGGCGTATGGCGTACGCCCACTATGAAATGGCTGACTTTTATTAATATTTTCTTGCTGGTTACAAAGAGTTACAATAGTACAATTCGAGTGCAACAATAATTTCGACAGAGTCTGAAAGTAGAAGAGCCAAAATCCTTTTTCAGTAGGTCCTAGGCTGCTATTTATAGGCATAGGCAGAAAATATCTCGTCCAGATCTCAGAAGACCTTTTCCCTCACGTGGGTGGGCCCACATGATTGATCCCCTATTGTTTGGACTCGATCCATGATCGATACGAATTTCATTCGTATCAATCATGATTTTTCCTAATCGAGTCAAGATCGATCATGAATATTCCTGAGGTTGTACGCAAGCCCCCGTGAAAATTTAGTAGCATTTGGACTTGTTGATCTTGAGTTATGATCGATGCAAGTTTGAATTTGTTAGAGGCTGCTGAGTTCGCATCACTTCTGTGCACGTGATGGCCGATGATGTGGCGCTAACTTATAGGATCAATCCACTTTTTATGCAGAGTGACCAAGTCTTCCACTTCTATAGGCTTTGTTCATATCGACCTAGTGTACTCATTTCGTATCGATGCCTACATCTCCATTTTGCATCGATGTTTGAGGTCGCTTTGTATTGATGACTTAGGTGATGTTTCATATCGATTTCATGCACATACTTTGTATCGATGATGCTTGGTTTATTTCGTATCGATAAAAGATATTACTTCGTATCGATCGTTCGATGGCTCATTCATACCGATTATTGATCGATCGATACGAACTGTGCAATTGGAATCGATACGAATTGGCTTCATGGATACGAAGCCGAGCAAATGTTTCAGATATGAAATCGAACAAGGCAAAGTGGATACGAAGGGGAGTGATATTTGGTGGATACGAATAGGGTCATTGTAAGATGATGGATACGAAAGGGATCGATGCAAAATAGATGGATAAGAAATGGATCAATGCGAATAGATGGATACGAATAGAACGTGCTTCTCATAGAATTTGATCGATCCATAACTTGAGCATACGAACTCTGATCAAGTTGAAATTTGAAATGTTGGCTTTCATAGCTTTGCTTGTCATGTCATATTAATTATAGGTTGATCCAGACTCGGGAAAAGTTTATCAATATCCATAGTAGATCTGTGTACAACCGATCTCCAGGACGAACCATCTCAGGTTCCAGCCAATTTATTAGTGTCACGGCCTTTCCAAGAGGCGGGATAAAGGAGGCTTGATAATCTCATATACACTGAAAGAAATAAAAATGGTTTAAAGCTTATATCTCTGAAGAGACATTTATTTGAATGAAAAGAATTATAAATTGGATGGTATCTAATAATCACCTGCATACCTGACATCTTTTTATCGATGATTGGTCCGAAGAGACAGGGATCGGATTTGGGTGATTCCTATCCGAAAACCACTTCGAACCAATATACGCATTTGAAAGTGAAGACGTGTTGAAGATAATGATTTTGAAGACGGAGATCTTCATGATATAATGCTGTTTGTCGCTAACCTCTAGGTGATTCCCATATTATATATATGGTGGCAGTAGTGCCTTCGTTTTGAAAATCCTCGATTGGCAAGGACAATTTGCTACTAATCCTAGAGGTATTCCCAATTAGGATGTAGTAGGAGGAGCGCCTTTGGTTTGTCCTTTAAGGATAACTTGTATGGACAAATGCTTGACATTGCATTTCTAAAACCATGTACAAACGTACATCTGTTTGGTGGTGTAGGAGGCAACTCTTCTTATACATAACATCCTTCCCTGAGGCATATGAACTTGGGGGTTATACTTTTGTGGAAATCAATAGTGTATTGTTAGAAATGGCAATGTGGCATTCTAAGTGGAATTTTTTTGTGGAATGTAAAGCGTGGCCTCACGAGCATCACATCCTGGAGATGATACGGGAAACTATGTGGTTCGAAAGAAATACTACAATTTTATAGAGTATCGGATAATTGTGAATAAAAAGGTGTTGCGACCTTAAAGTTTAAGTGAATAGGTTTAGTGGTATATGAGTCCCTGTACGAGAAACCACTGTGTATGTTGATTCATAGTAGTGTAGTGATATGGTATAGTGCTGTAAGAGTTCTTGTATGAGAAACCACCGGTTATTATGATTGCTATACGTGGAGTCCGCAAAAGAAGGAAAGGGCCACTAGTTCCCAATATGTTGGAAATCCAATTCCAATACGAGCTTTATGGTTTTGATTGTATTCCCAAAATAACTATAATGCCTTGCAAACATTTCAGCTACCCCTTAGTACCAAATACTTTATCGACTTGTCTTGGTATTGTTGCTTTCTTTGTATATACATTTATTTGAAAAGTGTTTTCAAACTAATGTCATTAAAGATAGTATCAAAATGTTTCGATGTAAAGCATTTTAGTTATCGTAAGGTAAAACGCGTCCGTATTTATATGTGGCATGGTCTTACAAGATACCCTTTCTTTCAAAAGGGTTTTGGCTGGCATTAAGTTTGATCTATGGCACTGTCATATTTATTTATAATTCATGTCTCATGCTGTTTTTTCAAGCCTGATCCGGGTATTTTTAGTACTTAAGTCAGATTTGCGTAATTTCAGGATTAGCTGAAGAGTTTGGATTTTTTATAGGAAGATGGAGATCTTCATCAATGCATGGATGTAGTTTACTTTTCCGTTGTGTTTGTTAATTTTTTAACATTTGTAAGGATAGGTATTTATAACTGTCCAAGCTGAGCTTAGGTTAGGCTGTGATACATGTATTTTTAAATTTTCCGCTGTAAAGACGATTAATATTATAAATTATTCCATTCGTGTGAAATTCTGTTCTACCTTTATTTTCTTTTACCCTTAACGGTCGGTTTTTCCAGCACGTGGATGCTCGACATGCAATACAAAGGACATATTAGTGTCAATTTTCGAGGGTTGAAAATCGCGTTCGTTACAAATTATCCCAAAAGATAATTAATCAAGATTATAGTCTTTTGCAAGGACCCAAAATTTTATCGATTTGATTTGTGAATACTTAATTTAATTTAAATTTTCAATTTATGGTTTTAATCATTAAATTACCTTATTTTAATTTATAACTAATGACCGAAAAATTTATTTTTGAATTTTGTTTACTAAAGTAGGTAGTTCGATGAAAAATAGAAAACGTGACCGCAACCCTTTTTCCGGATTTTCGACCTTTTATCGAGCGATAAGTTGTAAAAAGTTGCAATACCTTTGTTTATACTTTAAAAATCAACATTTTGAAAGTGTTTAAAAGGAGTATTTACTTTGAAATGTAATATAATAATGAAGAAATAATAAAATAAATAAAATATATCTAAAATTTATATTTTGAAATGATGATTTGCTGGCTTAAGTGTGAAAGTGAAGAAAAGTACAAGGATCTTCTTAATATCCACCATCTTACTCATGGGATTGTTACTAGTTGACTTTAGAAAAGATGGATGAGAAGAAATGCGATTAATGGTATTTTTGGGGCTTTTAGCTTTTCTTTCGTTTATAAAAGAAAGTTCTCATTTCACTTTTCAATTTTTTCCATCTTTATTTTATTTCCTAACTTCATTTTTATTTCCACTTCCTCTTATATTCTTAAAGGTTAGAAAAATCTCATGTTTTACCTTTACAGAGTTTGAAAATCTAGTTGTGATTAATTAATAGCTATGGGGGTTGTTTGTTGTATAGAAGGCTTGAATCTTGCTTACTTTGGTGATAACTCTAACCTTATTTCATACTTTAAAATGATTATTGTTGTGTAAGTTGTAAAATGTTTGATTTTTTTATTTGATATTAGATCTATGGGTATTGATAATTATAAATCATAGAATGTTAATTTTTTTAAATATTATTAAATCATTTTAATTGCTTTGAAAATTTGATATTTCACTTGCTGTAAATAATAAATGTACAAAGACATATTCGAGCACAAGAATCATTCATCTTCTTCCTCTCTATTTGCTTACTAAATGTTGAAATAATCACCTTCTTCCTACATTCAAAAATCAACTCCTCTTAAAACATAGAAAATTAGCAAATGTGATCAACTGTAAAGTTATTCTCCGTAGTCCCTAATTAATTTTAAAAGTAGTCGGGGGTTGTTTCTTCGAGCGTGGAGGACTGGTAGCTCAAAGACAGCTAGAGGAAAGAGTTTACTTTTAAAACTTTGAAAATTAAATTGTTGAGATCCACTTCGAATTAGATAATGGTGTTAATGGCATTGAACTCAAGGTGAGATGTAGTATTTTTGGTAAAAGTTCGACGATGTTTGGTGATGGTCACCGACGATCGTTAGAAACTAGGTTAGGCAATTTTGGGAGCTAAGTGCATCGATAGGTTTTGAGGAGGGTTACATCGTGTTTCTTATCGTGAGCAGCTACGATGGCAGTTGTTTGGGTGTGCGTAGTGGAAGGGTTAGAATCGTGACTTGGTGGTGGATGGTGCAAGGTTAGGTTTTAAGGGTGAAGTGTGGATGCATTATAGTGGGGTCCAACACGTGGCTCGTGCGATGAGGAGTTCAACGGCGCGATCGGTGTTCAATTTAGTGGAGCATATATCCATTTCCCTAGTTTCCATGCATGGCGGTGCACTGTGAAAACATCTACAGGAAAATAAAGGAGAAGAAGGTTGGGGAAGAAGAAGCAAAGTACGGGTTTGGGCCGTTTAGGGTGAGCTTGTTTGATTTTTATTAAATTTGATATTTTAGTTATTAGTTTAACTTTAAAATTTGATAGCTCACCCATACGAGATCCTTTTGACACATAGATTTTCACATTAGACTCATGTTGACGAGTACATAGTTTTGCAATAGATAGTGGTTAGTTTGGATGTAGTATAACTTAATGATAAGTTAATGTTAAATGTAAACAGTTATGTTGATTTAAAGAATAATATAACAAATTAATTATATACCACTATTGATACCTGTTTAGTAAAATAAAACATCATTCTGTTATATTTAAATTATATATATGATTTTGACATCTATTGAACATAATAAATCCTCATTCTGTTGTTATGATAATTTGACATTAGTTTGCATGCTAGTTAACTAATAGTATAGACTATTAATATTGGATAAGTGGTATGTTATCCAGTGAGGGTTAATTGTTCATTTCTATTTACATATATGCTTGTTTATGTAAATACCGATAATATAACTTGGAATGTTAGGTTGAATGGTAATTTATTAAGAACCAGTGTGGTCACTAAGCCTCTTTCTGAATCTGAGAAGTTAATTGATTATTATATTAATAATGGTTAAAATCTAATAAATTATTTCAAAGTTATTTTAGTTTTATTTTTAAATATTATTTAATGTTATTTTAATTTTACTTTATAATATTTTTTAAAGTTATTTTTATTATATTTTAAATATTGTTTTAAAGGTATTTAATTATATTGTATAATGTTTTAAAGTTATTTATTTGTATTATAAATGTTGTTTAAAGTTATTATTTTGTTAGTGATTGTCTATAGATAATTATTTATTTATTAAAGATGTTTTAAATAATAACTTTTAAATAATTAATTATATTATAAAAAAGATTTATTAAGGGAATTTGTTTTAATAAAAAGGATATAAAAAGATTTTATAAGGTGAAAAGAAGATTGATTTATGTATCACATTGTTTTATAGTATATGGAATTTTATTTCCGTATATGAAATGGATCATTATGAAAATTAAACCTAATCAATTAATAAATTATCCTTCTTAATTATCGTGGTATGGAAACATTCTTTCCCTACTTAGCACTAAAGGATTAACAGTTCGGTTTATAGTAATAAATGTTTCAAATGATATTTGTTTGGCCCATTTAAAATGTGAATGTCGAAAAGAGGAGATCTTCCTTAAGTTTTGTAAATATAATTATACCTTTAAGATAAGTCTATGGATATATTTTCTAAGATTTGAAATTATAATGTCTATAATATAATTATATGGGTAAGAATTGAAAGTATAATGAATTTATATAAATTTATTGGGCAAGAAAATCTTAATGTTTATATTAAAATATTAACATATGTTAATGGTTTGCAAATATGTTTGGGAATGATAAATCTATCCTATGGTAGTTTTTGGAAAAGATTTGATAAGGAAGTTGTTATCCAATATTATTTTGACAAAAACAAGGAGTTGGTGGAAGGAAATTACTTTGAATAGCAAAATTGTAGGGTTTAATTTAATTATGACATTGCCACTTTGAAGTCATAGTCGTTGAAGTCCATGATGCCGTTGTTACACACTGCTGACCTTAACGAATACATAGGATATCATTCTAGATGATATGGAATGAATTCAAGACGGTTGGGGTCTACATAAGTACCATCGATACATGAGCTTCAAAGAGAACGACATCGCTTGTTTCCTTCAAACACTTTAACAATGCCGCTTTTGTCCTTGCCAACATCGACAAAAGCAATGCCACTTATTTTATTAAGGACACCGAGTCCATTGGTTTCAAAGTGATTTATAGCGGCAATAATGATGCCGCATGTTTTATACCTATTGACTTTGACAATATAGGCAACTATGCCGCTTTTAGGTATGTCGACACCATTGATGACGATGTCGCCTTTATTAAAAATTACATGTTTTCGAAGATGGCAAGGGTGCTGCTCCTAATGACTTGGACTTTAATAAAGCTATTAATTTTCCTTAAGGCAATGACGTCGAGATTCAACTATGTCGACTTTATTCTTTTAAGGCTTATGCAAACCCAATTTTATACCTTAGGACATCGATGTTTTATGAAGTGCAACGCCCGTGTTATCGACCTTATGGCCTTATATTTTAAATGTTAAAGGCTATAATATATTTTATATTAAAGAAGGGCGATGACTCCGATGGTGATAATGACGTCCAGTTTATCAGTATGTAAAGTTTTACTGTTTGCCTTATGTTTTGAGGGGCGAAGACCCTTGTCGACTATGTCATTTCCATGTTTTATTAATATAAAGACTTATATTGTTTTGGCTCTATAGCCTATGGTTTTGCAAGGAGATGGCCTTAAATGACTTCGATCTTCATCAGTATTACTTTATAAAAGCATATATCATGGCATGATTATTTTGGAAAAATAAAAGGCTATATTTTTCTTGTTTTGAAAGTATGATTTCAGGGGTTAAATCGTTATAAATAAAGTGTTTTCAATGAAATAGAGAAGGGTATTTAGCCAAGAATTTTACTAAAGAAAATTATTGTTCTTATCACTTTTTGATAGATTGTGATAGGATAAATTGACTTAGGAATTAGAAAACCAGATGGGATCGGTGTAGGATAGCACCCTATACTTCAACTATTAGCCCCTAGCTGATATTAGCCCAAAATTATAGCATGTAGGTCTTTATCAAGGGGTAAGACAAACAGTTGGTTTACACACAGAAAGCAATACACAAAGACAAGGTAGGTTATAGGTTGGCCTGCAAAACCTTTAGATTCATAGTAAGCCTACCAAAACTATGGCTTTGACATATGATTTGATAAACACTGGGATAAGTTTATTTGGATATACCGTCTGTTTTTTTCTTCTAATAGCCAGTTAAAAAAATTGGTATATCTGGTAGGCCCGAGTCGGCCAAGTAGGTTGGTAGTTACCTTGTGAAAACTAAACATTGGGATGGATAGTCCATTGATTTAACAGATAGTCATGACTACCTATGTAGCGTGCATTCATGTTATTATTATGTTGTTTATTATAACCAGTTTAGTTGTAGGAATTGATTTGCAAAAGATATATTTTAAAAAGAGATATTAGTGAGGGGGAAACCCGTTTCACTCAACGACGTGGTCTCACTTAATATCTATAAACTGAAATGACATATTATTTTTCACACTATGCTTTTTGTCTAACCTGAAGTTTATGTTTTCTCCTTAAACTCTCGAGTGCTCAAAATTTGATTTGAGTAGGTCGGGAGTAAGGGCTTTACAGGTTAAGTAGGTTTTGGCAAATAAAGCTTTTGGAGATGTGTAGGAGGTAAAGCTAGCTATGTAGGAGTCTATCTGTTACTATTATCCGATGTATTATGTTAGTTGTTGTATGAATGTATTGACAGTAGATGTATCTGTCTATTTAGTAACTCTGATCAACTAAGGGGACATCTTCATATGTCGCTCTTAAAGTATTTTGTAATAATTGTATTTTATCAGAACCTAGGCAACATTTGGGATTATGCACTGAATATGAAATTATGACTTTGTAATAAAATGTGAAATTTTGTTTTCTTTTCATATTCTTGTGCTTTTGATACTATGGTTACTTATAGCATGATCACATTTTGTCACCGAAAATTAATACTATAGATGACTACAGCATGTGTAGCGCTTAGTTTCTGGCCTCAAAATGGAGGATGTTAAAGAAGGTATTTTGATCCAAATAATTTTAAATAGATTTAATTAACAAAATATTAATTAATAGAGGTTTAGTGGATCCCACATGGAATTAAATATATATTTGATTGTTTTTTGGATAGTTAAATAACCAACCATCAAATCTTGGTCAATTTTTAACTCTGGAAATGCCTAGTGGAACACGAGAATTATATGGTACAGTCATTATTAAACTCATTGTGTTCTTCTAGGATAAATGATAAGGAAATCCGTCCACTTAAACAATTAGGAAGTGATATCTGCTCTTATGTATTTTCTGTTTAATTCCAAAAGAACTGGAGTTAAATTTATTGGAAACTTTCGAATGTTGGTTCGAAGAGACACAGATCAGATAAGTATAAACTATCTGAAAACCACTTCAAACCAACTCATGTGTTCAAATTGAAGACATCTTAAAGGTGATGGAATCCAATACGGAGTTCTTTGAAGTGCAAGGGATACTTGCTACTAAATCTGAGGGTGATTCCAAAATGGAAGTAGAAGAAGTAGTGCCTTCGATTTTTCATATCCTAAACAACTTGTAAGGATGAATGCTGACATTGTATTGTCATGTGGAGTGCGGTTTTAACATTCCAAGTGGGATTTACTAAAAAGCTAAAACATAGCCTTAAGCCTTATCAACCGGGAATGAATAAAACATGGGATATGCCACAGGGCAATATGGGTTGCACATATTATGGTATTGTCATCATACTTCTAGATTATTATTTATGGATTTAATTGTGCATTTTAGCTCTCAAGAAAAGGTTGCGAAGAAACAGGGGTGACGAAACATTCGGTACTATCCAGTAAGGGGTAGGCCGATCTTGCCACGTAGGGGGTCCATGCGAGGTCCTCGATACATTTTATCTGGAGATGTACTGTGACAGCCAATACCCCAGTAGCCTTATCATTGATGAAATCCATTCTCCAATAAGCTTCGTATGGAGTTAGCTGTGCCCAACTACGCTAGAACGTGAGAAGCAAGCATTCCAGCTTTATTCATTTTATTTTAAAACCATAGACACTATTATAATATCACTGCATATTCTATAGAAATGTTTTGGTTATCGTAAGGTAAAAATCCATCTGTATTTATGTGCGGCGTGGTCTTATGAGATACATTTTATTTTGAAATGTTTTATTAGACATAAGAATCCATTCAATTGTGCTTCTCATGTTGGTTTTACCAGACTGATCCGGGCTTATAATTCTAGGGGTCAACCCGAGCATATTTTCCAGATTTAGATGGACACTCTGGAGCTTCAAGAGACGAGCTGGACCCTCTAAACATATTCATGTATTTTATTTTTTGGTATCTTGTTTCTTATCTGTATTTATCAAAAATTGTGAGTACAGGTTGTTATAACTGTCTAGGTTGATGATAAATTAGTTACTCTGATTTTATGTATCTATTTATAAGTTCAGTTTCATTTTTGTAAAGATTATTGGAATATAATATGTTACTCGTCACGTTTGTGATATTCTGTTCTGCCTTTTCTTTCACTCACCTCCAATAACCTGTCTTTCCAACACTTGGATGTACGAAAGGTGAATACCATGGATTATTAGTGTCGATTCTGAGGATCGAAACGACGGGTTGTTATATCTTTTTATAAATTTAAAACAACATAAGTTATCCCAAAAGATAATTAAATTTATAATCTTTTTATAAATTTAAAACAACATTAATTATCTCGAAAGACAATTAATCAAATTTATAATCTTCTTATAAATGTAAAACAACATTAATTACCTCAAAAGATAATTAATCAAATTTATAACTCCTTTAGAAACTTTAAAAATAGATCGCACATAATAATGTGACATGATCCCAAAGCAACAATAAAATATACTGGTTATCTTATTCTATCAAATTTCAAAAAACCATCGATTGACGAAATATACATTAAACGAAAATTTAAATATTTTTCAAATTAAAAATTAAGGAAAAACCCTCTAATTAATTAAAAAATACGCCAATTAAAACCAAGTCATTTTATTAACAATTGATTTTCTTGTTATTTAGTCGAACTATTTGTTATTGTAAATAAATTTACAAAATGAGTTCACCATTATTATTTAGTAATTAAAAGGAGTTAAATATGGCTATTAAATTCGTTTAATTAATATTTAATTTAAAGTTGAAATATTTAAATAATCTCTATATTTGAATATAAGTTATTTATAATTTAAAAACCAATTATTTGAATATTTAAAATTAATTAAATATTCAAAATCAAAATGATAAAATTCAGTATGTTATAGAATATCAACAAATACATGCATGTATTTTACCTTGCCTTCTTAATATATTGATAGTGTTACACATAATACCTCTAGTTTGAAGAATATCAATAACTAGAGAGTATGTAAGCAATGTATTAATATATAAATGGTGGAGGACAACTTTATATTTAAGATTCATAATCTTTAATATATTATATTGAGTGATATCGACTTATGGAATAATGTACTTCCTATGCAATACCCTCGTGATTCAAGTGTAAGACACATCAGAAATCATGGTATATGTATTACACGCATGTGTTTGTCTCTTAAGTCTATTTGAGTTTTTTTGTTCCACCTGATTCTGCACATTCATATTATGTAAGTTTAATTATTATATGAATTTTATAATTTAGTTAACTTACATAACAGCCTTATGTGCATTACATTAACTAAATCTTATTTAATTAATTTAATTAGCTATTTAATTAATTTTATATTATTCAGTTGAACATTTTAATTGAATATGTATACTATAACATTTATGGTTACACATACAAACACATAGATATATATGTGTGTGTTTTATTATTTGTCAATTAACTTTTAAGTAACTTACTTAGCTGGACAATTTAATCAAATATTAATTTCAAAAATTTCTTATGTATGTACAAATGTACTTACTTCATCTTAAAAAAATAATGTAACATACACACACACACACACACACACACACACACACACACACACACACACACACACATATATATATATATATTATACATGTACACATTTTAATTAATTAATTATTCAGTTAATTTATTAATTTAACTAATAAATAGTATAACATGTATTTTCAAAGCACTTTTGTAACTCATATGGCTTTTATATTTCAAAGAACTTTTGAAAACTATATTATAACGTTTACAATACACATTATTTTCAAAGCCAACTTTGAAAATCATATTATAACACTTATAATGTAATTCTTATTTTAAATTTAACCTTTAAATTAAAAATATTATCTTAATTTCAAAATAATTTTGAAATCACATTATAACATCTACATTTTATTTCTTATTTTGAATTTAACTTTTAAAATTGAAATTCCATTTATTTTAATTTTCAAAACAATTTTGAAAATTAGCCGAAGGCCCAATTCAAATTGGGTTTCTTCTATTAAGGGCAACGTTTGGGCTCACTTCACTTTTCGGGTCAGGCCTGTAGTTGGGAATGGTAAAGTACTTGATAACCTAAACCCATGCCCAGAGACTACTTTTCTAGACACCCTGCTAATTGGTAAGCTCAATTGGTTAGTCCTAACACGACTAATTTAGACTATGTTGACTCTTGGACTTTGATACCATTGTTGCAACCGAGCCAGTCGGAAGCACGTAATGTAGGTAGATTAAAAATTAATTTTATATTTGGGATCTATTGGGCCTATAAATTCTAAACATATATTAGATCCAATGTAATAAAGTTTGGAATAAAATCATATTTTAGTTGAATTGTTTAAAATGGTGTTTGAATTTATTTTAAATTTAAATGTATGAGTATATCAAATGCACCCATGTGTATAATGATTACTTATTAATATAGAGAAGGAAACCATTTGTTTCACTCTCTAAAATTGAAACAATTAATTAAGGGTAGATTTACATTATACGAAGCGAGAAAATTTTTCATTTCTCTCTCTCTTTTAATGGCGTATTAAATATCATTAATGAGCAATTAATTTATGCATAACATAAATGTGAATGCATTCAAATGTACTCAAGTGAATACCGTGTAATTGTAATAAGAGAAGTGTACATAGTAATGGGAATTTATGTAAGTACGAGGAATTATTTTTACAAAATAAAAGAGGAGTAGTATATGAATATATATTTTTGTGTGTGTGTTTATACATTAAAATATTTATCAAACAATCTTATAAGATTTGAAATCTGAAATTACCAATTATGAGTTTAGTTTTAATTAAGAAATGTTTGAAATTAAATATGACATTTATTACATAAAATCCATCTTGGGATTTCAAAATAGGGCAATACATGTATATTACCATATACACATACATATACATACATAAATATATATAGTGCAATTACTACTTAGATTTGGAACAATTAGTTATACATAAACATTCAAGAATTAAAAATAAATAAATACATGTATATGTACGTACACACACACACACACGCATATATGTGTGTGTGTGTATTGTAATTACAATTTTAGATTTGGAACAATTATTTATACATAAACATTTAACAATTCAAAATAAATAAATAAATACATGCATATGTACGGACATGTGTGCATGTATTTGTGTGCATGCTTGCGTGTGTGTATACATTTTAAAATTTAAAGTTTAACATTTAAATTAAACTTCTAGTTTAGAAAGGAAATACACAAAACTTTAAAGTTATGAAGAAATGAAGGATTTTGAATCTTGACAAAAGTCTATTTAAAAAATTCAAGATCAAAAGAATTTTTTTTAAAACAATGATAAAAAATCATTCATACTCAAAAAAACAAAAAAATTAACTTTAGAGTTGAAACTTAATTAATTAGCATCAATTTTCTGTTTAGATTTATGCATGCAAATATTTTAAAATTATAAAATAGATTTCAATTAGAAATAGTTTTTTATAAGCTTTCAATGCATTAGAAATGGAATTGGACAAGTTAGGCATATATAAATTTGTCATAGGAACATACAAATCAATAAAACAAAAAAAAGTCAACAAATTAAAGAGGAAAAGGAGAAAATCATATCAATAACAATGAACATATTTTGAGGTGAGGAGCAAAAATGATCTGAATTAAATCAACTTAATTAATATACTTTCAATAGAGATAGGAATAAAGTGGTACGAAAATCTTGTTACAAGATGAACCGTAAAAAAACACATGAATCACATGAAATCAAAAAATACTCAAGTAACGTAAATAAATTATTAGATAATTATCTATGGATGTTTCCAAAAATCACACCTTGAATGAATTTATCTCCTCAGATCTCCAAGATCCACACCAAATCCTTACAAGAGATGGAGGAACCATTTATGTTTCATTATTTTTATTTTGATCTTTGCATTTGATTTGGAGTTGAAACTTTTTGGAAATCTTTATTTTGTTTCCTACTATGGAAGGTTAGGAGGAGAGGAGAAAAAATGATTGAGAAAGAATGATGTCTATAAAAACTAAATTAGTGGATTTGTTTTAATTGAAAGAATGAAATCTTTTCCATTCTTTTGTTAAAACTTTCCCCAATCAATTCCTTTAATTATCTCTCTCGACTCCTCTCTTATATGGTATGACTGAAATTACATGCCATCAAATGACATAAAATTTTCATAAATCCCTTTATGCAATTATCTTTTATGTAAACTCATTTAAAATTACACCATTATTGTATATCGATGCGTGCAAATATAACTTTTATAAATGCATTAAAATAATTAAAAACTACCAAACATCAACTAAATTAAATAACAATCAATATTTCTCAAATATTAGTTAATTTACAACATTTTATATACTAATTAAATGACGTGTTTTTTTGGATAATTTCATCACTACAGTTGTGCAATTCAATAAGTAAATTCAGTCAACAATTAATATCGAACAATTCGAATATTAAAGTTCACACGTCACCTTAGCTAGTGGTGTGACATTTTGGCTAAATTTATTACTTACACATCTTTTGATTAAATCTAATTTTACTTATTATAAGCGGCACTTGGTAGTATTGATTATTTACACCAATTCTCTTCGTCAAAACTATATCACATTAGAACTCATAGAATCTGGTTTTAGTCAAAAATCCAATACCTGTCTAAATTCAATTTTGTGATTCCAAATACTAAATCATTAGTTCAATAATGACAATTATTATAAACCATACTACTCCGGCCAGAGACTTAGATTTTGGTTTGGCTATAGTTGACGGTAATACTAACCCCATATAACTGAGGAGACGAATTCTCTATTGAATAGTTTTCACTTCCAATGCGTCCACTCGACCCAACTATAGTTGTTCAATAGGCTTCATGCCATGATTTAGCTATATTCAAAGAATTCCACATTGAAGCTCCATAGAATTCTCAAGTCGAGGGAATTATGTAAAATTGTCACATCAATATTCTTTGTTTGACTTTTTTTATATTAACCAACAGAAGACTATTAAGTGAGTCATTCCATAGTTATCCAATAACTATCAGTACATGACCCCTTGCCCTCAGCAGTCAAGAGTAATAGACTGCCTATATTTGAAGAGCGTTATGTACTCTAGCCTTAATAGATGTATCGATATCCAGTTTCTGTACATCTTGATTTGGCATATTTATAACGGTATGTTTATTATATTGTGAAAGATTTGTAACGACCCGGATTTTTCGACACTGGATTTGGAATATTATAATGGATTTAAATATTAGATTTGAATTATGAATTGATTTTGAATATGAAAGAGTTGTTTTTCAATTATAAGATAGATTCAGAATTTAATATAGCGATTTGTTGGATACTATAAATATTCAATTCAGTAATTGAATATTAGGTAAATTTTTTGAATCTTTAGTATTAAGCTTGTTAAAAATATTTTAAAGACTTATAAAATTTATATTGATAACAATAAAGATAATAGAAGTTTTCAATTTGAATTTGGAAGCGATTTGTTCAATTTTAAAAAATATATCGTTCAAATCGACATTTAAAAATAGCCTTCCGAGTACAGTCATGGATTTCGACGAAACCAGTTCCACTGGATCCGTATTATTGTATTATTATCGGATTTCAATTTTTGTAGTGTTTGGGGTTGTTGTGTGATCGCACGATATATAAACACATTGAAATTTATATCAAAATTTAATATAATAATTAGGTCCAAAAAGCTATCTTCTCTATACGATCGAATTAGAACTCGAAACCTTTTCCATTGCGTTCGGAGTAGAGGTACAACATTATGAACGTCTAGTGGAACGCCTCGATAGGAGGTCGAGATTTTGACCAATGGTTTCGAGACAATTTAAATTTAAACTTTGAATATAATTTTATACATATACCAATCACCCTCAGCTGTAATTCTTCCCCACCAACTGCTTTTTCTTTTTCCCATCAGCCTGCTTCCCTTCTCCATCAAAACTTTCTGCCTTCTCTGTAGCAAGCAATGGTAGGCACGCTAATATTTTCAACGTGTAGAAATCAAATCAGATTTCCCTTTCATCTTCTGAAGCACGACATCCCCTCAGCTATAACTTGCATACCCTCCCCTTTTCTTTTGCAAAACCAAACGAGATTCAAAATCGAAAACAGGAAAAAAATGGCGAATGCCTATAGTCTCTTTCCCTTACTCTTCAAATCGAATTCGTTTATTTCAAAAAAAAATCGCGACTACCTTCATTCTTTGAAAAATTGAAAAAAGAAAGAGAAAACATCACACTAAATAAAAATGGCAGCAAATCAAAAAAATAAAAAGGGGAGCGAGAAACCATGGCCGACAAAATCAATTCGTCTTCTTCCCAAGCTTCGGTGACTCGACGTGGAAGAAAAAAAACGATGAGGGCCGTGACCTATCGAAGATGAAGCTCGCGAGTAATCTAAGGCGGAGGATGCTCGGTGACAGTATATTCAAGGCTGGAGGTGAAGTCGAGGAAGGAAGCTCGACGTCGGCAGACTCGAGTTACGGATCCGCGCACGCTCGTGAAGTCAGAGGCGCCATGCGAAGGAGTTTGGGCTCGATTTCGAGCATCACAAGTGGCTCGCGATCAATCATGGTGGTTGGGATGTCGGCGGTGCAGTCGAGTCATGGGGTTTAGGATTGTGGCACGCACGACAGTGAGGTATTTTATTTTTTTTCAAATACATTTATATATATATATATATATGTATATCCATGTAGAGAAAAAAATTAGGCATATCTGCCAATTATTTTTTAAAAGGTGTATATGTATATTTGTGTATACATATGCAGTAAGGAAAATTTCTATTTTGTTATTTACAGAAAACCTAAAATTTATTTTGTACAAATTAAGTTTGGAAAAAAAAGAAGAAAATATATATAATTCGGTATTTGATTTTTACAGTAAGAGACAAAATCCTCTCTGTTTTTAATTTAAATATATATGTATATGTAGATTGGAAATTATATATATATATATATATATATATATATATATATATATATATGTAGGCAGAGAAAGGAATTTTTTAAAAACCAGACCTCATTTTTAAAATATATATATATGTATGTATACACATATATTAAAATTTCTACAGTAAAGAAGATTACTGTTTGAAAAGAAAATATAAAATAAATGTACGTCTACACATTCTACTAGTCTATAATGGAGAGTAATTTGTTTAATTAACTATCTATTTATTTTAGTTACCAAAAACATTTAATAAAAAGGAATTAGTTTAATATTTAATTATTGGTTCAAAATAAAATCATTGGCTAATTAAATTTATCGAATGGAAATTTAATTATTCGATTTGTTCGAATATTAATAAAATCGTCTAATGCTATACAAGGTCTTAAATCATGAAGAAACCAAGTCGAGATCAAAGTGGATTGCAAATAAAAAGCAAAGGTGAGATTTTCTCACTCATTTGGTTAACCTTAATTAAATTTAAAATGTTTAAATTTAAATCATTAGATGTGGATTGATGAATTATGATTTATCTGTTGAATGATATTATATATAAAGTAGTATATATTGGAGTGATTGATATTCCCGCATTATATAGCGGATAAGACCTTTTGTGCCCCGCATAATAGTGGATGGCCCTTTATACCGAGATATCCCCCTCAAAGTGGGATTTGGTATTTATCTGTTGACTAACGTCTGTGGATGCAGGGAAAACAGGTTGGAGGGATCCAACATGATTCCTCAAAAATATTTATTGTTTTCATATATATGTTGATATATGACACGATGGATAAATTGATATGGATTGTGAATTGAATTATAAAATGTCAAATAACCTGGAAATTGAACTTGATATTTTTAAATACCGTAAATAATTAAATTGAAGGAATTTTAAAAGGGAATTTGAATAATAATTATTCATATTGAAATTTGATTTATTCTAAAGAGAATTAAGTAGAATAAAAATATATTAACTAACTGGGGTTATACTTAACTATTTGAAAATTAGGTTAAGTGAGATATGGAAACTAAATTATATATTATAGACTTAAAGAGATATTAGGATCGATAAATAGATTTGAAATAAAATGGAATTTTATTAAAGGAAGATTATAAAATGGAATTATAAATAGAATTTTTTTTATAAATAAATGGAAAACTCAAAGGAGTTTATAAATTTATAAACGAGGTTTATAAATAAGATGAAATGATGTCAATGGATATGTCGAAAATATAAGTTAATGACGTGAACTTATAAGTTAATGATGTGAACTTATATGGGAATTTTTTTGACAAGAAATAGTGAGATATGATTTCAAATAAGAAAAAGGGTGATTAATTTGGGTATAGTCGATGAGATATGAATCAAGACGAATTTTGGTTGATACTGGACTTTCTAAAGATAGACTTTTTGTTGAGTAAAGTAAAAATTGTTTTTGAAGTAAATTTTTAAATCTACTATACTATATAACTTTTATAAACTATTTTTTAGATCTAGAATGTTCTTAAGTTAGTTATTATATACTTTAATATTTATTAAAACAAATTCTAATTTTAATAAACCAACTTGTAAATTTATTAATATTTGGGTATGAAACTTATCGTAAACCATATTTTGAAAAATAAAACCATTATTCTTATTTTATAAGTTTATAAGTTTTAAATATTTTTAATTCAATTAAAAATCCTCTTGAGATTGGAAGCGAAGTGTATTAAAACAGATAAGATTTTTGAAGAATATCTTATAATGTATTATGAGAGCTTAAGTAAAATCTTAAGTATAAGATAAGCGAACTTTCGGAAGGTGAAATAAATTCACAAGGGAAGCAGAAGTGAAAACTGGGCCTTGAAATAAGCATAAACGGCTTCGGAAATATTAAAGAAAATTAACTAAGGAATTCTGGAGTTTATGGAATTCAAGTGAAACGGGTTGGGAATTTAATTGTAAATGATTTTTGAGAAAGGAATAGGAAATAAAAGTAAATATTTTTCAAGTGTTGAATAAGTAATGAAATGGGGAAAATATTCTAAGTATTGTGTAAAGATTGAAATTTGTTCCGTGGGAATAAAAGAGATTTAAAACTATTTTCAAAGTGTTGAAATGTGAAAATAATATCTTGGGAAGATATTTTTGAGATAAATAATTTTTGAAATTATTTAAAATTAGATGGTTGATTGTGAATGTTAGTTGATAGTTAAATAACCGACTATCAAATTGGTAAATGCGCTGATCATTTCGAAAAAACCGAGATCAGATTTAATTATCCGAAAACCTCTTCGATTTAGTTTGAAACGTTTGCGAATGAAGACCATGAAGACGGTGATTCGGTTTGTCCAAACCCAAGGCAACTTGTATGGACGAATGCTATCAGAACATCATCAGGAGGATGTTGAGCATTCTAAGTGAAATTTGTTCTAAAAAAGTAATGCATAGCCTCAAGCCTCATCAACTGGGAATGACTAAAATAGGGGAGGTGCAGCAAGGCTAAGTGGCTAGCAATCAACCACGGGTTGATCTTATTCGGACTATCCAGTTGTAACATTCCTGGAATATTAGCCAAAATAATACGATAATTAATTTAATTTTGAAATTAAATTGTGGGGTTATTTGTGAATTAATTAGATATTTCCAGAATAAACTTAAAATTTTAGATTTTTAAATAGAAATTTGATTACAAGTAAATAAAATTTAAATATATTGTAAATAAAATTTTGTGTATATTTGAATTTTTCAAATTTAATAAAGATATATGTTCATTTAATTATACAAATGAATTATAATTAATAAATATAATGAACTAAGCTTAAAGTTAATGTTGGTTTAAAGATTTCAAATAAAAGTTTAAAATAATATTGGTTGTAGAGAATTGAACATTTTCATTTGAGAATATTGTTTGTAAATATACCAAAGTATTAAATTTAAAGTAATTTTTTTTTTTTTGTAAATGGCATTTAAATTTCATTAAGATATAATGTATATAATGCAAACATTGGCTAAAAAAAATTCTTTTAACATTGTATGTATATACACACATATAAATGAATTAAGAGGTGTGTTCATTCATAAAATAAATATGATATAAAAATAAAAATAAACATTCTTTTGTCTTTAAATTTTTTTTTATATATGCAAATGTAAATACATATAAATACATATACATGAGAGGTGGAGTAGGGGGATGAACAAAATCTTGCTCTCATCATTGCTCTTTACAAATGGCATGAATTGTCTTAATTAAAAATAAAATATTCAGATAAAAAATTAAAGAAACTTTCCAGTTTCCAAAATTTCGAAATTTTAAGCTTCAACTCTGATAAGTACAGCAGCCACAAAGATTTGTAATCTTTGAACATCATCATTCAAAAGAAAATCATCAAAACAGAAAAAAAAAAGAAAAAAAAGAAAAAAAAACTGCTCTTCTTCTTCAATTCAAGTTGAGAATCTAAAACCATACAAACAAAAATCAAGCTATAGCCTACAGAAACTCCATCTTTCAGGTAGTTTTAAACTTTATAATTTACTGAGATTATGATTTAAAACTCAAATTTTAATATAAATAAATTTAGCTGCAGGCTTTGGCTAGAATAAAGCAGTGCAGTTTTCCTCTGGAATGAGATAAAGGCAAGTAAAATTCCTTTGAAAAATTTGAATTAGAAGTTGTAATTGGTAACTAAAACAAGATTTAAACAATAATGTTCAATAAATTGCTTGCAGGAAAATCAAGTACAAGGCAAATTTGTTTCCTGTTCTCAAATGCAGGAAGCCCCTCTGTTATATAACAAGATTTCAAACTTGTAAGTAATTAAAACTGTTTGTATTTAATAAATTGAGTGCAACAAAAAAAGTAAATAAGGACCTGTATTTACAACTTACAGGTCTAAATTCCAAGAAAATTCAGGGAGGCTCAAGATTTTTCTCTGCCTTCATTCTGTTCCCTGTTCTTTGTTTCTTCATCATCTTCAGGTGAGCAAACCTTCTACTTTGAATCTGTTCTTGTTGTTGTGAGCAAACCTCCTTTACTTAAAACTTTAAATCTTGTTGTGCTTGCATGATTGTGTTATGAATGCTTGTCTATGATGATGTATGTGGTTCAGATATACATGCATATGTCCCTGTAGAGTTACAGGTGTGGCCAAATTCATACCCAATGAAAAGAAAAACATAACAGGACTTGAAAAAAATTGTTGTTAATTGCTTCTCTGTTTGCATGACTGTGAGCAACTTTCCCTCCTGAAACCTATTTTCTTGTTAATGCTTGTGAGTAACAATTTATTTTAAAACTGATTTAAAGTATATGGTTGCTTGAATTGTTGCCTGATGAGTATGATGTATATGTCTGTGTATATATGAGATTGAATGCTTGCTTGCTAGTGATAAATTCTTTCCTGATCTTGATTTCTGACTTAAGGATGTAATTTAAAAATTTATGAACTCAAAATTAAATCCCTGTTAGATGCAAAATTTTAACAAAACTTGTAGTATATCCCAATTAAAGTATTAGATTTTATTTATAATAATAAACTTGTTTCTGGACCCTGGAAATTGTAAGAACATCATGCATGTTCAAATTTTATTCAAACCCAATCTAAATAATATAGTAATTCAGTAATACAAATCAAACATATAAACTGAAATTTGAGTTTTAAATTAAGTATCAGGATTTTTAAGTGCATGTGTCAGTATCAGTTTGTTATTGAACAATAATATGAAATTGTGCAAATGCATGTAACCTGTAGTATAAGAAAACCCAAATTTCTTTCTGAGTTATTAAGTAAGGATCATAGATCCTTGTAAAAATCATAGAAGTGGATATAAACTATTAGATTGGTAGCAGTTTGAAAATTTTTATTTAAACCCTAGTTTACTTTTGGGTTACAGTTTTGGGTCGATTTTGAACTCCTCAGTGATTCGAGTTCAAAGCTGTTATGGGTAATGATGGATGGTGTGGTGATGAAGCTATCACCGGAGTTTGTGTGTTGATGATGGTCGAGGAGTGGAGGAATTGGATGTTGACAGGTTTGAAGGGTAGGGGTGTGGGCTGTTTCCAGGTTTAGGAATTGATTGTTTTTGGGTGCAGGGTTAGTTGCTCGGGTGGGTCTCGGGTTAAATGGGAAACAACTCGAAGCATGTTAGCTTCTGACTCGAAGCAAAGCATGGGGCGACTCGAGTATACTTTATGGTTTCAGAGTTTTAACAACAGAACTGTTCTGTTCTGTTTTTAAGAAATTTTTTTTAAAAGTAAAGTTTAATATAAATCTGGAAATTAAAACTTAGGATTAAACTTGAGTTTGAAATTGAATACAAATAGTTTGAATTCCTATTTTGTAATAAATTTAAATGCAGAATTTCAAATTGGTTAAAAATATAAAAAAAGAGAAAGGGGGGAACATGAATCTGTTTCCAGTTTTATAAGTTTGAAATAAAATGCAAAATAAAGTTTAACTTAGGATGTTAAAACTGAATTCAAATATGAATTTAAATAAGTTTGAATTCTGTCTTTTGAAATAATTTAAATTCTAGAAAATTCAGAGTTTGATTTTTTTTTTTTAAAAACAGAAAACTGTTTCTGTTTTAAATATAAAGATAAAGTTTAAATTTGCAGGTGAAGATTTAAACTGGGTTTAGTTTGAAATTTAAATTGGAATTCAAATTTTGATTGTCAATGATTTGAAAGCAATTATGTTTTTAAATTCAAACTTGATTTTAAACTCTCAAGTATAAATGCACATGTGATTTGCATTTGGAAAGAAAGGTTAAGTATTTAATTTAGGAATTTAAAATGAATTCAAATCTGAGTTTGAAAATCTGGATTTAAAATTTAAACATCAGTTTTTAAATAAAGGTTTAAATTGAATTGTTTTAATGAATTGCATTTGAATTGAATTTAAATCCTCTTCAACTCATTAATAAGGTATATGTTTCTTGTAAACATATAAAATTAAGTTTGTATTGTTTTAAAAATCTTATTTTAAATAAATTTAAGTCGTAAAGTTTAAAAGAAATGTTAAATGGAATTTAATGTAAATTTAAAAAAAAAAAAAACATTTTGTTCTTAAATGCTTAATTAAATAAGGAATGTTTATCTAAAAGATAAATAAAAGTTTAATGATTGGATTTATTTGATTATTAAGGTAATTAAGATGAATATTAATTATTTAATTAATGATGTCGATGTTTAATTAAGTAATTAATGATAATTTTTAAGTTAATTAATTTAAATTTGAGATTGATTAATTAAGTTTAATAAATCTATAATTAAAAATGGATAATTAATTAATTAATGAAATGGATAATTAATTAAAGTAATTAAGGGTTTTAATTTGATTAATTAAAGTTTAAGATTAATTTTTCTTAGAATAATTAATTTGTAATTAAGAAATCATTAATTGAATGATATTAGATTTAAAATTAATAATGGAAGATTTATTAATTGAATAAATATGGATAGTTAATTAATTAGGAATAATAAATGAAAGTAATCATGTAGGTAATAAATTTAAAACCACCCAGTTTATTCATCTTAATTGTAGATGCTGGTTGTAATTGAATGTTGTGTGATGGATTAATATATTTGATATGTGATGAGATGCTATGTGATAATTTGTGCTGATCTGCTATATTTATGATGAATATACTGTCATATGAATATGAAACCCCTTGACCCGTAGAATGACATTTGGATTTCGATGCGACAGGGAGTCGGATTCCAGTCGGTTATCCGAAACCCACATCGAATCATATTAGTTAATCTTTGTGAATGATATTTTACTTTATCTATGAATCTGTGAATATAGATAAGCGTTATGGGTTATACCGCTTGTCGATATGATTGAATCTGTGATAATGGATGTTGTGCACTATTGTGTTGGACCCCTGGACCACACTTATACACACACAAATATGGATTGCACGTGGAAATGAGTTAAGTCACAGATTTTTGAAATAATCTAAAAATTGAATTTTTGAATCCAAGAGAGTTTTGGAATTAGATTTGAAAAAGCTTTTGAAAAATGTATTTCAAAAATAAAAGTTATTTTAAAAACTAGATTGAGTTTTGAAATTTAAATAATTGGATTTAAATTTGAATTCGATATTTGGAATTGAATTTTATGATTTGGGAACTAGGGTTTAAAAAGGTTATTCAACCTATAAATGGGTTATATGGGTTTTAAACCATCTTAAAGATGACGTTTTGGAATTTAAATTCAACTCAAGATTTCAACTTGTATAAATTAGATTTGCTTTCCCATAAGAAATGGACTTCCATTGTGTGTTAAAAGGATTTCAAGTCTAAAAATGAAAATAGTTTTCCAAACTTTAGATAAATCTTTGGAAACGTGTTTTGAAAGCTATAAATCTTTAACTTTAAAAGATTTAATTGGGATAATCCAATTGAAATGGGAATTATTTTGAAATCTATGAATAGATCTTTGTGAAACTAGGTGAAACTTTGTGAAATAAATCTTTTTGTTTAAAGATTTAAAAATGGTAATCTGTTTAACCATTTGAAAGAAAAGTTTTGGATCTTATAAGTTGTGACTTAGCTAAAATCCCATATCCATATGTTTTAAAGATGGCGCTCACTATTCGGTTTAGCCGGGAGAGGACCTTGTGTCATATAACCCATTCCGAATAGTGATACGACGTTATGGATTGCATTTGAAGACCGGTGTTGAAGACCGGGTGTCTTCGAGAACGTTAGGATAACCTATCGATTGTCTCTGCACCGAGTAGCTACGGTATAGAGTTCTCCTTAGTGATGGGAAGTCCGATCGGGATTGGGGATACCCGGATTTGCAAGGGCTTCTTCGGAAGTCCCTTCGGTTCTGTTCGAACCCGGAACAGACTTGTATGGTTGTATGTCCGACATTACACTTTGAGATATTAAACTGATCTCTATCAAATACATTTCTGCTTGGTGGCGGAGAATTTATTCTCTTAGCTTAACACCCTTCTCTGAGACGTACGAGCTCAGAGGTTATGTAGTTGATATTTATCAGTGATATTCCCAATTTGGTAATGTGGCATGCTGAGTGCTGCTGTGTGATGATCATTGGTTGATCATTTGTGATATGATCATTTGTTTGATCATTTATCTTTGTGATCATTGCTTTGGTCATCTGTTGACCCAAAGCATGGCTTTGTGCCAAAGCGTAGCTTTGTGGACGAGACTGCATCAGGACCTCACTCCCCGGAAATGGTCGAAACAGGAAAGATGCGGCAAGGTTATGAGGGTCGCGCCCTTTAGGGTATGTCATTCCCTTCTGGTAAAGGGTGGTATTATGGTATGGAGCCCAGATACTTACTCATGTGGTTGCTCCAATCTCATTTACTGTGTGGTTGTTGCTTAGAGGTGCCTCGGATAAAGGTCCCAAAGGACCGGGGGATGGCATATTCGTGTAGTAGTTACCTAGTTACAGAGGTAACCCGGCCTTGTGTTGGCAGAGATCTAACCGTAACGTTAGTTCTCGGGACGTCTCGCCAGAGGCGATCCCATGTGGCAGTAGGAAGTTCCTTAGCCTGACCATTTGTTGGAAATCCATTCATCCAATACGTGCCTTGTACGATTTTAGTTGTAGAACCTGCCATTTAACATGGCAGCTATAGTAGGCATAGCATCATGGTACCTATGCTGGCTAGGATTTATATTATACTTTCGAAAGATTTTCCACTATGCACTAGTAATAATATCAAAGGATTCTTCTCGTAGTAAGCATGTTTGACTATCATAAGGAGAAATCTCCCCCATGTGTGCGTTTGCATTGTGTGTGTGCCGGGAGGCCTTATGGTAGTTTCATTTTCTAAAAAGCATTGCGGATTTCAAATTTAAATTCTGTTGTTTGTTTTTAAAGACCAAATGTTTTTGTTTGCTCATACCAGTCCCATGACTGACCTGGAGTTTATTGTTCCTTTCCTAAACTCTGGGTGCCCACTATTTTCCCACACGGGCAGTCTAGAGTTGGGGTTTTCAGATAATCAATGGTAGGTGTAGATTCGATAGCTTTCAACCTTAGGATTTGGCAATCGCATTTTGGATCGAGTTGCTTCTCTTCATCTTGTTTTGGAGTTTGAGCTATTTCTAGATTGGTGCTTTGGAGATGGAGATTACTGTTACTGGAGTTCTTCTTGAAGACCATATTGGAGCTTTGTTCCGCTGCTTGTGTTATCCTTTCTTTCCGCTGCTATTACCTTATATCATATCTCTGATGTATATTCATTGTATCATCTATTGTATCAGATTATATCTGTTATTGTATCAAATATTGTATATTGATATATGCTATTCTTTTTCTTCCGCTGTGTTGTTTTACTTAATGGTGTTATAAGCTCCGGCGACTCGAATTTGAACGGTCGAATCTGCGGCATTCGAGTACAATGTAAAGTATGGATGTTGATTTTCGAACGCGAAAAATTCGAATCGTCACATTTGGTATCAGAGCTGATGGTTAAAACCTTAGCTCAGGAGTATAACACATTGAGTAGCTCATTAGAGATAGGGTGGAGTATACCCTAGAATGAGTATATCCTCAAGATATCCGTTCGAATGCCTCAGTAAATTCTCTTGCTATCCACCAATAGTAAGTATGAGTGCGAGGAGAGGACGAGATAGGGGACAGGGGAGTACCACTACAAATGGTCAATACCCTGCAACAGTGGAAATATCTTTTCTCTATCAATCTCCTTTGATTCGATTTCGAATTCTTTTGATTGCTTCGTAGCAGCTCCAGAAAGAAGTTTCGGTGTGATGATGGCCATACGTATCGTTGTAGAAAATTCTTACTTTGTATCTTCATCGATTTCTTATCAGCTTTTCGATCTAAACTCTAATGAATTTGAAATTGAAAATATTAAATAAATTGGAAATTTAAAATTGAGTAAATTGGTTAACTAATATGAAGATTTGATCCAACTATCTCTTCTCTAGGATCCGATATATTCTACGAACGATTAGTTATCCCTTCTAACTAATCAATGCCCTTGCATATTCGTAGACCGATGGACCCAAATATTTTGTGTAATATTGTATGAGTTTGTTCTCATATTGTCGATATTCTTATTTGCTAAGTCAAATACAGAATTGTTATCCAGTTTGATTTGGAAAGACATTTCTCTATCTTTCATCTATTCTTTGTCGTCTCCTTGCAAATTTCGAGGACGAAATTTCTTAAGGGGGGAATCTGTAACATTCCTGGAATATTAGCCAAAATAATACGATAATTAATTTAATTTTGAAATTAAATTGTGGGGTTATTTGTGAATTAATTAGATATTTCCAGAATAAACTTAAAATTTTAGATTTTTAAATAGAAATTTGATTACAAGTAAATAAAATTTAAATATATTGTAAATAAAATTTTGTGTATATTTGAATTTTTCAAATTTAATAAAGATATATGTTCATTTAATTATACAAATGAATTATAATTAATAAATATAATGAACTAAGCTTAAAGTTAATGTTGGTTTAAAGATTTCAAATAAAAGTTTAAAATAATATTGGTTGTAGAGAATTGAACATTTTCATTTGAGAATATTGTTTGTAAATATACCAAAGTATTAAATTTAAAGTAATTTTTTTTTTGTAAATGGCATTTAAATTTCATTAAGATATAATGTATATAATGCAAACATTGGCTAAAAAAAATTCTTTTAACATTGTATGTATATACACACATATAAATGAATTAAGAGGTGTGTTCATTCATAAAATAAATATGATATAAAAATAAAAATAAACATTCTTTTGTCTTTAATTTTTTTTTTATATATGCAAATGTAAATACATATAAATACATATACATGAGAGGTGGAGTAGGGGGATGAACAAAATCTTGCTCTCATCATTGCTCTTTACAAATGGCATGAATTGTCTTAATTAAAAATAAAATATTCAGATAAAAAATTAAAGAAACTTTCCAGTTTCCAAAATTTCGAAATTTTAAGCTTCAACTCTGATAAGTACAGCAGCCACAAAGATTTGTAATCTTTGAACATCATCATTCAAAAGAAAATCATCAAAACAGAAAAAAAAAGAAAAAAAAGAAAAAAAAACTGCTCTTCTTCTTCAATTCAAGTTGAGAATCTAAAACCATACAAACAAAAATCAAGCTATAGCCTACAGAAACTCCATCTTTCAGGTAGTTTTAAACTTTATAATTTACTGAGATTATGATTTAAAACTCAAATTTTAATATAAATAAATTTAGCTGCAGGCTTTGGCTAGAATAAAGCAGTGCAGTTTTCCTCTGGAATGAGATAAAGGCAAGTAAAATTCCTTTGAAAAATTTGAATTAGAAGTTGTAATTGGTAACTAAAACAAGATTTAAACAATAATGTTCAATAAATTGCTTGCAGGAAAATCAAGTACAAGGCAAATTTGTTTCCTGTTCTCAAATGCAGGAAGCCCCTCTGTTATATAACAAGATTTCAAACTTGTAAGTAATTAAAACTGTTTGTATTTAATAAATTGAGTGCAACAAAAAAAGTAAATAAGGACCTGTATTTACAACTTACAGGTCTAAATTCCAAGAAAATTCAGGGAGGCTCAAGATTTTTCTCTGCCTTCATTCTGTTCCCTGTTCTTTGTTTCTTCATCATCTTCAGGTGAGCAAACCTTCTACTTTGAATCTGTTCTTGTTGTTGTGAGCAAACCTCCTTTACTTAAAACTTTAAATCTTGTTGTGCTTGCATGATTGTGTTATGAATGCTTGTCTATGATGATGTATGTGGTTCAGATATACATGCATATGTCCCTGTAGAGTTACAGGTGTGGCCAAATTCATACCCAATGAAAAGAAAAACATAACAGGACTTGAAAAAAATTGTTGTTAATTGCTTCTCTGTTTGCATGACTGTGAGCAACTTTCCCTCCTGAAACCTATTTTCTTGTTAATGCTTGTGAGTAACAATTTATTTTAAAACTGATTTAAAGTATATGGTTGCTTGAATTGTTGCCTGATGAGTATGATGTATATGTCTGTGTATATATGAGATTGAATGCTTGCTTGCTAGTGATAAATTCTTTCCTGATCTTGATTTCTGACTTAAGGATGTAATTTAAAAATTTATGAACTCAAAATTAAATCCCTGTTAGATGCAAAATTTTAACAAAACTTGTAGTATATCCCAATTAAAGTATTAGATTTTATTTAGAATAATAAACTTGTTTCTGGACCCTGGAAATTGTAAGAACATCATGCATGTTCAAATTTTATTCAAACCCAATCTAAATAATATAGTAATTCAGTAATACAAATCAAACATATAAACTGAAATTTGAGTTTTAAATTAAGTATCAGGATTTTTAAGTGCATGTGTCAGTATCAGTTTGTTATTGAACAATAATATGAAATTGTGCAAATGCATGTAACCTGTAGTATAAGAAAACCCAAATTTCTTTCTGAGTTATTAAGTAAGGATCATAGATCCTTGTAAAAATCATAGAAGTGGATATAAACTATTAGATTGGTAGCAGTTTGAAAATTTTTATTTAAACCCTAGTTTACTTTTGGGTTACAGTTTTGGGTCGATTTTGAACTCCTCAGTGATTCGAGTTCAAAGCTGTTATGGGTAATGATGGATGGTGTGGTGATGAAGCTATCACCGGAGTTTGTGTGTTGATGATGGTCGAGGAGTGGAGGAATTGGATGTTGACAGGTTTGAAGGGTAGGGGTGTGGGCTGTTTCCAGGTTTAGGAATTGATTGTTTTTGGGTGCAGGGTTAGTTGCTCGGGTGGGTCTCGGGTTAAATGGGAAACAACTCGAAGCATGTTAGCTTCTGACTCGAAGCAAAGCATGGGGCGACTCGAGTATACTTTATGGTTTCAGAGTTTTAACAACAGAACTGTTCTGTTCTGTTTTTAAGAAAAAAATTTTAAAAGTAAAGTTTAATATAAATCTGGAAATTAAAACTTAGGATTAAACTTGAGTTTGAAATTGAATACAAATAGTTTGAATTCCTATTTTGTAATAAATTTAAATGCAGAATTTCAAATTGGTTAAAAATATAAAAAAAGAGAAAGGGGGGGAACATGAATCTGTTTCCAGTTTTATAAGTTTGAAATAAAATGCAAAATAAAGTTTAACTTAGGATGTTAAAACTGAATTCAAATATGAATTTAAATAAGTTTTAATTCTGTCTTTTGAAATAATTTAAATTCTGGAAAATTCAGAGTTTGATTTTTTTTTTTTAAAAAACAGAAAACTGTTTCTGTTTTAAATATAAAGATAAAGTTTAAATTTGCAGGTGAAGATTTAAACTGGGTTTAGTTTGAAATTTAAATTGGAATTCAAATTTTGATTGTCAATGATTTGAAAGCAATTATGTTTTTAAATTCAAACTTGATTTTAAACTCTCAAGTATAAATGCACATGTGATTTGCATTTGGAAAGAAAGGTTAAGTATTTAATTTAGGAATTTAAAATGAATTCAAATCTGAGTTTGAAAATCTGGATTTAAAATTTAAACATCAGTTTTTAAATAAAGGTTTAAATTGAATTGTTTTAATGAATTGCATTTGAATTGAATTTAAATCCTCTTCAACTCATTAATAAGGTATATGTTTCTTGTAAACATATAAAATTAAGTTTGTATTGTTTTAAAAATCTTATTTTAAATAAATTTAAGTCGTAAAGTTTAAAAGAAATGTTAAATGGAATTTAATGTAAATTTAAAAAAAAAAAAACATTTTGTTCTTAAATGCTTAATTAAATAAGGAATGTTTATCTAAAAGATAAATAAAAGTTTAATGATTGGATTTATTTGATTATTAAGGTAATTAAGATGAATATTAATTATTTAATTAATGATGTCGATGTTTAATTAAGTAATTAATGATAATTTTTAAGTTAATTAATTTAAATTTGAGATTGATTAATTAAGTTTAATAAATCTATAATTAAAAATGGATAATTAATTAATTAATGAAATGGATAATTAATTAAAGTAATTAAGGGTTTTAATTTGATTAATTAAAGTTTAAGATTAATTTTTCTTAGAATAATTAATTTGTAATTAAGAAATCATTAATTGAATGATATTAGATTTAAAATTAATAATGGAAGATTTATTAATTGAATAAATATGGATAGTTAATTAATTAGGAATAATAAATGAAAGTAATCATGTAGGTAATAAATTTAAAACCACCCAGTTTATTCATCTTAATTGTAGATGCTGGTTGTAATTGAATGTTGTGTGATGGATTAATATATTTGATATGTGATGAGATGCTATGTGATAATTTGTGCTGATCTGCTATATTTATGATGAATATACTGTCATATGAATATGAAACCCCTTGACCCGTAGAATGACATTTGGATTTCGATGCGACAGGGAGTCGGATTCCAGTCGGTTATCCGAAACCCACATCGAATCATATTAGTTAATCTTTGTGAATGATATTTTACTTTATCTATGAATCTGTGAATATAGATAAGCGTTATGGGTTATACCGCTTGTCGATATGATTGAATCTGTGATAATGGATGTTGTGCACTATTGTGTTGGACCCCTGGACCACACTTATACACACACAAATATGGATTGCACGTGGAAATGAGTTAAGTCACAGATTTTTGAAATAATCTAAAAATTGAATTTTTGAATCCAAGATAGTTTTGGAATTAGATTTGAAAAAGCTTTTGAAAAATGTATTTCAAAAATAAAAGTTATTTTAAAAACTAGATTGAGTTTTGAAATTTAAATAATTGGATTTAAATTTGAATTCGATATTTGGAATTGAATTTTATGATTTGGGAACTAGGGTTTAAAAAGGTTATTCAACCTATAAATGGGTTATATGGGTTTTAAACCATCTTAAAGATGACGTTTTGGAATTTAAATTCAACTCAAGATTTCAACTTGTATAAATTAGATTTGCTTTCCCATAAGAAATGGACTTCCATTGTGTGTTAAAAGGATTTCAAGTCTAAAAATGAAAATAGTTTTCCAAACTTTAGATAAATCTTTGGAAACGTGTTTTGAAAGCTATAAATCTTTAACTTTAAAAGATTTAATTGGGATAATCCAATTGAAATGGGAATTATTTTGAAATCTATGAATAGATCTTTGTGAAACTAGGTGAAACTTTGTGAAATAAATCTTTTTGTTTAAAGATTTAAAAATGGTAATCTGTTTAACCATTTGAAAGAAAAGTTTTGGATCTTATAAGTTGTGACTTAGCTAAAATCCCATATCCATATGTTTTAAAGATGGCGCTCACTATTCGGTTTAGCCGGGAGAGGACCTTGTGTCATATAACCCATTCCGAATAGTGATACGACGTTATGGATTGCATTTGAAGACCGGTGTTGAAGACCGGGTGTCTTCGAGAACGTTAGGATAACCTATCGATTGTCTCTGCACCGAGTAGCTACGGTATAGAGTTCTCCTTAGTGATGGGAAGTCCGATCGGGATTGGGGATACCCGGATTTGCAAGGGCTTCTTCGGAAGTCCCTTCGGTTCTGTTCGAACCCGGAACAGACTTGTATGGTTGTATGTCCGACATTACACTTTGAGATATTAAACTGATCTCTATCAAATACATTTCTGCTTGGTGGCGGAGAATTTATTCTCTTAGCTTAACACCCTTCTCTGAGACGTACGAGCTCAGAGGTTATGTAGTTGATATTTATCAGTGATATTCCCAATTTGGTAATGTGGCATGCTGAGTGCTGCTGTGTGATGATCATTGGTTGATCATTTGTGATATGATCATTTGTTTGATCATTTATCTTTGTGATCATTGCTTTGGTCATCTGTTGACCCAAAGCATGGCTTTGTGCCAAAGCGTAGCTTTGTGGACGAGACTGCATCAGGACCTCACTCCCCGGAAATGGTCGAAACAGGAAAGATGCGGCAAGGTTATGAGGGTCGCGCCCTTTAGGGTATGTCATTCCCTTCTGGTAAAGGGTGGTATTATGGTATGGAGCCCAGATACTTACTCATGTGGTTGCTCCAATCTCATTTACTGTGTGGTTGTTGCTTAGAGGCGCCTCGGATAAAGGTCCCAAAGGACCGGGGGATGGCATATTCGTGTAGTAGTTACCTAGTTACAGAGGTAACCCGGCCTTGTGTTGGCAGAGATCTAACCGTAACGTTAGTTCTCGGGACGTCCCGCCAGAGGCGATCCCATGTGGCAGTAGGAAGTTCCTTAGCCTGACCATTTGTTGGAAATCCATTCATCCAATACGTGCCTTGTACGATTTTAGTTGTAGAACCTGCCATTTAACATGGCAGCTATAGTAGGCATAGCATCATGGTACCTATGCTGGCTAGGATTTATATTATACTTTCGAAAGATTTTCCACTATGCACTAGTAATAATATCAAAGGATTCTTCTCGTAGTAAGCATGTTTGACTATCATAAGGAGAAATCTCCCCCATGTGTGCGTTTGCATTGTGTGTGTGCCGGGAGGCCTTATGGTAGTTTCATTTTCTAAAAAGCATTGCGGATTTCAAATTTAAATTCTGTTGTTTGTTTTTAAAGACCAAATGTTTTTGTTTGCTCATACCAGTCCCATGACTGACCTGGAGTTTATTGTTCCTTTCCTAAACTCTGGGTGCCCACTATTTTCCCACACGGGCAGTCTAGAGTTGGGGTTTTCAGATAATCAATGGTAGGTGTAGATTCGATAGCTTTCAACCTTAGGATTTGGCAATCGCATTTTGGATCGAGTTGCTTCTCTTCATCTTGTTTTGGAGTTTGAGCTATTTCTAGATTGGTGCTTTGGAGATGGAGATTACTGTTACTGGAGTTCTTCTTGAAGACCATATTGGAGCTTTGTTCCGCTGCTTGTGTTATCTTTTCTTTCCGCTGCTATTACCTTATATCATATCTCTGATGTATATTCATTGTATCATCTGTTGTATCAGATTATATCTGTTATTGTATCAAATATTGTATATTGATATATGCTATTCTTTTTCTTCCGCTGTGTTGTTTTACTTAATGGTGTTATAAGCTCCGGCGACTCGAATTTGAACGGTCGAATCTGCGGCATTCGAGTACAATGTAAAGTATGGATGTTGATTTTCGAACGCGAAAAATTCGAATCGTCACACCAGTAAGGAGTAGCTTCGGTCTTATGTTGTAGGGGATCGAGAGTGATCCTCAGTATTCTGATCTAGACCAGGTACTGTAACGACGACACTCTAGTATCCCTGCCATTGTATGGAATCCAATCTCCAATAAGCGCATGTACGGTTTTGATTGTGCCCAACTATGCTGGAACGTGAGATGTAAGCATTTCAGTTAGATTCTATTTTACTTTCTATAGACACTATTATAATACCGGACGAATTTAATAAAAACGTTTTGGTTATCGTAAGGTAAAAACCCGACATATTTATTCCTGACGTGGTCTTATGGGATACCTTTGTTTTTCAAAGGTATTTCAAACTTTAATAATCCAATTGAGTGTGGTTTTCTTACGCTGGTTTTCCAGACCGATTCAGATGTTGTTTTGTCATGATGCTCGGGTCAGACTGAGTTTAACAAATCCAGGTTAATATGTTATGGAGCTTAAGAGGCGAGCTGGATGACAAAGATATATCTCTTGTACTTGGATATTATTATTTCTGCTATGTAAGGACAAGTATAAGCTGTCCAAAGTGATGGATGATTGTTTTACTCTGATAGTGTTATGTATATACAACAGTACAGATTTCTTTGTATTCAAAAGCTGTTGTTATATATTATATTTTGTTCCGCTGCGACTGTGAGATTCTGATGTTGTTTCTATTTCCTTCTTCTACCTCTTTCATCTTTTACCCTAGTTATTCGCTCTTCGTACACTTTAGGTTGAATGAGGGAGAATTGTTGTCAACTCAAGGGGTACGGAATGGCGGGTCTCTACAGTTGGAATCAAAGCTGAAGCTTAAGCGAGAACCTTGGCTTTGGTAGGGATTACTCATTAGAGATAGAGTCAGTAGTACTCTAGAATGAGCTTGAGTGTATTAATAGATAAAAGCGCGTATTTGTCAGTGGATATACATTGTTTTGATATTGTGTTGACTTATTGGTTGAGTGGTATATAAATTCTTGTCGAGTAGGGGGACGCCACTATTCCGATCAGAATTCATTAACATTTGAACAAGATAAACCGACACAGTATTGTTTTGAAGTGGGTGAATGAAATTATTTTACCCAAAATATATTTTGATATAAGAAGAAAAAAAATTCTAAAATTATTATATAATGGAAGTGTTTGGTTGGTAATATTACAGTCATACAAGATTATAAAAGTTAAAATAGTTCGTATAACTAGTATGAGAAAATTTGTATAAGTATAGATTATATAAAAGTGCAAAGTTAAAAATGAGGATTTAACTTGGATTTAGTTGAAGAAGAATTGAATTTTTGAAATTTAAATGATGATGATTGAAAGAAATAAATTGGTAAATTTTTGGATGTGTTTGAATTGGAAAAAAAAATAGAAATTAAAATTGGATTGAATGAACTTAAGCTAAGTTTAATATTGAGTTAGATTTAGATTAAGTTAAAAATAAAATCCAGTTAAATAAAATTGAATTGGAACAAATTCAGTTAAATTATAAATGATATTGAATGGAATAAAAATTCTTATTTTAATAGAAATAAGTTGGATAAGAATTGAATTGAAATAAATAAGCTTTGATAGCTTGTAAGAGGGTTGAAATGTATGAATAAAATATACTTGGGCTATAAATAAAGATTTCGAGCTGAGAATAAATATGTGAATGTGATTGATTATAAATGGATGGAAGTGAGAGAAAAAAAAATATACAAGTGTATGACTTATAAAAATTGAGAAGTAAAATAGTAAGCCGAAATAAAATTGTTTGTATTTTGGAAATGGAATAGAAATCCAAACTTGAATTTCAAAATAGAATTGAACTCAAGAAAACTAGTTAAAGTGATTTTTGAAGATAAAAATCAAATATTGAATTGTAAATTGGAAGTGAACTAATTTGGAATAAATTAGTTAATTAAATATGTTAATGGGGTTTAAATTTGTTAAATAAAGGTTGAATTGGGAGTTATTAATGGAGTTTGGAAATAAAACTCGAGTTATAAATAAAGTTCGACTTGAAGTGTTAGTAAATTAAATATGATTGAAATATTGTCGAATAAAATGGAATTAGATTAAAATAGGAATGATTTGAGTTATAAATAAAATTCAAGTGAGTAGAAATAAATTAAAAAGGCCTTGTTATTAATAAAATAAATTCATAAATGAATTGTGAATGCGAATTAGAATTTGTAATGGATTGAATAAATAAACTAATAAAAATTAGTAAACGGATTGGAATTTGATTAGTTGAAAATCAAATTAAAATGGAAATAGAATTGGTGCAAGAAAAATGGAATCATTATGGAGCTAAAATAACTAGAAGTAAATAAATTAACTTAAGCAAATATTTGAATGGGAGCTCGGCTTAAGTGAAATAGATATTTAATATATAAGCGTGTAATGTTTTCGATCTTAATAGAATGGTTTTGAAATGGAACCCATTTGGATATGAAATAAAATGCAATGAATAGGCTGTAAAATAGGATTTGAATATAATGAAAACGAATATGAATGGAACATAATTATATTGGTTGGGAATATAATAAAATAGAATGGAATTAAGCGTAAATTGAGTTATAATCAAATTTAGAAGAGTTTTAAGCTTAAGTGATTATCTATTTGAATGAATACTGTCAAATTGCATACAAAAACTGGTCGTTCGGCATAAGCATAAGTAAATAAAATTCTTTGAATGGATAGAAGTGAAATAAATTGATTTTGGAATCAATTGGAATGAATATTAGTTTGTTTGGGTTAAAAATGAATTGAATGTAAGCAAGTGAGTTATAAACCATTAAAACTAAATGAAAATGATATATGATTTGTTGAAAGCAATTAAAATTAATGTTGGAATTTTAGAATTGCTTATGAATATGGTTTAGTATGCATTGCTTGTGTAAATCATGTGTTTTGCTAGTTACATATGTAAATTGGTATTATGTTACATATATTAATGCTTACATGTTTGAATTAAGTAAGTACAGGTATCTGAAGGCCATTTGGCTGGATTTTTGTCACGCTAAATGCTAAATAAATAAGCCGCTTGCTTAAAATGCTAAATAGAGGCACGCCTATGCAATAAAAGATAGGAAATATGAAATATTGTTAGTTTTTTTGTTTTTTGACCGTGCGGGTCGATGTATATATATTTATCTCTGTTGTAAAATTGCAAAAGCTCCTCCGTACAAAGGAGACTCTGCCAAAAAAATTTGCAAATTTTGGGAGCTAGAAAATTTTTGAAAATTTTTGGAAAATTTTTGTTAACGAAAAGTTGAATTTCAAAATGCAATGAAATGTAGGGATTGAACTAGAAAATGAAAACAAATTGTTTTGGGTGGAAGTAAAAGGTGAGAAAAGTGAATATCGAGTTTTCACTATATAAGTTTTAATAAGTTATTGCGTTTGGGACGTTCTTTCTGCCTTAGTAATTTCAGAGACGAAATTCTTTTAAGGGGGAAGGAATGTAACGACCCGAATTTTTCGACATTGAATTTGGAATATTAGAATAGATATTGGATTTGGATTATGAATTGATTTTGAATATAAAAGAGTTGGTTTTCCGTTATAAGATAGATTCAGAATTTAATATCGCGATTTGTTGGATAATATAAATATTCAATTTAGTAATTGAATATTGGGTAAATTATTCGAATCTTAAGTTTTAAGCTTGTTAAAAATAATTTAAAGGCTTATAAAATTTATATTGATAACAATAAAGATAATAGAAGTTTTTAATTTGAATTTGGAAGCGATTTGTACAATTTTAAAAATATCGTTTAAATCGACATTTAAAAATAGGCTTCCAAGGCACAGTCTCGGATTTCGATGAAACTAGTTCCATTGGAGCCATAATATTGTATTATTATCGAATTTCAATTTTCATAGTGTTTGGAGTTGTCCTGTGATCGTACGATATATAAACGCGTTGAAATTTATATCGAAATTTAATAAAATAACCAGGTCCGAAATGCTATTTTCTTTATACGATCAAATTAGGACTCAAAGCCTTTTCCACTGCATTCGGAATAGAGGCGAAATGCCTCAATAGGAGGTCGAGATTTTGAGCTACCCTTTCGAGACAATTTAAATTTAAACTTTGAATATAATTTATATATATACCAATCACCCTCAGCTGTAATTCTTTCCCGTCAGCTGCTTTTTCTTTTTCCCATCAGCCCGCTTCCTTTCTCCATAAAAACTTTCTCCCTTCTCTGTAGCAAGCAATGGCAGGCATGCTAATATTTTCAACGCACAGAAATCAAATCATGTTTCCCTTTCTTCTTCTGAAGCACGACATCCCCTCAGCTATAACTCGCGCACCCTCCCCCTTTCTTTTGCAAAACCAAACGAGATTCAAAATCGAAAACATGAAAAAAAAGATGGCGAACGCCTGTAGTCTCTTTCCCTTACTCTTCAAATCGAATTCGTTTATTTCAAAAAAAATCACGACTGCCTTCATTCTCTCAAAAAAAAAGATCAAACGAAAAAAAATGGTAGCAAATCTAAAAAATAAAAAGGAGAGCGAGAAATCATGGCCAACGAAATCAATTCGTCTTCTTCCCAAGCTTCGGTGACTCGACGTGGAAGAAAAAAAACGATGAGGGACACGACCTATCAAAGATGAGTTTGTCCATGAGATGATGGTTTTGATGACAACAACCTTAGAATAGATTATAAAATATAAATACTAACAGTATAAGTTTAGATATATATGTATATGCAGGATTTAACCGTGCAGGTACCAAGAATGAAGACTGTACAGTATAGAGATTCAAGATATCAAGATTGAAGACTCATGAGTATCAAGATTATCAAGAGTTCAAGAATTCAAGTAATTTATTCTTTAATTAGAAATTTTGCCAAAACTCCTAGAAAAGTACTAGCATCTTAAAATCCAATTTATTCATGGAATGGAATCCATTTCGAGCCTGTTAAAGGGATGGAACCCTAAGTAGGTTGGAACCTATGAAAAATCTAGTAGAACAATGTTTTGAATCCTCTAACCTTTTATTCAAAATTATTTTTCAAAATTTTATCGTGTTTTCAAAATGATTTCAAAACCTTCCTTTTAAAAGCATCAAAAACATCTATCCCGATTTCAAATACTTTTAGCCTCAAAATAATCTTTAATTTCAAAATAAAATTATCATTGTTTTTAAACTATCTTTTAAATATAGTATATTTAACTTTTAAATATTTATACTTAGATTTTAAATATAAAATTATAGTAAAATTTTGTATATATTATTCTTTATACTTATGTATTTTAAATATAATCAAGTATATTTATAAAGTTTAAAATAGTTTTAATATAAAATAAAGGTTATTTTCAAAGAAAATCAAAACATCAAAAATCCCTTTGGGATGTCGACATACTCATGTACCCCATGTCGACATGATGTCAGTTGTGTTCAAAATTTAAATTTCAAAAGAAGTGTCTATTCATCGTAACTCTTCACGAATGGACATGACTGTTGTTTCTCTATAAATAGGGGTTAGTTTCAATGAATTTTAAGATAGTTTTTCTGGGTTTTCACTCCTCTTCTTATTCCACATTTCTATATACAAATTCTTATCATTACTCTGCCGAAATCAACATTGAATCTAACTATATTATCTATAGTTTGATTCTCTATCACTATCTCAACAAGATCCTCGGTGCTATTCAGAGTTATAGCCTTTTTTGTAATCAATTAGCGAGGAAAAGGTGTGATTGTAGACTTGAAAATCAATCAAGTGTAAAAGGTGTGATTGTAGACTTGGAAGTCAATTGGGTGAACTTGTTGCCCGGGAAATCAAGTATCTCTACCCAGAGGATTGTGATTCTGGAGGGTGTACATCGTAGCCTTAAAATCGAGGGTGTAACTGTAAAGATTGTTTTTGAAAGGAAATCTGTACTTGTGTGTGGGACTGGATGTAGAGTAACTCCGAACCAGTATAAAATCCGGTGTGTTCTTTCCTTTACTTCTTTTACTTTATATTTTCATTTGTGTTTGATTCTGTGATCATATCCGTGTCTGAATATTGCATACCTTTGTGTTTAAATTAACAAAAACACAAAAATATTTAACAATTCTCTAAAACACTATTCACCCCCTTCTAGTGTTTGTCCTTAGCCTTAAGATCCTTAATCCGCATTTGATCCTTAATCCGCATTTCTCACATTTGGTATCAGAGCAAGGTTTTCAAAGTTTCATAATCTGATTTTTGAAAAAAAGTTTCAAAATGGCTACCAACGCTGGTATTGTTACTAATACCAGTATCCCTGTCACTAGTTCATTTGTAGAAGGTCAGTCTACTGTCAGAGCACCACTTTTTAATGGCAGTAACTATGCATATTGGGCATGTAGGATGAAAATATATTTACAATCTATAGGACTAGACACTTGGAATATCACACAAACTGAATATTTTGAACCCACAACTAATTTTGCACAGTGGACCGCTGAGCAAAAGACTGTTGCACAAAACAATCTTAAGCAGTGAATATTCTGTTTTGTTCACTTGATAGAAATGAATTTAATAGAGTGTCAGTTTGTAAGTCTACATATGAAATCCGAAAAACTTTGCAAGTAACTCACGAAGGAACAAGCAAAGTTAAACAAACCAAAATTTCCATGCTCACAAATATGTTTCAATTATTTAAAATGAACCCTAATGAGTCTATTTCAGATATGTATAGCAGATTTCGGATATTGCATTCTTTAATATCCTTGGGAAAGGAATTTTCTAAAGGATATTGTGCTCAGGATATTTTGTTTTAAAAGAGAAATTAAGCTTTATATTTTATAAAGTAGCTTTATTTTAAATATTATTAAAGTATACATATTTTTAATAAAGTATCAAAGTAGTTTTTAATTTAAATATTTTAAAGTATATTTTATAATAAAGTGTTTTGATTGTTCTAAAATCTAAGTGTTGTACTTGGTGATTTCAGTGGAAATAGAAAATATTTGGGAACTTTATTCCGTAAAAGAAGATGATTTGAAACTGTATTCAAAAGGATTGGAAATGGAAAAATATCTTGCGAAGACATTTTAAGGTTAATAAATAATTTGAAGAAATTATTTATGTTGATGGATGTTTGTGAATGTTATTTGATAGTTAAATAACCAACTATCAATATTGGCCAATGCGCTGATCATTTGGAAGAGGCCGAGATCGGGATTTATTTCTCGAAAACCACTTCGATCTAGTTTGTACGTTTCCGTAGAAAAACGAGTTTGGATTTGAAGGTGGAGAAGTGAAGTGCAAGGGCTAGTCGCTACTAATCCTGAGGATGATTCCAAAATGGATGTAGTAGGAATAGTGCCTTCGGTTCCGTTCGAACCCGGGATGGACTTGTATGGATGAAAGCTTTCAGAACATCGTCAGGTGGACGATGGGCATTCTAAGTGAAACGTTCTAAAAGGTAACGCTTAGCCTCAAGCCTCATCAACCGGGAATGACTGAAAATCAGGGGTTATGCAGCAAGGCTAGGTTGGTAGCACCCACTTCAAGGTCAGGTCATCCCTATCTAGATGTCCCTTTTATTCGGCTTAGTGGTGCGGTTGCTGATCACAACCGTGGGGTGATCTTACTCGGGATTATCCAGTAAGGGGTAGTCCCGGTCTTGTGTTGCAGGGGTGGGGAATGATCCTCGGTATGCTGATCTAGACCAGGTACCGTGATAGGTGGCACCCCAGTGCCTAGTCATTAGTTGGAAATCCATTCTCCCTACGCACCTTTTACGAGTTTTGTTTGTATTACCCACTTTGTGGCTAGTAGCTTGAATTTAATCATGTAACAATTCCGCAATTTTATTAAGTATTTGTAAATAAACCCTATTATAATATCAGAGGATTTTGATAAAAAGTGTTTTAGCTATCGTAAGGTAAAAACCCGACATGTTTATTTGTGACATGGTCTTACGAGATGCTTTTGATTTTCAAAGGATTTTCGAAACTTTAATAATCAATTTGAATGTGGTTTTCTCATGCTGATATTCCAGACTGACTCGGGTGTTATTTTACTATAATGCTCGGGTCAGACCGAGTATTATAGGATACATGATATGATGCTATGGAGCTCAGGAGATGAGCTGGATGGCGATACGTACTTCCGTACTTGATTATTGTTCCTCTGTGCATCCAGTTGTATGTTATTGATGTTGTTGAACACTGATGATGTATGTATAAACAGATATAGTTTTCTTTTATGTAAAGATCGTTGAATATCTATTGTATTTTATTCCGCTGCGATGGTAAGATTATGTTGTTGTTTTTTCTGTTTTCTCTTCTTCTACCTCTTCTTCTTTAGCCCAAATGGTTCATATTTCTATTCATCTTGAGTTGATTGATGGAGAATAGTGTTGGCTCAAGGGGTACGGATTTGCGGGCTGTTACAATGTAGTAATATTACGCTATTATAATAATGTCTATAGTGAAATAAACTTACTTTAAAATAGCGTTAAGGAGTTACCCAATATCCCACTTACCACATAATAGTGCCAATAGTCTATACAGTACCTGCGTACCTCCTGATCGCGAGGCTACGAGAAGATACTCTATAGGTACGACAAAAATTAAACTCGTACAAGGCTCGCTAGGGTAGGTGACATGGCATATCTAGGCAATGCCAGGGTAGATATACCAATTACTATCCGGACTGGAGGTGATGCATAGCGCGCAGCTACCACCTACCTCGAGCCACACCCCCAAAATCAAAAGGGCCCCAATCAATCACAAAGTGATAGAATGGTATCGCAGGAGTGTGTTCGATAAGAGGAGCTACCTCATTGGCCCAGAATCGCTCCTGTTTTAGCCACCTTATGCCAACTTACGGGAGTCGAGTCCACGTATATACATCAAAGGAACGCCGCCACCATCCTACTTCATTCTGGAATCTCCACCGCGTACAAGGTTGTTAAAGTGGTTTTCGGTATCGACAGAGAGTATACCCATATCTGATCCCGGTCTCTTTAACAACCAACCGTTATTATAACCCATGGATATTTATTTCAAAAATAGTTTATACTTTAAAAACCATAATATTATATCCATTTCAAAACCAAATACTATAACATTTCACTTTCAGAAACCAAATAGTATCTCATTTCCATTTCAAAAACCAAAGTAATAATATATCATTTAAATTCCAAAACCAAATCAATATATCATTTAAATAAACCCAAATCTCCAAATCACTGAATATTTCCTTCAATTTATTAAACTTGAAATATTCCCTTAAATCATCTTAAACCAACCACTTTATAAAGTCGTATTCTTAAATCTTCAATTTCAATAAGTCTCAAATTGATATATTTAAAGACAATTCTTAATTAAATACAATTTCAAATACTTTCATTTCCAAAACCATAGTACTATCAAAGTTATAACAACTCTGAAACCAAACACTTTGAAACCATAATACTTTGAAATCATAACACTTTGAAATATTATCATTTGGAAATCATAATACTTATAAAATTATTACCCGTGGTTATAAATTCCAAAAACAATTTATATTTCACCTCAAAACATATTCATTTAAACCATTTAAATTCAAGGTCAAATAATATTATTTTCAAAGTTATAGCACTTCTAAGTTCATTCATTAATTAAATTTTTTCCAAACATTGTAAATTTCAGCTACGACAGCATTTATAAATCGTTACAGTAGTTATTAGTAATATTTCAAAACATTGCCAAATTATAAAACAATGGCACTTATAAAATGTTATAATAGGTATTTATTTATTTCAAAACTTAATTAAATTTCAGAAATGATAGCACTTAACAAATGCCATCTTAAAACCAAAGCATTTTGGAAATGCTACTAATGAAATTCCATATTTTATTATAACTTTTCAGAAACATTAAAACTTCAATTTTAACCATTTAACTTATAAAAATCATATTTCCCGCTTCAGAAAATATTCATTTGGATATCATTTATCTTATGATTAAATAAAATAAAATTTATAACTAAATTATCCAAATTAACTATAATTCATTCATAAGTCAAAATTACACTATTTTACTTAACCTTTATTTTTAACAAATAACTTTACACTTTATTTTAAAATATCCATCTCATAAATAAAATATTTCTATCACTAAACTAACTTAAACTTTCATTTGGAAACTAAAATTCCAATTATCAAGTTAAGTCATCTTTAAGTTACCCTTTTTCCATTTAAACCTTAATCATTTATTTTACAAAACATAACCATAAAAAATATATTTTATCATAGCAAATATAACAATCAAATTTCTTTACAAATTTATTCATTTAGACATCAATTAAACTATGATTCCTAGTTAAATAAACTTTATTACAAAATGTCCCATTAAAATGCATTTCATTTTATTTATTCAAAAATACATTATTTATTACACAAACCTATTCATTTCAGGAAATAACCTTTATTAAAATTACTAGGTTAGATTTAAGATTCCAAATTAAATCAAACTTAATTATTAAAATATTAATCATAAATAAAATCTTTAAATTCAACTTAAAACCAATAATAGATTTATAAAATTCCAGCTTATAGAAAACTAGACCTCTTTATATTTTAAATCATTAAATCAAATCTTTAAGCTAAAATTTTGTATATTCAAAATACATAATAACTTCTTAGGAAAACATTATTTAGAAATATTAACCATGGGCCTGTATAATATTTTCTAACCTAGGTCAAGTGATACGGATATGTATCATTTCAATCCGTAATTTATAAAGAAAACCGGGTTCCATACTTTCAAATCCGCAATTCCAAGTAAATCAAATACAATAAAAATCACTCGAGCCTATCATTTCAGCTCATAACGATTTTTTCTTATTCTAAAGTCCGTTCGAGTATGTATCATTTCAACCCATAGTGATAGGGAACTTGCAGTGATAAACAGGAAAAAATAACAGTATAACATATAATATCATATCAGATGATGTAACAAGTATATAAACAGTGTTTAACATCATATAAATATATCACAGGCAGGTATGAACATAGCATATTAATTTATATAATTCACTTGTCATCATTTCACAAATATAAAAGTACGTATGTCGAGAGTGATAAACTTACCTTCTAAAGCTAGAGAAGATAAACAAATGAAATGAAGTTACGAATCCAAGCACGAATGGCGAGGCGGAGGGCTCGAGCAAGGCTCGAGAAAATTGCGAGATCAGGGAGTTGTGAAGATCGGCCATGGATGCTGACTTGCTTGGGAAAGAGGAAATGGGAAAAGAAGGAGACGTATAAAAATAAGAAACAGGAAAAAATTTAATACCCCAAAGTGTAACATAAGACCCGGAGCCGAAAGGAAATAAAAGAAAACGAATGTAAAATGGGTGCATAGCAAACAATCGGGCATGAATAAAATTTCAGAATTATGGATGGTAAATGACTATTGACCGTTGGTTTCTGGAGTGGACACAAATCAACACAGAACTCAAAAAGGTTTGAAAATGGTTATTGCCTTGGTTATCGTTTTTCGCGGATTCCGCTGTGGATCGGGCTTCAAAATATAGAAGTAAATATACCGCAGAGATCAGCATGACGAGATGATCAAAACGATATACAGATGCCAATGGTACGATTATCCTATCAAAAGTCGATAATCGGTACCGAAAAATGCTGTTAACTTGTCAGAAATATGATGAACGGAGCAATAGAAGTCCAAATCTGAAGAAACGAAATATGGCATCTTACTCTAAAGATGATTTACAACTTTATTATGTAAAAATATTCATGTTTGAAAAACATTTTATTATCATCAATATTTAACTGATTTGAATTAACTAAAATTACAGAATAAAATAAACTTCCATATTATCAGATGAAAATTTACCATTTGCTATGTTTTAGTAGACGTATTCCAAATATTAAATTTTTTTATTTCCAAATTTTTTTTATTTAAAATTTCACGAAAAATTCAGTTAATTAAATAAATAAAACCACTAAAATTTACGGGTCATTACATCTATACTGTCAACAAAACAACCAAATTAATCAATCATATTTTAACAAAGAAAAATAACATATAGCAAATAATCAACCATGCCTAGAAAATCAAATTATAGAAGCAACCAAATGGGAAACATTCCGATAAAGAGAAGAAATGAAAATATTGGATTCTTTCCTCCGCTTTCCTAATACTCATGATCGGATCGTTCTTCCCAGCACAACTTACTAAGCACCATTAGTAGTATATATTTCTATATTCATTTCAAAATATTGATCTCGAATGTACATGTGTAACTATAACTGCCGCAATCTATGTTATCAAATCAGATAAACTAATGCCAAGTTGCACCATAATAAGTAATCTTAGTATAAACATGCCCTAACTAAATTGCGGTCTCATATAATTCCTAAATGCACACACACATATAGCATCACAATCATCTCAGTGGTATGTACATCATTTTTTCCTGTGCATGTTAGGGTATGACAACTTAAAAGCGGACCGTGTCTCACCTATGCAAACTAATAACTTGAATCACTATATGATTTTGTCCTTTCACCTAAGAACATCGAAGTCGAGTAATGTCTTATATCGGTGAACATATTATAACTTCTCTTTAAAATTTCAATCCAACAAAAGTGGCATCATTCCACGTATGATATCTCTTCTCAAATCCTCCCACAATCATGGTGCAATAGTACCATATCCTCAATCTACAAAAGTTTTCAAATTATATTCCAAGTCCAAAAATACACAAACAAGTATTTATTCAAGTAATCAATAAAGCAATCCTATTCTACTCAGCCAGTAAAATATAGCAAATAGAATCCTAAATATAAGTGAAGTCCTAAACCTAAATGAGATACTAAGCTAAAATTGTGTTCGTGTAAAAAGTTACTGACTAAGTTATAAATCTTTCACATGCACCTGGTATGAAACATAAACTACATATTCTTAAGTCGATCTTTCACAATAGCTTTCTTAAATATGTTGTCTCTCTTCGATCCAAGGGATGATTGAAAAGAATATACCTAATCCTTTCTATAAACCATATTCAGATTCCAAATATCAATTTTCACCAAAACGCCTCTGCATTTCACTACATGCAAATCAAGTTACCTTTCCCTCGTTCCTTCAAGTCACTCTTATTTAAACAACATGGAATTTTTATTATCCATCTATTGGAAGTACATTTTTTAAATAATTTCAACACCCACTCAATCCAAAATATACTCTACCAATGAAGCCAAAATTTCTATAATTCCTTATTTTCCAACCCTAGCTTATTCATATAGCTTATATTACTCATTCCATAATGCCGATAGTATAAAATCCTATAATCTTGGTAACAGCTTATGCCGGAGAATCCTCTACTTATCCATAAATTGAACTCCAGTACTTCTCTTCACATCAATAAAACAAGTTTCACCAGTCTTTGGAATAAGTGCATTTGTGTAAAATATGAACATTTTCCATTGATATTCAACTATAATGTGAATGTGAACATAAGAATTGCAATGCTGATAATGAGGCGAGTGAAACATGAATGGTTCCAAAGTAGATGTTTTTTGTATAGTTACTGGACATGTGATTGATATTATAGACATTGGTCCTATTACTAACATTATGTAATGACTTATTCCGCTCAAAACTGTGCCTACAGTGTATCTTCCCTGCTAAGCTTAATAAACCATGATATCTCCTTTGCTTCACAAAACACAAAAGGAGATACACCGATAGTTAAACTGTTATAATTTTGTAGTTTTATTCCTCTTTTACCATTATTTCTCATTTTCACCATATATATCTTCGGTATGCGATTAATATATGTCCTATAATTCATGAGCAATCACACCATCATTAAGGATTGTTGTTTGAATTAGTCTCAGTCCATCCAAGGATCATCAATACCTTTTCCCTTCATTCTTAGTTGGCTGGTGAACATATTGGAGGATATAATTTATAATACAAAGGTTAGGAGAAAATTACAATTTAATGTATAATATCAAAAAAAATAAAGGCATGGTGTTATTGCATAGGAAGAATGAGCATATCTTTGTGTTTTGAGTTAACTATTCATATAGCTAGTAACATATTACAAAGGTCAATTCTAGTACAATATTGTAAAATTAATATTCAACTAGAGTGGATATGTCTTTAATTTGTTATAGAAATATGCATAAAATAAGCCACTAGTTAATCACATTACAAATACAAAACACATTTTCTAACTAGAAAAAAAAAATACTGATTAATATAAGCCTTGAGTCAACAAAATTTTAACAAATTAATCTTACCAAAAAAAACCTAATTTAAAAATATCATCAAATTAAACAACTACTTTCTTCACTTACATAAATTCAAGGTTTCTATAACGACCCGTATTTTTCATAATTAAAAATATTAAATTTAATAATATTTTGGAATTTAATATTGTGAGAAATTGAAATTTATGATTTATAAATGGGAAAAAAATTATTAGAATATAATTTAGTGATGCTGATTAAATGAAATTGACAACTGTTTAATGTAATTTTAACAAATGGAAATAATAAAGGTTAATGAGGAATAAAATAAATATTGTATTAAAAAGAGAAATTACATGTAATTAATTGAAATTGGTTTTAATATAGAATATGAAATCAATAATTTAGTATGTAAATTTATTAGCTTTTGTTTGTAAACAATAAAGTTAGAATGTGTTGAATTACTAATAGATAACAATTTTTTATTTATCACCTTATTATTTAATTCATTTGAAATAATTGGTTAATTAATGGAAATTTAATGTAAGTAAATATTGTAGTTAATATAAGAAAAGACGTTAAATGTAGAGTAATGAGAATAATAAGATGGAAACTTATGTTAAATAAATTCATAAGGTATTTGATGATTTAATAATAAAAATGTAAATCAAAATAATAGAATTTATTGAAATTTAAAATTTAATTTTGAAAGATTATTAAAATCCTATTTAATCAAGAATGATGATATAAAACTTTCAATTTGGAATTTAAAAGTGATTAATTCAATTTGATAATAATTTATTTTAATTACATGTAAAATTAGTCTTTTTGGGCACTGTCTCTGATTTTGACGAAACTAGTTTTATCGGATCCGTAATAATGAATTATTATACGATTTCAAATTTCATAGCGATCGGACATAACATTTGATCGTGCGAGCTCGAAATGCATAGAAATCAATTAAAGGAATCTAAATGAATATAATTTGATATTAAAAGCTAACTTCTATATATAATCGAATTGGGATTTGAAATTAGTTCTATTGAGTTTAAAATATTGAAAACCTATACGTTGATATATGGGATGACCTATTTTCGTTTCGGGAACGAAATGGACTTTTCGGGTCTTTGTTATCGCTTCGACCCAATTTGATATGTTCCATCCATTCTTATCCATCACTGCCTATACATATGCTATTATAAACCCTAGCTGCTTAATTCCATTTTCTATACATGAAATTTCTATTCTTATCTGTTCCATTATCCGTTCCTTCACAATGGCAAACATCTCAAAACCCTAATTACTGATTCCAAATCAAACTCCAAAAATTCAAACTGCTTAAACCCTATCATATAATTTATCATAGTGAAGCTCTCGACGAACATAATCTGCGACTGCAATTTTTTTCGATTGGGGGTTTCGTTTGTCCATAAATTGGAGATTTTTCTCGGCCGTTCATTCTATGCTTTCACGATCAACGGTGGATCTTCACCCAATCGACGATGGGGAAGTTGCATCTGGTAGAGGTCACGTAGCAGTGCTCAACGGTGATGGTCGATCATCGTTTAATGGCCAAGATTCGCCAAAAAATAGCGAAGAACGCCGGCGGTGGCGGAGCACGGGAGAAGGCCGGAGGTGTGCGCGTGGGGCAATGGTGGTGCAGCCTTGGACAGTAAGACCAGTGCTGGTTTCCAATCTAGACATCGGCAAAGGAGGCCGCGACATTTGGTCATGTTTCGTGGCAGCTGTAGAAGTTGAGTAGGTTCGATTGCGTTTTTGTTAGGTGGAGATGGTAACGTTATTACGAGTTTGCCCTTATGTTTATTTTTAATTTAAATTTAAATTTCAACGTTCTAACCTCAATAACTTTTGCATACGAACTCATATTCATACGCGGTTCTTTCCATTGGGTTTGTATCGTAATTTCGGACAACATTAACTAGGTTGGTTGAATTTGGAGATTGTTCAAATTTTGGGCTTTTATTGGATTTTACATCGGCTATAAATTAAAGGTGAGTGATTTAACCAACTCACGCAACACTAAACCTTCTTATGTTTGTTGAATTAAATTTATGAAGTGATTAGAATTTTGTTGGTTGTTGTTTAGCAGTTTAAATTAACATTTTAATTGAAATTGAATTATATTGAAATATATTTCCATTTTATTAATATTGAAATTGAATTGCTAGTTAAATACCTGATATTGGTAACCAATTAATTATTGTGATTTATTGGCTGGTTTAGATGTTGATTGTGATGGATGTCTATTTGCTGACATTTTGGATGATTGCATGTTTATTTATTTTTATATATTCATGTTATCACTCTATATATTAAGTGATAACATATAAACTGTTATCTGAATTATTTCAAATAAATTAAGAAATGTGTTGAAATGATATGAGACTTGATTTGGATTGAAATGATATATCCATCCCTGAAATTAAAATTGACATAACTAAGCATTTGGTCATATGGTAGAAAATTGTATACGAACATCGGATTGGTTAAACTAGATGGTTTTAAAATCCTGAATTTGAATTTTGATAAAATGATATTGTTTTAAAGGAAATAAATTGTGTATTTATATGAATTAAATTAATTTCTAATTCAAGCTCTGAAATGCTGGAATTGAAATTGGTTAAAAGAAATTGTTTAAATAATTAAATTGGAAATGTGAAGTTATAATCGAGATATGACTTTAATTTTGGAAATTGAATTATTTTAAAGATTTTGATCTAAAATTGAACAATGTGGTTTAATTTGATTTAAATATTTTAAATCAGTAAATTAAAATTGGAGTTGAAATCAATATGAATTGAAATGGTTTTAAATAAGAATTGAATTGGAATTTTAAATCATCCAATTGAATTGTTGAATTGAATTCGAAGTGAAAAATGAATGTTTCGGAAATTAAAGTTAATTCGAAGTGAAATTGAAATCAAGTTGATTTGAAACTAAATCGAGATTGATTCAACTGAATTAAAAGATTTGAAGTAGTGTTTGTTAATTTGAAATATGGACATGGGTCCAGATTGTTGAAATAGAAAGAAACAGTTTGATTTGATACTATTTACAAAATAAATACTTTTATATAAACTGTTTAAAATCTATATATTTTTATAGTCAAATTATTTTGATTTTCCAAAATATTTTACTATATAAACCATTTTATTTTAAACTATTTTAAACTATTTATATCTATTCATGCTATTTTCTAAAATTTCAAACTATGCAAAGTTGAAATGTTTATATTGAAATCATTGATTTAAATGCGAATTTGGTTAAATGTGGTTATAACCTAAGTTAGAATTTAAAATGATACTTTCAAGTTAAAATGGCATATTTTGAGTAAATGTGATGATTTTGATATTTTGAATTGAATATGATATTTTGATATCAAATATGAATCGGTTTCAAAATGTAAAAGAACCAACCGGTGTGAAAAATGATGTTTGATTGTTAAAGAGACAATAGCCTCTTATTGGCATACTCTCTGACAATATTGAAACCACTTTAACAACTGTGTACGCAGTGGATGTTATCCAGAATATAGAGGTTGAATTGGAGGCGTTTGCTAGATTTGAAGAAAGAGAATGATGATGGATGACCTGACACTTTTGCCAATTGGAAATGACTAAAACGGGAGCCTATGTCTGGCCAAGGGGTTCACAACCTTTAAAGGCCATCACCCCTTCGTATTATTATATTGAATTTGGACTCGATTGGTTCACCTTGGTTTAATTTTTGGGATGGTGGACTCGACGGGCGGTCGTAGCTATGATGCGTTACCACCAGTCAGAAAGAGTAAACTGGTAGAATCCTGCATTGGGCATCGCCTCATGCTCTTTTTCTACTTTTATCCTTATATGCGACCACTACGATTTAGTTTTAGTGTTGTCTTATCACGGCGCCTCCCTGATTACCGATTTTACTGGTGGTGTCACAGGCTAACTTTAGGAAAACGCTTAAAAATGTATTAAAGGGGATTAATGTAATGCCTTAACGCTAAAAAATATCCAATTTACTGATTATACATTATATATATAGCGTATTCTACTATATATAGATATTTTGACCGATCCTTAGGAGATGGAAAATCTCGTAACATCTTTTAAGTTATTGCATGCATGTTATACAGTTGATAGGAGATGTAAAATCCTGTAAACATCTCTAAAGCTATTACACTCATATCTACTTGTTATTGATTTAAATTACATAAACTTTTAGTTTTGAGTCGATTTTTTTGTTTTTTCATTACGCTTAGGTTAGCCTAAGCTTTTCATGTTGGAGACATTATTCCTTGAAGATAAAATGGGGTTTGCTAGATCGCATTTACTATTATTATTCCACTGCATTATTTTGGTATGTTTGTTTATTGTACTCTGGTCATGTTGTAAAAAATTGTGTAATCAAATATATTGTAAAATAGCTTCATGAACTGTTTATTTGATTTTATATTTTGTCATTCCGCTGCGAGATTTTGAGTTTTGTTTTCCTTCTTTCTCTTATTTTTCTTATTAAACCCCATTGACAACCCTCCCTTTTGAATGGTTTGGGTTAGACATGTGTGGCTTATTGTCGACTTAAATTGTCCAAAAAGGTGGGTCGTCACAGTTGGTATCAGAGCTTTTGTTTAGGGATACCTTAGCTTGTTGGGGTTTAACTCATTAGAGATAGGGTTAGTAATATCTTAGAATGAGTTTGTGTGTGTGTATATATATATATATATATATATATATATATAAGAGCATATTTGTTAGTGCTATAAAAATGTTTTGTATTGTGATAATTCATTCTGTTGAGTATATATAAATTCTGGCCGGTACGTAAGATGCTATGACATAGATATGGGTTTTTAAACACTTGAACATGGTAAACCGACACAATATTGTTTTTAAAAATAGGTAAATGAAATAATTTTACCTAATATTATATTTTGTGTATGAAAGAATATATTTCATAAATGAATATAGTTATATGTGATGTGTTGTTTGTTAGGAATAAAATTCTATAAGTATTGTTGTAAAATAGGATTTACAAATAAGATGAATATGAATTGAAAATTTAACAATTTAAGTTTCGGTGTTTTGAAATTAGGTTTTCAAAGACTAGGAAAAAATAATATTAGTATTATTTGTAAGTATTTGCAAATAGATGTTTTCAAAGGGTACTTGAAAGATATGTTTTAAAAGAATTTTTAAAAGGAAATAAGTTCTGTACTTCCCTCTTCTATCGCTGGAAAATAATTTTGGTTATGAATGCGCAACATCATCCACGTTCATTTTCGAGTTTCAAAGTAGGAAGACCACAAAAGTAGCTTTGCTACCCATTTGTCTTGATAGACAAGATTTGATTTAAATTTCCTAAGTATGATTTGATATACAAAACATATGAGTATACATATATTATTTCAAAATGATTTGAAGTGAACCCGGTATTTGAGTTCTTAAATTCCTGTTAATTAATCATTTCTAGTTGTAGAAATAAAATGAAATTTTAATCGAAACTTATAAAATGAGAAACAAGAAATTATGAGCTATGTATTTAATGAAACCATAAAGAAATTGGAGATTTGTCCCTTGTAAATTAAAAGGTAATGAAATTTAGGAAGATGCAAACCATTGAACATTTTTGTTAACTAAAATGAATAAGATAAAATTTGTGTAGCAATCAATTACATTCTAAAAACATATATAAAACTTACCAAAAATGTTAAAAAAGTTGTAATGTTAAAAATGAATATGTAATAGAATACTATATAATTACAACCTTAGTAACAAAAATGCATCAAAATAAACATATTTTTATAAATGAAGAATTAAGATGCACAAGAAATGTTGTAAACTTAAGTTGATGTTTAAAATGCTTAAGAATTAAATTGAATAGTAAAAACTGAATACCATGTAAATAAATGATTATAAACTTAAGAAATTTTTAATGATTCATAAATAGATTTTACATTAAAAGAGATACTATGGTGAAAATAAATGTGAATTTAAAAGTAGAAACACTTAAGTATGAATTGATTCACTAGTGAATTTTAATATTAAATTGAAATCAAGTTATATATAATGATAAATGTGAATTAAAATGCAAGGAAACTTATATATTACCTAAAGAATTTATTCATTGACGATTTCGAGTATTGAATAAGAAATAATTGATGTAAGTAAGGAATGTAAATTAATTAAAGATGACCTTGTATGAATGAATGAAAATAAATAGAAAGTAAATAATGAGTAAAAAGAAACCAACAGAATAAACTTAAATAACATTTAAATTCTTTGTTGTTTGGCTTATGGGATGCTTTGGAAATGATACTTCAATTTGTTGAGGTTATAGGAATAATCTACTGAGTACCGGTCTGAGGTTGTTGAGCGTAAGTTACACTTGTTTAGTTTATTTATCACCCTTATGTGATTAAAAGTTTCTGAACATAGGCAAACCATTAGTTTATTTTGTTGCTATGGATTTATGATTGATTCCTTTGTTGCATATGATGGTTGTGCTGCTTTTGTCTGCATATGATTATTATATATTGCATGTTGCTTGTGTTATTAATTTGAAACAACTAATATATCACTCTTTTACATAGTTTTAACACTTTTGGATTATAAGTAAGGTACAGGTTTATGGAAGCAATAGCAGTTGCTTTTAGTTTCATAAATAAAGTTTGTTTGCCCGACAAATAGTACGTTTTCGGTTTATGGTTTTTGAATGATATTTTATTGTTTTTTGCATGTTTGGGATGTTTATTACTGAAATATGATATATATATATATATATATATGCATATATTGTAATTATTGATATTGTTATTTTTTCGGTCCTAACTGCGAAAGGAGACTCTACCGAAATCTTCGTAAATTTAGGACTTAGAATTTTTTTGTAGAAGTTGAGTTATTTTCAAATTTTTGTTAAACTTAAATATGTAAGTTTTATTATTTAGAAATTGACTATTTTAAATATAATATATCAGATCTCTTGATTCCTTCTTGTTCCTTTTCGAGGATAAAAGTTTTGAGTGGTGGAGATTGTAACGACCCGTATTTTTGATAATTAAACATATTAAATTTAATTGATTTTGGAATTTAATATTGTAAGAAATTGAAATTTTAAATTTATAAATGGGAAAAATTATTAGAATATTATTTTGATAATGTTGATTGAATGAAATTGACAACTGTTTAATGTGATTTCAATAAATGGTAACAATAATGGTTAATGAGGAATAAAATAAATGTTGTATTAAAAGAGAAATTACATTTAATTAATTGAAATTGGTTGTAATATAGAATATGAAATCAATCATTTAGTGCGTAAATTCATTAGCTTTTGTTTGTAAACAATAAAGTTAGAAATGTGTTGAATTACTAATGTATAACAAGTGTTTTATTTATCACCTTATTATTTAATCGGTTTGAAATAATTTGGTAATTAATGGAAATTTAATGTAATTAAATATTTCAGTTAATATTAGAAAAGACCTTAAATGTAGGGTGATGAGAATAATAAGATGGAAACTTATGTTAAATAAATTCATATGGTATTTGATGATTTAATAATAATGTAAATCAAAAAAATAGAATTTATTGAAATTTAAAATTTAATTTTGAAAGATTATTAAAATCCTGTTTAATCAAGGATGATGATATAAAACATTCAATTTGGAATTTAAAAGTGATTAAATCAGTTTAATAATAATTTGTTTTAATTAACGTGTAAAATTTGACTTTTAGGCATTGTCTCGGATTTGATGAAACCAGTTTCATCGAATCTGTAATAGTGAATTATTATAGGATTTCAAGTTTTGTATTGATCAGACTTATCGTTTGATCGTGCGAGCTCGGAACGCATATAAATCAATTAAAGGAATTTAAATGAATATAATTTGATTTTAAAAGCTAACTTCTATGTACAATAGAATTAGGATTTGAAATTAGTTCCATTGAGTTTAAAAATAATGAAATCCTATACTTTGATATATGGGATGACCTATTTTCGTTTTGGGAACGAAACGGGCTTTTTAGGTCTTTGTTATCGCTTCGACCCAATTTGTACCGACCCGTAATTTTCGATAATTAAAAATAGTTAATTTAATAAGATTTTATGATTAATGTTGAGAGAAATACAAATTTGTGAATTATATTAATGAAATAATAACTAGAATGCAAGGTAAAAATGTTAACTTAAGTTAATTATTAACAAGTTTAATGGAATTCCAATTAAATAAAGTGATTGAAAGGTTATACTTGGTTATAAATTAAATGTAAGAAAACAAATGTAAATATTGAATTAATTAATGAAATAATACAAAATTAAAGGTAACTGAATAATATCACTATTATGTAAGTAATTATAACATTTGTTCGTAGGTGATAAACTTATAAATGTAATTAAAGGCTAATGGTGACAATTGTTATATGGTAAATATTTATTTAGCCTGCTAAATTAAAATTGGAAATCAATTGCAATTAATTCACCTAATTAGTGTAGTTAATATAGGCTAAATTTATAATGGTAGAATGTTAATTCAATAAGATGCAACCAATGAAATTTTTATGTATAATATGACAATTGATTGAATAAAAAGAAATGAAATCGAGTTTGACCAAATTATTGGAATTTAAACTATAATAAGTGAATTTATTACAATTAAATGTAATTAGAGAATACGTTAATGAAATGTAAGATGAAAATGGTAAAAAATAATAATAAAATATATAACAATGTTAACTATTTATGTAGAGAAATAATTGATTGAATTAAAAGATTGAAACCCAATTTAAAAAAATTTATTTAAATTAAATTATATTAATTGGATTTAATTACAGTTGTAATTGGACACTAAAATTTGTGAAATATTTAACACTGAATTATATGTAAAAAAAATTAATTTATTATAAATGTCTATGAAATAAAAAAAATGATAAAAATGGTCGGTTATTAAATTTGAATTGAAAAAATGATTTAATTAATTTAATATTAATTTATTTAAATAACGCAAAAATAGCCATTTTGGCAACTGTCTCAGATTTCGATGAAACCAGTTTCATTGGATCCGTAACAGTGAATTATTGTAGGATTTCTATTTTCGTAGCGATCGGACTTGTCGTTTGATCGTATATGCTCGAAACGCCTAGAAATCGATTTAATTAAAATCAATTTAAATCAATTTGCAATAATACGATTTTAACATAACTTCTTCATACGATGGAATTAGGACTTTAAACCTATTCCATTGAATTTAAAATTATTGAAAATATCTATTTTGATATATGGGATGATCCATTTTCGTTTCGGGAATGAAACGGGCTTTTCGGGTCGTTCATCGTTTGGCGTTCAATCAAATATTGTCCGTTCTTTCTATTTTTAGCTCCGCTTATAAAAAGCTTATTATAAATCCAAAGTTATTTCTTATTTCTAATTTCAGTACGTACAACTCCATCTGTCTGCTTCCTATTCCTTCAAATGGCTGCAAACCCTTATTCAATTTCAAATTCAAAATCAAACCAAATCCAAAAAATCAACTTCTCCAAACCCTATCAAACTATATATTGATTCGAAGCTCTCGACAAGCGTAATCCACTAGTGCAATTCATTTTTTCATCGAATCATCATTTGTCCAGAAATTGAGGATGAACTTCGGCCGTTTGTTTTAGGGTTTTGACGATCCAACGGGGGATCGTCGCCCGATCGAAGATCGGGAAGCATCGTTGGGAAGAGGAAGTTATGCTCGTCACTGTGGTGTCGTTCATTTGTGCTAGAGGTTGATGGATTCGCCATTTTTTCCCATTAAAGGGGAACGACGATGGTGGGGATTGGCGAGGCTAAGCAGCGGCGCGCGTGGGCCAGGGGGCATCCAGCTAGTCGGAGTCGAGCGGCGAGGCCTGATTGAGTCGAAAATCATGAGGTGGCCGAAAATCTTGGTCAAAGGCAACTAAGTTGGTGGCTCAGGCTTTCCGACGAGAGAATGGTAGGGTTCGAATAGTTTGATGGCGTGGCCCTATGATAGAGAGGATGGTAATTATTTTTCTATTTATTTTATTTTAAATCGTTTAATCTTCTAACCTAAATAACTTTTTCATACGGACTCGGATTTGGACGCGGTTTGTTTTTCCGGGATCGTATTGAAATTGTGGACATTTTGACGCGTGTTTGGACGAATTTTGAGACTGTTTGAATTTGGGCCCCAATTTGGATTTTAATTCGATTTAAATCCAAAGGTGAGTGTTTTGACCCACTCACAACTTCTAAAAAAATTTATGTTAGTTGAACTAAATTTATGATGTAATTAGGAATTTATTTATGGCTGTTTGGTATACTTAAATTGCTATTCCTGTTAATTTGAATTTATTTTGAATTGAATTGTCATTTAATTTATTATTGGATTTAAATTGCCAGTTAATTTCCTATATATAATAATCTGTTAATTGCTGATATTTATTGGTTGAATTAGATGATGTTTGTGATGGATGTTTGGATTAATTATCAGATGATGGGATGCTATATTTCATTTAAGAAATACTATCACTCTCCAAGTTCCTTTATTTATTATAAGGAAAATCAATATGGGTTGAAATGATATATACCCAAATGATCTATAGATTAGGGAAAATCGTTACAGGTTGAAATGATAGACTCGAACGATTTTATGGATTTTATTTAATTTGGGATTACGGTTGGAAATGATATATAACTATAAAATTTTAAATTGCATATTGAAATAATAAACATTCGTATCACTTAACCCTAGGGTAGAGAATTATATACGGACAACGAATTGGTTAAATCAAATAATTTTAAATCCTTGTGTTTGCGCAAAAAATGGGCAAACACCTCAAAGTCGTACGATTTAGTTGATTATATGTTGTTCTTAGCGATTTGGGTGATTTATGTAAATATGTAAAAAGCAGGGACTAAACTGTAAAAGACACACAGATTTATAGTGGTTCGGCCAGAACGTGCCTACATCCACTTTATATGTTATTCTCCTCTTTTACTCCAGATTACAAGTAAAAAGCTTTGATTACTAGAGTATTAAGGTTGTTTGAAAGTTCCTTCCGTGCTTGAGCTCTCAAACTTGTCTGCCATTGTTGTACCCCTGCCCCTCTATTTATAGAGTGAGGCTGGGGGCAGGGATCCTGGATGTATATAGCTGCTGGCGGGCCTGGGCTGAAGCAATCTGGTCTGGCGATGTTGGTTCGGTATCCACTTGGTCCGGTAGTGGTTGGAGTGAGTTGGTTCGGCATGTCTTGGGTGAAGAGTTGGTTCGGCTCTGCAGGGAGAGGTGTTGGACCGGTAGAGGTTGGTCCGGTGATGGATGGACATGGAGCTGGTCCGGTGGTAGCATGGATGGGCCGGTGGAATTCTGGTTCGGTGGTAGGAGCATGTTTGGTTCGGCAGGCACATGGGGTAGGTTGGTTAGGCAGGATCTGGTCCGGTGAGAGCTAGTTCGGTGGTAGGAGGGAGCCGGACGAAATTCTACCCAACACACCGAATCAAATACCTTCTTTTGCCGATCCGGGTGATTTGCCGGATGAGTTTGTTGTTACCAAAGTACCGAATGGCTTACGTGCCGAATGTGGTTCCGCCGAATGGACTCACGCATGGCTTCACTGAATGATCTTTTATATTTGAACCTTGAGTGAAATCCCTGACTTACGTACGCTTGCTTGCTTCTTCTTGGTTCGGTCGTGGTGGAAATGCACACAACATTAATATTCCAGTTTTGACCAAAAATGGGATAACATTTTGCCCCCCAAAACATGCCTTGCGATAGGAAGGCGTGTTTTGTAATGCCATGAGCTGGATGTTCATATCCTGTTGATGTCCTTGCGGTAGGAAGGCGTGTTTTGTAATGCCGTGAGCTGGATGTTCATATCCTGTTGATGTCCTGTAAAGAGCTTTATATTTTATATGGCCCCAAATGACGACCGTTCGAGATCGAGCTATTTGGGATGAAGCGCGGCCGTTCATGGTCAAGCGCCTAACTTCAAATGACGACCGTTCGCGATCGAGTCATTTGAGGTGAAGTGCGACCGTTCACGGTCAAGCGTCTAAATCCATGCGACGATCGTTCGACATCGAGTCATTTGCGGTGGAATGTGATCGTTCACGGTCAAGCGCTTTACTTCAAATGACGACCGTTCGAGATCGAGCCATTCGAGGTAAAGTGCGACCGAGCCCGGTCAGAGGGCGGACCTCAAATGGCGACCGTTCGCGATCAAGCCACTTGGGGTGAAACGTGACTGTTCACGGCCGGTGCCGTTCGCGGCAAAAGATGAAATGGGGCCGTTCGCGGTCAAGCGCCTTACTTCGGATGACGATCGTTCGAGATCGAGCCATTCGTGGTAAGGTGCGACTGTTGGCGGTCAGGGGGTGGACCTCAAATGGCGACCTTTCGCGATCGAGCCATTTGTGGAGAGATGAGTTGTGCCGTTCAAGGCGAGTTTGTGACCGTTCGAAGCCGGGTGCCGTTCGAGGCGAATTGTGACCGTTCGAGGTCGGGTGCCGTTCGAGGCGAGTTGTGACCGTTCGAAGTCGGGTGCCGTTCGAGGCGAATTGTGACTGTTCGAAGTCGGGTGCCGTTCGAGGCGAATTGTGACCGTTCGAGGTCGGGTGCCATTCGAGGCGAGTTGTGACCGTTCGAGGTCGGCTGCCGTTCGAGGCGAATGAGTGTGCCCGGGGGAGACTTAAAAATATCAGTGCGGGAGTTATTGTTTGGGGGAGTTTCCGAATCAAAGACTTCGGCAGTTCACTGCCATGCAAGAGGTGCTCGTGGACCGTTCGCGATCCAACGGGCATACAAGTAAATTTGCAAATATCAAAGCAATAATCATACGAATTCCTCAACAGGAATGTTCAAGTCAAGATCAAAGCAAGAGCAAGACGAGGATGTCAAAGTGTAAACTCTTACTATGGTGCGGTCAGTAGTCATTCAGAGCATGCCTATGGATCGTGCGCGATCGCTTACATGTGTAAATGATCTAACCGTGTTAGTGAGAGGTTTGCGACTTGTTCATCTCTTTCGACCTGCCCCCCGAGTTCAGGAGGGAATTTTACCTGCCCCCTGGATGAGCGTTCATTTCTTACCAGGTTGCTCAGAGGCCCCTATCTCTCTCTCTGGGATTGGATCACCATGCTCCAAGTGTGGCATGTCCTCGAGTCTAGATCCATCTGGATTGATAGCCGTCTGCTGGTTGGGGGCTGCCCCCTGCTGAGCCATTTCGTCTGCTTGCTGGTTGAGCATTTCTGATCCAGCCACATGGATCTGAGTTCCGGCATTTCCTGCTCGCGTAATGTTGTCTGAGAAGAGCTTGCGTCACCTCCTCTTGTCTTTTCATCATGACTTCCATTTCCTCTCTGGTGATGTAGATGGATGCTCCTCCTGCTCCATTTCTAGAAGAAGTCTCTTGAATTTCCTCCTGATTGCTCGTTTATATCACTTGCTTCTTTACTAATGGTCTAGCCATTGCTCCTTTAAATCCAAGTTTCTAATTCCAGAATTCCTGATTGCTTCAGTTCTCAGTGAAAGCACCAAAAATGTTTGCGCAAAAAATGGGCAAACACCTCAAAGTCGTACGATTTAGTTGATTATATGTTGTTCTTAGCGATTTGGGTGATTTATGTAAATATGTAAAAAGCAGGGACTAAACTGTAAAAGACACACAGAGTTATAGTGGTTCGGCCAGAACGTGTCTACATCCACTTTATATGTTATTCTCCTCTTTTACTCCAGATTACAAGTACAAAGCTTTGATTACAAGAGTATTAAGGTTGTTTGAAAGTTCCTTCCGTGCTTGAGCTCTCAAACTTGTCTGCCATTGTTGTACCCCTGCCCCTCTATTTATAGAGTGAGGCTGGGGGCAGGGGTCCTGGATGTATATAGCTGCTGGCGGGCCTGGGCTGAAGCAATCTGGTCTGGCGATGTTGGTTCGGTATCCACTTGGTTCGGTAGTGGTTGGAGTGAGTTGGTTCGGCATGGCTTGGGTGAAGAGTTGGTTCGGCTCTGCAGGGAGAGGTGTTGGACCGGTAGAGGTTGGTCCGGTGATGGATGAAGATGGAGCTGGTCCGGTGGTAGCATGGATGGGCCGGTGGAATTCTGGTTCGGTGGTAGGAGCATGTTTGGTTCGGCAGGCACATAGGGTAGGTTGGTTCGGCAGGATCTGGTTCGGTGAGAGCTAGTTCGGTGGTAGGAGGGAGCCGGACGAAATTCTACCCAACACACCGAATCAAATACCTTCTTTTGCCGATCCAGGTGATTTGCCGGATGAGTTTGTTGTTACCAAAGTACCGAATGGCTTACGTGCCGAATGTGGTTTCGCCGAATGGACTCACGCATGGCTTCACCGAATGGTCGTTTATATTTGAACCTTGAGTGAAATCCCTGACTTACGTACGCTTGCTTGCTTCTTCTTGGTTCGGTCGTGGTGGAAATGCACACAACATTGATATTCCAGTTTTGACCAAAAATGGGATAACACCTTGATCTACGAATTTAGCTAAATGATATTTTGAAATAAAATTTGATTTATATAAACTGGATTATTATAGAATTTCGAGTTTTATGTTAAGATCGGAATTGTTTAAAAGAATCGTTAACGGAATTAAATTGAAAATTTAAAGTTGAATTTGAAATATAAGTGAAATTTATCAGAATTGAGTTATTTGAATTGGTTAAAATATAACTTTGAAATGTATTGAACTTGGAATAATTTAATTTGAAATTTGAAACATGGATTGAAATCGATATAGAATTTGATAGATTATTTAAAATTTGAATTGAAAGATTTAAAATTGGGTTTTGTTGATTTGGAAATTGAAATAGTTCTAATATGTTGAAATAAAATAAATAGTTAAATTTATATAAATTCCAAATTCATATTTGATACAAATTGTATTAAGAATATATTATTTTAAAAGTTAGCAATTATTAAGATTTAATTTTTTTTAACTATTTTAACCTATATTAACTACATAAATTATTTAACCTATTTTAAACCAATTAAATTTATTTTAAACAAATTTAACCACTTAATTTAAGTCTAATTAATATATTTTAAAGTTATTTAATCTATTTTAATTATATTTAATCTATTTTAAATCTATACAACTATCTTAAATCAAGTTAAAACTATTTTTAATCTAATCTAAATTATTTTAGAGTATTTTATCTATTTATAACTATTTAAACTATTTATAACTATCTAAACTATCTTAATTAGGTGTGTTTATATTTTAAATCCTCGATTTTAAAGTGAATATGGTTAAATGACATTATAACCTAAGTTGGGATTTATATAACTATTTTTTAGTAAATATGATGATACTGAAATGAGGATTTAACCTGTTTTGAAGTATAATTTCAAAAGTAAATAAAATTTCAAACGTGATATGGTTTGAATTGAATATGATATTTTGATATCAATTATGAAATGGTTTTGAAAATAAAAAAGAACCATCCGATGTGTAATTAAGCGACTGGTTGTTAAAGAGACGGGATCGGCTATTTTCATACTCTCTGCCAGTACGAAAACCACTTTAACAACTGTGTACGTGGTGGAGATTCCAGAAATGAAGTAGGATGGTTTGGCGAATGATTTCTGCATGAGGGATGACGTGACCCTGACTCCTATAATGACCCGAAAATTTTAACTATTTTAATAATGCATTTAACTGAATTTTTTGAAATTTTAATTTGAAAATAAAAATTTAATATTTGTAATCCGTCTAATTAAACATAACAAATGGTAAATTTTCATCAGATAATATGGAAGTTCATTTTCTTGTATAATTTTATTTAAATTTAAATCAGTTAATAATTAATGATAATAAATTGTTTTCCAAACTGTAATATATTTATATAATAAATTTGTAAATCATCTTCTGAGTGTGATGTCATATTTCCTTTCGTCAAATTTGGACTGTTATTGCTTCGTTTATCGTATTTTCGGCATTTTGGCAACATTTTCGGTATCGATTATCGACTTTTGATAAGATGATCGTACCATCAATATTTGTATATCGTTTTGATTGTCTCGTCGTGCTGATCTCTACTGTGCAGTCAATTGTATATTTGGTGTCCAGTACGCCACGTCTCAGTAAAACGATTACCGTATCGGTAACCGTTTTTAAACTTTTTGACTTCCGTGGCCTTTCATTTGTTCACCGGCTGAAATTTAATAGCCACATGTCATCAGTGTTCCCAGCTATTCAACTTATGACTTTTGAGATTCCTCTTTGTTCCATATAATTTCTGGTTGTCCATTTCTCTTCGTTTGTTTTTAAAATAGTTCAATCTCTCCGGCATAAACGAATAAGATACATGCTTCATTTATTTATATAGTGGCTTGATAACTTCTCAGCCTTCTTCCATTTTTCATTTCCGCCCCCACCAATGCTCGCGCACCCTCCCTCCTCGCTGGCTACGGCAACTCCATCTACCTGCTGAGCTTCCACCCCCACAACCGAGACCGCACTCCTTAACCCTTTCATTGAACCACGTGTCAGCCTCCATTCGCCCGATCCTCACCCACCAAGCCTCCAAACCCAGCACGCAAGCACCAGATCACCCTCCCAGCCACATGCTTCCACCTCCACTCGACATCTCCGCCTACTATCCATCAGCGACCGCCTCCACCTAACACCCGAAGGGCACCCTCCTTCTTCTAGTGCCAGCAACCGAGCCATTCCTTTTTCCCTTGAACTTCACCCGCTTCTCCTTCATCTCTTCCCCTTTGGCCTCTATTCCTCCTCTTCTTATGTTCGGACGAGCAGCCTTCCCCTCTGTAGTAAATGTAGGTAAAATTTATATATACTTATATAATAGTTCTTTATGCATGTTTATATACTAGTTAGTAACATTAGTTTATATATATCAGGCTATTATGTTGTTTATTTCTGTATTGGTAAATATAATGTATATGTGTAAAAGATTTTTATGTTACAGTGAAATTTTTTATATGTTATATTATATAAGATGTACATATATATATATATAAGTTACTATATATATGTAAGTTATATTTTTACATAAGTCTATTATATATATAAATTACTTGACAGTATATGCATATATATGTTTATTTAATGATTTTATATAAGTATTTTGCATTTGAATAAGTATATATATATATATATATATATAAGTTTTATATATATGTTGGTTAATATATAATCTGCTGAGTTTTGGTGTACAAGTACATATTAGACTATTTTACATATGAGCTATATTATGTTATATATGGTTACTATATATATGTGTGTGGTACAGTATTTGTTAAAGATATATCTGTATATATGAGTTCTTATATGGTTGTTTAAATATCGCCTGCTTATTGCCTGTGAATTAAGTTTTAATGTTAGTTTATATATCAATTTAAATCGCCTGTGAAGTAAGTTTTCATGTTAGTTTATATATTAGTTTATATATATAGAGAGATGTTTATATATATCTTTCGTATATTATTGGTTTGCTGTGAAGAATTTAGGTATAGGCATGGATTTTTAAATTATAAGTCTGCAATGATTTTAAAAGATCCGATGTATATATATTTATAAAAGTTATATATAAAATATGTGTTATAAGTTCTAGGTATGTGTTTTCTTTTATAAGCTTAAAGTATTAATTTCATGTATGGGTTTTAAGAATATAACCTAATATATATTATTATTTGATTCTAAATTACATATAGTTTAGGAGATAATGATTTTAAATAAATTATACATAACGATTTTACATTTATAAGTGATTTAAATTAAGTATTGATTTGATAAAAAAAATATGTTTTAAATTGATTTCAGAAAATATATATATAACATAAATCTTGCTGCATCGACCTCTAATATATCTCGACTCACCTTCTCAATATCGAAATTGTCGCAGCAAACTCCTAACTTATTGCCGTTCCACTTACTAATCTATTTGCTTGTCTATGTCTATTGCTTCCATTCTCATTCATCTCTCTGGCCTCGAAAGGTGAGCAATCACTCACTATTAACGTTCTTATATTTATTAAATTTGATTTCAATTGAAATGACAATTGAAATATGCTGCTGTTTTTTATTTACATTTTTATATATGCTATTATGCATATTGGTTTACCTATGACATCTGACACCATTATCTGTTATTTATATTGATGATATATGCATGTTATAGATATGTTATATTATTATCATCACTGTCCTCACTCTGCAACTTCCCTGTTAGTACAGAATTCCCTATGGGTTGAAATGATACATACCCAAGCGATCTTGTAGAATAGAAGAAAATCGTTACGGGTTGAAATGATAAACCCAAACGATTTTCGTTGACATTAAATTTGGGATTACGGGTTGAAAAGATATATACCCATAGATATTTAAATTATGGATTGAAATGATAAATATCTGTATCACTTGACCATAGGTATAAAATTATATGCAGACACCGTTGGCTTATATATATATATATATATATATATATATATATATATATATATATATAAATTGATTTCTAAAGTTTTGAAAAGAAATATATGGCTTTAACAAACATTAATTTTAAGATATTATATATAAATGTATTTTTATAAAGGTTTAAGTTTTAGATTTTTAAAATTACATGTTTTGAAAATTTTATAATTATAAGTTAGATTTGAAATTATAAATTTTTAAGAATTTACTTATAAATTTTACTATTTTTAAAATATATAAATATATTAAATATAAAATAAATTTAATCATATGTTTAAGTATTTATTTAAAATCTTATTTTCAAATATAGAGTTTATAATGATTTTTAATAAATTAAGGTTAGAAAGAGAAATAGAAATTCGTTTGAAAATTTGTATTTATTTAAGAATTATACTCAAATAAGTTTGATTTGAAATTTATTAAATTTGAGAATTTAAGGATATGATTCTATAACTTGATTTTGATTTAAGATGATTTAATGAATATTTTCAAATTTAAATAAATTTGAATGGGATAATTAGTTTTTATTTAAATTTGTATTCTAAAACTTTATTTAAATGATATTGGATTAACTAAGTGAATATTTCAATATCAAAATAATGGTAAAGTTGAATTTGAAATATAAATGAATTTATCAAATTGAGTTACTACAAAGGTTTAAATATTTTAAGCTTTGAAATCTATTGAAGTTGAAATGGTTATTTTGTAGTTCAAATCTATATTCGAAATCTGTAACGAAGCGGATTTTGCCCGTTCGAAAATCGACATCCATACTTTACATCGTACTCGAATGCCGCAAATTCGACCGTTCAAATCCGAGTCGCCGGAGCTTATAACACAATTAAGTAAACAACACAGCGGAAGAAATAATGAATATCAATATACAACATCTGATACAACATCCTGATACAACAGATGATACAATAGATATTGATATACATCAGAGATATGATACAATATAATAACAGCGGAAAAGAAAAATAGATAACACTAGCAGCGAAACAATAACTCTAAGATAGTCTTCAAGGAAGAACTCCAAAACTGCAACTCCATCTCCAAGAACCAATCCAGAAATAGCTCGAACTCCCAATAACGGTGCACTAAGAGTAGCAAGACTGATGTGCAACCAAAGACTGGAACTAGCTCCAGCAAATCTACCCAACCTAACTATCTGAAAAACCCTAACTCTAGACTGCTCGTATGGAAAATAGTGAGCATCCAGAGTTTAGGAAAGGAACAATAAACTCCGGATCAGTCATGGGACTGGTGTGAGCAACAAAAACAGTTTATCTTTTAAATAAAATAAGATTTATAAAAGGAAATCCGATATGTTTTTTTTTTAGAAAATGAAACTACCATAAGACCTCCCGCCACACACACAATGCAAACGCAGAATTGAAGGAGATTTCTTCTTATGATAGTCAAACATGCTTAATACGCAGAAAATTTCTTGGATATTATTATTACAAGTGCACAGCACAGAAAAGCATTTCGAAAGTAGAATATAAATCTTAGCCAGCATAGACATTTCGAACTATGCCTACTATAGCTACCATCCAAACAGTGGTGACCACCATAAGTGAATGGAAGGTTCTACAACTAAAACCGTATAGGGTTTCGTATTGGATGAATGGATTTCCAACAAATGGTCAGGCTAAGGAACTTCCTACTGCCACATGGGATCGCCTCTGGCGGGACGTCCCGAGAACCTAACCGGATCTCTGCCAACACAAGGCCGGGTTACCTCTATAACTAGGTAACTACTACTCGAGCATGCCACTCCCCGGTCCTTTGGGACCTTTATCCGAGGCGCCTCTAAGCAACAACCATACAGTAAATGAGATTGGAGCTACCACATACGTAAATATCTGGGCTCCATACCATGATACCACCCTTTACCAGAAGGGAATGACACACCCTAAAGGGCGCGACCCTCATAACCTTGCCGCATCTTTCCTGTTTTGACCATTTCCGGGGTGTGAGGTCCTGATGCAGTTTCGTCCACAAAGCTACGCTTTATACAAAAGCCATGCTCTGATCATAAATGATCAACAAATGATCATCAACACACAGTAGCACTCATCATGCCACACTACCAAATTGAGAGTATATCGCTGATAACCTTCAACTACATAACCTCTGAGCTCGTACGTCTCAGAGAAGGGTGTTAAGCTAAGAGAATAAATTCTCCGCCACCATCAGAAATGTATTTGAAAGAAATCTGCTTTATATCTCAAAGTGTAGTGTCAGACATACAACCATACAAGTCTGTTCCGGGTTCGAACAGAACCGAAGGCACTTCCGAAGAAGCCCTTGCAATCCGGGTATTCACAATCCCGATCGAATTTCCCATCACAAAGGAAATCTCTATACCGGGGATCAACCAGTGCAGTGACAATCGATAGGTTATCCTATCGTTCTTACAAAAGCCCGGTCTTCACCACCGGTCTTCAAATGCTATCCATATACGTCGTATCACATATTCGGAATGGGTTATACGACACAAAGGTCCTCTCCCGGCTAAACCGAATAGTGAGCGCAACATTTAAAACATATGGATATGAGATTTCAATTAAGTCACAACTTAATAATTCAAAACTTTCCTTTAAATGGTTAAACAAATTACCATTTCAAATCTTTTAACCAAAAAGATTTATTTCACTAAGTTCACCCATTTTCACAAAGATCCATTTACGGATTTCAAATCAATTTCCATTTCAATTGGATTAACTCGTTAAATCTTTAAATTTAAGATTTAACTTATAGCTTTCAAACCGTTTCCAAAACTTGGAAAATCATTTTCTTTTTTTTACTTGAAATCCCTTTTTTCATAATTTGGAAGTTCATTACTTACGTGAAAGCCTTTATTATTTGAAAACAAATATTTTCAGTTCAAAAGAATCCAATTTTATTTACATGAGTTAAACTTTTGAATTTAATTTCAAGTTTCCAAATCAATACCTTTAAAATAGTTTAACCCATATAAACTGGTATAACATCTTTAGTCCCTAGTTTCCATATCATAGAATTCAATTTCAAATATTGAATTCACATTTCAAATATTTAAATTTCAAAACTTAATCAACTTATTCAAAATAAATTTCATCTTTGAAATTTCATTCCAAAAGCTTTTCACTTTAAATCCAATCCATTTCTAAAACATTTGAATTAAAATATTCAAACTTAAAACTATTCACAAATTTGTGACTTAATCGATTTCCTCGTGAAATCCATATTGGTGTGTGTATTAGTGTGGTCCAGAGGTTTTACACAATAGTGCAACATCATTTCAACCATCATAGATCAGAACACAGAAATATAGTTGATAAGCGATATAAACTATAACGCTTATCTTTCATACACAGATTCGCAGATATATATATCACAGATACTAACTATATCACAGACCATAAATCACAGCACAAATCAGGATAATCATAGAGCATCATATGCCAGGGGTATCAAACAATTCAATCATTCAATAAAATCCAAACATCCATAAGTAGGATCAATTTAATTATCTGATTAATTTAAATCAGATAAATTTCTATGAATAAATTTGCTAGTCATGGTAAATAATAATCAATTATTTACAAAACATTTAATAAATTATCCTTTAATTAATCATTAATTAACCCGTAATTAATAATTAATCCTTAATTTTTACAATAACAAATTAATTACTCCTTAATTAATAATTATTTCTTAATCACTTTCATTAAGTAATTACATTCAAACAAGTTATAATTGATTATCTAAATTAATTAATCCAATAAATTATTAAAATTAATCACCTTAATCAATACGTAATAATCCTTAGTTAATTTTCTTTATTAACTAATAACATGTCTTTAATTACCTTCTTAAGAAATTTTCTTAGATTAAATCATTATTAATTATTTCTAATTAATCTAATTTATTAATTTATAAATTAAATAAATCATTCTTTAATTACCTTATAATTAAATCATTTTATTACCTTAATTATCTTTAAGATAATTAATTTTTTTATTAATGATTTCATAAATCATTTAAGTGTATTTTAAACGTTATACTTTAAATTTAGGTCTAAATTGCATTTGGGATTTAAAATTCAAAAATGATTATTCTTTAAAAACATAAGTTCCATTTTAAAGTTCACTTAGTAATTCTTAAAAATGAATGTAATAACATTTATTACTTATATAAGAAAAGTTTTTTTTTTAAGCCAATCTACTTAGTTTTATCATTTAAATCTATTAAAATTTAAACATTTGGAATCATTTCTATACTAGACATTGATTAATTAAAATTTAATACTAAATCATTTCAAACATTTGTCAGTTAATTAATTGAATACCAAAACGATTTATATTAAAAAAAAACATTTAACTTTAGAATATCTAAAAGTTGAACTTGTTCGAGATCTTGTTTAATAACCTTTACTTTGAAAAAAACTAGTTTACAAGCTTTGACAACTTATTTATTTAATTATACTAAAAATAATCTTGCTTAACAAATTTCATTTGAAATTTATTAAGTCACAAATCCCAGGAAACAAACACTTTTGTCTACTGGTACAAACTACAGCCTGAGCCAATAGTCCACTTTTTTTTTTCTTTCTTAAAATTCACTCAGGTTCTTCCCCCTCCCTTCAAACCATCACCCTGACGCATTGTGCATGCTGTGCACGTCCACAAATGCCGCCACCCTCCGTTCATCCCCGCGACCATCTGCGACAAGCACTCGCAACCCCACGACCCCAAACCACGACCCAGTTCGACGCTTCCAGGCGCGAATCAAAATTTGAACCCATCGACCCAAAATTGAAAACCTGGAACAACTCGAGCACATCACCACGAACCTGTCAACACGTCGCGTCCCCTCCTCCGACCACCGGAGCACCAGCACCACCGACCACCACTTCGTCATCGACCCCTCTTCAAATCCCCACAAGCACGTCAAACTCGATCGCCAATTGAAAACAACCGAGACCAAAATCTGAACCATAGTAAAACTAGGGTTACAAACAAAATTTCGTCGCCAACGCCACCACGCCCAACTGCACCGCCTTCCACCATTTTTCTCACCATCTCCGATCGCCCCTCCATCAACATGAAGAACCCCGAGCGTCCCGAACCACTTGATCACCCGAGAATGGACAAAGTCCCATTTTTGTTCAACTCAAATTTTCTCATTCAATACTTAACAAGAAATTATGATGTTAACTTTAAAATTCATGATTTAGTATAAGGTTTTAGTTTATATACCTGAACTAAGAAATCTTAAAGCTTGAGTTTTTACAAAACTCAAGTTCTATACTGTTCTTTAAAGTTTCAGAGCAAACTCTTTTCTTTTCCAGTTAGATACCATTTTTAAAATTTTCTTTATAATCAAGCAAACACATCTTATTAAGATACCAAGTCCTAACGACCAATAGATTTAGTAGAAATTATTATTATTTTTTAATAAAGCATGAGCTTAATCTTACTTACAGAGGTGTAGTATAGGTTATCACTATGCAGGCATCAAATCTCACCCAATTTCACAGAAAGATATACACATGAATATTCACACAGATATATTTTTCAGATGTTAACATGCAACTAGTTTAAAAACTTAGGTTATTAAAGGTGTTACTCACCTTGTAAAAGCAGAGGCAGAGCAGAAAACAAAGAACAGAGGGGCTTTGAACAAAATTCTGGAAATGCTTTTGATCTTTAATGATTTGTTTTTTTTAGCTTGTTCGATCTGCTACTTGCTTTGCTTCATGAATTTGAAGTTAAATCTAGAGCTTGCTTTCAGACTTGATTTTTTTTTTTTTTTTCTGATACTGTTTTCTTTGAAACTTTTTCTTTTCACTTTCTCTTTGATCAGTTTCCATTTTCTAATTTCTGGTTTTGCTTAATTATCAACGACCAGAAACTAGCCTAGATGTGTGTATATATAAAGAAGAGTTAAATGCCAATGTATATAAGATAAGTATAGAAGCATTAAATGTTAATGTACTTAATGTCTACCTTTCTTTGCAAGCTACATACTTCGGCTGATATGATATTGAGAAGAAGTTGTGGGGTGCTTTGTTTATGTATAATTATCTTCTTGCATTAATTACTCAGCTGATATGATTTGTACTTTGTCTCAACTTTGTCTTATTTTGCTTGTACATACTTATGTATACTTCATGTTTGCTTCTTTTGCAAGCCTTTGTACTTAGTTATAATTTATTGTCTCTATATAGCTATTTACTTGCCTGATTCATACTTTATGTTTTGCTTTGTTTTTGTTTTATAACTAATACATATCTTTGCCTATATTTTGTTTGTTTATTGAAGTGATGCTGCATTTATTAAACTTGGTGGCTGCATACTGGTTTCATCTTTGTACTGACTTGGTTGCTTTGTTCCATTCTTTTGCAGTAATTTTTTTTTATTGTTTAGATATATCACTTTTCTTTGACTTGCCTGCATATCTCCCTACAGGCTACATACCTATTTCCTTTATCTTATTTGTGTTCATACTTATCTTCTTTATGCTTGTTGTCTTGTTTACTTTTGAATAGAAATGAAGTTCCCTTTTAATTTGCTGTTTGGTTTCATAGTTTACTTTTGTAAAATAAAAGTGTTTTGTTTTAGTTATTACTTTCTTCTGTCTACTTATTTATTTACAGCAACTTACTTTATTTTATTGTTTCTTTCTTGTGTTTCTTGTTTTATTTTTTTTATTTTTTTTACATACTTATAGTTTTATTTATTTTGGCTTATGCTTTGAAAAAAAAAATTTAATTCTATATTTATTATGTTGTTAGAATTTTAGCTAATGTATTGGCTTTACATTTTTATTTATCTTATATATATCTTTCCTAATTTAAATATTCATTTTTTTACTTTAATACTAATTGTCTTTACATTATTTATTAAATCCCAATTCAAATTCAATTGTCAATCCATTTTATATACATGTTTATTTTCAAATATCCAATTTAATTCTCTATTAATTCAAAATTTATAATAAAATTTATATTAATTACCGATTTCTTCACAATTTTTATTCAGAAATGACATTAATTATCAGTTCATACTCAATTTAAATCCGGGATCGTTACAGACTTCCCCCCTTAAAAGGAATTTCGTCCTCGAAATTCGCAGGCACGAAAATAACAAAGATAGATACACCAGGATTGAGAAATAATTTTCCAAATCAAACTGGATATCTATTCTGCATTTGGCTTACCAAATCAGAATATCGACAATATGGGAACAAACTCATACAATACTACACAGGATACTCGGGTCATTAAATTTACGAAATATGCAAAGCACTGGTTAGTTCGAAGGGATAACTAACCATTCGTAAAATATATTGAGACCCAAACAATAGATAAATAGATTTTTTATTTTCCACGACTTCCAAATATTAGATATGGATTAGTCGTAATACCTTAAAATATATGCCAATTTGTCCTTCTTCGGACTTCAGTTTACACAAGAAATTATAATAGAATTTCAAAATTTGATTTTAAACGAAATCGTTTTATCGATACAATTCAAATTTAGCTTCATATTTTATTAACCAAGTTAACTCAATTTAAAACTTTTAATTTATTTAAAATTTCAGTTTCACATTTCTAATTCATATTCATTAAAGTTTAAGTAAAAACTGATAAGAAACTGATGAAGTACGAAGTAGGGATTTTCTACAACGATTCGTAGGGCCATCATCACACCAAAACATCTTCTTGCAGCTGTTGCGAAGCAATCGAAAGAATTTGAAAACGAATCAAAGGAAATTGATAGAGAAAGATTATTTCCATTGTTGCAGGGTATTGACCATTTATAGTCGTATTCCCCTGTCCCCTATCTCGTCCTCTTCTCGCGCTCATACTTACTATCGGTGGATAGTAAGAGAATTTACTGAGGCATTCAGACGGATATCTTAGAGATTACTCATTCTAGGGTTTACTTCACCCTATCTCTAATGAGCTACTTAATGTGTTATACTCCTGAGCTAAAGTTCAACCTTAGCTCTGATACCAAATGTAACGAAGCGGATTTTGCCCGTTCGAAAATCGACATCCATACTTTACATCGTACTCGAATGCCGCAGATTCGACCGTTCAAATCCGAATCGCCGGAGCTTATAACACAATTAAGTAAACAACACAGCGGAAGAAATAATGAATATCAATATACAACATCTGATACAACATCCTGATACAACAGATGATACAATAGATATTGATATACATCAGAGATATGATACAATATAATAACAGCGGAAAAGAAAAATAGATAACACTAGCAGCGGAACAATAACTCTAAGATAGTCTTCAAGGAAGAACTCCAAAACTGCAACTCCATCTCCAAGAACCAATCCAGAAATAGCTCGAACTCCCAATAACGGTGCACTAAGAGTAGCAAGACTGATGTGCAACCAAAGACTGGAACTAGCTCCAGCAAATCTACCCAACCTAACTATCTGAAAAACCCCAACTCTAGACTGCTCGTGTGGAAAATAGTGAGCATCCAGAGTTTAGGAAAGGAACAATAAACTCCGGATTAGTCATGGGACTGGTGTGAGCAACAAAAACAGTTTATCCTTTAAATAAAATAAGATTTATAGAAGGAAATCCGATATGTTTTTTTTTAGAAAATGAAACTACCATAAGACCTCCCGCCATACATACAATGCAAACGCAGAATTGGAGGAGATTTCTTCTTATGATAGTCAAACATGCTTAATACGCAGAAAATTTCTTGGATATTATTATTATAAGTGCACAGTGCAGAAAAGCATTTCGAAAGTAGAATATAAATCTTAGCCAGCATAGACATTTCGAACTATGCCTACTATAGCTACCATCCAAACAGTGGTGACCACCATAAGTGAATGGAAGGTTCTACAACTAAAACCATACAGGGTTTCGTATTGGATGAATGGATTTCCAACAAATGGTCAGGCTAAGGAACTTCCTACTGCCACATGGGATCGCCTCTGGCGGGACGTCCCGAGAACCTAACCGGATCTCTGCCAACACAAGGCCGGGTTACCTCTGTAACTAGGTAACTACTACTCGAGCATGCCATTCCCCGGTCCTTTGGGACCTTTATCCGAGGCGCCTCTAAGCAACAACCACATAGTAAATGAGATTGGAGCTACCACATAGGTAAATATCTGGGCTCCATACCATGATACCACCCTTTACCAGAAGGGAATGACACACCCTAAAGGGCGCGACCCTCATAACCTTGCCGCATCTTTCCTGTTTTGACCATTTCCTGGGTGTAAGGTCCTGATGCAGTCTCGTCCACAAAGCTACGCTTTATACAAAAGCCATGCTCTGATCATAAATGATCAACAAATGATCATCAACACACAGTAGCACTCAACATGCCACACTACCAAATTGAGAGTATATCGCTGATAACCTTCAACTACATAACCTCTGAGCTCGTACGTCTCAGAGAAGGGTGTTAAGCTAAGAGAATAAATTCTCCGTCACCTTCAGAAATGTATTTGAAAGAAATCTGCTTTATATCTCAAAGTGTAGTGTCAGACATACAACCATACAAGTCTGTTCCGGGTTCGAACAGAACCGAAGGCACTTCCGAAGAAGCCCTTGCAATCCGGGTATTCACAATCCCGATCGAATTTCCCATCACAAAGGAAATCTCTATACCGGGGATCAGCCAGTGCAGAGACAATCGATAGGTTATCCTATCGTTCTTACAAATGCCCGGTCTTCAAATGCTATCCATATACGTCGTATCACATATTCGGAATGGGTTATACGACACAAAGGTCCTCTCCCGGCTAAACCGAATAGTGAGCGCAACATTTAAAACATATGGATATGGGATTTCAATTAAGTCACAACTTAATAATTCAAAACTTTCCTTTAAATGGTTAAGCAAATTACCATTTCAAATCTTTTAACCAAAAAGATTTATTTCACTAAGTTCACCCATTTTCACAAAGATCCATTTACGGATTTCAAGTCAATTTCCATTTCAATTGGATTAACTCGTTAAATCTTTAAATTTAAGATTTAACTTATAGCTTTCAAACCGTTTCCAAAACTTGGAAAATCATTTTCTTTTTTTTACTTGAAATCCCTTTTTTCACAATTTGGAAGTTCATTACTTACGTGAAAGCCTTTATTATTTGAAAACAAATATTTTCAGTTCAAAAGAATCCAATTTTATTTACATGAGTTAAACTTTTGAATTTAATTTCAAGTTTCCAAATCAATACCTTTAAAATAGTTTAACCCATATAAACTGGTATAACATCTTTAGTCCCTAGTTTCCAGATCATAGAATTCAATTTCAAACATTGAATTCACATTTCAAATATTTAAATTTCAAAACTTAATCAACTTATTCAAAATAAATTTCATCTTTGAAATTTCATTCCAAAAGCTTTTCACTTTAAATCCAATCCATTTCTAAAACATTTGAATTAAAATATTCAAACTTAAAACTATTCACAAATTTGTGACTTAATCGATTTCCTCGTGAAATCCATATTGGTGTGTGTATAAGTGTGGTCCAGAGGTTTTACACAATAGTGCAACATCATTTCAACCATCATAGATCAGAACACAGAAATATAGTTGATAAGCGATATAAACTATAACGCTTATCTTTCATACACAGATTCGCAGATATATATATCACAGATACTAACTATATCACAGATCATAAATCACAACACAAATCAGGATAATCATAGAGCATCATATGCCAGGGGTATCAAACAATTCAATCATTCAATAAAATCCAAACATCCATAAGTAGGATCAATTTAATTATCTGATTAATTTAAATCAGATAAATTTCTATGAATAAATTTGCTAGTCATGGTAAATAATAATCAATTATTTACAAAACATTTAATAAATTATCCTTTAATTAATCATTAATTAACCCGTAATTAATAATTAATCCTTAATTTTTACAATAACAAATTAATTACTCCTTAATTAATAATTATTTCTTAATCACTTTCATTAAGTAATTACATTCAAACAAGTTATAATTGATTATCTAAATTAATTAATCCAATAAATTATTAAAATTAATCACCTTAATCAATACGTAATAATCCTTAGTTAATTTTCTTTATTAACTAATAACATTTCTTTAATTACCTTCTTAAGAAATTTTCTTAGATTAAATCATTATTAATTATTTCTAATTAATCTAATTTATTAATTTATAAATTAAATAAATCATTCTTTAATTACCTTATTAATTAAATCATTTTATTACCTTAATTATCTCTAAGATAATTAATTTTTTTATTAATGATTTCATAAATCATTTAAGTGTATTTTAAACATTATACTTTAAATTTAGGTCTAAATTGCATTTGGGATTTAAAATTCAAAAATGATTATTCTTTAAAAACATAAGTTCCATTTTAAATTCACTTAGTAATTCTTAAAAATGAATGTAAATAACATTTATTACTTATATAAGAAAAGTTTTTTTTTTAAGCCAATCTACTTAGTTTTATCATTTAAATCTATTAAAATTTAAACATTTGGAATCATTTCTATACTAGACATTGATTAATTAAAATTTAATACTAAATCATTTCAAACATTTGTTAGTTAATTAATTGAATACCAAAACGATTTATATTAAAAAAAAAAACATTTAACTTTAGAATATCTAAAAGTTGAACTCGTTCGAGATCTTGTTTAATAACCTTTACTTTGAAAAAAACTAGTTTACAAGCTTTGACAACTTATTTATTTAATTATACTAAAAAAAATCTTGCTTAACAAATTTCATTTGAAATTTATTAAGTCACAAATCCCAGGAAACAAACACTTTTGTCTACTGGTACAAACTACAGCCTGAGCCAATAGTCCACTTTTTTTTTTCTTTCTTAAAATTCACTCAGGTTCTTCCCCCTCCCTCCAAACCATCACCCTGACGCATTGTGCATGCTGTGCACGTCCACAAATGCCGCCACCCTCCGTTCATCCCCGCGACCATCTGCGACAAGCACTCGCAATCCCACGACCCCAAACCACGACCCGGTTCGACGCTTCCAGGCGCGAATCAAAATTTGAACCCATCGACCCAAAATTGAAAACCTGGAACAACTCGAGCACATCACCACGAACCTGTCAACACGTCGCGTCCCCTCCTCCGACCACCGGAGCACCAGCACCACCGGCCACCACTTCATCATCGACCCCTCTTCAAATCCCCACAAGCACGTCAAACTCGATCGCCAATTGAAAACAACCGAGACCAAAATCTGAACCATAGTAAAACTAGGGTTACAAACAAAATTTCGTCGCCAACGCCACCACGCCCAACTGCACCGCCTTCCACCATTTTTCTCACCATCTCCGATCGCCCCTCCATCAACACGAAGAACCCCGAGCGTCCCGAACCACTTGATCACCCGAGAATGGACAAAGTCCCATTTTTGTTCAACTCAAATTTTCTCATTCAATACTTAACAAGAAATTGTGATGTTAACTTTAAAATTCATGATTTAGTATAAGGTTTTAGTTTATATACCTGAACTAAGAAATCTTAAAGCTTGAGTTTTTACAAAACTCAAGTTCTATACTGTTCTTTAAAGTTTCAGAGCAAACTCTTTTTTTTTCAGTTAGATACCATTTTTAAAATTTTCTTTATAATCAAACAAACACATCTTATTAAGATACCAAGTCCTAACGACCAATAGATTTAGTAGAAATGATTTTTTTTTTTTAATAAAGCATGAGCTTAATCTTACTTACAGACGTGTAGTATAGGTTATCACTATGCAGGCATCAAATCTCACCCAATTTCACAGAAAGATATACACATGAATATTCACACAGATATATTTTTCAGATGTTAACATGCAACTAGTTTAAAAACTTAGGTTATTAAAGGTGTTACTCACCTTGTAAAAGCAGAGGCAGAGCAGAAAACAAAGAACAGAGGGGCTTTGAACAAAATTCTGGAAATGCTTTTGATCTTTAATGATTTGTTTTTTTTAGCTTGTTCGATCTGCTACTTGCTTTGCTTCATGAATTTGAAGTTAAATCTGGAGCTTGCTTTCAGACTTGAATTTTGTTTTTGTTTTTTTTTTTCCTTATACTGTTTTCTTTGAAACTTTTGCTTTTCACTTTCTCTTTGATCAGTTTCCATTTTCTAATTTCTGGTTTTGCTTAATTATCAACGACCAGAAACTAGCCTAGATGTGTGTATATATAAAGAAGAGTTAAATGCCAATGTATAGAAGATAAGTATAGAAGCATTAAATGTTAATGTACTTAATGTCTACCTTTCTTTCCAAGCTACATACTTCGGCTGATATGATATTGAGAAGAAGTTGTGGGGTGCTTTGTTTATGTATAATTATCTTCTTGCATTAATTACTCAGCTGATATGATTTGTACTTTGTCTCAACTTTATCTTATTTTGCTTGTACATACTTATGTATACTTCATGTTTGCTTCTTTTGCAAGCCTTTGTACTTAGTTATAATTTATTGTCTCTATATAGCTATTTACTTGCCTGATTCATACTTTATGTTTTGCTTTGGTTTTGTTTTATAACTAATACATATCTTTGCCTATATTTTGTTTGTTTATTGAAGTGATGCTGCATTTATTAAACTTGGTGGCCGCATACTTGTTTCATCTTTGTACTGACTTTGTTTGCTTTGTTCCATTCTTTTGCAGTAATTTTTTTTTATTGTTTAGATATCTCACTTTTCTTTGACTTGCCTGCATATCTCCCTACAGGCTACATACCTATTTCCTTTATCTTATTTGTGTTCATACTTATCTTCTTTATGCTTGTTGTCTTGTTTACTTTTGAATAGAAATGAAGTTCCCTTTTAATTTGCTGTGTGGTTTCATAGTTTACTTTTGTAAAATAAAAGTGTTTTGTTTTAGTTATTACTTTCTTCTGTCTACATATTTATTTACAGCAACTTACTTTATTTTATTGTTTCTTTCTTGTGTTTCTTGTTTTATTTTTTTTTATTTTTTTTACATACTTATAGTTTTATTTATTTTGGCTTATGCTTTGAAAAAAAAAATTAAATTCTATAATGTTGTTAGAATTTTAGCTAATGTATTGACTTTACATTTTTATTTATCTTATATATATCTTTCCTAATTTAAATATTCATTTTTTTACTTTAATACTAATTGTCTTTACATTATTTATTAAATCCCAATTCAAATTCAATTGTCAATCCATTTTATATACATGTTTATTTTCAAATATCCAATTTAATTCTCTATTAATTCAAAATTTATAATAAAATTTATATTAATTACCGATTTCTTCACAATTTTTATTCAGAAATGAAATTAATTATCAGTTCATACTCAATTTAAATCCGGGATCGTTACAAAATCGATATAAAATGGTTTATTAAGAATTGAATTGAATTGAATGGAAGAACTAAAATTTGATTCAAATGGGATTTTGGAGTTTGAGTTAATTAGAATCGATTTGTGAAATTTGAGGAAACTATTTTATTTCATAAAGCATTTAATTATATAAGGGCTTATTTTATAAGTTATTTTTATATATATAAATTATTTTACTTATAACTATTTTAATATACAAATTATTTTAATATAAAATATTTTAGCTTATAATTATTTTTAACATATAAATTATTTTATTATATAAACTATTTTATTATATCATTTACTATTTTCATATCTAAACTGTTTTAGAGGAAAGTGTTATGGATTTCCAAGTATTATGATTCAAAAGTTATATTTGAAAGTGTTATAACTTCAAAGTGTTATAATTTCGAAAGAGTTATAATTTTGGAAAGTGTTATGATTTAGAAATGAATATTATTTTAAATGAGAAATGATATTGTATTGATATGGTTTTGAAATGGATATGATATTTTGGTTTTGAAGTATGATATTTTGAAATGACCACGGTGTTATAATAACGATTGGCTGTTAAAGAGACCGGGATGCTTATTGTCATACTCTCTGCCAATACCGAAAAGCACTTTAACAACGGCGTACGCGGTGGAGATTCCATAATGAAGTAGGATGGTGGCGACGATCCTATATAAGTTATATATGTGGACGTGACTACCATGAGTTAGCTTAAGGTGGCTAAAACAGGAGCAACCGACGGGCCAAGTGTGGTCATTCCTCCGATCGGGTACATTCCTTCGATACTATATTCTGACTTTGTGATTTATTTGGTGGCCACCCTTGATTTTGATTTGGGAGTGTGTTTCGAGGTGGGCGGTAGTAGCTGCTATCTGTTATCACCAGCCCGGAAGTGTAATTGGTATATCTACCCTGGAATTGCTTATTTGTGCCATGTCATCTACCTTATCGAGACCACTATGAGTTTGTTTTGTACCATACCTATGGAGTACCCTATGATAAGCCCAGTTTGTGGGAAGTTAAGGTATTGTATAGACTATGGAAATATATAAAAATGTGTTAAGGGGGATATGGGTAACGCATTAACGCTATTTTAATAGTTTACTTTACTGTAGACATATTATAATAGCGTATTGTACTACATAGTAGATAGTTCCACGGATCCTTAGAGGATGGGTATCCCAAACATCCTTTGAGTTACTTGTATTTCCGTTGATATTTCATTTGAGTTGAATTTATTAATATAAGAGTTTTAATCCTGACTTGAGTGTTTTGTGTTTTGCTTCATGCTCGGGTCAGACTGAGTGTCACAACATTTGAGACTCACCTTTGGAGTTGGAGCTTCGCTTGGAGATCCATCTATATCTATTTGGCTTTCAGTTTTTCAGTTGACTCCGGTGATATTTAGATTTTTTCATTTGACTATTTTTATTCGAGACTTCTGTTGTATCTTGTTTTAACTCTGTTAAATATATGTAGTAGCTTCATGAACTACTATTCTTTTATTTCCTCTGCTTATTGTTATATTGCTTTGTGTCTGTGATTCTGTGATTATTTATTTACAGTATATGCTGATTTTTGCCAAATATAAATTAACAATATGATATTTTGAGCAATTCAAGTCTGGCATGTGTTGATGCGAATGGCACAAAATACCCGGATGCTACAACTCCCATGAGTCAGCATAGATGTGACTAAAATAGGAGCCATGCCGGGCCAAGTGAGGTCATTCCTCCTATCAGACACATTTCTTCGATACCATTCTATTACTTTGTGATTGATTTGGCGGCCACCCTTGATTCTGATTATAGGAGTGTGTCCGAGGTGGGCGTTAGTAGCTGCTATGCGTTACCACCAGTCCGGATCCGCAATTGGTATATCTACCCTGGCATTGCCTCGAGTATTGTGTTCACATGCCTTAGAGAACCTCCTATGAGTTTGTTTTGTACCATACCTATGGAGTGCCCTCTGATAGCCCTCTAGTTAACGGAGAAATTACGGTACAATATAGACTATGTGAATATATAAAAATGTGTTAAGGGGGATATAGGTTTCGTATTAATGCTATTTTAATACTTTTACTATAGACATATTATAATAGCATATTGTACTACATTGTAGATAGTTTAACGGATCCTCAAGAGATGGTATTCCCGAGCATCTCTTAAGTTACTGCACCCACGTCAGACATTGGATAAGAGATGTCAAACCCCATAAACATCTCTTACGCCGTCACACTCACATTTACAGTTGATTTAACTCACATAAGATCTTTTAGTTCTAACTCGAGTGTTTTGTCTTTTCAATTTGCTTGGGTCAGCTTGAGCATTTTAGGGTTGAAGACCTTATTTCTGGAGGATGAAGAAAAGGATTTGTTCTATTAATTATTATATTTATTCCACTGCATCATGTTGTTCTGCTGCATTTATTCGTTCCTGTTTATGTAACTCTGATGTTTGTTTTATAGAGAATAATCAAATGTGTTTATAAAATAGCTTCATGAACTATTATTTGATTATTATACTTTTCCATTCCACTGCGAGATTCTGTATTTGTTTTATTTGTTTCTTTTTTTTATTTACCCCGTAACAATCTGCCTTTTTAAATGGTTTGAGTCCGGCATGTGTGTCTGCTTAAAACGTCCAAAAAGGCAGGTCATTACGAATTCAATCTGTTCCGTCCATTCTTATCCATCTCAGCATATATATATGTTTTTATAAACCCTAGCTGCTTCTATTCCATTGTCTATACGTAAAATTTCTATTCTTATCTGTTCCACTATCTGTTGCTTCTCAGTGACAAACATCTCAAAACCCTAATTACTGATTCCAAATCAAACTTCAAAAATTCAGACTGCTCAAACCCCATCATATAATATATCATCGCGAAGCTCTCGATAAACATAATTTGCACCTACCATTCATTTTTCGATTAGAGGCTTCGTTTGTCTAGAAATTGGCGATCTTTCTCAGCCGTTCAGACTAGGGTTTTCACGATCAACGATGTATCCTCAATCAATCGGCGATCGAAGAGTTGCATCTGGTAGAGGGCGTAGCAGTGCTCAATGGTAATGGTCGATCATCGTTTAGTGGCCAAGATTCGCTAGAAAATGGCAAAGAATGTCGGCGGCGACGAAGCGCAGGGAGGAGGCCAGAGGAGTGCGCGTGGGGCCTGGGTGGTGCGGCCTTTGACGGCGAGGCCAGTGGTGGCCTCTGATCTGGACATCGGCGAAGGAGGCAGTAGCGTTTTGTCGTGTTTTTGGTGGCTATAGAAGTTGAGTAAGTTCGATCACGTTTCTATAGAGTGGAGATGGTAATGTTATTACGAATTTTCCCTTATGTTTATTTTTAATTTAAATTTAAATTTCAACATTCTAACCTCAATAAATTTTACACACGAACTCGGATTCACGCATGGTTTCTTCCATTGGGTTCGAATCGAAATTCCAAATAGATGTAAATGGTTTGGTTGAATTTGGAGACTATTCAAGTTTTGGGCTTTTATTGGTTTTTAAATCGGCTATAAATCAAAGGTGATTGATTTAACCCACTCACGAAATACTAAAACTTTTTGTGTTAGTTGAATTAAATTTATGAACTGATATGAATTTTATTGGTTGTTGTTTGGTAGTTTAAGTTTACATTTTAATTGAAATTGAATTTTATTGAATTAAATTTCCATTTAATTTATATTGAAAATGAATTGCTAGTTAAATACCTGATATTGATAACCAGTTAATTGTTGTGATTTATTGGCTGGTTTGGATGTTGATTGTGATGGATGTCTATTTGTTGACATTTTAGATAACTGGATGTTTATTTATTTTTATATATCCCTATTATCACTCTGTATATTAAGTAACAACATATAAACTGTTATTTGGATTATTTTGAATAAATTAAGAAATAGGTTGAAATGATATATACATATGTCATATGATTTGGATTGAAATGATATATAGACATCCCTGAAATTAAAATTAAAATAACTGATCACTTGGCCATAGGGTAGAAAATTATATACGTACACTGAACTGGTTAAATTAAATGGTTTTATAATCTTGAATTTTGATTTTGATTAAACGATATTGTTTTAAAGGAAACTAATTATGGATTTATATGAATTAAATTATTTTCTAATTCAAGCTTTGAAATGTTGAAATTGAAATTGGTTAAAAGAAATTGTTTGATGAATTGAATTGGAAATGTGAAGTTATAATCGAGGTATGACTTTAATTTTGGAAATTGAATTATTTTAAAGATTTGGATCTTAAAATTGAACAACGAGGTTTAATTTGATTTAGATGTTTTAAATTAGTAAATTGAAATTGGACTTGAAATTGATACTAACTGAAGTGGTTTAATATAAGAATTGAATTGGAATTTTAAATCATTGAATTGAATTTGAAGTTAAAAATGAATGTTTTGGAAAGTGAAGTTAATACGAATTGAAATTGAAATCAAGTTGATTTGAAACTAAATCGAGATTGAATCAATTGAATTGAAGGATTTGAAATTGAGTTTGTCAATTTTAAATTTGGACATGGGTCCAGATTGTTTTAATTATTTTAATATGAACTGTTTTATTTAAATTTGGACATGGAAAGAAATTGTTTTATTTGATACTATTTTCAAAATAAATTATTTTAATATAAATTGTTTAAAATCTATTTTCTTACAGTCAAATTATTTTGATTTTCCAAACTATTTTATTATATAAACCATTTTCAATACTCAAACCATTTTATATCAAACTATTTTAAGCTACTGGAACTATTTTAAATTATTTATAACGATTCAAGCTATTTTCTAAAGTTTCAAACCTTGCAAAGTTGGAATGTTTATACTAAAATCGTCGATTTAAATGTGAATGTGGTTAAATGAGGTTATAACCTAAGATAAAATTTGAAATGATATTTTCAAGTGGAAATGACATATTTTGAGTAAATGTGATGATTTTGATATTTTGAAGTGAATATGATATTTTGATATCAAATATGAATCGGTTTCGAACTGTAAAAGAACCAACTGGTGTGGATTTGGATATTAAAAAGACCAGGACCTCTTATTGGCATACTCTCTGTCAAAATTGGAACCACATTAACAACTGTGTACGAGGTGGATGTTATCCAAAATGTAGAGGTTGAATTGGAGGCGTTTGCTGATTTGAAGAAAGAGAACGATGATTAATGACCCTGACACTTATATCAATTTGAAATGACTAAAAAAGGAGCCTATGTCTGGCCAAGGGGTTCACAACCTTTAGGGGCCATCACCCCTTTGTATTATTATATTGATTTTAGACTCGATTGGTGCACCTTGAATTAATTTTAGGGGTGGTGGACTCGTTGGGCAGTCGTAGCTACGATGCATTACCACCAGCCAAAAGGGTAAACTGGTGCAACCCTACCTTGGGCATTGCATCATGTGCCTTGTCATACTTTTATCCTTAGAAGCAACCACTACAATTTTGTTGTTGTGTTGTTTTATCATGGCGCCTCCCTGACTACCGACGTTATTGGTGGTGTCATAGGAAAACTGTAGGACAATGCTTAAAAATGTGTTAAGGGGGATTAATGTAAAGCCTTAATGCTAAGAAAAAAAATCTACTTCATTGATAAAATACACCAAGAGCCTCACATGGACTCCCCGTGAGTCAAGACAAACCCTACCCCTTACTAGATAGCATCAAATATGTCATCACCCTGGTTGGAATCAACAACCAAAATTGCCCCCAAGCATACATAATCTATAATATCGATCTAGATTGGGTGATGACCGTACCTTAGTGGTAGCGAACCATATAGCCTTGAAGCATATCCCCTAATTTTAGTCATTCCCAGGTGTGAGGTTTGAGGTGACGTTTACCTTTTCTCCTAGCAGGCCATCTTGTACCAATGCCCTCCATAGAACAATGCAATGGTAGCATTCATCCATATAAGTTATTCCAGAATCGAACAAACATTCTGCATTTACCATCTTCCATTTTGTAATCACTCTCAGGAAGGATAGCACAACTCCATAGCGTACTTCATAACAATCCATAACAAACATTATTGGTTTGGAGTGGTTCGGATAAATCATACTTTTATGAAACCGATGGCATCAAATTAAGCGATAATTCCCAACTAACTCAATTTCAGTTCTTTTGGAAATATGTAACAAGCATTTGAGTCCTCACCTGGGAACTCGAAAAATACTAAATGTACTTCCTGAGTCAAAATTGACCAATTTATAAATAGCGGACAAGTCCACTGCTTCGGGTAATTATACAAAGTTTGCATATGGATAACCATGTACTCAATGTACACATGACCCATTGATAAAAATTAACCTCCCGTATCCATCACATTTTTAATATTTTGACCTTTCTCTATCCCGTGCCTAGAAATAATGTAACAACCCTAGATTTTTATGTATATTTTAATTTTGACTTTATTTCATTTTGAAATTATTTTAAACTTGTTTCGTTCCAAACATTTCATTTTTAAATATAAACTTTGATTATTATGTGAATTATAATTCCAACTGGTATAAATTGAATATTTTCCTGAAATGTTGATTTTGGTCAATTTGGGTCAAACTTTGATTTTTAAAATTCAAATTTAAATATTTAAATTCTCAACTTTTATATTTTATTATGAAAATATATTTAATAACTTGAATACTGCTTTTCGTTTCGTTGAAAATGGACTTAAACTGTGAAAGTTATGTATATTTCAATATTGAGTGCAATTTGTTTTATTTAGCAATTTTGTCTATTTTAAATTATATAAATTATATTTTCTTTGTCATATTTTATTTTAAAATGTGTCATTATATTATTTTATGTATATTTTTGTATTTTAATATTTTGAAGTGATAATAAAACTTTTCCAAAATTTATTGCATTTATTTTCTATTGTTAAAGGCTAGTTTCCATTTTTCTGCTATTTTCTTCATTTAAATTATATTTAAATAAAATTTATATATTTATTTTGTGAATGCATTTATTTTATTTTATGTTATTATCTTTGTTATAAATATTTTTGTAAGTCCATATATATATTTTTCAAAGTTCATTCTGTATAATTTCCATTTTTCTAGACTAGTTTGCAATTTTATGCTATTTTCTTATTTTAACCTTATATAATTAATAAATATATATATATATTTTATATTTTGTTATATTTTCGAATTTGTGACTGAAATTATTATTATTTTCAGTAATATAAAATTATATAAATAAACTATAGGAAATTTGAAAGGTTTTAAACTTTTTATATTCCAAAGTCCTTTTATCTTCCGTCTTTTCATTTTCTCAACTTACATCTTTATTGTTTTGGCCGACTTTCTCATTGCTTCAGCTGCATTTTTTTTCATTTTCACGCATCATAACAAAGCTTCTCATTCCACAAAAATCACGGCCACCATCTCTTGCAAAAAGTTTGGGTAAAATCTCCTTCCTTTCCTTTGTTTTTTTTCTATTTTCTTATTGAATTTGCATTTGTTTCTCAACTAGATTGGATCGGCCACTCCTCCTCCAGGCCTAGGCCGACCTCCACCACCTCCTTCTCTGATCAACCACCCCTCTAGTCCACCACCATGGCCAGGCCGAGCCCATCTTGGCAAGCTTCAACACCTAAATCCACTTAAACCATCACTTTATACATAAACCAAGCTATCTCTTGTTCCATCACCTTCTACCGCCTCTAGCCGCCACTTCCTCCACCACCACCACCACCTCTGACCTGACCTCCAACCTCTGCCACATCACTCACCACCATCTGGACATCAGGCCTTGACCTTAGAACCTCTGGCGGAGCCCATTTGTAGCCAAGATATGTTGTATATTGCCTAGTTGTTGAAGATTTATGCACCTAGATTTATGCACCATTAAAACCATCATAGGCCGACCCATGCTGAACCCAAACCAGACCCTATAGCATGCCATGGCCGAGCTAAACATCTACCTAGCTGATGCATAAGATGTTGAGAACAAGTGCAATGCATTTGATTTTGTTTTGGGCTTTGATTTCTAACATCGTTTAGTGATAAATTGTTTTGAAACTTATCTATGTTGCATTGTTTTGTTCAAATGTTTGATCAAGGCTTTTAGATTTGGCTCTCTACTCTCAAGTCATTTCCGTATTGTCGTGCCTTCATAGTGACTGTATTGTTTGCTTTGGCAGCTATCTCCAGCTCTGAACAGGTGAGTTATTCTCACCAGACAATATGTACATATATAACTAGTAAATTGACCCCTTTTGAATCTGTAAAATGCATTATCATGTTACACCCGCTATATTATGATTATATGATGTTCACCCATGCTTAAACACCTGTTATAACATCTGTTACTGTTATATTATGTCGTTCTGTTATTTTTATCAGTTTATCACACTGCAAGTTCCCTTTAGATTAGAATCACTATGGGTTGAAATGATACATACCCGAACGGACTTTAGAATAGGAGAAAATCATTATGGGCTGAAATGATAGGCCTGAATGATTTTTAGTTATTTTCATTTACATGGGATTGCAGGTTTGAAATGATCAAACCCTGGTTTTCTTTGTAAATTACGGGTTGAAATGATATATTACCCGTATCACTTTACCTAGGCTAGAAAATGAAATACAGACCCGTTGTTAAAATATGTTTTTCTAAAAATTTTAAATTTTTTTTTAGAAATGTAAATATTATAATATTTTGATTTAAATTTGATTAAAAATGATTTTTTTAAAGAATTATTGATTTTCTGAAAATTTGTAAGTGAAATAAATAAATGGTAAAGTTAGAAAATCTGAAATGTAAGTTATTTTGGAAATTATAATTTGGTGATAAATGGAATTTAAATTAAATAAGAAAATATGATAAATTTATGATATTTTGAATTAAATGAACTTAAAAATGATTTTATAATATATTAATGATTTTTGAATAAAGTTAAAATGTGAAATGATGAAATTTTGAAATATAACTAAAATTAGAAATTTGTGAATTTGGCTTAAAAGTGAATTTTAAGTTAAGTAAATAAAAATGAAATTAAGTTATATTTGAAAATTTAAACTTAAGTGTTAAGTTAAATTTAATTTAGTGAATTTAAAATTTAATGTTGGAATTTAATAAGTGAATTATTATTAAATTTTGATTTTTGAATGGAGATTTAACTTTATAAAATCATGAATATAAGGGTATTTGAATGATTGTCTTAAAAGTGAAACTATATGATTTTATAAGTTAAAAATGATTTTAATAAAAATATAATTGTTTGTGAAATTATAATGAATATTTGAAGTTAATTAACTGCATTTCTGAAATGCTATTAATTCTAATGTAAATGATAATACAACATTTGTAAATGCTGTAGTTGATAATAATGAATCAAATAGCTAGGTTTAACTAAAGGCTATTATAGCATTTTTGTAAATGTTATAATTGTTGAATTTAACTAAGTTTTATTTGAAACTAATGTAACCCTATTACAGCATTTTTAAATGCTATCTTTTGTTAAATTGAACTGTTTTGAATGTAACTTTCTGTAGCAATTTCTAAATGCTGCAAAAGTTGAATTTTCATCTGTTTTAATAAATTAAGTGAATAAATGAATTTTGAAAGACTAAAATTTTGTAAATTAATAATTTAATTATCAAGTATAATAACTTCATTTTTATGATTTAAATGAAGTAATTAGTTTTGAAGTATAAACTATTTTGAAATGTGTTTTGTAATGGTATTTAAATTAAATAAAAATGAATGTGGTTTGGAAGATATGATATTTTGATATTTTGAAATGGATTTGAATGATAATGAATTTTGAAATGATATTTGATTTTGAAGTATAAAATACCATTTTGAAATTTTAACCATGGGATGTATTTAATTTATAGTTTAATTGATTCTTAAAGGATGGGCGATCCCAAGCATCCTTTAAGTTATTGTGCATTTCTACTACAGTTCACTTGAGTTGGTTTACATTATATAAGTATATATTGTCATGACTCGAGTGTTTTGTGTTTTACTTTACGCTCGGGTCAGCCTAAGTATTCACAGCTTTGGATTTCTTTTCTTGAGCTAGGAATCGCTGGAGATTCTGCTTGTCTAGTTATTTATTCCCTTCAGTTCAGTTGTTCTATTTCAATTCTGGTATTCATAAACTTCTATGTATTTGGATTTCTGTTGTATATGTTTTAGACTAATATTATCTATTATGTTTTGAGAGTTTGTTATAGTAGCTTCATGAACTACTATGGTATTTTAATTTCCGCTGTGAGTTATTCTAATATTTCTGTGTCTGTGATTCTGTGATTGTGTTTCATTTGCTCCAAATTTATTTACAATGCGATATTTTGAGCAATTCAAGTCCGGCATGTGTGGATGTGAATGACTGAAAATATCGAGTTGTTACAAATAAATTCTAGATCTCACAAATAGAGGATCCACCTACTCATCGGATTTTAGTGTTACATATGAGATGACTTGCTTCCCATAAATGAGTCACTATATTAGCATTAAGTTTCATATTTGTTTGAGGTGACTTAAAGGTCATTGACAAAAAATTCATTGATTTAAAACATTTTTGAAAAAGAAAGACAGTCTTAAAACAAAACCAATATTTTAAAAACAAAGCAATTTAAAATCCTTATTTATTAATTAAACAATAAATTAAACCCTTTTTGAATAGTAGTAATTAAATTTTAATTAATTCCTAATTAAAATCTTAATAAAATTTAATTAGTCAGTAATTAATTAATTTATAATCAATTAAACCCCTTTAGTACTAATTAATAAAAAAAAAATTAAATAAATAACTAAATAATAATTAACCCTTAATTATTAATTAAATAACAATTAACTTAATTAATTAACTAATCAAAATTAACTTAGTTGATTAACACTTAAGTATTAATACCTTTATTAACTAATGATTAATTACTAATTAATTAATTAATTAATCATTTATTAAATAATTAATTAATTGAATTATAATTACTTTTTTAATTACTTAATATAAGTTTTGAAATATTTTCTAGAAGGTTTCTAAATTAAAACCCTTTTAGTTTTGAAAAGAGTTTGTTTTCACGAACTGCACTTACAGCGACTATCGCTATATGATCCGAAATTTCCAAACCTGAAATTTGTTTTCCAAGTTTTCTTTAAAACTTTAACTCTTAGAAAAACTTAACTAAAACATAAAAATATATTTTTGGAAAACTAAATTTTTTTTAAAACTTGAAAACATTTTGCAAATTTTAAAACCAAAGACTTTGAATTTTATACAAGGAATAACATATCACTTTGAACTAGTAAGATGCTAACTTTCTTAGCATACCATCATGAATTCATGTTCACAATATACATGATTACATAACCACAACATCATAACATGTAAACATTTCCATAACCAACACATACAAGCTAGATTATAATATGCAAATTAACTCGACTATTTAACTACCATTTTCCAAACTACACATCCACATAACCAAGCACATATGATTTCATCCAAGCATCCATTAAATCCAAGCACAATACCTACATACAACGTAACATTATTTTTACTCAAACATAACATCATTTTTGCAACAAATTAGTCATATATATATATATATATATATATATATATATTTGTGTGTGTGTGTGTGTGTTTAGATAAAACTTAGTTAAAGAGTGAAACTATATTCACCGAATTTTCACAAAACTAAGCTAATTTTTCTATAACTCAAACACGGCCTAAGTATTTGCTTCTGCCTTGGAAAAATAGAGTCTTTAGGGGCATTTGGATGCAAAATGATTCAACCTAGGAGGTTATAATGCTCGGCAAAGATGGGTTAAGGAGGATGTGGACTTGTCTTATAAGGAGAAGTGATGAATTGGAAGAAAGAAGCTTAAAACATGGTTTTAGATTTATAAAAGTGAATGGAAACTAGATTTTAAACTTGAGAATCCAATTTGGAGGCGATGGAAATATACATGTGAGCTTTAGGAGGAAATTTATGAAATAGAAATGAATGTAAAGTGGTGGAAATGTTAGGAAAATGCTTTATATACTAAGTGCATAAATCAAATTACTAAACTAACCACAGGTTCCATACCCTCCACTAAAACTTTGTCACCTCACCACCCTCGTCTCCTTTCCTCTTCCCCACGTTTTTCCCTTGTCCCCCTTCATTTTTCCAAGCCAATATGATTTAACACCTTAGTACTAAATGTTTTGTGAAAGAAATGACTTTTTATGCCTTATTTTCCACTTTATTTTTAAATATCATATTTTTATTATATTTCTTAAGTAAATATGTGTATATATATAACTTAAAATGTATTCTAACTTATTTTGAAGTGTAAACATGTTAATTCAAATCTGCATAACGTTTTAGACAACTTTTAGACATGGAAAGGTTGAAAATTCGAAAAAGATTTTCGGTCACATTTTCTATTTTGTTTTGAACTAATTATTTTTATAAAAAAAACTTAGAAATACTATTTTACCATCATTAGTTATTATTTAAAAGGAGTTTATTTGAGTTATAAATCCATCAATTAATTATTAAATATATATTTAGAAATTCGAATTTAAAGTGATTAAATCTTGAGTCGTTACACTCATCCCCATTAAAAGAATTTCATCCCAAAATTAGCAGACAAGGAGATAACTCAAAATAACATAAAAAGAGCATATATCATATATCTTATAACCCATACAACAAACATAGACTAAGCATCCATAGAAAACAATGCATACACAATACATACAACAAACAATGACTATCCTAACACTAATTTTGGATAGACTTCCCTCAGGTGATCCACCGTCTCCCATGTGCAATCTCGGGAATCCTCACTCCACTGAATCTTTACTAACTTCAACACCTTATTGCATAACCTCTTCTCATACTTATCTACAATATCAATTGAATACATAATCACCTTATTGTACCACCTTGTCTACTGACAGATCGGACATCGGCTGACATAAATTAGAATATCTTTCTACATCTTGAGCCACTAAAACACTCACTTCATACGCTTGCACATCTTATTAAATCCAGGGTGGATACTTACTAAGACCTATGGGATTCCATTAAAACTTCTTTTCTGAAACCATCTATATATGGAATGCATAATCTTCCAATCATCCTTAAAGTACCAAGGTTATCAATCTCAAAACTTGAACTTTGACCCTTCTCAATGCCTTGAATAAATTCCAACAGAAGACTATCTTCTCTTTATTTGCTCGCAATCCTTTCGAAGAGAGTCAAAGTGATTTCAAAGAGAGACGAAACTGCATTCCTGCTTATGGCATCTGCCGCCACATTTTCTTTCCTTATGTATAAAGAATATCCGAGTCATAAACTGCCAGAATTCTAACCATCGCTTCTACCTCGAGTTCAGGTCCTTCTGAGTGAAAATGTACTTCAAGGACGCGATTCGTGAAGAACTCGAACTTTTCACCTATTTAAAGAAGGAAATTACTCCTAGGATCCTTAAAGATCAGTAATAAACTAAAAAGGAATAGAATGATTCTTACCCATCAAGTAGCGCCTCCACATCTTCAACGCAAATACTACGGCTAACGGTTCCAATTCATGTGTTGCATAATTCTTCTTTTGAGGCTTTAATTTTCTACTTGCATTGGCTATAACCCTCCCATATTGCATTAAAACTACACCCAAACCAACTCTATTAGCATCCGTATAAACAGTCAACCCCTCTTCCATCCATAATAGCTAAAACCAGTGCACTAGGCAACCTTTCTTTCAACTCAAGGAATGCTCCTTCACACTTCAAAGTCCACTTAAATTTAACATCCATTTTCTTCAGCTTGGTTAGATGAGGGCGATCTTAGAGTAATCATTTATGAACATTCTATAATAATCTTCCATCCCTAAAAAGCTTCTTGCTTCTATATGAGTCTGGGATTTCTTGATGTTAACCCGCCTTTTGGCAAGGTAGTATATAGGCGGATTTAACCCAACAGACTTCATGGTCATCAAGGCAAAAAGACTGGAGAGATGGTTATCAGGATTGAAAATCATTATATTTGAAACTGTGGACTATAGTTGAAAGGATTCGGATGGATAGCTCTTAAAAAATGGCTAAGTATGGAGCTAATACTTCCCCTAGAAGAGGGATCAGAATAGTGGGATCAGATTTAACAGAATGCACATAACACGACTCAGTGATGAACGCTCCATAACTCAACAACCACACGGAAGTTTGAAGTGAAACTTTGGAAATAGGAAGTGGGAACCCTATGGAACATATCCTAGGGATTGCATGGCATTTGGAGTGGTTTAGACGGATCGGCCCCTATCCCTCAATAGGGATTGGCCCTCATCCCTCTTAGGGATTGGCTAAACCCAACTTTATAGCAAAAATCGATCAATATCTCAATATCTACACATCCAATTGACATGAAACTTAAAGCAAACTTACTACAACATGTGAAACACCCAATAGGGATCGAACATCAAGCGGGATAGTTTGGAGGGATCGGCTCCTATCCCCCCAAAGGGATCGGCTGAAATCAAAATACATGCAACGCCACTTCACAAAAACACGATATCTCACAAACCGTAAGTCAAAATGGCACGAAATTTGAAGGGCATGTAGCTAACACCATGGGAAACCCCAATAGGGATTGCACCCTATGTGGACACCAAAATAGAGATTGGGGCCGATCCCTATTATTGGCCCCAATGGGCTTGAAAATTCTTGTATGGCCTCGTCATAGCCTGGAGGTTTTTCAACCAAAATTTTAGCCCGATCCGTGCATGTCTTCCCATATAAATATAGCAGGCATAGCTTTAGAAAAAGTATCTTCTTTCTACTTCTCTTTATCTTCAACCTATGCTACGCTCTGCCAATTTTATTCTTAGATTTCGAATTGTAACTGTAAACAAACTATGGTATAATAAAAGGGATTATTCCGGAGTGGACGTTGGCTGGAGTTAGCCAAACCATTATAAATCTTATCTTTTTTATTTTCTTTCATTTTTTTTTTTTTTATAATATATTCTCTACATTAGATATTATCTGAGATATATGACTAGATATTGGTGCTTTTATACAACTAAGTATTGGTGGTCATTTTTGCTGCCAACATTTTAGTGCTTTCCCTAAGAGAGCTAGCCCCCGTGGATTTGGAATTTGGATTTAGAGCTTGGAAAAGATCTAGATCTTAGATTTAGAGCAATGGTGAAACAATCAATAAGGAGAGTGCTACCAGAAAGGAGCTACCGTGGAGCGAGTCAGGAGGCTTCCTCAAAAGCTGGAGTTAATCAAGCATCTATCTACATCATTAGGGATTAATTGGAAACAATGATGGATGCTGTAACGACCCAGAATTTTAATTTATTAAAATTTGAATATTTAATTAATTTTAAATATTAATAAGTGAATTTATAAGTCGAATAAATTTTTATTTCGAATAATTGGATTTAATTGAATAATTAAATCGATAATTTAATATGTTAAATTATGGAAATAATTGAAAATTGAGTTAAATATGATTGAAAATGATTTGTAAAATTTTATTTTATCATATTGAAGTTAGAATGATATTTTAGAACTTTTAAAATCGAATTAAAAGTTAATTTGTGAAAATTGAATATTTTAATACTTAAATCGACTAGTGAAAATAGTCAATTTTTGAACAGTCTCAGAATTGAACGAAACTAGTTCCATTGGATCCGTAATAGTTAGTTATTACCAGATTTCGATTTTCGTGTCAATCGGAGTTATCGTTTGATCGTGGCAGCTCGAAACGCATCGAATTATTTTTAATATTAATTTGGCGAGTTAAAATAGCCATTTTTCAAAAAGTCTCGGATTTCGACGAAACCAGTTTCATCGGATCCGTAATTTGATATTATTGTAATGTTTCAAATTTCAAGTCAATTGGATTTACCGTTTGTCCTGTACAAATTAAAACGCCTTGAAAATCGCTGAAATCGGTTTAATTTAAATTGAACGTTTATTGCCATAACTCGCACAGATGTCTGAATTAGCTTCCGAAACCTGTTCCATTGTGTCCGGAACGCGGGGTAAACCCTAGAAACGCTGGTTACGGCGCGTAAATCGGAGTTCGGAATTTCCGGAATGAATAGTGTTTCGTCGTTTCCCTATAAATACACCAACACCCCTTCATAAATAAATAAAAAAATAAACATCTAACCCTAACCCTAGTAGCCGCCACCCCCACTATCTATGGCCATAAATTCTCCTCTTTCTCCCCTCAATCACTCACAATCCGTTGACATTCACGCGAAGTGTTCAACAGCAATATCGTAGAGCGTATCAAGAGCTTCAGATCCATACGGTGATGATCGTGTTTGGAGCGTCGGAGGGGGAGCCAGGGGGGTGCATGCGTGGGCCGTTCATCTCCGTGCACACGAGAAAGGGTGGGGCCGAGTGCCACCATGCTCAGGCCGAACATAGAGGAGGTGGAGGCCTTCGATTTGGCGCATTCTGATCGTTGCAGAAGTCGAAGTGGAAATCGAATTAACTAACCCTAATCTTGAGTGATGGGTTACATGGTGCGGCTGTAGAACGAGAGAGAAGGAAGAAGGAACGTGCGGTGGAGATTGCAGGGGTTGAGATCCAATAGCTGTAGGTTTAAAGATAATTATATTAGTTGTAATTTATATATATAAAATCGTGTAAACTTGTAAATTGCATATCTTTTTCATACGAGGTCGAAAACGCGCGAAACCAGTTGCGTTGGAATCGTATGGACGAGCACTACGCGATGGAATTGGATTGGAGTCGTTTGGAGTTAGTGAAAATTTCGTGTAAAATTAAACGTCCGTTTAATTTTATTCGAAATAAATCGCTAAAACGAAATTGAAATCAAGGTGAGAACTTCTCACTCAATCGAATCAGTTTCGATTTTATTTTAAATAGTTAGATTTAAAATATGTGAATACATGTTTGAATGATGATTGTTATCTATTGATTGTTAAAATAGACATTATGCGCCGTTAGTAAGCGGATGTTATTTATTAAAAACATATACCGCGAATATTTCATAAACAGTGAAATTGGTATTATATATATAATAGCAATATATATATATTGGCATATGTATATATCGCAGTTATTGATTTCCCGCATTTGTTTAGCGGATGAGACCCTATTGCGCCGTCTATTAAGCGGATAATATTTTAAATCCCATATACCGCGATAATTTCGTACTGGAGCGAAATTGGTATTGCGCTAATGTTTGTGGATGCAGGAAAACAGGTTGGAGGGATCCAACTGGATTCCTCAACAGCATTTATTTGATTATGGATATTTTGATATTCGTTGATTATCATATACGATATATGATATCGTTGTCGTCGTGATTGACAATTTGGTATGTAGCATCATTGGACCAAATTTTGAAACTTTAAAATGATTTTTAAAGTGATTTTTGAAAAGTATACGTTTTATAAAATAATTTTAGGATTGATCCATTTTAAATAAATAAACGTTATAATTTTTAAAGTTATAAAAATTATGATTTTTGAGAAATATAGTTAAAAACTGATTTTTGAGAATATGATGCTAATGATTCTATAAAATAGTTTAATCGGGATTTTAGAATTTATTGTGAAAGGTTTAAAAATAGAATTTATGAAATTTATTTATTTTATGAATCAGAATGATGAAATAATAAAGGAGATTAAAGACGTTTTAAAGAATAATATAAATTGATTTATATTAAGAGATTTATAAATGAATATTTATAAATTGAAATATTGACATTATAAAACGAGTTTTTATAAGTGTTTGAATGAAGTGAAAATGAATTTTGTAAATGAATGGAACTTATAAAATTATAGATGGTGAAGTTATAAATAAATTTATAAATGGTAAGATTTATAAATTTTGTGAGATTATTAAAGAATATATTTGGATGAATAATTGAATCTTATAAGTTATAAGATTTATAATTATGAAGTTTAAAAGAACGATTTTGTAAAATAATCGTTTTATAAGCATTTAACTTATAATATGAACCTTTAGTTTATAATTGAGTTATAAATCGAATAGATTTATAAAGGAATTTATAAAAGGAAGTTGTTATAAAATAAATAGAAACGGAGTTTATAAACGTTGTTTTATAAATTCGTAAACGACTTATTTTGATAAGTAAATTGTTGAAACCTATTAATGGAGTTATATTCACGTTTGACTGTGAATAATCCTTTGAAATAAAATGAATAGAAATGATGAATTTTGTTAACAAAGTATATTCACGTTTTTGAATAATGAATAATATGTTAAAGAAATTGTTTGAATGTGATATTTAAAATAGAATTAAAACGATCTAACGATGTTTTAAAATGTGTTGAGATTCGAAACCATAGATTTCAACATTCATTGTTGAAATAGACGTTTTCGAGAAATAAAAGGAAATAGTGGACTATAACACTGTTGTTATAGTAAATGATTTCTGAAAGGAAATGTTTTGTATAGTATTGGGATTTATATATCTATTTTAATTTCGAATCCATATACTAGTGATTTTGGGTTGTCGTAACGATGTTTTACGCAACATTCGTTTTGGCCCAAATAAATATGTTTAAGAGAATGATTTCCTTAAAGAATGAAATATATACTTAATCTCGATTTAAGTATATTGAATATTTTCTAAGTGTTGAAAATAAATAAAATTTGTGAATTACTTATTAAATAAGTATGGAAATGTTTTCCAATATAAAGTGAATACTTTGAGAATTTATCTTTTTGAAGATAAATTGAAATGAATAATTGAAATCGTATATGCATGGATATTTTGGAATATAAATTCACTATGGAATTTATGAATAAAAAGGGGAACTTGTTTAAAAATAAATATTGATTTATTTTTGAGATATTGAATTATATATCTTGTAAAGATATTTTGGAAAATAAATAATTTGGAAAATTATTTGGAATCTGGTGATGTTGGGCATATCAATTGATAGTTCAATAACCGACTATCAATATTTCCCTTTGAATGGGTATTTGATGTGATTTGTTTGAATTTGAATGCCACACTTATTTTTGAATAAGCGCTCACTATTCGGGTTAACCGGGAAAGGACCATGGGGTCGTATAACCCATTCCGAATATATGATACGTCGTTATGAATTGCATTTGATGACCGGTGTTGAAGACCGAGTATTTGCGAAAGCGATAGGATGACCTATCGATTGTCTCTGCACTGGGTAGCTCCTGGTATAGAGATCCCCTAAGTGATGGGAAATTCGATCGGGATTGTGAATACCCGGATTGCAAGGGCTTCGTGAGAAGTGCCTTCGGTTTTGTTCGAGCCCGGAACAGACTTGTATGGATTGTATGTCTGACGTTACAAATTGAGATATAAAGTAGATTTCTTTCAAATATATTTCTGTTGGTGGCGGAGAATTTATTCTTTTAGCTTAACACCCTTCTCTGAGACGTACGAGCCTAGAGGTTATGTAGTTGAATGTTATCAGCGATATATTCCCAATTTGATAATGTGACATGCTGAGTGTTGCTGTAAATGATCATTGTGTTGATTATTTGTGATAGGATCATTTGTTTGATCGTCTATCTTTGTGATCATTTCTATGATCATTTGTTGACCCAAAGCATGGCTTTTGTATAAAGTATGTTTTTGTGGACGTGACTTCGTCGAGCCTCACACCCCGTGAATGGTCAAAACAGGAAAGATGCGGCAAGGTTACGAGGGGTAGCGCCCTTTAGGATGTGTGCATTTCCTTCTGGAAAAGGGTGGTATCATGGTATGGAGCCCAGATACTTACTCATGTTGAAAACACTTTGTTATGATTGTGTGAATTGATTGCGAGCGCTCGGTGAAAGGTCCCAAAGGACCGGGGGATGGCATATTCGGTCAGTTGTTACTCAGTTAGGGGTAACCCGGCCTTGTGTTGGTAGAGATCCGGTTTGGTTCTCGGGGATGTCCATCCAGAGGCATTCTCATGTGGCAATGGGAAGTTCCTTGGCCTGATCATTCGTTGGAAATCCAAAGAAACAATACGTGACTTGTACGGTTTTAGTTGTAGAACCTGCCATCTAATATGGTAGCTATTAGTAGGCATAATATAATGGTACCTATGCTGGCCAAGATTTATATTCTACTTTTGAAATGAATTTTTCCTACACTATGCACTAGTAATAATATCAAGTGTTCTTTTTAATGCGTATCAAGCATCTTTGACTATCATAAGGAGAAATCTCCTCCAAGTCTGCGTTTGCATTGTGTGTGTGGCAGGAGGTCTTATGGTAGTCTCATTTTTAAAAGCATTGCGAATTGAATTTAAAAATATCTCTCTATTTTGATTTTAAAGATAAATAAACTGTTTTGAGTTCTCACACCAGTCACATGACTGACTCGGAGTTTATTGTTTTCCTTCCTAAACTCTGGGTGCCCACCAATTTCCACACGGGCAGTCAAGAGTTAAGGTTTATCAGGATATTCTGGATATTCTGGAGTTGCAGGAGGCAAGCTGGATGGCATGGCGTATTATTAGTATATAGTATTTCTTTTTCCGCTGCATTGTTTGATGTTGTTGTTGTTGTACACTCTGATGATATGATGTAATGAAATGTGATGTAATGTAATAACTGATATAGTTCTTTGTTTAAAGATTATTCATTTATTATTATATGTTGTTCCGCTGCGAATTGTGAGATTCAGTTGTTGTTCTGTTGTTTTCTATCCGTTCTATTTTCTATGTTCTTTTCCCTCTATTTTCTATCTCCTTCTGTCTTTTTCTTTTTCTTAAAACCCTAAGTGTTCGGTTTTTCGTCATACGATTGCTCGGCAGTCGATAAAGTGAGTATCGATGTTGAATTTTCGAAAGTCGAAGAATCGGGTCCTTACAATGTGGTATCGGAGCATATGGTTAAGCGACAACCATGGTTCTGTTGGGTATTACTCATTAGAGATAGAGTCAGTAGTACTCTAGAATGGGTTTGAGTGTAATAATAGCTATGAGAGCGTATTTGTTAGTGAAAATATAAAATTGTTTTATATTGTGATGATTGGTTTATTGAGTGGCATATGAACTTTCGTCAGCGTGGTCCGCAAGACTATGCCGAAGGGGTTTCTAAACACTTGAATAGAACAATTCGACACAATATTGTTTTAGAATGGGTAATGGAATAATTTTACCTTGATTATATTTTATATATAAAAGGGATAATTTTTCAGAATTATTAAAATGTATATAAGTAGATTGTTTAGTTGTTTGAATAATCTAAACAAGAGAATAATTGTATAAGCAAAAAGAATTATAAGAATTGAATTATAATTAAAGTGATTTACAATTGTGAAATAAACTTATATATATAAGAAGTGAAACTATATGAATATATGTATGAATATGAGTTGTAAATATAAAAATGAATTTAAAGTTAAATGGAATATAACTTAAGAGATCAAAGTAAATTATTAAAGTTAATGATAAATTTGAACTCGAGTTATATGAATAAAATTCAACTTTTGTAATTAAATTGAATTAATGGATTGAATGTTAATCAATTGAATGTGAATTAAGTTGATGTGAAATAATGAATATAAGTGTTAATTCATTAAAATCTAATGTTATTAGAAAGTTGAATAATTGAATGAATATAAGCAAAGGAATTTGGTTGTATTTAATATACATTGATTGTTATATGATTGTTAGTTGATTGTATATAATTCATTAAGTATTAATGGAATTGGAAGCTAAAGTAATTGGAATTCAATTGGAAGTTAAGTGAATCTTAAATAGAATTGAATTTGATTTGGAAGTGAACCAACTTGAATATGAATTAGTGAATATAAACTAATCGAAAATGAATGTTAGCAGAAACATCCACCGTTAATGAATCAAATGTGATTTAAATTGAAAACCAATTCATTGGATATGAATGAGAACATGAACATTTATTGGTTATGGATGATAGTTGGTTGATGGTTGAATATATATTGCTTTTGTTTCATTTGCTATGTTGACATATATAGTTATTATGTTGCTATATGTTGTATGTTGATACTATTGTCTATATATATGTTTCTCATGTTGTTTGTTGAGTGATTAGTAGGTGTGGATCGCGTTTGCTTCGCATTTGGAGCTCGCTTTCGCGCTATATTAGCCGTATATGCTTGCTAATAAAATATAAGGTACATATCTCGGATTACATACCGTACTTTTATACTTTTTCCCTTCGGGATGCCTCATTACTTGATGAGATGTATATTTGTGATATATATACTGTCATTTTTTTTTTCGGATCGAGCCGCGCAAAGGAGACTATGGCGAATTTTTCCGGAAATTTAAGGCGTTAGAAAATTTTAAGAAAATTGGAAAATTTTGAAAACTTTAACTTTGATTCGAAGTTGAAAGTTAAAAAATAGTAGTTGTTTTTGAAAAGATAACTAAGTATGATTTGAAAACTTAGTAAAGTTATTATAAGAAATTTAACTATGGATTTTGGAAAGTTAATAAATTTTGTAACTTTCTTACTTTGTAATTTCGAGGACGAAATTCTTTTAAGGGGGGAAGATTGTAAGAAACCCAGAATTTTAATTTTTTAAAATTTGAATATTTAATTAATTTTAAATATTAATAAGTGAATTTATAAGTCGAATAAATTTTTATTTCGAATAATTGGATTTAATTGAATAATTAAATCGATAATTTAATATGTTAAATTATGGAAATAATTGAAAATTGAGTTAAATATGATTGAAAATGATTTGTAAAAATTTATTTTATCATATTGAAGTTAGAATGATATTTTAGAACTTTTAAAATCGAATTAAAAGTTAATTTGTGAAAATTGAATATTTTAATATTTAAATCGACTAGTGAAAATAGTCAATTTTTGAACAGTCTCAGAATTGAACGAAACTAGTTCCATTGGATCCATAATAGTTAGTTATTACCGAATTTCGATTTTCGTGTCAATCGGAGTTATTATTTGATCGTGGCAGCTCGAAACGCATCGAATTATTTTTAATATTAATTTGGCGAGTTAAAATAGCCATTTTCCAAAAAGTCTCGGATTTCGACGAAACCAGTTTCATCGGATCCGTAATGTGATATTATTGTAAGGTTTCAAATTTCAAGTCAATTGGATTTACCGTTTGTCCTGTACAAATTAAAACGCCTTGAAAATCGCTTAAATCAGTTTAATTTAAATTGAACGTTTATTGCCATAACCCGCACAGATATCCGAATTAGCTTCCGAAACCTATTCCATTGTGTCCGGAACGCGGGGTAAACCCTAGAAACGCTGGTTACGGCGCGTAAATCGGAGTTCGGAATTTCCGGAATGAATAGTGTTTCGTCGTTTCCCTATAAATACACCAACACCCCTTCATAAATAAAAAAAAAAAAATCTAACCCTAACCCTAGTAGCCGCCACCCCCACTATCTATGGCCAGAAATTCTCCTCTTTCTCCCCTCAATCACTCACAATCCGTTGACATTCACGCGAAGTGTTCAACAGCAATATCGTAGAGCGTATCAAGAGCTTCAGATCCATACGGTGATGATCGTGTTTGGAGCGTCGGAGGGGGAGCCAGGGGGGTGCGTGCGTGGGCCGTTCATCTCCGTGTGCACGAGAAAGGGTGGGGCCGAGTGCCACCATGCTCAGGCTGAACATAGAGGAGGTGGAGGCCTTCGATTTGGCGCATTCTGATCGTTGCAGAAGTCGAAGTGGAAATCGAATTAATTAACCCTAATTTTGAGTGATGGGTTACATGGTGCGGCTGTAGAACGAGAGAGAAGGAAGAAGGAACGTGCGGTGGAGATTGCAGGGGTTGAGATCCAATGGCTGTAGGTTTAAAGATAATTATATTAGTTGTAATTTATATATATAAAATCGTGTAAACTTGTAAATTGCATATCTTTTTCATACGAGGTCGAAAACGCGCGAAACCAGTTGCGTTGGAATCGTATGGACGAGCACTACGCGATGGAATTGGATTGGAGTCGTTTGGAGTTAGTGAAAATTTCGTGTAAAATTAAACGTCCGTTTAATTTTATTCGAAATAAATCGCTAAAACGAAATTGAAATCAAGGTGAGAACTTCTCACTCAATCGAATCAGTTTCGATTTTATTTTAAATAGTTAGATTTAAAATATGTGAATACATGTTTGAATGATGATTGTTATCTATTGATTGTTAAAATAGACATTATGCGCCGTTAGTAAGCGGATGTTATTTATTAAAAACATATACCGCGAATATTTCATAAACAGTGAAATTGGTATTATATATATAATAGCAATATATATATATTGGCATATGTATATATCGCAGTTATTGATTTCCCGCATTTGTTTAGCGGATGAGACCCTATTGCGCCGTCTATTAAGCGGATAATATTTTAAATCCCATATACCGCGATAATTTCGTACTGGAGCGAAATTGGTATTGTGCTAATGTTTGTGGATGCAGGAAAACAGGTTGGAGGGATCCAACTGGATTCCTCAACAGTATTTATTTGATTATGGATATTTTGATATTCGTTGATTATCATATACGATATATGATATCGTTGTCGTCGTGATTGACAATTTGGTATGTAGCATCATTGGACCAAATTTTGAAACTTTAAAATGATTTTTAAAGTGATTTTTGAAAAGTATACGTTTTATAAAATAATTTTGGGATTGATCCATTTTAAATAAATAAACGTTATAATTTTTAAAGTTATAAAAATTATGATTTTTGAGAAATATAGTTAAAAATTGATTTTTGAGAATATGATGCTAATGATTCTATAAAATAGTTTAATCGGGATTTTAGAATTTATTGTGAAAGGTTTAAAAATAGAATTTATGAAATTTATTTATTTTATGAATCAGAATGACGAAATAATAAAGGAGATTAAAGACGTTTTAAAGAATAATATAAATTGATTTATATTAAGAGGTTTATAAATGGATATTTATAAATTGAAATATTGACATTATAAAACGAGTTTTTATAAGTGTTTGAATGAAGTGAAAATGAATTTTGTAAATGAATGGAACTTATAAAATTATAAATGGTGAAGTTATAAATGAAATTTATAAATGGTAAGATTTATAAATTTTGTGAAATTATTAAAGAATATATTTGGATGAATAATTGAATCTTATAAGTTATAAGATTTATAATTATGAAGTTTAAAAGAACGATTTTGTAAAATAATCGTTTTATAAGCATTTAACTTATAATATGAACCTTTAGTTTATAATTGAGTTATAAATCGAATAGATTTATAAAGGAATTTATAAAAGGAAGTTGTTATAAAATAAATAGAAATGGAGTTTATAAACGTTGTTTTATAAATTCGTAAACGACTTATTTTGATAAGTAAATTGTTGAAACCTATTAATGGAGTTATATTCACGTTTGACTGTGAATAATCCTTTGAAATAAAATGAATAGAAATGATGAATTTTGTTAACAAAGTATATTCACGTTTTTGAATAATGAATAATATGTTAAAGAAATTGTTTGAATGTGATATTTGAAATAGAATTAAAACGATCTAACGATGTTTTAAAATGTGTTGAGATTCGAAATCATAGATTTCAACATTCATTGTTGAAATAGACGTTTTCGAGAAATAAAAGGAAATAGTGGACTATAACACTGTTGTTATAGTAAATGATTTCCGAAAGGAAATGTTTTGTATAGTATTGGGATTTATATATCTATTTTAATTTCAAATCCCTATACTAGTGATTTTGGGTTGTCGTAACGATGTTTTACGCAACATTCGTTTTGGCCCAAATAAATATGTTTAAGAGAATGATTTCCTTAAAGAATGAAATATATACTTAATCTCGATTTAAGTATATTGAATATTTTCTAAGTGTTGAAAATAAATAAAATTTGTGAATTACTTATTAAATAAGTATGGAAATGTTTTCCAATATAAAGTGAATACTTTGAGAATTTATCTTTTTGAAGATAAATTGAAATGAATAATTGAAATCGTATATGCATGGATATTTTGGAATATAAATTCACTATGGAATTTATGAATAAAAAGGGGAACTTGTTTAAAAATAAATATTGATTTATTTTTGAGATATTGAATTATATATCTTGTAAAGATATTTTGGAAAATAAATAATTTGGAAAATTATTTGGAATCTGGTGATGTTGTGCATATCAATTGATAGTTCAATAACCGACTATCAATATTTCCCTTTGAATGGGTATTTGATGTGATTTGTTTGAATTTGAATGCCACACTTATTTTTGAATAAGCGCTCACTATTCGGGTTAACCGGGAAAGGACCATGGGGTCGTATAACCCATTCCGAATATATGATACGTCGTTATGAATTGCATTTGATGACCGGTGTTGAAGACCGAGTATTTGCGAAAGCGATAGGATGACCTATCGATTGTCTCTGCACTGGGTAGCTCCTGGTATAGAGATCCCCTAAGTGATGGGAAATTCGATCGGGATTGTGAATACCCGGATTGCAAGGGCTTCGTGAGAAGTGCCTTCGGTTTTGTTCGAGCCCGGAACAGACTTGTATGGATTGTATGTCTGACGTTACAAATTGAGATATAAAGCAGATTTCTTTCAAATATATTTCTGTTGGTGGCGGAGAATTTATTCTTTTAGCTTAACACCCTTCTCTGAGACGTACGAGCCCAGAGGTTATGTAGTTGAATGTTATCAGCGATATATTCCCAATTTGGTAATGTGACATGCTGAGTGTTGCTGTAAATGATCATTGTGTTGATTATTTGTGATAGGATCATTTGTTTGATCGTCTATCTTTGTGATCATTTCTATGATCATTTGTTGACCCAAAGCATGGCTTTTGTATAAAGTATGTTTTTGTGGACGTGACTTCGTCGAGCCTCACACCCCGTGAATGGTCAAAACAGGAAAGATGCGGCAAGGTTATGAGGGGTAGCGCCCTTTAGGATGTGTGCATTTCCTTATGGAAAAGGGTGGTATCATGGTATGGAGCCCAGATACTTACTCATGTTGAAAACACTTTGTTATGATTGTGTGAATTGATTGCGAGCGCTCGGTGAAAGGTCCCAAAGGACCGGGGGATGGCATATTCGGTCAGTTGTTACTCAGTTAGGGGTAACCCGGCCTTGTGTTGGTAGAGATCCGGTTTGGTTCTCGGGGATGTCCATCCAGAGGCATTCTCATGTGGCAATGGGAAGTTCCTTGGCCTGATCATTCGTTGGAAATCCAAAGAAACAATACGTGACTTGTACGGTTTTAGTTGTAGAACCTGCCATCTAATATGGTAGCTATTAGTAGGCATAATATAATGGTACCTATGCTGGCTAAGATTTATATTCTACTTTTGAAATGAATTTTTCCTACACTATGCACTAGTAATAATATCAAGTGTTCTTTTTAATGCGTATCAAGCATCTTTGACTATCATAAGGAGAAATCTCCTCCAAGTCTGCGTTTGCATTGTGTGTGTGGCAGGAGGTCTTATGGTAGTCTCATTTTTAAAAGCATTGCGAATTGAATTTAAAAATATCTCTCTATTTTGATTTTAAAGATAAATAAACTGTTTTGAGTTCTCACACCAGTCACATGACTGACTCGGAGTTTATTGTTTTCCTTCCTAAACTCTGGGTGCCCACCAATTTCCACACGGGCAGTCAAGAGTTAAGGTTTATCAGGATATTCTGGATATTCTGGAGTTGCAGGAGGCAAGCTGGATGGCATGGCGTATTATTAGTATATAGTATTTCTTTTTCCGCTGCATTGTTTGATGTTGTTGTTGCACACTCTGATGATATGATGTAATGAAATGTGATGTAATGTAATAACTGATATAGTTCTTTGTTTAAAGATTATTCATTTATTATTATATGTTGTTCCGCTGCGAATTGTGAGATTCAGTTGTTGTTCTGTTGTTTTCTATCCGTTCTATTTTCTATGTTCTTTTCCCTCTATTTTCTATCTCCTTCTGTCTTTTTCTTTTTCTTAAAACCCTAAGTGTTCGGATTTTCGTCATACGATTGCTCGGCAGTCGATAAAGTGAGTATCGATGTTGAATTTTCGAAAGTCGAAGAATCGGGTCCTTACAATGTGGTATCGGAGCATATGGTTAAGCGACAACCATGGTTCTGTTGGGTATTACTCATTAGAGATAGAGTCAGTAGTACTCTAGAATGGGTTTGAGTGTAATAATAGCTATGAGAGCGTATTTGTTAGTGAAAATATAAAATTGTTTTATATTGTGATGATTGGTTTATTGAGTGGCATATGAACTTTCGTCAGCGTGGTCCGCAAGACTATGCCGAACGGGTTTCTAAACACTTGAATAGAAAAATTCGACATAATATTGTTTTAGAATGGGTAATGGAATAATTTTACCTTGATTATATTTTATATATAAAAGGGATAATTTTTCAGAATTATTAAAATGTATATAAGTAGATTGTTTAGTTGTTTGAATAATCTAAACAAGAGAATAATTGTATAAGCAAAAAGAATTATAAGAATTGAATTATAATTAAAGTGATTTACAATTGTGAAATAAACTTATATATATAAGAAGTGAAACTATATGAATATATGTATGAATATGAGTTGTAAATATAAAAATGAATTTAAAGTTAAATGGAATATAACTTAAGAGATCAAAGTAAATTATTAAAGTTAATGATAAATTTGAACTCGAGTTATATGAATAAAATTCAACTTTTGTAATTAAATTGAATTAATGGATTGAATGTTAATCAATTGAATGTGAATTAAGTTGATGTGAAATAATGAATATAAGTGTTAATTCATTAAAATCTAATGTTATTAGAAAGTTGAATAATTGAATGAATATAAGCAAAGGAATTTGGTTGTATTTAATATACATTGATTGTTATATGATTGTTAGTTGATTGTATATAATTCATTACGTATTAATGGAATTGGAAGCTAAAGTAATTGGAATTCAATTGGAAGTTAAGTGAATCTTAAATAGAATTGAATTTGATTTGGAAGTGAACCAACTTGAATATGAATTAGTGAATATAAACTAATCGAAAATGAATGTTAGCAGAAACATCCACCGTTAATGAATCAAATGTGATTTAAATTGAAAACCAATTCATTGGATATGAATGAGAATATGAACATTTATTGGTTATGGATGATAGTTGGTTGATGGTTGAATATATATTGCTTTTGTTTCATTTGCTATGTTGACATATATAGTTATTATGTTGCTATATGTTGTATGTTGATACTATTGTCTATATATATGTTTCTCATGTTGTTTGTTGAGTGATTAGTAGGTGCGGATCGCGTTTGCTTCGCATTTGGAGCTCGCTTTCGCGCTATATTAGCCGTATATGCTTGCTAATAAAATATAAGGTACATATCTCGGATTACATACCGTACTTTTATACTTTTTCCCTTCGGGATGCCTCATTACTTGATGAGATGTATAATTGTGATATATATACTGTCATTTTTTTTCGGATCAAGCCGCGCGAAGGAGACTATGGCGAATTTTTTCGGAAATTTAAGGCGTTAGAAAATTTTAAGAAAATTGGAAAATTTTGAAAACTTTAACTTTGATTCGAAGTTGAAAGTTAAAAATAGTATTTGTTTTTGAAAAGATAACTAAGTATGATTTGAAAACTTAGTAAAGTTATTATAAGAAATTAACTATGGATTTTGGAAAGTTAATAAATTTTGTAACTTTCTTACTTTGTAATTTCGAGGACGAAATTCTTTTAAGGGGGGAAGATTGTAACGACCTAGAATTTTAATTTATTAAAATTTTAATATTTAATTAATTTTAAATATTAATAAGTGAATTTATAAGTCGAATAAATTTTTATTTTGAATAATTGGATTTAATTGAATAATTAAATCGATAATTTAATATGTTAAATTATGGAAATAATTGAAAATTGAGTTAAATATGATTGAAAATGATTTGTAAAATTTTATTTTATCATATTGAGGTTAGAATGATATTTTAGAACTTTTAAAATCGAATTAAAAGTTAATTTGTGAAAATTGAATATTTTAATATTTAAATCGACTAGTGAAAATAGTCAATTTTTGAACAGTCTCAGAATTGAACCAAACCAGTTCCATTGGATCCGTAATAGGTAGTTATTACCGGATTTCGATTCTCGTGTCAATCGGAGTTATCGTTTGATCGTGGCAGCTCGAAACGCATCGAATAATTTTTAATATTAATTTGGCGAGTTAAAATAGCCATTTTTCAAAAAGTCTCGGATTTCGACGAAACCAGTTTCATCGGATCCGTAATGTGATATTATTATAAGGTTTCAAATTTCAAGTCAATTGGATTTACCGTTTGTCCTGTACAAATTAAAACGCCTTGAAAATCGCTTAAATCGGTTTAATTTAAATTGAACGTTTATTGCCATAACTCGCACAGATGTTCGAATTAGCTTCCGAAACCTGTTCCGTTGTGTCCGGAACGCGGGGTAAACCCTAGAAACGCTGGTTACGGCGCGTAAATCGGAGTTCGGAATTTCCGGAATGAATAGTGTTTCATCGTTTCCCTATAAATACACCAACACCCTTTCATAAATAAAAAAAATAAAATAAACATCTAACCCTAACCCTAGTAGCCGCCACCCCCACTATCTATGGCCATAAATTCTCCTCTTTCTCCCCTCAATCACCCACAATCCGTTGACATTCACGCGAAGTGTTCAACAACAATATCGTAGAGCGTATCAAGAGCTTCAGATCCATACGGTGATGATCGTGTTTGGAGCGTCGGAGGGGGAGCCAAGGGGGTGCGTGCGTGGGCCGTTCATCTCCGTGCGCACGAGAAAGGGTGGGGCCGAGTGCCACCATGCTCAGGCCGAACATAGAGGAGGTGGAGGCCTTCGATTTGGCGCATTCTGATCGTTGCAGAAGTCGAAGTGGAAATCGAATTAATTAACCCTAATTTTGAGTGATGGGTTACATGGTGCGGCTGTAGAACGAGAGAGAAGGAAGAAGGAACGTGCGGTGGAGATTGCAGGGTTTGAGATCCAATGGCTGTAGGTTTAAAGATAATTATATTAGTTGTAATTTATATATATAAAATCGTGTAAACTTGTAAATTGCATATCTTTTTCATACGAGGTCGAAAACGCGCGAAACCAGTTGCGTTGGAATCGTATGGACGAGCACTACGCGATGGAATTGGATTGGAGTCGTTTGGAGTTAGTGAAAATTTCGTGTAAAATTAAACGTCCGTTTAATTTTATTCGAAATAAATCGCTAAAACGAAATTGAAATCAAGGTTAGAACTTCTCACTCAATCGAATCAGTTTCGATTTTATTTTAAATAGTTAGATTTAAAATATGTGAATGCATGTTTGAATGATGATTGTTATCTATTGATTGTTAAAATAGACATTATGCGCCGTTAGTAAGCGGATGTTATTTATTAAAAACATATACCGCGAATATTTCATAAACAGTGAAATTGGTATTATATATATAATAGCAATATATATATATATATATATTGGCATATGTATAATCGCAGTTATTGATTTCCCGCATTTGTTTAGCGGATGAGACCCTATTGCGCCGTCTATTAAGCGGATAATATTTTAAATCCCATATACCGCGATAATTTCGTACTGGAGCGAAATTGGTATTGTGCTAATGTTTGTGGATGCAGGAAAACAGGTTGGAGGGATCCAACTGGATTCCTCAACAGTATTTATTTGATTATGGATATTTTGATATTCGTTGATTATCATATACGATATATGATATCGTTGTTGTCGTGATTGACAATTTGGTATGTAGCATCATTGGACCAAATTTTGAAACTTTAAAATGATTTTTAAAGTGATTTTTGAAAAGTATACGTTTTATAAAATAATTTTAGGATTGATCCATTTTAAATAAATAAACGTTATAATTTTTAAAGTTATAAAAATTATGATTTTTGAGAAATATAGTTAAAAACTGATTTTTGAGAATATGATGCTAATGATTCTATAAAATAGTTTAATCGGGATTTTAGAATTTATTGTGAAAGGTTTAAAAATAGAACTTATGAAATTTATTTATTTTATGAATCAGAATGATGAAATAATAAAGGAGATTAAAGACGTTTTAAAGAATAATATAAATTGATTTATATTAAGAGATTTATAAATGGATATTTATAAATTGAAATATTGACATTATAAAACGAGTTTTTATAAGTGTTTGAATGAAGTGAAAATGAATTTTGTAAATGAATGGAACTTATAAAATTATAGATGGTGAAGTTATAAATAAATTTATAAATGGTAAGATTTATAAATTTTGTGAGATTATTAAAGAATATATTTGGATGAATAATTGAATCTTATAAGTTATAAGATTTATAATTATGAAGTTTAAAAGAACGATTTTGTAAAATAATCGTTTTATAAGCATTTAACTTATAATATGAACCTTTAGCTTATAATTGAGTTATAAATCGAATAGATTTATAAAGGAATTTATAAAAGGAAGTTGTTATAAAATAAATAGAAATGGAGTTTATAAACGTTGTTTTATAAATTCGTAAACGACTTATTTTGATAAGTAAATTGTTGAAACCTATTAATGGAGTTATATTCACGTTTGACTGTGAATAATCCTTTGAAATAAAATGAATAGAAATGATGAATTTTGTTAACAAAGTATATTCACGTTTTTGAATAATGAATAATATGTTAAAGAAATTGTTTGAATATGATAGTTGAAATAGAATTAAAACGATCTAACGATGTTTTAAAATGTGTTGAGATTCGAAACCATAGATTTCAACATTCATTGTTGAAATAGACGTTTTCGAGAAATAAAAGGAAATAGTGGACTATAACACTGTTGTTATAGTAAATGATTTCCGAAAGGAAATGTTTTGTATAGTATTGGGATTTATATATCTATTTTAATTTCAAATCCCTATACTAGTGATTTTGGGTTGTCGTAACGATGTTTTACGCAACATTCGTTTTGGCCCAAATAAATATGTTTAAGAGAATGATTTCCTTAAAGAATGAAATATATACTTAATCTCGATTTAAGTATATTGAATATTTTCTAAGTGTTGAAAATAAATAAAATTTGTGAATTACTTATTAAATAAGTATGGAAATGTTTTCCAATATAAAGTGAATACTTTGAGAATTTATCTTTTTGAAGATAAATTGAAATGAATAATTGAAATCGTATATGCATGGATATTTTGGAATATAAATTCACTATGGAATTTATGAATAAAAAGGGGAACTTGTTTAAAAATAAATATTGATTTATTTTTGAGATATTGAATTATATATCTTGTAAAGATATTTTGGAAAATAAATAATTTGGAAAATTATTTGGAATCTGGTGATGTTGTGCATATCAATTGATAGTTCAATAACCGACTATCAATATTTCCCTTTGAATGGGTATTTGATGTGATTTGTTTGAATTTGAATGCCACACTTATTTTTGAATAAGCGCTCACTATTCGGGTTAACCGGGAAAGGACCATGGGGTCGTATAACCCATTCCGAATATATGATACGTCGTTATGAATTGCATTTGATGACCGGTGTTGAAGACCGAGTATTTGCGAAAGCGATAGGATGACCTATCGATTGTCTCTGCACTGGATAGCTCCTGGTATTGAGATCCCCTAAGTGATGGGAAATTTGATCGGGATTGTGAATACCCGGATTGCAAGGGCTTCGTGAGAAGTGCCTTCGGTTTTGTTCGAGCCCGGAACAGACTTGTATGGATTGTATGTCTGACGTTACAAATTGAGATATAAAGCAGATTTCTTTCAAATATATTTCTGTTGGTGGCGGAGAATTTATTCTTTTAGCTTAACACCCTTCTCTGAGACGTACGAGCCCAGAGGTTATGTAGTTGAATGTTATCAGCGATATATTCCCAATTTGGTAATGTGACATGCTGAGTGTTGCTGTAAATGATCATTGTGTTGATTATTTGTGATAGTATCATTTGTTTGATCGTCTATCTTTGTGATCATTTCTATGATCATTTGTTGACCCAAAGCATGGCTTTTGTATAAAGTATGTTTTTGTGGACGTGACTTCGTCGAGCCTCACACCCCGTGAATGGTCAAAACAGGAAAGATGCGGCAAGGTTATGAGGGGTAGCGCCCTTTAGGATGTGTGCATTTCCTTATGGAAAAGGGTGGTATCATGGTATGGAGCCCAGATACTTACTCATGTTGAAAACACTTTGTTATGATTGTGTGAATTGATTGCGAGCGCTCGGTGAAAGGTCCCAAAGGACCGGGGGATGGCATATTCGGTCAGTTGTTACTCAGTTAGGGGTAACCCGGCCTTGTGTTGGTAGAGATCCGGTTTGGTTCTCGGGGATGTCCATCCAGAGGCATTCTCATGTGGCAATGGGAAGTTCCTTGGCCTGATCATTCGTTGGAAATCCAAAGAAACAATACGTGACTTGTACGGTTTTAGTTGTAGAACCTGCCATCTAATATGGTAGCTATTAGTAGGCATAATATAATGGTACCTATGCTGGCTAAGATTTATATTCTACTTTTGAAATGAATTTTTCCTACACTATGCACTAGTAATAATATCAAGTGTTCTTTTTAATGCGTATCAAGCATCTTTGACTATCATAAGGAGAAATCTCCTCCAAGTCTGCGTTTGCATTGTGTGTGTGGCAGGAGGTCTTATGCTAGTCTCATTTTTAAAAGCATTGCGAATTGAATTTAAAAATATCTCTCTATATTGATTTTAAAGATAAATAAACTGTTTTGAGTTCTCACACCAGTCACATGACTGACTCGGAGTTTATTGTTTTCCTTCCTAAACTCTGGGTGCCCACCAATTTCCACACGGGCAGTCAAGAGTTAAGGTTTATCAGGATATTCTGGATATTCTGGAGTTGCAGGAGGCAAGCTGGATGGCATGGCGTATTATTAGTATATAGTATTTCTTTTTCCGCTGCATTGTTTGATGTTGTTGTTGCACACTCTGATGATATGATGTAATGAAATGTGATGTAATGTAATAACTGATATAGTTCTTTGTTTAAAGATTATTCATTTATTATTATAGGTTGTTCCGCTGCGAATTGTGAGATTCAGTTGTTGTTCTGTTGTTTTCTATCCGTTCTATTTTCTATGTTCTTTTCCCTCTATTTTCTATCTCCTTCTGTCTTTTTCTTTTTCTTAAAACCCTAAGTGTTCGGTTTTTCGTCATACGATTGCTCGGCAGTCGATAAAGTGAGTATCGATGTTGAATTTTCGAAAGTCGAAGAATCGGGTCCTTATAGATGCTATGCAAGAAAGGGTGTTGAAAAGAAAGAAGGAGATGATATAAAATTTACTCTGATGGATGGACAAGCTGGAGCGCATAACCAAGGGAATATAGTAGCAGAAGCTAACGATAGCTTAAATCAAGGAGTTGAAGCAGCAGGAATTGACGGAAGTCAAAACATGGAACATGGAGATGGAGCTATTGGATAAAGAACTGGAACAGAGCATCCGAGGGCAGTCCTCGGCCATCTTAGAAGGATTGGCCCTGACCCTCAAAGGCTAGGGGGCATGCCTCCGATCTGGTTGATCCCGATGCTGGAGGACCTGCGATTGATCACATGGAGCTTGGTGCAAATCGGAATTCGGATGCTCGTCCGGAGGAGTGTGTTTTAGAATTCCATCATGGACTCAGGGGATAGTCCAAAAATAATGATAGGAGACTACCACTGGATGACAACGACAGGTTTGTAGAGATGATCAGGCAAGCTATGCATGAAGGATTAGTGAACGGGGATCTGGAGGATGTAAATAGATGTCCATTCACTCCTAATACCAGGAATGCTAGAAATCCATCGGAGTTTAAACTACTAATGCTGGAAGTATATGATGAAAATTCGAATCCAACTATGCCTATGATGAGATATATATGACGCATGGAAGTACTGGAGGCATCAGAGGAGGTCATGGCAAGGTGTTTTCCACTTTATTTGATCGAGTTAGCTACACTTTGTTTTTGATAGTTGGAGAATGGTTCAATAAGGACATGGAGTGGTCGGTAGATCGGTTCATGAGGTAGTTTCGGGTCCGCATCACATGACCAAAGAATGTTATGACATTGGAAGTCCTGAAATAGAGGACCAGAGAGTCTCTAAGGAGTTTTCTAACATGATTTAATGTCGTGGTGGCATCGGTGGATCGGCCAGATCCATCCATGGTTTTAATGACTGTTGTATTAGAAATTGCCGATGGAAGGATTTCAAGGATTCATTTGGATGGGGTCCACCTATGGATCTTGAGGTGTTTATCATAAAACAGAAAGGTTCCTACGACAGGAAGACGCATGAGCCGACAAACTGGAGGTAAACGCTGTGCAAAATAAAGGATTATCAGGAAATGCAAACAAGAATGATAAAGGCAAACAGAAACTGGATGATGGGTATGATGGGACAAAAAGGCAATGGAAAGGGCATGAGCCGAAGTTCTCCTCCTACTTTGATTTGATGGAAAGCCTAGAATGGATTTATCTGGACATTGGGGGGGCAACTCCCTTATCGGAAACTGGCAAGGAGGGATCCTACCGAGTGGGAGCGTATGTCAGGGAAGTACTGCCTGTTTCATGAATTGAACGGGCATACCATAGGTGAATGCAAGCATTTAAATGATATGATTGAGGAGCACATCAGGAATGGCAAATTGCCACAGTACGTGAGGAATCGGAAAACGACGATGGAGCGGAAGCAGCCACTGTCCGCATCGATTGGAAATAGAAGTGTCCCTGGATCGGGTCACGGATCGACAAAAACTAAGGGTGATGATAAGGGCCGAGTACAGGACTCGGACTCCGGCCATAATAATAATAATAATAATAATAATAATAATAACAATAATAAACTCAAGAATAAGGCGGAAAAGTCACTTACATATGTACGAGAAAGTGGACGGTCCCTAAGCATGCTTGGAGATGATGCTGAACCGTCATGCCCAGAGAGGCACCCATTTGGTTTTTTAGTTTTTTCGATTTCCGTATGTACGACTTCTATTTATTGGTTTATTTATGATTCGCATGACTGTGATGGATAAAACAGGACGTGAGTATTGTCTCGATCAGAGTAATAGGGCGGTAACCACAAGGTGTGAGTTCCTTCATTGGAGAGCGATAGAACGAACTCACATATGAATTAAGTCCTCGATTGAAGAGTCGAGACTAGAGAACAAAACCCAACAGGATGTCAGTTGTGGACTGTGCTTGGCTAGAAGTAGGTCGCTTTGCCATAGAGAGACATGGTTGGCCTGCTCAGGTCGTTAGGTATGGATTATGCTCGGCAAAGGTCTGGAGAGACCACTATCGGTCTAAGACTTAAGCCAAGACACTACTTGATGTTCAGGGATACTGAACCGGACTACAGGAAATAACACAGTTTGCCAAAGAGAGACAGGATCGGCTTACGTGGATGTCGAGTATGGATTGTGCTTGGTAAGGACCCAAAGAGGTCATGGATTTGGATATCAGCTTCGAATATCTATGGATTTGAACATTGGATAGGAGTGGTCATGGACTTGGGTATGGGCCCGGAGCGGTCTCGAATTTTGATAGCAACCAAGCGAGGTCGAGGTTTTGGAAAAACAATCCGGAGAAAATAAGGATTTGTAACAGATATGGATTTGGATGAAACGCTCCAAAGAGATCGAAGATTCAGATTTGGATATCGACTCGAAATGGTCATGGATTTCACTAACGATCCAGAGAGGTCATAGATTTGGATTGGCAATGGATTGGATTCGGATTGGATAATATGGCTATCTATGGATTATTGACTTCTAATCTTGGATTTATGGCAATTAAAAATACACCTTCCTATCGCAAGGCAAGTTTTGGGGGGCAAAGTGTTAACCCGCCTTTTAGCAAGGCAGTACCGAGGTGGATCTAACCCAACAAACTTCATGATTATCGGGGCAGAAAGCCCGAACAGATGGTTATTAGGATTGGAGATCGATTATATTTGAAATTATGGACTATAGTCAAATGGATTCGGAAGAACGACACTCAAAAAATGGCTAAGTATGGAACTAATACTTCCCCTAGAGTAGGGATCGGAATAGTGGGATCATATTAAATTGGATGTGCACAACACAACTCAATGATGATCGCTCCTTAACTCAATAATCACAAGGTAGATTGAATTGAAACTTTGGAAACAAGAAGAGGGAACCCTAGGGAGTCTACCCTAGGGATCGCATGGAATTTAGAGAGGTTTGGAGGGATCGACCACTATCCCTTAATAGGGATCAGCCCTCTTCCCTCTTAGGGATTGGCTAAACCCAACTTTATAGCAAAGGTCGATCAATATCTCAACATCTACACATTCAATTGACATGAAACTTAGAGCTCAAGCTTACTACAATATATGGAACACCTAATAAGTATCACACATCAAATGGGATACTTTAAAGGGATTGAACCCTATCCCTCCAAAGGGATTTATAGCTCCTGGCCTTTGGTTCTGGTTTGCAGCGACTCTGGCTATTCCTATGTGTCCCATTCTCCTAAAGAAACTCTCCATCGTCTCTTCTTGGCATGCTAATCATCCTTTCTTGCATTCCATTCATCACGGTCTCCATTTTATCCTTAGTTATGTAAATGGATAGGGGATTAGCTCCTAAGGACGCCTCTTGGCTATCCCCTTGTTGATTTCCTCCACCAATGGTCTTCCTAGTAGACTATCTCGTCATTTTGAACTTTTTCCAAATCTTAAATCACCGAATCAAGTGGTTCTCAATGAAAGCACCAAAATGTTTGAACCAAAAATGGCATAAACACCTAAATGAGTATGGTAGAGAAAAAAGTGAAGAAACTAACTAAAAACACAGAAATAATACATCATAATTTTGTAATGGTTCGGCTAATCGTTGCCTATATCCACTTAACTTTGTGGATGGTTTATAGTGTTGTTTACACATCTATTCTTGCAGACCGGTATGGATTTGTAGAAGTACAAGAGAATTATGGAAAAGTAGTAGAGATGAAAAAGGATCCTTGATAATGTGCCTCCGGCCTCCTATTTATAGTTGTAGGTTGCTTAAAAACTTGCCCTATAACCTCCACCTTGTTCTCCACGCCCAAGACTAGTTCTCCAAAGAAAATTGTTTCCACATCATCAACCATTACGGATTTATCTCGATCCATTGGCTTGGATCGGTACCGATTTGTAAGATTAACTTATAGATCCTTCTAATTGCCTTGGATAGATGTGTCTCATTATAGGCTTCGTGATTTCCAACTTATTTGCAATGCAATAAGCTTGTCTCCGAATCCAAATGATGGATCGGTGGAAGAGTGGAGTTGCTAACGTCAAGTGCTCGTAGAGATCAATAGTAAATTACATCGAAACAATGAAGTGAAATTTGAAACAGGCTCTCATGGCATCATCACTATTGAATAGTAGGAGTTGAGGTTGGATTGGGTGAAATTTTATGGCTCGGTATCGATCCAGGGGTTAGATCAGTATCGATCAAACATTTTATTGGATAGGTGTTCTTGAATTTCAGCGTGTCCTTGCAATTGCCTATCTTTGTTAACTTGAACTGACTTGGAGTCCGACCCGAGAAATTTTAGCGGTTACTTGGGGCTTGACCTGAAGATTTTTTGAGATTTTCGTGCTTTGAGTTTTCCTTCGTTTGCTTGGAGTCAGATCCGAGATTTCTATGTATCCGATTCGAGTTTTCATGATCAGTACGGATCCACGACTTGGGGATCGATGCCGAACCAACTTCGGGTTGCGCTTGGGGATTCTACATGGATTGCTTCTGGTAGCATGCAGAGTGTTTCCTAGTTATCCTGCTTCGAGTCTGATCTAAGGATTTTGTTGATTTGCTCCGAATCTGCTCTTCCAAAACTTGAACTTCCAAATTTTCAACTTTTTTCGCACATTTTTTTTATTTTTCTGTTTTCGTCCCTTTTTATGATATTTCCAAAGTCTTTGGGTTATTTATTCATCGTTTCCTCGTCCGATTCGATCGTTTAAGTCTATTAGAATACTATGGCAAATTCGATCATAACGGTGTCCCACCGATGACGACCTGGAAAAACTCGGTCTGACACGAGAATTACAACAAAATACCACTCATATCAGTTTGGGAAACCAGCGTACTCAAGGAATATGGTGAACATAAAATAACTCTACGAGACCACATAGCTAAACATGGAATAGGTTTTACCTTATAAGAACAACATCCATAGATGAAAGAATAGAAACAAGTTGAACAAAGAGTGGAAACAAATCGTTAAACGTCAAGAAGAGCTCCAGGCACTTCTCAATTCAAATAAGAAAAGGGAATTTTTTTCAACAAAGGCTAAGAGGGTGCACCCCCCTAACCGAATGTACATTTAGATAATATACTTGAGAGGGCCATTTACTCTGGGACTCTCTCGAAAATTTACAAGCCAGACCCTGCCAACCTTATTGAGTATCCAAATATTTCACATCTCTGCGTGTATACCAACAAACCCAATCTAGAGTAGACGTGAAGATACCTTAATAGGAGCAACCCCACATAGCTTGACGTCCACTCACACTTTTGTTTTGGTCATTTCCAACAAAGGATATCAATGCTCAAATGAGCAACAAATCATCTTAAATTGATGAAACTGAAAGAAGATAGCAGAACTGATAGTCAACAAACAAATATCGGGAATAACAAAATGGTTGTATACGAAAATTAAATCTCTTAAAACATTTGACTCACACTTGTACTTGATTTTCATATTATAAATATTTGTAATATACTTTAAAATCACTCTTTAAAAATATTCTTATTAAAGATCAAATATATATTTCGACGTGTATTAAAAATAAGGGTCAAAAACAAATGTCATTAAAACATCGTTTACACTTAGCTTTATCTTTAAACATTCTCTTTTAAATATTTTATGATTTTAACTTTTAAAACACATTTACTATCTCAGAAGATAATAAATCAATTAAAATATCTTATAAATTTAGAATAATGTTAATCATCCTGAAAGATAATCGATATAACTCTTTTATAACTTAAAATCACATTAATACCAAAAGAAAGTTAATCAAATTTATAATCATTTTATATATGTTAAAACAAATTAACCATCCCAAAAGAAAATTAATCAAATTCATAATCTTTTTATAAATCTAAAACAACAATAATTATCCCAAAAGAAAATTAATCCAATTCATTATCTTTTTATAAATTTAAATCAACATTAATTATCCTGGAAGATTATTAATCAAATTTATAACTCCTTTGATGAATTTTAAACAACACTTATCCTTTATTTCAAAATCCTCAAAAATATTTGAAAATATGGTTTAAACAATTTTCAAAGTGCAAAATCACGTCCAAGTATTTATTTTTGTAAAAATACAAGCACAAGTTCAACATACACAAAGGTTTTAGGAGGCGATATTTCATAAGTGACGGTATAGCGATAATCGCTATAACGACGCTTACAGAAATCAAAGATTAGGTCATAAAATACTTTAACCAAACATCAATATAAGCTACATAAGAATATAAGTAAGATGCGCATAACAGTAAATTAATAATGGCGAGAAACTCTTTAGGGTCTCTCTACAAAGTCCCCTGCAAAACAATGGTTATTTATGAAATCCGCTTTTCAAGCGAGAATTCAAATTCAAACAAATAATCAAACAATAATAACAAACATATTATCATCAATAATTTGCAATCAATAGCTAATATATCATTTATTAATTAATCCACGTATTAATTAACTTCAAAAATAATTTTTTTACTTTACGAGCTTAGAACGATGATTTATTTTGCTCGGTAGATGTCCAAAATAATCTATTCAATTTAATTATAGCAGAACGGTGTTTTATTCTACTAAATAGATATCACAAGCGAAGTATAACAAATTTAACTACATTAAATATAATTAAATTAAATCACTATGATTTATTATTAATTTATACTTCAATAAATATATCAACTATCATCAAAACATTCAACAATAATCTGTAGCAATATAGATATCATATAGTATATTTAAAGGTGAGTGAACTCATCAAAATTCCAGTTAACGCTTTCATGTTTCGGCTCGATCTAAAATTGAACGGAGCTCAAAATTATACTAGCTCCAAATTCAACAAATCCAACTCCAATGCTAAGATAACGTCGATGTGAGTCCAATGTAAAAGACCGTGTCCAAATCCGACCTCGTATACTATAATTATTGAATTAAATAAGATATGGAATTGATTAAATCGGTTAATAACTTAACCAACAATTACTTACCCAATTCAAATTATCTTTCCCAATTTGCTCTCTAGGCTGTGCATATGTACACGCCTATACAAAAAAATCCAAAAATGTCAGTCCTTATCTCCTCCCTCTTTCGCTCATTTCTTAACATAATCGCACGCCGCTTTCTCCGTTCAACTCTACTTTGCCAAACTCACCGTGGACCTAAAGATTTTAGGCTCAATGGACCCCTCTATGTTGCATCCAAGTAGCACCTAAATATGACAATGAATGTCGCGATTCGACATGGGAGATCGAAGGCCACGAAACTTTGGGGGAAACGTGCTCTTTGACGGGAGCAATCCTATGGTATCCTCCAATTCGACCATCTCTACCTTAATCCAAGTGAACGTCAAACCCTAGTTCACCCATGAAATGTTGATCTCGGCTAAAAATGATTGCACATGACTTTATGTACATGGATTTGTAGATCTCCTCAATGCTAATTCAAAGATTCTTAATTTTGCATTTTTATGTTTAGCAAATCTTTGTATTTTGATTTTTGAATGGTGGATGTATATTTTCTTATATTATAGGAAATAGAAAATGAACAAGAGAGAGAAGAGGGAAAAGAAAAAGTGTGTTGAATATTGTTGAACTTTATTTCGCAATTTCTGACATCTCGGTACATAGAATTATGTTTGCGTGCAATTCGCGAACGGCAAAAAAAAAATGATTTTGCACAAAAATGCAATACGATCACAAAAAAATACACTGCTTATTTTATTCTATGGAATTTCAAAAAATAAGTTAAACAAATATTAAAATATTTTCCTAATTAAAAATAATGAAAAAATCCTATAAATTCATTTAAAAAATACATCATTAATAATTAGGTCGTTTTATTAACAATTGATTTTCTTATTATTTATTTGAACTACTTATTATTGTAAATAAATTTACAAAACGAGTTTACCATTATTATTTATTAATTATAGGTGTTAAATAAGGCTATTAAATCCATTTACTTGATATTTAATTCATAATTCGAATATTTAAATAATCCATATATTTGAATGTTATTTATTTATATTTAAAAAAATCAAGATTTAGCAATCCCAAAGTTTCTTTTTTTTTCGTATTCTTTTCTTCGTAAGAGAAATATTAGAAAAAGGTTTCTGGTGTGGAAGTAAACGGTTTGTGATGTTGAAATGCACTCCTGACATAGAAGATCAAGTCGGAAATAACCTTTTTTCATACTACTATCTCGATAGAAAATATCGTGTTAGAAAAAACAATTTAAATATTTAAAATTGATTAAATATTTATAATTCAAACGATAAAATTCCAAGATGTTACATTCTTGCCCCTCAAAAGAATTTCATTCCCGAAATTCCCAAAGGAAGAAAATGTCCTCTTATCCTAAGCTTTTAAGGTTCCTTATTTTACAAAAAAATTTGGCAGCACCTCTTTTGCGCAGCTAATCCGGAAAAACTATAACTCGCCACAACTAGCCCATACCAACCAAAAAAAACAAAAGCTAAGTGGCCTTCCAAATCTTGGGCATAAAATCGTTAATCAATCACCAATTTCTAAATCTACTACATACCTCTTTTGTGTTTGATATTTTATTTTTGCAACTAACTTACTATCTCAGAATGAATGCAGGTGCACAAGCAATCAAATAGTGATCTCTTGCTTCCTTATACCTAACTTATGTTTACGTAATCGAAAAGAGAGTCATGCTGACAAAAAGCAATACATAAGTTATTTCTATCATAAGCAATAACAACTTAAATAATATAACAACCATGTGCAACAAGGCAATATGATGCAACTTATAATAATGATGCGACCCTAGTGTGATACAAAACCATATGCAACAAAAAAAATATAACAACCATATGCAATAAAAGTACAGAGGATACACTAAAATAAATACTATGCATCCAATCTTTTAAAAAGGAAACTTAGAACTAAATGCCCGGGTTTTTATATTCAAAATATATTTCCAAATTCTTCAAAAGTGAAATAAATTAAAACCAAAATCAATTATGACAATGAGGGGGCTCGTCCTACGGAAGTATGGTATAATTCTAAAATCAAAACGAAACATTCAGTAATATACTAGTTTCTCCTAAAATAATAACTAGAGTAAACAAATATACCTAACGAGTCTTCCAAATCAGAAAACTCCTAATCGCTCAACTTTAGTCATAATCAAAATACTTAAAAAACCACTTCACAAAAAACTCTTTCAAATATCTAGAAATAGTAATACTTTGCCAAAGTTTCAAAATAATAATATTATTATTCTTTTAAAAGTTCCTTTCAAAATCACTTTTTCAAAAGCACCGAGATTTATTTCTTAATGAACAACAATTTTATAAACCATAGTCTATAAAATCACACCATCAATCAAATCAAATTCCATAAAGGAATAAAATAGCACTTAACATTATTTAAAATATTAAATGATTTAACAAACAAGATATATAATTTTGCTTAGGTTCACAACTTTCTCGATCGTCCAAGGATATAGATAATTGTCTAAGTGTATCGTTACGCTTATCAGCCTTTGGTTATTTCTTGAAAGATTATCTAAGCTACCTTAGAAAAAAAATTGAAAATCACCCTTAAACTTCCCTAAGCCACAAAATAAAGCCTATAAATATGCTTAAGCTAGTATGATATACATAAATCATTCGTACACTATATCCTGTCCGACAACTTGCTCGGATACATAAACTTTACTTCTGAACTAGTATCGCTCACTTGACCTCTCTAGTATGGATTCTGATCAGGCTCTTTGATTAGAAACCTCTATTATCCTTACATACCCATAGAAAACCTTAGTATCATATCAAGAATCTAATCAAGTGTTCGTTGACAAGAATCAAGTTAGTGATCCTTTTCGGATTGGTGTGAATCATCCCAAGTTAAGTAATCGAATCCTATTCAAGAACCATGCGAATAAAATAATCTGCATATAACTTACATACTTAATCTTATTAGTTTCTTAACTACATCAATCTTTTCTAAATCACTTTACATTTATAGTATTTCATTCAAAACTAAAATTATTTATGAATTGCTTCATAAGTTTTCACTTCAGTTTAGAAAACATTTTATAATGACACAACTTTATAAAACGTTTAATTAAAAACTTACTCCACATTTATTTACTTGTATAATACTTTTCTACATCCTAAGAGTATATACGAAACGTCAATTTTCTTTTCTTTATTATTATTTATTATTATTATTAGTATTTTCAAAATTCAAATAGAGGCCCAAACAAAATATGGGTCTTAAAACTAAGTCGACTACTTCAACCTTTTTACCTTAGTGTTCTAAGAAAAGATGTTTATTAGTTGGCCCAATAACATCAAATAGTTTATGAGAATTAAATGTTTAAATAGAACTACGGTTTTAATTGAACAATGCTTATTAAAACCTTCCCATCCAATTTAACCTATTTAAAAACTTGAGTTAAATTATCTCTTATCCATCTAAAAGTTTAAATTTTCGTTTATCAAAACATATTCTTATGAAAATACTTTTTATTTTAAATTAATTTCCTTTTAGGAAACTTAAGAACTCAACACCTGGTTTTTATTTCAAAACCCATTTCGAAATCGTACTACATATAATTCTATATAAAAAATTACTTTAACAATTTATTCAGTAACACTCGCCTTGGGTTCGTTTAGATTCAAATTCATTTCGACCGCACAATGATAAAGAGAATAATTTAGTAAGTGCATCACAATGTCGCCTAAGCAATATTCAATCGTCACTTAGAAGATTTTCAGATTACCATAAAAGTAATTGAGATGTTTTCCTCGAACTATGCAAAGAAAATGTATCTTTATTAAAGATTCTCTTTAAAATATTTAGACTTATAAATACTTTCAAGAAATACCGCTATTAATTTTCCCAAAATTATTTTGTACTCATTTCAAGCAATAATAGGATTTAAAATTATCAAAAACTCTTTTCTACTTATAAAATACCTTATATAAATCATATAAATCATTTTATATACCATACTCATATAAAATGTACCTTTAAAACCATCTTATATTATAATAACTTTCCTCTATTATTATAAGCTTTTCACAATTATTTATCCTCTAAAATATCTTATCCCTTCACGTAGACTATATTAAATAATTTTATAAAAAGATAACTTTTAACTTAACATTTTCACTGAACACTTTATAGTCAAATTGTGAAACTTAATTCACAATTCGTTTTAATGTTCTCATAATTAACAAAACAGTAACTGCCTATAAATTGGTTAGCCATAAATCAACAATTAGCAAACAATAGTCAATGCTCCTAAACTATCTGAGCATGACAAATCGAACAAAAATGATAATAGAGAGATATTATCATTAACAAACAAACACCATAAATAGCTATATAATTTGAAAATTATTTCTTTATATATGTAAAATATATAATCCTTGGTAAATATTTCATTTATCAGTTTTCAAAAATCAATATCGTATCGGTTTTCCTTATACAAGTGTTTAGAAATCCCTAGCGACAACATTGCATCCCACGTCTCAAACAGAATTCATAAACAACTCAATAGACCAATTAGTACAATACAATTTTATAGCAAAACATGCTCTCGTATATATAATACTCTTAAACTCATACTATGATATCACTTACCCTATCTCTAATGAGTTTACCCCACCAAACCCAAGGTTCTCGCTTAACTTTCAACTACGATACCAGATGTAATAACCTGCCTTTTCGATCCTAGAAAGTTGATACTTAATACATCCATGGTATTCAAGTGCCGAACATCCAAGTACCGGAAGGAAGGCGGTTAGGGAAAAAGAAACAGAAAAGGGAAAGGAATCTCATAGCGGAACGTCAACATATAACATGGCAAAGACAATAAAGGTTGTCAATCTAAACTACATGGTATATCAGAGTTAAAAACAAACTTCATCAGCCTGGATAATTATAACTTCCTGACCTTACAATTGCTGATGGGGATACATAATAATACAGCGAAAATTGAAAATACTACGGCAGATGAACATCCAACTCCACTCCATAAGCTCCATGTCCTACCAACGACAACCTGGAAAAACTCGATCTGATCCAAGCATTATAATAAAATAACTTTTAGATCAATATGAAAAACCAGTGTGAGAAAACTAAAAAATACGGTGAATACATAATAATTCTATGAGATTACGCCGCTAAACATAAAACGGGTTCTACCTCACAAGAAAAACATCCACAGATGAAAGAATGGAAACAAATCAGAACAAAATCAGACTTGAAAGAATGGAAATAAATAAATAAACATCAAGAAGAGCTCCAGAAACTTCTCGATGCAATTAAGAAAATGATTCAAAGATTTGAATCAAATAAGGAAATGAATTTTTTCCAACAATGACTATGAGGGTGCACCTCACTTACCAAAACTATACCTCTAGACAATATACTTGAAAGGGTCATTTGCTCTGTGACTCTCTTGGAAATGTACAAGATGGACCACACCAACCTTACCGAGTATCCAAGTATTTCACATCTCCGTGCGCATACTACCGAACCCAATATAGAGTAGATGTGAAGATACACTAATAAGAGAAACACGAAATAGCTTGACGTCCACTAGTGCTTTGGTTTTAGTAATTTCCAAAAGGATATCAATGCTCGAATGAGCAACAAATCATCTTAAATTGACGAAACTGAATGAAGATTGCAGAATCGATAGTCAATAAATCAACTATTGAGAATAACAAAATGGTTGTACATGAAAATAAATCTCTTAAAACATTTGACTCACGCTTTTGCTTGATTTTTACATCACAAATATTTATGAAACACGATAAAAAACTCTTTAAGAATATTCTTTTTAAAGATCAAAGTTATATATCTAGGTGTATTAAAAAGAAGGTCAAAAACAAATGTCATTAAAACATTATTTTCTATAAACCCAAAACAATTTACACATCACTTTATTTTAAATATTTCCTTTTAAAGATTTTTTATTTATAAACTATCATTTATAACTTTTAAACAACATTTATTATCCTAGTAGATAATAAATCAATTTAAAATATCTATAAATTTAAAATAATGTTAATCGTCCCGAAAGATAATTGATATATAACTCTTTTATAAATTTAAAACCACATTAATTATCCTAAAAGAAGGTTAATCAAATTTATAATCTTTTTGTTTATTCTAAAACAACATCAATTATCCCAAATGATAATTAATCAAATTCATAATATTTATTGAAATTTAAAATAATCATTAATTATCCAGAAAGAAAATTAATCAAATTCATAATCTTTTTATAAATTTAAAACAACATTAGTTATCCCAAAAGATAATTAATCAAATTTATAACTTCTTTTATAAAATTTAAACAACACTTATCCTTTATTTCAAAATGCTCAAGAATACTTGAAAATATGATCTAAACAACTTTCAAAGTGTAAAAGCACGACTAAACATTTATTTTGTAAAAATACAAGCACAAGTTAAACACACACAAATGTTTAAATAGATGATATTTCACAAGTGATGCTATAACGATAATCAATATAACGATGCTTACATAAATCAAACAGTAGGTCATAAATACTTCAAATAAACATCAATATAACCAACATAAGAATATAAGTAAGATGCATATAATAGTAAATTAATAATGGCAAGAAACCCCTTTGGGTCTCTCTACAAAAGTCCCTTGCAAAACAATGGTAATTTATGCAATTCGCATTTCAAGTGGGAATTCAAATCGAAACAAACAATCAAACAATTATAACAAACAAATTTTTATCAACAATTAGCAATTAATAGCTAACATATCATTTACTAATTAATCTACATATTGATTAACTTCAAAAATAATTGTTTTGCTTTGCGAGCATAGAACAGTGATTTATTCTGCTCGATAGATGTCCAAAATAATCTATTCAATTTAATTATAGCAGAACGGTATTTTATTCTGCTAAATACATATCACAAATAAAGTATAACAAATTTAACTACGTTAAACATAACTAAATTAAATCACTGTAATTTTATCATTAATTTATACTTCATTAAAACTATCAACTACCATTAAAGAATTCAACATAATCTATAGCAACATAGATATCATATAGTTTATTTAGAGGTGAGTGAACACTCCAAAATTTCAATTGACGCTTTCACATTTTGGTTTGATCTAAAATCGAATGGCGTTCAATTTTAGCTCAAAACTTTACCAGCTCCAAATTCAACGAATCCAACTCCGATGCGTAGATAACATCGATACAAGTCCAGCACAAAAGACCATGTCCAAATCCGACCTTATATGAGATAGTTATTGAGTTTATAAGATTTGGAATTAATTAAATTGATTAATAACTTAATCAACAATTAATTACACAATTCAAATCAACTTCCCTAATACACGTTTGTACAAACAAAATGCAAAAATGTTGATCCTTCTATCCTCCCTCTCTCGCTCGTTTCTCAACGAAATCACACGCCGCTTGCTCTTTTAAACTCCACTTCCCCGAAGCTTCGCCATGGAATTAAGGAATTTAAGCTTGATGACCCGCCTTCCCCCTACCCCGCATCACGTCCTGGCAGCACATATATGTGAAAGTGAATGTCATGATTCGACATGGAAGATCGAAGGTTATGAAACTTTGGGGAAATGTGCTCTTCGATGCAAGCACTATAACGATATCCTCCACTTCAACCATCTCCGCCTCAATCCAAGTCGAAGTCAAACATTATATCACCCTTGAAATGTCGGTCTTGGCTAATAACAACAGTGCATGACTTTATACACATGGATTTGTAGATCTCCTCAATACGAGTTTAAAGATTCTTGTTTTGCATTTTATTGTTGAGTAAATATTTTATTTTAATTTTTAAATAGAGAATTTTTATTTTCTTATGTTATAAGAAATAGAAAATAAGCAAGGGAGAGAAGAGGGAAAAGTAAAAGTGTGCTGAATACTTAAGTGTTGAACTTAGTTTATTTTGTAATTTTCAACATCTCACATATAGAATTCTGCTCGCATGTCAAGCGCGAATGAAAAAAATATGATCGTCCATAAAATGCGATACGATTACAAAAAAAACCGGTTAGCTTGTTCTGCGGAATTTCAAAAATACCGTCGTTTGCTGAAAAATACTTCAAACGATAATTTAAATATTTTTCAAATTAAAAAATTATGAAGAAATCCTAAAAATTCAATTGAAAAATATGTCATTAAAAATCAAGTCGTTTTATTAACAGTTGATTTTTTTTCTTTTTAAGAAAAAACAACTTTTTAGAAGTTCCCAAGAGAATCGACAAGCTGTCCCCCCACCCCCCCCCCCCAATTACCTGTAACCCTTTTGATCTGTCAGTTTCAAGGGATTTATTTGTGGCAACCTAAATAGCAGAGGTGATGGGATTCAAACCTGGTATATAACAGTGAAATCCCTCTGTGTGGATACTGTCCTACGGGTATTGCCCCCAACCAATGAGCTATTAGGCCTTTTGAACAATTGATTTTCTTATTATTTATTCGAACTACTTATTAAATGAGTACCATTATTATTTATTAATTGAGAGGAGTTAAATAAGGCTATTAAACCCATTTGATTAATATTTAATTCATAATTCAAATATTTAAATAATCTCTATATTTGAATATAAGTTATATATATTTAAAAAAATTAATTATTAAATATTTAAAATTAATCAAATATTCATAATTAAACGATAAAATTTCGAGATGTTACAACTGTGATAGAGACGAGCCATAGATGAGTTTCTTTTGAGCTGTGTATAATCAAATTAGTTGGATGTTTGTTGTCTTGAGTCGGGCGGTCGGGCCAAGCAAACCTACCTAAGTTGTTTGCTTGCTTGTTGAAGTGGTTGGTATGCCACCGGGTTGATTGTGGGCCAGCTTAGACTGGCCGTGCTTTGAAATGCCGGCTGTTTTGACATGGGTTGGGTTAATATGTTACTTGCATGAAAATTGAGCAACATTTATCATTTCAAATAAATTGAGCAACATTCACTATTTTTAGTCTTTCGATTGAATGGTGCAAATGGCTTGTTTGGATAGTTTTCGAATCGACCGTTAAGGAGCCCTGGCTACTATAAGAAAGCCAAAATGAAATTATCAATTTTTTACGCCCATAAAATATAACATTATTTGGCCATACTCTTCTTTGCTTTCCAGTTCCATTTCCTCGATTCCATTCGCTACTCGTTTATACCGAGAAAATCATCGTTTTCCCATCACGATAATTAATTCCTTATCCATTTCCCCTCAAATTCTCCGTTTCAGGGCGTTGATCACGATTGTTTCAATTTATCATCAAATCTCCATAGGATGCCCCTCTCATTCTATCAGATCTACCAGATGGTCAATTACTTTTCATTCCCATACGTCGTTGCATATCAATTACCTGGTGATGTCTACTTAATTAATTTTGTTATTTGCCTGTTCCAAATTATTTTTTATTCTCAGTCCATTCAAATTGAATTGGATTTCCATGGTAAATTAATTTATTGTCTGATTTTTGAATGAAATATAATTTGATTTCAATCATTCAAATTCTAATGTGCAATGTCGGTACATAGAACTCAAGATTGAGCATTGATGCCCACAGTGGAAGACTTCACACAAAATGAAATGACATGAAGTTCATTTGACGTAGGTTCGGATTGGCAGAGATAAGGGTGGCGATACACACAAGCATTGTTGATTAAAGAGAAGTGAAAAGAGAAGTGAATATTAGGCACGCATCTCTAAAAGCAAACTTAATTCACTAAAACTCCTCCCATAAGAAAACATAGTTTGTAGGTCCCTGTTTTTCATTTCAGCTGTTTTTCCGTAAAATACCCCTCCGCTTCTTGCACGATTAATTTTAATAACGAGTTTATCTTTCTTGATTTCATCTTCTTCTTCATTGGTGAACTTATGTTTCTTGATTTCATCTTCTTCTTCAATGGCGAGCTCAGCTTTTTCGATTTCAATGGAAAAATGCAATTATATACAATAGTTGCAGAAATATCTGCAATTATTGGTAATAGTTGCAGACAATTCAGCAACTATATGCAATTGTTGCAAACATGTCTACAACTATATAAAATAGTTGCTGCAACTATTGCAATAGTTGTAGAAATGTCTATGCAATAGTTGCAGACATTTCTGCAACAATACCATATAGTTGCAGAAATTTCTGCAAATATATGCAATAGTTGCATTTATGCAAATATGCAATAGTTGCAGAAATGTCTGCAACTATGTGCAATAGTTGCAGACATTTCTGCAACTATACCATATAGTTGCAGAAATGTCTGCAATTATTTTCAAATGTTGTAAATTTGAAAAAAAAATTGAAAGTGTTCAAAATTTGCTGGATTGTCTGCAAATATATGAAATAATTGCACCTTTACTACAAATATGAATTTTTGGTATCAACAATGAATCTCATTTTAAATATCATAAATTTGTGATTTTTTGGTGAAAACTGTATGTTGATTCGATTTTTCTATATAAAGTTATACGCGTTTGAAATGTTAAAAACATAAAGGGTATTTCGGTCTTTTTACGTGCGTGAATTTGAAAATAAGGAACGGAAATGTAAGTTTGATTTTAAAAGGATGTTTTCTCTATTTTGAAACTTATTAGGTATGTGAGCCAAACTTACCCCGAAGAGAAAGTGTTTTTTACACCGAAACTTCTGATTTTGCTGTGTTGCAATTTATTGTCACTGTTAATTGTATGAAAAAATGGATCATTTAGGGATATTTTTTTTCACTTACTTTCATATTCATGTTTGGTGGATATATGGATGCATAAATGAAAAATAAGATATCCTTCGTTATCAATTTTAAGTAAAATAGCATACCATTTTGTTCACATTTGTATTTTTCTTAATAGACGTTGAATTTTTGTGTGGTCGCCAATCTATTCCTTTTAGGGATGAATAATAGTATATATATATGAACGGACAAATAATTTTAGCCAAATTTGTTATAATATTTCATAATTTGTTAGAGGATTTTTTTCCATGTCAAAAATAATTGTGTTGCATATAAGGATACGATAGGTTATGCACATTTTATAGAGGTTGGGGTAGGCAGACATTTTATAGTGTTTCTTCATTGCACAAAAGGAAAAGTCTACCACTGATAAAATTGGTAGCTTGAATGTTAACCTATGAATGCATAAATTAGTGAAAGAATGTCTTTTATACTTGTTATACCCAAAAAGTGCAAGCTATCGTAGGTTGAAAATGAGTCATCGTAAATTGACAGGAAAAGAAACTATCGAAAGGAGAGAGCCAAAAACAAACTATAGCAAGTTGGTGAAAAAATGAACTATCACATGTTAAAGAGGGCTATCGATGGTTGTTGATCTCAAATCCATCACAAATTGACTAAAAAAGCTATCGATGATTAGTGATCTCAAAGTTATCATAAGTTGACTAAAAAAGCTATCGAAGGTTGGTAATCTCAAAGCTATCGCAAATTGACTAGATCAACCATCAAAGGTTAATGATTACAAAACTTACGCATAATTGTCAATGGAGCCATAAAATGATGATGCCTTAAAGCTATCACATGATGGTTAATGAAGCTATCAAAGGATGATATCTTAAAGTTATCGCGTGGTGATCAATGGAGCTATCGAGGGGTGATATTTCAAGGCCATCGCATGGTAATCAATTGAACCATCAAATGTTGATGCTACTGAGCTATTACATGTTGATTTGATGATTTATCGAAGGTCTACTTTATTAAGCTAACGCACATTGATGAGGAAAATTGTCGAGTGTTAATGCTTTTGTGCTATCGTACGTTGACTAATCTGCATGAAATCAGCATTCAACCAGCTGCATAGAAAAATCTAATTGGGTCAGCAGTGCCACGTCATCATGACACAAAAAGAAAGTTCTTCCACATGTCACTTCAAACATGTGCCATGTCAGCAAATCACGGTCGTCTATTCCTAACAAACAACACATGTCATAAATCTAGCAGTCCAAATTTTCTATGAATAGGCATTTATCCCCTACTAGAAAGGGGTTGAATTTTGGATAATCCTTCTGCCTCATCTTTAATTTTTCTTGAGTGGGCAGAGTAGAGCTTGTTATTGGGAGTTCTATGGCCATTGGTTCAAACTAAAATCGAGTTTTATAACTAAGGATTTGAATAAATGACAATATGCATAATTACTTTCATTTAGACCCTTGCCTTGTGAATTTGTGACTTGCTTATTAAACAAAAAAGATTTGTCATCTTGACTCATATGTTGACAATCATATCCACTGCTATAATTGGTCATTTGAATAATGGTACGCACTCCTTCTTTCACTTGAATTGAGCATTTGTAAAGCCTAATTTTTTACCTAACATTTAGTAATGCTTTCATTGGGAGCTAAACTCGAGGTGCCTTCTTACCGAACTGTGTCTTTCATACTTTAACTATGGTAGTTAAGTCTCAACAAGGATCATCGTAGCTTCATTTGAATATCTTAAACCATTCATGAGATATCCTATAATTTACCGAGGAAAAAGAGATAAACCTAAGGAACTTAGCCCTTCGAGCTTTGGAAGAAAAGAAGAAGATCGCACAACATAGCTCATGTAGATGGAGTTTGAATCCATTTCATGTAGGAAAAGAGCCAATCACCATAAGAAAATATGTCTTTAGTTGCATTTATTGGTAGCTTTATGGTGTGAACGCAACCAATATTATTCTAAACCTTTTCTTCCTTTTATTTTTGTTTTACTAGAACGTGAACAGAATTTACAACCTATACCCACGAATAGCCTAACCCTTGTCGCGTTTATTCACCTTTTCCCTCTTTCACCAAATCTTCCCTCCACTTGAAATTTTTTTCCCCATCTATTACTTTCGTCTCCTATGTATTCAACCTAAATTCACAATTTACTTTCGTCTCCTACATATTCAAAAAAAATTTGGCTTTCATCTCCTCCCAATGTATTCAACCTAATTCATCCCATTCTTTGCCTTCGTTTCCTCAGCCACCGTCGCCTTTTTGGGGTTGTTTCCATCGCGCTTTCGATTGAGATTTTGGGTTTGATTCCATCGCATTTTTGGGTTAGTGGAACGGTCGACGTTGAGCAATCGATTCAGATTTAGATCCGTAGTTAAGGTACGTGAATTAATTTTTGATTTTGACGTATTAAATCGTTTTTTAGTTGCAATTTTTTTTGTCGGTGGTTTGAGTTAAAACCATAAATTTCTTCATGTCTTGTTGTTCCGTCATCTATCAACTTTGGATAATGACTAAGAAACATAAATATATTTCTAAATTTACAAACACTACACTTGTTTTGTCAGAATATATTTGTAAATGCTTAATGCTTAAATGTAAAAGATAATTTGTTTATGTATGGGCCTAGAATTATAATTTTTCATGTGTTATAACCATGTATATTGAAAATTTAAATACTAATAATTGTGAATGAACTAGCACAGTAGAAATCTATTACGCCTACCCTTTGCAAAAATTATAAAACCAGTCAAGACAGTTAACATTTACTGCTTTTCTTTGTGAGGTTTATAATTTTGGAGAGAGGTATCGAAGTGATACAAGGGTTCAAATATAAATGGCTTATTAGGAGTATATAATTACTATCTCAAAAATATGTGATTTCAAAAACTGGATTGGGCTTCTTATCAATACTTTTGAATGTATGAAGTTGACAGTCATTAAATATATATATATATATATATATATATATATTCAGATTCAAATATATGTATGCATGCTAAATTTGTTAAATCTCTTATGTATACAAGTTAAAAGTGTAATTTTTCTATTTCTAGTTTAAAACATAAATGCTTTGTGCATTTGTTTTCAAATATCCCAAGGTTTTATAGGATACAGTTTTAAATATAATATGTTATAAGTGTAGTTTTATGGGTTTCTAACATATGATTTTTTTTGAGTATGTTATAGTTTCGAATACACTCAAATACGAAGTTTAAAATATATCAAATTTTGATGGGATTTCTAAATATATATGACTTTGCATATATGATCAACATGATTTTGGAAGACACTAGGTCCTTGAGGATCTAATAAATTTCATAGGTACAAATATGAGTCATATTTTTGTTTTGAACACACGTGATCTTCTTAGGAAATATAAGGCTTTGGTTATGCTCACATAAAGTTTTACATAAACTAAATTACATATTTATATATCAGATTTAAGTTAGTTTTGGGATATAAGTAATTTCAAAAGATGTCAGGTCCTAAAAATATATTGGCTTTGAATACATATGTGAGGATTGAGCTTCAAGTAGATATATGGTTTTTGATAGACATACAATTTTGAAAATATCAAGGATTCTGAAATTAATAAGCCCAATATTTTCAATTTTTCATATAAGTAAGCATTTTGAAAAGTGCAATTTCATAAATATGTATGAATCCAAAATACATGTCAGTTTTGACTTTTAAGTTTTAAAGCATACGATGTTTTGCATGTGCATGAATTTTTTGTTTCAAACAATTACGTGATCTTAAATAAATATACATACATATATAGCTATAAAAATATGATTGCCTAAGTATATAAAGCTCATATATATGTTGCTGTAGACATAAATACATGCACAAAGGTTGCTGCAGACATAAATATATGTTGCTGCAGACATATACATACATATATACCTGATGTAAACCTTTTTTTGATAAGTAGTTCTAGGTGCATAGGTTTTAATCGTGAATATGATTTTAAGTATATAATTATGCTTCAAGTTCCTGTTAAATGAAGATTTTACATATACATCATTTTTTAGGTGTCCACCAGGCTTGGAGTTTCAGGAATATTTGATAGGGAACAAAAGTGTGAAATTTTAATGGGTTTTAGTTCTAAATGTGTATATCACCAGGTAGAAAAATTATTAAGATCAACAATAAACTTTCTAGTACATTACAAAATGTGTGTTGCTTCTATATGTATCGGTTTAATGATATACCAATTTATCGTGAATGAAAATTGCTAGTGTGTTGGTTAATGTTTAAGTTCAAGTATGAAGGTTCGGGTTTATCTAGTATGCATCAATATTAGGGGAATGAAGCCTGAATGCATGTCTGCACATAAATCAGTATCAAATATATCGCATGCATAAGGTTTTTGAAGTGCTTGCCAAAATTATAAGTATCCTTGTCTATAATATATGCATACATGCATATAAGGATGAGGAAAAGTATATCATTTTATCTGTTATTCCCTATTTGTATCCCATTTCGATTTGAAACCTACTTTACAATCTGAATCACGTTTTGGAATCTTGACTGAAATGCAGAAATAAATATCTTCTTTACATGTTATCATTTTTGGATTCTTGTTTCCTTCAAAAAAGCGTGTATTATGGTGCTTATTAGTTGTGGACTTATCTGATTTGTCAAGCTCCATACCTACGAACTAAACATGATCGTTTGTAGCATTGTTAATGTTAAAATTGCTCTCTACATCAGTATTTGGACCTAGTGATTTTTTCACCCATACCTTTTCAACCGTACAAAAATTTTCTTGATGTCCAAAACAGTCGCACTTCTGGCACACCATAGGCTTCCGTTCATATTCCACTTGCTATAGATGTATACTGCCGTTGTCGTCTAAGGAATATAAAAATAACTTGCTATATATGTGAATTAGATGTTGTTTGGATGGCAGTATAAAAATATAAAAGCTGTTATTTATTTGGATATGCCTACTAGTTTGGATTGCTTTTGCAATAATTTTAATTTACATCATCTTCATTTTTGCAGTTAGTTTGGATAATAGGAATTTGAATTATGAAATATGTAGTATTTTGTTATTCTACATCAAAGCTTGAAAAATTACTTGATTGCCTATATCGCCGATGGAAAAAGATTGGGTGTATTTAAACATGTGACTATGTAATACTTAACTTAAAATGTATTTTAAGAATTAACACATGTATGCTAATATTAAAACTTAATTTTTTTTATTTTTTGTCATAGGACTAGTATAGAGTATCGGCAAGGAGCTTTGAATTTCGTGCATGTGGCAAAGACAAATCTGAGAAATGTTGAGAAAATTTTATGCCCATGCATGGATTGTCGAAATCTTAGACGTCATAATGACCACATCATCGTTGAGCATTTAATTATAAAAGGAATGGATCCTAAATATAAGAGCAGCAGATGGTATAGCCACGGCGAGCAAACAAATGTAGATAAAAAACAAATTCATTGACATGTATGACTTATTCAAGATGATTCACTATGAACATGAAGATTTTATGAATCATGATTTTTTTGCTGATGATAAGGATGATGTTGATTCTCAAAGAAGAGAGGATGAGTTACTCAAAAATTTAGAAGATGCGGAAACTTCATTGTATTTTGGTTGCACAGATCATACAAAATTATCACAATTACTGTCTTGTATAGTCTTAATGTGAGACTGATCTGTCAGATAGTGGATTTGACAAGCTTCTAAATGTGCAATAATTGTTTTTGCCGAAAGATAACATACTTCCTAGGACCTTATATGAAGTAAAAAAAATTCTTAAAGCATTTGACATGGGTTTTGAAAAAATACACTCTTGTGAGAATGACTGTTGCCTTTTCAGAAAAGAATACAAAGATTTAAATACTTGTCCAAAATGTGGTTCTTCAAGATGGAAAATAAATCAAGATACCAAGGAGAGTATACAAGTTGTTCGAGTTAAAGTGTTGAGATATTTTTCGATAATTCCAAGATTTAGAAGAATGTTTAGATCTCAGAAAATGGCAGAAGATTTAAGATGGCATTTCAATAATAGAAGCAATGATGGAAAAATGCATCAACCTGTGGATTCTATGACATGGAATATGGTGGATGAACGATAGAAATCTTTTTCAGCCGATCCACGCAATCTTAGACTTGGTCTTGTTAGAGATGGATTCAATCAATTTTCTATGTTAAGTTCTAAATATAGTTGTTGGCCGGTAATGCTTGTGACATACAAGCTCTCACCTATGTTGTGTATGAAGAAGGAAAATATTTTGTTAAGATTACTTATTCACGGTCCGAAGCAGCCCGTAAACGAATATTTGGCGCCTTTGATTAAAGACTTCCATTATTTGTGGAGTAATGGTGTTGATGCTTATGATGCATTTAGTAAAATGTTGTTTAAACTGAAAGCAACCTTACTGTGGACAATAAATGATTTTCCAGCCTATGGAAATCTTGCTGGATGTTGTGTGAAGGAAGAAAAAGCTTGTCCATTGTGTGGTGTTAATACTCATCATCATTGGTTGAATTATAGTCGAAAGAATGTCTACATGGGTCACAGAAGATATCTACTTATGTTTGATGCACGGAGGAAACAAAAGACTTGGTTTGATAACACCGTGGAGAAAGGTAACGCTCCTAGAATTTTAGCTTGAAGAAATATTTCTGTATTATTAAAAGATTTTCCAAATGATTTTGGGAAAGAGAAAGAAAAGAAAAAAGGAAGAAGAGAGATAATAAGAAAAGGGCCATTAAGATAAAATCCATTAAGCTGAAAAAGAGGAAGAGGAACATTGCCCATGATATGGAAGATGAATATGACGAAGATAACAATCCTATAAAATTGGAGCTATTAAAGTGGAAAAAGAGATCGATTTTCTTTGTTTTTCCATATTGGGAGGTTAGTGGTTATGTTTTTAATTTTTTGATAATAAAATAATATAATATAATTATGGGTTACACTATTGATTTTAACAGGAACTTCCGTTACGACATAATTTAGATGTAATGCATGTGGACAAAAACGTTGGCGAAAGCATATTAGGCACAATGTTGCATGATAACAAATCAAAGAGATGGAACCAACTCTAGAAAGGATCTAGAGGATTGGGGAATTCAGCATAAGCTGCATGCACAACCTCATGGGAAGAAAACGTATCTTCCACCGGCTCCTTATACATTGTCAAATTCCGAGAAAACAATATTCCGCAAAAGACTGTATGATTTCAAAGTACCCAATGGCTACTGATCAAATTTGAAAAGCCGTATATCACTGGAGAATTATAAAATTAGTGGCCTGAAATCACATGATTATCATGTTTTAATGCAACACATATTACTGTAGCAATAAGAGGATTATTGTCGAAGAAGGCAAGAAAAGCAATAATTCGCTTATGCTCATTTTTCAACAAATTATGTCATTGTGTCCTTGACAAAGAGAAATTGCAGCAAATCAATGTTGAGATTGTAGAAATTCTGTGTGAGCTTGAAAAGTATTTTCCGCCATCATTTTTTGACATAATGGTGCATTGCCAATTCATCTTGGTAGAGAAGCACTAAGCTGTGGATCGGTTCAATTTTGCTGGATGTATCCTTTTGAAAGATATATGAAAACACTTAAAGATTATGTAAGAAACCATTCACGACCCGAGGTATGTATTGCCGAATCATATCTTGCATATGAATTCATGAGACTTTTTAATGAATTTTTGAAAAAAATCAGGACACATTGAGGAGGCAGAGGCTCGAAATGAAGATTATGAAAGCAATGTAATATTCGAGGGACGTCCAACTTCAACGTCTAATACAGTTACATTATCCTCAAATGAGAATGAAAGTGCTCATTTAGTCGTATTAATGAATATGACCATGGTGGAACCATTTTTAGAGTAACCATATGTTATATTATGTTTTAATTATTTTGATGTGTTTCTACCAGTAAATATAATTTAACATTCCTTGTTTTATACTAGTTTGCATTTGGAGGAATTACAAAATTCAAGCAAGCGCATGGAGAGAAATTCAGCCTCACTTTGGGAAACACATACAAAAAAATTTGCTGATTGGATTCAAAAAAAAAGGTTAAATGAATTCTTAAAATATACTCTCATTTTCTTAAGAATATTATTCTAAAATTTCCATTGTAAATCAAACCTTTTATAGATACCTAGTAACTCCAATGATCACAATGAAATGCTGAAGTGGATTGCATATGGTCCGAAGAATGATGCTTTGTCTTACAAAGGATATATCATCAATGGACAACAGTTTCACATAAAAGATGTAGGGAGAAAACTCAGAATAGTGGAGTGACTTATGATGCGACTACTATGTGTAGAGTAAGTGCAAAGATATTTCTCAAGTAGCTGATGTGGTCACTTATTATGGAATATTGACCGATATAATTTTATTAGATTATCACGTGTTTTATATTCCTATTTTTAAGTGTCGTTGGGCACATATAGGAAATGGAGTAAAAGTTGATGAAGATGGTTTCACTCTTGTCAATTTACATCAAAATCAAACATCATTTTCAAAAGATCCATACATCCTTGCATCTTAAGCGAAACAAGCATTTTATTCAAGAGAAAATGATTATTCAAGTTGGTACGTTGTAACGAAAGCACCACCAAGAGGTTTTCATGATTTAGAGACAAATGGTTGTATAGATGAAGCTATCGATATTCCAAAATATTACGTTGTAACCGATATGGATGTTGAAGATGTTATCTATGTTAGGGAGGACTGCGAAGGCATACTTGAGTAGCTCAATATTTTGTTTGATTATGGAAATTGTTTTTGAGTGCATCTGTATGTCATTTTTGTTTGTTTTTCCATTATTTGCTCATAAGATCAATGATTATTGTTTGTGTCTAAATTAGGCAAACGTAATTAATAGGTTTATAACCAATTTGTTATTTCATGTATGCAGGTATTGAGCTATTGATTATTATAGAGATTTACGTACATGAAGACACACATAATCTTCATCATGAAGGTATGAAGTTAGCTTTAAATCACTTTTAGTTTTCGTTATGTCAAGTTATTAATTATTAATATTCTAAAAACTATATTATTGGCCAAAAAACTCCTACTTTTATTTAAAATAGATGCATTATTACTAAAAATTCTCATTCTTACACATTTTTTATCATAAGATAATATGGGCTATTGTATATGACCTTTTCCATATGATACAACCATAGTTGAGATGCTCAATCGCCATAGGAATGATTTTTTCCTCTTACGCCTTATTCAAGTAAATATAACCATTTAATTGAGTTTTTCCTCAACACTCACACTTCTTTGTCCACGATACTTGAATATTTGAACCTTCTATGTTGTTGATGAGGATTCTTGAATTATTGTCTAACTATCGTTTTGTGGTTTGGGTGTTTGCATGTTGGGTTGCGTGAGTTATTTGTGTGGGTTTACTGACATGCGTGTGTGAGTTTCTTCATGCCTGTGCCTATATGCATGTCTGCGATAACATGTTGTGTGTTTTCTGGCTTTGTTGACCATTTTGTATTCCGTTGTACTTGATATAAACTGAAATGGTTCACATGTATATTGGTTTCACTTCTTTATTGCTGCTCCTTGCTTGCCCTGCCTGTTTACTAATGTCCCCTTTCTCGTTGCTTGCCCTACCCATAGCCTGTAAGCCATATTAGTTACTTGTTATTTTAAAGCCATATTGGTTTTGTTTTGAAAGCATTGTTTCTCTTCTTGTATGTTACTTAAAGGACTTTAGGGTTGTAGTAATTAAATTTGAAAATTTTATCTACACATGCTTCTTGTATCTGATATATAACAATCAAGTGAGATTTTACCTGCGTTTAATTAATAGTTGGATAATGAGAAGTCTATGTACTATTTACTAGTGTTTTGTCTGGTTTTTAACTCATACATCCTACTACTGTTGATGTTTTGAAGCTAGGACTGTAATCGTAATGCATCGTTTGCATATACATACATACATATATATATATATATATATATGTCTATATATATTGGTGTATCAATTTAACCTTTTTGCCCCATAGTTCGAAATTTTCTGACAACAAAAGTAGACATTTACTAGTAGCAAAAAAAGCACTACTTAACTTACTGCTGAAGTGAAATGTTATAACAAAAGCTACAATGATTTCCCTACAACTTATGATACAACATATAAAAGCATTCATATCAATAACTACATACACAACCACCGTATTTCTTACACAAAGTCAGAAAAGGAATAAATTTTACCATTCCTTTGAAACAACATTCAAGGCTAACATATATGTGCAGGTTAGTAAATTTTCCTTATATTTTCCCTAACAGATCTACTAAAATATAGAAATGTATCAGCTTAAATTGACTTATAAGCATTTCTAAAGGGAAAAACATACATTCAAAAAGATAGCTTTTGCCTTTTGACATATTTGGTGTTGCCTATGTGGATATTACACGACCAAATAACACTAACGTAAGTGGATTTATCATCATTTACTTTCCCTTTTAAATCTGGGCACACAAATCGCACTAATAAAATTTGGTATAGTTTTATTCTATATAAATGGATATTAAACACATATATTGTGACTGTTTATCTAGTTTTGTCGTTTTTGTTAATAAATGTTTTTATAGCGATAGGATATGCATACACGCTTAGTACGTACTCACCAACAATTGAAGAATGAGAAATCCCGAAAGCATAAGCCAAAGGTAAAATATATTAAGCCAACCGTTAAAGCTTGCGATGTAGACAAGGAACAAGAATTACAACATGAGTCAATACAAGTGCCATGTGCAGAAAATGAAATTCCTTGTGAAGAAACTGAAATGCATGAAGAAATTGAAATGCTCCGTGAAGAAAATGAAATGTGTGAAGAAGATGAAATATGTTGTGAAGAAAATGTTGATGTCGAGGTGGAGGTCAATAGACCAAGTGAAGTTAAAACTGCAAAAAAACGTGCAAGAGGTCCAACAAGAGCAAAAAAATCCCGTTAAGTCTTGTGAATCGAATTGAAGTTGAATTCAATGAGGTAACCATACCCATAGGAGAAGGCTCGGTACATTTATCCTCTTATCTTGGGCCGCTTGTACGAGAGCATGTACCGGTTACACTTGACGATAGGAGGCTTCTAAGTGATGAATTGAAAGTAGTATTATGGGATTCGATCCAAGTATGAGAGATTACCATTTTTGTCTTATAATAATTGTTTTATTTACGAAAATAATCCATTTAGTGAAACGTCCTTTTAAATCCTTTTAATATGAAATAACAACAATTTTATTTTTCTTTTTATTTTTACTTGTAGACTAGATTCAAAGTGGATGAAGGCAAAAAAATTCCATATTTCAACAAATGGGAACTATTTAGAGATCCTCAAAAAGCAAATTGGTCCGAAAAATAGTTAATGCAACGATGGAAGAGGAAAGACTTGGTTTGAAACCTTACAATATAAAAAACAAGAAGGAGTAGAGAAAGTTTATAAAGGCGAAAACAAGTTTGGAGTTTAAAGTATGCTTATGTATATATATTATATACGTACATACATATATGTACACACACATGTACTGTTGTTTGTTTGCTTTTTGGAATTAAAACCCTAGATCCCTAGCAACATGCAGCTTCTGAATATCATAATTTTGGTTTGTAAGAAGCATACCATACCTGAGTTCAACTCAGTTTACATTACAGTAGAAATAATTTTAAGCAGATCTTAGTAAGAGCTCTTGAGACTGGTTACAATCTGATAATATTAGAGATGCTTATATATTTGTTAGTCCAAGGCTGCATGGATTAATCATAATACTCGATTGATAACTCAATACCCCTACCTAATCCTGTTATCAGATGGAAAATTATTCAAAATATTTAGATTCTATATATAAATTATTTGATGCCATTGTTATATTGTCCTTTGATTGATTCATTAAGGATAAATGAACATGTTGACACGACATATTTATTAACCGACTTATATACAAAATAATGGATACAATACAAATGTATTCAGCATGGCTCTTTTCTTTGACAATGGCCATATAATTTAAATCAATTAAACACATTATCCAGTACTTGTTTGAAACATAATGAATTACTATTAATATTCGACTTAATATACCTTATCAGACCGAATCTATATTGAATATTTTATAGTTTCCCAAATCAAACATTATTTTTAATGTACCTTTCTCAAATCTAAATAGTACTTTGAATATCAATAATACTATTATGATTTATGCTGCGAGAAATATGTGTACTATGAATTAAATTATGCACATATGTAATAGTGTTTATGCCAACTATGAATTGTATCAAAACTATTCCAAACTGTACATATTATCAAAACTAATAAAACTGTCAGTGAGAAATTGGAAAGCTATAAACAGGAACCCTCAATAAAAAAAAAGCAAAAGGATAACAATTTGTATCAACGGTGAATTTCCCAACTGTGGGACTTGAATTTCCCAATAGTGGAAGCAACGGTACATGTGTATATATACGTAAGTTTATATATATATAATGTGGTTGCAACTCTTTCTTTCTATTTTTGTTTTTTTGTTAATGTTTCTTCTCTTTCTTGCTATATTTGTTTATGTAGCGTCTCATTTTTATTTCACAGTTTCGCTCGTTATAGTTCCATCTTCATATTTTAAGAGACCGTTTAATTTTATTTATTTCATCTAGAATAAATTACTTTATCTTTTTTCAGGTAAGAAGTGAGAAATTTAGAGCCATTAGGCAAAAACAATTGCCGCACACAACTGGACTTAAAGGAATGGCAAGATTTACCGATGATTTAGTTAGTTAATTAAACGTAGCATTATTTACCTAGCTAGTTAATTAACTATTGGTTGATTTATTTAGTGTCTTTCTAAATGTAAAAAAAGCAGAGTCAAGATTCATCGTCCATATCTAAAACGGATGTTTGGTTAAATCTCATACTAAAAAGAATGGTGAACCGGTGAACACAGATATTGCACATGTTCTTGTAAGTATTTTGATTTTTTTCACTAATTGAACATTGTGACATTTTTATCATTGTATGTAACATATATGTATGTGTAACAACCCGTAAATTTTCGATAATTTAAAATTTTCAATTTAATTAAATTTTGTCATTTAATATTGAAACAGAAAATTTGTGATTTATTAACGGAAATTAATAAACAGAATGAAATGAAATAAGGTTAATTTAAGAAAAGGATAACCTTTTTTTGGAAGTTCAATTAATTGAAATAATGTAAGCGTTATATTTGGTTATAAAAGTGGATATAATAAACAAATGTAAATGTTTAATTATTGTTTTAAATAGATAGTTAATAGCAATTGAATAAAATCGGCATTATATAAGAATTATAACATTTGTTTGTGAATAATGAATTCATAAGTGTAATTAAAAGTTATGGTAACGATTATTATAAGTTACCTGTTTATTTAGTTAATTGAATTGAAATTGGAAATCTATTTTTAATAAAATGTAAGTAAATGTTACATTAATGTAAAATGTAATACAATGTTTAAAAGTTGTTAAATTGAGTAAATTAAGGTAATGAAAGGTAAAACAAAGGTTAAATAGGTTTATAGAGCAATAATGGACTTAATAAAAAGGATTGGAATTGAATCAAACCAAAAGATTGGAATTAATTATAATAATTGGAATTCAATTTATAATAAAAAAAATTATTGTATGTAAATGAAATTATATACTACGTTAATTGAAATTAAGACGAATTTGGAAATTATAAGTGCATTAAGATATAATTATATCCATAAGATGATAAAAGACTTGAACAACAAGGTTTAAAAATTTAATAAATGGATTTTTGAAATTTAATTTATAATTTTTGAATTTAGAGAAATTGAAATTAAACACTGAAATTGATGAATTAATCAACTTTAAATTGACGTCTAAATTTGTTTAAGTTATTGTAAATGATTAAGAAACCAAAAATGATAGAGGTTGTAAATTATTAAAATTTAAACTGTAAAGTGATTAATTAATTTAATATTAATTTATTTAATTAATGGGAAATAGCCATTTTGGCCACCGACTCAGATTTTGACGAAACCAGTTTCATCGGATCCATAACGGTGAATTATTATAGGATTTCAAGTTTCGTAACGATCGGACTTGTCGTTTGATCGTATGGACTCAAACGCCTAGAAATCAATTTAGTTAAAATCAATTGAAATCGATTTGGAATAAGCTGACTTCAGCGTAACTTCTTCATACAATGGAATCTAAACTTGAATCCTGTACCATTGAATTTAAAACAATCGAAAACATTTATTTTTATATGTGGGTTGATCTATTTTCGTTCCGGAGTCGAAACGGGCTTTTCGGGTCGTTTATCGTTCAACTTTGAAGTCGATTCTTGTGCATTCATCCTATTTCTAACCTACATATAAATACCTCATTATAAATCCTAGCCACTCCTCATTCTTATTTGTCTGTACATACATTTCTTCTCAACTCCTCATTCCAATGGCAAACAAAATCTAATTTCCAAATTTCAAATCCAAATCAAAAATCAATTTGAAAATCGAACTCCTCAAACAATATTGAATTATATATCGATCTGAAGCTCTCGACGAGCGCAAGTCAAAAATGTGATTTTTTTTTTCAATTTGAGTTGTGGTTTGGTCAGAATTGCTCGAAACATTTTCGGCCGTCCATGGGTTGTAGCTTCGTTGGACGGTAGATCGACATCCAAGCGACGATCAGTTGGTACTGCTGCGTAGAGGGGATCATATGCTTTCGATCCATACGGCGACTTGAGGCTGGAAGCGTCTAGATTCACGGTGATTGGTCAGAAATGATAGCGGCGACGCGGCTTCATTCGGCGACCGGAGGCGATCAAATCCTAGACGTGGGGTCGGCGTCGGCTTGGCAATCGAGAGGAGGTGGTCGATCGACACGGTTGTGGTCATTACGACGGTACTTGGTGGCGGCGCAGCTCATACAAGTTGAACGAGATCGCGATGATTCGCGTAGGTAGGGTTTCTGGGAGAAGAGCTTGGACGCATGGTGAATTCCTATAGGTCGTTTTGTTTGTTTGTTTGTTTTAAAATAAATTGTCTAATGTTCTAACATATGTATCTTCCACATACGAAGTCTAATTTATGCGCAGTTTCTTGCATTGGGATCATATCAAAATTTTAGACACTTTGATGCCTGTTTGGGCGAATTATGAGAACATTGAAATTTTGGGCTTGATTTGGATTTAAATTCAATGGTGGGTGTTTTAACCCACTCACAACTTCTAAAGTTTCTTATGTTCGTTAGATCTAATTTATGATGTGATTAGGAATTTATTTATGAATGTTCGATATATTTTAACCATCATCTCAGTTAATTTGAATATATTTGAATTAAATCGTTATTTAATTTATTATTGAATATAAATTGCCAGTTAAATACCTGTTATCGGTTATCAAGTCTATATTGATATTTAGTAATCGTTTTGGATAATGATTGTGATGGATGTTGATTGTTGATGTTGGTTAAATGGATGTTGTATTTTATACTGTTATAAACTAAAAGTTCGTTATGGATTTATATTTATTTAGGGATTGCGGCTTGAAATGATATATAACCGTATATATAACCGTAAAATTTAAATTACGGGTTGAAATGATAAATATCCGTATCACTTCACATTAGGGTAGAGAATTATATACGGACATCGAATTGGTTAAAATTAAATGAATTTAAAATCCTTAAATTTTTTAATTTAATAAAATGATATTTTGAATTGAAATTTGATTTATATAAATTGAAGTATTATTAGAAAATCAAATCTTGCAATGAAATGTGAATTGGTTTAAAAAAGAATTGCTTTAAGAAAATTAAATTGGAAGTTTAAAATTAAACTTTTTCGTAAATGAAATTCTAACGAAATTGAGTTACTGAATTTGTTTGAAAATATCTTTGAAATATTTGGAAATTGGAGTAATCCGTATTGATATTTTGAACATGTATTGAAACGATATGAAATTCGATAGTTTATTGAAATTTGGTTTGGCGGTTTGGAAATTTGAAATGGTCCAAATATGTTGAAATGAAATGAATAGTTTAATTTGATATTAATTTCAAACTCAAATTTTAATGTAAACCGTTTTAAAATTATATTATTTTAAAATTTCTAATTATTAATATTTTCAAATTTATTAAATTATTTATCTAATGTTAGCTATATGAATTATTTTAATCTATTTTAAACCAATTTAATTTATTTTAAACAAATTAAACTATTTTAATTTATTTTAAATCTAATTAACCTATTTTAAAGCTATTTAATCTATTTAATTATATTTAATCTATTTTAAATTTATATTATTTTTTTTATAACTATTTAAACTATTTTCTTCCAAATTCCAAACCAAGTAATATGGATGGGTTTATATTCAAAATTCTCGATTTCTAAAGTGAATATGGTTAATGATGTCATAACCTAAGTTGGAATTTAAATGTTTCAATAAACTAAAATGATGAATTTGAGGTAAGGACTTAACCTGTTTTGGAAATACGATTTTGGAAGAAATTATGATTTTGGAAACGATATGATTTGGAAAGTGACATAGTTTTGAGAATATGATATTTTGGTATAAATTGTGAATTTGACTTGGAAAGGAAATATAATTATCAAACTATGATTTCAAAGGCGAATATGATTTCGAAAGTAAGTAATGATATCGAAAGTGATATGGTTTGAATTAAATATGATATTTTGATATCAATTATGAAATGATTTTGAAAATGTAAAAGAACCATCCGGTGTGTAATAAGAAATTGGTTGTCACAGAGACCGGGATTGGATGTTGTCATACTGTCTGCCAATACCGAAAACCACTTTGACAACTATGTACGCGGTGGAGATTCCAGAATGAAGTAGGATGGTGGCGACGATCCTATATGAGGTATATACATGGACCCGACTCCCACGAGTTGGCTTAAGGTGGCTAACACAGGAGCAATCGATGGGCCAAGTGAGGTCATTCCTCCGATCGGGCACACTCCATCGATACTATATTTTGACTTTTGATTTACTTGGTGGCCACCCTTCGATTTTAACTCGGGAGTGTGTTTCAAGTTGGGCGATAGTTGCGGCTATGCGTTATCAGCAGTCCGGAAGTGTAATTGGTATATCTACCCTGACATTGCCTAGTTGTGCCATGTCACCTACCCTAGCGCGCCTTCTACGAGTTTGTTTTGTACCATACCTATGGAGTGCCCTCTGACGGTGTCCAGTACAAGCAGGATTACAGTACTATATAGACTATGGGAATGTATAAAATGTGTTAAAGGGGATATGAGTAAAGCCTTAACGCTATTTTGATACTTTTACTTTACTGTAGATATATTATAATAGCATATTGTACTACGTAGTAGATAGTTTAACGGATCCTTAGGAGATGTGAACCCGAACATCTCTTGAGTTACTACACTCACGTTGGACACTGAATAGGAGATGTCAAACCCCGTAAACATCTCTGACGCCGTCACATGCATATTTACCGTTAATTTTAACTTACAAAAAATCATTTAGTTCTGACTCGAGTGTTTTGTGTTTTCAATTCGCTCGGGTCAGCCTGAGCATTTCAGGCTTGAAGACCTTATTTTTAGAGGACGAAGGCGAAAATATTATTATTATTTACTATATTGTTCCACTACATCACATTATTCTGCTGCATTATTATTAATTATTCTCTGGCATGTGTAACTCTGGGTTTGTGTTGTATAAGTATAATCAAATGTTTTGTAAACAGCTTAATGAACTGTTATTTGATTATTATATTTTGTCATTTCGCTGCAAGATTCTATTTTGTTTTTTTCTTTTCTCTCTGCTTTTTCTTATTTACCCCAATAACAATCCTCCCTTCTGTATGGTTTAAGTCTGATGTGTGTCTGCTTAAAGCATCCAAAAAGGCGGGATGTTATAGTAGGTATCAGTGCTAGGTTTAGCGATAACCTTAGCTTTGTGGGGTCTGACTCTTTAGTAATAGGGTAGTAATACCCTATGATGAGTCGTTGAGAGTATACATATGAGAGAGCGTATTTGTTAGTGTTGTAAAAGGTTTTTATATTGTGTTAATTTGTTCCGTTTTGCATTTATAAATTCTGGTTGGTGCATAGGACACTATGACATTGATAGGTTTTTTCTAAACACTTAATAGGACAGACCGACATAATATTTGTTTTAAAGTATAGGTAAATGAAATATTTTTTCCTATTATATATTTTTATATATAAAATAATGGTTTACAAATGGTATATATTTGGTTGTAATATGTTTGTTGTTAGGTAGTGAAATTTATAAATATTGGTTGGGAATAAGAGTTGAAAATAAAACAATGAAAATTGGAAATTTAGAACTTAAGTTTCAGGGTTTTTGAAAATTTCATTCGAATGATTTTGGAATATAGTAATATTATTTATAAGTATTTTCTGATATAAATATTTCAATACAATTTGAATGAATTGTTTTAAAGAAATTTTGGAAAGAAATAAGTTCTGTACTCCTCTTTATATCGTTGGAAAATAATTTCGGTGACGAGTGCACTCATCATCGATGTTTTTTTCGAGTTTCAAAGTGGAAAGACTGTTGTAGTAGCAACTACACAATTGTTTGATGAATAAATCTTAATTTCAATTTTTAAATATGATTTGGTAGATATATATAAAGATATGATTGTATATTTTATTATTTTAAACTGATTTGAAATGGAACCCGGTATTTAGTACTTAAGTTTCTGTTAATTAATAGTTTCAATTATTGTAGTGAAATGGAATTAACTAATTGATAATTGGAACCTCTAAATGAAATAAGAGATTAAATGCTAGGCTACAAATGAAACTACAAGAAAGTTGAAATTTGTAACCTATAAAACAAAGGATATGATTATTGAACATTAAATTAATTAAAAGAAATGAGAAAATTTGTATAACTTTCAGTTGCATTCTTAAAGACAAATATATATAACTTACCAATTATAAAAGTTGAAATGTTTAATAAGAAAATGTAAATATTATACAAGTAAAACTTAAAGTAATGCAAGTATTCAATGAAATTCTTTTATGAATAAGAATTTGATGTTATATTTGTTATAAACTTAAGTTATAATTTAAATATTACTATATTAAATGTGATAGAAAGTAAGTACTATAAGTAGGTAATTATAGACTTAAGTTAATGGATTGATATGCTAAGAAATTGAATTAAACTTTTGTAAGCAATATATGTAAAAAAATTAATAAATGAATCATTTTATAAATGATATGAAAAGAAATAGGTTAAGATAGACTTAAATAATGTTTGGAATTTATTGTTGTTTTGGTTTATGAGTTGTTAGGGCAAGGATACTTCTAATTGTTTGGATGTATGAATAATCTGTTGATTTTTATCTAAGATTGTTGAGTAAATGGTGTACGTAGTAGTTTATTTGTCATTCTATGCAATTTAAAAAGTTTCTAAGCCCAAACAAACTATTTCTTTTGGTTGATATGGATGGATAATTGATTTGTATTGATTTCATATGATGATTGTATGCTGTGGTTGCAAGTGATTGTTGTTTTATATTGACTGGTTTGTTAGTGGTTGAAACAACTTTGAATATTTCATTTTACATAATTATTAATCCTTGGAAGTATACAGGTGAAATACAGATTAAGCAATAGCTACTGCTTTTCATTTCATAATTAAGCGTTGTTTGCCCGACAAATAGGTAAGTTCTAGGATTACGGCTTTATAACGATATTATACTACTTTTTCCATGTTGGGATATATTATTTTGGAAAATATATGTTATATATTGTTTTATTTATATTATAATTTCTTCCGAGCCTCTCCGTACAAAGGAGACTCTGCCGAAATTTTTCACAAATTTTGGACCTAGAAAATTTTATGAAATGTTTTTCCAAAATTTTGTTACTTAAAAGGACTTATTGGTTATAAATTGATATATTTTACTTTAGATTATTTTATTTTGAAAAGTCATTGTTTATAAATTTAATATTTTAAATAAGATATATTGACTATTTAATTTTCTTTTCCCTTCTTTTTCTTTTTCGGGGACGAAAAGTTTTGATTGAGGGAGAGTGTAACAACCCGTAAATTTTGATAATTTAAATTTGTTAATTTAATTAAATTTTGTTATTTAATGTTGGGAAAAACAGAAAATTTGTTATTTATTAAGGGAAATTAATAAATAGAATGAAATGGAATAAAGTTATTTTAAGAAAAGGATAGCCTTTTTATGGAAGTTCAGTTAATTGAAATAATGTAAGTGTTATATTTGGTTATAAAAGTGGATATAAGAAAAAAATGTAAATATTTAATTATTGTTTGAAATAGATAGTTAATAGCAATTGAATAAAATCAGTATTATATAAGAATTGTAACATTTGTTTGTGAATAATGAATTAATAAGTGTAATTAAAAGTTATGGTAACGATTGTTATAAGTTACCTGTTTATTTAGTTAATTGAAATGAAATTGGAAATCAATTTTTAATAAATGTTACGTTAATGTGAAATGTAATACAATGTTTAAAAGTTGTTAAATTGAGTAAATTAAGGTAATTAAAGGTAAAACAAAGGTTAAATAGGTTTATAGAGCAAAAATGGACTTAATAAAAAGGATTGGAATTGAATCAAATCAAAAGATTGGAATTAATTATAATAATTGGAATTCAATTTATAATAAACGGATTGATTGTAAGTAAATGAAATTAAATACTACGTTAACTGAAATTAAAATGACTTTGGAAATTATAAGTGCACTAAGATATAATTATATCTATAAGATGATAAAAGACTTGAATAACAAGGTTTAAAAATTTAATAAATGGATTTTTAAATTTAATTTATAATTTCTGAATTTAATGAAATTGAAATTAAAGACTGAAATTGATGAATTAATCAACTTTAAATTGACATCTATATTTTTATAAATTATTGTAAATGATTAAGAAACCAAAAATGATAGAAGTTGTAAATTGTTAAAATTTAAACTGAAAAGTGATTAATTAATTTAATATTAATTTATTTAATTAATGGGCAAATAGCCATTTTGGCCACTGACTCAGATTTCTACGAAACTCGTTTCATCGGATCTGTAATGGTGAATTATTGTAGGATTTCAAGTTTGGTAGCGATCGAACTTGTCGTTTGATCGTACGGACTCAAAACGCCTAGAAATCAATTGAAATCATTTTGGAATAAGATAATTTCAGCATAACTTCTTCATACAATAGAATTTTAACTTAAAACCTATCCCATTGAATTTAAAACTATCAGAAACATTTATTTTGATATATGGGTGGATGTATTTTCGTTCCAGAGTCGAAACAGGCTTTACGGGTCGTTTATCGTTCAACTTTCAAGCCGATTCTTGTCCATTCATCCTATTTCTGACCTACATATAAACACCTCGTTATAAACCCTAGCCACTCCTCATTCTCATTTGTCTGTATGTACATTTCTTCTCAACTACTTATTCCAATGGCAGACAAAATCAAAATTTCAAATTTCAAATCCAAATCAAAAATCAAGTTGAAAATCAAACTCCTCAAACAATATAATTATATATCGATTTGAAGCTCTCGATGAACGCAAGTAAAATATGCGATTCGTTTTTCGATTTGAGTTGTGGTTTGGTCAGAATTGCTCGAAACGTTTTCGGCCGTCCATAGGCTGTAGCTTCGTTGGATGGTAGATCAACATTTAGGCGACGATCAGCTGTTACTGCTGCGTAGAGGGGATCATACGCTTTCGATCCATATGGCGACTTGAGGCTGGAAGCGTCTAGATTTACGGCGATTGGTAGGAAACGGCAGTAGCGGCGCGGCTTCATTCAACGACCGAAGGCGATTAAATCCTTGACATGGGGTCGGCGTCGGCTTGGCAATCGAGATAAGGTGGTCGATCGACACGGTTGTGGTCGTTGCAGTGGTACCTAGTGGCAGCGCTACTCATACAAGTTGAATGAGATCGCGATGATTTGCGTGGGTAGGGTTTCTAGGAGAAGAGCTTGGACGTGTAGAGAATTCCTATAGGTTGTTTTTTTGTTTGTCTTAATATAAATTGTCTAATGTTCTAACGTATGTATCTTTCACATACGAGGTATGATTTACGCACAGTTTTTGCGTTGGGATCGTATCGAAACTCCGGACATTTTGACGCTTGTTTGAGTGAATTCTGAGACTGTTGGAATTTTAGGCTTGATTTGGATTTAAATTCAATTTAAATTCATAGGTGAGTGTTTTAACCCACTCACAACTTCTAAAATTTCTTATTTTTGTTAAATTTAATTTATGATGTGATTAGGAATTTATTTATGACTGTTTGGTATATTTTAATCATCATCTCAGTTAATTTGAATTTGTCTGAATTAAATCATTATCAATTTATTATTGAATATAAATTGCCAGTTAAATACCTGTTATAGATTGTCAGTTCTATATTGATATTTTGTGATCGTTTTGGATGATGATTGTGATGGATGTTGATTGTTGATGTTGGTTAAATGGATGTTGTATTTTAGACCGTTATAAACTGCAAGTTCGTTATGGATTTTTATTTATTTCGGGATTGCGGTATAACTGTAAAATTTAAATTAAGAATTGAAATGGTAAATATCTGTATCACTTAACCCTAGGGTAGAGAATTATATATGGACATCGGATTGGTTAAAATTAAATGATTTTAAATCCTTAAATTTTCGAATTTAATAAAATGATATTTTGAAACGAAAGTTGATTTATATAAATTGAAGTATAATCGGAAAATCAATTCTTGCGCTGAAATCTGAATTGGTTTAAAAAAAAGAATTGCTTTAAGAAAATTAAATTGGAAGTTTAAAATTAAACTTTTTCGTAAATGAAATTCTAACGAAATTGAGTTATTGAATTTGTTTGAAAATAACTTTGAAATATTTGGAAATTGGAGTAATCCGTATTGATATTTTGAACATGAATTGAAACGATATGAAATTCGATAGTTTATTGAAATTTGGTTTGGCGATTTGGAAATTTGAAATGGTCCAAATATGTTGAAATGAAATGAATACTTTAATTTGATATTAATTTCAAACTCATATTTTAATGTAAACTGTTTTAAAATTATATTATTTTAAAATTTCTAAATATTAATATTTTCAAATTTATTAAACTCTTTATCTAATATTAACTATATGAATTATTTTAATCTGTTTTAAACCAATTTAATTTATTTTAAACTAATTAAACTATTTTAATTTATTTTTAATCTAATAAACCTATTTTAAAGCTATTTAATCTATTTTTATTATATTTAATCTATTTTAAATTTATATTAATTATTTATAACTATTTAAACTATTTTCTTCCAAATTCCAAACCAAGTAAAATGGATGGGTTTATATTCTAAATTCTCGATTTTTAAAGTGAATATGGTTAATGATGTCATAACCTAAGTTGGAATTTAAATGTTTTAATAAGTTGAAATGATGAATTTGAGGTAAGCACTTAACATATTTTGGAAATATGATTTTTGGAAGAAATTATGATTTTGGAAACCATATGATCTAGAAAGTGACATAGTTTTGAGAATATGATATTTTGGTATAAATTGTGAATTTGACTTGGAAAGGAAATATAATTATCGAACTATGATTTCAAAGGCGAATATGATTTCGAAAGTAAGTAATGATTTCGAAAGTGATATGGTTTGAATTGAATTTGATATTTGATTTCAATTATGAAATGATTTTGGAAATGTAAAATAACCATCCGGTGTGTAATAAGCAATTGGTTGTCAAAGAGACTGGGATCGGATGTTTTCATACTCTCTGCCAATACCGAAAACCACTTTGACAAGTGTGTAAGCAGTGGAGATTCCAGAATGAAGTAGGATGGTGGTGACGATCCTGTATGAGGTATATACTAGACCCGACTCCCATGAGTTTGCTTAAGTTGGCTAAAATAGAACAATCGACAGGCCAAGTGAGGTCATTCCTCCAATCGGGCACACTCCATCGATACTATATTCTGACTTTTGATTTACTTGGTGGCCACCCTTCGATTTTTACTTAGGTGTGTGTTTCGAGTTGGGCGGTAGTTGCGGCCATGCGTTACCAACAGTCCGGAAGTGTAATTGGTATATCTACCTTGGCATTGCCTAGTTGTGCCATGTCACATACCCTAGCGCGCCTTCTACGAGTTTATTTTGTACCATACCTATGGAGTTCCCTTTGATGGAGACTAGTACGGGCGGGATTACGATATTTTTATAGACTATGGGAATATATAAAATGTGTTAAGGGGATATGGGTAACACCTTAACGCTATTTTAATACTTTTACTTTACTGTAGACATATTATAATAGCATATTGTACTACATAGTAGATAGTTTAACGGATCCTTAGGAGATGTGAATCCCGAACATCTCTTGAGTTACTACACTCACGTTGGACACTGGATAGAAGATGTCAAACCCCCTAAACATCTCTGACGCCGTCACACGCATATTTGCCGTTGATTTTAGCTTACATAAGATCTTTTAGTTCCGACTCGAGTGTTTTATCTCTTCAATTCGCTCGGATCAGCCTGAGCATTTCAGGTTTGAAGACCTTATTTTTGGAGGACGAAGACGAAAATATTATTATTTACTATATTGTTCCACTGCATCACATTATTCTGCTGCATTATTATTAATTATTCTCTGGCATATGTAACTCTGGTTTTATGTTATATAAGTATAATCAAATGTTTTGTAAACAGCTTCATGAACTGTTATTCGATTATTATATTTTGTCACTCCGCTGTAAGATTCTGTTTTGTTTTTTCTTTTCTCTTTGCTTTTTCTTATTTACCCCAATAACAATCCACCCTTCTATATGGTTTGAGTCTGACGTGTGTCTGCTTAAAGCATCCAAAAAGGCGGGATGTTACAGTTGTTATTAGTGCCAGGTTTAGCGATAACCTTAGCTTTGTGGGGTCTGACTCTTTACTAATAGGGTAGTAATACCCTATGATGAGTCGCTGAGAGTATACACATGAGAGAGCGTATTTGTTAGTGTTGTAAAAGGTTTTTATATCATGTTAATTTGTTCTGTTTTGTATTTATAAATACTCGTTGGTGCATAGGACGCTATGACATCGATAGGGATTTCTAAACACTTAATAGGACAGACAGACACAATATTTGTTTTAAAATGTAGGTAAATGAAATATTTTTGCCTATTATATATTTTTATGTATAAAATAATGATTTACCAATGATATATATTTGGCTGTAATATGTTGGTTGTTAGGTAGTGAAATTTATAAATATTGGTTGGGAATAAGAGTTGAAAATAAAACAAATGAAAATTGGAAATTTAGAACTTAAGTTTCGGGGTTTTTGAAAATTTCATTCGAATGATTTTGGAATATAGTAATATTATTTATAAGTATTTTCTGATATAAATATTTCAATATAAATTGAATGAATTGTTTTAAAGAAATTTTGGAAAGAAGTAAATTCTGTACTCCCCTTTCTGTCATTGGAAAATAATTTCGCTGATGAGTGCACGCATCATCGACGTTTTTTTTTGAGTTTCAAAGTGGGAAGACTGTTGTAGTAGCAACTACATAATTTTTTGATGAATAAATCTTAATTTCAATTTTTAAATATGATTTGATAGACATATATAAATATATGATTATATATATTATTATTTTAAACTGATTTGAAATGGAACCCGGTATTTAGTACTTAAGTTTCTGTTAATTAATAGTTTCAATTATTGTAGTGAAATGGAATGTAACTAATTAATAATTGGAACCTCTAAATGAAATAAGAGATTAAATGCTAGGTTATAAATGAAATTACAAGAAAGTTGAAATTTTTAACCTATAAAACAAAGGATATGACTATTGAACATTAAATTAATTAAAAGAAATGAGAAAATTTGTATAATTTTCAGTTGCATTCTTAAAGACAAATATATATAACTTACCAACTATAAAAGTTGAAATGTTTAATAAGAAAATGTAATTAAATATTATACAAGTAAAAAACTTAGAGTAATGAAAGTATTCAATGAAATTCTTTTATAAATAAGAATTTGATGTTATATTTGTTATAAACTTAAGTTATAATTTAAATATTACTATAATAAATGTGATAGGAAGTAAGTACAGTAAGTAGGTAATTATAGACTAAAGTTAATGGATTGATATGCAAAGAAATTGAATTAAACTTTTGTAAGCAATATCTGTAAAAAAAATTAAGAAATGAGTCATTTTATAAATGATATGAAAAGAAATAGGTTAACATAGAATTAAATAATGTTTGGAATTTGTTGTTGTTTTGGTTTATGAGTTGTTTGGGCAAGGATACTTCTAATTGTTTGGATGTATGAATAATCTGTTGAGTTTTATCTAAGACTGATGACTAAATAGTGTACGTAGTAGTTTATTTATCATTCTATGCAATTTAAAAAGTTTCTAAGCCCAAACAAACTATTTGTTTTGGTTGATATGGATGGATAATTGATTTGTATTGATTTCATATAATGATTGTATGCTGTGGTTGCAAGTGATTGTTGTTTTATATAGATTGGTTTGTTAGTGGTTGAAACAACTTTAAATATTTCATTTTACATAATTATTAACCCTTGCAAGTATACAAGTGAAATACGGGTTATGGAAGCAATAGCTGCTGCTTTTCATTTCATAATTAAGCATTGTTTGCCCGACAAATAGGTACGTTCTCGGATTACGGTTTTATAGCGATATTTTTTCTCCATATTGGGATATATTATTTTGGAAAATATATGTTATATATTGTTTTATTTATATTATGATTTCTTCCGAGCCTTTCCGTACAAAGGAGACTCTGCTGAATTTTTTCACAAATTTTGGACTTAGAAAATTTTATGAAATGTTTTTTCAAAATTTTGTTACTTAAAAGGACTTATTGGTTATAAATTGATATATTTTACTTTAAGTTATTTTATTTTGAAAAGTCATTGTTTATAAATTTAATATTTTGAATAAGATATACTGACTATTTAATTTTCTTTTCCCTTCTTTTTTCCTTTTCGGGGACGAAAAGTTTTGAGTGAGGGAGAGTGTAACAACCCGTAAATTTTTGATAATTTAAATTTGTCAATTTAATTAAATTTTGTTATTTAATGTGGGGAAAAACAGAAAATTTTTGATTTATTAAGGGAAATTAATAAACAGAATGAAATGTAATAAGGTTAATTTAGGAAAAGAATAACGTTTTTATGGAAGTTCAGTTAATTGAAATAATGTAAGTGTTATATTTGGTTATAAAAGTGGATATAAGAAAAAAAATGTAAATATTTAATTATTGTTTGAAATAGATAGCTAATAGCAATTGAATAAAATCAATATTATATAAGAATTGTAACATTTGTTTGTGAATAATGAATTAATAAGTGCAATTAAAAGTTATGGTAACGATTGTTATAACTTACCTGTTTATTTAGTTAATTGAACTGAAATTGGAAATCAGTTTTTAATAAATGTTACATTAATGTGAAATGTAATACAATGTTTAGAAGTTGTTAAATTGAGTAAATTAAGGTAACGAAAGGTAAAGCAAAGGTTAAATAGGTTTATAGAGCAATAATGGACTTAATAAAAAGGATTGGAATTGAATCAAATCAAAAGATTGGAATTAATTATAATAATTGGAATTTAATTTATAATAAACGGATTGATTGTAAGTAAATGAAATTAAATACTACGTTAATTGAAATTAAGATGACTTTGGAAATTATAAGTGCACTAAGATATAATTATATCCATAAGATAATAAAAGACTTGAATAACAAGGTTTAAAATTTTAATAAATGGATTTTTGAAATTTAATTTATAATTTCTGAATTTAATGAAATTGAAATTAAACATTGAAATTGATGAATTAATCAACTTTAAATTGACATCTATATTTTTATAAATTATTGTAAATAATTAAGAAACCAAAAATGATAGAAGTTGTAAATTATTAAAATTTAAACTGAAAAGCGATTAATTAATTTAATATTGATTTATTTAATTAATGGGAAAATAGCCATTTTGGCCACTGACTCAGATTTCTACGAAACTAGTTTCATCAGATCCGTAATGGTGAATTATTGTAGGATTTCAAGTTTGGTAACGATTGAACTTGTCGTTTGATCGTACGGACTCAAAACGCCTATAAATCAATTTAATTAAAATCAATTGAAATCGATTTGGAATAAGCTGATTTCAGCATAACTTCTTCATACGATAGAATTTAAACTTAAAACCCATCCCATTGAATTTAAAACTATCAGAAACATTTATTTTGATACATTGGTTGATCTATTTTCGTTCCAGAGTCAAAACAGACTTTTCGGGTCGTTTATCGTTCAACTTTCAAGCCGATTCTTGTCCATTCATCCTATTTCTGACCTACATATAAATAACTCGTTATAAACCCTAGCCACTCCTCATTCTCATTTGTCTCTATGTACATTTCTTCTCAACTCCTTATTCCAATGGCAGACAAAATCACATTTCTAAATTTCAAATCCAAATCAAAAATCAAGTTCAAAATCAAACTCCTCAAACAATATCAGTTATATATCGATTTGAAAGCTCTCGATGAACATAAGCTAAATATGTGATTCATTTTTTGATTTGAGTTGTGGTTTGGTCAGAATTGCTCGAAACATTTTCGGCCGTCCATATGCTGCGGCTTCGTTGGACGGTAGATCGACATCTAGGCAACGATCAGTTGTCACTGCTGCGTAGAGGGGATCTTACTTTTTCGATCCATATGGCGACTTGAGGCTGGAAGCGTCTAGATTTGCGGCGATTGGCAGGAATCGACAGCGGCAGCGCGACTTCATTCAACAACCAGAGGCGATCAAATCCTAACCGTGGGGTCGGCGTTGGCTTGGCAATCGAGAGAAGGTGATCGATCGACAAGGTTGTGGTCATTGCGGTGGTACTTGGTGGCGGCGCTACTCGTACAAGTTGAACAAGATCGCGATGATTCATGTGGGCAGGGGTTCTTGGAGAAGAGCTTGGACGCGTGGCGAATTCCTACAAGTTGTTTTTTTGTTTGTCTTAATATAAATTGTCTAATGTTCTAACTTATGTATCTTTCACATACGAGGTAGGATTTACGTACAGTTTCTTACATTGGGATCGTATCGAAATTCCGGACATTTTGACGCTTGTTTGAGTGAATTCTGAGACCGTTAGAATTTTAGGCTTGATTTGGATTTAAATTCAATTTTAATTCATAGGTGAGTGTTTTAACCCACTCACAACTTATAAACTTTCTTATTTTTGTTAAATTTAATTTATGATGTGATTAGGAATTTATTTATGACTATTTGGTATATTTTAATCATTATCTCAATTAATTTGAATTTATCTGAATTAAATCATTATCAATTTATTATTGAATATAAATTGCCAGTTAAATACCTGTTATAGATTGTCAGTTCTATATTGATATTTTGTGATCGTTTTGGATGATGATTGTGATGAATGTTGATTGTTGATGTTGGTTAAATGGATGTTGTATTTTAGACCGTTATAAACTGCAAGTTCGTTATGGATTTTTATTTATTTTGGGATTGCGGTATAACTGTAAAATTTAAATTACGAATTGAAATGGTAAATATCTGTATCACTTAACCCTAGGGTAGAGAATTATATATGGACATCGGATTGGTTAAAATTAAATGATTTTAAATCCTTAAATTTTCGAATTTAATAAAATGATATTTTGAAACGAAAGTTGATTTATATAAATTGAAGTTTAATCAGAAAATCAATTCTTGCGCTGAAATGTGAATTGGTTTAAAAGAAAGAATTGCTTTAAGAAAATTAAATTGGAAGTTTAAAATTAAACTTTTTCGTAAATGAAATTCTAACGAAATTGAGTTATTGAATTTGTTTGAAAATAACTTTGAAATATTTGGAAATTGGAGTAATCTGTATTGATATTTTGAACATGAATTGAAACGATATGAAATTCGATAGTTTATTGAAATTTGGTTTGGCGATTTGGAAATCTAAAATGGTCCAAATATGTTGAAATGAAATGAATACTTTAATTTGATATTAATTTCAAACTCATATTTTAATGTAAACTGTTTTAAAATTATATTATTTTAAAATTTCTAAATATTAATATTTTCAAATTTATTAAACTATTTATCTAATATTAACTATATGAATTATTTTAATCTGTTTTAAACCAATTTAATTTATTTTAAACTAATTAAACTATTTTAATTTATTTTAAATCTAATAAACCTATTTGAAAGCTATTTAATCTATTTTAAATTTATATTAATTATTTATAACTATTTAAACTAGTTTCTTCCAAATTCCAAACCAAGTAAAATGGATGGGTTTATATTCTAAATTCTCGATTTTTAAAGTGAATATGGTTAATGATGTTATAACCTAAGTTGGAATTTAAATGTTTTAATAAGTTGAAATGATGAATTTGAGGTAAGCACTTAAATTTCTTATGTTCGTTAAATTTAATTTATGATGTGATTAAGAATTTATTTATAACTGTTTGGTATATTTTAATCATCATCTCGGTTAATTTGAATTTATCTGAATTAAATCATTATTAATTTATTATTGAATATAAATTTCCAGTTAAATACTTGTTAATGACTATCAGTTCCATATTGATATTTTGTGATCGTTTTGGATGATGATTGCGATAGACGTTGATTATTGATGTTGGTTAAATGGACGTTGTATTTTATACCATTACAAACTGCAAGTTCGTTATGGATCTTTATTTATTTCGGGATTGCGGTTTGAAATGATATATAACTGTAAAATTTAAATTACGGATTGAAATGATAAATATCTATATCACCTGACCCTAGGGTAGAGAATTATATACGGACATCAGATTGGTTAAAATTAAATGATTTTAAATCCTTAAATTTTTGAATTTAATAAAATGATATTTTGAAATGAAAGTTGATTTATGTAAATTGAAGTATAATTAGAAAATCAAGTCTTGCGCTAAAATGTGAATTGGTTTTAAAAAAAAAAGAATTGCTTTAAGAAAATTAAATTGGAAGTTTAAAATTAAACTTTTTCGTAAATGAAATTCTGACAAAATTGAGTTGTTGAATTTGTTTGAAAATAACTTTGAAATATTTGGAAATTGGAGTAATCCGTATTGATATTTTGAACATGAATTGAAACGATATGAAATTCGATAGTTTATTGAAATTTGGTTTGGCGATTTGGAAATTTGAAATGGTCCAAATATGTTGAAATGAAATGAATAGTTTAATTTGATATTAATTTCAAACTCATATTTTAATGTAAACCGTTTTAAAATTATATTATTTTAAAATTTCTAACCATTAAGATTTTCAAATTTATTAAACTATTTATCTAATATTAACTATATGAATTATTTTAATATATTTTAAACCGTTTTAATTTATTTTAAACTAATTAAACTATTTTAATTTATTTTAAATCTAATAAACCTATTTTAAAGCTATTTAATCTATTTTAATTATATTTAGTCTATTTTAAACTTATATTAATTATTTATAACTATTTAAACTATTTTCTTCCAAATTCCAAACCAAGTAAAATGGATGGGTTTATATTCTAAATTCTCGATTTTTAAAGTGAATTTGGTTAATGATGTCATAACCTAAGTTGGAATTTAAATGTTTTAATAAGTTGAAATGATAAATTTGAGGTCTGACTCGAGTGTTTTGTCTTTTCAATTCGCTTGGGTCAGCCTGAGCATTACAGGTTTGAAGACCTTATTTTTGGAGAACGAAGACGAAGATATTGTTATTATTTACTATATTGTTCCACTGTCTCACATTGTTCCGCTGCATTATTATTAATTATTCTCTAGCATGTGTAATTCTGGTTTTGTGTCGTACAAGTATAATCAAATATTTTGTAAATAGCTTCATGAACTGTTATTCGATTATTATATTTTGTCATTCCGTTGCAATATTCTATTTTGTTTTTTTCTTTTCTCTCTTCCTTTTCTTATCTACCCCAATAACAATCCGCCCTTATGTATGATTTGAGTCTGACGTGAGTCTTCTTAAATCGTCCAAAAAGTGGGATGTTATAGTATGTTAATTTATATAGAAGGAGATTGAAAAAATTGATAATGCTAAATAATCCGACTCGATAAAGAATGTCCAAGAAGATGCAATTGCACAAATATGGGGACAAGATAAACCGGGACGGTTAAGAGCACTAGGAAAGGGATACATCAAAACCAAGTTAGTTTTGTCACAATCAAGGGATAATCAAATAACTCAATGTCAAAAAAGAATTTCTGAATTGGAGAATATGGTATACTTGCTAATGAACAAATGGGTAAACTTTTAATTTATATATGTGATAATATGTAACTAACTATTAGTTTTCTACTGCTTCTCAATTTCAATTATTATTGTTGCTCCTATAATTAAACCTTTAACTGTTGTTGCTACTAATTTTGCTTTAGTAGGGTAAAGATTGTTCAGAAGAAGGGAGCACACTTGAAATGGTATAAATCACTTATATTGATATAACATCATTTAGAGTTTAGTTTTAAATCCAATAATCAACATAAATTTTGATTGAAAAATTGTAGAACAATGACAACATATGTGAGATGTTGAATTGGGATGGAACCGACGAAATTGTTGCCAACGGGTGAGTGGTGTCCACCGATACAAATGAAGTTGTCAATGACATTCGTATTGGACCAAATGCTATAAAATTTGTTATAGATTGCATAAAGAAAGCAGACGCTTATTTATGAAGGCATACATCAAGTTTATCAGTATTAGAAGAAGCCAATGGTAAGTCAGTGGCATGGCCTGCAAATCGTGTTGTTGCACTGCGAGAACACATGATAGAAGACATTACGGTAAAATTTATGATTCGCGGTAACTGTTTGTAATTGTATATATTTTTTCCATTAAATATATTTATTGTTGTTTTTAGAGTAAAACTAGTAGCACAAACAACAAAAGCAAGATTTATGATTGGAATGAGGGTGAAGTGTTGGTTGCCGGAGGAAGACTTTGCTCGAGTGATTCAAAAATGATTATGAACAGTATTCTGCTTGGTCCGTTAGCCGTGGTGGTTTGGGTAAACTATGCAAAAAAGAAGATGCTTTCTTATGGCGAACCACAATAGATATGTCATGCATTAAAGAGGCCATGGGTAAGAAAATTGCATGGCCAAAATCAAAAGTTGTAGCTGAAAAAGCAAGCGTTGTGGCTTCTCCTTGCAAGGCTAAAGCCAACATTGCAACTTCTCCTTGCAAGGCTAAATCAACTCCTCAATAACTAAAGTTCACCGTACATATATGTATATAAATTATAGTTTTGTGATAAACTAGTAATGGTACTTCGCTCAAATTGTATAAGCATTGAGTGTTGTAATAAAGTTTTCATTTGTAATCTATATACATTCAACAACATTAATTAGTAATGAAGGAAAATTGTATAAAGAATGAATAACGAAGATGAAAGAAGGTTAGAGTTATCCTAACCCAATGGATTTGCATGCCTTCTATTTAGGCCGTGACTAATTAGGCTATGGATGTTCACATATATTTTTATGTTAGAGTACATATACAATGCGAATACTCAGACCTTGCTACTGTGTAGAAAATTTTTCGTGTACAACAAGCAAAGCATTAAAAGTATTTGGATCATTGATTCAACAGAGTTTGAGATTCTTAGACATCAATTACCAAACCTTCTAAAATATGATTAACCAAATGAGATTCTTTAATTTTTATTTTCTTAATTAAAGTTGAAATGTCTCGTTTTTAAAAAATTAAAGTCATTATATCAACTCAAATTTTGGAATTTGTGCAACCTGAATCCAATTCCATTTAGGAAAAATACCCATAAAATTATATAAACTATTTTGTTGGTGGATTCAACATGAGAAAAGTATAGAAGAAAACGTCTTTTTTATCACATGTTTAAAAAAGATTTTTCTCGTAAATAAAGTGAATTCTAGTTAAATTTGGCATTTTAATTATTAGTATGGAAAATCAAACATTATAAAATTGAAAAATATTTTAAAAAAAAATATATTGATACATAGCTGAAATGATTTTAGAAAAAATATTTTTATAAAAAATTTGGAAGTTGTATCAACAAATTTTGTATTTTTAAAGGTTTCCAGTGTGTTTGTGATAAAGATTTTGTCCAAAAACATATCTTGTTTATGATACAATATCTGATACAATTGACTGACCTATCTTATAAAAATTATTATTTTGGTTTAATTATCCAACAGAGCTCAAATCTGGTAGCAAAGAATAGATGCAAGTTGATTGATGTGGATGAAACTGGACGAGTATTGGCTGAAGGAACTATCGCTTCAACTGATCCAACAACAATGGTTCACTGTGTTCCTTTTGGAAAAGATGCGGTAAAAGTTTGGGTAGACTTTGTGAGAGTTAATGACGCATTACTATGGAGACCTACATCGGAGTGTACATACATGGAAGATGCTTTTGGGACTACCGTAGCTTGGCCGACGGCATATGTCATTGGTGAATCAAGTTCTAGTAAGTATTATTTTTCAGTTTAACAATAATATTATACGTACTCTGCCTATCAGACTGCAAACAAACACATATATAGTTGAATTTTAAAATAATCGAATAGGTAAAATTTGAAGGGCTGATCAAATTGGGACGTAGAAAGATAAAATGTACATAAAGGAATCATACCTAGTTTTTGATTTATGCTTGTTTTAGTTGAAATAAAAAGTGGATCTAATGATCTAGTGTTAAAGTTTAAATCATACACGACCAAGCAACATTGACATATAGAAATGTCTAGATATTAAATAGGCAAATGAACTTGTCTGATGCCCATTAAATTTTTGCTTCTCTTTGTGTGTGGATTTGGTACGTAATTGAGTTCAATACCTACTATTTTAGCTGTTTAGTCATCTTATATACCTTAGCTTTGGCACTGCCATGATTTTTAGTGTGTGTACAGATTGGTTGCAGTGTGTATTGGCAGACGGTAGTGCTTGAATGACGTAGCTGCTTTTAGGCAGAGAATGCTTGCATATGGTTGAAATGTAGGCAGTGGCAGTTGTAGGCCACAGTTTTGTTCATGGAGTGATTGTTGGCGTGGTGTTTGTTTGGAGAAAATGTTTGGAGTGTAGAAGATGTTAAGGTGAATAGGATGGTTGTTGTGAAAGGAGAAGTTGGTGATTCTGTATGTGCTGGTGATGGTGGTGCTTCTGGGTTTGGCAAAGGCTGGAATTAAGTGAGATTAGTTATGGGTTTGGAAGAGACCGTGGTTGGATTGGCTTCAGGCGGGTCAAGATTTTCGATAAGGGTTGTTGGAGTGATAATTCATTAGTAACACTGGTTTGTATTGCTAAATTTAAGTTATCTAGAAAAAAAGAGGCGTGGATGAAAATTTTCTTACACAAGCCTTGTCATTTTCTCACTTCAAAATTTCAAAAAAAATCTAATAAATTGCTAAAAAATAAAAAATTCAAGAGAGAGATTCCTGGCATGTATCCACTTCATTTAGTAGAAGGAAATCCTACTTTAGTCTATTTATTAGTGCACTAGACAAAAAACTATCAGCAAGTAGTAGTGCAAGGAGAAAGAGAAACAAGATTAATTAATTGGTGATAATCATTGACAGGTGATTTATTTACTCATATTTGTGTCAACATACACTATGAAATTGCATCCAATTTCTGATATATGCATAGCGGTTAGGTAGAATGTTGATATGTAAGCATGATATTTGGTTCAGATATTAATCCTATTCTCTATTTAAACATTAAGAGGTATAGACAGGTTTGGATGTTAGATTCAATATGTATATGGAAGGATGAAGATGAGTGCCCTTGAATTTTTTCATGTTGTAGTATCAGGTACTCATATGATTGTTGTATTGACTTGTCTCTTTTCTATTACCGGGAAAGGAAAAGCCAGTTAACACATCTAACTCAGATCACCTATGGACGTTAGCATCAATAGATTAGCAAACTGTTTATCATTCAATATCTTGGTAATAATCCCGTTACTTTCTAAGACAAAAAAAACAATAAAATACCATGATAATTTATTGTGGACTTCTTAAAGGTGAATGATATTGCTAGATAATTAGCTTAACACATCCACGAATTATTGGAGGATGATATGCCATATTTATTGAGGCTAATCGTCTAGTCCCCTTTTTTATATCATCTTTGGAAATCCAACATTTCATTATCCGTTTTTCAACGATTTAAAAATATCAAAAGGACTGTTGTCCTCTGTTTACTTGATTCATAAGAAAATCTCCCATATTTGTTGCCATACTTTCTAGAAGTGAAACATGTTCGTATCTTACCAATTAACTTGTTGTTCTATAGTCTATTCTACAACGTTCTATGAGAAAATTTTGTGTATTAAAATAACTATGCGAAATGCAATCGTAAGAGAGCATAAAGTAAAAAAGTTATATTCCAAAATACATTCAGTGCACACTTTGAATGATGTTTAGGACTGCATGATTCATTGCAATACATGTCACTTTCAAAAACTATTAACATGAATAAATCAATTCAAACATTTTTATTGATATATTTTTATTTGCATGTACACTGAGATTTATTTCAAATCTTAATAGCCCATCTGTTGAAGTGGTTGAAATTCCAAAATAGTGTGCACATGTATTGTTAATAATTGCATTTTCTTTTTGTTGTTTTTGGAATAATATGATTACAGTAGTTACTTGATAATTCATGGCAAATTTTTATTATTGATTATCAACCTTGTTTATAGGTAATTAGCTTTTCCGGAGTGAAGACCATCGGCAACTATGGACATGACTTCAGTTGTTATATATATTATGATATGTGTTGGTACTGGTTGTGTAAACTTGTTTGTGAATGCCTGTGGTATGTGAATTTGCTCATTTTGTCAAATAACTATTAATTAAATGGTTATGGATATTATACTTATGTGATTAACGTGTTCTCATTTATTTGAATATGATGATTATATGATTATTGGTTTGAATATTCTAATTATACAATTGTTGTTGATTTTAATATGACTGTTATATAACTTGTTGCTGCAAATAATACAAGCCATTAATAGTATATAGTAGCGTTTAAAATATGCTACAAAACAATCAATACTATTTAGTAGCATTTTAAAAATGCTACAGGAACAAATGTAAAATACCACCTGAATTTATAGTGGCATAAAATAAATGCAACAAAAAGTTTTTAGTTGGACAAAATAAACGCTAGAGAAAATCAAGGAATGATCCAAGTACAAACGCAACTAAAAATGTTAGTTTTGGTAGGGTTTTGTAAATGCTTTAGAAAAACCTTTAACAGCGTTTAAAAAATGCAGTAATATGGAAATATTTTTTATAGCGTTTATTAAAACGCAACCAAAAAAACCATACTTTTAGTTGCGCGACCTGTAGTAGCGTTCTTTAAAACGCTACTAAACGTTTTGGTAGCGTTTTTTCAACGCTACTAAAGATCTTTTCTGGTGTAGTGAATCTTTGCTTTAATAAGTAAATCGAGTAGAGAGAAACCAAACCAAGGACATAATAATGATATAGAGATGGAAGATGACATATTTTCTCAAGCTAAGCAAAGCTTCTAATTTCAAACTCAATGAATAATTTTTAAGATAGAATTATAACATGATTTTGACAAATTTGCTTGGAAATGGAAAGACCATGTCAATTCAACCCATAGCAAAAAATGGAAATTACCAAACAATAAAAAGTAGACCGAATGAGAACCATGAAGAAGTCGTGAAACTACAAAAAAGGCACAAAGGCGGGAAAAGAAACCACATAACTAGAGCACCAAAGAGCAAAATTGCTACTTACCTTTGTATTTCTCAAGAAAAAATGTATTTTCTCATAAGTGAAAGACTAGATTACTTCTAAGAAAACCCCGAGAAGGGAAAAAAGGAGGAGGATATTACCTATAACGACCCGCCTTTAATATAAAAATAAATTTTTAATAGAAAAGTGAATTGTGTATCGTATTTAAAACAGTTACGAAGGCCTTTCCGAAATGATTAATTTGAAATATAATTTCGAAACGTTTAGAGCTGTAGTATGCGAAATTGAGGCGTTAGAATGTTTAAACAATTTACGTAGGGTCAAAATATATACACAACCCATAACCTAGCCTAACAACTATATAATTGAGGCTACGAAACCCTAAACATCACCTCTATTCTTGGTTTTTCTTCCCTAATCCCAAAATTGCTTAATTACTTGCCAATAGTGATTGGATAATTAATTAAAACCCGAAATTTCTAAACCCTAACGAGTTATATACTATTGGAAGACTCTTAGGGAATGGAGCGAAGACAAGTATTCATTTTTTAAATGATGCTCAGATCAATGGAAAATCACAGTCAAAGTTTGAAACCAGTGGAATGCTAGGACAAAATAAGGCATTTTCTATTAGGGACAAATAAGATAAAGCGGCTAATTACAGTTGAAAGGTCTCGCCGTGTGGAATCCATTGGTGGTCTCAATTTTGGATATAGGCGATCTGAGTGTCGGAATTGGCCGAAAACATGGTATTTAGTGGAAATTGGGGCGACGCTGTGGAGGACAAGACCACTATGGCCTGAAAGGTGACGGTCAAAGGAATCCACTGGAGGTGGTGGCGAAGTCTTAGGCGGAGTGCTGATGGAGTTGATGGCAGTCAAAATTCGGTGCGAGGTTACATTTTGGGTTAAATGCATGTGCTGGTAGAGAGAAGAGGATGCATACGGTTTAAAAAGATAGGTTTTAATTATTTTATTTTATGCTTTCCAATTTAATAATTTCAAAATATGCTCCAACCATCGTAACTTTTTTGTAAGAACTCTAATTCAGACACGGTTTCTTCCATTGGACTGTTATCAAAATTTCAGACATTTTGGCACTAGTTTTATTGAGTTTGGAGAGTGTTGAAAAAGCACGTTGATATGGTTAATTTAATTTAATTAATTAAATTATAGAATATTAAATTATAATAACTAATGAAAAATGATATTTATTTAAATATGTTGTGTTTGTTGGATGTTTTGTTTGGATTAATGACATTTTGGATGTGTCGTGCCAACCATTGGATAGTAATTGTTGATTGTTGTATTTTGGGTGTTTAATTATAGTTAATTTTTAATTTGAATTGGAAAATAATTAATTCAAATTAGGTGGGTAAAATTGTGTGATAAGGTGAGAATTAGAAAAGTAGATAATAAACATGATTGCTTATAGTTTGCATGAAATGTTTGTAAATAATAATGTTTGAGTAAAATAGAAAGGTATCGTCACGCTTAAAATGAAATATTTTGAAATGTTTGTAAATATTTTGAAATGTTCGTGATAATATTTGTATATAATAGTGTGAAATGTGTGATCAGGTGTGAAATGTTTGTAAATAATATGATTTTTGTGAGTACTGCTATTTTTGAGATAAAATTTAATGTTGAAGAGGTTTGAAATAACGAGATTACAATGAAATATTTTGAAGTATGTCATCAACTTGGAAGAATTATTGTTGTTTCGAGATATATAAAAGGCACTTTTATAGTAAATAATATTAAAATAATTTTGTACTTAAGGGAAAACAATAATGGCGAATATGACATTTTAGATGGACGGGTATGTGAATAATGGTTTATTTTTATTTATCACATATGTTGTTATGTGATGATGAGATCATATTTGAATATGTGTATGATATTTTACCATTATTACTACGTGTGTAGTTAACTATGGTTTTATTGTTCGTGCTTATGTTACTAGTATAGTAGTTTAGCACACATTTGCTTGATTTATACTTATGTTGATGGTATATTACTAATGGCTGATAAATTGGTATATGTGAGTATATATGCTATGATTGGCTTATTTGATGTTTGGGGTTGACATTGCAGATTGTCAAATATTTGTAATGTTTAGTATCCAAGTGTGCTATTATTGTTGATGTTTGGGGTTGACATTGTAGACTGTCAAATATTTGTAATGTTTAGTAGCTAAGTGTGTTATTATTGTTGTTCCCATGTATTTATGATGATTGATTGGAATAGTTTAGTCGAGTACTGTTTCATGCTTGCATTTTAGTTGCAATGGTAGCATGGACGCTATGGCTGTTATGTGCTAACAACTATTTGGATGCTGGAGAAGAGCAGAAAATAGAACTCGGTGGGCTTGATCCCCCAAAATAGATATGTAGGCAGCCCTTTCCTGTGCAATAACAATCGAATCCCTTTGGTTGGGCTAGATTGTATAGGGTTAGGCGCAGTCCAAACATAGTTGAAACTTTTCCTTTTATTTTATATATCTGTATAATTGTGAAGCTACACGTAGAAGTAGAGGAGGAAATGGAAAGGAGGGTGTAGGCTATATCATGGGTAGCTAATTTGGTATATTCTTTTATACCATTATTATATTGTTCATATGTTAATGGTAATTGTATTACTGAATGTAAAATTAATGTGATAATTCTATAAAATAAGTATGTTATTGGGTTGATGTTCAATTATATTAATGTTTAATTCCACTATAAGGTTTTTCCTTTTTATTTATTGATTTAGAATTTATTTAATTTTTTTATCTTCCCCTGCATTTAATATCTGAAACTAGTGCATGCATATTTTGACGTCGTTTATAACTGATTTTAAATAGTAAAAATAGTGGTTTGCCATGCTGTAAATGTTACGGCCGTGGGATTTGAGCGCATGCCATCTCGAAAATCAACACAACGCACTGATCATTGTACTAAAATATCTTTATGTTAATTTACCAAAAGGGATGTTACAGATTACCCCATAAAGAGCATAACATCCTCATTGGCTCATCATCACACACCATCCAATCATTGTGCATGTAACCAGCGTCGATACTACACCGACTAACATCTGCAGCATTACACACAAAATTTCGACTGGGTATGGGCTTTGATATTATATGTGACGGCTGGGAGATTCGAACCTCCGTCGTACCGGAAAGCAACATTACGCACTGACCACTGTGCTAAAAGATCTTTATGTTAACTTTTCGAAAGAGATGTTATACTACCACCATCATAAAATGAACATATATCATGCTAACGATTGTAGAGCCATATTTGGAATCTTTGAATATTATGTAAGGAAGGGAGAGTTAAAGGAATTTGTCAAATACAAGCTTTTAAGAAGTAAGAATAAAGGAAAATGAGATCTCAAATAGTAAAAAATGAAATTGGTAATTGTTACTCGGTTGAGTGACTCGGTAACATTAGGTTCATCAAACAAGTGCAACGCAAGAGAAAAGGCATCGCTCGGCACAGACCTCGTTCGGCACAATGCCTCTCTCAACACAATGCCTCGCTCGGCACAAGCCTCGCTCGGCACAATGCCTCGCTCGGCATAATGCCTCGCTCGGCACAAGTCTTGCTCGGCACAAGCCTCGTTTGGCACAATACCTCGCTCGACACAATGCTCGCTCGGCATAAGCCTCATTTGGCATAATGCCTCGTTCGGCACAACGCCTCGCTCGGCACAAATCTCGTTCCGCACAGTACCTCACTCGGCACAAGCCTCGTTTGGCACAAGTCTCACTCGGCACAAGCCTCGTTCGGCACAATTTCTCGCTCGGCACTCTCCGGTTCGACCAACCTCGCTCAGCATCGTTTGGGAAAGTCATTCGATAAGGGCGAATGACATAACTTTGTTTCGAGTCACTTGATGGTCGTTGCAGGCAGCTCTCGACTGGCATCCCTCGCTCAGCAATTTCCATTTGGCATCCCTGGCCCGGTGCACAGAAGCAACTTACTATGGGCTGAAGTATCTTTCCCTTGGGCCCGCAAAGGAAGTCCGACCTATCTTCGCCTATAATAGAGGGATAGGGGCACAGTGAAATGGACCTTTTTTGGAGAACACTACGGAGACTCTACAACTTTGAAGACTCATTCTTTTCAGTTAGTAATTTTATTCAAGTGCTTATTGTACGGATTGTATCTGTATTCAATCATTTGAGAAAGTAATAAAGATCAAAACTCAAAGTGGATGTAAGCGGTTACGCTAAACCACTATAAATCCGGTGTTATTTTTTTTTTGCAGTTAATTTAGCATACAGTGCTCTGTTTTAATTTATTTCTTCATTAACTTCTCTACATAATCTTTCTCAAGGGTGTCAGTGACCAACTTTGGTGCTAACATTTTGGTGCTTTTACTGAGAATCGAATTCTCAGGCCGCTAGGATCTACTTTATAGCTACAAGATTGAAGAAATCCCCTAAGGGATATCCAAGTCGTTCACATGAAGTCCGTTGATTCTACTCAGAGTTCCTACCAATAACCCAACTATGGAAGACCACATACTAGATCAGCCTCTCATAACGTGGACGTCAACGAGACTGCTAGCATACAACAAATAGGACCTAGCAATCAACAAACAAATCTAGGTGCAGGAACCGCTGCCCAAAATCAAATGGAAGTTGTCACCAGAACGGAGTTCAACGAGTTGATGAGAGAACTCATGGAAAGCAGAAGACAACTTAATGAGCAGATTCAAGCTAACGCTTACCTCGTGACTTAGCTTACTCAGCAACAACATCAGAATGCTGGAGGTAGCCCCGTTCCTTACTCTTCATCTGATAGCTCAACTTTGTATGATGAACCTCCCAGGCGTAGATGCTGCAAAACTGAAACTACACAAGTAAGTTCTGCAGATCGATCAACTAGAGATCACTTACACCTTGGAAACCACACCCAAGCTGGAACAGGAAACTTAGGATCTAGAGCATGTTTGGAAGCTGGACGACCTGCTCACCAAGGCCCTAATAAACCCGATCTCCAGGATACAAGCCCAATCGATCGCCAATAGAGGAGACACCAACTGGAACGGTATCGTGGAACAGATTCCAACCTGCCATCCTCTATAAAAACCCTAGAACTATCGGCAATGGTCGGATAGCTAATGAGAGAAAACCAAGGATTGACCAACGACGATTGAGGGATATCCAGGAGTCATACTCCATTCACAGATGATATTCTACATGCCGAGTACCCAAGAAAATTCAACATGCCAACTTTTTCGGCTTACGAAGTGAAGACTGATCCTAGACAGCATGTGATGAGCTATGAATGGATGATGGATTCAGCTAGAGCGAATGATGCAACCAAGTGTAGATGCTTCCCAATCACTTTATCCAGAATCGCCACCATGTGGTTCACTCAACTTCCCCCACGGTCTATCCAGCTTCGATGATTTGGCGACGAAATTTGTAGAACAGTTCAGGATACACGCCACTCGTCCCGAGGACTTTATGTCCCCATCCAATGTAATTCAGGCTCTAGGGGAGTCGTTGAAGGAGTACTTGCAAAGATTCCACATTGCCACTACGGAAGTTAGCAACCCCAACGACCATGCTATTTTGATGGCTATGATGCGAGGGGTAAATCCGGATTCAAATTTGACGACTGGCTGGCGGGAAAGCCTCCAACTTCACCGGAACATTTTTATTCGAAAGTACACCAATTTATAAGATGGGAGGAAGCCAGATGGACAAGGCGAGATAGTGCACCTGTGCCTGGTAAGGAGACTGTGCAGAGCAACAGTGTAAAGCAATCAGGTGACAACTCTAGGAAAGTCTAGGTCAATGTTCGAAACAAGCCAGAACAATCTAAAGAGTTCGAAGGAGGAAATCCCGGAAAGAAAAGAGAAGCGAGAAAATGGAAGCCAAGGATTCCAACTTGCAATGAATACACTGAAAGCCACATCCAAAAGAGTTTACGGAGGAACAAAAGTGGACTGGGAAGTATTGCCGCTTCCATGAGACTTACAGGCATAATACAGAGGAGTGCAGACACCTCCACGATGCCATAGAAAAGCTGATTCGACAGAAAAAGTTACAAGAGTTTGTCAAGAACCCGCAGGAAGATAGACAGGGAACATAATACCCTGGATATGGGCAAGCTCCACGTCATAAGAGAAACCTGCCCGAAATGTAGGTAGACTAGTCATAAACACTACAGTCGGTGGACCTCATCCTACAGAGAAGAACTGGCAGGAAATGGAGCGGTATGCTAACTCCTTAAGACATGTAGATTATGAGTGTTGTTCGAATGTGGAGGATGGAACCACCGCTCAATAGCAGCGTATGATGACGGACGATATAGCATTCAGAAGCCGAGATGCTGACCAGGTGGAGGCTCCTACCGTTGACCCGATGGTCATATCCACGACAATCGCGCCAGCATTTGTGAAGAGAATTTTGATTGATTATGGAAGTTCTATTAACATCATCTTCAAAAAGGCATATGACCAATGAAGATGGAGACGAAGGATTTAAATCCATCTAAAGCTCGTATCCATGGCTTTAATGATGCAGCAACCGATGTAGTGGGTTATGTTGAATTGCCAGTTGAACTTGGGCAAGATGAAAGTAGAAGGGTGAGAATACTGCCTTTCATTGTTTTTGATGTTGATTCTCCATACAATGTTTTTCTGGGTCGACCGGCCCTGGTGGATTTTAGGGCAGCTTTGGCCCCATGGTGTTTAACTTTAAAATTTTCGACAGACAAAGGAGTTGGTGTTGTGCATGGCGATCAGGCTACTGGTCGTGCATGTTATTTGGTTGAGCTGAGAGAAGCTCAGCGAAGAGGAAAAGGAAAGGTTGTGGACAACTCCGTCCACATCCGTGCCGTTGCAAATTGACAAGTAGCACCCGAGCCCTGGCTCGGGCAACATGATCGAATCTGTAGAGACATAGATCCAAGAGATGATGAGGAACCCAGGGAAGAAAAAGCAACGCCGGCTGAACTGATGATTGACATTTCAGTCAACTGAGATGATCCGTCACGAGTACTTAAGATTAAATCATACCTCAACCCCTCGATGATTGAGGATCTTACTGATTTCCTCCGAGCGAATCTGGATGTTTTTGCTTGGACACATTCTGATATGTGCAGGATTCTCCTGCTATTGCGAGTCATATGTTAAACATAGACCCAAAGTACGTTCCAGTAAAGCAGAAAAGAAGAGGCATGGACCCAGAGAGGTCCGCTGCTCTTAGAGAGGAGTTGGACAAACTCAAGCCAATAGGTTCGTCCATGACGCCCTCTACCCTGAATGGGTGTCTAACCCTGTGCTAGTGAGGAAAGAAAATGGGAAACGGAGAACTTGCATAGATTACTCTGATTTAAATAAAGCATGCCCTAAGGATAGTTTCCCTTTACCCAGTATCGACCAGCTGGTCGACTCAACGGCCAGACACGAGTTACTGTCATTTATGGACGCGTACTCGGTATATAATCAAATCTCGATGCACATTCCGGACCAAGAACACACTAGTTTTCACAGACTTTGGGCTATACCGCTATGTAGTACTTCCCTTCGGATTGAAGAATGCGGGAGCGACTTATCAACGTCTGGTGAATTGGATGTTTAAAGACCAAATCGGCAGAACGATGGAAGTTTATGTGTGACATGCTCGTGAAGTCATGACAGTCAAACGACCACATTCGAGACTTGGCAGAAATGTTTAATATACTCAGATATTACAGGATGAAAATCAATCATTTGAAGTGTCCTTTGGTGTTGCGTCAGGGAAGTTTTCGAGATTCATTGTTAATGCACGAGGAATTGAAGCTAACTCGGAAAAGATTCAAGCTATTCGAGACATATGAGTGCCTAAAATAATAAAGCAAGTACAAAGCCCGAACGGAAAGGTAGCCGCACTGAGTCGATTCATATCCAGAGCCACAGATAAGTGTATTCCCTTCTTTGATGTAATAAAGAAAGGAAAGAGAATTTTTGAATGGACGCCGGACTGTGAGGATGCATTTCGAGATTTGGTGAGACATTTGGAAAGTCCTCAAGTGCTATCGAAGCCTACAGACCATGAAGTATTGTATGTGTACTTGGCTGTATCCCAACATGCTATCAGTATGGCTTTGGTTCACGAGGAGGACTGACTTCAAAAGCCAGTTTTCTATGTAAGTAAACGTTTAACAGGGGTAGAAAGATATTATCCTAAGATTGAGAAACTGGCCTACTGCTTGGTGATTGCACCACACAAGCTTCATCCGTACTTTCAGGCACACTCGATCAATGTCTATGATGATCAACCCTTACGTCAGGTACTCCAACGACCAGAAACTTCTGGAAGGATGTTAAAATGGAATATCGAGTTGAGTCAGTTTGGTATTACCTACCAACCAAGAAGGGTCATACAAGGGCAAGCGCTAGCAGACTTCATCGCTGAATTCACCGTGTCCGACGAACCAAACAATCACGATGTCGTTCCCCTCATTCGATGGAAACTGTACACCGATGGGGGCATCTAACGACCGTTGCTCTAAGGCTGGCATAGTTTTGTAACTCCTGGAAACCAATCAATTTTTACGCCAGCTACACATAAGGAAGCTGAGTATGAAGCATTGATTGCTGGCTTGAGACTCATCAGGGAACTGGGAGTAAAATCAGTTGAAATCTTTTATGACTCACAATTGGTGGTGTACCAGGTGCGAGGAGACTATCAAACAAAGGGACAGAGACTTGCCCTATACCTTGCATGGGTTCAAGAGCTGTTAGAAGATCTAGAGTATTATGATATGTCGCATGTCTCGCGCGAATAAAATAGAGAAGCCGATTCATTGGCCAAATTTGCAAGCACTGGCGATGCACAGCAAATGGGACTGGTTTATGTCGAAACCTTATATGCTCCGAGTATAAATGTCATGGAGATAGATGTCGTGTTAGAAATAGAAATCGAGAAGGAATCGTCGATGACCCCATTCAAGCAGTATTTGCTTCACGGGGCCTTGCCTGAAAGAAAGAACGAAAGACGTCAAGTCATTCGTAAAGCTTCGCGATATGTTGTGCAGGACGGAATAATGTATCGAAAGGGATTTTCGGCCCACTTACTCTGGTGCATTGCCCATAATGAGATAAAACGAGTCCTGAAGGAAGTCCATGATGGAGAATTTGGTGTCCATACTGGGGGGCAGACGTTATCAAAGAAAATCCTTCGCTATGGATACTAATGGACAACTGTAAATCGAGATGCTGTAGACTACGTAAGGAGAAGTGATAAATGCCAGAAGTATGCAAAAATCCCAAGAGCTTCGCCATTGGAACTCACACAAATGGTTAGTCCCTGGCCATTTGCAATATGAGGGATCGATATAGTCGGTTCTCTACCCATATCCAAAGGTGGTGTGAAATACGCAATAGTTGCGGTCGATTACTTACCAAGTGGATAGAAGTAGAGCCCTTATCCAAAATCACTACCAAGAAGGTGATTAATTTCGTTCTACGAAACATTATATGACATTTTGGCCTCCCGCGAACTATCTTACAGACAACGAAACTCAATTCAAAAGTAGGGAGTTCAAATTTTTTTTCAAAAGTATGACACTAAAAAGAGGTTTACAGCAGTCTCTCATCCAAAAGCCAATGGACAAGTAGAAGCCGTGAACAAAATAATCAAGTCCATATTGAAAAAGCATTTGGAAAAGGCTAGAGGCAAGTGGGTGGATGAACTCCCAACAGCATTTTGGGCTTACAGAACCACCCACAAGTCCCCGACTGGCCACACTCCATTCACATTGGCATATGGCACGGAAGTTGTTATACCTGTGGAACTTGAAGCTCCTTCACATCGAGTAAATCATTATGACCATAAGACGAATCGGGATCTTTTACTAGAATCACTGGACTTCATTGATGAAAAACGTGAAGAAGCTAATTTAAGGGCGGCTCCATATAGACACTGAGTCGCTCGATATTATAATGAAAAAGTCCGACCGAGAAACCTTTGATGCGGGGGATTTCATTTTGAAACGAGTTTTCCTAGTCCTATCGCATATGAATCCCATATGGGAAGGTCCGTATGTCATTGAACGGAGGCTTGGAGAGGGAAGTTTTAAGCTAGCGACCGTTGATGGCACGACACTCCACCGAGCATGGAATAGCGAGCATCTACGACATTATTATACTTAGTCTATTTCTTTCGTATCTTTGTTGCAATTATTTCCAGCATATTTTTATTTCGTTGATACTTAGTTTTCAGCATGTAATAATACAATTTAGTTTGTTTTCATTAATAAAGGCTTAAAGCCATATTTCCATGAATTATTACTGTTTCGGTGTATGATAATTCTATGGAAAAAAATTATAGTTACATTATTCTGTCTGACGTACGAACGCGCACGAACATTCAAAATCTCCAAGTCCCCTGAGTGCGGACTGGAGTACTCTAAGTCCCCAGAGTGCGGACTAGAGTATAAACGATAAAAAATCTCCAATTCCCCATAGTGCAGACTGGAGTACTCTGAGTCCCCAGAGTGCGGACCAGAGTATAAACGACTAAGAATCTCCAAGTCGCCGGAGTGCAGACTGGAGTACTCTAAGTCCCTAGAGTGTGGACTAGAGTATAAACAATAAAAATCTCCAAGTGCCCGAAGTGCGGACTGGAGTACTCTAAGTCCCCAGAGTGCGGACTAGACTATAAACGACTCAAAATTTCCAAGTCCCTGGAGTGCGGACTGGAGTACTCTAAGTCCTCAAAGTGCGGACTAGAGATTAAACGACTCGAAATCTCCAAGTCTCCGCAGTGCGGATTGGAGTACTCTAAGTCCCCAGAGTGTGGACTAGAGTAGAAACGACTTAAAGCTCCAAGTCTCTAGAGTGCGAACTGGAGTACTCTAAGTCCCTAGAGTGCGAACTGGAGTACTCTAAGTCCCTAGAGTGCGGACTGGAGTATAAATTATAAAAATCTCCAAGTCCCCAAAGTGCGAGATGGAGTACTCTAAGTCTCCAGAGTGCGGACTAGAGTATAAACGACTCAAAATCGCCAAGTTCCCGGAGTGCAGACTGGAGCACTCTAAGTCCCCAGAGTGTGGACTAGAGTATAAATGACTTAAAATCTCCAAGTCCCCATAGTGCGGACTGGAGTACTCTAAGTCCCTAGAGTGCGGACTGGAGTGTGAACGAGAAAAAAATCTCAAGTCCCCAGAGTGTAGACTGGAGTACTCTGAGTCCCCAGAGTGCAGACTAAGAATATTCTAAGTACCCAAAACATGAAACAGAGGATTTACGATTCTCAAAAAAATTTCGAGTCACATGGAGATGAACTGGAGCTCGGGTAACTCACCGAATGTCAAGTTATAGTAACAAGTTTGACAGTAAGCTGAATAATAAAAGTCATTTGAAAGACAAAGAAACTAAATTTTATTTGTTAATCCAAAATGAGGTTCCACAACAATCCCTCCAAAACTCAAAGTCAAAAGTCTGTTTATATTGGCCATGAAAATAAATAAAAATAATTACATAAAACTAGGATATCTCTCGTCAAACGGGTGTAGCAACTACTTCTTTGGTTTCTTTTCCTTCCTTGTTTTCTCAGATGACTCCTCCCCCATGCTTTTTTGCTTGGACGCTTTGCTTGACGGGGAAGTAACATTCGAGGAGGGAAGGGGGACCTCCAATGGCCTGGACCCACCAGGGAGAATGACCTTCGAAGGCCTGTTCAAAGGGTCATCTAGCTCCACTGCTTGGGGTTTGACCTTGATTTCAACTTTCTTCTTTTTATCTTTCGCAAGCTGCTCCTTAATGCTCACTTTCGAAGTGTGTCCGGAGGCGCCTGTAATCTCAACTTCATAACTTTCTTCATCAGGAGACGAAGTTTCAGACTTGTCCTTGTCAAGTGCCTCAATCACTTGAGCATCAGGACCGGGAGTCTCTCCCACTTGAATAGCCTCACTCGCCTTCTCCTTCTCCTTTGTGGCATCATCGCTTCTTAGAGTTGGCTCAGGATCAGAATGGCCTACGAAAAATCATAAGAGACAAACGCTAGAAAACAATAACCTCTCGTCGAAAACGACTACACTTTGAACTTTAAGAAGAAAAGTTATGTACCGGTTTCTTGCTGACTCTCAACCGTTGGGGGAGTCTCACCCTCTGGAATGGGAGATAGAACATGAATGTCAAGGCCAGGGTCTTCCGGGTCGTAACCAACATGCTGCTCGAATGGATCAAGTACTGGCCGACCAATCGATTGAGCAGGAGGAGGAACTGGAGTCTCGGTTCCAGACGGACCGGAAATGTCGTTCTTTCCTTTTGATGAAGAGGAATCTTTGCTATAGAGAGCCTTCGCTGTAGACAAGTCTGAAGGCTCATTCCCCCTAAGAAATTACTTTACTAAAACCTCCTCGTCAACCTCTTCGGTGCCCCGAATCAACCTTTATGATCTTTATCAAAGTTTTCCATGCCTCGGCTAGAGATTCGACGTAACCCACACCAAGAAAAATTTAAGTCCAGATGCATGAGGACACGGGCATTGTATTCTACTATAAGCGGGTCGAACAAGCACTTGATCTCCTCCATGCCAGCCTTCGTAGCCGCCTCAAGGCGAGAATCAATCTCTGTTGATGCTATTCTTTTGCCCTCCTCACGGGCTTCATCCTTCAGGATCTCAACTTTAGAGAGTTCGTCGTCGAGCTTTGTCTTCAGGAGTCGCATAGCAACAATCTCATTGCACTATCATTGCGACTCTTCCTGAGCAATAGTTTTTTCCTACCTCTCTCTGAGAAGTAGCTCTTCCAACTCTTTGACTCGATGGGCGAATGCATCCCTCTCCTTCTGAATGGAATCTTTCTCTAAAGCTAAGGCCCCGCAGCGTTGAACCACTTCGTCAATTTCTTTCTTATGCGTCGCCTCTAGACGACTAACGGCCTCCTTTGTGTCTTTAGCACTTTTTTGGGGAGCTTTAAGCTGATACTTGTATGAAGAGAGCTCTTCATCCTAAGCTTTAATGAGGTCTTTGTCGTGAATAGCTTCGAGCTTTAGGCGATCGATATCGTGTTGACGCTCAGTAGAGACTTCCGAGACTTTTTCAGCTAAATGGACAAACGCGTCATGTTGAACATAAACGTCGTTGCTACAAGCAATGGCTCTTTGTTTGACGTGTCCTGGAATGTGATGAATCTCCGGGAGAAATTTCAAACCATCGAAGCATATTTTCGGGAATGTGGCCTTGAGCTCAGTAAGTCTTTCCACTATCGACAGATCATGTATAGGAGCAAGAGGAGTTTGCCTGGAGACTACAGATGTTTTATGGAATTCCCAGGATTGCCTGGTACTAGATGAACTAGAATGTTGATCTCGGTGGGCCTTAGGCTGGGACCCCTTATGCGCAGACTTCTCCTTACCTTGCTCTAATTGAGAAGGAGGATCGCGAGAGTAGGAGGACCAGATATATGTTTTTCTTTGAAAAGATGATTCTCGGGGGCAATAGTCTCGATTGCCCATGTCATCTCTGTCATGGCGTTTGTCGGAGCCCGAATCCCAGCCAAAATGATTAAAGATAGACGACCCACGAAGACGGTCGAGTCCGTAAGTACGACCCATATCACCTGCGTAGAAATTGAATAACGACAAGTTAGCAAAAAATAGAGTGAATGCTAAAATTTAAGTGCAAAGTAAAGTGCATGTGTCAGCGTGTGTCCTAGTGTTTCCCCCCGACGGACCAGCTTCTTCATCTTTACTTATAGGAGTTTTTTCTCCTTGGTTGTGGGCTTGAGCGCCTACATCGCCTCTCGTAGGCGAATGAAGCTTAAGGGCTTTCGGATCGTTGAAACCACAATTAAGAAAATCATCGGGAATAGTAAGGTCTGACAAGCCTTTCAAAGAACTCTCTAAGTGTTGAGGAGAAGGCTTTCTCTCCACGGGGGTGATTGTGATCTTAGAGGTTCCACTTACTGTCTTCTTCCTCAACTTGTAAGCCAGTTTCTTCTTTCCCTTCGTGGGGGGAGGTGTTACTTCGACATCGTGAACCTCAACCACTGGCTCCCGAGAGGGACTAACATTATCCCCCAGTACTTCGGGCACTTTAGCTTCTCTAATCTCCCCCTCCTCAGGTGTGTCAGAGGCACCACGTGATGAAGGCCCGGCATGACTTTTGCCTTTGTCCAAGGTAGGTCCAAATAAAGTGACACCGTGAGGAAGACTTATTCGGCGACCTTCTGCCAATAGCCCAAATTTCAAGAGCGGTTCGTTTGAAATAATAGATCTAATGTACCAATCTCCCACGGGGACAGCTAGGATAGCTTCAACGGCCTCAGAATACCCGAAGCCTTCGGGACGCGGGCTGACACCTATAGAAAATAGAGAAAAGGTTTAGGAAGAATGCATTTCCTAGCACGTACGACTATTAATCTGGATAAGGAACTTACTCCCTTCCATCCATCTCCTCGCGAAACCATGGGGGCAGCACACGTAAAACCATTCCTGCTTCTAGTTGGCGAATTTGCTCCACGCCCTGTAAGGAATTGGTACTGGTTGTGAGGCTCGAGGATTATGAAAGATGGCATGTCAGACTGCCTCTTGACACGATAAATATAGCGGATGTCGCCGAGAGTGGGGAGCCTGAGTAGAATGCTCATGAAGAGAATACACATGCCATATAGAAACGCGTGGCTGTTGGGATGCAGCTGTGATGGGGCGATCTCTATATATTATAACACATCACGTAGGAAGGAGTTGAATGGTGGCATACTATTAACCCAGCACATAAATTTATTGCAGGCCGTATACCCGACTGGGGGCAAGTGAGGACGATCTTGTCCCGATGGAACAAGCACATTGTCAAAAGGAATTCCATGTATTGAGCATATGCGACGAAGAGCGCTTTCATTAATTCTCGGAGCTTGAGAATCGACTGGATTATCTAGGAAGATCGCTGCATCTAGGGCATCGGGAGCCAGGTCAGCAGATGCAACTGTGGGACTCGGAATATCTTGTACAGGAGTAGTCGATGGATTCGAAGTTCCAACCATTTCTTGTTGATAAGTTGGCTCGGGTTTATCCAAGACTGTGGCAGAACTGGATTTTCTAGACATCTCTAATGAGTGTTAGATTTGAAAAAACATCTGTTTAAACTATTCTTGAAAAACAATTAATATTAGACATGACAATAGAAACACTCCCCCATGTGGTGTGTGAACTAGTGCAATCGTTCGAGTACAAACATAAAAGAATGAAAAGTCATAAGGATGATGAAGCAAAGTTAGGCTTTGAACTATCATCTTCGAAGACCTTCGTTGCTGACCGTCTCTAAGAATTTGTCGTATGATGGTTTCAATTTTGGACTTGGCATCGACACTGTATGTGGAAGGCTACTGTTTATTTTAATCAAGTTAGACTCAGGATTATAGTTGTTGAAACCGGGAAATTCGATATGCTAGTTTTCTTAAGTCCTTCCAGTTTGTTGTCATAATGCTAAGCATGGAAAATAAGTAAATTTGACGTAGGCTGTGTCCAAGTGGGAATGATTTTGACTGTTGTTGCCTACTTCAAGCCTCTTAATGCCAAGCGACTCTCAACGTGCTCGGCCATCTATATGCCGAGCGACTTTCAACACGTTTGACTATCTCTTATATCGAACGACACTCAACGCACTCAGCTATCAATGCCGACCCACTCATTGTCGACACCGAACGAAGCCGAGCCACTTATCTCCTAACTCCTAAACGTCACTTCCACATGGAAACCACCGGGCCACCGGTTCTACACTTGGCCAATTTTCCATTCGCTTACCTATACATCGCCGACCTACTTAGACACCCACTTTTCCCTCGCTCCTGAGTTACCGATCGACCTAGATCAACAATTTAGGTACACTTCAATAACCTAAATCCCATGCTTGATCATCCAGCGGGGGCCTACGACCTAAAAACCGCTGGTATCCCTGTCCCTTCTCCTCTCCACCTCACCAAACTCAAAATAGATAGAGGTTCCAGCCCTAAGGCATGTTCGAACCACGATTTGCCTTCCTCTTCTACACGATTCCTGCTGTCCTTGGTTTGAAGGAAATTCACGAACTCGAGTCTCGTGCTAAACTTCCTAGTCTGGAAAAAAGTTTAAAAGAGAAGCTATTACCTAAGAGGATGATAGAGGCTCAGGGATCTGATTAGGTTCGAAATTGAAGTTTGCATAGATTCAACCTGGGGAAGAACTGCAAGGAAGACTTGCTAGATTCGAGGTAAGGAAGGAAGGTTGGAAAGGTAGCCAGAGTTCGGGAGAAGGAAAGTTGCGAGTTCCTGAAACGAAGTGAAAGTAAAAGAGTGACAGAGAGAAGTGTCAGTTTTTATAGGGAAGGGAAGTTGAACAGGCATCAACCGGTGGACCCAGCCAAGGTATCTTAGTGGTTCAGTGGGAGCTTTGCCGAACGGTTGAGGACTTGCCGAACGAGTGGCTCGGTGCGCGAGTATGGACCGAGCTGTGTCAAAGAAGTATGATAAAAGAGCAATTTCCACCTGATGGAAGACGAAGAGCGTCAAGCATAGATGTCTTAAGATTCAAAGCACATCATGATTGACTCTCATGATATGCTTTAGGGGGCAAGTGTTACCCGGTTGAGTGACTTGGTAACATTAGGTTCATCAAACAAGTGCAACGTAAGAGAAAAGACATCGCTCGGCACAATGCCTCGCTCGACACAAGTCTCGCTCGGTACAAGGCTCGTTTGGCACAATGCCTCACTCGGCACAAGCCTTGTTCGGCGCGATGCCTTGCTCGGCACAAGCCTTGTTCGGCACAATGCCTCGCTTGACACAATGCCTCGCTCGGCACAATGCCTCGCTCGGCACGAGCCTCGCTCGGCACAAGTCTTGCTTGGCACAAGCCTCGTTCGGCACAATGCCTCGCTTGTCACAAGCCTCGTTCGACATAATGCCTCGCTTGGCACAAGCCTCATTCATCACAATGCCTCGCTTGGCACAATGCCTCGCTCGGCACAAGTCTCGTTCGACACAGTACCTCGCTCGGCACAAGCCTCGTTCGGCACAAGTCTCGCTCGGCACAAGTCTTGTTCGGCACAATGCATTGCTATACACTCTCTGTTTCGAAAAAATCTCGCTCGGCATCTATTGGCAAAGTCACTCGATAAGGGAGAATGACATAACTTTGTTTCGTATCACTTCATGGTCGCTGCAGGCAGTTCTCAACCAGCATCCCTCGCTTGGCAATTACCATTCGGCATCCCTGACTCGGTGCACAGAAGCAACTTACTATGGGCTGAAGTATCTTACCCCTAGGCCCGTAAAGGAAGTCCGGTCTATCTTCGCCTATAAATAGAGGGGCAGGGACATAGTGAAATGGTTACAGAGACTCTGCAACTTTGAAGACTCATTCATTTCAGTTAGTACTTGTATTCAAGTCCTTATTGTATGAATTATATCTGTATTCAATCATTTGTGAAAGCAATAAAGATCAAAACTGCAAGTGGATGTAGGCAGTTACGCTGAACCACTATAAATCCGGTGTTCTTGTTTTTGCAGTTAATTTAGCATACTGTCCTCTGTTTTAATTTATTTTCTTTATTAACCTCTCTACTTAATCTTTCTCAAGGGTGTTAGTGACCAACTTTGGTGCTAATAGTAATCAAGAGTATATTCTTAAATAAAGAGGACTTTGAATGAAACGGAGCCAAAATCAAGGAAAAACCTTCGGTCCTACCTGATCGAAGCATCCATCCAAAGAGTGATGGCCAATTAAAGCCTTTGGTCCCACCACCAGGCCTGGCCAAAGCACCCATTCAAGGAAGATGGATGAGAAGCCTTTGGTCCTACCTCAAGGCTGGTTGAAGCACTGATCCAAAGATGGATTGTCAATTAAGCCTTTGGTCCCACCATCGACCCTGGCCAAAGCATCCATCCAAGGGAGATGGATGAAAAGCATTCGATTCCACCACAAGGCATGGTCGAAGCATCCATCCAAAGAGTGATGGTCAATTAAGATTTGATCTCGCCATCGGGCCTGGCTAAAATATCCAACCAAGGGAGATGAATGAGAAGCCTTTGGTCCCGTTATAAGGCATGGCCGAAGCATCCATCCAAAGAGTGATGGGTCAATTAAGACTTTGGTCCCACCGTTGAGCCTGACCAAAGCACAAATCCAAAGAAGATGAAAGAGAAGCCTTCGGTCCCTCCAAAGGGCCTGGCCAAAGCACCCATTCAACGGATGATGGTAAATTAAGCCTCTCATCCCACCCTTGGGCCTGGCCAAAGCATGCATCGAAAGGTAATAGACAAAAAGTGGCTAATTAAAGAGAAAAGAAACCTACTTCAATCGTTAAGCTTAATAAATGCATCTATGAGAAAGGCGTAAGGGTTATACTACAAAGAAAAGGCATGCAACTCGTCGTAAAGCATCATAGGAAATAGGTACACAAAATTTTTATTAAACAAAAAATTATGTTACAAAAAATTCCTTATACAATAAAATTAGCATTTACATAATTTACAGTTCTAAAGGATGGGGAAGAGGATGATGTTGATAAATAATCTCCTTTCCTTTCCCCTTGACTTCTAAGGTGCAAGAGTGTAGTTCATTGGTTGAACCCGCATTCTCATACAAAATAGGAGGACCCCCAATTTCCTTCAGGACATCATACGATCCATATCGAGAGAAATGTTGTTATCTTTGATAACTGAAGGTGATATCTTTCCTAAATCGACATTCTCTTTATAAGCCCAAAACAAGAAGTCGATTTTTAAGTAAAATCAACTATAACTTCGACTAAATAGTCAACTAGTGAATCAAGTTGAGAGGCCCTACAATAACAAAATTGCATTAATTCTAATTTATTTTTAAGTTCCTCTATGTAACGATCCGAAATTTTTAACGTTTCAGATAGGAATATTTAATTTATTTAAATATTCAAATTAGATTTGAATATAATAAATAATAAGAAAATCAATTGTTAATAAAATGACTTAAATTTTGATGTCATATTTTTAATTTAACTTATTGGATTTTTTTCACATTTTTCACTGAAAAATATTTACATTATCGTTTGATGTATTTTATGGCAAACGTTGGTATTTTTGAAATTTTACATAATAACATAATCAGTGTATTTTATTATTGTCTTAAATCGTGTCACATTTTTTATGCGATATATTTTTGTTTTTGTCGTTCTCGGTTTGTACGCGAATGAAATTCTGTGCGGTGTTATGCCGGAAACTACATGATAAAAAAACTTTAACCCTTATACTTTTCTTTATTCTGACTTTTCCCACTTCCTCTCTCTTTTCTTTTCTCTACTTCTTGTGAATAAGAAAAATGGTCACCATCAAATAAAATAAAAAAATCAAACAATATACTCAATGAAATATTCTGAAACCAGTTCTGTTGGGTCTGTTTTAGCAAGATCTTCGTATCTATATGAAGTTTGTAAAGGGCGGCGATAACGATTGATGTTCACTTGAGGAGATGGAAACCATAGTTTTGGTGAGGTTTTGGCAGAGTTAGAGGGAATCGATTTTGTGGCGCGGAGGGGAGTCGACGTCGGTGATTTGGTGGAGGTCGGTGGTCATTTGGGGGTTGTGTCGTTCTTAGGTCAATGCAGCAGGTTTTGGGTCGAAATACAATAGAGATGGTTGAGCTTGGAGGTGTAGGGTTGGTCGAGTTGAGATCGCAAAGAGAAAAAACGAAGGTGAAGTTCGTTCGTCGAATGGTGCGCTAGGGATGAAGCTAGGCCATACGAGCACGTTCATGCACATGTATAGGAGTTGTCAATTTTGGGGGGGGGTGTATAGTTTACGTAATTAGAGATTTAAAATGTAATAAGTATATTAATTATATTTTTAAATTCTAAATCTTATATATGGAATAAATTTTGTGTACGAGGGTTAATAGAGGTGCAGTTTTTTATTTTGTGCTCATAGGAGTGATATCTACGCGTTGGAACTGATTTTGTCAAGTTTGGAGCAAATGGAATTTTGAGCTAAAACCGTACGTCGTTTAATTTTTTAGAATCAAATCTATATGCTTAAGCGTACAATGGAATTTTGGTGAGTTATCTCACCTTTGGATGAATACTATCTGATATATGGTAGATAATAAATTATTGTTTTTTTTGAATGATTTATTGCTATAGTTGGTTGAATTTCCGATTTGAAAAGTGAATGTCATTTTAAATGAAATACGTGGAATTTTGTAGGGGAATCTGGATTCCTTGTTATTATTAATTTTAATTTCCGTTATATACCTATTATATAAATTGTTAAATACCAAAACTTGATAGTTTGCCAAATTGGATGTGACATTGATATATGTTAAAAGTTGAACCTTTTTAGTAATAAAGTTAATAATAGCATTGGTTAAGTGCTATGGTAACTATTAGCATCGTATAGTATTTTTGAAATACTATTAGTTGTTGTTTAGACTGGAAAATGGTTTTGATTTGGAGAATGGTTTTAAATGTGGTTTTTAGGATTTTCGGTGACTATTTTGTTTAAAAATAGTTTTTATACACGTCTATTTTACTCCAACCTTATCGAAAATGTTTTAAAAGTATTTCTAGAAGCATTTTTATAGAAAAGTTGATGATAATGAATGTTTATTTTAAAGGAAAATAAAATGGGAATTTATCTTTTAAATAAAGTGATTTCAGTTTATTAAAGAAGATAGAAATATTTTAGAATAAATGTTTGTGAAACATTTTATATAAAATGTTGTATAAAAAGGATAGATTTATAAATGGTATTTTATAAAGAAAAAGATTTATATACGGTATTTTGCAAATAAAATAATAAATTTACAAATGGTATTTTATAAAAAGGGAAATGATATCATTTGTATAACTTGGAATAATAAATCACATTTGTGGATTTATAGTAATATATGGAATGATCATTTTATGGAAAGTATTTGGTTCTATTTTGAAACTGAAAGTGCGATGAATTAGGAGATTTATACAATGAGTTTTAAAAATAGAAATGAGTTTGTAAAAGGATTTTATAAATATGAAAGAAATGTTTTAAAAGGATTTTATAAATGAATTTGGAGTTTTATAAAAAGAGTTATAAATAAATTTGGAGATTTATAAAAGGAGTTTTTAAAAAAATATTTTATCAAAGGACTTTTAAATATATAAAAAAATTATAAACAGAAGGAGTTTTATAAAGGAATTTTATAAGTGTGATTTTATATAAAGAATTTAATAAAAAAGAATGAGACCCGATTTTCATAAATGATCATTTTAAATTATGGTGGTATAGAATGTATTTATTTTCACACTTAACACTAAAAAGAGAAAAGTGGTTTGGGTTTTATTGTTATTTATATTTTGAATGACATTTGTTTTAACCCAAATAATTAAGGTTTTGGAAATGATATCTTTGTAAAATTTGTGAATATACTTATACCGTTGATATAAGTATATGAATTTTTTTTACAAGTATTGAAGATGTAATGTTTTGTGAATATACTTATATTGTTGATATAAATATATAGAAAAGATTTCTAAGTATTGGAAGTGAAACATTTTGTGAGTATATATCTACAGTTGAGATAAGTAAATTAATATTTTTCAAGTATTGAAAAGAGTAGAGAGGATCTGTAAATATACCTTTGTAAAATTATTTTGATACAAGTATTTGCAAGGAGATTTTAACTAATGAAAGAATTAATTAAGAAAGCTTAATGGTTGGTTATGTGCTTAACCATGCTTGGTTTCTATGTTAAATTAAATTTCTGATTTTATTGTTTGTTTACTTGATGGTTAAATACCCGACTTTCAAGTGTTAGCCAGTTTTGAAATTATCATTGTCAATTCGGAAAGACCAGGATCAGATATATTATCTGAAGACCACTTCGAACCGGCATAAGCGTTTGAATTATAGACATCTTAAATAAGATGGAACTGAAGATGGAGTACTTTGAAGTGCAAGGACTAATTGCTACTAATCCTGAGGGTGTAGTAAAAATAATGCCTTCGGTTTTGTAACATCCCACCTTACATTAAAATGGAGGCAAATCCAATAGAGAAGCAATTATACAAACAAGGAAGAAGAGGAAGAATATGGGCTAGCAAAAAATGTTTGCTTTGCTTGAGATTTGAGTTAGGAAATAAATTACATGGTAGGGAAAAGGTGCTTTGCAGTACATAACTAAGATATGCTTATAATTAGAGTTGAAAAGTCTAGAAAACGTAATGTATGGAGTTGGAAGAATCATGAATTCAAATCTGAGGCAAAATGGTATTGGGACTAAATGATATTGGACATTTTGATACGTTTTCCTTTTCTTTTCCTTACGTGAAACAAATTGAATTCAATACCATTTATCAATCATTTCTTTTGCTCAATTATTTTACTATTAATTAACTAATTGCTTCTTGGCAATGGATTGTTACCGACTCTTCCCTTTAAGAGAACCGCGTCCTCGAAATTCCTACTTAGGGAAAAAATGATAACTAGCTAGATATACTCTGGTTTCTCTGCACCATTACTTTATAACATTTAATTCTTAACACATTCATAATCATTGGTCAACTCAATCCGAATATAAATTACAATACAACCTTTTATCAATGATATGTATAAAATAACATGTTAGCAAATAAAATTATCGGGAGTTCCTAGTGGTAACTTCACTACAGAAGATACCATAATGGCTACAACCAATATTTACAATTTAACAAAAGTAATTATCATCCAATCGAGCATAAATATAAACAATATCCAAAGTGCACAGCCGTTGCACACTCTGATTAACAATAGATCAGAATACAATAATTTATGCTAAGCCATCGTAGATCAACCATTTATATCTCATACTCAATAAAATATTTCTTATATAAAATTACAAACACGCCTCCTGATGATTTCTCCAATAATCATCGAAATACACACACACACACACTTATTGTTCTTATTATTTGCAATTTCCCATCACATCCAAAGAGACAGGAACTCTAAGTCCCATCTAGTCAAATGACTCATGCCTTTGATATATGATGTATTGTTCTAAACCTAATCTGATACCAGTTTATAACATCCAAACTTACATTAAAATGGTGGCAAATTCAACAGAGAAGCTATTATACAAATAGGGGAGAAGAGGAGGAATGTGAGCTAGGGAAAACATTTGCTTCGCTTGAGATTTGAATTAAGAAATAAATTACGACGTAGGGAATGGGTGCTTTGTAGTATGTAATTAAGATATATTTATAATTAGAGCTGAAGAGTTTAGAAACAATATGTTGGAGTTGGAAGAATAATTAATTTAGATTTGGGGCTAAATGGTATTGGGACTAAATGACAATTGGCTTTGTTTATACATTTTCGTTTTCTTTTCCTTATATGGAACAAATTGTATTCAAACCCATTTATCAAATCATTTCCTTTTCTCAATTATTTTATTATTTCTTTAATAATTAATTTCTTCTTGAGAGCAGGTTGTTACATGTTTGTTCATATCCGAAACAATTTGTATGGATGAATGCTAGCATTGTATTTTTGCTTGGACGGCAGTGTTAGCATTCCAAGTGGGATTTTCTAAAAATATTAACAATGGCCTTAAGCCTCGCACCCGAGAATGACAAAAATCGATGGATATGCAGTAGGGCTTTGTGGGTTGCACCCATTAGAGTATGTCATCACCCTTTTAGATCACTATCTATCAATTTATGTATGTTGGAGCTCGAGAAAAAAGGTTACAAAGCAACCGGAGTGATGACATATTTAGTACTATCCAGTAAGGGGTGGACCGGTTCTATTTTGGCCGGGTTCAACCAAGGCCCTTGATGCATTTTCTGAAGATGTACTGTGGCAGGTAGTACCATGCCTTGTCATTATATGGAATCCATTCTCCAATACGCGCCTTTACGAACTTAGTTGTATACTTAATACGCTGGAATGTAATTAATGTGACCATTTCGGCTATGATTCAATATTTATTTTAAATCCTAGAAACTATTATAATGTCACAAGATTTCTAATCAAATGGTTTGGTTATCGAAAGGCAAAAACCTGTTCGTGTTTATGTGTGGCGTGGTCTTACGAGATACATTTACTTTAAAAAAAAATATAATGTCTTTCTCGTGCTAGTTTACCAAATTGATTTGGGCATTATTTTCTTATAATGCTCAGGTCAACCTGAGCATATATTCATATTTAGTTTTGGATTCTTTGGAGCTTCAGGAGGCGAGTTGGATGCCTCCAAGACATTTTCACGTATTTTATTTTTCTTCTATAATTGTTATTTGTATTTATCAGCATTTTTTACGACAGGCTGTTATGAGTGTCCAGGCCGATGATATGTTATTATACTCTAATTGATGCATGTATATTATAGTTTTCTATTGTAAAGATCTATTGTATATTATACATTACTCGTCGTGATGTGAGATTGTATTTGGCTTTTCTTTCTTTCACCCAAACAATCTATCTTTCTGGCACTTAGATACTTGGCACATAAATACTGTGGATGTATTTATGTCGACTTTTTATGCTCGAAAAGGTAGGTTATTGTAGTTGGTATTATAGCTAGGTTGAGGTAACACTTCGACTTTGATGGGGTAGACTCACTAGAGATAGGGTAACTGACACCCTAGAATGAGTTTAAGTGTATCTATATACGAGAGCGTAATTGTTAGTGCTATAAAATGTTTTATATTGTATTGATTGGCTAGTTGAGTGGATCATGGATTTTAGTCAATACGAGTAGCTAACGTATAGATAAGGATCTCTAAACACTTGAATAAGGCAAACCGACATAGTATTTTTTTTAAATTTGGTAAATGAAATAATTTTACCTAGGTTTTATATTTTATATATAAAAGAACAATTTTCATAAAGTTGACATAGTTATTTATGATGTGTTTGTTTGCTAGTAAATGATAATATTGAATTATTATTATTTATTGTTTGATCAGTTGTGCTCGGCCAGTTTATGAGCATTTATTATTTAATTAAATTAAACACGAACACCTTGTGGATTTAGTTTCACAATTTGAATATAAGGCATTCAAGGATAGTGTTAAGTTAAAATTTAATTCTAACAAAAGTTATTATTGTAATCTAAACAAAGATATACATTCATGGATTGATTTAGATAGGTGAAATTATCTAAATTTGGTTTGTTAATAAAAAGGATTTAAAATTGAAAATTTGAGATGCTAAATCCCGATGTTTTTGGAAATTGATTTTCTAAGATTTTGGAAAATAATAATAGTATTATTTGAAAGTGTTTGTGAATTGAAATCTTTTAAAAGGATTTTAAAGAAATAGAAAGCATTGAACTTACTTTTGTCGCTGGAAAACAACTCTCGTGATGACTGCAACATCATCGGCGTTTATCTTCGAGTTTCTAAGTGGGGATTCTACCATGGTACTTTGTTATAGAGTTATTTTTGGTAGAAACCAATTTTGATTTAAATCCCAAAATTATGATTTGATATATGAAAGGAGATATATATATATATTATTATTATTATTATTTTAAAAGGATTCGAAATAAAAACCAGGTGTTTAATTCTTAATTTTTCTACTAAGATATTTTATGGACTCATGTATCCTATGCATTAAGGTAGTTTGGTTTTTGCATCTCATTATGATATGTTGTTGGTAATTTTTGTTTATTGAAAATGAAATCGAATTTTGATGATTTTGGACAGTCGAAAACTTACGATTTAGTTGAGAACTTAAATCTAAGTGTTTTTGTGAAAATATAAGAAAATAAGTTTTTATAACTTATAAATTTAAGGAGATAGTAAATTTAAACAAGTTTTAAATTTGTTAAACATCCTGGTTAAGTATAACGAATATAATATTGTGTATATACTCTTAGGACATAGAAGAGTATTAAACATGAACTTAAGTATGGAATGGTAATAAATTAAATGATTTAGCATTAAAGGAAATATACTATTAGTAAAAATAAATTTGAATTAAAAGTAACTGGTATAAATAAGAAACCAATGGAATAAATACATAATTTTTATGTAGATCATTTTATTCGCATAGCTATTCTTGATCCAAATTTGAGTACAAGATTTCTAAGTGATTTACACTGATCCAAATAAGGATTCTTCACTCGACTCTTGAAGATGAACACTTGATACAGATTTTTGATGTGATTTTGAAGTTTTTTATCATAGTATATGGCTATGTAAGGAGAACGGAAGTTTTTAATCAAGGAACCTGATCGGAGTTTGCACTAGGAGAGTCGAGTGAGCGGTATTAGCTTGGAAGTGAAATTTGTGTGATCGAGCAAGTGATCAGATTTGATATTATGTACAGATGGCATATGTACCTCACATGGGGTTTAATATTGTATGCTTCTTTCTTTAGAAATGCAAGTTATATGGTTTGATGGCATTTGTAAGTGAGATACAAGTATATGGAAAAAAAAGCCTTCTAGTTGCTTTTGGTTTCATGAGTAGAGTTTGATTGCTCGATTAATAGGCACATATTTATTGCTTAATAGGTGTATTTGTTATGTGTCATGCACACTCTATAAGATATATTATAAGTACATATTGTTGTTCATAATTTATGCCCTAGATATGAGAGGTCACTTTTGGGCTTTTGTTTTTCTTTGTTGATTTGGACCAGTTGCGGCAAGCTGTAGTTTTTCGAATTGAGCCACGCAAAGAAGGCGCTGTCGAAAATTTTCGTAACATAAGAGTTTTCAAAAGTTTATGGGCATGGAGAAATTTTTCTTCCTTTGGGAATTTCGAGGACGAAATTCTTTTATGGGGGAGAATATAGTGACCCAAATTTTTTAACATTTCGGATGAGAATATTTAATTTATGTAAATATTCAAATTTGATTCCAATATAATAAATAATAAGAAAATCAACTGTTATAAAACGTTTTGATTTCTATGGCGTATTTTTAATTTAATTTATAGGATTTTTCCATAATTTTTTATTTGAAAAATATTTAAATTATCGTTTGATGTATAATACGCCAAACGTTGGTATTTTTGAAAATTTACAAAATAAGATATCCAATGTATTGTTATTTTGAGATTGTGTCGTATTTTTGTGCATGATCGTATTTTGTTTTTGTCGTTCTCGGTTCGTACACGAACGAAATTCTGTGCGAAAATATGCTGGTGTAATCAGGCATTTTGACCCGGCTATATTCGAATTATTGGACAAACTAGATTTGACTGTCATCAAGGCCAGTAAGTCCAGGGCGATGATGTGGAGTCTAGAAGTCAAGGACAGATGGTAATATGAGTCCATGGTTGAATGGAATTAAGTAATGTGTAATGCAAAATGTTTGAAGTATGGAATATGGTTCAATATGTAGGAGGAATCGAATATAATCAACCTCCAATATATGGATCAGTATGTTTCAAGAAGCAAGTGCAGTTCAATAGAAAACAATTAATATCTCAATATCTACTAATCCAAACCTTATGAAATTTTATGAGCAAGATGTGGGGACCCTAGGGAGCCTACCCTAGGGATCGCACCTCAAAATGATAGAGTAAGAGGGATCGTCCATCTTCCCTCAATAGGGATCGGCTGAAGTTAGAAGGCAATTCGTATTGAAGCAAAAATCAAGCAATAACTCAAGTTCAACTATCCAGTTGGCATGAAAATTTGAGGCTAAGCATGTTTCAACACAAGGAAGCTACCTTGTGGATCACAACCCCAAATTCCTCCAAAATAGGGATTGATACCGATCTCTATTCTTTAGGATTTGGGATTTGGGCCATGTGATCCCTCTGGATCCATATAGTTCTGGAGGTCCTTCTGCCCTAGAGAGATATTTTGTCATCTTCGTCTATAAATATAGGCTTGGTTGTTCATTTTAAAAGATTTTTCTTATGCTTCTGGTTACTTTGTACTATATTTGTAACTAAGGATTTTCATCTGATCCCTATTGTACTTAGATTACAAAGCGATTAATAAAGCTTTCTATTCAAAGTGGACGTAGGAAAACAGCGCCGAACCATTATAAATCGCTGTGTTCGCGCTAGTACTTTGATTTGCAGCTATTTCATTACTTTTTTCCTCTATTTTCATTTTACTTTCTTCATTTATTCTCTTTAAAACTTCTATTGGATGTTTGTTCCAAATAATGGCGCACATTTTGGTGCTTACATTGAGAGACTTGATTCTCAGCTTATTCGGATCCATTTGTTTCTACTAGATTGCATAAATCCCCCAGGGACATCTATAATCATCTTCAAGAAACTTGCTTGTTCTATTCAGATTTGCAAAAGTTTAAGTAAAGATATCAACAATGGTTAGGAATATAAGATCTACTCCTCAGAACGTAGAAGGAAACGAGAACGCTAGCATCCAGCAAGGAGGCCCGAGATATCAACCAGTGGATGTGAATGCCACCAATCCAATTGATTTCCATTATCCAATAGATTCCATTATAAGAGCTGAATTCCAGAATCAGATGAGAGAGCCAATGGATTGCCGTCGACAATTGGATCGGCAGATTCAACCCAATATCGATCTAATGAACCAAATCAGCCAGCAATATCGTGGGAAAGCTCGGAGACACCTACCCCTTACTCTGCATTGGAGAGTTCTAGTACAACGGATAAGTATCATAGACTCTGGCATCATAGAATCGATGGATATCACATTGAAGCATTAGAGCATCAACAGGTGTACCTGCCTAGTTTGCCATGACCGATCGGTGCCGACCTCTCCATAAGGATCGGTACATGAAAGGTAGTGTGATTAAGGATCTTAAGGCTAATTTAACACTACAGGAAGGGTGAATAGTGTTTAATGGATTCTAAGACTTATATGGGCTAATTTAAAAATTATGATACAAACAAATGCAGAACTTAATCACGGAACAATCATAGAATCAAACACAGATACAGAAAGTAGAAGGAAAGAATACACCGGGTTTTATACTGGTTCGAAATTACCCTATGTCCAGTCCTGCACCATGGCAAACACCTCGTACAGATTTTTATTATACCAATGTCGAGATTACTATCCTCAATTTCTAAAGGCCTTGAGGTACCCTCCTGTTCTCGAGTCCGAGGCAAATTCTCTTGATATACGAGACACAAGATCACCCAATTGATTTCTAGGCACAACCACACCTTATAGAGAGACTCGATAATTTTTTTATTACAAATTGATCCTATAACTCTGAATAGTACTTTGATCTTCGAGAGAGTGCAGAGAATCAAACAAGAATGAGATTCTAATTTGATTCACTTGAGAATTTGGCAGAATTTCGGCACGATCTTAAAAATATGAATTTTTTTTAAATATGGATTTATGGAGAGGAAGGAGTGTAGAAACTAAGAAATTAGTTAGTTAAAAAATTCGTTTGTGAAGGCTATTTATAGACCAGTAACGGTCATAACCATTCGTGAAGACATTTAAACGAATAGACACTTCTTTTGAAAAATGAAACTTTTGAATTTAACGGCCACCATATCGATATGGGGTATCCCATGATGTCGACATCCCTTATTTAAAAAATAATGTAAACTTTGTTTTGAAAATGGCATTGAAAGGAAAACAAGATGAAATGATTCTGGAGTAAAACAAACCAATTTTCCTATGTTTTAAAATAAAGAAGAGTAGAAAAATATACTTTAGAATGTATATATAAATTTGATTTTAAATCTCAAGTGTGTGTATATATATTATAAAGAATATTTAAAAATCAGAAGATAGTTTAAAAAGCAAACGAAGTTTAAAACAAGAGTTTATTTAAAAAGAAAAACAAAGAATATTTTAAGGCTAAAACATCTTTTTGAAAATCATTTGGAAAGATAATTTTAAGGCTAAAACATTTTGAAAAGAAATTTTGAAAATAATTTTGAAAAACCATTTTGAAGTAGGTTTTGCAAGCTTCTTCCTGCAGAATATCTCATCACATCAGGACTCGAGAACTTGTATAAAACCAGGATATACGTGGGTTTGTAAGCCACTTGTCGTAGTTTTGTAAGCTACTTGTCGTGGGTTTGTAAGCCACTAAGAAGATAGAAATGGATTCCATCCCAAATGAAATTTGGAATGAAGATTTCCACGCTATTATGAAGTTTTAACAAAAACTAGACACTTATCTTGAAATCTTGATCTTGATACTCTAGAGTCTTCAATTTTGACATCTCCATTCTGAATCTTGAGTCTTGAGTCTGTATATTGATCAGTCTTCAGTAATCAACACCTGCATATATATATATATATATATATATATATATATATCTGTGTGTGTGTGTGTATGTATGTATGTATATCCTGCATATACATATCTATCTAGACAATAGTGTTAGTATATATTTTAAAAAGGTTGTTGTAATCAAAACCAACATCTCAGTTCCTAACAATCTCCCCCTATTTGATGATGACACATGTATTTATAAAATATACTTACTATACCATAACTCCCCCGTACTCCATGACTCCCCCATATTCCAATCATAACCCCCCTTACTCCAAGTCAACTATTAGTACTTCCACCTATCCATCTTCTCCAAAGATAGGGTCTGCTTTGATGGCATCTCATTCTTCTTTTTCTTTGTTGAGAGCGACTGGCGAAATTCCTTGGAGATCGTCCTTGCCAAGGGCTGAGATCATCAAACGAAGAGCATCGAAATGTCTCTCTTGCTCCTTGATCATCTGCATTTGACTCAATTCTAAGTGGCGCTAATTACGAAGTATGAATGTAAGGATATTCTTGAAGGAAGTGAGAGTTTCCTTAAGATTATCACTTGGTTTCTTAATCGAAGAATCCATAATTCAAGAAATAGGAAGAAATATGAAAGGGAGTGATTAGAAATGAAGTTTGGTAATTTATTCTGGAAGAAATAGGTAAAAATAAGGGTAGAAAGTCGTTTAAAATGAATAGACACACGTTAGTTACTTGAAATTAAAATTTGAAAGTGCAACTACTTTCAGCCCGTTACATGTCGACATGGGGGATGGGAATGTCGACATGCCTCTGCCCAAAGTGACAATTTGCTTTGTTTTGAATATTATGAACAAATCTATGCATCTAAAATTTGTATAATGTAAAAACAAACAATTACAGAGACAAGTGACATTGAATAACAGAAAATAAAAGATTTCATTAATGATTTAGTCAGCATTACATAAAATAATATAATATTAACTAAAATAAAGGAAAATACATGGATAGAACTTGAAGCAAACAAGATAACATGAACTAAAACTAATTAGATGAAGATGAAGAAGATGATACTCCAAGTTTTCTACTAACTTTCCCAAAGAACTTGTTGATTTTAGTGGAAATCTTATCCATTTTCTTACTCATTGATCTTTTGAGTGTCTTTTGATTTTCCACTATGATTCTTTGATTGTCGAGAATGGTCTTATTGGATGGATTAGCGGGATTAGTAGGATATTCAATACTCTCTTAGGAAGTTTCTTGATCTTCCTCTTCCTCCTCTTTAATTTCCATTCCTTCCTCTTCCTCTTCCTCTTCTTCTTCTTCTTCCTCCATTTCCTCTATCTCTTTGTGAGCAAGCCTTTCTTCCTTTTCCGTATGTGTTTCATATGGTTGAAACACTAATGGAATTTGCATAAGGGAAATGTTTCCATGATTGAACACTTTTCTAGTTATTAATTCTTCTCTTTTGAAATCAACTCCAAAGTAATTAAAAATCCGAGTGAGATAACTCCATGATATAATGTGTTTTCACCCATAGTAAAATTCTTAGGCCTTAGCTCATTCAAAATAACTAGAGCCCAATTGATATCATAATTTCCAAAAATTGCAAAAAGAGCTTTGCAAACTTTCAAAGTTAGGTTATTGTAGTTTCCCAAACTTGTATGTTGAATAAGAAGGTTAACAATTCTTGCTTTTGGACGAAAATAACGATTTTTGAATTTAAAATTGTCATCCCCTTCAAAGGTGTGATGAAATGTCTCTCAATCATTTTCATTTATTTGAAATTCCGAGAGATTCATTCCGGTATACTTGCATCCCAAAATACTTCCTAAAATTTCACAATCCAAAACTATTTGTGTTCCTTTAACACTACTCCAAATTTGTCCATCTTTCCCATCACAAAAACCACGATTCAAATTCGCATAAAACATCTTAACCAGATTTGGATAACATACAAAATCATTTTGTTTATTATCTACTACACTAAGAATAGAACATTGTTGAAAAATATTTTCAATTTCATAAGAAGGAAAATCTTCAAAAATAGCAAATTTCCCCGTATGAATTTTACCAAAGTTTACATAGCTGGTGTAAGCTTTGATAGCTTCTAGGTCATTAAAAACAAAGTTTTTGATAGCTTTTGGAAGCCTAATGGTGTTAGGAGTGCTTGAAGAGGGCATTGAAGAAGTTTGAGAGGAGTTGAAGATAATGAAGATAAATTTGAAATTTGAAATAAAAGTGAAAAGTGATGATAAGGATAGTGAATTAAATGAAGATTCTATAGACATGTTCTCTTGTCAAGAGGCATCTTTCCAGAGCATTGAAGTTGGTGAAAAGGTGGAGGGAAATTCAAAAGTTTGAATTCTAATTTTGAAATCAAATTTCCGAGGGGCATGTCGACATAGGGTATCCAGGTATGTCGACATATGCCTATTGAATCAAAGGACAAGTGTCTATTCCTAATTTCTAATAATTGTATATATTATATCCTATATTCTACTTATATAATTCCTGTGATAACATTAAATATACTAATAGTTAAATATTAATAATTTAATATATAAAATATTATTAAATTAATATTATTTTTGAATTTAAAATTCAAATTTCAAGGGATAAATTTGAATTTAAAATTCAAGGATTTTATTTTAAAAAAAATCAAGCAAACAAACAAGCATCCATTCAATCAAGAAAAAATTAAAAATAATGTAAATGCGTACCTATTTTTAGATCCATATTTCCATTGTTGTTTGATTCATAAATAGCGGTGAAACACGGATTTGAATTATCTGTCTTATTTTCATCGTCACTAGATGATGAGTCTGAGTCATCAAGAGTTGTCGTGTATGCTTTCTTTTCCTTGACGAATCATTGTTTGGAGGGAACAACTGTTTATCTGGATACAAACAATCTTTCCTATGATGTCCGACGTTATTGCAATTGTAGCATCTATCATTGTTGACGTCCTTCGTATTATTTTTGGAATTCCTTTGATCATTTCTTTTGTAATTATCCATTTTCCTATATTTAAGGAATTTCTAGAAGTTTCTTGTCATGAAAGAAATCTCCTCATCACTGTTCGGTACTGAATTTTCAGTTGTTGCATTAAATGCTAATGACTTCTTTTCTGTAGCCTTGTTTTCTCTTCTTCCTTGCAGTTGAACTTCATAGGACATCAGATTCCCAACCAGTTCTTCTATTTTCATTAGACTGATATCATTTGCTTCTTCGATTGCAAGTGTCTTTTGATCCCATTCTAGAGTGAGTGAATTTAGAATTTTCCTGACTTGGTCTTCCTCCGAAAAGCTTTTTCCCAGTGCAATTAGTGAATGAACAATATCTTGAAATCGACAATACATGTCGAAAATGGACTCATTTGCATGCATTTTAAACAATTGAAACTGATTAGTTAATATGAAAATTTTTGTCTGTTTAACTTTGCTTGTTCCTTTATGAGTAACTTGCAAAGTTTTCTAGATTTCAAATACGTACTTACAAACAGACACTCTATTAAACTCATTCCTATCTAGTGAATAAAATAATATATTCATGGGCTTTGAGTTATTTTGTGCAACACCCTTTTGCTCAGCAGTCCATTGGGAAAAATTGGCAGTTGGTTCAATGTACTCAGTTTGTGTGATATTCCAAGTGTCTAGTCCTACTGATTGTAAATAAATTTTCATTCTACAAGACCAATATGCATAATTACTACCATTGAAAAATGGTGGTCTGACAGTAGACTGACCTTCTACAAATGAAGTGGTGTTAGTGTTAACAGAACTGGTGCCAGAGTTGACATTAACAATGTTGGTAGCCATTAAAACAATTTTCACGTTTCAGATTATGAAAACTATGAAAACCAATGCGTTGATACCAATTGAAAGGGAGTGTGGATTAAGGATCTTAAAGCTAATTTAACACTAGAGGGGGGTGAATAGTGTTTAATGGATTATAACACTTATATGAACTAATTTAAAAATTATGATATAAATAAATGCAGAAATTAATCACAGAACAATCACAGAATCAAACACAGATGCAAAAAGTAAATAAAAAGCAGTAAAAGGAAAGAACACACCGGATTTTATACTGGTTCGGAGTTACCCTACGTCCAATCCTGCACCAGGGCAAACATCTCGTACAGATTTTTATTATACCAATGTCGAGACTACAATCCTCAGTTTATAAAGGCGTTGAGGTACCCTCATGTTTTCGAGTCCGAGGCAAACTCTCTTGATATACGGGAAAAGAGATCACCCAATTGATTTCCAAGCACAACACACCTTATAGAGAGACTCGACGAACTTTTGATTACAAATTGATCCTATAACTCTGAATTGCACTTTGATCTTCGAGAGAGAGTGGAGAATCAAACAAGAATGAGATTCTAATTTGATTCACTTGAGAATTTGGCATAATTTCAACACGATTTTAAAAATATGAAAATGTTAAAAATATGGATTTGTGGAGAGGAAGGAGTGAAGAAAATAAGAAATTAGTTAGTTAAAAAATTCGTTTGTGAAGGCTATTTATAGACCAGTAACGGTCATAACCATTCGTGAAGATATTTAAACGAATAGACACTTCTTTTGAAAATTAAAACTTTTGAATTTAACGGCCACCATGTCGGCATGGGGTATCTCATGATGTCGGCATACCTTGGTTAAAAAACAATGTAAACTTTGTTTTGAAAATGGTATTGAAAGGAAAATAAGATGAAATGATTCTGGAGTAAAATAAACTAATTTTCCTATGTTTTAAAATAAAGAAAGGAAGAAAAATATACTTTTAGAATGTATATATAAATTTGATTTTAAATCTCAAGTGTGCGTATATATATTATAAAGAATATTTAAAAATCAGAAGATAGTTTAAAAAACAAACGAAGTTTAAAACAAGAGTTTATTTAAAAACAAAAACAAAGAATATTTTAAGGCTAAAACATCTTTTTGAAAATCATTTGAAAAGATAATTCTTAAGGCTAAAACATTTTGAAAAGAAGTTTTGAAAATAATTTGGAAAAACCATTTTGAAGTAGTTTTGCAAGCTTCTTCCTGCAGAATATCTCATCACATCAGGACTTGAGAACTCGTACAAAACCAGGATGTTCGAGGGTTTGTAAGCCACTTGTCGTAGGTTTGTAAGCTACTTGTTGTGAGTTTGCAAGCCACTAAGAAGATATAAATAGGTTCCATCCCAAATGAAATTTGGAATAAAGATTTCCATGCTTTATGAAGTTTTAACAAAAACTAGACACTTATCTTGAAATCTTGATCTTGATACTCTAGAGTCTTTAATCTTGATATCTCCATTCTAAATCTTGAGTCTTGAGTCTTTATACTGATCAGTCTTAAGTAATCAATACCTGCATACACACACACACACACACACACACACACACATATATATCTTGCATAGTTCCTGCATATACATATCTATCTAGACAATAGTGTTAGTATATATTCTAAAAAGGCTGTTGTCATCAAAACCAACATCTCAGTTCCTAACGGTACGGTCCCTCCTCCAAAGGAGGGAACATACCTATCCATGTTGTAGTCCAAGCTAGAGTTGCTGCGACTGATTTGGATGTTGGAGTTTAGGTGGATGTCGACTAGTTGCTTTCTCGGAATGACAATGAAGTGAATGTACGTGATATACACTAAGAAAATGTCGAGCCTAGAAGGAATGGAACGACCTGTATACATCGACCGAACCATTACCGTGAGGTGGAATATGATTACCGCTAAGCTCCAACTATCCGCATACCAGACTTTTCGGTTATGGTTAGACAGATGGTAAGGGAAAACCAAGGCTTAACTAATGATGATTGGGGGATTTCGAGAAGCCATGCCCTGTTCACTGATAATATCTTACATGCTGAGTATCCATAGAGGTTCAGTATGTCGTCGATGCCAGCCTATTAAGGAAAGATGACACCAGGCCGCATACCGCGAGATATGAATGGCTGATGGATTCTGTGCGAGTTGATTATGTAACCAAGTGTAGATGTTTTCCTATTACTCTTTCTGGAATAGAAATGATGTAGTTTACGAGATTACCCCCACGATCGATCTCTAGATTTGACGATTTAGCAGCAAAGTTTGTGGAGCAGTTCCATATGCACGCAACTCACCCCAAAGATGTAATGTCCATATCCAACATGATCCAGGCTCCAGGACAATCGCTGAAAGATTATTTGGAGAGATTCCATACAGCTGCCATAGAAATCAGTAATCCGAATGACCATGCAATATCGATGGCGGTAACAAGAGGGATTGATCTAGAATCTGATTTTGGCTATTGGTTAGCTAGCAAGCCACCCCTAGCATTGGAATGCTTTTATGAAAACGTGGCTCAGTATTTGAGGAAAGAGGAAGCCAGATGCCCTAGGAAGAAGAATGTTGTAGGACTAAGTAGAGAGGGAGTATAGAGTAATATTGCAATGAAGCATCTGGTGATAGTTCTGGAAAAGTTCAAGAATGTCCAAAATAAACCAAATCAGCAAAAGAAAGGTGGAGATAGGAGCCAAGAATGAAAGAGGGATTCTGGAGGAGGAAAGCCTTGGATTCCAATATATGATACCTACATGCCACTAAATACATCTCTAGAGAATGTCTACTTGTCTACCTGCAATACCACGCGGTACAGGAAGCCACCTTTGAAAGAATCGATAGAGACGCAGAAATAAAATGGAAAATATTTCCAGTTTCACAAATGTTATGGTCATAACACAAATGAGTGCAGGCATCTCCAGGATATTATCAGAAAACTGATGCGAGATTACAACAGTTTGTAAAAGCCCGGTAGGATAGCGGGCAAGGGACATCCAACCCCAACCGAGGATAAGCACCACATAGGGCTGAGAAACTTAAGCAGACTGGTGGAAGATTAGTAATCAATACAATAGTCGGAGGACAGAATCCAGCCGATAAGAGTTGGCATGAGATGGAGCTTTACGCTAGCACGATCAAGGATGTGAATTTTGAATGTTGTTTGATTATAGAAGATGAAGCTCCGGCAAAACAGTAACATACAATGTTGGATGACATTGTGTTCATAAATAAAGATGTTGATCGGGTGTAGGAACCGACGATCAATCAAATGGTCATTTCATCTATGATTGGTCCCGCCTTAGTGAGGAGGATTTTGGTTGATTATCTAAGCTTCGTAATTATAATTTTCAAAAAACTTATGATCAGATGAGGATGGAAAACAAGGACTTAAAATCATCTAAAGCCCGTATTCATGGCTTTAATGGTCCTGCAACCGAAGCTGTTGGTTTTGTAGAATTGCCCGTGGAGTTGGGAGAAGATGACCGCAGGAGAGTGTGGATTTTTCCATTCATTATTTTTGGATGTTGGCTCTCCATACAATGCTTTTCTGGGTCGACCGACCCTAGTTGAGTTTCAGGCAACTCTTGCCCCATGGTGTTTGACTTTGAAGTTCCTGATAGATAATGGTGTTCGAGTTGTTCGTGGTGATCAGGTAACCGGACGTGCTTGCTATGTAGCCTAATTAAGGGATGCTTAACGAAAGGAGAAAGTTAAGGGTGTGGACAAGTCTTTCCGTACCCAAGCCACTGAAGATTGACAACCAACACCTGACCTTGGCACGGCCGCCACATTCAGTTCTATAAAGACATAGATTCGAGGGATAACGAGGAGGAGCCCAAAGAGACCAAGGTTGCACCGGCTTACCTGACAATTGACATCACGGTCAGCCAAGCTGACCCATCACCGGTCCTAAAGATCGGATCACGGCTCATCCCCATGATGATGAAAGAACTTGCTGGTCTTCTATGAGCAAATCTTGATGTGTTTGCTTGGACTCACTCTAACATGTGTGGGATCTCGTTTGCCGTTGCGAGTCATGCACTGAATATCGACCCAAAGCATGTCCCGGTGAAACCGAAAAGGCATGGCATGGATCCAGAGAGATCTTACACTCTCAAAAAGGAGGTGGATAGGCTCAAAGATAATGGGTTTACCTTTGATGCCCTCTACCCTAAGTGGGTATCTAATCCTATACTTGTGAAAAAGGCGAATGGGAAATGGAGGACATGCATTGATTACTCAGATTTGACAAGGCATGCCCAAAAGATAGTTTTCCCCTTCCAAGGATCAACCAGCTGGTAGACTCAACAGCGAGACACGAATTCCTATCTTTCATGGACGCATACTTAGGATATAACCAAATCCCGATGCGCATTCTCGATCATGAGCACACTAGCTTCATTACCGTCATTGGATTGTATTGCTATGTGGCAATTCCATTTGGAAAAAAGAATGTTCGAGCAACCTATCACTACCTAGTCAACAATGTTTAAAGATCAGATCAGAAAGACGATGGAGGTATACATGGATGATAAGCTCATGAAGTCACAACAATCTTGCAATCACATTAGAGATTTGGAAGAAATGTTCGATAACCTATAATTTTACAAAATGAAGATCAATCCTTTGAAGTGTTCTTTTGGCATTGCATTAGGAAAATTCTTGGGTTTCAGTGTCAATTCCCATAGAATCGAAGCTAATCCCAAGAAGATCCAAGCTATTTGCAACATCCAAGAGCCAAATACCATCAAACAAGTACATAGCATAAATGGGAGGGTTGGCGCCCTGAGTCGATTTATTTCCAGAGCTCCCGATAAATGCATTCCTTTCTTTGACTTGATTTGAAGAGGGAAAAGGAATTTTGAATGGACACAGGATTGCAAAGACGCATTCCAAGCTTTGGTGAACCACTTAGAGAGACCTCCCATCTTGTAAAAGCCAGTAGATCATGAAGACTTATATATCTACTTAGTCGATACATGCTATAAGTGCCTCACTATTTCGCAAAGAGAATCGAATCCACTGATCGGTCTATTATGTTTGCAAGCGATTAACAGGACCTGAAAAGAATTATTCGAAGGTAGAGGAATTGACATAATTCTTGTTAATTGCCTCAAGAAAGCTCCGCCCCTATTTTCAGGCTCATAACATCAATGTTTACACCGACCAGCCATTATGATAGGTCCCACAGCGACCTGAGACATTTGGAAGGTTGCTCAAGTGGAATATCGAACTGAGCCAATTCGACATCACCTATCTTCCTTAAAGGGCTATTCAAGACAAGCACTGGCGGATTTATGGCAGAATTTAATGCACATGATAATTTCCCAAAGAGTGGTGGAACCCCTACCATATGGTGGAAGTTGTATACGGATGTAGCATCCAATGATCATTGTTCTGGAGCTGAAATTATGCTAGTAACTCTAGAAGATCGATCAATTTTCTATGCTTTAAAGCTCGATTTGCCTGCAACAAACAACGAAGCCGAGAATAAAGCTTTGATTGTTGGACTTAAACTCGCCAGAGAATGGGGATAAAGTTTCTTGAAATATTTTTGCGACTTATAATTGGTAGTACACTAAGTCAGGGGAGATCAACAGGCTAAAGTACAACGACTCACTCTGTACCTTACCCGAGTCCAAGAGCTATTGACTGACTTTAAGTACTATGGTATTACACACATTCCTCGAGATTAAAATAAAGAGGTCGACAAATTGGCAAAGTTTGCTAGCACCGGGGATGCACAACAATGGACTTGGTCCCAGCCGAAGTATTTAATGCTCCGAGCACAAACCTGATGGAAATCGACCGAATGCTAGAGAGGGAGCATGAGAAGGAGTTGTAGATGACTCTGATTAAAGACTCTTTCCTACAGGGAGTTCTTCCCTAACGGAGGAATGAAAAATGACAAGTCCTTTGCAAAGCTTCATGATATGTCATTCAGGCAGGAGTTATGTACGGAAAGGATTTTTTATCCCACAGTCCTATGTATCGCTCATGATGAAATAAAAACGAGTCCTAGATGAAGTTCATGAAGGGGAATATGGCGATAACACTGAGGGGCAAACCCTAGCAAAGAAAATACTCTGTTATGGGTATTTTATATCGACTATCAATCGAGATGCTGTTAATTATGTAAGGCGATACGACAAGTGTTAGATGTATGGCAAAGTTCTAAGAGTTCTGTCGACGAAAATCGCACAAATGGCCATCCCATGGCGATTTTCCATATGGGGCATAAATATTATCGGTTCCTTATAGATCTCTAAAGGTGGTGTGAAGTACGCCATCATTGTAGTTAATTACTTCACCAAATGGATCGAAGCAGAACCTTTAGCCACGATCACAACAATGAAAGTAATCAACTTCGTCGTCCAGAACATCATCTGTCATTTTGGCCTACTATTGTAACTGATAATAGGACTCAATTTGATAGTGTTGAATTCAAAGACTTCTACCGCTGGTATCATATTGAAAAGAGATTTGCGGCAGTTGCTCACCCTCAAGCAAATGGATAAGTTGCAGCTATGAACAAAATCAATAAAGTCCATTCTAAAGAAGCGTCTGGAAAAGGCTAGAGGCAAGTGGGTGAATGAACTCCCGATGGCACTATGGGCGTATAGGACCACCCACAACTCTACGACTAGCCATATTCCATTTGCCCTTACTTACGGCTTTAAAGTCCTAACTCCTATTAAACTCGAAGTTCCTTTTCATCGATTGACATACTATGGTCCCAAAATGAATAGAAATCTCCTCTTGGAATCTCTAGACTTTGTAGATGAGAAGCACGAAGAAGATGATTTGAATGCAGCTACGCACCGACACCGAGTCGGACGATACTACAACACTAAAGTTCAACCTAGAACCTTTGAAATCGGCGATCTTGTCTTAAAATGGTTTTTCCTTCCCATCGCATATGAATCCTACTTGGAAAGGACCATATTTCATTGAATAGAGGCTTGGAGAGGGAACTTTCAAGCTAGCGATGTTGATGGAGTCACACTCCAGGGGCATGGAATAGCAAGCATTTACGATGCTATTTCACTTAGTTTATTTCTTTTACATTCAGTTGTAATTAATTTTAGGATTAACTTTAGCATTTGATTTTCCAGATATGTAATAAGACAAATTATGTCATTTCTTTACATTTGGCAAATAAAGTCCTGAAATTCCTTCACACCTATGATTGTTGTAGCATTACATATTAATTGTGATACTAGACTGATTAATATTGACACGTCTGAGCAGGATCCTAGATTTTGGAGCTAGCTAATTACGTTAGTTCACGATTAAACTGAAGAAAATGAACGTGGTCGACCGTCCATTTGATGATTCTTTTTTACAACTCGATGGACGGAGTACATAATGAGAACTAGATGTGACTTGATTATTTGATAACCAAATAAATCCTACCGAGTTATGGGATAGAAAAAAATCAAAAAGGATCGTAACATGACCAATCGCTCGTTAAGTTAAACCCCGGACTTGTGGGTAAATCAATCAAGCAAGGAAAGTACGATCCTACTATTTTCTAAGATAAATCTAATTCCCTAGAGTCGAGACTAGAGTATAAACGCAAATTGGGTGTGAATCAGCCACCCGCCAATTGACTTTTATCCCCAGAGCACGGATGAGTATAAACAAATAGATGAGTGTGGTTCGACCATTCACTATTCCAAAAACTTAGGCCTAAAACTGATAGGAGGAGTGTAAGATCCCTAAGGATGGAGTTCGACCATTCACTGTCTAGCTCTGCTAATTCAAGATTGGGGTAGGAGTACAATCACTCAAACCATTGAATCTGACAACGTAACATAAGGGCTCGTACCTCGTGTTTGGTACAACTCAGGGCCACGATCATATGGAGGCTTTGGATAGAATTAACAGATTATCATCCAAATCAACATGCAACGAATTACAAGTACGTTGAATGGAAAAGTAGTTGCTCTAATAGTTAAATAAAAACTCACATAAAAGTTCGAAAGAAAACAAAGAACTTTTATTTACATAATAAATTTTAAAATTGTGATACAAGTTTATTCAAAAACGAGGGCCGCACCCGCACAATTATGACCAATAAGAAGGAAAACCGCTATACAAGCTAAGACAAAGCGACGGTTACTTCTTTGTCCTTTTCTCCCTTTTTGATTTTTTTGGGAGTGGCTACACCTGAACCTCCATCTGTACCTCTTTTTTATCCTCAACCACACTTAATGGGAGAGCTTTTGGATGTTTGAGTGAGTTCTTTGAGAACTGACCCGCCGGGTGGACTGGCCTGTAGTGGAACAGGACTTGGATCGTCAATGTCCACATCAATGGGTTCAGCCTTAGCTTTTTTCTCTATCAACTCCTCTCTCTCAATGCACTCTTTTAAGCTCAGCTTATTGGTATGTTCGATGGCGCCAGTAATCAACTTCATCCAATTTATCTAGCAACGGCGGATCTTTAGCTTTATCATCATCAAGTGCTTCGATAACCTGAGCATTGAGCCCTGGAGTGTCGGAGGCTGCTAGAATCTCAATAGATGTCAATTGTTTCTCCACGGTGACGTCGATTCTTGAAGTTTGGCTGGGATCCGGAAGACCTGCAAATTCATGGAAACAAGAAAATAAGCCCATGACTATTGGGAGTGAAGAAAGAAGTCTTTCAAAAATGAGAGAATAAAGTGGGACACCAGCATCCGGCTAACTCTCAGTTGTCGCCAGAATGCTCCCCTCTAGAATAGGAGTTGGCACATTAGATTGATAATCGGGTTTGTACGGTTCATAGCTTAGGTCCTGTTTCGGGCTCAGAGAAGTTAACGTTCCGGCTACCTAAGAAAAGGAGGAGCCCTTGGGATCGGACTCTGAAGACTCGGCAGTGTTTTCCCCTTTGTCGGAGGGTGATAGGATGTTAAAGTATTCAGTCTTGTAGCAGCAAGGTCTAAAGGTTCATCCTTACGAAGAATCTCCCATACCAGCTTTTCTCCATCAAAATCAGCTTCACCGAGGGTTTTCTTTTTCATTTGGACAATGCATTCACAGAGCTCGGTGAGCGACTCAAGGCAGCCCTCTCCAAGAAAACTCATATCGTGATGGATAAGGACTTTAGCATTATATTTAATGACTAAGGGATCGAACATTCCTTAATTTCATTTCAACTGGCTTCTATGGCATCTTCAAACTTGGCCTCAATCTGTTCTCTAATCTCATTGCAGCCCACTTCTCTTGCCTCTTCCTCGAGGACTTCAATTTGAGCGAGTTGCTCATCATGCTTAATTTTCAATCCCCAGGCTTCAACAGCCTCTTCGCAATATCTTTATGACTCCTCTTGAGCTTTGATTTTCTCCTCCCTCCCTTCTTTAAGGAGTTCTTCAAGCTCCTCAACGCGGTGGGGAAAAATATTTTTCTCCTTTTCTAGGGTATCATTTTTTCAAAGCAAGCATACCACTATGGTTGAGGGCAACATCCACTTCCTTTTTTTGAGCAACTTCTAGATGACTCACTGCCTCAGATGTTTCTTTGGCACTTTTTTGCCTTGGTTAGCATCACTGTCAACTCCGAGATCTCATTGTCTTGATGCTTAATTATATGTTTATCATGGATCGTCTTTAGCATGAGACGATCGATTTCATGCTGTCTCTCGATAGACAACCCAGAGATCTGTTCGGCTAGGTGTTGGAATGATTCGTGTTGCACAAAAATTCCATTAACGCATGCGAGGGAACTCACTTTGGCATTCCCTGGGATTGTAGGAATGGGAGGAAGGAACTTAAGCCTATTGAAGAAAATCTTTGGGAAATTTTACTTAAGTTCGGCCAATTTTTCTGCCGTGGAAGCCTCAAGAGCCGCAGTCGGCAAAGATGGATCAGAAGTGACGATTAGGTGTTTGCTCGACCTACGATCATGGACTGTTTAGAGCTAGATGAACTGGAATACCGCTCAGGCGGTACAGCAACTTGAGGGCCATGAAAATATGTCTGATGACCACCTTGTACAGGAAGATTTGGCTGAACTTCTTGATGAGACGAATGAGACCAAGACTTATGTTTAGAAGATAAATATTCCCTCAAACAATGATTTCTTTTCCAGCTGCATCTCTCTCTACGCCTATCTTATTTCTAAACCACGGTAGGATCCATGCTACGTTGAGGATCCCCTCAAATGATCGAAAGCATGGGATTGAGATATCACACCTACAAACCAAACAAAAGTATATAAGTGACCATTGAACAAAAGATAGATGAAAATCGCGCAGTGAAGTGCGCGTGATTTTGAGTGTCGTAGTGTCCTCCTGATGCACCAGTTGCTACAGCCTTGCTCATAGGACTTTCTCCCCTTCGTTGGTGGAAAGAATGCCGTCACCACTTCTGGTGGGTGAATTGAGCCCTCCAATACTGATGTTAGGAAAGTCATAAGTAATGATGCCATCAGGGATTGGAAGGTTCAAGAACCCTTCCATCGAGCTTTCTGAATGTTGAGAGAAAGACTCTTTGTTGATGGAAGTGATAATAAACTCAGGCTCTTCGGTATTTATTCTCCTATAGAGTTTATATGAAAGCTTTTTTCATCTCCTTGTTGACATATGAATTTATACGCCTTGTGTCGGTTTGACCACGGGTGCATTGCTCGTACCTGTGTTAGCATCACCAGGCTTGTTGACGTTCGCACCACTAATGTCACCCTCTTTGAAATCAACCGAAGTCCCCTCGACTGGGGGCACGACAGGATTATTTGCATAGCCTTCTTGTTTTTCAACATTTCTTGGTAGTGTAGCGCTTTCTAGAAGCCCAATGCCACAACCTTCTTTCGGCATCCCAAACATAGATAGTTATTCATCGGTTACAAGGGATCTAATGTCCCTATCTTCAACCGGGGTAGCACGACTTGTAGAAATTTCCCCTGAAAAACTATCACACTCTGGATATGGATTGATAGCTGTAGATTTCAAAATATTAGTTGGTTTAGGATATGACTAACTTGGACTAAAGAATTTGAGAGTAAAGTGAAGACGACACTTACGTCCTTCCAACCGACGCCCCACAAATCCAGGTGGACATCGAACATGGAATCATTCATGTATAAAGAGGCTGAGTTTGTTCCAAGTGCAAGTTAAGACTTCACAGTCGGGCGAAGGCTCGAGGAAAGTGTAGGAAGGGATTCCTGTCCATTGATTGAAGTTGTAAATAAACCTGATGTCCTCAAGAGAGGGCGGGCCAAACAGAACATTCATGAATAGTAAGAAATTGCCATAAAGAAAGGCATAGCTGTTCGGGTGTAGTTGAGTTGGAGCTGTTTCGAGATATTTTTGCGTCTCCCAAATAAAATAATTGAAGGATGGCATGCAACCAGCCCAGCACATGAACTTATTGCATGTATATACCCCTCCGAGGGCAAATGAGCCATGTCATTCACCGAAGGAATTAGAACATCCCCAAACGGAATCTCATGTCTAGAGCATAGTCTAAAAAGAGCGGCCTCGCTGATCCAGGAGGTTTTGGGAATCCATCGAATTATCTAAAAATATAGCACCTTCTACGACATCGAGGGCATGACTTATATCTTTCGTCAGGAGAACGGAAACATCAAAGAAAAGGTCGGCTGACGAGCCAGAAACCTCCGGTTGTACAATTCGATGATCAAGGAAAAGTCTACAAGATAAGGTTGCGGATCTAGATTCGACTCTAGAGTTGCTATGTAGTGAAGTTGGTCTAAAGGACATTGAGCTAGATGCTCTAAACGTCTTGAGTCCATATTAACTAAACTTAGTACACAATCGATATTAGAAAATTTTACCTACACCCCATGCTAAGTGTAAGCTAGTATGGTGCAGTATCGTGCAATGCAGAGATAAGCAATTCAAAACAAAAGGTAAAAGTAAATGACGAGACTTTGGATTCCGACTATAGTGACCGTCATCGTTGACCGTCTCAACGGGCGACTAAATTAATCATTTGTGTAAGCTTTGGAATCGATAATCGGCATATCTAAGTATGAAATCCATTATCAAAGTTCTTATGTTAAGTTTTAATTCAAGTTCTAAGTCCCAGGAGTTTAGTCGTTCAATTTCGAGTTTGATATTGGATATGCAGATCCTATTATTCATTATCGTCATACGTTCATGTTTATTGGGATGTGATTGGTTCTGTTTGTTCGAACAAGTGCGTATGGATTGGTTTCCAAGTTCAACTCAAATCGTAGGATCGGCCAAGTACAAATAGCCGAACCCTATATATGCTGATCCCCATTCCAAAGCGAGATAACCGATCCCTCTCTCCAAATTATTTATGTCGATCCCTTTCCCTGATAATGACTAATCCCTCCATCTATAACACACCAACAAAACCACCGATTGGTTTCCTTCACCATATTACCGACCCTTCTATGCAAGCCATAAACAACCGATCCCTTTCCTTAAATATTCTCATGCTTTCCCTCTAATATTATGACTGATCCCTACGTCTCCCTTGTCCTATTCTCCTTTCTTCGTCCTTCTTTCTTACTTTGAGAACCTTACTCCATCATACGTCTTGTCTCCCCTAAACAACTTCGACCATCACCTCTACATCGCGACGAACTCTAACCCATCCACCAAAATAATAGAAATCCATCATCTCATTATAAAATTAAAGGTTAAAGGCGAGCAAACCTACCTAAATATATGGAGAATGAGTTGTTCAAGGAGAAGTATTGGATTACAATTCAAATTGAAGATGAAATGATGATCTAAAGCAAAATAGGAAGGCGGGTTTATGGATAAAGACGGTTTTCAATTCGAAAGGAAGGGGTCCAGTTTTCAAATTAATAAGGGAGGGTTCAGGATCAATCTTTAAGGAAGTAAGAAAGTAAACGTAAATGGGGAGGAGAGTAATAAGTGAAAGTTGAAGAGAAAAGTGCTAGCTTAAACACGGGGACAAGTCTTCGGCCCACTTCTTCGTTCTCTATGAGGTCAAAATAAAAGAGGGAGGGAACGGCTTGGAGAATGTCAATCCCTATATGTGTAAAAAAAAGAGAAGGAGGGAGGGATCGGCCAGGAGAATGCCGACCTCTATATGTGTATAAAAAAAGGAAAGAAAAGAAAGGATCGGCTATGGGCTTTTGTATATGTACACATAGGCATGAAAATTATGTAGATTACACATATGCAAAATGCAATGAAATTACATTTAAGTCAATGGAAATTAGCAATGACCCATGAGCGTACGAACGCATCCGGGAGCCAATGACCAGAATGCGTACCTGAACGTGCACGTGTATATTCTAAAGGTTCAATTTTTGAAATTGGCAAAAATTGAATTTAAACTTGAAACTTTCAAGTTCAAGACTAGATCAGATAGCCAAAGCCTACTAGTCTGGTAGAATCGGACCAAGATATCAACCGACGGTATACAATCCTGGATTTATAGTATTGGGAATCGACCAAATGTCATGACGATCAAAAAGAGATACGATGCTCTCGGAAAATTGTTCGACGGAAGGATAGAGACTATTCAAAAAACTAGATGGATTTCTTTCCAGCGACTATGTAATGACCCACCTTTTTGGACAGTTCAAACCGACGATCAAATACACATGCCGATTCCAACCATTCAAAGGGCAGATGGTTATTGGAGTAAATAAGAAAAGAAAAGAAAAGAAAGGGAAATAAAGGAAATGAAACAACACAGAATCTTGTAGCGGAACGATAAAATATAATAGTCAAATAAACAGTTCATGAAGTTGTTTACTATACTTTGATTATTATTTATACAACATTTATCAGAGTTATATATATACACCTGAACAAATAAAATAATGCAACAGACAACATGATGCAAAGATAATAATAGTAATAGTATACCAAATCTTCGTCTTCGTCCTCCAGAATAGATCTTCAATAAGCTGAAAAAATCAGGTCTGACCCGAGCGAAATGAAAAGACAAAACACTCGAGTCAGGACTAAAATATCCTCATGTAAGTTAAATCAATCGTAAATAAATATGAGTGTAACGGCGTCAGAGATGTTTACAGGGTTTGACATCTCCCATCCAGTGTCAACGTGCATGCAATAACTCAAGAGATGTTACGGGATTTTCCATCTCTCAAGGATCCGTTAAACTATCTACTATGTAGTACAATACGCTATTATAATATGTCTACAGTAAAGTAAAAGTATTAAAATAACGTTAAGGCGTTACCATAATTCCCCTTAACACATTTTTATAATGCCATAGTCTATACAGCACCGTAAACCCCACCGTAAACTGGTGGTTATCAGAGGGTACCCCATAGGTATAACACAAAATAAAACGTAGTGGTCGCGAATAGGATAATCAGTATGTCAAGGTACATGATGCGATACCAACTAGGATACTAGTAGTTGCGTGATCCGAACTGATGTTGAGCATAGCCCGCAGCTACCTCAACACCGCGAAACAACACTCCCAAATCAAGGGGTGCACCCAAATCGAATCACAAAGTAATAGATATGGTATCGAAGAAGTGTGTCCGCTAGAGATGGCAAACCTCAATGGCCCGGCGTGGCTCCTGTTTTAGTCATGTCAGGGGTCATCCAATATCGTTCTCTTTCTCCAATCAACGCGTTCACCAAACCATCCACTTCATTCTGGATCAACCTCCGCGTATAATATAATAGTTATTAAAGTGGTTTTCGGTATCGACAGAGAGTATGTCCATATCTGATCCCGGTCTTTTAATAACTATGTATTATTACACCGGTGGCTCTTTTACATTTCAATCGATTCATAATTGATATCAAAATATCATATTCGCCTCAAAAATCAAATCCATTTCAAATATCATCATATCTATTCAAAATGTAAGATTCCGTTTCAAAATCATTTTTTGCCTCAATATCTCATTTCGATTTCGAAATCATTTCGAATTTCAATTTAGGTTGCAACTTCATTTAACCCAATTCGTATTTAAATTCAAGATTTAAACATAAACATTTCACCTTATTGACCAGCTTGAATTTTAGAAAATGGTTTTAAGTAGTTTAAAAGTAGTTTTAAATAATTAAAATAGTTAAAATATTTAAATGGGTTTCAAATAGATAAATTAATTTAATATAGTTAATGTAGGTTAAAATAGTTTAAGTATTTAAAATGGTTTATATAACAGAGAAATTTGGAAACAAATGAAACAGCTTCAAAACCAAACCATTTCAATTATAACTTCCTAATTCAGAACAATTTCAATTTCCATTCTACCGATTCGATTTCAATTCAAATCAATGTCAACTTTGACTTCAAATTAATTCAATTCCACATTCATCTTCAATTAATTCAATTTCAATTTATATCGATTTGGAGCTTGATTTTCAAAATATCAATTTATAACACTTAACAAAAGTATCCTTCAATATTCAAATTTAAATCCAAATTTCAAATATGATTCAATTTCAAGCTCAATTTCAAAATATCATTTTTATGTCACTTTTACTTAGTAATACTCAAAGCTCGAAATAATGTTCAATCTTTAAAACAAATAAATTTTCGAAATTCAATCATATCCCAATTTTAAATTTCAAAGTCTCAACTTAAATTATTTAACAATTTCTTTTAACCAAAATTTATTTCAACATTCCAAACTCAATTTTTGCGATAAATTCGATTCTTATAAATTGATTTTATTTATAACTTTTAAATCAAAACATTTTAAATAAATTTCAAATCAACGATTTTAAAATTTTATTCATTTAACCAATCCGGTGTCCGTATATATTTTTCTATCCTATCGCCAAGTGATTAGTTATTACAATTAAATGTCAGGGATGAATATACATCACTTAAAACAGATCACGGTGTCATATGTATGCACAACAGGATATATATAAGAAAATAAACATCCAAACATTTAAATATCAACCAATAGCATCCATCAAAATACATCATCCAATAGACAATACAATTCACGGCAATTTCATAGTTATCAATATCAGGTTATTTAATCGCAATTTAATTTTAATTTCAATTTGACTGTCAATTTAATTTTCAACTGCGAATTCAAATGACAATCTATATAACAATTAAATTTTATCAAACAACGACAATTGAAATTCATATCACTTCATAATATCAAATTTAACTACCATAAAGATATTCAGTACGTTGTGAGCGTTATAAAACACTCACCTTGATTTTCCGTTGTCACCGAGACGTTCCAGTTTGGAACTCTACCGGACGACTCCCGATTTTAGCCCAAATTTCAACTGTCTCCAAATTCGTCCAAACAAGTTTCATTTCAAAGCTCTCGTCATTACGATCGCAACGCAAAAATTCTCGTTCCAATCGGACCTCGTATGTAGAAGTTATACATTTTTAAGTTATCGACATTCGAATTTATAAAACAATTTATATAGATATTAAAATTTATCCATACCCAAAGAAAATGAAGCCCAGCCCACTAAACTCCATCTTCCCCAACTTGCCTGGACACGCACAGGCATCAAGAATGCCTTCTCCTGGCCGTGCACTTCCTTCCAATGATACGGAGCTAGGCTACATAACTCGACGAACCGACAATGCCATCCGACTTCTCATCGAAATCTCCACCTTCTCCCATCCCCAATTCCAAGCTCAACACCACCCTGGAAGTCACGACTCGTGCCCAGCTGCACGCACGACGTGAAATGTCACATGCCCCACAACATGATTGCACACCACCAAAACGTGCTCTGAGGTGCTATTTTCAATGACGAGCTCAAATACGCACTCCAATCTGCGAATCGATCGCTAAATCACACGATTTAGCAAGCCCTAGCTCACAAGTTCCGATGTTCACCTTCACAAACCAAAGCCACATCTCACAACAGTTACACCAAATCAAAGTGGAGGCGAAAACTAGATTTTTGAAACTGATTTGGGGTTTTTTTATTGAGTATATTGGAAAATATAAATTTTTGAAAGTTTTGCCATATATTTTCTTCGTTCTGAAGCTTGAACTGTTGCGCGTACAGTTTAAAAGGGAGGAGACATGATTATTGCGTGTGGGAGGCTTACTACAGTGTTTTGAAATGAAATAAAAGAAGCTGATGTGAAAATTTGACTAGACAATATATTAATTTAAATTTCAAAATATCCCAATTTATGCAACTTAAAATCTCGAACCCTTATCAAGGTGTGCCGCTAGGCGTTTATAATGTTATACCCCTATTCTGGACGCAATGGAAAAGGTTTCAAGCCCTAATTCCATCGTATGTGCGAGTTACGGAAATAAACGATCAATTTTAAATTAAATCGATTAAATTAATTTCTAAGCGTTTTGAGCTGCCAAGGTCAAACGACAACTCCGATTGCTATGAAAATTGAAATCTAATAATAATAAACTATTACGGATCTAATGGAATGGGTTTCGTCAAATTCCGAGATTGTGCCCCGGAAGGCTATTTTAACCCATCGATTAAATCGACGACTTTTCAAAATTTACAGAATTGCTTAAAATTCCAATTTTATAATCTGATTGACTCTATTATAATCCAAATATAACCTATATTCACTTTGGAAACCAATTTGAATCATATTAAATCGAATTTCAGTTATTCACTCTATTTTCATATATTAAATTTCAATATCAAATTAATCATATCAAATTCGGAATTCAATTATTCAAACATTTGTAATATTAAATTTAAAAAAATTTGATTATTCTTAAATCACTATCTTTTGAAATATTCAAAAACGAACTTATAAAATTTAACAAATTCAAATTATAGAACAACCATTTCCATTAATCAGTTATTCAATTTCCGTTATTCAATAAATTCCAAATATTAAATTTAAACAAATTTACTTGCTCAATATTCCATATTTGATTTTTAATAGATTTTACTTGTGACGACCCGTCCTTCTATCACCAGAAAGACGTATCATCATAAAGAAAGAAAGGGATAGAAATAGAAGAGAAAGAGAAAGAAAGAACAACAAACACGAAATCTCACAGCGGAATGGAATAAAATATAATACATCACATAACAATTGCATAGTTTACATATATCAGAGTTATACAATATTATACACTTGACAAATTTTTATATACATATGTCACTACATACATCTCAAATACAACATACTCTAACTAACACAGCGGAACTAGATAGATATCTACGACGCTGAAGCCTCCTGCTCCATTGCTCCTCCAGAATTCGTCAAAGCTAACCTGAATCCCTTGACTAACCGTAAAAATTTGGGTACCCGAGAGTTTATGAAAAACAAAATATAAACTCCGGGTCAGACATGGGTCTGGTATAAGTAAACAGTTTAAGGTTGTTTAAATTGAAAAAAACTTTTGAAAAAAAAGGTATCACGTAAGACTTCCCACAAATAAATACGGGTAAGTTTTTACCTTACGCTAACCAAATCATTTCATAGGAAATTCTGTGATATTATAATAGTGTCTAGGGTTTTCAAGTAAATAGAAAATAGCCGAAATTGTTACATGATTAAATTCCAGCTACTAGCCACAAAAGTGGGTAATACAATCAAAACCGTGGGCACTTATTGGAAAATGGATTCCATACAATGGCAGGGTTACTGGGGTACCGCCCGTCACGGTACGGGGCCTAGATCACCGTACCGAGGATTACTCCCTTCATCCCCTGCAACACAAGGCCGGAACCATTCCTTACTGAACAGTCCCGAACAAGATAAACCCCGTGGTTGGCGCGCCCAACCACCCACTAAGCCGAATAAAAAGGGACATCTAGACAGGGGAAATATCTTGTCCTGCTTGGGCATGACCCATCTAACCTTGCAGCATCTCCCCTGTTTTAGCCATTCCCAGTTGATGAGGCTTAAGGCTACGATTACCTTTAGAGAACAAATTTCTTAGAATGCTCATCGCCCGCCTGACGATGTGTTGAAAGCATTCAATCCATACAAGTTTGTTCCAGGTTCGAACGAAACCGAAGGCATTATCTCGTTACACTCATTTTGGAATCACCCTCAGAGTTAACGACGACAACCCTTGCATTCTGAATCTTCATCTTCACATCAGATTAACGACCTAACGTTAATTTGGATCGATGTGGTTTTCGGATGTCCCAAATGTGGAAACCCGATCCCGGTCTCATCGAAATCCAAAACGTGTCTTTTAGGGCCAAGTTGTTTTAGAGTTATAAAATAAACAATGTAATTATCCATATGCACACAGATAGATAATTCACGATATCACAATAGAACATCATCATCATAAACAGGTAATTATCATCACAATAGATAATCCATATTATTATCATACTACAATCAAGCGTATATTTCATACAACATCATTTACCTTATGCTAGGAATTTCAAACCATTCAGAGTAAACAATATCATCCATCCTTATATAAGCAACCATGTTAGCTATAATTAATTTAAAATGAATTAAATTAATCACTTGCATCTTTAATTAATTTAAAGTAAATTAAATTAATTACTTAACCATTATAAGTCTTGCTTATATAACTATTAACCAATTTTCAATCAGTTAATAAATTAATCACTTGATTATTTAACATTTAATTTTATTTAAGTAATCGTCTTTTAATTATTTTCCCAAACTAATTATCTTATCCAAATATAGAAACTAACCTTCAATTACATGTATTACATTACTTCTTAATTTCACTAATTAATTTCTCTTTAATCTTTCATTATTAATTTCATTATTTAATGATTGCTAATTACATTTCATTCCATTATCCTATATTAAATGAATTACCTTAAGTAATTAAATCTTCAATTAAACTATATTTATTAATCATCCCTGATTAATATTATTTAGTAATCAATCTCCTTCAATTACTCTTATCACATCACTTAATCACTTCTCAACTGATTTCCTTTAATCGATCCCTTGATTAAATTACACAAAGTAATTATACTCAAATTGCTTTCATTATTAAATCATCCTTATTCAATTTTATCCAGTCATTATCATTAATTACTCCTCCAAGTAATTATACTTATCACATCACCGAATAATTATTTAAATTAATTAAACTTAATTAATTAACTTAAACAATTCATTTTAAACTTCATTAATTACAATAAGTAATTTATTCCTCAATTACTCAAGTAATCCACTCAAATCAATTTTTTTTAACCTTAATTATTTAATTAGCTTTTCCTTAATTATTAGTTGCAAACCTTAATTATAAATCAAATAACTTGATTATCAAATTTTTTTATTGTTGATTACGTCATTAATCATTTCTTAATTCTTATTTAAATCTCTTGGTTAATTAACTATTAATTGTTCATTAATCTACCTAAGTAGTTAATTACAAATTAACTTATTTCTTAATTATTATTCGATCTCTAATTATGATTTGAAAGTATCATTCTTAATTACTTATAAAATTGTTAGTAAATTACTATTGATCTTAATTAACATTTGAAAGAATTTTCTTAAAGTTTAAATTCTTAAATGTTGATTAACTTTAATCTTTACTCAAATCAATTGCTTAATTAAAATAAAGTGTTAAATGCATTTGTTAAGTATCTACTAAGTAACTGGAACTTGTATTTGATATTTAACTTAAAACCGTTAAAACTCTATTAAGTTCACAACACTTTTGATTTGTATGAAAGTGAGTAACTTAATTTCCTTATTTTAAAACATGCTGAAGTAGAAACTACTAACTCAAGTGTTTCCCCCCCCCCCCTGAGTTTACTCGAATACTCACCGAGTTCCACTCCCCTTTCCGTGTTTTACCCTGAAGCATCGTCTTCTTCCTTCACTCTTTTTTTTTAGTTAAGTTTTGTTTGAACTAAGAAATAAATAAACGCAGCAGGCTCAAAATTCACGCATCAGACTCGATTCCTACCCGAAGCATTCCATCCCAAAACTCGCGCGCAACTCGAGACCACGAACTGACACAACGCTGCCTTCCATCTCCACGCTGTGCACGTGCACGGCGCCTCAGCCACGTTACGGCGACCTGCACCTCCCTTGGCAAGTCCCAAATTTCCAGCACTCCATGAAAACAAATTCGCATCACCCAAAAATGCAACAAATCAAAACACAGCTGATCGTTCGAACCTTGAAACAAAACCCATCACCCAAAACCCCTTAGCCACCGCCGCACTTACCATCAGAAACCCCCAAAATCCTACCACACCACGACGACATGCTAAGCCAACATTTCCCAAAGATTCGTGCAACTCGATCGCTTATAGGCGACGTACGAGTCTTGCTACAGATGTTACCATAGAACTTAGAACGAACCCTAAAATGAGATCGTGCTCGAAATTTACGCATTAGAAAAATAAATTGATATTTTTCTCAGGATCAGAGTAGTTAATACTACCCTTTAACCAAGTTTTAACATCTTAATCAAAATATATTTTCTGAATTTGGGAAAAATTCGTTTCTTGTTCACAAACGAACTGCTCTTTGGATACAAAACTAAAAAGCTTCATATTGGTTTTAAAAATCATAAATTTTAGTGATACTTCAAAATATAAACTTGAACTAAAGTTTTATAAAAATCAAACTTTATTCATTTATCACTTAGTTGCCTGTAACTAAGTTTACAGTGTACATTTTCTAACAAACAGGTTTTGATCAGTTGTTACATCTAGATTTAGGTGTATCATCTTGTTAAATTGAAAAACTTAAGCTTTACATCAATTTGGTAAGTAAAATTTTGAGTTTGTAGAAAAACTTCAACACTGAAACCAATCACAGAGAAGATTCAAAGCATACAGAGTTAACCATCACATATACAAACAATAGTATCAATAAATTCTTAACTGTCTTCAATTGAACTTAAAACTTTATATTTTAATGTTTACTCACCAAAATCCATTGTTGAACAAGGCAGGGTTATTAATAGAGATCTACAGCTTGAAAGTTTTGAACACTGTAATTTTCTGGCTTCCTAAATACTTCCTGTTCTTTTATGTTTACTTGAGTTTTTTTCTTCCTTTATGTTTTCTTCTCTTTTTTATTTCTCAGGTATACTTATGCTATTGATCAAACAAAGGATGCATACGCATATATAAAGAAGATAAGAATATGAATAGAGAAGGTTTTGACCTGGTAAGGTGTTATCTGCTACTGTTCTACTTCTTGTTTTATCAGGCAAGCTTCTCTTTCTTTTTTTTCTTTTTTTTTATACTGATATGATTCTAAATTCGACTGAGATGCTAAATCATTAATGCCAATGTACTATTGTCTTCACATAACCTTATAAATACATAGATTTTTATTAACTTGCCTGCATAATCATTTGCAGGTTGCATATATTTCAAGCCTGTTATATTTTTTTTTAATTAACTTACTGCTATACCAGTATGTTGATTAGATTTCACTGCAAAATAAAGATTTGCATATTAAAATTAGACACAAATATGTGCCATAACAGGAGATCATTAAATAGCAAGTAGCTTGCCTGAAAAGATAGGTTATTATAGATGTTTATATTTCAATCTTCCTTAGTTGGTCAAATTTCTTTCTTTTTTTCATGTTTGCAGATATTTGTATTAAAACAATATGTGTCAGGTTGTGTTTATACTTTATAAATGAGGATCATACCCTTTGCAACATTTGTTTTATTATTGTATATCCTATGTTTAAATTTATATGAGAAAATATGGTGTAAAACTTAATCATGTTTTATGAATTGCTTACTTGAAAAATAAATATGTTTGGGTCAGATGTAATTTTACTTTGGTTTGCTTGTAAAAATAAATTGTTTTATTGTTTCTATCTTGAATAATTAATATACAATATAGTTGTTGTCAATTTATATATGAAAATATTTTGTTTATTTAACTTCTAACTTATATAAGTTATACATGATAGTTAAAGTTTGGTTTTACATTGTATTTGATTTCATTTTACTTTACTTTGAATCTTATACTTTTGTTCTTATTTTAGATTATTAAGTTATGTTGTATAAAATCTTAACTAATTAATCCTTATTTTAAATTTTACATTAGTACTTTATATTTAACTGTCAATATTCAAGTTATATTTCAAAATAAATTTTCTTACCTATATTTGCATTCATTTTCATTTGTACTTTGCTATCACTTATTTAAATTAAGTTATAAACACATATTTGATTTATGTTCTACATTTATATTTTATTTTGTTAGAATTAGATTTTAAATTTTAAATATTATCATCCATAATATATTTCCAAATGTAAACAAGGTACAGTATTTTAATTTAGTTACATAAGGTCAATATTATTAAAAGGTTCTATTTAAATTTCCAAGATCAAATTCCCTTTTAAAATACAAATTTATATAAACAATTGGCAATTATTCCAAAATCATATCCATTTGAAAATAATTAGTTCATATTATATTAAATCAGATTAAATATTTATTAAAATAAACAGGGTCAAAATTCAGGGTCGTTACATTCCTCCCCCCTTAAAAGAATTTCGTCCCCGAAATTTAAAACAAAGATAATTTAAAAGCTGTTATACTAACCATTCACACATACATATCATTCATACAATAGCAAACAATCAAACAGTTTATCCTAACAAGCATCACTAGCTATCCAAACACAAATCCGGATAAACTTTCCTAGAACTATCCAGAGTTCCCCATGTGCAATCACTGAGATTCTCGCTCCACTGTACTCAACAAGCTTCACTACTTACTCCCGAGTTGCCTCTCAGTTGATCAACAATCTGAATAGGATTCCGAACTACAGTCAAAATCCGCTTGACTTCCAAATCTCCCTGAACTACTGGTTCTACAACTAATGATGGATCCTAAACAAAATTCCAAGATGAGATGCATGGGATACATTATGAATTCCAGACATCAGTTCTGGCAATTCAATCCTATAAGATACAACTCTAATCCAAGTTGAATTTTATATACATAAATAACTCAAGGTCTCAAATTCCCATTCATTTTATTTCACAATCAAATTTATTAATTCTCCATCCAACTTTATTTGACCAATTCTAATTTCACTTACATACTTAATTTGCCAATTTATTTCATCTTAGTTTATTTCCACTTCCAATTTAATATTTGATTTTATCTGAAAAATCACTTCTTTATAGTTCTTGAGTTTATTTCTAGTTTGTAATTATGATATGGATATCTATTTCATTTCCTAAGTATAAAATAATTTTATTTTGGCTTATAATTCCACTCTTAACTTTATGAGCCTCAATTTCATATATTCTCCACACTCACATCCATTTATTCTTAAACACATTCATTTTCACTTTAAATTTCAGATCTTATCTGTATCAACCAAGTATACTCTTTATTTCAAATATTTAAATTCTTTTTTTTTTAATAAGCCATCAGAGTTTATTTATCCAATTTTAATTTTTATCCAACTATTCTATTTGAATAAAGATTTTATTTCATTCAACTTAAATCATCATTCAAGCTTTTACTAAATAAACTCTCACTTCCCTTGAAGCTATGCTTCTATAAAGTTTAATCTTTGGTTAATTTACTTGTTTAATTTCATACTTAAATTATTTCCAACTTATTTGATACTCACCTAGATCAACTTCCATTGTTATCTCATAATCAAACTTCTATTTAACCAATTTAAATCCCATTAACCCATTCAATCAACCAATTTATTCCAAATTAGTTCACTTCCATTTATTTTATTAAGATTAATTCCAAGGCCATATTTATTCCAGCCATACTTGAATTGGATTTTATCTTCAAAAATCATCTTATTATTTTATCAGTGTTCAATTTTATTTTATAATTCAAATTTTGGATTTTATTTCATTTTAACTCAAGATTGAACACTTATCCATAGCCCAAAATATTCCTAATCAATGTGTTGCTAATTTCTCTTACAAGTTATCGGAATATATTTATTCCAATTCAATTTCACATCAACTTACTTTTATCTATTTAAGTAAGAATTTAATTTATTTAATACCATCTATATCTCAACTGAATTCTATTCCAATTCAATTTATTTATCTTAACTTCCATTGAATTAGGCACCATACTATTCTCTTTAATCTACCAACCCACTTGGAGTTGATTAAATAAGATCTTAATTTCATTTAACCATATCTCAATTCATTTCATTCCAATCTTAAATTTAAATCCAATTATTATTAAGCTTAAGTTAACCACAACCAAAATTTTATTTCCAATCCAATTTATTTCCATTGTAAATTTGATGTACTTCATTAATTTATTTACATCCTAATTATTATTATTAGTTTAATTCCAAATTAAACTTTCAACTTAATTCAAAATAATTCCTCATTTTTAACTTCATTTTTAAATTTTAATTCCAAATTAAATCTCTTACTTCCTTGGTTATATAAGCCGTTGTAAATCTTTATAATCCTATTTGTCTATTAAAACTATCATCCAAATACTATAATTATATATATATAACTTGCAAATTTTTTTTTTATATATCAAAATATATTCTGGATGAAATTATTTAATCCACCCACCCGAAAAACAATATTATGACGAATTGTTTTATTCAAGTGCTTAGAAACCCCTTCGGTACAGTTGTGCAGACTATACTGACGAAGGTTCATATACCACTCAATAAATCAATCAACATAATATAAAATCATTTATATTCACTAACAAGTACGCGCTCATATCTATTATTACGCTCAGACTCATTCTAGAGTACTACCGACTCTATCTCTAATGAGAAATCTCTTCCAGAGCCAAGGTTCTCACTTAACCTTTCAGCTCTGATACCAACTGTGACGACCCGTCCTTCTATCACCAGAAAGACGTATCATCATAAAGAAAGAAAGGGATAGAAATAGAAGAGAAAGAGAAAGAAAGAACAACAAACACGAAATCTCACAGCGGAATGGAATAAAATATAATACATCACATAACAATTGCATAGTTTACATATATCAGAGTTATACAATATTATACACTTGACAAATTTTTATATACATCTGTCACTACATACATCTCAAATACAACATACTCTAACTAACACAGCGGAACTAGATAGATATCTACGACGCTGAAGCCTCCTGCTCCATTGCTCCTCCAGAATTCGTCAAAGCTAACCTGAATCCCTTGACTACCCGTAAAAATTTGGGTACCCGAGAGTTCATGAAAAACAAAATATAAACTCCGGGTCAGACATGGGTCTGGTATGAGTAAACAGTTTAAGGTTGTTTAACTTGAAAAAAACTTTTGAAAATAATGGTATCACGTAAGACTTCCCACAAATAAATACGGGTAAGTTTTTACCTTACGCTAACCAAATCATTTCATAGGAAATTCTGTGATATTATAATAGTGTCTAGGGTTTTCAAGTAAATAGAAAACAGCCGAAATTGTTACATGATTAAATTCCAGCTACTAGCCACAAAAGTGGGTAATACAATCAAAACCGTGGGCACTTATTGGAAAATGGATTCCATACAATGGCAGGGCTACTGGGGTACCGCCCGTCACAATACGGGGCCTAGATCACCGTACCGAGGATTACTCCCTTCATCCCCTGCAACACAAGGCCGGAACCATTCCTTACTGAACAGTCCCGAACAAGATAAACCCCGTGGTTGGCGCGCCCAACCACCCACTAAGCCGAATAAAAAGGGACATCTAGACAGGGGAAATATCTTGTCCTGCTTGGGCATGACCCACCTAACCTTGCAGCATCTCCCCTGTTTTAGCCATTCCCGGTTGATGAGGCTTAAGGCTACGATTAACTTTAGAGAACAAATTTCTTAGAATGCTCATCGCCCGCCTGACGATGTGTTGAAAGCATTCAATCCATACAAGTTCGTTCCGGGTTCGAACGAAACCGAAGGCATTATCTCGTTACACTCATTTTGGAATCACCCTCAGAGTTAACGACGACAACCCTTGCATTTTGAATCTTCATCTTCACATCAGATTAACGACCTAACGTTAATTTGGATCGATGTGGTTTTCGGATGTCCCAAATGTGGAAACCCGATCCCGGTCTCATCGAAATCCAAAACGTGTCTTTTAGGGCCAAGTTGTTTTAGAGTTATAAAATAAACAATGTAATTATCCATATGCACACAGATAGATAACTCACGATATCACACTAGAACATCATCATCATAAACAGGTAATTATCATCACAATAGATAATCCATATTATTATCATACTACAATCAAGCGTATATTTCATACAACATCATTTATCTTATGCTAGGAATTTCAAACCATTCAGAGTAAACAATATCATCCATCCTTATATAAGCAACCATGTTAGCTATAATTAATTTAAAATGAATTAAATTAATCACTTGCATCTTTAATTAATTTAAAGTAAATTAAATTAATTACTTAACCATTATAAGTCTTGCTTATATAACTATTAACCAATTTTCAATCAGTTAATAAATTAATCACTTGATTATTTAACATTTAATTTTATTTAAGTAATCGTCTTTTAATTATTTTCCCAAACTAATTATCTTATCCAAATATAGAAACTAACCTTCAATTACATGTATTACATTACTTCTTAATTTCACTAATTAATTTCTCTTTAATCTTTCATTATTAATTTCATTATTTAATGATTGCTAATTACATTTCATTCCATTATCCTATATTAAATGAATTACCTTAAGTAATTAAATCTTCAATTAAACTATATTTATTAATCATCCCTGATTAATATTATTTAGTAATCAATCTCCTTCAATTACTCTTATCACATCACTTAATCACTTCTCAACTGATTTCCTTTAATCGATCCCTTGACTAAATTACACAAAGTAATTATACTCAAATTGCTTTCATTATTAAATCATCCTCATTCAATTTTATCCAGTCATTATCATTAATTACTCCTCCAAGTAATTATACTTATCACATCACCGAATAATTATTTAAATTAATTAAACTTAATTAATTAACTTAAACAATTCATTTTAAACTTCATTAATTACAATAAGTAATTTATTCCTCAATTGCTCAAGTAATCCACTCAAATCAATTTTTTTAACCTTAATTACTTAATTAGCTTTTCCTTAATTATTAGTTGCAAACCTTAATTATAAATCAAATAACTTGATTATCAAATTTTTTTATTGTTGATTACGTCATTAATCATTTCTTAATTCTTATTTAAATCTCTTGGTTAATTAACTATTAATTGTTCATTAATCTACCTAAGTAGTTAATTACAAATTAACTTATTTCTTAATTATTATTCGATCTCTAGTTATGATTTTAAAGTATCATTCTTAATTACTTATAAAATTGTTAGTAAATTACTATTGATCTTAATTAACATTTGAAAGAATTTTCTTAAAGTTTAAATTCTTAAATGTTGATTAACTTTAATCTTTACTCAAATCAATTGCTTAATTAAAATAAAGTGTTAAATGCATTTGTTAAGTATCTACTAAGTAACTGGAACTTGTATTTAATATTTAACTTAAAACTGTTAAAACCCTATTAAGTTCACAACACTTTTGATTTGTATGAAAGTGAGTAACTTAATTTCCTTATTTTAAAACATGCTGAAGTAGAAACTACTAAGTCGAGTGCCCCCCCCCCCCTTCCCCGAGTTTACTCGAGTACTCACCGAGTTCCACTCCCCTTTCCGTGTTTTAGCCTGAAGCATCGTCTTCTTCCTTCGCTCTCTTTTTTTTTTAGTTAAGTTTTGTTTGAACTAAGAAATAAATAAACGCAGCAGGCTCAAAATTCACGCATCAGACTCGATTCCTACCCGAAGCATTCCATCCCAAAACTCGCGCGCAACTCGAGACCACGAACTGACACAACGCTGCCTTCCATCTCCACGCTGTGCACGTGCACGGCGCCTCAGCCACGTTACGGCGACCTGCACCTCCCTTGGCAAGTCCCAAATTTCCAGCACTCCATGAAAACAAATTCGCATCACCCAAAAATGCAACAAATCAAAATACAGCTGATCGTTCGAACCTTGAAACAAAACCCATCACCCAAAACCCCTTAGCCACCGCCGCACTTACCATCAGAAACCCCCAAAATCCTACCACACCACAACGACATGCTAAGCCAACATTTCCCAAAGATTCGTGCAACAGTCTTGCTACAGATGTTACCATAGAACTTAGAACGAACCCTAAAATGAGATTGTGCTCGAAATTTACGCATTAGAAAAATAAATTGATATTTTTCTCAGGATCAGAGTAGTTAATACTACCCTTTAACCAAGTTTTAACATCTTAATCAAAATATATTTTCTGAATTTGGGAAAAATTCGTTTCTTGTTCACAAACGAACTGCTCTTTGGATACAAAACTAAAAAGCTTCATATTGGTTTTAAAAATCATAAATTTTAGTGATACTTCAAAATATAAACTTGAACTAAAGTTTTATAACAATCAAACTTTATTCATTTATCACTTAGTTGCCTGTAACTAAGTTTACAGTGTACATTTTCTAACAAACAGGTTTTGATCAGTTGTTACATCTAGATTTAGGTGTATCATCTTGTTAAATTGAAAAACTTAAGCTTTACATCAATTTGGTAAGTAAAATTTTGAGTTTGTAGAAAAACTTCAACACTGAAACCAATCACAGAGAAGATTCAAAGCATACAGAGTTAACCATCACATATACAAACAATAGTATCAATAAATTCTTAACTGTCTTCAATTGAACTTAAAACTTTATATTTTAATGTTTACTCACCAAAATCCATTGTTGAACAAGGCAGGATTATTAATAGAGATCTGCAGCTTGAAAGTTTTGAACACTGTAATTTTCTGGCTTCCTAAATACTTCCTGTTCTTTTATGTTTACTTGAGTTTTTTTATTCCTTTATGTTTTCTTCTCTTTTTTTTTTCTCAGGTATACTTATGCTACTGATCAAACAAAGGATGCATACGCATATATAAAGAAGATAAGAATATGAATAGAGAAGGTTTTGACCTGGTAAGGTGTTATCTGCTACTGTTCTACTTCTTGTTTTATCAGGCAAGCTTCTCTTTCTTTTTTTTTCTTTTTTTTATACTGATATGATTCTAAATTCGGCTGAGATGCTAAATCATTAATGCCAATGTACTATTGTCTTCACATAACCTTATAAATACATAGATTTTTATTAACTTGCCTGCATAATCATTTGCAGGTTGCATATATTTCAAGCCTATTATATTATTTTTTTCATTAACTTACTGCTATACCAGTATGTTGATTAGATTTCACTGCAAAATAAAGATTTGCATATTAAAATTAGACACAAATATGGGCCATAACAGGAGAGCATTAAATAGCAAGTAGCTTGCCTGAAAAGATAGGTTATTATAGATGTTTATATTTCAATCTTCCTTAGTTGGTCAAATTTCTTTCTTTTTTTCATGTTTGCAGATATTTGTATTAAAACAATATGTGTCAGGTTGTGTTTATACTTTATAAATGAGGATCATACCCTTTGCAACATTTGTTTTATTATTGTATATCCTATGTTTAAATTTATATGAGAAAATATGGTGTAAAACTTAATCATGTTTTATGAATTGCTTACTTGAAAAATAAATATGTTTTGGTCAGATGTAATTTTACTTTGGTTTGCTTGTAAAAATAAATTGTTTTATTGTTTCTATCTTGAATAATTAATATACAATATAGTTGTTGTCAATTTATATATGAAAATATTTTGTTTATTTAACTTCTAATTTATATAAGTTATACATGATAGTTAAAGTTTGGTTTTACATTGTATTTGATTTCATTTTACTTTACTTTGAATCTTATACTTTTGTTCTTATTTTAGATTATTAAGTTATGTTGTATAAAATCTTAACTAATTAATCCTTATTTTAAATTTTACATTAGTACTTTATATTTAACTGTCAATATTCAAGTTATATTTCAAAATAAATTTTCTTACCTATATTTGCATTCATTTTCATTTGTACTTTGCTATCACTTATTTAAATTAAGTTATAAACACATATTTGATTTATGTTCTACATTTATATTTTATTTTGTTAGAATTAGATTTTAAATTTTAAATATTATCATCCATAATATATTTCCAAATGTAAACAAGGTACAGTATTTTAATTTAGTTACATAAGGTCAATATTATTAAAAGGTTCTATTTAAATTTCCAAGATCAAATTCCCTTTTAAAATACAAATTTATATAAACAATTGGCAATTACTCCAAAATCATATTCATTTGAAAATAATTAGTTCATATTATATTAAATCAGATTAAATATTTATTAAAATAAACAGGGTCAAAATTCAGGGTCGTTACATTCCTTATCAATCCATTACTCTATTATACCTAATGAATTCAACATTTATTATCCTATCCAACTATTGATTGCAACCACATTCACTAAGTAGCATTTATTTTTCAATCCATATTACTATTCAAACCTTCGAAACCAATCTATTAAAATTTGTATTTTCACCTAAATAATTCACAATTCTTATTTGCTTATTTGCATTTGTTTTTCCATATAGTCTCTTATAACCAAGTTATAACATTTGAGTCAATTTAATTAGATTGGAACTCCATTCAATCTATTAATAATTACTTGGATAATTATTGTTGCAATTCATTCCAGTTACTATTATTCCAAATAAATTACAAATTTTTTTTCTAACATTAAATCACAAAATCTTATTAAATTAGCTATTTTAATTATCGAAAAATTACGGGTCGTTACACTCTCCCCAACTCAAAACTTTTCGTCCCCGAAAAGGAAAAAGAAGGGAAAAGGAACTAAGTATAGAATTCAACATTAGATATATTTTATTCAAAGTTACCAACTTATAAAACAATGAAATTCCAATTATAAAGTCATAACTACCCTTCCACTAAGTTACTCTGAACGGCTTTCTAAATTTAAAATTTAGTTATCAAAACAAGTTATAAAATTTTAAAACTCGAAAATTTTCTAACACCCGGATTTACGAAAAAATTCGGCAGAGTCTCCTTTGCGCGGCTCGATCGGTACAGCTACAAAACGCCTCTACGGGCCCCAAACCAATAAAATAAAATCAAAAGCCAAGTGGCTCATCAAAAATCACCAAATCCAATGACAAAATAAACATGTACCTTTTGTCGGGCAATCCAATTTTAAATACCTGCATCTCATTTACCAATGATATCCAATTATATAATTTAAAAGAATCATTTTATATTTGGCATCTTCAATTTCCAATATTGGCTTTAATTAAGTCCGTAAGCCGTACATATATCATCCGTGAGCAATATCAAATCTAATCGCTTATTCGATCACACAATTTCACTTCCAAACTAGTATCGTTCACACGACTCTCTAGTGCGGACTTAGATTTGGTTCCTTGATTGGAAACTGTTACTCTCCTTGCATAGCCATATACTATGATAGAGAATTCCAGAATCAAATCAAAAATCCATATCCAGGGTTCGCCGTCGAGAATCGAGTGAAAAATCTTAACTTGGATCGATATAAATCATCTTGAAATTTTGTGCTCGAATTTGGATCAAATCGTTGTGCGAACAAAATAATATACGTACAACTCACGTATTACCTTCCAATGGATTTCTATCCAATTTATCTATACTAAATTATTTTATTGACTTTTATTTTTTATTTACGATTAATTATTCACAATCCATTATTCAGTTAGTATATTCATTTCTTTACATAGCATATTCTTTAACATTATCTTTTCTTAAACATCATATCATAGAATTTGCTTACTCAAGTTCATTTTAAACATTCTATATAATTTAATTAAATTCAATTTCATTTTCCAATTGATTCTTAGCTATACCAAATTCTTTTGTTTACATTTACTTCAATTTCATAATTTTAGTTAATAACAAATTTATTTATGAAATATTTTATTAACCAGCACTTTAGTTTATTAATTATCCTATAAAAGTCTAACCTCTCATAAATGACTTTTCTTAGTTTACAGTTATCTTAAAGGTTACAAATTCAAAAAAAAATTCCAATCCCTTTGCAATTTATATTTATTTTCTATAACCAATTTATAAAGATATAATACGATTCATTTATCTTATTTCTTAAGTTCACTTACTTGTTCCATTTATCCATTCATCATTTCATGTTATATTTAAGTATTTATAATTTTTATCACAACCAATTTTTCCATTTATATACACTTTAATTCCTTTTGAATTTTCCTTACTTGTATACTTCAATTATTTTCAGGTTCTGTTTATTTGTACAATATCTCATTACATATCCAAACCATTATTTCAACTTCTTAATATTTGGTAAGTCATATTATATGTTATTAGAATGCAAATTTGGTATTATACAAATTTATAGAATTTCATTTTACTTAATTAGAATGTTCACAAATTTGATTTATTTAAATCCTCTTTACCTTACAACTTTAAAGGTACACTACAACTCTAAAGTTTTCCCAAAACATAAGCTTAGATATCTTAATCCTCTTATTTTATAAATTCTGGTTATTCACATTTCATTCAAATAATTTGAAAATTACTAATTAACATAACTTAGAAATTTAAATGCCTGGTTCTTTTCAAATCTTTGAAATAAACATATACACTTATATCTTTAATATATCAAATCATACCTTCGGAGTTTAAACCAAAACCCGTTTACCCAAAATAATTTCGAAGAAAAGCAAAGCTTCTTAGAAGTCTCCCGCACTTTGAGACTCGAAAATGAACGTCAATGATGCTGCGCAGTCATCACCAAAATTATTTTCCAGCGACATAAGAGAGGAGTGCTGAATTCATTCCTTCTTTTAAAAATCCTTTCAAAATATTTCCATAAACATTTTCCAACCAATATTACTATATAGTTCTTCAAAGCTTTGAGAACCATTTTCAAAACCTTCGGGTCTTAAATTCAATATTTTCCAATTTGAATCTATTTTAATTTATAAGTCACCTTTATAAATATTCTTATCGGATTTTCTTTCTTAAAACATTCCACAAGTGTTTTATCATTGTTCATCTTGTAATTCACCTTATTTATTAAATTACAATATCCAAATAATGATAATAACCAATATTTTCATTTCTAACAACCAGGTAAGCTAGATAAGTCACAATAATTTCTGAAAATTTTTCTTTATATACAAAATATAATTAGAGCAAAATTATTTCATTTACCCAATTTCAAAACAATACTATGTCGAATTGTTCTGTATAAGTGTTTAGAGATCCCTATCAATCACGTTAATTACTCGTATTGACCAGAATCCATAAGCCACTCAACAAATCAACCGACACAATATAAAACATCTTATATCACTAGCAAATACGCTCTCTCATATGTATACACTCAGCGACTCATCATAGGGTATTACTACCCTATTTATAAAGAGTTAGACCCCACTAAGCTAAGGTTATCGCTAAACCAAAGCTCTGATACCAACTGTAACGACCCACCTTTTTGGACAGTTTAAACCGACGATCAAATATACATGCCGATTCCAAACCATTCAAAGGGCAGATGGTTATTGGAGTAAATAAGAAAAGAAAAGAAAAGAAAGGGAAATAAAGGAAATGAAACAACACAGAATCTTATAGCGGAACGATAAAATATAATAGTCAAATAAACAGTTCATGAAGTTGTTTACTATACTTTGCTTATTATTTATACAACATTTATCAGAGTTACATATATACACCTGAACAAATAAAATAATGCAATAGACAACATGATGCAAAGATAATAATGGTAATAGTATACCAAATCTTTGTCTTCGTCCTCCAAAATAGATCTTCAATAAGCTGAAAAACTCAGGTCTGACCCGAGCGAAATGAAAAGACAAAACACTCGAGTCAGGACTAAAATATCCTCATGTAAGTTAAATCAATCGTAAATAAATATGAGTGTAACGGCGTCAGAGATGTTTACGGGGTTTGACATCTCCCATCCAGTGTCAACGTGCGTGCAATAACTCAAGAGATGTTACGGGATTTTCCATCTCTCAAGGATCCGTTAAACTATCTACTATGTAGTACAATACTCTATTATAATATGTCTACAGTAAAGTAAAAGTATTAAAATAGCGTTAAGGCGTTACCATAATTCCCCTTAATACATTTTTATAATGCCATAGTCTATACAGCACCGTAAACCCTACCGTAAACTGGTGGTTATCAGAGGGTACCCCATAGGTATAACACAAAACAAAACGTAGTGGTCACGAATAGGATAATCAGTATGACATGGTACATGATGCGATACCAACTTGGATACTAGTAGTTGCGTGATCCGGACTGATGTTGAGCATAACCAGCAGCTACCTCAACACCGCGAAACAACGCTCCCAAATCAAGGGGTGCACCCAAATCGAATCACAAAGTAATAGATATGGTATCAAAGAAGTGTGTCCGCTAGAGATGGCGAACCTCAATGGCCCGGCGCGGCTCCTGTTTTAGTCATGTCAGGGGTCATCCAATATCGTTCTCTTTCTTCAATCAACGCGTTCACCAAACCATCCACTTCATTCTGGATCAACCTCCGCGTATAATATAATAGTTATTAAAGTGGTTTTCGGTATCGACAGAGAGTATGTCCATATCTGATCCCGGTCTCTTTAATAACTACGTATTATTACACCGGTGGCTCTTTTACATTTCAATCGATTCATAATTGATATCAAAATATCATATTCGCCTCAAAAATCAAATCCATTTCAAATATCATCATATCTATTCAAAATGTAAGATTCCGTTTCAAAATCATTTTTCGCCTCAATATCTCATTTCGATTTCGAAATCATTTCGAATTTCAATTTAGGTTGCAACTTCATTTAACCGAATTCGTATTTAAATTCAAGATTTAAACATAAACATTTCACCTTATTGACCAGCTTGAAATTTTAGAAAATAGTTTTAAGTAGTTTAAAAGTAGTTTTAAATAATTAAAATACTTAAAATATTTAAATGGGTTTCAAATAGATAAATTAATTTAATATAGTTAATGTAGGTTAAAATAGTTTAAGTATTTAAAATGGTTTATATAACAGAGAAATTTGGAAACAAATGAAACAGATTCAAAACCAAACCATTTCAATTATAACTTCCTAATTCAAAACAATTTCAATTTCCATTCTACCGATTCGATTTCGATTTCAATTCAAATCATTGTCAACTTTGACTTCAAATTAATTCAATTCCACATTCACCTTCAATTAATTCAATTTCAATTTATATCGATTTGGAGCTTGATTTTCAAAATATCAATTTATAACACTTAACAAAAGTATCCTTCAATATTCAAATTTAAATCCAAATTTCAAATATGATTCAATTTCAAGCTCAATTTCAAAATATCATTTTTATGTCACTTTTACTTAGTAATACTCAAAGCTCGAAATAATGTTCAATCTTTGAAACAAATAAATTTTTGAAATTCAATCATATCCCAATTTTAAATTTCAAAGTCTCAACTTAAATTATTTTACAATTTCTTTTAACCAAAATTTATTTCAACATCCAAACTCAATTTTTGCGATAAATTCGATTCTTATAAATTGATTTTATTTATAACTTTTAAATCAAAACATTTTATATAAATTTCAAATCAACGATTTTAAAATTTTATTCATTTAACCAATCCGGTGTCCTTATATAATTTTCTATCCTATGGCCAAGTGATTAGTTATTACAATTAAATGTCAGGGATGAATATACATCACTTAAAACAGACCACGGTGTCATATGTATGCACAACAGGATATATATATATAAGCAAATAAACATCCAAACATTTAAATATCGACCAATAGCATCCATCGAAATACATCATCCAATAGACAATAAAATTCACGGCAATTTCATAGTTATCAATATCAGGTTATTTAATCGCAATTTAATTTTAATTTCAATTTGACTGTCAATTTAATTTCCAACGGCGAATTCAAATGACAACCTATATAACAATTAAATTTTATCAAACAACGACAATTAAAATTCATATCACTTCATAATATCAAATTTAACTACCATAAAGATATTCAGTACGTTGTGAGCGTTATAAAACACTCACCTTGATTTTCCGTTATCACCGAGACGTTCCGGTTTGGAACTCAACCGGACGACTCCCGATTTTAGCCCAAATTTCAACCATCTCCAAATTTGTCCAAACCAGTTTCATTTCGAAGCTCTCGTCATTACGATCGCAATGCAAAAATTCTCGTTCCAATCGGACCTCATATGTAGAAGTTATACATTTTTAAGTTATCGACATTCGAATTTATAAAACAATTTATATAGATATTAAAATTTATCCATACCCAAAGAAAATGAAGCCCAGCCCACTAAACTCCATCTTCCCCAACTTGCCTGGACACGCACAGGCATCAAGAATGTCGTCTCCTGGCCGTGCACTTCCTTCCAATGATACAGAGTTGGGCTACATAACTCGACGAACCGACAATGCCATCTGACTTCTCATCGAAATCTCCACCTTCCCCCATCCCCAATTCCAAGCTCGATGCCACCCTGGAAGTCGCGACTCGTGCCCAGCTGCGCGCACGACGTGAAATGTCGCATGCCCCACAACATGATCGCACACCACCAAAAAGTGCACCGAGGTGCTATTTTCGATGACGAGCTCAAATACGCACTCCAATCTGCGAATCAATCGCTAAATCACACGATTTAGCAAGCCCTAGCTCACAAGTTCCGATGTTCACCTTCACAAACCAAAGCTGCACCTCACAACAGTTATACCAAATCAAAGAGGAGGTGAAAACTAGATTTTTGAAACTGGTTTGGGTTTTTTTTATTGAGTATATTGGAAAATATAAATTTTTGAAAGTTTTGCCATATATTTTCTTCTTTCTGAAGCTTGAACTGTTGCGCGTACAGATTTAAAAGGGAGGAGACATGATTATTGCGTGTGGGAGGCTTACTACAGTGTTTTGAAATGAAATAAAAGAAGCTGATGTGAAAATTTGACTAGACAATATATTAATTTAAATTTCAAAATATCCCAATTTATGCAACTTAAAATCTCGAACCTTTATCAAGGTGTGCTGCTAGGCGTTTATACTGTTATACCCTTATTCCGGACGCAATGGAAAAGGTTTCAAGCCCTAATTCCATCGTATGTGCGAGTTACGGAAATAAACGATCAATTTTAAATTAAATCGATTAAATTAATTTCTAAGCGTTTTGAGCTGCCACGGTCAAATGACAACTCTGATTGCTATGAAAATTGAAACCCGATAATAATAAACTATTACGGATCTAATGGAACTGGTTTCGTCGAATTCCGAGATTGTTCCACGGAAGGCTATTTTACCTCATCGATTAAATCGACGACTTTTCAAAATTTACAGAATTGCTTAAAATTCCAATTTTAAAATCTTATTAACTCTATTATAATCCAAATATAACTTATATTAATTTGGAAACCAATTTGAATCATATTAAATCGAATTTCAGTTATTCACTCTATTTTCATATATTAAATTTCAATATCGAATTAATCATATCAAATTCGGAATTTAATTATTCAAACATTTGTAATATTAAATTTAAACAAATTTGATTATTCTTAAATCACTATCTTTTGAAATATTCAAAAACGAACTTATAAAATTTAAAAAATTCAAATTATAGAACAACCATTTCCATTAATCAGTTATTCAATTTTCGTTATTCAATTATTCAATAAATTCCAAATATTAAATTTAAACAAATTTACCTGTTCAATATTCAATATTTGATTTTTAATAGATTTTACTTATCAATCCATTACTCTATTATACCCAATGAATTCAACATTTATTATCCTATCCAACTATTGATTGCAACCGCATTCACTAAGTAGCATTTATTTTTCAATCCATATTACTATTCAAACCTTCGAAACCAATCTATTAAAATTTGTATTTTCACCTAAATAATTCACAATTCTTATTCGCTTATTTGCATTTTTTTTCCATATAGTCTCTTATAACCAAGTTATAACATTTGAGTCAATTTAATTAGATTGGAACTCCATTCAATCTATTAATAATTACTTGGATAATTATTGTTGAATTCATTCCAGTTACTATTATTCCAAACAAATTACAAATTTTTTTTCTAACATTAAATCACAAAATCTTATTAAATTAGCTATTTTAATTATCGAAAAATTATGGGTCGTTACAGACTATAACCTACTTTGATTTAAAGCACGTCATGTTCAGCACAGGACGTTCTTTGAGGAGCAAGTGTTATTCGGCATTTTGGCCCGGCTATATTTGAACTGATTAAATAAGTTAGATTCGGCTAACATCAAGGCCAGTAAGTCTAAGGCGATGATTTTTGGATCCAAAAGTCAAGTACAGATAGTAATATGAGCCATTATTGAATGGAGTTGAAAGATATGCAATGCAAAACATTCAAAGTATTGAACAGGTTCAACATGCAAGAGGGATCGACTATAATCAACCTCCAACATAGGGATCGGTATGTTTTCGGAAGCAAGTGCAGTCAACTCCAATGCATATGAAATTTTGTGAGCAAGATGTGGGGAACTTAGGGAGCCTATCCTAGGGATTGCACCACAAAAGGATGAAGTAATAGGGATCATCCCTCTTCCCTCAATAGGGATCGGTCGAAGTCAGAAGGAAAATCATATTGAATCAAAGATCAAGCAAAATCTCAAGTTCTAATAATCTTGTTGGCATGAAAATTGGAGGCTAAGCATGTTTCAACATGGGGAAGCTACCTTAGGGATCGCACCCCCAAACTCCTCCAAAATAAGGATCGGTACTGATCCCTATTCTTTGCGATTTGGGCCATGTGATCCCTCTTATGGGTCCATATGGTTTTGGAGGTCCTTGTGTCGAATTTAAAGAGCGATATTTTGCCATCTTCATCTATAAATACAGGCTTGGTTATTCATTTTAAAAGATTTTTTTACATTCCTAGTTACTTTGTACTCTATTTATAAGTAAAGATTTTCATCTAATCCCTATTGTACTCGGATTACAAATTGATTAATAAAGCTTTCTATTCAAAGTGAACGTAGGCAAACAACGCCGAACTACTATAAATCACTGTGTTCGTTTTATTGTTATGATTTGCACCGATTTTTTTGTTTGAATGATTTATTGGTATAGTTTTGTTGAATTTCCACTTTGAAAAACGAATGACATTTTAAATGAAATATAGGGAATTTTATAGGGGAATCTAGATTACTCTTTGTTATTGATTTTAATTTCAGTTATATACCTATTTTGAATTGTTGAGTACCAAAACTTGGTGGTTGGCCATGTTGGATGCGACATTGATATATGTTAAATGCTGAATCTTTCTAGTAATAAAGGTAATATTAACATTGGTTAAGTGCTATGGTAACTATTGGCCTCATTATAGTATTTTGGAAATACTATAATTGTTGTTTGGATTTGAAAATGTTTTAGATTCGAAGAATTACTTTAAATATGGTTTTTGGGGTTTTCTACGACTATCTTATTTAAAAATAGTTTCTGTACATTTCTATTTTACTGCAACCTTTTTGAAAATGTTTGAAAAGTATTTCGAAAAGTATTTAGTTTTATAGGAAAGTTAATAATAACGAATGTTTATTTTAAAGGAAAACAAAAGGGGAATTTACCTTTTAAATAAAGTGATTTTTTTGAAAAGAAGATAGAAATATTTTGGAATAAATATTTATGAAACATTTTATATAAAATGATGCATAAAATCGATAAATTTACAAATGGTATTTTATAAATAAAAGAATAAATTTACAAATCATACTTTATACAAAGGGAAATGATATCGTTTTTACAATTTGAGATAATAAATCACATTTGTGGATTTATAGTAACATATTGAATGATTGTGTGATGACCCAAATTTTCGTACCAGTCAGAATTGCTAAATAATCTGTCCGTTCTAAAACTACTAATGAAAACTACCAACTTAATACATAATATTTGATAAATATTCAACATTACTAAATGTATATGATACAATTTCAATTATACAGCTTACCACGGTAATTAATTAATTTATTCTACAAGGTGTGCATACCGAACTCATACGCAATAAATCTACTGCTGCACACTCTAATGAGAGCGATAGCAATATCCTTACCTGCAAACTCCATAAACAATGTAAATGCAGAATAAAAAAGTAAGGGGGAAAGATATAACAACACAAGATAAACAACAACCAATAACATATAAACATAAAAATGGTTATATTATTTAAGGCTTGCATCACTACCACTTGTGACTGCCTACGTATCCAATTAGATACAGGATCAAGCCAATGTAGTTCTCCTACAAAAAATAGGACTCATGGAGCCTACGATGCAACAATGAATATGCAATTCCCAAACTACATAGCATATCATGCAAATGTAGGTTCCAAATCTACCCACTTGGCTTAATCTTCACATTTAGACTTCCAAATCTAATTATCTTTACGAAAATTATTTATTTAGACTTTATTCCCGAATTCTTATTTCAAAACTTTTGAAATATGTATATGTATATCTTTTATATTCAATCTAGTCTTTTACTTTGGGATCTAAAAACAAACCACCTTTCTGAAATTATATCAATATACAAACATACAAAACTATATGCTACCTGATCTGGAGGTTTCTAGCCATAACAAGGCAACAATCCCTCTACAACGAGACCGGACTATACTGAGGCTACAGAATATCTGCACCTCCCTTTCCCATTTTTTAGTTATGGGTTATCCGAATCATCGCTAACATAACAAATCACTTTACATCCCGAAGTGGAAAAATCATTTACATTAATAATTACAAATACTTCAAATCTATAACAATTTCTATTTCCAAATCCTTTCAAAAATCATTTAAAAACCTTCGGGTTTAGTCCTCGAAAATCTTTTCATCTTATAAAACATTGTTACAAAACCATTCTTTATATAAATCACTTTTATCATATAATCGCTTCAAAATATTTATTCTCTAATATTTCTATTTTCTTTCAAAAGAAAACATTTCATTTAAAAGATAAAATATTTTTTATTTCCAAAATTTTAGTAAATATCTTTTATTATAATTCCTGCTTAACCAATATTTTTATCGAACGCCTTATAGTCAAACTATGAAATTCTAATCACAAGATATTCGTATTTAATCATTCTCAATTTATTGTCTACCCAGCCCATGCATATAAAAAGGTACTGCTCATAAACTGTTTGAGCCTAATTCAAACAATCAATCAATGAAATAAACACAACAATAAGTGATAAACAATTCTTCATTCTATCAAATATTTATAATGCCTTTTATTTTATCTAGGGTTAAAATGGTTTGATATTTATTTTGGAGCATCCGGGCTTTCCCTTCGATATGTTTCGTCCCTCGTCCAAGTCTCCTTAGATCTCACAGACGAAACACGTGTACTAGTCGTTTCTACATGCCCCATTAAGTATTTAACTTCTAAATTTTAAAATACTTAATTAACTATCCAAATATAATATCAAGCAACACAACAAGTACAAAAGCATGTCATAACAACATAAAAAATAAGAGTAGAGAAGAGGTAGAGTTTTCTCTCAAAAATTTGTTTTCCGATCTAACTTTATTACTATGGATTTTACTATAGCTTCTCTACTACTTCCTGAAACTTCTTGAAATCTGCTAGAGCTCCGCTATCTTGATTTTGAACTTAAGTGGACTATTTACTTCTGATTTCCTAATAGAACTTCGTTATTACTTTAAATTATTTTAAGATAGCATGGAAGCCATTAAAGCTCTTAGGAAGAAGAAGGAGAAAGCTTAGAAAAGGAGGAAGAAGAAGAAGAAGAAGAAGACTGAAAAGTGTATGTAATTTGTGAAAGAAGTGGTGGGTTTTCATAGAAAAAAGTTTTGAATAAAATATTATTTTGTAAAAAGACCAAAATACTCTTTGCTTATACTTTAAGAAAACTAATTTTTGCAACACTTAACATCATATTTAAAATCATTACTTTATGTCATTTTTATTTAAGTGTTAAGTAAAGAATATAATAATTATGTTTGTTTGATTTAATGTTTATTTTTTGTCTTTTTATACTTACTTTTTGTTAATTACATTCTACAATTTTCTAAGTATGCTTAATAGAAATAAACTTGATTAGGGAATTAATTAATACTTATGCTATTTGAATATATGTTCACATATAAGAAAACAAAGGTGTAACAATGTTGCGACAACTTTAAATCGATAAAATGTTGATTTGCGATAAAATGTTTTACGGCCACATTTTGACGTTTCACTTAAACTATTTATTTATGTAAACAAAATTTAAATATAAATTTGTATAATGTTATTTAAAAATATAAAAACACATAAATTAATTAAAATAATTTATTTTACCATTGAAACTTACTTTTTTGAAATCAAGATTTTGTCACTTTTGTCGATATAAGCAATTATTCCTATTTTTGTGTATATTTCTCTTTGCAAATCCTATCTAATATTATTTAAATCATAAAATATTTTATATTTTACATTTAAAATTACTTTAAATATCATATTTTAAAGTGGTCAATTTCTGGGTTATTACAAAAAATTTTACGGAAAGTATTTGGTTCTATTTTGAAACTGAAAGTGTGGTCAATTAGGAGAATACAAGGAGTTTTATAAATAGAAATAGTTTGTTGAAGTATTTTATAAATATGAAAGAAATGTTTTTAAATGATTTTATAAATGAATTTGGTGTTTTATAAAAAGAGCTGTAAATAAATTTGGAGATTTATAAATGGAATTTTATAAAAGGAGTTTGCAAATTTAAAAGAGTTTTATAACTAGAAAGGAGTTTTATAAAGCAATTTTACAAAAGGAATTTATAAATAAAATATAAAAAATGACTGAGACTCAGTTCCATAGATTACCATTTTAAATTATGGTGGTATGGGATTTATTTTTCTCATACTTAACACCAAAAGAGAAAAGTCGTTTGGGTTTTATTGTTTTTTATTTTTGAAATGGCATTTGTTTTAACTCAAATAAGTATGGTTTTGGAAATGAAATCTTTTTTAAGATTTGTGAATATACTTATACTATTGATATAAGTATATGGAAAAGTTTTAATTAACGTCCCCCTACTTGGAGGCCCAAAACTAACGGCTACGGATGCTGCAGTCATCCATAGTTATTAATCCTCGACGGCTGAATACGGCGGTGTTAGATTCATTGATACACGGAAACCCATGAATATGGAAAAAAATTAAAACATCAACAAAATCACATTCCATATCAAAACATTTCCAATTCATTACATAATCCCACATTCGCAAATCAAGTTCAGAGAAAATATATTTATTACAACATACGCCCAGAGCGATATATGAAGATGCCCCTGGGATGATTAGCGTATATACAGGAAATGTAACAACTTTTCCATTACAATCACAGTGAATTCAAAAGAAAAGAGAACTCTAAATATCTATCATGCTTCCTGCACATCTTCGAATGCGTATCGTCTTATAGGTACCTGAAAACCTCAACTCTCAAACTACTCAAAATCAATCGAGTACCCGAAAGTTCAAGGGGAAAACATAAACTTCAAGTCAGACATATAGCCTGGTATGAAAAATAATCTACCATCTCAAATCATTTAGATATCTAGTGAGACCACATCGTCTAGCAGAATGAGTTTCCCCTCACTAGTATCTCAAAACCTTTACAAAATCTATAAACTATGCTTCCTGCATCCGCAACGGTTAAAACAATTCAAAACGGTATAATACGATAATATAAAAATTAATCATATATATTGGATTACCCATCCCACATTACTTAGTCTAACCATCTAAGTTTCAACTGACTATTCGTCTTATATTTATAAGGAATACCCATCCCATTTTAGATTATTTGCATCAAAGGGGGACTAACCATCCCACGTTCATTTTACTTAAGCTGATGTGGATTATCCATGTCACATACCATAGTTTTCCTAGGATGACTATAAACCCTTCTTTAATCATATGGAGACTATCCATCCCCGACATGATGTTGACTATCCATCAAACATCCCACAGTTTCTCTAAGATGACTATGAACCCATCACTTGGTCACTTAAACTCATGTTACCCACATGATTCTAATTATCCTATGTTATCCACATGATTAACCTATTTCCATTAGTATTCTAATCTTGGTTATATTCAATTATAATTTACATTGGTATCCCCCAATGAATAGTGTCCAAACATAGAAGTATTGGTATCCCCAACTATGTTGTTGAGCTCATTAAACCCACCCTGGTATCTCTAAGGTTAAGCAACATTTATTATATAAGGTTATCCACCCTACATATCCAAAAATTCAAGTGTCATATAAACATACCCTTTCGAAAGTATCCCCTTCGAAGTGGTACCCTTCGAAGTCATCGCCTTCAAAGATCTGCCTATTTAAATTAAAAAAAGTGGCTAAAACAACCTTTCAAATGCATCCCATTCGAAAGTCTAGCCTTCGAAGTTGTCCCTTTCGAAAGCATCAAAACATGGTTTGAAGGAAAACAAGATAAATGGCTTCGAAGGCGTCCCCTCTGAAACCCTATCAACTCCTTCGAAAGAATAAAACTTGGTTAAAAGAAAACAATTTTACAACCCTTCGTAAGTATCCCCTTCGAAGGCAAAGAAAACAAAGCAAACAGATGCAAAAGCAAAGAAATCAACTCCTTCGAAAATATAAAAATTTGTTGTAGCTATAAATTTTTATATATGTAGAATTAAGGCCTCTGACCTATTCCATTGTGTTCAAATGATGGTTTCTCTTTCCCTATAGTGGTCACAGTAGAAAAAAGGGCTTAAGGTTAGAGAGTTATGCCTATTCGAAATTTTGTAAACAAAGCTAGTGAAAACTGCTTCGAAAGGGCTTTCGCGACATTTGCAACCGTTGTCGAAAGGGAGCTTTCAACTGAGTTGAAGGGGGCTCCTGTGACGACCCGGAATTTTCGAGCATTTAAAATCGGAATATTTAATTGATTTTAAATATTCAATAGAGTAATTTTTAACGTGAATTGCGAACATCACAATTTATTTGATAATAGAATTACTAAATTTAAATAAGTGAAGTTGAGAAAAAATGTTGAATTTGGAATTTTAAGCCTGTTGAAAATAAATTGAAGGCTTATAAAACTTATATTGATAATACTGAATACAATACCAGTGTTAAAATTGGAATTAATAGTGATCTGTGCAGTTTTGAAATTTATATCGTTTAAACTGAATTTGAAAATAGCCTTCCGAGACACAGTCTTGGAATTCGACGAAACCAGTTTCATTGGGTCCGTAATATTGAATTATTATTGGATTTCAAATTTCATATTGATCGGAGTTGTTGTATGAGCGTACGATAAGTAAACGCGTTAAAATCTATATCGAATTCAATATAATAACTAATTCAAAAAAAGGGGGGGCTATCTTCTCCATACGATCAAGATTTTAAGTTATAAAATTTGTAACGATTTAAAATTTATATATATATATATATATATATATATATATATATATATATATATATATATTGGTTGATTGACCTACATACGCGTATCAGCATACGCAATCACGCTACCCTTTATCTTCCAGCCGAAGATATCTTCATTTTATTTATATAATAAAAATAATTAAAGATCTGATCATCATAAATCCCTCAGAGGAATGGCCGAGCTCGATTCAATTAAACTCGGGCCCCCTCTTTCCCAATTTCTCTTTCCTTTTCACGAAAATTCCAATCAAACTCGTGATTCGATTTCGCAAATGGGGGAAGTGGGTTACAGGTCGTAGAGGTTTCGAAAAGGCATCGGGAAGAAGTTCGCAAGGGAGTTAGGGTTTTGGGGCATCGCGTTTTTAGGTAGCCGCATGGTCGTGTTTGGCCTTGTTGGTGGTGCCGCTGGTCAGAGGGATATCGCGAGTACTTTCGAGACAACATCGACGTTGAAGGCGGTGGTTCGTCTGGATTATGGGCTGATGGAGGAGTGACCACGCGTGGTTGATATGTGTGGGACTCGAGTCGCGATGGCGGCGGCGTGGATGAGTTCGAGCAGTAAGGTATAATTTAATTTTTTTTTTAATTAAATTAATTTATATATATGTATATGCCAGTAAAACTTAAGTAAAGAAAAAATAATAATAATAAATATTTATATTTATACAGAGGAAAAAATAAAAATAAAAGAGAAGTTAGATGAACAGTAGAAAAGAAAATAAATTTACGGTAAGTTTGAACATATCTTAGTTTGAATTCTATATATATATATGTGTGTGTGTGTGTGTGTGTGTGTGTGTGTGTGTGTGTATAGGTATATATAGGCTAGAAGAAGAAAATAATAATGACAGTAAGTTCATAAACGATTTATTGTCTTCAATTTATAAATATACGTATACATGTTAGTTACTGCAGACTTTTAATATATATATATTATAAATATAGAAATTTTGTAATGATTAGAGGTTTATATAAAGTTAGATTTTTAAATATGTATAAATGAATTTTTATAAAGGAATGGGTTTGACAATTAAACTATTTTAATTTATTTATTTAATTTTTTGGTTGCTAAAAATAATTTGTCAAGGAAACTATTAGTTTAAAATTTTTTAAATCAAAGAATAAGTTAAAATTTAATAAGTAAATGATGATCAATTATTTGATTTATTCAAATAGTAATAAATCGTGGATTGTTTTTACCAGGTCAATATCCGGAAGAAATAAAGCCGTTTGGATTGGATTGCAAATAAAATTAAAGGTGAGTTGATCTCACTCAGTTTAAATTTAAATTTAAATTTGAATGATTTAATCTAAATAATTGTTTGAATGATTGGATTGGTTGATGTACTATAGTATGGTATATTTGGAATTGGTGTATTATATTGTGCTAACGTCTGTGGATGCAGGGAAAACAGGTTGGAGGGATCCAACTGGATCCCTCAACATTTATTTAAATTATTAAACACCCATAGCTGTGATTGATTGATATTCTGTGATGAATTATATTAGAATATTGAATGTTATAGTCTGCTTGAATATTTCGGTACTCTGTTTTATCCAAATATATATAATTGGACCTTGAAAGGAAATAAAAGAAGTGAACTCTTAAGAAATAATTATAAAGAATGTATATAAATTAAAGTGAATTAGATAAGAATATTAGTGGCTTCAAAATGCTAATTAATAAAATTCTGTATATGGAAAAGGGATTTTTGGATAAACAGAAAGTTAATGAAGTTTGAAAACTTTAATGATATTATTTAATAAAACAAACATTTATTTAATATTTAAGATTTAAATTATTGAAAGAAGAATAAAGAAGAGATTGGGAAAATCTGAAATTGGTATATTTCAGTTAAAGGATTTAAAATCAAACGGAAAATAATAACAACAATAATAAGTTCGTAACTAATGAATTTTTGAAATGAATTGAGTAATTAAAGAAACTTATTTCAAATAAAATAAATTGGAAATCAATTTTGGGGAAATTGATTTAAGCGATTGAAGTTGGAATTTTCTCTGGATGGCCAAGTACATGTTTTTAAAAGGTAAAATTGCAAATATAAATTAAATGTTTGAAGTTGTTTTTATAGAAAGCAAGTTTTGTAAAATTTATTATTTCTATTATTTAGAGTCTAAAGTAAGTATTTTCTTTAATCTATTCTAGCAGTAATTATTAAGAAGTAACTTAGTATTTTGTTTTAAAAGTAGAAATCTAGTTTTATATTTTATTAAGTAACCTTATTTCAAATATTCATATAGTATGTATTTTTAACAAATTATTAAAGTAATTTTAACTTGAATGTTTTAAAGTATATTTTTAAAAGTAAAGTGTTTTAAATTAATTTAGAAAAATCTAGATTTGTGCCTGGTGATTCCAGTGGAAATAGAAATACTTGGAATTTATTCTGGGAAAGGCAGATAGTTTTGAAAACTGTTTTCAAAGGAATTTGAAAAGTGAAAATATATCTTGTGAAGATATTTTTGAGATAAATAAATAATTTGGGAAATTATTTATTGTTTGATGGATGTTTGTGAATATAAATTGATAGTTAAATCAACGACTATCAATATTGGACAAATGCGTTGATCATTTCGAAGAGACCGGGATCGAGATTTATTTCTCGAAAACCACTTCGATCCGGTTTGTACGTTTCGTGAAAATGATTTTGGATTCGAAGATGGAGCATTGAAGTGCGAGGGCTAGTCGCTACTAATCCTGAGGATATTTCCAAAATGGATGTAGTAGGAATAGTGCCTTCGGTTCTATTTGAACCCGGGACGGACTTGTATGGATGAATGCTTGCGAAACATCGTCAGGTGGACGATGGGTATTCTAAGGGATATGTTCTAAAAAGGTAACGCTTAGCCTCAAGCCTCATCAAATGGGAATGACTAAAAATCAGGGGTTATGCAGCAAGGCTAGGTGGGTAGCACCCAAGCAGGGTGAGGTCATCCCTGTCTAGATGTCCCTTTTTATTTTGGCTTAGTGGGCGGTTGCTAATCCCAACCGCGGGGTGATCTCACTCGGGATTATCCAGTAAGGGGTAGTCCTGGTCTTGTGTTGCAGGGGAGCAGGCGTACTCCTCGGTACGGTGATCTAGGCCCCGTACTGTGACAGGCGGTACCCCAGTGCCTAGTCAATAGTTGGAAATCCATTCTCCCTACGTGCCTTGTACGAGTTTTGTTTGTATTACCCACTCTGTGGCTAGTAGCCGGAATTTAATCATGTAACAATTTCGGCTATTTTATAAGTATTTGTATATAGACCCTATTATAATATCAGATAATTTCTATAAAAATTGTTTTAGCTATCGTAAGGTAAAAACCCGACATGTTTATTTGTGGCGTGGTCTTACTAGATGCTTTTGTTTTCAAACGATTTTGAAACGTTAATAATCAATTGGGAGTGATTTTCTCACGCTGGTATTCCAGACTGACTCGGGTGTTATTTAACTGTAATGCTCTGGTCAGACCGAGTATTATAGAATATAGGATATGATGCTGTGGAGCTCGGGACACCAGCAAGATGACGATACGTACTCCCGTACTTGTTTATATACATATATTCCGATGTGTCGAGTTGTTGTGTATCCATTTGTATGATATTGATGTTGAGCCGTGATTGATGTACTCTGATGATGTAATATATAAACAGAGATATTTGATGTTTGAGTAAAGATTATTTATTATCTATCATATTTTATTCCGCTGCGATGGTTAGATTCTGTTGTTGATTTCTATTTTCTTCTTCTACCTCTTCTTCTTTAACCCAAATGGTTCGTATTTCTGTACATCTTGAGTTGATTTAGGTAGAATAATGTTGACTCAAGGGGTACAGATTTGCGGGTCGTTATAGTTGGTATCAGAGCGAGGTTGGTGATAACCTTGGCTCTGGTGGGAAATTACTCAAATAGAGTCCGTAGTACTCTAGAATGAGTTTGAGCATATTAATAAATATGAGCGCGTATTTGTTAGTGAATATAAATTATTTTAATATTGTGTTGTTTGATTTATGGAGTGGCATATGAACCTTCGTCGACACAGTCAGCGCAACTGTATTGAAGGGGTTTCTAAACACTTGAATAGAACAACTGACACGGTATTGTTTTAAATGTGGGTAAATGAAATAATTTTACCCAAAAATATATTTTTGATATAAAGAAAGTTTTTGTAAACTATTTTAGCTAATATATGGTTGCTTGGATGTTAGGAATGATGATATTTAACTTATTATCCTTATTGTATGGAAATTTGACTAGAAATTGAAAATATAACCAAAGTTTAAGGGAATAAATTCATTATAAGATGAAATTTATAAATATGAATTATAAATGTAAATTATAAATTGAAATATAATCAAATGGAAATTTGTATAAGCATCAACTATACAAATGAATCATAGTTAAAATTGATTTAAGCAGGATTTGGAATCTAAATCCCGAAGATTTGGAAGTATTTGAAGATAAATAATAGCATTATGGTTTTAGAGATATTTCTAAAAAGGAAATTTGTTTTAAATAGATTTTGAAAGTAATATAGCATTGAAATCACTTGGATTATTGGAAAATAATTCTGATGATGACGGCCGCATCATCTGTATTCATTTTCGAATTTCTGAGTGACAGATTGCTGGCAAAAATAAAATTTAACTGGATTGAAATCAATTAAATAGGTTGAAAAACAATATCCAGTTGTTTTCGAATTAAGTTGAAATCGAATTGAGTTAAATAAAACTGAGTTAAAATTAAATTAAATTGGAATAAGAATTCAATTGAATTATTGAATGGAATTAGATTCTTACCTGAATAAATGAAAATTAAATTGGTTAAGGATTGGATTGAAGTAAATAAATTAGAATAACTTGTAAAGGAATCAAACTCCATGGAACAAGATATGCTTGGGTTATAAATAAGCATAAGGTTCGAGTTAAAAATAAAAGATGAATATATTTAAGCCTTGAATGAATGGAATTGTGTGAATAATAAGTTGTGACTTATAAATTGAAAATGGAATACAAAATCCAAAATAAATATTGTTTGATGAAATGAAAAATAAAATGAAGATCAAAACTTGAATTATAAAATAATTTAACTAAGAAAATTAAACGAAGTGATATTTGGAAGAAAAAAAATCAAGTATTGAATTATAAATAAGGAAGAACTAATTTATTAATAAATTGGGTAATGAAATATGTAATGAGAACACAATGTAGTTAAATAAAAGCTGAATTGTGAGTTAATAATGAAGTTTGAAAATAAAACTCAAGTTATAAATCAAATTCGACCTGGATTGTTAGTGAAGTAAATGAAATTGAATTGTGAGCTTATGAAATTGGGTGGTAAATTGAAAATGGATAGTGGATTCAGAACTTGAGTTTTAAATTCAAATTTAACTTGAAGTGTTAACAAATTAAAGTGTATCGAATAAAAATGAAATTGGATTAAAATAAAATGGTTTGAAGTGCAAACAAAATCTAACTGAGTATAAATAAAGTGAAAATGGTCTGGTAATTAATTAAATAAGTTCGAGAATGAATCGAACATGGAAATTGAAATTTTTAAATGAATAGAATAAATTGTCATTGGATGTAAATGGAAGAGATTTGATTTAAATAGAATCAAATTAAATTGGAAGAGAATTTATAGGCAAATGAGAGTGAACTTAAGTTATGAAAACTGGAATGATTTGAGGTAATTAACTTAAGTATAGAATTGAATGAAGCATGGCTTACATGAAGTTGAGGAAAATGATTATTAAATTTTAAGCATGGAGGTTGTTGAGCTTATTAATGAAATGGTTTAGAATAAAACCAAAGAGAATGTGAAATAAAATGCAAATATATAGTTTGGGAATAAATTGGAATGAAATTCTTAAATAGTAAACCATTTAAATTGTTAAGGGATCGAAAACTTGGAGTCAATAAGAAAAATTGAAATGGTTAGTCTTCGAGCTAAATAAAATAGTTTGGAATAATCAAATATGGAATGGAATGTAAATGAATGGATTTGTGAATAAAATTGTAATGGAATGTGTCGAGTTAAGTAAATGGTTGTGAATGAATTAAAATAAAAGGAAATTTAATTGGTAATTAAGATGAACCTAGGTTGTAAATGGTTTTGAATGAACTAGTTTGGTTAGAAAAAGGTAAAATGAAATGCAAGTGAATAGATTCGAATTTAAATGCAATGAAAATGAGAATATATAGATTGTGAATAAATTTAAAAATGGAATAGCATTAAGTATAAATTGAGTTGAAATCAATTAAATTGGTTATAAAACATAAATATTTATTTATTCACATAGATCTCGTCAAATTGCATAGAATAAATTGTCATTTGATGTAAATGGAGGTGATTAAAATTCTATGAATTGATAGGAGTAAAATAAATTGATTTTGAGAACAATTGAATTACATATGAGTTCGGTTTGCTTAAAAATAAATTAAATGTAAGCGATTGAGTTTTAAACCATTCGAATTGATGAAGTTGTATACGAATGGATTGAAAACCATTCAAATTGAATGAAAATGGTTATAAATTAATTGGAACGGCTGAATTAGTATAAAAATTGTATGAGTTGCTTACAGAAAATGTTTGGTGTGAATTTCTTTTAGAATTCGTGTGTTTAACCATTGCAAATAAGTGAAATGTTGTTAAACTTCATTTATATGGCACTTACATGTTTAAATTGAGTAAGTACAGGTACCTGGAAGTCGTGTGGCTGGATTTGGTTGCGCTAGTTGCTAAAAATTATAAGCCGCTTGCTTAAAATGCTAAATAAGGTACTCCTACGCAATAAAAATAGGAAATATGAATTGTTTTTTGTTTTTCCGACCGTGTGGGTCGATGTATATATATTTATATCTTTCGTCAAATTGCAAAAGCTCCTCCGTACAAGGAAGACTCTGCCAAAAAATTTCAGAAATTTTGGGAGTTAGAAAATTTTTGAATAAATTTGTTTACTACAAAACGGTTTAAAATTGAAAATTGAAATAAGTTAGTGAATGAAACTAATTAAATTAATGGCATGAATTAGTTATAAATAAAAAAAATTCAATATTTAAAGTTAAAGATAAATTGAATTTGTATGGAAATGAAAGAATCAATTTGAATAAAATTGGACATAAACTAATGTGGTAAGGTGGGAATAAACGTAAGAAGCATATAAAATGCTTATACTAACTTACGAGGGAATGGTGAATTCTTAAATGAAAAATTGATACTACTAATATAATCTAAGTAAATATTTGAATGAATAGATATTGGCATTTTGTGAGAAATTCGATATAATGTTTTGGAATATTATGATTGGATATTAGTACTAAGCAGGATATGCATGTATTATAAAAGGGAAAGGAGAATTGGTTTTGATTTCAAAAGATAAATTTGAATTTCCCGACAAAAGGGTATGTATTTAAATTTTGGTATGAAATTTGATTGGGTATTTGATCAAGCCACTTGGCTTTTTGTTTTCTTTTGGAATTTGGGAGCCTGTAGAGGCATTTTGTAGTTGTACCGAGCTAGCCGCGCAAAGGAAACGCTGGCAAAAATTTTTGGAAATTTAGAGAGTTAGAAAAATTTTGAGAAAATTTTGATAATTCAAATTTGGTTTTAAATTGAAACTTGAATGGTTAAACAAATAGTATAGTTTGAAAACTGTGGGAGAGTTTGAGAAGTTAATAAGAATGACAGTGGGTCTATAATAAAAAGGATATGTTATGGCAAGTTAATTAAACTGTTTGGATTTGGGAAAAAGAATAAATGGATGTTGGATCATTCTTCCTAATTAGCAATTTCGGGGACAAAATTCTTTTAAGGGGGGAGGAATGTGACGACCCAAAATTTTCAAGCATTTAAAATCGGAATATTTAATTGATTTTAAATATTCAATAGAGTAATTTTTAACGTGAATTGCGAACACCACAATTTATTTGATAATTGAATTACTAAATTTAAATAAGTGAAGTTGAGAAAAATGTTGAATCTGGAATTTTAAGCCTGTTGAAAATAAATTGAAGGCTTATAAAACTTATATTGATAATACTGAAGACAATAAAAGTTTAAAATTGGAATTAATAGTGATCTGTGCAGTTTTGAAATTTATATCTTTTAAACTGAATTTGAAAATAGCCTTCTGAGACACAGTCTCGGAATTCGACGAAACCAGTTCCATTGGGTCCGTAATATTGAATTATTATCGGATTTTGAATTTCATATTGATCGGAGTTGTTGTATGAGCGTACGATAAGTAAAGGCGTTGAAATCTATATCGAATTCAATATAATAACTAATTCAAAAAAAATGGGGGCTATCTTCTCCATACGATCAAGACTTTAAGTTATAAAATTTGTAACGATTTAAAATTTAAATAAACATAAATATATTGGTTGATTGACCTACATACGCACATCAGCATACGTAATCACGCTATCCTTTATCTTCCAGCCGAAGATATCTTCATTTTATTTATATAATAAAAATAATTAAAGATCTGATCATCATAAATCCCTCAGAGGAATGGCCGAGCTCGATTCAATTAAACTCGAGCCCCCTCTTTCCTAATTTCTCTTTCCTTTTCACAAAAATTCCAATCAAACTCGATTTCGCAAATGGGGGAAGTGGGTTACAGGTCGCGGCGGTTTCGAAAAGGCATCGGGAAGAAGTTCGCAAGGGAGTTAGGGTTTTGGGGCGTCGCGTTTTTGGGTAGCCGCATGGTCGTGTCTGGCCTTGTTGGTGGCGTCGCAGGCCAGAGGGATATCGCGAGTACTTTCGAGGCAACGTCGACGTTGAAGGCGGTGGTTCATCTGGAATATGGGCTGATGGAGGAGTGATCACGCGTGGTTGATCTGCGTGGGACTCGAGTCGCAATGGCGGCGGCGTGGATGAGTTCGAGCAGTAAGGTATAATTTAATTTTTGTTTTAATTAAATTAATTTATATATATGTATATGCTAGTAAAACTTAAGTAAAGAAAAAAATAATAATAATAAATATTTATATTTATACAGAGAAAAAAAATAAAAATAAACGAGAAGTTAGATGAACAGCAGAAAAGAAAATAAATTTACGGTAAGTTTGAACATATCTTAGTTTGAATTCTATATATATGTATGTGTGTGTATAGGTATATATAGGCTAGAAGAAGAAAATAATAATGACAGTAAGTTCATAAACGATTTATTTTCTTCAATTTATAAATATACGTATACATGTTACTTACTGCAGACTTTTAAAATATATATATATATATATAATAAATATATAAATTTTGAAATGATTAGAGGTTTATATAAAGTTAGATTTTTAAATATGTATAAATGAATTTTTATAAAGGAATGGGTTTGACAATTAAAGTATTTTAATTTATTTATTTATTTTTTGGGTTGCTAAAAATAATTTGTCAAGGAAACTATTAGTTTAAAAAAATTTAAATCAAAGAATAAGTTAAAATTTAATAAGTAAATGATGATCAATTATTTGATTTATTCAAATAGTAATAAATCGTGGATTGTTTTTACAAGGTCAATATCCAGAAGAAATAAAGCCGTTTGGATTGGATTGCAAATAAAATTAAAGGTGAGTTAATCTCACTCAGTTTAAATTTAAATTTAAGTGATTTAATCTAAATAATTGTTTGAATGATTGGATTGGTTGATGTACTATAGTATGGTATATTTGGAATTGGTGTATTATATTGTGCTAACGTCTGTGGATGCAGGGAAAACAGGTTGGAGGGATCCAACTGGATCCCTCAACATTTATTTAAATTATCAAACACCCACAGCTGTGATTGATTGATATTCTGTGATGAATTATATTAGAATATTAAATGTTATAGTCTGCTTGAATATTTCGGTACTCTGTTTTATCCAAATATATAGAATTGGACCTTGAAAGGAAATAAAAGAAGTGAACTCTTAAGAAATAATTATAAAGAATGTATATAAATTAAAGTGAATTGGATAAGAATATTAGTGGTTTCAAAATGCTAATTAATAAAATTCTGTATATGGAAAGGAATTTTTGAATAAACAGAAAGTTAATGAAGTTTGAAAACTTTAATGATATTATTTAATAAAACAAACATTTATTTTATATTTAAGATTTAAATTATTGAAAGAAGAATAAAGAAGAGATTGGGAAAATCTGAAATTGGTATATTTCAGTTAAAGGATTTAAAATCAAACAGAAAATAATAACAATAATAATAAGTCCGTAACTAATGAATTTTTGAAATGAATTGAGTAATTAAAGAAACTTATTTCAAATAAAATAAATTGGAAATCAATTTTGGGAAATTGATTTAAGTGATTGAAGTTGGAATTTTCTTTGGATGGCCAAGTACATGTTTTTAAAAGGTAAAATTGCAAATATAAATTAAATGTTTAAAGTTGTTTTTAAAGAAAGCAAGTTTTGTAAAATTTATTATTTCTATTATTTAGAGTCTAAAGTAAGTATTTTCTTTAATCTATTCTAGCAGTAATTATTAAGAAGTAACTTAGTATTTTGTTTTAAAAGTAGAAATCTAGTTTTATATTTTATTAAGTAACCTTATTTCAAATATTCATATAGTATGTATTTTTAACAAATTATTAAAGTAATTTTAACTTGAATGTTTTAAAGTATATTTTTAAAAGTAAAGTGTTTTAAATTAATTTAGAAAAATCTAGTTTTGTGCCTGGTGATTCCAGTGGAAATAGAAATACTTGGAATTTATTCTTTTTAATCAATCACATTATTCTATTTAATTTATCCAATTAAATGTCCTGAATAATGTTAAACAAAAATTAGGGGTGTTACATTTTATAAGTATTACAAATGTAATATTTTATGAATATACTTATATTGTTGATATAAGTATATGGAAAAGTTTTATAAGTATTGGAAGTGAAATATTTTGTGGGTATAATTATACAGTTGAGATAACCGACTATATCAATATTTTTCAACTATTGAAAAGAGTAGAGAGGGTCTGTGGATATATCTTCGTAAAAGTATTTTGGTACAAGTATTTATAAGGAGATTTTAATTAATGAAAGAATTAATTAAAGAGGCATAGTGATTGCTTGTGTGCTTAACCATGCTTGGTTTCCATGTGAAATTAAATCTCTAATTTGATTTTTTGTTTATTTGATAGTTAAATAATATACTATCAAATATTTGCTGATTTTGAAATCATCGTTGTCGGTTCGGAGAGACCCGGATCAAATATATTATCTGAAAACCACTTCGAATCGGCATAAGCGTTTGAATTGTAGACATCTTAAAGATGATGAAATCGAAGATGGAGTTCTTTGAAGTGCAAGGACTGCTTGCTACTAATCTTGAGGGTGTATTAAGGGATCAACGCTGGTATTGCATTGTTGCCTGGAGGACAATGTTAGCATTCTAAGTGGCATTTTCTAAAAAGGTAAACTGTAGCCTCAAGCCCCACACTCGAGGATGACAAAAATCAAAGGTGATGCAGCAGGTTTATGTCGTTTGCACCCATTATGGTATGTCATCACCCTTCTAGATCACCATCTATGAATTTGTGTATGATGTGAGCTAAAGAAAAAAGGTTGCAAAGCAACCGCGGTGATGACATATTCGGTACTACCAGTATGGGGTATGCCGATTCTATGTTGGTGCAGGGTTTACGCGAGGCCCTCGATACATTTTTTAGAGGTGTACTATGGTAGGTGGTACCTCGGTGCCTTATCAATATATGGAATTCATTCTCCCATACGTGCATTTACGAACTTTGTTGTATACTTAATATGCTGGAATGTAATTAATGCAACCAATTCGGCTATGACTCAATATTTATTTTAAACCTATACATTATTATAATTTACAAAATTTCTTATAAATTGGTTTTTTTACCGTAGGGTAAAAACCTATCCATATTTATGTACGGTATGGTCTTATAAGATACTTTTATTTTGAATGTTTTTGTAACATTAAATCCATCTGATTTGTGTTCTCGTGCTGGTTTACCAAACTGATCCGGGAGTTATTTTTTATAATGCTTGGATCAGACCGAGCATATTTTCAGATTTAGTTTTGGATATTTAGAGCTTTGGAGACGGGCTGGATGCCTTGAAGATTTATTCACATATTTTATTTTTATGCTGCAATTGTTGTTTGTATTTATCGATATTTGTAAGGATATGCTGTTATAACCGTCCAGTCTGATGATATATTAGTTTATTCTGATTGATGTATGTATATTACAATATTCTTTTGTAAAGGTCTGTTGTATATTATATATTACTCATCACGATGTGAGATTCTATTCTGTCTTTTCTTTCGTTCATCCCAATAATCTGTCTTTTCGACACTTGGATGCTCGGTCGTATTAGGGTCAACTTTTGAGGGTTGAAAAGGCAGGTCTTTACACTTTAACTCTTTCATTAAACTTTCTATTACATAAGAAGGATCGATGAAATGTTGAATTGCTATACGAAGGTATATCTTTAATTTTTCTCTCCTTGTGATGAATAACTTTAAGATATCGATGAAGTCAACCTGAGCTATCAACGCCTTCTCATAAGTCTTATTAGCGCTTCATAATTAGAGAAATTTGGTAAGATAAGTCACATTTGTCATTCTTAAGTGTTTGAATCCTTAATGTAAGTTCATTCCTTTTACGCTCCAAGTATCAACCTTGAGTTTATGATCTGAAAGTGCCTTAGTAAAAAAATTATTCCTATACTTCTTTAATTTTTGGTTACACTCAAACTTGAATGATTTTCTCAATGTAGCAAGGTCACTAGATTTGTTCTCCGATGATGAAAGAGCTGGATCATTTACACTACTACTACATGTCAAACGACCCTGAGATGGAGAGGAAATCTGTAAAGGTACCTTTTAGGAAGATTTAGCTAGAGTGGAAGTGCACAACCCTTTCTAATTTTCGGTTAATGAGTTCATAAGATTGACATTCATTCTTAGTTTTATAAGATCTACCTATAAATCAATAATACGCTAATTAAGTTGAGCAATTTTCTTGTTATGTTTCCACTTGTTCGAGATTAGAACATGAATTAAACTTCCCGATTAAGTCCAAAATCTCCTCATCCTTAGAAGAGATTTTCCTTTCAAGGTCCTTGGTCGTCTCTTGAGAATCTTTTAAAATAGATTTCACTTTAACCTATTTCATGTACCATGTATTGGCATTGGTATTATCAATGATTGATGAGCCAAAAATAGAATGAGTGGAATGATGCTCCAAGACAGTCACTAATTTGGACTAAATGCTTCCAAGCTATTGATTAGGGCTGGAATTGTCTAGAAATAAAGTCAAATTTTCATCCTAAATTAGAACACCAATAATAACTATTTTTCACTAAGGAAACAAAAATCACGTAATGACAAGGATCCTGAGGGGTTCCAAATCCACCCTTGCCCGAGCCACCTTCTACATCCTTCCTCGAAGAACCATCTTGATTGTAATCTAGCATTATCATTCCCGCGATCATTATCATCATTTTCAAACTTTTTCTCCTCATCACTTTCCTGTTCATCGTCATTCAATAAAGGATCATCAAAGGTTAGAAACTTAATAGGGTCGATGGGTTCATCATCCCAAGATTTGGGAAGATCAACAGGGATTCGATCAAGGAAAATGTAAATTTCCTTTTGTAGTTTGCCACAGTAAAATGAAAGGAAGGAAAATTCATATATGGACATCATTTGACATTATCTTTATAGGCGGTAAAAAGGATGGCTTCAGAACTCTGGTCTTTCCAACGGGGGAGAGCTTTATTCAAAAAAGAGTAAACTTTGGATTTAATATTGCATAAAGATGATGTAGGTTTCCTAAGAGAAAGTTTCTTCTTTGCTAAATCCTTCTCTAAAACCAAAAGTTTAGTTAAAGCTTCAAGCTTGGCATGCTTTATTTCTTTCAGACTTGAAGAAAGCTGTTTTTCCAAAGTCTTCAGCTTATCTTCCAAATTATGATTTTGTTCTTTCTAAATCAAATAACGTTGAAGTTTGAGTGTCTTCAATGGACAATGGGTTATTATCATTCTTAAGGTCCTGAAACTCTTTTTCGAAAGTTGCTACGTTCTCAAATAAAATGATATTCCTTTCTTACAATGATGACATGTCTTGAAAAGGAGATGAAGACAATTGTTGGAGTAGGAACAAAAGTTTTTCGATCTAAAGATGATTTTATAAGATTAACATTAAATTAATCAAGCAACATGACATGCGAAAAAAGGTACATACCGAAATGAATTACTGAATGAGAGTGCCAGGAGCTTCTTTTGAAAGAGGGTGGGAAACTTCAATCAAGTCCAAGGAAGCAACGGTTGGAGGTTGAAGGATAGGCATCAACAACTTCTCAAAAGTTGAAGGGGAAATATTTTCTAAGCTAGAATCGAGAAGAGGAGCATTGTGTAGCAAAGGAGAGTTGAGCCCTAGTCATGACGAAGAAAAGATAAGAAATCTTTAATAGAGAACTCATGGTATTAATAATCGGGCTTTGAGTAGGTAGTGGAGAAGAAGTAGTGGCTATATTAGAGGTAGGAACCAAAGGCTGTGTAGAAACGAAATCGCCCTCTCTGGCTTTCTTTAGAAAGGGCTCAAAAGATGCATCCACATCGTTGTGTCCCTTTCATTTTCTGCTTGTCACCAAATAGCTGCAGAAGTTAAGGACAACGAGATGACTTTGGAAGTGGGAGGAAGAGGAGGCTTCCCTATAGCTTTTGGAATGATGGGGTAAAGACCCATATTTTACATATCGGAGGGTCATAAATATTGTATTCAAATTCGTATTGGGTCGTATGGCGCTATAACTTTGGGGAATGTTGAGTAGTGATGGTTTTAACCCAGAAATTTACCTGATGATTTTACTCATGAAAACATGTATCAGTTATAACTTTCAATAAAGTCGAATTGACATCCAAGACCACATCCATTGGAAGGATATGATGGTTTTTCCCATTCCGTAGAGTGATCATAATAGCGATTTGGACTTTCTAGCAAGAAGATATAGCTATTTGAAGTTTGTGGGATTTTGAAACAACTTAGTGGGTAATTAGTGAGATTGAGGAGAGACCCAATAACCCATTTCGAGTTTAGTGGTTATTTTGGCTAAAATAAACATTCACAAATCATTTTTACCATCTTCCAAGTAGATCTAAGCCTGCATTAACCCATTTTGCACCCAAAACCATTTCTTTTCTATTTCAAATCAGGTCTTAATTATAGATTAAGGGTGGATTAGCATGGGGATTAGTTAGAAACTTCGTATCTACATTTTTTGGGACAAAAAATAGGGGATTGTTCGCTTATTCTTGGATTTGTCTTGATTTGTGTGCAAAATTTGGATTTGAGAGGGTTGATGAGTGATTTATCATTTTAGCCTTATTATATATGTGTTTCTAGCTTTTAACATGTTTTGGATCCATTTTTAAAGTCAAAATTTTGTTTTATTGACGTTTTAAAACCCTAGCTGAAGTAAAAACATGAATAATGTGATTTTTGGTGTTCTAATCATGTTATATAGATGTGTGATTGCCTTTGTTGATGTTAGGACGTGATATAGATACACTGTATGATGATTTCTATGAATTGTTGTGTGATTGGCATGCTTGAATATTGTTTGATGTTTGTATGCTATTTTTGTGTATGCTTGCACGGTTAGAAATGCTCATCAGAGCGAATTAGAGATAGGGAGTGTTGAACTGGACTTCGATAGATAGTTTGGAAGATGTTAGGAGTCACGATGCATAAGGATGGCACATATGTCCAAGAATAGAGCATAGCAATGAAATCGATAGAAAATTTAAGTTTGGAGAAATTACAAAATTTCCATTCGGTGGCATTTCTTGTAGGTGGCATTTGCTTAGTGGTTGGGTGATCGGGGTGTGCTTTGGGTCGATGGTATGATATGCTCAGGGTGTGCTTCGGGTCTGTGGTGGAGAAAACCCGGACAACAAATGTTGTTCGGTGGTAATATGCTCGATGGTTAGACAAGAATTCCTATCCAAAAAGTGGTATGTGCTTCAGGCCGCGCTTTAGATTTTACGGTGCATTGCTTGGGGATCGGGTTATTGCATTTCTAAGCAAAAAATGGAGGATGGAGTTTTGGAGTCACTTCAGATCACGCTTTAGGATTGCATAGGTTGCTTTGGGTTTGACCAAGGATTTACCTAAGGTAGAACTTGAGGTATAGAGAATTTGTGTCATGGTGAGGCGACCTTTTGGGATTTCTTTGTGACTTGTTTTAGAGGACTTGTGAGTGATGTGGGTGAGTAGACAACTGCGAACGACTTGGGATGGTCATGGATTTTGTGTGGTGACTAGTGGAGAACTGGCATAGTGCTTCGACATTATGACAATGCTGCCGATGAAGACTTTGAAACATTAGTACGATGGCTTTGCAACTTACGATGAGTGTCTAGAGGAATTCCAAAGATGAGGACATAACGATGGGAGTCGCGACGATGATCTATAAGGAAAAGTTCAACGGTAAGGGTTTGTGAGTAGAATTTTTGATTGTGTTCTACTATGGAGATAGCCGGGATGGAATAACGATCGAGTTCCATTATGAAGACGCATGCAAAGGGATCATTGATAATTTGGAGGTTTTTAGGAGCTCATAAAGAAGGGTTTGTAGTGACGTCCACTTGAATTTGCATTGTATCTAGATCTTTGCAATAGTATATTACCATGGACTTTTCCAATTATGAATCTGGTTCCCATCCTTTCGAAGTAGCATGGATTCGAGCAGCAAAGAAGCCTAGATTTGATTGAGTACCTAATTTGCGATTATGTCGTATGAGATATCACATATCCAATGCACATGAGTGGTGCTGAAGATTATTTGATGGATGTTATGTTTGTCAGGTTTGTTTGTCACACTAGGGTTTCATGAGATGCGGTATTTTTGATCATATACTATCTAGACACTAGATATTGTACTTCGATTGTTGTTCACTTATATGGCAATGATAGTAGATTAGCATGTATCAGCTGTTAAGTGCTAACTTTTTGGATGTAGGGAAAGGTCATGTATGATTCTTCATACCTTATTCCTCTATTTACTATATGCATTTTTATAGTATTTTTGAGTTGGTGTATTGCCCACACCATACTGTTGTCTGACTTGAGGTTTTATGTTTTGCTTCTTATTATATTAGGTACTTAAATGAGCAGATTTGGGATAACAGGCCTATGTAGTGCATGGAGCTGTATGGAGTACGAGTTGGAGGTTATGCTTTCATATATCTATACTTGGAGTTTACTATCACTTATATTCTATTATGCAGTACTGTGGAGCTATACAAGTACTTGCATTTGTTTAGAGATAGTCATAGAGTTTATTTTGAAGATTTGGGATGTATAAACTTTTACTTTTGTATAATTTGAGAACCTATTGCACTTTTATTTTCTAATTTATAGTTCACTTGATTATATCACTGTCTTGCCTATTTTACATCTATATTATTATTTTATATTGTTTTTGTATGCTGTGAGATGTTCTACAGGTTTTGTTTATGGATTTTCTCTCCTTTACACCCTTGACTATCATCTTACATCGATCAGGTACCTCCATATTGCACACTCAATGTATATTAGGTATCGGAGGTGTATGGTGTTTGTCACATTTGGTATCGGAGCTTAGGTTGCATAAACGAACTACATTGATACCTAGATCCATTAGAGATAAAGAAAGTGTTATCGCTTTATAATGGATCAAGCGATATATGAGAAAACATACTTGTTATATTTTGGTCTTTAAAACTATATAGTAGTATATGTATAGTATATACGTCACATTGCATTCACGGACACCACATATTCCTTTTAAAGAGATTGATTATTCTTATTATAACTTAGAAGAATGAGCCAACTAACTAGGAATACTACTAGGAACTCAATTTCCGGAGTCAAGGAGAGGTGGGATTGGGGGCTACTAACCTCGACTTACAGAACATGTTCGTTGAGATGGTGTGAAACATAGTTCAAAATACCCAAGTTGCTCCTATTGTGGTTGTTGAAGGTGGTGCTCCAGTGCAAGCACCATGGGCAGACTTTGCCAAACTAAAAAAGGATTATTCTACTTTGAAAGGCAAAACGTTCCTTGGAATGGGATCAACCATCAAAGTGTAGGATTGGTTGGACACCTATGAATGCATCTTCGAGGATATGGAGTTAGAGGATGTGATTAGGAGGAAGCTGGCCTCTAGGTAGCTTCAACGATGAGCTATGGGGTGGCATTCCATCGATATTTCTACTCCCGAGGATCAAATTCCTTAGGAGAAGCTTAAGGCAAGGTTTAAAGATAAGTATATACTGACTGCCCAGAAGTCGATGCTCTTTCAGAAGTTAGCGGATTTGTGGCGGGGGAGATGTATGTATCGAAGTATATGGCCGAGTTTGATACACTATCGAAGTACGATCTATCTTTTATCGATACTCCGCTCAACAAGGATGAAATTTTATTGTGGGAATGGACAACCACTTAGGAGACAAGTTGGTGGTACATATTGACGTGTCCTTTGAGAAGCTGGTGGAGAAGGCTCTTTGACACGAGAGTCTGTATTCAAAGTATAGGTTGGCTAGGATTCCAAAGATATGACAAATCCACAAGCAAGCAGACATAATAAGAGGAAGTAGCTACAAATCAAGGTTGGCCAGAGAAAGGGAAAATGGGAGCCTAGTTTCCACAATTACAGGGAGAAGGTCCATCTTGACGGAGATTGGAAGGCAGAAGGCAAGAAGTGCTACAACTGCAACGAGCCGAGACATATCATGAAGTATTGTCTAGAACCATCGAGGAATAAGCAAGTTTTGTATGCTTATGCTTTGAACATTGCTCCAGCTTTGTGGAGTGCTCCATCAACAATGGAGAAAGGGAAGAGCATTATTATACATGGTATGCATTTAGTAGATAACGTGTTTTATTTGATACCGGGGCTTTACATTCTTTTATATATAGTGATTTGGTAGATAGATTGGGACTGAAACCCAAGATAGTTGACTGATCTTTGATTATTACAAACCCTATTAGAGGATCGACAAGCCTTTGCATGGTGTTTTGAGACTTATACGTATCGAGTAATGAATGTTTGTTTGTTTGTGATTGCTTTGTTTTGGCTAATGTGGGGTTCAGTGTTATTTTGGGGATGGACTGGCTGTAGAAGTAAGGAGTAGTGGTGGACTGTGAGAGGCCATTAGTGACGATTAGGATATATGATAAGTGTAGGTTTGAGATAGGCTACCTACCTGACGATAAAGTGATGGTTAGCATTTTGTACTCTCTTCAGATCCTGCACGATGAGTTATCATCCACACCTATTGTAACGACCCATAATTTTACCACTTTGGCAATGAGATATTTAATTTATTTTAAATATTCAGATATGTAATTTTCAAACTTAATAATTATGTTTTATGTCATAAATAAGAATGATAAACTTATTTCAGAATTTGAGTACAAAATTAAGAAGTTTTGATTTTCGTCGAAAATTGACAAAAGTCGGTTTTCGAAAAAATTGGATATATATCCAATTAATTGCTATAAATGGTAAATAAATCTTTTTAATGGTTATATAACGATATTATAATAATACAAATTTGATTTATAATGATTTTATAAACATATGTTTTATAATGATTGAAAATTTTCATCGCATTTTGGCAGATCGACGTTGTGTTTTTATAATTGGATTTTAATATTATTAATTATGGTTTTATAACTAAAATGAACTTGTTTTAATTATTTTAATATTACAAGAAACTTATTCTCAAGTTTTGTTTACATAAATAAATTGTTTAATAAAAACGTCAAAATGTGACCGTAAAACATTTTATCGAAAACCAACGTTTTGTCGATTAAAAGTTGTCGCAACATCATCGCACCTTTATGTACACATTCTTATAAACATTTTAACATATAAAGAGTGATTTGCAACTGAATAAACATGGTTACTTTTTAAAAACATACTTATAAAATTTTAGAATATAGTTAACAAGAAGTAAGCATAAAAGACAAAAACTGTTATAAAAGTCAAAATGTAAATATTAAATCAAAAAACATAATTATTATATTCCTCACTTAATACTTAAGTGAAAATGATATAAAGTAATGAGTTTAAATGTGATGTTAAGTGTTGAAAAAACAGTTTGCTTAAAGTATAAAACGAAGGGTATTTTGGTCTTTTTACAAAATAATATTTTATTCAAAACTTTTTTCTGTAAATACCTACCACTTCTTTCACAAATTACACACACTTTCCATTCTTCTTCTTCCTTTTCTAAGCTTCTCCTTCTTCTTTCTTGGAGTTTTAATGGCTTTCATGCCTCTCTAAATAAATTCTAAAAGCGTAAAAAATTTATGACAAAAATAATCAACAAAAAAGCATACCACTTAAGTTAAGTTCAAGCTAGTAAGTTCCATCCATCCACCCAAGGTCGTGCCCACTTAGAAGCTAACTCCACTTCTTTTCATCTCAACTTCTAGGATAGCGGAGCAACAATAGGATTTCAAGAAGTTTCGGGAAATAGTAGCGAAGCTATTGTCAAATCTGTAGTGGCATAGTTAGAAAAATTGGTAGGAAGTATGGATCAGATTTGGAGTTCTTTGTCTTAAAGTTTGACGGGGTGGAGTCCAAAGTGGGTTATTTCTTCCTTCAAGTTCATTAAAATCATTGCTAGTTGAAGGAACTTTATTAAGTGTTGTTTGTAAATCCTTGTGAATGCTTGTTTACTTTGTTTGCTAAAATAATGGATATATTTCCTTGTTTGACTTTTGGATGGTTAATTAAGTATTTTAGAATTTAAAAGTTAATTACTTAATGGGGTATGCGAAAATGACTAGTACATGTGTTTCGTCTATGAGATCCAAGGAGGCTTGGGCGAGAGACGGAACATGTCGAAGGGAAACCCCGGATGCTCCAAAATAAATATCAAACTGTTTTAACCCAAGATAAAATAAAAAATGTTATAAATATGTGATGAAATGAAGCATTGATTATCATTTATTATTATGTTTATTTCATTGATTGATTGTTTGACTTAGGCTCGGCCAGTTTATGAGCACTGGTTATTATTTATTGATTGTTGACTTTGCTCGACCAGTTTATGAGCAATTAATTATCCATATGCATGGACTTGGTAGAAAATAATTATAGGCTAACACCTTGTGATTTATTTCATGATTTGACTACAAGGTGTTTAGCGATAATATTCGGTTCACTTCAATTTAACGAATTGTTTTGAAAATTGGTTTTCAAGTTGAAATGTTTTCCTTTAAAAGAGAAAAAAAGATATTTGAGAATAAATATTTGATGTGATTTTATATAAAAGTGGTTATAAAAAAATGGTTTTATAAAAGTGTTTTATAAAATGGAAAGAATTTCGAGGATTAAACCCGATCGTTTTAAGAAGATTTTTAAAAGGATATGGAAATGAAAATTATTATAGATTAGAAGTATTTGTATTATTTGTGTAAATGATTTTTCCACCTTGGGATATAAAGTGATTTGTCATGTTACCAAAGATTTGGGTAACCCATGATCTACAAAACGCATGGGCAAAGGAGGGTGCAGATGTTCTGTAGCCTCAGTATAGTCCGCTCTTAGAATAAAGGGATGCGCCAATCTATTATTTATTCAAAAGGCTAGATCCTAGGGCCTGGCTATGGCTAGAAACCTACCGAGATTTGGTAGCATATAGTTTTGTATGCTTGTATGTAGGCATCGTTTTGAAAGGTGATTTGTTTTCAGATCCCAAAGTAAGGGACTAGTTTGATTATAAAAGATATACACATATACATTTCAAAAGTTTTGAAACAAGAATTTGGGAATAAGGTCAAAAGTTGTAATTTCCGTAAAGTTAATTAGATTTTGAAAATCTAAAATTGAATATTAAGCCTAAGTGGGTAGTTTTGGGAATTGCATATTGTTTGTTGCATTGTAGGCTCCATGGGTCCTATTTGCAGTAGGAGAACTACGTTGGCTTGATTCTGTATCTAATTGGGTACCTAATTATATAGGTGTACGTAGGCAGTCATAAGTGGTAGTGATGCAGCCCCAATAATAACATAACATTTTTCTGTTTATTGTTGGCTATATATCATGTATTGATATATTTTCGTGCTTACTATTTTATTCTACATTTGACATGTTTATTGAGTTAGTAGGAATGGCTATTGATGTCTCTCTCATCAGAGTTGAGCAGCGGTAGATTTATTTTTATTTGTATTTGGTATGTATTAAAACACACTTATAGATTAAATTGATTACTCTAATAACTTGTAAAATTGAAATTGCATACTATACATTTAATAGTGTTGAATATTTATCAAGTATTGTTCATTAAGTTGGTAGTTTTCATTCGTAGTTTTAGAACGGACGGATTTTTTGGCGATTTTGACTTATTCGAAAATTACAGGTCGTTGCACCTATTGCGAGTGAGTATTCGAAAATATTTAAAGAGGCGATCGAATTACCACCACATAGAGGATAGAGTTCCGTATGGTTTTGTTGAAAAATGTCAAACCAATTGTTATTCCATTGAGAATAATGGGCCAAAAAAGCAAAAGGAACTAGAGCTGTAATTGAATGACCTATTGCGACGAGGTTTATTTGACGGAGTATATCTGAGTGAGGAGCACCTATAGTGTTCTCCACTCAAGCGGATAACTCTTTGAGATTGCATATAGATTACCTTGAGTCGAATAAGTCAATGAGGAAGAAAAAGTATCCATTCCCGTATATTGATGACTTGTTCGATCAGCTCTATGGTACTAGAGTAGTCCCTCGGTTGGACCTTGCGATGGGTTTCATCAACTTAGAGTAGCGAAGGAGAGTGTGTCGATTACAAGATTTTGTTTGCCATCTGGATTTTAAGAGTGGTTGGTTATGATGTTAGTGCTAACCAACACACTAGCATACTTTGTTGATAGTATGTATCGTGATTTTAGGGACCAGTTGAATAATTTTTTACTTATGTTCGTGGATGGTATCCCTATTTTTTCAAGGAAGGAGGAAAAACATAAGGAGCATTTTAGGAATATGCTAAAGGTGTTAACGAGGCACATATTGAAGGCGAAGTTTTTGAAGTATCTCTTTTAGTGGAAGGAAATGCTATTTTTGGTCATGTTATTTATGAGCATGATATTGCTGTAGATCCTACGAAGGTGGCAGTAGACCCAAGACTGCTATGGAGGTAAGAAGTTTCCTTGGACCAGTGAGGTACTATAAACATTTTATCAAGTACTTCTCTAAGATAGCAGCATCGTTATCCAACTTGACGAAGAAGAATTGAATTTTTATTTGGGTTGTGAGGTGTAAGCACGCATTCCTAAGCCTAAAGGAGAGGTCGACGAGCGCACCATTGTTAGTTATTCTAAGTGGGAATGAGGAGCTAGAAGTATAGCTAGATGCCTATGGTAGTAGATTAGGTGAGGTGTTGGTGTAGAGAGGGAAAGTTAATGCATAGGTTAGTCGACAGTTGAAACCGCAAGAGAGGAAGTGTCTGACTCGTGATTTGGAATTGGCGAAGATAATATTCACTTTGAAAATATTGAGGCATTATTTTCTAGGAGAGAGGTTTGAGTTGTATATGGACCACAATCATTGAAGTATCTCTTCTTCCAAAAGGATCTTAACTTTCATCAACAGCGATGGTTAGAGTTCTTAGCCTCTTGTGACTTTGATATTTCATATACACCCGGTAAGGGAAATGCAATAGCTGATGCTTTAAGTAGGAGACATGCCAACATAGGAGCGATGTTCCTAGAGCGGAAGTGGTTGGAGTTTTTTGCTGGCTATGATTTTGGACCTCGATGTGAGCTAGAGCTGGAAGTATTGGCTAGCTTGACGATTGCACCTACTTTGATTGAGCGGACCGATACTAGTCACGGTCGAGATCCTAGATTAGCGGGGATTATGACCAAGATAGGGAAAGGAGTAGAGTCCGAGGAGATAAAACTGTACGGGCTCAACTGTGATGGTTGGGTCTGTAAGGACGGCTCCGTAAGGATGGGAGATTGATTGTTCCTGATGTCGATATGTTAAGAGATAAGGTGCTACAAGAGTGCCATTATTCGAGATTGACTATACATCTCGGGGGAAATAAAATGTACCATGATATGAGGAAAATGTTTTATTGGGAAGGGATGAAGAAGGATGTTGAGACATTCATCTCAAAGTGCATGAATTGTCGATTGGTAAAGGCAGAGCAGAAGAAGTGGAGTAGTTTCCTGCAACTGCTTGAGATTCCTGAGTGGAATGATGGATTGTCGAGGACCAGAAGTGGGTATGGTACCATCTGGGTTATAGTCGAAGGATTAATGAAAAGTGCTTGGTTTATAGCCGTAAAGTCTAGTAGAATGGCATCCAAATTGGTCAGGTTATGTAAAGTGGGTTATGCAATTTCATGGTGCGAAAGAGCATTGTAAACGGCTAAGACCCTTTGTTCACTAGGGGGTTTTGCAAGTGCTTACAAGAGGCGTTTGGGACAGAGCTGCATCTTAATACAGCTTATCACCAATAAACTAATGGCCAAATCGAGTAGGTGAATATCTTAAAGAATCTCGTGTGAGCTTTCATTCTCGATTTCGATGGCTCTGGACAATCATTTGCATTTAGTAAAGTTCATATACAACAATGGTTTGATTCTAATATTGGTATGGCACCATTTAAGGCATTATATGAACGTCCATGCAACCCTCTATCATATTAGTGGGAAGCATTTGAGAAACTGATACTTGGGCTAGATATGTTTAGGGAGACTTCAGATAAGATCAAGATCATTCGGCAACGAATGAAAGCTGATAAGGATAGATAATAGCTATGTTGATATGTGAGGACATGATTTAGAGTTCTCTGTCGACAACATGGTGTTTGTCAACATCTCTCAGCTGAAGAATGTTGTTCGATTGAGTACTAAGGGAAAGTTAATGTGGAAATTCATTGGTCCTTTTTCGATACTTTAGACGATTTGGAATTTGACTTACAGAATCAACTTGTCTCAGAAGATAGTGGGTGTGCATAACATATTCCACGTCTCTCACTAGCGAAAATTTGTGCATGGCTCGGGCATGATAGTTGAACCAAATCATCTTGATGATATCAAGATTGAACTAGAAACTTCAAGACCTCGTAGGCCAATTAGAATAGTTAGACATGATATAAAGCAACTTAGGAGGAAGACGATAGAGCTGGTGAAGTTTTAGTGGAGTGAGAAAGAAGGCGATTTTACTTGGGAGACAAAGGAGAGCACAGGGACCGCTTATCCGCTGCTCTTTACTTGATGAGACTTTTTGTTTATCGCATTTACTTTCACTTTCGATATCATATAGGGTAATTTAGTATCATGCATGCTTAGGTAGGCATGTTGGAACTGGGCTAGCCTATAGTGGAAGTTATAGGTGGATTTTTTTATACCTTTTCGGATCTTTGTTGGGCCTATGAAGTCTAGTATATTTAGAATATTTCTAAAATTTATTTAAATAAAATATTTTATTTTATTCTAATTTATAAAATGATGTTGTATTATTTAGTGTTAAAATATATATATATATATATACGTATATACGTGCATTATATACACATATATGTGTGTGTGCATGTGTAACATTTCAATCCGTGCAAAGTATAACATGCCCGTGTATAGATGTTGGGATTTACTTTACAACGGACACGTTGGCTCATCCAATATACAAATGTATTGTCCAAATGTATGTATATGTACTTTTATTTATTTATAAATATTAAAACACACACACACAAACATATATAAATTATAGTTTTATTTAAATAATTTTATATAAGTACATAAGTACATTTATATATAATCATATAAATAAAACGTAAATATATAATAGACGTATTTAAATATAATCAAATCACTTATAAAATATTCATAAGTTTACTTATAAAGACAAAAGCAATGCATGTAAATGTATTAATATATATATATATATATATATATATGATAAATATTTATGTACAAATATATGCATAATAAAATAATATATATATATAATGTTAATAAAATATATAAAAATATTTTATTAAATATAAATGATCAGGTCCTGCGCACGACCCTGTATATATAATTTATTTTAATTTTAAAATATATTTTATCTAAATATATGTTCCAAAATATTAAAATATTAATAAAAATCAATTTCAAAACTTTATTATGAATTTTCAGTAAATCCTAATTTTATGTCTTGAAAATTTTATGACATAATTTTTGAAATACAACTTTAAATTGATTTTTTGATTTTCGGCTTTTATTTAAAATTAATTTTGAAATAAAAATTGTTTTATTTTACTTTTTGCCAAGAGTATATTTTGTGCCAATATTCTTATTTTTCATATGTAATTGATTTATGTAATAAAATTACTTAAATAATATTTAAATAATAATAAAATATTAAAACATTTATCATCGTCGAAAATTATCATAGCCTTAATACTTTACATATAAAATTGTATGGCCATATTTGATTAAAGTATGATGTCATAATTAATTATAGGCTATATATCTATTTAAATATAATTATTAATACGATAAAATAATTTAAAAAATTAATTGCAAATCCGTATTTACCCGAGATGTATTTGATATTATTTTTTATCAATTTTCGAATATATTCAAACACATAACCAATCTAATTATGACAGTAAAATTGAATATTGGATTCGTCACCAACTAACTGTATATTATATATATATAAAGATTATATGGAAATATAAACGATTATAAATAAGTTAGATCCAAACCTTATAACAAAGCCTGAAAGCACACCTTGAAATGATGGTTTAAACTCCTTAAAATGATTTCCAATCTAAAAGAGAGCTAGTCCTTGAACTGTTGACCACCGGCTATCGAACAACAATTGATTTGATTTGATTTGCACTTCAAAAGGTAAGGAGATGAGAGGTGAAAATCAATTAGCAATAGATCAGGTTGGAGGCTTCAAAAATCTCAAATCAAATGAAAGTGGAGTTACTTAAACAGAGTAGGAGATGGAGAGAATTTAGGATCTCATCTTTTAGTCAATCTTCTTCCATCTTAGCCATCCATTTCAAACCACTCTTCCCATGTTTTTGAGCCACCTATACCCCATGTTGTAGTCGAAATTAACCAGACCACATGATGGGTTTTAAACCCATTTAAGCCCAAATAAAATATTATGCATTTAACTCCAGTTAAATGTTTATCTATATCGTATATCGATTGATATACTTATAACTATTACGAATATATTTAATAATATTTATTCATCAAATAAAAATAAAATTTTATAATTAATATTTCATAAATATTAATTAGTTCATAACAATTATAAATTAGATAAATCATTTGGTGAAAGGAGCATTCATCGTTTCAGTTGTGTGACTTGTTAGGTGTAAATTTGGTCAATGGTTAATATCGAATTATTCGAATATTAACATCCACATGTCACTTAGTAGGTAGTGTACTTTTTTGGCCAAATTTATCGCTTACTTGGTTTAGGTAATATACAATTTTTCTTTGTTAAGAGTTACCCGATGTGACTATTTATTTACATCAATTCTCTTTGTCAAATTATATCACTTTGGACTTATGGAATTTGGTAATTGTTAAAATACCAATATAGTCCATATTCAACTCTATAGTCCAAACACAAATTTCTTGGTTCAACGATAGCAATTGTTATTAACCGAACTACTTTGGCTAGTGATTTTGACTTTGGGTTGACTTGAGTTGACCATGATGCTAATCCAATATAACTGAGGAGATGAATCCTATATTGAATAGTGCTTCACTTCTAATACTTCTACTGGACTCAACTATAGTCACTCGTTGGACTCGTACCTTGATTTGACTATAATTAAAGCAAAGCTTTCATATTGTAGATTGATAAAATTTTCAAGTCGAGAGAACTATGTAAATCAATCACATAAGTATATTCTGCTTGACCTTAGTTATATTAACCAATAGAAAACTATCGAGTATGTCATTCCATAGTTAGCCAATAACTATTAGTATGTAACCCCTAGGTGCTCCCACTATTCATGAGTAATACGCTGCCTAACATTTGGAGAGCATTACATACTACAGTCTCAATGGATACATCAATATCCAGTCTCGATGCATCTTAACTAGGGACATTTAAATTGATGTGTTTTATAACATTGTGATATAATGCTCATGATTACAACTATTTGTAATTACTATGATAAACACACCATTTACGGATTTTTTGTTAAATATATTTTAACTAAGCATTTAATTATTTATAACACATTATAAAAAAATGGAAAGTAAACATCTTTATTATGAATGAGAATTGATTATAGAGTTAATTTGTTTAAATTAGAGAATTGCCTCTAGGGCATACCCTTAACTCTTTCAATCTTACACTTGTACTTAGGGCCAATTATGGTATTTTAATTCCATCTCTTCAACCAGCTTCTTGAGAGCGGATCAAACTAGAGCTTTAGTTAATTGATTTGCTATGTTTTTCTTGGTATCTATCCTTTGTATCACGATCTTTTACTTCTCAACGAATTCTCTAATCAGGTGGAATTTGTGAAGAATATTCCATGACTTCTTATGACTCTGTTCTCCTTTCTGATCTGTATTGTCGCACTATTGTCATGGAACAATGTCATAGGATTCTCAGTATCAAGAATCACTCAAAGCTCACTCAAAAATTTGTGCATCAGAACTTCCTCTATAGCTACTTCATTGAGGGCCTTATACTCGGCCTCCATCATAGAATCAACAACTATTTCTTGCTTGGAACTTTTCCACGTAACGTCTCCAACATTGAGCGTAAAGAAATAACAGAACATCGATTTACTATCGTCTATATCATTTTGAAAGCTCGAATCTGTATACCTCTCCATAAGGAGGTCTCCATTCCCTAATATAAGTAATAAGTCCTGAGTATTTCTTAAATACTTTAGTATAAATTTTATGGCCATCCAATGTTTTTCTCTGGGATTAGACTGGTAGCGTATCCTAATTCATATGCCATGTCCAGTCTAGTACATAATGTGTGTATATTATGGATCTTATGGCTAAAGCATATAGGATCCTCTCCTCATTATATAAGGAGCATCCATGTTAAAAAGGACGATTTCAGGCTGCGTTTTAATGTTTCCATGCTTGGGATTCTCTATACTAAATCTTTTTAGTATGGTATCTATGTACAGGGATTGGGACAATCCCAACAGCCATTTAAGTCTTTCCTAATATATCTTTATACTAAGTATGTAGGCTGCTTCTCCCAGATCCTACATAGAAAATTTGGAAATCCAAACTTTCACCAATTACAACAACAAAGTGTCACTTCCAATTAGTAATAGATCATCGATATAAAGTACTAAGAATACAGTAGTGTTTCCTTGTTCCTTTCTACATATGCACGCTTTCTCTACGTTCTAATAAAAACCAAACCATTTGATCACCTTATCAAAACACTTATTCCAACTCCTTAAAGCTTGTTTAAGTCCATAAATAGACTTTAACAACTTGCAAGCCTTGTCCTCACTCCCACTGACTAAAAAACCCTTGGGCTGCAATATATAGATGGTATCTTCTAAATCACCAATTAAAAACGTTGTCTCTACATCTACTTTCCATGTTTCATAGTCATAGAAAGCAACGATGGCTAGCATAATCCAAATGGACTTAGGCATGGCTATGGACGAAAAGGTCTCATCATAATCAACACATTGAACTTGACGAAATCCTTTTGCAACTAGCCTTGCCTTACAAATCTCTACTTCCCCATATGCATTTAGCATTTTCTTAAAAATCCATTTGTTGTAGATCGATTTTAACCCTTTGGGTACGTACGACAAAGTCCAAACTTTGTTTTCATACATGAAATCCATCTCAGATTTCATTGCTCCAAGCCAGAGTGTAGAGTCTTTACCCTGCAGTGTTTGTTGGAAAGACAAAGGAGTGTCATAATCTAATATGTAGTCCTCTTTCTTTCCATCTAGGAGAAAACCATATTATCTCGTAACTGTGGTATCTCTTTGGTGAATGAGAGTCTCTACCAGACCTTCTAATAGGTTGCATGTTTTCGTATACAGGTGAACTTGGTTCTCCCAATGTTCAGTTCCAGTGTTAGTTTCTCGGATCTATCTAAGTCTACAACTTCCCTGTTAATTTGTTTTGATAGAAATTATCTTTCTAAAAAGATAGAGTGTGTGTGGAAACAATCGCCTTTTGTCCTCTGTGTTATAGAAAATTGTCCCCTAGATTTTTTAGGATGTCCTATAAACTTACACAAAGCTAGTCTGGCCTCAAACTTATCAGGGCTAATGTTCTTAACATAGGCCGGACAACCCCATACCTACAAATAATTGAAGTGTGTTTCTTCCCATGCCATATCTCATATTGCATCTTAGGCACAAACTTAATGGGCAACAAATTTAACATATGCGTTGGAGTTTCTAGTGCATATTCCGAAAAGGACATATGTAACTCAGCCTTACCCATTATGGAACGAATCATATCTAATAGGGTTTGGTTTCTTCACACCAACACACTGTTGTGTGGAGTATATGGTTGAGCAACCTGAGAGATAATCCTTTTACGTTTTAAGTATTGTTGGAAATCCTGGTGAACATACTCACCTTCTCGATCAGATCGAAGAATCTTAGTCTTACGACCAGTTTTCTTTTCTACTACATTATTCTATTCAACAAATTTCTCATAAACATCGGATTTGTTCTTCATAAGATACACATATCCTAGTTTTAAGAAATAATCTGTGAAAGTAACAAAGTAATACCTGTTATCTTTTGTAAATATTGGCATCGGGCCACATACATCACTATGTACTAACCTTAAGAGTTCTTGAACTCTTTCGTTTCTCCCATCGAAGAGTGCTTGGTCATTTTACCTTTGAGACATCATGAACATGGGTCAAATGATTCAGAATCAATTGACAGTGGAAAAACTTTGGTTTTCAATTTATGTAGTCTTTTTTCACTAATATGACCTAGCCTATAATGTCAAAGATGGCTATCATTTATATTGTCAAAAGAATTAATCGTAGAATGCGCATAATTAGCATTAATAATGTAAATGCCATTTTCAAGAGTATAATCGTAGACTTTATTTCCATCCAAACTAATATTCATAATATTTTCACAATGAAATATATACCTAGTCTCTGGAAATCTAGAAAAAACAATAATATCACAAATAAAGTTTTTTACAATATAGCAATTATTTAATACTAATACTACTCAACTGGTAAAATTAAATGATAGTCTTATGCTGTCGTTGCATCTACAATAAATTCATCAGCAACTTGGAGCATTATCTCTCCTTTTGCCATGCGATGCCAGTTCCTAACACCCTATAACGAATTACATATATGAGTACCAGATCCAGTATCTAAGACCCAAGACATTTTATTGATAAAAAACAATTTGAATCATAAATGTACTTGATGGAGTCCAAGAACCATTATTCTTCTTCTCTTTAATAATCTTAAAGTAGTTATGACAATTCCATTTCCAGTGACCTTTCTTGTGGCAGTGGTGGCATTCACCCTTGTCATTAGTCTTCTTAATTTTCTTTTTCTTACCTTCTCTTTTTTGCTTCTTTGAAGTCTTCGAAGATGATGTACTGCCCTTAACAGTAAGTATAGCCTTGATCCTTCGATGCAGACTTTGCTGACCTCAACATATTGAGGAGCTCCACAAGATCCATGTTTAACTGGTTCGTGTTATAATTCAGTACGAATGGTTCATACTTAAGAGTAAGTGAACCAAGGATCAAATCTACTTGCAATTCGTTGCTTATCTGTATGTCCAATTACTAAAGCTTATCAATGTAGCTCTTCATCATTAGCATGTAATCGTCCACTTTTTTTTCCTTTAGTCATCTTGGTATTGAACAACTTCTTCATAAGCTCGTACCTTGTGAAACATGGCCATCCACTAAAAATATCCTTGAGGCTATCAAATATCATGTGGACATACATATTTTCGTGCTACCTCTACGACAACTTACCTAACATGGACAGCATAAAAACTTGGGTGTTCTCTAGGTCCGACATCGATTTATCATAAGCAAGTCGCACTTTAGGGTCTGCATCATATGTGGGTTGTTCATTAGGTTCGCATGTAACAGCAGTCCAATAGCACTCGTAAGTCAAAATTGTTTTAATTATTCTTAGCCAATCGGTATAGTTATGTCCGGTAAGCTTGTCATTTTCAGAAATAGTTTTGGAGTTGACATTTTCTACAAGTTTAAGCGATAAATTATTAGGAAAAAATATAATAGATGTTCTTATGATATTAGTAAGTTTAAACTTTAAGTTTCATTTTAATAATAAGCTCCTACTAGTCTTTTATGTTTCGCCAAACCCTAAGTCGAAATATAGAAGTCTTTCGACTTCACTAGTAGGTGTTAGGACTCGTATGCATTGGGATTTTGACCTTGAGGAAAGCTCAACAAATCGTACTCCTGCATTTGATGGATAACTATTTATCGATTGTATCATATACAATTCCTACCCCATGGTACTTTTTTTAAATCTCAGCTTTTCCTTGAGAAAAGCTCAACATATAACGTAGGATTATTCACTCGGTCCTACCATTTCATGATGGACTAAGTATAATGCACATACCTTGAGGAAAGCTTAACAAATATGTGCAGTTGTCTTACCTCATCTATTAAATATATTAATAGTGCTACATAAACATCCTTAGCTTGAGGAAAGCTTAATAACTAAAGAGTATGTAAGCAATCTATTAATATATAAATGGTAGAGTACAACATTATATTGAAGATTCATAATCTTCAATATATTATCTTGAGTGATATCGACTTATGGAACAATGTAATTCTTATTAACTACTATTGTGATTCAAGTGTCAAACACATCGGAAATCATAGTATACGTGCATTTATGTATATATTTATTCCTTAGATCTATTTGGGTTTCTTTAATGTTCCGTCTTTAATTTATACAACTATATTGTATAACTTTTATTAATGTATAATTTTTGTATTTCACACTACTAGTATAATAGTTTTATGTATAATATTACTGTAATTGAATCTTATTTAATTTAATTTAATTAATTTGGTTTAATTAATTAACATTTTAATTAATTTTATATTATCTTAATATAACATTTATGTTGGATATGTATTATAAACTGTAACCTTTATAGTATTACACATATATCATATACATATGTATATCATTTAATTAATTGACCTTTTAATCAACTTATTTAATTAAACTATTTTGATTAAATTATATTAATTTCAAAATTCATTTTGTATACATACATGTATATTTATGTTATTTTAAACATTTCAAAATAACATAACATGTATCATAATATATACATGTAAACATCTATTTAATTAACTTATTTAATTAATTTATTTTATTAATCTTATTAATAAATTTTAAATTTTCAAATTAATATATATTTTCAAACATTTCAAAAATTTTATTATGTTATAACTTTTCTAATATATTTATATCTAACTTTAAATTTAACTTTTAAATTTAAAATCTTATACTTTTAATTTTTAATAAATTTTGAAATTAGCTCAAGGCCCAATTCAAATTTAGGCATTTTCAATTAAGGACAACCTTTGGGTTGTGAGCCTAATAGTTAACACTAACATGACTAATTTATACCGCATAGACTATTGGACTCTGGTACCATTGTTGGAATTGGGTCAGCCCGCAGTGAAAGTTATGCATAAACTTTATTTTTTTTTACCCTATTGGATTTTTGTCAAGCCTATAAAGTTTAGTTTATTCAGAATATTTCTAAATTTAATTTAAATAAAATCTTTTACTTTATTTAAATTTATAAATACTGTCGTATTATTTAATTTATGTTAAAATAAATAAATGTGTGTAATATATATATATATATATGTATGTATGTATGTATGTATGTATGTATATGCATGTGTAACATTTAATCTGTGCAAAGTATAACATTACCTCGTATAGATGTTGGAATTTACATCGCAATAGACACATTAGCTCATCCAATGTACAAATATATGTTTATATACTTTTATTTATATATAAATATTAAAAATATATATACATACATATACATGTATATATTATAGATTTAATTAACAAATTTTACATAAGTACTTATGTATAGTCATATGAATGATATATATAATAGACTTATTTAAATATAATTAAATCATTTATAAACTATTCATAAAAAAATTTATAAAGCCGAAACCAATATATGCAAATATAATAATTTATATATATATATACATATATTAGATATTTATATATAAATACATGCATAACAAAATTATATATATATATATATATATATATATATTAATGTTAATAAAATAAACAAAAATATTTTGATAAATTTAAATGACCGGGTCTTATCTATGGCCCTGTATATATAATTTATTTTATTTTATTTTAAAATAAAAAAGTTGTTTTTTTATTTTAAATAAAGTAAAATAAATTATATATTTTTCTGAGAGTGTATTTTGTGCTAATATAATTTTAAAAAATATAAGCATAATTTTCATAATACATTTGAATTAATATAATCGATTTATTTAATAAATTGACTTAAATAATATTTGAATAGTAATAAAATATAATATTAATTAATTTTTAAAAAATATTAATTAATTTATAACTTTTATAAATTAATTAAATCATTTGGTCAAAGGAGAATTCATTATTTCAATTATGTGACCCGTTAGGTGTAAATTTGGTTTGTGATTAATATCGAACTATTCAAATACTAACGTCCACATGTCACTTAGCAGGTGGCGTGACATTTTGAAAAAATTTATCACCTAATTGATTTTGGTATAATCCAATTTTACTTTGTTAAGGGTTACCAGTTATGACTATCTTCGTCAAAACTATATCACTTTGGACTTATGGAATTTGGTAATGATCAAAATTCCAATATTGTCCATAGTCAACTCTATAGTATAAAATTGGTTCGATAATAATAATTGTTATTAACGGAACAACTCTGGCTAGAGATTTTGACTTTGAGTTGACATGAGTTGGCCGTGATACTAACCCCATATAACAGAGAAGACGAATCCTCTCTTGAATAGTGCTTCACTTCCAATACTTCCACTCGACCCAACTACGGTCGCTTGATGGATGTTGTGCCATGATTTGACTATAATCAAAGGGAAGCTTTCATATTAAAGATCAACAATATTGTCAAGTCGAGAGAACTGTGTAAATCAGTCACATCGGATTTTTTTATTTGATCCTAGTCCAATAGAAAATTATCGAGTGAGTCCTTCCATAGTTATCCAATTACTATTAGTACATGACCCTTAGGTTCCCCACCAGTCATGAGTAATACACTTCCCAACATCTGGAGAGTGTTACGTATAGGCCTATCAACAGGCTCGGTTTGGTTCGGGTATCTTAAAACTCAGACTCAAGCCCGAGCACAGTAACCAAAACCTAAGCCCAACCTGAATGACGGCGACTTCAGGACTTTGGTCATGAGTAATACACAATGATATCCCCGTCATCGATGATCACTTAAGAACTTTTGTATGATGATTCTATAACTTACAATGGGTGTCAAAAGGCATTCTGAAGATGGTGACTTAATGATGAGAGTCATGACGGTGATCTATAAGGACAAGTCAACGATGAGGGCTTGTGAGTAGAATTTTCTATTCTATTGTACTATGGAGATAGCCAAGATGGAATAACGATTAAGTTCCACTATGGAGACGCGTGCAAAAGGATAGTTTATAACTCGGATGTTTCTAGTGAGCTCGTAAAAAAGGATATGTGAGGATGCCCATCTTGATTTTCTATTATATCCAAATCTTTGCAATAGTAGATTACCCTGGACTTTTGCAATTATGAGTCCGGTTCCCAGCATTTTAAAGTGGCATGGATTCAAGCACAAAAGAAGCCTAGATTTAATTGAGTCCCTGGTTTGCGATTGTACCACATGAGCTATCATATATCGAATGCACACGAGTGATGGTGTGGACTATTTGATGGATGCTATGTTTGCCATGGTTGTTTATCAGTTTAGAGTTTCATATGAAGTAGGTATTGTTTACCGTATACCAAGACTGGATATTTTACTTTGTTTGTAGTACACTTATATAGCAATAATAGTAGATTAGCATATATCGATTGTTATATGCTAACTCTTTGGATGTTGGGAGAGGTTGGGTATGGTTCTTCATAACCTATGCCTTTATTTATTGTATACTATTTTTATAGTATTTTTGAGATGATGTACCACTCACACTAGACTGTTGTATGATCTGAGGTTTTATACTTGCTTCTTATTATCTTGGGTGCACTTAAATGAGTAGATTTGGGAAAACTACTCTGGATAGTTTATGAAGCTATATGAAGCATGAGCAGGAGGCTACGCTTTCATGTATCTATAATTAGAGCTTATTATCACGTATATTCCGTTCTGCAGTACTGTGGAGCTATATATGTACTCGTATTACTTCAAAGATAATTATAGAGTTTATTTTGAAGATTTGGGATGCATAAACTCTTCTATTTCAGTTTTTTATAATTTGTGAACCTGTTGCACTTTGATTTCTTATTTATAGTTCAGATTATATTAATGTCTCGTCGGTTTTACATCTATGTTATTATATTATATTTTTTCTGTGCACTATGAGATGTTCTTCATGTTTTGTGTTTGGATTTTTCTCTACTTTACACCCTTGACCATCATCTTATACTGATATGGTACCTTCACAGCGCACACTGTAGTTATATTGGATAACCAAGGCGTAGGGTGGTCGTCATAGGTAGGCAAGTTTGAGGGGTCTTTATCTGAAGAAAAGGAAGCTAAATCGACCAAGCGCACTTCTGAAACATAGAGGGATATAAGTAATGTTAAAAGAAAAGATATTAGTTCTTTAAAACATAAGGGCAAAACGAATGATATATGTAGAGTCTCCAGGATTATCAGCTATATACGTCGGACTAGTGAATTTTTAGAGAAACCTCCAACTTAGCAGTGACAAGAGTTGGTGATTCGTATTTATGCTACTTTATGTAGAGTGATTCATCCAAAATCCAATGAGGTGGTTGAATTAAAAAATATTTTCTTAACTTTTCTTCAATAAGAAGCCTTAATCGACTTCTTGAATATTTGGCGACGGCACCAAACGGATTAATCTTGGCCAAATCATAAGGATTAATGTTTTTAAGGTAGAATCTAATGATAATAAAAAGGACGAAACAAAAAGGTCAGTGCAAGTCCATGATAAAATAATGAAAAGGTTGAACAATATAAAACATACTGGGAACGGAAAATCTCACAGAAATCTCTAAAGAAAAGCATCTTATAAAGAAAAATTGATGAATCCAACCTCTTGTCTTGATAATTGGATCATGGATTAGAGATCAGCAATCAGTTGGCAAGGCAAAAATAAAATACTATGCCCATGGTTGATATTTGGCTTTCTAAAGATTAGCAAGCGAATGGAAAGGATCGGGTCTTTTATCTTGATCTCCTTAAGCAAGATAAAATGAGAATGGATATAACTATAGGATTTTGGTGTAAGCTGAACTAGAGCAATCCCGAGGAAAGTTGGTACTCTAGTGATAAAGTCATCGAAAGGCAAGTAGCAAGATTACCAGATGTGTATTAGGGTGAAACCAAAGAATCCTTCAAGAGGAATATTAATCCTATCAGAAGGGCTATGTTAATAAGAAAACTTGTTAACACCCCAAAGTAGAGTTTAAATATAGATGTCTCCTTCGAGACCTCTTTTTTGATTAGGTAGGGTTAGTTAGAACCTTATTATTCCCTTTAAACCACCTTTCAAATAGGTTGTTGCAGTTAAAACTTCTCCTTGTTCAACCTTTCGACACTGTTGAAACACCTGATTCTGTTTATTATACCTTTTCAACTGGCCAAGTCAAAACTCCTCCATTTATGACCTTCCGACTCAGTCGAAACACTTATATTTGTTTTTATTATGCCTTTCTAACTAGTTAAGTGGGTTTAGCATCCTTATCAAACCCCTCTTTTAAAATAGTTGAGTTGACCTAGAGGTTGGTCCTACGATCTAAGGATATGAATTAAATGGAAAGGATCCGACCTCGTCGAAAGCTGACCTTTTAACAACTTGACGTTAGGAGTTGAGGCTCTAAGGATATTGGTTGAGCTATGGGTTTCAACTCGCTCTAAAGGTGATCTATCAATCAAGTCAACATAAGCATATCATAAACTGAATCCAATAGTAATGTTAAACTAGCTTCATATCCATAAATTCCATAAACTTGCTTTTATTAAGCTAAAGTAATATTAATTGATCAAATCCGTAATCTAATTTAAGAATTAGGGTTTATAAATTTAAAAAACTACAAGAACAAAGTGAACGAATTCCGATCACCTAACCAGACCCCTAGGGTCTTATTTGTAGGTATGGGTTGGCAATTGTCGTATTAATCCTTTCGACTTGGTCGAAAGGCAGCCTTCGAGACCTTTCGTCGTCGTTCACATTTGGGCATCCTTCTCCATTGCTTTTGAATGGACTTGTGCGCTTTTGAATTCATCGAAAAGGGTAGGTGCTCTTCTCTACTTTGTGTTGTTGTAAGCAAGAAATGGTACGAGCTTCCGACTCTATCGATAGGTGGATCTTCGAAGGAGTCGAGAGGTTGAAGGTTTTAAAGCGGAAGGTAGATTTCGATGGCATACTTGCTTATTGATGTGGGACCCCATCCTCTAGTGTAGGAGACTGCAACATTGAACCTTAGAAAGCTCTTCTTTCTCAATTTGAATGGTCTTGACTGGTTCAAAAGGCATATTTATGCTTTTGAAGGGGTTGCTCTAGCAAAACATCCTTACGTGGAATGTGAATGAAGGTGAAACCTTTAGTTTTGAAAGGTTTAGCACGCATGTGATTGGCTACCACTTGTTGTCTTCGAAAGGTGTTCCTCAACTTATTCAAAGCATCTTCATGCACGCAGAGGCGTCTATTTCAAAAGTGAGCAATTGAAGCGAAAGGGTGCTTTCATCCCCTTTTGACCCCTTCGAAAGCTTATATCAAATCCAATTTTTGTTGCAGCATCCCTTCGACTCCTTCGAAAGGCTTTGTTGATGCCATTATCTCTTATAGATCCTCCTCTTTTACTCTTCCTGGTTTCAACAAGGTTGAAGTGAGAATTGGTGATAACACTTGTCCCCCTTGCGAAGGGAAGCTCTTGACTTTCCAAGTCAACCATTTCGAAACCCACAAAAATTCTCGCCTTTTGATATTACAAGATAGATCTTGACCATTACTTTAAATTTGATCGGACGGCTTTCTTGGCATCTGCCGCTTTTATAAATTACGCTTTCTTCTTCTCTCTTTCATTTATCTGCCGTTGAAAGCTGACAACAAAAACCAAAAATTACAATTCTTTGTAAATTCTTATTTTCATTCAATCACAAGTTCGAATTCAAGGTACGTGCTTGTTATTTTATCCTTGAAACTAATTTTCTTGATTTTGATTTCAAATTCTTTAGGTTTGAATCTGTCTTTCTATTCTAAGTTCAATAAGACGATTTGAGTTTTCAATTGTATGAAATCATTCATGGATTCATTTATATGCTTATTCCATTCAATTTTATGGTACCAATTTTAAATTAGAGTTCAAATTTATCAGATTTGGGGATTATTTATTATTACTGCATATGAACCCATGTTCAAACTCAATTGCGCTTAATTCAACCTACTTCTTTTTTTTATGCTTGAATTTGGGGTTCTTATTGTTGTCGAGTGTAAATTCAGGCTTGATTCAATTTAACCTTTGGCCACCTGGGTATTAGATTGGAAATTGAATTAGGGAAAGAAAATATTTCCATTTTCTTTACAGAGAAGATTAAGTTGTACGAATTAACACCTGTAAATATAATTTTGACTTTTCAAACCCTTCGAAAGGGGTTAAGGCGGCCAACTCTGGTGTACTTCTTCAACCTCTTTCAAAGGGGTCGAAAGGGCATCCAATGCTACCCTTTAATTGACCATTTCGAAGGGTTGATGTAGTTGATAGGAAATGTACTTCTTAGAAAGCAGGATTATGTTTTGACACTCTTCTGATTCCTTTCGAAGAAGTCGCCTTAATATGTCACATAATACATAACCTAACTTTTACTTTAAAGGATTCGAAACCTAACGTATATAAAAGTAGATTTAAATTGCCATTGGCTTAATGCTCAACTTTATTTTATTTTAGAAGGTGTTGAAAGTTAAAAATTTACACGTCTTCTCATAAATTGAATTGAGGAAAACATTAAGTTGAAACACCGAATCAAACCATTCGACATGATCAAAACCTTCTATATTGAATCAAGTTTAGTTGTTTGTATGCTTTCAAAACCTTACACCCCTTTCGACTTACTCGAAACCCATTATAGTCAACTGAGACTTGAACATCATTCTATATAAACACTATCAAAATGTTCCAAAGCCTTTTAGTTGTATTGATATTGCTTGAACCCAAGTCCTCCGACTTAATGGGAATATAGGGTTTCGAAAACATTCATATCTTTGAGTAAAACAAAATTAATGGGTTCTGACATTGTCGAAAGGTTTTTTTCCTTCTTATAGAATGTTGTTAGCGTATACTTATATTCAAACTAGTTTTGTAGGTTTAACTATTCCCTTTTAACAATAAAAATTTTCTTAGGCTTTCGACATTGTCGAAGGGTGTTTGTAGAAGCTCTCCATTTACCTTTTTGACACTATTTGAAGCTCAATGAATTTCACATCCCAAACTGACTTTAACACTCTTTCAAGGATATGAATTTACATATTTATGTTGATATTTGAATTATTGCAACAGGTTTTTGACATCCTTGAAAGATGTTACTAATAGAACAAACTATAATTTTTTACTGAAATGATTTCATTTGATAGGATCATGGGTGTGAAAAAGGTCTCCCAAAAACTGAAAAAGATACAGTAACATTGGTAGAATCTTCTCCAAAGAAGGTCGAAGCCATTTCCAAAAACTCTCTAATATCTTCCCAGGATGAGGTTGACGCTATTCTTAACGACTTTAGCATCACTGGGCAGAACTTATTCCCCAAGAGATAGCGATACAATTCAAAATCCTCCTGAAGGTACTTCGCTTATACTGCCATCCATATGTGGCATGGTGTCTTCCTTCCTTTTCCAGATTTCTTGTCTAAGTTTTTGACCCATCTGGGAATTGCACCTATCCAATTATCCCACAATGTTTATACATAGCTTCTTTCTTTGGAACTTATGGCTCTGGAGTTAGGAATTCCTTTGTTAAATGTTGAAGTTCTCAACTACTTGGTTCGCCTAGTCAAACTAGCAATTTAAACAACCAGATTTTCAAAGACAACCCCCTAAAAAACTAATCTTAGAGTGGGTAAACAAATTTAGAGACTGGGAGATGCAATTCCTCTTTTTCAAATACTTTTCAAATATCAGTGGAGTCTTTTCTTGCCCTCGTAAGTTAATCATAGTCTTTATCCTTATTCGACTACTTTATTTTGCTAATCTATACTTCTTTGTCAGGTCCTACTGTTAAAGAACTCAATGATGAGGATAAGAGCACTGTCAAGCTGTTTATTACTACTTCAAGTAGCATCGGTAATATGCTTACATTGTTGACTTCATTGAATCTTTGAAAACATTCTCTTCTTTCCGTAGGTCAAAGGGTCCTTGGTCAGCCCCCCACTTGTTCAACATACTTCTCGGAGCAAACGCTTCTTATTTTTGGGCAATCCTAAGAACTTCTCTCCTATGTTTCCAATTTGCCTAGATCACCCTGGTAAGCTTAAGTTTAGCACTTGTATTACTTTATTGACTTGTGATTTTTTGAACAACACCTACTCCTCAGGTCGAATTAATCACAAGTGATCCAATTCTCTCAACTTCCACATCTGGTGCATCATCCTTGACTCGGGCCATCGCTAGATCGTAGATGATTACTAAAAGAAAATTAGTCAAGGTGTCTGTAGTGGGCCCCTCTATTAAGAAAGCTAAAATTGTTGAAGTTCTAAAATAACTCCCTTAAAGGACGATCCCCTATCTCGCATCATCATTTCCTGCTTTCCTCGTGTCATTAAGCAGATGCAAAAAGATTTGGGGACTTCAACTCCCTCTCAAGAGTTCAACCCTTCTGGACCTACGTCGCCAGTGCCTTCAAGTAATTTTGAAAAAATGGTTCAATCTATCTTGAAATCTCTATCATTTACTTCTATTCACGCGCCTTCTACTATTCCTGGCCCAATAGGTCACTGTCGATCCAATAGAGCAACATCTTCTCGTATGTTTCATATCATTTATCCTTCTTCTTATTATTATTTCTCTCTACATGTTGACTTATGTCATACTTTTCCTTTCAGATTTCTAAAAGCTGGATATCACTTCAAGAAAGCATGTCAAAATTTTCTGCTGAGACATCCAGACTTCAAGAAGAAATCTCAACCTTGAACAGCCAGATCATCTCCCTGTCCGCTGACAAATATAATGTTGTGAAGGAACAAGTAAAATTGTCAGCCTCTCTTGCTTAGGCAGAATCTATTATTTCTAAAGAGAAGAAAGCAGAACAACTTTTAACCAATGAAAATATGGATTTGGAAATGGCTTTGAAAGAATCTAAAGATGAGAAGGCTCGAATGATAGTCAAAAAATCCTCTCTCAGGAAGAAACTAAAGAAAAAGAAAAGTTCCTTAAAGGTGGCTGTCAATACTATTGCTGAAGCCATGGTAAGGGTGTCACGATTTCTTAGTACTTCCCTAGCCAACTTCATTGTAAACTCTTATAAGGATGCCCTTATGCTTGCCTATGCCGATAACATTGAGAAGTGCCCAGACTTGAGCTTCCCATCACTCAAACCTGCTCTAACAAAAGATTTATGGACAAGGTCAAAGAAATAGAGTAGGGAGTTGAAGTCCCAGAGAGAGGAGATTGATGCGTCCAAATATTTATTTTTTGAAGTCCCTTCTATCGAAGTAGACTCTGATTCTGATGAAGAAGGTGATGAGGATGAAGTCACCACTGAAGAAGGAAGAAATGGTGACGATGACAATAATAATGATGTTGATGATAATGAAGATAGAGGATAGGATTTTGGTGGCAACGGAGGTGGCAACGTCGATGTTCATGAAAAGATGGTGATCACATCACCGGGGCTTCATAAAAATCAACCCCGATCCGAGTATCCATGAAGCAACCTCACCCGAACTTCTCGAGCCTTCTGACCTTCAAGAAGGTACTGCTAATATCAATGTTGAAGAACAGAGAGAGAAAAAGCAGATCTTTCAAACTTCAGTTCCTGTTTCTTAGGTAACGGATTCCCTGTCCAAATGGCTTTCAATTCCAAGATAATAATAGTTGATATCTTTTATTTTAAATAAGGAGGAAATCCATCCAACTTTATAATATAGATTTTGAAAGAAAATAAGCAAAAATAAATAGCATGTATAGAGAGTTAGATAAGCAGTTAAAAAAACACAATACCCTCTTTGACAAGTATCACGTGCTTAACAAAAGTGCGGCAGTGTTAGTGTCTTTCAAAGATCAAGAAGCTGCCTTATGACTAAGAAGGGCATGCCTTCGATATGATAAATTTTTTGAAGCGAGTTGGGAATTAATTACACTCTTTAGATGTTGGTTAAAGAGAGGGACGTCCTTGTAGACTTCTTGTACAAAGCCTATTGCAGATATCCAATTATAGATTTTTCATACTTAGGGGATTTTAGTGGGGGTCCACTTAGGAGTTTACATAAGAGATATTTGGATGAATTTGAATCTGATCCATATCCGGAGGCATGTAGGAATTTACCGTGGTCAAATCAATTCCTCTTGAGTTGCCTCCTGAAAAACTTAAATAGTATAAGGACAAATTTGTTTCTGAGTTATTCAAAAAGTCAATTTTGTATGAGTCGGGTGAACACTTATAATTATTACATAACATTTATTTGTAAATTTTATGTTCTAGCTTCCTTTTATACTTTGCTGTATTTTATTACGTTATCACAGAATAAGTATCTCAGGTAGCCTTGTTTCTAGAGATTATTTAAGCAAATATGTTAAACTAAGAAGAGATTATCTTAAAAAGGCTTTGCTTTGAAATCTTCAAAATAAGCCAGATACTGCTTTCTTAGAGACTTGCAGAGACTTTACATGGAACATCCTCGCCTTCATTTTGATTTTCTTGGCAAAGATAAAGAAAAACTTCTCAAGGAAAGTTGAACATATCATACTAGATTAATATGTGGTCGTGATAGTCCTTCTGCCGGGGAATGGGATTATAGCAAATATCCTCCAGTGATTACCTCAGAAGGATTTAATGCTCCTTTTGATTCAACGGTTACTCATTCGGCTAATTCCTTGAATAAATTCAAAAATGCAGTTTCTCATCCTTAAGTGTAAAACAAGTGTCGAATGAAATTGTACTTTTTGTTTCATTTCTACTTAAGTTGTAATCTTTTATTGTTATAATAAAAGAGATTGGTTATTTGAGTTATGACATTATTTTCTTTTAGTTTGTTTATATAGGAGTTACAGTTATCTACAATGCCACTCCCGTTAGATTCAACATCTCGTTTTATCAGCATCAAAGATAGTTGTTAGCAGATATTGAAAAGAGGAGGCTTCTTAACGATCATTTATCTGCTCGTCTTCAAGGCAACATTAAAGCTTTAGAATGGAGTAGGAAATTTTTTCTTTAGAAGATGATTGTTAGAGAACTTAATGATCAGATTACAAGTCTCAAAGCAGACATTAAGAACAAAGATGATGCAATTTCTCAATTAAAGCGTCAAGTTAAATCAAACCCCTCGATTGACTTTGATCAAGATATGTCTAAGCTCCTTCAATAAATAGGTGATTTAGAGATAAAATTAAAAGATAGTCAAGCCCAGTGCAAATCCATGGAGTTTATCATGTGGAATAACATTCAGAATATCAGTTTACCAACTTCTCGGATCGCTTCGTCTGTTGTAAAACCGACAAGGTCCTCATCTTTTTCTATTCAAAAATTTCCAACTATGACCAACCCTCCGCCTAGCTTGGATGAGGGAGTATGGGAGAATGGTGCAGGAAGGTCAAATTCGAAATGATGAGATATTTTGATGACCAACAAAAAGTGAGGTATTCTCAGCGTATAATCGAGTACGTGGCTAGGATTCAAAAACTCAAACATGATAAATGTCTTCTTCGAAAGAACATTATAGATTTAGAAAGGCAGAACAAAAACGTCAAAGGTTCTAATAAAGCTTTCAATCGTGCTCTTAAGGCTCACGTTGATTTTATCGATGATGCTGACGAAATAAGGAGAAAGAAAAGGAAGTTTAAAGAGATTCTTTGTATAGCAATTCAGCATATTGTTGATCCTTTGATTGCTGAAAATCTAAATAAGACTATTCAGGATTTGTAAAACATTCACTTGTGTTGTATACTTGTAAATAATTTTGTAAATTATACAAATATCACCTGGTCTATAGTCCTTTCTTACATGTTGTTTCTGAATCTGCTTTCTGATAAATTGAACAATGGTTTTTGTATTTACTGGCCCATTTAATCTTCTTTACTGATCTCCTTTCCTTGAAAAGCACGAAGTAAACAATATTCTTTATCATTAACTTGAAATCTATATAGAATTTTGTCTATATTATTTGCATAGGTTAACATATCATTATGTAAACATATGACAATAAGTGAAAAGTAATTCTATAGCTGAATATGGTTGAATGGCTTAAAACCCATCTTTGGTAATGATGAGAGAGATCCAAGAATTCAACTTCAACTATATTGATAGAATACCAAAAATCTAATGATAGAGAACCAGAAGTTCAATTATGGATTCAATTATAGATGTTAAGAAATTCATCTTCTAGAGATAGCTAATAGAAAGTCAATAATAATCATGTAACAGAAGTCCAGAAATCATTATCTGAAAGTTTATAGCAGAAGTCCAGTGATCCTTATTTGGGCATTAGTAAAATAGAATCGAGCTTAATTAAAGAATAGGAATTCATAGAAATATCAATATCACTTGCTCCTGAACCTAGATTCGGGCATTAACGAATGAAATTTAAAGGTTGAAAGATCCAAAATCCAGATTTGGGTATTAGTGAATGATAAGCGGAAATCCAAACAATAATCTCCATAATAGAAATCTAGAGCCTAAATTCGGACATTAATGAGTGAAGTCCAGTAATTAATAGCCACGAAACCCAAATTCAGGTATGATGAAGACCATATTTATCAGTGAAGACCTAAAACCCTGATTCGGGTATTAATAAGTGAAGTCCCGAACTTACTAATGGAAGACCCGAAACCCAGATTCGGGTATTAATAAGTGAAGTTCAAAAATTCTTCTTTGATAATTAGTCGGAGGCTGCAAATTCTTATTTAAGCCTTCTGTTCTATACCACTCCTTGGGTTTTGACTCTTTTGACATGTGTTACCCTTTAAGCCTTGTATGTTGTCGCTGTTCGATTTGCCACTTCTCGGGCTCGGACGTCTTAGTCCATTGTTTGATATGCCGCTTCTCGGGCTCGGACGTCTTAGCCCGTTATTGTTTGGTGCACTTGGTTAGTCTATCCACAAGCAGGAATCAAGGACTTACCTAACCTCCCTCCAGGAGGTGCTCCAGCCAGGCCTTATAGGTGGGACTAAAGCTTGTTCAATGCTTTGGCCAGGTTATAGCGTGGTAGGACCAAGGGCTTACTCCGTCCTCCCTCCAGGAGGCACCTTGTCTGGCCATAGAGTGGTGTGATCAAGGGCTTGTTCGATGCCTTGGACATGCCATAGCATGGTGGGGCCAAGGGCTTACTCCATCCTCCCTCTAGGAGGTGCCTTGACCTATCCACAGCATGGCGCGATCAAGGGCTTGTCGATGCTTTAACCTGGCCATAGTGTGGTGTGGATAAAGGCTTATCATAACCTCCCTCTAGGAGGCGCTTTGACCTGGCCAACTCAGCGTGAACAAAGGCTTTGACCATTTAAGGTAATGTCCAAGTGCAAGGAGAATTGTACTCCCAACCATGTAGATGTTTCTTAGTATAGTGATTCTTTATTGAATTAAACTAGGATCTCTTTACGAATTCATTGATTTTTCCTTGTCTGAAGGAACTGATGACCATTCCTTCTAGTGCCCTACATTGATTTGTCTCATATCCATTCATCATGTGGTAGTGACAATAGGATCCTCCCAGATTCCTTTCATATTTAGGTTTTTTCTTCTGTGATGGCCAATAGTTGAGCTCCTCCTTGGTTAGCAAATAAACATTCTCGATTGATGTTGTCAAATTGTATTCCTTAGGGAGTCTCGACTTGAAGCTTGTCTTCTGAGGATGGTTTCTAGATTTTTTTATTACTTGGTTCTGGAGTTTCACCCTCAACGACCAGTTTTCTTTTTAAAACCATTTGAAGTGCATATGTAGGCAATGTCCCACTTGTTGCTTGATGCCATTTATGTGCAAAGGCATTATAATCAGCCATCAATCCTTCTTTAATGATTGTGCCTTTGGTGTAGAGTTGAATTGTTTTTCTCATTCGGTCAAACAAGTTATCGCATTCACTATTTTTTCCTCCTAAGGCAAAGATAGGTGTGGGGCCAATGTGAAAATGGTTTAAACTCAATTTATCTGGATCATAAGATTCGGTTTTCTTTTTCTTTATAATTCCGAAAGCTTTCAATTTCAACATTTATCCTTCATGTAGTTTAAAATCATTAACTGTAACATGGGAGAATCAAATTGGATGTGGCTTTGAGGATCCTTTTTCGGACCTTTTGATTGTGCTAAACATGATGAAGTAAAGTCTAAAGTAGGTAAGCTTGGAATAGAATTGGGTTAGTGGAAAGTGGAGTTGAAAGTTCAATAAGATCGGAGGTTCGACCTCTCCTTCTAGCGCCAAAAATGTTAACAAGAAAACTTGTTAACACCCTAAAGTAGAGTTTAAAAAAAATATGTCTCCTTCGAGACCTCTTTTTTGATTAGGAAGCATTAGTTAGAACCTTATTATTCCCTTAGAACCACCTTTCGAATAGGTGGTTGTAGTTAAAACTTCTCCTTGTTCAACCTGTCAACACAGTTGAAACACCTGATTTTGTTTATCATACCTTTTCAGCTGGGTAAGTCAAAACTCCTTCTTATATGACCTTTCGACTTAGTCAAAACACTTATATTCCTTTTTATTATGCCTTTCGAACTAGTTAAGTGGGTTTAGTATCCTTTCGAAACCCCCTTATTGACACAGTTGAGGTGACCCAGAAGTGGGTCCTATGATTTAAGGATGTGAATTAAATGGAAAGGTATCAACCTCTTTGAAAGCTGATCTTTCAACACCTTGAGGTTAAGGATATTGGTTGAGCTATAGGTTTTAAATCACTCTAAAGGTGATCTTTCGATCAAGTCGACATAAGCAGATCATAAACTAAATCCAATAGTAATGCTAAACTAGCTTCATGTCCAAAAATTCCATAATTTTGCCTTTATTAAGCTAAAGTAATGCAAATTGATCAAATCTCCAATCTAATTTTAGAATTAGGGTTTTCAAATTTAAGAAAGTATAAGAATGAAGTGAATAAATTTCGATCCCCTAAACAGACTCCTAGGGTCTTATTTATAGGTATGGATTGGCACCTTTCGAATCAGTCCTTTCGACTTAGTCGAAAGGCAGCCTTAGAGACCTTTCGTCGCCGTTCACATTTGGGCATCCTTCTGCATTGCTTTTGAATGGACTTGAGCGCTTTCGACTTCATCGAAAAGAGTAGGTGCGCTTCCCTACTTTGTATTATTGTGTTGTTGCAAGTAAAAAAAGGTACGAGCTTCCGACTCTGTCGATAGGTGGATCTTTGGAGCTTCGAAGGAGTTGAGATGTTGAAGGTTTTAAAGCAAAAGGTAGTTTTTGATGGCACACTTGCTGATTGATGCGGAACCCTATCCTTTAGTGTAAGAGATTGCAATATTGAACCTTAGCAAACTCTTCTTTCTTAATTGTGAATGGTCTTGACCGATTCGAAAGGCTTATTTATGCTTTTGAAGAGGTTGCTCTAGAAAAACATCCTTCTATGGAATGTGAATGAGGGCGAAACCTTTAGTTTTGAAAGATTTGGCGTGCGTGTGAGTGGCTTCAACTTGTTGTCTTTGAAAGTTGTTCCTCAACTTATTCGAAGTGTCTTCATGCATGTGGAGGCGTCTGTTTCGAAAGGGAGCAATTGAAGACAAAGGGTGCTTTCATCCCCTTTTGACCTCTTCGAAAGCTTATATCACATCCAATTTTTGCTGCAGCATCCCTTCGACTCCTTCGACTCCTTCGAAAGGCTTTGCTGATGCTATCATCTCTTATAAATCCTCCTCTTCTACTCTTCTTGGTTTTGACAAGGTTAAAGTAAGAATTGGTGATAACACGACAGGTATCCTAGTCTCAACTCTAAAGATTCCGAAGTGTTTTAGCAAAGAATCGGTATCCACTTGCTTTGGAATGTATGACTGGCAGTTAGTATAAATCATTTCTTTTGATGGTTCTTTAGGTTTGGAAGAACTAGGTGATGCTTCGGAGGTTCCTTTTTTGTTTCCAACCATGATGCCTACATCATTTAATTATGCATATATAAATAAACACACATGTGGACACAAATGTATATACACACACATATAATATTAAAAAAAATCAAATCGCTTAACTTAGACAAAGGGTATGGAATCTTATTGTTGATTTTATTAGTAAATCACTTTTCAATTAACTAATAAACTTTAATGCACTAACATAATAATTTTATGAATTAATCTACAGAATTAATGGATGTAGATAAATGATTGTATATTTATATGAGATTAGATACAAATATGAATAAACCTTAAACTACCATAAAATGGGTGTTGATAATTCGAGTGGTCACATGATGGTAATATAAGTTATCACACGTTGAGAAACTATAAGTTAAGTGAAAAGCACACATAGTGGGTTGTACATGCCAATTTACCATAAAATAAGTCAAGTAAGTTGTGGTATGTTAAGCTATCATGCTTTAATAGTAAGGTGAAAAGGAAAAGCTATCATGTATTGACTAACCACAAATATAATAAAGTAAATAAAGTGATTTGTTGCATATTAAGCCATCGTGGATTGATATCAAGATAAATAAGAAAAAACTATCGCATGTTAATCTATTGAGAATTGAATAAAATAAGAAAATGAGCTATTGAACTCACATGTTATTAATAGAATAAGTAAGATGAGCTGTCGAGTGTTTGGATATCGTGGGTTGAGCAAGAAAAAAGGATTGAGCTATTGCATGTTGGAAAAAAACTACTGAAGGTTAAGGAAATCAAGTAAAGATAATTAGCCTACGCAAGGTGAGATATTGACTGTTGATAATAAAGAATATTAACTTTCGAGCAGTGAACAATGGGTGTTGGTAATAAAAATATTGACTTTCGAAGGGTAAGCAATCGTGTGTCGATATAGTGAATATGTCACCAACAATAAAATTATTAAATGCAAAATTGGGGTAATAAAACCTGAAACCCACTAATAATAAAAACATCCTAAGTAGATTAAAATAGGATGAAAATGACAATTTGAAAAGAAATTCAAGGAAAACTATTAAGAATAATGGAATCAGCAAGTTCAAAAAAGCCAAAATTAGAGATGAATTTAGCCAAATCAAATGACGATGATAAATTTTTGGTGAGACTTTTCATCTCGTGACACCTCAAATGATCATATAATAATTGAAGCTTTAATTAATTCAACAATTTCGGAATCAACAAATTTCGGTGACATTAAATTTGCCTTGGAGTAGTAATTATGTCGTGGAAAGCTTACACAATCAAGTAGTTGCACACTAACCATTGTTAAAATGTCAAATTAGGTTTTTATTCTACTAACGATCCAAAGTTGAGAAGGATTTGAAGTAAATAATTAAGTTAAAGTGCATAAAAATAAAAGACATGAGAATTTTACGTGGTTCATATTCTTTTGAAATCCTACGTTCATAGGTCAAATCTTTTTTTATATATTTCTTCTTGATACAACTTTACATGGATGAGAGTGAAATCAAAGATACAATTCATTCAATTTTCCTATAAAAGGATGCTTCCCGATCTCATTGTAGTGTCTGTCCTATTTATAATGTAAAGATGCATGCAGACTACCAGAATCTCTTTTCTTTTGTAATTTTAATCTCCGCCTTTGGAACCTGCCATGTGTCACCTATCTGCATTATTGGTTTGCTCCGTATGGATAGCTAATGCGCCTTTAGGGGGAACTATAACTTGAGCAGCTATACTCAGGGTATTTACAAGGGTCTGAAATTGAAGCGGGAAGCATTGAGTTTGAGCAGGAACATCTAAATTTGAACAATCTCCCTGTTTTTGACTTAAGGAGTGGACGGGATCTTATCCATCCCTGTTCAAGAGTAAGAGTGTGATGATGCGTTCCTCACTTTTTCAGCCTGGGTGTTATTGATATCCATGGGGTTGACTAGCATGGTCTGCTTGTGCATTGTTGGTATGATACTCTGAGAATGGAGGTGAAGTTTGAACTGTAAGTTCAGAACATCACTAGAGCTAAAATGGCCTTAGCTTATAGTGTTCGTTTGACATTGCGCTAAGGGTAGTTGGAGTTGGTATGTTCAAGTTGCTCTTGATATTGGTATGTGCAAGTTGCTCGATAAGGGATGGTTGCATCTGTGTCATTTCCTAACAATTGAAGAGCTGCGATGGAGCGTTGTTTGGGTAACCATGTGTGCAGCCCTTGGAATACTTTGTATTCCTCGTGGTACTGCTTAAAGGGTCCTTGATAAGTGCAGCGCAACTTTGAGCTCGAAAGTCATAGCATTGCATTAGATTTCAGGAATAATAGTTGGGCTTAGTGGGTCACTTGACATGCGGAGTGTTCATTTATGGCCTGCTCGATATGGATCAAGGGCAGATTTTGATGAAAAGTTGCAGCACGGTTTTTGTCTTTCTGCTTCTATGCTTGTCGTGTTCCGATGGCGACTCTTTTTTGATGGTAGTGCATTGGACCATTCTGTTCTCTTTTAGTTGTAAGAAACAAACGGGGTAGCTCATCCCTATTTTCCTTCAATGCAGGATTGATATTGCGGTTCTATTATTTGTGTATATCGATCCGTGACTGCGGTATATCATCATTTGTATATAGGTTTTTTTAAATGAGATGTGTTATTCTTTGACACCATTAATACGGCTCTCTGTGCTATAGGGCGGCATTAACATCTTGTTGTTATTTGGGAGTTTGGTTACGCTATGGTTTCGAGTATAATAATTGTAGATTATTTATTACATCTTGTGACCATGTCCAGTTTGGGCCTCGGTATCATGATATAACACTGAAATTGGAGGATCGACGCAGTTTGAATTTTTTGTCATCGTCCTACTATTTCCAACCGCACTATTCCTTTGCTTTATCCTTTGTTATTACTTTTTGCAGTTCAACTTTATTGTGAGAGAATCTCGTTCTGATCTTGGTGTTACATTACCTTACTTTTAATAGGGTTCCAGAAATATGGTGTAACACTTGGCCCCCAAGTCTGCAGCGACCATAGATTGCTGTAGACTTGTCTGCATTCGCACTGGTACTTCGCATCCCATCACTTATGTCTATTCCTTTCTATATTTTCACCGAATGGAAAAGTCATGATAGCCACTTTGCATTTAATGCTCTTGCTTACGTGTCATTCCCACATTGGGCCACTTTCTGGATCATTGTTAAATCAAACCTTTTATTTCTCTAGGAAAATCTATTTTAACCTTTGTATTCATTATTTTGGCTTCCAACTAATTAATGTTTTGCAAATTCCTTCATCATTTCGATCACGCGGTCAGCATTCAAATAAAGGTGCATATATATTTCATTTATCTTCTCATTGTTCCCTTTTACGCTCTTATCCAAAGAAGGAAAGAAACAAAAAAATCAATATCCGTTAAATCAATTTCCTCTCTCAATTTGGATTTTTCTTTAGTTTTGAGTAAGAATATTATTTTATTTTTATTTCTATTAGACCTTTTTAATTTAGCATTTCCCTTTTTAGTTAATCTTGAGATTCCAAAATAGCTTCCGCTTCTTCTTCTTTCCTCTTGCATTCTCCACTATAATTACTTGGCTGGAAGAAGCTGAGGGCATTTTAAATCAATTTGGGCTTGTAGGTTATGAGTTTAGGGTTCCCAAAACTCATGAGCATATTAGTAACCCCACAATAGATTTTACCCCTCTGATACCTAAATATATACCATGACGGCCTTATCTCCCCTCACACCCAATCCTTCGTCAATGTTTGTCCACAATTGATCTCATAACTGTCCAACTTGCCCCTCTTTCTTATACTCTTGTGATAGCCACCTTATCATTTATGTTGAAAATGGTTACGACCTCACTTGCAAGGAACATTGGTTTTTGTTCGACATTAACAAAATTCCTTCAATGGGTGATGCTGAATTTTTCTATATCCAAGCTAAAAAATCTATTCTTCCGGACGTCCCCAGAAGACTCCTAGATGGGATGATCTATACTTCTTCATTTCAAACTTGATAACTTTCCTTCTTCTTTTCATCACTATCCTACTCATATCGCTTTTTCTAAGGAGGCACTGAATCGTACGAATTTTGTAGGAAGGGCATCCTAGGATTAGACGCAAAGGAGAGGGAAATAAAAAAGTTATTTAATAAAGATGTGCTGAAGAAACATAATTTTCTATGCCTAAGTCGCTCATTTTCTCACAATATCCTTAAGCCTGCCTCTATTTCGGCTGAGTCTAGGGGTATAATTTATTTATAATAGATTTTAGATTTATTATTCTTATGATTTTGACCTCAATCGAGGAGCTTCTTATGACCTCAATATTCCTTTTCTATATAGGTACAATGGATAATGCCACTAAGGCTGCCTTCTCAAGCCGAGAAAACCACCGCAAAAGGATATTTCGAGTAGAAAACATGACAATTCCCCAAACTCTGACCAGGACCCAAAAAATTGGCTGCTTGTACCCCTCCTCCTCTAGCGTTCCTTACTCCTCTTCGTCAATGGCGCTGCCTATCCCTCTTCTATGGGGCAACCCTGCCCCTAATGTTCACTACTTGCCTCTGTCCGAGGGGGCCATATTTGATCTAGTAGAGAAAGAGGGAGGTATACATTGGGTTCATTGTCTCTTATTACCTCCTCTTCTCTGCCCTTTCTTTTTCCCCTTCCACTTCCTAAGCAATCCTCTTCTGAAATAGTGTCCAGGATGGAGAACTCCTGGTCTTACATAAGAAATCTTCCATTTTTTAGTGGCTTATTCTAGTCACATTTATTTAATTGTATTCTCTTTAATTTTTATAGCTCGTTAATTTAATGGTAGAGGTGCAAAGGTGGAAAGTTGAGCAGGTCGTTGCTCTTACTCGGGTGGCTAAATTTAAAGCAGATCTCGCTTCTGTAAATGCTGAGAATGCCAACCTTGCTTTCGAAAAGACCTAGATCGAGGAAGATTTTAGGGTGTATCGAGAAAAGTTTAAGAGGGAGGTCACCTCTATAATGGATGCCCTGGCCTCGAAAGAACATGATCTAAAGGAGAAGGGTCAGGAGCTATCCAAGTTGTAGGAAGATCTTAGGAAGAGCAGTTCCATCGTGGTCTACAATCTATATGCCTTGCCAAAACATCAATTTAAGATAGAGATTAACCTTAACTTTCTAGGGGAAAACCCTAAGGTGGACTCGATCTTCAAATATTGTCGGGCCAAGTGTAATGTGGACATTGTAGCAATAGAATACCTCTCCTTTCCATTTTATACAAATAATTAAGGATAAGGGGACAGTTGGAACTGAAGTTATTTCAAACCTTCATGTAGATGTTTAAATTCTATATGTGATTTCCAAGACCTTTTTTTATGTAATGAAAACTTGTCTTATGTTTTTTTTTTCACTATTTTATTTAGTTGTTGTTTGTGAATGATTACATCATCTTTGTGGTTTTTATTTTAGTCTTCTGAAGAAGTTTTGTTTACTAAACTTTTGAAGGAAAGCGAGTCCAGACTCAAGATCTAAATTTTAGATCGTCTTGGTCTTAATGCCACGACTATCAGTAAGCGTGAGAGAGAGTTAGATGGGTCTTTTACAAAAATTTAGGACGAAACCAAGGAGGTGCTCTTCAGGATTGATCAAATAGTTAAAGAAGAGGCACTCGTTACTTCATGCTACGTCGATGGAAATACAGTCTAGAAAGTGGCTCTTTCCCACCTGATAGCCCTCACCATAAGTGGTTTAGGCATAGGATCAGGAACCTACTTAGGGATTGAACTCTGCCTACTTCGTCATTGTTTGTATATCGTTTTATCGAATTTGTCATATGACGATGTAGTTGATAATATGTATTCCCATTTTGATTTAACATGGTGTATTTCGATTTTCCTTGAGTTGGACTTTTGATCATTACTCACTAGGTTGGTCCTAACGGGTCTAGGTTCGAATTCAATGAAATTCTTAAGTCCAATGTCCCTTCTACCCCTATGATTCATGAAAATGATGATACATGCATGCACGAGTTTGAGATTGAAGTGAAGGCTCCTTCTGCGATTATAGAAGAGGAGAGTATACATCTTATAGTTGCCAATGAAAGACTTGAAAAAGGTTTGAAGAAGGTCGATATGGAGCTCAGGGAGGCAAAAGATGCACTGAATTGCCAAGATTAACTTAATACCGCATTGCGTACTGGGCTTGATGCTGCTGAATTAAAGTTAGATGAGATACGACAGTCAATGAAAGATGGGGAGAAACATTATGGGATCATTTACAAAGTGGAGATTAAGAAATTGAATAAAACTACAAAATATCTATCTAGTTAACTTGCCTGCCATATTAAGGAAAAAGAAGGTACTGAAGAAGGGAGAGCAGTAGAGAGATCCCATTCGGATTTGGTTCCTACTCCTCTGATAGGGGCGACTCCTTCTTTGGAAAATGAGCAGAAAAAAAGGAAGGAAGGATGAAAGACCGATGCCTTAGATACTTCGGCGGCTTCGGTAGGAATATTAATAAAACTAAGGCTCAGCTAATTGATACCTTGAAAACACGAGGAAGGAGGTTGTACTGAAAATATATGACCTTGAGGATTCTTTGAGTGTAGCTCAAGATAGGATCGCCTCCCTTTCAGAAAAACTTAGATGAGAAAAGGTTAATAGTAAAAATGGGTGAGCTTTCTTGCGTTGCGCCATGAACGTTTTTGCATGTTTTTACCCTATAGTCGACTTTGATTTTCTTCATAACACTCCAGGCTTCAAGGTGGTTATAGAACAATCGAAAGACCCTTTGGCCAATGCATTTTAGTTATTTTTAGTGTAGAACCTTAAAGACTCGTGACTACAAATGACTTTGCAACTTTGTATTGTCAGATGCTTTTATTGGGTAGCATGTATGTTGTGTAGTATTAAGATTCTTTTGCCAATTTTGTGAATTTTCTTATGAGCGTTCTTTCTTGTTTATGCTTTCCTTTAATTTTTCATTGTGTGAACTTGTTTGCTTTTCTGCCCGACTCTTTTAATCGAGATTCGAAGAATGCCACGCAAGAAGGGAAGCTTAATTATGCTTTGACTACAGTCGCATAATTGCAAGGTTTTCTGTGGGATGCCGAAAATATATACAAGGTAGTGTATACGGATGAAATTAAAGATTTGAAACGTAAAGTTGAAGAATTAGTTAGGCAGATTGCAATGCAGATCAGTGCCAAAGATGCATCTTCTACACAGTTAACCCTAGGTGCGAATTCAAGGTGTAGTGTTGACCCCACACCTCTTTTTGGGATTGATCCAGACGATACTCTTAAATGGAAGAATGATTTATGAGACTAGGTTAAAGGATCATTATAAGAAGAAATTAGGAACTTCTGGAACATGCACTTCACCTTACCTTCCTTCTACGTAAGTGCTTTTGGTCCTTTTTCTAGGACCATTGATAAAACAAGGGATTAACTTTTATGTGAGATCAAAAGAACTAGGAGGGTCACTATGAATGCATGAATGCCCTTGAGAATAAAATATCCACCCTAGGATGTGAAGCTTGCATGTACTCTATCATTGTTTCTCGTGGGGTGTTATATACGGCCTCCTTGTTTGAAAAGCTTTACAAGATAAAGATTGGAAAAGTTAAGGCAAAGACTAGTGTAAAACGTGTAACTGATGTTTTCACTCACTTCTGGCTAGGGTTTGACCTGACCTTCTTATACAATAAGGCGGATTATGAATTTGATCTGCAGGACTATGGCGACCATTGTGCCCGGCGCTAGTAACGATCCTCGTTCTACTTATGGTCACGCTGCCCCTTACTGTTCACAGTTTCCATTACTAAACTGAATGACCGGTCTCCTTCCTTCAACTTAAGGGCATCTATCCTCAATGCTCCTCGGTACATCCCCGTAGATCATATCGTCATAGAAGGATCATAACTAGTTCTTACTCCAAGTCTGTGCTAGACTTGTAACGCGGTTCCATTTGGAGTGCGTTGTTTTTCTTTTGCGCTTTTTAAGGTATTTATAGAAATACTAACCATGTTCATTTGAGCGTAGTATTTAGTGGATTCTAATAGGAATTTAAATAATATAAGAAAATCCTCATTTTTGATGTTTACCTGGCAAGCTCTGAGTAGTTGCTAGAATTGTACTTGATCTGTTGGATGTAGTAAATTCCATAAGTTTTTTATTTTTCTTGCCATTTTTGGATTTATTACCTGAGTAACTTATGCTTTTTGAACTTGATGTTCTTAGCATTTGAGCTTTTTTGTGTGCTTGGCACGGTCTACCTCACTATTTAGGGACAGATTGATATTTGACTGTGAAGTCAGGCCGCATGTCTTAATCCATGCGCATGGTTTTTATAACTGATTTGGGATGTCTAATATCCTTACGTCCAGTTTGGTTATGTTAACAATATTAACATAAGATGTTTTTATACTGGTTTGGGCCATCCAATATCCCTACGTCCAGTTCAGTAGTTTGGCTGAAAAGCCAAGATGCATTTCACAGTTTTGTTTTGATAACTTTCGAGCGGTCTAATATTCCTACATCAAATGTGGTCATGTTAACATAATTAACATGGGGTTTTTTATACTGGTTCGGGCCGTCTAATATCGCTACATCTAGTTATTAGCTATGTTAGAGAGATTAACACGGAGAGATTTTTATACTGGTTTGGACTGTCTAATATCCCTATGTCCAGTTCATTGTATTACTATTTTTCCTAATAATTACAATGTTTATTACATAAGTAATGTAGATCGTTCAGAACGAGGTCCAAGATCCCAGCGCAGCACCAAGGATTTGTATTTTTTGTAGCTACAGTAGTTGCTTCATAATGGATGACTTAGTTTTGACTCATTGGCTAGCCATACCATTCTCATTTTTAGTGTGTTGTTATCACTCATCTGCTACATAGTCAGCACGGTTGGGAGTAATGGCGATGGGCTATGGATATTGGAGGTGTTTTGGTCAAAGAGCAGTACCTTGAGTCATTATTTCCTTTATCCTCTTCATCTGCTAGTCCGCTTGGTTAGAGAAGTTATGAATCATGGTTAGGATGGGATTCATGGGGGTTTCAACAGAGGCTTTTGCCTCATTTTGGCCTTTGGAAGCTATGAATGGCCGTTTTTGAGTGAAAAGAACAGATGGATTGGTGGGATTCGTGGTTTATATGGGAGACGCGGGTCGAGCTTACTAAAAATAAGGAAATGGAGTTTCAAGCCCTCCTTTTAGCATCAAAAATGTTGGTGAAATTTTTCATCTTACAACACCTCAGATGATTGTAGATTAATTGAAGCTTTAATTACTTCGACAATTTCAAAGTCAACAAATTTAAGTGACAATAAATTTGCCTTTTAGTAATTGAGTCGCTGGAAGCTTACACAATCAAGTAGTTGCACTTTAATCGACTGTTAAAATGTCAAATTAGGTTTATATTCTACCAAGGATTCAGAGTTGAGAGGGAATTTAAGTAAATAATTAAGTAATAGTGCATAAAAATAAAACACACGTGGTTCGTATTCTTTTGAAATCCTACATCCATGAGTCAAATTTTTGTTTATATATTTCTCCCTGATGCAACTTTACATGGATAAGAGTGAAATAGAAGATATAATTCTTTTAATTTTCCTCAAAAAGGATCCTTTATCTCATTGCAATGTCCCTCCTATTCATACTGTAAAAATGCATGCGGACTACCACAATCTTTTTCTTTTTTATTTTAGTCTCCACCTTTGGATCCTGCCATTTGTCGCACATCCATGTTGTTGGTTTGCTATGTATGGATTGTTGATGCATCTTTGGCGGAAAATTATAATTTAAGCAGCTGAATTCTGAGAAACCTCTAAATTTGAGCGGGAATATATGAATTTGAATAGGTTCCCTACTTTTGACCTAGATGGCATCTGAGCCGCTGCTGTTCTAGAATTAGAGGGTGGTGAAGTGTTCCCCTCTTGTTCACCCCTAAGTGTCATTGATATTGACTTGCGCAGTCCGTTTATGAATTATTGGTATGATACTACTCTAAGAATGAAAGTGAAGTTTGAGCTGTAAGTGCGAAACATCGCTGGAGCTCTGTTTATGTGGCCTTAGCTTGCCGTGTTTGTTTGACATTGCGTTGAGGGTAGTTAGTGTTGAGTTGCTTTGCTCCAGCCTATGGTGGTATCCCAATATCTGTATGTATGTGTTCCACGCTGCCATTGAAATTAGTTTATGCAAGTTGCTCGATAAGGGCTACTTGCGTCTTTTTCGTTTCCTAACAAGTGAAGAACTACGATAGAGTGCTGTTTAGGTAACCCATGGGAAGGCCTTGGAATGCTTTGGATTCCTCGTAGTATTGCTTAAAGGGTCCTTCATAAGTGCAGTGCGACTCTGAGCTTGAAAGTGTTAGCATCACATTAGATTTCAGGAATAATATTTGGGCTTGCCGGGTCACTTAACATGCGGAATGTTCATTTATGACCTGCTTGGAATGTATCAAGGGCAAATTTAGGTGAAAAGATACAACATAGTTTTTGTATTTCTGCTCCTATGCTTGTGTTTCAATGGTGGCTCCTTTCTGATGGCGACACGTTGGGACATTCTGTTCTCTTTTAGTTGTAAGAAGAAAAAGGTGGGTAGCTCAACCTTATTTTCCTTGAATGCAGGATTAATAGCGCGATTCTATTATGTATATTGGTCCATGAGTGCGGTATATCATCGTTCATATATAGCCTTTTTTAAGTGAGGTGTGTTATGCTTTGACACCATCAGTACTGCTTTCCTTGCCACGATGCGGCATTAACGTTTTATTTTTATTTGGAAGTTTGGTTATGGTGCAGTTCCAAGTATTATAATTGTAGATATTTTACTACATCCTATGACCATGTCCAGTTTTGGCTCAGTATCATAATGTGACATTGAATTTGGGGGATCGACGTAGTTTAAATCCTTGCCATTGTCCTACAGTTTCCAAGCACAGTAATCTTTTGGTTTATTCTTTACTTTTCCTTTTTGGAGTTCAACTTTTCTTATGAGGGTATCCCATTGTGATCTTGGTGTTACGTCGCCTTGCTTTTAACAGGGTTCGGGAAATACAGGTGTAACATAAATCAGCTATACAATCAACATATAAAGATAAATAAATCATTACCAAATAAAGATCTTTGAAGAATAAAAGTTTGCTTGAGAAACTAATGGCGTGTTGATTTTAGAAGTTAGCAAGGAGAAGGAGAGAAGAAGAAAACTATTTATAGGAGAAGAAGAAACGAATATTGATCATTAGATCTTAAGAAAGAAAAACAAATAGCCAAGATATAAAGATTCAAGAATATGAAGAGTTTAAATCAAAGAGTGAAATAAAAAAAGTAGAATTTCATACTAAAGTATAAAATGATATTATACAAACAATATGCCCAAAAAGTGCTAACTATCGTAGGTTGAAGAAAAGAAGCTATTGAGAGGAGAGATTCACAAACAAATTATCGCAAGTTATTGAAAAAATGAACTAACGCATGCTAAACTAGGCTATCGAAGGTTGGTGATCTCTAAGCCATTTGACTAAGCAAGCTATTGAAGGTTCGTGATCTCAAAGCTATCACAAATTGACTAAACAAGCCATCGAAGGTTGGTAACCTCAAAGTTATCGCAAGATGACTAAACAAGCTATCGAAGGTTGTTGATCTAAATGTTATTGCAGGTTGGCTAGATAAGCCATGGAAGGTTGATGATTACAAAGCTATCGCATGATGGTCAATGGAGCTATCAACGGATGACACCTTAAAGCTATTGCATGATTGTTAATGAAGCTATCGAAGGATGATACGTTAAAGCTATCATGTGGTGATCAATGGAGTACCATGGGATGATATCTCAAGGCTATCGCAGGGTGATCAACTGAGCTATCAAAGGTTGATGGTACTGAGCTATTACATGTGATTTGATGAGTTATCAAAGGTCTACTCTACTAAGCTATCGCATATTGATAACGTGAACTGTCGAGTGTTGATGCTTTTGTGCTACCCTATGAAATCAACATCTATCTAGCTACGTGGAAACCCATGATTGGGTTAGAAGCCCCACATCATCATGACTTAGAAAGGAAGTTATGCCACATGTCACTTCGAACATGTGCCATGTCAACAAATCATCACCGTTCGTTCCTAAGAAATGAAACATATCATGAAACTAGTGGTCCAAATTTTCTATAGATAGGCATGTACCCCCTACTTAAAGAGGGTCGAATTTGGATAGTCATTCTTCCTCATTTCTTGTTTTTTCTTGAGTGGGAAGAGAAAAGCTTGTAATTAGGAGTTCTATAGACATTAGGTCAAACTGAAATAGAGATTTTGTAACCAAGGGCTCGAATCAATGACAATTTGCATAATTACTTTCATTTAGACCCTTGCCTAATATATGAATATGTGACTTGCTAATCAAATAAAGAAAATTCGTCGGCTTGATTCATATGTTGACAATCATATCTACCTTTATAATTTGACATTTGAATAATGAAACATTCTCTCTCTCTCTCTCTCTCAAGTTGAGCATTTGACCATATACAAAGCCTAATTTTTCACCTAACAGTACTATATTAGATCTTCTTTTGATTTTGGTATATATGATCAAAATATTGGAAGAGATAGTGGTATCTGGTTGACTCTCAGAATTATAAGTGATTTTCATTTTTTGTTGATTTGTAGGTATATACTGATATTATAAAATTACTTGATTATCTTTACAAAACAATACTCATAGTTAGTTTTATTTTGAACTTTAGTCAATTACTACAAGGATATTTGGTTAGCATGGCTTGAATCCTTGACCTTACTTGTGAGCGCCGCATGTCCTAGCCAACCATGCTACGTGTATAGACAACAATACTGATTCATTGTAATGTTTTGGAACCCATATCCACTAAAGAAAAATTGACTTGATTGCTTTTTTGGCATAGAACCCATATCCACTAAAGCAAAGTTGACTTGATTTATTTTTCGCATAGTTTCTCAAACATAGAAACTCACATATTTTAGTATTTTAACATATAAAACTATATACGTGGTTTATTTTATGTAACCACTTAAATACGAACTTACACCTGATATAGGATATTGGTGAACTTGCAAATTCCTTAATCAGTTAAAATACTTGTTAAATTATATACATTCTTTTATTAATTTTTTTGCTTAAGAAATGTGATTTTATGGTTAAGGATTGGTAGCACAACACAAAGTTCACATCAATACTTATATAAACAATTATCCTAATTACAATAGTATATGTGTGAATTATTTACATCCTAAATAAAGTTAAGGAAAGTTTTGGCACACATTCATAAATTTTAAGTGTTAATATTTGCAGAAGAATCGAAAATACTCGCTATACGATGTGACTTGTATGCAGAATGCAGAATGATCTGTAATCTAAAAAATATAACTTAAGCAGATAATAAAGCAACTTAAATGAAAGAGGTAAAATAAAAGAGTGTGTTGGCCATTTTTATACTGGTTCGGCCTCCTCATCCTACGTCTAGTCCCGGACTTCTTCTGGAATTTCACTAAACTATCCTCACTTCACCTAGAGGAATGAGTTTCTACAAAACCACCTAAATAATTGAACATGACTTCAACACCTTGACCGAACATAACAATGAAGGCATCGCTGAAATATAATTAATTTTGATTTTAAATTTGATATGTTCTTAACAACGCGGATAAGTCACTTTTCAGTACACCTTTCCTATAATATCCTTTGATGATATTAAAGTGAACGTGTGGAATTTACAAAGTAAAAATTGGTTTTGAATGCTTTTGTTTTGACAGACGGTAATAGAGAACAGAAATCAAAGACTGGGAGATAAAAAACCAAAAAAGTGAGTCTGTTTTCTATTTATAATGTCAGAAAAGCCCCCGTGAAAAGTTATGACTGTTTAAAAGTTGCATCTTTTAAGTAAGCAGAAATAACCCCTCACCATTAAAACCTTTCGTTCAAATTATAACCATTAACAGCATCTCAAATGTTTGATTGAGCAACTCAGACGTCTGGACCTTTTATTAAAAAAATATTAAAAACATATCAGGTATCTATATGAAAAACCTCGGATGTTTGAACAATAACCATAAAAGAACACGTTAATTTTTACCTAGTTTCACATGTTTGGTTTAAAGATTCAAACACTTGGTCATAGAAAAAACTCATTAAGAACCACTTAGACATCTAACTATGTGCTACAGATGTTTGGTCATTTTAAAATACAATACCTTTTATTTCTCTGACACTTGATTATATAATCCCGATGTTTGACTTTTTATAAGGTTTTATCCTGAAATTTTATAGTGTAAAATCAACCATACTCAAACATCTGATTTGTGGGGCCGGACGTCTGATTCCTGACAAATCTAAAACTTTGTATGTATGGATCATCAAAGGATATTGTATAAGTATTTTCTAGAATTACTTAAAATGACTCATCTGAGATATGGTCTTCATTGATCGAGCTTGTCAGCTGTAGTTATTTGCCTTTGTCCGCTCATCAGTTGTAGTCGTTTGCCTTAGTCTCATGGTTTGAATTTCCTTGAAATGTTTAACTTGTACAATATATTTTGAAATGTATAGCCGTCACTTCAAAACCAAAAACGGGGGTTCTAATATTTCCTTCCTTTTTTATGATGATAACTATACATGTATATAACGATACATATAAATTTTTATTTTACTCCTACATCGATATGTCCGGTCTTTCATTTTTCTCTTTTTTGATGATGACAACTATACATTCATACATATGTATGTATATGTATGTATGTATGTATGTGTGTGCGTGTGTGTATTTGTATATATAAAGACATGTAAATTTTTACTTTACTTCTCTTGTCAATATTCTCGTTTTTTTATCCCTCTTTGTCATCAACAAAAGGTTATATAAGAAGAAACAAAAAATATGAAAGAAAGTAATATGAAACAAATCATACAAAAATCTTTGGGAAATACTTTTTGAAAAAGTGCTATTAATTATATTCCAAAATTAAAAATCTCTCAGTAAATACATAGTATTTAGTCAATACATTATATAATTAAATAATTTATAAACTTTTATTGACTTGTGTAAATTGGCAAGATAAACGTAAATTCTTATTCATAAAAAATTCCCATAAGAAATTTTAAAGTATAAACATATTGCCAATTGAATGTAAATGTTAAAAAAATTATCATCAAAACAATCACTAGGTATATTTTTAAGACATAATCCTTTTACAGCACTTATACCCACAAGCATAATTCCATTTTAAAATAAATATTTTATTTTTGATAAGTGCATAGAATAATCTAAAATGCTAAATTTTAATCAAAAATCCAAATTATTTATATCTTTCCAAATTAGTTGTCAAAAAATAAGTAATAGCTTAAAAATAATATTTTTCTCATAAATTCATATTATATGTCTAGTGATAAGATTATATAATTTTCGATTTTCCTCCATTTATAACACCATTTCATATGTATTGGAAAATTTAGAATCCACCTCCTCCTCAATATATGGTATATCTGCAAAAAATAAGAAAATATTCTAGTACCCATTTCTTACGTTAGGGTATGTTGGATTAGGTTGAGAGTGATCATGTCTAAGAAGATTTGGTTGAGCCTTTGAAAACGAAATTTGAATCTAAATGCACTTTAGACATAAAATTATTTATATATTTATTTCTAATAAGTGTATTATTAGTTTTAGGAACCCAAATACTAATGGTCTTGGAATTTTGTAATTTAGTTTGACTTTTAGTAACTTTAGATTTTCTTGATTTAGTGTGCAAAGATGCATATCTCCATTTAGAAACAAATTTACCAATTTTAGAAGTTTTAACCCTAATCCATTTTTATTAAAGGAGGGCTTCAAAGTATTTATCAAATTTGTTAATTTTTTTGCTTTTATTAAATTTAAAATATTTTGTGATAAATCTTTCATCTTTGATTCTAAAGTGTTAACTTGATTTTGAAATATATCAAGAGATGATAGTAAACCATAATTCTCTTTTGAAAGCTTGATATTCTCATCTCGATAGATTTTTAGTTCTTCTTTTAAATCTTGAGTTGGAGATATCAAATTTTCATCAGATTCTTATGCTCTACAAATTCTTCTTCAAGAATTACATTTTCATCTTTTAACAGACCTATTTCTAATTGTGCTCAATCTAGTTTTTCATAAGCTTATTTTCTTACTTTTTTCATTTTTCTTTTCTTCTTAAATATCTATATTAATTTTAAGAATATCATCATAAGAATAAGCTTGTCCTACCTCATTATCAAATGGAATAGAACATACATTTTCTTGCTCAGTGTTGCTTACCTTATTGGATGAAGAAGAATCAGAGTCATCCCAAGTGACTTTAACTGCTTTGTTCTTTTGTCTTTCCTCTTGTTATTTCTTGGACTTGTTTATTAAACTTTGGACAGTCCCTTTTTATGTGGCATGTCTTATCACATTCAAAGAATTTCATAGTTGATGAGTTGCAATTAAAGTTGGTTGTTGCCATCTTGGATTTTAAGTACTTTTTGAAATCCTTTGCAAGGTAGGCCAATTCATTTGGGTCAATATCTGAATCATCTTCAGCTTAAAATGCAAATGATCTATCTTCTTTTTCTTGTTGCTTCCTGACCTACAAAGTTACTTCATAGGATATGAGATTACCAATTAACTTTTCAACCTTGAGTATGGAAATGTCGTTTTCTTTTTTGATGGTTGGCACTTTCCTTTCCCATTCATTTTTTAAAAAGTTTAAATTTTTGGAAATAATATCAAATTCGAATATATTTTCTCCTAATTGCATGAGTGCATGTGTACTATCTTGTAAACATTTATAAATATCTGAAATTGACTCATTATCCTTCATTTTGAAGGACTGCAATTGATTTTTCAACATGAAAATCTTGCTTTGTTTAACTTTTTTCGTTCCTTTATTTGTAATTGGCAGTGTTTTCCATATTTCATATGCAAACTTACATATACTAACACAATTAAATCCATTCCTATCCAATGAACAAAATAAAATATACATGGATCTAGACTTGTTTTCAGCTAAAGTAATTATTGAGTTGTCCATGTACTAAATCATTGGTGGGAGCTCATACTCAGCTCGAGTCATGTTCCAAATAGCATAACTATTAGACCGCATACATATTCTTATTTTAATGGACCAAAAAACATAATTAGTGTCAGTGAAAAGTTTGGGTCATTCAGTCGATTGACCTTCTTGAGAAATAGTAAAACTTGATGCTATGTTATTTTCAAAAATGATTTTGTTATTTTTGAAATGCCTTGCTCGGACACCAAATGAAAGATGTTATGTGATGTGACTTATATGTGTGATCTATAATATTGCAAAATATAACTTAAGCATAAAATATGAGCAAGCTAAAAGAAAGCAATAAATAAAAGATTGCACTGGCTATTTTTATACTGGCTTGGACTCCCCGTCCTATTTCCTGTCCTAGGTTCCTTATGGAATATCACTAAACTACCTCAATTCACCTAGAGGAACATGTTTTTACAAAACCGCTTGAACAACCGAACATGATTTCAACACCTTGTCTGAAATCACCAACGGGGCTCCACCAAAACAGAATAAATTCTGATTTTGGCTTTGATAGGTTCATAATAACACAGATGAGTCACATTCTAGTACACCCTTCCTATAATATCCTTTGATGATATTGAAGTGAATGTGCAGAATTTAGGAAGTAAGAAATTGATTTTGAAAGCTTTTGATTTCACAGACAATGTTAGAGAATAGAAAATAGAGCAAGAGATAAAAATCAAAAGTGTGAATCTAGTCTCTATAATGTTAGAAAAGCTTCCATGAAAAATTGTGATTGTTTAAAGAATTGTGTCTTTTAAGTAAGCAGAGACAACCCTTCGTTCAAAATATAGTTGTTAACGGTAACTGGGCAACTCAGATGTGTGGACCTTTTATTAAAAACCTGTCAAAAACATATCAGGCGTGAAGATGAAAAACCTCAGATGTCTGAACAAAAACCGAAAAAGAATATGTTAATTTTTAACCAGCTTCAGACATCTGTTTAATGGTTCAAATGTCTGGTCATATAAAAACTGCTAAAAATTACTCAGACGTCTGATTATATGCTACAGACGTCTAGCCATTTTCAAAATAGAAAATCTTTCTATTTCTCAGCCTCTGATTATATAATCTAGGATAGTGACCTTTTACAAGGTTTTATCCTGAAATTGTATAAGATAAAATCAACTATACTCTGATGTCTGAATTGTGGGGTCAGACGTCTGATTCCTGACAAATCCGAAAACTTCTCTCTTTTTTCGAAAATTTCTAAGTTCAAAAATCATTTTATAATAAGTTGAAAAATACTTGTGTCTGTGTACCAAAGGATAGTGTATAGGTATTTTCTAGACTCATACAACGACTCATCTGAGATATGGCCTTTATTGATAGAGCTCATTGGCTGTAATTATTTACGTTAGTCTGCGTTAGTTGTAGTCGTTTTTCTTAGTCTTCATACTTAGAATTTCCATGAAATAATCAACTCATACAATATATTTTGAAATATATAGTTGTTACTTCAAAACCAGAAATGGAGGTTCTTACAAATATAATTATAGAGTTGTTCCATGAAACTTGTTAGTACAAGGGAGTAGATGTGGAATAAATTCGAAAATAAGGGTAAGGACAATTTCCACTAAAATTACATCACCTATTGTTTTCATGTTTGAGTTTAGTTGCTCCGCGCACCACATTTATTTAATAATTAATGACTTAAAAGAAAAAAATTCAATGTAATATAATATATTTGATTAAGTTTACTACATTATGAACGATCGTTGTTGATATCCTTATATTTTTTAATTATTCATTCTTTGGTGCAGGATTGTGACTGCCATGAGCCAGCAAATGAAATGAATAGTCATCATAAGATCGAAAGGGTTTTAAATCGTTGTTCTTACCCCTTTTGAAATAAACTGCTTATTTATTTCACATGTTGATATTGCAGTTAACATTGTGATCGCAACATGGGTTGCAAGTTGTAGACATTGGCAATTGCAAATTAGAAGAGTTGTATGGAAGTACATTTGAATGACATTTCAACATTTTTGTACAATGATTATGTGTTGTACAAAAATTTCTATGCACAATGATTCATTTTATTTTGATTACAATATGATTTTGCTAATACACATTTTATTAATTGTTCCTACCTACTGATTCACAAGGATTCTGGAATTGGGCTTTGTTTCATAATTATACCAGACTATACTACTATGTGATATTGGTTATTGCAGATGTATGGGCCTGTGTTTTACAACTATATGCTATTAAGATAATTTATTAACCGAATGCATTTGTTATGATTTTGTTTCTGTTATATAATAGATTGTCCTATTTATAATGATTACGTTAATACTTGGTTCAACTTTTTACAAAGAAATCATATGACATATATTTATTGTGTTCCGACTTCAGTTATTAATTGTTCTATAATGTAGGCTTTATTTAATAATCTACACTATAAGCTTGCAAAATCAAATAACATGAAGTCAAAATAATATGTGTTTTTCACTTTTTAACAACTGTAGCATTTTCTTATTTTTTTTCTTACAAACTAGCGCGAAGCCATGCTACGCACATGGGTTTCACGATATAGTTTCAACAACGCATTTTTTGGAATTTGAAATTATATGAAGTTGAAAATACATCATGGTGGATTGTATGATCAACTTTTTCTTGAACACTATCAACAAACAGTTTTTTGATAACTTTGCTTAACTAATCTTAAAGCATATAAAGAGAAAATAATATTTTAGCATAATGGTTTTACACAATAAATGATAACATCAACAATCATTTGTTCATAACTTGATAAATATTACACTACTATGCATCTATGCTTATTAATCTCAAATGTAAACGATATATGTCAAGATAAGTTTATCCTATGTTTAACATATAAATTTAAATATATACACAATTTTGGTTTAGTAATAGTATTCTAAACCTAAAATAGATAAAATGTATACAAAGTGAAATAATTTTAAAATTAGGTTCAAAAATCACATTTCAACATTTGCATTATTACATTTTTTGACATTATACACAATAATTAAATTACGAAAGATATCATAGTAGATTTTTAATATCCGACATTTTAGCACGGCTATATCGAACTTATTGCACGAGTTAGATTCGACTATCATCATGGCCGATGACTCCGGAGTGAAGATTGTGGGATCTAGAAGTCAATTACAATTAATCACATAAAGTCAGGATTGAATCGATATGATAGGAGTACAATGTAGGATGCTCAGAGTATGGAATATGGGTCAATGGATTGAAGGGATCGGCACATATTGGCTGATTAAGAGGAAATTTGGGAAGCAAGATATATGGACCCTAGGGAACCTACCCTAGGGATTGCATATTAAAAGGACAATGTTGGAATGATCGACATGTATCCATTAGAAGGGATCGACAGAGAGCAGTGCACAAGTAATGTTGAATCAAAGATCAAGCAATTACTCGAGTTCTAGTGATCCAAATGACATAAAAATCGGAGGTCAAATATATTTTTGCATGATAAAGACTCTGGGATCGCTTCCCAAATTCAACCGAAAAAGGGATCGATACCGATCCCTCCACATTGGAAATTGGGCCTAGCGATCCCTCTATAGTGGGCCCATGTGGATTAAAAGGTCCTTGAGCCAAAATTTCAGAGAGATAAGTAGTCATCTTCACCAATAAATACTGGCCTGATGTGTCATTCTTAGGATCTTTACATTGCTTGTTACTCTAGACTCTATTGTAATTAAGTGTTTGCTATTTTCTACTACTGTGATCTGATTTATAAGTGATTAACAAAGGATAATTTTCAAAGTGGACGTAGGCATACAATGCCAAACCACTATAAAGTTCTGTATTTCGGATTATGGTTGACTCCCTGTTACTTGTTGATTTATCTTCTCAGTTTAATTTTGTTTTTCTTCACTTGCTTCTCTACAAAAACTGTTCTTGGGTGTTTGTGACCAATTTAGTTACAAACATTTTGGTGCTTTCACTGAAAAGCTTGATTCTTAGTTCATTAGGTCCATTGTTGCTACATGATTGGATAAATCCCCAAAAGGAGATCGGTAGTTATCTTCAAGAAGTTGCTTATACTACTCAAATTTGTAGAAATCTATGCAAAGCTATTGATAATGGTGAGAAACACTAGATCTAATTCTCAGAACATGGAAGGAAATGAGAATAATAGCATCCAGCAAGAAGACCCAAGCAATCAACCAACAAATTTGAATGAAGAACCGATTGAAGTTCAGAATCCCACCGATTCTATTATAAGAGAAAATTTTCGTAATTTAATGAGAGAGCTAATGGAGAGCCATCGACAATTAAATCAACAAATTCAGATTAATATCCACTTGATGAACCAACTCAATCAGTAGCAGCGGGAGAAGGTTAGGAGATACCCTACTCCTTACTCGGCATCGGAGAGTTCTAGCTCATTAGATGAGTATCACAGGCATAGGCTTCCTAGAACTGATGAATATCATGTAGAAACTTCAAAGCGTCAACTGGCAGACCATCGTGGTCTTCCAAGATCCTCCACTGAAAGGAGGGATCCATCCATGCCTTATTGCAATAAAGTTGGAGCTGCTACGGTTGGTTTGGATGCTGGAATTCAATTAAATGTTGACCAATCTCTTCCTAGGAATGATAATGAAATGAATTTACAAGACACGCATCGGGAACGTGGTGAACTAAGAAGGCATGAAAAGTCCCACAGACACCGACCGGACTATTCACGTGAGGTGGAGCGCAACCACCACTTGGCACAAACCACCCAAACGTCGGATTATCGGCAATGGACAGACAATTGGTGAGAAAGAGCCAGGGCCTGACTAATGATGACCAGAGAATCCCAAGAAGTCATACCCCGTTCACTGATAATGTTCTACATTCAGAATAACCAAGGAGGTTCAACATGCCATCAATGCCTACATACGATGGACAAACTGACCCCAGGCAGCATATCATAAGATACGAACGGCTCATGGGTTCTGTGCGAGCAGAGGACACAGACAAGTGTAGATGCTTTCCTATAACTCTCTTTGGAATCGCAAAAGACGTGGTTCACAAGAATACCCCAATGATCGATTTGCAGATTTGATGATTTAGCAACAAGATTTGTGGAGCAGTTTCGGATGTACGCAACTCGTCCCAAGGATGTGATGTCCCTGTCCAGCATGATTCAAACTCCAGGAGAATCATTGAAGGATTATTTAGAGAAATTTCATATAGCCGCTATGAAAATCAATAATCTAAATGACCATGCAATATTGATGGCTATGATGAGAGGAATAGATCTAGAATCTGATTTTGGTGATTGGTTAGCCAGTAAACCACTCGTAATGTTGGGATGCTTTTACGCCAAGATAGCTTAGTACTTAAGAAATGAGGAAGCCAGATCCTCCAAAAAGAAGAATGTTGCGGAGCCAAGTAGGGAGGGAGTACAGAGTAACATTGCAATAAAGCAGTCCGATGATAGTTCTAGAAAAGTTCGAGTGAATGTCCATAATAAACCAAATCAACAAAAGAGAGGCGGAGATAGGAACCGAGAACGAAAGAGGGATTCTGGAAGAAGGAAGCCTAGAATTTCGATGTTTGACTCTTACACGCCACTGAATACAACCCTGGAGAATGTCTATTTGTCTACCTGCAATATTATGCAGTAAAGGAAGTCGCCTCTAAAATAATCAATAGAGAAGCACAAAGGGACTGAAAATATTATCGGTTTCACGAGTGCTACGGGAACAACACAAATAAATGCAAGCATCTCCAAGATGTTATAGAAAAATTAGTTTGAGAAAGGAAATTACAACAGTTTTTGAAAGCCCCATAGGATGGAAGGCAGGGACATCTGACCCCAACCAAGGATAAGTGCCACGTAGTGCTGAGGAGCCTGCGTGGACTGGTGCAATATTGGTGATAAATAGGATAGTCGAAGGACCGCACCTAGTAGATAAGTGTTGGCAAGAGATGGAGCGCCATGCTAGCACAATTATGCGTGTGGGTTTTGAATATTGTTCAAATATAGAAGATGGAGCTCTAGAAAAATAGCAACTTACAATGACAGATGACATCGTGTTTAGAAATAGAGATGCGGATAAGGTGGTGGCTTTGACAATCGATCCAATGCTTATTTATGCCATGATCGGTCCCTCTTTAGTGAGAAGGATATTGATTGATTATGGAAGTTCGGTAAACATATTTTTCAAAAAGGTTTATGATCGGATGAAAATTGAAGCAAAGGATTTAAACCCGTCTAAAGCCCGCATACACGGTTTTAATGGGGTTGTAACTGAAGCTGTTGGTTATTTGGAATTAATTGTAGAGTTGGGAGAAGGTGACCGAATAAGAGTGTGAATCTTACCGTTTGGATGTTAAGTCTCCTTACAACATTTTTATGGGTTGACCGGCCCTAGTCAAATTTCAGAAAACTCTTGTCCCATAGTGTTTGACTTTGAAGTTTTCGACAGATAATGGTGTTGGAGTTGTTCATAGTGATCAAGTGACTGGACGTGCCTATTATGTAGCTGAGTTAAGGGATGCCCAACGCAAGGAGAAAGGTAAGGGTGTAGACAAGTCAGTTCACATCCAAGCCGCTAAAGATTGACAACTAGCGCCTGAGCCTTGGCTCGGGCGCCATAGTCGGTTCTATAGAGATATAGATCTGATGGATGATGAAGAGGAGCCCAAAGAGACCAGGATGCAACAGCTGAGCCGACGATTGAAATCATAGTCAGCCACGATGACCCGTCATGGGTCCTTAAGATTGGATCACGGCTCATCCCCCCAATGATGAAAGAACTTCCGGGATTTCTCCGAGCAAATCTAAATATGTTCGCTTGGACTCACTCCGATATGTGTGGAATCTCGCCTTTCATTGCGAGCCATGCATTGAATACCGACCCAAGGCATGTCCCGATAAAGCAAAAAAGACGCGGTATGAATCCGGGGAGATCTGCTGCTCTCAAAGAGGAGGTGGATAGACTCAAAGACAACAGGTTTTTCCACGATGCCCTCTACCTTAAATGGGTATCTAAACATGTACTTGTGAAAAATGCAAATGGAAAATGGAGAACATGCATTGATTATTCAGATTTGAATAAGGCATGTCAAAAAGGCAATTTACCCCTTCTAAGGATCGACCAGCTGGTGGATTCAACCATGGGATACGAATTGCTATCTTTCATGGATGCATTCTCGGGATATAAGTGTTTGTACAAAAATTGGACACAGTACTCCTCGGATGTGTTTGAAGAGATAAAATGAAGAAAATAAATGTAAAATAAGGTAGATCTAACAAACACACCAATCAACAGATAAGAAAATGCACGGAAACAGATGAATTTAGAGTGGTTCAGCGTATTATCCACGTCCACTATGAAATAGTTGATGTTTATTGAAATCTCACTCGTTGATTACAAGAGGTTACAGCAGTACAACAGTAGTATAGAAATGATTTCGGCAGAACGTCAGCATAGAGAAGCCAAAAAAGTCCATTTTCTATAGTTCCAGGGTCATTATTTATAGGCATGGGTAGAAAATATCTCGCCTAGATCTCGGGAGACTTCTTTTATCACATGGGAGGGCCCACGGGATCGAGTTCAAGTGATTTCGACTCGATCTGGGAATGATACGAATTGAGTTCGTATCGATCCATAAATGGTCCTTTGGGACTGAAATTTATCGGGTACAATCTTGAGTTTGTAGGCAAGCTCATGTGAAAATTTGGTGGCATTTGGACTCGTAGATCTTGAGTTATGATCGATGCAAGTTTGGATTTGCAGGGCATTACCGAGTTCGTATCGATGCCGTTCGTATCGGTATCTTCGTATCGGTTGAAGGCACGTGCTTGCTAGTTGACATAGAGCTATCTTCTACGATCGATCCACCTTTCATACCGAATGACTGAATCTTCCTCTCTCCTAGGCTTCCTTTACATCGATCTAAAATCTTCCATTCATATCGATCAACCGTGCTTCACTTCGTATCAAGCTTTGCAGCTGTTTCGTATCGACGGTTCTCTCCCCCTATGCGCATGGTTTCAGGAGTGACTTCATGTCGATGGATTCGTATCATTACATGGCTTCTTCCATCGTATTGATCGAGTGAATGATCGATACGAGTCTGGTTACTCTCATTTGATGGATACGAACGAAGTGGACACGAAGGAGATCGTTGTTGATGGATACGAACTTAATGAGTACGAATGAGGTGGATATGAACGCGATTTTTCTTGGCTTTGGCTACAAAGTGGATGGAGATGAATGAGGTTGCTATCTTCCCATGGTTATGAACCATTGCTTGCTTGGATGGACACGAATGGGACTTTTTGAATGGATGGATACGAAGTAGGTTGGATACAAAGGAGAGCTAGTGATGGATACGAATCACTATTCATACTGATGGATACGAATTGTAGCTTGATCTGGACTAGGACAAAATTTACCGGTATCCATAGTGAACCTGTGTATAATCGATCTTCGGGACGGATTGTCTTTGTTTGTCAGTCAAGTCCTTGGTGTCACGGCCTTGCCAAAAGGTGGGATAACATTTTTCCCCCAAAGTACATCTTATGTGAACATGACATGCTTTGAAAAGTTGCAATCTTCATTCTGAAGAGTTCTATCCAATTCATTGAAAGGTTGTTGTCTTTTCGTCAAAAGATATGACCTTTGATTGATCTCCAATAATATAAATATTGAATTGTCGACTGCCAATTGTTGTACTGTGCACTGTTGTGTCCGGGTGCTGAATTATAGCAAACTGTTGTTCACTGTTGTAATTGTCACTAGGTGAGCATTCAATTTTTGTTAATTTTGAAAATTGAATGTTAGTCCGTCCTACATGAACGTATGTTAACCAGACTCTCGTTAACGTTTGCACGTTTATGAGTCGTTGCCAAGTTTTTTCCTTTTGAATCGAGTTTCATATCGATCCTCTCCTAGATCAATGTGAAAGTCGAGTTGTATCAATGCTTTACTGGTCGTTCTAGAGTACCCCTTCGTATTAATCCTCTCTTGGATCTATCTGATAAGTTGGGATATGTATTTCGCATCGATTGCTATTGATACGAAGCAATTCGTTTTTTAGGACCTCTTCGTATCGATGGATACGAACTCTTATGAGCTTCTGAGCAATGGATATAAAACTGTCATTTCATATCAGTAAATCTCTTATGGGTCCGGATGACTCGAACAAGTTCCTATGTATCGTTCGTATTGATAGGTTACTGATGGATACGAACGGTAGCATTCTATATTGATGGCAAATAGATACAAGCAGTTGTGCTCAAGACAGATATGTGTGGATGGATATGAACAGAGCTCTCATATCGATGACATTGGTGGCCATTCTAATCGGTCATTTTAACTAGGAGATGAATCTTTTCTCACCTTTATCTCGTGTCCGTATAAATCCCATCATGACTTAGAAAATTTTCGTTTGCTTTTCTTTCCTTCTTCCTTGCTTCGTATTGATTGAGAAACCGAGAAAAAGAAATTACCTTCGTCTAAACTAATACTTCTTAATCCTTCGAATCTACACTTTAATTTAGGTAATTAGTCAATGAATTCACATTAAAAACGAGGAGATTCGAGTTCTATCGCTAATCCATCCATGTTCATGGCCGGTTCCGGTGATGCCAAGGCTGGAAATAGCTCGGAACTTGGTTGAGGATGGTTGCAGTGGCGTTCGTGTTGATTGGAGGAGATGAAGTATGGAGAGATACGAGAAAGAGATCTGTACCGATGACGGATGGTAGGTGAGTTCGTATCGATCCGAATGCGACAATACTTCATACCGAATGAGTTAATCGCTTCGTATCGATAAATGGTAAGTATTCGTGTTGATCAATTATCAATGGCCATTCGTATCGATGCGTATTGATCGATATGAATGTTGGACTTGACGATCCATACGAATCAAAGGATTTCGATCGATACGAACTTAGTTTTGGGTGACCGATATGAAACACCGTTCTAGCATCGATATGAATTGCTGCCTGCCATGATCGATAGAACTCATCCCTAGTGATCGATCCAAGTACACGCCGTAATGGATACCAAATCTGGCACAATCGAACATCTGACTCCGACGAGCTTCAATCTTGCATAATTGGACTTGACCATTTCACTGCATATTTGACTGCCTTTCGAAGCTCGTTGATGGAACTGTAACCTGACAACATTTAACGAATCTCAACTTGGGTCGATCTTTGAAGTCTAGATGGAACGGTTGTGACGGTCAGCGATGACAGTCACTTCGGTTGAATTCCGAAGTCTCATCGGTCAAACATCTTGCTAATCCCGTAGAATCTCTTAATTAATATGCAACAATGCATTGCACAACACATTCTTGTATTTCACATGGGAGAACACACGGGATTATTATCACCTAACGATGGTTTTTGATGATTTGATTAGCTATGGAACCTGGGAGTTTGTAGCAATAGGGGGCTCAAAGTCCACCCCCTTTTGTAATAGAGATGCCGGCTATCACGGCCAAGGTCATAAGTCCAGCTTCGGACGAGCTATTAGAAGTAATCGTCATTGGAAATCCATAAGATTCTGTACCATCTAATGATTCTGAAGATATGTTGGGGAGAATTTGCTTGAGGCATGGGCTATCGTTGGATCATGTCCTACTACCAGGGCCGAACGATTGGCCACATACTCCTTCGGAAGGATACACCGCTTTTAATCGATTTTTCTACACAGCCGGGATGCTCCCATCATTCAATTAGTATATCTGGGAAGTGTTGTCTTATTTAGGGATTGCCCCGTCACAGTTGCATCCGAACGGGTATGCTCTTCTGAACAGCCTATTCAACATCTTCATATTGCACCTTTCTCGGCTCCCAACTCTAGAGGAAGTCAGATTCTTGTTCAATGTAAAGAGTCGGTGAGATAACCCCTCTTTCACATTCTTAGAGGGAGCCAGAAACTATTAAATCATGATCAGAACTTGGACCAAACTTAGCTACTTCAAAACCGAGTAGTTCTACGTTCGGTGTCCGCTAGGATTCACTAGACTGTAGCTAGTTAGACGTGAGTGTTGCATTTTCCTTAGCGACTAATAGGATAGTTGTAATCAACGTTGAGTCTAACATTTTATTTCCTTTACAGCTTCAATTCCATGACCTGAAGGTGCCCAATTCAAGGAAATAGTGCGAATTCTTCAAGAGGTACCGGGCAAGATTAGAAAGATTGACCCGGTGCTTATGGATGAAAATTTGAGGGCTGTCAGGCTGATTGACAAAGACCATAGCATAGGGCTTGAGGGATCTCTTAGGGCAGCTTCGACAAGATGGGTTAGGTGTAGGGCTCTCGAGATTATAATCACTGAGCAGGGCGGTGAAGAGGATATGCCCACCAAAGACGAACCTATAGCCTGGCCCTTAGATAGTCCTCGACATTCAGAGGAAAAAAGAAAAGGCAAAGCAGTAGCTCGTAAGCATCGCAAGTCTACGAGATGGAAATTTGTGGTCGTGTCCCTGCCAACTGCCGGTGTTATAGTCTCGGAGGCTCCACCTTCTTTTATGAGAATCCCTTCGAAGGGCTTGCAGACATTCCAATTTCGGATTATGTGTCACTCCAACAAAATACCGGATTGGAGGGGCTTCGGAGCGATTTAGATCTAGGCGAGTCAATTCCTTCGAGTATGGCCGATATAACTGGTTGGTCAGGGGGTTTGTGCATGCATACATACACTCCACGGCAGTACACAATTTCTAGTCATGAGATATTCATCTCTAAAGGTTACCAACTCTGCTTTTCATTTTGTTTTACGGGCGAGGCGGGAATCTATGCTTGGCAACCTTCACTCCATGCACCATTCATCCAGCTCATATTCTGAGTCCCATAGGCATGAGGCTGATAGAGACCGTGATCGTGGCTCAACAGAGGGAGCGTTACGAAAGGGAATGGGACAGAGAGAGTATAGGCATCGCTCCCGGTCACGCTCTCCGCCACCTCGAGGTCCAGCACACCCCTCTGGTTCTGGTAAACAACCCCTGGAACCTTCGCGTCAAATGCCACCTTCCCAAGCACCAAGGCCCAATCCGCAGCGTCGGAGGACCAAAACCTAAACTCCCGTTGTCATTGAGAAAGCCATCACAGAGCCCACTAGTGAGGGAGCGATTAGAATCGCTAATCTGAAAAAAGATATTTCAAATATCTGCTTTAATGGCTTCATCTTTCCCCCACACTTAAAGTGAATTCCCGTAAAGGCAGAACAGACAATGCATGACTACATTCATGATGTTTATGGCCAATAATGGGAATGGTTGAAGATAGTGGACAAAGTATCAGTAGCGGCCTTTGAACTGGCAAAGACAATCGAAAAATTGGGAACTGATCTCGCTCAGAAGGACCGCATAATCCATATGCTTAATGATGAGAATGAGTCTGTGAGAAATTCAGAGACATGGGCTGATAAAAGGGCTGATGAAGCAACCTGGAGGATGGAAGAGATGAGGCAAACACACTCAGCTCTGGTTAAGGAAATGGGACATCGGACCACCACAGTTATGGCCGAAAGAGATGGGGCGCTAAAAGATCTTGAGGTGCTTAAAGCCAAACTTGCTGAAGTCATCAAAGAGACGATGCAAAAAAAGCCGCCCAAGAAGCATGGGAGTAGGTTGGGTGCTTAGGAATGAGAGAGATGCGGTAATGCTTAAGGTTCAGGAGGCCGAAGCCAGGGTTGAGAATGAAGTGAAACCAGCGGAGACCAAGTTGGAGGTTGACATCGAAGATCTCCTTATTACATACAACGCCAATGTTCTAAAGCATCGAGATCTAAGCTGGCTTGAAAACTAAATATCACACCTATACAATGCTTGGTGCCGCTTGGTGGAAAATGAAAAGGCAGAGCACCATACCGAATCTATCGATTAATTTAAATTAGAGAACCGAGTGCTGAATGACGATGAGAGAAGAGTTCTTCATGACTTCACTATCACATTTGAGAAAGAGAGATCAGTACTCAGCATCCAGAGGCTGGGGAGGGTTATGGCATTGAGCATCACGATGTGGGTTCCAAAACTCTTATGTCTCCTGCAGCTGATTCTCGATCTATGCCCGCATACAATCCTAATCAACCGTAGTTATCTCCAGCTCGTGAGCATGTCACTGAAGCTATTCCAGCACTATCCGCAAGCCATTCTAAGGAAGATATTATGAACATTTCTTGTGCTTATTCAAAGTCGAGAGTGCCGATCGAAGTAATCACTAACACTTTTTTTCTTGTCTCTATTCAGCTATAAGAGCTGCAACGGCCGTGCCCCATGCAACCCAAGGTCGTGTCACGAGCAGGAGGCCCTCGTAATAGAAGCGACCATCACCATGGCCATTGCACCAACTGTTGGGGAGCAAGGGAGCACTTTTACTTTTGATGAGCGAAAGATGGAGGAACTTCTTGGTCACCAAAGCGACCATTTTGCCGACCTGCCATTTGTCATGGGCGGAGGCGCATCCATCGTCAGTTCCCCGGGCCTAACCGGCAGCATCCTCGTGGACGCCCAGAACATCCACGTAGAAGACAAAATAGCTAATATCAATGCCGAGATGGAGGCGGCTGCATGGGCCAACAGTATTGGAGTGGGATGACAGGTCTTGGTCTAGCCCTCTGCAAATGATTTCTCTAGGAGGCATGGTCGTAGACAACGGTGTGCCTCTCTCGCCTTCCAACATCGATCATATCCCTCCGACTTTGCCTCTAGAAAGTATTCCAATTCATGTGAGTTTGGAGTAAGAGGTTACCATAATTCCCCCAGCTGCAGATTTACCACCAAAAAGCAAGGGCTCAAAGAGGCATCTGAGCAGTAGTTCCAATAGGCCAAAGCCAAAGAAGAAAACAAGAGGATAGACATGTCTTCTTGCCTCATTTTTGGTAGACAAATAGGAATTTCTTTTTGTTTCATGTAGGTCGTGTATAGATGCGGGTTCAGCCCCTATTAGTAGGGTTATGTGGAATACTTTTGTACTTATGCTTCTTTTCCAAAGAATGGTTAAAATAAAATTCCATTTTGTCTTCAGCACGGTTTTTCATTTATTTGCTTAAGTATTTCAACGCTCGAACTTACATTCAATGTACTCGTGAAGTTTTAGTCTTTAAATTGAACTTGAGCTTAGTCATTAAGTCCTAAAGCCACGGCTTCAGGTCATGATCGAACGTTAAGTCGAGTTATAATACTGCACTGTCTCGATCAGTAGCTGATACTTAAGTTTTGCCCCCAGTCCCGGGGATAAATTGAAAAGATTGGTCGGCAATCGCTTTTCACCTTTAATACATCGAGCCTAACTTTATTGAAACGAGGCTGAAACAAGACCATTTCGGGTGGTCGAATCACACTCGCTAATCTATTGGTGATCGCATCCACACTCTGGGGATCGTACTTGTATGTCGGCTGTCGGTCATGCTTGCTTGAGATTTATAGATATGTTCGCGCTCTGGGGACTTAAGCTATTTTACGGGCGGTCAGTCACACCCCTTTGATATTTAGAATTTCATCCACACTTTGAAGTCTTATATTGATTCGTGGGTGGTCAGTCACACTCGATTTGCGTTTATACTTCGCCTTGCACTCCGGGGACTCGTAGTTGTCTTACAAGTGGTCGTTTCACACTCGGTTTGTGTTTATACCCCAATCCAAGCTCTGGGGACTTAGAGTTAGCCAATGGGTGGTCGGTTGCACACATTTTGATGTTTATACTCTAGTTTGCATTTTAGGAATCTGGAGTTAGCTAATAGACGGTCGATCACATCTATTTTGTGTTTTAAGATTTCCTTTGCACTTTGAGAACGATACAAGTATCAGGATCGTGAATGGTCGGATCTCATCCACCCTGAGTTAACAAGCGAAGTCGTTAGATGGATGGGTCTGTCCTCCTCGTACTTGGTTTAAACACGAGTGAAGTCGTTAGGTGTACAAATCCACCCTCTTCGAACCCGCATTCGTAAGTTTATACTCCAGCTCGCACTCTGGGAGCCGAAGTTAGTTAGAGGATTGTCATATATCAATCCTTTTCTCGTTTTAATGCAATGACTTGCTGTCGAGCTCGGGTTTAACTTAGCGAGTGATTGGTCATGTCACAGTCACTATCTATTTGAATAAGTCCCACTATATGGTGGAACTTAGCTCTTCGTGCATCATGACGGTTGTATGACGCATTTTAAGAATCACTGCTCTGGCACGAAGAGATTGCATTTTATTGCTGAAATAAGAAAATACGAAAAATTCAGTTGTCTTATTACAAATTCAAATTTCGAAATGCATAAACAAATTGCAAATGAAAATCAGACTGAATGAATAAATAAAGCCTAATATGTGTAGTATCGACGAAGAATCTCGCTATTCCAAGCTCTCTACAAAGTGAGACCATCAACGGTCGATAATTTAAAGGTGTCGTCTCCGAGTCTTCGTTCAATAACATACAGCCATTCCTATGTTGGCTTCATATGCGAAGGGGCTAGGTAAATTATCTTAAGTACGAGATCGTCGAGTTCAAAGGTTTGGGGTTGGACCTTGGCATTGTACAATTGGGCGACTTGACCTCGGTACGCTACTGCCTTCAAATCAACCTCTTCTCTCTTCTCATCCAATAAGTCTAGAGATTCGGCAAGTAATATTGCATCTGTCTTCGGATCATAATATGTCACATGATGAGAAGGTACTTCCATCTTGACTGGAATAACGGCTTCTGAACCGTAGGAAAGAGAAAATGGAGTATGGTCGGTCGAAGACTTGTGGGTTGTTCGATAAGCCCATAGGGCCACAGAAAGTTCATTGACCCATTTGCCACAGGCCTTTTCCAATCGTTTTTTCAGAATGGATTTTATAAACTTATTAACAGCTTTAACTTGTCCATTCGTTTGAGGGTGCGCAACTGCAGAGAACTTCTTCTGGATGTGGAATCGTTGACATAAATTCTTAAATTCAACACTGAAGAATTAGGCTCCATTGTCAGTGATGATGGATGTAGGAGACCAAATCGACGGATAAGCATACAACAAAGTTGATCACTTTCTTCGTTGTGATAGTAGCAAGGGGAATAGCTTCTGCCCATTTGGTAAAGTAATCAACCACAACGATGGCGTACTTCGCACCACCTTTAGCAGAGGTAGAGAACCAATAATGTCAATGCCGCATACTGTGAACTGCCAAGGACTGACCATCTGAGTTATTTGGGTAGGCGGGGCCCTTGGAATTCGAGCATATTTCTGACATCTATCACACTTCCTGGCATAATCGCTATTTACAGTCGGCCAATAGTATCCATATCGGAGCACTTTTTTGGCAAGAGCTTGCCCCTGGGTGTGATCGCCACATTTCCCTCATGTACATCATGTAGTACTCGATTGATTTCATCGTTGGTGATAACCGAAGTAAAGAAATAGAGTACACTTTTCTGTACACGACTCCATTCTGAATGGTGAACCGCGAAGCCTTTCGAAGAACTTGTCTTTTTTCACTCCTACGCTCTGGCAGAGTTCCATGCTCGAGATAGTTTCTAAATGGAGTCGTCCATGACTCCCAACTGAGAATGACTTCAAATACCTGGTCTGCCTCTATTTGATCAATGCTCGGGGACGATATTGTCTCTAAAGGAATGAGTCCCATTTGTTGTGCCTTACCGGTACTGGCTAACTTTGACAAGGAATCGGTTTTCTGATTGCGTTCTTAGGGTATGCAATCGATGGTATAATAATCGAACTGATTCAATATTTCCTGAACCCGAGCAAGATTAGCAACCAGTCTTCGGTCTTTGGCCTGGTACTCTCCCGAACTTGGCACACGACCAATTGTGAATCGCAGTAAATCACCACAGCAGCAATTCTTGAATCTCTGGCAAGCCTTAGTCCGACGATCAGGGCTTCATATTGGCCTCGTTATTGGTCGCATGGAAATCGAACCTTAAAGCATAGCATATAGATCAGCCTTCAGGAGTTTAAAGTGCAAACCCGAAGCCTGAGCAGCGGTCATTTGGTGCACCATCAGTATGTAGCTTCCAGACATATTTGGGAGATTCACTGGTTTCGTGCAAGTCTTCTGGGATAGTGAATTCAGCGAGGAGGTCTGCTAGGACTTGTCCATGAATGGCTTGCCTCAGTGTGTAAGTGATGTCGAACTAACATAGCTCAATATTCCACTTGAGTAACCTACTAGACATTTCAGGCCGCGTAAGGACCTATTGTAATGGCTGGTCGATGAATATATTAATAGGATGAGCCTGAAAATACAGAAGGAGCTTCCTTGAGGCAATGACAAGACCATAAGCCAACTTTTCCATCTTTGGATTATTTCTCTCTGCTTCGGTTAGTCGTTTGCTAATGTAATATATTGGCCGCTGTATCCGGTCCTCCTCCCAAATTAAGACGGCCCTAATTGTGTTTTCTGACATCGCCAAGAAGATGTACAATCTCCTGTCATCAATAGGCTTTGAGAAAATGAGTGGTGTGGACAGGAGTTGAACCAGTGCCCGGAATGCGCCCTCACATTCCATAGTCCATTCAAAATTCTGTTTCCCTTTTCTGATCAGATCGAATAAGGGAATGCATTTGTCGGTGGATTTTGAAATGAACCTGCTCAGTGCTGCCACTTTCCTGTTGAAGCTTTGGACTTGCTTTATAGTTCTTGGAGTCTCAATATTTCTGATTGCCTGGATATTCTTGGGATTGGCTTCGATTCCTCGAGCATTGACGATAAATCCAAGGAATTTTCCAGACGTGACCCCAAAGTGACACTTCAACGGGTTGAGTTTCATTATGTACTCTCAGAGGTTGTTGAACATCATTTCTAGGTCTTTGATATGATTGGTGGAGAGTCGCGACTTCACAAGCATGTCGTCCACAAATACCTCCCTGGTTTTTTCGATCTGGTTAGTGAACATTCGATTAACTAGCCGTTGGTAGGTTGCTTTAGCATTCTTGAGTCCAAATGGCATGACTTTGTAGCGGTAAAGTGCCAGATCGGTGACAAAGCCGGTATGCTCTTGATCAGGCAAGTGCATGGGTATCTGATTGTAGTCGGAATACGCATCCATGAAGGATAAGAGTTCATGCCCAGCCATTGAATCTACAATTTAATCAATTTGGGGAAGTGGAAAACTGTCTTTAGAGCAAACTTTATTCAAGTCTGAGTAGTCAACGCATGTTCTCCATTTCCCATTAGTTTTCCCGACAAACACAGGATTGGACACCCATTCTGAATATAATGCACCTTGGATAAACCCATTTGACCTGAGTTTATCTACCTCTTCCATAAGGGCGGTAGATCTCTCTGGGTCCATACCATGCCTTTTTTGCTTGATTGAGACATGCCACGGGTCAATATTCTAAGTGTGGCTTGCGATGTCCGGGGAGATTCCACACATGTCGCTGTGCATCCAAGAAAACACGTCGAGGTTTGACCGAAGAAATTCAACCAATTCCTGCTTCATCTCTTGGCTTAGCTGAGATCCGATCTTTACCATTTTTGAATCATCGTTTTCATTGATCGAAACATCGATCGTCAGCTCTGCCGGGGAAGCCTGACTATCTTTGACCTCTTCTTCACTTTCGGTATCTCTCGGGTCAAAATCTCTTGGGAATCGATTGTAGTTCCTGGGCCTTGGCTTAGGCGTTAGCTGTCAATTCTTCGCAAAGCGGACACAGAGAGATTCCTCTACGCCCTTTCCATTTTCTATTCACTGCACTTCCCCCAGCTCAGTAACATAACAGGCTCATCCAGCAGCCTAGTCTCCCTAACGACTCCAACTCCATTGTCGGTAGGGAATTTCAAAGTTAGATACCAAGGGGCGATAGCAGCCCTGAACTCAGCTAGGGTCGGTCGGCCCAAGAAAGCTTTATATAGCGAGTCTATATCTAATACAATAAATCATAATATCCGGACTCTCCAGCGTTCTCCAGCTCCTAACTCCACTAGTAGCTCCATCATCCCAGTAGGTATAGTCGCACTTCCATTGAAGCCATGAGTACGAGACTGACAAGGCTTCAAATCTTTCGCTTTCATTTTCATCTAATCATAGGCTCACTTAAACAGTATGTTCACTGAAATTCCACTATCCGCTAAGATCCTCTTCGTTCAAGTAGGACCTATCTGAGTTGAAATGACTAGTGGATCAATGGTCGGGGCTTTGACTCTGTCGGCATCCCTGTCTCGAAATATGATGTCGCCTGTTATCGTTTTATGTTGTTTGGTCGGAGCCCCGTCTTCCAAATTACTACAACCTTCAAAGCTCGCATGCGTAGTAGACCTAGCATACAACATCATTTCCCTCCATCTCCGATCCGCTGGATAAGGACCACCACTAATATTATTTATCACTAACCTCCTACCGGTACGAGAGGGTTCCTCCGGCCTAACTTCATTTGGTATTTGGTTTTGATTCGATGGGCCTGCTCTTCCAGACTACAGCGCCCGTACAAACTGCCCCAATTTTCTTTCTCATATCAACTTCTCGATAATATCCTACAAATGACGACACTGATTCATGTTGTGGCCATAACTATCATGAAATCTACAAAACTTCCTCGTTTGAATCTATTTTTCTGACAATCGCTTCGGGGCAGGTTTCTTATATTGGATAGTATTGCAGGTCTGCAAGTATACATTTTCCAAAGATGTATTTAAAGGAGCATAAGTGTTAAACATGGGAGCTCTACGTCATGACCCGCGATTCTGATCCCATTTCCGGTCCTGATTTCCATTGCCTTTCTACTAATTCTGTTTATTCTGTATGTTTAACTGCACCTTTCGGGAACTCCCGTCGGTTTATTTTACAACGACATTGCTTTGAATCCCTTCCACACCGAGACATCCGTCGTCCTTTTTCTTAGACTGTTTCGCATCCTCCCTTCTCAATAATGAGCTACCTTGGAATAGAAACGGTCCAATGACGTAGGGGGTTTTCCGACCAACCAGTTGCCAAATTCGAAATCGAGATCAATCCCCTTAGTCAAGGCCATCAGAATTGAGTTGTCATTAGGATTACTAATCTCAGCGCATGCAGCATGAAGCCTCCCCAGATAACATCTAAGTGTCTCTTTTGGAGCTTGAGTGATGTTGGACAAGGTAATAACATCTTTGGGCCTTATGACATGCATGTGAAATAGTTCAACAAACTTCATTGCCAACCAGTCGAAACATGAGATATATCGAGGCAGTAGGCGACTAAACCACATAGTCGCGATGCCCCTAGGGAAATTGGGAAACTTCAGCACTTGACTGCATCATCGGCTCGTGCAGCGTTCATTAACCATTCATACTTTAAATGTGCTGGTTAGGGTCAGAGCTCCCTTCATAAATAGGTATAGTTGGCATTCTAAATCATCGAGGCGGTTCAACGTAAAGGATGTCACCGGTGAAAGGAATATGACTCAGAGAGATTCCCCAGCCATCTTTGTTGAAACCTTGACTTTCGCGGATCGTTTGACGGATCATTGTTGGGATATCTAGCATCTGGACATTTTGGGCATGCTAAGCCAAGGTGTGGTCGGGTTCCACAATACGAGGATGGGTCGGTCGCGGTCGATGGTCCATATCTTGCCTTCTTACTTCAAGGTCTTCAGAAACATAAGGCTCGAGAGTGTACTCATGCTGGCAACGGTTCGGATCCGTTCGGTTTCGAGTGTCAGCTCCCAACTTGGTAGCGGCAGCAGCGCAATTGCCAGTAGTATGATAAAGAGCCGTCCCTCCTTAGGATGAGGGTTCGGTCTGATGACTGGTTGATGGACCAACTCTCGGTTGTCCAAGATTTAGAGTGCGCTGATGTCCGGTAGCCTATGTATAGCTTCCATCCATCCTTAGGCGCGTGGATCTGCGATTGTAATCAGAGGAAGCTGAACTTTAGGTGGATGAGGAGGGAGTCTGATCCCTTCTAGATTTCCTTTATCTTTCATGGTTCAGCCGATTGGTTAACTCCACGTTGGCATGGAGCTACTGGGTAAGCTGTTGGTGGCTTTAATTCAGCTCTTGCTTTAGCAGCTGGAACTCTTTCCTGGTGACAAGGCCTTGTGGATTCAAAGGCCCGGTAGCATTTTGGTCTGTAGAAGGAAGTTGTGCGGGGTTCTGCCTATCCCGTCCTTCTACATCTGCAGTTGCTGAAGTAGTCCTAGTGTTGACCATGGTGGATAGAAAAGTTCTCTCCTAGACTTGGTACCGATCAAAATAGGATGGAAGAACTTCTAGGCTTGAAATCTGAATCTCCTCCTTAGATTCTTGCAATTCGATATCGGTACTAGATCCAATGAGCAGGATAAAAGCTGGGTTTTCTCAATGAAAGCACCAAAGTGTTTGTGCCAAAATGGAGCACAACACTCTTTGGATGTGTATGAAGAGATAAAATGAAGAAAATAAATGTAAAATGAGGTAGATCTAACAAATACACCAATCAACAGATAAGAAAATGCATAGAAACACACGAATTTAGAGTAGTTCGGCGTATTGCCTACGTCCACTATGAAATAGTTGATGTTTATTGAAATCTCGCTCGCTGATTACAAGAGGTTACAACAGTACACCAGTAGTATAGAAATGATTCCGACAGAATGTCAGCGTAGAGAAGCCAAAAAAATCATTTTCTATAGGTCCAGGGTCACTCTTTATAGGCGTAGGTAGCAAATATCTCGCCCAGATCTCGGCAGACTTCTTCTCTCACGTGGGTGGGCCTACGAGATCGAGTTCAGGTGATTTCGACTCGATCTAGGAGCTATATGAATTAAGTTCGTATTAATCCATAAATGGTCCTTTGGTATTGAAATTTATCAGGTACATTCTTGAGGTTGTAGGCAAGCTCCTATGAAAAATTGGTGGCATTTGGACTCGCAGATCTCGAGTTAGGATTAACGCAAGTTTGGACTTGAAGGGCATTACTGAGTTTGTATCGATGTCGTTCGTATCGGTATCTTTGTATCGGTCGAAGCACGTGCTTGGTAGGTAACGTGGCACTATCTTCTAGGATCGATCCACCTTTCAAGCCGAGTGACTGAATCATCCTCTCTTATAGGCTTCCTTCGTGTCGATCTAAAAACTTTCTTTCGTATCGATCGGTCGTGCTCCACTTCGTATCAAGCTTTGTAGTTGTTTTGTATCGATGGTTTTCCCACCCATTCACATCGATTTCAGGAGTGACTTTGTGTTGATGGATTCATATCGTTACACGGCTTCTTCCATCATATCGATCAAGTAAATGATTGATACGAGTCTGGTTACTTTCATTTAATGGATACGAACGAAGTGGACACGAAGGAGATGGATGTTGATGGATACGAACTCGACGGGTACGAATGAAGTGGATACAAACGCGACGTTGCTTGGCTATTGCTACAAAGTGGATGGAGACGAATGAGGTTGCTATCTTCCCATGGTTATTAACCATTGCTTGCTTGGATGGACACGAATGGGACTTTCTAAACGGATGGACAAGAAGTAGGTTGGATACAAAGGAGAGCTAGAGATGGACACGAATCACTATTCATACTGATGGATATGAATTGTAGTTGTTATCCTTGATTTGCAACTATCATATCTTGAGCATACGAATTCCGCTTGATTTGAAATTTGAAATGTTGGCTTTCATAGCTTTTCTTGTCCTATCATGTGACGACCGCCCATGACTCCCGCACCAAATCAAGGAAATAATGCGCTAAAAGGTGTGCCAGGCAGCCATGGACGATAGTCAGGGTAAAACAAAACAGAAGAATCTCTATCGCATAACTCACAGCGCATGGATAAAATACAATAGAGAAATATAATATAGTGAAGCTCCATAGAACAGAACATCATCATATAAGCATCACAGTAGTTTCATACAATCATCTACTCAAATCCATACATGAAAGCCTCACTACAAATCACTCAACCAAATACAGCAGCGGATACCCAGTACATATAGTAAGAAAACTAATATGCAAAGCCTCCTGCTCGTCTTCGTCATCTTTAGCGTAGAACTCCTAGCACAGCACCTGTCACCTGCTACCTAGTCTGCCCATCCCGACATGGATGAACAGCCCAAGGTAATAAGAGGAGACATAAAACCTTGAGTCAGACAAAGTCTTAGTGAGCAGTAAATCAACTATCAAGCATACCAAAAGAGCATAAAGGATAAAAGGAATAGGAACCAAACCATCCCACTCCACCTCTTTCTACAGTGATAGCCCCAGACATACACTAAGGAGAAGCAAGCATAACAACATAGACAATTAAGGTAAAGCGAATACCACTCGAGTCAAGGACGATGTTTTCCAAATACAAACCCCCAAGGCCTAAACCAAGATCAGATAAGCACCCAGAAAACACCGCTCTTGAAGCCGAATGATAATACAACCAAACATCCATGACTCTGGCTATCACTGTTATCCTTGCCTCGATTTCACCGTTAGTTGAATGACCATCTGTCAAGGGCTAATGGTAACCCCGGTTCTAACCATAACTCCGCACACTGCCTTGTGCCTAGGACTTATCTACTTTGCCCAGAGTACTCAACTACCTACCTGTAGTCTTTTGGGTGTCCCGACTACCTACCTGTAGTCGTTATGGGCGCCCCATGTACTCTTGCTTTTGAGCATGCTAGAACCTTCAACAACGACGAGATCCAAGCCTCCTAGCCATCCTTCTTGACGACTATCCTCATACAAGCTCAAGCTACCTCTTGAACAATCCATTATCAACCAACCTGAACTACTCTTCAAGTTATCAACATGCTTGGAATGATCCCTGCTTGGATTAAGCCAAGACTCACATCATACTTCGCTTCATCGCATCAAAGCAAAGTCTCAACTCAACAACATGGTTTGCCTCATCAAATCATGGCAAAGTCCCATCTCAACATCATCCAATCTATACATATGAGCTTCAACATCCGCTACATATGCCTTAAGCAGCTTTCACCATTCAAGAGCCTTCTTCCATAGCTTTTGAATCCTCTTTCATCATCTTGTTCCAAATCAACTACTAGCTAACTTGGAAACAATCAAATCAATCATACATTCAAATAATCAATCATTCAAACAAGATCTATTAAGCAATTTAAGCAATATCAACTATAATGGCAATTTCGTAAATAAACGAGCAAAAGTCCAACATATGTGAAATCATGGTTTTTAGCATAGATCTATCAATTATAAAACATGGGTTTTGTCTCTAATGCTTATTAAACAAACTTGCATAAGTAAACATCTTCAAAAACCATGGATCTAGACTTAGATCTAAGAAAAATGCATGAAATCTCTAACTTTAACACCCAAACATGCCACCAATCCAATATACTCCTTTGGATCCGCGTGAGAGATAACTACCACTCACCAAATCACCAAAACAACCTAAAATCAATCAACTTCAGATCTGGACAGCAAGGACTTGAGCTTGATCCGGAGAAATTTCACTTGAAACGGTGAAATCTAGCTTCTTCGGATGAAAATCTTCAACTTTGGCTCTTGATCTTTGATCTTGATCTTCAATCTTCAATGGATGTTAGCACTTGATAGAAGTAGAGAAAGAAGTGAAGAAAATACCGAAGTCGAGTTCCAAAATGGCAGCACTTCGTCGCTTCGAAATCCGGTGCCAAAAAGTGAGCCAAACCCCTCTATTTATAGGCTGGAATCCCCCTTAACTCGGCCAACTTCTTAACTCGGAGCTCGCTATTAGGTCGTCCCCGACTCATCCTTGCCGACTCATCCTTGCCGACTCACGACCTAAGCGACCCCATACGACCCAACACTCTGCCGACCTATACGACTCAACTACCTACGACTTATCCCCAAGACGCCGACCCAACTACACAACACATACAGGGTTACACGACCTAGTTCCTGCCGACCTAAGCCAAAGCCTTATCCCGACCTAACACGTATGCACGACTCAAAGGCCTAAGTCCCCAACGACTTATCTACTAAGTCGGCCCACCGACCTAACAACACAAGGGATAACGTACTCTACCGACCCAATCCCTGAGTCGCCCCACGACTCATCTCCAAGCCTAACCGAGACAACAACCTAGCTACACAACGGCTCTACGACTCAACGCTTCAATCAAACACGGCCGACTCAACCCTTTGCCGACTCAAGCCAACGACTCAACAACACGCTAACTCGGCCATACGAGTTAACTTTTAAGCCGGCCTCCTATGAGTCGTAACCCGTACACGACTCATCCCTTGACCCCTATCTCGCCTCTCATCTTAAGTCGGTAACCCCTATGCCGTTCTAACTCTTAACTCGGTCCAAATCCCTATCCAGTTAACTCCTATAGCTCGGCCCCTACCTTAGGTCGGCCATACGACCTAAACTTCCTTAGGTCGGTTATGCGACCTAGACTCAACTCGGCAACTCTAGACTCAGTCACGAGTTAACTCCATAACTCGTTCCAACTTATGAGTCGGTCACGACTCAATACTCCAACACACGAGTTACTCTCCATATGACTCAGGCTAGAGACAACACAAACAACACTAACAACCTGTAAATTCTACGATTTATCGACACGTAAAAATACGGGTCGTTACATTCTCTCCCCCTTAGGAATTTCGCCCCCGAAATTCCAAGCAAACAACAGCAATCAAAATTATTCCGCATGCCTATCATCCATGGCAATCAACAATCCATGCAACCAATTCTAACCTAGCATGCAGAATTCTAAGACTTAGAACAAGCTACAAATTCATGAGATGTCACGACACTTTAGGGCCATACCTCGAAGAGTTCGGGATGAGCTGCCTTCATCCTCTCTTCCTCCTCCCACGTACAGTCGTTAACATCATCACTCCATTGTACCTTGAGCAACGTAATCGTCTTCCTCCTAAGCTGTTTCGTATCGGTTTCAACAATACGAAGCGGCTTACGAGGTCTCGAAACAACTGGATCAACCTCCAAGTCTTCACAGCTATCAGCAGAAACCACCGTAGTTGGGTCGTGCATATACTTCCGTAGATAAGATACATGAAAAACACTGTGCACACCCGCCATCTTTTCCGGTAACTCCAATCTATAAGCGAGCTTTCCAATACGCTCGATAATCGGGAATGGTCCAACAAATCTCGGAGTTAACTTTCCTTTCTTCCCGAATCTAATGACACTCTTCAGAGGAGAAATCTTCACAAAAACCATATCACCTACGTCGAATTCCAAATCCTTACGACGATTATCGGCATAACTTTTCTGACGATCTTGGGCTGCCTTCATTCGTTGCCGAATGATCTCTATACAATCTGAAGTCTGTCGAATCATCTCTGGCCCAAGTATCAGCTTTTCTCCAGTTTCCAACCAACATGTCGGAGAGTTACACGGTCTTCCATATAATGCCTCATATGGTGCCATACCAATACTCGACTGATAACTGTTATTATAAGCAAACTCCACCAAATGAAGGTGATCTTCCCATGATCCTCCGAAGTCCAAAACACATGCTCTAAGAAGATCTTCCAAAACTCGGTTGACTCTCTCAGTCTGACCATCTGTTTGAGGGTGATAAGCTGTACTCAAACACAACTCAGTTCCCAAAACTTCCTGGAAGCTCTTCCAAAATCTACTAGTGAACAATGGATCTCGATCGCTCACTATACTCTTCGGAACACCATGGAAACGAACTATCCACTTCACATATAATTCAGCCAACTTCGATGCAGTCCTAGTCGATCGAACAGGAATGAACCTTGCACTCTTGGTCAAACGATCTACTATGACCCAAATCCCTTCATTCCCTGCTCTTGTCCTAGGTAGACCATCGATAAAGTCCATCGACACTTGCTCCCACTTCCATGTAGGAACCTCTAATGGCTGAAGCAATCCACTGGGCTTCTTCTGCTCAGCTTTCACCAACTGGCAATTCATACACTTGGAAATAAAATTTCCAACATCCTTCTTCATACCTTCCCAGTAGTAGGTTCTCTTCATATCCCGATACATCTTATTTCCACCTGGATGAATTGTCAACTTCGAGTGATGACTCTCCCTCAGAACTTCATCTCTCAATCCATCTACATCGGGAACAACTAGTCGCCCTTGCTTTCGAAGCCAACCCTCTCGATCGACTTCAAATCCTTTATCCTTTTCTGGATCCAATCCGGATTCCAAATCACGGATAATCTTGATAAGCTTATCATCTCTCCTTTGCCTCTCGCCAATTCTTTCCACAAGAGTAGGCCTTATCGATAAGTTTGCCAACATCTCAGGTTCCAATTCACATCTAGGCCTGAAATCAAATCCAGCCAAATACTCAAGACTCTTCCATTCCGAAAACATGGCTCCCAATCCTGCATGTCTTCGACTTAACGCATCAGCCACTGCGTTACCTTTCCCTGGAGTATAGGCTATACCAAAATCATACGATGCTAAGAACTCTAGCCACCTTTGCTGTCGAAGATTCAAATCCTTTTGGGAAAACAGATACTTCAACGACTTATGATCTGTAAACAGCTCGAATCTAACTCCCAATAGATAGTGTCTCCACATCTTCAAAGCAAACACAATCGCCGCTAACTCCAAATCATGAGTCGGATAATTCCTTTCATGCGGCTTTAGTTGTCGACTAGCATACGCAACAACTTTATGCTTCTGCATTAGCACCGCTCCTAGTCCAGTGCCACATGCATCGGTGTAAACCACCATCTCATCATTCCCACTTGGAATAGTCAAAACAGGAGCGCTCGTCAGTCGCTCTTTCAGGATTACGAAAGCTTGCTCACACTTATCATCCCATCTGAACACTTGGTTCTTCTTCGTCAATCCTGTCAACGGTGCAGCTATCTTGGAAAAGTCTTTGATAAACCGACGATAATATCCTGCTAATCCAAGAAAACTTCTCACATCAGATGCATTCTTAGGCCTAACCCAATCCTGGATCGCTGCCACCTTAGCGGGATCAACCGCTATTCCATTTCCAGAAATAACATGACCTAAGAACCTCACTTCATTCTTCCAGAAGTGACACTTCGAAAACTTAGCCTTCAGCTGATGTTTCCGTAAGATTCCTAAAACAATCCTCAAGTGCGTCTTGTGCTCTTCCTCAGTTCTGGAATAAACCAAAATATCATCCACGAACACAAGCACGAACTTATTCAACTGATCTCTGAACACTCTATTCATAAGATCCACAAAATATGCTGGCGCGTTAGTCAACCCAAACGGCATTACCAGCCACTCATAAAACCCGGATGGTGTCCTGAAAGCAGTCTTCGGCACACTATCCTTCGCCACTCTCAACTGGTGAAATCCCGTTGCCAAATCCATCTGAGAAAACACCTTAGCCTCGCGAAGCTGATCAAACAAGTCATCTATTCTCGGCAATGGATACTTGTTCTTCCTAGTCACCTTATTCAGCTCACGATAATCAACACACAACCTCAACGATCCATCCGTTTTGGTTGCGAACACAACGGGCGCACCCCATTCGGACACACTTCTCCGAATGAATCCTTTCCGCAAAAGGTCATCAACTTGCACCTTCAGCTCTTGCTGCTCCCTCGGTGCCATCCGCCTAAGAGGCATCACAACAGGTCTGGCTCCCTCAACTAGATCGATACGAAACTCGATCTCCCTATGCGGCGGCAACCCTTTGACTTCCTCAAAGACATTCTCAAACTCATTCACAATAGGCACCGATGACAGTCCATCCCGTGGAACAACTAGCGAATACATGAAGCTCATGAAGACGCCTTCTTCATGCTTACATCGTATCACAACCTTTCGCCCTTCCACATTCCCGACTGTCACCTCAAGCCTCTCACAATCAATCCTAGCCGCATACTTCCTAAGCCAGTCCATACCCAAAATAATTCCGAACCCCGCAAAGTTCAGAACAAAGCAATCACAAACAAACGAGCAATCATGACTCGACACAACTAGACCACGACATAACATACACAAACATGACGAACCCCCTACCGGATTAGTCACAACCAATGGCCTATCAACAATATCCGGTTTCATACCTAACCGGCTTACCAAATCATCACAAACAAAAGAATGCGACGCTCCAGTATCAAACAACACTCTAACTGGAACACCACAAATAGAAAGAGTACCTTGAACAACCACACTCTTCCCCTTCTCTTCAGCAGTAGGAGCTTTCGAAGACGATGGAACAGCCCCCAAAGCATAGGCTTGCACAACCTGCCTATCTTTCCTCGGTTCTGGACAATCCTTCTTGATATGTCCCAGCTTATCACAGTTGTAACACTTTCCCGGCACTTTGGGATTCTTACAATCTTTGTAAAGATGGCCCTTCTGCTGGCAGTTATAGCAAGTCACTTCACTCTTCGGCTTCTTCTGGCCATCCCTACCCCTCTGTTGCTGTTGTTTCCTCTTCTTATTGCCACTCTGCTGTGGTTTAGATCCTTCCCTGGTTACAGAAACGACAGAACTTTCCCTAGGAAACAAACTCTCATGCCTAAGAGCTTTTTCCACAAGCTTCTCAAATGGATCGTCCAGATGATCCACTAACTGCCTCCCAAGATAAGCATCCAGACCAGTCACAAACTTTTCATTCTTCTGGTAGGGAGAATCAATATACGATCTGGCATACTTAGACAAAGCTTCAAACTCAGAAATGTACTCAAGAACAGGCCTTCCCCCTTGCTTGAGCTCCACAAACCTCTTAAACAAGACAGATTTCTGGGAAGTAGAGATGAACTTAGCTTCAAATCTAACTTGGAATTGCTCCCAAGTAATCTCTTCTTCTGGAGTATCGATGGTGATAGAATTCCACCAATCAGCAGCTCTTCCCTGAAGCTGTCTCGATGCAAGCTTCCTCTTAGTTGCATCCTCAATCCCTAAGTCACCAAAGATTCTTTTGCAAGCATCAATCCATCTCTGCACCTCAATAGTCGACTCCGTCCCCAAGAAAACTTTCCCTCCAAGAGCAGTATAATCCTTGCAAAGCTTGGCAAAATCCACCGGTCTCGGAGCTTGGACTTGAACTCCCACATCCACAGATGATCCTGAAGCTGGTATTCTCCTCATGATTGAAGTCATCATGGCCTCAAACATAGGAGCATAATCAACAGCTTCCCTAGCATCACGGCTACCCCTCGCAGCTTGTCTCTCACTTCGACTCATCCTTAATATCTGTAAATAAGAATGATTAGAACACCTTAAGAAACAACTGCATAAGGAGTTCAAACCCTTCTAAACTACTATATTATATATAGTAATCATCCATCAAATTACAATTACGTCTCTCTTACGTAGTTACATCAGCGAGCGTTGGCTAAAATCGATTAACCTCGCTCTGATACCAAATGTGACGACCGCCCATGACTCCCGCACCAAATCAAGGAAATAATGCGCTAAAAGGTGTGCCAGGCAGCCATGGACGATAGTCAGGGTAAAACAAAACAGAAGAATCTCTATCGCATAACTCACAGCGCATGGATAAAATACAATAGAGAAATATAATATAGTGAAGCTCCATAGAACAGAACATCATCATATAAGCATCACAGTAGTTTCATACAATCATCTACTCAAATCCATACATGAAAGCCTCACTACAAATCACTCAACCAAATACAGCAGCGGATACCCAGTACATATAGTAAGAAAACTAATATGCAAAGCCTCCTGCTCGTCTTCGTCATCTTTAGCGTAGAACTCCTAGCACAGCACCTGTCACCTGCTACCTAGTCTGCCCATCCCGACATGGATGAACAGCCCAAGGTAATAAGAGGAGACATAAAACCTTGAGTCAGACAAAGTCTTAGTGAGCAGTAAATCAACTATCAAGCATACCAAAAGAGCATAAAGGATAAAAGGAATAGGAACCAAACCATCCCACTCCACCTCTTTCTACAGTGATAGCCCCAGACATACACTAAGGAGAAGCAAGCATAACAACATAGACAATTAAGGTAAAGCGAATACCACTCGAGTCAAGGACGATGTTTTCCAAATACAAACCCCCAAGGCCTAAACCAAGATCAGATAAGCACCCAGAAAACACCGCTCTTGAAGCCGAATGATAATACAACCAAACATCCATGACTCTGGCTATCACTGTTATCCTTGCCTCGATTTCACCGTTAGTTGAATGACCATCTGTCAAGGGCTAATGGTAACCCCGGTTCTAACCATAACTCCGCACACTGCCTTGTGCCTAGGACTTATCTACTTTGCCCAGAGTACTCAACTACCTACCTGTAGTCTTTTGGGTGTCCCGACTACCTACCTGTAGTCGTTATGGGCGCCCCATGTACTCTTGCTTTTGAGCATGCTAGAACCTTCAACAACGACGAGATCCAAGCCTCCTAGCCATCCTTCTTGACGACTATCCTCATACAAGCTCAAGCTACCTCTTGAACAATCCATTATCAACCAACCTGAACTACTCTTCAAGTTATCAACATGCTTGGAATGATCCCTGCTTGGATTAAGCCAAGACTCACATCATACTTCGCTTCATCGCATCAAAGCAAAGTCTCAACTCAACAACATGGTTTGCCTCATCAAATCATGGCAAAGTCCCATCTCAACATCATCCAATCTATACATATGAGCTTCAACATCCGCTACATATGCCTTAAGCAGCTTTCACCATTCAAGAGCCTTCTTCCATAGCTTTTGAATCCTCTTTCATCATCTTGTTCCAAATCAACTACTAGCTAACTTGGAAACAATCAAATCAATCATACATTCAAATAATCAATCATTCAAACAAGATCTATTAAGCAATTTAAGCAATATCAACTATAATGGCAATTTCGTAAATAAACGAGCAAAAGTCCAACATATGTGAAATCATGGTTTTTAGCATAGATCTATCAATTATAAAACATGGGTTTTGTCTCTAATGCTTATTAAACAAACTTGCATAAGTAAACATCTTCAAAAACCATGGATCTAGACTTAGATCTAAGAAAAATGCATGAAATCTCTAACTTTAACACCCAAACATGCCACCAATCCAATATACTCCTTTGGATCCGCGTGAGAGATAACTACCACTCACCAAATCACCAAAACAACCTAAAATCAATCAACTTCAGATCTGGACAGCAAGGACTTGAGCTTGATCCGGAGAAATTTCACTTGAAACGGTGAAATCTAGCTTCTTCGGATGAAAATCTTCAACTTTGGCTCTTGATCTTTGATCTTGATCTTCAATCTTCAATGGATGTTAGCACTTGATAGAAGTAGAGAAAGAAGTGAAGAAAATACCGAAGTCGAGTTCCAAAATGGCAGCACTTCGTCGCTTCGAAATCCGGTGCCAAAAAGTGAGCCAAACCCCTCTATTTATAGGCTGGAATCCCCCTTAACTCGGCCAACTTCTTAACTCGGAGCTCGCTATTAGGTCGTCCCCGACTCATCCTTGCCGACTCATCCTTGCCGACTCACGACCTAAGCGACCCCATACGACCCAACACTCTGCCGACCTATACGACTCAACTACCTACGACTTATCCCCAAGACGCCGACCCAACTACACAACACATACAGGGTTACACGACCTAGTTCCTGCCGACCTAAGCCAAAGCCTTATCCCGACCTAACACGTATGCACGACTCAAAGGCCTAAGTCCCCAACGACTTATCTACTAAGTCGGCCCACCGACCTAACAACACAAGGGATAACGTACTCTACCGACCCAATCCCTGAGTCGCCCCACGACTCATCTCCAAGCCTAACCGAGACAACAACCTAGCTACACAACGGCTCTACGACTCAACGCTTCAATCAAACACGGCCGACTCAACCCTTTGCCGACTCAAGCCAACGACTCAACAACACGCTAACTCGGCCATACGAGTTAACTTTTAAGCCGGCCTCCTATGAGTCGTAACCCGTACACGACTCATCCCTTGACCCCTATCTCGCCTCTCATCTTAAGTCGGTAACCCCTATGCCGTTCTAACTCTTAACTCGGTCCAAATCCCTATCCAGTTAACTCCTATAGCTCGGCCCCTACCTTAGGTCGGCCATACGACCTAAACTTCCTTAGGTCGGTTATGCGACCTAGACTCAACTCGGCAACTCTAGACTCAGTCACGAGTTAACTCCATAACTCGTTCCAACTTATGAGTCGGTCACGACTCAATACTCCAACACACGAGTTACTCTCCATATGACTCAGGCTAGAGACAACACAAACAACACTAACAACCTGTAAATTCTACGATTTATCGACACGTAAAAATACGGGTCGTTACATATCATATCGATTGTAGCTTGATCCGAACCAGGACAAAATTTACCTGTATCTATAGTGAACCTACATATAACCGATCTTTGGGACAGATTGTCCATGGTTGCCAGTCAAGCCTTGGAGTAACGGCCTTGCTAAAAGATGGGATAACAATAACCAAATCCTGATGCATATTCCCAATTAGGAGCACACCAGTTTTATTACTAATGTTGCATTATTTTGCTATATGGTGATGCCATTTGGACTAAAGAATGCAAGAGCTACTTACCAACGCCTAGTCAACAGGATGTTTAAAGATCGGATTGGAAAAATGATGGAAGTGTATGTAGATGATACGCTCATGAAGTCACGGCGATCAAGCGACCACATAAAGGAATTGGTAGAAATGTTCGACATCTTCCGACGTTACAAGATGAAAATTAATCCTTTGAAGTGTTCTTTATGTGTTACATCAGGGAAATTCTTGGGCTTCATTGTTAATGCATGTGAAATATAAGCTAATCTCGAGAAGAATTTGGCTATCCACGATATCCAAGTGCTGGACACATTAAACAAGTACAAAGTCTGAATCGGAAAGTTGCTGCCTTAAGCTGAATTATTTCCAGAGCTACCGACAAATACATTCCTTTCTTTGACTTGATTAGGGGAAAAGAAACTCTGAATGGATAGAGGATTGTAAAGACGCATTTCAAGCTTCGGTAGATCATTTGGCAAGACCCTCCATCTTATCAAAGCCGGTGGATCATTAAGATTTGTACATTTATTTGGCCGTATCAGCACACACAATAAGTGCTGCATTGCTTCGCGAGGAGGATCAAATCCAGAGGCCGAGGTATTACGTCAGCAAACAATTGACAAGAGCTGAAAGGAACTATCCAAAAATAGAGAAACTGGCTTACTGCTTGCTAATTGCATCACGAAAGCTTCATCCATACTTCCAAGAACACCGGATCAATGTTTACACCGACCAGCCATTACGACAGGTCCTACAGTGACTGAGACATCTGGAAGGTTACTCAGGTGGAATATCGAGCTCAATCAATTCGGTATTACTTATCTCCCTCGGAGGGCTATCCAGGATCAGACACTGGCAGATTTTATAGCAGAGTTCACTGCTTAGGATGATTCCCCAAAAGGCAGCGAAATCCCTATACTATGATGGAAATTGTATATTGATGGAGTGTCCAATGATCATCGTTTTGGAGCTAAAATTATGCTTTTAATTTCCGAAGATCGGTCAATCTGTTAAGCTTTAAAGCTTGATTTCCCACGATAAACAATGAAGCTGAGTATAAAGCTCTAATTGTTGGACTTAAACTCGCTAGAGAACTCGGAATAAACTCTCTTGAAATCTTTTGTGGTTCACGGTTGGTAGTGTACCAAGTCAGGGGAGATTATCAAGCTAAAGGACAACGGCTTGACCTTACCCAAGTCCAAGAGTTGTTGGCAGAATTTGAGTACCATGGCATTTCGCGTATTCCACGGGATCGAAACAGAGAGGCTGGTTTATTGGCAAAGTTTGCTAGCACCGATGACGCATAGCAGATGGGCCTGGTTTCGGTTGAAGTATTAAATATCCTAAATATAAGCATGATAGAAATCGATCGGACACTGGAATCGGAGCCTAAGAGGGAATTGTGGATGACTCGGATCAAAGACTATTTGCTACATTGAGTCCTATCAGATCAAAGAAATGAAAAGCGACAAGCCCTTCGTAAAGCTTTGCGATACGTCATGCAAGGAGGAATTATGTACAGAAAATGTTTCTTAGTTCCTATATCCGGCGTATCGCTCATGATTAGATAAAACATGTCCTAGAAGAATTTCATGAAGGGGAATGTGGAGACCACATTGGGGGCAAACTCTGGCTAAGAAAATACTCCATTACGGGTATTATTGGCGAACTGTCAATCGAGACCCCACCGACTATGTAAAATGATATGATAAGTGCCAAATATACGTAGAAGTTCCAAGATCTCCACTGATGGAAATCACACATATGGTCAGCTCATGGCTGTTTTCCATGTGAGGTATAGATATTATCGTTCCTTACCGATCTCTAAAGGTGGCGCAAAGTACGCTATCGTCATAGTTGATTACTTCACCAAATGGGCCAAAGCAGAACCTTTAGCCACGATCATAACAAGAGAGCAATCGACATTATTGTCTAAAATATCATATCTCATTACGGTCTTCCACGAGCTATTGTAACATATAATGGGACTCAATTCGACAGTGTTGAATTCACAAACTTCTGCTGTAGATATCATATTAAAAAGAGATTTGCAGCGGTCCCTCACCCTCAAATAAATGGATAGGTTGAAGCTGTGAACAAAGTCATAAAGTCCATTCTCGAGAAGCATTTGGAAAAGGCTAGAGGCAAGTGGATGGATGAACTCCCGACAGCATTATGGGCTTACAAGACCACCCACAAACCCACGACTGACCATACTCCATTCGCCCTTGGTTATGGTTTTGAAGTCGTCATTCCTGTTAAGATCGAGGTTCCCTCTCATCGAGTGACTTACTACGATCCCAAAATGAACAAAGATCTCCTTTTGGAATCTCTTGACTTTATAGATGAGAAGCATGAGAAAGCCAATCTGAGGGCAGCTGAGAATCGACACCGGTCGCCCAGTATTACAACATTAAAGTCCGACCTAGAACCTCTGAAATCGGTGATCTCGTCCTGAAATGGGCATTTCCTTACCCCATCGCACATGAATCCAGCCTGGGAAGGATCATATGTCATTGAACGGAGGCTTGGAGAGGGAACTTTCAAGCTAGCGACTGTGGATGGCATCACACTTCCAAGGGCATGAAATAGCGAGCATTTACGACGCTATTTCACTTAATTTATCTCTTTTTCATTTCATTTGTATTTGCTTTCAGAATTTTCTTTAGCATTTGATTTTCTGGATATGTAATAAGACAGATTATGTTATTTCTTTCCACTTAGTGAATAAAGTTTCGGATTTCTTTTATATTTATGTTTGTTGTGGCATTATGTATCGGTTACATGATGAAACTGATTGATGTCGATATCTTCGAACATGTTCCCAGAGTTTGAAATTAATCAATTATGCTTGTTCCCGATGGGACTAAACAAGATGGGCTTAATCCGGTTGGTCATTCGATAACTCTTGTTCATAATCCAACGGACGAGATGCACAATGAGAAATGGATTTGACTCGACCATATGACAATCGAATAAATTCTGCCAAATGATTGGACCAAAATAAAATAAAAGCGATCATGACATGACAGATCACTCGTTAAATTAAACCCATGACCCCTAGGGGCAAATCAATAAATTATGGAGAGTACGATTTGACTACTCTCCGAAATATCTCTCAGTCCCTAGAGTGCGGACTAAAGTATAAACATAAATCGGGTATGATTTGACCACCTGCAAAATACTCTAAGTCCCCAGAGTGCGCATAGAGTGTAAAAATAAATCGTGTGTGATTCGAGCACCCACAAAATAAATCTAAGTCCCTGGGGTGTGGATTGATGTATAAACATGAATTAGTGTGAATAGACCACCAGTAAAATAATTCCAAGTCCCTGAAGTGCAAATTAGAGTATAAACATAAATTGGGTGCGATTCGACCACCCATTAACTAACCCTGATCCATATATTATGGATATGAGTATAAGAAAATAAATGAGTGAGGTTCGACCATTCACTATTCCATGAACTCCGAGCTAATATCGATGAGAAGAGTATAAACCTGCTAAAGATGGAGTGCAACAACCAACGTTTAACCCCGCTAACCTAAGACTGGGGATAGGAGTATAGTTACTAAAAACCACTGAATTCGATGGCGTAACAGTAAGGCTGGAGCCAAGTGTTTGATATGACTCAAGGCCACGACAATATGGAGGCCTTGGGATAGAGCTAGTGGATTGTTACCAGAATTGATGAACAATGAATTACAAGTACATCGAATGGAAAGTAATATTTCAACTACTTAAATAGTAGTTCACACAAAAGCTCAACTGAAAAGAAAAACTTTTATTCACATGATAGGTTTCAAAATTGTGGTGCAAGTTATTTCAAAAAAATTGGGAATCGTACTCGTACAACCACAACTAATAAAAGAAAACGACGAACAAACAGCTACGGAAACTATGTACACACCGAGCCAAAGTGATGGTTATTTTTTGATCTTCTCTCCTTTTTGGATTTTTTGGGAGTGGTGCCACTTGAGACCCCAATGGTTCTCTTGCTAGATCCATTGCCACCTTTTGCAAGAGAGCTTTCAAAAGTAGGAGGGAGTTCACTGAGCATTGGCCTGCCAGGTGGAATAACTTGTAGCGGGATAAGGTGTGGTTCATCAATGTCCACCTCGATGGGCTCAGCTTTAGCCTTTTTCTTTAGCAACTCCTCCTTCTCAATACACTCCTTCAGAATAATCTCATCAGTGCATTCAGAGGTTCCAGTAATCACCACATCCTTGGATTTGTCCACTGAGAGCAGATCTTCAACGTTATCATTGTCGGGTGCTCCGATGACTTGAGCATCGGGCCTCGCTACATCAGTGGCCACCGAAATCTCTGTTAGCTTTTCTTGTTGCTTCATAGCAACATCACTTTTAGGAGTTTGATCGGGTCCTGGAAGACCTGCAAATTTGTTAAAATAAGGAGATAAACCTAAAACCATTGGGCATGAAGAACAAAACTTCTCGCAAATTGGAGAGTAAAGTGGAATACCCGTATCCGACTGGCTTTCGGTTGTTGCTAGAGTGCCCCTTCCAAAATAAGGATCAGCACTTTGGATTGATAACCGAGCTTATCTGAATCATAGCTCAAGTCTTGCTCCAGGCTAAAGAAAACCGATGCTTCAGCCGCTTGAAAAGAAGAGGGGACCCTTAGGAGCAGCCTTCGAGGATCTAGCAATATGTTTCCCTTTGTTAGAAGGCGCTGAAATGTCAAAATATAGGAGTCTCGTGACGGCAAGATCTAAGGGTTCATTTCTGCAAAGGATCTCCTGCGCTTATTTCTCTTCATCTAACTCAGCTCTACCCAGCTCCCTCTTTTTTGTCTCAATGATGTTCTCCCAGGCTTTAATAAGTGACTCGAGATAACCTTCACCGAGAAAAATCAAGTCCCGATGGATGAGGACTTTGGTGTTGTATTCGATGATCAATGGATCAAATAAGTCCTAGATTTCATTTCGACTGGACTCCTTAGCATCTTCTACTCGGGTAATAATTTGTTCCATCATCTACTTGCGACTTTCCTCTCGTGCTTCCTCTTTTTGGGCTTCTATTTTGACAAATTGCTAGTTTAATTGTCAAGCTCCTAGCTTCAACTGCCTCTTCACGGTACCTTTATGATTCTTCCTGAGCCTCAATTTTATCTTCCCTTTCTTTCTTTAGAAGCTCTTCAAGTTCCTCGACGCAATGAGCCAAGACATCATTTTCCTTTTGTAAGGAATCCTTTTACAAAGCGAGTGCCCTGCTGCGATTGAGGGCAGCAGCGAGTTCTTTCTTATGGGAAGCTTCTAAACGACTCACTGCCTCCAAAGTTTTTGTAGCGCTCTTTTCTGCCTCGGCAAGTATTGTTGTCAACTCCGATAGTTCATCATCTTGGTGTTTGATTATGTCTTTATTGTGTATCTCCTCTAGCTTGAGACATTTTATTTCGTATTGTCACTCGATTGACACTTCGGAGATTTTTTTCTGCTAAATGTTGAAACGATTCATGTTACACGAACATGTCATTAACATATGCGAGAGAGCTTGCTTTAGCATGCCTTAGAATCATATGTATCGTGTGAAGGAATTTAAGCCCATCGAAACAGATTTTCAAGAAAATGTCCTTAATCTTGGCTATTTCCCCCTATAGAAGTGTCAGGAGCGGCGGCCGAAAAAGATGGATCGGAAGTGGCAATTGGATGCTTGCTTGATCTACGGTCGCGAGATTGCTTGGAGCTAGAAGAATCAGAGTGCCGCTCATGTGATGTGGCAATTTGAGGGCCACGGAAGGGAGGCTGGTCTTTGCTATAAATAGGAAAATTGGGCTGATCTCCCTAGCGAGATGCCTGAGGCTAGGACTTGCGCTTGGAAGAGGAAGATTCCCTTGAATGATAGCTTTTCTCTCGTCCGTCCTCTTATTAACTGCACTTGTCAGATTCTGAGTTGCCGTAAGATTAATAATGCATCAAAAAGCCCATTAAGCGATCGAAGGCTCGATATTGAGTCATTGCACCTATAAAGACCAACTGAGAACATATAAGTAATTATTATGCAAAGGATCGATGAAGAGCATGTAGTGATGTGCACGTGGTCATGAGTGTCCTAGTGGTTCCTTTTGATAGACCGGTGGTTGTAACCTTGCTAATGGGTGTTCTCTCTCCTTTATCGGTAGGAAGAATGCCTTCACCGCACGTAGTAGGAGAATTGAGCCCTTCGATATTGATATTTGGAAAGTGGTAGTCATAATATCATCGGGAATTTGAAGATTTGAAAATCCCTTCGGTGGAATTTTCAAGTGTTAGGAAGATGATTCTTCTTCAATAGAAGTGATGACGAATTCTGGATCTGTGGCAGTTTTTCTTTTACGAAGTTTATATTCTAGCTTCTTCTTTCTCTTGGTTGGTGTTTGAGATTGCATGCCTTATGGAGGTTCGACCACGCATGCCTTGCCTGGGCCCGCATCAATATCGTTGGGTTTATTGGCTTGGGAATCCCTAATCTCACCTTCTTTAGTGTCATCTCGAGTCCCCTCAGCTGGGGGCACAACAAGATTAATGGCATCCCTTTCTTTGCCCTGTGACGTTTCTCGACAATGCTGCACTTCCAGAGGGCCCAATGCTGCGACCTTCTTCCAGCAGCCCGAATAAAGATAATAACTCATTGGTTACAAGAAGTTTGATGTCCTTGTCTTCGACATGGGTAGCGCAGATAGTGGAGACTGCTCTTAAAAAACTAATGCCTTTAGGATGTTGGCAAACACCTGTAGGAATCCCGAATGTTAGTAGATTCAAAAATATGAATTGGATTAACAGACTTAAGAATAAAATGAAAATAACACTTACGTCCTTTCGACCATCGCCTTGTGAAGCCAAGTGCATACCGAACATAAAACCACTCGTTTTTGAATAGTAAGAATTTATTCCAAGCATCCGTTAAGACTTGGCAATTAGGTGAAGTTCAAGAAAAATGTAGGAAGAATTCCTGACCGTCGTTTAAAGTTATAAACGAATCTTATGTCATTGAGAGTTGGTAGGCGAAAAAGAATGCTCATGAACAATAGAAAAGTTCCAAGTAGGAAGGCATAGCTATTCGGATGGAGTTAAGTGGAAGCTATTCCAAGATATCTCAACATTTCTCGAATAAACGAATTGATGGGCGGTACCCATTAGGCCCGGCACATAAATTTGTTACACACCTTGTATCCCTCTAAGGGCAAGTGAGGCATGTTGTATATCGATGGAATCAGTACGTCTGTGAATGGAATTCCATGTATGGAGAACAGCCTACAAAGAGCAGCCTCGCCAATTCAAGAAGCTTGAGAATCTATTGAGTTATCTAGGAGAATGGAACCTTCTATTTCGTCGGGAGCAGGGCTTATATCCTCCGCTGAAAAGACCAAAACATATGAAAATAGGTTGGCCGATGGACCAGAAACTTCCATTTGTTTGACTAGATGACTAGGAAAAAGTCTACTAGATATAATCATAGAGCTTGATTATGCTTCAGGATCGATATGCTGCAAGGCCGGTTCGAAAGACATAGCAGCTAACGCTCTGAGCGTCTGGAGTCCATGTTAGCTATACTCAGTAGATAATCGAGGTTGGAAATGTTTACATGTTCCTCCCGTGTTAAGTGCGAACTAGTGCAGTTTAGTGAAGTGTATAGTAGAAATAAACAACTTAAAATCAAAAAATGAAGTCAAATGATGAGACTTTGGATCCCGACCAGAGTGACCATCATCGTTGACCGTCTCAACTGGCAAAGAGATTGATCGGTTGTAAAATCTTTAGGATCGACTATTGGCATATCGAAGTGTAAAGTCTGTCGTTCAAGTCCATAAGAAATTTTTTAGTCTATGTTGAAAGTTCCAAGGATTTGATTGTTCAATCTCATGTTCAATAGTGAATATGCAAGTTTTATTATTCATCATTATAATATGTCCAAGTTTATTCAGGTGAATTGGTAGTAATTGTTCAAACAAGTAAGATCGGATTAGTTTTAAGTTTAAAGAACCCCATATGATGATCACTATGTACCGAACCCTTCATACTGATCCCAATCCCAAAGATTCTCAACTTATCCCTCTCTTCAACCCAAAACCCATTGATCCCTTATTTTCTACATAATTCCATCGATCCCTCTCTCACAACAAATGTTGTTGAACCTTAAATATATCGGCCCCTCTACTTCACCCTCTATTCATCAAGCCTCTACGCCGAGGGATCTATAACGCCCCACCTTTTATACCCAGATTTACAAGAATATTATGAATAATATCCTCTGCTAATCCGGAGAATAAGGCTTTGAAAGGAGCGATCATCGTGAAATTACTTTGGGATAATACTGACATGTCTCATATACATGAACAAATAATAAAAATGATGTAAACAGTATCGGCACAAAGCAATAACACAAAGGCTATCTAGAACAACATAAAATATGACAGATATCCAAGGTATATCACAGATCACAGCGAAAGGATAAATTTCATAACATAGTAGTGAGTCTACAAAAATACAAGTCTAGGCTCACGTAATAGCTCAAGTCTAACATCTGCTAGCCCAAGTCCAAAAGATAACCCCTGCTACCTGCATGGCCTCGGCCTGACCTGAGTGTTATAAAAAAAATAAAAAACGAGTCAGGTTACAACTAATCAAAAGGGTGAGAGACATGATAATAAAAGTAATAATACTATGACATGCATCAAAAGAGAACCAACAATATGCCCAAAACAATCATACGCAAAGTATAAAACAAACTACCATGTTAGAAACCATATCAAGTCCTTGATAGACTATCATCTCAAAATATGGTGGAAATCATCTCAAAATATTCCCAAAACAATCATACGCAAGGCAAAATTACCATGTCATAAATCATATCAAGTCTTGATAGACTATCATCTCAAAATATGGTGGACATCATCTCAAAATTATCGAAGCCATAAACCAATATCAAAACCAAGATGCTTCCATGGGATTGATTACCCAAACACAAAACAAAACCATAATAATAGTCTCCCATCTCGATGTGCAGCAGGACAAGACCTCAATCGAAGGCTCACAACATAGATTTCATGAGTGCACCGAAAAACTAGACACCACTCGCTAATCCAAAACTGCGGGTCATCAGAAATCTAGACGGACCAACAATGTAACATCCTGATATTTTACAAGAAATATAATTAAAAAAATAAAAAGAACATCTGGTAAAGTGGTAAAGGCGCATCTTGACTTCCTTAGTGACTGGGGATCAAGCCCCATTGTCACCAAAAATCTGGAGCGATGTTTTTTATAGCTGGTTCATTTCCATCAATTTTCCTACGTATTTTAGTGTTGTTTCTGATATGTGGTGGCTTCCCATTCGCTCCAGTGATGTAATAGGATGAGATGGCTAAATTTATTGGTTGAGTAATGTGAATGAGCTAGAATGGATAGCCATTAATCGTATGAAAGAACCAGATTTAATGTAAAATAATCTAATGGATTATATTCACTCAAACAATCTATGAATAAACCATCTAACCAAAACATAATCTCTTATTCAGCGGTCGCCATAATTCTACGGTAAAATTAGTGTGTATAATTCTTCCTCCTTTTCTCTACTAAATAAACAAATCTCTACCAAATTAAATTATCTATATCTATTCAAGCAATTTGGGAAATTTAGAAGAATCAAAGGGAGAAAGATTAAAGCAAAGTTTTTTTCAAATTTATGCAAGCTCAAGTGCCAAGTGAGTGGGAATCAGTATGAAATAGAAAAATAAAGTAGTTCAAGTTCATTTCTTTTCTGGCACATTAATATGAATTAATTTCTGTTGGTAATTAAGAATAGATGTAAATTATTGCAACTTCTTCTTCTTCCACTTCTCAAATCTAATTCATGTTTGGTTTAAAATATGGGACATATAAATTGTCTATTCTCATTTTATGGCATAAATAAGATTGAAGTTCATGTAAATTATTGTACCTTCTTCTTCTTCCACTTCTCAATTCTAATTCATGTTTGGGTTGAAATTTGGAACAAATAAATTGTTATTCAAGTTTCATGGCATAAATATAATTGGTTTAATTAAATTGAATTAGAATTGTTATTCAATTTCGAATGGTAGAACATGTTAGTTGAATAAATTCAGAATATGTTACTTGAATAAAATTATGGTTTCGATTGATATAATTACATAATTTTGAATATGGTTTTGGAACAAAATTGGGAAGTCTAATTGGTATAATTGTTTGTTTCATATATGACCTAAAAATGTAAAAGTGGAATTTTATGTAATTAAATGGCGTGTGGCTACTGGATTAAAAAATTTGTATATATTAAATCTCTAAAAGGAGAACGTAAATTAGGGTGAAAAAAATGTAAATCAAATGGACCCTAAAGGCTAGGGTAAATCTATAACAAAATGGCATAAAATTACAGACAAACCATACGGACTGAACGGACGTGAAATTGAAATACCATTTATGTAAGAAAATGGAAAATTATGAAATAACCAAATCGGATGTAAAAATTGCCTAAAGCAGATTAATGGAAATAAACAGTATGTAAACTGTAGTGGTAAAATTAATTGATCTGGAAGCGATTTGGTAGGCAAATCTTGTAAAAGTCTGGATAAGTGTTTCATGCAGTTAAGACCAAAATATAGTTTTGGCTGTACGTACTAGAAGCGGGCAAGTAGGTTCACAAGGATGTTTGTTACCTTTTATAGGTTGCTAGTATGTAGGATAAATAGCATCCGCAATCGTAGGCTCCTTCAGGCAGATCGACGCGGACGGAACAGGACAAGTGTGCTCCAACGTAGGCTTCTTTAGGTAGATCATTGGAGGATTTTGCGCAGCCGACCCCGCTGCGGGCGCTGTTTCGAAGGACCGACACTTTGGGTAGGGATATGTCCATGTTGGTGACTGAGGAGACATGAGGATAGGAGTCTGGTTTGGCGGAGCCTGAGCGCAACTTCGAGGTCCTACGATGTTGTTTGAGTTGGCATCGGTCAGATGTAATAGGCATTTAGTCACAGTGCACGGGTGAAGAGCATGACTTTCATGTTGTAGCACGTGGATAGATAAGGACAGCAGGTCGACAGGCCGATTGACATTTTGTATTACTGCTTGGTTGAATTCCCTAAAGTGACCATGGACTTGGCTTCTTAGAAACTATATCTAAGAAGGATTCACTGCATTATATTATTCACCCTCTGCGATATCCGGGGAAGACCTAGAATTAAACTGTTTTATTCTTTCTACTTCATCTTATTTCTCATTCACCACATTTTATGTCCGAATCATTCCGATTTTCTTATTTTTCCCAAATCACAGAAGGGCAGGTCTAGGTTGCAGTTCTTCACAGCTTGGAGGGTCATTGGAGCAGTGTTATCTTTAGCTTTTGTTTCATGTACTTCGTTTCTCTTTTTTCCGTACTTTAGTCTATATATGGGGACCTATATTTTCAATTTTGATATGTATTATGTTTTAGTGGAGACTACTTGGTACTTTTGGTTTCAGAAATAAATTTTGGATAATGTTGTTTTTTAATGAAGCTGTTTTACAATTAATTTATATTAATGAAAATTTTCTTCCATTATAATATTTTAATCATTTTATATTGTTTCCTTAGTCTCTGTGCTATGTTATGGATTTTTATTTCACACGACCACACGTGCTTCTAGTCATGTCCGATTTTCGGGGTGCTTGGAGGTGCGGGGTGTCACAGTTGGTATCAGAGCTAAGGTTTCGATAATCCCAAAAATATTTTAAAAATATAAAGATTTTCGACTAATTTTTAAAGGATATTCCAAATAATACTTTTAAAAGTATATGTATGTATTTCGGAAAAAAAGAAATGTTATAAATGGGTCCCTCATATCTCTTCCTCCCTATCTATTGAACTATTTATGGAGTACCTAATCCCATCTTTTTAATATCCACAGATAGAAATGTCTGAACTGCAAGATATCCCCGAAGTTCCAGGCCTTAATATGCCTGCTTGGTTTAGACGTTATTTGCATGCCACTGCACGAGCAGAGCCACCAGCTAGGGATGCTGCTCCGGCGAAAGGGGCTCCAGCCCGTCCGCTGAAAGGGAGTGCAGATTAAGGATCTTAAGGCTAATTTAACACTAGAAGGGGGGTGAATAGTGTTTAATAGATTTTAAGACTTATATGTACTAATTTAAAAATTATGATATAAACAAATGCAAAACTTAATCACAGAATCAAACACAGATGTAGAAAGTAAATAAAAAGCAGTAAAAGGAAAGAACACAACAGATTTTACATTGGTTCGGAGTTACCCTACATCCAGCCCTGCACCAAGGCAAACACCTCGTATATATTTTTATTATATCAATGTCGAGATTACAATCCTCAATTTCTAAAGACCTTGAGGTACCCTCCTGTCTTCGAGTCCGGGGCAAACTCTCTTGATTTACGGGACAAAAGATCACCCAACTGATTTCCAGGAACAACCAGACCTTATAGAGAGACTTGATAAACTTTTGATTACAAATTGATCATATAACTCCGAATAGCACTTTGATCTTCGAGAGAGGGCAGAGAACCAAACAAGAATGAGATTCTAATTTGATTCACTTGAGAATTCGACAAAATTTCTACAAGATCTTAAAAATATGAAAATTTTAGAATATAGGTTTGTGGAGAAGAAGAAGTGAAGAAAATAGGAAAACAGTTAGTTAAAAAATTCGTTTGTGAAGGCTATTATAGACCGTAACGGTCATATCCATTCGTGAAGAGATTTAAACAAATAGACACTTCTTTTGAAAATTGAAACTTTTGAATTTAACGGCCACCATGTCGACATGGGGTATCCCCTGATGTCGACATCCCTTAGTTAGAAACTATGTAAAATTTGTTTTGAAAATGATACTCAATGGAAAACAAGTTTAAATGATTCTGGAGTAAAATAAACTAATTTTCCTATGTTTTAAAACAAAGAAGAGTAGAAAAGTATATTTTTAGAATGTATATATAAATTTGATTATAAATCTCATTTATATATATATTATAAATAATATTTAAAAATTAGAAGATAGTTTTAAAAACAAATGAATTTTAAAACAAGAGTGTTTTTAAAAACAAAAACAAAGAATACTTTAAGGCTAAAACATCGTTTTGAAAATCATTTGAAAAGATAATTTATAAGGCTAAAATATTTTGAAAAGAAGTTTAGAAAATCATTTTGAAAAACCATTTTTGAAGCAGTTTTGCAAGCTTCTTCCTCCAGAATATCTTATCACATCAGGACTCGAGAACTTGTACAAAGCCAGGATGTTCGTGGGTTTGTAAGCCACTTGTCGTAGGTTTGTAAGCTACTTGTCGTGGGTTTGTAAGCCACTAAGAAGGTAGAAATGGGTTCTATCCCAAATGAAATTTGGAATGAAGATTTCCATGCTATTATGAAGTTTTAGCAAAACCAGACACTTATCTTTAAGTCTTGATCTTAATACCCATGAGGCTTCAAACTTGGTTTCTTCATTCTTGATCTTTATACTGTACATTCTTCAATAATCGGTACCTGCCTTATATATATCCTACATAATAACACTCATATATATCTAGACAATAATGTTAGTATATAAGTTATAATAAAATAAGTTACAAAGGTTGTTGTCATCAAAACCATTATCTCCAGTTCCTAACAATCTCCCTCTTTTTGATGATGACAACCATATAAAATATACTTACCACTTCGATCATACCATAACTCCCCCTTATACCAACAACTCCCACTTACTCTAAGCCTACAGTTTTATATAATTCTCCCCCTTTGTCATCAACAAAAAATAGCCTACGAACCTTGAACTTAATAGAAAATGAGATAAACAAACATATGACAAAAGAATAATAACTATGTATGAATGAAATATAGCATCCTATGTTAATGGAATTCAAGATTTTATACACCAAAGATTGTTTTTAGTAGAACATTAATTAAGATAACACTTATATACAAATTAACAAACCAATATATAATCAAGAAAACAAAAAATTGCTCAACGAGGACCCTTAACTATTGATGTTTTATGGACCGAACAATTTAGATAGTGGAGACAAAAGTTTCTACGTTGTTCGACCAAGTTCCCATTAGCGTCAAAAAGGACCTCTCCAACGCAAGTCGCACCATCGTCTTCGTCCATATGAACATCCGGATTCGGTAGAGGATGTTCTTCTTCTTGATTCTCTAGTAGTTCTTCTAGAGGCTCTTCTTCTTCAGAATCCATGGCTTGTGATGATTCTTTAATGACAATGGGATTGGCATGGTTATCCATAAGGAATTTTTGTAAATTCCTAAGGATTCTGCCTTGCCTATCTTGTTCTCTAGCCATTCACAATTGACTCACTTGAATTTCCATCATCATTTGAAGAAAATCTTTCATCTTCTCTTATAATTCGATGACTCATACGTGTGTAGAACATTGAAAAGGACCAGAAAAAGGAGAAGTGGGTGAAGAAGGTTCATTATTAGAAGAGAAAGCCATTAATTTACTATTTTAGAAGTTTAGTAAAGAGAATAGAACAGAGAAAAGGAGTAAAAGTCAAAATATATAAATATATAACTTAATAACTAATTTTAGAGGGAAATTTAAATTTGAAAATCTTGGCATGTATGTCGACATAGGGGGATGGGTCATGTCGACATGCCCAGTTCAATTTTTGAGAAATTTTTATTTATATTAATTATTAACTATACTTGTATTATTTATAATTTATATTTCAGTTAATGAACATATACCTAATTTTCTTCTAAATTTAGTAAAGTTTTGTTCATTTAATGGTTTGGTTAATATATCGGAAATTTGTTTTCAGTATTAATATATTTAGGAGTTATGACTTCATTACTTATATTATCTCTAAGAAAATGGTGTCTAATATTAATATGTTTTGTTTTAGCATGATGAGTTGGATTCTTAGATAGGTTTATTGCACTAGTATTATCACAATAAATTGGTGATTTATTTATAGTTAATCCAAAATATTTTAAAGTTTGTTGCATATATATAACTTGAGAACAAGCCAAAGCATTAGATATATATTCTGCTTCAATTGTTGATAAGGATACAGTGTTTTGCTTCTTACTAAACCAGGAAACCAGAGAATGTCCTAAAGAGTGACATATTCCACTTGTACTTTTTCGGTCTGATTTACAACCAGCGTAATCAACATCATAATATGAAAATAAATCAAATACAACATTTTTAGGGTAAAATAAACCATAATCTAAAGTATTTTTTACATATCTTAAAAAAAATTAACAAATTTTAAGTGAGTTCCTTTAGGTTGAGATTGGTATATTGCACAGAGACACACACTATGCATGATGTCAGGACGACTTGTAAAGCAGCGAACCAATCTGTAACGCCCGGCCCCTATACCCATGCAACCAAGAGCAATACTAAGTATTACTGTCAGAGAGCACGGAGAATGGGACTCGATAGGGCTAAATGTTGTACTCATTCCCTTGAACTAACACTTGCACGAGACTTTTTTTTTCTTCTACTTACCATTCGTGCGCAGTGTTGGTTCAAAGCAATGGTACAAGATAAAAATTTTCCAGGTTACATAGTACAGAATATAATAGAATGTACAGTTCAGCATAAAAACATCATAATGCATAATACATTTCATAATAGTAATGTCCACGATACATAGTCCATAGTACATATCACTTCCAAAATACATAATAACATACATACCATAATACATATATTAACTACTCATAAGTCCAAGCTGTAAAGTCCAAAATCCCAAAACGTGAAAAATAATATGAGTGCTGCTACAGTCCAAGTCCACGCAACCTAACCTGCAACCACAATCCTCAGACTGACCTGAGGATTGTAAAACAAATCACACGGGTCAGACTATTTCTAGTGTGAGTGAAGTAAGGTCTATGAACAATAATTGTCTTAATCAACAAAAAGGAAAAGAAAGCGCCGCATGTATAAACCAACATGAGGCATACATGTGTGTGTGAACCAACATGCAAATTTGGTTTCATAAACAATTCATTTAATCAAACAATGGTTTTAGGCCAAACATATCGTATGTAATCCAATATGATACCAACCCAATTATCATATGTAACATAATGAATAAGTTCATACACACATTCTCTAAAAATACTGGGTTTTTAAAATCAACTTTCATATTTTTCAAAAATCATAAGATAAAGAAAATTGCATTATGAAAATTATGGGATAAATATAACATGACTCATAAAATATACCAAATAAACAGATGCTAGTATTGTAAAATCACAGTGGTAGAGCTCGAGCGTACGCGGAGACATCAACACCGTAACCTACTCGTAACGCCATAATACACCTGGCAATCAACCCAGGATAACCAAGATGGTCTAAGGCAAAGGCCGTATGCTACCCATTCACGGCTCTACACGTGGGACCCCCACGCCTCCATCCATCATAGTCCGTGACCCGCTGATCGGAGATGCCGATCAAAAATAAGATTTGCCCTATGTAGCAGACCGTTGACCTTTGGTGGTAAAAGGGCATGTGATATACCACCGATTCAGGTAGCGATCCTGAATCAGGTCGGCCAAGGTGGAGTTTTGGCCTATTGGTACAACAGAGGCCAATCTATCCTGACCTAAAAATCAAAGTGTTTGTAATTTTAAAACGCTTCTAAAAAAAATCAATGGCGACAACATCTTCCAATAAACCCTTTGATAAACCCAGTATAACATTCAAAAAGAAAATAAAATTTAACAAAACAATTATGCGTATAAAAGAAAATAATTACATCTCCGTTTCGCATTAACACACGAGTACCCCATAAATTAATTTAATTAAAAAGGCGAGCTTTAGTATTCAAAAACGTAATCAAATTTCTAAATAAAATGTTCTATTTTTTTTTCAAACACGTATTGATCGATAATATAAAATTGTTCTTCTTTATCCAAAATAAATTTAATTTAAAATTTTAAATTAATTAATTTTTTTCCCTCAGTACAGCCCCGAGCTGGGCTGTAATTGTGCAGCCCGGTTGCAGCAGCCCAAGAGTGGCTGCACAGTGCAGCCCCGGGATGCGTGCAGCCCCGGGATGCGTGCAGCCCGCCTGGGCTACACAAACAGTTCAGCCCCGGGCTGCACCTGTGCGCAGGCCGCCTGGGCTGCCCGGTGCATCCCCGGGTTGCACCTGTATGCAACCCCTCGGGCTGCACCTGAGCAGTCCTGCAGCCCTGCACCTATGTAGTTTTGAATTTTTTTTCTTTCTTTTTTTCCATCTCCTTCTTCTATTTATTTTTCCTTCTGTGTTAAATTTCTTTTAATGTTGTTGCATTCGTTTGAGGCATTTCAACATACAGTTAGTGCGCATTAGCAACTATGTTATGTATTAAAGCTTAATTTTTTCTTTCCATTGTAGCAATCATATACCAATTCCATTCCAAATTATACTATACCAAAATCCGAATTCAATTCTAACAACACTTCAATTAACATTATCTGATATAGAAGAAGGAGCCAAAAAGCAATAATCTACAAAGAATCGTTCTTTAGGTTTACATGCAAAAACTAAATCAGTAAATTGAAAAGTGGAATTAAAACTTCACTCACCTAAAGCTTCAAATTGCAATCTTCAAGCTCTAGATCAGTTAGCCTTTGATTCTTGCCTTTCACCTTTCAAATGCTAACAAAATCAAAAACCCTAAATAGGTATTCACTGAAAAAGAAAGATGTTAAGGGATTATAGGGATACTTACTCTTAGAATTGGGAATCTTTTCTCTTTAACCTTTAATTGCAAATTAAAATTTGTGTTTGATTGAGGAGATTAGAAATTAGGTTTTCTTCTTTTTCTCGTTTCTGTTTCTGAACTGTACGTACAGTAAAGTGCAGTTGAGGATAGGGAATTGTATTTTTACTATAAAGCCCCTCCTCTAGATTCTTCTCTCAATTAGCCCTTTATTTTATTATTTCTCCTTTTTTTAATAAAGTGTAATCATTATATTTTGTTCTAGATTTTTCTTTTCCTCAACATTATTTTATTCAATCCTAAAACTTTCCTACATGGAATCATAAAAAAAGATATTATTATTTATTATTTATTACTATTATTATTATTTTACCCTTTCCTTTTTTTTCCTTTTATACCAAATTGTAAATCAACATAAAAAAATTCTTATCTAAACTTTTCATGCATAAAAACGCATTTTATCTTATGTAATTAGTTACCATTCTTTCATTAAAAAAACATTACACTCTCAATGTTTAACTTTCCAAATAATTTAGGTTAATAAAATGGTTTATTTATTAAAATAAATTACACTACCACTAAAAATACATAATTTATAACTCCAAATAAAAGTAAATGAATTTGTTACCATTTATTTTCCTCTCAACGCTATTAATATTAAATTCCCATTTTATTTCCTTTTATTTTAATTTCTTATTTATTTATTATTATTATTATTTCCATAAATATTTAATTATTTGTTATTATTAACAGATTAATTAACAATTTATTAGTTAATTCCCGATTTAGTATCCCTAAAAATCGGGTTGTTACACAATCATTCCCCTATATAATTTTTGATCAACATCTTTTGATTTATCTTCTTTACTTAAAGCCACTAATTGTCATCGGAGTTGGTTTCCCACTAGAAGTAGTCAATCTAAATTTATTAATTAAATCCTTAGCATATTTTTCTTGAATAATGAAAATTCCTTTATCTAATTATTTGATTTGAAGTCCTAAGAAGAAACTTAGTTCTCTCATATGACTTATTTCAAATTCTAGTCATTGTATCTGAAAATTCTTTATTCATTATGTTATTAGTTGATCCACATATTATATCATCTACATATATTTGTTCTAATTGAATATCATTTTTGTTTCTTTTAATAAAAAGAGTTGTATCTATTTTACCAATTTCAAAACCAGATTGTAGTAAATAAGATCTTAGTCTTTCATACCAGGCTCTAGGAGCTCGTTTTAGACCATATAAATCTTTCTTTAATTTATATACATGATTTGGAAATTTATTATCTTCAAAAAGTGGAGGTTATTCAACATAAACATCTTCTTTTGCAAAACCATTTAGAAAAGCACTTTAACATCCATTTGATATAACATGAAATTATTGTAGTTTGCGTAATCAAGTAGAATCCTAATAGCTTCTAGTCTTGCTATGGGTGCAAAGGTTTCGTCATAATCAATTCCTTCTTCTTGACAATAACCTTACGCGACTAAACGAGCTTTATTTCTCACTACCTCACCAAGTTCATTCATTTTATTTTTATAAACCCATTTTGTTCCAATTATACTTTTATCCTCAGGTCTAGGAATAAGTTTCCAAACATCATTTCTGGTGAACTGATTCAATTTTTCTTGCATCGCAAGAATCCATGAATCATCAGATGATGCTTCCTTTGGATCTTTAGGTTCAATAGTTGATATAAAAGCTACATTACTCATAGTATTTAGTTGATTTCTTGTTTTAACTATAGATTCAATATTTCCTAGTATATTTTCTATAGGATGATCTTTTAATAGCCTAATTCTTTTATTAGGTTGAATGATTTCACAGTTAGTTTCATTGGCTTCATTATTTAAAGTTACAAAATCTTCTTCATCTTCTATTTGTACAGTATCTTTAAAATTTTCATCAAAATACATGTGCATTGTTTCTTCAATAGTGTTAGTTCTTTAATTATAAACTATAAATGCTTTACTTCTATTAGAATATCCGATGAAGATACCTTTGTCGGATTTAGGTTCAAATTTATCTAAATTATCTTTTGTATTAAGAATAAAACACTTACTACCAAAAACTTTAAAATAAGCTACTATGGGTTTCTTATTGTAAAGTAATTCATATGGTGTTTTATTAGTTAAGGGTCTAATTAAAATCCTATTTAATATATAACAAGCTGTAGCGACTGCTTCAGCCCAAAAGTTTTTAGGTAAGTTACTATCAGAAAGCATTGTTTTAGCACACTCTTGAATCGTTCTATTCTCCGTTTTATTGTGGAGGTTCTTGGGAAAGAGAAATTATGAGTAATTCCTTTTTTATTATAGAAATTTTCAAAATTTTCATTTTTAAATTCTCCACCGTGATCACTACGAATTGTTTTTATTTTTAAAGAAAGTCTATTTTGAATTCTTTTAGCAAAATTTTTAAATAATTCAAAAGCAACACTATTAAGTTTAAGAAAAATTGTCTAAGTGTATCTAGAATAATCATCTACAATTACAAAAACATATTTATTGTGATTAATTAATTGAACTTGAGATGGACCAAATAAATCTAAATGAAGTAATTCTAGAGGTTTAGAAGTAGAAATCATATCTTTTAATTTAAATAAACTTTTCTTAAGTTTTCCTAATTGGCAAGCATCACATATACTATCTACTTTAAAGTTTAACTTGGGAAGACCTCTAACTAAGTCAAGTTTTGATAACCTAGATAACAGTTTGAAATTTAAATGACCAAATCTTTTATGTCAAATTCAAGGGTCACTTGTATTAGCCAAAAGACATACGTTATCATTTGAAACTTTCATACTAAGGATGTAAATGTTTTTCTTCCTAGTTCCTTCAAAGATAATATTTGACTTATTATCTTCGATGTGACACTTATCTTTTCCAAATTTAATTTTAAATCCTTTATCACATAGTTGACTTATACCAAGAAAATTATATTTTAAATTCCTAACTAGCAAAATATCAGAAATAAGAGGAGATTTAGAATTACCAACATTGTCGATGTCAATCACATATCCTTTTGAGTTATCTCCAAAGTTGACCAATCCACCATCTTGATATATAATGTCATTGAATACCTCGGGATTTCTAGTCTTATGCCTTGAACAGCCACTATCAAGTATCCATTTATCTTTCTCAGTTTGCACCGTTTGTCCATGAGTTGTTGATTCTTCAAAAGCCATGTAACATGTCTATTCCTGCATAACAAACCAATTCGGTTGATAACTTGATTTTTCATAAAAACTATATGCAGACTTATGATACTTTGATAAAATGTATAAATTAAAACTAGTATTAACAAAATTTCCTAAAAATGCCTTTTTAACTTTTCAAGTTTCAGATTATGAAAACTATGTAAACCTATGCTCCGAGACCTATTGAAAGGGAGTGCGGATTAAGGATCTTAAGGCCAATTTAACACTAGAGGGAGGGTGAACAGTGTTTAATGGATTCTAAGACTTATGTGGACTAATTAAAAATTATGAAATAAACAAATGCAGAACTTAATCACAGAACAATCACAGAATCAAACACAGATGCAGAAAGTAAATAAAAAGCAGTAAAAGGAAAGAACACACCGGATTTTATACTCGTTCGGAGTTACCCTACATCCAGTCCTACACCAAGGCAAACACCTCGTACATATTTTTTTGTACTAATGTCGAGATTACAATCCTCAATTTCAAAAGGCCTTGAGTTACCCTCATGTCTTTGAGTCCGGGGTAAACTCTCTTGATTTACGGGACACAAGATCACCTAATTGATTTCCAGACACAACCACACCTTATAGAGAGACTCGATAAAGATTTGATTACAAATTGATCCTATAAATCTGAATAGCACTTTAATCTTCGAGAGAGGGCAGAGAATCGAATAAGAATGAGATTCTAATTTGATTCACTTGAGAATTCGGCAGAATTTCTACACAATCTTAAAAATATGAAAATTTTAAAATATGGATTTGTCGAGAAGAAGGAGTGAAGAAAATAAGAAAATAGTTAGTTAAAAAATTCTTTTGTGAAGGCTATTTATAGACCAGTAATGGCCATAACCATTCATGAAAAAATTTAAACGAATAGACACTTCTTTTGAAAATTGAAAGTTTTGAATTTAACGGCCACCATGTCGACATGGGGTATCCCATAATGTCGACATCCCTTAGTTAAAAACTATGTAAAATTTGTTTTGAAAATGGTATTGAAATTAAAACAAGATGAAATGATTCTGGAGCAAAATAAACTAATTTTCCTATGTTTTAAAACAAAGAAGAGTAGAAAAATATATTTTAGAATGTATATATAAATTTGATTTTAAATCTCACGTGTATATATATTATAAAAAATATTTAAAAATCAGAAGATAGTTTTAAAAACAAACAAAATTTAAAACAAGAGTTTGTTTGAAAACAAAAACAAAGAATATTTTAAGGCTAAAATAACTTTTTGAAAATCATTTGAAAAGATTATTTTTAAGGCTAAAACATATTGAAAAGCAGTTTTGAAAATCATTTTGAAAAACATTTTGAAGTAGTTTTGCAAGCTTCTTCCTACAAAATATCTCATCACATCAGGACTCGAGAACTTGTACAAAACCAGGATGTTCGTGCGTTTGTAAGCCACTTGTCGTAGGTTTGTAAGTTACTTGTCATGGGTTTGTAAGCCACTAAGAAGGTAGAAATGGGTTCCATCCCAAATGAAATTTGGAATGAAGATTTCCATGCTATTATGAAGTTTTAACAAAACTAGATACTTATCTTGAAATCTTGATCTTGATACCCACGAGTCTTCAAACTTGATTTCTTCATTCTTGATCTTTATACTGTATAGTCTTCAATAATTAGTACCTGCCTTGTATACATCCTGCATAATAACATTCATATATATCTAGAAAATAGTGTTAGTATATAAGTTATAATAAAATAAGTTATAATGGTTATTATCATCAAAACCACTATCTCCAGTTCCTAGCATCCACCGGGCATTATCGATTTTCCCAAGTTATGCAAGGACTACACCAGCTTAGGAGGCAAGCTGTTTCTTGGCACAGAGTCGTATACAGAGGCGAGAGCTTGGATCCGTAGTTATGAGTGGATATTTGAACTTATAGGATTGAAGGACTTGGCTCGAAGGCAGTTGGCTTCATGGCAGTTATAGGGAGAGGCTCTTTGTTGGTGGGAGATTGTGGAGGCTGAGGCTGATAATTTGACTTGGGTGGATTTTCATACTAGGTTCGAGAGGAAATTCTTATCGCACGCTGAAGAGGGAGTGTAGCTAGAGAAATTTATACAGCTCAAGCAAGGGGATATGACAGTTAAGGAATATGGTAATCAATTCAATGAGCTTGCCAGATTTGGACTAGACCTGATCAATACTCCTCACAAGAAGGCGCTGAAGTTCGCTAAGGCTTTGAGTTAGCCACTGCAGAGTTTGAAGGTGAGCCGCATTCCGATGGTAGCCACTTTTGGGGGATTAGTAAAGAGATTTAATTGTTGATACTGAGAATAAAGGAGATGTGGCGTAGAAGAGTGATGGGAAGAAGCAGTGGAAGGAAAGAGGAGAGGAGGAGGAGGGTCGGGTGGAAAATGGAAAGTTCCAAGGAAGGACTGGAAGTGCAATACTTATGGAATACCAGGTCATCTTTCTAAGGATTGTAGAGGGGCAGGAGAGCAACCGAGACTGAGGTGTTATCTTTGCGATCAAGTGGGGCATATGAAATAGGACTGTACATCGAAGCCCAAGGACAGTTCACAGACACCTTCACAGCTTTCTTAGGCTAATGCTTTAGAGGAAGCTCCTTCCTCTAGTACTCGTCCGGTTGTGGACAAGGAAAAGAAGGTGATCACCGAAGGTGTGTTACCTATCTCTGATTTTCCTATTCGTACCCTGTTTGATTCTAGAGCTTCGCACACTTTTGTATCTACTACTCTGGTAGAGGGTCTTGGTCTTGATGCTTGCTTAGTAACTGACCCGATAGTAGTATCAAATTCTATAGGAGGATTGGCCTATTTATCCATGTTATGTCGGGATTTGAAATTGTTTATTTTAAGGGTTGAGTTTGACTGCAGTGCCTTTGTATTGGGCTTTCTCGGGTTTGGGTTGATTTTTGGTATGGATTGGCTATCCATGTATGGTGCAGTTCTTCATTGCGATAAGGGGGTACTGAGGTTAGGCACTTCTAGTGGACCTACCTAGGAGGTATCTTGTGATCCTAGAGGATCGGTCATGTCGAGTATTCTCTTGACTTATCTCTCGATAGTTTGAATTCGGTACCCGTTGTTAGAGACTTTCCAGATGTGTTTGAGGAGGTTGCTAGCCTTCCACCTCGAAGAGAGATCGAGTTCATGATTTATCTTGTTGATAATGCCAAACAGGTTCCTTTACCGGTAAGGCATATGGCTCCTAAGGAACGTCGTGAGTTGAGCAAGTAGATTGGGGAGCTTTTGGAAAAGAGCTTCATTCGTAGGAGCATTTCTGAGTGGGGATAACTCATCGTCTTTGCTACTAAGACGGATGGCTCTCTCAGGCTTTGTGTGGATTATAGGGAGCTTAATAAGCTGACGAAGAAGAATCATTATCCTCTTTCCCGTACAAATGATCTCTTCGACCGGCTAATAGGTGCCAAGGTATTTTCGTAACTCGATTTGGCCACGGGATTTCATTAGTTGCGTGTGGCGGAGGAAAGCATCACGAAGACTGCGCTTAGGACTTCGGATGGGTTATTTTAGTGGTTTTTCCATGCCATTTTAGCTAACCAACACTTTGGCCTATTTGTGGACCTGACGGGTCAAGTATTTCACGAATCGCTGAACAAGTTTGAGGTGGTGTTCATCGATGACATTTTGGTTTATTTGCGAAGCAAGGTGGAGCATATTGTTCACTTGGCAGAAGTGTTTAGGACCTTGCGAGCACTTGAGTTGGAGGTGAAGATCTCCAAGTGCTACTTTTGGAGGGATGAGGTTCACTTTTTGGGACACGTCGTTTTGGGATGGACTTGCAGTAGATTCGGCGAAAGTGGCAGCAGTACAGGATTGACGGACCCTTAAGAATGTGACGGACATAAGGAGTTTCCTTGGTCTTGCGGGCTACTATAGGAATTTCATTAAGAACTTCACCAGGATATCGGCTCCACTTACCTGCCTTACCAAGAAGAACTCGGCTTTTGTTTGGGATGCTAAGTGTGAGGATGCCTTTGGTCGATTGAAGGAAGCTTTGACTACCGCACCCGTATTTGTATTAACGAGAGGAACCAAGCCTTTCTCAGTTTATATGGATGCTTGTGGAATGGGGCTAGGGGCGATACTAATGCAAGAGGGTAGGGTAGTGGGCTATGCAAGTAGACAGTTGAAAACACATGAGAAGAACTACCCGATGCATGATCTTGAGTTGGCAGCTATTGTTTTTGCTCTCAAGTCTTGGAGGCAAGAGTTCTTAGGAGAAAGATTTGAGCTTTTAACAGATCATAAGTGTTTGAAGTTTCTATTCTCTTAGAAAGACTTGAATTTGAAACAGTAAAGATGGATGGAGTTTTTAGCCTCTTGTGATTTTGAGATTTCCTATACCCCTAGCAAAGGTAATGTAGTGGCAGATGCACTGAGTAGACGCAAAGTGGTTTTAATTCCTCTGTTTTTGGAATGGAAGCATTTGGAGTACATTGCTACCTTCGATTTTAGACCTCCATCGGATTTAGCTCCGAGATTGTTAGTAGCCCTCGACATCCAGCCTACTTTGAAGGAGCAGATTGGAGCAAGGCAAAGTTTGGATGAAGAGTTAAAGGACATTGTAGATAAGCTTGGTAGAGGAGAGTCATCACCACATCTTAGGCGCTATACCATGGACACTAGGGGATGGCTTAGAAGGAATGGTAGACTTTGTGTTCCCCGTAGTGAGGATTTAGTAGATGTGGTGTTGGCTGAGTCGCATCATTCTAGGATGACAATGCACCCTGGTGGTGATAAGATGTACCTAGATATGAAGAGGGTATTCTATTGGCCTGGAATGAAGAAGAGGGTGGTGGAGTATGTATCAAAGTGCATCACTTGCCAAAGGGTAAAGGAAGAATAGAAGAAGCCTAGAGGACTGTTGCAGCCATTGGATATTCCATTATGGAAATGGGAGAGCATCTCTATGGACGCATGGATGGATTACTAAGGTCATTGAGAGGGAACACAAGCATTTGGGTCATTGTGGAGGGACCAACGAAGAGCGCTCATTTTATATCCATCAAGATCAATAGAATGGCGGCCTCTTTGGCAACTCTTTATGTAAGGGTGATAGTTAAGCTTCATGGAGTTCCCACTAGCATTGTGAGCGACAGAGATTCATTATCCACCAGCGAGTTTTAGAGGAGCCTTCAGCAAGCCTTGGGAACGGAATTGAATCTAAGCATGGCATATCACCCTCAGATAGATGGACAGACTAAGAGGGTAAATAGGGTTTTGGAAGATTTTCTCAGGTTGGGCATCAATGACTCCGGAGGCTCTTGGGAAGACCACATACCTTTGGTGGAGTTCGTGTGTAATAATAGTTATCAAGCAAGCATTGGGATGGCACCGTTCAAGGCCATCTATGGCAGGCCATGTAGATCACCAGCCTGTTGGTGGGATACCACCGATAGGATCTTGCTTGGTCTAGACTTGGTGAGGGAAACTTCCGAGAAGGTGAATTTGATACGCAAGAGGTTGAAGACTGCACAAGATATACAAAAGTTATATGCCAACTGAAGACATTTAGATTTGGAGTTTAAGGTTGAAGATATGTTTTTGTCAAAGTTTCTCCTTTGAGAAACGTTATGAGATTTAGCTCAGTGGGTAAGTTTGCACCGAGATTTGTAGGACCGTTCCCTATTACCGCATGGATTGGAAAAGTGGCATATAGAGTTGATCTTTCAAAAAAGTTGGCAGGAGTTCATGATGTTTTTCATGTTTTGCGTCTGAGTGTTGGATCGATTTCACCTTAGAGGGGGAGGTGAATAGGGTAATACTAATAATAATAAAAATTAATGCAGAAATATATAAAATAATTGCAGCATAGATAATAGCAGAATAATAATAGCATAAATAGAACAACATGGATTTACCCAGCTTTGTCGAAACCTTGCCTACGTGCTGCCCCCAAGGTTTTTACTAGAAATTAAGTAGTCAGATGCTTACACACGTAAACTTGCGATACCCGCTATCGACTAACCTAACTCTACGCTCAAAATCCTACCACAACTCAGTCACTGAGTTGCGAATTCTCGAATTACACCACTGTAGTTCGTCCCCTAGTCATACAACTAGAATTTTACAAAAGTTTAAAATAAAAATACAAAACAAAAACAAAAAAAAAACCATATATAAAATTAAAGCCCAATTAAAAATTATAAAGGTTGGCCACTTTAATGTATATCAAAAGAAAAAATGTCTCCCTTGATATTTCTTCGGCTCCAATATGAAACGAGATAACATCAATACTTCGGCCGACTTTGTTATTTACTTCGTAAGTCCAATGGCTACTTCGTTCCTCTTTATAAATTAGGGATTCGTGAAACTAAGGCTGCCATTTGAACTTTACGTTCGAATTGAATTAAACTTTTCGTATGGTTCCTTCATTAAACGATTCATTGGTTATGATTTGCTCTCTGCTTTGAAATGCTTGCAGCTGCTCCCAGAATTTGAGTTTGAAACTGTGAATCTGGTATGTAAATTTTGTCATTTAACTACCCTGCTGTTTTGCTTTGATTTGAACTCGATTTGAGTTATTTATTTGGGATTTAATTTGAAACTTGGCTCTGTGATTTTTTGCTTGAACTCAAATACCGCTTTCGATGATGATGATTGGGTTTAAATAGGGATGAAAGCCCTATAACTACATTCGTATATTTCGTTTGAATTCTTCACGTTGTTTACACTTGTTCATTCGATTTTGCATGAGTGCTTGTGATTAATCTTGACTTGTTTAGTTTATCACCGGTTGAATATGTTTTCAATATATTTGGATTTGCTTAAACACATTTGAATTCCTCCGTTCTTTACTACCAACATCTTGTTTAATATTTCATTCGTTGTGCCATATGACCTTGTGAATTGCTTTGGTTTTCTTGAGTTGTTTTCATTCTTTTCACCTATGACTTCAGCCATTTGATTATTTGATATAAATTTGACTTGTTCACACTCGTGACTTTGTTTCAATTTTTGTGTTACTCTCTGACTTTTCGACATGATCAATTTGAGAAACAAAACTGCTGCTTTTATTTGAATTGTGACTCGCAACTGTGTTTACTACAAACATATAAACATGTATATACATACATATATGTATGTATATATGTGCATGATCGTTGCCTATCCACTTGGTTTCATTGATTGTCCATGATTGAATGCTTTGTTGCACTTGTTCGATTGTCGCTTGATCACTGTCACTGCTTGCTTGGAGTTCTATGTCATATATATATATATATATATATATATATATGTCTACATGTGTGTTCATGCATGTATATATGTATGTTATGATGTATTGTTCTTCTTGATTTCATTGATATTCAAGTGTGCTTGGTTGTAGTGTTAGTAGTTTTGTTGTTGTGTTCATTTGTTTAGAGTCTAGTCTGGTTTCACTGGCTTGTTGAGTTCAAGTGCCAATAACCTACCTTGTTGCCTATCACTGTTTACTAATATGGATTGGTAATCTTGGTCATGTGTATGCTCTAATGTTTATATGTTGTGTTCACACTGATATATTTGTACACTTGTGTTCGGTCTTTGTGAAACTAACCATTGCATTACTGGTGCACATTTTGATTTCATATTCGAATCTGATTCATATGTGATGCAGCTCAGACCCGGATTGAAGAATTGCAAACTAACAGTTTCCAAGGCATGAGTTGTTCTCGTCTTAAGGAAGGAGAAGGCCTAGGTCGTATACAACCTAAGGATAAAGGTATAGGTCATTTCCGAGCTAACTTAAACAGGCAACGACCTAAGGGAATACATGAAACTGAGCTGCGACCTAATGAAGGCACTTTAGGTCGGTCACGACCTAAGGAAAGGATGTTAGGTCGTCTACGACCAAAGGATCCACGAGAAAAGAAGCTACGAGTTAATGTGGATAAAACTTCGGAATTAAGTCGCTCGGTGAAGTTAGGTCGTTCACGACCTAGTGAAGGTTGTTCACGATCTAACATGTTAGGTCGCCCAGATATTAGGTCGCAGGATGTTGAAGATATGCGAACGACCTTACTAAGTCGCAAGAAGATAGGTCGCTCAAAGAACATTCTGATCTAAGTTAGGACGCTGACCTGCTGCCGCATCCTTTAAGGCACTGTTGGATGATGTTAGGTCGTTCACGACCTATAATTGAGTCTGTTTGTTTTGAGTCGCAAGTGTTAGGTCGTGGTCGACCTAAGTGTTGTAAAAATGTGTTGAGTATGGCGTTGAGTCGCTGTCGTTAGGTCGCTGCCGACCTAAGTTAGGTCGTAAGTCGCGGCCGACCTAAGAGTCTGGTGATGTTTTGTTTGTGTTGCGTTGTGAAAGCTATAAATAGCAGTGTTGTGACATTTGTAATGGTGGTTGATTTTTGAATAAAATTCTCTTTTGTTAGCTTGTGCTTTCATACAAATTGGTAGTTGAGTGTGATCTCCTATCTCCTCTTTCGGTTAATCGAGTGCGCTCGATTCAACGATCGTAGAAGCCGATTCACGGTATCTAGTGCGCTAGATCAACGTACGAAGAATCGTAGATCTTCTTTCTCGGTATCGTGCGCGATCAACGAGACGAAGATAGCTAGAATCCGGTATCTTTGGATCAACGGATTTGGGCCTTGCAGTATTCTCAACTCACCGATTGCTACATTCCATCGATTGAAGTTTGTTTCGATTTATCCGCTGCACCAGTTTGGTATCAGAGCCATACTTAGCCAATCATAGCTAAGTTGATTCTTGGAGCCAAGTATTTGAAGTTGAAGTTTGAAGTTGTTCATCGTGTTCATCTTGAAGTGGCAACGAAAGGAGAACTTTCGATCCATTGCTTTTTGGATCAAAGTGTTGGAAGGTGTTTGGAGTTGAAGTTGGGCCGTGTATACTTGGGAAGTAGCCGAGCCTTGTGAAGTTGTTTTGAAGGTTGAGCCGCGATTTATTGTTGTTTTGTTGAGGTGTTGTGTTGATTCAATCATGCCACCAAGGAGAGCCAATCGTCATCAAAACGTTGAAGCTTTGTATCGAAGAGAAGAAGCCAAGCTTATGGAACAACGTATTAATGAAAAGTTTGATGAAGGCATTGGAAAGTTGGAGAAATTGATGAATGATTTGAATCAAAGGAGGAGATCACCAAACTCGAACCATGGAGGAAACCGAGTTTCGCCATCGGTTACGGAAGCGAGGAGGGTATCACCACATTCTTGTAGAGATAGAAGAGAAACATCAATTTCATCACGAAGAGATCATCATGACTATGCACATGACGAGAGAAGGAGTCAACGTGAATTTGACCATGAAGCATATAGAGATGAAGAGAGACATAGTCGAAGAAGCATGCATGAGCGAAGGGATGATAATGATCGAGATCGATGTAGGCGTACTTTTGATTTTGTTGAAGAGGGTGATGGAGCTAGTATTCATTATCGAGATCGGGACGAAGTTCGAAATTCTTACCGTAATATTGAAGATGATCGACAGTGGGAATCGGGTATGAAGATAGAAATTCCAGAATTTAAAGGAGGAATGGTAGCAGAAGAATTTCTCGATTGGATTTCTAATGTTGAAGAGATCTTTGATTTCAAAGAGGTTCCTGAACATAGGAGAGTGAAGTTGGTTGCTACTAGGTTGAGGGGGAGAGCTTTGGCGTGGTGGCAGCAAACTAAACTTACAAGGGAGAGAATGGGGAAGTCAAAGATAGAATCGTGGGATAAGATGAAGAAGTTGATGAGATCTACTTTCTTACCTTACAATTATCAGTCACTTATGTACCAAAGGTTGCAGAATCTGAGGCAAGGGACGAAGTCTGTTAGTGATTATGCTGATGAATTTTACCAACTCATTGCCAGAAATGATATTATGGAAACGGAAGAACAGCTAACTGCTAGATTCATTGGGGGATTGAGAATGCAGATCCAGGATATGGTTAATATGTTCGATCCTAGATCAGTTGCAGAGGCACATCAGAAAGCGTTAGCTTGGGAGAAGCAAGGAAGGCGTGGAGGTGGTGTGTTTACTAATTCCAATAATCAAGCGAAGGATGTTAGTGGAAGTTCTAGTGTTCCTAAACCTGTTACAAAACCAGTGGTGAAGGAGGCTGAGAAGGCGAAGGTTAGCAGTGGGTTCAAATGTTATAACTGTCAGGAGTTGGGTCACAAAAGCAACGAATGTCCGAAGCCGAAGAAGAGAACCATGGTTGCAGAAGTTGAGGAGGATGATGGTGAGGAGGCAGAATGTTCAAATGAACCTTATGTTGAGGAGGAAGAAGAATTGTTTGGAGATGAAGGTTGTAATCTTATGTTGAGGAGGTCATGTCTCACACCAAAGCAAGAGGAGGATTGTAGTTGGTTGAGAAGCAATATTTTTCAGTCGACATGCACTATTCTGGGAAAAGTTTGCAAGTTCGTTATTGATGCTGGAAGTTGCGATAATATTATTTCTACAGAAGCAGTAAAGAAGTTGAACTTGAAGACTGAGAAACATCCTAAACCGTACAAGCTAGCATGGTTAAGGAAGGGTGGTGAAGTGAAGGTGTGTCGAAGGGCTTGTGTTAATTTTTCTATTGGGAAGAAGTACAAAGATGAAATTTGGTGTGATGTAGTGGATATGGATGTTTGTCATCTGTTGTTGGGCAGACCATGGCAGTTCGATAGAGCAGTTCAACATGATGGTCGTGCCAATAGTTACAGTTTCATATTCGAGGGTACTAAAATCACTTTGGTTCCCAAGAAACAACAACAGAAGGAGAGCAAGCTAGAGGAGATCGAGGAATTGAAAACTCTGTTGACTTTGAAAGAGTTTGTCAAGGAAGTTGAAGAAGAACCTGAAATATTTTTGTTGATTGGGAGAGAGAGTAATGAAGAAGTTGAAATTCCAGAAGAAGCAAAGCCAATTTTGAAAGAATTTGAAGATGTCTTTCCAGAGGAGTTGCCTAAGGAGTTACCGCCACTTAGAGACATTCAACATCAGATTGATCTTGTTCCGGGAGCAGTGCTACCACATCGACCACATTACCGAATGAGTCCGAAGGAACATGAGGAGTTACGAAGGCAGGTGGAAGAGTTGTTGGAAAAGGGACGTGTTCAGGAAAGCTTGAGTCCTTGTGCAGTGCCAGCATTGTTGGTGCCAAAGAAGGATGGAACATGGAGAATGTGCACAGATAGTAGAGCTTTGAACAAGATTACTGTTCGTTATAGATTTCCTATGCCAAGGTTGGATGACTTGCTGGATCAGTTGAGTGGGGCAACTATATTTTCGAAGATTGACTTGAAGAGTGGTTATCATCAAATTCGGATTAGACCTGGAGACGAATGGAAGACAGCTTTCAAGACAAGAGAGGGGTTATACGAATGGTTGGTTATGCCATTTGGTTTGTCGAATGCACCTAGTACATTCATGCGGGTGATGAATCAAATCTTTAGACCATTCATTGGGAAGTTTGTCGTGGTTTATTTCGATGATATTCTGATATATAGCAGGAGTATGGAAGAGCATGTTCTACATTTGAGGGAAGTGTTGATTATTCTCCGTGAAGAACAATTTTATGCTGCTACGAAGAAATGTGTGTTTATGACAAAAAGTGTCTTATTCCTGGGTTATGTTGTTTCAGGAGAAGGTATTCAAGTTGATCAGAGTAAAGTAGAGGCAGTCAGGAATTGGCCACAGCCAAAGACAATTACGGAAGTGATAAGTTTTCATGGGCTAGCATCATTCTACCGAAGATTCATTCCACACTTCAGTAGCGTGATGGCTCCAGTTACTGATTGCATGAAGGGTAAACAGTTTTCGTGGACAGAAGAAGCTGGGATTGCTTTTGAACGAATCAAAGAACTGTTGACGACAGCGCCAATTCTTGTTTTACCTGATTTTCAGTTGTTGTTTGAGCTACACACTGATGCATCAAAGGTTGGGATTGGAGGAGTGTTGAGTCAGCAGGGGAGACCTATTGCATATTTCAGTGAAAAGTTGTCAGGGGCAAAGATGAGATACAGTACATATGACGTGGAATTTTATGCTGTTGTACAAGCTGTTAAGCATTGAAGACACTATCTATTTCAGAAAGAATTTGTTCTGTACACTGATCATGAGGCATTGAAGCATTTACAGGGGCAGGATAAAATTTCAGCGAGACATGCATCGTGGATTGCTTATTTGCAACAATTTACTTTTGTTGTTAAACACAAATCTGGGGCGACGAACCGTGTGGCTGATGCTTTAAGTAGGAGGAGTCATTTGTTGACAACATTGAAGGTTGAAGTGACGGGGTTCGAATTACTGCCAGAGATGATTGAAGAAGATCCTTACTTTGTGAAATATGTTGAGAAAGTGAAGGATGGGAGTACCGATGAATTTATGTTGGTTGATGGTTTTCTGTTTAAGGGGAATCGTTTATGTATACCAGATTGTAGCTTGAGATTGAAAATTGTCAAGGAGTTACACGAGGAAGGGCATGTGGGCCGTGATCGTACCTTGCAATAAATTTCACAGTCTTACTTTTGGCCATCGATGAGGAAAGAAGTGGGAAGATTTGTGGAGCGATGTCATATTTGCCAAGTTTCGAAAGGAACCGCGACCAATGCTGGTTTGTATATGCCATTGCCTGTACCGGCTAGACCATGGGTTGATGTGAGTATGGACTTTGTATTGGGATTGCCAAGAACGCAGCGTGGTAATGATTCTATATATGTAGTGGTTGACAGATTTTCTAAAATGGCACATTTTATTGCTTGCAAGAAGACGTCGGATGCTGTTCGTGTTGCTCAGTTATTTTTCAAGGAGATCTATCGACTTCATGGATTGCCAGAGTCTATTGTGTCGGATAGAGATACTCGTTTTCTGAGTCACTTTTGGTTGAGTTTGTGGAAGATGATCGGGACAAAGCTGAATTTTAGTAGCGCTTACCATCCGCAAACTGATGGACAGACAGAAGTTGTTAACAGGTCATTGGGAAATTTGTTGCGATGTCTTGTACAGGATAATTTGAAAAGTTGGGACATGAAGCTATGCCAAGCAGAGTTTGCTCATAACCATGCCATGAATCGTAGTACGGGTTACAGTCCATTTCAGATTGTATATTCAAATTTACCCAGGGGACCATTGGACTTAGCGGTGGTACCACAACCGAAGGGGACGGTTAAACGAGCTGCTGATTTTGTTGAAGGATTGACGGAATGTCATAGAATCGTTCAAGAACGATTGGAAAAGTCAAATGAGAAGTATAAGCGGGCTGCTGATTTGAAACGACGAAGTGTTGAATTTAAGGAAGGTGATTTGGTTTATGCTGTATTGACAAAGGATCGTTTTCCGGTGGGTGCTTATAACAAGTTGAAAGCTAGAAAAATTGGTCCTGTGGAAGTTGTGAAACGGATTAATGAAAACGCTTATAAACTGAAGCTGCCGGAGGATGTGTACACTTCTGACGTGTTCAATGTTAAACATCTTATACCATATTATGGAGATGAACAATCTGATGTGGAAGAATTTACAAATTCGAGGACGAATTTTTCTCAACCAGGGAAGGATGATGCAGCTCAGACTCGGATTGAAGAATTGCAAACTAACAGTTTCCAAGGCATGAGTCATTCACAACCTAGCATGAGTCGTTCTCGTCTTAAGGAAGGAGAAGGCCTAGGTCGTATACAACCTAAGGAGAAAGGTATAGGTCGTTTCCGAGCTAACTTAAACAGGCAACGACCTAAGGGAATACATGAAACTGAGCTGCGACCTAATGAAGTCACTTTAGGTCGGTCACGACCTAAGGAAAGGATGTTAGGTCGTCTACGACCAAAGGATCCACGAGAAAAGAAGCTACGAGTTAATGTGGAGAAAACTTCGGAATTAAGTCGCTCGGTGAAGTTAGGTCGTTCACGACCTAGTGAAGGTTGTTCACGATCTAACATGTTAGGTCGCCCAGATATTAGGTCGCAGGATGTTGAAGATATGCGAACGACCTTACTAAGTCGCAAGAAGATAGGTCGCTCAAAGAACATTCCGATCTAAGTTAGGACGCTGACCTGCTGCCGCATCCTTTAAGGCGCTGTTGGATGATGTTAGGTCGTTCACGACCTATAATTGAGTCTGTTTGTTTTGAGTCGCAAGTGTTAGGTCGTGGTCGACCTAAGTGTTGTAAAAATGTGTTGAGTATGGCGTTGAGTCGCTGTCGTTAGGTCGCTGCCGACCTAAGTTAGGTCGTAAGTCGCGGCCGACCTAAGAGTCTGGTGATGTTTTGTTTGTGTTGCGTTGTGAAAGCTATAAATAGCAGTGTTGTGACATTTGTAATGGTGGTTGATTTTTGAATAAAATTCTCTTTTGTTAGCTTTGTGCTTTCATACAAATTGGTAGTTGAGTGTGATCTCCTATCTCCTCTTTCGGTTAATCGAGTGCGCTCGATTCAACGATCGTAGAAGCCGATTCACGGTATCTAGTGCGCTAGATCAACGTACGAAGAATCGTAGATCTTCTTTCTCGGTATCGTGCGCGATCAACGAGACGAAGATAGCTAGAATCCGGTATCTTTGGATCAACGGATTTGGGCCTTGCAGTATTCTCAACTCACCGATTGCTACATTCCATCGATTGAAGTTTGTTTCGATTTATCCGCTGCACCAATATGTGTGTTGCCTCAAGTTAAACTACAACTTGCCTCTTCACTTTCATATGTTTGTCACTTTGGTTTGTACACTTGGTTGCACTGTCCACTTTGTTGCATTGCATCTTGTGCTGCCTTGTGTCTGAGCATATGCATATGTTGTGTGTTACTGCATATATATGTATACATGTGTGCATACATATGTATACATATGTGTAGTAGCTTGATATTGAGTCTGGGCTTGTGCTAATATGTGTACCTATATTACCCTTTGTTGCATTTGAGCTGTTTTGTTCCTTATTCGAACAGTATTCTCTAGTTTTCACTGTTGTGTAGTGGTTTCATTATGCGTTGTTGTCATGTGACCAGTACTGTTCCACTACATCAGTTGTGAACTTTTGGTTTTTGGTTCAGGTTACATATGCATTGCCATTTTTTTCAAGTGCTCCTTTGTTTGGTTTATAAATATACATTTTGGTTGCTATTTTTATCTTGTTTTCATGTTCATTGAAGTTCTGATGTAGTTTGACCCATTTCCTTGTTCACCTGATGTGTTGACACACTTGTGCACTTATTAGCATGGTTTGATTGGCCTAGAATTCGGTTTCACATGTTGATTTACTGGCTTGTTGTCATGTGAGTTTGTACTGTTTGCTTCGACTGCTTTCTTTTTGAATTCCTTGCAGGTTGTATGCGTGGATTTGTATTCATGTTGAATTTGATTTGTATTGCACCAGAGTTGAATCCAGCCTCAACTCCAGTTTGACCTTGTGCTCACCTGTCCCTGTAGTTTTATCAAGTGTGTATCGGTGTGCACGGCCTTGTGGCATGTACAGTAATACGTTGTACATGTCACAAGTTGTTCGTGTTTGATGAATTCAAAATGAAAATGATGACGAACAACCCTAATAACTAAGGCAAATAATATTTTCAAAAACACACATTTTATTTTACATTACAAAAATATTAATTTTTCGATTTTACTGCGTCGGTGTTTATTCTGCAGATAATTCAGATGCTGGATTCAATCTGGAATAGAGTTGAAGATAAATACGAGTGAATGAGTGATATGTAGTGAGGAGATAATGTAAATGACAATTATATGGTGAAAATTTGTGTTGTAATTTGAAATTGTATTTTAGTTGAAATTTTGTATAAATAGTGAGAGCATAAATTTTGTACTATTGAAAAATTGTAATAAAATATTTGTTTGAATAAAATATCTATTTGAATTTAAATTTTGTGTTATTTATTTTATTCAACAAATATTTATTTAATTATGTGAAAATAAAATAGTACAATAACAAATACATTTAAATGAACATATATATATATATATATATATATATATATATATGTATATGTATGTTTAGTATCATCAAACAAAAATCATATACTAGCATATTCAACAATCTCCCCCTTTTAATGATAACAAACATATATTTAAGATTTTGAATTTATTAAATGTATTTGTTCATTGATGAACTCTATTTGCTTCCCCTATTTGAATGCTCCCCCTACAACAAAGCTCCCCCTTTATGTATGCATGAAAATAAATAAAAATATGCAAATGAACCTAGATGGGGATATGCAAATAAAAAATAAAATATTTGACCTTTATTTTCCAAAATCTTAACTGTTCTCTCCCTCTTCTGTTATCAGCAAAAGAGTAATAGTGTTAGAAAAATGGAGATAACGTGATAAACATTAATATAACATTAATAACCAATCGAGCATAAATATTAAATTTCAATGAAAAGTCAAACAAAATCATAAATATTCTGTTAGACGCATATTCCACTTTAGGGTGATAAGGGCGATTTCGACATATAAAATCATATAACCGTGTCTATTTATGGTATATTTATATCCGTAATTTGAATGTCTACTAACCACGCATAACCATTGGGACTTTTAAATGAGATTAGTAGTATTCTCAATTTTTATAAAAAAATGAATTTCAAGCATCTTCTAACCATGCATAACCGTAAGGACTTTTAAATGGGATTAGAATCAACTTGTATATTTGATAATAAATTTTGATATGTGTTTCATACATGCATAACCGTGAGGACCTTGAAATGAGCATGAAAGCACATATACAAATATTCCAAGTAATTCACCCATGCATAACAGTGAGGACTTTTAAATGAGAGTGAATACTTTAGATGTTTTTATTAAAATAATAATTAATTAATAAATAAAATAAAAACAAATAATTTCCTGTTAAAAATACCATATTTTGACATACTATATTGGATTTTGATGAGAGATGGTCGTTAGAAATATGATAGAAATAGAGATGGTCATGAAATTTTTACAAATCAAAAGTTATTGTAAATCTTGTTTAACTTTTTAAAGAAATTTACTAAATATACCGTCTCAAGTCATATTATATGATTAATATCAACACTCGTCACTTTTTCAATCACTATTTATCTTTTCGATCATCAGTAGGGAATCGGATTAGTTAATGTAGTCGTTCTAAAATGTCTAATCGGAAACGAAGTCAACAAAAATTATTTTCTGGTAGGGTTTTACAAGAAAAATGTCTACTAATTGAAAATGGGTTGAATGAATGAATATGCAGATATTTTATTTGAAAATGATGCAACTGATGAATGTCTCAACATAAAACATGTTCCACTTGTAGTTTTTCTATCAACTAGGTTACCAGTGCAATCTACATCTGAATTTCTCTTTGACTCTAGATTACCATTAGTTGGATATCATAGACCAGACGTGAAGTTGCAACAAATACCTTAAAATCCTTTTTACAGCTTTTAAATGAAATTCTTTTGTATTTCGAATTGAAATTGTCCACATAAACAACTAGTGAACATAGTGTCAGATCTAGAAGCAGTCAAATAAACAAATATATCCACATGTATCTTAAGTAATCATCAGCTAATAAAACAACATCATTAGTCCAAACAAATCTATTGAACTAATTTAAAGACCCTAGAGGTACTTATAATGTTCTCGGCATAAAAGATAATTGGCCAACAATTTTGCTCAAATTAGAATCAAAATCAACATTCATTTCTTTATCACATAACTAACTGATTTAATTCAGATTATGATGCATATTTTCACATTTAATATATCGTTCAAGACAAATGTACCATTACCTATTTTACCTTCACTATAAATTTTTTTTGTTACCCATTGTGACTCTGCCACCTTTGTACTAGGTTAAGAAACTTTGATTTGTTGCCCGTCGTGCGCCTGGAACAGCCAGAATCCAGGTAACACTGTTGTTCCTTAGCCTATCACCATTCCTACATGAGGAAAGATTTTCGTGACCTATTTGTTTTTATAGGTCCATGATTGTTAGTGACAAATGATTTTGAAAGATATGTTTGTCGAGACCCAAGACAATTTATATTTGTCCCCTTTGGCGCACAAATTTGTTTGACTTTAAGGGCTTTTACATTTGTGCCTTTAGAAACCCAAATTAGAATGGTTTTCACGTGTTTGGGTCTGTACCAGCAATTGTTGTGATTGTGTCTAGTTTTTCTACAAATTGTGCACTTGGAATTGACTTGATTAATTACATTTCTAACACGTTCAGATTGATTATACCCAATTTCTTGTCTAACAATATTTACAGTTTATTTTTCTAATAACATATTTAACGATCTTTATCCTTTCGAAAATTTTCCTAAAGTTGTAGAGAATTGTTGGACTTGTGTTTTGAGAGATTCGTTTTCATTCAATAATTGAGTGCACTCTCCTATTATTTTAACTTTCGTTCAAAATCAGAATTTCATTTTCAAGTGATTTAATTTTAATTTCTGATTTTTTAATCTCTTCTTCAAATGATGGACACTTGTCACACTTAGGGCACTTGTTTCGATAGTTTTTAACCAATTGATCGAGCTGTTTATTTAGATCTATCAAACTATCCTTTTGTGATTCAAGTTTAGCATACTTCTTCCCAAGTCGTTTAAACAGCCATTTACCTTGGAAAATATATAATTAATTCCGAATGAGTAAGTCTTAATACCTCGCTTGGCTCGTCATCATCACTGTCAATTGTTTCTCCTTGAAGACATAAATTTTCTTTTTCACTCTCATTGCAAGTGCTTTTATCGGCTTCATCAGTTTCATCCCAAGTAGCTTCAAAAATCCTCTTTTTCGGTTTCTTTCCTTGGTTGAGTAGATTCTGAGGACAATTGGGCTTGATATGACCGAGTTTATTGCACTTGTGACATACGATCTCCTGCTCTTCTAAATTTTCTAGTACTTTGACTATTTTGCTTTTCATTTTTTAATTTAGAGCTGGATTTCCATATTTGCGGTTCCACTTTTTGATTCTCTTTATTATCAGTGCCAAATCAGCTGCTCCATCATCATTTTCATTTTCTGTTGTTCCTTTGAGAGCTATTGTTTTCTTTTACGTATCACCTCCTTCGCGTTCTTCCTTGAATTTCATTTCTAGCTCATAAGTGGTGAGATTTCCAATGTGTTTTTCAACTTTGATTTGTTTCAGATCTTTTGATTCTTGAATGGCAGTAACTTTTGCTTCAAAATTTCATGGAAGGACGCTGAGGATTTTTTGGACTATTTTTAATTCTGTGTATGGTTTTCCGAGAGCTTTTGATTTGTACACAAGATTGGAAAGTCATCCATGCATCCCTTTGACATTTTCATCCTTGGCCATTATGAAGTTCTCGTATTCGCTACTAAGCATGGCAAGGCGAGATTCTTTGACTTGATATGTTCCTTCGTGAGTCACTTCAAGTGTGTGCCAGATTCCCTGCACGGTTAAAAAATGTGAGACACGATTAAATTCAATTTGATCCAATGAACAAATAATATAACTCATAACTTTAGCATCTGTATTCTGTAGTTTATTTTCAAGATCTGTCTATTGATCCATCGGTTTATCAATTTCTTGATTATCTACCACTATAGTTGGTGTCCTATTACCTGTCTTAATAATATTCCAAGCATCAATGGTTTTCAGAAGAAAAAAAATTTATTCTATTTATCCACTAAGCATATTCACCATTGAACATAGGTGGTCCAGCTATGGACAGACCCTCATCAAAAGCATTATTAAAAGAAGCCATTTTAAATAATCAAAAAATTTTAAAATAAAAATTGGTTTTGAAAAAAAAATCAAATTTTTTTTAAAACAAAACTTGTCTTTATTCCCAGCTCTGACACCACTTGTAGGATCGATTTCACCCTAAGGGGGGTGAGTAGGGTGATACTAATAATAATAAAAATTAATGCCGAAATATATAAAATAATTGTAGCACATATAATAGCAGAATAATAAAAACAGAAATGCAACAACACAGATTTGCCCAGCTTCGAAAAAACTCTGCCTACATGATGCCCCCAAGGTTTCTACTAGAAATTAAGTTGTCAGATGCTTATACATGTAAACTTGCGACAACCGCTATCGACTAACCTAACTCTACGCTCAAAACCTTGCCACAACTCAGCCACTGAGTTGCGTATTCTCAAACTACACCACCGTAGTTCGTCCCTTAGTCAAGCGACTAGAATTTTACAAAAGTTTAAAAGAAAAATACAAAATAAAAACAAACATAAAACCCTATATAAAATTAAAGCCAAATTAAAAATTATAAAGGCCGACCACTTTAATTTATATTACAAGAAAAAATGTCTCCCTTAAATTTTCTTCGGCTCCAGTATGAAATGAGATAACATCAATACTTCGACAGACTTTGTTATTTACTTCATGAGTCCAATGGCTGCTTCGTTCCTCTTCATAAATTAGGGCTTCGTGAAACTGAGGCCACCATTTGAACTTGAAGTTCGAACTAAATTAAACTTTGCTTCTGGTTCCTTCGTCAAACGATTCATTGGCTATGATTTTCTCTCGCTTTGAAATGCTTACGGCTGCTCACAGAATTTGAGTTTGAAACTATGAATCTGGTATATAAATTTTGTCGTTTAACTGCTCTGTTGTTTTACTTTGATTCAAACTCGATTTGAGTTATTTATTTTGGATTTAATTTGAAACTTGGCTCTGTGATTTTTTGCTTGAACTCGAATACCTCTATCGATGATGATGATTGGGTTACATAGGGATGAAAGCTTTATAAGTATGTTCGTATATTTCATTTGAATCCTTCATGTTGTTTACACTTGTCCATTCGATTTTGCATTAGTGCTTGTGATTAATCTTGACTTATTCAGTTTATCGTCGGTTGAATATGTTTCTGATATATTTAGATTTTCTTAAACGCATTTGAATTCCTCCGTTCTTTACTGCCAACGACTTGTTTAATATTTCATTCGCTGTTCCATATGGCCTCATGAATTGCTTTGGTTTTCTTGAGTCGGTTTCGTTCTTTTTACCTATGACTTCGGCCATTTGATTATTTGATATAAACTTGACTTGTTCACACTCGTGACTTTGTTGCAATTTTTATGTTACTCTCTGACTTTTTTAGCTTGATCAATTTGAGAAACAAAACTGATGCTTTTCTTTGAACTGTACATGTACATTTCACAGGTTGTCCGTGTTTGATGAATTCAAAACGAAAATGATGACGAACAACCCAAATAACCGAGTAAAATAATATTTTCAAAAGCACACATTTTATTTTACACTGCAAAAATATTTCTTTTTCAATTTTACTATGTCAGTGTTTATTTTGTAGGTATGCTGGAATCAATCTGGAATAGAGTTGAAGATAAATACAAGTGAATGAGTGGTATGTATTGAGGAGCAAATGTAAGTGACAATTGTATAGCGAAAAATTGTGTTGTAATTTGAAATTGTATTGTAATTGAAATTTTGTATATATAGTGAGAGCATAAATTTTGTACTATTCAAAAATTGTAATAATATATTTGTTTGGATAAAATATCTATTTGATTTTAAATTCTGTGTTATTTATTTATTCAGCAGTTATTTATTTAATTATGTGAAAATAAAATAGTACAATAACAAATACATTTAAATGAATATATATATATATATATGTTTATTATCATCAAATAAAAATCATATACAAGCATATTAAACACTGAGGAAGTGTCTACATGATTCCACGGTAGTAGTAGAACTCGATCAGCTAAGGGAAGTGGAGATAGAGCGCGAATCACTTGTGCGTCTTACACCCACCCGTATATTGGAACACAGCGTCAAGAGATTACGCAACAAGGAAGTCCGTCTAGTGATAGTTCAGTGGGAATGACCCCAAGGAGTACACATGGGAATCTGATGAGAGAATTCTTACTTCTTATCCTTTTCTATTTGAAGGTACACTTCAAATATCATATCTTTGATCTTTCCTTAGTTAGGCTCTTTTCGATAATCTTTAAGTGAAACCTATGGATGCTAGCTTGGTTGTAAACATGCCATTAGCGCATGTTATGTTTAGTGGATGAAAATGATTGCAAGTGGATGCCAATGTTTGCAAATGGATGCATTGCGTGCACTAGATAGATATTTATTAGGATAATCGGCCAACTAGGTACACACACCTGCATATTCGTGCCTGTTGTCTATTGCATTTGTACATGGTTGTACATATACGTGTGTGTGATATAAATGGATGTTTCATATGGATTGTGCATTTGGGTGAATAATTGGAACATACATATAGAATTATCAATTATACTAGGGTAATTGCATACATTTGGTTGCATGGCATAAGCAAACTTGCATTACAAGAGGCCAACTGAATCAATAGACCGACTACCTTTTCACATTAGGTAAATTCATATGCATTTCACTTTGCATAAATCATAAATTGCATTAGTTAAAAATAAGGATAATGGTAGAAACGGATGATGGTTGAGTAGATGGATGTAGTTCTTGGATGTTGGTTGTTAATTATATTCTTCTGTCTTTGGAGATTTCGAGGACGAAATCCTTTAAGGGGGAAGAATGTAACACCCCAATATTTTACGGGAAATATAATTGAAAAGAAATTAAAAGCACATTTGGTACAGTGGTGAAGGCGCATGTTAACTTCCTTAGTGACCATGGATCAAGTCCCGTTGTCGCCCAAAATCTAAAGCGATGTTTTTTTTAGCTGGTTCGTTTCTAGCAATTTTCCTACGTATTTCAGCGTTGTTTCTGACATGTGGCGGCTTCCCATTCGCTCCAGTGATGTAATAGGATGAGATGGCTAAATTTTATTGGTTAAGAAATGTGTATGGGCTAGAATGGATAACCATTAAGTATATGAAAGAACCAGATTTAATCTAAAATAATCTAATGGATTATGTTCACTCAGATAATCTATAAATAAACCATCTAACCTAAACCTAATCTCTTATTCAATGGTCGCCATAATTCTATAATAAAATTAGTGTGTATTATTCTCCCTCTTTTTCTCTACTAAATAAACAAATCTCTACCAAATTAAACTATCTATATATATTCAAGCAATTTGGGAAATTTAGAAGAATCAAAGGGAGAAAGATTAAAGAAAAGTTTTTTAAAATTTATGCAAGCTCAAGTGCCAGGTGAGTGGGAATTAATATGAAATAGAAAAATAAAGTAGTTCAATTTTAGTTCTTTTCTGGCACGTTAACATGAATTAGTTTCTGTTATTAATTGAGAATAGATGTAAATTACTACAACTTCTTCTTCTTCTTCCACTTCTCAAATCTAATTCATGTTTGGTTTAGAATATGGGACATATAAATTGTCTATTCATGTTTTATGGCATATATAAGATTGAAATTTATGTAAATTATTGAATTTTATTCTTCTTCCACTTCTCAATTCTAATTCATGTTTGGGTACAAATTTGGAACAAATAAAATTGTTATTCACATTTCATGGCGTAAATATGATTGGTTTAATTAAGTTGAACTAGAATTGTTATTCAATTTCTAATGGTAGAACTGGTTAGTTGAATAAATTCAGAATACATTACTTAAATAAAATTATGGGTTTGATTGATATAATTACATAATTTTGAATATGGTTTTGGAACAAAATTAGGAAGTCTGATTGGCATAATTGTTTGTTTCATATGTGGCCTAAAAATGAAAAAGTGGAATTTTATGTAAATAAATGGTTTGTGGCTACTAGATAAAACTTTTGTACAGATTAAATCTCTAAAAGGAGAACGTAAATTAGGGTGAAAAAAATGTAAATTAAATGGACCCTAAAGGCTAGGGTAAATCTATAACAAAATGGCATAAAATTACAGAAAAACCATACGGACTGAACGGACGTGAAATTGAAATACTATTTATGTCAGAAAATGGGAAATTGCCAAAAAAACAAATCGGATGTAAAAATGGTCTAAAGCAGATCAATGGAAATAAACAGTATGTAAACTGTAATGGTAAAATTAATTAATCTAGAAGTGATTTGGTAGGCAAACCTTATAAAGGTCCGGATAGGTGTTTCATGCAGTTAAGACCAAAATATAGTTTTGGTTATACGTACTAGGAGAGGGCAAGTAGGTTCATAAGGATGTCTGTTGCCTTTCATAGGTTACTAGTACGTGGGAAGATAGCATCTGCAATTGTAGGCATCTTCAGGCAAATCAACGCTGACAGAACAGGACAAGTGTGCTCCGACGTAGGCTTCTTCAGGTATATCGTTGGAGGATTTTGCGCAGCTGACCCAGCTATGGGAGCTCTTTCATAGGACCGACACTTTGGATAGGGGCAAGTCCACGTTGGTGATCGATGAGATAGGAGGATAGGAGTCCAGTTTGGCGGTGCCTGAGCGCAACTTCGAGGTCCTATAAAGTTGTTTGAGTCGGAGTCGGTCAGATGTAAGAGGCATTTAGTCACAGTGCACGGGTGAAGAGCATGACTTTCACGTTGTAGCACGTGGATAGGTAAGGATAGCAGGTCTATTGACGTTTAGTATTACTGCATGGTTGACTTCCCTAGAGTGACCATGGACTTTGGCTTCTTAGGAACTGTATCTAAGAAGGATTCACTGCATTATATTATTCACCCTCTACGATATCCGGGAAAGACCTGGAATTAAACTGTTTTATTCTTTCTGCTTCATTTTATTTCTCATTCACCGGACTTTATGTCTGAGCCATTTCTATTTTTCCAATTTTCCCCAAATTACAGAAGGACAGGTCTAGGTTGCAGTTCTTTACAGCTTGGAGGATCATTGGAGCAGTGTTATCTTCGGCTTCTATTTCTTTTGTTTCACGTACTTCGTTTTTCTTTTTTATTGGTACTTTACTCTATATATAGCGACCTATATTGTGAACTTTGTTATGTTGGTGACTACTTGGTACTTTGGTTTTAGAAATAAATTGAGATAATGTTGTTTTTTAATGAAGTTGTTTTGCTATTAATTTATAATCAGTGAAAGATTTCTTCCATTGTAATATTTTAATCATTTTATGTTGTTGCCTTAGTCTCTGTTCTACGTTATGGATTTCTATTTCACCCAACTACCCGTGCTTCTAGTCATGTCCGATTTTCGGGGTGCCTAGAGGTGTAGGGTGTCACAAACAAGATCGATGGGTATGCATCCAACGAAAATCTAAACGGGCTAAAACTCATATAAGACTAAGGTCGTCGGAAAATCAGACTTGCACGTCTCATAATCATGAATAAGTCACCAGAAAACCAAACGGCCTTGCCTATCAAAACATAAATTCTAATATCATATCGACAAGAGTTAGACCGTGGTCACCTAGGGATCTATCGGCTCTAAATGCTAACACCCTAAGCAGAACACCGTCCATAAGTGTCAAACACTTCAATAGTAACTAATTGAATATCAACCGAACATCTCACAAATATCCGGCATTATTCGAATATTTACTAAAAGTTAGTGAATTTCACTAATTTCTCTATTCGATAAGTCATGAGAATATTTGGACTAGATTTAACTACCGTCCTATAACCAGTTCATAATTCTAATCCATTTATAATCAATTCTTATCTCATGGGATGGAAATAATCAAAATTGATGAATAATTATATATATATAAACAAGACATAAAAAAGGGCATTTAATCTCAGGGATGCAGCTTATTTAGCCATTTCAACCCTTAACTCAAAACACAAGTAAAACTCAAAACATGAAAGTTTTGGATGATAACCATAGCTTTAATTCAAAAAAACAATCACTCGATTCCTACTTACGGATCAAAAGATATGGTGACTTCATTTTCAGGTTTTAAAAATAAAAAATTCAGAAAATTGATATTCACAAGGCTGAGGCATTCGATTGTCATTTGAAAATCTAAACCTCAAAATTATATAAAACATGGAAGTTTAAGATGGTAATCTTAGAATGACTCCAAAAAAAGAATCACCTAATTCCGACTTAAGGATCAAAAGATGTGGTGATTTCGTTTTCAGGTTTTAAAATTACAAAACTCTAGAGTAAATTTAAATTTCACAGGGTTGCGGCTTAAAAAGCCAATTTGATTCTGTAAATACCAAAATATTCTAAAATTCAAACCACAAAAGTTGGAGATGGTAATCTTATCTTGAATTCATAAAAAGAATCACCTAATTTCGACTTAAAGATAAAAAAATATGGCCATTTCATTTTCTAATCTTGAAATTATAAAACTCTGAGTAAATTTAAATTCAATAGGGCTGCGGCTTAAAAAGCCAATTAGATCATTTAAAATCCAAAATCAAATAAAACTAGAAATATGAAAGTTGAATATGGTAACCTTAGCTTCAATTCAAAATAGAGTCACCTAATTTTAACTTACCGATCAAAAGATATGGCCATTTCATTTTCAATACTTGAAATATTGAGAATTCGGTAAAAAGATATGGCAACCAAATGCGACAATCATCAGGCACTATGACTTAGCACCTTATGTCGGACTATATGCAACCAATATATGCAAGTTATGATGGCTAGTAGGAAGAATATGGTCATTCAAGTGTTCCACAACTCTCAAACAAGCAATATATGAATTCCATAATCCTATATTAATTTTACTTGTGAGGAGAACTCACCTCCAATTGATGCCATAGCTTGCTATATGCCTTCTAAACCTTGCTATGACCTCTCTAACTCCCAAACTCCCCTTCTTTCCTCACTAAATTGAGATTCATGGAATCATGAAAAATCAAAAACACAACAAAACTTAGTTTTGATTATTCTAAGGGATGTAATAGGGACTAAAGAGCTTACCTTTGATTTTTCTTGAATTTGTTGGATTTTATTGAAAATAAAATGAGAATATTTGCACTTAGGGATGGAGTAAATGAGACCAACAAAGAAGTTTTGAACGTTATTTTTTAATGAGGGAAGAAGAGGTTGGTGGGATGTTTAATTAAAAGATCTTCATGAATGAGTAAGTGGGCTTAACCCATGAACAATACTTAGATAATTTTTCCCTTTTTACTTCATTTTCTCCATTTAAAACTACATGATTAAATTCTAAAAGAATTAAAATACAAAATAAAAATGAAAATACTTTTATAACTCTCATATCATTATTTAAATAATTTAAAACCCATTTTAACAAAAATTCCAATAATAAACAATTTATTCAAAATTCTCAATGTCGAGGGTAAACCCAAAATTATTTGTTTCTTGTCTTTATAATTCCCATAAAAATATTCCGGACTTGTGAAAATAATTTATTCTATATTTAAACCTTTACTTAATGTTCAAAAAAATTGATGTTATTCCCAAAAACCTCTAAATTAAATTTTAAATCCCAAATTGATGTTTTATAATTCCAAGCTTATATTTTGAAACATCAAATAAAATCATTTGTCTTATTTAATTAGCAAACTCTGTTTTTCGGGTTGTTACAGAACTTCGCCACTTAAGAAAATTGCATCTTCACAATTTCTTCGTAAAGAGGAATTCATAACATGCTATACTAGCATTACATCCATCTATTATTTACTCACACACTACAATGCACGATGCAAACAATAATCATAGCCAAGTAACCATACAACAAATACTAAAGTACCTACCTAAAATATTCGCTAATTAAGACTTCTACCTGCCGTATTGAATATAATTGTGTTTTTTTCAAGTGTCGAAAATTTTGAAAATTTTTGCAGTCTCCTTTGCGTGTAGGACATTTCAGAATCTCAAAATACACAAGAACGTCTATACATCTCCGAAGAGGCATCCCGATCTCAGGGAACACAATTGACTATAAAAACAATAACATATAAACTAATACTTACCTCGATATACCCCAAAGGCATGCAACACCTCCTCGAACATGGCATTTCTACCATTTCTCCTTGCCTAAAACACCCATTCACTAATGCCATTCATAATTATAAAGTTTTACATCTAAAAATAATTACTATATACTATACATCCATTGCAAAAACACATATGCATATAAAGATTCAAATCCATAAATGAAAACCAAAATTTTCCAAAAACCCACATTCAACCCAGTTATCCAAAAATCAATTTTCCACCTCATAAACTTCAAAATTTTCGAAAATTTAAAATATGAAAGTTGTAGATACGATTCTTAGCTTCCCATCAAGATAAAGATCACTAAATTCGGATTTATGGATCAAAAGTTATGGCCATAACAAGTTTCAAATTTTGAAATTCCAAATTGAGATTAATCTTCACATTTAATCACGATTTCAGTATTTTTTTTTTAAGGGTGACTCGAAAAGAAGTTATAAAATCATTCCAAAGTTATACATACAACATAAGCAAATAATTCCTTTTAAGTTCTACCTCTAACAATATTATACCACTATTTAAATTAGAATTTACATGCCTAATATTCAATTCTGTCCAAAATGTCGATTATAAGTTATATAAAATAATTATAAAGCTAACATGAATTCTACTTTCTCAAATATTGTATTTTCAATAACCTAACATTTTACTCTTTGCCAAGATTCCAAAAATTTTGAAAAACACCAAATTGACTTCTAGCTTTCAAATATACTAGATATTCATTTGTAAACATGTACACCTTCCTAGGGGTTAAACCATCCACAATAAGCACTTAATTGGCAATGCAAGAGATCCAAATCATTGGATTTATTTACAATTTAAACTGTTTCTAAAAGTGTATATATATATGTATATCTTTATTTATTTTCCAAAACTCAAATTTTAAGTATAAGGTCAAAGTAAGAAATCATACTTCTAATACTTAAAAAATTTCCCATATTCTATAAATGAAATATAAAAACCAACGTGAATTCAATAATACTTTAACGATTTAAAAATTATTCCTACTATTCTTCCCATTATTTTTAAATGTATATAATTCTATTTCAAAGCCAAATGAGATTAAACTCTCAAATCAAAAGGTGAAACAAATTTTACAGAGTTTAATACCTCGGTCCATATCTAAAATAGATTTGAAATCCTCAACTATTATTGAAATACAATTGTCTTATTCGTAAATCATACAAAATGAATAAAATTTGATTTTTATCCTTTCTAACATAACTAATTAAAATCGTCTTGTTAACCATCTCTAATTAGTTATTTACTAAAAGGTTTATGTGATATCCCGGAAATTGGGCAATATAAATTTAATAATCTGTGTTATAAATTTAATTGGATTTGATAATTTTAATAACAAATTTGGAATTTGATTTAATAATCATGTTTTAATAAATATTTAAATTAGAAAATTTTATCTTTTTAAAGTAAATAAATTGTTTTCTGTTTATAATATATAATTGTATATATTGTAAATTAATAAACTTTGATTTTGAATTTAGTAAATGGACTAATTTTCTTGCTCTAATTTTTATTTATATTGGGTAAATTAGAAATTTAATTTAAATTTAAGAATTGACTTTTCAAAGCAATTTAATAAATAATGTTATGATTTATACTATGATAAACCTTATTTGTTTTAAAATTTTATTTAGCTTAAAAATATGAATTTAAATTAGATAAATATAAAAGCAAAGTTTTATTTTATTTGAGATTTTTATATAAGAATTTACAATACAAATTACAAATGATCTTAATTTGTTATAATCTCTTTTACAAATTATTTAATATTGTTTAATTTGTTATTTTTAAAGGAAAAATTATAATACTTAAATTCTTTTGAACATAAATAGATTTGTAGTAATAGGATTTGTTATTTTTAATTTTTAATAGAGTTATATATGCATCTATATATAACTTGATTATTAAAATTTGATTTGATAAATTAATTTAAAATTTGGATTTAATGTTTTGAAATTAATAGAATAAATACTTTAATATTTTTGAATAAGCTATATTTTTAATTTGTTTGTTTTCATTTCTTTTCAATTTAAAAAGAGACAAATTCATTTATATATTACTTTAGAAATAAAATAAGATTTAAAGGCTTAAAGTTTTATAAACAATTTAGGATTAAAATTTAAATACTTAAAATACATGTGTAGGTCTCTTAAGACATCTCATTAACATGTGTTAGTCTCTTAACATACTTAAATGACATGTGTAAGCCATTAGTTAAACAAAATGACAAATGTTAAACTTAAACCAAGTGTCTTATTTTTCATTTTCTTGTAATTTTAATAAAATCAAAATATACTTACACAAATACATTTCCTCTAAAATCATTTTTCCTTTCCATTTTTCTTTTTCAAAACTTATGATCTTCAGCCATGACAAATATGCACCTTTCTTCAAATAGAAACCTTTTGATCAAAGCAAAATTTCCTGCAAAATCTGTAACTTCCTGCAAACTCCTCATAAACCAAATCAAAAATTGTTTGAATCTTCTTCAAAACCAAAACCATCTTCAAAACTGTAATGCAAAATCTCCTCAAACCTGAAATGCAAATCATAGCCTCTTCAAAACATTAAATGACTAAATCCAAATTTGCAATCCAATTCTGCAAATCTAAAATCTACATGCATTTAAAAATCAAATTGCAGCATTATAACTGGCATGCAAATTTGTGGAAGCCTGTAATTCTTTTCTGTCTCTAAAAAAAAAATCCAAACCTGCACTTTCTTTCTCTGCTTTCTCTGGAAGGCATGCAAATGAATCTGGTAATTGCATGAATCAAGGAACAAAGAAATAAATCTGCAGTTTTAAAGCAAAAGCAAGATGGAAGTTTTAAAAGCATTTGCAGTTTAAAAAGCAATATGAGTTCAAGTCATAAGCAAAAAAAAAATTAAAGTAAAATCTGAAGCTTATGTGCTCTGCTCCTATACCAGGTGAGTAACAATTTATATTTAATAAACCTAAGTATAAATGGTTGTTTGTTTACTCTGAAATAAGTGTGTATGCTTTTTCATAAGTTCATTTCTGGATGAAGATTATGGTGCATGTTATTGTGTAGTTATGTTTTTGTACTTAAGTTCCAGATCCTTGAATTTCTTAAAATTCTGTACTTTGGATCTTACTTTGGATCTAATCTATGTTAGGTCTATGACTTAAGCAAAATAGAGTTGTGTAACATAACTAAAGTTTTAAGTTTTATCAAGTATGAATAAAAACTTGAAGTATCACTGAAGGAAAAAAAACAGTATGGTCTCTGGGAAAACACTAAACAACAAAGTAATTCTGTTGAAAACAAGAATTCAATCATTTAAATTCTTTGATTTAAGATTATCAATAGGTTACCTGATCAAAAACTTGAATTTTAAAATTAAAAATAGAACTTTTAGTTTGTTTTTGATTAAGTAATTCTGGTTTAACCAGAAATCATGAATTGGGTTGATTCTGTCGATCTAGGAAGATTGAGAGGCCAGTTTTCTTCCTGGTGATGGACTATTGATTGAAGTTTTGGGGGGAAATGGAAGTTGATGGGTTAAAGCATTAAGGAAGTGGGAATTTGGAATTAAGGCATTTAACCCTAGTTTTGATGTTCATCTGGAAATTAAATCACTGCAACTCCTATGTTTGATCGAATTGATCCAGATTCAAGTGAATGATGGGTAGAGTGTGGGGAAGTTCGAGGCCAGAGGTGGCACCTCTCAGATGATCGGAGTTTGGAGGTTAAAGCAATTTCCTGGTTTCGATATTTTCCAATTTGGGAACTCGAATGCTTAAATTCAATTTGGGGGTTTCTGAAATTGATTCGAGGGTTGGAATGGCATTTATAGATGATCGGCGACTTGCTCGTGGGGTTGCGAGAGGCCGGAGGTAATGGCTGTGTTGGTGCAGGTGCACAGTGGTAATGGAGTATCAGTTGTTTTGGGAAGATGAGTTACTCGTGTTTGTTACGGGTAAATTTGGGGGTTGCTCGAAGATTAGGGTTGTTTTACTCGAAGCTTTGGGGTTAGGGACTCGGGGTAGCTGTTGTTATGGGCTGGGGGTATTGAAGTTTCAGGATTTTGTGGAAACTGTCAGTACTTTTAAATTTTGAATGAATTTAAATGAAGTGATACTCGAGTTATTTTAGTTTTAGCTCGGGTTAGTTTGTTAGAGTTTGAAAACTTGTCTTGTTTCCAAAAATTTAAAACTAAATTTAAAAATGGAAGCAAGAATTTTAAGTAAGTTTTAAATCTAACTTAAATTATGGATTCGAGTTGAATTGAATCACAAGTAGGAAATGATGAAGTATTTAAATTCAAATTTGCTTTAAATTAACTTTAAAGGAGTTTATTGTTTAAAATGTTTTTGAATTTAAATTTGAAATTGGAATATGAGTAATGTTTAAACAAAGTATAAAATTTGATTCAAATTTGGATTTGAATCTTTGGTTTAAAAAAAATTAAGTTTTATAAATTTAAGTGTTTAAACCAAATTTGAATGATAATGTAAAATTTTAAATGGTTTAATTTTAAAAAAGAAATTTGTTTTAACTTTTGCAAAATTTCTTTTATAAAAAAAAGTATTATTTAGCAATTAAAGATTGTAGATTGAATTTAAACTTGTAAAGTTAAATAATAATTTAATGTTTTGTATTTCATTTAATTATTAGGATAATTAAATGAACAATTAATTTATTTAAGGAATTAATTAAATGGTAATTAAGGGTTCAATCATAAAGGTTTAAGATTGATTAATTTTAGAGTAATTAACTTGTAATCAAGAATAATTAATTAAATAAGATTAGTTTTTAGTTAATGACTAATTAATCAAGTAATAATAGATTAATTAAGTTTTAATCAACACTTAATTATTTAATTAATTTGGGATTAATTAATGATTAATTAATTTGTAATTAATAATGATTAAAATAAGTTAATTATTTTAGAAAAAATATTAATGAATTGTTTAATAGTTAATGAAGGTCATTAACTAAGGATTATTTAATAATTAATTAATGTGATTAATTTTAATTATTAATTGGATTAATTAATTTAAAGATAATCATTTGTGTAGGTTGTTAAGTATAATTATTTATAGAAGTAATTAAGGAATTAATTACTTATTATTTGAGTTAATTTGATTAGTTTAAGTTAATTAATTCAGTTTAATTAATTTAAAATTAATTATTTGATGATTTGTAAAGGATAATTACTTAATGTAATTTAATGGAAAGGAATTACTTAGAGAAGTAATTAATGGGTAATTACTATATGTAATTAATTGAAGGTGATTTGATAATTGAAGTAATTTAAGTATAATTACTTTATGAATTAATCAAGGGATTAATTTAAGATAATTAATTTATTTGGGTGAAGTAATTAAGGGTAGTTGATTACTGAATGGGGTAAATCAAGGGTGATTAACAATTATGATTTAAATTAAGATTAATTTCTTAATGTAATTAATTTAAATAAGATATTTAATTAAAATGTAATTAGAGATCATTAATAATAAAATTTATGATGTAATTAATATTGATTAATTAAGATTAATTAATCAATAATAAGTGATTAAAGGTAATTAATTAATGTAATTAATTAAGGATTAATGTAATTAATTATAGTTAATTAATTAATGAAGTAATTAAAGATTAATTACTTTATTTGGTTAAGTATAATTAATTTGAGAAATAAATTAATGAATAATTACTTGAATGTATTTAAAGGTTAATTAATCAGGGATGATTAATTAAAATGAATAATTGGATGATGATTAATTAATTGATTGATAATTAATCAATAGTGATATGAGCAAGTTGATATTGGTGAAGTAATTAATTTAATTTACTTTTAAATTAATTTGAATGATGTAATTAATTTAATTCATTTTAAATTAATTATATTTGGTGTGGTTAATCATTGCTTATATAGATGGATGATGTTGTTTACTTTGGATGGTTAGAATCTCAGATATGAGATAGATAATGTTGATTGATTTGAATGCATTGGTTGTATTGTGATGTTGATATAGATTATCTTTTTGAATAATGATAATATAGTTTATCTGATATGATGATAATGTTGATTATCTGTGTGAATCTGTGATTCCTATTTGGATATATAGATAATTGAATTGTTTTAAACCTTTAAAACAACTTGGCCTTAAAAGACACGCTTTGGATTTCGATGAGACCGGGATCGGGTTTCCTTATTTTGATATCCGAAAACCACATCGATCCAAATTAACATTAGGTCGTGAATCCAAGTGCAGCAAGTGAAGACTCGAGGTGTAGGAACTATACGTCAGTATAACTCTGTAGGTGATTCCGTGATGAGTTTGACGGACCTAGTTCTTATAGATTCGAGATGGTGATTTAGAGTGCAAGGGTTATCGTCGTTAACTCTGATGGTGATTCCAAAATGAGTGTAACGAGATAATGCCTTCGGTTTCGTTCGAACCCGGAACGAACTTGTATAGATTGAATGCTTTCAGAACATCGTCAGGTGGACGATGAGCATTCTAAGAGATGTGTTCTCTAAAGTTAATCGTAGCCTCAAGCCTCATCAACCGGGAATGGCTAAAACATGGGAGGTGCAGCAAGGCTTCGTGGGTAACTCCCACTGGAGAGCAAGATTTATCCCTGTCTAGAGGTCCCTTTTTATTTCGGCTGTGTGGGCAGTTGGATGTACACCAACTGCAGGGTTGTCTTGTTTGGAACTGTTCAATAAGGAATGGGTCCGGCGTTGTGTTGCAGGGGAGCGGGCGTACTCCTCGGTACGTTGATCTAGGCCACGTACTGTGACGGGCGGTACCCCAGTAGCCCTGCCATTGTATGGAATCCAAAATCCAATAAGTGCCAACGGTTTTGATTGTATTACCCACTTTCGTGGCTAGTAGCTGGAATTTAATCATGTAACAATTTCGGCTATTTCTTATTTACTTGAAAACCCTAGACCCTATTATAATATCATCGGATTTCCTATCAAATGTTTTGGTTAGCGTAAGGTAAAAACTTTTCCATGTTTATGTGTGGGAAGTCTTACGTGATACCTTTCTTTTCAAAAGAATTTTCAAAATTAAGCAACTTTAACCTGTTACTCACACCAGACCCATGTCTGACCCAGAGTTTATCTTCTGTTTTCTTAAACTCTTGGGTACTCAAATTTTTACGAGTAGCCCAGGGATTCAGGTTAGCTTTTGACGAATTATGGAGGAGCAAATGGAGCAGGAGGCTTCTACGTTAGATATATAGTATTCCACTGAGTGATCTGTGATTGTCTCTGAGTTGTATTATGTTGTAAATACTAGACAGGTGTTTATAACTGTCTAGTATGTGTTGTATATCTGTGCACTCTGATAGTGGTTGTAAACTATGAAATATTTATGTTATTAATATAATTTATTCGTTCCGCTGTTGAGATTCTGATGTTGTGTTCTTCTTTCTGCTCTTTCTTTTCCCTTTTCTATCCCTTTCTTTCTTCATGATGATACGACTTTTCTGGGGAGAAAAAGTCGGGTCGTCACAGTTTAACAAGTCTAAATAATGTTATTCATATTATTTCTCATTTCACACATTACAAAATTCTAAAATCAACTTTTGAAATTTTAATTTCACTTTCTCAATTTAAAACAATTTTTAAGGTTTACATATAACTTAACCAATTAGTTTCATCTATATAAAATACACACTTTATTCATGAGAAAAATCCATAAAAGCACATGCTTATATTCTTTAAAACAACCATTTCAATCATATAGCAAGCCCCCTTTCTAAAACCAAATAACTCAGAACTTAATCTCCACCATAAAAAAATTCCAACAAACACATTGCTAGTTTAGGCTTGCTATTAAAATCTAGTTTAAGGTGTTTCAAGAATTTTCAATCAACTAAAGAAATGAATCTTATAAATGTTTTCCAAGTATTTGTTTATTTTAAGGCAATTCTCAAAAGTTAACTTATACTAACAAATTTTCATTATTCCCCTTTATTTTCTATAATAAATTACTCCTATCTAAACTTTTGAAGATACACCAAAGAGCCATTCAATTACCAGTGGAACTTTAAAATCATTATGGCTTAATCCTTTCTAAATAATAAAACAATAAATTAGAATTTCACTATTTTCTTTTTAAGTCAAGAATTTCCATTTTTTAACATCTTAACCATAAATTTTAGGACTTCCCACCTAAAATCTCCATTTGGAATTGTATATAAACATTCTAAGTTTTATATCTTTAAAATATATGAAAATCCATTAAATATTAAGGCAAGATATAAGAGATAATATCGACTAACCATATTTCTTAATTTCAAAATAACCCAACAATTGCTTAGGACCTATATGTACAATCCAAATAGCAAATTTTAATATTATTTTAATATCTTAACACATTTACTATTTAATATTTTATTAAAACTCTAAATTTCCCACTCAAATTTTTAAAGCAATCTTTAAGGCTTTATTTATAAACAATTCCATAATTTAAAGGATTCAGGCATCAAACATAAACTAATAGTCAAGTAACATAAATAATTTAATTAAATACATCCATGCCAGAATTAAATAATCGAATATTCTTCTCAAAAACATTACTTTTAAAGTAAAAATTTCCTCTCATACATCTCACTAAAATAAATGCCAAACTATGAACCAAAATGGTTAGCCACTACACTCGGCTGCGATGTTGATGATATGTGTATCAACATCGCCTCGCTCCAGTTTCCCAACTTTCCACTCTTATCCAACAGTCAAAACATTAATTTAAATTATTTAAAATCCAAAATGTTTTATTTTCTATCAAAACTACTATTTGTTATGTCAATGTGTCTCGCTCCAATGTTTAGGAACTCCTATCGACAGAATGGTGTCCCATGTATCGACCAGAATCCATAAACATCTTCTGGGGAACCCAACAAATCTTAAAGCTCACCCAAAATGGGAATAAATTCCAAACTTTAATAAATAATGGATAAAAACTCCTTTTATTATTTTCAAAAATTAAAATTTTTCTTGTTTAAAATCATTTACTCTGCAAAATTTCTACATAGAATACAATAATAGCATATATTACATACAACATCCATTCAATCAATCAAACAAGTAAAAACTATGCATGCAATTTTCCAATAATTATATTTTTATAACCTGGGCTATATACACACATACATACATATACATATATATATATATATATATATATATATTCCAACCATATCATATATTTCAAATAAGCACACAACAACAAAAAATCAATCGCCTTCAGCGACAACTATTCTCTAGCCTTCATTGTGCAACCATGATCACAAAGAATCACATTCAAAACATCTCGCTCCTTCACAACATGAAGTTATGAAGTCAAACCCATTGCTAGATACCAATTAGGGCCTTATACAATTCCCCTAATCGACAACTTCCCTTAACAAAACCACTCAAGAAACAACTTCACTTACCAATACCGACACTACTGGTCAGTTAAACACTTCATCCAATGACTCCCTTCTTAATTCCAATTCAATCAAGGATTAACACATAAAGAGGGGGTTTCAATATAGTAAAAATATTCATATAATAAAATATCAAATACGTGCCTAATTGATTACCCTAATAATCATCAATTATTCCTATCCCTTGTAGATAATAATAATAATAATATATACCTACACACAACCAAAGGGACAAGGCACTAGGTCATACTAAGTCAGGATCTATGAAAAATTATATGTTACATTGTTCCGACCTGCTCTAATACCAAGCAGTAACGTCCCACCTTTTATACCCAGATCAACAAAGGATATTATTCATAATACTCTTTGTTAATCTAGGTATGAAAGGTAGGGCATTACATGATCAATATAGATCCAAACATCCAACACTGATCCTTCCTCCACTCTATCTTCTTCCTCCTCCATCGTCCTTCTCCTTATGTATTTTGCCGAGCCCTATCCACCAATGATTCATCTTCTCTAGGCCGCTTTGATCACTGTATCATCACGACCTTGAGTGACATCAAAATCATTAACGACATAGAATCCCTTATCTCACCATGAATTCAAAAGATGAAGTCAAGAAGGCTCACCTACGTGAGAATATGTTAAGGTAATTGGCGAGAAGTTCGAAGACGATCGAGATGGAAAGTATGGGGAAGCTGGTATGTAAACGCGGATTGAATCACGAAAAGCTTTTGTTTTGAAATTGAGGAGATAAGAAAAGAAGGAAGGTTCTTTTTGAATGGAGGAGCAAGAGGGTTTGGTGCTTTGGATGGAAATGAGAAAATGAAGTAAGTAACAGTGAAGGAAGCGGGAAAGCTGCTTTATATATATGGATTGAGGGATCGGCCCAAGTCTTTGGCATGAAGCATAGAAAGAGGGATCGACATGAAGGCTTACCGATCCCTATAAGCACATGAATAATAAAAATAAGAAAAAAGAGGGATCGGCATAGAAAGTACCGATCCTTGTAAACAATAAAAAGAGAAGAGAAAGAGAGAGAGGGATCGGCTAAACACATGTCGACCCTACAAAAATAATGATGATTATGAAGGTTCGGCTATAAACATGTACATATAAAATGCAGGAAAGTTGGCGACGACCCATGAACGTGCGAGCATGTTAAGGAGCCAGTAATAAGAACATGTATATGAACATGCACGTGTATGCCCCAAAAGTTCAATTTTTTGAAATTGATATAAACTGATATCAAACCTGTAGCCTTCAAATTCGAGGTTGGAACAAACAACCAAAACTTATTACTGTTGTGGAACCAAACTTATGAATATTAACTAATAGAGTATAGCCTTGGATTTATACTATTGGAAACCGACCAAGCGTCATGGTAATCAATGAGAAAATTAACGCCTTGGAGAAAGAGTTCAGCAGATGGATAGCAGCTATTTAGAAAGTTGGATGGATTCCTTATCGACGACTCTAATTTGCTTCGATTCAAAGCACATCATGTTCATTTCAAGATGTACTTTGGGGCGCAAGTGTTATCTGCATTGTAGCCCGGCTATATCGAACTGATTGCACGAGTTAGATTTGACAGCCATCAAGGTCGACGACTCTGGAATGATGATGATGGGACCCAGAAGCCAAGTACAAATGATAATATAAAGTCAAGATTGAATGGATTTGATGGATGTACAATGTAGGATGCTCAAGTATGGAATATATCTCAATGGATGGAAGGGATCGACATAGATTAGATCATTAAGAGGGATTGGCATAGTTCATGGAGGGGTCGGCAAACATAGAAATACATGAGCATTGTTACAGAAAACAATCAATATTTCAAGACCTACAAGTCCAAAGCATATGAAATTTGGAGAGCATGAATATGGACCCTAGAGAACCTACCGTAGGAATCGCACATCAAAAGGACAATGCGGAAGGGACCGGCATGTATCCCTTGGACGGGGTCGGCAAAGAGCAGTGCATAAGTAATGTTGAATCAATGATCGAGCAATAACTCGAGTTCTAGTGGTCCAAATTTCATGAAAATTGTAGGTTAAATGTATTTTAGCATGATGAAGCCTCTGTATTGATCACTCCCTAAAATTCAACCAAAATAGGGATCGGTACTGATCCCTCCACATTGGGAATTGGGCCTAGCGATCCCTCTAGTGGGCCCATATGGATTAGAAGGTCCTTCAGCCAAAATTTCAGAGAGATAGGTGGTCATCTTCACCTATAAATACTGGCCTGATGGGTCATTCTGAGGATCTTTACGCTGCTTGTTACTCTAGACTCTATTGTAATGAAGGGTTTTCTATTTTCTATTGTTGTAATCGTATTTATAAGTGATTAATAAAGGATAATCTTCAAAGTGGACGTAGGCATACAATGTCGAACCACTATAAATTTCTGTGTCTCTGATTATAGTTTATTCCCTGTTACTTGTTGATTTATGTACTAAGTTTAATATTGTTTTTCTTCACTTTCTTTTCTACCAAAAACGGTTCTTGTATGTTTATGACCAATTTAGTTGCAAACATTGAAACATTATATTTCTAATACATATAACGTAATACGACATAACGCTTATATATAATATGACCATTGTGCGATCAAATATTTGGTATAGCACTATAATTTTTCCTTTTACTTCAAATATTCATGCAAATATAATAAGTAAAATAATATATGATAATAATTCAAAGTAAATTACAATCACTACTAAACAAAATACTTGTGGATACACAAAATACTTTACATGACATTTTATTGGAAATAAAATTCTGATCAAATGGTGTAAAGAAACATAGTTAATAAAACAAAGTAATTAAAATAGGTTATTATTTGACCTAAACATGCATGGAAGCAAAAAGTCCTTAATGTGGATTTTTATATAATATAACAATGATTTATAAATTGCAAGAAGTGACCAAAGTTAATTTCATTTTGCCATAAACCAAAAGCCATGGAATCTATGGGTTACTCAAAGATAAATTATGTTGTCTTCCATCAGTAGAAAAGTCAAAACTTCATTATTAGTTATGTCCATTACTAATCTCCATTATTTTTTTGTAAAATCTTCCAAATAATTAGCGAAATGGAAACATTTGCAAACCTCTCCTACAATAAACTAACATCTCTTAATACCAAACTCTATATTCAAACATAATTTTCATTTCAATTCGATTCTTGTTTAATATTTCACTGTCTTGCCTTTTTTCAAGCAATTAGCCTTCACTTGTTTTTATTCGTCATATGGTATCATGTCCAAACATGGTAACTTGGTCCAAACATTTTAATTCAGACATTAGCATGACTTTTGTTAGTAGTACTAACTCAACATTGATACTAATGCTCATAATGTTTTTTGTTTGTACAAAGAAATGTCAATCCAACATAATTTTAACCCAATTCATATGTTATACATGTAAGATAATGATTATCGACCTGTTTTGTTCTATATTGAATACATGATACATTATTTCAAGCATACAAAAATACGTGCAATATAAGATTGACAAAAGTGTGAAAGAAATGAGATATTTTGTTCGTTTATTAGAAAAGATCGTCTATAAATATTTTTTCTCATTTATTTATTATTTTTCCAAAAGTTTGAAAGGAAAGAAATATATTTGTAAAAAACGGCGTATTTCTACTTTATTATCTCTATTGGTTAAAAAGCATTTATTAAAGTTACGAAACAATCACATTACATGTTCTCTCATGGAGTTGGAACTTACAATGTTTTTGAAATGTTGTTATTAAAAGGAATTAATCAAGATGAATTAATTGATTACTAATCAATTCTCTAATTTATTGGCATTAAAGCGAATTAATACGTAATGGATTTTAACCACTAAATGTAATTTCAACATAGAGAATTATTGTTGCTAATTCCCTAATTAGTTTTAATTCACACTAAATGTTATTGAGAACAACTATTTAGTTGAAATATATATTAATTCCATTGACATGTTGCATAAGATATACTATTTGAAATGATCTTTACTATTTGAATTTAGTTTACTTATAAACTAACGGTATGTAGACACAGCCGTTAGACATGTATAAATAAACATATGATTAAATTCATTTTACTATACATTATATATATATGTGTGTGTATGTGAGAGAGAGAGCAAATTAATGAAGCGATGACTCACCTCCTTGACCCTAAGAAATCGACACTGATACATCCTCGTTATTCACGTGCCACAAATCCAAGTGCCGAAGAGGTAGATTATCATGGGGTAAAAGAAAATAAAGATAAAAGACAGAACAAAATAGAATCTCGCATCACATATATTATACAAATGGAAAGTACACACAATCACTCCAAGTGATCTATCAGAGTTACAGCAGGTACTAACCCAGCTAGGATAGTTATAACAGCCTATCCTTACAGTACTGGTAGACACATAATTAAGATACAGATATAGAGAAATTCAGATGACTTCTTCAAAAAACTCAAAATGTTCCATCCTCCATTCCAAAATGCTAGAGACTTTCCTAACTACTTGGATGCCTAGGAAAATTAGGGCATCCAAAATTTAAGGGAAAAGAAAAGTAAACTCTGGGTCAATCATGGGACTGGTGTGAGAAACTCAAAATACGGATATTTTAAAAATAAAATGGTATCTCATAAGATCACGTCACAAATAAACATGAAACGCGTTTTTACCTTATGATAACTAAAAACATTTGCTACGTAAAATCATTTGATATTGTTTTTAATGACATTCTTTTGAAAACCCATGTAAATAAATTTATGAACCTCGGCCGAAATTGATAACATTATTAAATTCTGGAATATGTTAGGCACTACAATCAAAATCTTACAAGGCTCGTTCGGAGAATGGATTCTATACAATGACTGGTAAGGGACTACCTTTCGTAGAGTACAACTCTAGAGCAATGTACTGAGGATCGACGTCTTCGAAACCTCTGCCCTGGCAAGACAAGCCTACCCACAGACCTACCTGGTGGTGGATAGAACCAAATTCGACATTACCTCGGTCGTAACCGACCTATCCAGGATCCCATAGCAACATAACCAACATACTCGACATATGGAGAGTAATCTAGAAAGGTAATGACCATACCCTAATGGTTGCGAACCACATAGCCTTACGGCATGCCCTGTTTAAGCCATTGCTGGTTGATGAGGCCTGAGGTAGCGATTACCTTTCACATAGCACATTCTACTTTGAATGTCACATTGTCATTCCTTAATAACACAACTAATTTCTACAAATGTATAACTCCTGAGCTCGTATGTCTTAGGAAAGGGTGTTAAGCTAAAAGAAGTTGCCTTCTCCACCACCAAACAAATTATATATTTATAGAGTTCAATCAACATGATCTAGAAATGCAACGTTAGACATTCATCTATACAAGTTGTCCAAGAATAAGACAAACTGAAGGTACTCTCCCACCACATCCTGTCGGGGATTACCCCTACGATTAGCAGCGAGAATTCCTTGCATCAAAGATCTCAAATGAAGAACTACTGCTGCATAAATATGATATGGGAAATTTCCCCCGATGGTCAGTGACAAGCAGCCCTATGTTCCATCTTCCAAACAATTTTATGTCTTTGTTTTGAATGCGTAAATTGATTTGAAGTGGTTTTCGGATAGGAATCACCCAATCGATAAAAGAGGTGTTAAGTATATAGGTAATCATTTGATTAATTCATTCCTCTCATTAAAAATATTTTTTAAAGATATATAATTTTAAATCATTTCTTTCCGATATATAGGGATATTAAACCTCTCTTTTAAATTTTATAAATATAACACATTTTCATATAAGTCGTTTTGGAAAACATTATTGAGTAAATAGGATCGTGAAAATTATTCTAATTATACTCAATATTAATTTCTATGTTCAACCTTTACTATCCGTCGAATAACAGTGAGATCACCTTTTAAATTCTCATAGATAGTACGGATTCCCTCCTCGGAATTTAATACTAAGTATAAGAAGATTATTTATATGCAATCCAAGTTATGTAAATTTGGAAAATTATATCTTTTGTACTTTGGGAAATTTTGATCCGAGTAAATCAAATTTACTATCCCCTCCGTCGGGCCAGGTCCGGGTAGCCAGGGAGGGCAGGCAACTGGTTTTCCAAACCCAAGCCTAGAGAAACATCTTTGTCACCCATAATTTGGTCAAATTATTTGATTGACTCTAAAAATTTTAACAAACTTAATTAAATTTTAATTGTTTTAGAGCATTCAGGCTTTCCATTCGATCTATTCCATTCCTCGATCGGATTTTCTATGACACTCACAAATGGAACAGGTATACTATTTGTTTCCACATACTCATTTTTTACCCTCTTAATAATCTTTAAATTACTTAATTTCCAATTTGAAAAGGTTCACAAAAGATTAAGGACGAAGTTTAAAAAGTGATGCGAAAAGTGCTGCAAATATTGTTTTAAAAGCTATATTGATCAAAAACGACTTTGGCATTGTTTAGAAATTCATTTTTATAACTTAAATCGTTTTAAAACATTTTAATAGATTTATAGCAATTATTCCACATTTTTAAAGAATTAAAAAGTGTAACATCCCCGAAAATTTATTAAGTTTAATTTGGCAATTAAATTTATTTTTGGAAATAAATTGAGAATATTATTTGTAAATGTACCAAAGTATAAAATTCAAAATAAAATGTATTAAAAATAAAATTTAAATTTAAAAGCTTAAGATTAATAAAAAGATAATGATAGTTGTTTCTAAAAATTTTAATTTTATTAATTTTTGGAAGTGGCAATAAAAGAAAAAAAATTAGTGTACTCATTTTTAAAATATTTTTTTCTTAAGTCAAATTCCCTTAAATAAATAAATGTAACTATTGTTAATATAAAAATCAAAGTATTTAAAAGTCATTCTTTTCTTTTTATAAAATATTTTTTTTGTACAAAACAAAAAAAAATGTAAGAATGTAAATTGTATAAATATATTAGTGTATAAACATGTTGAACAAACAAAAAAAATTTAATACAAGAGATTAATGGGAATATAATTTTTGTTTGTGTAAATAGAGAAAAAGTACATTTATTTATAAAATAGATATGATATAAAAATTTATAAAAAAAAAACCTTTGTCTTTACATAAGGAAGTAAAGAGATACACTTGCACATGGGTTTGGAGTAAGATAATTAACAAGATCTAGAGATTTTGATATTTTTGTACAAATGGCATTCAACATTATTATTTAAATAAAATAATAAGATAAAAAAATTACAAAAACTCTTCATTTTCCCATATGCAATCATATTAAACATCTCACAAAATCTGAACAAATCAGTAATCAAAGATTTGGCATTTCAATCTAAACACCAAAGGAATGTATACAATTCAAATTTAAGTTCAGTTCGAAAACAAAGCAAAAGAAAAAAAAAAAGAAATCTGGAAACCCATGTCTGGATTGAGCAACCAGATTGACAACTTCTAGTTCAACTCAAGCTTGAGTTTGTAGAGGAAGAAGCTAGTTAAAGATCAAGATCTTGGAGCAATTCTGGAAAAATATATATACAGATGGATCAAATTGTTTCAAGTTCAACAAGTTCAGAATTCAAAAGCAAATCAACTCAAAAGCATTTCACAAATCAATGATTCAACCTGAAAACAGAAGAAGAAATGGCAGTTTAAAAATTTAAGAATGCAAAGGTTTCCAATCTGAAAGAAAATCAAAACAAAGTTGCAAGTTTAGAAGAAGAAAAAAAAAGAAAAAAAATATAGTTCAGGCTCAAAGGAAATTCTCCTCTGTCCTTCAAAAACAGGTGAGCAATCCTTCACCCTCTTTTATATGATGCATATATTAAACTCTGTTGTTAGTTACTTCCCTGTTTCCATGCTTGTGAGCAAAACTTTCACCTCTGTTTTTTTTTTTTTATGTTTTGATGCTTGTGAGCAACTTGAAAACTTTCTCTTTGAATCTGATATTCATGAACTTGTGAATTGCTTTGTGATGCTTGTTTGTTGATTTTGGAAGGCTGCATGTGTTTGTTTGAACAAGTATATTGTTTTTGGGTTGCAGTTTTGAAAACATGAGAAAAGAACATATATCTTCTTATTTTAAAAACAAATTCAAGCCTGAGTACTGAAAATAGGGGCATGATATTATAAGGTCATTCCTAAGATAAACTCAGAAGAAGATACTTAGTGATTAAACAAAGTAGGGTGTAACAGGGAGAACAAAATGCCCAAACTTAATTAAAACTAAAAAAAAGAAAACCAATCTGGTCTCTGTTCATCTTGGAATCCAGGTGAACAAATTTATTTTATTTTTAAGACCAGAGATTCTTTGTTTTGTTACCTGTGAGTAATCTCATTTTTAAGAATTAAATACAAATATGGGTTGCATGCTAATAAAAATGAGAAAAATGAATGTGTGTGACATGAATAGCTGCTGTATACATGACCATGTATGGTTCTCTGCACATCTCTCAGTTGCTAGGCAAATTTAAATTCAAAAACCCTTTGATTTGTTTAAGGTTAAGATTTAAATTAAACTTGCCTGTTTAAATTAGAACTTCAGTTTAAAATTCTATATAAGTTGAAAAAATATAGGAATATCACTGGAATGTATGTACTGAAGATAAATAAAAAAATTAGTGAAATCTCAAGTATAATAATTTGAAGTTTCAGGATTATAGATCCAATCTCCATACAAAACTATGATTTTTCCAAGAAAAATTATGATTTTAAATGCTATATTCCAAGAGCACTTCTATTTTGACTGTATCATACATTTTGGGGTATTTCGATCTCCACAATCGATTGGAGATGTCGTGATCGCTTCTGGAGGTGGAGGAGACATCAGGGACGAGGGGAAAAATATTAGATTGTGTTGCAATTCGTTTTTGTAATTGCGATTTTGATTTGAATTTTTGAACCCTAGTTTTACTGGGTTTGACAAAATTCAACCTATCGGCTAATGTAATTGATCGAGTTGCACGGGGTTTCGCTCAGTTGAAGCTTGGACGTGGTTGAAGTCATCACCGGAGTCTCAGGGGTCACGGTGGTCGGAGGGGCGGATGCGAGGCGATGACAGGTTTTGAAGGGGGACTTGGTTTCATTTCCAGGTTTTGGCATTGGGTATCATTCTTGATTCCTGATGATGGTAGCACCAGTTGACGATTTAGTTGAGTAGCTGCATGGGTTGCTGATGTGCCAGTGAGGTGATCGGAGGCCGGAGGGGGTTCTGGTGGTGGTGCACGTGCACATGGTATTGGGTTGTATCAGTGTTTGATTGAAGCAGAGGGAAAAATGTTTTAAGTTTTCTTCTAGAGTCGATTTCGTGAGTGACTCGAAGTTCTTAGGTATCTGACTCGAAGTAAAGTAACATCTGACTCGAAGTAAAGTAACATCTGACTCGAAGTAAAAAAAAAAAAAAAAAAAAAAAATATTTTTTCTGGTTTAAAACAGAAACCTGTTCTGTTCTTAAAATATCAAATCAAGTTTCAAAAAAATGTAAATTAGAAATTTAAACTAAGTTTGAACCTGAGATTGAATCTGAATTTAGGAAGTTTGAAATCTAAATTTGAAATAATTTAAATTTTGAAGTTAGAGTTGGGTTGAAACAACTTTTAGGCATAAAAGAATATTGGTTTCAAATATTAAATCTGGAAGTTTAGATTTATAAATATAGGCTTTAAAACAAGTTGAATCTGAAATCTAAAATCTGAACTAAGTTTTTGAACCTGAAATTAAATATGGATTCAACAGTTAAATCTAGGTTTTGAAATCATTTGAATTTTTAAATCTTAGTTTAGGTTTTTAAATAAAAACACAAAAAACTTGTTTCTTAATTTAAATGTAAAGTTTATAATGCAAGTTGAATATAAACTGAGTTTGAAAAATCTAAAGTTGAATAAGAATTCAAATTTGTTTGTCTGAGATTTGAAATAATTCATATTTTCAAATTTAAATTAGATTTTAAAAAGTGTAAAAGCATATATGTGTTTTGAAATTGAATTGGAAGTTTAAAATTTTAAATCAGAAATTTAAAAGTGAGTTTAAATCTGGAATTAAACTTTTATTTCAGTTTTTAAAATAAGTTTGAATTTAAATTGAATTGATATTTAAAACCTTTAAAACCAATTTTTGTTAAGCATGTGTTTCTTTTAAAATATGAGATAAAGGTTTTTGAATTGTATTAAAACCTTGTTTAAGATAATTTTTATCTTAAGTTTAAAATGAAACTTAAAAAGTGAAATTTAAATTCTTTAATTAAGTAAGAAATATTTATCTAAAAGATAAATAAAATTTAATGATTGGGTTCATTAATTTTTTAAAATAATTAAGTGGGATAATTAACTATTTAGTTAATTAGGAATATGGATGATTGATTAAATAATTAACAATTTTAATTAAGTCTTGAGATTAATTAATTAAGGCCCATTTATAAAAGTGATTAAGATTTTATTAATTACAACTAAGGATTAATTAATTAAGATAATTAATTAAGGAAGTGATTAGTTAATGAAGGTGGTTAAGACTCAATCAATTAAAATTAATCATTGATTAAAATTACTAACAAAGGTAATTATGTGAGTAATAAAATTTTAACCACACGGGCTATTCATCTTAATTAAAGATGTTTGATTGTTATTGATGTTGTGTGATGGATTGATATATTTGATATGTGATGCGATGCTATGTGATGTTTTGTGCTAAGCTGTTATTTCTATGATGTATATATTGTTATGCAAACCCTGACCCGTAGAACGACATTTGAATTTCGATGCGACAGGGAGTCGGATTCCATTTAGTTATCCGAAACCCACATCGAATCGTAATAATTGAATCTGTGATATTTGATGATGTTGCACTATTGTGTAAAACCCCTGGACCACACTCATACACACACAAGTATGGGTTGCACGTGGAAATTTGTTAAGTCACAGATTTTGAAATTGTTTTTTTTTTTAAAGTTTAACCTTTTGAATCCAAAATAGTTTTGGAATTGAAGCTTTTGAAAATGGGTATTTTGAATAACTTGATTGAGTTTGAAATTTAAATAATTTAATTTAAATTTGAATTCAATATTTGAGATTGAATTCTATAATGTGGAAACTAAGGTTTAAAGGGTTATTCAACTTATAAATGGATTTATATGGTTTTTAAACCAATTTAAAAGGTGATATTTTGGAATTTAAAATTAACCTAAGTTTCAAATTATAGAATTGGATTTTGGAAACGAAAACTGTTGTTTTCAAATAATAGAAGCTTTCATATAAGAAATGGATTTCTAATGTGTGTTAAAAAGGGATTCAAGTTTTGAAAATGGAAAATGGTTTTTCCGAGTTATTAATTAATCTTTGGAACGTGTTTTGAAAGCTGTAAATTAAATCTTTAATTTAAAGATTTATTGGGTTAATCAAATTGAAATGGAAGTTGTTTTTTTTGAAATCTATGAATAGATCTTTGTGAAACTAGGTGAAACTTTGTGAATAAATCTTTTTGGTTTAAAGATTTAGAATGGTATTTTGTTTAACCATTGAAAGAAAAGTTTTGGATTTTTATAAATTGTGACTTAACTAAAATCCCATACCCATACGTTTTAAAATATGGCGCTCATTATTCGGTTTAGCCGGGAGAGGACCTTGTGTCATATAGCCCATTCCGAATAGTGATACGACGTTATGGATAGCAATTGAAGACCGGTGGTGAAGACCGGTTATTTCCGAAAACGAAAGGATAACTCGTCGATTGTCTCTGCACTGGCCGATCCCCGGTATAGAGATCTCCATATGTGATGGGAAGTCCGGACGTGATTAGGGATTATCCGAATTTGCAAGGGCTTCTTCGGAAGTGCCTTCGGTTCTGTTCGAACCCGGAACAGACTTGTATGGTTGTATGTCCGACATTACACTTTGAGATATTAACCGATCTCTATCAAATACATTTCTGCTTGGTGGCGGAGAATTTATTCTCTTAGCTTAACACCCTTCTTTGAGACGTACGAGCTCAGAGGTTATGTAGTTGATATTTATCAGTGACATATTCCCAATTTGGTAATGTGACATGCTGAGTGCTGCTGTGTGATGATCATTGGTTGATTGTTTGTGATATGATCATTTGTTAATCATTTATCCTTGTGATCTTTGCTTTGGTCATCTGTGGACCCAAAGCATAGCTTTGTTGCACAAAGCGTAGCTTTGTGGACGAGACTTCATCAGGACCTCACTCCCCGGAAATGGTCGAAACAGGAATATGCGGCAAGGTTATGAGGGTCGCGCCCTTTAGGGTATGTCATTCCCTTCTGGAAAAGGGTGGTATCATGGTATGGAGCCCAGATACTTACTCATGTGGACACACTATATTATTACTGTGTGATGTTGTTGTTGGAGAGCTCTCGGATAAAGGTCCCAAAGGACCGGGGGATGGCATATTCGTGTAGTAGTTACCTAGTTACAGAGGTAACCCGGCCTTGTGTTGGCAGAGATCTAACCGTAACGTTAGTTCTCGGGGCGTCCCGCCAGAGGCGTTCCCATGTGGCAATAGGAAGTTCCTTAGCCTGACCATTTGTTGGAAATCCATTCTTCAATTACGTGCCATGTACGGTTTTAGTTGTAGAACCTGCCATTTAACATGGCAGCTATAGTAGGCATAATATCATGGTACCTATGCTGGCTAGGATTTATATTATACTTTCGAAAGATTTTCCACTATGCACTAGTAATAATATCAAAGAATTTTTCTCGTAGTAAGCATGTTTGACTATCATAAGGAGAAATCTCCCCCGTGTGTGCGTTTGCATTGTGTGTGTGCCGGGAGGCCTTATGGTAGTTTCATTTTCCAAAAAGCATTGCGGATTTAAAATTTAAAATCTCTTGTTTGTTTTTTAAAAGACCAAATGTTTTTGTTTGCTCATACCAGTCCCATGACTGACCTGGAGTTTATTATTCCTTTTCTAAACTCTGGGTGCCCACTATTTTCCCACACGGGCAGTCTAGAGTTTGGATTTTCAGATAATCTATAGTAGGTGTAGATTCGATAGCTTTCAGCCTTAGGATTTGGCAATCGCATTTTGGATCGAGTTGTTTCTCTTCATCTTGATTTGGAGTTCGAGCTATTTCTGGATTGGTGCTTTGGAGATGGAGATTGCTGATACTGGAGTTCTTTCTTGAAGACTATTTTGGAGATTTGTTCCGCTGCTAGTGTTATTATTATATTTCCGCTGCTATTCTTTGTATCTCTGATAATGTTGATATCTATTGTACCATTCTGTTGTATCATTCATGTTGTATCAGTTATTGTATCAAATGTTGTATATTGATATATGCTATTCATTTCTTCCGCTGTGTTATTTACTTAATGTGTTATAAGCTCCGGCGCGACTCGAATTTCAACGTTTGAATCTCCGGCATTCAAGTACGGTGGAGTACGGATGTCGATTTTCCAACGCTGGAATTTGGATCGTGACATTTTGGTATCAGAGCTGATGGTTAAAACCATAGCTCAGGAGTATAACAGATTAAGTAGCTCATTAGAGATAGGGTGAAGTATACCCTAGAATGAGTATATCCCTAAGATATCCGTTCGAATGCCTCAGTAAATTCTCTTACTATTCACTGATAGTAAGTATGAGTGCGAGACGACAACGAGATAGGGGACAGGGAAATACCACTACAAATGGTCAATACCCTGAAATAGCGGAAACAACATTTCTCTATCAATCTCCTTTGATTCGATTTCGAATTCTTTTGATTGTTTCGTAGCTGCTCCAGAAAGAAGTTTCGGTGTGATGATGGCCCTACGAATCGTTGTAGAAAATTCTTACTTCGTATCTTCATCGAATTCTTATCAGCTTTTCGATCTAAACTCTAATGAATTTGAGAATTTAAATTTGAATAAATGGGAAATTTTAAATTAAGTTAAAACGGTTAACTAATATGAAGATTTGATCCATCTATCTATTCTCTGGGATCCAACATATTCTACGAACGATTAGTTATCTCTTCGAACTAATCAATGCCCTTACATATTCGTAGACAGGTGAACCTAAATATCTTGTGTAATATTGTATGAGTTTGTTCTCATATTTTCGATATTCTGATTTGGTAAACCAAATACAGAATAAATATCTCGATTATGATCTGATCAATCATTTCTTTATCTATTATCTATTCTTTCTCGTCTTCCTTGCAATTTCGAGGACGAAATTCTTTTAAGGGGGGAAATCTGTAACATCCCCGAAAATTTATTAAGTTTAATTTGGCAATTAAATTTATTTTTGGAAATAAATTGAGAATATTATTTGTAAATGTACCAAAGTATAAAATTCAAAATAAAATGTATTAAAAATAAAATTTAAATTTAAAAGCTTAAGATTAATAAAAAGATAATGATAGTTGTTTCTAAAATTTTTAATTTTATTAATTTTTGGAAGTGGCAATAAAAGAAAAAAAATTAGTGTACTCATTTTTAAAATATTTTTTTCTTAAGTCAAATTCCCTTAAATAAATAAATGTAACTATTGTTAATATAAAAATCAAAGTATTTAAAAGTCATTCTTTTCTTTTTATAAAATATTTTTTTTGTACAAAACAAAAAAAAATGTAAGAATGTAAATTGTATAAATATATTAGTGTATAAACATGTTGAACAAACAAAAAAAATTTAATACAAGAGATTAATGGGAATATAATTTTTGTTTGTGTAAATAGAGAAAAAGTACATTTATTTATAAAATAGATATGATATAAAAATTTATAAAAAAAAAAAACCTTTGTCTTGTGAAATTACAAATGTAAATATACATAAGGAAGTAAAGAGATACACTTGCACATGGGTTTGGAGTAAGATAATTAACAAGATCTAGAGATTTTGATATTTTTGTACAAATGGCATTCAACATTATTATTTAAATAAAATAATAAGATAAAAAAATTACAAAAACTCTTCATTTTCCCATATGCAATCATATTAAACATCTCACAAAATCTGAACAAATCAGTAATCAAAGATTTGGCATTTCAATCTAAACACCAAAGGAATGTATACAATTCAAATTTAAGTTCAGTTCGAAAACAAAGCAAAAGAAAAAAAAAAAGAAATCTGGAAACCCATGTCTGGATTGAGCAACCAGATTGACAACTTCTAGTTCAACTCAAGCTTGAGTTTGTAGAGGAAGAAGCTAGTTAAAGATCAAGATCTTGGAGCAATTCTGGAAAAATATATATACAGATGGATCAAATTGTTTCAAGTTCAACAAGTTCAGAATTCAAAAGCAAATCAACTCAAAAGCATTTCACAAATCAATGATTCAACCTGAAAACAGAAGAAGAAATGGCAGTTTAAAAATTTAAGAATGCAAAGGTTTCCAATCTGAAAGAAAATCAAAACAAAGTTGCAAGTTTAGAAGAAGAAAAAAAAAGAAAAAAAATATAGTTCAGGCTCAAAGGAAATTCTCCTCTGTCCTTCAAAAACAGGTGAGCAATCCTTCACCCTCTTTTATATGATGCATATATTAAACTCTGTTGTTAGTTACTTCCCTGTTTCCATGCTTGTGAGCAAAACTTTCACCTCTGTTTTTTTTTTTTTTATGTTTTGATGCTTGTGAGCAACTTGAAAACTTTCTCTTTGAATCTGATATTCATGAACTTGTGAATTGCTTTGTGATGCTTGTTTGTTGATTTTGGAAGGCTGCATGTGTTTGTTTGAACAAGTATATTGTTTTTGGGTTGCAGTTTTGAAAACATGAGAAAAGAACATATATCTTCTTATTTTAAAAACAAATTCAAGCCTGAGTACTGAAAATAGGGGCATGATATTATAAGGTCATTCCTAAGATAAACTCAGAAGAAGATACTTAGTGATTAAACAAAGTAGGGTGTAACAGGGAGAACAAAATGCCCAAACTTAATTAAAACTAAAAAAAAGAAAACCAATCTGGTCTCTGTTCATCTTGGAATCCAGGTGAACAAATTTATTTTATTTTTAAGACCAGAGATTCTTTGTTTTGTTACCTGTGAGTAATCTCATTTTTAAGAATTAAATACAAATATGGGTTGCATGCTAATAAAAATGAGAAAAATGAATGTGTGTGACATGAATAGCTGCTGTATACATGACCATGTATGGTTCTCTGCACATCTCTCAGTTGCTAGGCAAATTTAAATTCAAAAACCCTTTGATTTGTTTAAGGTTAAGATTTAAATTAAACTTGCCTGTTTAAATTAGAACTTCAGTTTAAAATTCTATATAAGTTGAAAAAATATAGGAATATCACTGGAATGTATGTACTGAAGATAAATAAAAAAATTAGTGAAATCTCAAGTATAATAATTTGAAGTTTCAGGATTATAGATCCAATCTCCATACAAAACTATGATTTTTCCAAGAAAAATTATGATTTTAAATGCTATATTCCAAGAGCACTTCTATTTTGACTGTATCATACATTTTGGGGTATTTCGATCTCCACAATCGATTGGAGATGTCGTGATCGCTTCTGGAGGTGGAGGAGACATCAGGGACGAGGGGAAAAATATTAGATTGTGTTGCAATTCGTTTTTGTAATTGCGATTTTGATTTGAATTTTTGAACCCTAGTTTTACTGGGTTTGACAAAATTCAACCTATCGGCTAATGTAATTGATCGAGTTGCACGGGGTTTCGCTCAGTTGAAGCTTGGACGTGGTTGAAGTCATCACCGGAGTCTCAGGGGTCACGGTGGTCGGAGGGGCGGATGCGAGGCGATGACAGGTTTTGAAGGGGGACTTGGTTTCATTTCCAGGTTTTGGCATTGGGTATCATTCTTGATTCCTGATGATGGTAGCACCAGTTGACGATTTAGTTGAGTAGCTGCATGGGTTGCTGATGTGCCAGTGAGGTGATCGGAGGCCGGAGGGGGTTCTGGTGGTGGTGCACGTGCACATGGTATTGGGTTGTATCAGTGTTTGATTGAAGCAGAGGGAAAAATGTTTTAAGTTTTCTTCTAGAGTCGATTTCGTGAGTGACTCGAAGTTCTTAGGTATCTGACTCGAAGTAAAGTAACATCTGACTCGAAGTAAAGTAACATCTGACTCGAAGTAAATAAAAAAAAAAAAAAATATTTTTTCTGGTTTAAAACAGAAACCTGTTCTGTTCTTAAAATATCAAAGCAAGTTTCAAAAAAATGTAAATTAGAAATTTAAACTAAGTTTGAACCTGAGATTGAATCTGAATTTAGGAAGTTTGAAATCTAAATTTGAAATAATTTAAATTTTGAAGTTAGAGTTGGGTTGAAACAACTTTTAGGCATAAAAGAATATTGGTTTCAAATATTAAATCTGGAAGTTTAGATTTATAAATATAGGCTTTAAAACAAGTTGAATCTGAAATCTAAAATCTGAACTAAGTTTTTGAACCTGAAATTAAATATGGATTCAACAGTTAAATCTAGGTTTTGAAATCATTTGAATTTTTAAATCTTAGTTTAGGTTTTTAAATAAAAACACAAAAAACTTGTTTCTTAATTTAAATGTAAAATTTATAATGCAAGTTGAATATAAACTGAGTTTGAAAAATCTAAAGTTGAATAAGAATTCAAATTTGTTTGTCTGAGATTTGAAATAATTCATATTTTCAAATTTAAATTAGATTTTAAAAAGTGTAAAAGCATATATGTGTTTTGAAATTGAATTGGAAGTTTAAAATTTTAAATCAGAAATTTAAAAGTGAGTTTAAATCTGGAATTAAACTTTTATTTCAGTTTTTAAAATAAGTTTGAATTTAAATTGAATTGATATTTAAAACCTTTAAAACCAATTTTTGTTAAGCATGTGTTTCTTTTAAAATATGAGATAAAGGTTTTTGAATTGTATTAAAACCTTGTTTAAGATAATTTTTATCTTAAGTTTAAAATGAAACTTAAAAAGTGAAATTTAAATTCTTTAATTAAGTAAGAAATATTTATCTAAAAGATAAATAAAATTTAATGATTGGGTTCATTAATTTTTTAAAATAATTAAGTGGGATAATTAACTATTTAGTTAATTAGGAATATGGATGATTGATTAAATAATTAACAATTTTAATTAAGTCTTGAGATTAATTAATTAAGGCCCATTTATAAAAGTGATTAAGATTTTATTAATTACAACTAAGGATTAATTAATTAAGATAATTAATTAAGGAAGTGATTAGTTAATGAAGGTGGTTAAGACTCAATCAATTAAAATTAATCATTGATTAAAATTACTAACAAAGGTAATTATGTGAGTAATAAAATTTTAACCACACGGGCTATTCATCTTAATTAAAGATGTTTGATTGTTATTGATGTTGTGTGATGGATTGATATATTTGATATGTGATGCGATGCTATGTGATGTTTTGTGCTAAGCTGTTATTTCTATGATGTATATATTGTTATGCAAACCCTGACCCGTAGAACGACATTTGAATTTCGATGCGACAGGGAGTCGGATTCCATTTAGTTATCCGAAACCCACATCGAATCGTAATAATTGAATCTGTGATATTTGATGATGTTGCACTATTGTGTAAAACCCCTGGACCACACTCATACACACACAAGTATGGGTTGCACGTGGAAATTTGTTAAGTCACAGATTTTGAAATTGTTTTTTTTTTTAAAGTTTAACCTTTTGAATCCAAAATAGTTTTGGAATTGAAGCTTTTGAAAATGGGTATTTTGAATAACTTGATTGAGTTTGAAATTTAAATAATTTAATTTAAATTTGAATTCAATATTTGAGATTGAATTCTATAATGTGGAAACTAAGGTTTAAAGGGTTATTCAACTTATAAATGGATTTATATGGTTTTTAAACCAATTTAAAAGGTGATATTTTGGAATTTAAAATTAACCTAAGTTTCAAATTATAGAATTGGATTTTGGAAACGAAAACTGTTGTTTTCAAATAATAGAAGCTTTCATATAAGAAATGGATTTCTAATGTGTGTTAAAAAGGGATTCAAGTTTTGAAAATGGAAAATGGTTTTTCCGAGTTATTAATTAATCTTTGGAACGTGTTTTGAAAGCTGTAAATTAAATCTTTAATTTAAAGATTTATTGGGTTAATCAAATTGAAATGGAAGTTGTTTTTTTTGAAATCTATGAATAGATCTTTGTGAAACTAGGTGAAACTTTGTGAATAAATCTTTTTGGTTTAAAGATTTAGAATGGTATTTTGTTTAACCATTGAAAGAAAAGTTTTGGATTTTTATAAATTGTGACTTAACTAAAATCCCATACCCATACGTTTTAAAATATGGCGCTCATTATTCGGTTTAGCCGGGAGAGGACCTTGTGTCATATAGCCCATTCCGAATAGTGATACGACGTTATGGATAGCAATTGAAGACCGGTGGTGAAGACCGGTTATTTCCGAAAACGAAAGGATAACTCGTCGATTGTCTCTGCACTGGCCGATCCCCGGTATAGAGATCTCCATATGTGATGGGAAGTCCGGACGTGATTAGGGATTATCCGGATTTGCAAGGGCTTCTTCGGAAGTGCCTTCGGTTCTGTTCGAACCCGGAACAGACTTGTATGGTTGTATGTCCGACATTACACTTTGAGATATTAACCGATCTCTATCAAATACATTTCTGCTTGGTGGCGGAGAATTTATTCTCTTAGCTTAACACCCTTCTTTGAGACGTACGAGCTCAGAGGTTATGTAGTTGATATTTATCAGTGACATATTCCCAATTTGGTAATGTGACATGCTGAGTGCTGCTGTGTGATGATCATTGGTTGATTGTTTGTGATATGATCATTTGTTAATCATTTATCCTTGTGATCTTTGCTTTGGTCATCTGTGGACCCAAAGCATGGCTTTGTTGCACAAAGCGTAGCTTTGTGGACGAGACTTCATCAGGACCTCACTCCCCGGAAATGGTCGAAACAGGAATATGCGGCAAGGTTATGAGGGTCGCGCCCTTTAGGGTATGTCATTCCCTTCTGGAAAAGGGTGGTATCATGGTATGGAGCCCAGATACTTACTCATGTGGACACACTATATTATTACTGTGTGATGTTGTTGTTGGAGAGCTCTCGGATAAAGGTCCCAAAGGACCGGGGGATGGCATATTCGTGTAGTAGTTACCTAGTTACAGAGGTAACCCGGCCTTGTGTTGGCAGAGATCTAACCGTAACGTTAGTTCTCGGGGCGTCCCGCCAGAGGCGTTCCCATGTGGCAATAGGAAGTTCCTTAGCCTGACCATTTGTTGGAAATCCATTCTTCAATTACGTGCCATGTACGGTTTTAGTTGTAGAACCTGCCATTTAACATGGCAGCTATAGTAGGCATAATATCATGGTACCTATGCTGGCTAGGATTTATATTATACTTTCGAAAGATTTTCCACTATGCACTAGTAATAATATCAAAGAATTTTTCTCGTAGTAAGCATGTTTGACTATCATAAGGAGAAATCTCCCCCGTGTGTGCGTTTGCATTGTGTGTGTGCCGGGAGGCCTTATGGTAGTTTCATTTTCCAAAAAGCATTGCGGATTTAAAATTTAAAATCTCTTGTTTGTTTTTTAAAAGACCAAATGTTTTTGTTTGCTCATACCAGTCCCATGACTGACCTGGAGTTTATTATTCCTTTTCTAAACTCTGGGTGCCCACTATTTTCCCACACGGGCAGTCTAGAGTTTGGATTTTCAGATAATCTATAGTAGGTGTAGATTCGATAGCTTTCAGCCTTAGGATTTGGCAATCGCATTTTGGATCGAGTTGTTTCTCTTCATCTTGATTTGGAGTTCGAGCTATTTCTGGATTGGTGCTTTGGAGATGGAGATTGCTGATACTGGAGTTCTTTCTTGAAGACTATTTTGGAGATTTGTTCCGCTGCTAGTGTTATTATTATATTTCCGCTGCTATTCTTTGTATCTCTGATAATGTTGATATCTATTGTACCATTCTGTTGTATCATTCATGTTGTATCAGTTATTGTATCAAATGTTGTATATTGATATATGCTATTCATTTCTTCCGCTGTGTTATTTACTTAATGTGTTATAAGCTCCGGCGCGACTCGAATTTCAACGTTTGAATCTCCGGCATTCAAGTACGGTGGAGTACGGATGTCGATTTTCCAACGCTGGAATTTGGATCGTGACAAAAAGTATCCATTTTAAAACATTTACTACTTTGGCCTTGGAACTGCTAAAGCGTGATTTTATTTAAAACTTGATTGCTCGTATTTTAAAATATAATAAACAATATCTCAATCGTTTTCTTTTGTTTGAAATATGATTATAAGAGTTCGTAAAACTCTTATTTCAAAGAAATTTGACTCAGAATCCATCCTATAAATGGATTTAACTTTTAAATACGAAATCGTGAGCTGCTGTTACGCGACGCGCCTATTTTTAACTAAATTTTCAATATTTATTTAAACTTTTTCCAAAAAGCTTTTAAATATTTATAAAACATTTTTAAACCATTTTTAAGATGTTTAAACATTCCATACACAACATTTCATTAATAAAAGGAAAGTGGTTTCCTTTGTGATTTTCGACGTGTATTATATGTGACTTTTTAATACAATTAAACAACAATATTAAACAACCAAACATGATGATCAAAGCATAGTAAACATTCATTTCAAACATCATAACATCATCTAAAAATATAATATAAGTAAGAGTTTCTCACCTTGGATTAAACGATTAACCTGAAAGTTGTTATAGCTTTGCTAACTCGAAATCTAAGCTCATGATCACTTGGGCTCTTGCCTTTGGAGGGCTCGGCCTTGGCTAGGGGCTCACGGCCTTGGTTGTATGGGATGGAAGGTGTAACAACCCACCTCTCTGACCCCTAGGAATGACACTTAACACGTCCTCGGTGTTCGTGTGTCGTTGCCCAAGCATCCAAAAGATGAATCATCGTAGGGTGAAATAAAGAACAGAATAAAAAACCTCACAACGAAACTGTAAAATAAACTATAACAATCAATAGTACATCAGGTTACTCTTTAACAAGGTGTTATCAGAGTTACAAAAAGCACTACAAATCAGCTTAAGTAGTTATAACAACCTGCCTTTACATATGCTAAAACAAAATACACTTGCACAAACAAGATAATATAGCGGAATGGATAACTAAGAAGATGAAAGCCTCCCGCTCAGATGCCGTCTTCAAAAGAGCCCAACAAGAAACCGGCTACTCTCGGACTACTCAAATAAAATGAGTACCCGAGAGTTTAGGGAAAACAAATAACTAGGGTCAGACGATATGTTTGGTATGAGTAAAACTTTTTAAATAATAGGTGTGAAATTAAAACACAAGCATGTGAGACCACGCCGCTAAACACGTAACGGGTTTACTCTCACATAAATCAACATCTAAATGTAAAGAATGGATAAATAAATAAACACCACGAAGAGTGGTTGACTCTTCCAATGCATATAAGGGAATAAATTTGAAGGTTCGAATCAAATAAGAAAAGAAAAATCTAAAACAAATGACTAGGAAGGTGCGCCACCCTTGAAGTATACCTCCAGTAATATACTTTTGAGAAGCTCACATACTCTGTGATACTTCACGGACAATACCAAGATGGACCCCCGCCAAACCTTACCGAGTATCCGAATATTTCACATCTAATAGCGCTACCGAATTCAATCTAGATGAGATGTGAAAGTACCCCAATGGGAGCAACCCCACATAGCTCGGCTTCCTCGCGCTTTGGATTTAGTCATTTCCAACAAAGGGTATCAATGCTCGATTGAGTAATACATCGTCTTAGAATGTCGATTATAAAGAAGCTGAAGTAACCGATGGCTGAAAAACAAACTATCGAGGATATAAAATGATCGTATATGGAAATTAAGTCTTGTATACTTATCACCACTAATCAAATTCAAAGTTGTACTATTTCTCGGTTAACAATAATACCGGATAAGTCAAGGTAGTGTTACCTCGAAGTCATGTCTTACGATTATTCTTAACTTTTAAAATAGCAACAAGTCTACTTCTTCGATGTTTAGTGCTAATTGTACAAATAAATCATTTCCATACAAGTGAATCACTTTATGGAAATTAATCCATTTCCATAAATAATTCAAACCTTTTCTTTTGAAAACCCAAATTCATGCTTGGGCTTCACATACAAGTATTAGCTTCAAAACACTTTGTTAAAATAGTTTACTAAATTTAAAACATCATTGTAAAAGGTTTTAATAATTTTCAACATCCTTATTTAATTGGATACTTCGCTTTAACTATCATAAATGATAATAATTAATTATCTTTAAACTTCGTTAATCGATTTGGATAATTAATTTCAAAATACCCTTTAATTAAATAGGTTAACCACCTTTAAATCAACAGAATTAATTAAATTAATTTATTAAATTTAATCTCATTAATCACATTAATTAATTAAATTTTGTCGTCATTAATTACATTAATTAATAACAAATAAATATCATTAATTGATTTAATTAATTTAAAACATAATTAAAGAAAATATTAATTAAGTTTAAATTAATTAATTAAATTAAAAATCATTAATTGAAAGGAGTTAATTTATTTTAATCATCATTAATTAAAATGATCAATTAATTTTAATCCATCATTATTAAATAATTAATTAACCTTAATCATCATTAGACAAAATGTTTAATTAATTTTAAGTATCATCAAAAAAGTAATTAATTAAATTTAAATACATCATTAATAAGTTAATTAATTAAATTAAAACTCATCATTAACAAGTTAATTAATTAATCTTAATCCTTGTTAATTAATTAATTATATTTAAAAACCTTTATTGAATAATTAATTAAATTTAAAATCCTCCTTATTTAACAACTTTATTAACTTGTAAAACCAAACCCAAGCTTGAGAAATAAATCAAAAAATTTCGATAAGGATATGTTTGTCGAAAGTGCCGATATAGTGATAGTCACTATATGGACACTTCGACAACTAATTTCATGTCACTTTATTTTCCATACATCATATAACAAAAGCAAAACAATAATACAAAGTGCTAAACTATTCTATAATATGTAGAGAATAATTATTAACAATATAACCAACTTTTACTACTAATATCCAAAACTTGCTTATTAACTTGGTTAATAAACTAACAAGGTGGCAACTTTTCAACGTATAGCCCAATCCAACATGCATTACATGGTAATACAAATACAACAAGCTACTAACAACATATATATAAACAACATTTAAGTTTAAAAAGTTAAGATTTTGAAAGATGGGATTTTTACTCACAACAGCTTACTAACTTCAACTGAACTTGTTGTAGAACTTCAAAAACCTTTAGATCTTTGTGAAAACTTTGGAAAAGTGGAGTCTTTAAGCAAAAAATAAACTTAAATAGTCTCGGCCCTAAGGTATGTGTAACATTCCTGAAATTTATCAAGTTTAAATTGGCAATTAAATTAATTTTTGAAGATAAATTGCTAATTTATTTATGAATTAATTGGATAATTTCTAGAATAAAAAAATTTAGCTTATAAAGTAGGATTGGTTTAAGATTTGTGAATAAGTATTTTGTAAACAAATATTGAATTTAAAAATAATATGTATAAAATATATTTATATTAATATGTGAGCTAAATTAAAAGATTTAAAAATAGAATCTATAAAATAATTTAAACTAAGGAGTTGAATATGATTTGTATATTAAACATTAAAAATAGAATTCATGAATTAATATAAAAAAAAAATATGATTGGTACAATGACTTGAGTTTAAAAAATTTAAAAACAAGAATGAATATGAAATACTTACCTTTTGGAATTTAATAAATGTATTGTAATAAAATAAGTTTACAAAAGCACCATAAACTAAGAAATGTATATTTATGTGTGATTTATTTGTTGAGTGTACAAATTGTTATAAATTCATTTCTTTTTAAAATTTTGTAAACGTAAAATAAATACAAATGTTGTATTTCAAGTTTAAGATTGAAATTTAAATTTAAAATGAGTATTTTAAAAATGAGTAGCATTTAAAAAAAATTATTAAGATATAATATATGTATATATATATATATATATATAAATGTTGACTAGATTCTTTTAGCATTGAACATGTACATACATATACAAATGAATAAACAAATACCTTTATTTATAAAGTATATATGAAAAAAAATAATGATAAATAAAGTTTATAAATTTATTTTGTCTTGTAAAAAAATCACCCATGTGAACATACATACACATGTGAGATGGAGTAGAGTAAGACAATCAACAAAATCCAAAGTTTATGATATGTTTTTACAAATGGCATGAATGCATCATTGCTTAGATAAAATAATCTAATAAAAAAATTTCAGAAACCTTTCACATCCCCAATTCGATTTTTTTTAAACCTCCAACCTCTGAAAAGTTCAATAATCAAAGATCTAACATTTCAAATCTCAACACTCAAGCAAGAAAGAAAAATTCAGAAAAGAAAAAGAAAAGAAAAAAAAAGGGATCACCTCAAACTCAAAAGCTTCAAATCATCCTCCAATTGCCAGTTCAAACAAAACAAAGTTTCAATCAAACAGCAAGATCAAAACAAGATCCAGAAAAGAAAATGAATTCATCAACCTGGAGCTAGCCAGAGTCTTCAAACCTGAGATGATCAAGTTAAAACAAGATCAGAGAAGTAAAACAATTAAAGGCAAGAGAAATTTCTTTAAAATCTGAATTTGATATTGTAATCAGATATAAAGCAAAGGTCATCTCAGTATTAATTCAAAGCAGATAAATTTGCAAGGTTTAGATCAAAACAAAAGGGGCTGTTTTCAAGTGTAATCTGGAAACAATCAAGTAGTGCAGTTGAAAATCTGGAAAAAACAATTTGAGGCAAGTAACATTTTTTTTAATTTGAACTAAATACTGTTAATCAGTATTAAAACAAATATTTAAACAATCATGTTTGATCAGTTAACAGAAGGAAATCCAAAGTTTCAAAGCACTTAAACAAATCAAAAGAAAAAGAAATGCAAAGCAATCAAAGGAAAGAAAAAATGTTCAGGCTCAAAAAAAAAAAAACTCCTCTCTGCCTTCCTTGTTCTCTGCTGCCTCTGTTCCTCTCTGTCTTCTGAAGTCCAGGTGAGCAAATTACACCCCAAGTCTTTAAAATCTGGTTCACATCTTGATTTCATGTGATAGTGTTTTGGTATGGTTTTGAATATGCCTGCATGTTGAATGTATACATAGATTTAGCGTGTGTATGTCTGTGAGCAAACACACTTGAACACATTCTTATGCTTTGATATGTGAGCAAATTAATGTTTTAAAAACAGTTACTACTATTAAAAAAAATCCAAGTTATCAAGAAATTGGCAGAAATTTAATGTTTAATACACAATGCCTTTTAAACAAACAAATTGAACAGAAAAAATTAAGACTGTTTGTACTTCTCTTTAGTAAGTAATCTCAAATTCTATAAGTTGTTGAAATTTTATTTGTGCATGAGTTTGAGTACATGCTTGATTGATGTGTGATTATGCTTGAGTATGCAGAGAAGTATGATGTGAATATTGTGAGATTTAGCCTGCATACATTTTTGTATATGCAAATAGTTGTGATGAGAATTCCTACAGATTTGCTACTGTTTTTATTAGGATTTTAAAAACAAATCCATTTGTTTATGTATGAATCTTAGTTAGGAAGTATGGTGTGAATAAATTGTGTTTAACATAGATTAGGGCCTGTAAAAATTTAATTTAGAAAAAAATTAAAAAACCTGTACTGCTGAAATCAAATAACAACAGACAATAGTTCAAAAGTAAAATTTATCAAACATCTTAAAATTATTCAAAACAGGTTCAAAACTTTAATGCATGTTTAAAACATGGATATTAAAACATGATTATTAAACACAAGCATCAGTTTTAAAAGCTTCTATGGGTTAGTAATTAGACTGTGCAGTATTTTGAGGGTACTAATTATAAAATGGATTTTGGGATTTTGGGCATATATGACTATTTTGTAAATTCTGGAACTTGGAGAATAAGGGAAAGTTATGAAGAGAGTGGGAAAATTAGGGGCAGGTGGCCAGAGAGTAGTGGAGATGGCAAGAATAGTTTTTTTTCCCAAGTTTGAATTCCCAGTTTTAATGTAGCAGAGATTTTGTAAGTCTCTGATCTTTGTGGTAATTCGAGTAGCATGGGATTTTGGGGTTTTGCAGTGGGTGTATATGAGGAGCAGTGGCCGGAGTTAGAGGCCATAAGATGACCAGAGTGAGTTGTGATGATGGGTGACAGGTTTTGTTGACTCTGGTGCAAGTTTTGGTGGTGCAGGTTTGGTGACTCGGAGATGCTCCCGTGCAGTTTTGATTTTGACTCGAAGTGGGAGAGGTTTTAACCCGAAGTACTTTAGTCATGGTCTCGGGTTAGTTGTGCAGGGTATAGCCTGAGTTTTGTTTTTTTTTTTAAATCTGGAAAACCCATACGTTTAAAAGCTATGAGTAAAAATTTAAGAATAGTTTGAATTGAATTCAAATAAGTTTATGAATTCAAAAAGTTTAAATGATGAATTTTAATTTAAGTTAGTTTTAAATTTAAATCTGGAAACAGTAAGATATAGTTTCAGGTTTAAATCCAGATTTTTGTTTTAAAAACTGTTTTTGTTCTTTTAAAAATTTAAAAGCTATGATTTGAATTTAAGTATAGGTTTGAATTAATTTCAATTGAGCTTATGAACTCAAAAGTTTAAAATGATAAATTTAAATTTAATTCAAGGTTTAAATTCAAATTTGGAAACTATGTAAATATAGTTCAGGTTTTTTTTTAAACCAGGTTTTCATATTAAAATAGTTTTGTTCTTTTTTAAATGAGAATTCAATATTTAAAACAGGGTTTAAATTTAAGTGAAGATTTAAATTGGTTTTAAGTTTGAATTCAAAGTTTAAAATGAAACTTTTTGTAAGACGGATCTAAATTTGGTTTTGAAATCAAATCAAATATGATCTCAGTTTTTACTTTGAAACAATTTGAATTCAAATCAAGTTGAAGTTTTAAATATTGAACAGAAATGTTTTTAAGTAGAATAGAAAGGGTTTGAAATATATTTTAAAAATTTTGTTTAAGTTAAATTTGTATCCATTTTAAATCTTAAATTTAAAATGAAATTTAAGTTAAATTTGAAAGCAAATTATTTTTAAATGCTTTATTTAAGTAAGAGATGTTTTATCTTAAATAAATAGAATTTAATGTTTTGGATTCATTAAATTATTAGGTTAATTTATCAGGTAATTAATAAATAATCAAATGAAAATACTAATCACTTAGTAAAAGTAATTAAGAGAAGATAATTAAAGGTTAGGAATTGATTAATCAAATATTTGAGGTTAATTACTTTAAAGTAAAATTAATTAATGTGGTTAATTAATTAAGATAATTGAATCAAGAATAATAAATTAAGGTTAATAAACTTAAAATGATTAACAAATCATAATTAATTAGGGAATAGTTAATTTTTTTAAATTAATTAAGGAATAATAAATCTATTTATTAAGGACAATTAATTTTAACTAAGATTTAATTAATCAATAATTAAAAGTTTATTATTTAAAGTAATTAATTGAGAAATAAGCAATTAAGATTAATTAATTACAATTAAAAGATAATTAATTAAGATAATTAATTTAATAAATGATTAATAAATGAAGATGGTTAAGACTTAATTAATTATAGTTAATGATAATTAATCATTGGTTTAAAGATTTCAAATAGAAGTAATTATGTCTCTTTTGGAGCTTGAGTGATGTTGGACAAGGTAATAACATCTTTGGGCCTTATGACATGCATGTGAAATAGTTCAACAAACTTCATTGCCAACCAGTCGAAACATGAGATATATCGAGGCAGTAGGCGACTAAACCACATAGTCGCGATGCCCCTAGGGAAATTGGGAAACTTCAGCACTTGACTGCATCATCGGCTCGTGCAGCGTTCATTAACCATTCATACTTTAAATGTGCTGGTTAGGGTCAGAGCTCCCTTCATAAATAGGTATAGTTGGCATTCTAAATCATCGAGGCGGTTCAACGTAAAGGATGTCACCGGTGAAAGGAATATGACTCAGAGAGATTCCCCAGCCATCTTTGTTGAAACCTTGACTTTCGCGGATCGTTTGACGGATCATTGTTGGGATATCTAGCATCTGGACATTTTGGGCATGCTAAGCCAAGGTGTGGTCGGGTTCCACAATACGAGGATGGGTCGGTCGCGGTCGATGGTCCATATCTTGCCTTCTTACTTCAAGGTCTTCAGAAACATAAGGCTCGAGAGTGTACTCATGCTGGCAACGGTTCGGATCCGTTCGGTTTCGAGTGTCAGCTCCCAACTTGGTAGCGGCAGCAGCGCAATTGCCAGTAGTATGATAAAGAGCCGTCCCTCCTTAGGATGAGGGTTCGGTCTGATGACTGGTTGATGGACCAACTCTCGGTTGTCCAAGATTTAGAGTGCGCTGATGTCCGGTAGCCTATGTATAGCTTCCATCCATCCTTAGGCGCGTGGATCTGCGATTGTAATCAGAGGAAGCTGAACTTTAGGTGGATGAGGAGGGAGTCTGATCCCTTCTAGATTTCCTTTATCTTTCATGGTTCAGCCGATTGGTTAACTCCACGTTGGCATGGAGCTACTGGGTAAGCTGTTGGTGGCTTTAATTCAGCTCTTGCTTTAGCAGCTGGAACTCTTTCCTGGTGACAAGGCCTTGTGGATTCAAAGTCCCGGTAGCATTTTGGTCTGTAGAAGGAAGTTGTGCGGGGTTCTGCCTATCCCGTCCTTCTACATCTGCAGTTGCTGAAGTAGTCCTAGTGTTGACCATGGTGGATAGAAAAGTTCTCTCCTAGACTTGGTACCGATCAAAATAGGATGGAAGAACTTCTAGGCTTGAAATCTGAATCTCCTCCTTAGATTCTTGCAATTCGATATCGGTACTAGATCCAATGAGCAGGATAAAAGCTGGGTTTTCTCAATGAAAGCACCAAAGTGTTTGTGCCAAAATGGAGCACAACACTCTTTGGATGTGTATGAAGAGATAAAATGAAGAAAATAAATGTAAAATGAGGTAGATCTAACAAATACACCAATCAACAGATAAGAAAATGCATAGAAACACACGAATTTAGAGTAGTTCGGCGTATTGCCTACGTCCACTATGAAATAGTTGATGTTTATTGAAATCTCGCTCGCTGATTACAAGAGGTTACAACAGTACACCAGTAGTATAGAAATGATTCCGACAGAATGTCAGCGTAGAGAAGCCAAAAAAATCATTTTCTATAGGTCCAGGGTCACTCTTTATAGGCGTAGGTAGCAAATATCTCGCCCAGATCTCGGCAGACTTCTTCTCTCACGTGGGTGGGCCTACGAGATCGAGTTCAAGTGATTTCGACTCGATCTAGGAGCTATATGAATTAAGTTCGTATTAATCCATAAATGGTCCTTTGGTATTGAAATTTATCAGGTACATTCTTGAGGTTGTAGGCAAGCTCCTATGAAAAATTGGTGGCATTTGGACTCGCAGATCTCGAGTTAGGATTAACGCAAGTTTGGACTTGAAGGGCATTACTGAGTTTGTATCGATGTCGTTCGTATCGGTATCTTTGTATCGGTCGAAGCACGTGCTTGGTAGGTAACGTGGCACTATCTTCTAGGATCGATCCACCTTTCAAGCCGAGTGACTGAATCATCCTCTCTTATAGGCTTCCTTCGTGTCGATCTAAAAACTTTCTTTCGTATCGATCGGTCGTGCTCCACTTCGTATCAAGCTTTGTAGTTGTTTTGTATCGATGGTTTTCCCACCCATTCACATCGATTTCAGGAGTGACTTTGTGTTGATGGATTCATATCGTTACACGGCTTCTTCCATCATATCGATCAAGTAAATGATTGATACGAGTCTGGTTACTTTCATTTAATGGATACGAACGAAGTGGACACGAAGGAGATGGATGTTGATGGATACGAACTCGACGGGTACGAATGAAGTGGATACAAACGCGACGTTGCTTGGCTATTGCTACAAAGTGGATGGAGACGAATGAGGTTGCTATCTTCCCATGGTTATTAACCATTGCTTGCTTGGATGGACACGAATGGGACTTTCTAAACGGATGGACAAGAAGTAGGTTGGATACAAAGGAGAGCTAGAGATGGACACGAATCACTATTCATACTGATGGATATGAATTGTAGTTGTTATCCTTGATTTGCAACTATCATATCTTGAGCATACGAATTCCGCTTGATTTGAAATTTGAAATGTTGGCTTTCATAGCTTTTCTTGTCCTATCATATCGATTGTAGCTTGATCCGAACCAGGACAAAATTTACCTGTATCTATAGTGAACCTACATATAACCGATCTTTGGGACAGATTGTCCATGGTTGCCAGTCAAGCCTTGGAGTAACGGCCTTGCTAAAAGATGGGATAACAATAACCAAATCCTGATGCATATTCCCAATTAGGAGCACACCAGTTTTATTACTAATGTTGCATTATTTTGCTATATGGTGATGCCATTTGGACTAAAGAATGCAAGAGCTACTTACCAACGCCTAGTCAACAGGATGTTTAAAGATCGGATTGGAAAAATGATGGAAGTGTATGTAGATGATACGCTCATGAAGTCACGGCGATCAAGCGACCACATAAAGGAATTGGTAGAAATGTTCGACATCTTCCGACGTTACAAGATGAAAATTAATCCTTTGAAGTGTTCTTTATGTGTTACATCAGGGAAATTCTTGGGCTTCATTGTTAATGCATGTGAAATATAAGCTAATCTCGAGAAGAATTTGGCTATCCACGATATCCAAGTGCTGGACACATTAAACAAGTACAAAGTCTGAATCGGAAAGTTGCTGCCTTAAGCTGAATTATTTCCAGAGCTACCGACAAATACATTCCTTTCTTTGACTTGATTAGGGGAAAAGAAACTCTGAATGGATAGAGGATTGTAAAGACGCATTTCAAGCTTTGGTAGATCATTTGGCAAGACCCTCCATCTTATCAAAGCCGGTGGATCATTAAGATTTGTACATTTATTTGGCCGTATCAGCACACACAATAAGTGCTGCATTGCTTCGCGAGGAGGATCAAATCCAGAGGCCGAGGTATTACGTCAGCAAACAATTGACAAGAGCTGAAAGGAACTATCCAAAAATAGAGAAACTGGCTTACTGCTTGCTAATTGCATCACGAAAGCTTCATCCATACTTCCAAGAACACCGGATCAATGTTTACACCGACCAGCCATTACGACAGGTCCTACAGTGACTGAGACATCTGGAAGGTTACTCAGGTGGAATATCGAGCTCAATCAATTCGGTATTACTTATCTCCCTCGGAGGGCTATCCAGGATCAGACACTGGCAGATTTTATAGCAGAGTTCACTGCTTAGGATGATTCCCCAAAAGGCAGCGAAATCCCTATACTATGATGGAAATTGTATATTGATGGAGTGTCCAATGATCATCGTTTTGGAGCTAAAATTATGCTTTTAATTTCCGAAGATCGGTCAATCTGTTAAGCTTTAAAGCTTGATTTCCCACGATAAACAATGAAGCTGAGTATAAAGCTCTAATTGTTGGACTTAAACTCGCTAGAGAACTCGGAATAAACTCTCTTGAAATCTTTTGTGGTTCACGGTTGGTAGTGTACCAAGTCAGGGGAGATTATCAAGCTAAAGGACAACGGCTTGACCTTACCCAAGTCCAAGAGTTGTTGGCAGAATTTGAGTACCATGGCATTTCGCGTATTCCACGGGATCGAAACAGAGAGGCTGGTTTATTGGCAAAGTTTGCTAGCACCGATGACGCATAGCAGATGGGCCTGGTTTCGGTTGAAGTATTAAATATCCTAAATATAAGCATGATAGAAATCGATCGGACACTGGAATCGGAGCCTAAGAGGGAATTGTGGATGACTCGGATCAAAGACTATTTGCTACATTGAGTCCTATCAGATCAAAGAAATGAAAAGCGACAAGCCCTTCGTAAAGCTTTGCGATACGTCATGCAAGGAGGAATTATGTACAGAAAATGTTTCTTAGTTCCTATATCCGGCGTATCGCTCATGATTAGATAAAACATGTCCTAGAAGAATTTCATGAAGGGGAATGTGGAGACCACATTGGGGGCAAACTCTGGCTAAGAAAATACTCCATTACGGGTATTATTGGCGAACTGTCAATCGAGACCCCACCGACTATGTAAAATGATATGATAAGTGCCAAATATACGTAGAAGTTCCAAGATCTCCACTGATGGAAATCACACATATGGTCAGCTCATGGCTGTTTTCCATGTGAGGTATAGATATTATCGTTCCTTACCGATCTCTAAAGGTGGCGCAAAGTACGCTATCGTCATAGTTGATTACTTCACCAAATGGGCCAAAGCAGAACCTTTAGCCACGATCATAACAAGAGAGCAATCGACATTATTGTCTAAAATATCATATCTCATTACGGTCTTCCACGAGCTATTGTAACATATAATGGGACTCAATTCGACAGTGTTGAATTCACAAACTTCTGCTGTAGATATCATATTAAAAAGAGATTTGCAGCGGTCCCTCACCCTCAAATAAATGGATAGGTTGAAGCTGTGAACAAAGTCATAAAGTCCATTCTCGAGAAGCATTTGGAAAAGGCTAGAGGCAAGTGGATGGATGAACTCCCGACAGCATTATGGGCTTACAAGACCACCCACAAACCCACGACTGACCATACTCCATTCGCCCTTGGTTATGGTTTTGAAGTCGTCATTCCTGTTAAGATCGAGGTTCCCTCTCATCGAGTGACTTACTACGATCCCAAAATGAACAAAGATCTCCTTTTGGAATCTCTTGACTTTATAGATGAAAAGCATGAGAAAGCCAATCTGAGGGCAGCTGAGAATCGACACCGGTCGCCCAGTATTACAACATTAAAGTCCGACCTAGAACCTCTGAAATCGGTGATCTCATCCTGAAATGGGCATTTCCTTACCCCATCGCACATGAATCCAGCCTGGGAAGGATCATATGTCATTGAACGGAGGCTTGGAGAGGGAACTTTCAAGCTAGCGACTGTGGATGGCATCACACTTCCAAGGGCATGAAATAGCGAGCATTTACGACGCTATTTCACTTAATTTATCTCTTTTTCATTTCATTTGTATTTGCTTTCAGAATTTTCTTTAGCATTTGATTTTCTGGATATGTAATAAGACAGATTATGTTATTTCTTTCCACTTAGTGAATAAAGTTTCGGATTTCTTTTATATTTATGTTTGTTGTGGCATTATGTATCGGTTACATGATGAAACTGATTGATGTCGATATCTTCGAACATGTTCCCAGAGTTTGAAATTAATCAATTATGCTTGTTCCCGATGGGACTAAACAAGATGGGCTTAATCCGGTTGGTCATTCGATAACTCTTGTTCATAATCCAACGGACGAGATGCACAATGAGAAATGGATTTGACTCGACCATATGACAATCGAATAAATTCTGCCAAATGATTGGACCAAAATAAAATAAAAGCGATCATGACATGACAGATCACTCGTTAAATTAAACCCATGACCCCTAGGGGCAAATCAATAAATTATGGAGAGTACGATTTGACTACTCTCCGAAATATCTCTCAGTCCCTAGAGTGCGGACTAAAGTATAAACATAAATCGGGTATGATTTGACCACCTGCAAAATAACTCTAAGTCCCCAGAGTGCGCATAGAGTATAAAAATAAATCGTGTGTGATTCGAGCACCCACAAAATAAATCTAAGTCCCTGGGGTGTGGATTGATGTATAAACATGAATTAGTGTGAATAGACCACCAGTAAAATAATTCCAAGTCCCTGAAGTGCAAATTAGAGTATAAACATAAATTGGGTGCGATTCGACCACCCATTAACTAACCCTGATCCATATATTATGGATATGAGTATAAGAAAATAAATGAGTGAGGTTCGACCATTCACTATTCCATGAACTCCGAGCTAATATCGATGAGAAGAGTATAAACCTGCTAAAGATGGAGTGCAACAACCAACGTTTAACCCCGCTAACCTAAGACTGGGGATAGGAGTATAGTTACTAAAAAACACTGAATTCGATGGCGTAACAGTAAGGCTGGAGCCAAGTGTTTGATATGACTCAAGGCCACGACAATATGGAGGCCTTGGGATAGAGCTAGTGGATTGTTACCAGAATTGATGAACAATGAATTACAAGTACATCGAATGGAAAGTAATATTTCAACTACTTAAATAGTAGTTCACACAAAAGCTCAACTGAAAAGAAAAACTTTTATTCACATGATAGGTTTCAAAATTGTGGTGCAAGTTATTTCAAAAAAATTGGGAATCGTACTCGTACAACCACAACTAATAAAAGAAAACGACGAACAAACAGCTACGGAAACTATGTACACACCGAGCCAAAGTGATGGTTATTTTTTGATCTTCTCTCCTTTTTGGATTTTTTGGGAGTGGTGCCACTTGAGACCCCAATGGTTCTCTTCCTAGATCCATTGCCACCTTTTGCAAGAGAGCTTTCAAAAGTAGGAGGGAGTTCACTGAGCATTGGCCTGCCAGGTGGAATAACTTGTAGCGGGATAAGGTGTGGTTCATCAATGTCCACCTCGATGGGCTCAGCTTTAGCCTTTTTCTTTAGCAACTCCTCCTTCTCAATACACTCCTTCAGAATAATCTCATCAGTGCATTCAGAGGTTCCAGTAATCACCACATCCTTGGATTTGTCCACTGAGAGCAGATCTTCAACGTTATCATTGTCGGGTGCTCCGATGACTTGAGCATCGGGCCTCGCTACATCAGTGGCCACCGAAATCTCTGTTAGCTTTTCTTGTTGCTTCATAGCAACATCACTTTTAGGAGTTTGATCGGGTCCTGGAAGACCTGCAAATTTGTTAAAATAAGGAGATAAACCTAAAACCATTGGGCATGAAGAACAAAACTTCTCGCAAATTGGAGAGTAAAGTGGAATACCCGTATCCGACTGGCTTTCGGTTGTTGCTAGAGTGCCCCTTCCAAAATAAGGATCAGCACTTTGGATTGATAACCGAGCTTATCTGAATCATAGCTCAAGTCTTGCTCCAGGCTAAAGAAAACCTATGCTTCAGCCGCTTGAAAAGAAGAGGGGACCCTTAGGAGCAGCCTTCGAGGATCTAGCAATATGTTTCCCTTTGTTAGAAGGCGCTGAAATGTCAAAATATAGGAGTCTCGTGACGGCAAGATCTAAGGGTTCATTTCTGCAAAGGATCTCCTGCGCTTATTTCTCTTCATCTAACTCAGCTCTACCCAGCTCCCTCTTTTTTGTCTCAATGATGTTCTCCCAGGCTTTAATAAGTGACTCGAGATAACCTTCACCGAGAAAAATCAAGTCCCGATGGATGAGGACTTTGGTGTTGTATTCGATGATCAATGGATCAAATAAGTCCTAGATTTCATTTCGACTGGACTCCTTAGCATCTTCTACTCGGGTAATAATTTGTTCCATCATCTACTTGCGACTTTCCTCTCGTGCTTCCTCTTTTTGGGCTTCTATTTTGACAAATTGCTAGTTTAATTGTCAAGCTCCTAGCTTCAACTGCCTCTTCACGGTACCTTTATGATTCTTCCTGAGCCTCAATTTTATCTTCCCTTTCTTTCTTTAGAAGCTCTTCAAGTTCCTCGACGCAATGAGCCAAGACATCATTTTCCTTTTGTAAGGAATCCTTTTACAAAGCGAGTGCCCTGCTGCGATTGAGGGCAGCAGCGAGTTCTTTCTTATGGGAAGCTTCTAAACGACTCACTGCCTCCAAAGTTTTTGTAGCGCTCTTTTCTGCCTCGGCAAGTATTGTTGTCAACTCCGATAGTTCATCATCTTGGTGTTTGATTATGTCTTTATTGTGTATCTCCTCTAGCTTGAGACATTCTATTTCGTATTGTCACTCGATTGACACTTCGGAGATTTTTTTCTGCTAAATGTTGAAACGATTCATGTTACACGAACATGTCATTAACATATGCGAGAGAGCTTGCTTTAGCATGCCTTAGAATCATATATATCGTGTGAAGGAATTTAAGCCCATCGAAACAGATTTTCAAGAAAATGTCCTTAATCTTGGCTATTTCCCCCTATAGAAGTGTCAGGAGCGGCGGCCGAAAAAGATGGATCGGAAGTGGCAATTGGATGCTTGCTTGATCTACGGTCGCGAGATTGCTTGGAGCTAGAAGAATCAGAGTGCCGCTCATGTGATGTGGCAATTTGAGGGCCACGGAAGGGAGGCTGGTCTTTGCTATAAATAGGAAAATTGGGCTGATCTCCCTAGCGAGATGCCTGAGGCTAGGACTTGCGCTTGGAAGAGGAAGATTCCCTTGAATGATAGCTTTTCTCTCGTCCGTCCTCTTATTAACTGCACTTGTCAGATTCTGAGTTGCCGTAAGATTAATAATGCATCAAAAAGCCCATTAAGCGATCGAAGGCTCGATATTGAGTCATTGCACCTATAAAGACCAACTGAGAACATATAAGTAATTATTATGCAAAGGATCGATGAAGAGCATGTAGTGATGTGCACGTGGTCATGAGTGTCCTAGTGGTTCCTTTTGATAGACCGGTGGTTGTAACCTTGCTAATGGGTGTTCTCTCTCCTTTATCGGTAGGAAGAATGCCTTCACCGCACGTAGTAGGAGAATTGAGCCCTTCGATATTGATATTTGGAAAGTGGTAGTCATAATATCATCGGGAATTTGAAGATTTGAAAATCCCTTCGGTGGAATTTTCAAGTGTTAGGAAGATGATTCTTCTTCAATAGAAGTGATGACGAATTCTGGATCTGTGGCAGTTTTTCTTTTACGAAGTTTATATTCTAGCTTCTTCTTTCTCTTGGTTGGTGTTTGAGATTGCATGCCTTGTGGAGGTTCGACCACGCATGCCTTGCCTGGGCCCGCATCAATATCGTTGGGTTTATTGGCTTGGGAATCCCTAATCTCACCTTCTTTAGTGTCATCTCGAGTCCCCTCAGCTGGGGGCACAACAAGATTAATGGCATCCCTTTCTTTGCCCTGTGACGTTTCTCGACAATGCTGCACTTCCAGAGGGCCCAATGCTGCGACCTTCTTCCAGCAGCCCGAATAAAGATAATAACTCATTGGTTACAAGAAGTTTGATGTCCTTGTCTTCGACATGGGTAGCGCAGATAGTGGAGACTGCTCTTAAAAAACTAATGCCTTTAGGATGTTGGCAAACACCTGTAGGAATCCCGAATGTTAGTAGATTCAAAAATATGAATTGGATTAACAGACTTAAGAATAAAATGAAAATAACACTTACGTCCTTTCGACCATCGCCTTGTGAAGCCAAGTGCATACCGAACATAAAACCACTCGTTTTTGAATAGTAAGAATTTATTCCAAGCATCCGTTAAGACTTGGCAATTAGGTGAAGTTCAAGAAAAATGTAGGAAGAATTCCTGACCGTCGTTTAAAGTTATAAACGAATCTTATGTCATTGAGAGTTGGTAGGCGAAAAAGAATGCTCATGAACAATAGAAAAGTTCCAAGTAGGAAGGCATAGCTATTCGGATGGAGTTAAGTGGAAGCTATTCCAAGATATCTCAACATTTCTCGAATAAACGAATTGATGGGCGGTACCCATTAGGCCCGGCACATAAATTTGTTACACACCTTGTATCCCTCTAAGGGCAAGTGAGGCATGTTGTATATCGATGGAATCAGTACGTCTGTGAATGGAATTCCATGTATGGAGAACAGCCTACAAAGAGCAGCCTCGCCAATTCAAGAAGCTTGAGAATCTATTGAGTTATCTAGGAGAATGGAACCTTCTATTTCGTCGGGAGCAGGGCTTATATCCTCCGCTGAAAAGACCAAAACATATGAAAATAGGTTGGCCGATGGACCAGAAACTTCCATTTGTTTGACTAGATGACTAGGAAAAAGTCTACTAGATATAATCATAGAGCTTGATTATGCTTCAGGATCGATATGCTGCAAGGCCGGTTCGAAAGACATAGCAGCTAACGCTCTGAGCGTCTGGAGTCCATGTTAGCTATACTCAGTAGATAATCGAGGTTGGAAATGTTTACATGTTCCTCCCGTGTTAAGTGCGAACTAGTGCAGTTTAGTGAAGTGTATAGTAGAAATAAACAACTTAAAATCAAAAAATGAAGTCAAATGATGAGACTTTGGATCCCGACCAGAGTGACCATCATCGTTGACCGTCTCAACTGGCAAAGAGATTGATCGGTTGTAAAATCTTTAGGATCGACTATTGGCATATCGAAGTGTAAAGTCTGTCGTTCAAGTCCATAAGAAATTTTTTAGTCTATGTTGAAAGTTCCAAGGATTTGATTGTTCAATCTCATGTTCAATAGTGAATATGCAAGTTTTATTATTCATCATTATAATATGTCCAAGTTTATTCAGGTGAATTGGTAGTAATTGTTCAAACAAGTAAGATCGGATTAGTTTTAAGTTTAAAGAACCCCATATGATGATCACTATGTACCGAACCCTTCATACTGATCCCAATCCCAAAGATTCTCAACTTATCCCTCTCTTCAACCCAAAACCCATTGATCCCTTATTTTCTACATAATTCCATCGATCCCTCTCTCACAACAAATGTTGTTGAACCTTAAATATATCGGCCCCTCTACTTCACCCTCTATTCATCAAGCCTCTACGCCGAGGGATCTATAACGCCCCACCTTTTATACCCAGATTTACAAGAATATTATGAATAATATCCTCTGCTAATCCGGAGAATAAGGCTTTGAAAGGAGCGATCATCGTGAAATTACTTTGGGATAATACTGACATGTCTCATATACATGAACAAATAATAAAAATGATGTAAACAGTATCGGCACAAAGCAATAACACAAAGGCTATCTAGAACAACATAAAATATGACAGATATCCAAGGTATATCACAGATCACAGCGAAAGGATAAATTTCATAACATAGTAGTGAGTCTACAAAAATACAAGTCTAGGCTCACGTAATAGCTCAAGTCTAACATCTGCTAGCCCAAGTCCAAAAGCTAACCCCTGCTACCTGCATGGCCTCGGCCTGACCTGAGTGTTATAAAAAAAATAAAAAACGAGTCAGGTTACAACTAATCAAAAGGGTGAGAGACATGATAATAAAAGTAATAATACTATGACATGCATCAAAAGAGAACCAACAATATGCCCAAAACAATCATACGCAAAGTATAAAACAAACTACCATGTTAGAAACCATATCAAGTCCTTGATAGACTATCATCTCAAAATATGGTGGAAATCATCTCAAAATATTCCCAAAACAATCATACGCAAGGCAAAATTACCATGTCATAAATCATATCAAGTCTTGATAGACTATCATCTCAAAATATGGTGGACATCATCTCAAAATTATCGAAGCCATAAACCAATATCAAAACCAAGATGCTTCCATGGGATTGATTACCCAAACACAAAACAAAACCATAATAATAGTCTCCCATCTCGATGTGCAGCAGGACAAGACCTCAATCGAAGGCTCACAACATAGATTTCATGAGTGCACCGAAAAACTAGACACCACTCGCTAATCCAAAACTGCGGGTCATCAGAAATCTAGACGGACCAACAATGTAACATCCTGATATTTTACAAGAAATATAATTAAAAAAATTAAAAGAACATCTGGTAAAGTGGTAAAGGCGCATCTTGACTTCCTTAGTGACTGGGGATCAAGCCCCATTGTCACCAAAAATCTGGAGCGATGTTTTTTATAGCTGGTTCATTTCCATCAATTTTCCTACGTATTTTAGTGTTGTTTCTGATATGTGGTGGCTTCCCATTCGCTCCAGTGATGTAATAGGATGAGATGGCTAAATTTATTGGTTGAGTAATGTGAATGAGCTAGAATGGATAGCCATTAATCGTATGAAAGAACCAGATTTAATGTAAAATAATCTAATGGATTATATTCACTCAAACAATCTATGAATAAACCATCTAACCAAAACATAATCTCTTATTCAGCGGTCGCCATAATTCTACGGTAAAATTAGTGTGTATAATTCTTCCTCCTTTTCTCTACTAAATAAACAAATCTCTACCAAATTAAATTATCTATATCTATTCAAGCAATTTGGGAAATTTAGAAGAATCAAAGGGAGAAAGATTAAAGCAAAGTTTTTTTCAAATTTATGCAAGCTCAAGTGCCAAGTGAGTGGGAATCAGTATGAAATAGAAAAATAAAGTAGTTCAAGTTCATTTCTTTTCTGGCACATTAATATGAATTAATTTCTGTTGGTAATTAAGAATAGATGTAAATTATTGCAACTTCTTCTTCTTCCACTTCTCAAATCTAATTCATGTTTGGTTTAAAATATGGGACATATAAATTGTCTATTCTCATTTTATGGCATAAATAAGATTGAAGTTCATGTAAATTATTGTACCTTCTTCTTCTTCCACTTCTCAATTCTAATTCATGTTTGGGTTGAAATTTGGAACAAATAAATTGTTATTCAAGTTTCATGGCATAAATATAATTGGTTTAATTAAATTGAATTAGAATTGTTATTCAATTTCGAATGGTAGAACATGTTAGTTGAATAAATTCAGAATATGTTACTTGAATAAAATTATGGTTTCGATTGATATAATTACATAATTTTGAATATGGTTTTGGAACAAAATTGGGAAGTCTAATTGGTATAATTGTTTGTTTCATATATGACCTAAAAATGTAAAAGTGGAATTTTATGTAATTAAATGGCGTGTGGCTACTGGATTAAAAAATTTGTATATATTAAATCTCTAAAAGGAGAACGTAAATTAGGGTGAAAAAAATGTAAATCAAATGGACCCTAAAGGCTAGGGTAAATCTATAACAAAATGGCATAAAATTACAGACAAACCATACGGACTGAACGGACGTGAAATTGAAATACCATTTATGTAAGAAAATGGAAAATTATGAAATAACCAAATCGGATGTAAAAATTGCCTAAAGCAGATTAATGGAAATAAACAGTATGTAAACTGTAGTGGTAAAATTAATTGATCTGGAAGCGATTTGGTAGGCAAATCTTGTAAAAGTCTGGATAAGTGTTTCATGCAGTTAAGACCAAAATATAGTTTTGGCTGTACGTACTAGAAGCGGGCAAGTAGGTTCACAAGGATGTTTGTTACCTTTTATAGGTTGCTAGTATGTAGGATAAATAGCATCCGCAATCGTAGGCTCCTTCAGGCAGATCGACGCGGACGGAACAGGACAAGTGTGCTCCAACGTAGGCTTCTTTAGGTAGATCATTGGAGGATTTTGCGCAGCCGACCCCGCTGCGGGCGCTGTTTCGAAGGACCGACACTTTGGGTAGGGATATGTCCATGTTGGTGACTGAGGAGACATGAGGATAGGAGTCTGGTTTGGCGGAGCCTGAGCGCAACTTCGAGGTCCTACGATGTTGTTTGAGTTGGCATCGGTCAGATGTAATAGGCATTTAGTCACAGTGCACGGGTGAAGAGCATGACTTTCATGTTGTAGCACGTGGATAGATAAGGACAGCAGGTCGACAGGCCGATTGACATTTTGTATTACTGCTTGGTTGAATTCCCTAAAGTGACCATGGACTTGGCTTCTTAGAAACTATATCTAAGAAGGATTCACTGCATTATATTATTCACCCTCTGCGATATCCGGGGAAGACCTAGAATTAAACTGTTTTATTCTTTCTACTTCATCTTATTTCTCATTCACCACATTTTATGTCCGAATCATTCCGATTTTCTTATTTTTCCCAAATCACAGAAGGGCAGGTCTAGGTTGCAGTTCTTCACAGCTTGGAGGGTCATTGGAGCAGTGTTATCTTTAGCTTTTGTTTCATGTACTTCGTTTCTCTTTTTTCCGTACTTTAGTCTATATATGGGGACCTATATTTTCAATTTTGATATGTATTATGTTTTAGTGGAGACTACTTGGTACTTTTGGTTTCAGAAATAAATTTTGGATAATGTTGTTTTTTAATGAAGCTGTTTTACAATTAATTTATATTAATGAAAATTTTCTTCCATTATAATATTTTAATCATTTTATATTGTTTCCTTAGTCTCTGTGCTATGTTATGGATTTTTATTTCACACGACCACACGTGCTTCTAGTCATGTCCGATTTTCGGGGTGCTTGGAGGTGCGGGGTGTCACAGTTGGTATCAGAGCTAAGGTTTCGATAATCCCAAAAATATTTTAAAAATATAAAGATTTTCGACTAATTTTTAAAGGATATTCCAAATAATACTTTTAAAAGTATATGTATGTATTTCGGAAAAAAAGAAATGTTATAAATGGGTCCCTCATATCTCTTCCTCCCTATCTATTGAACTATTTATGGAGTACCTAATCCCATCTTTTTAATATCCACAGATAGAAATGTCTGAACTGCAAGATATCCCCGAAGTTCCAGGCCTTAATATGCCTGCTTGGTTTAGACGTTATTTGCATGCCACTGCACGAGCAGAGCCACCAGCTAGGGATGCTGCTCCGGCGAAAGGGGCTCCAGCCCGTCCGCTGAAAGGGAGTGCAGATTAAGGATCTTAAGGCTAATTTAACACTAGAAGGGGGGTGAATAGTGTTTAATAGATTTTAAGACTTATATGTACTAATTTAAAAATTATGATATAAACAAATGCAAAACTTAATCACAGAATCAAACACAGATGTAGAAAGTAAATAAAAAGCAGTAAAAGGAAAGAACACAACAGATTTTACATTGGTTCGGAGTTACCCTACATCCAGCCCTGCACCAAGGCAAACACCTCGTATATATTTTTATTATATCAATGTCGAGATTACAATCCTCAATTTCTAAAGACCTTGAGGTACCCTCCTGTCTTCGAGTCCGGGGCAAACTCTCTTGATTTACGGGACAAAAGATCACCCAACTGATTTCCAGGAACAACCAGACCTTATAGAGAGACTTGATAAACTTTTGATTACAAATTGATCATATAACTCCGAATAGCACTTTGATCTTCGAGAGAGGGCAGAGAACCAAACAAGAATGAGATTCTAATTTGATTCACTTGAGAATTCGACAAAATTTCTACAAGATCTTAAAAATATGAAAATTTTAGAATATAGGTTTGTGGAGAAGAAGAAGTGAAGAAAATAGGAAAACAGTTAGTTAAAAAATTCGTTTGTGAAGGCTATTATAGACCGTAACGGTCATATCCATTCGTGAAGAGATTTAAACAAATAGACACTTCTTTTGAAAATTGAAACTTTTGAATTTAACGGCCACCATGTCGACATGGGGTATCCCCTGATGTCGACATCCCTTAGTTAGAAACTATGTAAAATTTGTTTTGAAAATGATACTCAATGGAAAACAAGTTTAAATGATTCTGGAGTAAAATAAACTAATTTTCCTATGTTTTAAAACAAAGAAGAGTAGAAAAGTATATTTTTAGAATGTATATATAAATTTGATTATAAATCTCATTTATATATATATTATAAATAATATTTAAAAATTAGAAGATAGTTTTAAAAACAAATGAATTTTAAAACAAGAGTGTTTTTAAAAACAAAAACAAAGAATACTTTAAGGCTAAAACATCTTTTTGAAAATCATTTGAAAAGATAATTTATAAGGCTAAAATATTTTGAAAAGAAGTTTAGAAAATCATTTTGAAAAACCATTTTTGAAGCAGTTTTGCAAGCTTCTTCCTCCAGAATATCTTATCACATCAGGACTCGAGAACTTGTACAAAGCCAGGATGTTCGTGGGTTTGTAAGCCACTTGTCGTAGGTTTGTAAGCTACTTGTCGTGGGTTTGTAAGCCACTAAGAAGGTAGAAATGGGTTCTATCCCAAATGAAATTTGGAATGAAGATTTCCATGCTATTATGAAGTTTTAGCAAAACCAGACACTTATCTTTAAGTCTTGATCTTAATACCCATGAGGCTTCAAACTTGGTTTCTTCATTCTTGATCTTTATACTGTACATTCTTCAATAATCGGTACCTGCCTTATATATATCCTACATAATAACACTCATATATATCTAGACAATAATGTTAGTATATAAGTTATAATAAAATAAGTTACAAAGGTTGTTGTCATCAAAACCATTATCTCCAGTTCCTAACAATCTCCCTCTTTTTGATGATGACAACCATATAAAATATACTTACCACTTCGATCATACCATAACTCCCCCTTATACCAACAACTCCCACTTACTCTAAGCCTACAGTTTTATATAATTCTCCCCCTTTGTCATCAACAAAAAATAGCCTACGAACCTTGAACTTAATAGAAAATGAGATAAACAAACATATGACAAAAGAATAATAACTATGTATGAATGAAATATAGCATCCTATGTTAATGGAATTCAAGATTTTATACACCAAAGATTGTTTTTAGTAGAACATTAATTAAGATAACACTTATATACAAATTAACAAACCAATATATAATCAAGAAAACAAAAAATTGCTCAACGAGGACCCTTAACTATTGATGTTTTATGGACCGAACAATTTAGATAGTGGAGACAAAAGTTTCTACGTTGTTCGACCAAGTTCCCATTAGCGTCAAAAAGGACCTCTCCAACGCAAGTCGCACCATCGTCTTCGTCCATATGAACATCCGGATTCGGTAGAGGATGTTCTTCTTCTTGATTCTCTAGTAGTTCTTCTAGAGGCTCTTCTTCTTCAGAATCCATGGCTTGTGATGATTCTTTAATGACAATGGGATTGGCATGGTTATCCATAAGGAATTTTTGTAAATTCCTAAGGATTCTGCCTTGCCTATCTTGTTCTCTAGCCATTCACAATTGACTCACTTGAATTTCCATCATCATTTGAAGCAAATCTTTCATCTTCTCTTATAATTCGATGACTCGTACGTGTGTAGAACATTGAAAAGGACCAGAAAAAGGAGAAGTGGGTGAAGAAGGTTCATTATTAGAAGAGAAAGCCATTAATTTACTATTTTAGAAGTTTAGTAAAGAGAATAGAACAGAGAAAAGGAGTAAAAGTCAAAATATATAAATATATAACTTAATAACTAATTTTAGAGGGAAATTTAAATTTGAAAATCTTGGCATGTATGTCGACATAGGGGGATGGGTCATGTCGACATGCCCAGTTCAATTTTTGAGAAATTTTTATTTATATTAATTATTAACTATACTTGTATTATTTATAATTTATATTTCAGTTAATGAACATATACCTAATTTTCTTCTAAATTTAGTAAAGTTTTGTTCATTTAATGGTTTGGTTAATATATCGGAAATTTGTTTTCAGTATTAATATATTTAGGAGTTATGACTTCATTACTTATATTATCTCTAAGAAAATGGTGTCTAATATTAATATGTTTTGTTTTAGCATGATGAGTTGGATTCTTAGATAGGTTTATTGCACTAGTATTATCACAATAAATTGGTGATTTATTTATAGTTAATCCAAAATATTTTAAAGTTTGTTGCATATATATAACTTGAGAACAAGCCAAAGCATTAGATATATATTCTGCTTCAATTGTTGATAAGGATACAGTGTTTTGCTTCTTACTAAACCAGGAAACCAGAGAATGTCCTAAAGAGTGACATAATCCACTTGTACTTTTTCGGTCTGATTTACAACCAGCGTAATCAACATCATAATATGAAAATAAATCAAATACAACATTTTTAGGGTAAAATAAACCATAATCTAAAGTATTTTTTACATATCTTAAAAAAAATTAACAAATTTTAAGTGAGTTCCTTTAGGTTGAGATTGGTATATTGCACAGAGACACACACTATGCATGATGTCAGGACGACTTGTAAAGCAGCGAACCAATCTGTAACGCCCGGCCCCTATACCCATGCAACCAAGAGCAATACTAAGTATTACTGTCAGAGAGCACGGAGAATGGGACTCGATAGGGCTAAATGTTGTACTCATTCCCTTGAACTAACACTTGCACGAGACTTTTTTTTTCTTCTACTTACCATTCGTGCGCAGTGTTGGTTCAAAGCAATGGTACAAGATAAAAATTTTCCAGGTTACATAGTACAGAATATAATAGAATGTACAGTTCAGCATAAAAACATCATAATGCATAATACATTTCATAATAGTAATGTCCACGATACATAGTCCATAGTACATATCACTTCCAAAATACATAATAACATACATACCATAATACATATATTAACTACTCATAAGTCCAAGCTGTAAAGTCCAAAATCCCAAAACGTGAAAAATAATATGAGTGCTGCTACAGTCCAAGTCCACGCAACCTAACCTGCAACCACAATCCTCAGACTGACCTGAGGATTGTAAAACAAATCACACGGGTCAGACTATTTCTAGTGTGAGTGAAGTAAGGTCTATGAACAATAATTGTCTTAATCAACAAAAAGGAAAAGAAAGCGCCGCATGTATAAACCAACATGAGGCATACATGTGTGTGTGAACCAACATGCAAATTTGGTTTCATAAACAATTCATTTAATCAAACAATGGTTTTAGGCCAAACATATCGTATGTAATCCAATATGATACCAACCCAATTATCATATGTAACATAATGAATAAGTTCATACACACATTCTCTAAAAATACTGGGTTTTTAAAATCAACTTTCATATTTTTCAAAAATCATAAGATAAAGAAAATTGCATTATGAAAATTATGGGATAAATATAACATGACTCATAAAATATACCAAATAAACAGATGCTAGTATTGTAAAATCACAGTGGTAGAGCTCGAGCGTACGCGGAGACATCAACACCGTAACCTACTCGTAACGCCATAATACACCTGGCAATCAACCCAGGATAACCAAGATGGTCTAAGGCAAAGGCCGTATGCTACCCATTCACGGCTCTACACGTGGGACCCCCACGCCTCCATCCATCATAGTCCGTGACCCGCCGATCGGAGATGCCGATCAAAAATAAGATTTGCCCTATGTAGCAGACCGTTGACCTTTGGTGGTAAAAGGGTATGTGATATACCACCGATTCAGGTAGCGATCCTGAATCAGGTCGGCCAAGGTGGAGTTTTGGCCCATTGGTACAACAGAGGCCAATCTATCCTGACCTAAAAATCAAAGTGTTTGTAATTTTAAAACGCTTCTAAAAAAAATCAATGGCGACAACATCTTCCAATAAACCCTTTGATAAACCCAGTATAACATTCAAAAAGAAAATAAAATTTAACAAAACAATTATGCGTATAAAAGAAAATAATTACATCTCCGTTTCGCATTAACACACGAGTACCCCATAAATTAATTTAATTAAAAAGGCGAGCTTTAGTATTCAAAAACGTAATCAAATTTCTAAATAAAATGTTCTATTTTTTTTTCAAACACGTATTGATCGATAATATAAAATTGTTCTTCTTTATCCAAAATAAATTTAATTTAAAATTTTAAATTAATTAATTTTTTTCCCTCAGTACAGCCCCGAGCTGGGCTGTAATTGTGCAGCCCGGTTGCAGCAGCCCAAGAGTGGCTGCACAGTGCAGCCCCGGGATGCGTGCAGCCCCGGGATGCGTGCAGCCCGCCTGGGCTACACAAACAGTTCAGCCCCGGGCTGCACCTGTGCGCAGGCCGCCTGGGCTGCCCGGTGCATCCCCGGGTTGCACCTGTATGCAACCCCTCGGGCTGCACCTGAGCAGCCCTGCAGCCCTGCACCTATGTAGTTTTGAATTTTTTTTCTTTCTTTTTTTCCATCTCCTTCTTCTATTTATTTTTCCTTCTGTGTTAAATTTCTTTTAATGTTGTTGCATTCGTTTGAGGCATTTCAACATACAGTTAGTGCGCATTAGCAACTATGTTATGTATTAAAGCTTAATTTTTTCTTTCCATTGTAGCAATCATATACCAATTCCATTCCAAATTATACTATACCAAAATCCGAATTCAATTCTAACAACACTTCAATTAACATTATCTGATATAGAAGAAGGAGCCAAAAAGCAATAATCTACAAAGAATCGTTCTTTAGGTTTACATGCAAAAACTAAATCAGTAAATTGAAAAGTGGAATTAAAACTTCACTCACCTAAAGCTTCAAATTGCAATCTTCAAGCTCTAGATCAGTTAGCCTTTGATTCTTGCCTTTCACCTTTCAAATGCTAACAAAATCAAAAACCCTAAATAGGTATTCACTGAAAAAGAAAGATGTTAAGGGATTATAGGGATACTTACTCTTAGAATTGGGAATCTTTTCTCTTTAACCTTTAATTGCAAATTAAAATTTGTGTTTGATTGAGGAGATTAGAAATTAGGTTTTCTTCTTTTTCTCGTTTCTGTTTCTGAACTGTACGTACAGTAAAGTGCAGTTGAGGATAGGGAATTGTATTTTTACTATAAAGCCCCTCCTCTAGATTCTTCTCTCAATTAGCCCTTTATTTTATTATTTCTCCTTTTTTTAATAAAGTGTAATCATTATATTTTGTTCTAGATTTTTCTTTTCCTCAACATTATTTTATTCAATCCTAAAACTTTCCTACATGGAATCATAAAAAAAGATATTATTATTTATTATTTATTACTATTATTATTATTTTACCCTTTCCTTTTTTTTCCTTTTATACCAAATTGTAAATCAACATAAAAAAATTCTTATCTAAACTTTTCATGCATAAAAACGCATTTTATCTTATGTAATTAGTTACCATTCTTTCATTAAAAAAACATTACACTCTCAATGTTTAACTTTCCAAATAATTTAGGTTAATAAAATGGTTTATTTATTAAAATAAATTACACTACCACTAAAAATACATAATTTATAACTCCAAATAAAAGTAAATGAATTTGTTACCATTTATTTTCCTCTCAACGCTATTAATATTAAATTCCCATTTTATTTCCTTTTATTTTAATTTCTTATTTATTTATTATTATTATTATTTCCATAAATATTTAATTATTTGTTATTATTAACAGATTAATTAACAATTTATTAGTTAATTCCCGATTTAGTATCCCTAAAAATCGGGTTGTTACACAATCATTCCCCTATATAATTTTTGATCAACATCTTTTGATTTATCTTCTTTACTTAAAGCCACTAATTGTCATCGGAGTTGGTTTCCCACTAGAAGTAGTCAATCTAAATTTATTAATTAAATCCTTAGCATATTTTTCTTGAATAATGAAAATTCCTTTATCTAATTATTTGATTTGAAGTCCTAAGAAGAAACTTAGTTCTCTCATATGACTTATTTCAAATTCTAGTCATTGTATCTGAAAATTCTTTATTCATTATGTTATTAGTTGATCCACATATTATATCATCTACATATATTTGTTCTAATTGAATATCATTTTTGTTTCTTTTAATAAAAAGAGTTGTATCTACTTTACCAATTTCAAAACCAGATTGTAGTAAATAAGATCTTAGTCTTTCATACCAGGCTCTAGGAGCTCGTTTTAGACCATATAAATCTTTCTTTAATTTATATACATGATTTGGAAATTTATTATCTTCAAAAAGTGGAGGTTATTCAACATAAACATCTTCTTTTGCAAAACCATTTAGAAAAGCACTTTAACATCCATTTGATATAACATGAAATTATTGTAGTTTGCGTAATCAAGTAGAATCCTAATAGCTTCTAGTCTTGCTATGGGTGCAAAGGTTTCGTCATAATCAATTCCTTCTTCTTGACAATAACCTTACGCGACTAAACGAGCTTTATTTCTCACTACCTCACCAAGTTCATTCATTTTATTTTTATAAACCCATTTTGTTCCGATTATACTTTTATCCTCAGGTCTAGGAATAAGTTTCCAAACATCATTTCTGGTGAACTGATTCAATTTTTCTTGCATCGCAAGAATCCATGAATCATCAGATGATGCTTCCTTTGGATCTTTAGGTTCAATAGTTGATATAAAAGCTACATTACTCATAGTATTTAGTTGATTTCTTGTTTTAACTATAGATTCAATATTTCCTAGTATATTTTCTATAGGATGATCTTTTAATAGCCTAATTCTTTTATTAGGTTGAATGATTTCACAGTTAGTTTCATTGGCTTCATTATTTAAAGTTACAAAATCTTCTTCATCTTCTATTTGTACAGTATCTTTAAAATTTTCATCAAAATACATGTGCATTGTTTCTTCAATAGTGTTAGTTCTTTAATTATAAACTATAAATGCTTTACTTCTATTAGAATATCCGATGAAGATACCTTTGTCGGATTTAGGTTCAAATTTATCTAAATTATCTTTTGTATTAAGAATAAAACACTTACTACCAAAAACTTTAAAATAAGCTACTATGGGTTTCTTATTGTAAAGTAATTCATATGGTGTTTTATTAGTTAAGGGTCTAATTAAAATCCTATTTAATATATAACAAGCTGTAGCGACTGCTTCAGCCCAAAAGTTTTTAGGTAAGTTACTATCAGAAAGCATTGTTTTAGCACACTCTTGAATCGTTCTATTCTCCGTTTTATTGTGGAGGTTCTTGGGAAAGAGAAATTATGAGTAATTCCTTTTTTATTATAGAAATTTTCAAAATTTTCATTTTTAAATTCTCCACCGTGATCACTACGAATTGTTTTTATTTTTAAAGAAAGTCTATTTTGAATTCTTTTAGCAAAATTTTTAAATAATTCAAAAGCAACACTATTAAGTTTAAGAAAAATTGTCTAAGTGTATCTAGAATAATCATCTACAATTACAAAAACATATTTATTGTGATTAATTAATTGAACTTGAGATGGACCAAATAAATCTAAATGAAGTAATTCTAGAGGTTTAGAAGTAGAAATCATATCTTTTAATTTAAATAAACTTTTCTTAAGTTTTCCTAATTGGCAAGCATCACATATACTATCTACTTTAAAGTTTAACTTGGGAAGACCTCTAACTAAGTCAAGTTTTGATAACCTAGATAACAGTTTGAAATTTAAATGACCAAATCTTTTATGTCAAATTCAAGGGTCACTTGTATTAGCCAAAAGACATACGTTATCATTTGAAACTTTCATACTAAGGATGTAAATGTTTTTCTTCCTAGTTCCTTCAAAGATAATATTTGACTTATTATCTTCGATGTGACACTTATCTTTTCCAAATTTAATTTTAAATCCTTTATCACATAGTTGACTTATACCAAGAAAATTATATTTTAAATTCCTAACTAGCAAAATATCAGAAATAAGAGGAGATTTAGAATTACCAACATTGTCGATGTCAATCACATATCCTTTTGAGTTATCTCCAAAGTTGACCAATCCACCATCTTGATATATAATGTCATTGAATACCTCGGGATTTCCAGTCTTATGCCTTGAACAGCCACTATCAAGTATCCATTTATCTTTCTCAGTTTGCACCGTTTGTCCATGAGTTGTTGATTCTTCAAAAGCCATGTAACATGTCTATTCCTGCATAACAAACCAATTCGGTTGATAACTTGATTTTTCATAAAAACTATATGCAGACTTATGATACTTTGATAAAATGTATAAATTAAAACTAGTATTAACAAAATTTCCTAAAAATGCCTTTTTAACTTTTCAAGTTTCAGATTATGAAAACTATGTAAACCTATGCTCCGAGACCTATTGAAAGGGAGTGCGGATTAAGGATCTTAAGGCCAATTTAACACTAGAGGGAGGGTGAACAGTGTTTAATGGATTCTAAGACTTATGTGGACTAATTAAAAATTATGAAATAAACAAATGCAGAACTTAATCACAGAACAATCACAGAATCAAACACAGATGCAGAAAGTAAATAAAAAGCAGTAAAAGGAAAGAACACACCGGATTTTATACTCGTTCGGAGTTACCCTACATCCAGTCCTACACCAAGGCAAACACCTCGTACATATTTTTTTGTACTAATGTCGAGATTACAATCCTCAATTTCAAAAGGCCTTGAGTTACCCTCATGTCTTTGAGTCCGGGGTAAACTCTCTTGATTTACGGGACACAAGATCACCTAATTGATTTCCAGACACAACCACACCTTATAGAGAGACTCGATAAAGATTTGATTACAAATTGATCCTATAAATCTGAATAGCACTTTAATCTTCGAGAGAGGGCAGAGAATCGAATAAGAATGAGATTCTAATTTGATTCACTTGAGAATTCGGCAGAATTTCTACACAATCTTAAAAATATGAAAATTTTAAAATATGGATTTGTCGAGAAGAAGGAGTGAAGAAAATAAGAAAATAGTTAGTTAAAAAATTCTTTTGTGAAGGCTATTTATAGACCAGTAATGGCCATAACCATTCATGAAAAAATTTAAACGAATAGACACTTCTTTTGAAAATTGAAAGTTTTGAATTTAACGGCCACCATGTCGACATGGGGTATCCCATAATGTCGACATCCCTTAGTTAAAAACTATGTAAAATTTGTTTTGAAAATGGTATTGAAATAAAAACAAGATGAAATGATTCTGGAGCAAAATAAACTAATTTTCCTATGTTTTAAAACAAAGAAGAGTAGAAAAATATATTTTAGAATGTATATATAAATTTGATTTTAAATCTCACGTGTATATATATTATAAAAAATATTTAAAATCAGAAGATAGTTTTAAAAACAAACAAAATTTAAAACAAGAGTTTGTTTGAAAACAAAAACAAAGAATATTTTAAGGCTAAAATAACTTTTTGAAAATCATTTGAAAAGATTATTTTTAAGGCTAAAACATATTGAAAAGCAGTTTTGAAAATCATTTTGAAAAACATTTTGAAGTAGTTTTGCAAGCTTCTTCCTACAAAATATCTCATCACATCAGGACTCGAGAACTTGTACAAAACCAGGATGTTCGTGCGTTTGTAAGCCACTTGTCGTAGGTTTGTAAGTTACTTGTCATGGGTTTGTAAGCCACTAAGAAGGTAGAAATGGGTTCCATCCCAAATGAAATTTGGAATGAAGATTTCCATGCTATTATGAAGTTTTAACAAAACTAGATACTTATCTTGAAATCTTGATCTTGATACCCACGAGTCTTCAAACTTGATTTCTTCATTCTTGATCTTTATACTGTATAGTCTTCAATAATTAGTACCTGCCTTGTATACATCCTGCATAATAACATTCATATATATCTAGAAAATAGTGTTAGTATATAAGTTATAATAAAATAAGTTATAATGGTTATTATCATCAAAACCACTATCTCCAGTTCCTAGCATCCACCGGGCATTATCGATTTTCCCAAGTTATGCAAGGACTACACCAGCTTAGGAGGCAAGCTGTTTCTTGGCACAGAGTCGTATACAGAGGCGAGAGCTTGGATCCGTAGTTATGAGTGGATATTTGAACTTATAGGATTGAAGGACTTGGCTCGAAGGCAGTTGGCTTCATGGCAGTTATAGGGAGAGGCTCTTTGTTGGTGGGAGATTGTGGAGGCTGAGGCTGATAATTTGACTTGGGTGGATTTTCATACTAGGTTCGAGAGGAAATTCTTATCGCACGCTGAAGAGGGAGTGTAGCTAGAGAAATTTATACAGCTCAAGCAAGGGGATATGACAGTTAAGGAATATGGTAATCAATTCAATGAGCTTGCCAGATTTGGACTAGACCTGATCAATACTCCTCACAAGAAGGCGCTGAAGTTCGCTAAGGCTTTGAGTTAGCCACTGCAGAGTTTGAAGGTGAGCCGCATTCCGATGGTAGCCACTTTTGGGGGATTAGTAAAGAGATTTAATTGTTGATACTGAGAATAAAGGAGATGTGGCGTAGAAGAGTGATGGGAAGAAGCAGTGGAAGGAAAGAGGAGAGGAGGAGGAGGGTCGGGTGGAAAATGGAAAGTTCCAAGGAAGGACTGGAAGTGCAATACTTATGGAATACCAGGTCATCTTTCTAAGGATTGTAGAGGGGCAGGAGAGCAACCGAGACTGAGGTGTTATCTTTGCGATCAAGTGGGGCATATGAAATAGGACTGTACATCGAAGCCCAAGGACAGTTCACAGACACCTTCACAGCTTTCTTAGGCTAATGCTTTAGAGGAAGCTCCTTCCTCTAGTACTCGTCCGGTTGTGGACAAGGAAAAGAAGGTGATCACCGAAGGTGTGTTACCTATCTCTGATTTTCCTATTCGTACCCTGTTTGATTCTAGAGCTTCGCACACTTTTGTATCTACTACTCTGGTAGAGGGTCTTGGTCTTGATGCTTGCTTAGTAACTGACCCGATAGTAGTATCAAATTCTATAGGAGGATTGGCCTATTTATCCATGTTATGTCGGGATTTGAAATTGTTTATTTTAAGGGTTGAGTTTGACTGCAGTGCCTTTGTATTGGGCTTTCTCGGGTTTGGGTTGATTTTTGGTATGGATTGGCTATCCATGTATGGTGCAGTTCTTCATTGCGATAAGGGGGTACTGAGGTTAGGCACTTCTAGTGGACCTACCTAGGAGGTATCTTGTGATCCTAGAGGATCGGTCATGTCGAGTATTCTCTTGACTTATCTCTCGATAGTTTGAATTCGGTACCCGTTGTTAGAGACTTTCCAGATGTGTTTGAGGAGGTTGCTAGCCTTCCACCTCGAAGAGAGATCGAGTTCATGATTTATCTTGTTGATAATGCCAAACAGGTTCCTTTACCGGTAAGGCATATGGCTCCTAAGGAACGTCGTGAGTTGAGCAAGTAGATTGGGGAGCTTTTGGAAAAGAGCTTCATTCGTAGGAGCATTTCTGAGTGGGGATAACTCATCGTCTTTGCTACTAAGACGGATGGCTCTCTCAGGCTTTGTGTGGATTATAGGGAGCTTAATAAGCTGACGAAGAAGAATCATTATCCTCTTTCCCGTACAAATGATCTCTTCGACCGGCTAATAGGTGCCAAGGTATTTTCGTAACTCGATTTGGCCACGGGATTTCATTAGTTGCGTGTGGCGGAGGAAAGCATCACGAAGACTGCGCTTAGGACTTCGGATGGGTTATTTTAGTGGTTTTTCCATGCCATTTTAGCTAACCAACACTTTGGCCTATTTGTGGACCTGACGGGTCAAGTATTTCACGAATCGCTGAACAAGTTTGAGGTGGTGTTCATCGATGACATTTTGGTTTATTTGCGAAGCAAGGTGGAGCATACTGTTCACTTGGCAGAAGTGTTTAGGACCTTGCGAGCACTTGAGTTGGAGGTGAAGATCTCCAAGTGCTACTTTTGGAGGGATGAGGTTCACTTTTTGGGACACGTCGTTTTGGGATGGACTTGCAGTAGATTCGGCGAAAGTGGCAGCAGTACAGGATTGACGGACCCTTAAGAATGTGACGGACATAAGGAGTTTCCTTGGTCTTGCGGGCTACTATAGGAATTTCATTAAGAACTTCACCAGGATATCGGCTCCACTTACCTGCCTTACCAAGAAGAACTCGGCTTTTGTTTGGGATGCTAAGTGTGAGGATGCCTTTGGTCGATTGAAGGAAGCTTTGACTACCGCACCCGTATTTGTATTAACGAGAGGAACCAAGCCTTTCTCAGTTTATATGGATGCTTGTGGAATGGGGCTAGGGGCGATACTAATGCAAGAGGGTAGGGTAGTGGGCTATGCAAGTAGACAGTTGAAAACACATGAGAAGAACTACCCGATGCATGATCTTGAGTTGGCAGCTATTGTTTTTGCTCTCAAGTCTTGGAGGCAAGAGTTCTTAGGAGAAAGATTTGAGCTTTTAACAGATCATAAGTGTTTGAAGTTTCTATTCTCTTAGAAAGACTTGAATTTGAAACAGTAAAGATGGATGGAGTTTTTAGCCTCTTGTGATTTTGAGATTTCCTATACCCCTAGCAAAGGTAATGTAGTGGCAGATGCACTGAGTAGACGCAAAGTGGTTTTAATTCCTCTGTTTTTGGAATGGAAGCATTTGGAGTACATTGCTACCTTCGATTTTAGACCTCCATCGGATTTAGCTCCGAGATTGTTAGTAGCCCTCGACATCCAGCCTACTTTGAAGGAGCAGATTGGAGCAAGGCAAAGTTTGGATGAAGAGTTAAAGGACATTGTAGATAAGCTTGGTAGAGGAGAGTCATCACCACATCTTAGGCGCTATACCATGGACACTAGGGGATGGCTTAGAAGGAATGGTAGACTTTGTGTTCCCCGTAGTGAGGATTTAGTAGATGTGGTGTTGGCTGAGTCGCATCATTCTAGGATGACAATGCACCCTGGTGGTGATAAGATGTACCTAGATATGAAGAGGGTATTCTATTGGCCTGGAATGAAGAAGAGGGTGGTGGAGTATGTATCAAAGTGCATCACTTGCCAAAGGGTAAAGGAAGAATAGAAGAAGCCTAGAGGACTGTTGCAGCCATTGGATATTCCATTATGGAAATGGGAGAGCATCTCTATGGATGCATGGATGGATTACTAAGGTCATTGAGAGGGAACACAAGCATTTGGGTCATTGTGGAGGGACCAACGAAGAGCGCTCATTTTATATCCATCAAGATCAATAGAATGGCGGCCTCTTTGGCAACTCTTTATGTAAGGGTGATAGTTAAGCTTCATGGAGTTCCCACTAGCATTGTGAGCGACAGAGATTCATTATCCACCAGCGAGTTTTAGAGGAGCCTTCAGCAAGCCTTGGGAACGGAATTGAATCTAAGCATGGCATATCACCCTCAGATAGATGGACAGACTAAGAGGGTAAATAGGGTTTTGGAAGATTTTCTCAGGTTGGGCATCAATGACTCCGGAGGCTCTTGGGAAGACCACATACCTTTGGTGGAGTTCGTGTGTAATAATAGTTATCAAGCAAGCATTGGGATGGCACCGTTCAAGGCCATCTATGGCAGGCCATGTAGATCACCAGCCTGTTGGTGGGATACCACCGATAGGATCTTGCTTGGTCTAGACTTGGTGAGGGAAACTTCCGAGAAGGTGAATTTGATACGCAAGAGGTTGAAGACTGCACAAGATATACAAAAGTTATATGCCAACTGAAGACATTTAGATTTGGAGTTTAAGGTTGAAGATATGTTTTTGTCAAAGTTTCTCCTCTGAGAAACGTTATGAGATTTAGCTCAGTGGGTAAGTTTGCACCGAGATTTGTAGGACCGTTCCCTATTACCGCATGGATTGGAAAAGTGGCATATAGAGTTGATCTTTCAAAAAAGTTGGCAGGAGTTCATGATGTTTTTCATGTTTTGCGTCTGAGTGTTGGATCGATTTCACCTTAGAGGGGGAGGTGAATAGGGTAATACTAATAATAATAAAAATTAATGCAGAAATATATAAAATAATTGCAGCATAGATAATAGCAGAATAATAATAGCATAAATAGAACAACATGGATTTACCCAGCTTTGTCGAAACCTTGCCTACGTGCTGCCCCCAAGGTTTTTACTAGAAATTAAGTAGTCAGATGCTTACACACGTAAACTTGCGATACCCGCTATCGACTAACCTAACTCTACGCTCAAAATCCTACCACAACTCAGTCACTGAGTTGCGAATTCTCGAATTACACCACTGTAGTTCGTCCCCTAGTCATACAACTAGAATTTTACAAAAGTTTAAAATAAAAATACAAAACAAAAACAAAAAAAAACCATATATAAAATTAAAGCCCAATTAAAAATTATAAAGGTTGGCCACTTTAATGTATATCAAAAGAAAAAATGTCTCCCTTGATATTTCTTCGGCTCCAATATGAAACGAGATAACATCAATACTTCGGCCGACTTTGTTATTTACTTCGTAAGTCCAATGGCTACTTCGTTCCTCTTTATAAATTAGGGATTCGTGAAACTAAGGCTGCCATTTGAACTTTACGTTCGAATTGAATTAAACTTTTCGTATGGTTCCTTCATTAAACGATTCATTGGTTATGATTTGCTCTCTGCTTTGAAATGCTTGCAGCTGCTCCCAGAATTTGAGTTTGAAACTGTGAATCTGGTATGTAAATTTTGTCATTTAACTACCCTGCTGTTTTGCTTTGATTTGAACTCGATTTGAGTTATTTATTTGGGATTTAATTTGAAACTTGGCTCTGTGATTTTTTGCTTGAACTCAAATACCGCTTTCGATGATGATGATTGGGTTTAAATAGGGATGAAAGCCCTATAACTACATTCGTATATTTCGTTTGAATTCTTCACGTTGTTTACACTTGTTCATTCGATTTTGCATGAGTGCTTGTGATTAATCTTGACTTGTTTAGTTTATCACCGGTTGAATATGTTTTCAATATATTTGGATTTGCTTAAACACATTTGAATTCCTCCGTTCTTTACTACCAACATCTTGTTTAATATTTCATTCGTTGTGCCATATGACCTTGTGAATTGCTTTGGTTTTCTTGAGTTGTTTTCATTCTTTTCACCTATGACTTCAGCCATTTGATTATTTGATATAAATTTGACTTGTTCACACTCGTGACTTTGTTTCAATTTTTGTGTTACTCTCTGACTTTTCGACATGATCAATTTGAGAAACAAAACTGCTGCTTTTATTTGAATTGTGACTCGCAACTGTGTTTACTACAAACATATAAACATGTATATACATACATATATGTATGTATATATGTGCATGATCGTTGCCTATCCACTTGGTTTCATTGATTGTCCATGATTGAATGCTTTGTTGCACTTGTTCGATTGTCGCTTGATCACTGTCACTGCTTGCTTGGAGTTCTATGTCATATATATATATATATATATATATATATATATATATATATATGTCTACATGTGTGTTCATGCATGTATATATGTATGTTATGATGTATTGTTCTTCTTGATTTCATTGATATTCAAGTGTGCTTGGTTGTAGTGTTAGTAGTTTTGTTGTTGTGTTCATTTGTTTAGAGTCTAGTCTGGTTTCACTGGCTTGTTGAGTTCAAGTGCCAATAACCTACCTTGTTGCCTATCACTGTTTACTAATCTGGATTGGTAATCTTGGTTATGTGTATGCTCTAATGTTTATATGTTGTGTTCACACTGATATATTTGTACACTTGTGTTCGGTCTTTGTGAAACTAACCATTGCATTACTGGTGCACATTTTGATTTCATATTCGAATCTGATTCATATGTGATGCAGCTCAGACCCGGATTGAAGAATTGCAAACTAACAGTTTCCAAGGCATGAGTTGTTCTCGTCTTAAGGAAGGAGAAGGCCTAGGTCGTATACAACCTAAGGATAAAGGTATAGGTCATTTCCGAGCTAACTTAAACAGGCAACGACCTAAGGGAATACATGAAACTGAGCTGCGACCTAATGAAGGCACTTTAGGTCGGTCACGACCTAAGGAAAGGATGTTAGGTCGTCTACGACCAAAGGATCCACGAGAAAAGAAGCTACGAGTTAATGTGGATAAAACTTCGGAATTAAGTCGCTCGGTGAAGTTAGGTCGTTCACGACCTAGTGAAGGTTGTTCACGATCTAACATGTTAGGTCGCCCAGATATTAGGTCGCAGGATGTTGAAGATATGCGAACGACCTTACTAAGTCGCAAGAAGATAGGTCGCTCAAAGAACATTCTGATCTAAGTTAGGACGCTGACCTGCTGCCGCATCCTTTAAGGCACTGTTGGATGATGTTAGGTCGTTCACGACCTATAATTGAGTCTGTTTGTTTTGAGTCGCAAGTGTTAGGTCGTGGTCGACCTAAGTGTTGTAAAAATGTGTTGAGTATGGCGTTGAGTCGCTGTCGTTAGGTCGCTGCCGACCTAAGTTAGGTCGTAAGTCGCGGCCGACCTAAGAGTCTGGTGATGTTTTGTTTGTGTTGCGTTGTGAAAGCTATAAATAGCAGTGTTGTGACATTTGTAATGGTGGTTGATTTTTGAATAAAATTCTCTTTTGTTAGCTTGTGCTTTCATACAAATTGGTAGTTGAGTGTGATCTCCTATCTCCTCTTTCGGTTAATCGAGTGCGCTCGATTCAACGATCGTAGAAGCCGATTCACGGTATCTAGTGCGCTAGATCAACGTACGAAGAATCGTAGATCTTCTTTCTCGGTATCGTGCGCGATCAACGAGACGAAGATAGCTAGAATCCGGTATCTTTGGATCAACGGATTTGGGCCTTGCAGTATTCTCAACTCACCGATTGCTACATTCCATCGATTGAAGTTTGTTTCGATTTATCCGCTGCACCAGTTTGGTATCAGAGCCATACTTAGCCAATCATAGCTAAGTTGATTCTTGGAGCCAAGTATTTGAAGTTGAAGTTTGAAGTTGTTCATCGTGTTCATCTTGAAGTGGCAACGAAAGGAGAACTTTCGATCCATTGCTTTTTGGATCAAAGTGTTGGAAGGTGTTTGGAGTTGAAGTTGGGCCGTGTATACTTGGGAAGTAGCCGAGCCTTGTGAAGTTGTTTTGAAGGTTGAGCCGCGATTTATTGTTGTTTTGTTGAGGTGTTGTGTTGATTCAATCATGCCACCAAGGAGAGCCAATCGTCATCAAAACGTTGAAGCTTTGTATCGAAGAGAAGAAGCCAAGCTTATGGAACAACGTATTAATGAAAAGTTTGATGAAGGCATTGGAAAGTTGGAGAAATTGATGAATGATTTGAATCAAAGGAGGAGATCACCAAACTCGAACCATGGAGGAAACCGAGTTTCGCCATCGGTTACGGAAGCGAGGAGGGTATCACCACATTCTTGTAGAGATAGAAGAGAAACATCAATTTCATCACGAAGAGATCATCATGACTATGCACATGACGAGAGAAGGAGTCAACGTGAATTTGACCATGAAGCATATAGAGATGAAGAGAGACATAGTCGAAGAAGCATGCATGAGCGAAGGGATGATAATGATCGAGATCGATGTAGGCGTACTTTTGATTTTGTTGAAGAGGGTGATGGAGCTAGTATTCATTATCGAGATCGGGACGAAGTTCGAAATTCTTACCGTAATATTGAAGATGATCGACAGTGGGAATCGGGTATGAAGATAGAAATTCCAGAATTTAAAGGAGGAATGGTAGCAGAAGAATTTCTCGATTGGATTTCTAATGTTGAAGAGATCTTTGATTTCAAAGAGGTTCCTGAACATAGGAGAGTGAAGTTGGTTGCTACTAGGTTGAGGGGGAGAGCTTTGGCGTGGTGGCAGCAAACTAAACTTACAAGGGAGAGAATGGGGAAGTCAAAGATAGAATCGTGGGATAAGATGAAGAAGTTGATGAGATCTACTTTCTTACCTTACAATTATCAGTCACTTATGTACCAAAGGTTGCAGAATCTGAGGCAAGGGACGAAGTCTGTTAGTGATTATGCTGATGAATTTTACCAACTCATTGCCAGAAATGATATTATGGAAACGGAAGAACAGCTAACTGCTAGATTCATTGGGGGATTGAGAATGCAGATCCAGGATATGGTTAATATGTTCGATCCTAGATCAGTTGCAGAGGCACATCAGAAAGCGTTAGCTTGGGAGAAGCAAGGAAGGCGTGGAGGTGGTGTGTTTACTAATTCCAATAATCAAGCGAAGGATGTTAGTGGAAGTTCTAGTGTTCCTAAACCTGTTACAAAACCAGTGGTGAAGGAGGCTGAGAAGGCGAAGGTTAGCAGTGGGTTCAAATGTTATAACTGTCAGGAGTTGGGTCACAAAAGCAACGAATGTCCGAAGCCGAAGAAGAGAACCATGGTTGCAGAAGTTGAGGAGGATGATGGTGAGGAGGCAGAATGTTCAAATGAACCTTATGTTGAGGAGGAAGAAGAATTGTTTGGAGATGAAGGTTGTAATCTTATGTTGAGGAGGTCATGTCTCACACCAAAGCAAGAGGAGGATTGTAGTTGGTTGAGAAGCAATATTTTTCAGTCGACATGCACTATTCTGGGAAAAGTTTGCAAGTTCGTTATTGATGCTGGAAGTTGCGATAATATTATTTCTACAGAAGCAGTAAAGAAGTTGAACTTGAAGACTGAGAAACATCCTAAACCGTACAAGCTAGCATGGTTAAGGAAGGGTGGTGAAGTGAAGGTGTGTCGAAGGGCTTGTGTTAATTTTTCTATTGGGAAGAAGTACAAAGATGAAATTTGGTGTGATGTAGTGGATATGGATGTTTGTCATCTGTTGTTGGGCAGACCATGGCAGTTCGATAGAGCAGTTCAACATGATGGTCGTGCCAATAGTTACAGTTTCATATTCGAGGGTACTAAAATCACTTTGGTTCCCAAGAAACAACAACAGAAGGAGAGCAAGCTAGAGGAGATCGAGGAATTGAAAACTCTGTTGACTTTGAAAGAGTTTGTCAAGGAAGTTGAAGAAGAACCTGAAATATTTTTGTTGATTGGGAGAGAGAGTAATGAAGAAGTTGAAATTCCAGAAGAAGCAAAGCCAATTTTGAAAGAATTTGAAGATGTCTTTCCAGAGGAGTTGCCTAAGGAGTTACCGCCACTTAGAGACATTCAACATCAGATTGATCTTGTTCCGGGAGCAGTGCTACCACATCGACCACATTACCGAATGAGTCCGAAGGAACATGAGGAGTTACGAAGGCAGGTGGAAGAGTTGTTGGAAAAGGGACGTGTTCAGGAAAGCTTGAGTCCTTGTGCAGTGCCAGCATTGTTGGTGCCAAAGAAGGATGGAACATGGAGAATGTGCACAGATAGTAGAGCTTTGAACAAGATTACTGTTCGTTATAGATTTCCTATGCCAAGGTTGGATGACTTGCTGGATCAGTTGAGTGGGGCAACTATATTTTCGAAGATTGACTTGAAGAGTGGTTATCATCAAATTCGGATTAGACCTGGAGACGAATGGAAGACAGCTTTCAAGACAAGAGAGGGGTTATACGAATGGTTGGTTATGCCATTTGGTTTGTCGAATGCACCTAGTACATTCATGCGGGTGATGAATCAAATCTTTAGACCATTCATTGGGAAGTTTGTCGTGGTTTATTTCGATGATATTCTGATATATAGCAGGAGTATGGAAGAGCATGTTCTACATTTGAGGGAAGTGTTGATTATTCTCCGTGAAGAACAATTTTATGCTGCTACGAAGAAATGTGTGTTTATGACAAAAAGTGTCTTATTCCTGGGTTATGTTGTTTCAGGAGAAGGTATTCAAGTTGATCAGAGTAAAGTAGAGGCAGTCAGGAATTGGCCACAGCCAAAGACAATTACGGAAGTGATAAGTTTTCATGGGCTAGCATCATTCTACCGAAGATTCATTCCACACTTCAGTAGCGTGATGGCTCCAGTTACTGATTGCATGAAGGGTAAACAGTTTTCGTGGACAGAAGAAGCTGGGATTGCTTTTGAACGAATCAAAGAACTGTTGACGACAGCGCCAATTCTTTTTTTACCTGATTTTCAGTTGTTGTTTGAGCTACACACTGATGCATCAAAGGTTGGGATTGGAGGAGTGTTGAGTCAGCAGGGGAGACCTATTGCATATTTCAGTGAAAAGTTGTCAGGGGCAAAGATGAGATACAGTACATATGACGTGGAATTTTATGCTGTTGTACAAGCTGTTAAGCATTGAAGACACTATCTATTTCAGAAAGAATTTGTTCTGTACACTGATCATGAGGCATTGAAGCATTTACAGGGGCAGGATAAAATTTCAGCGAGACATGCATCGTGGATTGCTTATTTGCAACAATTTACTTTTGTTGTTAAACACAAATCTGGGGCGACGAACCGTGTGGCTGATGCTTTAAGTAGGAGGAGTCATTTGTTGACAACATTGAAGGTTGAAGTGACGGGGTTCGAATTACTGCCAGAGATGATTGAAGAAGATCCTTACTTTGTGAAATATGTTGAGAAAGTGAAGGATGGGAGTACCGATGAATTTATGTTGGTTGATGGTTTTCTGTTTAAGGGGAATCGTTTATGTATACCAGATTGTAGCTTGAGATTGAAAATTGTCAAGGAGTTACACGAGGAAGGGCATGTGGGCCGTGATCGTACCTTGCAATAAATTTCACAGTCTTACTTTTGGCCATCGATGAGGAAAGAAGTGGGAAGATTTGTGGAGCGATGTCATATTTGCCAAGTTTCGAAAGGAACCGCGACCAATGCTGGTTTGTATATGCCATTGCCTGTACCGGCTAGACCATGGGTTGATGTGAGTATGGACTTTGTATTGGGATTGCCAAGAACGCAGCGTGGTAATGATTCTATATATGTAGTGGTTGACAGATTTTCTAAAATGGCACATTTTATTGCTTGCAAGAAGACGTCGGATGCTGTTCGTGTTGCTCAGTTATTTTTCAAGGAGATCTATCGACTTCATGGATTGCCAGAGTCTATTGTGTCGGATAGAGATACTCGTTTTCTGAGTCACTTTTGGTTGAGTTTGTGGAAGATGATCGGGACAAAGCTGAATTTTAGTAGCGCTTACCATCCGCAAACTGATGGACAGACAGAAGTTGTTAACAGGTCATTGGGAAATTTGTTGCGATGTCTTGTACAGGATAATTTGAAAAGTTGGGACATGAAGCTATGCCAAGCAGAGTTTGCTCATAACCATGCCATGAATCGTAGTACGGGTTACAGTCCATTTCAGATTGTATATTCAAATTTACCCAGGGGACCATTGGACTTAGCGGTGGTACCACAACCGAAGGGGACGGTTAAACGAGCTGCTGATTTTGTTGAAGGATTGACGGAATGTCATAGAATCGTTCAAGAACGATTGGAAAAGTCAAATGAGAAGTATAAGCGGGCTGCTGATTTGAAACGACGAAGTGTTGAATTTAAGGAAGGTGATTTGGTTTATGCTGTATTGACAAAGGATCGTTTTCCGGTGGGTGCTTATAACAAGTTGAAAGCTAGAAAAATTGGTCCTGTGGAAGTTGTGAAACGGATTAATGAAAACGCTTATAAACTGAAGCTGCCGAAGGATGTGTACACTTCTGACGTGTTCAATGTTAAACATCTTATACCATATTATGGAGATGAACAATCTGATGTGGAAGAATTTACAAATTCGAGGACGAATTTTTCTCAACCAGGGAAGGATGATGCAGCTCAGACTCGGATTGAAGAATTGCAAACTAACAGTTTCCAAGGCATGAGTCGTTCACAACCTAGCATGAGTCGTTCTCGTCTTAAGGAAGGAGAAGGCCTAGGTCGTATACAACCTAAGGAGAAAGGTATAGGTCGTTTCCGAGCTAACTTAAACAGGCAACGACCTAAGGGAATACATGAAACTGAGCTGCGACCTAATGAAGTCACTTTAGGTCGGTCACGACCTAAGGAAAGGATGTTAGGTCGTCTACGACCAAAGGATCCACGAGAAAAGAAGCTACGAGTTAATGTGGAGAAAACTTCGGAATTAAGTCGCTCGGTGAAGTTAGGTCGTTCACGACCTAGTGAAGGTTGTTCACGATCTAACATGTTAGGTCGCCCAGATATTAGGTCGCAGGATGTTGAAGATATGCGAACGACCTTACTAAGTCGCAAGAAGATAGGTCGCTCAAAGAACATTCCGATCTAAGTTAGGACGCTGACCTGCTGCCGCATCCTTTAAGGCGCTGTTGGATGATGTTAGGTCGTTTACGACCTATAATTGAGTCTGTTTGTTTTGAGTCGCAAGTGTTAGGTCGTGGTCGACCTAAGTGTTGTAAAAATGTGTTGAGTATGGCGTTGAGTCGCTGTCGTTAGGTCGCTGCCGACCTAAGTTAGGTCGTAAGTCGCGGCCGACCTAAGAGTCTGGTGATGTTTTGTTTGTGTTGCGTTGTGAAAGCTATAAATAGCAGTGTTGTGACATTTGTAATGGTGGTTGATTTTTGAATAAAATTCTCTTTTGTTAGCTTTGTGCTTTCATACAAATTGGTAGTTGAGTGTGATCTCCTATCTCCTCTTTCGGTTAATCGAGTGCGCTCGATTCAACGATCGTAGAAGCCGATTCACGGTATCTAGTGCGCTAGATCAACGTACGAAGAATCGTAGATCTTCTTTCTCGGTATCGTGCGCGATCAACGAGACGAAGATAGCTAGAATCCGGTATCTTTGGATCAACGGATTTGGGCCTTGCAGTATTCTCAACTCACCGATTGCTACATTCCATCGATTGAAGTTTGTTTCGATTTATCCGCTGCACCAATATGTGTGTTGCCTCAAGTTAAACTACAACTTGCCTCTTCACTTTCATATGTTTGTCACTTTGGTTTGTACACTTGGTTGCACTGTCCACTTTGTTGCATTGCATCTTGTGCTGCCTTGTGTCTGAGCATATGCATATGTTGTGTGTTACTGCATATATATGTATACATGTGTGCATACATATGTATACATATGTGTAGTAGCTTGATATTGAGTCTGGGCTTGTGCTAATATGTGTACCTATATTACCCTTTGTTGCATTTGAGCTGTTTTGTTCCTTATTCGAACAGTATTCTCTAGTTTTCACTGTTGTGTAGTGGTTTCATTATGCGTTGTTGTCATGTGACCAGTACTGTTCCACTACATCAGTTGTGAACTTTTGGTTTTTGGTTCAGGTTACATATGCATTGCCATTTTTTTCAAGTGCTCCTTTGTTTGGTTTATAAATATACATTTTGGTTGCTATTTTTATCTTGTTTTCATGTTCATTGAAGTTCTGATGTAGTTTGACCCATTTCCTTGTTCACCTGATGTGTTGACACACTTGTGCACTTATTAGCATGGTTTGATTGGCCTAGAATTCGGTTTCACATGTTGATTTACTGGCTTGTTGTCATGTGAGTTTGTACTGTTTGCTTCGACTGCTTTCTTTTTGAATTCCTTGCAGGTTGTATGCGTGGATTTGTATTCATGTTGAATTTGATTTGTATTGCACCAGAGTTGAATCCAGCCTCAACTCCAGTTTGACCTTGTGCTCACCTGTCCCTGTAGTTTTATCAAGTGTGTATCGGTGTGCACGGCCTTGTGGCATGTACAGTAATACGTTGTACATGTCACAAGTTGTTCGTGTTTGATGAATTCAAAATGAAAATGATGACGAACAACCCTAATAACTAAGGCAAATAATATTTTCAAAAACACACATTTTATTTTACATTACAAAAATATTAATTTTTCGATTTTACTGCGTCGGTGTTTATTCTGCAGATAATTCAGATGCTGGATTCAATCTGGAATAGAGTTGAAGATAAATACGAGTGAATGAGTGATATGTAGTGAGGAGATAATGTAAATGACAATTATATGGTGAAAATTTGTGTTGTAATTTGAAATTGTATTTTAGTTGAAATTTTGTATAAATAGTGAGAGCATAAATTTTGTACTATTGAAAAATTGTAATAAAATATTTGTTTGAATAAAATATCTATTTGAATTTAAATTTTGTGTTATTTATTTTATTCAACAAATATTTATTTAATTATGTGAAAATAAAATAGTACAATAACAAATACATTTAAATGAACATATATATATATATATATATATATATATGTATATGTATGTTTAGTATCATCAAACAAAAATCATATACTAGCATATTCAACAATCTCCCCCTTTTGATGATAACAAACATATATTTAAGATTTTGAATTTATTAAATGTATTTGTTCATTGATGAACTCTATTTGCTTCCCCTATTTGAATGCTCCCCCTACAACAAAGCTCCCCCTTTATGTATGCATGAAAATAAATAAAAATATGCAAATGAACCTAGATGGGGATATGCAAATAAAAAATAAAATATTTGACCTTTATTTTCCAAAATCTTAACTGTTCTCTCCCTCTTCTGTTATCAGCAAAAGAGTAATAGTGTTAGAAAAATGGAGATAACGTGATAAACATTAATATAACATTAATAACCAATCGAGCATAAATATTAAATTTCAATGAAAAGTCAAACAAAATCATAAATATTCTGTTAGACGCATATTCCACTTTAGGGTGATAAGGGCGATTTCGACATATAAAATCATATAACCGTGTCTATTTATGGTATATTTATATCCGTAATTTGAATGTCTACTAACCACGCATAACCATTGGGACTTTTAAATGAGATTAGTAGTATTCTCAATTTTTATAAAAAAATGAATTTCAAGCATCTTCTAACCATGCATAACCGTAAGGACTTTTAAATGGGATTAGAATCAACTTGTATATTTGATAATAAATTTTGATATGTGTTTCATACATGCATAACCGTGAGGACCTTGAAATGAGCATGAAAGCACATATACAAATATTCCAAGTAATTCACCCATGCATAACAGTGAGGACTTTTAAATGAGAGTGAATACTTTAGATGTTTTTATTAAAATAATAATTAATTAATAAATAAAATAAAAACAAATAATTTCCTGTTAAAAATACCATATTTTGACATACTATATTGGATTTTGATGAGAGATGGTCGTTAGAAATATGATAGAAATAGAGATGGTCATGAAATTTTTACAAATCAAAAGTTATTGTAAATCTTGTTTAACTTTTTAAAGAAATTTACTAAATATACCGTCTCAAGTCATATTATATGATTAATATCAACACTCGTCACTTTTTCAATCACTATTTATCTTTTCGATCATCAGTAGGGAATCGGATTAGTTAATGTAGTCGTTCTAAAATGTCTAATCGGAAACGAAGTCAACAAAAATTATTTTCTGGTAGGGTTTTACAAGAAAAATGTCTACTAATTGAAAATGGGTTGAATGAATGAATATGCAGATATTTTATTTGAAAATGATGCAACTGATGAATGTCTCAACATAAAACATGTTCCACTTGTAGTTTTTCTATCAACTAGGTTACCAGTGCAATCTACATCTGAATTTCTCTTTGACTCTAGATTACCATTAGTTGGATATCATAGACCAGACGTGAAGTTGCAACAAATACCTTAAAATCCTTTTTACAGCTTTTAAATGAAATTCTTTTGTATTTCGAATTGAAATTGTCCACATAAACAACTAGTGAACATAGTGTCAGATCTAGAAGCAGTCAAATAAACAAATATATCCACATGTATCTTAAGTAATCATCAGCTAATAAAACAACATCATTAGTCCAAACAAATCTATTGAACTAATTTAAAGACCCTAGAGGTACTTATAATGTTCTCGGCATAAAAGATAATTGGCCAACAATTTTGCTCAAATTAGAATCAAAATCAACATTCATTTCTTTATCACATAACTAACTGATTTAATTCAGATTATGATGCATATTTTCACATTTAATATATCGTTCAAGACAAATGTACCATTACCTATTTTACCTTCACTATAAATTTTTTTTGTTACCCATTGTGACTCTGCCACCTTTGTACTAGGTTAAGAAACTTTGATTTGTTGCCCGTCGTGCGCCTGGAACAGCCAGAATCCAGGTAACACTGTTGTTCCTTAGCCTATCACCATTCCTACATGAGGAAAGATTTTCGTGACCTATTTGTTTTTATAGGTCCATGATTGTTAGTGACAAATGATTTTGAAAGATATGTTTGTCGAGACCCAAGACAATTTATATTTGTCCCCTTTGGCGCACAAATTTGTTTGACTTTAAGGGCTTTTACATTTGTGCCTTTAGAAACCCAAATTAGAATGGTTTTCACGTGTTTGGGTCTGTACCAGCAATTGTTGTGATTGTGTCTAGTTTTTCTACAAATTGTGCACTTGGAATTGACTTGATTAATTACATTTCTAACACGTTCAGATTGATTATACCCAATTTCTTGTCTAACAATATTTACAGTTTATTTTTCTAATAACATATTTAACGATCTTTATCCTTTCGAAAATTTTCCTAAAGTTGTAGAGAATTGTTGGACTTGTGTTTTGAGAGATTCGTTTTCATTCAATAATTGAGTGCACTCTCCTATTATTTTAACTTTCGTTCAAAATCAGAATTTCATTTTCAAGTGATTTAATTTTAATTTCTGATTTTTTAATCTCTTCTTCAAATGATGGACACTTGTCACACTTAGGGCACTTGTTTCGATAGTTTTTAACCAATTGATCGAGCTGTTTATTTAGATCTATCAAACTATCCTTTTGTGATTCAAGTTTAGCATACTTCTTCCCAAGTCGTTTAAACAGCCATTTACCTTGGAAAATATATAATTAATTCCGAATGAGTAAGTCTTAATACCTCGCTTGGCTCGTCATCATCACTGTCAATTGTTTCTCCTTGAAGACATAAATTTTCTTTTTCACTCTCATTGCAAGTGCTTTTATCGGCTTCATCAGTTTCATCCCAAGTAGCTTCAAAAATCCTCTTTTTCGGTTTCTTTCCTTGGTTGAGTAGATTCTGAGGACAATTGGGCTTGATATGACCGAGTTTATTGCACTTGTGACATACGATCTCCTGCTCTTCTAAATTTTCTAGTACTTTGACTATTTTGCTTTTCATTTTTTAATTTAGAGCTGGATTTCCATATTTGCGGTTCCACTTTTTGATTCTCTTTATTATCAGTGCCAAATCAGCTGCTCCATCATCATTTTCATTTTCTGTTGTTCCTTTGAGAGCTATTGTTTTCTTTTACGTATCACCTCCTTCGCGTTCTTCCTTGAATTTCATTTCTAGCTCATAAGTGGTGAGATTTCCAATGTGTTTTTCAACTTTGATTTGTTTCAGATCTTTTGATTCTTGAATGGCAGTAACATTTGCTTCAAAATTTCATGGAAGGACGCTGAGGATTTTTTGGACTATTTTTAATTCTGTGTATGGTTTTCCGAGAGCTTTTGATTTGTACACAAGATTGGAAAGTCATCCATGCATCCCTTTGACATTTTCATCCTTGGCCATTATGAAGTTCTCGTATTCGCTACTAAGCATGGCAAGGCGAGATTCTTTGACTTGATATGTTCCTTCGTGAGTCACTTCAAGTGTGTGCCAGATTCCCTGCACGGTTAAAAAATGTGAGACACGATTAAATTCAATTTGATCCAATGAACAAATAATATAACTCATAACTTTAGCATCTGTATTCTGTAGTTTATTTTCAAGATCTGTCTATTGATCCATCGGTTTATCAATTTCTTGATTATCTACCACTATAGTTGGTGTCCTATTACCTGTCTTAATAATATTCCAAGCATCAATGGTTTTCAGAAGAAAAAAAATTTATTCTATTTATCCACTAAGCATATTCACCATTGAACATAGGTGGTCCAGCTATGGACAGACCCTCATCAAAAGCATTATTAAAAGAAGCCATTTTAAATAATCAAAAAATTTTAAAATAAAAACTGGTTTTGAAAAAAAAATCAAATTTTTTTTAAAACAAAACTTGTCTTTATTCCCAGCTCTGACACCACTTGTAGGATCGATTTCACCCTAAGGGGGGTGAGTAGGGTGATACTAATAATAATAAAAATTAATGCCGAAATATATAAAATAATTGTAGCACATATAATAGCATAATAATAAAAACAGAAATGCAACAACACAGATTTGCCCAGCTTCGAAAAAACTCTGCCTACATGATGCCCCCAAGGTTTCTACTAGAAATTAAGTTGTCAGATGCTTATACATGTAAACTTGCGACAACCGCTATCGACTAACCTAACTCTACGCTCAAAACCTTGCCACAACTCAGCCACTGAGTTGCGTATTCTCAAACTACACCACCGTAGTTCGTCCCTTAGTCAAGCGACTAGAATTTTACAAAAGTTTAAAAGAAAAATACAAAATAAAAACAAACATAAAACCCTATATAAAATTAAAGCCAAATTAAAAATTATAAAGGCCGACCACTTTAATTTATATTACAAGAAAAAATGTCTCCCTTAAATTTTCTTCGGCTCCAGTATGAAATGAGATAACATCAATACTTCGACAGACTTTGTTATTTACTTCATGAGTCCAATGGCTGCTTCGTTCCTCTTCATAAATTAGGGCTTCGTGAAACTGAGGCCGCCATTTGAACTTGAAGTTCAAACTAAATTAAACTTTGCTTCTGGTTCCTTCGTCAAACGATTCATTGGCTATGATTTTCTCTCGCTTTGAAATGCTTACGGCTGCTCACAGAATTTGAGTTTGAAACTATGAATCTGGTATATAAATTTTGTCGTTTAACTGCTCTGTTGTTTTACTTTGATTCAAACTCGATTTGAGTTATTTATTTTGGATTTAATTTGAAACTTGGCTCTGTGATTTTTTGCTTGAACTCGAATACCTCTATCGATGATGATGATTGGGTTACATAGGGATGAAAGCTTTATAAGTATGTTCGTATATTTCATTTGAATCCTTCATGTTGTTTACACTTGTCCATTCGATTTTGCATTAGTGCTTGTGATTAATCTTGACTTATTCAGTTTATCGTCGGTTGAATATGTTTCTGATATATTTAGATTTTCTTAAACGCATTTGAATTCCTCCGTTCTTTACTGCCAACGACTTGTTTAATATTTCATTCGCTGTTCCATATGGCCTCATGAATTGCTTTGGTTTTCTTGAGTCGGTTTCGTTCTTTTTACCTATGACTTCGGCCATTTGATTATTTGATATAAACTTGACTTGTTCACACTCGTGACTTTGTTGCAATTTTTATGTTACTCTCTGACTTTTTTAGCTTGATCAATTTGAGAAACAAAACTGATGCTTTTCTTTGAACTGTACATGTACATTTCACAGGTTGTCCGTGTTTGATGAATTCAAAACGAAAATGATGACGAACAACCCAAATAACCGAGTAAAATAATATTTTCAAAAGCACACATTTTATTTTACACTGCAAAAATATTTCTTTTTCAATTTTACTATGTCAGTGTTTATTTTGTAGGTATGCTGGAATCAATCTGGAATAGAGTTGAAGATAAATACAAGTGAATGAGTGGTATGTATTGAGGAGCAAATGTAAGTGACAATTGTATAGCGAAAAATTGTGTTGTAATTTGAAATTGTATTGTAATTGAAATTTTGTATATATAGTGAGAGCATAAATTTTGTACTATTCAAAAATTGTAATAATATATTTGTTTGGATAAAATATCTATTTGATTTTAAATTCTGTGTTATTTATTTATTCAGCAGTTATTTATTTAATTATGTGAAAATAAAATAGTACAATAACAAATACATTTAAATGAATATATATATATATATATATATGTTTATTATCATCAAATAAAAATCATATACAAGCATATTAAACACTGAGGAAGTGTCTACATGATTCCACGGTAGTAGTAGAACTCGATCAGCTAAGGGAAGTGGAGATAGAGCGCGAATCACTTGTGCGTCTTACACCCACCCGTATATTGGAACACAGCGTCAAGAGATTACGCAACAAGGAAGTCCGTCTAGTGATAGTTCAGTGGGAATGACCCCAAGGAGTACACATGGGAATCTGATGAGAGAATTCTTACTTCTTATCCTTTTCTATTTGAAGGTACACTTCAAATATCATATCTTTGATCTTTCCTTAGTTAGGCTCTTTTCGATAATCTTTAAGTGAAACCTATGGATGCTAGCTTGGTTGTAAACATGCCATTAGCGCATGTTATGTTTAGTGGATGAAAATGATTGCAAGTGGATGCCAATGTTTGCAAATGGATGCATTGCGTGCACTAGATAGATATTTATTAGGATAATCGGCCAACTAGGTACACACACCTGCATATTCGTGCCTGTTGTCTATTGCATTTGTACATGGTTGTACATATACGTGTGTGTGATATAAATGGATGTTTCATATGGATTGTGCATTTGGGTGAATAATTGGAACATACATATAGAATTATCAATTATACTAGGGTAATTGCATACATTTGGTTGCATGGCATAAGCAAACTTGCATTACAAGAGGCCAACTGAATCAATAGACCGACTACCTTTTCACATTAGGTAAATTCATATGCATTTCACTTTGCATAAATCATAAATTGCATTAGTTAAAAATAAGGATAATGGTAGAAACGGATGATGGTTGAGTAGATGGATGTAGTTCTTGGATGTTGGTTGTTAATTATATTCTTCTGTCTTTGGAGATTTCGAGGACGAAATCCTTTAAGGGGGAAGAATGTAACACCCCAATATTTTACGGGAAATATAATTGAAAAGAAATTAAAAGCACATTTGGTACAGTGGTGAAGGCGCATGTTAACTTCCTTAGTGACCATGGATCAAGTCCCGTTGTCGCCCAAAATCTAAAGCGATGTTTTTTTTAGCTGGTTCGTTTCTAGCAATTTTCCTACGTATTTCAGCGTTGTTTCTGACATGTGGCGGCTTCCCATTCGCTCCAGTGATGTAATAGGATGAGATGGCTAAATTTTATTGGTTAAGAAATGTGTATGGGCTAGAATGGATAACCATTAAGTATATGAAAGAACCAGATTTAATCTAAAATAATCTAATGGATTATGTTCACTCAGATAATCTATAAATAAACCATCTAACCTAAACCTAATCTCTTATTCAATGGTCGCCATAATTCTATAATAAAATTAGTGTGTATTATTCTCCCTCTTTTTCTCTACTAAATAAACAAATCTCTACCAAATTAAACTATCTATATATATTCAAGCAATTTGGGAAATTTAGAAGAATCAAAGGGAGAAAGATTAAAGAAAAGTTTTTTAAAATTTATGCAAGCTCAAGTGCCAGGTGAGTGGGAATTAATATGAAATAGAAAAATAAAGTAGTTCAATTTTAGTTCTTTTCTGGCACGTTAACATGAATTAGTTTCTGTTATTAATTGAGAATAGATGTAAATTACTACAACTTCTTCTTCTTCTTCCACTTCTCAAATCTAATTCATGTTTGGTTTAGAATATGGGACATATAAATTGTCTATTCATGTTTTATGGCATATATAAGATTGAAATTTATGTAAATTATTGAATTTTATTCTTCTTCCACTTCTCAATTCTAATTCATGTTTGGGTACAAATTTGGAACAAATAAAATTGTTATTCACATTTCATGGCGTAAATATGATTGGTTTAATTAAGTTGAACTAGAATTGTTATTCAATTTCTAATGGTAGAACTGGTTAGTTGAATAAATTCAGAATACATTACTTAAATAAAATTATGGGTTTGATTGATATAATTACATAATTTTGAATATGGTTTTGGAACAAAATTAGGAAGTCTGATTGGCATAATTGTTTGTTTCATATGTGGCCTAAAAATGAAAAAGTGGAATTTTATGTAAATAAATGGTTTGTGGCTACTAGATAAAACTTTTGTACAGATTAAATCTCTAAAAGGAGAACGTAAATTAGGGTGAAAAAAATGTAAATTAAATGGACCCTAAAGGCTAGGGTAAATCTATAACAAAATGGCATAAAATTACAGAAAAACCATACGGACTGAACGGACGTGAAATTGAAATACTATTTATGTCAGAAAATGGGAAATTGCCAAAAAAACAAATCGGATGTAAAAATGGTCTAAAGCAGATCAATGGAAATAAACAGTATGTAAACTGTAATGGTAAAATTAATTAATCTAGAAGTGATTTGGTAGGCAAACCTTATAAAGGTCCGGATAGGTGTTTCATGCAGTTAAGACCAAAATATAGTTTTGGTTATACGTACTAGGAGAGGGCAAGTAGGTTCATAAGGATGTCTGTTGCCTTTCATAGGTTACTAGTACGTGGGAAGATAGCATCTGCAATTGTAGGCATCTTCAGGCAAATCAACGCTGACAGAACAGGACAAGTGTGCTCCGACGTAGGCTTCTTCAGGTATATCGTTGGAGGATTTTGCGCAGCTGACCCAGCTATGGGAGCTCTTTCATAGGACCGACACTTTGGATAGGGGCAAGTCCACGTTGGTGATCGATGAGATAGGAGGATAGGAGTCCAGTTTGGCGGTGCCTGAGCGCAACTTCGAGGTCCTATAAAGTTGTTTGAGTCGGAGTCGGTCAGATGTAAGAGGCATTTAGTCACAGTGCACGGGTGAAGAGCATGACTTTCACGTTGTAGCACGTGGATAGGTAAGGATAGCAGGTCTATTGACGTTTAGTATTACTGCATGGTTGACTTCCCTAGAGTGACCATGGACTTTGGCTTCTTAGGAACTGTATCTAAGAAGGATTCACTGCATTATATTATTCACCCTCTACGATATCCGGGAAAGACCTGGAATTAAACTGTTTTATTCTTTCTGCTTCATTTTATTTCTCATTCACCGGACTTTATGTCTGAGCCATTTCTATTTTTCCAATTTTCCCCAAATTACAGAAGGACAGGTCTAGGTTGCAGTTCTTTACAGCTTGGAGGATCATTGGAGCAGTGTTATCTTCGGCTTCTATTTCTTTTGTTTCACGTACTTCGTTTTTCTTTTTTATTGGTACTTTACTCTATATATAGCGACCTATATTGTGAACTTTGTTATGTTGGTGACTACTTGGTACTTTGGTTTTAGAAATAAATTGAGATAATGTTGTTTTTTAATGAAGTTGTTTTGCTATTAATTTATAATCAGTGAAAGATTTCTTCCATTGTAATATTTTAATCATTTTATGTTGTTGCCTTAGTCTCTGTTCTACGTTATGGATTTCTATTTCACCCAACTACCCGTGCTTCTAGTCATGTCCGATTTTCGGGGTGCCTAGAGGTGTAGGGTGTCACAAACAAGATCGATGGGTATGCATCCAACGAAAATCTAAACGGGCTAAAACTCATATAAGACTAAGGTCGTCGGAAAATCAGACTTGCACGTCTCATAATCATGAATAAGTCACCAGAAAACCAAACGGCCTTGCCTATCAAAACATAAATTCTAATATCATATCGACAAGAGTTAGACCGTGGTCACCTAGGGATCTATCGGCTCTAAATGCTAACACCCTAAGCAGAACACCGTCCATAAGTGTCAAACACTTCAATAGTAACTAATTGAATATCAACCGAACATCTCACAAATATCCGGCATTATTCGAATATTTACTAAAAGTTAGTGAATTTCACTAATTTCTCTATTCGATAAGTCATGAGAATATTTGGACTAGATTTAACTACCGTCCTATAACCAGTTCATAATTCTAATCCATTTATAATCAATTCTTATCTCATGGGATGGAAATAATCAAAATTGATGAATAATTATATATATAAACAAGACATAAAAAAGGGCATTTAATCTCAGGGATGCAGCTTATTTAGCCATTTCAACCCTTAACTCAAAACACAAGTAAAACTCAAAACATGAAAGTTTTGGATGATAACCATAGCTTTAATTCAAAAAAACAATCACTCGATTCCTACTTACGGATCAAAAGATATGGTGACTTCATTTTCAGGTTTTAAAAATAAAAAATTCAGAAAATTGATATTCACAAGGCTGAGGCATTCGATTGTCATTTGAAAATCTAAACCTCAAAATTATATAAAACATGGAAGTTTAAGATGGTAATCTTAGAATGACTCCAAAAAAAGAATCACCTAATTCCGACTTAAGGATCAAAAGATGTGGTGATTTCGTTTTCAGGTTTTAAAATTACAAAACTCTAGAGTAAATTTAAATTTCACAGGGTTGCGGCTTAAAAAGCCAATTTGATTCTGTAAATACCAAAATATTCTAAAATTCAAACCACAAAAGTTGGAGATGGTAATCTTATCTTGAATTCATAAAAAGAATCACCTAATTTCGACTTAAAGATAAAAAAATATGGCCATTTCATTTTCTAATCTTGAAATTATAAAACTCTGAGTAAATTTAAATTCAATAGGGCTGCGGCTTAAAAAGCCAATTAGATCATTTAAAATCCAAAATCAAATAAAACTAGAAATATGAAAGTTGAATATGGTAACCTTAGCTTCAATTCAAAATAGAGTCACCTAATTTTAACTTACCGATCAAAAGATATGGCCATTTCATTTTCAATACTTGAAATATTGAGAATTCGGTAAAAAGATATGGCAACCAAATGCGACAATCATCAGGCACTATGACTTAGCACCTTATGTCGGACTATATGCAACCAATATATGCAAGTTATGATGGCTAGTAGGAAGAATATGGTCATTCAAGTGTTCCACAACTCTCAAACAAGCAATATATGAATTCCATAATCCTATATTAATTTTACTTGTGAGGAGAACTCACCTCCAATTGATGCCATAGCTTGCTATATGCCTTCTAAACCTTGCTATGACCTCTCTAACTCCCAAACTCCCCTTCTTTCCTCACTAAATTGAGATTCATGGAATCATGAAAAATCAAAAACACAACAAAACTTAGTTTTGATTATTCTAAGGGATGTAATAGGGACTAAAGAGCTTACCTTTGATTTTTCTTGAATTTGTTGGATTTTATTGAAAATAAAATGAGAATATTTGCACTTAGGGATGGAGTAAATGAGACCAACAAAGAAGTTTTGAACGTTATTTTTTAATGAGGGAAGAAGAGGTTGGTGGGATGTTTAATTAAAAGATCTTCATGAATGAGTAAGTGGGCTTAACCCATGAACAATACTTAGATAATTTTTCCCTTTTTACTTCATTTTCTCCATTTAAAACTACATGATTAAATTCTAAAAGAATTAAAATACAAAATAAAAATGAAAATACTTTTATAACTCTCATATCATTATTTAAATAATTTAAAACCCATTTTAACAAAAATTCCAATAATAAACAATTTATTCAAAATTCTCAATGTCGAGGGTAAACCCAAAATTATTTGTTTCTTGTCTTTATAATTCCCATAAAAATATTCCGGACTTGTGAAAATAATTTATTCTATATTTAAACCTTTACTTAATGTTCAAAAAAATTGATGTTATTCCCAAAAACCTCTAAATTAAATTTTAAATCCCAAATTGATGTTTTATAATTCCAAGCTTATATTTTGAAACATCAAATAAAATCATTTGTCTTATTTAATTAGCAAACTCTGTTTTTCGGGTTGTTACAGAACTTCGCCACTTAAGAAAATTGCATCTTCACAATTTCTTCGTAAAGAGGAATTCATAACATGCTATACTAGCATTACATCCATCTATTATTTACTCACACACTACAATGCACGATGCAAACAATAATCATAGCCAAGTAACCATACAACAAATACTAAAGTACCTACCTAAAATATTCGCTAATTAAGACTTCTACCTGCCGTATTGAATATAATTGTGTTTTTTTCAAGTGTCGAAAATTTTGAAAATTTTTGCAGTCTCCTTTGCGTGTAGGACATTTCAGAATCTCAAAATACACAAGAACGTCTATACATCTCCGAAGAGGCATCCCGATCTCAGGGAACACAATTGACTATAAAAACAATAACATATAAACTAATACTTACCTCGATATACCCCAAAGGCATGCAACACCTCCTCGAACATGGCATTTCTACCATTTCTCCTTGCCTAAAACACCCATTCACTAATGCCATTCATAATTATAAAGTTTTACATCTAAAAATAATTACTATATACTATACATCCATTGCAAAAACACATATGCATATAAAGATTCAAATCCATAAATGAAAACCAAAATTTTCCAAAAACCCACATTCAACCCAGTTATCCAAAAATCAATTTTCCACCTCATAAACTTCAAAATTTTCGAAAATTTAAAATATGAAAGTTGTAGATACGATTCTTAGCTTCCCATCAAGATAAAGATCACTAAATTCGGATTTATGGATCAAAAGTTATGGCCATAACAAGTTTCAAATTTTGAAATTCCAAATTGAGATTAATCTTCACATTTAATCACGATTTCAGTATTTTTTTTTTAAGGGTGACTCGAAAAGAAGTTATAAAATCATTCCAAAGTTATACATACAACATAAGCAAATAATTCCTTTTAAGTTCTACCTCTAACAATATTATACCACTATTTAAATTAGAATTTACATGCCTAATATTCAATTCTGTCCAAAATGTCGATTATAAGTTATATAAAATAATTATAAAGCTAACATGAATTCTACTTTCTCAAATATTGTATTTTCAATAACCTAACATTTTACTCTTTGCCAAGATTCCAAAAATTTTGAAAAACACCAAATTGACTTCTAGCTTTCAAATATACTAGATATTCATTTGTAAACATGTACACCTTCCTAGGGGTTAAACCATCCACAATAAGCACTTAATTGGCAATGCAAGAGATCCAAATCATTGGATTTATTTACAATTTAAACTGTTTCTAAAAGTGTATATATATATGTATATCTTTATTTATTTTCCAAAACTCAAATTTTAAGTATAAGGTCAAAGTAAGAAATCATACTTCTAATACTTAAAAAATTTCCCATATTCTATAAATGAAATATAAAAACCAACGTGAATTCAATAATACTTTAACGATTTAAAAATTATTCCTACTATTCTTCCCATTATTTTTAAATGTATATAATTCTATTTCAAAGCCAAATGAGATTAAACTCTCAAATCAAAAGGTGAAACAAATTTTACAGAGTTTAATACCTCGGTCCATATCTAAAATAGATTTGAAATCCTCAACTATTATTGAAATACAATTGTCTTATTCGTAAATCATACAAAATGAATAAAATTTGATTTTTATCCTTTCTAACATAACTAATTAAAATCGTCTTGTTAACCATCTCTAATTAGTTATTTACTAAAAGGTTTATGTGATATCCCGGAAATTGGGCAATATAAATTTAATAATCTGTGTTATAAATTTAATTGGATTTGATAATTTTAATAACAAATTTGGAATTTGATTTAATAATCATGTTTTAATAAATATTTAAATTAGAAAATTTTATCTTTTTAAAGTAAATAAATTGTTTTCTGTTTATAATATATAATTGTATATATTGTAAATTAATAAACTTTGATTTTGAATTTAGTAAATGGACTAATTTTCTTGCTCTAATTTTTATTTATATTGGGTAAATTAGAAATTTAATTTAAATTTAAGAATTGACTTTTCAAAGCAATTTAATAAATAATGTTATGATTTATACTATGATAAACCTTATTTGTTTTAAAATTTTATTTAGCTTAAAAATATGAATTTAAATTAGATAAATATAAAAGCAAAGTTTTATTTTATTTGAGATTTTTATATAAGAATTTACAATACAAATTACAAATGATCTTAATTTGTTATAATCTCTTTTACAAATTATTTAATATTGTTTAATTTGTTATTTTTAAAGGAAAAATTATAATACTTAAATTCTTTTGAACATAAATAGATTTGTAGTAATAGGATTTGTTATTTTTAATTTTTAATAGAGTTATATATGCATCTATATATAACTTGATTATTAAAATTTGATTTGATAAATTAATTTAAAATTTGGATTTAATGTTTTGAAATTAATAGAATAAATACTTTAATATTTTTGAATAAGCTATATTTTTAATTTGTTTGTTTTCATTTCTTTTCAATTTAAAAAGAGACAAATTCATTTATATATTACTTTAGAAATAAAATAAGATTTAAAGGCTTAAAGTTTTATAAACAATTTAGGATTAAAATTTAAATACTTAAAATACATGTGTAGGTCTCTTAAGACATCTCATTAACATGTGTTAGTCTCTTAACATACTTAAATGACATGTGTAAGCCATTAGTTAAACAAAATGACAAATGTTAAACTTAAACCAAGTGTCTTATTTTTCATTTTCTTGTAATTTTAATAAAATCAAAATATACTTACACAAATACATTTCCTCTAAAATCATTTTTCCTTTCCATTTTTCTTTTTCAAAACTTATGATCTTCAGCCATGACAAATATGCACCTTTCTTCAAATAGAAACCTTTTGATCAAAGCAAAATTTCCTGCAAAATCTGTAACTTCCTGCAAACTCCTCATAAACCAAATCAAAAATTGTTTGAATCTTCTTCAAAACCAAAACCATCTTCAAAACTGTAATGCAAAATCTCCTCAAACCTGAAATGCAAATCATAGCCTCTTCAAAACATTAAATGACTAAATCCAAATTTGCAATCCAATTCTGCAAATCTAAAATCTACATGCATTTAAAAATCAAATTGCAGCATTATAACTGGCATGCAAATTTGTGGAAGCCTGTAATTCTTTTCTGTCTCTAAAAAAAAAATCCAAACCTGCACTTTCTTTCTCTGCTTTCTCTGGAAGGCATGCAAATGAATCTGGTAATTGCATGAATCAAGGAACAAAGAAATAAATCTGCAGTTTTAAAGCAAAAGCAAGATGGAAGTTTTAAAAGCATTTGCAGTTTAAAAAGCAATATGAGTTCAAGTCATAAGCAAAAAAAAAATTAAAGTAAAATCTGAAGCTTATGTGCTCTGCTCCTATACCAGGTGAGTAACAATTTATATTTAATAAACCTAAGTATAAATGGTTGTTTGTTTACTCTGAAATAAGTGTGTATGCTTTTTCATAAGTTCATTTCTGGATGAAGATTATGGTGCATGTTATTGTGTAGTTATGTTTTTGTACTTAAGTTCCAGATCCTTGAATTTCTTAAAATTCTGTACTTTGGATCTTACTTTGGATCTAATCTATGTTAGGTCTATGACTTAAGCAAAATAGAGTTGTGTAACATAACTAAAGTTTTAAGTTTTATCAAGTATGAATAAAAACTTGAAGTATCACTGAAGGAAAAAAAACAGTATGGTCTCTGGGAAAACACTAAACAACAAAGTAATTCTGTTGAAAACAAGAATTCAATCATTTAAATTCTTTGATTTAAGATTATCAATAGGTTACCTGATCAAAAACTTGAATTTTAAAATTAAAAATAGAACTTTTAGTTTGTTTTTGATTAAGTAATTCTGGTTTAACCAGAAATCATGAATTGGGTTGATTCTGTCGATCTAGGAAGATTGAGAGGCCAGTTTTCTTCCTGGTGATGGACTATTGATTGAAGTTTTGGGGGGAAATGGAAGTTGATGGGTTAAAGCATTAAGGAAGTGGGAATTTGGAATTAAGGCATTTAACCCTAGTTTTGATGTTCATCTGGAAATTAAATCACTGCAACTCCTATGTTTGATCGAATTGATCCAGATTCAAGTGAATGATGGGTAGAGTGTGGGGAAGTTCGAGGCCAGAGGTGGCACCTCTCAGATGATCGGAGTTTGGAGGTTAAAGCAATTTCCTGGTTTCGATATTTTCCAATTTGGGAACTCGAATGCTTAAATTCAATTTGGGGGTTTCTGAAATTGATTCGAGGGTTGGAATGGCATTTATAGATGATCGGCGACTTGCTCGTGGGGTTGCGAGAGGCCGGAGGTAATGGCTGTGTTGGTGCAGGTGCACAGTGGTAATGGAGTATCAGTTGTTTTGGGAAGATGAGTTACTCGTGTTTGTTACGGGTAAATTTGGGGGTTGCTCGAAGATTAGGGTTGTTTTACTCGAAGCTTTGGGGTTAGGGACTCGGGGTAGCTGTTGTTATGGGCTGGGGGTATTGAAGTTTCAGGATTTTGTGGAAACTGTCAGTACTTTTAAATTTTGAATGAATTTAAATGAAGTGATACTCGAGTTATTTTAGTTTTAGCTCGGGTTAGTTTGTTAGAGTTTGAAAACTTGTCTTGTTTCCAAAAATTTAAAACTAAATTTAAAAATGGAAGCAAGAATTTTAAGTAAGTTTTAAATCTAACTTAAATTATGGATTCGAGTTGAATTGAATCACAAGTAGGAAATGATGAAGTATTTAAATTCAAATTTGCTTTAAATTAACTTTAAAGGAGTTTATTGTTTAAAATGTTTTTAAAGAATTTGAATTTAAATTTGAAATTGGAATATGAGTAATGTTTAAACAAAGTATAAAATTTGATTCAAATTTGGATTTGAATCTTTGGTTTAAAAAAAAATTAAGTTTTATAAATTTAAGTGTTTAAACCAAATTTGAATGATAATGTAAAATTTTAAATGGTTTAATTTTAAAAAAGAAATTTGTTTTAACTTTTGCAAAATTTCTTTTATAAAAAAAAGTATTATTTAGCAATTAAAGATTGTAGATTGAATTTAAACTTGTAAAGTTAAATAATAATTTAATGTTTTGTATTTCATTTAATTATTAGGATAATTAAATGAACAATTAATTTATTTAAGGAATTAATTAAATGGTAATTAAGGGTTCAATCATAAAGGTTTAAGATTGATTAATTTTAGAGTAATTAACTTGTAATCAAGAATAATTAATTAAATAAGATTAGTTTTTAGTTAATGACTAATTAATCAAGTAATAATAGATTAATTAAGTTTTAATCAACACTTAATTATTTAATTAATTTGGGATTAATTAATGATTAATTAATTTGTAATTAATAATGATTAAAATAAGTTAATTATTTTAGAAAAAATATTAATGAATTGTTTAATAGTTAATGAAGGTCATTAACTAAGGATTATTTAATAATTAATTAATGTGATTAATTTTAATTATTAATTGGATTAATTAATTTAAAGATAATCATTTGTGTAGGTTGTTAAGTATAATTATTTATAGAAGTAATTAAGGAATTAATTACTTATTATTTGAGTTAATTTGATTAGTTTAAGTTAATTAATTCAGTTTAATTAATTTAAAATTAATTATTTGATGATTTGTAAAGGATAATTACTTAATGTAATTTAATGGAAAGGAATTACTTAGAGAAGTAATTAATGGGTAATTACTATATGTAATTAATTGAAGGTGATTTGATAATTGAAGTAATTTAAGTATAATTACTTTATGAATTAATCAAGGGATTAATTTAAGATAATTAATTTATTTGGGTGAAGTAATTAAGGGTAGTTGATTACTGAATGGGGTAAATCAAGGGTGATTAACAATTATGATTTAAATTAAGATTAATTTCTTAATGTAATTAATTTAAATAAGATATTTAATTAAAATGTAATTAGAGATCATTAATAATAAAATTTATGATGTAATTAATATTGATTAATTAAGATTAATTAATCAATAATAAGTGATTAAAGGTAATTAATTAATGTAATTAATTAAGGATTAATGTAATTAATTATAGTTAATTAATTAATGAAGTAATTAAAGATTAATTACTTTATTTGGTTAAGTATAATTAATTTGAGAAATAAATTAATGAATAATTACTTGAATGTATTTAAAGGTTAATTAATCAGGGATGATTAATTAAAATGAATAATTGGATGATGATTAATTAATTGATTGATAATTAATCAATAGTGATATGAGCAAGTTGATATTGGTGAAGTAATTAATTTAATTTACTTTTAAATTAATTTGAATGATGTAATTAATTTAATTCATTTTAAATTAATTATATTTGGTGTGGTTAATCATTGCTTATATAGATGGATGATGTTGTTTACTTTGGATGGTTAGAATCTCAGATATGAGATAGATAATGTTGATTGATTTGAATGCATTGGTTGTATTGTGATGTTGATATAGATTATCTTTTTGAATAATGATAATATAGTTTATCTGATATGATGATAATGTTGATTATCTGTGTGAATCTGTGATTCCTATTTGGATATATAGATAATTGAATTGTTTTAAACCTTTAAAACAACTTGGCCTTAAAAGACACGCTTTGGATTTCGATGAGACCGGGATCGGGTTTCCTTATTTTGATATCCGAAAACCACATCGATCCAAATTAACATTAGGTCGTGAATCCAAGTGGAGCAAGTGAAGACTCGAGGTGTAGGAACTATACGTCAGTATAACTCTGTAGGTGATTCCGTGATGAGTTTGACGGACCTAGTTCTTATAGATTCGAGATGGTGATTTAGAGTGCAAGGGTTATCGTCGTTAACTCTGATGGTGATTCCAAAATGAGTGTAACGAGATAATGCCTTCGGTTTCGTTCGAACCCGGAACGAACTTGTATAGATTGAATGCTTTCAGAACATCGTCAGGTGGACGATGAGCATTCTAAGAGATGTGTTCTCTAAAGTTAATCGTAGCCTCAAGCCTCATCAACCGGGAATGGCTAAAACATGGGAGGTGCAGCAAGGCTTCGTGGGTAACTCCCACTGGAGAGCAAGATTTACCCCTGTCTAGAGGTCCCTTTTTATTTCGGCTGTGTGGGCAGTTGGATGTACACCAACTGCAGGGTTGTCTTGTTTGGAACTGTTCAATAAGGAATGGGTCCGGCGTTGTGTTGCAGGGGAGCGGGCGTACTCCTCGGTACGTTGATCTAGGCCACGTACTGTGACGGGCGGTACCCCAGTAGCCCTGCCATTGTATGGAATCCAAAATCCAATAAGTGCCAACGGTTTTGATTGTATTACCCACTTTCGTGGCTAGTAGCTGGAATTTAATCATGTAACAATTTCGGCTATTTCTTATTTACTTGAAAACCCTAGACCCTATTATAATATCATCGGATTTCCTATCAAATGTTTTGGTTAGCGTAAGGTAAAAACTTTTCCATGTTTATGTGTGGGAAGTCTTACGTGATACCTTTCTTTTCAAAAGAATTTTCAAAATTAAGCAACTTTAACCTGTTACTCACACCAGACCCATGTCTGACCCAGAGTTTATCTTCTGTTTTCTTAAACTCTTGGGTACTCAAATTTTTACGAGTAGCCCAGGGATTCAGGTTAGCTTTTGACGAATTATGGAGGAGCAAATGGAGCAGGAGGCTTCTACGTTAGATATATAGTATTCCACTGAGTGATCTGTGATTGTCTCTGAGTTGTATTATGTTATAAATACTAGACAGGTGTTTATAACTGTCTAGTATGTGTTGTATATCTGTGCACTCTGATAGTGGTTGTAAACTATGAAATATTTATGTTATTAATATAATTTATTCGTTCCGCTGTTGAGATTCTGATGTTGTGTTCTTCTTTCTGCTCTTTCTTTTCCCTTTTCTATCCCTTTCTTTCTTCATGATGATACGACTTTTCTGGGGAGAAAAAGTCGGGTCGTCACAGTTTAACAAGTCTAAATAATGTTATTCATATTATTTCTCATTTCACACATTACAAAATTCTAAAATCAACTTTTGAAATTTTAATTTCACTTTCTCAATTTAAAACAATTTTTAAGGTTTACATATAACTTAACCAATTAGTTTCATCTATATAAAATACACACTTTATTCATGAGAAAAATCCATAAAAGCACATGCTTATATTCTTTAAAACAACCATTTCAATCATATAGCAAGCCCCCTTTCTAAAACCAAATAACTCAGAACTTAATCTCCACCATAAAAAAATTCCAACAAACACATTGCTAGTTTAGGCTTGCTATTAAAATCTAGTTTAGGGTGTTTCAAGAATTTTCAATCAACTAAAGAAATGAATCTTATAAATGTTTTCCAAGTATTTGTTTATTTTAAGGCAATTCTCAAAAGTTAACTTATACTAACAAATTTTCATTATTCCCCTTTATTTTCTATAATAAATTACTCCTATCTAAACTTTTGAAGATACACCAAAGAGCCATTCAATTACCAGTGGAACTTTAAAATCATTATGGCTTAATCCTTTCTAAATAATAAAACAATAAATTAGAATTTCACTATTTTCTTTTTAAGTCAAGAATTTCCATTTTTTAACATCTTAACCATAAATTTTAGGACTTCCCACCTAAAATCTCCATTTGGAATTGTATATAAACATTCTAAGTTTTATATCTTTAAAATATATGAAAATCCATTAAATATTAAGGCAAGATATAAGAGATAATATCGACTAACCATATTTCTTAATTTCAAAATAACCCAACAATTGCTTAGGACCTATATGTACAATCCAAATAGCAAATTTTAATATTATTTTAATATCTTAACACATTTACTATTTAATATTTTATTAAAACTCTAAATTTCCCACTCAAATTTTTAAAGCAATCTTTAAGGCTTTATTTATAAACAATTCCATAATTTAAAGGATTCAGGCATCAAACATAAACTAATAGTCAAGTAACATAAATAATTTAATTAAATACATCCATGCCAGAATTAAATAATCGAATATTCTTCTCAAAAACATTACTTTTAAAGTAAAAATTTCCTCTCATACATCTCACTAAAATAAATGCCAAACTATGAACCAAAATGGTTAGCCACTACACTCGGCTGCGATGTTGATGATATGTGTATCAACATCGCCTCGCTCCAGTTTCCCAACTTTCCACTCTTATCCAACAGTCAAAACATTAATTTAAATTATTTAAAATCCAAAATGTTTTATTTTCTATCAAAACTACTATTTGTTATGTCAATGTGTCTCGCTCCAATGTTTAGGAACTCCTATCGACACAATGGTGTCCCATGTATCGACCAGAATCCATAAACATCTTCTGGGGAACCCAACAAATCTTAAAGCTCACCCAAAATGGGAATAAATTCCAAACTTTAATAAATAATGGATAAAAACTCCTTTTATTATTTTCAAAAATTAAAATTTTTCTTGTTTAAAATCATTTACTCTGCAAAATTTCTACATAGAATACAATAATAGCATATATTACATACAACATCCATTCAATCAATCAAACAAGTAAAAACTATGCATGCAATTTTCCAATAATTATATTTTTATAACCTGGGCGATATACACACATACATACATATACATATATATATATATATATATATATATTCCAACCATATCATATATTTCAAATAAGCACACAACAACAAAAAATCAATCGCCTTCAGCGACAACTATTCTCTAGCCTTCATTGTGCAACCCTGATCACAAAGAATCACATTCAAAACATCTCGCTCCTTCACAACATGAAGTTATGAAGTCAAACCCATTGCTAGATACCAATTAGGGCCTTATACAATTCCCCTAATCGACAACTTCCCTTAACAAAACCACTCAAGAAACAACTTCACTTACCAATACCGACACTACTGGTCAGTTAAACACTTCATCCAATGACTCCCTTCTTAATTCCAATTCAATCAAGGATTAACACATAAAGAGGGGGTTTCAATATAGTAAAAATATTCATATAATAAAATATCAAATACGTGCCTAATTGATTACCCTAATAATCATCAATTATTCCTATCCCTTGTAGATAATAATAATAATAATATATACCTACACACAACCAAAGGGACAAGGCACTAGGTCATACTAAGTCAGGATCTATGAAAAATTATATGTTACATTGTTCCGACCTGCTCTAATACCAAGCAGTAACGTCCCACCTTTTATACCCAGATCAACAAAGGATATTATTCATAATACTCTTTGTTAATCTAGGTATGAAAGGTAGGGCATTACATGATCAATATAGATCCAAACATCCAACACTGATCCTTCCTCCACTCTATCTTCTTCCTCCTCCATCGTCCTTCTCCTTATGTATTTTGCCGAGCCCTATCCACCAATGATTCATCTTCTCTAGGCCGCTTTGATCACTGTATCATCACGACCTTGAGTGACATCAAAATCATTAACGACATAGAATCCCTTATCTCACCATGAATTCAAAAGATGAAGTCAAGAAGGCTCACCTACGTGAGAATATGTTAAGGTAATTGGCGAGAAGTTCGAAGACGATCGAGATGGAAAGTATGGGGAAGCTGGTATGTAAACGCGGATTGAATCACGAAAAGCTTTTGTTTCGAAATTGAGGAGATAAGAAAAGAAGGAAGGTTCTTTTTGAATGGAGGAGCAAGAGGGTTTGGTGCTTTGGATGGAAATGAGAAAATGAAGTAAGTAACAGTGAAGGAAGCGGGAAAGCTGCTTTATATATATGGATTGAGGGATCGGCCCAAGTCTTTGGCATGAAGCATAGAAAGAGGGATCGACATGAAGGCTTACCGATCCCTATAAGCACATGAATAATAAAAAGAAGAAAAAAGAGGGATCGGCATAGAAAGTACCGATCCTTGTAAACAATAAAAAGAGAAGAGAAAGAGAGAGAGGGATCGGCTAAACACATGTCGACCCTACAAAAATAATGATGATTATGAAGGTTCGGCTATAAACATGTACATATAAAATGCAGGAAAGTTGGCGACGACCCATGAACGTGCGAGCATGTTAAGGAGCCAGTAATAAGAACATGTATATGAACATGCACGTGTATGCCCCAAAAGTTCAATTTTTTGAAATTGATATAAACTGATATCAAACCTGTAGCCTTCAAATTCGAGGTTGGAACAAACAACCAAAACTTATTACTGTTGTGGAACCAAACTTATGAATATTAACTAATAGAGTATAGCCTTGGATTTATACTATTGGAAACCGACCAAGCGTCATGGTAATCAATGAGAAAATTAACGCCTTGGAGAAAGAGTTCAGCAGATGGATAGCAGCTATTTAGAAAGTTGGATGGATTCCTTATCGACGACTCTAATTTGCTTCGATTCAAAGCACATCATGTTCATTTCAAGACGTACTTTGGGGCGCAAGTGTTATCTGCATTGTAGCCCGGCTATATCGAACTGATTGCACGAGTTAGATTTGACAGCCATCAAGGTCGACGACTCTGGAATGATGATGATGGGACCCAGAAGCCAAGTACAAATGATAATATAAAGTCAAGATTGAATGGATTTGATGGATGTACAATGTAGGATGCTCAAGTATGGAATATATCTCAATGGATGGAAGGGATCGACATAGATTAGATCATTAAGAGGGATTGGCATAGTTCATGGAGGGGTCGGCAAACATAGAAATACATGAGCATTGTTACAGAAAACAATCAATATTTCAAGACCTACAAGTCCAAAGCATATGAAATTTGGAGAGCATGAATATGGACCCTAGAGAACCTACCGTAGGAATCGCACATCAAAAGGACAATGCGGAAGGGACCGGCATGTATCCCTTGGACGGGGTCGGCAAAGAGCAGTGCATAAGTAATGTTGAATCAATGATCGAGCAATAACTCGAGTTCTAGTGGTCCAAATTTCATGAAAATTGTAGGTTAAATGTATTTTAGCATGATGAAGCCTCTGTATTGATCACTCCCTAAAATTCAACCAAAATAGGGATCGGTACTGATCCCTCCACATTGGGAATTGGGCCTAGCGATCCCTCTAGTGGGCCCATATGGATTAGAAGGTCCTTCAGCCAAAATTTCAGAGAGATAGGTGGTCATCTTCACCTATAAATACTGGCCTGATGGGTCATTCTGAGGATCTTTACGCTGCTTGTTACTCTAGACTCTATTGTAATGAAGGGTTTTCTATTTTCTATTGTTGTAATCGTATTTATAAGTGATTAATAAAGGATAATCTTCAAAGTGGACGTAGGCATACAATGTCGAACCACTATAAATTTCTGTGTCTCTGATTATAGTTTATTCCCTGTTACTTGTTGATTTATGTACTAAGTTTAATATTGTTTTTCTTCACTTTCTTTTCTACCAAAAACGGTTCTTGTATGTTTATGACCAATTTAGTTGCAAACATTGAAACATTATATTTCTAATACATATAACGTAATACGACATAACGCTTATATATAATATGACCATTGTGCGATCAAATATTTGGTATAGCACTATAATTTTTCCTTTTACTTCAAATATTCATGCAAATATAATAAGTAAAATAATATATGATAATAATTCAAAGTAAATTACAATCACTACTAAACAAAATACTTGTGGATACACAAAATACTTTACATGACATTTTATTGGAAATAAAATTCTGATCAAATGGTGTAAAGAAACATAGTTAATAAAACAAAGTAATTAAAATAGGTTATTATTTGACCTAAACATGCATGGAAGCAAAAAGTCCTTAATGTGGATTTTTATATAATATAACAATGATTTATAAATTGCAAGAAGTGACCAAAGTTAATTTCATTTTGCCATAAACCAAAAGCCATGGAATCTATGGGTTACTCAAAGATAAATTATGTTGTCTTCCATCAGTAGAAAAGTCAAAACTTCATTATTAGTTATGTCCATTACTAATCTCCATTATTTTTTTGTAAAATCTTCCAAATAATTAGCGAAATGGAAACATTTGCAAACCTCTCCTACAATAAACTAACATCTCTTAATACCAAACTCTATATTCAAACATAATTTTCATTTCAATTCGATTCTTGTTTAATATTTCACTGTCTTGCCTTTTTTCAAGCAATTAGCCTTCACTTGTTTTTATTCGTCATATGGTATCATGTCCAAACATGGTAACTTGGTCCAAACATTTTAATTCAGACATTAGCATGACTTTTGTTAGTAGTACTAACTCAACATTGATACTAATGCTCATAATGTTTTTTGTTTGTACAAAGAAATGTCAATCCAACATAATTTTAACCCAATTCATATGTTATACATGTAAGATAATGATTATCGACCTGTTTTGTTCTATATTGAATACATGATACATTATTTCAAGCATACAAAAATACGTGCAATATAAGATTGACAAAAGTGTGAAAGAAATGAGATATTTTGTTCGTTTATTAGAAAAGATCGTCTATAAATATTTTTTCTCATTTATTTATTATTTTTCCAAAAGTTTGAAAGGAAAGAAATATATTTGTAAAAAACGGCGTATTTCTACTTTATTATCTCTATTGGTTAAAAAGCATTTATTAAAGTTACGAAACAATCACATTACATGTTCTCTCATGGAGTTGGAACTTACAATGTTTTTGAAATGTTGTTATTAAAAGGAATTAATCAAGATGAATTAATTGATTACTAATCAATTCTCTAATTTATTGGCATTAAAGCGAATTAATACGTAATGGATTTTAACCACTAAATGTAATTTCAACATAGAGAATTATTGTTGCTAATTCCCTAATTAGTTTTAATTCACACTAAATGTTATTGAGAACAACTATTTAGTTGAAATATATATTAATTCCATTGACATGTTGCATAAGATATACTATTTGAAATGATCTTTACTATTTGAATTTAGTTTACTTATAAACTAACGGTATGTAGACACAGCCGTTAGACATGTATAAATAAACATATGATTAAATTCATTTTACTATACATTATATATATATGTGTGTGTATGTGAGAGAGAGAGCAAATTAATGAAGCGATGACTCACCTCCTTGACCCTAAGAAATCGACACTGATACATCCTCGTTATTCACGTGCCACAAATCCAAGTGCCGAAGAGGTAGATTATCATGGGGTAAAAGAAAATAAAGATAAAAGACAGAACAAAATAGAATCTCGCATCACATATATTATACAAATGGAAAGTACACACAATCACTCCAGGTGATCTATCAGAGTTACAGCAGGTACTAACCCAGCTAGGATAGTTATAACAGCCTATCCTTACAGTACTGGTAGACACATAATTAAGATACAGATATAGAGAAATTCAGATGACTTCTTCAAAAAACTCAAAATGTTCCATCCTCCATTCCAAAATGCTAGAGACTTTCCTAACTACTTGGATGCCTAGGAAAATTAGGGCATCCAAAATTTAAGGGAAAAGAAAAGTAAACTCTGGGTCAATCATGGGACTGGTGTGAGAAACTCAAAATACGGATATTTTAAAAATAAAATGGTATCTCATAAGATCACGTCACAAATAAACATGAAACGCGTTTTTACCTTATGATAACTAAAAACATTTGCTACGTAAAATCATTTGATATTGTTTTTAATGACATTCTTTTGAAAACCCATGTAAATAAATTTATGAACCTCGGCCGAAATTGATAACATTATTAAATTCTGGAATATGTTAGGCACTACAATCAAAATCTTACAAGGCTCGTTCGGAGAATGGATTCTATACAATGACTGGTAAGGGACTACCTTTCGTAGAGTACAACTCTAGAGCAATGTACTGAGGATCGACGTCTTCGAAACCTCTGCCCTGGCAAGACAAGCCTACCCACAGACCTACCTGGTGGTGGATAGAACCAAATTCGACATTACCTCGGTCGTAACCGACCTATCCAGGATCCCATAGCAACATAACCAACATACTCGACATATGGAGAGTAATCTAGAAAGGTAATGACCATACCCTAATGGTTGCGAACCACATAGCCTTACGGCATGCCCTGTTTAAGCCATTGCTGGTTGATGAGGCCTGAGGTAGCGATTACCTTTCACATAGCACATTCTACTTTGAATGTCACATTGTCATTCCTTAATAACACAACTAATTTCTACAAATGTATAACTCCTGAGCTCGTATGTCTTAGGAAAGGGTGTTAAGCTAAAAGAAGTTGCCTTCTCCACCACCAAACAAATTATATATTTATAGAGTTCAATCAACATGATCTAGAAATGCAACGTTAGACATTCATCTATACAAGTTGTCCAAGAATAAGACAAACTGAAGGTACTCTCCCACCACATCCTGTCGGGGATTACCCCTACGATTAGCAGCGAGAATTCCTTGCATCAAAGATCTCAAATGAAGAACTACTGCTGCATAAATATGATATGGGAAATTTCCCCCGATGGTCAGTGACAAGCAGCCCTATGTTCCATCTTCCAAACAATTTTATGTCTTTGTTTTGAATGCGTAAATTGATTTGAAGTGGTTTTCGGATAGGAATCACCCAATCGATAAAAGAGGTGTTAAGTATATAGGTAATCATTTGATTAATTCATTCCTCTCATTAAAAATATTTTTTAAAGATATATAATTTTAAATCATTTCTTTCCGATATATAGGGATATTAAACCTCTCTTTTAAATTTTATAAATATAACACATTTTCATATAAGTCGTTTTGGAAAACATTATTGAGTAAATAGGATCGTGAAAATTATTCTAATTATACTCAATATTAATTTCTATGTTCAACCTTTACTATCCGTCGAATAACAGTGAGATCACCTTTTAAATTCTCATAGATAGTATGGATTCCCTCCTCGGAATTTAATACTAAGTATAAGAAGATTATTTATATGCAATCCAAGTTATGTAAATTTGGAAAATTATATCTTTTGTACTTTGGGAAATTTTGATCCGAGTAAATCAAATTTACTATCCCCTCCGTCGGGCCAGGTCCGGGTAGCCAGGGAGGGCAGGCAACTGGTTTTCCAAACCCAAGCCTAGAGAAACATCTTTGTCACCCATAATTTGGTCAAATTATTTGATTGACTCTAAAAATTTTAACAAACTTAATTAAATTTTAATTGTTTTAGAGCATTCAGGCTTTCCATTCGATCTATTCCATTCCTCGATCGGATTTTCTATGACACTCACAAATGGAACAGGTATACTATTTGTTTCCACATACTCATTTTTTACCCTCTTAATAATCTTTAAATTACTTAATTTCCAATTTGAAAAGGTTCACAAAAGATTAAGGACGAAGTTTAAAAAGTGATGCGAAAAGTGCTGCAAATATTGTTTTAAAAGCTATATTGATCAAAAACGACTTTGGCATTGTTTAGAAATTCATTTTTATAACTTAAATCGTTTTAAAACATTTTAATAGATTTATAGCAATTATTCCACATTTTTAAAGAATTAAAAAGTGTAACATCCCCGAAAATTTATTAAGTTTAATTTGGCAATTAAATTTATTTTTGGAAATAAATTGAGAATATTATTTGTAAATGTACCAAAGTATAAAATTCAAAATAAAATGTATTAAAAATAAAATTTAAATTTAAAAGCTTAAGATTAATAAAAAGATAATGATAGTTGTTTCTAAAATTTTTAATTTTATTAATTTTTGGAAGTGGCAATAAAAGAAAAAAAATTAGTGTACTCATTTTTAAAATATTTTTTTCTTAAGTCAAATTCCCTTAAATAAATAAATGTAACTATTGTTAATATAAAAATCAAAGTATTTAAAAGTCATTCTTTTCTTTTTATAAAATATTTTTTTTGTACAAAACAAAAAAAAATGTAAGAATGTAAATTGTATAAATATATTAGTGTATAAACATGTTGAACAAACAAAAAAAATTTAATACAAGAAATTAATGGGAATATAATTTTTGTTTGTGTAAATAGAGAAAAAGTACATTTATTTATAAAATAGATATGATATAAAAATTTATAAAAAAAAAAACCTTTGTCTTGTGAAATTACAAATGTAAATATACATAAGGAAGTAAAGAGATACACTTGCACATGGGTTTGGAGTAAGATAATTAACAAGATCTAGAGATTTTGATATTTTTGTACAAATGGCATTCAACATTATTATTTAAATAAAATAATAAGATAAAAAAATTACAAAAACTCTTCATTTTCCCATATGCAATCATATTAAACATCTCACAAAATCTGAACAAATCAGTAATCAAAGATTTGGCATTTCAATCTAAACACCAAAGGAATGTATACAATTCAAATTTAAGTTCAGTTCGAAAACAAAGCAAAAGAAAAAAAAAAGAAATCTGGAAACCCATGTCTGGATTGAGCAACCAGATTGACAACTTCTAGTTCAACTCAAGCTTGAGTTTGTAGAGGAAGAAGCTAGTTAAAGATCAAGATCTTGGAGCAATTCTGGAAAAATATATATACAGATGGATCAAATTGTTTCAAGTTCAACAAGTTCAGAATTCAAAAGCAAATCAACTCAAAAGCATTTCACAAATCAATGATTCAACCTGAAAACAGAAGAAGAAATGGCAGTTTAAAAATTTAAGAATGCAAAGGTTTCCAATCTGAAAGAAAATCAAAACAAAGTTGCAAGTTTAGAAGAAGAAAAAAAAAGAAAAAAAATATAGTTCAGGCTCAAAGGAAATTCTCCTCTGTCCTTCAAAAACAGGTGAGCAATCCTTCACCCTCTTTTATATGATGCATATATTAAACTCTGTTGTTAGTTACTTCCCTGTTTCCATGCTTGTGAGCAAAACTTTCACCTCTGTTTTTTTTTTTTTTATGTTTTGATGCTTGTGAGCAACTTGAAAACTTTCTCTTCGAATCTGATATTCATGAACTTGTGAATTGCTTTGTGATGCTTGTTTGTTGATTTTGGAAGGCTGCATGTGTTTGTTTGAACAAGTATATTGTTTTTGGGTTGCAGTTTTGAAAACATGAGAAAAGAACATATATCTTCTTATTTTAAAAACAAATTCAAGCCTGAGTACTGAAAATAGGGGCATGATATTATAAGGTCATTCCTAAGATAAACTCAGAAGAAGATACTTAGTGATTAAACAAAGTAGGGTGTAACAGGGAGAACAAAATGCCCAAACTTAATTAAAACTAAAAAAAAGAAAACCAATCTGGTCTCTGTTCATCTTGGAATCCAGGTGAACAAATTTATTTTATTTTTAAGACCAGAGATTCTTTGTTTTGTTACCTGTGAGTAATCTCATTTTTAAGAATTAAATACAAATATGGGTTGCATGCTAATAAAAATGAGAAAAATGAATGTGTGTGACATGAATAGCTGCTGTATACATGACCATGTATGGTTCTCTGCACATCTCTCAGTTGCTAGGCAAATTTAAATTCAAAAACCCTTTGATTTGTTTAAGGTTAAGATTTAAATTAAACTTGCCTGTTTAAATTAGAACTTCAGTTTAAAATTCTATATAAGTTGAAAAAATATAGGAATATCACTGGAATGTATGTACTGAAGATAAATAAAAAAATTAGTGAAATCTCAAGTATAATAATTTGAAGTTTCAGGATTATAGATCCAATCTCCATACAAAACTATGATTTTTCCAAGAAAAATTATGATTTTAAATGCTATATTCCAAGAGCACTTCTATTTTGACTGTATCATACATTTTGGGGTATTTCGATCTCCACAATCGATTGGAGATGTCGTGATCGCTTCTGGAGGTGGAGGAGACATCAGGGACGAGGGGAAAAATATTAGATTGTGTTGCAATTCGTTTTTGTAATTGCGATTTTGATTTGAATTTTTGAACCCTAGTTTTACTGGGTTTGACAAAATTCAACCTATCGGCTAATGTAATTGATCGAGTTGCACGGGGTTTCGCTCAGTTGAAGCTTGGACGTGGTTGAAGTCATCACCGGAGTCTCAGGGGTCACGGTGGTCGGAGGGGCGGATGCGAGGCGATGACAGGTTTTGAAGGGGGACTTGGTTTCATTTCCAGGTTTTGGCATTGGGTATCATTCTTGATTCCTGATGATGGTAGCACCAGTTGACGATTTAGTTGAGTAGCTGCATGGGTTGCTGATGTGCCAGTGAGGTGATCGGAGGCCGGAGGGGGTTCTGGTGGTGGTGCACGTGCACATGGTATTGGGTTGTATCAGTGTTTGATTGAAGCAGAGGGAAAAATGTTTTAAGTTTTCTTCTAGAGTCGATTTCGTGAGTGACTCGAAGTTCTTAGGTATCTGACTCGAAGTAAAGTAACATCTGACTCGAAGTAAAGTAACATCTGACTCGAAGTAAATAAAAAAAAAAAAAAAATATTTTTTCTGGTTTAAAACAGAAACCTGTTCTGTTCTTAAAATATCAAAGCAAGTTTCAAAAAAATGTAAATTAGAAATTTAAACTAAGTTTGAACCTGAGATTGAATCTGAATTTAGGAAGTTTGAAATCTAAATTTGAAATAATTTAAATTTTGAAGTTAGAGTTGGGTTGAAACAACTTTTAGGCATAAAAGAATATTGGTTTCAAATATTAAATCTGGAAGTTTAGATTTATAAATATAGGCTTTAAAACAAGTTGAATCTGAAATCTAAAATCTGAACTAAGTTTTTGAACCTGAAATTAAATATGGATTCAACAGTTAAATCTAGGTTTTGAAATCATTTGAATTTTTAAATCTTAGTTTAGGTTTTTAAATAAAAACACAAAAAACTTGTTTCTTAATTTAAATGTAAAGTTTATAATGCAAGTTGAATATAAACTGAGTTTGAAAAATCTAAAGTTGAATAAGAATTCAAATTTGTTTGTCTGAGATTTGAAATAATTCATATTTTCAAATTTAAATTAGATTTTAAAAAGTGTAAAAGCATATATGTGTTTTGAAATTGAATTGGAAGTTTAAAATTTTAAATCAGAAATTTAAAAGTGAGTTTAAATCTGGAATTAAACTTTTATTTCAGTTTTTAAAATAAGTTTGAATTTAAATTGAATTGATATTTAAAACCTTTAAAACCAATTTTTGTTAAGCATGTGTTTCTTTTAAAATATGAGATAAAGGTTTTTGAATTGTATTAAAACCTTGTTTAAGATAATTTTTATCTTAAGTTTAAAATGAAACTTAAAAAGTGAAATTTAAATTCTTTAATTAAGTAAGAAATATTTATCTAAAAGATAAATAAAATTTAATGATTGGGTTCATTAATTTTTTAAAATAATTAAGTGGGATAATTAACTATTTAGTTAATTAGGAATATGGATGATTGATTAAATAATTAACAATTTTAATTAAGTCTTGAGATTAATTAATTAAGGCCCATTTATAAAAGTGATTAAGATTTTATTAATTACAACTAAGGATTAATTAATTAAGATAATTAATTAAGGAAGTGATTAGTTAATGAAGGTGGTTAAGACTCAATCAATTAAAATTAATCATTGATTAAAATTACTAACAAAGGTAATTATGTGAGTAATAAAATTTTAACCACACGGGCTATTCATCTTAATTAAAGATGTTTGATTGTTATTGATGTTGTGTGATGGATTGATATATTTGATATGTGATGCGATGCTATGTGATGTTTTGTGCTAAGCTGTTATTTCTATGATGTATATATTGTTATGCAAACCCTGACCCGTAGAACGACATTTGAATTTCGATGCGACAGGGAGTCGGATTCCATTTAGTTATCCGAAACCCACATCGAATCGTAATAATTGAATCTGTGATATTTGATGATGTTGCACTATTGTGTAAAACCCCTGGACCACACTCATACACACACAAGTATGGGTTGCACGTGGAAATTTGTTAAGTCACAGATTTTGAAATTGTTTTTTTTTTTAAAGTTTAACCTTTTGAATCCAAAATAGTTTTGGAATTGAAGCTTTTGAAAATGGGTATTTTGAATAACTTGATTGAGTTTGAAATTTAAATAATTTAATTTAAATTTGAATTCAATATTTGAGATTGAATTCTATAATGTGGAAACTAAGGTTTAAAGGGTTATTCAACTTATAAATGGATTTATATGGTTTTTAAACCAATTTAAAAGGTGATATTTTGGAATTTAAAATTAACCTAAGTTTCAAATTATAGAATTGGATTTTGGAAACGAAAACTGTTGTTTTCAAATAATAGAAGCTTTCATATAAGAAATGGATTTCTAATGTGTGTTAAAAAGGGATTCAAGTTTTGAAAATGGAAAATGGTTTTTCCGAGTTATTAATTAATCTTTGGAACGTGTTTTGAAAGCTGTAAATTAAATCTTTAATTTAAAGATTTATTGGGTTAATCAAATTGAAATGGAAGTTGTTTTTTTTGAAATCTATGAATAGATCTTTGTGAAACTAGGTGAAACTTTGTGAATAAATCTTTTTGGTTTAAAGATTTAGAATGGTATTTTGTTTAACCATTGAAAGAAAAGTTTTGGATTTTTATAAATTGTGACTTAACTAAAATCCCATACCCATACGTTTTAAAATATGGCGCTCATTATTCGGTTTAGCCGGGAGAGGACCTTGTGTCATATAGCCCATTCCGAATAGTGATACGACGTTATGGATAGCAATTGAAGACCGGTGGTGAAGACCGGTTATTTCCGAAAACGAAAGGATAACTCGTCGATTGTCTCTGCACTGGCCGATCCCCGGTATAGAGATCTCCATATGTGATGGGAAGTCCGGACGTGATTAGGGATTATCCGGATTTGCAAGGGCTTCTTCGGAAGTGCCTTCGGTTCTGTTCGAACCCGGAACAGACTTGTATGGTTGTATGTCCGACATTACACTTTGAGATATTAACCGATCTCTATCAAATACATTTCTGCTTGGTGGCGGAGAATTTATTCTCTTAGCTTAACACCCTTCTTTGAGACGTACGAGCTCAGAGGTTATGTAGTTGATATTTATCAGTGACATATTCCCAATTTGGTAATGTGACATGCTGAGTGCTGCTGTGTGATGATCATTGGTTGATTGTTTGTGATATGATCATTTGTTAATCATTTATCCTTGTGATCTTTGCTTTGGTCATCTGTGGACCCAAAGCATGGCTTTGTTGCACAAAGCGTAGCTTTGTGGACGAGACTTCATCAGGACCTCACTCCCCGGAAATGGTCGAAACAGGAATATGCGGCAAGGTTATGAGGGTCGCGCCCTTTAGGGTATGTCATTCCCTTCTGGAAAAGGGTGGTATCATGGTATGGAGCCCAGATACTTACTCATGTGGACACACTATATTATTACTGTGTGATGTTGTTGTTGGAGAGCTCTCGGATAAAGGTCCCAAAGGACCGGGGGATGGCATATTCGTGTAGTAGTTACCTAGTTACAGAGGTAACCCGGCCTTGTGTTGGCAGAGATCTAACCGTAACGTTAGTTCTCGGGGCGTCCCGCCAGAGGCGTTCCCATGTGGCAATAGGAAGTTCCTTAGCCTGACCATTTGTTGGAAATCCATTCTTCAATTACGTGCCATGTACGGTTTTAGTTGTAGAACCTGCCATTTAACATGGCAGCTATAGTAGGCATAATATCATGGTACCTATGCTGGCTAGGATTTATATTATACTTTCGAAAGATTTTCCACTATGCACTAGTAATAATATCAAAGAATTTTTCTCGTAGTAAGCATGTTTGACTATCATAAGGAGAAATCTCCCCCGTGTGTGCGTTTGCATTGTGTGTGTGCCGGGAGGCCTTATGGTAGTTTCATTTTCCAAAAAGCATTGCGGATTTAAAATTTAAAATCTCTTGTTTGTTTTTTAAAAGACCAAATGTTTTTGTTTGCTCATACCAGTCCCATGACTGACCTGGAGTTTATTATTCCTTTTCTAAACTCTGGGTGCCCACTATTTTCCCACACGGGCAGTCTAGAGTTTGGATTTTCAGATAATCTATAGTAGGTGTAGATTCGATAGCTTTCAGCCTTAGGATTTGGCAATCGCATTTTGGATCGAGTTGTTTCTCTTCATCTTGATTTGGAGTTCGAGCTATTTCTGGATTGGTGCTTTGGAGATGGAGATTGCTGATACTGGAGTTCTTTCTTGAAGACTATTTTGGAGATTTGTTCCGCTGCTAGTGTTATTATTATATTTCCGCTGCTATTCTTTGTATCTCTGATAATGTTGATATCTATTGTACCATTCTGTTGTATCATTCATGTTGTATCAGTTATTGTATCAAATGTTGTATATTGATATATGCTATTCATTTCTTCCGCTGTGTTATTTACTTAATGTGTTATAAGCTCCGGCGCGACTCGAATTTCAACGTTTGAATCTCCGGCATTCAAGTACGGTGGAGTACGGATGTCGATTTTCCAACGCTGGAATTTGGATCGTGACATTTTGGTATCAGAGCTGATGGTTAAAACCATAGCTCAGGAGTATAACAGATTAAGTAGCTCATTAGAGATAGGGTGAAGTATACCCTAGAATGAGTATATCCCTAAGATATCCGTTCGAATGCCTCAGTAAATTCTCTTACTATTCACTGATAGTAAGTATGAGTGCGAGACGACAACGAGATAGGGGACAGGGAAATACCACTACAAATGGTCAATACCCTGAAATAGCGGAAACAACATTTCTCTATCAATCTCCTTTGATTCGATTTCGAATTCTTTTGATTGTTTCGTAGCTGCTCCAGAAAGAAGTTTCGGTGTGATGATGGCCCTACGAATCGTTGTAGAAAATTCTTACTTCGTATCTTCATCGAATTCTTATCAGCTTTTCGATCTAAACTCTAATGAATTTGAGAATTTAAATTTGAACAAATGGGAAATTTTAAATTAAGTTAAAACGGTTAACTAATATGAAGATTTGATCCATCTATCTATTCTCTGGGATCCAACATATTCTACGAACGATTAGTTATCTCTTCGAACTAATCAATGACCTTACATATTCGTAGACAGGTGAACCTAAATATCTTGTGTAATATTGTATGAGTTTGTTCTCATATTTTCGATATTCTGATTTGGTAAACCAAATACAGAATAAATATCTCGATTATGATCTGATCAATCATTTCTTTATCTATTATCTATTCTTTCTCGTCTTCCTTGCAATTTCGAGGACGAAATTCTTTTAAGGGGGGAAATCTGTAACATCCCCGAAAATTTATTAAGTTTAATTTGGCAATTAAATTTATTTTTGGAAATAAATTGAGAATATTATTTGTAAATGTACCAAAGTATAAAATTCAAAATAAAATGTATTAAAAATAAAATTTAAATTTAAAAGCTTAAGATTAATAAAAAGATAATGATAGTTGTTTCTAAAATTTTTAATTTTATTAATTTTTGGAAGTGGCAATAAAAGAAAAAAAATTAGTGTACTCATTTTTAAAATATTTTTTTCTTAAGTCAAATTCCCTTAAATAAATAAATGTAACTATTGTTAATATAAAAATCAAAGTATTTAAAAGTCATTCTTTTCTTTTTATAAAATATTTTTTTTGTACAAAACAAAAAAAATGTAAGAATGTAAATTGTATAAATATATTAGTGTATAAACATGTTGAACAAACAAAAAAAATTTAATACAAGAGATTAATGGGAATATAATTTTTGTTTGTGTAAATAGAGAAAAAGTACATTTATTTATAAAATAGATATGATATAAAAATTTATAAAAAAAAAACCTTTGTCTTGTGAAATTACAAATGTAAATATACATAAGGAAGTAAAGAGATACACTTGCACATGGGTTTGGAGTAAGATAATTAACAAGATCTAGAGATTTTGATATTTTTGTACAAATGGCATTCAACATTATTATTTAAATAAAATAATAAGATAAAAAAATTACAAAAACTCTTCATTTTCCCATATGCAATCATATTAAACATCTCACAAAATCTGAACAAATCAGTAATCAAAGATTTGGCATTTCAATCTAAACACCAAAGGAATGTATACAATTCAAATTTAAGTTCAGTTCGAAAACAAAGCAAAAGAAAAAAAAAAAGAAATCTGGAAACCCATGTCTGGATTGAGCAACCAGATTGACAACTTCTAGTTCAACTCAAGCTTGAGTTTGTAGAGGAAGAAGCTAGTTAAAGATCAAGATCTTGGAGCAATTCTGGAAAAATATATATACAGATGGATCAAATTGTTTCAAGTTCAACAAGTTCAGAATTCAAAAGCAAATCAACTCAAAAGCATTTCACAAATCAATGATTCAACCTGAAAACAGAAGAAGAAATGGCAGTTTAAAAATTTAAGAATGCAAAGGTTTCCAATCTGAAAGAAAATCAAAACAAAGTTGCAAGTTTAGAAGAAGAAAAAAAAAGAAAAAAAATATAGTTCAGGCTCAAAGGAAATTCTCCTCTGTCCTTCAAAAACAGGTGAGCAATCCTTCACCCTCTTTTATATGATGCATATATTAAACTCTGTTGTTAGTTACTTCCCTGTTTCCATGCTTGTGAGCAAAACTTTCACCTCTGTTTTTTTTTTATGTTTTGATGCTTGTGAGCAACTTGAAAACTTTCTCTTTGAATCTGATATTCATGAACTTGTGAATTGCTTTGTGATGCTTGTTTGTTGATTTTGGAAGGCTGCATGTGTTTGTTTGAACAAGTATATTGTTTTTGGGTTGCAGTTTTGAAAACATGAGAAAAGAACATATATCTTCTTATTTTAAAAACAAATTCAAGCCTGAGTACTGAAAATAGGGGCATGATATTATAAGGTCATTCCTAAGATAAACTCAGAAGAAGATACTTAGTGATTAAACAAAGTAGGGTGTAACAGGGAGAACAAAATGCCCAAACTTAATTAAAACTAAAAAAAAGAAAACCAATCTGGTCTCTGTTCATCTTGGAATCCAGGTGAACAAATTTATTTTATTTTTAAGACCAGAGATTCTTTGTTTTGTTACCTGTGAGTAATCTCATTTTTAAGAATTAAATACAAATATGGGTTGCATGCTAATAAAAATGAGAAAAATGAATGTGTGTGACATGAATAGCTGCTGTATACATGACCATGTATGGTTCTCTGCACATCTCTCAGTTGCTAGGCAAATTTAAATTCAAAAACCCTTTGATTTGTTTAAGGTTAAGATTTAAATTAAACTTGCCTGTTTAAATTAGAACTTCAGTTTAAAATTCTATATAAGTTGAAAAAATATAGGAATATCACTGGAATGTATGTACTGAAGATAAATAAAAAAATTAGTGAAATCTCAAGTATAATAATTTGAAGTTTCAGGATTATAGATCCAATCTCCATACAAAACTATGATTTTTCCAAGAAAAATTATGATTTTAAATGCTATATTCCAAGAGCACTTCTATTTTGACTGTATCATACATTTTGGGGTATTTCGATCTCCACAATCGATTGGAGATGTCGTGATCGCTTCTGGAGGTGGAGGAGACATCAGGGACGAGGGGAAAAATATTAGATTGTGTTGCAATTCGTTTTTGTAATTGCGATTTTGATTTGAATTTTTGAACCCTAGTTTTACTGGGTTTGACAAAATTCAACCTATCGGCTAATGTAATTGATCGAGTTGCACGGGGTTTCGCTCAGTTGAAGCTTGGACGTGGTTGAAGTCATCACCGGAGTCTCAGGGGTCACGGTGGTCGGAGGGGCGGATGCGAGGCGATGACAGGTTTTGAAGGGGGACTTGGTTTCATTTCCAGGTTTTGGCATTGGGTATCATTCTTGATTCCTGATGATGGTAGCACCAGTTGACGATTTAGTTGAGTAGCTGCATGGGTTGCTGATGTGCCAGTGAGGTGATCGGAGGCCGGAGGGGGTTCTGGTGGTGGTGCACGTGCACATGGTATTGGGTTGTATCAGTGTTTGATTGAAGCAGAGGGAAAAATGTTTTAAGTTTTCTTCTAGAGTCGATTTCGTGAGTGACTCGAAGTTCTTAGGTATCTGACTCGAAGTAAAGTAACATCTGACTCGAAGTAAAGTAACATCTGACTCGAAGTAAATAAAAAAAAAATAATAATATTTTTTCTGGTTTAAAACAGAAACCTGTTCTGTTCTTAAAATATCAAAGCAAGTTTCAAAAAAATGTAAATTAGAAATTTAAACTAAGTTTGAACCTGAGATTGAATCTGAATTTAGGAAGTTTGAAATCTAAATTTGAAATAATTTAAATTTTGAAGTTAGAGTTGGGTTGAAACAACTTTTAGGCATAAAAGAATATTGGTTTCAAATATTAAATCTGGAAGTTTAGATTTATAAATATAGGCTTTAAAACAAGTTGAATCTGAAATCTAAAATCTGAACTAAGTTTTTGAACCTGAAATTAAATATGGATTCAACAGTTAAATCTAGGTTTTGAAATCATTTGAATTTTTAAATCTTAGTTTAGGTTTTTAAATAAAAACACAAAAAACTTGTTTCTTAATTTAAATGTAAAGTTTATAATGCAAGTTGAATATAAACTGAGTTTGAAAAATCTAAAGTTGAATAAGAATTCAAATTTGTTTGTCTGAGATTTGAAATAATTCATATTTTCAAATTTAAATTAGATTTTAAAAAGTGTAAAAGCATATATGTGTTTTGAAATTGAATTGGAAGTTTAAAATTTTAAATCAGAAATTTAAAAGTGAGTTTAAATCTGGAATTAAACTTTTATTTCAGTTTTTAAAATAAGTTTGAATTTAAATTGAATTGATATTTAAAACCTTTAAAACCAATTTTTGTTAAGCATGTGTTTCTTTTAAAATATGAGATAAAGGTTTTTGAATTGTATTAAAACCTTGTTTAAGATAATTTTTATCTTAAGTTTAAAATGAAACTTAAAAAGTGAAATTTAAATTCTTTAATTAAGTAAGAAATATTTATCTAAAAGATAAATAAAATTTAATGATTGGGTTCATTAATTTTTTAAAATAATTAAGTGGGATAATTAACTATTTAGTTAATTAGGAATATGGATGATTGATTAAATAATTAACAATTTTAATTAAGTCTTGAGATTAATTAATTAAGGCCCATTTATAAAAGTGATTAAGATTTTATTAATTACAACTAAGGATTAATTAATTAAGATAATTAATTAAGGAAGTGATTAGTTAATGAAGGTGGTTAAGACTCAATCAATTAAAATTAATCATTGATTAAAATTACTAACAAAGGTAATTATGTGAGTAATAAAATTTTAACCACACGGGCTATTCATCTTAATTAAAGATGTTTGATTGTTATTGATGTTGTGTGATGGATTGATATATTTGATATGTGATGCGATGCTATGTGATGTTTTGTGCTAAGCTGTTATTTCTATGATGTATATATTGTTATGCAAACCCTGACCCGTAGAACGACATTTGAATTTCGATGCGACAGGGAGTCGGATTCCATTTAGTTATCCGAAACCCACATCGAATCGTAATAATTGAATCTGTGATATTTGATGATGTTGCACTATTGTGTAAAACCCCTGGACCACACTCATACACACACAAGTATGGGTTGCACGTGGAAATTTGTTAAGTCACAGATTTTGAAATTGTTTTTTTTTTTTAAAGTTTAACCTTTTGAATCCAAAATAGTTTTGGAATTGAAGCTTTTGAAAATGGGTATTTTGAATAACTTGATTGAGTTTGAAATTTAAATAATTTAATTTAAATTTGAATTCAATATTTGAGATTGAATTCTATAATGTGGAAACTAAGGTTTAAAGGGTTATTCAACTTATAAATGGATTTATATGGTTTTTAAACCAATTTAAAAGGTGATATTTTGGAATTTAAAATTAACCTAAGTTTCAAATTATAGAATTGGATTTTGGAAACGAAAACTGTTGTTTTCAAATAATAGAAGCTTTCATATAAGAAATGGATTTCTAATGTGTGTTAAAAAGGGATTCAAGTTTTGAAAATGGAAAATGGTTTTTCCGAGTTATTAATTAATCTTTGGAACGTGTTTTGAAAGCTGTAAATTAAATCTTTAATTTAAAGATTTATTGGGTTAATCAAATTGAAATGGAAGTTGTTTTTTTTGAAATCTATGAATAGATCTTTGTGAAACTAGGTGAAACTTTGTGAATAAATCTTTTTGGTTTAAAGATTTAGAATGGTATTTTGTTTAACCATTGAAAGAAAAGTTTTGGATTTTTATAAATTGTGACTTAACTAAAATCCCATACCCATACGTTTTAAAATATGGCGCTCATTATTCGGTTTAGCCGGGAGAGGACCTTGTGTCATATAGCCCATTCCGAATAGTGATACGACGTTATGGATAGCAATTGAAGACCGGTGGTGAAGACCGGTTATTTCCGAAAACGAAAGGATAACTCGTCGATTGTCTCTGCACTGGCCGATCCCCGGTATAGAGATCTCCATATGTGATGGGAAGTCCGGACGTGATTAGGGATTATCCGGATTTGCAAGGGCTTCTTCGGAAGTGCCTTCGGTTCTGTTCGAACCCGGAACAGACTTGTATGGTTGTATGTCCGACATTACACTTTGAGATATTAACCGATCTCTATCAAATACATTTCTGCTTGGTGGCGGAGAATTTATTCTCTTAGCTTAACACCCTTCTTTGAGACGTACGAGCTCAGAGGTTATGTAGTTGATATTTATCAGTGACATATTCCCAATTTGGTAATGTGACATGCTGAGTGCTGCTGTGTGATGATCATTGGTTGATTGTTTGTGATATGATCATTTGTTAATCATTTATCCTTGTGATCTTTGCTTTGGTCATCTGTGGACCCAAAGCATGGCTTTGTTGCACAAAGCGTAGCTTTGTGGACGAGACTTCATCAGGACCTCACTCCCCGGAAATGGTCGAAACAGGAATATGCGGCAAGGTTATGAGGGTCGCGCCCTTTAGGGTATGTCATTCCCTTCTGGAAAAGGGTGGTATCATGGTATGGAGCCCAGATACTTACTCATGTGGACACACTATATTATTACTGTGTGATGTTGTTGTTGGAGAGCTCTCGGATAAAGGTCCCAAAGGACCGGGGGATGGCATATTCGTGTAGTAGTTACCTAGTTACAGAGGTAACCCGGCCTTGTGTTGGCAGAGATCTAACCGTAACGTTAGTTCTCGGGGCGTCCCGCCAGAGGCGTTCCCATGTGGCAATAGGAAGTTCCTTAGCCTGACCATTTGTTGGAAATCCATTCTTCAATTACGTGCCATGTACGGTTTTAGTTGTAGAACCTGCCATTTAACATGGCAGCTATAGTAGGCATAATATCATGGTACCTATGCTGGCTAGGATTTATATTATACTTTCGAAAGATTTTCCACTATGCACTAGTAATAATATCAAAGAATTTTTCTCGTAGTAAGCATGTTTGACTATCATAAGGAGAAATCTCCCCCGTGTGTGCGTTTGCATTGTGTGTGTGCCGGGAGGCCTTATGGTAGTTTCATTTTCCAAAAAGCATTGCGGATTTAAAATTTAAAATCTCTTGTTTGTTTTTTAAAAGACCAAATGTTTTTGTTTGCTCATACCAGTCCCATGACTGACCTGGAGTTTATTATTCCTTTTCTAAACTCTGGGTGCCCACTATTTTCCCACACGGGCAGTCTAGAGTTTGGATTTTCAGATAATCTATAGTAGGTGTAGATTCGATAGCTTTCAGCCTTAGGATTTGGCAATCGCATTTTGGATCGAGTTGTTTCTCTTCATCTTGATTTGGAGTTCGAGCTATTTCTGGATTGGTGCTTTGGAGATGGAGATTGCTGATACTGGAGTTCTTTCTTGAAGACTATTTTGGAGATTTGTTCCGCTGCTAGTGTTATTATTATATTTCCGCTGCTATTCTTTGTATCTCTGATAATGTTGATATCTATTGTACCATTCTGTTGTATCATTCATGTTGTATCAGTTATTGTATCAAATGTTGTATATTGATATATGCTATTCATTTCTTCCGCTGTGTTATTTACTTAATGTGTTATAAGCTCCGGCGCGACTCGAATTTCAACGTTTGAATCTCCGGCATTCAAGTACGGTGGAGTACGGATGTCGATTTTCCAACGCTGGAATTTGGATCGTGACAAAAAGTATCCATTTTAAAACATTTACTACTTTGGCCTTGGAACTGCTAAAGCGTGATTTTATTTAAAACTTGATTGCTCGTATTTTAAAATATAATAAACAATATCTCAATCGTTTTCTTTTGTTTGAAATATGATTATAAGAGTTCGTAAAACTCTTATTTCAAAGAAATTTGACTCAGAATCCATCCTATAAATGGATTTAACTTTTAAATACGAAATCGTGAGCTGCTGTTACGCGACGCGCCTATTTTTAACTAAATTTTCAATATTTATTTAAACTTTTTCCAAAAAGCTTTTAAATATTTATAAAACATTTTTAAACCATTTTTAAGATGTTTAAACATTCCATACACAACATTTCATTAATAAAAGGAAAGTGATTTCCTTTGTGATTTTCGACGTGTATTATATGTGACTTTTTAATACAATTAAACAACAATATTAAACAACCAAACATGATGATCAAAGCATAGTAAACATTCATTTCAAACATCATAACATCATCTAAAAATATAATATAAGTAAGAGTTTCTCACCTTGGATTAAACGATTAACCTGAAAGTTGTTATAGCTTTGCTAACTCGAAATCTAAGCTCATGATCACTTGGGCTCTTGCCTTTGGAGGGCTCGGCCTTGGCTAGGGGCTCACGGCCTTGGTTGTATGGGATGGAAGGTGTAACAACCCACCTCTCTGACCCCTAGGAATGACACTTAACACGTCCTCGGTGTTCGTGTGTCGTTGCCCAAGCATCCAAAAGATGAATCATCGTAGGGTGAAATAAAGAACAGAATAAAAAAACTCACAACGAAACTGTAAAATAAACTATAACAATCAATAGTACATCAGGTTACTCTTTAACAAGGTGTTATCAGAGTTACAAAAAGCACTACAAATCAGCTTAAGTAGTTATAACAACCTGCCTTTACATATGCTAAAACAAAATACACTTGCACAAACAAGATAATATAGCGGAATGGATAACTAAGAAGATGAAAGCCTCCCGCTCAGATGCCGTCTTCAAAAGAGCCCAACAAGAAACCGGCTACTCTCGGACTACTCAAATAAAATGAGTACCCGAGAGTTTAGGGAAAACAAATAACTAGGGTCAGACGATATGTTTGGTATGAGTAAAACTTTTTAAATAATAGGTGTGAAATTAAAACACAAGCATGTGAGACCACGCCGCTAAACACGTAACGGGTTTACTCTCACATAAATCAACATCTAAATGTAAAGAATGGATAAATAAATAAACACCACGAAGAGTGGTTGACTCTTCCAATGCATATAAGGGAATAAATTTGAAGGTTCGAATCAAATAAGAAAAGAAAAATCTAAAACAAATGACTAGGAAGGTGCGCCACCCTTGAAGTATACCTCCAGTAATATACTTTTGAGAAGCTCACATACTCCGTGATACTTCACGGACAATACCAAGATGGACCCCCGCCAAACCTTACCGAGTATCCGAATATTTCACATCTAATAGCGCTACCGAATTCAATCTAGATGAGATGTGAAAGTACCCCAATGGGAGCAACCCCACATAGCTCGGCTTCCTCGCGCTTTGGATTTAGTCATTTCCAACAAAGGGTATCAATGCTCGATTGAGTAATACATCGTCTTAGAATGTCGATTATAAAGAAGCTGAAGTAACCGATGGCTGAAAAACAAACTATCGAGGATATAAAATGATCGTATATGGAAATTAAGTCTTGTATACTTATCACCACTAATCAAATTCAAAGTTGTACTATTTCTCGGTTAACAATAATACCGGATAAGTCAAGGTAGTGTTACCTCGAAGTCATGTCTTACGATTATTCTTAACTTTTAAAATAGCAACAAGTCTACTTCTTCGATGTTTAGTGCTAATTGTACAAATAAATCATTTCCATACAAGTGAATCACTTTATGGAAATTAATCCATTTCCATAAATAATTCAAACCTTTTCTTTTGAAAACCCAAATTCATGCTTGGGCTTCACATACAAGTATTAGCTTCAAAACACTTTGTTAAAATAGTTTACTAAATTTAAAACATCATTGTAAAAGGTTTTAATAACTTTCAACATCCTTATTTAATTGGATACTTCGCTTTAACTATCATAAATGATAATAATTAATTATCTTTAAACTTCGTTAATCGATTTGGATAATTAATTTCAAAATACCCTTTAATTAAATAGGTTAACCACCTTTAAATCAACAGAATTAATTAAATTAATTTATTAAATTTAATCTCATTAATCACATTAATTAATTAAATTTTGTCGTCATTAATTACATTAATTAATAACAAATAAATATCATTAATTGATTTAATTAATTTAAAACATAATTAAAGAAAATATTAATTAAGTTTAAATTAATTAATTAAATTAAAAATCATTAATTGAAAGGAGTTAATTTATTTTAATCATCATTAATTAAAATGATCAATTAATTTTAATCCATCATTATTAAATAATTAATTAACCTTAATCATCATTAGACAAAATGTTTAATTAATTTTAAGTATCATCAACAAAGTAATTAATTAAATTTAAATACATCATTAATAAGTTAATTAATTAAATTAAAACTCATCATTAACAAGTTAATTAATTAATCTTAATCCTTGTTAATTAATTAATTATATTTAAAAACCTTTATTGAATAATTAATTAAATTTAAAATCCTCCTTATTTAACAACTTTATTAACTTGTAAAACCAAACCCAAGCTTGAGAAATAAATCAAAAAATTTCGATAAGGATATGTTTGTCGAAAGTGCCGATATAGTGATAGTCACTATATGGACACTTCGACAACTAATTTCATGTCACTTTATTTTCCATACATCATATAACAAAAGCAAAACAATAATACAAAGTGCTAAACTATTCTATAATATGTAGAGAATAATTATTAACAATATAACCAACTTTTACTACTAATATCCAAAACTTGCTTATTAACTTGGTTAATAAACTAACAAGGTGGCAACTTTTCAACGTATAGCCCAATCCAACATGCATTACATGGTAATACAAATACAACAAGCTACTAACAACATATATATAAACAACATTTAAGTTTAAAAAGTTAAGATTTTGAAAGATGGGATTTTTACTCACAACAGCTTACTAACTTCAACTGAACTTGTTGTAGAACTTCAAAAACCTTTAGATCTTTGTGAAAACTTTGGAAAAGTGGAGTCTTTAAGCAAAAAATAAACTTAAATAGTCTCGGCCCTAAGGTATGTGTAACATTCCTGAAATTTATCAAGTTTAAATTGGCAATTAAATTAATTTTTGAAGATAAATTGCTAATTTATTTATGAATTAATTGGATAATTTCTAGAATAAAAAAATTTAGCTTATAAAGTAGGATTGGTTTAAGATTTGTGAATAAGTATTTTGTAAACAAATATTGAATTTAAAAATAATATGTATAAAATATATTTATATTAATATGTGAGCTAAATTAAAAGATTTAAAAATAGAATCTATAAAATAATTTAAACTAAGGAGTTGAATATGATTTGTATATTAAACATTAAAAATAGAATTCATGAATTAATATAAAAAAAAATATGATTGGTACAATGACTTGAGTTTAAAAAATTTAAAAACAAGAATGAATATGAAATACTTACCTTTTGGAATTTAATAAATGTATTGTAATAAAATAAGTTTACAAAAGCACCATAAACTAAGAAATGTATATTTATGTGTGATTTATTTGTTGAGTGTACAAATTGTTATAAATTCATTTCTTTTTAAAATTTTGTAAAAGTAAAATAAATACAAATGTTGTATTTCAAGTTTAAGATTGAAATTTAAATTTAAAATGAGTATTTTAAAAATGAGTAGCATTTAAAAAAAATTATTAAGATATAATATATGTATATATATATATATATAAATGTTGACTAGATTCTTTTAGCATTGAACATGTACATACATATACAAATGAATAAACAAATACCTTTATTTATAAAGTATATATGAAAAAAAATAATGATAAATAAAGTTTATAAATTTATTTTGTCTTGTAAAAAAATCACCCATGTGAACATACATACACATGTGAGATGGAGTAGAGTAAGACAATCAACAAAATCCAAAGTTTATGATATGTTTTTACAAATGGCATGAATGCATCATTGCTTAGATAAAATAATCTAATAAAAAAATTTCAGAAACCTTTCACATCCCCAATTCGATTTTTTTTAAACCTCCAACCTCTGAAAAGTTCAATAATCAAAGATCTAACATTTCAAATCTCAACACTCAAGCAAGAAAGAAAAATTCAGAAAAGAAAAAGAAAAGAAAAAAAAAGGGATCACCTCAAACTCAAAAGCTTCAAATCATCCTCCAATTGCCAGTTCAAACAAAACAAAGTTTCAATCAAACAGCAAGATCAAAACAAGATCCAGAAAAGAAAATGAATTCATCAACCTGGAGCTAGCCAGAGTCTTCAAACCTGAGATGATCAAGTTAAAACAAGATCAGAGAAGTAAAACAATTAAAGGCAAGAGAAATTTCTTTAAAATCTGAATTTGATATTGTAATCAGATATAAAGCAAAGGTCATCTCAGTATTAATTCAAAGCAGATAAATTTGCAAGGTTTAGATCAAAACAAAAGGGGCTGTTTTCAAGTGTAATCTGGAAACAATCAAGTAGTGCAGTTGAAAATCTGGAAAAAACAATTTGAGGCAAGTAACATTTTTTTAATTTGAACTAAATACTGTTAATCAGTATTAAAACAAATATTTAAACAATCATGTTTGATCAGTTAACAGAAGGAAATCCAAAGTTTCAAAGCACTTCAACAAATCAAAAGAAAAAGAAATGCAAAGCAATCAAAGGAAAGAAAAAATGTTCAGGCTCAAAAAAAAAAAAAAAACTCCTCTCTGCCTTCCTTGTTCTCTGCTGCCTCTGTTCCTCTCTGTCTTCTGAAGTCCAGGTGAGCAAATTACACCCCAAGTCTTTAAAATCTGGTTCACATCTTGATTTCATGTGATAGTGTTTTGGTATGGTTTTGAATATGCCTGCATGTTGAATGTATACATAGATTTAGCGTGTGTATGTCTGTGAGCAAACACACTTGAACACATTCTTATGCTTTGATATGTGAGCAAATTAATGTTTTAAAAACAGTTACTACTATTAAAAAAAATCCAAGTTATCAAGAAATTGGCAGAAATTTAATGTTTAATACACAATGCCTTTTAAACAAACAAATTGAACAGAAAAAATTAAGACTGTTTGTACTTCTCTTTAGTAAGTAATCTCAAATTCTATAAGTTGTTGAAATTTTATTTGTGCATGAGTTTGAGTACATGCTTGATTGATGTGTGATTATGCTTGAGTATGCAGAGAAGTATGATGTGAATATTGTGAGATTTAGCCTGCATACATTTTTGTATATGCAAATAGTTGTGATGAGAATTCCTACAGATTTGCTACTGTTTTTATTAGGATTTTAAAAACAAATCCATTTGTTTATGTATGAATCTTAGTTAGGAAGTATGGTGTGAATAAATTGTGTTTAACATAGATTAGGGCCTGTAAAAATTTAATTTAGAAAAAAATTAAAAAACCTGTACTGCTGAAATCAAATAACAACAGACAATAGTTCAAAAGTAAAATTTATCAAACATCTTAAAATTATTCAAAACAGGTTCAAAACTTTAATGCATGTTTAAAACATGGATATTAAAACATGATTATTAAACACAAGCATCAGTTTTAAAAGCTTCTATGGGTTAGTAATTAGACTGTGCAGTATTTTGAGGGTACTAATTATAAAATGGATTTTGGGATTTTGGGCATATATGACTATTTTGTAAATTCTGGAACTTGGAGAATAAGGGAAAGTTATGAAGAGAGTGGGAAAATTAGGGGCAGGTGGCCAGAGAGTAGTGGAGATGGCAAGAATAGTTTTTTTTCCCAAGTTTGAATTCCCAGTTTTAATGTAGCAGAGATTTTGTAAGTCTCTGATCTTTGTGGTAATTCGAGTAGCATGGGATTTTGGGGTTTTGCAGTGGGTGTATATGAGGAGCAGTGGCCGGAGTTAGAGGCCATAAGATGACCAGAGTGAGTTGTGATGATGGGTGACAGGTTTTGTTGACTCTGGTGCAAGTTTTGGTGGTGCAGGTTTGGTGACTCGGAGATGCTCCCGTGCAGTTTTGATTTTGACTCGAAGTGGGAGAGGTTTTAACCCGAAGTACTTTAGTCATGGTCTCGGGTTAGTTGTGCAGGGTATAGCCTGAGTTTTGTTTTTTTTTTTAAAATCTGGAAAACCCATACGTTTAAAAGCTATGAGTAAAAATTTAAGAATAGTTTGAATTGAATTCAAATAAGTTTATGAATTCAAAAAGTTTAAATGATGAATTTTAATTTAAGTTAGTTTTAAATTTAAATCTGGAAACAGTAAGATATAGTTTCAGGTTTAAATCCAGATTTTTGTTTTAAAAACTGTTTTTGTTCTTTTAAAAATTTAAAAGCTATGATTTGAATTTAAGTATAGGTTTGAATTAATTTCAATTGAGCTTATGAACTCAAAAGTTTAAAATGATAAATTTAAATTTAATTCAAGGTTTAAATTCAAATTTGGAAACTATGTAAATATAGTTCAGGTTTTTTTTTAAACCAGGTTTTCATATTAAAATAGTTTTGTTCTTTTTTAAATGAGAATTCAATATTTAAAACAGGGTTTAAATTTAAGTGAAGATTTAAATTGGTTTTAAGTTTGAATTCAAAGTTTAAAATGAAACTTTTTGTAAGACGGATCTAAATTTGGTTTTGAAATCAAATCAAATATGATCTCAGTTTTTACTTTGAAACAATTTGAATTCAAATCAAGTTGAAGTTTTAAATATTGAACAGAAATGTTTTTAAGTAGAATAGAAAGGGTTTGAAATATATTTTAAAAATTTTGTTTAAGTTAAATTTGTATCCATTTTAAATCTTAAATTTAAAATGAAATTTAAGTTAAATTTGAAAGCAAATTATTTTTAAATGCTTTATTTAAGTAAGAGATGTTTTATCTTAAATAAATAGAATTTAATGTTTTGGATTCATTAAATTATTAGGTTAATTTATCAGGTAATTAATAAATAATCAAATGAAAATACTAATCACTTAGTAAAAGTAATTAAGAGAAGATAATTAAAGGTTAGGAATTGATTAATCAAATATTTGAGGTTAATTACTTTAAAGTAAAATTAATTAATGTGGTTAATTAATTAAGATAATTGAATCAAGAATAATAAATTAAGGTTAATAAACTTAAAATGATTAACAAATCATAATTAATTAGGGAATAGTTAATTTTTTTAAATTAATTAAGGAATAATAAATCTATTTATTAAGGACAATTAATTTTAACTAAGATTTAATTAATCAATAATTAAAAGTTTATTATTTAAAGTAATTAATTGAGAAATAAGCAATTAAGATTAATTAATTACAATTAAAAGATAATTAATTAAGATAATTAATTTAATAAATGATTAATAAATGAAGATGGTTAAGACTTAATTAATTATAGTTAATGATAATTAATCATTGGTTTAAAGATTTCAAATAGAAGTAATTATGAGGGTAATAAATTTATAACCACACGGTTTATTCATCTTAATTAAAGATGTTTGATTGTTAATGAATGTTGTGTGATGGATTGATATATTTGATATGTGATGCTATGTGATGCTTTGTACTGAGCTGTCATACCTGTGATGTATATATTGTTATATGAATATGCGAACCCCTTTGCTTGTAATACGACATTTGGATTTCGATGCGACAGGGAGTCGGATTCCATTTGGTTATCCGAAACCCACATCGAATCCTAATAATTTAATCTGTGCTGATTGATGTTGTGCACTATTGTGTAAAACCCCCCGACCACACTTATACACACACTAATATGGGTTGCACGTGGAAATTTGGTTAAGTCACAGATTTTTGAAATTGTTTTAAAATTGATTTTTTTTTCCAAAATAGTTTTGGAATTAGAATTGAAGCTTTTGAAAATGAGTTTTCAAAAATAAAAAGTTATTTGAATAACTTGATTGAGTTTTGAAATTTTAATAATTGGATTTAAATTTGAATTCAATATTTGAAATTGAATTCTATGACTTGGAAACTAGGGTTTAAAAAGTTATCCAACTTACAAATGGGTTATATGGTTTTAAACCATTTTTCAAGGTGATGTTTTTTTGAAATTTAAATTCAACTCAAGATTTCAACTTATATAAATTAGATTTGCTTTCTCATAAGAAATGGACTTTCAAGTTGTGTTAAAAGGATTTTCAAGCCTAAAAGGAAAATTGTTTTCCAAGTTTTAGATAAATCTTTGGAAATGTGTTTTGAAAGCTATAAATCTTTAATTTAAAGATTTAATTGGGTTAATCCAATTGAAATGGGAATTGTTTTGAAATCTATGAGTAGATCTTTGTGAAACTGGGTGAAACTTTGTGAAATAAATCTTTTTGTTTAAAGATTTAAAAATGGTAATTTGTTTAACCATTTGAAAGAAAAGTTTTGGATTTTTATAAGTTGTGACTTAACTAAAATCCCATATCCATATGTTTTAAAATATGGCGCTCACTATTCGGTTTAGCCGGGAGAGGACCTTGTGTCATATAGCCCATTCCGAATAGTGATACGACGTTATGGATAGCATTTGAAGACCGGTGGTGAAGACCGGGTATTTGTGAGAACGATAGGATAACCTGTCGATTGACTCTGCACTGAGTTGCTCCGGTATAGAGTTCTCCCTAAGTGATGGGAAGTCCGATCGGGATTGTGGATACCCGGATTTGCAAGGGCTTCTTCGGAAGTGCCTTCGGTTCTGTTCGAACCCGGAACGGACTTGTATGGTTGTATGTCCGACATTACACTTTGAGATGTTAACTGATCTCTATCAAATACATTTCTGCTTGGTGGCGGAGAATTTATTCTCTTAGTTTAACACCCTTCTCTGAGACGTACGAGCTCAGAGGTTATGTAGTTGATATTTATCAGTGATATTCCCAATTTGGTAATGTGGCATGCTGAGTGCTGCTGTGTGATGATCATTGGTTGATCATTTGTGATATGATCATTTGTTTGATCATTTATCTTTGTGATCATTTCTTTGGCCATCTGTTGACCCAAAGCATGGCTTTGTTGCACAAAGCGTAGCTTTGTTGCACAAAGCGTAGCTTTGTGGACGAGACTGCATCAGGACCTCACTCCCCGGAAATGGTCGAAACAGGAAAGATGCGGCAAGGTTATGAGGGTCGCGCCCTTTAGGGTATGTCATTCCCTTCTGGTAAAGGGTGGTATCATGGTATGGAGCCCAGATACTTACTCATGTGGATACTGCAGATCTATTACTTTGTGATACTTTGTGGTTGTTGCGAGCGCTCGGATAAAGGTCCCAAAGGACCGGGGGATGACATATTCGTGTAGTAGTTACCTAGTTACAGAGGTAACCCGGCCTTGTGTTGGCAGAGATCTAACCGTAACGTTAGTTCTCGGGACGTCCCGCCAGAGGCGATCCCATGTGGCAGTAGGAAGTTCCTTAGCCTGACCATTTGTTGGAAATCCATTCATCCAATACGTGCCTTGTACGGTTTTAGTTGTAGAACCTGCCATTTACTTATGGTGGTCACCACTGTTTAGATGGTAGCTATAGTAGGCATAGTTCGGAATGTCTATGCTGGCTAGGATTTATATTCTACTTTCGAAATGATTTTCTACACTTTGCACTTATTACAATAATATCAAAGAATTTTCTCGTATCAAGCATATTTGACTATCATAAGGAGAAATCTCCTCCAATTCTGCGTTTGCATTGTGTGTGTGGTGGGAGGCCTTATGGTAGTTTCATTTTTCAAAAAGCATTGCGAATTTCAAATTTAAATTCTCTTGTTGTTTGTTTTAAAGACCAATTGCTTTTGTTTGCTCATACCAGTCCCATGACTGACCTGGAGTTTATTGTTCCTTTCCTAAACTCTGGGTGCCCACTATTTTCCCACACGGGCAGTCTAGAGTTGGGTTTTTTCAGATAGTCAGGTTTAGCAGATTATCTGGAGCTAGTTCAGTCTTTGGATCTGAACTGCACTTGCTTACCTTTGTGCATCGTGATTTGGAGTTCGAGCTATTGCTGGATTGTTACTTTGGAGATGGAGATTACTGATACTGGAGTTCTTTCTTGAAGACCATATTGGAGCTTTGTTCCGCTGCTAGTGTTATCTTTTCTTTCCGCTGCTATTATCTTGTATCATATCTCTGATGTATGTTGATATCTATTGTATCATTCTGTTGTATCATTCATGTTGTATATTGATATATGTTATTCATTTCTTCCGCTGTGTTATTTACTTAATGTGTTATAAGCTCCGGCGAACCAGGTTCGACGTTTGGATCTGCGGCATTTGAATACGAGTGTCGTATTCGGTGCCGATTTTCGAAGGTCGAGTCAGGGTCGTTATAAGTGGTATCAGAGCTGATGGTTAAAACCTTAGCTCAGGAGTATAACACATTAAGTAACTCATTAGAGATAGGGTGAAGTAAACCCTAGAATGAGTATATCCCTAAGATATCTGTTCGAACGCCTCAGTAAATTCTCTTACCATCCACTGATAGTGAGTATGAGTGCGTGAAGAGAACGAGATAGGGGACAGGGGAGTACCACTACAAATGGTCAATACCCTGCAACAGTGGAAATATCTTTTCTCTATCAATCTCCTTTGATTCGATTTCGAATTCTTTTTGATTGCTTCGTAGCAGCTCCAGAAAGAAGTTTCGGTATGATGATGGCCATACGTATCGTTGTAGAAAATTCTTACTTTGTATCTTCATCGATTTCTTATCAGCTTTTCGATCTAAACTCTAATGAATTTGAAATTGAAAAATTAAATAAATTGGAAATTTTAAATTAAGTAAACTGGTTAACTAATATGAAGATTGAATCTATCTATCCATCTATTCTCTGGGATCCGATATATTCTACGAACGATTAGTTATCCCTTCAAACTAATCAATGCCCTTGCATATTCGTAGACAGGTGGACCCAAATATCTTGTGTAATAATTGTATGAGTTCGTTCTCATATTATTGATATTCTGATTTGGGTAGACCAAATGCAGAATAAATATTTCGATCTGATCTGTTCAATCATTTCTTTATCTATTATCTATTCTTTGTCGTCTTCTTTGCAATTTCGAGGACGAAATTCTTTTAAGGGGGGAAATCTGTAACATTCCTGAAATTTATCAAGTTTAAATTGGCAATTAAATTAATTTTTGAAGATAAATTGCTAATTTATTTATGAATTAATTGGATAATTTCTAGAATAAAAAATTTTAGCTTATAAAGTAGGATTGGTTTAAGATTTGTGAATAAGTATTTTGTAAACAAATATTGAATTTAAAAATAATATGTATAAAATATATTTATATTAATATGTGAGCTAAATTAAAAGATTTAAAAATAGAATCTATAAAATAATTTAAACTAATGAGTTGAATATGATTTGTATATTAAACATTAAAAATAGAATTCATGAATTAATATAAAAAAAAATATGATTGGTACAATGACTTGAGTTTAAAAAATTTAAAAACAAGAATGAATATGAAATACTTACCTTTTGGAATTTAATAAATGTATTGTAATAAAATAAGTTTACAAAAGCACCATAAACTAAGAAATGTATATTTATGTGTGATTTATTTGTTGAGTGTACAAATTGTTATAAATTCATTTCTTTTTAAAATTTTGTAAAAGTAAAATAAATACAAATGTTGTATTTCAAGTTTAAGATTGAAATTTAAATTTAAAATGAGTGTTTTAAAAATGAGTGTTTTAAAAATGAGTAGCATTTAAAAAAAATTATTAAGATATAATATATGTATATATATATATATAAATGTTGACTAGATTCTTTTAGCATTGAACATGTACATACATATACAAATGAATAAACAAATACCTTTATTTATAAAGTATATATGAAAAAAAAATAATGATAAATAAAGTTTATAAATTTATTTTGTCTTGTAAAAAAATCACCCATGTGAACATACATACACATGTGAGATGGAGTAGAGTAAGACAATCAACAAAATCCAAAGTTTATGATATGTTTTTACAAATGGCATGAATGCATCATTGCTTAGATAAAATAATCTAATAAAAAAATTTCAGAAACCTTTCACATCCCCAATTCGATTTTTTTTAAACCTCCAACCTCTGAAAAGTTCAATAATCAAAGATCTAACATTTCAAATCTCAACACTCAAGCAAGAAAGAAAAATTCAGAAAAAAAAAGAAAAAAAAAAAAGGGATCACCTCAAACTCAAAAGCTTCAAATCATCCTCCAATTGCCAGTTCAAACAAAACAAAGTTTCAATCAAATAGCAAGATCAAAACAAGATCCAGAAAAGAAAATGTATTCATCAACCTGGAGCTAGCCAGAGTCTTCAAACCTGAGATGATCAAGTTAAAACAAGATCAGAGAAGTAAAACAATTAAAGGCAAGAGAAATTTCTTTAAAATCTGAATTTGATATTGTAATCAGATATAAAGCAAAGGTCATCTCAGTATTAATTCAAAGCAGATAAATTTGCAAGGTTTAGATCAAAACAAAAGGGGCTGTTTTCAAGTGTAATCTGGAAACAATCAAGTAGTGCAGTTGAAAATCTGGAAAAAACAATTTGAGGCAAGTAACATTTTTTTTAATTTGAACTAAATACTGTTAATCAGTATTAAAACAAATATTTAAACAATCATGTTTGATCAGTTAACAGAAGGAAATCCAAAGTTTCAAAGCACTTGAACAAATCAAAAGAAAAAGAAATGCAAAGCAATCAAAGGAAAGAAAAAATGTTCAGGCTCAAAAAAAAAAACTCCTCTCTGCCTTCCTTGTTCTCTGCTGCCTCTGTTCCTCTCTGTCTTCTGAAGTCCAGGTGAGCAAATTACACCCCAAGTCTTTAAAATCTGGTTCACATCTTGATTTCATGTGATAGTGTTTTGGTATGGTTTTGAATATGCCTGCATGTTGAATGTATACATAGATTTAGCGTGTGTATATCTGTGAGCAAACACACTTGAACACATTCTTATGCTTTGATATGTGAGCAAATTAATGTTTTAAAAACAGTTACTACTATTAAAAAAAATCCAAGTTATCAAGAAATTGGCAGAAATTTAATGTTTAATACACAATGCCTTTTAAACAAACAAATTGAACAGAAAAAATTAAGACTGTTTGTACTTCTCTTTAGTAAGTAATCTCAAATTCTATAAGTTGTTGAAATTTTATTTGTGCATGAGTTTGAGTACATGCTTGATTGATGTGTGATTATGCTTGAGTATGCAGAGAAGTATGATGTGAATATTGTGAGATTTAGCCTGCATACATTTTTGTATATGCAAATAGTTGTGATGAGAATTCCTACAGATTTGCTACTGTTTTTATTAGGATTTTAAAAACAAATCCATTTGTTTATGTATGAATCTTAGTTAGGAAGTATGGTGTGAATAAATTGTGTTTAACATAGATTAGGGCCTGTAAAAATTTAATTTAGAAAAAAATTAAAAAACCTGTACTGCTGAAATCAAATAACAACAGACAATAGTTCAAAAGTAAAATTTATCAAACATCTTAAAATTATTCAAAACAGGTTCAAAACTTTAATGCATGTTTAAAACATGGATATTAAAACATGATTATTAAACACAAGCATCAGTTTTAAAAGCTTCTATGGGTTAGTAATTAGACTGTGCAGTATTTTGAGGGTACTAATTATAAAATGGATTTTGGGATTTTGGGCATATATGACTATTTTGTAAATTCTGGAACTTGGAGAATAAGGGAAAGTTATGAAGAGAGTGGGAAAATTAGGGGCAGGTGGCCAGAGAGTAGTGGAGATGGCAAGAATAGTTTTTTTTCCCAAGTTTGAATTCCCAGTTTTAATGTAGCAGAGATTTTGTAAGTCTCTGATCTTTGTGGTAATTCGAGTAGCATGGGATTTTGGGGTTTTGCAGTGGGTGTATATGAGGAGCAGTGGCTGGAGTTAGAGGCCATAAGATGACCAGAGTGAGTTGTGATGATGGGTGACAGGTTTTGTTGACTCTGGTGCAAGTTTTGGTGGTGCAGGTTTGGTGACTCGGAGATGCTCCCGTGCAGTTTTGATTTTGACTCGAAGTGGGAGAGGTTTTAACCCGAAGTACTTTAGTCATGGTCTCGGGTTAGTTGTGCAGGGTATAGCCTGAGTTTTGTTTTTTTTTTAAAAATCTGGAAAACCCATACGTTTAAAAGCTATGAGTAAAAATTTAAGAATAGTTTGAATTGAATTCAAATAAGTTTATGAATTCAAAAAGTTTAAATGATGAATTTTAATTTAAGTTAGTTTTAAATTTAAATCTGGAAACAGTAAGATATAGTTTCAGGTTTAAATCCAGATTTTTGTTTTAAAAACTGTTTTTGTTCTTTTAAAAATTTAAAAGCTATGATTTGAATTTAAGTATAGGTTTGAATTAATTTCAATTGAGCTTATGAACTCAAAAGTTTAAAATGATAAATTTAAATTTAATTCAAGGTTTAAATTCAAATTTGGAAACTATGTAAATATAGTTCAGGTTTTTTTTTAAACCAGGTTTTCATATTAAAATAGTTTTGTTCTTTTTTAAATGAGAATTCAATATTTAAAACAGGGTTTAAATTTAAGTGAAGATTTAAATTGGTTTTAAGTTTGAATTCAAAGTTTAAAATGAAACTTTTTGTAAGACGGATCTAAATTTGGTTTTGAAATCAAATCAAATATGATCTCAGTTTTTACTTTGAAACAATTTGAATTCAAATCAAGTTGAAGTTTTAAATATTGAACAGAAATGTTTTTAAGTAGAATAGAAAGGGTTTGAAATATATTTTAAAAATTTTGTTTAAGTTAAATTTGTATCCATTTTAAATCTTAAATTTAAAATGAAATTTAAGTTAAATTTGAAAGCAAATTATTTTTAAATGCTTTATTTAAGTAAGAGATGTTTTATCTTAAATAAATAGAATTTAATGTTTTGGATTCATTAAATTATTAGGTTAATTTATCAGGTAATTAATAAATAATCAAATGAAAATACTAATCACTTAGTAAAAGTAATTAAGAGAAGATAATTAAAGGTTAGGAATTGATTAATCAAATATTTGAGGTTAATTACTTTAAAGTAAAATTAATTAATGTGGTTAATTAATTAAGATAATTGAATCAAGAATAATAAATTAAGGTTAATAAACTTAAAATGATTAACAAATCATAATTAATTAGGGAATAGTTAATTTTTTTAAATTAATTAAGGAATAATAAATCTATTTATTAAGGACAATTAATTTTAACTAAGATTTAATTAATCAATAATTAAAAGTTTATTATTTAAAGTAATTAATTGAGAAATAAGCAATTAAGATTAATTAATTACAATTAAAAGATAATTAATTAAGATAATTAATTTAATAAATGATTAATAAATGAAGATGGTTAAGACTTAATTAATTATAGTTAATGATAATTAATCATTGGTTTAAAGATTTCAAATAGAAGTAATTATGAGGGTAATAAATTTATAACCACACGGTTTATTCATCTTAATTAAAGATGTTTGATTGTTAATGAATGTTGTGTGATGGATTGATATATTTGATATGTGATGCTATGTGATGCTTTATATTGAGCTGTCATACCTGTGATGTATATATTGTTATATGAATATGCGAACCCCTTTGCTTGTAATACGACATTTGGATTTCGATGCAACAGGGAGTCGGATTCCATTTGGTTATCCGAAACCCACATCGAATCCTAATAATTTAATCTGTGCTGATTGATGTTGTGCACTATTGTGTAAAACCCCCCGACCACACTTATACACACACTAATATGGGTTGCACGTGGAAATTTGGTTAAGTCACAGATTTTTGAAATTGTTTTAAAATTGATTTTTTTTTCCAAAATAGTTTTGGAATTAGAATTGAAGCTTTTGAAAATGAGTTTTCAAAAATAAAAAGTTATTTGAATAACTTGATTGAGTTTTGAAATTTTAATAATTGGATTTAAATTTGAATTCAATATTTGAAATTGAATTCTATGACTTGGAAACTAGGGTTTAAAAAGTTATTCAACTTACAAATGGGTTATATGGTTTTAAACCATTTTTCAAGGTGATGTTTTTTTGAAATTTAAATTCAACTCAAGATTTCAACTTATATAAATTAGATTTGCTTTCTCATAAGAAATGGACTTTCAAGTTGTGTTAAAAGGATTTTCAAGCCTAAAAGGAAAATTGTTTTCCAAGTTTTAGATAAATCTTTGGAAATGTGTTTTGAAAGCTATAAATCTTTAATTTAAAGATTTAATTGGGTTAATCCAATTGAAATGGGAATTGTTTTGAAATCTATGAGTAGATCTTTGTGAAACTGGGTGAAACTTTGTGAAATAAATCTTTTTGTTTAAAGATTTAAAAATGGTACTTTGTTTAACCATTTGAAAGAAAAGTTTTGGATTTTTATAAGTTGTGACTTAACTAAAATCCCATATCCATATGTTTTAAAATATGGCGCTCACTATTCGGTTTAGCCGGGAGAGGACCTTGTGTCATATAGCCCATTCCGAATAGTGATACGACGTTATGGATAGCATTTGAAGACCGGTGGTGAAGACCGGGTATTTGTGAGAACGATAGGATAACCTGTCGATTGACTCTGCACTGAGTTGCTCCGGTATAGAGTTCTCCCTAAGTGATGGGAAGTCCGATCGGGATTGTGGATACCCGGATTTGCAAGGGCTTCTTCGGAAGTGCCTTCGGTTCTGTTCGAACCCGGAACGGACTTGTATGGTTGTATGTCCGACATTACACTTTGAGATGTTAACTGATCTCTATCAAATACATTTCTGCTTGGTGGCGGAGAATTTATTCTCTTAGTTTAACACCCTTCTCTGAGACGTACGAGCTCAGAGGTTATGTAGTTGATATTTATCAGTGATATTCCCAATTTGGTAATGTGGCATGCTGAGTGCTGCTGTGTGATGATCATTGGTTGATCATTTGTGATATGATCATTTGTTTGATCATTTATCTTTGTGATCATTGCTTTGGCCATCTGTTGACCCAAAGCATGGCTTTGTTGCACAAAGCGTAGCTTTGTGGACGAGACTGCATCAGGACCTCACTCCCCGGAAATGGTCGAAACAGGAAAGATGCGGCAAGGTTATGAGGGTCGCGCCCTTTAGGGTATGTCATTCCCTTCTGGTAAAGGGTGGTATCATGGTATGGAGCCCAGATACTTACTCATGTGGATACTGCAGATCTATTACTTTGTGATACTTTGTGGTTGTTGCGAGCGCTCGGATAAAGGTCCCAAAGGACCGGGGGATGACATATTCGTGTAGTAGTTACCTAGTTACAGAGGTAACCGGGCCTTGTGTTGGCAGAGATCTAACCGTAACGTTAGTTCTCGGGACGTCCCGCCAGAGGCGATCCCATGTGGTAGTAGGAAGTTCCTTAGCCTGACCATTTGTTGGAAATCCATTCATCCAATACGTGCCTTGTACGGTTTTAGTTGTAGAACCTGCCATTTACTTATGGTGGTCACCACTGTTTAGATGGTAGCTATAGTAGGCATAGTTCGGAATGTCTATGCTGGCTAGGATTTATATTCTACTTTCGAAATGATTTTCTACACTTTGCACTTATTACAATAATATCAAAGAATTTTCTCGTATCAAGCATATTTGACTATCATAAGGAGAAATCTCCTCCAATTCTGCGTTTGCATTGTGTGTGTGGCGGGAGGCCTTATGGTAGTTTCATTTTTCAAAAAGCATTGCGAATTTCAAATTTAAATTCTCTTGTTGTTTGTTTTAAAGACCAATTGCTTTTGTTTGCTCATACCAGTCTCATGACTGACCTGGAGTTTATTGTTCCTTTCCTAAACTCTGGGTGCCCACTATTTTCCCACACGGGCAGTCTAGAGTTGGGTTTTTTCAGATAGTCAGGTTTAGCAGATTATCTGGAGCTAGTTCAGTCTTTGGATCTGAACTGCACTTGCTTACCTTTGTGCATCGTGATTTGGAGTTCGAGCTATTGCTGGATTGTTACTTTGGAGATGGAGATTACTGATACTGGAGTTCTTTCTTGAAGACCATATTGGAGCTTTGTTCCGCTGCTAGTGTTATCTTTTCTTTCCGCTGCTATTATCTTGTATCATATCTCTGATGTATGTTGATATCTATTGTATCATTCTGTTGTATCATTCATGTTGTATATTGATATATGTTATTCATTTCTTCCGCTGTGTTATTTACTTAATGTGTTATAAGCTCCGGCGAACCAGGTTCGACGTTTGGATCTGCGGCATTTGAATACGAGTGTCGTATTCGGTGCCGATTTTCGAAGGTCGAGTCAGGGTCGTTATAGTATGTGTGGCTCGGCCAAGAGTGGATGAGGGGTGTATGGACTTGTTTTGTGAAGGAGTTATTGTACAAGTGGATGGAAGGCTTTTGAACAAGACTTAAGGATTTTAAAAATGGATGAAACTAAGGTCTTTAAATTTTAGAAATTTATGGAAGTTATGATAACTTAGAGAAATCTTTTATGAAGTTTTGAAAATTAAATTATAAATTAGAAAATGATAAAAAGAATTAGGAAATTTGATTTTATATGAAATGAACTAAACAAATTACTAAACAACCCTATGTACTTTACCCTCCACGACATTATGCCACCTCACCTTTGTCTCCCCTCCATAATTTTTGAAATTATCTTGTCCCCTTCATGAAAACTTGAGCCAACGTACCGTAAATGCTTTTGTACATTAGTGTATAAACAAGTTTTATTATGTTTCACAAGGCATCTTTATAGAATATTCCATTTTGTTTTCCATGAAATGTTACAACACATATATACTTAACTACATGCATACATGTACATGCACATGCCCTAACTTTATTCGTATGAGTCTGTATATGATACACCAATGTGCACAACGTTTTTCGATAACTTTTCGACACCGAAAAGTCGATAATTCGAAAAATGATTTCCGGTCACATTTTCTATTTTTCTTCAAACTAAATATTTTTGTAAACTATTTTGAAAACCTATTTCACCATCATTATTTATTAGTTAAAAGAGCTTTATTTTAGTTATAAACCCATTAATTAATTATTTAAAAATATATTAAATATCCATATTTTAAAGAGGTTAAATTACGGGTTGTTACACCCTCCTCCCTTAAAAGAATTTCATCTCTAAAATTAATACACAAAAAGACAATCCATAAGATATAAATTATGCTAACAAATTCATATAACAATGCAAAGCAACTATGCCATAAAGGAACATACATAATGCATTCAAACAACTAACCTAACATTACATCAGGGTAAGTTTCTCTAATACGATCCTCGGTCTTCCAAGTACAATCCCAAGTACATAGTATTCCTTTGACGATGTTTAGAACCACATATGAATCATACGAATGGTTAGTAATGCCATTTGGACTAACTAATGCGCCAGCATTCTTTGTAGATTTGATGAACTAAATTTTTCGAGAGCACTTGGATAGCTAATGCGCCAGCATCAGTTGAAAATGAAATTATCGAAGTGTCGTTTCTGAAAGAAGGAAGTGAAATTTCTTGGTCATGTAGTCTCAGAAAAAGGGTTGTCTGTAGATCCGACTAAGATCGAGGCAGCGAACAATTGGAAGAGACCCTAGACAGTGACTGAGATAAAGAGTTTTCTTGAATTAACTAGGTATTATCAGAGATGCATTAAGGATTTTTCGTGGATAGCAGCACCGATGACTAAGCTAATGTGGAAAGAGTGAAATTCGTCTAGACCGATAAGTGTGAGGAAGCATTCCAGAGATTGAAACACTTATTGACTAATGCACCTGAATTAGTTGTTCCAGAAGGGAATCAGGATTTAGTAGTGTGTACAGATACATGTGGAATAGGATTAGGAGCTGTGTTAATGTAAATGGGTAGAGTGATTGCCAATCCTTCTCGACAGCTTAGACCGCATGAGGTTAGATATCCAACACATGATTTGGAATTAGCTATGGTAATTTTTGCATTGAAGGTGTGGAGACATTACCTTATGGGAGAAAGATTTGAGTTGTATACAGATCATAAGTCGCTGAAGTATTTATTCTTCAAAAGGAGTTGAAATGAGATAGCAGAGATGGTTAGAGTTTTTAGCCGCTTATGATTTTGGTATTGAGTACACACTAGGAAAAGGCCGCAAGGTTGCTGATGCGCTTAGCAGAAAACATCAGAACGCAGTATTGGCATTGATAGCTGAGTGGAAATATTTAGAAGCATTGACTACATGCAGGATACAGTGGAGATATGAAGCTAGATTTAGTAAGAAAACTATAATGTTGTCATGTTTAGAAGTTTGACTAGTGATGATCAAAAATATTGCTTCTATGCAGAAGGAGGATCCATTATTAATTGAACTAATCAGAAAGCTAAGGGATGGAACAAAGAGCGATAACTTGAAAGATTTCAGTTTTGAGAATGGATGGTTAAGGAAGAAAGGAAGACTGTGTGTTCCGAATGTAGGAAACATTAGGAAGGAAGTTCTTGAAGAATGCCATGTTCAAAGTTCATCATTCATCCGGGAGGAATTAAGATGTATCAGGATATGAAAAGAAGTTTCTTCTGGGAAGATATGAAGAGGGATGTTAGCTTATGGGTGAAATAATGTTTGAATTGCCAACTGGAAAAAGCCGAATATCATAAACCAAGTGGGTTACTTCAGACTTTAGATGTTCCAGTATAGAGATTGGATTCTATCTGAATGGATTTTTTAGATGGGTTGCAAAGGTCAAATAGAGGAAATGAAAGCATATGAGTCATAGTGGACAGGATGGCCAAGAGTGCTCATTTCATTCCAGTTATGTCAACCCGAACGACATCTGTTTTACCTAAGTTATTCATGAAGAATATAATTAGGCTACATGAAATTTCTAGTAGTATAATAAGCGATTGAGATTCCTTATTCACTGTTGAGTTCTGAAAGATCTACATGAGACTTTGGGTACCAAGCTCAAGAAGAGTACCGCTTACCATCCGCAGGTAGATGGACAAACGAAAAGGATTAACAAATTCTTAGAGAATTTGTTATGAGCTTGTATACTGGATTTTGGTGGATCATGGGAAGACCATCTACACTTATTCGAGTTCTCGTATAACAAAAGTTATCAGGCTAATATAGGGATGGCACCGTTTGAAGCTTTGTATGGAAGGTCACGCAAATCTTCCATTTGTTGGTTAGAGACCGAGGATAGTTTAGTTCTTAGACCGGATTTCGTTGGAAAAAATGCATAAAAGATTGAGTTAATTAAAGCTAGAATGAAGGAAGCTCGGTCTAGGTAGAAGAGTTATGCTGGTAAGAGATGAAAAGACTTAAAATTCTCAGTTGGAGATCATGTTTTTTTCAAGATATCACTAATGAAAGATGTGATCAGATTTGGGAAATTAGGGAATTGGCACTAAGATTCATTGAACCATTTCCTGTTGTAGAAAGGATCGGGAAACTCGCATATAGAGTAAAGTTACCAAATAGTTTGGCAGGAGTCCATGATGTTTTTCATGTTTCTCATCTAAGGAAGTATATTCGAGATCTAGAGACTACTGTAGCACCAACAGTGTAACATGACTTAGTAGTGGAACTGAATTTGACTGTAGTTAGAAAAACAGGTCGTATAGTCGTGAGGGATAAGAAGAGGATAAGGAACAAGATAGTGGGATCAGTAAAAGTCCAGTGGAGTGACGACGAGAGAGAGAGAGAGACTGTACTTGGGAAACTGAGAGCAGGATTAGAGATACTTATCCGGACTTGTTTCATGGTATGTTTTACTTTTATGATTGATTTTGGTGAGTATCTTATTATAATTTCGAGGACAATGTTTGCGCCAAAATTGGTCACAAACCCCAAGTATCGTGAAAGCACCAATATATGAATACAAATCAGCAATATTCAAACACAAATCACAGATCTAACCAAGCAACACGCAGCAATACAGAAATTATGAACAAGAACACACGATTTATAGTGGTTCGGCTATCTCCGGCCTACGTCCACTTCAAGGGTTTTTTCACTTTATTGCTCGATATTCGGGGAATACTACTTTTTATGTCAAAATACAGCAGATGGTAAGTCAAAATTCGAAATCAATGGCAGTGATGATGATATGGAGTGATTCTGGCAGCGTCCGGGCGTACTTTTTCTCTAAAAATTCTCCGATCCCCTTTCTGAATGACCAGAGGCTCTATTTATAGGCGTAGGATGCTGATATTTCGCTGAAAATTCGGGAGACCACTTCTGGCATGTGAAGGGGCCCATATGCCCGACCTTAGGAAATTTGGGCCCACTTTGGGATCGATTCGAACTCCATTCGAATCGATCAGAAAATTATCCAATCGAGGTGAAATTTGGTGTGGACATTCTTCAACATGTATGCAAGCTTCTGTGAAAATTTCGCGGCATTTGGACTTATGGATCTCAAGATATCATGGATATGAAATGGAGTCTTTCGGTTGCTGTTTGGTTCGAATCGATTCCTTCAAATCGATGCCTTCGACTCCATCGGCTCACGTGGTTCTGTGATGAGGTGGCACGCTATCTTCGGGTCGATCCGCTTTTCACTCCGGTTTGATCGAGTCATCCCGAGTATTTTGCCGCTTTGATTTGATGGATTCGAAGGCTTCAACCACACCTGGTTTCGGACAATGTCTCATTCGTAACGATCTTGATTTGCCTCGGTCGATCGATACGAAATGACCACATTGGATGGATTCAAGGTGATGTTCTCTGGTGGATACGAACGTATCATTGTATATGGAGTCGAGATGGAGCTTTGTTCGTACCGATCTTGGTACGTTCCAGTTGATCGATACGAATAGGCGGTCGCAGGATGGGTTCGAAGAGAGATATTTCCATGATTCGAAGGACTTCCAAGCTTGATGGTTACGAACCAGATGGAGGCGAAGTTCTCTTCCTTTCGATCGATGCGAATGCCATCGATTCAAACTCAGGCTATACTGATGGATTCGAACTAGTGATATCTTGGATGGATTCGAACATAAACCCTGTCGATGGATACGAAGGAGACGACGTCGATGGATACGAAACCAGGTGGTTCGATGGATACGAATTTGTGGTTTTCCTCTTCATCTTGCATCGATCATACCTTGAGCATACGAACTCCGATTGACTTGAAATTCGAAATGCTGGCTTTTCTGGCTTCGCTCTTCATGTCTTATCATTTGTGTCCTAATCTGAGCCCGAGCAAAATCCATCGATATCCATGATTATCCTGCAATGCATAGATATTTATGACAAGCAATTATTGATTTTCATTCAGTTTTGGGTATCTCAGCTTTGCCAAAAGTTGGGATAACATTTTGCCCCCCAAAACATGCCTTTTGGTAAAAGGTGTGTTTTGATCATTCTCAAATTGAATGCAGCGAGTTCATGTTTTGTTCAGAGCTTATAGCATTTTCAATCAAGTTCGTGGCTGTTCGGAGCCAAATCGTTATCAATTTCTTCCAGTGGAAGTTAAGAATGAAGTTTTTACAGTCTCTCCGAACTATCGTTGGTCAATCCAGACCCTTTCCAAGCCCGTTCTAGACTTGGCGATTGAATAGAAAGATCCCATTGCACTCCGGTGTTGCCTTCTATCCCTTGCACTCCGGCCCTAGCTAGGGCATATAGCGATGTCTTGGTTGCTCTAAACTGATCATAGCCTCTCCGGGCTCTTGCTAGATCCCATCATGTCACTCTCCGGTGAAGGGGAGGCAGCGTTAAGTGAGTCGATCATGTCACTCTCCGGCGAAGCAACTCACTTCTTGCACTCCAGTTCAGTGTATCTGAACGTTAAGCGATGTCATGGCCTAAATCGTGGGCCGATCACAGCCTCTCCGGGCTCTTATCGAATCCCAATCTAATCACTCTCCGGTGAATGGGAAACGACGTTAAGTGAATCGATCCTGTCGCTCTCCGGCGAAGCAACTCACTTCTTGCACTCCGGACCCCGCCTCTCCGGGTAGGGTCATAAAGTGATCATTTTCATATTGGTATTCAATATTCATCCTTTGACTCTCCGGTCAAAAGTTTATTTCAAGAAATTCTAATTTATTTAAATTCAGGTCCTAGATGTTCAATCTCAAACATCAGGAAAAAGCTAAACATTGCCTCTCCGGGCATATCGGTCTATCTCCATCTCAGAGCATGCCTAGGGATCTCTCCGGTTCCCGTACATGAGTAAGTGGAGTAACCATTTATTTTGAAAATAAATTTAATGAAATTATTTGACCGAAGTCCAAATCCTGGACTTGGCCCCTACCATCTTTAATCAGTGGATGACGAGTCGTGATCCCGATCCAGGATCGTTCCTGTTAGGTGGAGGCGGTAGTTGTTCAGGCCTTACCACTGTTGTCCGTTCTCTGACATATTGTGGCAATCTACCACTCCTGGCATGTTCTTCCACCTCATCCTTTAGGTGGCGGCATTTGTCTGTAGTGTGCCCATCCAGCTCATGGAATAGGCTGTATTTTCAAGTTCTGCGCTCCCGCTCAGTGGGATCTCTCCTGGGTGGTTTTTGATAGCGGAGTTGCCCCCGAGTTTCAGTGTAAATCCTTTCTATACTTGCCGTCAGATCCGTGTACTGTCTGAATCTAGGCTCTTGGAATTTCTTCTGTTTATCAGGACCATCACGTCCATCATCCCGCTTTCTCTTTCCTTTGTCCGCTCCGGACTGTTCCCTGGCGGTTCCTCCACCCTGCACAACATTTATTTCTTTCCTTTCGGCTCGTGACTCTTCCAGCCGAATGAATCTTTCAGCTTCGTGATAAAATTCTCCAAGATCTTGTGGGGGATCTCTCGCCAAAGAATCTTTGAATTTTGTGCCTTCCCCAACTCCTACTACCGCCGCCATCAAAATCATCAATGGATCCAGGCGATCCACAGAAGCCACCGTTGCGTTGAACCACGATAAGAAATCTTTTATGGATTCTCTGGTCTTTTGCTTGATTGAAGCTAGAGTCATCACGCTCTTGGGTCGCATCACATGGACCCTAAACTGTCTCATGAAGCAATCTACAAGCTCGCCCAATGTCCCGATTGATCCAGTCTCCAGTTGTCTGAACCAAAGCGCAGCTAAATCTGACAAGTATAAAGGGAAGCATTGAGCCATCACTTCCTCGGGTGCCCCGAGCACTTCCATGTGCCTGATGTATCTGGTAATATGCATCGTTGGGTCTGACCTCCCGTCATAAGGATCCAACGTAGGCAGTTTGAACTTCGGAGGATTCCTTGCATTCCTGATATTCGTAGTGAACGGACTCCGGCTGACTTCTTGCAATCCTCCACTTGACAATCCTCCTCTCATGATTCATCGCACTAGACCAACCATTCTCTCATCTCCATCCGGGGGTTGCCCTCTTGTCGTGTTTCTATCCTGCCCTCCAAGTCTTGAAGGGAACTCCGGTACATACTCTTCATGTGGCTCAGTAACAATAGCATGGACTCCAGCTTGCTGAGCTTCATCTATGGGTCTTCCAGTATCTTATCCTGAGGGTCTGCCTCCAAGTCCTTGTTGATTGCCTTCAGGTCCTGCACTACAGTCTTGAACCTGACCTTCATTGGCCTCGGCAATCCTGACTCCTTGTCCTGTACTTGCAGCCGCTGTAGTTGGCCCAAGGTTCTGTGTTTTCGCTGTTCTTATCTGCTCAAGAAAATTCTACATCATCTCTTGGTGAGTCTTCATCATGCTTTCGCGTAATGAATTAGCCATAGCCTCCATCTCATCTCTAGTGATATACATCGAAGCCTGTCCCTCTCCGGCTCTAGAGGATGCTTCTTGACTTCCTCCTTGTTGGCTCCGATCAGCTCTTTGTCTTGTTTGTCGAGTCATTGTCTCTGAGTCGGGATTCTTCAAACTCGTAAATCTGAATTCTGAATCTGGTGTAGCGGTTGCTAGTTCCTCTCAGTAAAAGCACCAAAGTGTTTGCGCCAAAATTGGTCACAAACCCCAAGTATCGTGAAAGCGCCAGTGTATGAATACAAATTAGCAATATTCAAACACAAATCATAGATCTAAGCAAGCAACACGCAGCAATACAGAAATTATGAACAAGAACACATGATTTATAGTGGTTCGGCTATCTCCGGCCTACGTCCACTTCAAGGGTTTTGTCACTTTATTGTTTGATATTCGGGGAATACAACTTTTTATGTCAAAATACAGCAGATAGTAAGTCAAAATTCGAAATCAATGGCAGTGATGATGATATGGGGTGATTCTGGCAGCGTTCGGGCGTACTTTTTCTCTAAAAATTCTCCGATCCCCTTTCTGCATGACCAGGGGCTCTATTTATAGGCGTAGGATGCTGATATTTCGCTGAAAATTCGGGAGACCACTTCTGGCACGCGAGGGGGCCCACATGGCCGGCCTCAGGAAATTTGGGCCCACTTTGGGATCGATTCGAACTCCATTCGAATCGATCAGAAAATCATCCAATCGAGGTGAAATTTGGTGTGGACATTCTTCAACATGTATGCAAGCTTCTGTGAAAATTTCGTGGTATTTGGACTTATGGATCTCAAGATATCATGGATACGAAATGGAGTCTTCCGGTTGCTATTTGGTTCGAATCGATTCCTTCAAATTGATGCCTTCGACTCCATCGACTCACGTGGTTCTATGATGAGGTGGCACGTTATCTTCGGGTCGATCCGCTTTTCACTCCGGTTTGATCGAGTCATCCCGAGTATTTTGCCGCTTTGATTTGATGGATTCGAAGGCTTCAACCACACCTGGTTTCGGACAATGTCTCATTCGTAACGATCTTGATTTTCCTCGGTCGATCGATACGAAATGACCACATTGGATGGATTCAAGGTGATGTTCTCTGGTGGATACGAACGTATCATTGTATATGGAGTCGAGATGGAGCTTTGTTTGTACTGATCTTGATACGTTCCAGTTGATCGATACGAATAGGCGGTCGTAGGATGGGTTCGAAGAGAGATATTTTCGTGGATTCGAAGGAATTCTAAGCTTGATGGTTACGAACCAGATGGAGGCGAAGTTCTCTTCCTTTCGATCGATGCGAATGCCATCGATTCGAACTCAGGCTATACTGATGGATTCGAACTAGTGATATCTTGGATGGATTCGAACATAAACCCTGCCAATACGAAGGAGACGACATCGATGGATACGAAACCAGGTGGTTCGATGGATACGAATTTGTGGTTTTCCTCTTCATCTTGCATCGATCGTACCTTGAGCATACGAACTCGGATTGACTTGAAATTCGAAATGCTGGCTTTTCTGGCTTCGCTCGTCATGTCTTATCATTTGTGGCCTGATCCGAGCCCGAGCAAAATCCATCGATATCCATGGTTATCCTGTAATGCATAGATATTTATGACAAGATATTATTGATTTTCATTCAGTTTTGGGTATCTCAGCTTTGCTAAAAGTTAGGATAACAGACAAAAATCTTTAAGAAGGGGAGTCTGTAACGACCCTAATTTTGATTAACATTATTTAGGATATTTAATTAGATAAATAAATGAAATAATGTAAATGGTTAAGGGGTTGAGATTTGAATAATAGAGGGTAGTCATGGCACGTGCCTAATGAACTAAGGGGAAAATAAAATGAAATAGATGAGGGTAATATGATAAGGGAAAAATAGGAATAAGTTATATTCTTATACCCTAAACCCTCATGAACTCTCATTTTACACATTCACAAACAAAAATTAAATCAATTAAGGTCGCCCGCCATTGGGAGAAAGCGCAGAGGAAGATAAGCTAAAATCAAAAGGAAGAAGCTTAATTAATTTAATTCAAGAGCAGATCCCAACTCCTTAACAACAAGCTAAGGCGAATAATAAATTACACGTCATATTTCTTATTTTTGGTTCTAGATCAGATCTGAATATGTTTTGCAAAGTATTATGGCATGTTTTGAATGTTAAATATATATATTGTGTGTGTGTTTGTTGATGAATTTTGTTTGTTCATATAGTTTTATGACAAGTTTTGATTTTGAAAACCTATCAAATGGCATCCAAATACCTTGCGATTTTGATATATGGTCAGAAATAATATTTTAGAGATGGAAATTTCATAATTTTCTAAATTACTGTGGATTTATTATGAATTTTCTAGCGAAGAAAATGGTTAAATTGGGTTTAAAAGTAATTACGACTATTGTATGTTATCTTCGGGTCAAAAATTTAAATATGTTAGAGAAAATGTAAAAAGCGATTTACTAGAATTTTTGAAGAATTTTCCTAAGTGTTTTATTAAGTATATAAAATTATTTAACGTAGGGAACTTAAATTTTTTATATGTTTATAAAAGGGAAGGGGAAATTTGCTAAATGTTTTAAATTATAAAATACTGAATTCGGCAGCACTTTTAGAAAAAGTTTTTGAAAAATAAATTGGCAACCAATTATATAATGACAAATAAGCAAATTAGTTGAAAAAATATTACTTTATAAAGTAAAAATTCAGTTTTTGTTAAGTTTTGCTACTTCGCCACACTCGACAACTACCTTTCGACTTCATACTACCGCCTCCATTATAGTCGAAACCAATACACATGGTATCAATGCCTTAGTACGAAGTAGATTGGAGATAGGCGAAAGGTATGGGGTTGAAATAGTGCTTTCGAAGGGGTCGAGGCCTTGTTTTGCTTTCAAAAGAGATGTCGCTTGCTTTTCTTTCAAAAGAATTGCTTCAAAAGCGTTTTAATATGGCATTCTATAGAGGTTATCGTCTTTTGTCTTAAACAAGCTTTCGACGAGGCCGAAACACTCGTTGCCACATTCTACCTTTCGACCCAATTGAGACCGCTTTTGCCTTTAAACATTGGTTTCGAAAGGGTGTTTCGCTTTTAAATATGAAGCGCTTCTCCATTCTTTCAAAAGGGTTGGTGTCAAAACCTTACACTTTCTTACACTTAGGAAATTGCTTTCGTAAGAGTACTTTTGACCTAGTTCTTTTAAGACCTTTTTTATATTTTGAAAGTTAAACCCAAAAGTTTCACAAGGAATGGTTTTCAAGGTTTCGAAACTATGTCCCACACATTTTTATTAGAACCCAATGCTTTCAAAAGGTTTTTTTAAGTAAAGGACTTTAATACTTTCGAAAGGTATCTAATGAAGGTTTTGAAGGGGAGGTTCCTAATGTTTTCGAAAGGTTTACCTTTAATGTTTGAATGGAAGGTTTCTAATGTTTTCGAAAGGCAGATAGAAGTGTTTTGAAAGGAGGATGTCTAAGGTTTTATAAAGCTTTCGAAAGGAACAATTTCAATGTTTTTGAAAGGTCTTCTGTAAATGGTTTCGAAGTAATTTTTTGGCTTATCGGCCTAATTCTATAAAATAAAGTAGCTAACTTGTTTCAAAAGGGGTACTTTCAATGGTTTCAAAAGGGGTACTTTCAAAGGTTTCAAAAGAGATTGTTTAAAGATTTTAAACAAGGGTTTTGAAGGTTTTCATCAACAATGTTTTGAGTAAAGCATTTATCATGGCAAAGAGATTTGAGTAAAGCAAATAATATGTTTTCCTTGGTTAAGTAAGGTTTAAAGGTTAAAATCGATTCGAAAAGATTTTCAAGGAAAATTTAAAGGGTAGTTAACCTTAAGTAAATGACTCGGATATTTGAATACCAGATGAGACCGGTATAGGATCGTGCCCTATACATTAGCTATAGCTTCTAGCTAATTTAGTTCAAAATTCCAGTGTGTAGGGCTTAGTCATAGGTAAGACTTAAATGATGATTACACACATAAACAAATATATAGAGAGAAGGAGAATAAGTTATTGCTGAGTCTGCAAAACAATTAGGATCAGGTGACCCTGGGAGAAGTAAGTTAAGGACAGACCATCCAGAAGTTTGTCTAATAGGTGTTAGATTATTTATTTTGTTTCGTAGGCCTGAGTCAGCCAATGGTTAACAGTTAGCCAAAAAACCATATTGTTCGAACAGATAGTCCATTTATTACCTGATTTATGAGCATATATGATGTTGCTATTAACGTTTTAATCAGTTTGATTGTAGGATTCTAATTTGCAAAATGATATGTTTTAAAGGGATATTAGTAAGGGGAAACCTGTTCTTCTAAGCGGCGTGGTCTCACTTAATATCAGTAAATCGAGATGTAATAGTATTACACCACGTTTTTTGTCTAACTCGAAATTTATGTTTCCCCTTAAACTCTCTGGTGCTCAAAATTAATTTGAGTAGATTAGGAGTCAGTGTTTTACAGGTTTAGTAGGTGGACGAATAAAGCTTTCGAAGACGTGTAGGAGGCAAAGTTAGCTACTTAGGAGTTGTTATTTTTATTTGCGTTATGATGTATCAAAATAATAATATGTCTATTAAGTTATCATTCAATGGGGGCATCTTCATATGTCGCTCTTGGCGTAATTTGCAATAGTTATATTTAATCAAAACCTGGGAATCGATTATGGGATTATGTAATTGAACGTGGATTTGAAACGTAATCAAAAAAGTTGTTTTAATCTATACTGATTTTATTCCATATTCAAGTGCATTCGATATTATGGGTACTACTAACATTACCGTATTTTGTCACCGAAAATTAATACCATGGATGACTTCAGCATCTATAGCGCTTAACTTCGGGCCTCAAGATAAGGGATGTTACAAGCAGATCCAAGCTTGAACTTCTATAATGAACTCTGTTCCTTTAAATGGTTTACCATCCAAACTGGTATAGTTCTTGCATAAGGTAGCAAAGTTAATTTAAGGTTGTACGGGAACCATTACTTCTTCAATCGTTGTAGAAGTTGGAGTGCGACCATTAGTGGTCGTGGTACTGTTACCACCCCTTCCTCGTCCTCTTCTTCCACTCATCTCCTACTATCTGCATATAGTTAGGAAATATCTTTAGGATTATAAACGAGATTATCTTAGTAATGGCATAAAATTAGTATATACTTATTCGGATAAAAATTATCAAATGTGCGCTCTCAAACTAATTCCATTCTAGGGCATTACTAACCCTATCTCTAATGAATTGACCCCATTAAGGCTAAGGTATTCGCTCAACCATAAGCTCTGATATCAATGTGACGACCCACCTCCTCGACCCTCGAAAATTGACACAAATACGTTCTCGGTATTCACATGCCGCAAATCCAAGTGCCGGAGAAGCAGATTATCATGGGGTAAAAGAAAATAAAGATAGAAGATAGAACAATATAGAATCTCACATCGCATTCAACATTTATGTTATACATACGGAAAATACATACAATCACTCTAGGTGATCTATCAGAATTATGGTAGGTACTAACCCAGCTAGGGTAGTTATAACGTCCTATCCTTACAGCGCTGGTGGACACATAATTTAGATACAGATTCAGCGGAATATAGACAACTTCTTCAAAAGACCCAAATTCTCCATGCTTCATTCCAAAAAGCTCCAAGCTTTCCTAACTACTTGGCACCAAGAGTTTAAGAGATAAGAAAGTAAACTCCGGTCAATCATGGCACTAGTGTGAGAAACTCAAAATACGGATGTTTTGAAAACAAAAGGGTATCTCGTAAGACCACGCCATACATAAACACAGAATGGGTTTTTACCATTTGATAACAAAAAATGTATGCTATGTAAAAGCATTTAATATTATTTTTAATAACATTCTTTTGAAACCCTTGCAAACTAAATTATGAATCTTATCCGAAATTGTTACCATTATTAAATTCCGGAATCTGTTAGGCTCTACGATCAAAATCTTACAATGCTTGTTCGAAGAATGGATTCTATACAATGGAAAGTAAGGGACAACTATACAGTGCACCTCTGAAGGAATGTACCGAGGACCGACGACTTCGAAACCTCTACACCCGGCAAGACCAGCCTACCTACAGACCCACTTAGTGGTGGATAGAACCGAATATGACATCTCCCCGGTCGTAACCGACCTATCCAGGATCACGTGGCAACATAAACCAACATACTCGACATTTAGAGAGTAGTCTAGAAAGGTGATGACCATAACCCAATGGTTGTGAACCAGATAGCCTTAGGCATGCCTTGTTTAAGCCATTTCCAGTTGACGAGGCCTGAGGTAATGATTACCTTACACATAGCACATTCCACTTTCAATGCTACATTGCCATTTCTTAATAAAACAACTGATTTCTATAAACGTATAACTCCTGAGCTCGTATGTCTCAAGAAAGGGTGTTGAGCTAAAATAAGTCTTCTTTGCCATCAAATAGATGATACTTTTATAGAGACCAATCTATGTAATCTAGAAATGCAACGTCGGACATTCGTCCATACAAGTTGTGTAACAACCCTTGTTTTGTGATTACTTGGAAATAAAACCAAATAATAATTTTAATTTGGTACTTTGATAATAAATTGAATTTGGGGAGATATATGTTTGTTAAACTTTTTTATTCTGAATAAATAAGGTGAAGAAATTGATAAATAATAATTTATGTTATTTTGGTTGAACTAAGGACCAATTATTGTAATTTCTTTTAAATAAGGGAAACAAAAAGAATTAATTTCCAAAATATAATTTTGGAATATGTTTACATTAAAAAGAAATGAAGTCTTAAGCCTATATTATGTTGGTTTTTGTGTTAAAAGAACAACAAGGATTTTAATTTGAAAAAGAGCAGTAATTTCGTTAATTATTGCTAAATAATAACACTTGTTATTTTTAAAGGCATGTTTAAAATTTAATTATTTTAATTATGATGATAAACATGGAAAAATATTGTATAAAATAATTTATAAAGTGTGTAATCATTATAATCCATTGTTATGTTAATATAGTCAAAGAGATGGATTTTAGTGGTTATAAGAATTAATTATGTTATTTTTTTTAAATAAAACACACTGATGAGCATTTAATTGAAAAGATGATTATTGTTAACATTAATATTTATATTTTGTCTTGAATATATGTTTCATGTAGAAATAATTATTGTTTTGTTGTTTAATTATTTAGTATTGTTTAAAACATGCAAAATGTCGTAATATACATAGGCTAAATAATGTAAAACATATACTAATTGATGTAATTAGAGCTATATAGGGTGCTTAAGCTTAATGGGTAGGGTTTAGACAAGTCCAAAACACATTAACCCAAATTGCTATGAGATAAAAGAAGAATGATCTACTGGTTATTTCAGTGTGAACATTTTCTTCTCTCAACTTCCTTCTCTTCAGCCTGAAACCCACTTTCTTCCTTCCTCTTCCAATTGTAGAATCAAACCATAAGTCTTAATCAAAATCAAAGGGAAATTTAAGAGTATTGTGTAATTAAAACAGGTAATCGCTCTAAAACCTAAAACATTTCATCTTGAGTTAGGAATCAAAATCAATTACTTACTGTAATTACATTTTTGAGTTTGCATGTCCATTATACTCCCTATTTTCATGTTCTTGAAGCTTTTAGTGGAGCAAAAGCTTCTAATTTGCCATAATTTTCATGTATCTTCATTTTAAGGTGAGTATTAACTCACACTTCTAACCCAAACAAGTATTGAATGTTGATAATCAGTTGTTTGTTTTATGTTTGCTGAAGAAAAAATTCTAAGATTGAACCTGATTTGGCCATATCTTTTGTGTTCCATATCCAAATTCGATAATTTTTTATGTTCTGGAAAGCATTGACTTTTTAATACAAGGTTCATGTTTTGGATTTTATTAGGTTTCCAAGTTAAATTAGTCTAAACTGCACTTCTTTGTTGTTGTCCCGAGAGTAAAACGACAGCGACAATGAATTTAGACCTGAGAATTGTTTTGGGCATAAACTTTGATTCGTAAGTCCAAATTAGGTGATTCTTTTTCTTGAATTCAAGCTATGACAATCATCTTCAGTTTTTATGTTTTATTAGATTCTAAGGTTTAAAGGGTCTAATTGGCTCTTTAAGCCGCAGCCCTGTCATTTTTTTAGTTATTCAGAATTTTGTAACTCTATATCCTGATAATTAAGTTGTCATAACTTTTGATTCATAAGCCAAATTAGATGATTCTTTTTCTGACTTCGAGCTAAGAAAATCATCTTAAACTTTTGTGTTTTGTGTTTTATCAGATTTTGTGTTTTAAAGGGCCTAATTGGCTCTTTAAGCCGCAGCCCTTACGATTGTAAGAGTTTTGTAGTTTTATGTTCTGATAATGAAAATGCCATAACTTTTGATCTGTAAGTCCGAATTAGGTGATCTTTTTTCTAGCATCGAGCTAAGGCAATCATCTTAAATTTTAGTGTTTTAAGTTTCATCACGTTTTGGGATTTAAAGGGTCGAAATGGCTAAATAAGCCGCAGTCCTAAGTTCTATTGCTATGTTTTATGCAGTTTTAATTGCTATTTCACGACCATTTCTTTATAAATTCAGAAGCTAAGTATTTTTAATATTTTAAACTATGAATTTATGGTTTTTCAAGATCATTTGTTGTAAAATATTTGAATTGAATACCCCTTGAATTCGATGTTTTCGTGCACGTGATTTGGAAACGATTTCTGAAGAAAATTTTCGATTAAAATCTAGTTTTGGATCAATATTTTTCTAAATCAATTTCTATTAGTAATAATATTTTTTTCCAAAGAAAATTTTATGTATATGTATGTATATATGTATGTATATTTCTCAATAATAAAGAGATTTTGAAAGAAAAGAATTTCTATAATTTTTCAAAAAATCGTTTTAGAACCAATTTTCTTAAAGTAAAATATTTTCTTAAAATTACACTTTTTGCACTCTTTGAGTGAACGAGAAAGAGATTTAAACAATTTAGTAAAACATGTAGTATGGGCACATGCATTCACTTTTTCGGTTAATTCCAAACTTGTTCAATTGAAGTTACACGAGAGTGAAATAAACTATTTGGAAGTTGGTGACACTTTACGTTGGGCCTTCGGGCATGTTGATATTGTCGATGCTAGGCTTTCGGGCCATTTGTTGGGCTTTCGGGCCATATGTTGGGATTTCGGGTCATTTGTTGGGAGCTAAATTTGTTGACAGTACTTGGTAGACTTCGTCCAATTTGTTGTTGATGCACGTGCGGCGTAGCTTAGACTTGTCATTTGTTGGGATCCACTTTGTGTTGTTTTCTAGATTTCTTTATTATTGGTTTCTAGAATTTGACAAGCCTTAAATGTTTTCACCATTATGTTGAATGTTGGATATATACATAGCCTTAGTGCTAATTTGAGATGAAATTTGGTGATTACATTTTTGTTGATTTGAACTTCTTAGACAGTTTGATATGTTGGGATTTCTGTGGTGATTTTGATGAATGTGACTCTTTTGAACTATGTTGATATTGTGAATATAAAGTCTCAACTCAAGGAAGTCTATTTAACACTCCCTTATATATTCCCTTCAAATACCATGCACTAATCACCTTGTTTAAGTTAGACTGCCTCGTTTCATTATTTTATATGATACTCGAGTCATATCGAGTTGTTTCAGGTTAGTTGATTGCAATATGTATCTCTCCTTGCACCATCTCAGCTTATTGGTTTAGCATCTGTTGTTTAGTATATTTCTATGTCGAACTTTTTGTTGCCAGTTTGGACATCTTTATGTATATTCTTTTGTCAGACTATGTTTTGTATATGCGGTTCATAAGAACCACTGACTTATGTAGCACATGTACTTCCGCTGTCCGTATATGCATGTATATGTTCTGTGATCTGTAAACGGTTATATTATCATGTATTATTTTGAATTGATCCTTAGCCACAATAATTTTGGGTTAAGCCTGTATTGATTACGTCGATTCCTCGAGAGAAATTTTTTAGCTCAGACCACCTAATCGACGTATTCGATACTCGCTTAATACAAAATTCACGGATGGTCGCACCTAACCATCCCTATTCTCTACACTATCAGACAGTATTATATAGTAATACTCTTTATTAGTGTGGATCTCTGGGTGGGGCATCATAAGTTGTCTAGGAACAGGACAAACCAAAGGTACTCACTTACAAATTCTGTCGAGGATTTCCCCTAGGATTAGTAGCGAGAAGTCCTTGCATAGAAGATCTCAAATGAAGAACTACTACCACATAAATATGATATGAGAAATTTCCTCGAGGGTCAGTGACAAGCAGCCCTACATTCTATCTTCCAAACCCTTTCATATATTTGCTTCGAATGCATAAATTGGTTCGAAGTGGTTTTCGGATATGAATTACCCAAATCCAATTTCTGTTTCTTCAAACCAATTATCGATAAAAGAGGTGTTAATATATGAGTAATCATTTGATTAATTCATTCCTCTTATCAAAAATAATTTTTAGAGATATATAATATTAAATTATTTATTTCCGGTATATACAAAATTATTAAACCTCTCTTTTAAATTTTGGAAATACCAACTCATTTTCATATAAGCCATTTTGGAAAACATTACTGAGTAAATAGGATCATGGAAATTTTACTAACTCTACTCAATATCAATCTCTGTATTCAACCTTCGCTATCCGTTGAATAACGGTGAGATCACCTTTTAAATTCTCATAAATAGTACGGATTCCCTCCATGCAATTTAATACCAAGTATAAAAAGCTTATTTCTATGCAATCCAAGTTATTTAAATTTGAAATTTATATCTTTTATATTTTTAGAAACTTTGATCCATGTAAATAATATTTACTATCCCCTCCATCGGGTCAGTCGGGTAGCTAGGGAGGGCAGGCAACTGGTTTTCCAAACCCAAGCCTATAGACTGCCTGTTTGTCACCCATAAAGTGGTCAAGTTATTTGATCAACTCTAAATCTTTTAACATACTTAATTAACTTTTAATTATTTTATAGCATCCAGGCTTTCCCTTCGATCTATTCCATTCCTTGGTCGGATTTTCTATGATACTTACAAATGAAACAAATGTACTAGTCATTTTTGCATACTCATTTTTAAACCTTTTAATCATCTTTAAATTATTCAATTTTTTATTTGAAAAGTTTCGCAAAAGATTTAGGAAAGAATAATTAAGTTAAAACTATTGTTTGCAAAAGTTTAAAAAGTGTTGTAAATAGTGTTTTAAAAGTATATTGATCAAAACGACCTTTGTATTGTTTAGATATTCATTTTTATAACTTAAATCACTTTTAAAACATTTTAGTAGAATGATAAAATTTATTCCACATTTTTAAAGAATTAAAAATTATCCATTTAAAAACATTTACTACTTTGGCATCCGAACTGCCAAAGCACGATTTTATTTAAAACCTAATTTGCTCGTTTTTTAAAATATACTAAAAAAATTACAATCGTTTTCCTTTGTTTGAAAACTATGATTATAAGAGTTCGGAAAATTTTTATTTCGAAGAAATCTAACTATTAATAGCTTTGTTTGAAAGCAATTAAAGACATGCCCAGCGATAAATCGCCGGGACCAGATGGGTTTCCTATTTTATTTTATAATACTTTTTGGGATGTCTTAAAATTCGATTTGATTAATATGTTCAACGATTTTTACAATGGTACTTTACAATTAGGGAGATTTAATTTTGCAAATGTTATTTTACTTCATAAAAAGGTAGGTGCTAATAACTTAAAAGATTTTAGACCTATTTCTTTGATTAACTGCTCAATTAAAATCTTTTCTAAAGTTTTAGCTAACAGACTTAGTAAAAGAATGAATGAATTAATTGATTGTTCTCAATCCGCTTTTATCAAAGGTAGAAATATCACGGATGGAGTGGCAGTTGTATAAGAATATATTAATTTTTGTTGTAAGAATAACATTACTTGTGCGATTTTAAAGCTTGACTTTGCTTAAGCTTTTGATTCGGCAGATTGGAATTTTATTGCTGATATTTTTCATGCTAGAGGTTTTGGTCCTAGATGGATCAATTGGATTATGTCTTTGCTCAGGACCAGAAACTCTAGTATTATGGTCAACGGTATTTTAGGTAATAAATTTCAATCCAAGAGAGGATTAAGGCAAGGAGATCCTTTATCACCTTTATTATTTAATTTAGCTGCAGATGTTTTTGCTAAAATAATTAAAAGAGCAGTGGATAATGGTTCTCTATGTAATGTTGGGAATGATATTTCAGGTAATGGTATATCGGCTCTCCAATTTGCCGATGATATCTTATTTTTCTCTTCCCATCTTCCTAGGCACATTATAGCGCTCAAGTTTATTCTTTACAGTTTTGAGCTTTTATCAAGTTTAAAAATAAATTTTGACAAAAGCTCAGTGATATTCTTAAACGATTTTGAAAATGTTGAAAACTCGGTTGCTATTACTCTTAATTGCAAAACAATGAGCTTTCTGTTTGAATATCTTGGTTTTGTGATTAGACCCTCTAAACTCAAGCATGAAGACTGGTTTATTATTATTGATAAAATTAAGAATAAGATTTCTAGCTGGAATGGGATATATTTATCTAGAGCAGGAAGGCTAGTTTTAATTAATTCGGTTTTATCAGCCCTTCCGATTTATTGGATGTCCATGTATTTATTTCTGGATTGGGTTATCGATAAAATTGACAAAATTAGAAGAGACTTTCTTTCGAGGGGAGAAAATTCAAATAATAATATAAAATGTTTAGTCAATTGGGAGACCATCTGTAAAGCCAAGAAGGAAGGTGGTTTAGGGGTTATTAACTTGCGTAACATGAATTTATCATTGCTAGGTAAATGGTTATGGAAGTTTAAAGATATTAATGATAATGCTATTTGGAAAGAGATTATTTCTAAATATTACTATAATGGAAATAGTAATTTATATCAAATTGCTTCTCCAGCCACTCATAACTTTTCTAATTTTTGGAGAAACATTTTAAAATGTCTTGAGATTTTTAACTTAGGAATAAATACTATTGTTCACTCCGGTAACCGTACTTCCTTTTGGCACGACCGTTGGATTTCGGTCTTACCCCTTAAACTGGAATTTAAAGAGCTTTACGATATCTATAACTTCAAGTTTGCTCTAATTAGTGAGGTTTTTTCTCCTGATAATGATCCTCCTTAGAATTTCAGCTTTAGCAGAATTTTAGTAGGACCAACTCTTAAGCTTCTTTATTTGCTTTAAGATTAAATATATACAATATTGATAATGATAATGATATTCTTTATTGGGAATGGGATAGAAGTAAGAATTATACTTCTAACTCTTTTTATAGATTTATTAATTTTTTGGGTACTATAAACAATTTGTTCAAATTTATTTGGAAATCAAACGCTCCTCCTAAATCTAAAATACACATGTGGTTAATATTGCATGGTAAACTTAATACAATTGAAAACTTAAAAAGAAAGAACATTCATAATGATAATAAATGTTATTTTTGTAATCTACATCTTGAAGACATTAAGCATTTATACTATTATTGCATGGACTCTTATTACATTCTTAACAATGTTCTCAAAATTTTCAATTTCAATATCATAACTAAAATTTCGGATTGTGACTTTTACTGGAATAATTTTAGATTTAGGTTTAAAAAGAATATCAGATCTCTAATTGACTCTTTATTCACTATTATTAGTTGGTATATATGGTTTGAAAGAAATCAAAGAATTTTTAATAATAATAATAGTCATATTAATAAATTGATTTATACAATTTCTTCTTTCTGTTTTCATTAGATTTCTAATCCCAAATATAAATTAGCTAATAATAATTCGTTTAAAGGGTATCTTAATATGGTTAGCTACAATATTAATTATTTTAAAAACAATTGTCTTTTTAATGACATCTGTACTAATACGAATATTTTTTCAAATTCATACCAAGATCTATCGGTTAATCATAACCTGCTAATGATTACAGATTCTTAGTTTTCTTTTTTTGGTTTTCTTTTTGTTTCTTTTTTTGGTGCAATTGTTTTGAAATATTTTAATCATGTTTGCTATTAGTCTTGTCTCCTTTTTGTTTTTCTTCACTCTTTATTTTTTCACATATATGTATATTAATTATATTAATATACATACATATGCATAATTCTTACTTTTTCCTTAGTCACCCCTCAGATGCAGATACAAGCGAGAGGTTTCCAGGTTCTTCTTTCAGGTCCCCTTATCTTCAGAGCGCATGTTTTGGTTTGATTGAGAGATTTTCAGAGAGGTTCCTTGCTATAGCTTGGCATTACTTCCCCTGTTCAGATATTCCAGTGCAGACTATCCTATCCAGCATCTCTTTTATTTTCACTTCAGAGTAGAGGCTTCTGCTGTCCTTTTGATCCAGATGCATGGATTTTTTTCTGCTTTATGTGCTGCTTAGAGCTTCCGAGATTTTTGGAGCATCATTCCGGCCTAGATGCACATAGTTGTTATTCTCTTTTTTTTTGCTTGGAGCTATCGAGATGTATGAAGCATCTTTCACTTTTTGGTTTCTTTGTTTTTAGTTTTCGTTACCTGCTAGGCATGTTGCCAGCACCTTGTTTTAGTGTTATACATATATATATATATATATATATATATATATATGCATGTGTGCTCTCCTCTATCCTATAGAGGATCACACATTTCTCTCAAAAAAAGAAATCTAACTATGAATGCATCCTATAAATGGATTTAACTTTAAAGAAGCTAAATCGCAAACGACCGTTGCGCGATGCGCCTATTTTTGACTAGATTTTTAATATTTTTTAAACTTTGCGAAAACACTTTTAAATGTTTATAAAACATTTATAAACCGTATTAAATCATTTTTAAATAATTTAAATATTCCATATACACCATTTCATTAATAAAAGGAAAGTGATTTCCTTTGTGATTTTCGACGTGTATTAAACATGACTTGTTAATACAATTAAACAACAATATTAAACACCCGAATATGATGATCAAAGCATAGTAAATATCCATTGCAAACATCGTATCATCATCCAAAAATATAATATAAGTAAGAATTTCTCACCTTGGATTAGACGATTAACCTGAAAATAGCTATAACTTCGCTAACTCGAAATCTAAGCTCACGATCACTTGGGCTCTTGTCTTTTTGAGGGCTCGACCTTGGCCATGGGGCTTATGGTCTTGGTTGTAGGGGAGGGAAGGCTTGGCTATGGTGCTGTGTAGTGGTGGCCATGGGTAAAGAGAGTGAAGAGGATGAGTTTTGAGGTGTTTTACACTATATATATATGTGTGTATATATACATACATATATATATATATATTATTAAATTTTCTTTTGCAAAATATTTTGCCATAATTTCTTTTAGACTTGAGGCTATTGAAATGGAGGACAAAATCCTAGGAAATAAAGAATAAAGCATGCGAAAGTGAAGAGGAGAACGGGTGGTATTTATAGGGAAAGAAGAGGAGAAAAATATCCACCACCTCCACATGCACCATCTCCATCACCCACATGGCTGAATTGGCCCCTCTCTACATGTGCTTTATGATGCATGTACTTATATGTAAGAGAGTGGACTTTGTGGTTGCTTAACTGGTAAGGATGTTAGGAAATATTTGGGATATTTTGAGAAGATATATATATGTATATGTATATGTATATGTATATGTATGTGTATATGTATGTGTATGTGTATGTGTATGTGTATGTGTATGTGTATGTGTATGTGTATGTGTATGTGTATGTGCACGTATGTATATTCATATGCATATGGATATGTCTTCATATATTGTTAAACCGCCTTTTTACAAGGCCATGGGCATGCAGATTTAACTAAAACAACTTCATAACAACCGAGACTGAAACATGATGAATTCGGTTTAAATGGATAATAGGTCGTTCGGTCGGAATGAAGGGGTTTGAACTGTTTGTGATTCGACCTTGCGGCGATATCCGTTGGAAGTATGGAGGATCAGGAAGGTCGTTTGTTCGTCGTTTGGCATCGAGGATCGTTCGGCGTTGGATGGATCGTTCGGCATCAGGAATCGTTCGGCATCGGGGATCGTTCGACATTGGATGGATCGTTCGGCATCAGGGATCGTTCGACATAGGATGGATCGTTCGTCGTCAGGGATCGTTCGGCGTTAGGGATCGTTCGGCATCAAGGATCGTTCGACATAGGATGGATCGTTCGGCGTCAGGGATTGTTCGGCATTGGATGGATCGTTCGGCGTCAGGGATCGTTCGACATTGGATGGATCGTTCGGCATCAGGGATCGTTCGGCATTGGATGGATCATTCGGCATCAGGGATCGTTCGGCATCGGATGGATCGTTCGTCATTGGATGGATCGTTCGGCATCGGGGATCGTTCGGCATTGGATAAGTGCGTTCGGCATACGAATGCATTCGGCATGGCAACCTCGTTCAGCATACGAGTGCGTTCAGCGTTGGAGAAGTGCGTTCGGCATATCTATGCGTTCAGCATGGCAACCTCGTCCGGCATACGAGTGCGTTCGGCATGGCAACCTCGATCGGCATATGAGTGCGTTCGGCATGGCAATTTGGTTCGGCATGGGCCGTTCGGCCCTGATGGGCTCTGGTTATTCAGAGAGTCCAACAACTATCTGGACGTGTCTATAAATAGAGCTTGTAGGGCTTCAGGAAAGGGATCTTCTCTTCTGCTCTCTGACTTTCTATTTTTCTAAGGCTAAGGCTAGTCTACCACTTTGTAACTGTAATCGATTGTTACAGCAATAAAAAGGAAATTACTGGAGTGGACGTAGGCCAGAGTTAGCCGAACCACTATAAAATTTGTTGTTCTTTATTGCTTTCATTTTAATTTTGTCCATTCTTCAAATTATTACTCTCTACGTACAATCTATCTGTTAACTGTGACTGTTAGGTGGCGCTTTCATCTACATTCGGGTGTTAGTGACCAATTTCAGCGCTAACATTTTGGTGCTTTCACTGAGAACTGAAACACTCAGGAATTTTGGAGTTAGAAATTTGGATTTGAAGGAGCAATGGCTAGACCATCAGCAAGAAAGCAAGTGATAGAGAGGAGCAATCAGGAGGGAAGTCAAGAGGCTTCCTTTGGAAATGGAGCAGGTGGAGCATCCATCTACATCGCCAGAGAGAAAATGGAAGCCATGATGAAAAGACAAGAGGAGCTGATGCAGGCTCTTCTCAGACAATTTGTGCGAGCAGGAAATGTAGGAGCTCAGATCCATGGAGCTGGATCAGAAACGCTCAACCAGCAAGCAGAGGGAATGGCTCGACGGGGGCAGCCCCCAATCAGCAGACGGCTATCAATCCGGATGGATCTAGACTCGAGAGCATACCCCCAGGAAATGCTGGACCAATCCATGGAGGAATACCAGATGATGCTGCGCAACCTAACACCAACAGAAGGGCAGGAGTACGAGATGAGGAGTATGTGCCTGAATTTCCTCATGAACTCGAGGGGCAGAGCGGAGGTAATAGACAAGGGTTACGGTTTGGCGACAATGACAGATTAGCAGAAATGGCCAGATGGGCTATGAGAGGTGGATTGGTAAATAGAGACTTGGAGGATGTGAATAGGAGTCCCTTTACTCCTACTATCAGGCAAGCTAGGAACCCACCAGAATTTAAGCTACCAAATTTGGAAATGTATAATGGGAAGACGGATCCGACGGTTCATTTGACAAAGTACATGAGGCATATGGAGGTACTAGAGGCATCGGATGAGGTCATGGCTCGATGCTTCCCATTGTATTTGATGGATATCGCAGCTATGTGGTTCAGACAGCTGGAGAGTGGTTCTATCGGCACATGGACGGAGCTAATTGAAAGGTTTATGAGACAGTTTTGGGTCCACATAGTCAGACCCAAGAACGTGATGACTCTGACATCTATGAAACAGTGGAAAGGGGAATCGCTCAGGGACTTTCTAATAAGATTCAACGCAGCGATAGCCTCAGTGGATCGACCCGATCCGTCAATGGTTTTTATGGCAGCAATCTCGGGAATCGCAGATAATTCTGATTTCAAGATATCATTGGAATGGGACCCACCGAGGGATCTCGGGGAGTTCTACCATGAGGCGGAAAGGTTCCTGAGACAGGAAGATGCGCAGGCTGAGAGAGAAGGAGAGAGGCTGAAGCTTATGCAGTAAGGGGTGGAGGTCCATCCGGGGAGGATCCGAGTAAAGATGATAAAGGAAAAAGGAAAATAAATGGCAATGGTGGCACTTCGAAGAAACCTCAAAGGGAGTCAAAGTTTTCTTCTTACGCAGATTTAACTGAGACTCTAGAAAGGATTTACTTGGACACTCGGGGGTGACTCCAATACCGAAGGCCAACAAAGAGAGAGCCTTCAGAATACGAACGGACATCGGGAAAGCATTTCCTATTCCATGAGCCGGATGGGCACAACACAAACGACTGCAGGCATTTGAGGGACATCATTGAGGAGCATGTGAGGAATGGTCATCTACAGCAGTATGTCAGGAATCGAGCTGTGGTAGTGGGACAGGAAAGACCACCACCTACCTCGAACGGAGATGGCGCTGGATCTGGACAACGTCATCTCATTATCAACTAAAAATATTTATGGTTTTGAATAAATAATAGAACTCAAAGTAATACGGCTAGGTCACTTACACACGTACGGGATCGAGGACGGTCCCTAGGCATGCTCTGAAATGACGAAAGACCATACTACTTGAGTCCATGAAATCCTACTTTCTTTCTATTTTCCTGCAAACTTTGGTTTCCTCTTTCATATTTTGGACATTTACTTTTCTTTGGTATGGTTTAGGAGTTTGGATTGAATTCCCGGTTGGTAGGTTTTTTGGTTTGCCATTTTGGTTTGGATGTTTGATTTTTGATTCGGATTTTGAGTAGGATTTTTGATATGGATTTATGGTTTTCTGATTGGATTCGGATCAATGTAATAAACAGTTCAGGTTTTATGATTACTGTCTCGACCGGAGAGAGAGGCAGTGATCACGAGTTACGAGTCCCTTTGCCGGAGAGCGATAGAATGGACTCGGACAGAATATCAAAATCCTTGGCCGGAGTGCCGAGGTCGATGAATATCAAAGTCCTTGGCCGGAGTGCCGAGGCCGGCGAATATCAAATTCCTTGGCCGGAGTGCCGAGGCCGGTGAATATCAAAGTCCTTGGCCGGAGTGCCGAGGCCGGTGGATATCAAAGTCCTTGGCCAGAGTGCCGAGGCCGGTGAATATTAAAGTCCTTGGCCGAAGTGCCGAGGCCGGTGGATATCAAAGTCTTTGGCCAAAGTGTCGAGGCCATTGAATATCAAAGTTCTTGGCCGGAGTGCCGAGGCCGGTGGATATCAAAGCCCTTGGCCAGAGTGCCGAGGCCGGTGGATATCAAAGTCCTTGTCCGGAGTGCCGAGGCCGATGGATATCAAAGTCCTTGGCCGGAGTGTCGAGGCCGGAGAATATCGAAGTCCTTGGCCGGAGTGCCGAGGTTGGTGAATATCAAAGTCCTTGGCCGGAGTGCCGAGGCTGGTGAATATCAAAGTCCTTGGTCGGAGAGTCGAGGCCGGAGAACATACAAGCCTGTAATGGAAAAGTCAAGGCTGGAACAGGATAACGCGACCCGGCGAGGTCTATAAATTCAAGGTTAAACCCAGAGAGGTCATGGATTTGATAATATGGTTACGAAAAGGATATGGACTTCGAATATCGGATTCAAGGCTATTCAAAACATACCATCCAACAACAAGGCAAGTTTTGGGAGGGAAGTGTTAACCCGCCTTTTTACAAGGCCACGGGCAGGCGGATTTAACTAAAACAAGTTCACAACTATCGAGACTAAAACATGATGAATTCGATTTAAATGGATGATAGGTCGTTCGGTCGGAACGAAGGGGTTCGAACTGTTTATGATTCGACCTTGTGGATTCGCCGATTAGAATGGCGATATCCATTGGAAGTATGGAGGTTCAGGAAGGTCGTTTGTTCGTCATTTGGCATCGGGGATCGTTTGGCATGGGATGGATCGTTCGGCATCCGGGATCGTTTGGCATTGGAAGGATCATTCGGCATCAGGGATCATTCATCATTGGATGGATCGTTCGGGATCGGGGATCGTTCGGCATTGGATGGATCGTTCAGCTTCGGGGATCGTTCGGCATTGGATGAGTGCGTTCGGCATACGAATGCGTTCGGCATGGCAACCTCGTTCGGCATACGAGTGCGTTCGGCATTGGATAAGTGCGTTCAGCATATCTATGCGTTCAGCATGGCAACCTCGTTCGGCATACGAGTGTGTTCGGCATGGCAACCTCGATCGGGATACGAGTGCGTTCGGCATGGCAACCTCGATCAGGATACGAGTCATACGAGTGCGTTCGGCATGGCAATTTGGTTCGGCATGGGCCGTTCGGCCCAGATGGGCTCGGTTATTCAGAGAGCCCAACAACTACCTGGATGTGTCTATAAATAGAGAATGTAGGGCTTCAGAAAAGGGATCTTCTTTTCTGCTCTCTGACTTTCTATTTTTCTAAGGCTAAGGCTAGTCTACCACTTTGTAACTGTAATCGATTGTTACAGCAATAAAAAGGAAATTACTGGAGTGGACGTAGGCCAGAGTTAACCGAACCACTATAAAATTAGTTGTTCTTTATTGCTTTCATTTTAATTTTGTCCGTTCTTCACATTATTACTCTCTACGTACAATCTATCTGTAACTGTGATTGTTAGGTGGCGCTTTCATCTACATTCGGGTGTTAGTGACCAATTTCAGCGCTAACATATTTGTACATGTATATGTCCATATGTATGTCACTTATATCCACAACATTGCATAACTTATTCACATTGAATTGTTACAAATTCTGATTTTGATTTCCGGTCATATTTTCTCTTCTTAGTTAATATACACATATTTGTAAACAAAGTTTTAAAATAATATTTGCATCATTATATAATTATTGAAAGATCTTACTTAATAATTAAAATAATTATTAAATCATTTAAACTAAATTTAGATTCAAAAATCAATTAATTGGAAATGGTGACATCATTAATGATGTCATAAATATATTTAATTTCCATAAATAAATAAACTATTTTACATCATATTTGCATTCATATACACAAATGAGTGTATGTATCCTGCTTGGCACGCGATGTTGGATAGCCGAAGAGCTGTTTATCGATAAAACGATTTTCGGTCATTTTATCGATATTTTAACCAAAGTATATATTTTTGTAAATAATCATCCAAAATAAGATTAATACTATTATTTATTATTTAAACCATTATATTTTATGTTTAAAAAATATTATATTTGAATACTTTAAATTTTTTCCAAACTGATGAATTTTCATGTCGTGACACTTTTTGTACGCAAATTTCTAATGTAAATCAACTATCAACCATGTTTTATTGTTCAACTCATTGAGAAAATAATCCTAATGAGGTTCGTATTTATTCCCAATTTTGTGATGTTAAATTTTAATCACATCATCTCCTTGTATTATCAACTTTCAACTAAAGTAAAAAAAGTAATAACGTTAAAATTTCAAATTAACTAAGTTACACATACTTTTTCTTGCAAATTTATAAAAAAAATTAAACTAAGCATATTTTCTAATAGTTTCAAAATATAAAGGATCATCATACTTGACATTATGCATTTTAAAAAAAAGCATCTCTAGTATAACAGATTTTTAAATTTATAAACAATTATTGAAACTGGTGATTACTTTATTTTAAAAAATATTTCAATGTTTACATGATTCCAATATATATAAATATAAAAGCAAACATCATGAGAATGCATTGGTATTTAGCTTTGTCTGATCTTGAGAGAATATAAGTAACTTATGATAAAGATAACTACTAACTTAAATCTGAATATAAACTAATTATAGAATTATTGACGATGTGAATTTAATATATTATTTTTATTCCATGTTAAATTATATAACTGACTACAGATTGATAATTAAATATTTCTATTTAATGTTGTTTAAATGAATTAAATACCATCAATTTGAGAATTCTTAGTTGAATATTAAAGATGGAATATTATTCAACTCTTGTTGAATTATAGTGTGAGTCATCATTTATATCAACTAGTGTGTAACCCATGTGTTGCATACGATAATATTCTAAAAGATTTGTCAAATATAGATAGTTAAATAATTGACTTACAACATAATATGCTAATATTAAGCATATATTTGTATAAGTCATGTGTTTCAATTATTGTGTATATGTTGGTCTATAATAAAATACCAATTTTGAAAGAAAAATAACAATATAAACTTAAATGTAGCTTAGTTAAATAATATTAAAGAGAACATTTAAAATAGTTTGTAAATTACACTTCAATATAAGGTGGTAAGGAAAAATAAATAGAGCCTCATTATTATGCATGTTTATTATTACTAAACATCATTTAAGAAAGACAATAATACAAATATGAATATAAAATAGTTGAAGTTAATTAAACAATGATATAATTTATACTTAAAACTAACTGGTAGGTCAGAATTAAGGAGAGATTTATTAGCAATCGTAAAAATCATAAACTATAAATAATAGCGATCTTTATATATAATACAAGGTCGAAATGGTAATGACTTTAACTCTCAAAATTCATAAGTAAGATATAATTTCTACCACCTTACTATTATTTAATAGAATATATTCAACAAATCATTCTATCGGTAATTTAAGTGACATAAGAATAAGTTACCGAAAATTATATCTGTTATTATTCTGGATTATAAATAAATATATCTGAATTTAAGATAATTCTATTAAATGTTTTTGAAATTTAAATAAATTGTACGTTGAGTATAGTATTTAATTAACTTATATATATATAGCAAATGAGTATACAAGTATATTAATAGAAAATTTATATTGCTATTTTCATATTTTTGTGTTAACATAATATTTTTGTTATTGTAAAATAAATATTATTTCTAAATTAAGTTAGTTATATTTTAAATATCATACTTAAATAATTTATATGTTTAAATTGTTATACATAGTTATGGATACTATTATTATCCAATTCTAAATATTCACGCTGAAATATATAGTTTTAAGCCAATTGCAAAATAACATTATATTTTAAAGTTTTATTAAGTTATATTTTGGATTATATGAAATATTTGGACTAGATTTAGATAAGAGTACAAAATCGTTGTGTGTGTGTATGTCTGTGCGTGTGTCTGTAAATATATAATAAAAGATAACCAAGGATGATATTATTTTATTTTTGACTTACTGAAATCATGAGAAGCTTAATGAAAAATCAACAGAGAGAATAAATAAGACATCTTAAAAGAGAGAATTAAGGAGAAAATATATTTTGGTCTATCTTACTATCATTTAACAGATCAATACTTAATACTTAGACAAACATATACATTAATTAATTTAATATATTAACTGAATAGATTATAAGTGCCTATATTTATTTGATTATAAATATCTAAAATAATATATTTGAATTATAAAATAATTTTGAAATTTACAACAATAAAATATAATATTTCGCCTATTTATATTTTTCAAATAAATATAGATGAAGTTATAGAAAAATTATCACAATTATCTTTTGATTTTAGCATGTTAAAATGTTATGTTTTCGTAGTAAAATATATTAAAATATTATTTTTGAATAGTTAAAGATGATCATATATTCATTATTTTCATATTCTAACTATTTAAAATGATATATTTTGTTTCTAATTAGTTTTACTATAATATTTCTATAAACAAATTATATGTTAAACATATTATGGTGTTATACATTTAAAAAATGTAAATAAATAAAGATACATTATTATTATTTCCAAAACTTTATGTCTTAAAATATTTTATCTAATTTTAAAATAATTTTAATTTATATTTTGAAATTAAGAAATCATACGTTAAATATGTCTGATGTACCTATATATATGAAACAATTATAAGTATTCATTATGCAATAAATTTCAAAAAAAAAAATATTGTTTGAATATTTTCCTTTTTGAAGTAATATTAAGTAAATCTATCAACTTCTTGTACTTATGCGCGTGCGCACTGCACCCGTGCATGTGTATGATGATGGGTTTTAGATGTTAAATTGCAAAATCAGTATTGATAAGAATTTTAAATGTAATATAAGATAATTAAGGAAACACTACTTTTTTTAATTTACTAAAATTATGGATAATAATAATAATAAAGTAATATAATGTATCTTGTGCATTGCATATGCTAATGTTGTAAAAAAATATGGTACTCATACTTTAAATATTGTTACAACAAAATTTTATGTGCAATGTTCGATATTTCAATCATAAATCAAACTTTTTATTATTATTTGTGCATATGATTTTTGTTAAATGATTCATATATTTTTTATATTTGAATGAAATAACTATTTTACCATTTTGTTACTACGAATGCAGTATATAAATTGAAATTATCATTTTGTTTATAAATTATTAGAGAATTTGAGTATTAATTGCTTGAATTTATTTATATAGTATGGATTTATAGTGTTTGGTTGATTTAAATACATGTATTTGAATATAAAATAATAAGAGAAAATTGTTGAAAACTTTAGTAAATGATTATAGAATACATAAAATCTCGGTATATGAATATAAAATCACGGAAAAAATTAGCGTAATATTTTGGATAGCTATAAAATGATAATTTATTCAAAAAAATCGAAGAGAATTAAAGAGTGGAAGTGAAAATGTTGTAATTACTGAGATGATTTGTAAATTTTAAACCTTTGTATCATTTAACTGATAATTTATTAAAATAAACAATTATACATTAAAGTTGTTCATATTATCTTTGATGTGATCCATATAATTTTAAATTTGAATGAAAATTTAGTTTATACAATTTTATCACAATGAACATGATATATTTGTTGATATTATTATCTGTATTATTTATTACATAATAATTTAATAAATAATGGTTGATTAATTTTGTTTAAAAGGTTTGTACTTAAATTATCTAATTAATTTAAATATACAGACTTAAATATAAATTATACATGAAAATCGAGAACTTTGAAAATAATAATATAAAGTAGAAAATGTCGGTTTTTGAATGTAAAACGGCAATGAAAAATTAATAAAGTATTATAAGTCATTCAAAAATAATAATAAAATTCGGATCTTTAAAATAAAACGTTAAAAAATATCCAGAGAAAGCTAAGGAGAGCTGAGAGAAGTGTTAGAATTAATCTGAGAGCTAGAATTTCTTCTACTTACTATTATTTATAATTTAATCAACTCAAAAGCAAACATGTAAAGTTTCAAATTAACTATAATTGCTTATAATATTCAATTATGCTAATTATACATAATCTAATTGGAGTCCGGTTAACTACATTTACTTTCAAGAAAAAGTTTAAGTTAAATACACATATTATATAATAAATTTTTAAATATTATTTTTAATAGTAAGAGTGATATTTCATTCAATTAGAGCACTCATTATGATGTCTCGAGGGCTCGAACCAATGACCTCTAGAACATTTGTCTAAAGCGCCACACCTCTAGCCACTTGAGCTGGATGTCCTTAACTAAAATGTTAAATATCTTAGAAGGCTAAATTTACTTTTTGACAATTTTAAAGTGTTCTTAAAATAGAAAGTAATAATTTGTGAAACCTGATGCATTAAAAGAACCAAATGTAATGTTAGTTTTGAAATAGAAGTACATATAATTTTAAATTCACGAATTGATATTTTTCTGAAGTTCACTTACAAGTTAAGTTACATAAAAAAATTCAACCTAAACCGATATAATAAAAGAAATAAATAGTGATATAAAATTCATTTCAATATGTAGACAATCACTGGCATATAAATTCACATGCTAATAGATATAAAGTTTGGTTCAGCTTGGGAATGAATGTATATTTATTGTTACATGCAAAGAAAAGTGAAAGTAAATTAATATATTTATTTGACCAAAATAAATAGAGAATTAGTTCGGTTAATTATAATCATTTCATTCTGGTTTGATTCTAATTTTCAGATTAGAGAATTTACTATAAATTAATTCCCTTTAATAGTTTTACAATTCGCGAAAAGTAAAAAAGTAAAATATTTAGAAACTTGACAAATTAAAAGGATCAAACTAGTGTTTTAAAAACCCAACCCCACGGTTAACCTTCGACCTTAGAGCACTACGGCTCTGAAAATGAAATAACCTTGCGTGTGCACGAACTCACGGTTTAACCTCAAAAGCCTGAAAAAACCTTTAAACCAACCTCTGCTAACCCCACGGTTCTTCGAATTTGAGAAAAAATGATCGTTTTATTCTTCATTTTTTTACATAATTAATTTAACTAATAATTTCATAACCTTAGCCACTAAACTATTAGATTATCTTATCAATTTTGGACGACATAATACATCAGTAGTGTATATTTTACAAATCATCCTTGAACTGAATGCTTTTCATCTTAAAAATAAGGAAATTTACCATTTTACGCTACTAAAAGTGTTAATAAATTATTTAAATTAATATTTGTTATGAAATGTTTAAAAATAATCATTTTAAATTTCAACATATCAATTATAATCGATTAAAATTTAACATTAATTGAAATAATTAACATTTAAATCAATAAAATAAAAATTAAAGTTCAACTTGGTTCTCATGGTCTAACTGATTGAACCACTAGAACCTTTAACCCTGCACCAACATGGTTTGACTCGTGGTTCGGTCTTCGAAACTATGGATCAAACATAAAACTAACCTTAAAACCAAATGTATCGATGATTGATGATTAATCTACTAATTCCTTTTATCAGTTGTGTTGTAGTATTGTTTAATATGACTCATTCCAGTTGAAGTTAATTTACTTACAAACATTATGTATATCAATATCTTTAATCCATAACTATATGTAAATATCTTCGAACTATAAAAAAAAGCTTAATTTCAAACCAAATTTGATGAAATTGTTGTTAATTAATTTACTACTCAGTAAGATCCCTAAGAGATCAATAGCGACCCTACATTAATTGAAAAAAGCATGCCACTTATAGATATTTCATGGGTAATTAAATAACACCATTCAAAATTGTATTAAAGTTTAACTTTGATAGAGATGCCTAATATAAGATTTTGCAAAAGAAAATAAGTTTTGGTTGTGTAACAAAATGTACAACATTTAAATTAAAAAATATTTAGAAACACTTATTCGGTATTTAAACCTCTACCAAAATTTCAAAGTTGCATGCTTCAGCTGGATTAGAAACACTACTTTGTTCTTCAAAATACTATATGAAAATTTATTATTTTGATATTCTATACTTCCAATATAATTTTTTCTATCTAATTTTTTCTTATACAATTATTTGGATTCGAGTTAGGAAAGGAAGAATGTTACCTCTAATAGATCACGTAAAATCAAAGTTGATATCTATGTAGCAATAAACCAGATATTCCTTACATAATAAATGAATTAAACAAAATGCAAAATCATACCAAACAAAAAAAATCAAATTGAAGTCTGTTTATTATACAAAACTTGAGAATAAAATAAAATTTTCAACTTTATCTGTAATAGATTTTATTAATCAATAAGAGATTCTATGGTATCCGCATATTTATAAAAATAAGTAACTTTCTACAAGGTAAATTAAGAGAACTATATTCATAATACTACAAATTCAACTTTAAAATAAAAATTAGAATTATAACCTATAAATAATGACAAAACTACAAATTTAACATCAAAATAACTAAAAAGAGAAATAATAATAGAATCCTAGCCTTTTAATCAAGCTCGTTTGAACCAGTAGTCTTAAGTTTTTGGGAGTCCTTCGGATTATTTTTCCATAAAAGCTATAACATTGAAAGCAACGGTGGAAAAAAAATCTCTACATAATATTGGTAAATCATAAATAATTCAAGATAAATACAAAGCGAAATACTATTAATAAATTCAATATAAATCTTGCTATATCGAAAAAGATAAAGCGGTTGATTAAAAATTGTTTGGAAAGAATTTTTAATTTGATTTTGATTGAGAATAAAACTATTTTGAATCATATCGTACATATGAAACCAAAAAAGGTAAAGGGACTATATTGGGAGAAAATGAAATGAAAATGAAAGAATTAGAAGATGATAAGTGTCTTATATGCGTAAATAATAAAATAATGAATGCATGATTATTGTACTTAAAATAAGAATACGGGCAGCCTAAATTTTTATATAATAATATAACATGATAATTATATAGAACGTTCAGACATTAATGAAATCATTATGCATTATATAAGCGTTAATGGTATCATTAATATATAGATTATAAATAAGTTTGGGTGGTGTAACATAATACAAAACATTTAAATTAAAAAAAAATTATAAAACACTTATTTGGAATCAAACTTCTAAAAAAATTCAACGTTGCCTGCTGTTGCCAGATCAAAAGTGATACATTTTTCTTTAAAAAAACTATATAAAATTCATTTTTTTTTTTTTTGGAATACCAGTAAATCCTCACTTCACCAACAACATCTGGGGAAATACAAGAAAGCCCGCCATAACTTGCATCTTCCATTTAAGCCAACCCTTTTAGACGACTCAGTGCGGTTGCCAAGAATCAAACTATCTCCCCTCTACGAAGGAGTCAGATGCTCTTACCAACCACATTAAGCTTGCGGACATAATTTATTATTTTAATATATATTTTTATTTCATATATAGTGTTTTTCCTATTTTTATTTTCTTATATAATTATATAGCTTAAAATTAGAAAAGGATTAACATTACAAAAATGGAGTTGATATCTATATAGTAATGAACCAATCATTCTGTATAAATTAAATGAATTAAACAAAATGTAAATCCATGTCGAACAATAAAAACAAGTGAAAATCAATAATTATATAAAACTTGAGAATAAAATATTCAACTTCCTATAATAGATTTCACTAGTCAATAGGAGATTTTATGGTATCAACGTATTATGCAATCGGTAATTTTCTACAAGACAAACAAAGAAAACCATATTCATAATCTTACAAACTAAAAATTTGACCTCAAATTATAAATTAAGAATTAGAATAAAAACTGCAAATTGAACATCAAATGAAATGAAAAGACAGATAACGAAAAAACTAACCTTTGATCAAGCTTGATCGAACCAGTAAACTAAGTTTTTTTTTGGAGGTCTTAAGATTGTTTTTCCATTAAACTAATAATATTGAAAGAAACTGGTAGGAAAACAATCATCGTAAAATAAGAATAGAATCATAAATAATTATCGTTGAACATGGAATGAAAAACTATTAACGAATTAAATCATATTCTTATTAGAATAAAAATTAAAGAGATTGATTAAAACCGATTGAAAGAATTTTAATGTGATATAGGTTGGGATTAGAATTGTTTTCGAATTGTATCATGCATATGAAGGTAAAAAGGGAAAGAGACAATATCGTGAGAAAATGAAACGGAATGAAAGGGCTGGAAAATGATAAATGTTTAATTGGTATTTCTTTTAAGGGGTTTTGCATAGAAGGTCTCTATATTTGATGTTGTTACAAGAAAAGTCCCTTTAGCAATGAGTATGTAAATTAGGTCCCTGTTTTTTCTAAATCAGAAAGCGCAAATTTGCTTGCGCTTTCCTGATAGAAAGTGCAGGTTAACTTGCGCTTTTCAAAACTTTCAAAATTAGAAAGCGCAAACTAGCTTGTGCTTTCCTGATAGAAAGCGCAAGTTAACTTGCGCTTTTCAAAAATTTCAAAAATTTCAAAAAAATTCTAAATCAGAAAGTGCTAACTAGCTTGCGCTTTCCTGATAAAAATCGCAAGTTAACTTGCGCTTTTCAAAATTTTCAAAAAAAATTTCAAAATCAGAAAAGTGCAAGTTACCTTACATTTTCTCTTAGAAAGTAAAAGGCACCATACGTTCTCTATTTTTCAAAAATAGAGACCAAATTTACATATTCGTTTCTACAGAGATCTTTCTTATAACAACATCAAAAATAGGAACTCTTAGCTCTCTTCTTGTTCTTTTAAAATTTATAATAAGAAGATAACCAATAAAATATTAATTAGTCCACTGGAATTCTTTAAAGAAATAACAACAATAAGAAAAAGTATGAAGACAATTAAACTACTGGAACACACGAGATTTTTGAGAAAAATGAAAATGAAAAGGCACGTAAATTTGAACTCGGCTTTCATATATACTACAATAGATAGATAGACAGGCAGATATATAATATGTCTTCTATCTCCGTACAAATGTTTTTTTGGTTTTCTCCTCTTTTACAATTACCTTTCAATGTTTTTTTGTCATCTTGTAGTCTACTTGATTCGTCATATGTGTGTAAATCATTTTCACTACGGTAATATATTTACTTCTTGTTTTGGATAATGCAAATTATCAAACCAACCGTTGCGGAGGTATGTCATCTGTAGGGCTTATAAAATAGAATACTCTGAAGCCGATTTTTTTATGAGACAAATCTTCGCACTTCCTTCCAAATCCTATTTTCCCTGCATTTTCGAGTATCCCTATTTTATATGTTTTATCGTTCATAAGATCCCAATTCTATCTATATTCTCCCTTGCAAAATCTTTGATATCAAATTTAACTTCTCTCGACATTAATTTCATTTTACTTTCCTCCCCCACAAATTGACTTAAACCCTATCCCTCAACATTTGTTTTCCTTGCCCACTGATCTCGTCTGCCACCAATATACTACAAACCACCACCACACTAAACAACATCACCTCCACCGTCCACTATACCTGCAGTTCTGCCTGATTTGCCGACTGTTTTTTCCCTCATGCATAGATCCATGACCAAGAAATCTAAAACCACCACTGCCACCAACTACGTCACCTTCGTCGCCAACCTCATCTACGGATTCGCATGATATAACCCACATCCAACAATTATAAAAGGTATGATTATTTTTTCCTGATAATACTGCTACTAAATTTGGTAATCGAATTAATCGTGATTCTAAAGGGTGCTACTGTACATATGCTTGGTGATTTGGTGAATAAGTTGGTTTGTTATTTTTTTTAAGTTTTTGTTTATGGTGTAATTTTGTGGTAGATGTTGAAGGTGGGTGGGAAATCCTTATTGAATACGTTTGCTTGAACTAAGAAGTACATGGCTCAGATACATAAAAAACTTTGCTATATTTCATTTTGTATTTATAATGGAGAAGGTGCCTATAATAATGTCATATATTGTGTGTTGTATAATTGCATTGAGTGTATACGTCTAACATAATTAATGAAGTTATGGCACATAATTGAGAAGATAAACGACCAACAAATTGAAATATTAATAGGTAATTTATTATCTAAGGGCATTACTATTTATACCCACTTAAATACTTACTAGTACTACTTAAACATCTAATAAAATAAAATCAAAAAAATTACTTCAAACACCCACCTTAACTAGGGTTTAGAAGTAAACACATATAAAAATAAAATAAAATGTAAAAATAAAAAATACTTACTTTTCATTCTCATAATCATTAGTTAGTGGCAAAAAAATGAGATGAGTAACATAAGTAAAAATGTTTAATCAACTCATATAGGGACTTGATGAGCCAAGTATCTAGTTATATTTAGAATATGCATGTAAATCAATATTTTCGTGACTCCATTAATGTCATAGGAAATGATAGTGATAATTTAATATATTTGACTACATCATATTTCTTTCTATTACAATTAGTTTCATGGTCCTTTTTTATTTGCATTGAAATAGCAAAAAAATTAATGACGATCAGATATTTTCGTTGAAGTAATATTAAAGGTTCTTTACTATGTTCTGCAGTAGCATCAAATTTGAGCTACAAACTATTCTTTACAATGTTAGCCTTAGTTAGAATTGCATAACTTATGGAAAAATGAAAATATATTTATAATTAAAGTTGATAACACCATTGCCATATCCAAATTAGTTGGATTCATATTAATTGATGAAGCGTTAGATTAAAAAAAGAATAGCCATAAAAGAAAAGGATGAAGAAATTTTTATTTCATAGTTTGAAGAGGAAGATCAAGGAAAAGCTAAGTGATACTACATTGGTCGTTGTGTATGTATTACATAATTAATGAAGTTATGGTACATAATTGAGAAGATAAGCGACCAAAAAATTGAAATATTAACATGTTGGATTAATGTAACAACCCGTTTTTCCATACCGTTTGAATCGACAATAAACCACACATGTCCAACTCAAATTGCACGAATAAGTGGATCATTAAGGGTAGAAAGAAAATAAAGACAGAACAGAATCTCACACGAATGGAATAACATATATTATTTCAATAATAATCTTTACAGCGGAAAATTTTAAAATACAATATCAGAGTCTAACCTAGATTCAACTTGGACAGTTATAAACATCTGTCCCTACAATTGCTGACAAACATCAAACTAAAACTAACAAAGCACAGCGGATAATAGAATACGTCCATACGATGATGAAGATCTCCAACTCTCCTCTGGAAACTCCAAATGTCTTCAACTAAACCTGAAACTACTCGGATCTGACCCGAGTATTAAAAATACCCGGATCAGGCTTGATAAACCAGCGTGAGATACTCGAAATTAAATGACTATGTTATCAAACCTTTGAAAACAAGGGTATCTCATAAGACCACATCCATACATAAACACGGACGGGTTTTTACCTTATGATAACCAAAACACTTTTATATATCAAAACCTTTGATATTATTTCTAATGGCATCTCTTTGAAAACATTTGCAAATAAACTTATTCAAATAAGATATCAATATCTCGACTAAGTCTAACGGAATATATCTAGACTGAGTCAACGGAATATACCGAGCGGAATATATATTACCAAAAGGGGTAGCTGAAATGTTTGCAAGTCATTACAGCTATTTTGGAAATACAATCAAAACCGTAAATCTCGTATTGGGATTGGATTTCCAACATGATAGGGAACTAGTGGAAAGATCAATCTGTATCAACGGCTTACGTCCATGACTCAGACGCCGTTATACAACCAAACAAATGGCTAAAAGTGGATGCAATATACGTATAACATCCAAGGACTCGGATTTTGCGCATCCCTGCCATGAGGCCCAGACGTATCTGGTACCTGGGGCTCAGAGCATCTGATAACCCAAATCACTACTATCTGAAATGCGAGCATACATCTGACCACGTAGAATCTCATCATAACCAGGGTGTGGGCTCGTGAGGCTACGCTCAATTTCTTCAAAGCCACGCTTTTCATACAAAACCACACTTTGACCATAACAAGTTCCATTTTGAATGCCACACTGTCATTCCACGTCACACGACTAGTTTCTAGAAAAGTATAACTTCATGAGCTCATATGTCTCGGGAAAGGGTGTTAAGCTAAGAGAAGTTGCCTTCTCCGCCACCAACTGATATACGTTTATAGAAACCACTCAAATGTGATTTAGAATACAATGTCATACAAACATCCATACAAGTTCATTCTAGGATAGAACGAAACCGAAGGTACTTTCCTTGGCCATTACTAGGCGAGAAGCCCTTACAATCCAAAAAATCTCCATCACGAGGAGATTACTGCTACAAATAACTCTATAATGGGAGCTACCCAGAGCATGTTCAACAAGCAGTCCTCACGCTATAAAGATCCACGGTCTTCAATAATCATCATCTTCAACATATCTTCGCTTTCGAACGTATACATTGGTTTGAAGTGGTTTTCGGATATGAATCATCCAAATCCGACTCTGGTTCCTTCGAAGCCAATCATCGCTTTAAAAAGATGTTAAGTTCATATGTGGATATCAATCATCAATCAATTACTTCATCTTTCATTTAAATCAAATATCTTTCTTAGATATATTCTTTTCAATTTATTCCATTTTCTTTCCAAATGTATATGGAATCATTAAGCCTCAATTGTCAAATCATTTGATATATTAAACTTCTTTAGATCTTGGAATTATTCCAAATCATCTTTCTCTTTTACTTAGGAAAACCTTTCAAAATCAATCATTAAATCTTAATCAAAGATTTCTTATATTCAAGTTATAACTTTTAACTTAGGGAAAATATTCCCATATCATTCATTAAATCTTAATCAAAGATTTCTTTCTTAACTTCAAATCATATTCTTGCAAATCGAAGATTTTCATAATAGAGCACTACTGCCATCTTTAAATATGGTAAATTTCACCTCCAGGGACTAATGGCAAGTTTCACCTCCAGGGACTAATGGAAATTTTCACCTGCAGGGACTAATGGAAATTTTCACCTCCAGGGACTAATGGAAAGTAATCCTACATCATGAATATCATTGTCTTTTAACTTGGAAAAACTTAAATATGATCTTTTAGAGCATCCGGGTTTTCCTTTCGATCTGTTCCACCTCTCGCCTAAGAAGTGAAAACATAGGCCAGGTAAGTTCAGGGCACTGGTTGCTCCATCTCTAATCTTAGTTAAACACCTTGTTTTATCATCCCAGATCTCACAGGCGGGACAAATGTACTAGTCGTTTCCGCATACTCAGTTTATTATTACATTCAATCTTCTTCATTTTTTGTTTAAGTGGTATAAACAATTCATCTTAACAATTTATTCAAATTCTTATTAAAACTTCCAAATCATCTTTACATTACTTAATTATTCCTTTAAAATCGTTCACAAAAGATTTAGGAAATAATTGTTAAGTTTAAAACTAAATTTCAAAAGATTATAGAATTCTCAGCATAAATGTGCTATATAAGCTTATTTGATTTAAACAACTTTTTATATATTTGATAACTCATATTTTCCATTCCAAATCTCTTTCAAACCATTTTAATAGATTTATCAAATTTATTTCATATTTTTACTCATTTAAAAAATATCAATTTTAAACTTTGGTCACTTTACTGCAAAAGCGCGATTTTTCTGGAAATTTATTTTGGACATATTTAAAATATACAAGATAAAATCTTGATTTTCTTACTTTATTTATTTATACATATTTAAATGTTTATAAAACATTTCTAATTCATTTTAAAACTATTTCTAAAAGGTTTAAGCATTCCATATACAACATTTCATTTTCAAAAGGAAAGTAATTTCCTTTGTGCTTATCGTCGTGTATCATCGTGACTTGGTAAAACAATTTTAACAAACATATCAAACAATCAATACTTCATGATCAAAGCATATATAAGCATCCATAGCATTCATAACACAACATCAAACATGTGTGTATATATAGATGTTAAATAGAGTTTCTCACCATAAACCAAAGCGATTAACTTCCTACCAACATTCTAATCAACCAACACTTCACTAATTAATTCCTACTCCATTAAACACTAGCAAAAAAACCTTCTCCATTAAAATAGCTTGGCCGAGACTTGAGATGGAGGTTGGCCGAAAATATAGAGAAGAAGCGGTAGAGCTTTGAACTTGAATTTCCAAGATTTAGATCCGAAAAATAGATCATCTTCTCTCTTGTTTTTGACTCTCTTACTCACAAAATTTGAAAAAATTATTAACAAAAAAGTTGTTGCAAATTCTTTTCTATTGAATTAGAAAAAAAGAATCATTTGAATCCAAGTAGTTTTCAGGGAGATATGATAGAATGAAGAAGAGGTACTGTCGGATTGACAAAAATGAAGCCCGAAAATGCACTTCAAAGAATTGAGTTTTAGGTATAGCAAACTTCAAAACTGAAAAAAGTGACAAAATAAAAGTTATAGCCATTGAAATTTTATACAGTTTCAGGATAAGAATTTCTTAATTTGGATCAGTTATGATCAAAATAGTATGGCCTATTCTTTGGCTTAAAAACTGGGCCAGAAAATGCACTGGAAAGACATGTATTTTTGACATAGTTAACTTTGGAATTTAACAAAATGGTCAACATGAAAGTTGTAGCCACTGGAAAACTACATGATTTTAAGAAAAGAATTTTACATTTTGATTCAGGTTTGAAGAATTTATGACCGAGAGAAGAAGAGGTAAAATATGAAGAAAAAATGAGTTTGATTTGAAGAGAATGAACATTGATTTCTTTTGAATATTTTGTAAATATTTTGACATTATTTCTTTACATTTTTTCTATAGCTTGGAATCCATTAAAGAGAATGAGGAAGAAGATGAAGAAGCTTTCAAAAAGAAGAAGAAGACAATGTGAATGAAAGTGAAGAAGTAGGTGGATATTTATGCAAAAAGAAAGAAGTTGTAATTTTACCAAAATAACCTCTTACCAAATTACCAAAACTAACCTTACTTCAATCTAAAGCAATCTACAATTTTTCAAAACTTAACATCATCCTTTCACTTCTTATTTTATGTCTTAGTCACTTAAAGATTAAGTGAAGAATATCGTAATTATGTTGGCTTTAATTTGATGTGATTTGATGTTTACTTTTTCTCACTTTTATTAATTCTTACTTACTTTTACTAATGACTTCTAGAAGTTTTCTAATCTTATTTAGTAAAAGTAAACATGTTTAGTGAATTAATTAATACTTACATTATTTGAATATACGTTTCTATATAAGAAAATAAAGGTGTGAACGACATTGCGACAACTTTTAATCGACAAAACGTCGTTTTTTCGACAAAATGTTTTACGGTCACATTTTGACATTTTAGTTAAACTATCTATTTATGTAAACCAAATTGAAAAATAAATTTGTATAATGCTATTTAAAAATATAAACACTCTTAAGATAATTTATTTAACCATTGAAACATGCTTTTCTGAAATCAGCACTTTGTCACTTTTGTCGATATAGGCAAATGTTACTATTTTTATGTATGTTTCTACTTCCAAATCCTATCGAATATTATTTAAATCATAAAACCTTTTATATTTAAAATCACTCTAAATACTATATTTTCAAGTGGTCAAACTATGGGTCGTTACATTCTCCCCTATTTAGAAGAATTTCGTCATCGAAATTACCCAAACAAAAGTTTACCTAAAACATTTATCTTTAAATTTAATTCCATATAATATACACAGATCATCCATATAAAATATCTTATTCGATCTCCTATTCGAATACACAACTTCATTTTCAAACTAGTATCGATCCCCCAATCCTCTAATGCGGACTTTAATCAGGCTCTTTGCTCAAAAACCTTTGCTTTCCTTGCATAGTGCTCAACTATGATAGAAAACTAAAGTACCTAACCAACATCCTCATCATTGTTCGTCGTCAAGATATCGAGTGATAAATCCTTTTTCGGATCGTGTAAACACCTCAAAGTTCCGAACTCGAATCTTAGATCAAAATTTGTGTGATGGGATGATTTACATATAACATATGTATTTATTAACCCGCAAAAACTTTCATAAAAACTTTAACTTAAGATCAATCACTTTATAAAGGTGCTTCTTTATATAATCCCCTTTTATTATTTATTTCCAAATATTTTTATTAAAGGAAAATATTCTAAAGAAACCATTTTTCACTCAAAAGATAATTTATCTTTATAAAAAAATTCCCCATAATATTTTAACTCGGTATATTTCCTTTAGCATTAATATTACTTATGAATCATTTCGTAAAACTATCGCTTAAGTTTATTACATCTTATAACTTATGTAAGTCAATCGCTTTTAAAGACTTAAGTCCAATTCTTAATTAATTTTAGAATTCATTAAAAAAACATTTTCTAGTTAATAATTTCTTTTTTTATAATCACATTTATAAATTATACTTATCCAATTTCATTTATTTAGAATATTTCACAATTGTTTGCCTTTTACCAAAATATTCCACAAATTCCTTAGCTCCAAGTTAGGTATGATTCGGAAATTTTCGGCCCTGTCCAAAATCGTCGAGAATCCCGCTTTATCTTATCAATTAGTGATCCTAATTTATCTTTGGTTTAAACACTTTTATAAAGATTACTAATCAATATTTCTCATTATTTCTTTAACTTAAGTTCAGGGCATTGGTTGCTCCATTCCTAACCTTAGTTAAACACCTTGTTTTATCATCCCAGATCTCATAGGCGGGACAAATGTACTAGTCATTTCCGCATACTCAGTTTATTATTACATTCAATCTTCTTCACTTTTGTTTAAGTGGTATAAACAATTCATCTTAACAATTTATTCAAACTCTTATTAAAACTTCCAAATCATCTTTACATTACTTAATTATTCCTTTAAAATCGTTTATAAAAGATTTAGGAAATAATTGTTAAGTTTAAAACTACATTTCAAAACATTATAGAATTCGCAGCATAAAAGTGCTATATAAGCTTATTTGGTTAAACAACTTTTTTTATAATTGACAATTCATATTTTCCATTCCAAATCTCTTTCAAACCATTTTAATAGATTTATCAAATTTATTTCATATTTTTAGTCATTTAAAAAATATCAATTTTAAATTTTGGTCGCTTTACTGCAAAAACGCGATTTTTCTGAAAAATTATATGGGACGTATTTAAAATATACAAGATAAAATCTTGATTTTCTTCCTTTATTTCTTTATACATATTTAAATGTTTATAAAACATTTCTAATTCATTTTAAAACTATTTCCAAAAGGTTCAAGCATTCCATATACACCATTTCATTTTCAAAAGGAAAGTAATTTCCTTTGTGCTTATCGTCGTGTATCATCGTGACTTTGTAAAATTTTTTTAACAAACATATCAAACAATCAATACTTCATGATCAAAGCATATATAAGCATCCATAGCAATAATAACACAACATCAAACATGTGTGTGTGTGTATAAATAGATGTTAAATAGAGTTTCTCATCATAAACCAAAGCGATTAACTTCCTACCAACATTCTAATCAACCAACACTTCACTAATTAATTCCTGCTCCATTAAACACTAGCAAACAACACCTTCTCCATTCCAATAGCTTGGCCGAGACTTGAGATGGAGGTTGGCCGAAAATATAGAGAAGAAGCGGTAGAGCTTTGAACTTGAATTTCCAAGATTTAGATCCGAAAAATAGATCATCTTCTCTCTTGTTTTTGACTCTCTTACTCATAAAATTTGAAAAAGTTGTTAACTGAAAAGTTGTTGAAAATTCTTTTCTATTGAATTAGAAAAAAAGAATCATCTAAATCCAAGTAGTTTTCAGGGAGATATGATAGAATCAAGAAGAGGTACTGTCGGATTGACAAAAATGAAGCCCGAAAATGCACTTCAAAGAATTGAGTTTTGGGTATAGCAAACTTCAAAACTGGAAAAGTGATTAAAATTAATGTTGTAGCCACTGGAGTTTTATACAGTTTTGAAAAAATAATTTCTTAATTTGGATCAGTTATGATCAAGTTATGATCAAAATAAAATGGCATATTCTCTGGCTTAAAAACTGGGCCGAAAAATGCACTGCAAAGAAATGTATTTTTGACATAGTTAACTTTAGAATTTAACAAATTGGTCAACATGAAAGTTGTATCCACTAGAAAAATATATGATTTTAAGAAAACAATTTTACATTTTGATTCTGTTTTGAAGAAGTTATGACCGAGAGAAGAAGAGGTAAAATGTGAAGAAAAAATGAGTTTAATTTGAAGAGAATGAACATTGATTTCTTTTGAATATTTTGTAAATATTTTGACATTATTTCTTTACATTTTTTCTATGGCTTGGAACCATTAAAGAGAAAAGGAAGAAGATGAAGAAGCTTGTGAAAAGAAGAAGAAAATGTGAATGAAAGTGAAGAAGTAGGTGGATATTTATACAAAAAGAAAGAAGTTGTATTTTTACCAAAATAATCTCTTACCAAATTACCAAAACTAACCTTACTTCAACCTAAAGCAATCTACACTTTTTCAAAACCTAACATCATCTTTTCACTTCTTACTTTATGTCTTAGTCACTTAAAGATTAAGTAAAGAATACCGTAATTATGTTGGCTTTGATTTGATGTGATTTGATGTTTACTTTTCTCACTTTTGTTAATTCTTACTTACTTTTAATAATGACTTCTAGAAGTTTTCTAATCTTATTTAGTAAAAGTAAACATATTTAGTGAATTAATTAATACTTACATTATTTGAATATATGTTTCTATATAAGAAAATAAAGGTGCGAACGACGTTGCGACAACTTTTAATCGACAAAACGTCGTTTTTTCGACAAAATGTTTTACGGTCACATTTTGACGTTTTAGTTAAACTATAGCAAGTGTTTACTAACTGTTTTACGGTCACATTTTCGACAAGTAACAGATGAATGGAATTGAATGGACTTGAACGAACTTGAATTTACTTGCATGACATATAGCAAGGTCTTGGAACAAAGCACGTAGGTTGTAGCTGAACATAGGTTTGAATATAACTCAGATTTGAAAGTACACTTATTGTCACGACCTGAATTTTCGAACCAGTTAAAATTGCCGAAAAATCCGTCCGTTCTAAAACTACTAATGAAAACTACCAACTTAATACGCCATATTTGATAAATATTCAACAATATTAAATGTATGGGATAAAATTTCAATTTTTACAAGTTATCAAAGTAATCGATTTAATCTACTAGGTGTGCTTATATACAAACCAAATACAAATAAATCTAACGCTGCACAACTCTAATAAGAGAGACAGCAATAGCCATTCCTACTAACTCAATAAACATGTCAAATGCGGAATAAGATAGTAAGCAGGAAAAATACAATAACACGAGATAAACAACAACAATTAACAGATAAACATGAAAATGTTATATCATTTTAGGGGCTGCATCACTACCACTTGTGACTGCCTATGCACCCATATCTAATTGGGTACCCAATTAGACACAGGATCAAGCCAACGTAGTTCTCCTACCGCAAATAGGACTCATGGAGCCTACGATGTTTTTATGCAATTCCCAAAACTACCCACTTAGGCCTAATCTTTAAATTTAGATTTTCAAATCTAATCACCTTTACGGAAATTATCTCTTTGGACTTTATTCTCGAATTCTTATTTCAAAACTTTTGAAATATATATTAATATTTTAAAAGTAAAAATGTTTAGTGAATTAATTAATACTTGCACTATTTGAATATATGTTCCTATATAAGAAAACAAAGGTGCGGCGATGTTGCGACAACTTTTAAACAACAAAATGTTTTACGGTCACATTTAGCGTTTTAGTTAAACTATTTATTTTTGTAAACCAAAATTAAAAATAAATTTGTATAATGCTGTTTAAAAATATAAACACTCATAAATTAATTAAGACGATTTATTTAACCATTGAAACATACTTTTCTGAAATCAGCATTTTATCACTTTTGTCGATATAGGCAAATGTTACTATTTTTATGTTTGTTTCTATTTCCAAATCCTATCTAATATTATTTCAATCATAAAACCTTTTATATTTTATATTTAAAATCACTCTAAATAATATATTTTAAAGCGGCCAAATTCTGGGTCGTTGCATTCTCCTCTACTTAAAAGAATTTCGTCCTCGAAATTACAAGGATTAAAAAAAAATAACAAAAAAAAACAACAATTAATGAAAGTTATGCACACCAAAAATAGTAATATTACCCATAACCCCGGTCGGAGGTACGGTGCCTTATCCTATCCATTTTACTTATCAAATTAACGTAGTTTCATTTTTAAAATTCCTAGGTTGATATACAAACCCTAGATGAATTTTACTTAGGCACCTAACGTAAGCTTTGATACCACATGTCACGACCCGGAATTTCGAACCAGTTAAAATTGCCGAAAAATCCGTCTGTTCTTAAACTGCTAATGAAAACTACCAACTTAATACACCATATTTGATAAACATTGAACAATATTAAATGTATGGGATAAATTTTCAATTTTTACAAGTTATCAAAGTAATCAATTTAATCTACTAGGTGTGCTTATATACAAACCAAATACAAATAAATCTAACGCTGCACAACTCTAATAAGAGAGATAGCAATAGTCATTCCTACTAACTCAATAAACATGTCAAATGTGAAATAAAATAGTAAGCAGGAAAAATACAATAACACGAGATAAACAACAACCATTAACAGATAAACATGAAAAGGTTATATCATTTTAAGGCCTGCATCACTACCACTTGTGACTGCCTATGTACCCCTATCTAATTGTGTACCCAGTTAGATACAGGATCAAGCCAACGTAGTTCTCCTACCGCAAATAGGACTCATGGAGCCTACGATGCAACAAAAAAATATGCAATTCCCAAAACTACCCACTTAGGCCTAATCTTTAAATTTAGACTTTCAAATCTAATCATCTTTACGGAAATTATCTCTTTGGACTTTATTCTCGAATTCTTATTTCAAAACTTTTGAAATATATATATATATATATATATATATATATATATATATCCTTTATTTCAAATTATACTTTACTTCGGGATCTTAAATCAAATCACTTTTGAAAAGTTTATTTGGAAATCCCAAATACTGCAATAAAAACATATCAAACCATATGCAACCAGATCGGGAGGTTTCTCCCAATAACAAGGCAACTGGGTCCCAGCCTTAATACAATCGATAAATAAGTATATCCCTCTATTCTAAGAGCGGACTATACCAAAAACACATGCCCACCTTTTTAGTTACAGGTTACCCGAATCATCGGTAACATAACAAATCATTTTATATCCCGAAGCGATAAATCATTTCACACTAACACTCACATGTACTTTCAAATCTATAATAATTTTCATTTTCCAAATCCTTTCAAAAATCAACTTAAAACCATCGGGTTTAGTCCTCGAAATTCTTTCCGTTGTATAAAACACTTTTATAAAACCATTCATTATATAAATCACTTTATATAATATAACTTCAAAATATTCATTACCAAACATTTCTATTTCTTTTAAAGGGAAAACTTTTCATAACAATTCCATTTGAAAACCAATTTTCAAAATAATTCATTAAATTGAAGTGAACCAAATATTACCGCTAAACACCTTATAGTAAAATTGTGAAATAAATCACAAGGTGTTAGCCTACAATTATTTTCTACCCAGCCCATGCATATGGATAATAAATTGCTCATAAACTGATCGAGCAAAGTCAAACAATCAATCAATGAAATAAACGCAATAGTAAATGATAAACAATGCTTCATTCTATCAAATAGTTATAACACTTTAACGGTTTGATATTTATTTTGGAGCATCCGGGATTTCCTTTCGACATGTTTCGTCCCTCGCCCAAGTCTTCTTGGATTTCACAGATGAAACACATGTATTAGCCCTTTTCGCATACCCTATTCAATATTTAACTTCTAAATTTTAAATTACTTAATTAATCATCCAAATATAATATCAAGCAAGGAAATCAAACCATTGTTCTAGAAAACAAAGTAAACAAGCATTTTACAAGGGTTTTCAAGTAACTTAACACTTAAAGTTCTTCAACATAGTAATGGTTTTTATGAACATAAAATAAGAAATAACTTACTTTGGATTCCACTCCGTCAAACTTCAAGGCAAGGAACTTAAGATCTAACGCACACTTCCTACCATGCTTCGGAATCAAATGAATATAAGCTTGAATTTCTCCTTCCTAGTGCTTGGCCAAGGCTTGAGGTGGTAGTTGGCCGAAAGTATAAAGAAGAAGCGGTGGAGCTTTGAACTTGAATTCTCAAAATTAGACCCGAAAAATAGGTCATATTCTCTCTTATTTTTGACACTTTTACTCTCAAAATTTGAAAAAAAAATTAAAATAAAAGTTGTTGAAAATTCTTTTCTCTTGAATTTTAAAAAAAAGAATCGCTCGATTTTGGTTAATTTTGATGAATATATGGTCGAAAGAAAAGGAGCTATTCTTGGATTCACAAAAATAAAGCCCGAAAATGCACTTCAAAGAATTGAGTTTCTGGTGTAGCAAACCTCAAAATTGGAAAAGGTAATCAACATAAAAGTTGTAGCCACTGAAATTGTATATGGTTTAAAAAAATAATTTCTTAATTTGGTTCAGTCATGATTAATTTATGATCAAAACAAATTGGCTTATTCTCTGGCTTGAAAACTGGGCCAGAAAATGAACTGCAAAGAAATGTATTTTTGACATAGTTATCTTTAGAATTTAACAAAGTGGTCAACATGGAAGTTGTAGCCACTGGAAAAATACATGATTAAAAAAAATAATTTTGTATTTTGATTTGTTTTTGAAGAATTTATGGCCGAGAGAAGAAGAGGTAAAATATGAAGAAAAAAAAGGAGTTTGATTTGAAGAGAACGGACATTGATTTCTTTTGAATATTTTATAAATATTTTGATATTATTTCTTTCTAATTTTTTACATGGAGTGGAAGCCATTAAAGAGAAGAGGAAAAAGATGAAAAAGCTTGAGAAAATAAGAAGAAGAAATGTGAATGAAAGTGAAGAAGGAGGTGGATATTTATAGAAAAAGAAAGAAAGTGGTAATTTACCACAATAACCTCTTACCAAATTACCAAACTAACCTTACTTCAACTTAAAGCAATCTCCACTTTTTTAATACTTAACATCACTTTTCACATCATTACTTTATGTCTTATTCACTTAAAGATTAAGTAAAGAATATCATAATTATGTTGGCTTTGATTTGATGTGATTTGATGTTTACTTTTTCTTGCTTTTGTTAATTCTTACTTACTTTTACTAATGACTTCTAGAAGTTTTCTAATTTTATTTAGCAAAAGTAAACATGTTTAATGAATTAATTAATACTTGCACTATTTGAATATATGTTCCTATATAAGAAAACAAAGGTGCGGCGATGTTGCGACAACTTTTAAACTACAAAACGTTGATTTTCGACAAAATGTTTTAGGTCACATTTTAACGTTTTAGTTAAACTATTTATTTTTGTAAACCAAATTTAAAAATAAATTTGTATAATGTTGTTTAAAAATATAAACACTCATAAATTAACTAAGATAATTTATTTAACCATTGAAACATACTTTTCTGAAATCAGCATTTTGTCACTTTTGTCGATATAGGCAAATGTTACTATTTGTTTCTACTTCCAAATCCTATCTAATATTATTTAAATCATAAAACCTTTTATATTTTATATTTAAAATCACTCTAAATAATATATTTTAAAGCGGTCAAATTCTGGATCGTTACATTCTCCCCTACTTAAAAGAATTTCGTCCTCGAAATTACAAGGATGAAAAAAATATAACAAAAAAACAACAATTAGCGAAAGTTATGCACACCAAAAATAGTAATATCACCCATAACCCCAGTCAGAGGTACGGTGCCTTATCCTATCCATTTTATTTATCAAATTAAGGCAGTTTCATTTTTAAAATTTGTAGGTTGATATACTAACCCTAGATGAATTTTACTTAGGCACCTAACCTAAGCTTTGATACCACGTGTCACGACCTAGATTTTCGAACCAGTTAAAATTGCCGAAAAATCCGTCTTTTCTAAAACTGTTAATGAAAACTACCAACTTAATACACCATATTTGATAAATATTCAACAATATTAAATGTATGGGATAAAATTTCAATCTTTACAAGTTATCAGAGTAATCAATTTAATCTACTAGGTGTGCTTATATACAAACCAAATACAAATAAATCTAACGCTGCACAATTCTAATGAGAGAGACAGCAATAGCCATTCCTACTAACTCATTAAACATGTCAAATGCGAAATAAGATAGTAAGCAGGAAAAATACAATAACACAAGATAAACAACAACCATTAACAGATAAACATGAAAAGGTTATATCATTTTGGGGGCTGCATCACTACCACTTGTGACTGCCTACGTACCTCTATCTAATTGTGTACCCAATTAGATACAAGATCAAGCCAACGTAGTTCTCCCACCACAAATAGGACTCATGGAGCCTACGATGCAACAAACAAATATGCAATTCCCAAAACTACCCACTTAGGCCTAATCTTTAAATTTAGATTTTCAAATCTAATCATCTTTACAGAAATTATCTCTTTGGACTTTATTCTCAAATTTTTATTTCAAAACTTTTGAAGTATATATATATCCTTTATATTCAAATTATACTTTACTTCGGGATATTAAATCAAATCACTTTTGAAAAGTTTATTTGGAAATCCCAAATACTGCAATAAAAACATATCAAACCATATGCAACCAGATCGAGAGGTTCTTCCCAATAACAAGGCAACTGGGTCTCAGCCTTAATACAATCGATAAATAAGTATACCCCTCTATTCTAAGAGCGGACTATACCAAAAACACATGCCCACCTTTTTAGTTATGTGTTAACCGAATCATTGGTAACATAACAAATCATTTTATATCCCGAAGCGATAAATCATTTCACACTAATACTCACATGTACTTTCAAATCTATAATAATTTTCGTTTCCCAAATCCTTTCAAAAATCATCTTAAAACCATCGGGTTTAGTCCTCGAAATTCTTCCCGCTTTATAAAACACTTTTATAAAAACATTCATTATATAAATCACTTTTATATAATATAACTTCAAAATATTAATTACCAAACATTTCTATTTCTTTTAAAGGGAAAACTTTTCATAACAATTCCATTTGAAAACCAATTTACAAAACAATTCTTTAAATTGAAGTGAACCAAATATTACCACCAAACACCTTATAGTCAAATTGTGAAATAAATCACAAGGAGTTAGCCTACAATTATTTTTACCCAGCCCATGCATATGGATAATAAATTGCTCATAAACTGGTCGAGCAAATTCAAACAATCAATCAATGAAATAAACGCAATAATAAATGATAAACAATGCTTCATTCTATCAAATATTTATAACACTTTAACGGTTTTATATTTATTTTGGAGCATCCGGGCTTTCCTTTCGACATGTTTCGTCCCTCGTCCAAGTCTCCTTGGATCTCACAGACGAAACACATGTACTAGTCGTTTCCGCATACTCCATTCAATATTTAACTTCTAAATTTTAAATTACTTAATTAATCATCCAAACATAATATCAAGCAAGGAAATCAAATCATTGTTCTAGAAAAACAAAGTAAACAAGCATTTAACAAGGGTTTTCAAACAACTTAACACTTAAAGTTCTTTCAACATAGCAATCGTTTTAATGAACATAAAATAAGAAATAATTTACTTCGGATTCCACTCCGTTAAACTTTAAGGCAAGGAACTTAAGATCTAACGCACACTTCCTACCATGCTTCGGAACTAAATGAATATAAGCTTGAATTTCTCCTTCCTAGTGCTTGGCCAAGGCTTGAGATGGAAGTTGGCCGAAAGTATAAAGAAGAAGTGGTGGAGCTTTGAACTTGAATTCTCAAAATTAGACCCGAAAAATAGGTCATATTCTCTCTTATTTTTGACACTTTTACTCTCAAAATTTGAAAAACTTTTTAACATAAAAGTTGTTGAAAATTCTTTTGTCTTGAATTAAAAAAAAAGAATCACATAATTTTGGTTAATTTGAGGAAGATATGGTCGAAAGAAAAGGAGCTATTCTTGGATTCACAAAAATAAAGCCCGAAAATGCACTTCAAAGAATTGAGTTTCAGGTATAGCAAACCTCAAAACTGGAAAAAGTAATCAACATAAAAGTTGTAGCCACTGAAATTGTATATGGTTTAAATTTTTTCCTTCTTAATTTGGATCTGTCATGATCAAGTTATGATCAAAATAAATTGGCTTATTCTCTGGCTTAAAAACTGGGCCAGAAAATGAACTGGAAAGAAATGTATTTTTGACATATTTATCTTTAAAATTTAATAAAGTGGTCAACATAGAAGTTCTAGCCACTCAAAAAATACATGATTTAAAAAAAGTTTGTATTTCGATTCGGTTTTGAAGAAGTTATGGCCGAGAGAAGAAGAGGTAAAATATGAAGAAAAGAGGAGTTTGATTTGAAGAGAATGGACATTGATTTCTTTTGAATATTTTATAAATATTTTCACACTATTTCTTTCTAATTTTTTATATGGCATGGAAGCCATTAAAGAGAAGAGGAAGAAGATGAAAAAGCTTGAGAAAATAAGAAGAATAAATGTGAATGAAAGTGAAGAAGCAGGTGGATATTTATAGAAAAAGAAAGAAAGTGGTAATTTACCAAAATAACCTCTTACCAAATTACCAAACTAACCTTACTTGAACTTAAAGCAATCTACACTTGTTCAATACTTAACATCACCATTCATATCCTTAATTTATGTCTTATTCACTTAAAGATTAAGTAAAGAATATCATAATTATGTTGGCTTTGATTTGATGTGATTTGATGTTTACTTTTTCTTACTTTTGTTAATTCTTACTTACTTTTACTAATGATTTCTAGAAGTTTTCTAATTTTATTTAGTAAAAGCAAAAATGTTTTGTGAATTAATTAATACTTGCATTATTTGAATATATGTTCTATATAAGAAAACAAAGGTGCGGCGATGTTGCGACAACTTTTAAACGACAAAATGTTGATTTTCGACAAAATGTTTTACAGTCACATTTTAACGTTTTAGTTAAACTATTTATTTATGTAAACTAATTAAAAATAAATTTGTATAATGCTATTTAAAAATATAAACACTCATAAATTAATTAAGATAATTAATTTAACCATTGAAACATACTTTTCTGTAATCGGCATTTTGTCACTTTTGTCGATAAGCGCAAATGTTACTATTTTTATGTTTGTTTCTACTTTCAAATCCTATCTAATATTATTTAAATCATAAAACCTTTTATATTTTATATTTAAAATCACTCTAAATAATATATTTTAAAGCGGTTAAATTCTGGGTCGTTACACTTATAGTGATAGTCGCTATGATGCAATTGTGAATTGCTTTTTTTGCAATGTCCATACTTAAGAGGGATGAAAAAACTCTTCTTTTTCGGGCAAAATTTTGTAGAGAGATCCTCAAGGTTCTCGCCATATTTATAAAGTTATATATATATATATATATATATATATATATATATATATATTTGTGACTATTAAAAGCTTGGATGGTAAATAGTTAAGCAACATCTTGAAAATGACCAAAACTTCACTTGTGCAAAATTGCCCCATTTAGACTTGATTGTTGGACTTAAAAGGTTTGAAAAAACATTTAAATTTAAGTATTTTGTTTCATTCTTTTTACTAGTGTTTACTAACTATTTTTAGAGCATTTTAAAAGTGGTTTGAGATCTTTACGAATTTTTAAGAATTATTTGTGAATTTTTAAAGAAGATATATTTTGTTAATATACATACAAAACATGTTCTTTCGAGTTTCATACAAACTTGTTATTTTTAATTAATATTTTAGATTTTTTTTTTAAAACCTATTTTAAGTATTTTCAATAATTTTAGAAATACAAATGTTTTCAAAAAGGGTTAAGGATTGCTTAGTGGCTAAACGGTTAATTATTTGATTACTTGTTTGAAAAGTAATTAACTATGCTTAACACTAAAAGCTGACCAAGTAAGGTTTGTCTATTTATGAGAGTTAAGATTGATGCTCGAGTAGGGATGGAGAAATAGAGCTCTAACCAACCGGCTTTCCAATTGATAGAGGAATAGAAAGTCAAAAAATGTCGGAAACGTGTTAATTATGTTGATTTCTTACTTGTCTATGGAAATCATTAATGTTATACTTAACACTAAAAGTCAAGGAGGTAGACTTATCTATTTGTGAAATTCAAGAATAAAGTGTCTAGGCAAGGCTTTGATGCAACCAGTGCTTTAACTTACCTAGCTTCACTCTTGGACGAGGAATATTATAAGTTGGAATGTCGAAAACAAATTAAGTGTATGAATATTGATTTGTATAAGCAATTGTTTTGATAAGACAATTAGTTAGTCGATTATCGAACTTGACCTAGTATTAACTTAAGAAATGATCAAAAAAACTTCATTATTTCATACCAATAAGGACCCCGGAGAGGAGTATTGGTACGAAACATCTCTAGCTTTCATTTACTTTTGGAATAACCAGAATAAAGTTAACCAGAAATTCATTGATTTAAAGAATCCGGGATTGGTAAGTGTTTCGGTCACCGAATACCACTTCAAAACTAGTATACGGGTTCTATGTTTTGGAAGCGATTGAGAAAGGGAATCTATGTGGAGATTCGAGATCTATTCTAGATGCTCGAATCCATCTAGTGATTTGTGGTCTGTTCAAGATATGGGAATCCATTTGGGAATTCGTGTTTGGTTTGAGTGATGAACACTCGTGTGAAAGATACCGAACGTAGCTTCGACGTCGGAAATGACAACAAACAGAGTATGCCTCACAACCTAGGGTTTAGCAACACATGTCAGGGTATTATCAATACCATATCTTGATATACTTATTGATTGTTGACTGGCGGGAGTTGATGATATTTGGTTCACTTTTTCATGTTTATGTTCGAATGGTAGGCTGCTTATGTCTACCAAAATGGTATGTTTTATCTAGAGATATATGACACTCGGATGGTACTTTCGGACCCTTGTGCAAGAGATTGGATTCGACATTGACCGAAGAGGTCTCCGTAGAAAAACCCAATATGCAAATGAACCTTAGTGGTTTTGATTTTACCATAAATATATTGTGGTGTGATGAATGTAAGCACCACAGCTATTTGATATGATTTATATTTTGTCCTCTTGACATTAGCTGTCATTTCATATATTAAGCTTAATAAATGGTTGGTTTATTTTGAGAGGAAAACCGTTATGGGAATCTATACAGTCTTAATAGTTACTATTACATGTATTTATGTATCTCGAGTTTTCTCATACCAAACACATGTCTAATGGTTGGTTTTTTATTTCCCTAAATTCTTCGCATACTCCTTCGAGTAGGCTGAGTATGGAAGGTTTTATCTTGGACGCTTCAGAATTCTAAAGATGAGCTGCAGGCTTCCATTATCTATCTATTTCAATTTTTGTTGTTCCATATGACTATATATATTAGCATTGTGAGAACATGCAGCTATAACTGTCCAAACTGATGATAGTACTTAGGTTTTGTAACTCTGAAATTCATGTATCCAGAGTAACCCTTTGTACTGTTCTTTTGATATTATATATCATCGTTTCGCCGTGAGATTCCGATGTTGTGTTCTTCCTTTATTGTTGTATTCATTTTTATTTCATCCTAACTTTCTGTCTTTTCGGAAGTTAGGTGTTCGATACACGAATACCGTGAATGTATTGGTGTCGATATTCAAGGGTCAAAAAGTCGGGTAATTGCATTTGGTACTAGAGCCTAAGGTTGAGCGAACACCTTGGCTTTGGTTGGGTATGGCCCATTAGATATAAGGTAAGCGACACCCTAGAATGAGTGAAGTGTATTATATATACGAGAGCATATTTGTATTTTCTATAAACCTATAACCCTTTTGTTCAGCATTCCTTCAGAATAATCTCTTTCTTTGAAATAACTCCAGCCTTTCATATCCTAAATATATCCTGCTACGTTCAGGTTGGACATCTTGAGTACTCGAGCTGTCAATGCTCAAGGAGGTAGAGGTGGTCGAGTAGTACTATCACAAATGGTGGAGATCGAACATCAAGGAATGTTGCTTCGGTCAAGGAACCAAGGGTGGATATTGTAGAGGAGGTCATGCAGGTCAGGCCTCGGATGAATTTTGCTTCGCTCTGCCATGGTTATAAGAGACTAGGAAATTATAGGTTTGGTGGTACAAAGATGATCATAGAAGTCTAGACTTCGACAAATTATGCGATCAAATATTTTGGGATATAGAGCTAGATAACGCGATAAAGCGTCGGTTAGCATCACGATATCTGACGAACGCAGCCATGGATTGTTGGACTTCTATCACCGTTGATGTCCAATAGAACGACATCTCTAGGGCCCAATTTAAGAAGAGATTTGTGATGAAGTTTGTCCCAAAAGCCGGGAAGACTTTGTTGTTTAGGATCTTCCTCGACATGAAGCGGGGGCCATGACAGTGGCAAAAGAACCATTACTAAAGGTACCAATTGCTAAGGTACCAAAGTTAGAGCCATAAACAACAAGGCTCAGTCTGTGCCAAGGAGCTGCTACAACTGCCACCAGCCAGGTCATTTCGCTAGGGAGTGTCTGATGCACCATAACGAGGAACAGTGTCGAGCGTTAGCGCCTTCCACATCTGCAGCTGCAAAGGGGAAGCAAGTTATGAATGGCATTCTATCAATTTTTGGCATTTCCATTTGTGTCTTATTTGATACTAGTGCTTCATCTAGATTCATTTCTCATACTCTTGTTGATAGATTGAAACTTGGGCCAGATATGGCTTTAGATTCTATTTGTTTATCGAATGTTGTTAGGGGCTCGTCTAATCTTAGCATGGTTTGTTTAGGAGTTTTGATTTCTTTCTTCGGCCAACTCTTCTCTATCTATATGTATGTTTTGGGCTTTATGGGTTTTGATGTTCTGCTTGGGATGGATTGGTTATCGTAGAATAATGCTGCTGTAGATTATGTTGACCGGACTGTGTCATTAATAATGAAGGGAAGGAAGACAATGGCAGTACCTTATGAAGGGCCTAGCTCACTAATGACTAGTTTTCTTTAGTCTTTGGATGGGGTGAAAGAGGAGTTGGCTTCGATCATGGTTGTTCAGGAGTTTGAGGATGTCTTTGAAGAGGTGTCAGGTTTACCGCCTCACCGAGAGATAGAATTTTACATCGATTTAGTGAATGGTGCAAAGCCTATCATGTTGCATGTTTCATGGACTTGCCCTGAAGGAGATGTTAGAGCCGACAAATCAGTTTAGTGATTTGTTGCAAAAGGGCTTGATTCGATCGAGTCGTTCAAGTTGGGGAGTGGCCATCATCTTTACTACGAAGGCGATAGATGACTTGTTCGATCGTTCATGGAGCTAGAGTGTTTTCTTAGCTTGGTCTTGCTACGGGTACCATCACTTGAGGGTGGTAGAGGAGAGTGTACCCTTGACTGCATTTAGATTCGACCAATTTTATGAGTGGTTAGTTATTCCGTTCAGCCAAACTAATGCTCCAGCATTTTTCGTAAAATTAATGAACCGAGTTTTCCGAGAAGAGTTAAATAATTTTGTTCCTATTTTTATATGATGATATTCTGGTCTACTCCACGACCCAGGAGGAACATTCATGCCATCTAAGTATTTTTCTAGAAAGACTAAGAGAGCGTGTGTTGAAGGCTAAGTTCTCGAAGTGCCATTTTTGGTGTTTAGAAGTTAGGTTCTTTGGCTATGTTGTTTCAATGAAAGATATTTTTCCGTTGATCCCACTATGGTTGTGGCCATTTAGGATTGGAAGAGGCCAAAAAAGGCATTGATATTTGGAGAATTCTAGGCTTAGTAGGTTATTGTTGGAGGTTCATACATGATTTCTCTAATATTGCCTCTCGCTTAACGAATTTGATGTGGAAAAATGTCAAATTTGTGTGGAATGATAAATGCGAACAAGCAATCGTAGAGTTAAAGGGAAAGTTGGCTAGTGCTCTATTTCTTACTGTGCCAGATGGGGGTGATGATTTGACTATTTGCACTTATGTGTATGGAACAGGTTTAGGTGTTGCGTTAATGCAGCATGGAAGGGTTATCGCTTACGCGAGTCGGCAGCTCAAACCACATGAAGCAAGGTATGCAGCTCATGACTTGGACTTGTTAGCAATGGTATTTGCATTAAAGATGTGGAGGCATCATTTGCTAGGTGAAAGGTTCGAATTATATACAAACCATAAACCTTTGAAGTATTTTTTTATGCAAATAGACTTAAACATGAGGTAGCAAAGGTTATTTCAATTTCTTATTGCCTATGATCTAGATATATTATACACACTGGGGAAAGTGAATGTTGTAGCATATGCCTTAAGTAGGAAGTATGTTGTTATGCTAGCATTGAGGTTCATCCGACCTTAATCGGACGTATAGAAGAGAATCAATTTATATATTCTCTTATTGCTCGAATAGCCAAAGTGTAAGCAAGAATGAGGCACCAAAGAGGTGGCATGGATTTGGAGTAGATAGCCATTGTTTAATGAGGATGAATGGAAGGTTGCATGTTCCCAAGTTTGATGGGATTAGGCAAGAGGTTCTGAAGGAGATTCATCATTCACGATTAACAATACATCTAGGGGTCACTACGATGTATCGGGATATGAGGCGTACTTTCTAGTAGAAAGGTATGAAAAGAGATATTTCTAACTTTATGAGTAGGTGTGCTAACTGTCAGTAAGTAAAGGTAGTCACTAGAAGATGGCTGGACTGTTTTAGCCACTTGAGATTCCTAAGTGGAAATGGGAGCATATTTCCATGGATTTCATCGATGGATTACCTAGGTCGAGAAGAGGTAACGAGGGTGTGTGGGCTATCGTGGATCGATTGCAAGAGTGTACACTTCTTACTTGTTAAGACTACGAGAACATCTTATAGTTTGACTAAGTTATATGTTAAGAAAATCGTCATATTACACGGCGTTCCTTGTGAAATCGTGAGTGATAGAGATCTGACATTCATAATCTAGCTTTGGAAAGGTTTGCATGAGGCCTTAAGGACCAAGCTCAGTTTGAGTGTCGCTTTCCATCCGTAGACAGATAGGAAAACGAAAAGGATAAACCGAGTATTGGAGTACTTGCTTAGGGCATGCATTTTAGATTTTGGGGGTTCGTAGGAAGAGCACTTACCACTTGTTGACCATTCATACAATAACAGTTATTAAGCCAGTATCTGAATGACGACATACAACGACCCGTAAATTAATCGTTTTTATTTCGATATTTAAATCATTTTTAAATATTTAAATAATAGATTTTAATAACTAAATAAACATATTTTAAATATTAATTAGTGATATTAAAAAAGTTCAAATTTTGTTTAGCAAAATAATTATTCAAATAAAAATAGAAAATGTGACCCAAAAACGTTTATAGAAATTTTGACTTTTTGGCATCGAATGGTCATCGAAAATGTTAAGCACATTTTGTATAACTCATATACACATGCAAATACATGCACATATGTCATGTGATAAATTAATTATAGTGTTAAAGTTAATAATTCATGCTTAGTTTAAAATAAAACATAATTTGACTAAATAGGCATATAAAAACCTAAATAAACCTAAGGAAGTACACCATCCATTACCTTAGTACTTTAGGTACCTAACGCATGGAGGTGAGGGATCAAGGGGAGAACGTGGGAAACAAGGTATAGAGGGAGGGGGCTTGGTTTGATGATAAGAGATAAATATTGTTTTATACCTAAAGCCTTATTACTAAAATACCCATCTCATATTCCTATATATATATATATATATATATATATATATATATCTCCATCTCTATATCATTTCTCATTTTACATTTCTATTTCTTCATTTCCTACTTCTCTCTTCATAAACTTCTTCATATATCCATGGCTTCCAAGATAAATTCCTAAGCTAAAAAAAACTAGAGCATATGCTTTTGAAAACTAGTTTAAAACCTTCCTACTTCACTTCCAAAAGCAATCTCCACCAAAACTGTGACGACCCGAAAATTCATCCCATTAGAGATGACAATAAACCGTACATGTCCAACCCAAACCGAACGGAAAGATGGATAATCATGATAAAGAAAGAACAAAGAAGAAGATAAGAGAAGAAGAGGAGTGAAAAGAAGAAAAAGAAGAAAGAGAAACTAAAACAAACACAGAATCTTACAAGCGCAGCGGTACAACATATATTATAATATAAATGAGTTTTACAAAAGAGAAACTATAATCTTTAATATACATACATCGATCAGAGTACAACAATCAAATCACAATCATCAACCTAGACAGTTATAATAACATGTCCTCACAAATGTTGATGATTTAAATAAAGATGCAGCGGAAAATAAACAGATATGTAGAATACGACCAAAAAGACTTTCAGCTCGTCCGCTGAAGCTCCAAAGCATCCAAATCTAAATCTGTAAATATACTCGGTCTGACCCGAGCATTGAAAGGGAAGAATACCTGGATCTGTTTGGTATACTAGCGTGAGAAAACACATCTCAAATTTATTTTAAAGTAATAAAACTTTTCTTTATGAAAACAAAGGTATCTCGTAAGACCACGCCTCACATAAACATGGATGGGTTTTTACATTACGATAACCAAAGCACTTCATATCAACTCATCTGATAATATACTAGTGTTTAGTATACAAATAATAATAATCATAGCTGAAATTGTTATATTATTAAATTCCAGCATACTAGCCACAATGTAGATTCTACAAACAAAATGACATGCACGTAGTGGAGAATGGATTCCATATAAATGACAAGGTAAAGGACTACCTTCCGATGGTGCATCTTTAGAAAAATGCGCCTAGGGTCCATATACTGAACTCCTAAACCAACACATAACCGGCCTATCCCTTCCTTCTGGATAGTACCGAATATGACATCACTGCAGTCGTTCCCTACCCATCCATGGCCACATCATACAAACACTCAACATATAAATGGTAATCTAGAAAGGTGATGACCATATCCTTATAGGAGCGACCCATGTAGCCCTGCCGCTTCTATCATGTTATTGTCATTTCTGAGTGAAGAGGCACAAGATAACGATTACCTTTCACAAAGCACATTCCACTTTGAATGCCTTACTGCCAATCCTTCGATCACTATTGACTTTCATGAACATACAACCTCCGAGCTCGTACGTCTTAGAGAAGGGTGTTAAACTAAGAGAAGCTGCCTTCTCCGCTACCAAACAGATGTACGTTTGTAACACTCAACGATGTAATCTCAGAAATGTAATGCCAAACATCCATCCATACAAGTTGTTTAGGAATAGGACAAACTGAAGGCACTCTCCTGCCACATCCTGTCGGGAATTATCCCTAGGATTGGTAGCTAGTAGTCCTTGCATCAAATATTTCATAATGAAGAGGCTAATGCTAACTATATGTATATTGGGAGTTTATCCCCAAACGATCAACAAGCAGTCCTTCATTACGAAAATGCCAAATATCAATATCTTCCAAACCTGCACATTCGAACGCATATACGTTGGTCCGAAATGGTTCTCAGATAAATCCAGCCCCGGTCACTTCAAACCAACAATGATAAATAGGCCAAATATTTGATAGTCGGCTATTTAACTATCAAAGCAAACAAACAAATCTAGCACCATAAGCAATCACTAGGCCCACTTAACTAACCTTTATTAACTAAATCAATTTCTAAATATTTTCTTCAAATTATCTTTAAAAGATATATTCTCAAAACCATTTCAAATCTTCTATATTGGAAAATGTTTCCATATACTTATATCAACAATACAAGCATATTCACAAATCACTTCATCACAACACTTAGAAAGTGTTTCAATATGCTTATATCAACGATATAAGTATATTTAACAACACTACCATTTAGAGACACTCCAAATTGATTTATATAACCGTATAATTCCAGAGTTTATACGCCTCTGGCGGTTGTTAAGTATATGAAGCAATGCTCCTACACCACTAAGCCTTTAGTACAACCATAAGAACCGATTCGTGTATTTCATGATGGAAGGTCAAAACATTATTTATTGGGTCAAAACGAATATTGCGTAAAACATCGTTACGACAACCCAAACATTAGTAAAGGGATTCGGTAAATAAATATATAGATAAATCTCATATACTGTATAAAACATTTCCTTTCGAAAATCATTTACTATAACAATGGTGTTATAGTCCATGCCTTCCTTACTTCCTTGAAAACATCTATTGCAACAGTAAATGTTGAAATCTATGTTTCCGATGCATATGTTATTTTAAAACATTTTCAAAACCATTTAATTTCATTTAAAAATCACCGCTTCCCAAAACATTGCCTTTAAAAGATAAATTACTTTTAAAACATTTAACTCCATTAAAATATTTCTTTCAAAACTCCTTTAAATAAAAATCCATATTTAAATTTCAACGTAAGTCACTTACAAATTTATAAAACCATTTTTATAAAACTCGTTTCTCTTTTATAAAACTTCTATTCATAAAAACTCATTTATTTAACAAAATCCTATTTATAAATCCATTTCTTTTATAAAACTAATTTTACTAACAAAATCCATTTACAAAATCAACTTCAATCCTTTTACAAAATATTTATACATTTCAATTACAAATATATTTCTTTATTTATAAAATATCACCTTTATAAATCTTTTAAATAAACTTATTCAAAAATCTCAAATCAGAGTATTTCTCAAAACTACATTTTTATAACATCAAAAATCATAACTTTTATTTAAAAACAAACTCCTTTCTTTTAATAATTTAAAAATCATAAAAACATATGTACACTTCCAAAACCATTTCTGAATCCTCTTCAAATCAAAATCATTAATTTAATATCTCAAAATATCCAAAAATAAGGCACACTGCTACCATAGCACTAAATAAGTCAAATCACATCAAAAACATCATCATAGCATCCATCACATCATGTATTAGCATATATATGAAAATAAAATCAACAGTGGTGAGGAATCATGTTGTATCCCTCTAATCTATCCCCTATATCACAAACAACATATAAATCATCAAATAACAAAAATCAACTGTTTCGAGGCGGAATTCATATATAAAGGGTCATCCGCTCATACGTCGGAATGTATAATGTCTCGTCCGCTCTAATAGGCGGGAATATATCCAAACCAACTAACGAATATAATATATCATCCTAATAAGCATCAAAATAGTATAAATAAAATTATTCCCACTTATATGAAAATATAAGCAGGCCGGAGAGGTGAGTTGACTCACAAAAATGCCAAAAATCATCTAAGCACTCCGTTTTAAATTAAAATTGAATGGTCATTCAATTTAACTCAAAATTACTACAAGCTCTGAATTCATTCAATCTGACTACATAGCATAGTGCTCGCTGATACGAATGCAACGCAACTTGCCGCGCTCAAAACGGACCTCGTATGAGAAAATTATGAATTAAATAGCATTCGACTATAATTTATATAATTAACTTAAATAAAGATATAATTAATTTTTAAACCTTTCCCCTCTTCGTTTGTTTCCCTCTAGGCATTCACAGTCACGAGCGCTCCTCTTTTATTTTTTATATTTTTTATAAACAAACATGCGCGCGCACCTTCAAACGAGCCACCACCGCCGTCGACACTGTCGTCGCTCGCCCTCCGCCTACGACTGCTCCATCACGCGCGTACCCTGTGAAACACCCCAGTGCCAAACCCAAACTGATGGTGAATGCGAGGATATTTCGGTCGCTGTCGTCGACCATTCGGCGATCCATCCGTAGGATAGCTTCGTAACGTTGGCCTCTACATTTTCCTAGTTGAAGTCGTTGGCTAATTTTACTCCTAGCGTCTCTGATCGACAATGGCCATCGGATGGTGGAGTTAGACATGGCGCCTATGAATTAATTTAGAGTTAGGTTTACAAAGAAGAAAAGTTGAGGGCCATTTATAGAAGATTTCGCTTGGCACTATTCATCCTTGAAAATTCCGAACTCCATACGAAGCATACCGCCTGATATTCTATATGTTATATCTCTATTCCGAACACAATGAATATATACCAGGAGCCAGTTTCATCATATACAGAAGTTTACTTTCAAAACCAAATTATTTTAATTAAAATTCCTTTAATTAATTTCATACGTTTCGAACTCGCACGATCAAACGATACATCTAATCGCTATGAAATTTGACAGCATACTATGATTCACTATTACGGATTCAATGAAATTGGTTTCGTCGAAATTCGAGACAGTGTTCAAAATGACTATTTTTACACGTTAATCAAATGTAAAATTTCACTAAATCAAATTCAAAATTTCACTAAATCCATTCCAATTCAAATAGAATTTAAATCAACTTTAGAAATCATTCTCATTCATTTTAAATTCAAGATTCAATTATTTCCACAATTTCAAATATTAAATTTAACAATTATCAAATAAAACATTATATTTGAAATATAAGTTATTCAACTCATAAATTTAACTTTTCAGTACTTAAAATCAATTAAATATTCTTAAATCAATTGACTGAAATTCTAGGTCGTTACAAAAACAGACCTCTGCAACCCTTAACCCATCAGGCCGAGCCCAATAACGGCCATGGCCAAGCCACTTTGACCTTCTAAGATCCAAAAACTTGACTTGACCGAGCTAGGAGCATGAGATCTTAGGCTAGTGCAAGTTATTGTAGTGATTCGGCTTCATTTGGTAGCAACTTTGTGAGAAAAGCTTCCACCTTCAAATCAAATGTTTTCAAACTATATTTGTGTTCGTGTCATAGCTATTGAATGCTTGTTGTATTGGTGAAATAATAATTTGGTTGTTGGATTGGTTTGTTGCTTGAAAGTTAGTCGCTTTGAAAAGTTAGTAACTGAATCATAAGACATATGAAAATTTATTAGTTAAATCTATGCCTTTGTTGATAAATGCTTGATATACGCTGTATTATTGTAAATCAGCTTGTATATATGCTCATACCCTTGCAATGCAACATGTGGTAGTATTGAAAATGACATAAACTTGAACTTCGAACTGCCTGTATTGCGATAATCGCTATACAGGCACTTTTGGAAAATCATCTTTTATCGAAACCGTTTGGTTTCATTACCATGCTTGAAATTATTATACAAGTTAAACAAGTTTTGATTAATGATTTTTCAAAAATAATTCTTCACTTTAAAAATGATTATTTAATTTAATTAATTATCTAATTAATAAGGATTAAAGTTAACTAATTAACTTATTAGTGATGTATTTAAAATTAACTAATCGCTTGGTTAATTATGTTTTGAAATTAATTAATCATTTTATCTAATGATGTTTAAGGTTAATTAATCTTTTAGTAATGATGGATCAAAGTTAAATAATCAAGTACTAATGACGTTTTTAAATTAATTAATCTTTTTAATTAATGACTTTTAGAAGTTAATAAATCTGTTTAACTTTAATTAAACTCTCCTTTATTTTATTTTACAATTAATGAATCATTTTTAAATAACGAGATTTAATTATTTATAAATTAATCTAATTAATAATATTCAGATGTTATTAATTAATCGAATTAATGATGTTTAAAGGTAATTTAAAGGTTATTGAAGTTAATTAACTAACTCTGTTAACAAAGTTTTGAAGTTAATTAATCAATGTAATAAGGATGTTTTAAGTTGTTAAATCCTTTTTATAATGATGTTTCAAAGTTAGTAAACTCTTTTAACAAAGTGTTTTAAAGCTAATACCTGTAATGTGAAGCCAAGTACGAATTCGGTTTTTAAAAAGAAAAAGTTTGATTCGTTTATGGAAATGAATTAATTTCCATAAACTTATATGGAAATGGTTTATTTGTATATTCAGCACTAAACATCGAAGAAGTAGACTTGTCACTATTTTGAAAGTTAAGAATAATCATTAGACATGACTTTGAGGTAACACTACCTTGACCTGTCCGGTATTATTGTTAACCAAGAAATAGTACAACTTTGAATTCGATGAGTAGTGGTAAGTATACAAGACTTAATTTCTATGCATGGTCGTTTTATATCCTCGATAGTTGGTTTCTCAACTATCGGTTACTTCAGCTTCTTTATTATCGTCATTCTAAGACGATGTGTTGCTCCTTTGTCGAAAATGACTAAAACCAAAGCGCAAGAGGGGGGAAAGCTATGTGGGATTGCTTCCATTATGATACTTTCACATCTCATCTATATTGGATTTGGTAGCACTATTAGATGTGCAATATTCGGATACCCGGTAAGGTTTGGCGAGGTCCGGCTTGGAGGTTTCCGAAAAGTGTCATAGAGTAAATGAGCTTCTCAGAAGTATATTACTAAAGGTATTATTGGCTGTTATGTTTTATTTAGCAGTTTAGTTGTGTAGTTTTATATTCTATTTTTATTTCATCCTACGATAATTCATCGTTTCGATGCTTGGGTAACGACACACGAACATCGAGGATGTGTTAAGTGTCGTTCCTAGGGGTCAGAAAGGCGGGTCATCACACATCATTTGAAGCATTATATGGAAGGCCGTGCAAATCTCCATCGTGTTGGGTAGAACCTAGAGATCTTCTTATGCTCGAGCTGGATATGATTTGAGAGGCATCAAATAAGGCCATAGAGATTCAAAAGTGAATCAAGGAAGCAGAGAATTGACAAAAGAGCTATGCAGACAAGAGGCGCACAGCCTTGGAGTTCTCAGTTGGAAACTTTATGTTTGTAAAGGTTTCTCCGATGAGAAGTGTAGTCCGGTTTGGAAGGGCCGGGAAGTTGGCTCCTAGATATATACGACCATTCCCGATTCTAAAGAGGATTGTTACACTTGCATATAAAGTCGAGTTACCGATTAGGCTAGCATGCATGCACAATGTATTTCATGAATCACATTTATATAACTTTGTGATGATCCTTCGATGGTAGTGGAAGCATCGTAGTTGGAGGACTTGTAGATCGAACCAAATTTAATTGTATTAAGACAGCTAGTTCGTATTGTTGATAGAGATACGAAGCTATTGAGGACTTAGGTAGTGAAGTTAGTTAAGGTGTGATGGAACAAGGATGCTCGAGATTGTACGTGGGAAACATAAGATAGTTTGAGAGAGTCCTATCCAGATTTGTTCTTAGAATAGACATTTTTTATCTTAGTAATGTACGTCTTTTGTAGTGTACTCATCGCTTGAGGTGGAGTCACTTGTATGCATTTTGGGTTGCATTTTAGTTTGTATATAGTTTCAACATTAGCTCTCTATATATCTTGTTCTTCTATCTTCTTTGATTATTGTTCTTATTTGAATTTCGAGGACGAAATGTTCTAAGTGGGGGATAATGTAGCGACCCTGAAATTCGAACACTTCGTCTTCGAATATCAAAACATTTTAAAGTATAATTAAGTGTTATAAATATGATTTTATAACCTTATTAAACATAATTTAATTAATGAATAATGATAGGAAACTTGTTTTTGAATTTTTTTACAAAAATATATTCTTCGAAGAAAAATCGATAATGTGATAGAAAATCAGTTTATTAGTAAACAGCTTTTCGATCAATATAAGTTGTTCGAACTCTTGTGCACTTATCTAATGATCAAATGAACACATTAGCAACTAATTAACATGCGCACCTCTAAATAAAACTTGGAATGTTCCAGAAGCTTCTATTAGGATAAGAGGCATTATCATGAGAGGGGTAAAACGGTAATTAGCATAAAGGAGAAGTGACTTAAAGGAGAATGATGGGAGGTGACTCTTCCATGGCGTGAAGGGGAGGTAGATGCAAGCTTAAAGAGCACCATTATTATCCTATAAAAGGAGGGGCACACCCTTAGTTATCATTCGCAAATTCATAAAGTTTGAAGTTATAAAATTCATGTCTTCTTCTTCATCATCTTCATAATTTACTAAAGCAAAATACTTGCAAATCAAATCCAAATTACTTCAAACTTAGAGTGAAGCCTTACTACCCTACCACATTTCAAAACATCCTACCTAGTTAGATCTTGAAGTTTGGAAGCCAATCAACCCCCACATCTAGAGGTCGTGAACCATCTTGGGAATTTTGGGTGAGCCAGTGCAAAAGCCATGGAAAGTAGAAGGAAAGAAGGTGGTTATTAGCTTGGGTTTAGATTTGGATTCTTAGATCTTAGTTGTTTGCTGGATAAAAGGTGAGCTGACTCACCATTTTGATTAGAAAATATCATATATATTTATATACGTTGATAGTATTAATATTGTTGAATTAATATGGACATATGTGAAAACAATGGTTTTACTTCATGCCTTAGAAACAAGTGACATATGAATAGACGTGAATGAACTTGTATGGACTTGTGTGACATATAGCAAGGTCTTGAAACAAAGCAAATATGTTGTAGTTGAACATAGGTTTGAATATAACTTAAATTTGAAAATGCACTTATAGCGATAGTCGCCATAAATGAAGTTGTGAACTGCCTTGTTTTTGGCGATGTTTATATGTATGTTTGTTGCTATTAAAAGCTTGGTTAGTAAAAAGTTATGTAACATCTCGAAAATGACCAAAACTTCACTTGTGCAAAACTGCCTAGTTTAGATTTGATTTTTGGACTTAAAAGGTTTGAAAAGATATTCAAATTTGAGTATTTCGTTTCATTCATTTATTAACTGTTTATTAACTATTTTAGATCATTTTAAAAGTGGTTTGAGATCATTATGGATTTTAAGAATTAGTTAAAAAAACATGTTCTTTTCGAGTTTTATAGATTTTATAAACTTGTTTTTTTAAAAGTAATATTTTAGATAAATATTTTAAAACCTATTAAAAGTATTTTCAAGTATTATATAAAAAATACAAATGTTCCAAAAAGGGGTTAAGAAATTCTTAGTAGCTAAATGGTTAATTATTTGATTACTTGTTTGAAAAGTAATCAACTATGCTTAACACTAAAAGCCGACGAAGTAAGGTTTGTCTATTTATGAGAGTTAAGATTAATGCTCAAGTAGGGATAGAGAAATAGAGCTCTAACCAATGGCTTTCCAATTGACCCATGAATAGTAAGTCAGAAAATGTCGAAAACGTATTGATTGTGTTGATTTCTTACTTGTTTATAGAAATCATTGATGTTATACTTAACGCTAAAAGCCAAGGAGGTAGACTTATCTATTGTGACACTACTACAAAACATGCCATTTGCATCGGTTGTTTACCCTCCTTTTGCATCAGTTCAACAGCCGATGCATATGCAACCGATGCAACAGGCTTAACACTTTTGCATCAGTTCTGAAACCGATGCAAAAAGGTCCTTTTTGCATCGGTTGTTACTAACAACTGATGCAAAATATCATGGTTGGTTGTTTGAACACAGCCCCCATGTTGCATCGGTTGTAATGAAAACCGATGCAATAAAGGACCTTGTTGCATCGGTTGTTGTTGAAAACCGATGCAAACTAATCCCTCTATTGCATCGGTTTTTTATAACAACCAATGCAAACTAATCCCTCAGAAACCATTATTACAGTACTCAAATAGACTATATATATATATATATATTATCGATAATCTTTACACATATATAAAAGAAAAAAACATACACAAAAAGTTAAAAAAAAAAGATTATTTCATTATCATTTACAAATTCTGCTTTGGTTTACAAATTTTCACCTTCATTTACAACATTGATTTCTATTTCAAAATTGGTGTTAAATGTCCAATGGTTTCACAACACAAACTTGGCATCGGCTAGAATACCAACTTTATCTTTCTTATACTATGTAATGCAGTTCTGACATCACCATTGATTTCACAGATGTCTGATCTTTTATCCGAGAAATCACACAGAGGTTTTGTCTCCAATAGTTCTTTCTCGTTACTTGTACCTGATGACAAGAATCAATTTGTGAGACATGCCGTAAGTATGAATGCAACAGTATATTTTGCAAATAGACACGGCACGGTATGAATTAGACATGGATGGAGAAACATTTACGGTACTACAATAGTGTTGTCCCTGCGTGTTACGGTGAAAAATGCAATTCTGAGTTCAGACACAAAGCACGACAGGGTATGGATGGTTACAGGAGATTACCACCATAGGGATAGTGTTATAGAACTGAAATGCAACAAGTTCAATTGGTTCCATTATTGGCTTGAGTTTTTCTAATAGACTTCATTCCAAGAATTTGATCCCATAAACAAAATACTTAGTTCTGGCTGCCCAATGCATATGTTATAGTGTGGTAACCCTGATTTTGTAAAGCAATTTTATGAACAAGACAGTGCACACACATGCACATAATTTTCTGCAAGATGAAATAGGCAGGAATTAATTTGTGAGTTAGAACGAATAAAGTACAAATAAACAGGCATGTAAACATAATTATTGCAGACATGGTTATATCTTTAAAACAAGTTAGTATAAAGAAAATAAAGATATGTAGGCTGGAGTAAATATATGCAGATGATAATGAATACTTAAAAAGAGTAAAAAGAAAAAAAAAATCAAGGTTTAGGCAAGGATAGAAATATAGGCAGTATACATGTATTTTAAACAAATATAGGCTGGAAGAAAAAAAAAGAATATTAGAAATTGCATGGAAATGGTATGAGTTGTCGAATAAATACTTTATCTACTTTTAGCAATTCCCTTAGCTTTAAAAAAAAACAGAGATCATGCAAATAAAATGACCGGGGTAATAAGATAAAAATTTCTGTTAGTAGAAATAAGGACCACTTACCCATTTTCTCTTGAAATAGAATGAGAGGCTGATCATAAGTGACAGGGTAAAATTGACATTAGGTAAATTTTTAAAACCCTAGTGGCAACCAGGGTCTGGTATAAGAGGGCTTAAGGGATAGTAAGATCTGTCATTATTTTTAAAACCGAAAAAAAAATAGTAATGTAAATACAAACCAGAGGAAATGAGGAACACTGACCATTAGGGATAAGAGGAAATAGAAGATCAAAGGAAAAGGAAGGCTTAGGAAAGGAAGTGAGGTGAGTAATCTCACTGAAAAACCTGGCATTAAGTCCTAAATATCAAGGCAGCCTAAATAGTGTTATATTTCATTTATATAATTTGTGTTTATTTTGGTATTGATGATCTGTTTAAGTGTTTAACCCTTCGTATTGATATACCCAGAAAATATGGTTTATGGATCTCCTGCTTAAATGATCATTTGTGTTATGGATTAACCTTGAAATGAAATGTTTTCCCTTATGGGTTTTCTGCATATAATTATCTATTTAAGATCTCAGTAACTATGTTGTAAATCTATGGTCTGAAATGGGAAAATAGGACTGCAGCATGGAATTGTTGTTGTTTATGTCTCATGATTAAATAAAAAGGAAATATAGAAGTGCAATGTTATACATGTGCCGAACTTCCATATTTACAAATAAATCCAGATTTGAATAAAGGCTTATGGTTTAGCCAGATCTCATAAATTTGTGAGTATCTGATTAAACCAGAGGCAAATGGATGCAACAGAGAAAAACAATTTATGACCATATATTTATAAACATGATCCACTCAAAACCCATGGTCTGAATAATGTGTGTACTGAGAATATATACCAGTTTGTGTGGATAAACCCATGTTTAGGGGAATATGATCCATTATTCCTTGAGTTTATGCATGATGGCTGAGTTATTTGTTTTTCTCTGATTGAAATGTGATCTACAGAGGGGATTAGCATAATTTAAAAAAAAAAGAATAACACTTAGTAAGATAACTAAGGACTAAAGATCTTTGCGCTACAAAAGATGGCTTGGCAAGGGGAATATTGCAAGCTCACACATGGTATGTTTATACCCAGGGGCCTGAGTGTGCTGGGTTAACAGAGATTGGTCCCAGGCAATGTGTGTATTAACAAGATGAAGTAGCTACAGATCTTAAACTGACATTTGATGAAGAACGATAGGAGTAGGGTCAAGTGAGGTTTGGGTGCAACCTTGGTGGCTAATAAGAAAAAAAATTAAAAGGAGACTTGATGGTTGTACTTGTGTTTGTATTGGATGGCTTAGGATGTTTATTTGTTGAATCTTATGATTGTTTTTCCTGAATTAAATTGCTTGAATCACACTTAGTCAGTTTGCATTGACATGAAGTATAGGCCTTACAGAAATGGCACAGAGAGGATACTGATACCCCTTTGTTCATGAAAAATATTCAAACAATAAACAAAAAAAATAAAATAAGGATATGATTTCAGTAGATTGCTCATACCATATAATTTTGTCTGACCCTTTGTGTGTTTGTTCACCACTGGGTGTCTCATAAATTTATGAGGCAGTCCATGGTGATTGTGCAGGTAAATAAGTACTTCAATGACCAAGCTCTGGATGTGTTAGCTGCTTAAGAATTGGGATGCGATAGTTATATGCTTTCTGATATTAAGAATAGAAGTTTAAGTCAAATGTATGATATGTTATGTTGTTCAAATTATTTAGAAAGAAAGTGATGTTGTCTTCTGTTTGTAAGAATTGGATTTAATTGTGTGTCTCAGCTAGAACTTATAGGTTGCTTTTGAAAAATGTTTTACTGAGTAATGAAGTTTCTTTTCTTAGCTTATAGAATGATTTAATTAAAGAGTAAGAAATCTGAGATGTCAACCAGGTATGAACTGGAAAAAAAAAAAAGAAATCCAGTAGTTGAGGTTAGGAATTCAGGTCTAAAGATGAAATAGAAATCTGTTAAACAGAAATTTTGAATTGCCCAAAGGAGAACCCAGAAAAGATTATAATATGTGTATAAATGCATGCAAGAAAAGCAAGGCTAACCTGACCACTTTATCAAGCCTGGGTTCAACCATCTTCAAATATTTTAAACTTAATAATCCCAAAGGCCTATGGAAGATTCAGTTATTTTGGGTAAAAATGAAAAATGAGTACTTGAAATTTACAAAGACATATACATGCACAGATTACATGTACACACAAGCACGGGCAATAAATACAGTCTATGTAAAACTAAAATCATAAGAGTGTAAATAAATGCTAAGACTAGAAAACTTTACATTAGAAATTTGTAAAAAAAATTCAAGTAAGATAGAGAAACCACTTTTGGAAATTATATTGCTATGGGGGAAATCACACAGGGAATTTCAAAGTAAATTTTCTTTGCTTCCAAAACTCCTTTACTCTGATTTAAAACACAAGGCATTATTCACACATGTTTTCATATATGAGTGTTCAAAGTAATTTGAGTATAACAATATTTTTATATTGATTGAAAGATCCTGGAAAGGAGAGAAATTAGAAGGGATGTTCTCTTGAGTAGATGACCACTGGAAAAATAAAAACATGTACAACACTAAAAAAAAATTTGGGGAAAGAAAGTGGGTCATCTCATATAGACAGAATAATGAGGAAGAAAATGTATATTTACCTTGAGCTCAGAAAATTATGTTCTCAAGACATCAACATCATCTTGTACTACTTCATTAATAACTGCTTTGTTTTTAGTGACCTTAGCTCTTTGTGCAAACCTACAATTATAAATAAAATCAACATATTATAGTCATACAATATGAAATGGGCAAGATATTACAGTCATAATATATGAAATGGGCAAAGTACATAAGTTATCTTCATATTTGATACCTACCAATACATGTTCACGAAATATAGTGGTGATTATAATTTCAAATATATTAGGCTATGAAATATCATAGTTGTAACGTTACAGCTGTAAACTGAAATAACAGTGCGAATGAAATAAACAGTTAGTGGATGCTTGTAATAAATTTTAAGGAAACTAAATTATAGAAGTGCACTAAGCATATAACCGTCACATACATTAACTACACGCTCTAATTTATGTTCCAAACTTATTTGACTTCAACATTAATCAAGAAATCTGGTGCACGATGCCTTTGAATAAATGGGCTAAGATACTATCATTAATAATAAATAAAGAGAAACAAGGGTTTAAATCAGACATGAAAATAAACGTACATAAGTTTGCCAAATTAAATGTACAAGTCAATGTATACTTTCCGCTTGAAAGTTGGTACCACAAATGCAGAAAATTTCAAAATCTAACTACACATCTTGTAAATTATGAAATAATGTAAAGTGGACTTATCTATGTTATAAAGATTTATAATAATTATGAAATAAGTTTACTTAACTATCAAAAAGTGCTCATCCGACAGAAGCCTTGCTACAAATGTTGCTCTCACTTGAAGATTTTCACTGTATGCTTTTGTTTAGTCGCAAGTCTACATTATTTTTATCTTTCTAGATTGTCACATATGTGCATCAGCGCATCACTCATTCATCAAGATAAGCTAAAGCATAAAGATATTTTTAGTATTACAAATGCATACCTTGGTTGGATCTTTCAGGTCTTTAGAAGCTTGATTTAGTTTTATAAATGCTTGATGTGCTTGTGGATGAGAACATTTGTCTGGATGAACCATAAGTGACAATTTCCAATACCTACAGAATTGAGGTAATAAAAACATAGCTAAAATTGCTAAATTAATAGTCAACTTGCAGATAGATTCCTTTTGCAGTATCAAATAATAATAAAAACTTGCATGGAATAAATGGAAATGATAGGAATAAGCCTTATCCATGATGATGAACTAACTGGTTTAGATATCCAACCAGCCTTAACTTATCATTAGGACCATGAATGGTTTAGGCATATATTAGAGGCATTAAGTACAAAGATACGATACTGATGGCAGCCAAGAGGCACAAGAACTTAACGCATATCCACAGGTCACGACTCAATTTCGAGTGAGTGATTGGTAAATGTAATGTCAATGAGAAGGCTGGTTCTTCAAAAATTAATAGATGTGATGGGCACAATATTTGTTTCGGATAATTTATACAGAATCAAGCTGTCTTTATAGTATAGCTTCTGAAAGACGATGTATACCAGAAAAGGATTTCATAATACTTGACATGTCACCACATATAAGTCACGGCCCATTTGGAAAAAGGAGACCATGTTCAAATAGAACATATTAAGGATGCTCTTTCGACGGGGAATTTTCGCAACATATTTCAGGACAAACCTTAAACATTGAAACTTCAGCACTTAAATTCATCTTCAAACAAAAATTTGAAGACAAAAAACATGGACCTGATCCAACAAATACTCGATGAGATTTCCATCAATTTACACATATCCTGACTTATCTAGATTTGCCAATGATCGTGTGTCATACCGACTCATGATTATGATTAAAGTACTAAGTTACAGAGTGAAGTATATTCTACCAAAAAAATGTGCTGTGTTCTTATTATCATATACGATATATAATATAATATTTGATAAGCATTGTTGTTAATTACCTTTTCTTGATATTATCAGAGGACAATTTCCAATTCACTCCTAGGATCTCATATGGTATTTCAGCTTCAGCGCCAGCAATTCGAGCCACCTGATAAAAATAAAGTAAAATACTTTGGAAAAAAAACACTTTTTACATAAAATAGCTCAAATGGAAGCATAAAGGTTATGTGCCCCGAGACAACATAATACAATCAGATGAATGAGCTTACTAAATACAGATTGCATGTGTAATGAGAACCAGTAACAAATAAAAACCAATAACATGAAACTATAAAATTGTCAATAACATTTAACCAGTTTCTTTCATCCAACTTGTCACCAAATATATGTAAAGCCCCAAAGGGGTGGCTGGATGATTGAGCATCAAGTTGAGAAGAGGAAGATTCACGGTTTAAACTATGCTTGTGACATATACACACCTCTTGAACTACACAGATGCATGTTATGGATAAAAACACATTTGCTATCATGTTTTTGTTTATACCCATATTGCTGCTTTCCTGCTTTGTGAATAATTTTTAGCTCGTCTCAATGTTATCAGTGACATCGAGAAGAACATCATCAACATATAGATCTTTTGCGTTGGAACTTAAAGAGAATTTAGCAGAATACATCACGGCATCTTCGCAAACATTTGGATAGAAAGAAACATGCATGTCTTGTTAGTAGACATAAAATTTATATTGTACAAGTGAAATGTGTAACATTTAGTACATAGGTCCACCAGAGTACTGGATATTTTTATACAATTAATTTCTAGTTTCCTACAGCTGCAGGTCTCTCTCATATATGTATATGTATATGTATGTATACATATATATGTATATATGTGTGTGTATGTATGTATGTATACATATATGTACATATATGTATATATATGAATAATATTCAATAGCCTATAGGTATTTTTGTTATTAAAATGGAATATTTGAAATAGTTTAAAAAATGTGTGCCGACAATAAATAGCATTTTCTCTTGGTATTTACACTCATATTTCTCCAAAAGATCAGTCTAGAACAATGATCAGGGTGGCAGAAAATTTAGATAAATGTTGGAATTATATGGGAAGCTTTTGTACCTCTTCGAAACGCTCAGCTACATTTGCTGATTCCACTTCGGCAACCATTGATGGGGGAGGAGGGCCTATAAGCAAACCGTCGTCAGCTTCTATGTCAGCATCCCTGAATAGTTTAAAATACAAAATTACGTCAATGAAGAATTTGATTTTTTTTTAATTTTTTTTTATAGACAGGATATTAGTTGAATAGTAAACGATTGAATACCTGAGCAAGGTCTCTGCTTCTGCTAATTCTGCAGCTGCAGCTAATAATTCTTTAGATGGCATAGTAGGTCCAATCACCTTGAAAATGGACGATTCTTTTACTACAAAATAGAAGTGGTATACCTTAATATATTTTTCGAAGTGGCATCAACTTTTAAGAAATAACTAGTCCGAAAATTTCAACATGGGAAGTTATCATTGTTAGCAAGGACAAGGATAAACTCTACAAAAAATAAAAATGCAGATCATGTAAATGTAAGACATAGCTTATATAAAAATTTTATAATTTAAACAATAAATAAAAACCCTGCAGTCAAAAGAAGACCCAACATCTACTATGTAGATGTATGCTACATTGGTTTCTGACTTGTAAGAACTAGTTCTTATACCTTGGTTCAATATCCAATATTGCATAGAGTCTCTATTGGAAAGGTTTGTTTCAAGACAAGCGTAATTAATTGACTAAATCAATTACATTTGAAAATACACCAGGTTAAAATTTCAAAGGACAAGAAAACTAAGCTGAAAGGATCAAATACGCACACATGAAACATGAGCTTATGCCTTATGTGCACTGACATTGTAAAAGTTACAAGTGTAAGGCAAGGCATATAACATATGGTGGTGATACTGAACTACTAATGCTACCTTATCCTGGTTAACTATATTTTGGTATTTCACAAAGAATTGTACAAAAATTAAGCAAAATGAAACAATGTTACCTTCTTCTAGGAGTTGGAGAATCAGGCCTCACCAATGGTTCTGGTAATGTAGTATCATCTATATCTTTGTCATTCATTAGATGTTCAGGATTAGACGGTAAAGACTGCTCTCTAGAAATGTCATTATCACTTGATTTTAGATAGGAGCACAATATTGGTCCGATGAGTTGTAAGGTAGAATGACCACGTGGAGGCAATATGTAAACTCCACTACCAGTTTTTTTAAGTTTTAACGAAGAGAAAAGCTTCTTCAATGCCTTACTAGTAATTTGTCAGAAATTCCCTTCACATCCACTCTTTGTCCATTGTCAATCATTTCAAGAAGCTGCAGACAGGAAAGGTCATCTTAATATAAACAAATACATGTTATGTTTTAAGCATAAATGTTTTAATTAATAAGGAAGACTTTACAAAACTGAATAATTTTTATTTAAAAAACATTGTCCTCCTGCTTTATTTCTTATAACCATAAGAGTAAGGGTGCCATGGTTTTACAAATATTCCATCCCGTAATAAAGCTACAATATCTTATTATTACATTTTTTAGGAATATCCGATCTAGTCACTGGACATTATACTGGATAGGCAATGTAAATTCCAAGCTGATATTATCAATTGTGATGTATAACATTTATTGCGTGCCACTACAGCATATATTTTGATTTTAAAAAATACGAACGTAGCAACTTGATATTTGTCAAATTGATAGGAATTTGATTTATAATAATTTATAAGAATTTGATAGTTAAGTAAACTTATTTCAAACTATTAAGCTGCAGATCTTAGCTCTCTTGATATTTGGCAAATTGATAGGTTATGAAAAAGTGTTTAGGAATATGAATAACAGTATGCACATGGTAAAAGCATAAAAAGAAGAAGTTAAACTCACTTCAGAGGATATGCCGACTTGTGATGTCCCAAAGTACAAAACTTGTTTCCTGAATTGACATAAACCATGCTAATGAGGATACGCCATAAAAGGACTGCATAAGAATTGAAAACATTAGAAACCAACATGGATATATGAGCTAATGAAGTGAGAGAGGAGGAAACAACCTGACCTCTACAGCAAAACAACCAATCAAATCCTTCAACAACCGAACTAATGCAAAACAACTTTCTGCCTCAACTTCATTTCCACCACATAACATACCCACGTCAGTTCCTCAATACCCTTGACTAACCACCAAAACCATTCACTGACCATCTCCATACATGACAACCCATACCATCACAAACCCACCAGAACTCCACCAATGTACAGACACTTTTGCCTACACATCACCCTACATACATATCCTGCCACTGTAAACACCACTGTAACCCATCCGATCCCATTAACATACACATTGCCATCTGAAACTCCATACATCACCCTACACACCATAACCTGCCATCATCTCTTCCACCAAAACTGCCTCCCCCACTATCAAACATCAAGCCTCTGCTAACAACCACTGTCGCATACACTACAGTCAGCCATCACTTCCAGAAAACCACCATACGGTCTTCTCTATCAACTGCTCCAACCACACAGCCATCTCACACTTGCTTGCCATCAAAAACAACCAGGTAAAACGATAGTACAAACCATACATTACCATCCACAGCAACCCATACTGTTGCCATTACAATACTGCCTGATCAACCATAATACTTCTTAACTGTTCTCAACCATCATACACTAACCATCATCTGCTTTGCCATTTAAACCACAACACATCTCCTCTACTGACTTGCTTCCACCATCTCACCTTTCTGCCTCCACCTGCAACCCCTAACTAATCCATACAACAGTACCTCTGCACCACACTAACACCACCATATAAAAGTCCATCAAGTACCACTGCAAACCTCCTTCACATCCCTCAATACCACTGTTACACACTACTTCATCACCTGAAAGTTACATCATCCCTCAATACCACCCTCAGCTGCAACAAACTTCTGCAAACCAGCCAGTCAAATCACTCGTAACATTTACATCCTCCATAACACAGACGACAACCATACTCAACTCCACAAGAAACTGCAACCATCACCGAATTCAACTAAAAAAAATGAACTGCCTTTCACATACCATTTACAAGTGCACCCGTGATTCATCACCACCTCTGCATCCAAACTGCATCGTGACTTCTCTAGTCACACACCTGAATCACCAGAAGCCCTAATTCAACATCCGCAACTTGTTCGCAACTCCACGTCCTCTGCTCCACCATCTATCGCCTTCGAACAAGCCGCAATATGATGGACCTTAAACAACCGCAGTGACTTGAAACATTGGAAAGCAACTTCATTTGATATTTTGATTTGGGAAGTATTTGCGAAAATTTGATTTGGGAATAGTAAATGAATCGCAGGTATTAGCTGAAGCGGTTTGGGGAATTAAAGTCGAAACTCGGCACTCGAAATCAACCGATCGCTTAACGATGATTTTAGGGTTTTTTTTTCTTTGAAGCACGCGAATAATTTGGGAAAAGAATGGGAGCGGGGAAAAAAGAATTGGAAACGTGGGATGTAAACGAATAACCTAATTTTGAAATTGCATCGCGTACCTAAGGGAACCGATGCGAAAAGTATTATATTGGACAAAGTTGCATCGGTTGACTTTAAAACCGATGCGACTAAAACTATTTGCATCGACGTATTTGCATCAGTTGTTGGTGACAACTGATGCAAATTTGACTTTTTTATTATCTATTGCTTTCCACGTACCAATTGCATCGGTGATTAAGACAGAACTGATGCAAATAGTTCTATTTGCATCAGTTTTTACTTAAACCGATTCAAATAAGACGATGCAAATGGCCTGTTTTGTAGTAGTGTGAGATTCAAGAATAAAGTGTCAAGGCAAGACTTTGATGCAACCGGTTCCCTAACTTACCTTGCTTCACTCTTGGACGAGGAATAGTATAATTTGGAATGTCGAAAACGAGTTAAGTGTACGAATATTGATGTGTATGAGCAATTGTTTTGACTAGACAATCAATTGGTCGATTATCAAACTTGACCTAATATTAACTTAAGAAGTAATCAAAAGACTTCACGATTTCATACCAATGAGAACCCCCGGGGAGGAGTGTTGGTACAAAACGTCTCTAGCTTTCATTACTTTTGAAATAACCAAAATTAAGTTAATCAGAAGTTCATTGATTAGTTTTGAAGAGTCCATATTGGTAAGTGTTTTGGGTTACTGAATACTACTTTGAAACTAGTATACATATTCTATATTTTGGAAGCGATTGAGAAAGGGAACCTATGTCGAGATTCGAGATCTGTTCTCGATGCTCGAATCCGCCTAGTGATTCATGATCTGTTCGAGATGTGGGAATGTATTTTGGGATTCATGTTTGGTTTGAGTGATGAAGACTCATGTGAAAATGCCGAACGTAATTTCGATGTCGGAAACGAAAACAAGCAGAGTAGGCCTCGCAACTTGGGGGTTAGCGACCCATGTCAGACCAACACCATATCTTGATATACTTACCGATTGTTGGCCGGAGGGAGTTAATGATATTTGGTTCACGTTGCTCCTATTTTTATGTTCGGATGCTAGACTACTTATATCTACTTAAATGGTATATTTTATCTAGAGATATATGACACTCGATGGTACTTTCTGACCCTTATGCAGGAGATAGGATTCGACGTTGACCGAAGGGCCCTCCACGAAAAAACCCAATATGCGAACGAACCTTAGCGGCTTTGATTGTAACATAAATATATCGTGGTGTGATGAATGTAAGCACCACAGCTATTTGATATGATTTATATTCTGTACTCTAGACATTAACTACCATATCACTATATTAACTTAATAAATGGTTGGTTTTTTTTGAGGGGAAAACCATTACGGGAATCTGTATGGCCTCAATAGTTATTATTACATGTATTTATGTACCTCAAGTTTTCTCATGCCAAACATATGTCTAACGCTTGGTTTTTTGTTTCCTTAAATTCCTCGCATACCCCTTCGAGTAGGCTGAGTATGGCAGGTTTTAACTTGGACGCTTCAGAATTTAAAAGACGAGCCGCAGGCTTCCATTAGCTATCTATTTCTGTTGTTTTGTATGACTATGTATGCATTAGCATTGTGAGAACAAGTAGTTATAACTATCCAGATCGATGATAGTAGTTAGGTTTTGTAACTCTGAAATTCCTGTATTCAAAGTAACCCTTTGTACCGTTCTTTTGATATTATATATTATCGTTTCGCCATGAGATTCTGATGTTGTGTTCTTCCTTCTTGTTATATTCTTTTTTTATTTTACCCTAGCTTTCTGTCTTTTCAACATTTGGGTGTTCAACACACGAATACCGTGGATGTATTAGTGTCGATATTTGAGGGTCGAAAAGTCAGATTTTTGCATTTGGTACTAGAGCCCAAGGTTGAACATACACCTTGGCTTTCGTTGAGTATGACTCATAAGAGATAGGGTAAGCGACACCCTAGAATGAGTCAAGTGCATTATAGATACGAGTGTATATTTGTATTTTTTGTAAACCTATAACCCTTTTGTTCAACTTTCCTTTAGAATAATCTCTTTCTTTGAAATAACTCTACCCTTTCATATCCTAAGTATATTCTGCCATGTTCAGGTTGTATATTGTGAGTGCTCGAGTCGTCAATGCTCAAGGAGGTAGAGGTGGTCGAGTAGTACTGTCACAAATGGTGGAGATTGAGCACCAACGAATGTTGCTTCGGTCGGGGAACCAAGGGTGGATATTGTAGAAGATGTCATGCAAGTCAGGCCTCGGGTGAATTTCGCTTCGCTCTGCTACAGTTATAAGAGGCTAGGAAATAAGAGGTTTGGTGGTACAGAGACGATCGTAGAAGTCCATACTTTGACAAATTATGTGATCGAATATTTGGGGATATAGAGCTAGATGATGTGATAAAGAGTCAGTTAGCATCACGACATCTGACGAATGAAGCCATGGATTGTTGGACTTCTATCACTTTTGATGTTCGTGAGAACGACATCCCTTGGGCCCAATTTAAGAAGGGATTTGAGATGAAGTTTGTCCCTGAAGCTAGGAAGACTTTGTTGTTTAGGAGCTTCCTCGACATGAAGTAGTGGGCCATGACAGTGGAAAAAGCACATTTAACAAAGGCACCAAATGCTAAGGTACCAAAGTTAGAGTCGCATACGGCAAGGCCCAGTTTGCACCAAGGAGCTGCTACAACTGCCACCAGGCAGGCTATTTCGCTAGGGAGTGTCTGATGCTCCATAACGGGGAACAACCTCGTACAATAGAGCTCTAACCTATCGGCTTCCCACTTGTCTGAGGAATAATAAGTCAAAAAATATCGAAAACATGTTAATCATATTGATTTCTTATTTGTTTATGGAAATCATTAATACTATGTCTAACACTAAAAGCCAACGAGGTAGACTTATTTATTTGTGAGATTCAAGAATAAAGTGTCTAGGCAAGACTTTGATGCAACCGGTACTCTAGCTTACTTGGCTTCACTATTGGACGAGGAACATTATAAGTTGAAATGCCGGAAACAAGTTAAGCGTACGAATATTGATTTGTGTGAGCAATTGTTTGACTAGATAATCGATTACTTGACTATTGAACATGACCTAGTATTAACTTAAGAAGTAATCAAAATACTTTGCGATTGCCTACCAATGAGAACCCCCAGGGAGGAGTAGTGGTACGAAACATTTCTAGCTTTCACTTACTTTTAAAACAACCAGAATTGAGTTAACTGGATATCATCGATTAGTTTTGAAGAGATTAGGATTGTTAACTTTATTGCTTATCAAATATCACTTCAAAGCTAGTACACGAATTCTATGTTTTGGACACGATTGAAAAAGGGAATCTATATGGAGATTCGAGATCTATTCTAGATGCTTGAATCCATGTAGTGATTCGTGACCTGTTCAAGATATGGGAATCCATTTGAGAATTCGTGTTTTGTTCGAGTGATGAAGACTCGTGTGAAAGATGCCGAACGTAACATCGACATTGAAAATGACTAAAAACTGAGTAGGCCTCACAACTAGGGGTTTATCGACCCATGTCAGGGTATTATCAACTCCATATCTAGATATACTTATTGATTTTTGGCCGGCGGGAGTTGATGATATTTGGTTCACGTTGTTCATGTTTATATTCGGATGCTAGGCCTCTTACGTTTACCTAAATAGTATATTTTATCTAGAGATATATGACGCTCGGAAGGTGCTTTTCGACCCTTGTGCAGGAGATTTGATTCGATGCTCGATCGAAGAGGTCTCCATGGGAAAATCCAATATGCGAACGAAGCTTAGCGATTTTGGTTGTACCATAAATTACGATGGATGTAAGCATCGTAGTTATTTAATATGATTTATGTTCTACACTCTAGACTACCTATCCTGTCACTATGTTAAACTTAATAAATGGCTGGTTTCTTTTGTGGAGAAAACCGTTACGTGAATCCGTACGGTCTCAATAGTTATTGTTGCATGTATTCATGCATCTCGAGTTTTTTCGTACCAGATATATGTTTGATGTTTGATTTTTTGTTTCCCTAAATTCTTCGCGTACTCCTTCGAGTATGCTGGGTATGGCAGGTTTTAACTTGGATGCTTCAGAGTTCAGAAGACGAGCTGGAAGCTTCCATTATCTATCTATTTCTATTTTACGTTGTTCCGTATAGCTATTACTATATCAACGTTGCGAGGACATGCAATTATAACTGTCCAGGCTGATGATAGTACTTAGGTTTTATGTTGAAATTCCTATATTCAGAGTAACCCTTTGTACTGTTCTTTTGACATTATATATTATTGTTCTGTTGTGAGATTCTAATATTGTGTTCTTTCTTTCTTGTTTTATTCTCATTTTTATTTTACCTTAACTTTCAATCTTTCCGACACTTAGGTGTTTGGCGCACGAATACCGTGGATGTATTTATATCGACACTTAGGCCGTTACAGTTGATATTTATGTAACAAACTTCAATTTGAAGCTAGAAATGATTTCCTACATCCAAATTTAATTTTTGTGCTAATAAGTTTTCTTTTTAACCCCAAATTCGTTTTTTTTGCTAAATATCGATCTAACCCTAACATTCTTATGCATTATTTATAGGGAGCTGGTATTGTTGGTATATATGAAGATACTGGACGAGAGCGATGCTCAAACTATTCAACGCACATCATGGCTTTACTAAAAGATTTTTGTCACTTGACTCTATCTTATTATCATGTAACTACGGTTTTTAATAAAGGAAATTTGTGAACTCCTATATGCTATGATTGATTCTAGCATTTTATGTTTTGTTTTTAATGCTATTGTACTTAGTACTATGGTTCTTATATTCTATTCTGTTTATTCGTGTGCTCTATGTTCTTTGTTTTATTTTATTATTATTAGTGTTATTGTCATTTTTATGTTTTTATGCAATTTTTTTTGTTTCTTCTTGCTATTTTTCTAACCCACTATTGGGTCAGGCTCATCCACTTAACAAATGGATTAAAAAGAGCGGGCCAGGGTTTATCTTCAAAGATCAGTGTCAATTTCTAGTTGATCCTTTTGCTATCCTATCATACTATTTGGGAGGACAAAAATGTTTGTTTGTCTGGAAGTGTAATCTTTAGCAATTGAGGTTTCTTTTCTTAACAAAAGTTGAATTATATAATTTTATTCAATATTCTGTTTTAGGAAATTTATGCTTATTTGCTATTGGTATACATCAACTTACGTGTGAAGCTGTAACAGCCATGATAAATGACGGTTACCTCAGTTTAATCATTCTTTCTTGAGATTTTAGGGTGAACTTCATTCAAAATTTACCCATTCTCCTCCTATATGTTGTTTAAAATATTAATCTTTGTTTTGTTTCAAACTCCATTCAATCATTTTTTCTACGTTGTTTCATGTATTTTAGTATCCAATGTTGTTGCCGTTAGAAAGATTTATAATACCATACAATTGCAAAATCAGCACATACCAATTTTTATTAATTATATATGCTTCTTCCATTTCATTTTTTAGATATATTCTATCGATTTGTCGCATTTTTGCTCATTATCTCTAAAGCCAAAATATATATCAATTTTCTTTTCATATTTCTAATATATTTTCTATTGTACGTTTTCTTTGATATTTTGATTTTTTCTTCTTCTTCTAAAAATGCAAATAATTTCTTGTTCTATATATTATTATTATGTGTTTAACTGAGATTAATTAAATTTCATAAAAAATGTTTTTAAATTATATAATCAAACGGTCGTTTTTCCACCGTTATATGATTGTACCAGTATTTTTGTCATCATTGCTTTGAACGGTGAAAAACTGAAATAAGCATTTGTTTTACGACATTACACACTTCAGCTACTAAACAATTTTAATCTGCCACGATATACACTCCTTGCATTCAGAGTAAGCTTGGGTTGCAGATGCTTGAAACCTGAACTGCTCCGTGTGTTCGACCGCCAGATTGAATTCCGCGTAAATTTTCTTGCCCTAATTTTCAGGCGCGCTTTTTCCCTCGTTTTTATACACCAATTTTATAGCAATAAAAATTTGAACACACAGCACAAAAATTTACAAAATTCCCAAACTGCATTTATTTTTTTGTATTTATAACCATCTACCGCTCCAGGTTCCACTTTACCCTAGCCCTAGACTTTAAAATCAGGTAAATGGTATACTTTTTTTTTCGTTGATTTGAATGTCAAATTGACTTATACACATGCATCTCTTGGTTTTGCATATAATTTGTTCGATGCATCCCGAGATCGGACCGTTCAAAGCAATGGTCGAGGTGGACGAGCTCCCCCATGATTTTCTATTAACTTTATTTGATTTTTTTAGGGTTTTAGTTAGGGGTCAAATGAATTGGTTAAGAAATCAAATTATGCTACTGCTGCAATTAAGGAGGTCAATCTTGTCCTGAAAATAATTTAAAATTAAAAGTAGGAAACATATTTTTTGATATATAAATAGAGTTGGCCATTTATTCTGTTTTGTATTATTTTGTAAGAAAATATGAGATTGGAATCATTTCTGATTTACCATCTTTGTTGAATTCCTGTAATTATTTATTTTTTAAAACCATGGACACAACATGAAACAAATGAGAAAATACAGAGTTTAGACGGTGACGCCTTTGACAATATAGGTCATCATCATCCACCATTTGGTATCCTAATAGATTGATGAAGCAATGATTATAATGATTAGTAAATGATTTTTATTTACTTTGCTGTCTATTTTGATTACTGTGTATTGGTTGCTTCTTTATTGATGACATTCTGTTCTCTCACCGTTATTAAATCTGGAGGGACCAACCTTCTAACCAGTCTAAGGTATATACATTGATCTTAGTTGGAATGCATTCAAAATGACATAGTAACGAGAAGAAGTGAAAGCTTTTTATCTTCTTAACTTTAAGTTAAAGCATCCCTTGATTATTGTTGTATGTCAATGTCATGTTAACTGATTACATGTTTGCATTGCATTGCACATGTGACGTTATAATGACCAATGCTAAAGTCTTTGAGAATCATATGGTTCTTTGACATTTAGGCTGAAAATTTTAGGATTAGGAATAGCAGGATCTTCTATGCTAGAAGGGACTTTTCTGTTATAATGTTCATATACCAGGCGTGGCCCTAGTTCGTCTACTGAGACATTGGACTAGGGCAACGTAAAAGCGAGGGGCAAAATAAAAATATCATCTCGCTTCAGTTATTCATCCTAGGGCATGAATTGTTGGCTTGCGTGTGGGCCATATGCCCTGCCAACGCCAGTCTGCCCTTCCAACATTTGTTCAGCTTTCGTAGTTCAAACCCATCAATATGTGTTTAATCTATCTCATTTTTTAGTTAATCTTGATATGTTTGGAATTCATACCGATGTGGTAAGAAATAACCTGATAGTCAATTGAAATGCCTGATTAATTCAATTGATTTTTGTATTTGGATTCATGAGTTTGGAACCAATCAATATAATGGATTTTGCTTTTGCTCAACTTTGTTCAATAGCTTTGAGCTTTAATTTTGGTTTTGCTAATCATTAACTTTTTTGGAGTCAATGGCTGTTTGTTGAGGTGAGAAAAGGAAATCGAAGAAGAAAGTGCACAATTTGATTTGTGAATGCTTTGTGCAAGATAATATGGAGAAAATAGTCTGTTGGTGGCTAATGTATTGCAAGGTGCTGGGGAGAAACTAGCCTATCAGTGCAAATACTTTGTCCATGTATCTCACTTTCCATTTTTTCACAAAATACTTTGTGCTTTTAATCAATATAGACTCGCTTACTTTCTTTGACTACTCATTGTTAAAGTTGCTCATCACTCTCGTCTATAATCAGTTCTGTATACAAGGGATTTTGATTTCTTTTAAAAAGAGTAGATGATTAATGCTTGCAAATGGCCAATCAAACTGATGCTTTCTAATGGGTTTTTTATTTTTATTTGCTTATTTATTTTTTGGTTAAGAGCAAAATTTGCTAATGCTTAATTTTTTGATTTTGCTAATAGCTAAAGTTTGCTATTGTTTTCATTTTATCAGTAAGTAATTTTTAATGCCTGCAGATTTCACACATATAGAAATATTGTTTATTAAGAAAGCAGGGCAAGAAAAGTTTTTTTTGTGTTCGGCTAGGGCAACGAAAAGCGTTGTGCAGGCCCTGACAACACCCAGTAAAAAGAACCAAGCAGAACCTTAATTCTAGGCATGGACCTGATAGAGAGCCTGTGAGAGTCTGAGGCATCTCTGCCCCAAATTTTTGACGCAACAGATAATCACCTAAAATTAGGATTTCATTTTTTATGCGCTGATGTTTTAAATTTCTTCTGCGCATGAGTTTTCTTCCTCTGGCTGTTGTCTTAGGCGATCACATCTTGCATTTTTTAAGCTACTAATACAATAGCACGTCTATTAAAGTTAGAAACTATAAACTTTTTATATGCAATATAACCTTCTAACTCTGATTTGATTAATTGGTTACATCTTTTAGAATAACTGTGTATGGGTTTGAATGTTTTTATAGTTTAGTTAAGAAATTAATCTCGATGTAAAAGCTATCTGGCTATACATGCTATTAGCCTATAATGTAAAAATTGGTTTACTAATTTCTATGAATACGATTCTGGTACAACTAATAACTTAAGAGTAGTTGATTTATTGTTGCATGCTATGGTAGATGGGTAATTTTTTGTCATTGTATTTTTTTTTTAAGAATTGAGATGTTTGAAAATAAGTTTCTTTGTTTTGGCATAATAGGTATGTGAGTAGCTATTGTCAATGAAAATGATTAACATATCTTTTCTTATGTTCTAATATTTTGAATCACTTTATTCTTATTTTTGTTGTAATATTTTTAATTTTAAATATGATTACGCGAGTTAAAAATAATTACTAAATTTACTCTTTATCGACTTATATGGGTAGATATTTTGAGCAACAAGGTATAACCTTTCAAACAAGGTTTTCAAAATGGGATTTAAATCGTAAATTGTAATGTTTAAATTTTAAATCGAAATGGGATTTAAATCGTAAATCGTAGATTTAAAATATCTACATTTTATGGTTTGTATGCATTTTGATGTTGATTTTGATGTCCGAGCGTCTATAATTAAACTTAATAATGAATTTTCTCTCTAATTCCATTTTTATTTTGTTTAAAAAACATTATAATGAAATTGTGGATCTAAATATGTATATTAAATATGTTAATATGAGTTGGATGTGCTTTTTTACTATGCTTTTAACTAAGATTGAATCAGAATGTAAATCGAATCGTAAAGCGAGGGATCCGATTTGAATCGGGATTTAAATCGTAAGATTTTAAGATTTTTGACAACAATGCTTTCAAATGTTTTACTTGAAATGTGATTGAATGGCTCAGTTATGTTATCCATCAAAATATAGTGGTTGAGAAAGTTGACCATGCAAATATAATTTATGCTTATGCCTCAAAATTGGAAGAAAAGTTATTTCAAGGATTATTGTGATTGTTATAAGCGAAGTTTATGTGATTTAAGTTTGTTTGTCATTTTATTACTACAAAATATTACAAACGCTATTACTCTACAAGATCAATTCAATGTTTTGATTATGAACATCTTCAACTTTACCAACATTCACTTAACTTATTTATTTATGAATGGTGACTATGATTATTCTGTGTGGTTTTGTTTGTTTATTTCGTAACGCCATTTTCCATAGACATATTTGTTCAAAAAAGCTATATGAATTTTGTGTTTTGATCACACCATTTTGGAGCATATCTTAGAACTTAAAAAATCTTAGGCACGTTGTTTGTGGTAAATGCAGTAGGGTAATATGAATATCAGTCAATGAACATGTTTGCTTTTATTATTAAGGATCTTTTTTCTTTAAATTTAGCTCCCTTATTGTAACTTCTAACAAAATCAGCCTCATTTTAAGACATGTTACAGAAACATGTTACAAAGACATGTTTTTGCCACACTGGCGTACGATCAACATTTTGCATAGGAGTGATTTGAAATCACGTCACCATTGAAAAAAAAATATTACACTGTCTTGATTTGAAATTATGCCATTGCGAAGTCATAATTAAAATAAAATGCACACTTGCTCGATTTGAAATTGTTGCATTGCAAATTCTTTAAACAGATATACTTGTGCAATTTGGAACCATGCAAGTGGAAATAGCTTTGTAATAAATTTTGAAATTAGACTGATTTTGTTACAAGTTCTAAAATGTGGCTAATTTGAAAAAAGTCTTTTATTTATTTATTTATCTTTCTTTACTTGTAACACACACCAATTGCTTCTGTTCTCTTTTCCTGTTGTTTAGTTGTGCAATATTCTTTTCTCTGTATCAATGAAAAATGGTACATGATATGCCATAAGCTTGCATCATCATCTATATAGCACAACTTTTGATGGTTGGTGTTGTTTAACTCTCTCTCTCTTTATGTGCAGATAATGGATACATCCAGTCCTGCTGTCTTTGTTAATGCTGAACTTCTAAAAATGTTCTTTGGGCGTAGAGTTCGAGCTGTAATTCAAGTTATGCGAAATGAAGGAGGAAATGTTGTAGGTCAATCAACTGATGGAAGTCAGTTGACTGTAAAAGGCCCACAAGGGTTCCCTTTGTCACATTACATGGAGGTAATTGGAATTGCTGATGGTAACCAGTCCATTCGTGCGGAAATTTGGACTGACTTTGGCGATAAGTTTGGTAATTGTTTCTAACTTGAATGGTTTGATGTTATATGTTTTTATTATTGCTGTATTACATTGCTCCATTATCTAACAACTTAAAACCGATTGTCCTTAGCAATCAACTTCTGAATTTTAAAATATAATATTGATCAAAGTATGATGAACACATGTTGGTTATTGGTTTAGAAGAGTGAAACTGTATCTGGAACGCTTTGTTTTCCATAAACCCATAGACATATATTATATAGGGTAGTTCCATATCACTATCTTATATGTCCCCTCAAATACCCTTTCATCTTTTTGTGTACAATTTCTGCAATGAAACAAACATGTGGATATGATGTATTTGCTATCCTAATCATCCCTACATCAAGTGTAGGTATTTTTTGAAATTCTAACTTCTCCAAAATAGCATTTCAAATTGAATGTTACATTATAATTTCAAAGGTTCTTATTATCTTTTCATTTTGAAGGTGTTACTAGATTTAAACGAGCTATGTTTTCTAGAGATCTCGATAACAGATAGATTTAAACGAGCTATGTTACCTACACGATATTGTTTCCTCAAAAAAACTTAAATTTTAAACACAAGACTAATGGGGATTTGGTATCTATAAGGTGGGCATGTTGAACCCTACCATATGTATATGGTGGATTATTGTTATTGGCAATGTGGAATTAGTATTTTTATGTATGTATGAAAGTGAGGTTGTTTATCTTAATGTTTTTACCTTGCCCATAACAACACTTTTGTGAGCCATATACATTTCTTGTGTGTGCCAGACATAGCCACACTTGTTAACTTGCAATTCTTTACCTATAATATTGAATATGCATAACTGTATTTGTCTGCATTGCTGCTGTTGCAATTTTCTTTGCTTGAAGTGATTGATGGTTTTGGATAACTAACAAAAAGTTACAATAATGCATGAAGCTCATAAAATATCAACGCGTGCGTACACATGTGCGTGCACATGCAAGAAACACACACACACACCCCATACCTTTATTATGCCAAAAACACACACATACACGCACACACGCACACAAAATTAGCAATAATGCATGATCATATATTATGCCAACAACAAATCCGTATCTTTAAAGGATTGAATGAAGGTTTAAAAAAGGAGTTTGTAAATCGTATATTCCAATGATATGTACTTGTGATGTGTGTATGTACTTGTGTGTAAATAAAGGTTTTAAAGGATTGAACGAAGGATTCATCTTGTACTGTGTATATGTACTTGTGTGCGTATTGCAATGTCAAAACGAAGGTTTTAAAGTATTGTACAAAAGGATTCATCTTGTAATGTGCATTCACATGTGTGCTAAAAATGTTGCTCTATCTCCTCAAATGATATTTGAGGATGTGGAAGTATCAAATTCTTCTTATTATGGCAATGTTTATATTATTGAATTTGATTTTGATACTTGGGTTTCTTCATATACCTGAAAAACAAGTATCGCAATTATAAAATTATACTTTCTAATCCTATCATGTTCCATCCTCATTTATTTCTGGAAACAATAAATTTTAACTTATAGTTACAAAATAATTATCTTGTTTTTATTCAAAAATAAAATAAAAAATAGCATGAACTTAATGTATTGCGGTCTGGATTGAGTTTTGAGCAAGTTTAAGATTCTATTAGGAGTATGGGAGATTCGGTTTAAAGTGGGATTCAAATTGTAACATTTAAGATTTTTGTGATCATGAAAATGATATATGAATAGCAACCAGCTAAAAATTAACCCAAAGCTTTAGCACTTTTTAGCCTTCACTATTCTAAAATTCTTAACTTGAACAAGGACAAAAATCTTTCTAATAGCACTTCATGATTTATATTATAATTGAGGTAGTAGCCGTGATGGTTTTTCAGATATTTTTTTTGATTATTGTTTCCATTCAGCAGCGTAAATGAATCAGTATTTATGTGCAGATACTGTTGCATACAATGCTTTGTGCCAGCTAGCCAACGGCAAACACAAAAATTTGTTCCTCTAGAGCTGGAAGGGAATGTTCTTCTGGTAATTTTTATCCAATTACAGCATAACTACGCTATAATATTTTCTGAAAACATAATGGAGCTTCTAAAAAGACCGATGAAATGTTTATCTTTGGATCTTTCCATGTTCATGTAGTGACACACACGAACTTGACAAATTCTGTCTTTTTTCTTTTCTATAATAATATGCATGCATGCATGTATGTATGTATATATGTATATATGTGTGTATACACAGCGTAACTACGCTTTAATATTTTCCGATAAACGTAATGGACTTCTATAAAGGCTACGATGAAATGTTTACCTTTGGATCTTTCCTTGTCCATGTATTGACGCATATGAGCTTGATAAATTCTGTCTTTTTTCCTTTTTAATATGTGATACACACACATATGAAGAGCGTCCAACTGCATCCCAAGCATGACAGTATCCTTACTGTCCTTCGATATCAACTCCATGTTTCCGTTTCTCTTTCTTTCCACTAACTCTCTTTCCAGTCACTCAATTATTTAAATACACTCGTGGCTGAAAGTGGGGTGCTCCCAAACAAGGGTGCCATGGAGCGCTATATATATATATATATATATATATATATATATATATATATATATCGTGCGTGCATAAGAAGTTGCAAACCCATTTGTATCATCACTAACCAATGATCATAACATGACCCATCATGTTTCCATGCAAAGCTAGATATTTTTAAATAGTTTTTGAAAATTAAGCTAGCAAATTCCACGATTCCCACCCACACATGGCAGCATGAACATACTATAAATATTGCTATCAAACAGACTACTCATTCTAGTAAACCATATTTCTCCGTTGGAAAATTCATTATTCTTAATAGCGGTGTCATTATCTAGTATTTTCCAACCAGTGATAGTGACCCACCTAGGTGATTATTCAATCTTGCAGTTTTCCTTTTTCTATGCATGTGATACTGGTTACAAAAATTACTCTCACTTTATGAATCTATTCAAGTCCATCAAGTAACTACAAGTTTGAATAATCATATGTGCATAATTTTACTGGAAAATCAAAGATGCAGTCAAAAATTTTTTTGAGTGGAGATTTTCTTCTCCTTAATTACTTGGATTTGTTTTTTAATAACTTGTTTCTGTTCAAATGGGTATATTATTTGATCATAAACCTTAACTGATCACACTGTCTGTAAATTTTGCCATAGGAAAAAACTGACATGTAGTCAGTTGATTTAGGGTCAATAAAAAGCTTAGTCTCTGTTACAATTTTTTTTTAGCATTTAGGACAGCTAAATAACTTTAGTGATAATACGGCCCACACTATTTGTATCAATACCTTTTTTCCAACTTCACTAGTGTTACAGTCTTGCCATTTTTTCTACACTTCAGTCAGTAGACAGCATTTACGAAGAAAAATTATAACCATTAAATTTTGTGAAGCATTAAATGTAAGTTCCTTCGCTATGAAATCATTATTTTAATTACTCTTTTCAATCTTTGTGCCTGTGCTCATCTCTGTCTCTCTCTCTATATACATATGTATATATGTATACGCGCTCGCGCACACACGTATATGTAGATCTAATCACTTTAATTACCTTTATCAATCTTTGTGCGTAAGGGCGTGAAGTTATTTGTTCAAATCGAATAAACCAACCAATCCAAAGATGTTTGGTCGGTTAGGTTCTGTTTTGTTGGTTAATTGATTGGTTTTCTTTTTCATATTTATTCGGTTTTAAGTTCTGATTTGGTTTTTAATATTTTAAAACCGAAGCAACCAATTAAACTAAATAAAAACCTAATTTTGATGAAAAGATCATTAATATCAATGCCAATATTATTATTTACATCATTATGTTAACATTTTTTTTTAAAATTCATGTTAATCTTTTTAAATTTGGGTTTGTTTCTAAAGATTAAACATCGTCATATCCTTAAATATATTTACATAGAGTGAATTAATTGTTTCAATCTTATATTATGTTAACAAATGCTCATCTAAAGGTCAGCCAAATTTAATCAATTATTTTTGGTGTAGTTAATTTTAGTTTTGAAAAATATCTGTTTGGTTCGGTTTGGTTTTTGCTTGTTGAACAGTTAATCGGTTTTAATATTTTTTGTCGGTTTCTCCATTTGCTCATTAGTGTTTGTGCGTGCGCTCGACTATTGGAACTGCTATGGTTGGCAGTGGGTGAAATGAGTAAATCTCAAAAAAAAAAAAATTCTAATAGGATCTTAATAGGCCTATGGGTTCTACTTGTTAACATTATATCAAATCTAATCATTTAATAAAATCATATTTTATTTTTATCATTTTATTTTTCATTTAATTAATCTATATTCATTAAATATAATTGATCTATAATTATGAATATTTTAATATATGCATATGTAGATATTGAGATTTATATCTACTACGTATATACTGAGCATTTATATATAATTGCCTTATTTAATTATTATATATATATATATATATATATATATATATTTCTAAAAGAGGTTATTAGGGAGAATGACAAATTTAGAAAAAAAATTAGGTTGAATGACAACAGGTTTCATTTTTGGGTTAAAGGACAACCTTTGAAAAAAAATTAGGTTGAAGGGCGATGCTTGTTATAACTAGCATTATGTTCAGTTTTTACACCATACAAAATGCTAGTTATAACTAGCATTATGTTCAGTTTTACACTGTATAAAATGCTAACTATAGTTAGCATTGTTCTTCAGGCTAATTTTTTTCAAAGTTTGTTCTTCACTCAAAAAAAGAAACTTGCTGTTGTTCAGCCTATTTTTTTTTTTCAAAGTTCGTTCTTGTGCTTATTTTCCACTTTTCAAAATTATATATTTCATAAAATAATAAATTTGACTTTATCAAATATCTTATGAAATTGGACTAAATCAAAATTTGAAATTCTAATTTTATTAAATTAAAGTATTTTATTTTGATTAGTTAAATATGTTTTCAAATTTAAATTTCAGATTCGAGTCAATATATTTATTCAAAATTATAAAATATCTTAAATTTGACAAAGTATTAATTTTATAAACAAATTTCATATTAATTATTTAGTCATTTTATATTTAAACGATATATAAAATTATAATCATTTTGAATATTTACTGTTATAATTATATGTATGTGTGTGTATAAAATAAATAATTTCAACCGATTTTTTATAGGCATGGTCGAGACCTATATATCATGGTTTTGAGGTTTCAGTCTGAATATTGAAATTTCGGCCAACTTGGTTAAGTTTCGATGGACTTCGAGATGAAACCTTAGCAAAAATCCGGTTTCAGTTGAAAGAGGAAAACGGTATGAAAAATTCGATCAAAAATTATGTAGCTTAAATTATGAACTTCAATCGAAAATTAAATTATTCAATTATGTTGACTTTAATTGAATCTAGCTTCACCGTCTTCAATCTCGTCGTCGACCATCGTTGTTATTATTTTTTATAGACTGATTAATTTAATTAATTTATAACTATTATAAACTAAATCGGATGATATTTCAAAGATTGGATATGTTTAGTTGTGTGCTCAAATGTATGAATTAAGTTAGCAATTAATATTCGAATAATTCAAATATTAACTTTCACATGTTACCTAGCTGGTAGTGTGACAGTTTGATCGAATTCATCATTTATAGATCTTACCAATAAAATTCAATTTTACATTTTTTTCAAGCGGTACCTTTAATAAAGATAATTTACACACGTCCTCTTATATAACATTAGTATATATGTAATTTGATATTAGTTAAAATTTCAATATTATCAGATTCAATCAGTTCATAAACAAAGTCCTTGCTTCAATGATAATATTTATCATTAAGCGTTCCACTTTGACAAGAGATCTTGACTTTTTGACTACAGTTGATTGTGATACTAACCTTATACAACCAAGAAAATGAATTCTCTATTAAACAACGCTACAGTTTCAACGCTTTTACTCAAATCCAATTTTCGATGATTGTCATGTCATGGTTTAACTATAATTAAAGTGAAGTATCCACACAGAAGTCACAATATTCTAAGCAGAGAGAACCGTGTAACATCGTCATATTAATATTTTCTGTTTGATCTAGCTGTTCTTAAGCAACAAATTTTTTTCGGACGAGGCATTTAATAATCATTCAATAACCACGAGTAATGATCTCTTCGTGACCTCAGCAGTTGTTAATAATACACTGTTCAACATTTGGAGTACGTTGCATACTCTAATGTTAATGAATGTATTGATAGCTTTTCTCAAAAAATATTGACTAGAAATATATAAAATAAAATGTTATTTTATATATTGTGATTAATTAGTCATGATTGCAATTAAAATCACATAACATTTTATTTAAGAATTTTCTTTTTTATACGCTCTAAATTAATTACTTAATTAATTACGTCATGACATAACAAAGTAAATAATAGAAATTAAACCTTAATTATAATAAAAATTGATTACAGAGTTAAATATACCTAACAAATTACATAATTACCTTCAAGGCATAGCTCTAACTCTCTCATCAATGTTGTTTTACCCCTTTCAATTGAAAAAGTTGCATGTCACACTGTTTGTTTGAACTAACTTCAGGTCATCATCATCCTTGTCTCTTTCCTAATCAAGTAAAGTTGGCCACATGAATTCTTGTGTTTCATAAGTTTCTATATTGAATCACGTTTTTAGTTAATTTCATAATGAAACGAAATGGACATGCTCAAATTTTAAATGCAGAAGTTAAAATAAGATGAATTCAATAATACTAATAACAACCAAAAAACAGTACAAAATGAAACGTAGTGGACGCTTTAGTGTTGTAATTTAAATATCTTTTCAGGCAATGATGTTGATTGCATAATTTCGTCGAACCAATAACTTGTTTAGTGTTGTAATTTAAATCTACTTGGGATGTGCATGTGCTAATAATTTTTAAGTTTTGTTCATTTAGTATGATTTTAATATTTGATTTCTTCGTTGTACCTCATATATTTTATCCGTATGCATGCGCTCAATGTTATAGTTTTTACTTGAAATTTCAAAGTTATAAAATAACCAGTTAACCATAAATGTTTATAACTAAGTCAATTAATGTGCATGAAAAGTAAAAATAAGTAGAATGTTGAATGTGTAAATGCAAAACTAAGCATGGAATGAATGCAAAACTAAGTATGGAAGAAATATATAAAAACTAAAAAGATGCATACAAATAATATTCAGGATATTTGGAACTTTTACTGCAATACATACCTAGTCTACGAAAGTAGGTCATTAAGAAATATAGAACATAATTATGACTGAAGCATGATGAACCTGTGTTGATTGTACATGTTTTGGAATAATAGTTAGATGATGTAAGCTTAATATTTTCATTTACCATCCATAGGATAAATATTACTCTTGGGAATATCCATTTTCTTGAAACAGGTGAATTGTTTTGGCAATGTGAAATGATTGGTTTTTTTTTCATTATTGCATCTAGTTGTTTCTCATAGTAATAGTTCACTAGTTGAATGGATCCAACCAATGTTTAGTTTTTTATGAAAATGGGTTTGTTTTATAGTACATATTTTGCATTGTTCTTCACATGGGCTCGTTTTATTGTGTGATGCCATGTCTACTTTGCATTGGTGAACAGATTCAATACGGTTAGCATGCCACTCTGCACATGTGATGTGTAATTTGCATTGCTCTGATGCATTTCTTGCTTGAATGGACCGATGATATAGTATGTGAAAACAATTTTAACTATAAGTATTCCTAAAGACTTGACACCTAGTATATACGATTTGGGATATAATTATGCTAACTTATCACTTGATCTTTGTTCATTTACAATGGTTAAATTTTAACGATTTTGCATCTACTGTTTGCGCTGTTAACGGATTAGTCTATGTCCTAATTTTTTAGCCTTACACCATCTTGAGTATTATTTAAGCTATACTCGAACATGATTATTACTGTACTTGAGAAAGTATGGATGAATGGTTTTTCCCATGTTGGTTTTGTTCATTAAAATGATCTAATCGGTGTTCACGTGCAGGTACTGTTCCTTACAATCTCATGTGCCAAGTAGCCAATGAAAATCTCATAAAATTTGTTCGCTGATAAAATTTCCGTCTGAATCATTTTGCTCTGTAATGCTTGATCTTTGAATGTTTCATTGTTCTGTTTTGGTATTGATAACTAGGGTTTGATAGTTCTGCTATTATCTCTTTCCCTACAACGTTTTTATGTTCAAGGAAGATGATGGAAATACTTTTATATAATCACTTGGTTCAAAAACATTTCTTATCGTATCTTATTGTTATGTTACGTTGGTTTTCTTGTCGCTTGTTTTAATTGAGACGCTGGCAAGCATCATCGTATTAAGTCAGTGGCACTTTTTATTTATTTTTTGCCATTGTCAGTGTCCATCTAGAAAAAAAGCGCTAGAGCAGACAAGATAAATGCGATCAAATAAAATGATTTTTTATATTGTCTCGTGCAAAGTGAAATTCGGTGAAATCTCATTGAAAAAGAGAAACAATGGTGGTTTCTTGAAGAGTATATTCGTTGGGCAGTAAAATTAGTTGGAGGATATATTGATTACGGAATTTTTTTGTCAAGAGGGATAGGTTTTACTTTACAGCATTTACATTCGCCGAAGTTGTACCCCTTTTGCTGAAATTTATAGCTAATTTTAGTTAGAAGGCTGAGTGGAAAAAATGAAGAAAATAATGTCAGAGTAACGCCTGCAAAGCACTCACATAAAGGCGTCAAGTTCGCTTTTACTTTTAACCTTTTAAGCCAATGGCAGTCAAAAAATGAAATAATTTTTTTAGTGGAACTTTGGGTATTTCCTCTTATTTTCATATTTGATGCTTGGGAAATCCTTCTTATATTTTGTTTTAAATTACAACTTTATTGTTAAACTTGGTTAAATTTTTTTTTGTGTTTTGTTGGAATTAAATATAAATAATAATTAGATGTTTCTTTGAAAAACCAAATATGCAGTTTGAGAAAATCTGCAAATATTTGCAGATTGCGACACGAAATTTCAAATGTTTACAGATTTCTTTGCAAATATAAACAAAGTTTTTTGCGAACGTCCCAAATTTAAAAATAGATTTTTTTTTTAATTTGGAAATTAGGATTCGTCTCTTATTTTCAAAATTAATAACTAAAAAATCATTCTTAAAAATAAGTTTCATGAAATGTTTCTGTTAAAGTTCCAGCAAAAATATGCATTTAAGAGGGAATTAGAAAAAAAAAGACACATAATTAAATTTTTTAGATCTAGGCCTCTAGTTTTAAAATTTGAAGAGAAGGACAAACTTCATTCCTAAATCCAAATTCCTCCCAAACTAATCATCGCCGCCTTAAACAAACATCGTATCACCTCGTCGTCGTAACCAGCCCATGCTGCACCACCTCAGGGATGCATCGTCACGTCGCTCGCATCTCATCCACCTCGTCATCTACAACTCCACTAATTCGTCGTCGTCTAAACACATCGAGATTCCCAACACAAACTCTAAATCACGAACGTTGCTTGATGTCGCCGCCGCACCATCGGGGCACACCACATCACCAGAACTCGACGTGCATCATCGTCGCTGAATTAAAAAAAAATCAACAACAGACTAAAAATGCTATATTAAATTAGCATTAAATCAACTTAATGTTATATTCATTTTTCTAATAGTTCAAAAATGCTAAATTAAATTAGCATTAAATTTTCATAATGTTATATTCATTTTTTATAGTTTGAAAATGTTATACATCAAACTAGCACCATCATTCATTTTTATAGGTTAAAAAATGCTAAAATAAATTAGCATAATACACATACAATGCTATATTTAATTTCTGAAGTTTATTTTTTGTAGTTCAAAAAATGCTAAATTGAACTAGCATAAAATCAATATAGTGCTATATTTATAGTTTTAAAAGGATAAATCGAACTAGCACAATCATTCATTTTTGCAGTTTAAAAATGCTAAACTAAATTAGCATTATACACATTAGTGTATGGCACGTGCTACGCACATAGGAAGTTGTAAAGTTCATAAGCGCGTGTCATTTTGTTCAATGTGATACTTTGATCACTTTGCCTTGTATTTATTGTTTTATGTGGTATATATTTATAGTTTCATTTGCTTTTACTACCTCTAAAATATGGCAAGTAAACAAATCATTATAGTTTTGATGGGTGCTTAGTTTTGAAGCATATATAGTTTTGATGGTTGATGGGTTTCGTGAAAATGAACTTGACTCCATACCCTTAATGAACTAATGAATGTAATAATTGGGCAATTCATAGAAGGATGCAAATTAACTTAATATCATTGACATTTTTAACCATACACAATATATTTATTCTCGTTAAGCCAGCTATCCATATACTTTGAATACATCAAATTTTACAACATAACAGTTTTATATGCAAACATAAATGCAAACACGTTAAGGGTGTGTTCAATAGAAAAAATGCCCAGGTTGTGTTAGCATTGCGTCAGACGCGTCCGACGCTTTCGACACATCAGCAGTGGGACCACCTCTTTGGTTCGCTAGGGTGAACTGATCAAATTAATATGTTGGAATTTGACGCGTCGGACTACAATAATTAATGACAATTTATCATTTGATCCGCTTCCAAAAAATATTAATACTTTCTTCTCTCTTTGTAACACAAATAACTAATACTCTCAACATAATTAATGATAACAAAACAATTAGGTTTCCTTTCAAATACCTCTTTCATTCTGCTTTCCATACACAGAACACATTCTCTTTTTTCCTACTTTTACCCTTTCATATGCCTATTTCCCATATTCTTTTCGTGTCTCACAATAACATACCCTAACAATAGAACTAAAACCTATGTGATTGGTAGAACTAAAGTTAATTGAGGAATAAGGTCTAACATCTAACGTGATCATAATATGAAATAACTTATAAACATATGTTAATTTATTCAAATATGTGAACATGCCTTGTTGGTTTATTATGACATGAGTTTGTTGGTTGTAGTTGTGATGAATCTTTTTCAGATTGTGGAAATGTTAGTTTTAGGTGATTCAATAATATTGGCATACGGGTGAAAGGACCAATCAGTGTGGTTGGTAGAGGAATGTCGCTGAGTAAAATGTTTACGAATGATGCAGATATATAATCTATGGAAACAAATAGAAAACTTGAATGTATTTACTTTTTTAAATTCTGGTAGTCACAAATATTGTACTGTTTAATGGAGTGGATTGCATTATGATTATTTGTATTTACGACTCAATTTTTTGCCTGTTCAAGAATATACACTCTTAAATTTGCATTTTGTTTGCTGTATCATTGTTCTTATTATGAAATTGATTTCTTCTATTATGACTTGACCTTATTTTTTATACTTGAAGTATATCCATATTTTAAAAGAAAATAATACCCTAACACGAATTTTTTATTATTTTCTTGAGTATAATTTCAACGATTTACTAATTTGAAGGAAACTACTAACTCACCAATTAACAGGCCATGAGAAGACACCTTCGCAAAAATCATTTTTGGTATGTATTGCCAACAAAAAAGCAGTACTTTTTAATTAATTTTATAGTAAATATTTGGATATATAATATGAGAAAGCCTGACTACTAAAACATAATGATAAAACATCTATGCAATCAATCTGATTTGTTGGATATAATTTGATTGCAACCACAAAAGGAAACCTAATCAGACCCAAAAAATTAAGATATATTTTGCCAAATTTTGTGTTTTTATTTGTATCTAGAAAATTTCTCCCATATATATACTGCTATACATTTTATGTTAGATAGAAACTATTGGTATATGAAATATTTTTCCCCACGGATGGCAGCGCTAATAGCATCTCACGTTTGGAAAATGTTTGAACCCTGGCAATAGCTAATATCATAAGAATAACAAAGATAGAGGAAAGTAATGCAACAATTACAGAAAAGTAATGCAGGAACATGGTAAATGCAACAATTACAGAAAAAGAAGTAAATAAGATTTGCAACAGAAGGAGCATGCGATTTAGGTTTAACCATACAACGTTGATAATAAAAACTCATTAACTTATTACACCAATTTAAGCCACCTAAACTTCAACTTCCTAACCCGCTCAAGTACACTGGACAACAATAGTGAATTTGAAAGGGAACTATACCTCAACAACAGTGAATTAGAAAGAGAACTATACTCTAATTGGCACTTTCTTCTACTCTTCTTTCATGTGACAACTCCTTGGTGGAGAACTACAGACATTTTATGCCATATACATACCGTACTTAAGAAAGGCTAGATGTTGGAAGTTGCTCAATATTTGAATGTTTTATGCTTAGTTTATTCCTGGTAATCTGCCTTCATGCCTGGTCAAATTCATTCAGTCACTTCAACACAGCAGCTTCCACTACGATTCCTCAATGCAACATGCTTTTATTCTTTGTCAGGCTGTTAATTTTTCATTACAATTTGTGCTACTCTATTGTAATTTCAGATCCGCGTTTCATGAGTATAGCTCCTAACAACATGAAGCTCCAATCCTCAGTTTTCTTGCTGTGCTCATGTAGCCATGCTTCAGTCTTGCTCAGAGCTAATCAGTTTCAACATTTCTGTTTAGTAGATATCTATTCTCCTCACTCCCGCACTTCAGTTACTAACATCGGTTTCACCACTAATTCAGTTTCCAACACATGCCCCTAGCTTCAGTGCCTTACTTCAAGAAGGCATCAGTCTGTTATTGCACTCTGGGTCCACTTTGCTACACATCAGTCTCCCCAACGCTACTACTGCATCTGAAATTCAGTTTATAGCCCTCCACTATGTACGAGACATGTTACACACATTACCATGCACGTCTGAACGTCCAAGTTTATTTAATTTCACTGTAAATATACAGCTACTATGTTGGGATATAGCTTATCAACGTGGATTTCCACTAATTCAAGCTGCTACGGCCTCAGATAAAATTCGATTCGAGGAAATATTAGCTCGGCTCTATCACCACTTTAGCTTAATTTTGCTATTATAGGACAAATCACTCATTTATTTCAATGCTTCACTTCACTATCACTGCTTCATCTCAATGCTGATGTACTCATTCATTGACTCACTCTTTGATTCACATACACCCGACATTGACATAGTTCACTGCTGGTCCTCTTGCTTCCCTTAAGCTACTTTGAATTGCCATTGGTTAGATCATGCACTTGCACCTTATTTTGCTACTGTATCCTGCTGCCACTCATCCTTAATTTACACGATGTCAGAAATACCATAGTAGGCCCACTTATACTGAACATTTTGGAATGACTGATATTTTTGGTGGAGTTGCAACAGGCAGTCAATGTGTACCATACAAAGCTTTAGTTGATGTGTATCACCACTCTACACCCATGCGCTTTATACCTAGATCAAGTACAGCTTCTTTTAGCACTAAACAGATAGTCTAAATGGTCGAATCAGCTTTACTTTAATGTGATTATGCTAACAATTTATGATCAGCTCAATTATGTAAATTTGTCACTACAATACGTATTAAGTGTAACACCATCATTATTAGTGTGCAATTTTTGGTTTGATCATCAATCTGATGTGTTCATATTGACTATAGCACCTAAATATTTAATATTCACTTGTATTGCCAACTACCAGGCTTGTGGTAACCTTTGAATTATCTATGATAATAAATAAGTTTGAATGCTCTCCTTATATCAAGGATCATTCTTTTGTAAAAAAAATAGTACCATGCAAATTTCATTATCAATGTTTAATACGTATGTATTATGTGCTTTAGTTTGTGAGAAAAATTGTGAAAATTCTATGGTGTCCACTTATAACCTTTTGAATTAGATCACCTGTATATCTAGTAGAATTAGTAACTAATCATGCTACATCCAAGTAACTCCCATTTTCTATACCAGAGTGCGCCTAATTTTATCAACCAAGATTAGTGGAAAGAGAGAAGTTCGGTTGGATTCAGCTAGTAATTATGGGATGCCGTGTCAACGGGAATAGGTTGTTTTCTACTATTACATAATATATAGCTAGAGAAAAATATATAACAGTTTGCCTATTTTGTTCAATGTAGATAAAGTATCACTGGCAGAACTATATCACAATTCTATTTTGTACAATTAATATATATTAAAATCAGAAAGCAACAACCGGCTAAATCAACTTAAAATCGATACTGTTACAAAATAAAACTAATATGCAAAAACACGACATCAAGCAATCGAGTAAAACTTTTCTGCAGCTTGCAGTCTAAAAAAAACTCAAACCAATGCTCTATTAAGTATAAAATATATGAACTGAATAAGTAAAACTAAAAGAAAGAGAGGAAGTGAAGCGTACAGTAACAGTTAGTAGAAATCAGTAGGTGTTGATGAAAAATCGGCAGGATGATAATCGGTAGACATGGTGGCGAATTAGGGACGAAGTCATTGATGAAGACGGTTGACAACAGGAGGTTGAGGCGGTAGATCTGAATTTGGTAGATCTGGAATGACAACCGAATCGTTAGGAGGTAGAGCGAATGAGGCGACCAAATTTTGACGATGGAAGCGGTAGATCTGGCAATCGAACTAGGTGTAAAAGCAAAATAAGGAGATGGTAGATCGAATAGGTGATCGGCGATTAAGTGTGGATCTAGAGAGGAATAAGCGAAAGGGTTTCTGGTTGTGTAATGTAAAACGTTAAACGGAGAAGGCCGTATGGACGTAAAATGGAAGAAGGATGAAGGGTAGTATAGGAATAGGTATTTCAAAAAGACACCAACTAAATCAGCAGAATGAATTCTCGTTATTAGTAGCAGAGATATAACGCTATATTCGTTTTTATCTAAAGATAATGCTGGTTATATTTAGCATTTTCGAATGTTAATCATTTAAAAGAAATCGATCGCCACTAGCATCCCTGCCTTCACTGCCACCATCATCGACGCCGTGGGTGAACCATGCTTCGTTGCTACACCTTCAACACTCATCACTTTCGTCGCCTCCCAATCCATCGCGACACAAAACATTCCGTTTAACATAACAAACCCTAATCATTTTGACCAACCGTCGCCACCATCCCAAGCAGCTGCTACCTCATCGCCTCCTAAGCCTCATCCGCCATCGCGTCGCCTGCCAAGCCGTCGTCATTTTCATTGCATCAAGATAAGTTTGATGTTGCAATGCATATTTGCAAAAAGTTTGATGTTTATACTAATATAGAAACGTGGTGTCCTTGCGTTAAAATTTTCCTTTACGTTTGTCCTTTTCTCTATTTTCCACTTTTAAACTGCATATATATGAGGTTAGAACTGTAATTATTTGCACCAGTTGCACATTTTGGTAAAATAAAAATTTGCAGTTATGCTTGCAAATATATACAGTTCTAGCTGTAAATATATACAGTTTAAAATTTATATTTTCGTTAAAAAAGTTTCCGCATGTTTCGTGTAACCTTTTTTAAGGGGGGACAGAAGTGTATTTTGAAACTTTTCAACCGTGTTTGTACAAATGTCTCTTTTTTATAACATGTTTTTGAGAAGGTACGACTGTGTATTTTAAAACTTAAAAAGATGTTTTACAAATTTTTTCATTTTTTACTCATATTCCGAGTGGTCATTGTTGATTGGTTTAAAATGCAAGTTTCTTAGACTTTCAAAGTTCTATTACATTAAATGTTGGAGCAGGGCGTCCGCAGCGAAAAAAATGAGTGAATTTCAATTTTTTTACCATTTGGATCATTATTGGATCGATGAAGTCTAATTAGCTAGAATATTTTTAATAAATAAAATCATTATTTTATTTAAGTTTGAAATAGAGTTTTATATTATGTTATTAATATTATATTATATATATACACATACACACGTATCATGTACACATATATATGTGTGTGCATGCGTAAATTAGTAATCCATGCAAGGTATAACATGCTTATGTATAAGTGCTGAGATTTACACTGCAACAGACATGCTAGCTCATCTAGTGTACAAATATATTGTTAAAATGTATATTTATACACTTTATTATATATATATAATATATATGTATATATGCGTATGTATATATACATATACATATACGTATACGTATACATATATACATACATATATATATACGTACGTATATAGATATATATACGTATACGTATATACATATATGTATATACGTATACGAATACGTATACGTATATACATATATATACGTCTATCTATATACACATATACGTATACACACACACACATAAGTGTATACACACACACATATATAAGAAGAGCGTTCATGTGCAGCACCCCTGCAGCTCCCTGATATTCATCCCATATTTATGTTTCTCTCTCTTCCTACTAATTCTCTCTCCCCTCGAATCATTATTTAAACAAGGACTTTTGGCTGAAAATATGAGGCGATTGGAGCGCTCCTAAAGAGGAATGCCATGGAACGCTCTTCTATATATAAACTATATTTTATTTTAAATAATTATATATAAGTGTATATATATATATATATACATATACTAGACTTTCAACATTAAATATACATATAATTGTATAAGCATGTTTAAAATATTTATAATATTATTAATTTTTTATAAAAATGAAAGCAATATAATTTATTATTATTTTAATATATATATATATATATATATATATTAAATATATGTATGTATGTATGTATTTTTTTGGCAAAGCTATGTATTTATATACGTATATGTAAATAATATAATAATAAATATATAAACGTTAATACCATATATACACACACACACACACCCCTAATAATACGCACGACAAAGAAGATTTTTTTTATTTAACATATATATATATATATATATTTAAAATAAATATCCATGCAAATAATAAGTAAAAATAAAAAAACTATATTTTGAAATATAATTTTGAATTTTAAAATTTTATTAAAGAAAATCTGAGTGATATTTTGTTGTTTGAATGTTTATTATATATTTTTATAATTAAAAAAATTAAAGTCGATTTTAATTTTCGATCGATTTTTAAATATTTAAATTATATATATATTAGTTTATTTATTTTATGATGAAAAAAAATTAGGTGTTAATTTAATTTTATAAAATATTAAACATATTTTGTAATACATATATATGAAGTTATCATTAATTTACATAATCAACTGGTTTAAATAATATTGAATAATAACATATAAATAAAAAATTAATTATATTTCTGTCGAAAATACTTTATATATGAAACTGTTAACAAGAAAACTTGTCAACATCGCAAAGCTAAGTTGTTAATAAGAAATTTTATTAACACCCGAGACAATGTTTTAGAAGTGAACAATCCATTCAAAACCCCTTTCAAATGAGTCGATAAGGATTGCATGTCTTCGAAAGGTGGCCTTTCGAAGGTGTTAATTGTTGATAAGAGAACCAATTAACTCTTTAAAACAAAGATTAAGGAGGGAACAATTCATTCATAACCCTTTCGAGTGGGTCGAAAGGGTCATTTTGCTTTTAGAAGGGGAATCCACCTACGAAAGTGGAGATTCGGCTTCATGGTTGAGGCTTTTTTGAAAGGAGTTATATGTTTTGGTATATGCAAGCTCCTCTCGAGGGAGTCCTCCCAGCAAACATAACTTCAGTAAACATACAGCAAGCCCCTTAGAAACCCATTTCGAACGAGTCGAAAGAATCCTTACTCTTTCGTAGGGACCTACTGTACAATATATAAGATTCAAATTAAATATGCAATGGAATCGTATCTTGGACAAATGGTATAAGTTCAATGAACCTGTTAATATCGAATTATCATCATTCATGTTAATTTAGCATTTCATATCATGAAACATGATGATAATATAATTCGAAATCACAATGTTTAAATAGATCCCATAGCATTGCATAAGTCAAACAGGATTTAAGAAAATAAGTGAGCATCATGTGCAATTGGTCATTATTCAAGCTAATGGTCGAAATGATCTTCCTCATATTCAAAATCGATATCCATGTATCCGCTTCTTTGCATTTATCTAAATTGGATCACAAGTAAAAGAATTTTCCCCAAATTGATCTAGGGTTACAAAAGTTTGGTTTTGCTATCAAGTAAGAAAGAGATTTCAGAATTCAAAATTCGGTCCTCAAACTCGGACCCCTAGGGTCGTATTTATAGATGCAGGTTGACCCCCTTCCGCATCCATCCTTTCGAAGTGGTCGAAAGGTCTTTCTCCCAGCCTTTAGCATTCATCCTTTCACCTTCATCCTTCCGCTTCCATGGTTTTGAAGGCGGCTGCTTGGGTCTCTTATTATGCTTGGGTTATCCCTTTCGTCTTTATCAGTAACGTACTAGCAATGGATGTTGTTCTAAAATTCCTCAATTCTGCTTTTATGTTCCTCTCAAACCCTTTGACACCTTCGAAAGGTATGCAGCGAAAGGGCCAAAGTTTCATATCATGTTTTTTTGATGTAATCAAAAGTATTCCAAAACTTTTCCTCTCCTTCGAATCTTCTCTTTAGTTCTTTTGTTCTGGTGCTAACCGTGATATGTGATTACATGAATGAATGAGGATGGTTTTGAAAGGATCAGTAGGTGATGAGAGAATCATTGCGAAAGGTACCTTTGTTTCATGCGAAATTTCCTTTATGCTTACATAAGGGTCCAACTGCTTTAAAAGGCTTATCTTTTCTTTCAAAAGATTCATATTGGCAAAATGTCTCTATGAAGAAGATTGACAGCGGCGAAACCATCTACTTTGAAAAGTTGGGCTCTTGTGAGAAATCCTATTATCGATACCCTCGAAAGGTGTTTCAAGCTCGTACAAGGTTTTCTCATATATGTTGAATCAACTACGTCGAAAGGATTAGTTAAGGCAGAAGGGTAGCCTTGCTTTCCTTTCTACTCCTTTGAAAATTCTTGTTTCACTCGACACATATAGGTACTTCAGGTGCTTGTGACTCCATCCCAACCTCTTCGAAAGCTATCTCATTGCCTTCAAAACACTGCTTTTTAATCATTGCGAAACCCTTTTTTTCATTTCTTGTGGAGCTTAAAACTTTTATGAGCCTTCTTTCAGGCCTTTATTCTTGAGTGACTTTTATGATTAACAGAAACTATTCATATAAAATTATAAAATCATATTTTGTAAATAATAGAATATTGAACTTAAATTATAAAGCATATGTATATTTAAATAATGTATATTAAATTGATTAAACAATAAAAAATGCTTTTTTACTTTAAGCCGGGTATATTATAGTGGATATATGATAATTATTTATTTTTAATAAATATATGAGAATAAGCATGCAACCAATCTGATTGTGACAATATGTTGCTATAATAGAATCGTCACTTAACTAATATAACAAAATATGATACACACATAATAATTCAATAGAGTATAATTGCAAATCAGAACGTTACCTTATACCAATGCCAAAAACTCACACCTTGAAGCGTTGAAATGAACTTTTGAATCGAATTCTAATTCTGAAGGTGCTATCTCCCGAATTGCTGACCATCGGCTATTGAATAGTGTTTAATTTTATTTGATTTGAGCTTGTAAGAATGGAGGAGAGGGGATGTTGTGTTCGCTAGAAATGAGGGGTTTAGAGGCTTCCAAAAGTTCCAAAATATGCGTGTGTGGAGATGCTTATATAGAGGAGTGAACAGAGACAAGTTAGAATCTAGATCAAACCCCTATATTTCCATCTTATGGCCCCACTCTTCATAGCCTACCATGGCCGAACCAACCAGCCCCTTATATGGGCTTCAAACCCATTTAAAACCCAAACAAGTTTTTTGCATTCAAATCCAATTTAAAGCTTATCGATATCGTATATCGATTAATATATTCATAACTATTATAAAAACATTTAATAATATTTGTTCATCAAATAAAAATAAAAATTTATAACTAATATTTCATAAATATTAATTAATTTATAACAATTATAAATTGTAACGATCTACCTTTTCAATCCTCGAATGTCGACACTAATACATCCATGGTATTCACGTGTCGAACTCCCAAGTGCCGAAAAGACAGATATTAGGGTAAAATAAAAAATAGAACAAGAAAGAATGAACACAATATCAGAATCTCATAGTGGAACGATAACAATAATATCAAAAGACAGTACAAAACTGGCACTCTAAGATACAAAGCATTTCAGAGTCAAATTTTTAAATACCATCATCAGTCTAAACAATTATAACAGTCCATCCTCACATGCCGATACTACATAATATTAATGCAACAGAAATAATAATACTACGGTAGACAAAACATCCAGCTCATCTCCTTGAGCTCCAATGAATATCAACGAAAATCTATCTTTCTCAGACTACTTGAAACAGCACAAGAGGAATTTGGGAAAAATTAAAATCACATGTCAAACATAATTCTGCTATAAGAAACTCAAGAAACATGTAGCTGGCATATACCAGTTATTTTGAGACCGCATGGAATGACATAACAGTTATCCCATCAACAGAACCATTATCTAATAAGTACATAAGGTGATATAATTTATAATCTCTAGGGTGAAGAATATAAATCATGAAATAGCTGTGATTCTTACATTTATCACACCACAACAATATTTGATAGGTATACAAACAAAACCGCTAAGATACGTTCACATATGGATTTTCCATGGAGACGCCTTCTACTGAAGCGGATCTCCATGCACAAGGATCTGAAGTTACCTTCCGAGCGTCATACATCTCTAAATCACATATACCATAAGACAAACACAACTAGCCCATGTTAGAACATAGTATGAACCACGTTGAATCAAGTATCATCAACTCCCACGCACAATATCGATAAACATACTCTAGATATGCGGTTGATGTACCATAACGAGGGTCTGCTAAACTCTAGATTGTGTATCCTAGTCTGTCTTTAGCCATTTCTAATGTTGAGGTCACGTTCGACATCTCTCACATGAGTCTTCATCATTCGAACAGAACACGAATCCCAAATAGATTCCAGCATCTCGAACAGATCTCGAATCTCCACATAGATTCCTACAAAAATCCTCCAACGAATGATAACACTTACTGATCACAGACTCTTCCAAACTAAATCGATGAATTTTTAGATTGACTCGGTCCTGGTTCTTTTAGAAGTAAACGAACAGTATATAATGTGGAATCCTCAGGGATCTCGTATATATAAGTTCTTAAAACTAGAGACGTTTCATACCAATGCACCTCCCCGAGGATTCTCAAATAATATGAATCCGTGAAGCTTTTAGATACTTCCCAAGTTAATTGGGTTAATTTCAACAACAATGAGAACGATCACATACGGAAACCAAGTCTCGTATACTTATCATTTTTCAAACTTCTCAACTTATACTATCCCTCGGTCAAGAATGAAGCCAGGTAAATTAGAGCACTGGTTGCATCAAAGCCCTGCCTAGGCACTTCATTCTTAACACTCACAGATTGACAAATCTACTTAGTTTGCTTTTAGTGCTAAGTACACGACTAAATACTTTCCATAAATGAGTAAATACACAAAGCGCAATTAGGTCACACAATGTACAATTAAGTCATACAAGCGACTTCTAATCTCTTTTTATTATCCTTTTATAAGTTAAAATGTTTTTTATTGGTAAAAACTTCTTTTATCTAATAAAACTTCATTTATCAATTTCTACTATTCATTCGTACTCTTTTAATACTTCAAAAAGTATTCATATACTTATCTCAAATAGCATAAGTATATTCACAAATCATTAACAATATTTCTTACTTTAAACCTTTATTTTTTCTATCCTTTTCAAAAGATTCCATACTTGCTGTTAATTTTAAAATATCCATTTAAAAGGTCCAATTACATTCACAAATCTATTCAAAAAGCTTTAAGACTAATTTTACTCAAGCATTGTCACTACAACCCAAAATCATTCCACTTATGCTTATCTTAAAAACATTTTCACAAGTATAATAAAAAGGTTAAAGACGAATATTATTAACACCTTGTCACAACAAACCAAAAACCATTTATACTCAACATTATCTTTAAAACATTCGTTTTAAAGTTCAGTATATCTATATGTTTAAAAAAAGGTAATATACTTTTAATTAACTTCTCAAATGCATTTATTATAACATAAATATTATAATCCAAAACTTACTTTATTCCTTTATAAAATATTTAACTTACTTTTTCCAACTTATATATACACTTTAAAAATACACAACACCAAACAAGGCATTTTCCAACACTTTTTTGTTGTCAATTTGCAACGATTATTACCGTAACTAATTGCTAACGGTTATTTCCGTTGGGACGTATTGCAATAGTTATTACCGTTACTAAATATGGTAATTTCATAAGTTTACGAAACTTAAGTGGACAAAATAGTAATTTCTCTTTTATTTTTCCTAATCCCACTTCTAACGGTTACGTTTTCCCGTTTCATTATTCCTCCCCCTCTTTCAGCCTAGGGTTACGGCCTCCGCATCATTCAAGCGCCACTTCCACCTCGTTTTTCCACCACTTGGTTTTGTCGTTGCCTCCGCATCATTCAGGAGCAGCTTCCGCCTCGTTTTGACATCGTTTAATTTTGTCACCGCCTCCGCCTGATTTTGTCGCTGCCTCCTCCTCGTTTGTCATCCTCTGCCTCATCCAATCAAAGACTAGCGTTTCTGGTTGCTATTTGAATTTTGATTCAGGTATATTTATTTCATTCTTTTTCGTTTTAGCTTTTTAACATTAATGATAAACGTGTTCGACTACTTCTTTTAATTATCGTTTTAAATTGTTGGCAAGTTTCAAATTGCTGACAAGTTTTAAGTTACGGTAGTGAATTTACATAAATGGGTACATGATTCTTTTTGGAATTTCATCAATTTTTTATGTTTTGTTTTTATATCATCAACCATGTAGAATTTGAGATTCCATTGTATTTTCCATTGCATCGATTGTTCATTTTCTTTCCAAACTTTACATCTTTCTTAATACATAATTTCCATCTTCGAAATCAATATATAATCGTTTATCAAAGAGCTACCATACCAGTTCCAGTTTAATTATAAAGTGAAAGTATATTTTACCTGAATTTGTTCCATACATTGATTTTTGATGCATGAATAGAGTTAGCAGGAAATCAAAACTAAACGCTTCTTTAGTTTTTTGAATAATTCTTTTACGTTAAATTATTTGTCCCTTCATATTTTCTCTTATGGATATAATTCATATTTGTGACAATGAACTGCTTCAGTATGAGTTCTTTGGACTTTGGGTAGAGTTTGTTGTTTGCACTCTAAAATACATTGAAGCGTACAATGCCACACTCTAGAAAAACATATCAATATCATACATTACACTTATAAGAATTTACGATTAGATGTGAGTAGAGAGAGAGTGTGTGTTGTGTGCGTCTCATAATAATTGCTAATTTACAAATAATAAAATAAGATAGAACTGGAGGAAAATATGTATGTATAAGCATACCAAAATTTGACTAAGTTTGAATATTTATTTCCGCCAAAATAAAATCAACTTTACTTTTAAAACCACCAATGTACTCTCCTGTTAACACTCGATGTACTTTTGAATGTTATCCTAACAAACCCACCAAATCATTTGGGTCCACTTTACCTTAAAACTCATGCAAATGACCATAACTTTTGAATCATATGACTGATTTAAAAGTTGTTTACAACGTTGACGAGATACCTTATGAAATGAGTGGTACATGCATGTATAAAAATACATTTTACTATATTTCATTTTTTTTCTTCTATTTACCCATTTCAAAGTTCATGCAACTTTTGACCTTTTTCAAAATTTGGATCGGTGTAATTTTGTTGGGAGGACCTATTGTGTATCAACAATGTTTATCTAATATATATGTTATTAATAGCTTCGATATCCGTCTATATCAAAGATGCCCATTGGGTTTAGATGTAAATGCCTTCTGAAATCTGAGCGTTGAGAAATTTTAGAGTGAGAATTTACCTTCAAAGTTTTACTAAAATACAAAGAACTAACTTTTGATAATAAAATTTGTAAAGTATGTGCATGCTCCTAAAATAAGTTCGTTTTCTTAATTAATTAATAAAAGAAGACATATAATTGGAAAATAAAATTTATTTTCATCCTTTATCCTTTATGATTCCATTATACTTGGTAATGGGTTAACTTTGTAAATTTCACTAAATTTAACATAAACTATAAAAATTTAAAAAGAAAAACTTTTTCTGTTTGTGCAGTAATATGTATAATACTACAAATTAGGAAACACTAAAGCTATATGAAATTTACCAAGTATGCATGCGTGTTTTGGATCAATCCGTATTTTTAACAATTTTAAATTATAGAATTTGATACAATTATTGAATAAAAATTATTAGAGATAAAATTTAACGATTTATTAATATTGATTTATTGGATAATTAAATTATTTAAATTTAATATTGGAAATTATTTAGATAATTGAATTCTGTATTTAATGTGAGTGAAAATGATATCATAAATTTATTTAAGTTTTATTTAAACAAGATTGAAGATATTTTATTTTTAAAATTGAATTCAAAGGTGAATAAATAGAAATTGGAAATTCTATATTTTAATTGACATGAAAAAATAGCCACTTTGGTCACTGTCTCGAATTCCGACGAAAACAGTTTCATCGGATCCGTAATATTGAATTTTAATAGGATTTCATGTTTCGTGCAATCGGGCTTGTCGTTTAGCCGTACGAGCTTGAACGCATAGAATTTATTTTCAGAATTTAATTAAATAAATTAATTTTGAAAAGCTATCTTTCGTATACGATCGAATTAGGCATCGGGACTAGTTCAATTGTGTTTGGAATGGGGGTAAACTATTATTAATGCCAAGAGGCATGCTTTGTTTGGAGTTCGGATTTGCGCGGGCCAATCGGACGAGATATTTTCTTATTTATATAATATAATAGAAAAATCAAACCCCCTTTTATCTTGTACCAGCCCACGCCCCACGTTCCTATCTGCACCTATTTTTTTCCCTTCGTTTTGAATCCAAGCCTTCTTATTAAAAAAAACAAGAATAGAACGACTCCTAAAAAAGAAAAAGAAAATCCAGAACCAATCGAAAAAAATGATGCAAATGGCGACCGTCATACATCGGTGCGCTCGCGTGCACTCGAGTGTGGGGGAGGAGGTATATGAACGGGTCGGCGATGGGAAGACGCCTGGGGGAGGGAGGCAGGGCGTCGCGATTTAGGGTTCAGGCGTGTCGATTTTCGCGTGCGATGGGAGGATCAGACCTAGGCAAATCGAGAGTAGAGAGGTCGGCGCATCACGTGGACGTGGTGGATGGGTGCCAGCTTGGCCAAAGGCGGAGTGCGGTGGAAGTTGAGGTTGATGACGGGTTTCATAGTTCTGGTATTAGCGTTGATCTTGAGAGGAGGGTTTCGTGTAAACATAATTAAGGGGTAGGTAATTAACATTTAATTTTTTTAATTAAATTTAAATAAAAATTCGAATGTTTTATAATCGTATTGTGTTCGTACGAGGCCCATTTTGGACGAGACAAATTGCATTGGATTTGTATCGACGAAAGCTACAGCTTGGAGTGGTAGTGGAATTTATTTGAAGCTGAAATATTTTCAGTTTTAAATAAAAGGTGAGTGTTTTATACGCTCACGATTGACTAGAATATTTTGTGTTATTTAAATTCTACTATGAAGTGATTTAAATTTTACTGATAGTTGTTTGATAAATTTAATTGACATTTAGATGGACATCTAGATTTAATCGATAGAATTTAAATAGATAGTTAAAAATGAATTAGGATTTAACAGCTAGTAAAATTCCCCATATTCGATAATTGGTTAATTGTTGTGATTTTTGATTGTTTGGATGTTGGTTGTGTTGGATGAAAATTTGATTGATATTTAGATGTTTATTTATTTTGATATATCATGTTATCATCCTGTATATTATTTACAGTATATAAAACTGTAGATTGAATTATTTCAAATAAATTAAGAAATAGGTTGAAATGATATATATCTATGACATTTATTTGGATTGAAATGATATATATCCATCTTTGGAATTAATTGAAATAATTGATTCACTTGGCCATAGGATAGAGAATTATATACGGACACCAGATTGGTTAAATTAAATGACTTTAAAATTTTGATTTGATTTTTCTAAATGATTTGGCTTTAAGAAATAAAAATCGAATTTATGGAAATCGAATTATTTTCGAATTGGAACTCGGAATATTGAAATTAAATTTGAAACGAAATTGTTTAATTAAGCGAAGTTGAGATCTTTTGAAGTTATAATCAAAATATGATTTGAGTTTTTTGAAATTGTTTGTTTTAAAAGATTGGACTTTTATTCAAACTTGAATGTTGCTAAGTAAAAGTGACGTAAAATGATATTTCAAAATTTAGCTCGAAATTTAACTATATTCGAAGATTTGGATTTTAAATTGGACATTGAAGGAAAATTTGATTTAAGTGTATTGAATCGATATTTTGAAAATCAAACTTTGAATTGATATAAATCATAAATTTAAGAATTGATTGATATAAATTTGGAATTGGAGTTGAAATTAATTTGGAATTGGAATTTAAATTAATTTAGAATTGGAATTGAAATTAATTTGGAATTTAAATTAGTTTGGAATTAGAATTGAAATAAATTTGGAATTGGAATCGAAATTAATTTGGAATTGGAACTAAATTTGGGATTGAAATTGAATTCGACTTGAAATCAGAATTGAATCGATTAAATCAAAATGGAAATTGGAATTGATATGCATTGAGAAATTTGGAATTGAATTGGTTTTACTTTCAAACTATTTTCAAATGAATTATTTTATCATAAACGGTTTAACATCTATATTCTTTAAATATTTAAATAATTTTGATTTTTCAAACTATTTTACTGTATAAACCATTTTTTATACTAAAATTATTTTCTATTAAATTATTTTAACTTTTAAACTATTTTTAAAACTATTTAAACTACTTTTTAAAAATTCAAACTGGTCAAAGAGTGGAATGTTTATATTTAATCTTGGATTTAATTGCGAATTGGGTTAAAGTAAATTATAACCAAAATTATAATTTAAATCAAGCGTTGTAGTGAAATCGATATATTGAATTGAATTAACACGTTAAAGTAAAAATATGACTTTTGAAGCGAATATGATGACTTCGAAATGAATATGATTTTTATTAGCGAATATGATGATTTCGAAATGGATTTGATTTTGAAGCGAATATGATATTTTGATATCAAGTATGAATTGTTTTCAAAATATAAGGTGTGAAAAATGATGTTTGGTCATTAAAGAGACCGGGCTCACTTATTGACATACTCTCTATCAATATTGAAACCACTTTGACAATCGTGTACGCGGTGGACGATATCCAGAATATAGTGGTTGAATTGACGACATTTGCTGGAATGAAGTAAGAGAACGATGGTGGATAGTTTTGACACTCGTGTCATAATTAAAATGACTAAATCATGAGCTTATGTCTGGTTAGCTACCACTAGCGACATTGATCCCTTGTATTACTATTGTGATATCGTATTTGATGGGTGCACCCTTTTCATTTGGATTGATTGTCATGGTCGGCCGCGGATGGGTTACAACCAGCCAGAAAAGGTAAACTGATAGAATCCTATCTTGGACATTGCCTTACATGCCTTGTCATATTTATCCTTATACGAGCCCATTATGACTTTGGTTTAGTACTGTAGCTATAGGGGACTCACTGGCTACCGATGTTACTGGTTGTGTTACAGGATCTGCATAGACTACATGCTAAAAATGTGTTAAGTGGAATAATGTAATACCTTAACGCTATTTTGATATTTATTTTACTGATAGACATTACCTATTATAGCATACACTGTTATATATAGATAGTTTGACGGATCCTTAGGAGATGGAAAAACCCGCAATATCTCTTAAGTTATTGCACTCACATTTCATGATATTAGTTTGACTTACATAAGAGTATTTTAGTCCTGAATCGAGCATTTTCTTGTTTCATTACGCTTGGTTCAGTCTTGAATTTTTTCAGCGTATTGAAGATCATTCCTTAGAGGACAAAGACGAAGATTTTGTATATTACTATTATTATTATTTCTTGCATCTTGCTATTCTGCTGCATTGATTATTTGCCCCTGATGTATATATATAACTCTGATAAATGTTGTATAGATTATAATCAAATGTATAGTAAACAGCTTCATGAACTGTTATTTGATTATTATATTTTATCATTCCGCCGTGAGATTCTGTGTTGTTTTCTTCTTCTTTTCTTATTTTTCATAATTAACCCCATTGGTTATCTACGTTCCGGATTATTTAAGTTTGACATATGTGACCTTTCGAAAAGTGGGTCGTCACATGTTTATATCAAATATATGTATGTATTTATGTGTATATTTATTTACAGGTAAATAGGCATAAGGAAGAAGTTGCAAAAAAATTAGTCATAGGGACAAGAAGTTTGCTTTTTAGTCTGAAGGACACTTTTTAGTGTAAACTGAAAATGATAGTTACAACTATCATTTTGTGATTTACACTAAAAAGTATCCTTCAGCCTAAGAAACAAACTTCTTGTCCTTGAAACTAAATATTTTTCTAACTTTTTCCTTGAACCTAAAAACCCCATTTACTTATGTATGTATGTATATGAAGAAAAAGAGCATTGACTCGACACATTCTCGAGCATGGACATGAAGAAACGAAGTAGTTTTAGCTAGTTGTGGGAATGGTATTAAATAAGTAGAGTTGGAGTAACAAAGTTATGCAAGCCATCGATGAGCATTAGGGCATACTCTATGAGGAAAACCTTCTCCATCAGCAACTCTTCTTCCATAACATTACTTTATGACAAGGAATTAAGAAAGAAAGAATGATCACGTCAAATCTTTTGTGCAACAAATCTTTTAAGTAAAAATTGAATTGTCTATACTAAAAGATTAAAACATTTATTATACCTTCTCCATTATTAAGGACTTTCCAACAAACTGCTGGCCATACAATACTTTTCAATTTTCATTTCCATAATTTGGACATTTTAATTTTATATTACAATTGGTGCATTATCACTTATTGCTGAAACAAGGTACATGTTGCATATGCAATAAGCAACCGAACTGTAATATAAAATCATGTCAGATATTGATATCATTTTTCTCTTCTATGGAAATAGACTGTCAAGCTTGGGAAGATTGCAAACCTCATAAATGTAGGCAATATTGACTCATCAGTGCTTATAACAATGAAAATTCTCAAGGTATTCTTTACTCAAAGCACATCCATCACTAGACTGCAAAATTTTGGTTTACAGTGCATCAACTTTAATCAATTTCATCTTTGCTAATATGATACACGTGCAATAGGGAAATATATAAAGATGGTGTCAGGGTGTTGGCCAAGAGTGTCGATCTGATTCAGTTGCCAATTCATATGAAGGTAAGTTTATGATTAACGAAGATATTTAGTTCTTTAGATTCTATAATGGCTGCTTGCACTACAAGAAAAAATACATGGATAAAAATAAATTTCGTAGTTGGTAGGGTTTTAATTTTTTTAACATGTTTATAAACGAAGCCCACTCATGCATCATCGTCTATTAGGCGCTGGTACTATAACATGTTTATTAACCAAAACCAACATTTGGGCCAAGCAGAATTAATTTTTGAAATGATATATTTTAGGACAATTTTTCAAACAGTGCTCCGGGCCCAAACTAATTGCACAAACATGCCTCAAAGAAAGCTAATTGCAAAACTAGGCCTCATTTAGTTATAACTTGCGCATTTATGGAATGCGAAAGATATAATTTTTTTTAGGTAGAGCTTGCGCAATCCATAAGGGCGCAAGCATCAGGTTTAAGTTTGCGAAATTTTGGAATGCGCAAGCTTATTTTCGGGCATAAAAAAGACAGAGAGCCGAATCTGAGATTCATTTCTCTCCCAACTCAATTTTTAACAAAACCCTCCCCATTCACAACCTCCAACCCATTTCAATTCTAAATCTATTAACTCTAAAACATTGCTTTTGATCTATTCCTTCAATCAACCACTCGATTAAGCATAAAATGGAAGCAAGCTCTTCTTCTTCTTTGATTAGAGGTAATTATATTTTGATTGTAAATTGATTACTACTTTAAAAATGATTGTTGTTGTTAATGGAATTGGTAGTCATGATGATGTCGATGTCAACGTGCTCTAATTGTTGGTTTCTTTGTTGAAAATGCAAAAAGATATGAAGTCTTCATATAGCAAAAACCCTAACTTTGTACAAAGTTTTTATAGCGGTTGTTGTTGTTTGTAGAATTGTCTCCCGGGCCCGATATAGAAGTGTTCTCAATCTTCAAGAACACCATAGAAGCCAAAATGACACGTTAATGGAGGTAAATGTTTGATATTGGTAAACCGAAGAAATGCAAATATATAAAGCACCAATTTTAATTTTTTTGTATACATTTCAGGGTGTTGAAACTGTGAAGATATGCGATCATTCAAACAAGCTCAAGGAGATCGATTATAAAGATCCAAAATTGGAGGCGAATCTACGAATCTCCAGATTTTGGCAAGCTATGCAAATCGACTACATTCATCTCGATCACCACCTTATTACCGCTTTATGCGATAGATGGAGGCCGGAAACAAATACGTTTCATATGAGAGTCGGGGAGATGACAGTGACTCTAGCGGATGTGCATTTTCTTTTCGGTCTTAAAGCAGATGGTCGTCCGGTATGTTTGCAAAATTTAGATATCGATTACATCGAATTGGCTCATGACTTGCTTGGTATTTTTCCACCTAGAGAGGCGGTTAACTCTAAAAGTGAGTTATCAATGACTTGGTTTAAAAGTGAATTTTTCGAACCACTACCCGAAGGGGCGACCGATTTAGATATACTTCGCCACACTCGTGCCGCGATATTGTATTTTTTGAGCCGCTGATTATTTCCCGATCATTCGAAAGGGAGATTAAGTTTGAAATTTTTACCTTTTTTGGACGATTTGGCTAACTGTGGATATCTGTAACATCCTCCTTTTCGCACGCTTTAAATCGACACACGTGCCAATTCAAACCGTTCGAAAGGGCGGATTGTTATGGGGTAAATAAGAAAACGAGAAAGAAAAAACTAAACAGAATCTCACAACAGAAGGATAAAATAAATAATAAACATATAGTTCATAAAACTATTTACAGAACATTTGATTCTTCTTTATACAATAAGTATCAGAGTTCACATACCAATAAATATCAATGCAGCGGAATTAAATAGTGTAGTGGCATAATATAGCAGATAGTAATACTACAAATCTTCGTCTTCATCCTCGAGAATAAAGTCTTCAATCCTGAAACGCTCGGACTGACCCGAGCGAATTGAAAAGACAAAACACTCGAGTCAGAACTAAAAAATTCTTATGTAAGTTAAATCAACAGAAATAGATATGAGTGCAGTAACTCAAGAGATGCTCGAGATTTACATCTCCTAAGGATCCGTTAAACTATTTACTATGTAGTATATTGCGCTATTATAATAGTGTCTAATGGTAAAATAAACATACTTTTAAATAGCATTAAGGCTTTACATTTTCCACCTTAACACGTAATAGTCCCAGTAGTCCATCCAATATCATAGTCCCTCATGATCGGGAAGCCACCAGAGGATACCACACGAGCTACGGGAGAAATCTAAACTCGTACAAGGCTCGGTATGGTAGGTGACACGGCACAACTAGGCAATGCCAGGGTAGATATACCAATTACGCTTCCGGGTCGGTGGTAACGCGTAGCGCGCAGCTACCGCCCACCTCGAACAAACCCCCCAAATCAAAGAAATCAAAAGTGAAGGTGGCCACCGAATCAAACCAAAATCAGAGTACAGTATTGAAGGGAAGTGTCCGATCAGAGGTGCTACCTCATTAACCCGTCGATCGCTCCTGTTTTAGCCACCTTATGCCAACTCATAGGAGTTGGGTCCACGTATTTATCTTACAGGAAACGCCACCACCAACCTACTTCATTATGAAATCTCCACCACGTACATGGTTTTTAAAGTGGTTTTCGGAGTTGGCAGAGAGTATGACAACTTCCATCCCGGTCTCTTTAACCACCAAACGTTATTATAACACCGCGGTCTTTAAAAATAGTTTATACTTTAAACCAGAATATAATTATCCATTTCAAACCCATAAATACGATATCATTTCCTTTTCCAAACAAACTCATTTTGATATTATTTTTATAAAACCCAAATCAATAATATCATTTTATTTCAAATATATTTCTTTTCCTAAATCATACTGCTTTAAAATTTATAATATCTGGAAACCAAACATTTGGATTATAACTTTCAAAACATAATACTTCGAAATTCATAGCTTTAAAACCATAACTTCTAAAACTTAAATGGTTTGGATATTCAACAGTATATAAAATAAAACAGTTGAATTTAAAATTTCTTTATAAAGTAAATAATTTCCACGCCTTTACAATTTTATTCACTTTAAATTCAGTCTAAACCCATAACCTTTAGATTCACTTTCAGTTTGAATAAAACACTTCGATTTCAATATTTTCAAACTTTGAGTATTTAATGAATTTCAAAACTAAGGTTGGGAATTTCTATTCAACAATTCATTGTCCTATTATTTAGTTTTGAAATGTTTACATAATAGATCCATAACCATTTAAAATAAAACTCCAATTTATTAACACTAAATAATTTCATTCCATTTATTTATACTAGAATTATTCATTTAAAAATTCAGATATAAATACCATTCCTTTAAAATTTCAAGTTTAATAAGTTTACATCAACTTATGGAGTTAATTTTTTTTATAAGCTCAATTCCAAATAAATTTCCAATTTACCTTCCAATCTTAATTGGTTTAAATCATTAAAACTCTATATATATACCATATCTTAAACCTGCACTTGATCATATATTATAAATTGTCAAATTCCATTATTCAACTTATTTATTTTATTTAACAGATTTATACATAGCTTAAATTCAAAAATTTAACTATATATGTATATATATAGAATAATATTTATATATATAGAATAATATTTATATAATATCAAAATTTAATATTTATTAAACCGTATCCTATCCAAACCATAGAAATCATTTCAAAAATAATTATATATATATATATATCGCGGTGCCTGCATAAAATTTTCTATCCTATGGTCAAGTGAAACGGATATTTATCATTTCAATCCACAATTTAAAAATAAAAATGCGGTTGTATATCATTTCAAACCGCAATCCTGAATGAAATGAAATGCATGATAACTTGCAGATTATATAATATGGAACACATCATCCATTCACCAAACATCATTCATCAACCATTTATTACAATCATCATCCAATTTTAACAAACATCAATAAATAGCATATAAAATATAACAGGTATCAACGAACAGTTTATATTCACTAATAAATTAATAACTGTTTAATTGGAAGTTTATATGTAAAAATAAATAAATTTAACTGTCAATTTATATGCAATAACAAAATTAAATAACAATTTAATTTAAATAAAATGCAATCTAACTGAGATGATGAATAAAATATGCCAAACAGTCATAAATGAATTTCTACTCATCTAATAAATCTATTTAACAAACATAAGAAATTTTAGGAGTTGTGAGTGGATTAAAACACTCACCTTTTGAATTTAAATTGAATTTAAACCCAAAAATTTGACAGTCTCCAAATCCGTCCAAACCAGCGTCAACATATCCGGAATTTTATTACGATCCTAACTAAAAAAAATCGCGCGTGAAATAGATGTTGTACGTAAAAGTTGTGTTGATTTAAAACGTATGAAATCAAAATAAAATAAATCAGAATAAAAAAAAATCACAAACCCTCCACGTGGCTGCAATCTCTCCTTCGTTCCCCAGTACAACGAAACCCTAAACTGTTTGAACGAGACCGGCCGCCACATGTTTCCATAAATTTATCCACAACAACTCGTCGAATCCCTCCACCAAAGCATGATCTGAGATTTCCATCGACACCGGAGGCCAAAACCACCCCTACCCTGGCAGAGCGGCCCCCCACGGCGTCCCCTAGGCCACGCGACTTCGGTGCTTTCTAGGCCAATTTCTGGTGAAACCAGTGACCAATTTCACGTCCTTGCCGTATGGATCGGCTTGCCTCGACGACCTATCCGCATCCATGTTCCCCGATTGACGCCAGAATCAAGGTCCACCGTTAATCCTTCACGATGACACACGAACGGCCGGAAAGAAAACCATGATTTCTGAAAAAACCGAAACCCAAATCGAAAAACAAATTTCACCATTGAATTACGCTCGTCGAGGGCTTCAACGTATATTTTTTTGAGATTTTTCTGAGGACTTTGAATTTTTGACTTTTGATTTTGAATTGTAATTGGATCTAGGGTTTGCAGCCATTGGAAAGGAGGAGTTGAGGAAAATGAACGCACAAACAAATGAGAATAGATGGAGGCTAGGGTTTATAACTTGTTTTATATAGGTAGGTTAGAAATTTGAATAGATGGATCGGGTTGGATATACGTGCTAACGCCAACGTGGCCCAAAAAGTCCGTTCTGACCCCAGAACGAAATTTGGTAAACGCATATATCAAAATAGGTGTTTAAAAATATTCTGAACGTGATGGAAAAAGTTTCACGTCCAAATTACATCGTATGAAGAAGTTATGCTGAAATCAATATTTTCAAATTGATTTCAAATTGATTTCAATTAAATCGATTTCAAGGCGTTTTGCGTTCGTACGATCAAACGACAAGTCCGATCGCTACGAAACTTTAAACCCTACAATAATTCACTGTTACGGATCCGATGAAACTGGTTTCGTTGAAATCCGAGTCCGTGACCAAAATGGCTATATTTATATTAATTAAAAAAATTTAAAATAAATTAATTAAATCAAATTTCGCGTTGAAAATTCTGAACTTTGCAATCTTTATCACTTTAAAATTTTCAAACATTTACAATGATTTAACAATTTTTAAAAGTCAATTTATTAAAGATTAATCAATAGAAATCTTCAATTTCATAAAATTCAAAAAATATAGATAAATTTCCAAAATTTCCATTAAATTGAATTACCCATAATTATTCCATTCATAATTTCAAATAGAAGGGTTTACCATCGGTTTTAAAATTATCACATAAATATTTCCCGTTTCCAACTTAATTTTTAAATTAACGTAATAATTACAAATTTTATTTCATTCATTTGCAATAAATCCAACTATTATAAATTAAATAAATTAACTCACTATTAAAATTAAAATTCTGTAATTCATAAATTTTATCATCTTGATTTACTTATTAATTTATAATCCTTTAAACCAATTCCCATCTCAATTTAAAGTAGCTTAATTCACTCATTATAGAATTTATTTCAATTTCTTAAAATAACCCCTTAATTATAAATTGAATCCAATTAGTTTAATAAGTTTCCAATTAAATGGATTAGATTCAATTTCAACCTTTAACTTACACTTAAGTTTAGGTCATAATTAATTTATAACGTGTTACTTTCATAGTTATTTACATACTTCTCGTATTAATTTCTCAATTAATCATAATTATTAAAGTAACGCTTATAATCAATACGACATTGTAATTACTCACATTTAAATGATCGTTATTTCAAATAAATTTATTGACCAATTAATTAGGGAATTTATAATAGTTGTTATCTACCTTTAAATTTACTTCCTAATAACGTACTACCTACTCTCCTTTAATTGTAATTTGAATTTCAACCCTTATTCATCATACTAAATAAAATAAATAACATATAGATTATTACCTATTTCCTTTACATGCCTTTATAGGTTTATTACTTAACAATCACCGTTAAAAATCCTGTGTATACACAAATTTTATATTTCGTAATCACATTCAATCAACTACGTATTACTTTCCAGCAAGTAATATGCTTACTTAGATAACGTTGACTTTTATTCAATTACCATTTATTGAAATCCACATTAATTAATTTATTAAATGCTTACATTTATTTCTCTATATCCAATTTGTTTCAACTTTATTTACATTTATACTATTCTTGGTTATTACTAATCAACTTGTTCTAACCTTATTTCCTAAATTTCCGTTATTGTAAACCTTTATATTTTTTCATTTAAATTAAATTTTAAATTCCAATTCAATCAACTATTTCAACATGCAACTTATAATAACTGCTTACAAGTATGAATGGAATTATCATTTATTCCAATATTTTCTTAATTTACATTAGCATATTAGTTAATTCCCTTTAAATGAAATTTATATCCAGGTATAATAGTTACCCCATTTCATTTATTGAAATTTATTCAAATTGTTAGTAAATAGGTTTTAAGTCACCATTTATATATTTTAATTTAGCGTTTATTTCAATATTTGTTTATAAAGTTTTTATTTCTACTAAATTAAATTACAAACTCATTAATTCAACCAAATTAAATCCATGAAATTTACGGGTCGTTCCACTCTCCTCCACTCAAAACTTTTCGTCCTCGAAAAGCATAAAGAAGGGAGAAGGAAGAATTTAATTAAACAATACATCTTATTCAAAATATTAACTTATAACCAATAATTTTCAAAATTTATTACTTTAAATATAATATACCCATTTATAATCATTGCCCTTTTTTTCTTAAATAAATAAAGTTTGGAAAAACATTTTCAAAATAATTTCTAACTCCAAAAATTTACGAAAAATTTCGACAGAGTCTCCTTTGTACGGGTAAGCTCAGGAGAAAATAAAATATCAAAATATAACAATTATATTACATATATTATCCAAAATATTATATACCAACCCGGGAAAATATATAAAATAGCGCTATAAACCATAATCCGAAACGTACCTATTTGTCGGGCTATTTACGCTTAATTTATGAAACCAAAAGCAGTAGCAATTGCTTCCATAACCTGCATTTCACTTATAAAATCCAAAGGTTTAACAATATATATAAAGTGAAATAATTAACTGGTTTCAATCACTAACAACAAATCAATACAACAACCATCAATTTCAACAAATAGCATACACAACAAATACAAAACAACCATTCAATCAAACAAACAAATAGTTGTTCGGGTCCAAAACGTTTAAATTGTACGGAATGAAGAATAAACTACTAGCGCATCATTTTCTCAACAGTCTTAGATAAAACTAAATAGATTATTCATTCACCCAAATCCAAATTTTAAAGTATCTTACCCAAACAACCATAACCAAACAACAACAATTCCTACTAACAAATCGAATTAACTTATTATTAATTTTATTTCATACATTAGTTGTTTGATTTCCTTTCTTTCATTCATTCAGCGATTACTTCAATTTTTTCATTTATTACTTACAATATTCAATTTTTTTCATTTTAATGTCATGTAAGTTTCTTCTTTTTATTCATTTATTTATTTTATTCCTATTCAATCGAATTCTTAGTAGGTAAATTCATTACCTAAGTTTATAGTCAAAATTTTTCTTATTTTATTTAGAATTAACTTCAACCTATTCACTTAAGTTTATAATTGCTTACTTACAATACCTACTTTCCATTATATTTAATTAGTAGCCTTCAATTATACTTAAGTTTATACAACTACACATCAATTCTGATTTATTAAGGAATTCCATTAATTATTTTCATTACCTCAAGTTAATTACTTGTATAATATCTATTACATTTTCTTATTAACATTTTCAACTTTTATATCTTTTGGTAAGTTATATATATATGCCTTTAAGAATGTAACTGAAAGTTATACAATTTTTTTTTTCTCAATTCTTTTAATTAATTAATGGTTCAATAATTACATCTTTGTTTTATAAATTACAATTTCAATTTACCTTTAATTCCTTTCATTTATTTAATGCTTACATTCTATTGTTTTTAATTATAGTAACATTTTAATTTCACTTAAATTTGTAACTTTATAGCATCAATTCTTATAAATAAAGAATTTCATTAATTCATTTACTAAGGTTTACAATAATTTATTTACGTTGCTTATCTTCCTATTATATTAAACTTTTACTTTAATTAAAGGTTTCAATTATTAATTACCATCCTTTCATTTCACTACAATAATTAAAACAATTAATTAACGGAAATTTAAGAATTTAATACCGGTTAAATTTCAAATTATTTTAAAATAATAGATAAATATATTCTTACAACTTATACATCTCTAATTATATTTAAACAATTCAAAATTTATATATATATATATATTTATCAAAAATGTATCTGCAGTAAAGCTACTACAGTGGCCTTCCCTTTCGAAACTCGAAAATGAAAGTCGATGATGCGGCCGCCATCATCGAAATTATTTTCCAACGACATAGAGGAATGTACAAAACTTATTTTCTCCAGAATCTTCTTTAAACAATTCTTCCGAATTTATATTGAAATATTTATATCATAAAATACTTATAAACAATATTATTATATTCCAAAATTTATTCGAAAGAAATTTCAAAACCCCGGAACTTAAGTTCTAAATTTCCAAATTTCATTTATTTTATTTTTAAATCTTATTTCTATTATTATTTATACACTTTATTATCTAACAACCAATCTATTGCAGTCAAATATAGATATCATTTGAAAAAATTTATTTTATATATAGAAAATATAATAGGCAAAATTATTTCATTTACCTATATAAAACAAATATTATGCAAGTCTGTCCTATTAAGTGTTTAGAAATCCCTATTGATGTCACAACGTCCCATGCACCAACCAGAATTTATAAATACAAAATGGAACAGATTAACACAATATAAAAACCTTTTTATAATACTAACAAATACGCTCTCTCATATATATACTCTCAGCGACTCCCATAGGGTATTACTGCCCTATTAATAAAGAGTCAAACCCCACAAAGCTAAGGTTTATCGCTAAACCTAAGCTCTGATACCAACTGCAACATCCTCCTTTTCGCACGCTTTAAATCGACACACGTGCCAATTCAAACCGTTCGGAAGGGCGGATTGTTATGGGGTAAATAAGAAAACGAGAAAGAAAAAACTAATCAGAATCTCACAGAGGAATGATAAAATAAATAATAAATATACAGTTCATAAAACTATTTACAAAACATTTGATTCTTCTTTATACAATAAGTATCAGAGTTCACATACCAATAAATATCAATGCAGCGGAATTAAATAGTGTAGTGGAATAATATAGTAGATAGTAATACTACAAATCTTCAGCTTCATCCTCGAGAATAAAGTCTTCAATCCTGAAATGCTCGGACTAACCCGAGCGAATTGAAAAGACAAAACACTCGAGTCATAACTAAAAAATCTTATGTAAGTTAAATCAACAGAAATAGATATGAGTGTAACTCAAAAGATGCTCGGGATTTACATCTCCTAAGGATCCGTTAAACTATTTACTATGTAGTATATTGCGCTATTATAATAGTGTCTAATGGTAAAATAAACATACTTTTAAATAGCATTAAGGCTTTACATTTTCCACCTTAACACGTAATAGTCCCAGTAGTCCATCCAATATCATAGTCCATCCTGATCGGGAAGCCACCAGAGGATACCACACGGGCTACGGGAGAAATCTAAACTCGTACAAGGCTCGGTATGGTAGGTGACACGGCACAACTAGGCAATGCCAGGGTAGATATACCAATTACGCTTCCGGGCCGGTGGTAACTCGTAGCGCGCAGCTACCGCCCACCTCGAACAAACTCCCCAAATCAAAGAAATCAAAAGTGAAGGTAGCCACCGAATCAAACCAAAGTCAGAGTACAGTATCGAAGGGAAGTGTCCGATCAGAGGTGCTACCTCATTAACCCATCGATCGCTCTTGTTTTAGTCACCTTATGTCAACTCACGGGAGTTGGGACCACGTATTTATCTTACAGAAAATGCCACCACCAACCTACTTCATTCTGGAATCTCCACCGCGTACACGGTTGTTAAAGTGGTTTTCGGAGTTGGCAGAGAGTATGAAAACTTCCAATCCCGGTCTCTTTAACCACCAAACGTTATTATAACACCGCGGTCTTTAAAAATAGTTTATACTTTAAACAAGAATATAATTATCCACTTCAAACCCATAAATACGATATCATTTCCTTTTCCATACAAACTCATTTTGATATTATTTTTATAAAACCCAAATCAATAATATCATTTTTATTTCAAATATATTTCTTTTCCAAAATCATACTGCTTTAAAATTTATAATATCTGGAAACCAAACATTTGGATTATAACTTTCAAAACATAATACTTTGAAATTCATAGCTTTAAAACCATGACTTCTAAAACTTAAATGGTTTGGATATTCAACAGTATATAAAATACAACAGTTGAATTTAAAATTTCTTTATAAAGTAAATAATTTCCACGCCTTTACAATTTTATTCACTTTAAATTCAGTCTAAACCCATAACCTTTAGATTCACCTTCAGTTTGAATAAAACACTTCGATTTCAATATTTTCAAACTTTGAGTATTTAATGGATTCCAAAACTAAGGTTGGGAATTTCTATTCAACAATTCATTGTCCTATTATTTAGTTTTGAAATGTTTACATAATAGATCCATAACCATTTAAAATAAAACTCCAATTTATTAACACTAATAAATTTCATTCCATTTATTTATACTAGAATTATTCATTCAAAAATTCAGATATAAATATCATACCTTTAAAATTTCAAGTTTAATAAGTTTACATCAACTTATGGAGTTAATTTTTTTTATAAGCTCAATTCCAAATAAATTTCCAATTTACCTTCCAATCTTAATTGGTTTAAATCATTAAAACTCTATATATATACCATATCTTAAACCAGTACTTGATCATATATTATAAATGATCAAATTCCAATATTCAACTTATTTATTTTATTTAACAGATTTATACAAAGCTTAAATTCAAAAATTTAACTATATACGTATATATATAGAATAATATTTATATAATATCAAAATTTAATATTTATTAAACCATATCCTATCCAAACCATAGAAATCATTTCAAAAATAATTATATATATATATATATATATATATATATATATATATATATATATATATATATATCGCGGTGCCTGCATAAAATTTTCTATCCTATGGTCAAGTGATACAGATATTTGTCATTCAATCCGCAATTTAAAAATAAAAATGCGGTTGTATATTATTTCAAACCGCAATCCCGAATGAAATGAAATGCATGATAACTTGCAGATTATATAATATAGAACACATCATCCATTCACCAAACATCATTTATCAACCATTTATTACAATCATCATCCAATTTGAACAAACATCAATAAATAACATATAAAATATAACAGGTATCAACGAACAGTTTATATTCACTAATAAATTAATAACTGTTTAATTGGAAGTTTATATGCAAAAATAAATAAATTTAACTGTCAAGTTATATGCAATAACAAAATTAAATAACAATTTAATTTAAATAAAATGCAATCTAGCTGAGATGATGAATAAAATATGCCAAACAGTCATAAATGAATTTCTACTCATATCATAAATCAATTTAACAAACATAAGAAATTTTAGGAGTTGTGAGTGGGTTAAAACACTCACCTTTTGAATTTAAATTGAATTTAAATCCAATTTAAACCCAAAAATTTGACAGTCTCCAAATCCGTCCAAACCCACGTCAACATATCCGGAATTTTATTACGATCCTAACAAAAAAAATCGCGCGTGAAACAGATGTCGTACGTAAAAGTTATGCTGATTTAAAACGTATGAAATCAAAATAAAATAAATCAGAATAAAAAAAATCACAAACCCTCCACGTGGCCGCAATCTCTCCTTCGTTCCCCAGTACAATGAAACCCTAAACTGTTTGAACGAGACCGGCCGCCGCATGTTTCCATAAATTTATCCACAACAACTCGTCGAATCCCTCCACCAGAGCATGATCTGAGATTACCATCGACACCGGAGGCCAAAACCGCCCCTCCCCTGGCCGAGCGGCCCCCCACGGCGTCCCCTAGGCCACGCGACTTCGGTGCATTCTAGGACAATTTCTGGTGAAACCAGCGACCAATTTCACGTCCTTGCCGTATGGATCGGCTTGCCTCGACGACCTATCCGCATCCATGTTCCCCGATTGACGCCAGCATCAAGGTCCACCGTTAAACCTTCACGACGACACACGAACGGCCGGAAAGGAAACCATGATTTCTGAACAAACTGAAACCCGAATCGCAAAACGAATTTCACCATTGAATTACGCTCGTCGAGGGCTTCAACGTATATTTTTTTGAGATTTTTTTGAGGACTTTGAATTTTTGACTTTTGATTTTGAATTGTAATTGGATCTAGGGTTTGCAGCCATTGGAAAGGAAGAGTTGAGGAAAATGAACCCACAAACAAATGACAATAGATGGAGGCTAGGGTTTATAACTTGTTTTATATAGGTAGGTTAGAAATTTGAATAGATGGATCGGGTTGGATATACGTGCTAACGCTAACGTGGCCCAAAAAATCCGTTCTGACCCCGGAACGAAATTTGATAAACGCATATATCAAAATAGGTGTTTAAAAATATTCTGAACGTGATGGAAAAAGTTTCACGTCCAAATTCCATCGTATGAAGAAGTTATGCTGAAATCAATATTTTCAAATTGATTTCAAATTGATTTCAATTAAATCGATTTCAAGGCGTTTCGCGTTCGTACGATCAAACGACAAGTCCGATCGCTACGAAACTTTAAACCCTACAATAATTCGCTGTTACGGATCTGATGAAACTGGTTTCGTCGAAATCCGAGTCCGTGACCAAAATGGCTATTTTTATATTAATTAATTTTTTTAAAATAAATTAATTAAATCAAATTTCGCGTTGAAAATTATGAACTTTGCAAGCTTTATCACTTCAAAATTTTCAAACATTTACAATGATTTAACAATTTTTAAAAGTCAATTTATTAAAGATTAATCAATAGAAATCTTCAATTTCATAAAATTCAAAAAATATAGATAAATTTCCAAAATTTCCATTAAATTGAATTACCCATAATTATTCCATTCATAATTTCAAATAGAAGGGTTTACCATTGGGTTTAAAATTATCACATAAATATTTTCCGTTTCCAACTTAATTTTTAATTAACGTAATAATTACAAATTTTATTTCATTCATTTGTAATAAATCCAACTATTATAAATTAAATAAATTAACTCACTATTAAAATTCAAATTCTATAATTCATAAATTTTATCATCTTGATTTACTTATTAATTTATAATTCTTTAAACCAATTCCCATCTCAATTTAAAGTAGCTTAATTCACTCATTCTAGAATTTATTTCAATTTCTTAAAATAACCCCTTAATTATAAATTGAATCCAATTTATTTTAATATGTTTCCAATTAAATGGATTAGATTCAATTTCAACCTTTAACTTACACTTAAGTTTAGGTCATAATTAATTTATAACGTGTTACTTTCATAGTTATCTACATACTTCTCGTAATAATTTCTCAATTAATCATAATTATTAAAGTAACGCTTATAATCAATACGACATTGTAATTACTCAAATTTAAATGATCGTTATTTCAAATAAATTTATTGACCAATTAATTAGGGAATTTATAATAGTTGCTATCTACCTTTAAATTTACTTCCTAATAACGTATTACCTACTCTCCTTTAATTGTAATTTGAATTCCAACCCTTATTCATCATACTAAATAAAATAAATAACATATAGATCGTTACCTATTTCCTTTACATGCCTTTATAGGTTTATTACTTAACAATCACCGTTAAAAATCCCGTGTATACACAAATTTTATATTTCGTAATCACATTCAATCAACTATGTATTACTTTCCAGCAAGTAATATGCTTACTTAGATAACGTTGACTTTTATTCAATCACCATTTATTGAAATCCACATTAATTAATTTATTAAATGCTTACATTTATTTCTCTATATCCAATTTGTTTCAACTTTATTTACATTGTTACTATTCCCTTATTTTGGTTATTACTAATCAACTTGTTCTAACCTTATTTCCTAAATTTCCGTTATTGTAAACCTTTGTATTTTTTCATTTAAATTAAATTTTAAATTCCAATTCAATCAACCATTTCAACATGCAACTTATAATAACTGCTTACAAGTATGAATGGAATTATCATTTATTCCAATATTTTCTTAATTTACATTAACATATTAGTTAATTCCCTTTAAATGAAATTTATATCCAGGTATAATACTTACCCCATTTCATTATTGAAATTTATTCAAATTGCTAGTAAATAGGTTTTAAGTCACCATTTATATATTTTAATTTAGCGTTCATTTCAATATTTGTTTATAAAGTTTTTATTTCTACTTAATTAAATTACAAACTCATTAATTCAACCAAATTAAATCCACGAAATTTATGGGTCGTTACAATATCATTCTTGGGGTAGTGCTGTTCTATGCTATTTGTATAGTGAGTTGTCACAGGTTGCCTTGCAACGTCGAAAAGTTTTAGGGGGTTCTGCAACGTTGTTGCAACTATGGTCAAGGTCGTATATTGCTATTGGACGACCGTCTATTAGAATTCCTACCGACTCAGATCCGTACTTTCATTTGGGGCTAGGTGGAATTGTGCTAGGAGTTGGCATGAGACGCCAAGAAATGTATAGTTTTACCGTAATGAGTTGGATTTGTTGGCGGATGATGCGGTTACATGGTAACCATATTCATTAGTGAATAAGTTTGGACATCCGAAAATTGAGTATGCGTTCGCCGGTTGAATTGCTAAGAGCCGACTGATTCTATTTTTATACTTTGAGTTGTATGCACACCTGATCGGGTTATGAGACAGTTTTCCTTTGATTATCAGTACATTCCCAATCCTGTCGCCCCCCTTGATCCAGAACCCACTAGCTGGATGGTATTTTTGGAGAAAAGTATTGCTATTTGACAATCAAGAATTGATCGTTCCGAACGAGCACGCGAGCCTCCGACACCTTTGAGCGAGCATGAGTATTGGTATTGGCGAATTACTTGTCGTTATATTCTTAAAAAATCGACAAGGAAGTTGGTTGCATACACTCCCCGTGCTCCTCTAGAACGTGACGTGGTTAGTATTGTCATTTCAAAATTTTTATAGTTCAAATTTTATATCATATTAATGCATTGTTATGACTTATGGTTTAGGTAAGAGGAATATACAACGCTTTGGATGTCGTGGATGAAATAGAAGAAAGTCATATGGAGCCGGACAAGGTCAAAAGCAAGTACATTGACCTATGACGAATACTTGACACGATTTTGGGTCGGAACAAGCTAAGAAGGCTGGTCAAGCCGCTGCGCATTGTAGAAGAGCCATCACGTTGTACAGAGGAGACACATACCACAGTAGCGGGTGGACAAGCCTAATGGAAGGAGGCACACGTGGAGGGGGAGAATTCACAATATTCCGGTGGCGAAACTACAGCTGGATGGCCCGCTTGGCCCGAGGTAGAGCAGCAATACACCGGTGGAGAAACTCATGCTGGCTGGCCCGTTTGGCATGAAGGAGAACAACAATTCGGATATGCTGGACAGTTGACATACGAGCATGCGCAAGAGGCGCCGCAATGGGAAATTCAATAAGAAGAACTCATTTTTGGGCCAAGTCAACCACAAGAAATTCCATTGCCGACACCCATTCCTACATTCGAAGAAGGCCAAGGATCGACTCCCATTGTGTACAAACGGAAGAAGAAGAAGAAAGATATCATCACTTGAGCTTAGACGGATTCGTTGGTCTTATTGTTGTTGTTGTTTTGGTTGGTTAAGAGGTTATTGTACGACTTGTTCAATCTATTTACTGTAAGACTTGTAGGTTTCTATGTTATTGTACGACTTATTCAATCTATTTATTTTGTTAGTTGAATCATGCTATTTGTTTTGTTTGGAGATGGTAGTGTTAATGGAATGTTGTGTGCATGCTTTGGGAAGTTGAGAGTTTGCAAATTTTGGTGTAGGAGTTGGCAGAGCAGCTCACTGTTTTGAACTGACCCAAAAAATAGCTTGCGCAAATGTGGAATGCGCAAGCTTTATTGTCAATACAGCTTGCACATTCCACATCTGCGCAAGCTATTTTCGGGTTATTTTAAAAACACGCTTGCGCACATATGGATCGCGCATGCTATATTGACAACATAACATGCGCAATCTATATATGCGCAAGCGTGTTTTTGACCCTGTCCAAGACAGAGAACTCTTTCAATGCCGTACATCACACAGTTTCACACAAAAAGTCCTAACAACATTCTACATACCATGCAAACACCATTCGAATGACAACATCATTACATAGCAAAGTCAACAACTCATACAGTAACATAGACGTTCTACTTCTGTTGCAATTCATCGTGGACAAGTTTTCTTCTTGTGGCCAATGGTACCACATTTGCTACATATGTTATGGCCGGATGAAGATGGCGGATCCATGAAACCTTTTAATCGAGTAGATCGAGGACGACCTGAATTTCTGCGTAAAAGCGGTGGTTGTATAATTGGACCATCGTAGACGTTCCAATGTCGACTATCTGGTACATGATGGAATAAAGGAGCATAAGCTGTGAAATACATAGCTTTCGTGCACAACGTGGAGATTAAGTCAAAATACGCTCTATTAGCACCACCCGAACCACGTGAACGAGCCGCTAATACATAGGAGCACGGAAAATGATCTAATGTCTGCATGTTGCACGAACATTTGGCAACATTATCTTCGATATTCACCGTTTAGTCAAACATATGCACATCTTTCACCTGCCATTCAACGAAGCTATATCTCTCTATAGACATGAGCCTCGATTCTTCCATTCTTCTCCGCGCTAGTGCTTCCCACCTAGGTGCTAGTTGCGACGTCCTCTCTTCCACTTGAGTTCGTCGTTCGACAAAGTAATGGTTCAGTCGATGAAACGTTTGCGCAACCAATGATCTAACAGGTAAATTCCTAGTTCCTTTGAGCACACCGTTAAAGCTTTCAGAAACGTTGGTCGTCATCATATTGAATCTTACTCCGCCGTCATGGCAAAGAGCCCAGCTTGATTCCTGGTCTTTCAAACTTCTTTCAATCCACGCATCGACATCTCGATTTACATCCTTCAACTGTTTTCGAAGATCATTATATTTTACGACCTCTGATGCTGTGGCACATGCGTGTAATAAATTTTGTAGCTCATCCGTACCAAACCCCGCTTTCTTGAAATTTTCTTTAATATGACAGATACAAAAGCGATGATGATGTTCAATTGGCCAAGCTTCTCTAAACGCATGTGGAATTCCTTTCATACGATCCGAGATAAAGGTGATACATCTAGTACGTACGGACGGAATATAATTCCATATGCAACGAATAAACCAACTCCACGTTTGCCACGACTCTGTTTGTACAATAGCAAAAGCTAAAGGAAATAGCCCTTGATTTGCATCCACCCCAGTTGCTACTAGTAATGTACCCAAATACTCTCCGTATAAATGAGTGCCATCAATAGACAATATGGGTCGACAGTGGTCGAAGCCTTAAACAGAAGGCCCGAAAGCCCAAAAAGCACCATCAAAAACACCACGACTACGAATAACATCATATACGGTTCCGGGGTTGGTATGTTGTAGGGCTCTACGATATTTTGGCAATTCCGCGTACGACGATTCCCAATCGTCATATGTATTTATCTTACACCAATTTGAATTTTTTCTTACCGAACACGCCAAGGGCATGTTTCTTCTACATCACAGCGGACCGTGTATTGATTTGCATGCGATTTCAGAACTTGAAACGAAACTGAACATTTAATCGCCCATTCACATAACTGTTCAACAAGCTTCTGCTTACTTTCAAAAATCAACCCAACTCGTGGACCTTTCTCCACACATTCTCTTCCAAAAACTTCCACATCTAGTTGACAATTTTCCATTATTGATTTCGCCATCATTGATGTCGTGCATAAATCATCGGCCAGAGCCTCTTCATATGTGATTTGTTCTTCTTCCGCATTTACATCATCAGCCTCCTCAATGTCTGCATATATGATTGCATCATTGTTAACTTCTATTTGATGTATCCAAGTTCTATCCTCATCATCCGCACAGCAACTTCCATTCTATCCAATTGCCCACAAATCTCTTGTGGAGTATCAACATGATAATCGATACCATCGTCGTCACAACCAGTAAATGCATCTACGCCACTAGGAATACAAAAAACAAACATCATATATTTTGCATTAACGTAAGTCAAAATACAAGTGCCAACGTTTAATAGTACTCACTTTTCAAATGCTTGCGACTGATTTGGATTTATAGCGTTCTGCATCATATTTTGTTCCTGACTAGAAGAGACTCCAGCCATTCCGCTGTACCTGTGAAGTAAGTTTGTAAACTCTCCACTTTGATGGCTTGAAAGATACGATGGATACGCCAACCATTGTGTTTCTTGTAACTGTGTGGTATGCATATACTCAACCCCAGAGATTACTGGCGCTTATGTTTCAACCACATTTTCATGTTCCACTCTCACAACGTAGATTTCTATAACTCTCATCCCAACTGAAAAGGTGGAGTTCAAATCATCATCGTCCTCCAAATCAATAGCGGATGCACCATCATCCCGAACCCATTTGACCGCTAATTTTAAATCATATATCACAGGATTTGCTTTTGTAACTTCATATGCCCTTTGTTTAAGCTCTTTGAAACTACAATAACTTTTATTGTCGATCCTTTTCGATTTCCGTCCACATATGTAGGTTTACCTTCATCATCAACCAACAATTCGCCATTAAAGTAAAATATAGTCGGAACCTTTGACATTATCTGCAAAATAAGTTCCAATACCGCAGTCATAGTTTTTGTTCCCTGACATAACTATAAACATCAATTTGATGATTTATTACCTATTTTTCTAGGTAGATTTTGCTTCCGCAGGCAATCTTCAACCAAAAGCAGTCAACTCAAACTTTAAAATAACCCAAACAAGCAAATCAATATAATAACGTAACCAATATATTTCATCAATAAAGCCAACAACATCAAATGCATTTCAACAACATAATAAACTATCTACCTTGCACACGTTACGGGTTACGACAAATAGAAATATTTTGGCAACAACATATTACAAATACAACGGTTCAACATAAAATCCAAATATGACAACTTAACCAACTCCCAAACATCTACCACATTCTAGGCCTTCCGCCGTTTGTCCTTAGTTCTTCATTCACACTTTTCAAATGAATTATTTCAGCTTGCAGTTCGTGGGCATACTCAAGTCCCATTTCGCACAGGGGTTGATCAATCCATTTAAAATAATTGCAACAATCATATTCACGAGGATTCAATCTATGTTCGTTGTATGAACTACACCCGAAAAATCTACGTCCAGCATTATTTTCTTTTCTGCAAACAACCTCTACACACATATCTCCGCAATAACAGTTTGGAAATTGTCGTTGTCCCCTTGGCACGGATGGACTAACAGGATGTATACGCGTCAGCAAATTTCCGTCAACTGTATGTTGATGACCGGGCATTTCCGTAGAAACAACTTCACGTAAACGAGCGTGTAAGGTTGATGATCCTGAATGGAATTTACGTGGTACTGGTTCGAACTGTGTTTTCAAAACATGATCGACATCAAAGTCAATGTGACTTGAACTTGCAACTCCGATTTTCCCTTCAACCTCTTCAAAATGTTTCATCAATGTTTCATCGTCTATCTCCCAATCATTAATGTCTACCGTCATAATAAACAATTAAGGTGTAAATTAGGGATTTCAGTTTACTAATACTTAAATTGGGTGTCCTAATTCGTTAAACACTAATAACTACTTCAACAACAACACCATTCTCTAATAATTAACACAACTACCATCAATAACTCTTCATTTTCAACAACATCAACAATATCAAAATTATATCTTAATTTTCAAAAACATTAATTATTACCTTTGTTTTGTAACGATGAAGAAGATGATTTCATATATAGCTTAGCAACTATTTGGTTAATAAGGTGATTGTGGATTTGGATATGAAAGAAAAATGGGTTTGGATTGAGAAATGAGAAGGGTTTGGGGAAGAAAGTAGAAATGTTGATAAATAAGGCTTCGGATCTGCTGTCTTTTTGGTGCCAAAAAATGAGCTTGCGCATTCTATAAGTGCGCAAGCTTTAAAATAAATCTTGCGCATTTATGGAATGCGCAAGCTATAGTTAAATTTTTTTACACTTGCGCACTCCATATTTGCGCAAGTATAAACCGAAACGAGACCTAATTTGCTAATTAGTTTTTTCTGAAGCCTAAAAGCATAAATTGTTATTTTTGAAGCCTACTAGCAAAAATTGTCCTATATTTTATCGGTATTATATTGCTTAAAAGCTTGAAATTAGAGTTAAATTCGTGTCAGAAGCATGTTCGAGATTCAAATCACGTCTCAAATATTTCTCAAATTTTTATCAGTTTCTAATTTATTATTTGTTTACATTTAAGTGGTTTACAAGTTACACATGTTGTCCACAAAATAAATAAATGGTGCATTAGAGAAATCAATGCGGTGTGGGTACATCAGATGGAACAACTTAGCTGAAAACATATCTTTGATGCAAAATCATAATCAGATGTAACCTCTTTTTTATTTGTCTATCTGTGTGATTGTAACTCCTGGTGGTGCAAGTTTTTTGTTAGTTTATGGTTGCACCAATTGCAGATTGCATGCGTCCTTCAATATTGAATACCTTTAAAGTAGAACCTGTTTGTAGAAATAAATCGGCAGAATACAAGTGTTGGTAGTGCAAGTTTTACATAGATTTACGGTTGCAGTAATTGCAGATTGCATTTGTACTTCAATGTAAAATTCATTATTTTTAACTTAAATCAACTTTGTTGATATAAGAAGGCAGAACATAAATGTAGTATGATGCCAGTTTTAGCTGTATTGAATTGAATTTGGTAGTGAAATTCAATTGTATTGGATGAGTATGAAAAATGGTGGGTAGAATTGAGTATGAAATTTTGCAGTATATATTCTGGAAGCTACATAAAAAACTTAAGATATGGGTACTAATGATTTCCACTGTTTGAGTTATACTTGACCAGAAGTAACTTGATCAAGTAAGAAAATTTCAAATTGTTAATCTATTTGTTACTCTGCATCCTTCAGCAGCACGTCTCATGTTAGACTCTACTCAATGCATCTGCCTTTGGATACATCTCATCAGTTGTATATTTTTTTTCTACCATCCTACGTATAGCCATTTTGGCCTCAGTTTAGACAACTGAACGCCCCTTTGGCTTCTTCCCAGGTGGTAGCTGATGTTCGACTTACTATCTCTTCGGAGGAGTCTTAGGTTTTTTGTTGTTAGCTGTAGTTGTGACATGTCTGTCACACTCCTGTGCTGTATTTTCTAATTTCTCTGTAGTTAAGGTGCCTCTGCCTTACTCCTGTACTTCATGTTTTATTACGTTCGTAATAAAAAGTGGACGGTCCACTATAAAACCGGCTGGCCTTGCCAAAAAAAAAAAAAAACCGAGGCCAATGCTGGCTACAGCGGCCTCAGTTTGGACAACTGAGGCAATGCTAGCTTAATCAAAGTATTGCATATATGACCAGTTCTGTTACTAAAAAAAATTAAAAAACCATCTGACCAGTTCTAGTTTTTATCATCTCAAAAATCCAAACATGTCATTGCATATATGAAGTACCTAATTTCAAATTGTTGTCCTTGCATAATATTTAATGTCATTTTATTGTTAAATCATGTGCTATCACCTTGATTACTATTTGTCATTCTTTTTAGTATAAATTTTAATTTAATATGATATTGAATGCATGTAGGTACTTATAGAAGAAGCTGAAGAAAAGAGAAAACTGGATGGTAGTTTTAGTGGTAATGGTGAAGTAGAAGATCTTGAAAATGATCCAATTGCAGAAGTTTTTAATATAGAATTGGTAAACTATGTCTTATCTTTTGTTATTGAAATTGGTATTAGTATGGAGTTGGTAAACTATGTATTGATAAATTAATTATGTATTGAACTTCTCTTTTGTTACTTGGTACTCTGTTTTATTAATGATTATGAATATTGTTTATTGATATTGATTAGGTTATAATTTGCTAAACTAAGATAATATTTCATATTAGATATAGTCTACATATACCTTTTAACATTCAAAATATTATATCTTCCAACATTCACGTTACTGATAAATGTTTATTTGTTTGTATTTATTTGTAACGCTTATAAGCGTTGGAAGATTTTTTCCCCAACGCTTATAAGCGTTGGCAAAAAAATAAAATAAAATCTTTCAATGCTTATAAGCGTTGCAAATAATTGTCCATTCCCCTATAGCGACACATATAAGCGTTACTGAAATTAATTGGCAACGCTTATACACGTTGAGAATCCTCTGTTTTAGTATAGTGATACTTATAGATATCTATGTGAAGTAGTACTTAAAAATAACTAATTTATAATTTAATGAAAATAAATAAGAAGCATGTTTAATATTATAAAACCCATTTACTTTAGAAATTCATATAATTATCAAATGTGTGTGTGTGTGTGTATTTCAAAACAACTTTAAAATACTGCAAAATATATTAGAAAATATCCCTAAAAAGATTAGGGAAAAATACCAAATTCAAATATCATTTTTAGACACTCAAAACCTTATGCACCTTACTATAGCACTTATAAATGCTGTTAACAGTCTTGTACAAAGAACACACAGAAAATCATGAACTTTACGACCTGTTTTCACCACTCAAACGAATGGTTTAAGACTTGAAATTTTTATTTAAGTACTACCCTTAGGGTAATTAAAAACCATGGAAAGAAACCCTAAGGGTAATTGAAATCCTGAACTCTTCAATACTCACGAGTCTTCATTCTCCAACTCTTGAAACTCAATATCAGCATCTTGAATCTATGCAAGATACCATACAGTCTTCTTAATCAACACCTGTCTAATATCCTACACTATATACTGTAGATATCTTGATAAAACATTAGTGTCCATATTTTAAATAATGTCCAATAGTTTTTATCATCAAAACCAATACCTAAGATACTAACAATCTTTTTTTTTTTGATGATGACAACTTTGTATATAAAATATAATATAACTCTCCTCGAGTTACAAAACCCCCCCTTAATCTATGCCAAGATCATATATATATTTTCCCTCTTTATCATCAACAAAATAACCACCTAAAACTATAACTCTAACACCAACTCTTTCTCTAATTTTAACTCTAACTCCCCCTAAATAAAATACTAACCGATATATATATATATATATATATATATATATAAATATATATATATATAAGAATATATATATAATGATGATGAGAATGATTGTATAGAAATAATAATTGATATGTAAAACTAGATAATCGTGAAATAATCAGAATCAATCTAAATATTCATCCAATCCAACGAAATTAATATCACACACCATTCAAACAAATCTACAAGAATCAAACCAATCAAATCCAAACCAGATCAAGTATTATTATGTATATACAATTAAACCTATTTAAACTAGACATTTCGAGAAACTTCAACCCATCCATCAGTGTAGGAGATTGGATACGCTTTGATAGCATCCCAATCTTTGTCATCTTTGCTGATGGTACACTCTGGATTGGTATTGGTTCTCTTTGTTCAAGGAAGAAATCATCCATCGAATCACGGCGAAATACCTTTCTTGCTCCTTGATCATCTGCATTTGACTCAACTCTAAGTGCCATTGTTTTCTTAGGATGAAAGAAAGAATGTTCTTGAGTGATTCAAGAGTTTGTTCGAGGTTTTCGGTTAGTTTTTGGATAGAAGAAGCCATTAATTTTTATTAGAGTTTAGTAATGAAAAGGAAGAGGAAAGAGACTTGAAACAAATGATTTTTCGATCTTAACAGTTATTTAAATGAGTGAAAATCCGTTGGAAATGAATTGACTCTTGTTGTTTATTTAATTTTCAAAACTAAAAAATTTGAAAAATTTATCATTGTATGTTGACATACATACCCAAGGTATGTCGACATATATAAAGAAATTTTCAAATCAATTTCGTTTTGATATCTAACATATTTAGCTTATACATTTATACCTGTATGTTTTTCAAAGATGATAAATAATGTATAACAACAAGGAAACATATTTTTCATTAATGTTTGATGATGCTTACATAACTCATACACTAAAATAAATAGAAGATACATAAGATCATAACAAATTCAAACTAAAATGACCAAATACAACATATTCCAAAGCAACTAGAAGATGGTAAACTAGGAATATGTAGATGAAGAAGGTGATGAAGATATCCCAAGCTTGCGTTTCACTTTTACAAAGAATTTGTCCATTTTGTTGGAAATAGCGGTTAATTTCTTATTAACGGAACGCTTGATAATCTTTTGGTTTTCAACCATCTTCTTTAGTTTGTTGAGAAGGTCTTTGTGGGTCGGTTAAAGAGGAAAATCAATGCTTTCTAAGGAGGTTTCCTCCTCCTCCTTCTCTTCTTCTTCTTCAATATCCATATCTTCTCCTCCTACCTCTTCCTCTTCTTCTCTAATTTCTTCTTCCTCTTCGTAAGCTGGCCTTCCCTCTTTCTTCACAAGAGTTTAATATGGCTCGAAAAAGGGTGGAATTTTCATATGAGCGATGTTAGCTTGATTAAAGACTTTACGAGAGCCAAATTCCTCTCCTTTACAGTCAACACCAAAGTAATTGAAGATTCGAGTAAGATACACACCACGAAATAGTATTTTTTTCATGATTAGAAAGATTTTTTGGGATAAAATTCATTTAAAATTACTTGAACCCAATTTAAATCATATCAATGATATATGGTGAAAATGGATTTGCACATTTTACAGTTGGATTGTTGAAATTTCTCGATCGAGGAGTGATATATTGTTGTAAGAGAAGGTTTAAAATTCTTGCTTTTGGACGGAAGTTTTAGTTTTTGAATTCAAAATCATTATCACCTTCAAAAATACTCTGACATACTTCACGATTTTGATCATCAATTTTAAAAGAAGTAAGGTTCATTCTGATAGATTTACATCCAAGAATGATACCCAAAAGTTCACAATTTAGAACCATTAAAGTTCCTTCTACACTACTCCATACTTCTCCATCATTACCCTCATGAAATTTTCCTTTCAAGTTTGCATAAAACATTTTGACTAAGTATGGATAACAAACATAATCATTTTGAGAAGCATCAGTTAATCGAGAATTTCATTTTGTAAACAAAGATAATCAAGTTCATAAGTAGAAAAATCATTGAAAGTTGTAAATCTTCCCATGGAAACTTTCCAAAATTCATATAACCAATATAGGCTTTCATAGCCACTTGATCACTGAAGAGAAAATTCTTGATATTTTTGAAAAGTCTCATAGGTGAAGGAATGCTTGAGGAAATCATTGATGAAGAGATAAGAGAGTTAATGAAATTTTGAAATTTAAAAGCGAAATGAATGGATAGAGATAAAGATAACAAATATAGAATCAAATGCCATGTTCTCTACTCAAGGGACATCTTTATAGAATATAGGGGTAGGTGAAAAGTTGGAGAGAAAATTCAAATTATGAATTCGAAATTCAAAATCTGCCTAAGTATGTCGACATATGCTAAGGGTGTATATCGACCTACTTGTCAAATTTTTCAAAAACGATTTTTTTAACTATATCCTATTTTATTATATGTATATATATATATCTATTTATAGTTATCCAATTTACAGAAAAATAATTTTAAATATATTTTATATTATTATTATATTATTAAAATATATAAAATATTTAAATTTAAAATATGATCACACAATATTCAACCAATATTATTATTAATCGATAGGATATTCCTAACAACCAATAAAGCAACCAAAAAAATTCATTCAAGAAATTAAAACTTTTGATATATTAAAAGCATTCCTTTTTCTGATCCATTTTAACATTTTGCTTTGAATTATGTATGCTGTGAAGCACATGTTAGCAAATTCTGTAGCTGGTTCATTTTCGCTTGAGGATGTGTCTGAATCGTCTAATATTGCAGTATAGGCTCTTTTCCATTTTCTAGATGAATCGGTGTTTGGTGTAGTTTTCAGTTTATCGGGATGTGGGCAGTCTCATTTTAAATGGCCAGGTTCATCGCAGTTATAACATCTAATGCCATTTCCGCTTCCACTTTCTAGATTTCTTTAGTCATTTCTTTTGAAATTGTTCATCTTCCTATATTTTTGAATTTTTTTGAAATTCCTTGTCTTGAAAGTAATTTCTTCATCATTATCGCTGTATGAATCCAAATTATCCGCCATTTCATTAAAAACTTTAGATTTCCTCTCTATCGCTTTACTTTCTCTCCTACCCGACATTGACGATGCCTATCACATATCCTTTAGAGCTGTCTCCAAAATTTATCGATCCACCATCTTGTAGGATCGATTTCACCCTAGAGGGGGGGGGGGTGAATATGGTGATGGTATAAATTATAAAAATTAATCGCGGAAGCTTATAAAATAATTTTAACACAGATCACAGAACAATAGCAGCACAGATAATAGCAGAATAATAAATGCAGAAATAGAACGACACAGAATTTACCCAGCTTCGGCAAAACCCTGCCTACGTGCTGCCCCCAAGGTTTCTACTAGAAATTAGATAGTCCCTCGCTTACACACGTAAACTCGCGACACCCGCTATGGACTAAATCTAACTCTACGCTCAAAACCCTGCCACAACTCAGCCACTGAGTTGCGAATTCTCAAGCTACGCCACGTAGCTTGTCCCCTAGTCACACGACTAGAAATTTAAACGGTTTAAAAAAAATACAAATTAAAAACAATTTAAAATTAAAATAACCCTAATTTTTAAAACCTATAACCCTTCAAACATAAAATAAAAAGCCCTTTTATCAAAGTAGAATAAGGCCGGCCCTCTCCCCTTTTTCTTTTATTGTCTCGGCCGTTCCTTTATCTTGAGAATGGTGGCTGTGTCTTTGCAAATTAGGGCTTCATTCGATCTCGTTCCTTTTTGCTCTTAAATTAGGGATTTGGACATTTCAAAGATGCCGGCTTTTGGTTGCTAGATCGAAAGGAGGAATTATCACTTTGTTTGCTTCGTCGATCGCTTGCTTCTCTGTTTTACTTACGGCTCTTGAAATTGATCGAGTTCGAACTTGCTTCGGTAAGTAATTTTATGCTTTTTGCTTTTCTGGATTTGGCTTGCTTGAACTCGATGATTTATGCCGATGATGATTGCAGTAATTTATAGGGATTGAATTCCTAAATTTTCGTTCGTTCAACTATATTTGAATTTGTCATATAAATTGCTCTGGCCGCTTGATGATGCTTGAACGACTGATGATTAATCTGACTTTGTCAAATTCGTATCTTTCACGTTCCTTGGTTGACACGGTTTTGAATCAATTTCGTGATGACCACGGCTTTAATTTTTGACACTTGACTCTGTCACATTCGTATATTTTTGTGACTTGATTCCCATGGTTATTTCACTCTGACTTCGTTAATTGTTCATCTTGTTCGTTCCTGAACATTACTGTTTTGGTTTCTCGTCATTCACATCCTTGTTGTCTGGTTCAGTCTTTGTTGCCTTGAGTCTATTGTAATTTGTACTTGGTCGAGTTTATTTGCATTCTTCAGTGTAGTTAGCTTGGTACATTCCTGTAGCTCCATCTTGACTTGGGCTTGATTTGTTCAACTTGGTTTTGATACTTGCAGTTGTATCGCTTGATATTCATTCCTGTAGTTTGCATTCATGTACTTGCTGTCGTAGATGTTGCACTTCTTCACCACTGTTCTTTGCATTTGTACATATGAATGTGCTCACTGTTGTTTGTACCTGTGCATATATGTTTACTGTAGTCCATGTTGTTGCTTTGATATTGCAGTTTGGTCTTGACACAGTTGCTCTTTGTTGCACTGCATAGTGGTCTTCTGTCCATGGTACTGTTCGAGTTCATTCTTCAGTTGATTCACTGATGCATTGCCTTACTTCATGTATTCATGTGTACTCTTGAGTCGCATTGAGTTGGTCTTGTATGGTTTTCTTCTGGTTTGTTTACTTCGGTCAGTTGCTTTGAACCTGTTGCCTACACTCTAGTGCATTCCTGTATATGCTTTGCTTTCATACATTGCTGTGTTGGCTTGAATTGCTTCCTGTTTGTAGTTGATGTATATAATTGTTCGACCTGGCATTTGTTTGCTGTGGCATTGCATTACTGAGTCATTTTCTTATGCTATTTGTTTGCACTGTCGACTTATGTGGTCTTGAGTCTTTACTTGACATATGTGCACTTGTTTTGGACTTGCAATTTGAATTGCATTGAGTTGAGTCGAGTTTGCAGTGATGGCTTGACCTTTGCACTTTGTTTGTTATTTGGTGCCTTCTTGAATTTGTGTAGAATGTGCATTACACTTGAGTTGAATCCAGTTTTACAACTCGGGTTTGACCTTGTGCTGAAGTCGATATTTTATTTATGTTGCACCTGAGTTGAATCCTGTATTTGGGTTTGACCTGTGATCACTTGTCCCGTTAAATCGATCAAGTGTATATTTCGGTGTGCACGACCTTGTGGCATATACAGTGATACATTGTGTATGTCACAAGCTTTTCGTGTATGATGAATTCAAATTTAAATGATGACGAACAATCCAAATAACCGAGGCAAATAATATTTCAAAATCCATATTTTATTTTATATTGCAAAAATATTTCTTTTTCAATTTTACTGCGTTAGTGAATATTTTTGCAGATTGCTCAGATGCTGGATTCAAACTGGAATGAAGTTGAAGATTAGTACGAGTGCGAGTGATATGTAGTGAGGTGAAAATGTAAAAATGAATTGTGATGTAATCAGAAATGTATTGTATCAAAGTTGTATAGTGTATAGCGAGAGCTTGAATTTGTACTATTCAAAATTGTAATAAATATTTGTTTGAATAAAATTTCTGTTTGAATTCAAAATCTGTGTTATTTATTTTATTCAGCAAATATTTATTTAATCTATGAAAATAAACAGTATATTAACAAATACATTTAAACGAATGTATATATGTTTATTATCATCAAACAAAAATCATATAAGCGCATATTCAACAATCTCCTCCTTTTGATGATAACAAACATATATTTAAGATTTTGAATATATTAAATGTATTTGATCGTTCAATTTGCTCCTCCTATTTGAATGCTCCCTCTCTACACAATACCCCCCTACATATATGCATACAAATAAAAATATGCAAATGAGCCTAGATGCAAATGGAAAATTATTTGACCTTTGCTTGATTTTATTTGACAAAATCTTAACTTTTCTCTCCCCCTTTTGTTATCAGCAAAAGAATAATAGTGTTAGAGAAAAATAGAGATAAAGTGATCGATATTAATTCAACATTAAAAACTCAATTGAATATAAATATTAAATTTCGATAAAAAATCAAACAAAAATCATAAATATTCTGTTAGGCGCATATTCCACTTTTAGAATGATGGAAATGATGTCATCATATAAAACCATACAGATGTGTCTATTTGTGGTATATTTATATCAGGAATTTGAATATCTACTAACCATGCATAACCGTTAGGACCTTTAAATGAGATTAGTAGTATTCCTATTTTATTTTAAAAAAAAATGAATTCAAGTATCTTCTAACCATGCATAACCGTGAGGACTTTTAAATGGGATTAGAATCAACTTGTTTATTTTAAAAATCAACTTTTGATATGCGTTCCATACATGCATAACCGTGAGGACTTTTAAATGAGCATGGAAGCACATAACAAATTCCAAGTAATTCACTCATGCATAACCGTGAGGACTTTTAAATGAGAGTGAATACTTTGGTATTTATTTATTATTATTATTAATTTTTTTTAAAAAAATGTGAAAATGAAAAACGAATGATTCCTGTTTAAAGTACCACATATTGACAAACTATATAGAATTTTGATGAGTGATGGTCGTTAGAAATATGATAGATATAGAGATGGTCATGGAATTTTTACCAACAAAAAGTTTTATAACTCTTGTTTAAATTTCTAAAGAAATTTTCTAATTATACTTTCTCGAGTTATAATATGTGATCAATATCAACACTCATCACTTTTTCAATCACTATTTTTCTTTTCGATAATCATTAGGGAGTCAGATTAGTCAAAATAGTCATTTAAAATCAAATTCAAAAAATAATTATGAAATTAATTTTTCAAAAATGACTAATCTGAAAATATGGTCAAAAATGATTTTCTTGAGGGGATTTTATAAGAAAATTTTCTGCTATTTGAAAATTATTTGAAATGAAAAATATGCGGATATTTTCTTTGAAAAACGATGCAGTTACTAAATGTCTCAACAAAAATCATGTTTCACTAGTAATTTTTCTATCAACTAGATTACCAGGGTAAACTGCATCTGAATTTCTCTTTCACTCAAAATCATCATTAATTGAATTCGATTGACCAAACAATGAAGTGTGCAACAAAAATTTCAAACTCAATTTTTACAGCAATTTAAATGACATTCTTTTGAATTTGAATTGAAGCCGTGTAAATAATCAAAAACCGTGAATATAGAGTTAGCCGTATTATAACCAATTGTATTATCCAACAAAACACTATTTTTAATCCAAAATGATATATATGAAGTAATTCAAAGAATCTAGAGATTATTATAGTGTTTTTGGTATAAGAATATAATTGGCCAACTATGTTGAATAAGTCAGAATCAAAATCATCATTTTTTCATCATCTCATTATTGGCTGATTTAATTCAGAATATGGTGCAGATTATCACATTTAATATATCGTTCAAATCATACCATTACCTGTTTTACCTTTACGATATTTTTCGTTGTTGTCCATTGTGATTCTGTCACCTTTATACTAGGCTAAGGAACTTTGCTTTGTCGCCCGTTATGTTTCTGGAACAGCCAAAAATCCAGAGAACACTGTTGTTGTTCCTTAGCCTGCCACCACACCTACACGTTGAAAGATTTTTGTGACCTATTTGTTTTTATAGGTCCATGATTGTTAGTGGCAGAATATTTTGAAAAACTATTTTGTAAAGACCCAAAACTATTTATAATTGTTCCCTTCGGCACCCAAATTTGTTTAACTTTGAGAGATTTTATATTTGTGCCTTTTGGAACCCAAATCGGTATAGTTTTCACATGTTTGGGTCTATACCAACAATTATTGTGATCGTGTCCAAATTTTCTACAAATTGTGCACATTAAATTTTCTTGATTAATCTCATTTCTAACATTTTTAGAATGACTATATCCAAGTCCTTGTCTAACCGTATTAACAGTTTGCTTTCCTAATAGCATGCTCAATGATTTTTCATTTTTGGAAAATTTATCTAAAGTCGTTGACAAATGTTGGACTTGTGTTTTGAGAGATTCATTTTCATTCAACAATTGAGTGCACTTTTTGATAGAATTCTCTCTCCTTGTATTTTCACTTTCTTTTAAAATCAGAATTTCATTTTCAAGTGATTTTATATTGATTTCTGATTTTTTAATTTCGTTTTCGAATGTTGGACACTTATCACACTTAGGGATCCTACTTTGATAGGTTTTAACTAATTGGTCAAGTTGTTCATTTAATTCTATCAAAGTAACTTTTTGTGATTCAAGTTTAGCATATTTCTCCCTAAGTCGTTCAAAACAGCCATTTACTTCGTGGAAATAAATAAGTAATTCAGAGTGAGTGAGTTTTGATACCTCGCTTGGCTAATCATCGTCGCTATCGGTTATATTCCCATGAAGGCACATATCTGCTTTCTCACTTTCACTGCTATCGCTTTTATTCCACGTGGCTGTAAAACATCTTCGTTTTGATTTCTTTTCTTTGTCGAGTTGAAATCAGGGATAATTGGGCTTGATATCACCGGGTTTGTTGCAAGTGATCCCGTGTTCTTCCGAGTTATCCAGTGCTTTGATTATTCTGCTTTTTAATTTTTGATTTAGAGCTGGATTTCCGTATTTGCGGTTCCACCTTTTGAATTTCTTCATTATTAATGCCAGCTCGGCTGCTCCATCATCATCATCCTCATCACAACTGCCATTTACCAATCCTGTTAATTACATTTCTTTAACTGAGTCAGTTGTGGAGGACTTCTCATTGCTGTTGACTTTTGCACCATATATTACATCGAAAGTATTCCAGATTTCCTGTGCATTTTCACAATGAGAAATGAAATTAAAATTATCTTGATTAATATGAGAATATAATATATGCATAGCCATAGCATTAATCGAGATAATTTTCTTATCTGTTATATCACACCCATTTTCAATAATATCCCAACATTTAATATTAACAGATTTTAAATAAAATTCCATTTTTATTTTCCAATTCAAAAAATCCGTTCCATCGAAAATAGAAGGAATAATATTGGAGCGACCCTCAACAGAAGTATTAATAAAAGAAGCCATTTCAAAAATTCAAAATTTTAAAACAAAAACCAATTTTTAAAACACGAATTTTTAAAACAAAAATTGATTTTTGTAAAAAAAATTTTTAAAACAAAAACGGCTTTTGTTCCTAGCTCTGATACCCTTGTAGGATCGATTTCACCCTAGAGGTGGGGGGGGTGAATAGGGTGATGGTATAAATTATAAAAAATAATCGCGGAAGCTTATAAAATAATTTTAACACGGATCACAGAACAATAGCAGCACAAATAATAGCAGAATAATAAATGCAGAAATAGAACAATACAGAATTTACCCAGCTTCGGCAAAACCCTGCCTACGTGCTGCCCCCAAGGATTCTACTAGAAATTAGATAGTCCCTCGCTTACACACGTAAACTCGCGACACCCGCTATCGACTAAATCTAACTCTACGCTCAAAACCCTGCCACAACTCAGCCACTGAGTTGTGAATTCTCAAGCTACGCCACGTAGCTTGTCCCCTAGTCACACGACTAGAAATTTAGACGGTTTAAAAAGAAAATACAAATTAAAAACAATTTAAAATTAAAATAACCCTAATTTTTAAAACCTATAACCCTTTAAACATAAAATAAAAAGCCCTTTTATCAAAGTAGAATAAGGCCGGCTCTCTCCCCTTTTTCTTTTATTGTCTCGGCCGTTCCTTTATCTTGAGAATGGTGGCTGTGTCTTTGCAAATTAGGGCTTCATTCGATCTCGTTCCTTTTTTCTCTTAAATTAGGGATTTGGACATTTCAAAGATGCTGGCTTTTGGTTGCTAGATCGAAAGGAGGAATTATCACTTTGTTTGCTTCGTCGATCGCTTGCTTCTCTGTTTTACTTACGGCTCTTGAAATTGATCGAGTTCGAACTTGCTTCGGTAAGTAATTTTATGCTTTTTGCTTTTCTGGATTTGGCTTGCTTGAACTCGATGATTTATGCCGATGATGATTGCAGTAATTTATAGGGATTGAATTCCTAAATTTTCGTTCGTTCAGCTATATTTGAATTTGTCATATAAATTTCTCTGGCCGCTTGATGATGCTTGAACGACTGATGATTAATCTGACTTTGTCAAATTCGTATCTTTCACGTTCCTTGGTTGACACGGTTTTGAATCAATTTCGTGATGACCACGGCTTTAATTTTTGACACTTGACTCTGTCACATTCGTATATTTTTGTGACTTGATTCCCATGGTTATTTCACTCTGACTTCGTTAATTGTTCATCTTGTTCGTTCCTGAACATTACTGTTTTGGTTTCTTGTCATTCACATCCTTGCTGTCTGGTTCAGTCTTTGTTGCCTTGAGTCTGTTGTAATGTGTACTTGGTCGAGTTTATTTGCATTCTTCAGTGTATTTAGCTTGGTACATTCCTGTAGCTCCATCTTGACTTGGGCTTGATTTGTTCAACTTGGTTTTGATACTTGCAGTTGTATCGCTTGATATTCATTCCTGTAGTTTGCATTCATGTACTTGCTGTCGTAGATGTTGCACTTCTTCATCACTGTTCTCTGCATTTGTACATATGAATGTGCTCACTGTTGTTTGTACCTGTGCATATATGTTTACTGTAGTCCATGTTGTTGCTTTGATATTGCAGTTTGGTCTTGACGCAGTTGCTCTTTGTTGCACTGCATAGTGGTCTTCTGTCCATGGTACTGTTCGAGTTCATTCTTCAGTTGATTCACTGATGCATTGTCTTACTTCATGTATTCATGTGTACTCTTGAGTCGCATTGAGTTGGTCTTGTATGGTTTTCTTCTGGTTTGTTTACTTCGGTCAGTTGCTTTGAACCTGTTGCCTACACTCTGGTGCATTCCTGTATATGCTTTGCTTTCATGCATTGCTGTGTTGGCCTGAATTGCTTCCTGGTCGACACTTGATGTTTGTAGTTGATGTATATAATTGTTCGACCTGGCATTTGTTTGCTGTGGCATTGCATTACTGAGTCATTTTCTTATGCTATTTGTTTGCACTGTCGACTTATGTGGTGTTGAGTCTTTACTTGACATATGTGCACTTGTTTTGGACTTGCAATTTGAATTGCATTGAGTTGAGTCGAGTTTGCAGTGATGGCTTGACCTTTTCACTTTGTTTGTTATTTGGTGCCTTCTTGAATTTGTGTAGAATGTGCATTACACTTGAGTTGAATCCAGTTTTACAACTCGGGTTTGACCTTGTGCTGAAGTCGATATTTTATTTATGTTGCACCTGAGTTGAATCCTGTATTTGGGTTTGACCTGTGCTCACTTGTCCCTTTAAATCGATCAAGTGTATATTTCGGTGTGCACGGCCTTGTGGCATATACAGTGATACACTGTGTATGTCACAAGCTGTTCGTGTATGATGAATTCAAATTTAAATGACGACGAACAACCCAAATAACTGAGGCAAATAATATTTTCAAAATCCATATTTTATTTTATATTGCAAAAATATTTCTTTTTCAATTTTACTGCGTTAGTGAATATTTTTGCAGATTGCTCAGATGCTGGATTCAAACTGGAATGAAGTTGAAGATTAGTACGAGTGCGAGTGATATGTAGTGAGGTGGAAATGTAAAAATGAATTGTGATGTAATCATAAATGTATTGTATCAAAGTTGTATAGTGTATAGCGAGAGCTTGAATTTGTACTATTCAAAATTGTAATAAATATTTGTTTGAATAAAATTTCTGTTTGAATTCAAAATCTGTGTTATTTATTTTATTCAGCAAATATTTATTTAATCTGTGAAAATAAATAGTATATTAACAAATACATTTAAACGAATGTATATATGTTTATTATCATCAAACAAAAATCATATAAGCGCATATTCAACACATCTTTGTAAATTATATCTTTAGAAATCTTTGGATTTCTAGTCATGTGTTTAGCATCCACTTGCCAATGTCGATTTGTCCCTTTTGATCTATAGAGTTTGATCATCAAGTGTATGTTCATCAAAAGCCATGTAACACATATGTTCCCGCAATTCATACCTTTTCAAAAGATCACGTGATTTTTTATGATGAATGGATGCAAATTTATGAAACAACATTATAATGATTTTGCAAATTATCTTTTCAAAATAGTGTTAAAAATACTATCAAAAATTGTCACTGAATTTTTTCCAAAAATCAGGTTATGAATATTTTGATAACCAATGCTCTGATACCAAATGTGAGTCAATGGAACAGGTATCTTAAGGCTAGGGGGAGGATGGGGGGGGGTTAAATAGTGTTTAATAGATTATATGAATATTTTTCAAATTCTTTAAGATTCTACTTGGAATGATGTAATTATGATCGCAGAAACAATCACAGAATCAAAGTGCAGATAAAAATAAATACAATAAAAGTAAAAAGGAAAGAACACACCAGGATTTTATACTAATTCGAAATTACCCTATATCTAGTCCCTTTCAATTCCTTGTACTGATTTCTTTTCAACTAGTAAATGCAGATATAATCTCGATTTCAATGCAAATACAATCTTGATTTCAAGGCTATGAGTCACACCCTTCAGAATCCCGACCTTTAGGTAGAGTCACTTGATTTCCGAACTACAAGCACACCCACTAAATTTACGGGCTAGTAAGCACACCCAATTGATTTTACGGGTTACAGTCACACCCACAAGTATAACAGCATGGTTTGATAGAGTTTTACACACTCAGATCTTCGATCTAATAACAATTGATCCTATAACTTTTGAATAACACGTTGATCTTGGTTTGAGTGAGAGAGGCAAGAGAAATCATAGAGTAATGAAGGAGAATCAAACTAGTGATGACTGAGTTTGATTTTGGTTGAATTTTGACAGAGTTTAAGTATATTTTAATTTAGAAAATGAGAGAGTGGAAGGAGGTGAGATGAATAAGAAAATTATATTTTAAAGTCATTTGAAAGTTTGGTATTTATAGAGGAACAACGGTTATATCCATTCTTGAAGAGATACAAACACCTTTTTCGAAATTTAAATTTTGAAAAAATCAGCCACTGTGTAGACACACATACATAGCGTATGTCGACACACTCTTTTTAAAATTTAAAAATACTTTAAAACATTATTTTGAAAACTCGTTATTTTGTAAAATATTTTAATACTTTGTAAAATCATCTAAGCTTAGTTTATACATATTTTAATCGTAATAAAACTTTATATGATAATTTTGAAAATTTTGATATAACGTAAATAATATATATATATATATATATATTATATTAAATCAAATACTTGGTCAACCGAGTCAAAGTGAAGCCTTTTTGGCAATTCCCAAAATGACCTTTCCCATGCTTCACATGCCGAAACCAAGTAGGGTTGGTCATGTTAATAGTCTTTCTACTTTAGAATCGTTTCCCATTTCCCCACGATCATCTCTACTCTCTGTAATCATTCTTCTCAGTCCACATTCCTTAACTTCCCACATTCTTATGAGATGATGTTGTCATCAAAACATTAAACTAATCGGATTCTTCTCAACCATCCATTTCTCTTATTTCAAATGGAAAAGGATTATCTTTGATAGTTCCAAATGATTTACATATTCCCCTAATTTGTTGATATTGATTTGATGTTTCAAAATAGCTTGTATATATAAAATCAATATAAGTATAACTTACTAAAGTATAAACAAAATTGTATATATATGTATATATAAACATAAAAATACTAAAATAATATCTTTATAAGTATAAGAGATTGAAAATCATTTTGATAAATATTTTAAAACTAGGATATTTGGAAAACAATTTAAAACAAAATTGAAGTAGAGAGAGATCAGGAAAGTGCTACCAAGACTTTAACATAAATTCTACGACTCTACAACTCTTCTAGAATATCTTGAATCTTGAACTCTTCAATACTCATAAGTCTTCATTCTCCAACTTTTGAAACTCTATATCAGCATCTTGAATCTACTCTTGATATTGTACAGCCTTCTTAATCAATATCCATCTAATATCCTGCATTGTACACTGTGTATAACTTGATAAAACATTACTATCTATATTTTATATAATGTCTATAGTTGTTATCATCAAAACCAATACCTAAGGTACTAACATATAATGGAAAGAAAAGTCTTTTATTTCGAACAAGATTTGTTATCGAGTTAGATATATCTGACAAATTAAATAATTGCTCTTAGGGGATATCTCTAACTTTACCATTGAAGAGTTCTTTTTTCCCCAATTTAATCCCCTGTTAAAAGTTGCAATGAAATCAATCCAGTTTCACGTCATAACACATAGATCTACTGATTCAACATTTTATACATAGTGATTTGGATGTGTGCCAATGCAAGTTTATTAATTTCCTTTCTCTATTGAAATTGCACCCTTGGTATTAGTTGTAAAACAGTGAAATGCGCTGACATGCAATGGTGTTGTATAGTGCTTCAAGACACGATTCGATGGTTTTCTTTTAAGAATGTTTCCCTTATAAGTCATGGGTGGATAGAATAAAAACTTTCTTTCAGGACATAACGAAGATTATTCATTCAAGTTATGATTATTTCCATAGACTAGAAGAACACTCGAATTAATATGATGATGCTTTTAAGATTTTGGAATTTGAAAATAGAATTTTTTAATTTATCTTTTTTCCAGCGAGATGGAGTGACTTGTATATAATTGAGGAAGACCGTTGGCGGTGTATGCTGAAAACAAATAGACACCTCTTGGCTCCAATTGGAATGACCGTTGCCGTTTAACCAAAATTTAAATGCAAATGAGATATATTGCGAGGGATTTTCCCCCACACCCCATCTTGGGTGGTTGCCACCCCATTTTCCCCCTTCCGTGATGACCTTAAAGGAAGGAATTTTATGAAAAATTGTCCTAACAAACTGAAGTAATATAAAAAAATTTGACTTTATGTCAATATTGCATGAATAGATCTATATTTCTAGTATACATTAAAAGGGATTTACTTCTGTGAGAACTTTTAAGGAATCAACAAATATTTATCATAGGAAAATAGGCCTTTTGGGAATAGTTTAGTTCTTTGATTGAAGGATGCATACCAAAATGTTTTGCCAGAAGGACGAAACTCAAGTGCACGGGGAAATTGAAGTGAGCGCATGTGCCGATGGTATCCAAAAAAATGGGCTGGCGGCTGGTGCGTCAACACCATGAAAATAAATGCTATTTTAGTGATTTCAATGCTAGTTTATTTAGCATTCGAAATATCCGATGTTAGTTTAATTTAGCATTCTATTTATCTGATCCTAGTAATTCTATTTTAGTTTATCTAGTGTAAGTTCAATTTAACATTTATTTCATTTGATGCCGGTTTATTTTAGTATTTTCTTTTCTAGTAGTTTACTTTAGTCGTTGTTGATGCTGGGCTATTGATTAGCCTGTTGTTTATTGCGGGCCACACAGAAGCTTGTAATGATAATGGGACCAGCAATGTGATGTCGAGACCATTGAAGGCAAGAGCACTACAAAACTAGTGGGTCCTCCCATTTATTGTTTTGTGAAAAAATTAAACAACCTTTGTTAACATAGATTAACTTACAACAACCAGATATTTTAAAGTAAACCATGATTCAAAAATCTACTAATAATAAAAGATAGTAAATTACTGTCAAGGACAAAATTTCTCAGCGTTTTGACATCACAGACAGACCTTCAGTATTTGAGCATGAAGGATAATTTTTTTTAGGTATTAGTTTTTAGTTATTGATAGCAGTTGTAGATATCACTTTTTAGTTCTACATAAATTTTAAAAAAATGTTTGTCTTTTTGATTAATTTTTAGTAGAATATTTGCCTTTCCAGTTAAAATATTGAGGTCGTGTTCTTGATGTTAAAAATATACAAACTTTTGTACTTTAAATTAATCTTCTAGGACATGATTCATAAAACTTCTAAACATCTCATTAATTGCCATGATAATTCGTTTCCATTTATACATCGAATATATTCTTTCTTATCATAACATGAAAAGTTATTTGATATGATTTATTAGTTACTGTATAGTTATCTTATCTAATACTATAATGGAAGAAGTTTATGGAAATCTTTATGAAATAGAAATTAGTTATCAGGAAGAATAGTATTTTAAAAACATGTTCATTAATTGCATATACACAAATAAATGTTTCAAAATATTTGATCGATGGATTTATCTCCCATATTAATGACTATAGAGTCCTCCATTCATATAATTCATTCTCTAACAAAATCATTTTCCTAGGTTACCCTTCTCTAAAATTCTACTTGCAACCGCTCATCAAATATAAAAGTTAAAGTGCATGAAAACATGCCCTACATGTTCCATTCTTCCAAATAAAAGCGTTACAATATCACATATACATCTGTTATATAAGGAACAAAATTAGCTGTTAGTATTGCTATCTAGTAAGTGCTAAGATAGAGAACATGAAGACGGAAGTATACAACAAAGGTTTGAAAGGATATTGGAAGGAGGCGGAGCAAACAAACGAATCATCAGAGTCAAAAGCGAAGAGAATTCTTCATTGGCGACAGCGTGTCCCTTCAGTTCAGTTAGGCAAAAAACGGCGATTTTGGAGGATGAAAACGCCTTTAAAATTTCAAAAGCTACAACGGATGAAAGTCAGAAGTATAATGAAAAGGATAAAGATGGTGTTTGTGAATTTGGCGAGTAAAATTAAGGTAGCTGCAATGGGTGGTGAGGGGGAAAAGGAGTACGTGAGCAAAGAGAAGAAACAGTACGATGATTTGAGGTTAGCGCAGATTTACTTGTCTAGAACAGAAGGATCGTATGGTAGAGCTTTTATTTAGGTCAAGACCCTTTCTACTTTTTTTTTTATCACAGATGTTCGCTGTAATAAGTAACAGATATTGTTTAATGTTTTAGTATTTTGCGTTTGAAAAAATAGTCATCTGATTTATTGATCGGTAGTCACGGTAACCTTTGATAATACATTCAGATATCATAACCCTATTATGAATTACTGGAGTAAATACAAGCACATGTGTTAGTCCAATATATAAAAATATTTATTTTTTTATATAGGAAATATTCAACATGAGAAATAATTTTATTAAATAATGTTGCTTTCATTATAAAAGAATATTTACCTTTTTATATATATAAGAGGTATCACAGTGAGATTACGTTGATCAATGATCATGAATGAGATTGTTCACTACAAGAAAAAGGCAGAATACCGACAGCCAAGACCGACGGCTTCCGACGGCCATTTTCCGACGGCTTTCGACGGGCCGTCGGCGGCCGTCGGAAGCCGTCGCAAATTTGCGATTATACCAGCCAGCCGAGCCCTTTCTTCCTCCTCCATTTCATACGAAAAAAACCCAAAAAACCCCCCAAATTCAACCCCTAAGCTTCCAATCCCTAATTTTTAGCTTCCGGATCTTCCAACGCACTCTAATCAAGCTTCAGTACTCTTAATCTCAGGTATAATCTCTTATTTTTATGAAAAATTCAGTTTTTACCCTAATTATAGATTTGCATAAATTGATAAATTAGGGCGAATTAATGATTGCAATTGTTTCCACTAGCGTAATAACGGTTTATAGCATCACATGGTATACCAATTTCATCTTTTATCGTGAAATTGTGATAAACACGTATAATTTGTGCATGTTCATGTATATGTATTTTGTTGTGTATGCCTTGATTCGACGATTGTATACGTTATTTGGAATAAGATAAAATGATTGAATGAACTAGGAGTATTATATTGTGCACGTTTTTACTTATGACACAAAAAAAATGCATTACTCTAAATTATAATTGTGTGTATTGAAAAATGACAAAATGTTAAACCAGCCCTAAGTTGATGCGTAATACGTCGAATAAATGTGTGAAATTAATATATAAATGTGAACAGTGAGTAAAACTGTATTTTTGAGTAAAATGCGCGCATGTTAACCGACAAATGTCCCTTAGAGAGTTTTTGGCCCCGTCTGACGAGTGTTGTACATGATCGTTGTATAAATAGTCGTTTTTTTCGAAAAACGACCATTTATATTCATCTGGTACAATGTTTGTCGGATTTGTCCCTGTATTGGACAAGTTATGAACACAGTAAGAATTTACATTTTGTATACTACTTCGTCTCAAACGGTTCATAAAATTTCGCCCTAACTTTTCTTTTTTGTTTCCTGCGTACACGCATTTGTGTACAATGCAGGGAACAAAAGGGAAATGCTGCCGAAATTTTATTGAATCGTTTGGGACGAAGTAATATACGAAATGTAAATGCTTACTGTGTTTGTAATGGGAGGTAGGATGTCTGACCAATGAAAAAAAATTATATATTTTTAATCGTTACGTACGTTAAAAAATGAAATGTGCCCTATTTGAAAATATTTTTAAATTTGTGAAGTTGTTCTTTAAATTCAAAATATTATACGAACATGAAAATAATCTTTTTCGAATGTGTATTCTTCAAAATAAATATTAAATTTTGAACTTCTCATTTTGTCAAATAGGAAAAATGATTGATTATTTTGTTGATCGAAGGAGATGGATGTACCAAAGAAAAGGAATGAGGGGCTCAATAAAAGAAGATTTTTATAACGGTATAAACGTGTTTGTTGAATTCGCCTTAAGTAATAACGGAAACGATCCAGAAATTCGTTGTCCGTGTAGTAGGTGTAGACATTTGAAGTTTTTGTTACCAGATATTGTGAAAGTTCATTTGTGCCAACACGGTTTCACACCCGAATATTATGTTTGGGATCGGCATGGAGAAGTTGTAGCAAATACTTCTGTAGAGTCTGAAAGTGTCGTTAACGAAATAGTTTCAACGACCCGTATAGAAAATATGGTCGAAGATGCAGCACGATCAATGTTTCCTATGGTTGAAGTTGACGACGATGATGTAAATGTTGAAGAACCAAATATTGAAGCTAAGAAAATTTATGATTTACTAGATGCAGCTAAAAAACCTATTTGGGATGGTTGTAAAAGCGGCACGCAGCTGTCAGTAATCGCAGAATACATTGCGATGAAGTCAAAATACAACATCACTGAAGCTGGGTTTACGGCTGTTGTACAAGCTGCAAAAAGACATATGCCGCCCGATAATCTAATGTGTGAAAATCACTACGAAGTTAAAAAACTTATGTCGGCTTTTGGTTTACCGTATCAGAAAATAGATACATGTTTAAAAGGATGCATGTTGTTTTGGAAAGAAGACGCAAACCTTAGAAATTGTAAAGTTTGTAACCAGGAGAGATACAAACCAAGAAAAAAGAAGGGTAAGGAAGTTCCGTACAAGCGTATGCACTACTTACCCATAACTCCAAGACTTCAAAGATTATACGCATCTTCTGTAACTGCGTCTAATATGAGGTGGCATAGCGTGAGAACGGAGGAAGAGGGTACGTTGACACATCCGGCCGATGGAGAAGCATGGAAGCATTTCGATAAAACGTATCCAAATTTTGCAGCGGAGAGTCGAAATGTTAGATTAGGATTATGTACGGACGGTTTTTCTCCATTTTCTCAATTTGGTTCTAAATATTCATCCTGGCCCATTATCGTCACACCGTATAATTTACCTCCATGGATGTGCATGAAAACGCAATATATGTTTCTTACTGTTGTCGTTCCTGGCCCCGACGATCCGACACAAGGAATCGATGTATATTTACAACCGTTGATTGAGGAGTTAAAAATACTGTGGAACGAAGGAGTAGAAACATACGATGTGTCAAAGAAGAAAAATTTTCGTATGTTTGCTTCTTTGTTGTGGACTATAAGTGATTTTCCTGCCTATGCAATGCTTTCGGGATGGAGTACTGCCGGTCGTCTAGCATGTCCATATTGCATGGATGAAACACGAGCGTTTTCTTTACCTCATGGTAAGAAAATTTCATGGTTTGACTGTCATCGATATTTTCTCCATGTAAATCATCCCTTCAGAGGAGACAAGAAAAACTTTTTAGCTAATAGAGTAGAAAATAGACAACCACCGACGATATGGTCAAGCGAAGACATATATGAACTTGTTAAGGACTATCCAAAGATATATGAAACGGGGGAGCAAACAGAAATTGAAGGCAAATCAGTTGTTCATAACTGGTGCAAACAAACTATTTTTTGGAAGTTAATATAAATTAATGTTGCATAGATATTTGAATCATCTGAAGAAAAAAGTGAGACAAAAAGCACGAGTTGAAGGTTCGATATGTAAATCTTACATCGAAGAAGAAGCTTCGTTCTTTTTCTCTCACTATTTCAGTGACCATGTGAATATTTCATTTCAAAGTGTTCCTCGTAATGATGAAGGCGACGAACAAGAGTCCTCTCAAGCAATGTTATCTATTTTTAGACAACATGGTCGGCCTTCTGGAAAATGTGTGGAAATATGGCTAGACGATAGAGATCTTCGTGTAGCACACACTTATATTCTTCTAAATTGTGCCGAGGTTGCACCGTTTGTTAGGTAATCTGAAATAATAATTTTTGTTTTATTCTTTTCTGTAATGCATGCGCGTGTATAACCTAATGTAATAATTTGTTTATATAAACAGTGTTTATGAACGGGAACATCCGAACGGAGATCTCAGTAAAGAATTTTCCCGTTGGTTTTCAAATTACGTTTATGAGCCGAAAAATTGTGTTGTTGACGAAGGGTTGAAACATCTTGCAATGGGACCAAAAAGAGTGGTCAAGACATATCCAATATATTTCGTCAATGGATACAAATTTAACACTAAAGAATACGGTGCAGAAAAATTAACAAATAATACTGGTGTATTTGTTAAAGGTAGTGACGATCCAGAAAACCATTTAAATGATTTTTATGGCGTTCTAACACAAATTTTGCAACTGACATATTTCTCAAGACCCGCGGAGGAGGTGTTTCTATTTAGATGCAATTGGTTTAGCAATGTTCCAGGTTCTGGAATTAATGTGCATAAGGATTATAATCTTATCGAAATAAAGCATACATCGCACTATCACAAGTATGATCCTTTTGTACTAGCCAAACAAGCATTGCAAGTTTATTACGCTCCTTATCCGTCTCTAAAAAGAGATAAAGCAGATTGGTCTGCAGTTTTTAAAACAAAGGCCAGATTCACATTCGATGGGAAGAATATTCCGGACGAACAAGCTTATCAGGCAGATCTTGAGCAAAATAACGAAATAATAATTACAGACGATCATACAGATTTTGGTCCTTTGATCGATGAATCAAATGTTTTGGTAGAAGCGTTTGACAGTGCAGAGGAAAATATCGTCGAAAACGAGACCGAATCTGAATCAGAAGACGATGATGACTGATATAAATTTGAATCTGTTTTTTTGCAATTGATGTAACTATGTTGAATTCTTGATGTATTATGAAATTGATGTAACTATGAAACTAAATCCGTTTACTATTGTTTTATGTTATTTCAATTTGTCATTTATTTAGCAATTTTTATTAAAAATGCAATGAACTCTGCTTATCGTAGGAAGAGTACACCCATCATGAATCAGGTATAACAAACTTACATGTCTATTTACATTTCAGTCATTATAATTAAGCAATTTATACCATTGATGTCATGTTCATATGAAATATATTTCATTATCATGTTTTTATTCTCTTATATAATGATGTGTAAACGTCACAGGTTTATCATTATGTCACATAGAGGGAGGAGCTCTTCCCGTTCTTCAGGAGGCGATGGCAGTGGCCCATCGCAAGCGCCACACCGTCCAGTTGTTACGTTAGCCCCCAAAGCAGATGGGTAAAAATTAAATCTTATTCATCATCTTATTTTTTCTATACTATACGTATGTACTTATCTGTATCGTACTTAAAAACAGGGGGTTCGAGCTACTACCCACTAAGGTAGTGTTGGACGTCTCCAGAGCAGCATATCGTAGTAGGATGAGTGCGTGCTGGCCAAAGTGGGATACCATCCCTCCGCACATCATAGAGTGCATATGGCAGGATGTCCTAGTATGTGTAATTTTTATGTTTTCCATTTTTAATTCGTTTTTGTCGTTTTTCTACCGTTTATCGTTTAAAGTGTAATCTTTTTTTAACACAGGCTGAGATAGACATCCAGACAGATGATATGCAGCTGGCACGAGCATACTGGATGAGGAAGATGCGAAAGAACTACAGAGACACGATATCTGAGGTTAAGAAATCCGGGAAGAGACCACGGTGGATGGGGGAGAGCGTGTGGCAAGCTTGGTTGAGCTACTGGGAGACGGACGAGGCGAAGGCAAGTATACTAATTTTTTTTCAATTATTAATTTAACGTGATTGAAAAATAATGTATCAAATTTTGAATGTACAGGCAGAGTCAGATAGAAACTCTGCAAATAGAAATAAGAATCCCGTTACTCATCGCGGAGGATCGAAGTCGTTTCAGCAGTATCGGCAGGAGTTGGTAAATTTAATTACTGAATAATAAATGTAAATAGTTTATGCTATATGATTTTAAATGTATAATAATTGTATGTAACAATCAACTTCAGGAAGCCGAGGCACATGGTCCTGTCAGCTATATGGACGTGTTCACCCGTACGCATGCTGTTGAGCATGTTAATCCAGACGGGACTGTTTCGTACACATGGCAGGACGATAAATCCAGTAAAAGCCATGTAAGCATATTTCATTTTATTCAGTATTAGTAATTGTTTTAGTTGTCAAATTATTATGAAATAAGATATGATATTATTAATTTGTCAATGCAGGAGATGTTTATGGAGCAGCGACAGAAACTCCTTTCTGATACGGGTCGAGAGCAGCTGACGACCGATGAAGAGGACATTATTTTTGAGTCCGTTATGAGTCCACCAGAGCATGGTCGACGATACGGATTTGGCAATTTAGCGGTAAATAATTTAATTTTTCTTAAAATACTTAAAATATGATATTCTTACCTTTTCAAAACAATAAACTTTGATTTTATTTATTTTTCAATTATTGCAGTCCAGTAGTCAGAGTAGGAGACGGCGGAGTAGACCTCAGAGCGAGCTAGCAAGTATAGAAGAATTACAGACTAGAGTTCAGCAGTTGGAGGAGCAGAACCGCCAACAGGCCATGCAGACGGCACAGTTATTTGAGTACATGCAGCAGTTTGGTGGCCGCTTCCCTTCATCGGCTGGCTCTGGATCTGGGGCAGATTGATTCATTGCTTTCTAATTCGTTCGTGCAGGTATGTTTAGTTTTAGTTTACAATGATTTGGTAGAAGGAACAATTAATTGTTGATATGTATAATTATGTATAATACACTTGGTTCTGTAGCTGTATCAGGATATGCATGATTAGAACAGTTATTGTTAGTATTATTGTTAATGTTGGAATGTTATGTATATTTTGTATTTTATTTTTATTCTAATTTAGTTTATTTCTGTGTCTATTGAATATTTTGGAGTATTGGTTTGCATGTTTGGTTGGATTATTGTTTATTTGATTGTGCAGTATTGATATTGTAGTGTTTGGAAGAGAAATGTGGTTGGAAGGCTCTATTTGCAGCAGATTTTAAAAAAAAACAACAGGTTTCCGACGGCTTCCGACGGCTCTCGACGGCTTATTGGTCGAAATTTTCCGGCGGTTTCCGACGGGTTCCGACGGCTTATTGGCCTGATTTCCGACGGTTTCCGACGGTTTCCGACGGCCGTCGGAAGCCGTCGGAAACCGCCGGAAACCGTCGGAAACCGTCGATAATGTATACGGCATCACCCGTCGGTAGCCGTCGGAAATACTGCTCCCCGACGCCTTCATTTCCGACGGCTTTTTCCGACGGCCGCCGACGGCTTCCGACGGCCGCCGACGGTTTTCAGCCGTCGGAAATCCCCCCTCCCCTTGTAGTGATCATTATAATTCTTAGCATGCACAACCACTACAAGGGGAGGGGGGATTTCCGACGGCTGAAAACCGTCGGCGGCCGTCGGAAGCCGTCGGCGGCCGTCGGAAAAAGCCGTCGGAAATGAAGGCGTCGGGGAGCAGTATTTCCGACGGCTACCGACGGGTGATGCCGTATACATTATCGACGGTTTCCGACGGTTTCCGGCGGTTTCCGACGGCTTCCGACGGCCGTCGGAAACCGTCGGAAACCGTCGGAAATCAGGCCAATAAGCCGTCGGAACCCGTCGGAAACCGCCGGAAAATTTCGACCAATAAGCCGTCGAGAGCCGTCGGAAGCCGTCGGAAACCTGTTGTTTTTTTTTAAAATCTGCTGCAAATAGAGCCTTCCAACCACATTTCTCTTCCAAACACTACAATATCAATACTGCACAATCAAATAAACAATAATCCAACCAAACATGCAAACCAATACTCCAAAATATTCAATAGACACAGAAATAAACTAAATTAGAATAAAAATAAAATACAAAATATACATAACATTCCAACATTAACAATAATACTAACAATAACTGTTCTAATCATGCATATCCTGATACAGCTACAGAACCAAGTGTATTATACATAATTATACATATCAACAATTAATTGTTCCTTCTACCAAATCATTGTAAACTAAAACTAAACATACCTGCACGAACGAATTAGAAAGCAATGAATCAATCTGCCCCAGATCCAGAGCCAGCCGATGAAGGGAAGCGGCCACCAAACTGCTGCATGTACTCAAATAACTGTGCCGTCTGCATGGCCTGTTGGCGGTTCTGCTCCTCCAACTGCTGAACTCTAGTCTGTAATTCTTCTATACTTGCTAGCTCGCTCTGAGGTCTACTCCGCCGTCTCCTACTCTGACTACTGGACTGCAATAATTGAAAAATAAATAAAATCAAAGTTTATTGTTTTGAAAAGGTAAGAATATCATATTTTAAGTATTTTAAGAAAAATTAAATTATTTACCGCTAAATTGCCAAATCCGTATCGTCGACCATGCTCTGGTGGACTCATAACGGACTCAAAAATAATGTCCTCTTCATCGGTCGTCAGCTGCTCTCGACCCGTATCAGAAAGGAGTTTCTGTCGCTGCTCCATAAACATCTCCTGCATTGACAAATTAATAATATCATATCTTATTTCATAATAATTTGACAACTAAAACAATTACTAATACTGAATAAAATGAAATATGCTTACATGGCTTTTACTGGATTTATCGTCCTGCCATGTGTACGAAACAGTCCCGTCTGGATTAACATGCTCAACAGCATGCGTACGGGTGAACACGTCCATATAGCTGACAGGACCATGTGCCTCGGCTTCCTGAAGTTGATTGTTACATACAATTATTATACATTTAAAATCATATAGCATAAACTATTTACATTTATTATTCAGTAATTAAATTTACCAACTCCTGCCGATACTGCTGAAACGACTTCGATCCTCCGCGATGAGTAACGGGATTCTTATTTCTATTTGCAGAGTTTCTATCTGACTCTGCCTGTACATTCAAAATTTGATACATTATTTTTCAATCACGTTAAATTAATAATTGAAAAAAAATTAGTATACTTGCCTTCGCCTCGTCCGTCTCCCAGTAGCTCAACCAAGCTTGCCACACGCTCTCCCCCATCCACCGTGGTCTCTTCCCGGATTTCTTAACCTCAGATATCGTGTCTCTGTAGTTCTTTCGCATCTTCCTCATCCAGTATGCTCGTGCCAGCTGCATATCATCTGTCTGGATGTCTATCTCAGCCTGTGTTAAAAAAAGATTACACTTTAAACGATAAACGGTAGAAAAACGACAAAAACGAATTAAAAATGGAAAACATAAAAATTACACATACTAGGACATCCTGCCATATGCACTCTATGATGTGCGGAGGGATGGTATCCCACTTTGGCCAGCACGCACTCATCCTACTACGATATGCTGCTCTGGAGACGTCCAACACTACCTTAGTGGGTAGTAGCTCGAACCCCCTGTTTTTAAGTACGATACAGATAAGTACATACGTATAGTATAGAAAAAATAAGATGATGAATAAGATTTAATTTTTACCCATCTGCTTTGGGGGCTAACGTAACAACTGGACGGTGTGGCGCTTGCGATGGGCCACTGCCATCGCCTCCTGAAGAACGGGAAGAGCTCCTCCCTCTATGTGACATAATGATAAACCTGTGACGTTTACACATCATTATATAAGAGAATAAAAACATGATAATGAAATATATTTCATATGAACATGACATCAATGGTATAAATTGCTTAATTATAATGACTGAAATGTAAATAGACATGTAAGTTTGTTATACCTGATTCATGATGGGTGTACTCTTCCTACGATAAGCAGAGTTCATTGCATTTTTAATAAAAATTGCTAAATAAATGACAAATTGAAATAACATAAAACAATAGTAAACGGATTTAGTTTCATAGTTACATCAATTTCATAATACATCAAGAATTCAACATAGTTACATCAATTGCAAAAAAACAGATTCAAATTTATATCAGTCATCATCGTCTTCTGATTCAGATTCGGTCTCGTTTTCGACGATATTTTCCTCTGCACTGTCAAACGCTTCTACCAAAACATTTGATTCATCGATCAAAGGACCAAAATCTGTATGATCGTCTGTAATTATTATTTCGTTATTTTGCTCAAGATCTGCCTGATAAGCTTGTTCGTCCGGAATATTCTTCCCATCGAATGTGAATCTGGCCTTTGTTTTAAAAACTGCAGACCAATCTGCTTTATCTCTTTTTAGAGACGGATAAGGAGCGTAATAAACTTGCAATGCTTGTTTGGCTAGTACAAAAGGATCATACTTGTGATAGTGCGATGTATGCTTTATTTCGATAAGATTATAATCCTTATGCACATTAATTCCAGAACCTGGAACATTGCTAAACCAATTGCATCTAAATAGAAACACCTCCTCCGCGGGTCTTGAGAAATATGTCAGTTGCAAAATTTGTGTTAGAACGCCATAAAAATCATTTAAATGGTTTTCTGGATCGTCACTACCTTTAACAAATACACCAGTATTATTTGTTAATTTTTCTGCACCGTATTCTTTAGTGTTAAATTTGTATCCATTGACGAAATATATTGGATATGTCTTGACCACTCTTTTTGGTCCCATTGCAAGATGTTTCAACCCTTCGTCAACAACACAATTTTTCGGCTCATAAACGTAATTTGAAAACCAACGGGAAAATTCTTTACTGAGATCTCCGTTCGGATGTTCCCGTTCATAAACACTGTTTATATAAACAAATTATTACATTAGGTTATACACGCGCATGCATTACAGAAAAGAATAAAACAAAAATTATTATTTCAGATTACCTAACAAACGGTGCAACCTCGGCACAATTTAGAAGAATATAAGTGTGTGCTACACGAAGATCTCTATCGTCTAGCCATATTTCCACACATTTTCCAGAAGGCCGACCATGTTGTCTAAAAATAGATAACATTGCTTGAGAGGACTCTTGTTCGTCGCCTTCATCATTACGAGGAACACTTTGAAATGAAATATTCACATGGTCACTGAAATAGTGAGAGAAAAAGAACGAAGCTTCTTCTTCGATGTAAGATTTACATATCGAACCTTCAACTCGTGCTTTTTGTCTCACTTTTTTCTTCAGATGATTCAAATATCTATGCAACATTAATTTATATTAACTTCCAAAAAATAGTTTGTTTGCACCAGTTATGAACAACTGATTTGCCTTCAATTTCTGTTTGCTCCCCCGTTTCATATATCTTTGGATAGTCCTTAACAAGTTCATATATGTCTTCGCTTGACCATATCGTCGGTGGTTGTCTATTTTCTACTCTATTAGCTAAAAAGTTTTTCTTGTCTCCTCTGAAGGGATGATTTACATGGAGAAAATATCGATGACAGTCAAACCATGAAATTTTCTTACCATGAGGTAAAGAAAACGCTCGTGTTTCATCCATGCAATATGGACATGCTAGACGACCGGCAGTACTCCATCCCGAAAGCATTGCATAGGCAGGAAAATCACTTATAGTCCACAACAAAGAAGCAAACATACGAAAATTTTTCTTCTTTGACACATCGTATGTTTCTACTCCTTCGTTCCACAGTATTTTTAACTCCTCAATCAACGGTTGTAAATATACATCGATTCCTTGTGTCGGATCGTCGGGGCCAGGAACGACAACAGTAAGAAACATATATTGCGTTTTCATGCACATCCATGGAGGTAAATTATACGGTGTGACGATAATGGGCCAGGATGAATATTTAGAACCAAATTGAGAAAATGGAGAAAAACCGTCCGTACATAATCCTAATCTAACATTTCGACTCTCCGCTGCAAAATTTGGATACGTTTTATCGAAATGCTTCCATGCTTCTCCATCGGCCGGATGTGTCAACGTACCCTCTTCCTCCGTTCTCACGCTATGCCACCTCATATTAGACGCAGTTACAGAAGATGCGTATAATCTTTGAAGTCTTGGAGTTATGGGTAAGTAGTGCATACGCTTGTACGGAACTTCCTTACCCTTCTTTTTTCTTGGTTTGTATCTCTCCTGGTTACAAACTTTACAATTTCTAAGGTTTGCGTCTTCTTTCCAAAACAACATGCATCCTTTTAAACATGTATCTATTTTCTGATACGGTAAACCAAAAGCCGACATAAGTTTTTTAACTTCGTAGTGATTTTCACACATTAGATTATCGGGCGGCATATGTCTTTTTGCAGCTTGTACAACAGCCGTAAACCCAGCTTCAGTGATGTTGTATTTTGACTTCATCGCAATGTATTCTGCGATTACTGACAGCTGCGTGCCGCTTTTACAACCATCCCAAATAGGTTTTTTAGCTGCATCTAGTAAATCATAAATTTTCTTAGCTTCAATATTTGGTTCTTCAACATTTACATCATCGTCGTCAACTTCAACCATAGGAAACATTGATCGTGCTGCATCTTCGACCATATTTTCTATACGGGTCGTTGAAACTATTTCGTTAACGACACTTTCAGACTCTACAGAAGTATTTGCTACAACTTCTCCATGCCGATCCCAAACATAATATTCGGGTGTGAAACCGTGTTGGCACAAATGAACTTTCACAATATCTGGTAACAAAAACTTCAAATGTCTACACCTACTACACGGACAACGAATTTCTGGATCGTTTCCGTTATTACTTAAGGCGAATTCAACAAACACGTTTATACCGTTATAAAAATCTTCTTTTATTGAGCCCCTCATTCCTTTTCTTTGGTACATCCATCTCCTTCGATCAACAAAATAATCAATCATTTTTCCTATTTGACAAAATGAGAAGTTCAAAATTTAATATTTATTTTGAAGAATACACATTCGAAAAAGATTATTTTCATGTTCGTATAATATTTTGAATTTAAAGAACAACTTCACAAATTTAAAAATATTTTCAAATAGGGCACATTTCATTTTTTAACGTACGTAACGATTAAAAATATATAATTTTTTTTCATTGGTCAGACATCCTACCTCCCATTACAAACACAGTAAGCATTTACATTTCGTATATTACTTCGTCCCAAACGATTCAATAAAATTTCGGCAGCATTTCCCTTTTGTTCCCTGCATTGTACACAAATGCGTGTACGCAGGAAACAAAAAAGAAAAGTTAGGGCGAAATTTTATGAACCGTTTGAGACGAAGTAGTATACAAAATGTAAATTCTTACTGTGTTCATAACTTGTCCAATACAGGGACAAATCCGACAAACATTGTACCAGATGAATATAAATGGTCGTTTTTCGAAAAAAACGACTATTTATACAACGATCATGTACAACACTCGTCAGACGGGGCCAAAAACTCTCTAAGGGACATTTGTCGGTTAACATGCGCGCATTTTACTCAAAAATACAGTTTTACTCACTGTTCACATTTATATATTAATTTCACACATTTATTCGACGTATTACGCATCAACTTAGGGCTGGTTTAACATTTTGTCATTTTTCAATACACACAATTATAATTTAGAGTAATGCATTTTTTTTGTGTCATAAGTAAAAACGTGCACAATATAATACTCCTAGTTCATTCAATCATTTTATCTTATTCCAAATAACGTATACAATCGTCGAATCAAGGCATACACAACAAAATACATATACATGAACATGCACAAATTATACGTGTTTATCACAATTTCACGATAAAAGATGAAATTGGTATACCATGTGATGCTATAAACCGTTATTACGCTAGTGGAAACAATTGCAATCATTAATTCGCCCTAATTTATCAATTTATGCAAATCTATAATTAGGGTAAAAACTGAATTTTTCATAAAAATAAGAGATTATACCTGAGATTAAGAGTACTGAAGCTTGATTAGAGTGCGTTGGAAGATCCGGAAGCTAAAAATTAGGGATTGGAAGCTTAGGGGTTGAATTTGGGGGGTTTTTTGGGTTTTTTTCGTATGAAATGGAGGAGGAAGAAAGGGCTCGGCTGGCTGGTATAATCGCAAATTTGCGACGGCTTCCGACGGCCGCCGACGGCCCGTCGAAAGCCGTCGGAAAATGGCCGTCGGAAGCCGTCGGTCTTGGCTGTCGGTATTCTGCCTTTTTCTTGTAGTGGATGTTTCATCGATTAATGATTGAAAATGGAATTTTATTTAGAGCATTTTTGAAATTTTAAAAAGAAACTATTGAAATTCTATTAATTAAACTTTCATCATCGATGGTAGAGATTATGAAACAATCTCCAGTTGTGACTTTAAAAAATATACATCAAACCCAACATATCCCATATATCCACTGTCGATATCAGTGCTTAACACTTTGTTCGATTTGAATTGTGCTCTTAAATTTTTGGAAAGAAAGCAAAATTTTCGATTTGTGTTAAGGTAATTAAATTATGAACTAAATTGATCATTTCAATGATTTAATAGGTTAACATTAACTTATCATGTTTTTTAAATTAGTTTAAAAGTTATTTCTTATTTGTTGAGCTAAATGTTTATTTATATAAATGTTGTATTTTGTCACCTAACGCATATGACCAAGTTGAGATAAATGATTGATTGATGTAAAATTAAAAGCAATGTATTTAAGTGGCATTGTATCTAAGCGGATGACCATTTTGGATTTGCAGAACCTGCGTGAGAATACGCATGATATGTAAAATGTATTAGTGAGAATATTGAAACGTGAGAAATTTAAACAAAACACGCATTTAGGTTTTGAAGAAAGGAGCGGTGAATGTTTTTTGTCCTCACCTCCAAGACTACTATATAAAATAACCAGGGCAGTAGGATTGGGGGCAATAACATCTAACCTCGAGGTGCCGATGCATTCTATGATGCGTATGAGCTCTTACTTGAGGTACCGAGGCAGTAGGAAATATTAGTGAATTCTTTATAAGTTAAGGCGAAGAGAAAGAATGAGAAGAATAGTATAAATAAAGATATGATTTGAAATCTAAACAAGTAGTAACGATGAAAATGAAGCGTTCTCTTTAATAAAAACTAACTGTTTCTAATAGGAATAGAAAGACCAGAATTAATCTAGTCAATCATGGGTAAACTTGTGAAGTTGCACTAAATACTTTTCCGTGATAGGCAAAACGAAACTGTCTTTTGAGCGAAAGTCTATTTGCACTTCGGCAAAGTGAACATTTAGGAGGTATGTTACACCATATTTTACCGAGTGTGTTTGCATTTTTTCGGTATATTTATCTTTGTGGTGCTAAACAATAAAAGTAAAACATTTTCCACCCTTTAAAAATGACTAAAAAAACACTCTATTCATATGGGTGAAATAACGAATGGAACAAAATGGTTCATTTTATATATTTGATTTTTCATAATAACAATATTAAAGTGATCATAATTAGGAGGGTCTAAATATTGAAGGATGTAATATAATTATGCTGAATTTTTAGTAATAACAAACTAAGTGCAAGAATTCAAAATGCTAAGTTATCAAGGTAGTATTCACTAAATGACAACAACTCACATATACTTAATCAAATAATAAAGGAAGATCAAGCTAAGAAAGAGCATCCTGGATACATGCGACAACAATACTGTGTTATTATGTAATATCAACCATCCAACAAAGCCACATGTCAACATTAAATGAAGCTTCTAGAGAAAGATGAGCATTAAAAATAACACATCATCAATCTACGACAATAAAGGTAATGACGATGGATGGACGCAAATGTCCATAATCTAACAGCTAGCTCCGATTTAATGTGTCACATCATCAATCAATACTCACTCTAAATCACTATAAATAGGAGTAGATTTCATAGCAATCATTAAATAATAGTTCATATACTAAAGGCATGACCCGGTTTCGGATATCCTGTCCTTCATTTCTCGGCTAGTTCCTGCTGAGGGTAGTGCCGATTTAGCTTTTCCGCCTTCGCCAGAAGAGATACGTGCCAGTGTCTTTGCGCTCAGCAAGGATAGTGCCAGTGGACCAGATGGTTTTAATGGATCCTTCTTTCGACGTACCTGGCACATCATCCAATCGGATTTCTGCTTAGCTATTCAGCATTTTTTCTGGTGTCGTTCTTCCCATTAGCTGGTCTTCCACTAACTTGATCCTCATCCCTAAGTGTGATAATCCGCGGATGTGCTCCGAATTCCGTCCGATCAGCCTGTGTAACTTCGTTAATAAAGTCATTTCTAAGGTCCTGGCCATTCGTTTGGCTCCGTACCTTGATCGCATTATCTCCTCCTCTCAGGCTGGCTTTGTAAAAGGTCGTTTGATAATTGATAACGTCCTTTTAGCCCAAGAACTCGTTTCTCAGATTGACCGTAAGGTCAGGGGTTCTAACATTATTTTCAAACTTGATATGGAAAAGGCCTATGATCGTATGTCTTGGATTTTCATCATCAAGGTTCTTCGTGCCTTCGGTTTTCCTGAAACCCTTATCGATTTGGTTTGGAGGCTCATTTCCAACTGTTGGTTTTCTGTTATCGTTAACGGATCTGCCAATGGTTTTTTCAAAGCTGGTAGAGGTATCCGCCAGGGCGGTCCTCTATCCCCTACTCTTTTCGTTATAGCGGCCGAGGCTTTCATTCGTGGCATTCACACTTTAACGGTCTTTGGTCAGATTCAGCGTTTTGGCATTCCAAGTGGGTGTCCGCTCGTCTCCTCTCTGTCATTCGCGGATGACATTGTCATCTTCTCTAACGGTAATCGTTCCTCTATTCGCCGCCTTATTCGTTTCATTCAGTTGTACGAGAGGTGTTCGGGCCAACTAGTCAACTCGGCGAAGAGTTGCTTCGTTCACGCGAAGGACATGGGTCAGTTGAGAGTTTCGTGGGTCGAATCTTATACCGGGTTTAGGGCTGCTTCCCTCCCTCTTCCTTATCTGGGTATTGTTCTCTACAGAGGTAGGAAACTGAATGCCCTTTTCGATCCACTTTCGGACAAAGTTAGGGGAAGGATTATCCGTTGGAATGCGTCTCTCCTATCTCAGGCAGGTAGATTGGTGCTTATCCAATCGGTTTTGTGCTCTTTGGGTGTTCATGTTTTCGCTGCGATGACCCCCACTTCCTCCTTCTTTCGTTCGTTCCAATCTTTGGCTTCTTCTTTCTTCTGGGGTTCGAAGGGTGACAATCGTCGACATCATTGGGTGTCTTGGGATGTTATCTGCCATCCTAAGAGTGAAGGTGGGTTAGGATTGCGTAATCCGAAGGACATCTGCTTGGCTTTCGCATGCAAGTTGTGGTCTAGGTTTGGGACTAACGACTCCTTATGGGCGAAATTTCTTCATGCTAAGTACTGGAGACTGGCTGCTTCGGGGTTCTCCGGTTCTCCTTCATACGCGAGTGAGACTTGGAAGCATATGCAATCGGTCAAAGTGCTCGTTGATTCTCATAACGGCCTCTCCAGTTGGGATGGTGGTCCGTTCTCTATCCTGAAGGCTTGGTCCTCTTTTAGAATCCCTTCTCCAGTCCTTCCCATTTTTTCTTTCATTTGGGACGTCCGTATCCCTCCTAAAGTTTCTCTTCTTGTGTGGCGATCCTTCCATAATGGACTCTCAATTGATGAAAACCTTCAACGGATCGGCATTCCTTTTGTTTCTCGTTGTAGATGCTGCGGCAACGGGGAGACAGAATCGGTGAATCATCTGCTCTTCGTGGGCTGGTGTGCCAGGTCCTGCTGGAATTACTTCGGTAATTTAGTGGGGGTCCGTGGTCCCATCAACTCATCTATTGATTTGCTGTCCTCTTGGTGGTTTCGTCGTTCTGGTCGTTCCCTTCATTCTATCATCTTTCATTTGATTCCTTGTCTGATTTGCTGGCACATTTGGTGTGCGCGGAATAAGGCAATTTTTGACGAGACTCGTATGGACCCCCTCTCAGTTATTCGGAAGGTTCGAGATGATGTTTTCTTGGCATTTCGGGGCCGTCCGTTCAGAGGTGCAGTCAACTCTCGTTCCGGACGCCTAGTGAATCTATTATCGATCACCTGTAGTAGTTCTTCTATTAGAGCCGGAATTGGTTGATTGCCTCTCCGGAGACTGGTGGTTCTGAATTTCTAGTCTCCTTCTTGCCCTTCTTCCCCCCCCCCCCTCATTTTCTCACTTTGCGGCTATTGCTTTCAGGTTATGGCATTCAGGGGTGTTTGTGTTTCTCCGTCCGTTTTCTGTTTGGAGCTTGCTTAGAGGGATTCGGCTTCTTCTTTTCGGCTATTGGCCATTCAGTTGCTGGGATGTTGGCTGTTTTTTATTCTACTTTCTTTGACGGTCTTCTGCCGGGCTTGATATCTAGTTGCTTGGTTGTATCTATACATCGTAGTCGGGCGGTGGCATTGCCGGAGCTCGATTACGATGTTAGATGGCAGGTGGGTTTCTGGAGTTATTCGGGTGTGATGTGTGCCTGCTGGCAGTGGTCCTTTTGAAGCGTTTCTTGTTAGAGGCTTTTGTTTCATCTTTTTGGCTATCTCTGTGTATTTCTCTTGTACAATCTCGTTTTTGTTTATTTTCCGTTACCTGTCAGGCTTGTTGACAGCTTTTGGTTGTTCTTATATAAATTTAAAAAAAAAAAAACATATACTAAAGGAAAAAGAGTAAACTATATTACTACATATAAAAGAGAATACGTCACTGTTTATATGCTTCTTTCTAAATCAATCTGAAGTCATATATTCATCCCTCCTTGATTTGAGCAAATAATCTGCAATTATCCTCTCTAATTATTTTTTTTATTTTTTTTGAAATAAGAAAATATATAAGCCAACTCCAGAAGCTGTCAACAAGCCTGACAGGTAACCAGGAAGAGCAAAAAGAAATAATAATAAACCGGAGAAACACAAAAAGATGGCAAAACTAGAACAAAAAGCCCTAAATGACTAAAGAAGCAGGCGCACAAGAGAGGAAGACGACTGCTGGAAACAGGCACAGAACAATCAGAATGAGCTCCGGAAAAGCGACCGCCCATCGAATGATTCATTGAGCTCTGGCATGGTGATCGCCCAATACCGATGACGAACGAATACCGAGCAAAACAACTGCAGGCAAAGAAGACGAGCCCACTAGATCTAGCGAAGAAAACCACTCCGAACTCCCGAAGGAGAGAAGACGTCAGAAGACCCCGGACTAACCTGATAAGCCAGAACCTGAAAAACCAGCAACCATATAAGAAGAAAAAAGGGAGAGGGAGTGAGGGCGAGATGGCCAGAACATCCCGGCCCTCGAAACGGCCTCAGCCAATTCCAACTCTAGAGGACGCCTGATCACAGGAAATCGATAAAAGACCCACTAGCCGACTATAGTGGGAGCCAACCGAACCCTTAAAAGGTCTACCACGAAAAGTCAGGAAGATATCATTTTTAACCCGACGAATAATGGAAGAGGGATCCATAGGAGAATCCTCAAAAATTGCCTTATTCCGCACGCACCAGAGGTGCCAACAGATGTGGCAAGGAATCAAACGGAAAATGATCGATCGAAGAGATTTAATAGAGATCCCGTGCCACTAGGTTCTCTGTAAATCATTAGGAGAGCTGTTGTTACCTCGGATACCAACCAGATTTCCGAAGTAATTCCAGCAGGATCTGACAGTGAAGCCCTGAAAAAGCAAATGATCCAAGGATTCCATATCCCCGATGCCGTAGCACCTACAGCGGGAGACAGTGGGAATGCCAATCCTTTAGAGGTTCCCGTCTAATGGCAACCCATCATGAAGGGTACGCCACATAAACAAAGATACGTTAGGAGGGATTCAAGAATCCCAAATGAAAGAGAACAAAGGAAGAATCAGAGCTGGGTTACGAGCTGAGCTTCAGGCCTTGAAGATAGAAAACGAGCCACTATCCCAACCGGTATGACCGTGAGAGTCAGAAAATGATTTCACCGATTGCATGTGTTTCCAAGTCTCGCTTGCGTAAGATGGAGAACCGGTGAAACCAAAGCTCGCCAGCCTATGGTACTTGGTGTGAAGGAACGACGTCCATAAAGAGTCGTTTGCCCCAAACCTGTACCACAACCTACAAGCAAAAGCCGTACAGATGTCCCTAGGATTGCGTAAGCCTAACCCGCCCTCGTTTCTGGGACCGCACACGACGTCCCATGAGACCCAGTGATGGCGGTGGACATCAACCTTCGACCTACAAAAGAAAGACGAGGCCAAAGATTGGAAAGACCGGAAGAAGGAAGAGGTAGGGGTCATCGCAGCGAAGACATGAGTACCCATCGATCCTAAGACCGACTTGATGAGAACCATTCTACCTGCTTGGGAAAGAAGAGACGCGTCCCAACGGATGATCTTTCCCCTAACTTTTTCTGACAGAGGGTCGAAAATAGCGTTAAGTTTCCTTCCTCTGTAGAGGACTATACTAAGATAAGGCAGCGGAAGGGATGCTTCCTTGAACCCGGTAAAGTTCTGAAGCCAAGAAGCCCTGGAAGGAGACATGTCCTTCGCGTGGATGAAGCAACTCTTGGAGGAGTTAACGAGCTGCCCGAGCACCTCTTGTAAAGGCGAATGAAGCGAAGAAGCCGACGAACAGAGGAACGGTTGCCATTGGAGAATATGACAATGTCATCTGCAAAAGATAAGGAGGAAACGATCGGGCACCCCTCGGCAGCCTAAATCTATGGATCTGACCGAAAATCGAGAGAGTGTTGAGCCCGCGAATGAAAGCCCCTGCCGCGATCACGAAAAGAGAAGGCGATAGTGGGTCTCCTTGACGTAAACCCCTTCCCGCCCTAAAGAATCCATTGGCCGATCCGTTAATGAGAACGGAGAACCAACAGTTGGAAATGAGCCTCCACACCAAATCAATAAGGGTTTCAGGAAGACCAAAGGCTCGCAAAACCTTGATGACAAAAAACCACGATAAACGATCGTAAGCCTTTTCCATATCTAATTTGAAAACAACATTAGAGCCTCTGACCTTCCGGTCAAGCTGGGAGATCAATTCCTGGGCTAAAAGGACGTTATCAGTGATTAAACAGCCTTTAACAAAACCCGCTTGAGAGGTGGAGATGATATGATCAAGGTACGGGGTCAAAACGATTGGCCATCACCTTGGAGATTACTTTGTTTGAGAAATTACACAAGCCGATGGGACGAAAATCCACGCAAGACCGAGGATTCTCACACTTTGGAATAAGGACCAAGTTGGTGGAAGACCAACCATGGGAAGATTACCGCCAGAAAAGAAGAACTGGATTGCCAGACAGAAGTCTGACTGAATGATAGGTCAAACACCCTGGTAGAAGATACCGTTGAAGCCATCCGGCCCACTGGCACTTTCCTTGCTAAGAGCAAAGATTCTTTTGTAATCATATCACAGATTGTTTAACCATTTATTTGGCAGCTATTTATATTTTTTTCCATATTCATTCTTAGTTCATATCTATATTCTTCTTCTTAATTCAAGTAATTATTAAGCATTCATTTCCTTTATCTCCATACTTTGTCCTATTTGACCTAAATTTTTTCTGATATTTCCCCATCTATTTCTCTCATATTCAACCTAAAATTCATTTATTTCGCATCACTCATCAAATCCAAGTCGTTTCAAAACTCAAATGTCTTATTTTCACAATCTTAAATATTTCATTGTTGAGTAATGAAGCGTATATGTTGAGAATATCTCAAGTTAAGATTCAATTATTAAATTTATTTATTTTGGATTTTGTTACTCAGTTGTCATTTTAATTTCATATTCAAGACCGATAAATATAAATATATGAATCCAAGGATTTATGTTTTACAAATGTGTATATTTAGTTATGTTCACTTTCTCTTTTAGTGAATTAGTTGAACATCTTGTACAAATAAATGGTCTAAATGGTAATTTTATAGGTCTAGCCATTTATTCTAGGTTTTTGACATGAATTTTAATAAATTAATTATTTTATATCGAGATATATTATGGTAAAAAAGGCATATGAATTAAATGATTTCGTTTGAGTGTTCCAAAATTGGGAAGTAAATGCATGAATCAAGTTCATTTATTATTTGTTTATGTTTATCCTTTTTAATAAGTAGTTTACTTGCTTATGTGTGGGTTTTCTTGTATAAGGGGTTTTGAGTAGTCAATTTTACTTCACTAGCCTATTAAATCTTTTTGTATGTTAATATGTGAGGATAATATGTACCATTTTTTCTTACAAGACACACCTAAGGTTAGAGGGTTGTAAAGTTTTGATGAAGTATATTATAAAATATATGAGTTTCAATTGTATTAATAAAAGGACCTATATTTGAAAAAAATAGAATGATCTAACGATGATTGTATATCATTTTAACAACTGATATCATCTGATTTATGTTCACTTCATTATTTTAAAATAAAAAACCTAATTGAAGAATATGATTTTAGCTTTGTTATTTGTTTCCTTATAACTAATTTTAACTATTATCCATATGTGTTTACCTTAGTTGTAATAGATGTCTAAAAATTGTCATCCGGTTTTAAAATGAATTTTATTATATTGAATTATGGAAAGTAAGTTTATAAATCCAATTTTTTTTAAAAATAGTTGAGTTAGTCATGATCATTTTTAATCACTTTGAAATCGAGTAAATAATCACCATAAAATTTAAAAGTTATTCGGTAACTACAACTGCTTTTTATTGGTTTATAGCATAATCCAAATTCTTGAAAAGGAGGTTGGTATATTTTTGGTTAATGCTTCGTGGAAAGAAGTAAACTTTACAGAATATTTTTCAAATTATTTTTTTCTAAAGTTAAATGTTTATGCTTTAATTGTTAAATCAAATTCTCTAGAAAGTAGTAGATTTTGAATTTTTAGGGAAGGTTTAATTTCCAATTAGTACATCAAATCCTTTTATATTCATCTAAGGAAATTTACGTTTTGGGATTGTTTGCAATACCTTTTCACTTTTTTTCAATATATATATATATGAGGATTTCGACACACACTTTGTACATGCGGTTAAAAAATTCATCAAAGGACGCACTTCGCATTGGGAATAAAACCATTTGTAACAATGACATGTGCTTCATGTGCATAAATAATAATATATTGTACAATCGTGGAATGTTCTATTATGATCGAAACAATAAAGCTATGGAGCATCATTTGAACGTGAGAAAAAATGAGTTGACTTTATTTATTATAGCATAAACACATTAGATCATGCCATACACTAGGTAAAATTCCACACGGTAGGTTTAAATTTTGTTCACATTTTAAATGATGAATTTTGCAATCAATCGAGGAAAAACTAAACACACTAAAAAATTATGTATATGTGATAACCCGCAACCCAGTGGGCTCGAGCTTTGTCTAAATTGAAAACCCAAGTCCACCAAAGCATGGACCATTGCTTTCATATCTGTAACAACCCGTAAAATCAACTATAAAATAATAAGTCGAACAAATTAAATTAAATTATGTAGGGATAAAAAGAAAATTTTGCAAATGTTAGAATTTGACCATGAAGGTTACGCCATTATGTTCGTGGAAAAAATCCGATCAATTTTCATATATAATATGCTAAAATTGGAGCTCAAACGTAAAAGTTATGACGTTGAAAGTTTTCAGATTCAAAATAATTTAAACAGAATTCAAATTCAAGTAATTAAATTATTCTTAAATTTGAATTTGAAAATTAACAATAATTAGACTTGGGGGTTTAGTAAACGTTAAAATTAACGTTAAATATTAATTAAGGAATAAAATAATTAAAAATGACGACATAAAGAAAATCTTCCCAAATTAGGCGTAATGGTCGACCGTACCCTAGGGCCGGTCGACCTCTAGCTGCCGACCGATAGTATAAGAGAGGTCGACTGGTAGGTGCATTTGCAACTAGGGTTTTTACCTGTGTGAATGTTCTAGATTTAATTATTTAAATCCAATGGTTTTGATGCTTTCTCACAATTATAAATGAGACCGTAGACCCCTCATTCTTATTCACATAATATTTTGAGAACATTAGCGAAGCTCTGTCAATTCTCTCTTCAAGGTTTAGAAAACTTCATTAGAGTTTCAAGTAAGAAATCTTATATATATATTTCTTTGTTTATTATTCAGTTTCTCAAAATCTTCTCTTCCAAACCTTTAATCCAACGATTCTAATGTATTTACAAATCCCTTTCTGTATATATGTATCAAAAAGAAGAGATCTGATTGAGGTTGTCTAAGGCACGTTAAATCCAAAAGAGGCAAACCTAAGGATATACTATGCGTGGAAATCATAGCTTTTCTATTTTAGCAATTTATTAATATAATTTGAGTCTGAATATGTCTTAGAGAGTTTTGGTTTGCGAAAACATCATATTCTGTACACCAAATCCCCTTTAATGCAAAATGTCAATTCTATGTTGAAATCTTGAATTTTTTTAAGTCAAAATTGTGGAAATTTTGTATTTTTGCAGTTTTAATAATTTTACCTTCTACTCCAATCCATATTCTTTTTCTTGGAATTTGGTTAAAGAATTTTGATTAAAGAATAGTTAGCAAGGTACGAACTCATTCGTAGTTTGCACTGCTTAGTCTTATAAATTAAACAAAAATTCCTTCGTTTATTTTTATGTGAAAAAGAGGTCAATAGACCAAAAAATTGGAATTGTAAGTTTCTATTATCAATTAATTTCATTATTGATGTTATAAGTTGAGTTTAAATTTTAGCTGTATACAAGTCCATTGATTGGAATTTTTAGATATAAATATGGAATTTTAGTACTGTTGATAATATGGATTGAGACTTAAATAATTGTTTAAAAGATTGACATTAAAACGCTAGTTTAGGACGTATATTTCATACGCTTAGAAATTATTAGGCCCATATTTATATACATATATTAGCATAATTAATATACAATTATGTAGTTAAAGAGATTATTAATTCTATTAAATCCCCTTTAGGAAAGTAATTAATATTATAGGTGAAATACAAAAGATTTCTTATATGGCCTTGATTATGAAATAATGAGATGTATGATAACTTATTTAGAGTGTAAGGTCGGTCAAAAGCTCATGGAAGTCTGTCCAGCTAATTTGGCTACCAATAGTGTAACTTGGGGCCTAAGTGAGACATCGCCTATAATAAGTAACTACGATGACACGGGGTTAGTCCCAAATTATATAGGGTAAATCCGCCCAGCTAATCCTAGCTATCAATACCAACAAATAGTCAAGCAAATGTGAGACGTCACCTTGGCGTATGAGTCATAATACGAAGGACCTGCTTCAAAAATTTAAGGTATTAAGTTGTTATGTGAGAGCCCACCTCTTCTTTATATGGGAATCAGTAAATGGTTAGGGATATGGGTTAGGTATGGGAGAGGATATCTCGGAAAAAGGCCCGCTTCAATAAGAAGTATTAAGCGGCTGAAGGGATTCCATGCAATGTTAGCTAGATAATTACTAGTGAGGAGTCCGTCTTGGGATTATAGATAGTAAATAACGTAGACCTGCTTTAAATAAGGCATTAAATGGTCGAAGTGACTTGAGTACTATCCCTTACATAGATAGGACATTCTGGATGATAGATATGAGTTATTAGGTTGATAACAAGTTGGTTATGGGTTTATATTTGGAAAGCCTTTCATTTAAGTTTGAGAAAAGACTTTGGGATTACATTTGAAAAGACTTATGTTGTAGGTAGAAATGCAAGGCATATTTTTATTTGAATTATACTCCCCAAATACTAACATAGTAACGTTTGATATTTTTATTCACCAGACATATGTTGTTCTTACTCCCTCCTCATTACAATATAGGTAAGAAAGGGCGATGTTGAAGGCGGAGACGATGATGAGACTTGTGGCAGCAGTCAATTTATTTACTTCTTATTTTCTATAGTTTTTGATGTACTCATGAAATAAAAACAATGTTGTAACTTTGGAATATTGCATATATGTACGATTATTATTGGGATTTAGTATTATGGATATTTTGTTATGGTTTTAAATGAAAATTTGAAATTTGAATAAAATGGGTACTATTGTTATTATTATATTTTATCCTTCTGCTGTGAGATTTTGAATATATGGATAAATAACTATGTATCGTTCTTTTTACCAACCAACAACCAGCTTTGAGATGGTTCTAAGTTTCGATAGGCCTTTTCTTGATCGAAATTTAGGCTCATTTGAGGGCGGCCTGTTACATTCAGTATCACAGCTGATTGAAGCATGATAGGGGTTTCCTCACATTGTGAACTATGGTGAAGCTTTGTCTCTCACCCCTCCAAGTTACGATAATGTAGGTTTGTCAGGTTGTCGGTGGACTGGCCTCGGAAGTCGAGAGCCTGGACCATAAAATCAATGTGTCTAGGATTACCATTTGTAGCCACCACCCTTTTAAGACGACCGTTATGTTTGGTATTAAAGCATATGTTACCCAATCAATGAGGATAGGTATAAGTATGATAAGCATACTTGTTATTTTTGAAAGTATTTTTCAAAAATCCTACCATATATAAACATATATACTTATTTGAAATGTATGCAAAATCACTGCGTGAATCTTTACCTCAGCATATACTATTATCTTAGGAAACGTAGATGGGAAGGATTGTAACTTCAAGGTTAATAAGGCAATAAATGTGTAATAAATAGGGAGTTGCAAAAATTTAATAAGGATATAAATAGACCAATTAAAGAGATTATTAGACTAATCATGGAAAGATAAGAAAAGCCTAATAAGTAAAATTTGAACGAATAAATAAATATCTTTAAAGTTGATATGTTAGAATAAAAATCATTTATTATGGGCAATTGAAATTTATAGAAATAGCAAATAAACTTGTTAAGTAGTAATTAAATATTATAAGGCATTTTAATCGCCATTTTGGTAAATTATGTAGCCTAAATTATACAAACAAAGATTAGTAGGCCTTGCCTAATACATTGAAATAGATGGTAGATAAGAATCTACGTGTTGTTAACAACCGAAAGTAAGGAATGAAGCAAGACATGAAGAAAGATTGAAACAAGCTTTTATAAGAAGGTAGACATTAATCACCATAAGAAGATAACCCGATTTTTTAAAGTTTGAGTCGGAAAGTTTAATAGGTAGGACAATTAAAGTTAATTTCTATATCCAACCCCATGGGAAAGAGTTTGATGAAATATTTTGAGAAAATTCCTTGAAATGTTTTGAATAAGTTTTTAAAGCATCCATTGAGAAGTTGTTTTGAAAAAGTAAGGAAACTCGAAAACTCATAAATTTAAAATTTGTCTAGTAAAAGGATTTGATTAAAAAGATTTTTCATTTTTGAAGTTCTACTTTAAAATTGGTTTAGTTAAAAAGTTTTTGTTTTTAGGGAAAGGGCTTCTTTGTTTTTAAAATAAATGTACGATAGAGTGTAGGCTGGACTTGATGAATTCTTCTATTTCATAAATTTCAAAGTTATTTTAAAAAATTTTAATCTAAAAGGAGTGAATCGATGGAAATGGAACTTAGTTAAATTAAGAAATAAAAGGATAAAGATAACTAGGATATAAGGAATATTTTCGTATAAGGAAAATACAGAGAATAACAACCGAAGAAGGAGCCAATTAGTTAGGGGAAATATAAATAGAGGCAGTATTGGGAGATTTGGATCAAATTAACAGGAATTTATATAAAACAGGATCAAAAACCTAGTTAGAAAGCAATAGGATAGAAGTTATCCTCGTTTAATCCACTTTTCATTGTTTAAAGTCAAATAAGTATTTAGTTAAAGGATGGTGCATTTTGAGCAGTAAAGCAAACTGATGTTGATAACAACTTGAAATTTGACATGCATATGAATAGATTGTGGTTTGAAGTCAACTTATCTTGTAACTAGAAATATCTTTGAAATAATAAATGAGAAATAGAAGAAAATCTATTATTTGGAATGCTATTTTTGTAGTGGGTTTAAAGGTGTTAAATTTGGAAAATAATAGGTATTGATGAACTTTTCATAAGTATATGCCATAAGTTTATGGAGTAGCAAGTGTTGATTTTGAATTTAATGTAATAAGTTTATGAAATTTGTTTTGATGTTGTAGAGGGTTTGTGAGAAGGGAAATTATTTTGCTCCTTTATTGATTTAAGTAATTTTTGAATTTTTGATTTAATAGTAGTATGGTTTAATAATTGAGTTTTAAACATTTTGAGTTAAAAGTCCAACTTTTAAAGAAATAAATCTCTATAGTAGAAAGTCCTTAAAAAAGAAAAGTCGGTTAGAGAAAGAATTTTTTTTTCATGGCTCATTTTGTGAACTATGCATTTTTTGAAAATTGGTAAATAGGGTTTCCAAGTTTATATTTTTAAAGATAAATGTTTTAGATAAGGTAATTCATAATTGTGAAATTTTATTTTTAATGGGTGAACTAAGCCAATTTTTTTTATGGAGTAGATAGGAAACACTACCTGAGTAATGTAGTGTAAAATTTTTAAGATATGAATAAGATAGGAATAGTATGTACAACCTGATCTAAAAATTTGAAATCGGTCCTAAATATTTAATTGTAGAATATTGGTAAAATTGTGAAGACATTTTAGACTCATATTGTATTGTAAGTTAGATTGCTTTATCTGAATTGGAATGTGAATTCCTATATTTTTATTTATTTGGAGCGGTCTCCGTGTAACTTATATAAATTTTCCAATTCCAAAATATATATACAAGTGCGTCTTGTGAATTAGTAAGGAATATACCAGAGAGGGAAAGAGGTGTGTAAGATATGTATATCCTTTTCCATAGTTCACACTGTCTGTTTTAATAAAAGAAAAAGAAATAATTCCTTGTAATTTCAAACAAAGCAAATATCTCACTTTGGCTAATTCATGAAAAATTATAACATTGATCCATTTTAGAAGGGCTTTGATAAATAAAATTGCAAAAAGGAATGTTCTAGTTTGGAAATGAATATATAGACACACATATAACTGCACTTAACGTATAAAAATTATAAATAGCGTAATATACAATGATATTTGTATTAGTTATTATAGGACTACGAATTATGACCATTAATTACAGGTTTAACGAAAATTTGTAATTAATAGAGAATTAAAAGGAATTAAATAGGGACTGATTAAGAAATTTAATATGATGGAGGAATTAAATCGGCATAATAAATGGATTTGAAAACTAGTAATAAGTTTAAAGGAATTTAAATGAGGACTAAATAAAGATGGTCCAACTTTGAAATTAATGATCTATTATTATGGATATATTAATTGAAGTAATAAATGGACTACATTTATTAGAAACCAAGAAGGATAATTATAGAAGATGGAGAATTAAGTGGACTAGCATAATAAGGATGTTCATTTAGTAACGAGTAGTAGGGCTCAGATATCATTAACACCAGTTAATAATGAATGAAAACTTATAGAATTTTTTTTGGAGTTTTTGATTATTATCACTAGTTATCTCCCTTAGGCTATTGGAAAAGCGTATGATAAGGTAGAAGATATGGTCCTATTTTATCTTTGGGTTGATTTTATGGATGAGATTAGACCGCCAGATAAACTCATATATGGAGGAGGAGCGTGAATAAGGACACTTAGCTAGCGATAAACTGTAGGTATGACTGTAAGTTAATGAGGAAATTAGGTTAATAAATGGAAATAAAAGAATGCTTCATTCCCAAAAAATTTAGGATTTTAGGGAAAATAATTTTTAGCTTACTAAGAGAAACCATTCAAGGATGACCATTCGCCCATAGGAGATAGGATGAATATGGATATAAACAGAATTTTTTATTAGACAGGAATGAAGAAGAAGGTGGTAAAATTTGCCACTAGGTACTTACATGCCAAAAATAAAAGGTAGAATTGATTAAGCAGCGAAAAAGGCTGTACAAGATCGACGGAAATCCTACACGGACAAGTGAAAAAAACAGACAGAGTTTAATGTAGGGGACCTTTTTTTAGTTAAAGTTTTCCCTCTTAGGAAGGTCATTTGATTTGGAAAGTCGGAAAAGTTGGCATTAAAAATTTGTTGGGCCTTTCCCAATTTTAGAAAGAATGAGAAGACTTGCTTACCACATGGAGTTACCGGATAAGTTGGCAGAAGCCCATGATGTTTTTTTACGTTTCACATTTGGGGAAATACCTTTATAGCACAGTCACTATGGTAGGGCCTGATTATTGGGGGATTTTGAGGCGGAGCCAATAGCACCACGTGCCACCACAAGCATTGTGGAGCATAGAACTTGAAAGCTCCGCAACAAAGAAATTAGACTGGTTCGAGTATAATAGAGAGAAAATTTGGTAGAAAGCATGAGAACTTCATATCCTAAGTTTCTAACTGGAAAACTTTCCTCTCCGAAATTAGGTTTGCAGCTGCTAGATTAGATGGTAGGAGATTGTTGCTGCACCTTTATTATCACTTTTTTACTCATATAGAACACTTTTTCATGTTAAGGGTATTAGCATACGTATTTATATGTCATGATCATACACTCATGCTAGGATAGAGCTCATTTGTAATATGTCTGAAATACATAATCACATTGTTATTTTGGATGAGTAGATAGATGTGTAGAAAACATGGCTGTGAAACATGGATGCTTAGTGCGTGTCACGCTGTTTGTCCCTTGGAAATATTTTGGAGGATGAAATCCTTCTAAAGGCGAAAGAATGTAACACTATGTAAAATCAACCATAAATAAATAAGAAGAATATAACACCTGTAAAATCAACCATAGATAATATGTTGAAAATGGAGCTCAAACAGAAAATTTATGGATGTCTAAAGTTTTAGAATTCAAAATGATTTAAATAGAATACAAATTCAAATAATTAAATAATTCTAGATTTGAATTTGAAATTGAAATTTAATAGTAACTAGACTTCAGGGTTAAATATATTTTGGTTTACAGTGCATCAACTTTAATCAATTTCATCTTTGCTAATATGATACCCGTGCAATAGGGAAATATATAAAGATGGTGTCAGGGTGTTGGCCAAGAGTTTCGATCTGATTCAGTGGCCAATTCATATGAAGGTAAGTTTATGATTAACGAAGATATTTAGTTCTTCAGATTCTATAATGGCTGCTTGCACTACAAAAAAAATACATGGATAAAAATAAATTTCGTAGTTGGTAGAGTTTTAAATTTTTAAACATGTTTATAAACAAAGCCCACTCATGCATCATCGTCTATTAGGCGCCGATACTATAACATGTTTATTAACCAAAATCAACATTTGGACCAAGCAGAATTAATTTTTGAAATGATATATTTTAGGATAATTTTTCAAACAGTGCTCCGGGCCCAAACTTATTGCACAAACATGCCGCAAAGAAAGCTAATTGCAAAACTAGGCCTCGTTTAGTTATAACTTGCGCATTTATGGAATACGCAAGTTATAATTTTTTTAGGTAGAGCTTGCGCAATTCATAAGTGCGTAAGCATCAGGTTTAAGCTTGCGCAATTTTAGAATGCGCAAGCTTATTTTCGGGCATCAAAAAGACAGAGAGCTGAATCTGAGATTCATTTCTCTCACAACTCAATTTTTAACAAAACCCTCACCATTCTCAACCTCCAACCCATTCCAATTCTAAATCTATTAACTCTAAAACATTGCTTTTGATCTATTCCTTCAATCAAACACTAGATTAATCATAAAATGGAAGCAAGTTCTTCTTCTTCTTTGATTAGGAGTAATTATATTTTGATTGTAAATTGATTACTTCTTTAAAAAATGATTGTTGTTGTTAATGGAATTGGTAGTCATGATGATGTCGATGTCAACGTGCTCTAATTGTTGGTTTCTTTGTTGAAAATGCAAAAAGATATGAAGTCTTCATATAGCCAAAACCCTAACTTTGTACAAAGTTTTTATAGTGATAAACAGTTGTTGTTGTTTGTAGAATTGTCTCCCAGGCCCGAAGATAGAAGTGTTCTCTATCTTCAAGAACACCATAGAAGCCAAAACGACACATTAATGGAGGTAAATGTTTGATATTGGTAAACCGAAGAAATGCAAATATAAAGCACCAATTTTAATTTTTTTGTATACATTTCAGGGTGTTGAAACTGTAAAGATATGCGATCATTCAAACAAGCTCTAGGAGATCGATTATAAAGATCCAAGATTGGAGGCGAATCTACGAATCTCCAAATTTTGGCAAGCTATGCAAATCGACTACATTCATCTCGATCATCACCTTATTACCGCTTTATGCGATAGATGGAGGCCGGAAACAAATACGTTTCATATGAGAGTCGGGAAGATGACAGTGACTCTAGCAGATGTGCATTTTCTTTTCGATCTTAAAGCATATGGTCGTCCGGTATGTTTGCAAAACTAGATATCGATTACATCGAATTGGCTCATGACTTGCTTGGTATTTTTCCACCTAGAGAGGCGGTTAAATCTAAAAGTGAATTATCAATGACTTGGTTCAAAAGTGAATTTTCCGAACCACTACCCGAAGGGGCGACCGATTTAGATATACTTCGCCGCACTCGTGCCGTGATATTGTATTTTTTGAGCTGCCGATTATTTCCCGATCATTTGAAAGGGAGATTAAGTTTGAAATTTATACCTTTTTTGGACGATTTGGCTAACTGTGGATATCATTCATGGGGTAGTGCCGTTCTATGCTATTTGTATAGTGAGTTGTCATAGGTTGCCTTGCAACGTCGAAAAGTTTTAGGGGGTTCTGCAACGTTGTTGCAACTATGGTCATGGTCGTATATTGCTATTGGACGACCATCTATTAGAATTCCTACCGACTTAGATCCGTATCTTCCATTCGGAGCTAGGTGGAATTATGCTAGGAGTTGGCGTAAGATGCCAAGAAATGTACAGTTTTACCATAATGAGTTGGATTTGTTGGCGGATGATGCGGTTACATGGTAACCATATTCATTAGTGAATAAGTTTGGACATCCGAAAATTGAGTATGCGTTCTCCAGTTGAATTGCTAAGAGTCAACTGATTCTATTTTTATACTTTTAGTTGTATGCACCCGATCGGGTTATGAGACAGTTTTTCTTTGATTATCAGCACATTCCCGATCCTGTCGCCCCTAGATCCAGAACCCACTAGCTGGATGGCATTTTTGGAGAAAATTATTATTATTTGACAATCAAGAATTGATCGTGCCGAACGAGCAGCGAGCCTCCGACACCTTTGAGCGAGTATGAGTATTGGTGAATTACTCGTCATTATATTCTTAAAAAATCGACAAGGAAGTTGACTGCATACACTTCCCGTGCTCCTCTAGAACGTGACGTGGTTAGTATCGTCATTTCAAAATTTTTATAGTTGAAATTTTATATCATATTAATGCATTGCTATGACTTATGGTTTAGGTGAGAAGAATATACAGCGCTTTGGATGTCGTGGATGAAATAGAAGAAAGTCATATGGAGCCGGACAAGGTCAAAAGCAAGTGCATCGACCTACGACGAATACTTGACACGATTTTGGGTCAGAATAAGCTAAGAAGGCCGGCCAAGCCGCTGCGCATTGTAGAAGAGCCACCATGTTGTACAGAGGATATACATACCATAGTAGCGGGTGGACAAGCCCAATGGAAGGTGCCACACGTGGAGGGGGAGAATTCATAACATTCCGGTGGCGAAACTACAGCTGGATGACCCGCTTGGCCCGAGGTAGAGTAGAAATACACCGGTGGAGAAACTCATGTTGACTGGCCTGTTTGGCATGAAGGAGAACAACAATTCGGATATGTTGGACAGTTGACATACGAGCATGTGCAAGAGGCGCCGCAATGAGAAATTCAACCAGAAGAACTCATTTTTGGACCAAACCAACCACAAGAAATTCCATTGCCGACACCCGCTCCTACATCCGAAGAAGGCCAAGGATCGGCTCCCAACGTGTACAAACGGAAGAAGAAGAAGAAGAAAGATACCATCACTTGAGCTTGGATTCGTTGGTCTTATTGTTGTTGTTTTTTTGGTTGGTTAAGGGGTTATTGTACGACTAGTTCAATCTATTTACTGTAAGACTTGTACGTTATTGTACGACTTATTCAATCTATTTATTTTGTTAGTTGAATCATGCTATTTGTTTTGTTTGGAGATGGTAGTGTTAATGGAATGTTGTGTGCATGCTTTGGGAAGTTGAGAGATTGCAAATTTTCGTGTAGGAGTTGGCAGAGCAGCTCACTGTTTTGAACTGACCCAAAAAACAGCTTGCGTAAATGTGGAATGCGCAAGCTTTATTGTCAATACAGCTTGCACATTCCACATTTGCGCAAGCTATTTTCGGGTTATTTTAAAAACACGCTTGCGCATATATGGATTGCGCAGGTTATATTGATAACATAGCATGCACAATCCATATATGCGCAAACGTGTTTTTGACCCTGTCTAAGACAGAGAACTCTTTCAATACCGTACATTACACAGTTTCACACAAAAAGTCCAAACAACATTCTACATACCACGCAAACACCATTCAAATGACAACATCATTACATAACAAAGTCAACAACTCATACGGTAACATAGACGTTCTACTTCTATTGCAATTCATCGTGGACAAGTTTTCTTCTTGTGACCAATAGTACCACATTTGCTACATCTGTTATGGCCGGATGAAGATGGCGGATCCATGAAACCTTTTAATCGAGTAGATCGAGGATGACCTGAATTTCTGCGTACATGCAGTGGTTGTATAATTGGGCCATCGTAGACGTTCCAATGTCGACTATTTGGTATAGGATGGAATAAAGGAGCATAAGCTGCGGAATACATAGCCTTCGTGCATAACGTGGAGATTAAGTCAAAATACGCTGTATTAGCACCACCCGAACCACGTGAACGAGCCGCTAATACGTAGGAGCATGGAAAATAATCTAATGTCTGCATGTTGCACGAACATTTAGCAACATTATCTTTGATATTCCCGTATAATCAAACATATGCACATCTTTCACATGCCATTCAACGAAGCTATATCTCTCTATAGACATGAGCCTCGATTCTTCCATTCTTCTCCGCGCTAGTGCTTCCCACCTTGGTGCGAGTTGCAACGTCCACTCTTCCACTTGAATTCGTCGTTCGACGAAGTAATAGTTCAGTCGATGAAACGTTTGCGCAACCAATGATCTAACGGGTAAATTCCTAGTTCCTTTGAGCACACCGTTAAAGCTTTCGGAAACGTTGGTCGTCATCATATTGAATCTTACTCCACCGTCATGGCAAAGAGCCCAGCTTGATTCCTGGTCTTTCAAACTTCTTTCAATCCACGCATTGACATCTCGATTTACATCCTTCAACTGTTTTCGAAGATCATTATATTTTACGACCTCTGATGCCGTGGCACATGTGTGTAATAAATTTTGTAGCTCACCCGTACCAAACCCCGCTTTCTTGAAATTTTCTTTAATATGACGGATACAAAAGCGATGATGATGGTTAATTGGCCAAGCTTCTCTAAGCGCATGTGGAATTCCGTTCATACGATCTGAAATAAAGGTGATACATCTAGTACGTACGGATGGAATATAATTCCATATGCAACGAATAAACCAAGTCCACGTTTGCCACGACTCTGTTTGTACAATAGCAAAAGCTAAAGAAAATAGCCCTTGATTTGCATCCACCCCAGTTGCTACTAGTAATGTATCCAGATACTTTCCGTATAAATGAGTTCCATCAATAGACAATTTAGGTCGACAGTGGTCGAAGCCTTAAAAGAAGGTCCGAAAGCCCAAAAACACCATTAAAAAGACCACGACTAATAGTAACATCATATACGGTTCCGGGGTTGGTATGTTGTAGGGCTCTAAGATATTTCGGCAATTCCACGTACGACGATTCCCAATCACCATATGTAGTTATCTTCCACCAATTTGAATTTTTTCTTACCGAAAGGCTTGCATGAACACGCCAAGGGCATGTTTCTTCTACATCACAGCGGACCGTGTATTGATTTGCACGCGATTCCAGAACTTGAAACGAAACTGAACATTTAATCGCCCATTCACATAACTGTTCAACAAGCTTCTGCTTACTTTCAAAAATCAACCCAACTCGTGGACCTTTCTCCACACATTCTCTTCCAAAAACTTCCACATCTAGTTGGCAATTTTCCATTATTGATTTCGCCATCATTGGTGCCGTGCATAAATCATCCGCCAGAGCCTCTTCATATGTGATTTGTTCTTCTTCCACATTTACATCATCAGCCTCCTCAATGTCTTCATATATGATTGCATCATTGTTAACTTCTATTTGATGTATCCAAGTTCTATCCTCATCATACGCACAAACAACTTCCATGCTATCCAATTGCCCACAAATCTCTTGTGGAGTATCAACATGATAATCGGCACCATCGTCGTCACAACCAGTAAATGCATCTATGCCACTAGGAATTCAAAAAACAAACATAATATATTTTGCATTAACGTAAGTCAAAATACAAGTGCCAACGTATAATAGTACTCACTTTTTAAATGCTTGCGACTGATTTGGATTTATAGCGTTTTGCATCATATTTTGTTCCTGACTAGAAGAGACTCCAGCCATTCCGCTGTACCTGTAAAGTAAGTTTGTAAACTCTCCACTTTGATGGCTTGAAAGATACGATGGATACGCCGACCATTGTGTTTCTTGTAACTGTGTGGTATGCATATACTCACCCCCATAGATTACTGGCGCTTGTGTTTCAACCACATTTTCATGATCCACTCTCACAACGTAGATTTCTATAACTCTCATCCCAACTGAAAAGGTGGAGTTCAAATCATCATCGTCCTCCAAATCAATAGCGGATGCACCATCATCCCGAACCCATTTAACCGCTAATTTTAAGTCATATATCACAGGATTTGCCTTTTGTCACTTCATATGCCCTTTGTTTAAGCTCTTTGAAACTACAATGATTTTTTATTGTCGATCCTTTTCGCTTTCCGTCCACATATCTAGGTTTACCTTCATCATCAACCAATAATTCGCCATTAAAGTAAAATATAGTCGGAACCTTTGACATTATCTGCAAAATAAGTTCCAATACCACAGTCATAGTTTTTGTTCCCTGACATAACTATAAACATCAATTTTATGATTTATTACCTATTTTTCTAGGTAGATTTTGCTTCCGCAGGCAATCTTCAACCAAAAGCAGTCAACCCAAACATCTACCACATTCTAGGCCTTTCGCCGTTTGTCCTTAGTTCTTCATTCACACTTTTCAAATGAATTATTTCAGCTTGCAGTTCGTGAACATACTCAAGTCCCCTTTCGCACATGGGTTGATCAATCCATTTAAAATAATTGCAACAATCATATTCACGAGGATTCAATCTATGTTCGTTGTACGAATTACACCCGAAAAATCATCGTGCAACATTCTTTTCTTTTCTGCAAACAACCACTACACACATATCTCTACAATAACAGTTTGGAAATTGTCGTTGTCCCCTTGGCACGGATGGACTAACAGGATGTATACGCGTCAGCAAATTTCCGTCAACTGTATGTTGATGGCCGGACATTTCCGTAGAAACAAATTCACGTAAATGAGCGTGTAAGGTTGATGATCCTGAATGGAATTTACATGGTACTGGTTCGAACCGTGTTTCCAAAACATGATCGACATCAAAGTCAATGTGACTTGAACTTGCAACTCCAATTTTCCCTTCAGACTCATCAATGTTTCATCGTCTATCTCCCAATCATTAATGTCTACCGTCATAATAAATAATTAAGGTGTAAATTAGGGATTTCAGTTTACTAATACTTAAATTGGGTTTCCTACTTCGTTAAACACTAACAACTACTTCAACAACAACACCATTCTCTAATAATTAAGACAACTACCATCAATAACTCTTCATTTTCAACAACGTCAACAATAGCAAAATTATATCTTAAGTTTCAAAAACATTAATTATTACCTTTGTTTTGTAACGATGAAGAAAATGATTTCATATATAGCTTAGCAACTATTTGGTTAATAAGGTGATTGTGAATTTGGATATGAAAGAAAAATGGGTTTGGATTGAGAAATGAGAAGGATTTGGGGAAGAAAGTAGAAATGTTGATAAATAAGGCTTCAAATCTGCTCTTTGTCTTTTTGGTGCCCAAAAATGAGCTTGCCATTCCATAAGTGCGCAAGCTTTAAAATAAATCTTGCGCATTTATGGAATGCGCAAGCTATGGTTAAATTTTTTTACACTTGCGCACTCCATATTTGCGCAAGTATAAACCGAAACGAGACAAAGTTTGCTAATTAGTTTTTTCTGAAGCCTAAAAGCATAAATTGTTATTTCCTGAAGCCTACCAGCAAAAATTGTCCTATATTTTATCAGTATTATACTGCTTAAAACCGTAATGTTTAACCGTGTTAGAAACTTAAAAGCTTGAAATTAGAGTTAAATTCGTGTCTGAAGCATGTTCATGATTCAAATCACATCTCAAATGTTTCTCAATTTTTTATCAGTTTCTAATTTATTATTTGTTTACATTTAAGTGGTTTACAAGTTAAACATGTTGTCCACAAAAATAAATGAATGGTGCATTAGAGAAATCAATGTGGTGTGGGTACATCAGATGGAACAACTTAGCTGAAAACATATCTTTGATGCAAAATCATAATCAGATGTAACCTCTTTTTTATTTGTCTATCTGTGTGATTAAAAAACCATATGACCAATTCTAGTTTTTATCATCTCAAAAATCCAAGCATGTCATTGCATATATGAAGTACCTAATTTCAAATTGTTGTCCTTGCATAATATTTAATGTCATTTTATTGTTAAATCATGTGCTATCACCTTGATTACTATTTGTCATTCTTTTTAGTATAAATTTTAATTTAATATGATATTGAATGCATGTAGGTACTTATAGAAGAAGCTGAAGAAAAGAGGAAATTGGATGGAAGCGTTACTGAAATTCTTGACAACGCTTATACACGTTGAGAATTCTCTGTTTTAGTATAGTCATACTTATAAATATCTATGTGAAGTAGTACTTAAAAATAACTAATTTATAATTTAATGCAAATAATTGCCCATGCCCCTATAGCGACACATATAAGTGTTACTGAAATTCTTGGCAACGCTTATACACGTTGAGAATCCTCTGTTTCAGTATAGTGATACTTATAAATATCTATGTGAAGTAGTACTTAAACATAACTAATTTATAATTTAATGAAAATAAATAAGAAGCATGTTTAATATTATAAAACCCATTTACTTTAGAAATTCATAATAATTATCAAATATACATACATACATACATACATACATATATATATTTCAAAACAACTTTAAAATACTGCAAAATATATTAGAAAACATACCTAAAAAGATTAGGGGAAAATACCAAATTCATATATCATTTTTAGACACTCAAAACCTTATGCACCTTACTACATCACTTATAAATGCTGTTAAAAGTCTTGTACAAAGAACACATAGAAAACCATGAACTTTACGATCTGTTTTCACCACTCAAACGAATGATTTAAGACTTGAAATTTTTATTTAAGTACCACCCTTAGGGTAATTAAAAACCATGGAAAAAACCCTAAGGGTAATTGAAATCCTGAACTCTTCAATACTCACGAGTCTTCATTCTCCAACTCTTGAAACTCAATTTCAGCATCTTGAATCTATGCAAGATACCGTACAGTCTTCTTAATCAACACCTGTCTAATATCCTGCACTATATACTGTAGATATCTTGATAAAACATTAATGTCCATATTTTAAATAATATCCAATAGTTTTTATCATCAAAACCAATACCTAAGATACTAACAATCTCCCTCTTTTTTGATGATGACAGCTTTGTAAATAAAATATAATATAACTCTCCTCGAGTTACAAAACCCCCTTAATCTATGCCAAGATTATATATATTTTTCCCTCTTTATCATCAACAAAATAACCACCTAAAACTATAACTCTAACACCAACTCTTACTCTAATTTTAATTCTAACTCCCCCTAAATAAAATACTAACCGATATATATATAAGAATATATATATATATATATATATATAATGATGATGAGAATGATTGTATAGAAATAATAATTGATATGTAAAACTAGATAATCATGAAATAATCGTAATCAATCTAAATGTTCATCCAATCCAACGAAATTAATATCACACACCATTCAAACAAATCTACATGAATCAAAACAATCAAATCCAAACCAGATCAAGTATTATTATTTATATACAATCAAACCTATTTAAACTAGACATTTCGAGGAACTTCAACTCATCCATCAGTGTAGGAGATTGGATACGCTTTGATAGCGTCCCAATCTTTGTCATCTTTGCTGATGGTACACTCTGGATTGGTATTGCTTCTCTTTGTTCAAGGAAGAAATCATCCATCGAATCACGTCGAAATGCCTTTCTTGCTCCTTGATCATCTGCATTTGACTCAATTCTAAGTGCCACTGTTTTCTTAGGATGAAAGAAAGAATGTTCTTGAGTGATTCAAAAGTTTGTTCGAGGTTTTCGGTTAGTTTTTGGATAGAAGAAGCCTTTAATTTTTATTAGAGTTTAGTAATGAAAAGGAAGAGGAAAGAGACTTGAAACAAATGATTTTCGATCTTAATAGGTATTTAAATGAGTGAAAATCCGTTGGAAATGAATTGAATCTTGTTGTTTATTTAATTTTCAAAACAAAAAAATTTGAAAAATTTATCATTGTTGTAACAACCCGCCTATTTAACGATTATATATTTAAATGTTTTATTTAAATATAGCGTCGTTAGTCGGATTTAGGTCCGAAAAGTTACTTTTTGCAAATGGCCGAATTGGAATTCAAAACCATTTCATTGATTCGAAAATGGCGTTTGCGATCTTTTTGAGTATAACCTTTGATATGTTTGGAGTAAGTCGAATTTTTCTATTTGCTAAGTAAGCTTTTGGGTTTGGGTTTCACCCAAACTATTCTATAAACCAACTCAACCCTTTTTCTCCTTCCATTCACACATTTTCATTTCTTAAAACTTAAGCAAAACTGAAAATGGGGGAAGAGAATGGGAATTAGAAATTCCAAGCCCTAGTTCTTCTTTGCAAACTTAAATTCTTGCTCCAAAATCAAAGAGAAGCTATTGGTAAGCCTCCTCTTCATCTTCTCCAACTCTTTCTCCTTCAATTTCAGAAAATTTCCTAAACCTAACTTAGGAAATACTTGTTTTATTCTTAGATTGAAGCTAATAGAGTTGAAGTGGAGAGTGGTTGGTTGTTTTCTTTGCTATTGAGCTTCTCTATTCTTGTTTTTGAATTAAAAGGTGAGTTTTGTACTCACATCTACTTCTCTTGATATTATTGATGTTAGGTGAGATTTTTATCCCACATTTATGTTTACAGCTATCTTGGGTTATTAGGAGTGAATTCCTAATATATATACATGTTTATTTGCTTTCGATTTGGTTTGCTTTGGTGAAATTGCCAAATATTGATTTTTGAAGCCAAATCTATGTAAAACCTTATATGGTTGATGTTTATATTGTTCGGAGTGTTTGGGTGCGTCGTTATGGTTGGGTAGTCGTTTGACGTAAGCCCATAATCAACACACATCCGATTGCTTTCGATTTGTTTGGCCATAGATGGCCTAGGTTCAGGAAATGCCTGACCATCAGGTTTCAGACGTCTGAAACCCTGTTTTAGATGTCTGAATATTGTTCTGGGGAAGATTTTTGTTCCCAGATTCAGACGTCTGAATTTATATTCCAGACGTCTGAAAGTGCTAAATTTCAACCAGAAAGGAAATAGGCAAAATAGTGCCTATTTCAGACGTCTGAAAGTTTGGATTCAGACGTCTGAATTCCGTTCTGGAAAACATATTAATTTCCAGATTCAGACGTCTGAATCACTTCTTTCAGACGTCTGAATCTACTGTCTTTTTCCAATTTGCCTTGTTCGCTTAGTTTTTCAAATTTGATCGATGCATATTGATTCCAATTAGTTGTTTATGCATATTTGACCTTGATGATTCCTTTTTGAATTTATTCACGGGTTTTTATAAATGATTTCTTCAAATCGTATTAAAAGTTCGCTTTTTCGATTTATAAATTCTATTTAAAACACACGCACAATTTCACACTTCGAGCGAAGCGGAAGGGTGATTAAATGGTTGGGCAAAACACGGACCATGAATCTGTGCGTTTATCCTTCCGATTAATCCCCGACCTATTCAATTGATCATTTTGACCTTCGGGTTTGGTTTACCGATGATACGAGGTGAACTTTGTACTGCTTTGAGTGTGAAATTAACTGACGGATAGTAAACCGTTTAGTGCGAACAAGTGGTTATGGGACTCACGTTAACACTTTTTGGATTCCTTTTTGAGAGTTATGACACATTCTGCCAGTTGGTGGTGTCCAGTACTGGGCCTCCGGACCTTCACCACTACGGTTTGTTGCCTTTGGGATAGTGTCTTCGGACTGTCTCCTTCAGGCTTGTTGCCTTCGGGTATGTTGCCTTCGGGTATGTTGCCTTCGGGTTTGTGCCTTCGGGTTTGTTTCCCTATTGTATCGCTTTCGGAGTTAGGTATTTATGAGCCGCTCGAGTAATATTTGGGTTTGGAGTCTTCGGGCTCATGGATCCTTGTTTATACAGTACTGAGTACGTGAAAATTTTATGATGTTTCATTGATATGTATATTCCCTAGGTATCGCCCTTCGGTGTTGGTCTTTTTAAGCCGCATGATATGTAGCGATTACCTTGTGGAATTTGTGTTACCTTTATTGGTATTTGTTATTTCCTTTTGGCTTGTTTTGGGATATTCCTATCCTTTGTTTCTATGAGTTGCCGATGATACGAGGCTTGTGATCATATGATTCATCTTTTGATTAGATGATTGTGTTATCTCTTTTAGAGATATTTGTTATACCTTGTAACCTTGCAGGTTTATTGTTGTTCAGTTTATCTAACTGATTTGTTTAGCTAGACTGACCCGTGTATCTTATACTCGGGTCAGACCGAGATGTTTCAGATTAGGTGCTTTTGGACTTAGCCTATTTTGCTTCCGCATGGACTATTCAACTTGCTCCTTTTTGTCATAGCTTTTTGTGTAGCCCTATGTTGTTGTAACTCTGATATGTATTCTTCTGGATTTGTCTGTATATTGTGGTTTGCTATACCACTCGGAATGTATTATTCTGTATACTCTGTTATGTATCTGTATATGTACATCTATGATGATCTTCTGTTCTGTGATATATATTGCATGTGAGTTGTTATATTCTGTTATGTTAGATCCTCAACCACCTATGGTTTTGTTTTAAGTATTCATTGGATATGTCGATCTGCTTTGTATGATTATTGTCGATGTATTCAATAGATAGTTAGAGCAAGGCTATAGATGGTCGCTCCTATCCAGCCTTATTCTCCGTGTTAGTTGACGGCATTACCCTGTCCTTGGCTAGCGTGGGTATAGAGGTGGGGTGTCACAGCGTGGTATCAGAGCGAGGTTCAGAACAAAGTATGATAAACACAGAATAGAGACATATATTACGATACATCAGAGTGTAATAAGTGATACAAATCTTTGAATCATTATGTCTCTCTATTCCTTCTACCATCAAAGGTTAGATAGAATTTGGCGAATACGTCTAGGAATGCATTTTATTCCGTAGTATTCCATATTGAAGTATCTACCTTGTGATTAACCTTGTTCTTATCATACTTTCAGCGTATGGCTGGAAGAGGCAGGGGACGACGTTCGGATGCTGGGCGATCTAGCGGTTCACATTCGGATGGGTTTATATGTCTGCCGATCAGTTTTTTGGAATTGTTTAGGAGCACTCAGCCTCCAGTTCCTCCTCGAGTTTCTCCACCTCTCTAGTCTGCCTTTGCACGCCAGTGCAGTGATTTTGCTCATCTTGGAGGAAATCCGTTTAAAGGCTCCGAGTCCGTTCTTGAACTCCAAGCTTGGTTTCATACGTGCGAGCGTATCCTATCTCGCATGGATCTTTCTGACCATGATAGAGTTCTTGTAACTTCTAGCTTATTACAAGAGCGTGCTCTTGATTGGTATGAGCTTCTTATAGCCGAAATTAATGAGTCTACTCTTTCTTGGACTCAGTTTCGGAAGCGATTCGAACTCAAGTTCGTTCCTGAATCTGAAAAAGTTTTATTGACCCGTCGCTTCCTTGAGTTGAAGCAAGGGAAACCTTCTGTTTTTGAGTATGTTGCATCATTCGAGGCTTTATCTAAGTATGGTCTTGAATTCATTAGCACTTCTTATATGAAGAATTCGAAGTTTGTTTCTGATCTTAAGAAATATCTTAAGAAGTCTTTGTTGCTCCAACTTAAGCTTTCTTTTGAGGAGTTAGTTGATTCGGCACTTCATCTCGAGACCGTCGAGAAGGAGTGTGATAGTGATTTTGATGTTGAGGTTTCCAAGAACCCCAACAAGAAGCAGTTTCCACTTCAGAAGAGGTCTTTTCCTTCTAAGAAGAAGAAGACTGGTGGTTCTAGCTCTTAGCCTCAGTCTTCTGGAACACTTTTCGTTCGGAAGTGTTTCAATTGTGATTCTCCTAATCATATTATTCGAGCTTGTCCTAAGCCTCTCTTCTGCCGCTATTGCAAGAAGGAAGGTCATCATGTTTCCACTTGCCCTACTGTTCCGGATGGTGCCAAGTCTAGCAAGCTTTATGCTGCTAAGGCTTCTGAAGGTCCCTCTCAGCCCAAAGGTATATCTCCACCTATTTTGGAAGGTTCTATTTTATTTCATGATCATAGTATTCGAGTTCTTTTCGATACGGGTGCATCACATTCTTTCGTATCGAAAAAGCTCGTTGATGATTTATCTTTGGATGTTTCTTGTTTGGTTACTTCTTTAAGGATTGCGAATTCTATTAGGGGATCCGCAACCCTTAGCCTGCTTTGTGATGATGTTGAGATTGTTTTATGTGGCTTTTCCTTTCGTGCGAGTCTGCACGTTATTTCTTGTCTGGGATTTGATTTGATTTTGGGTATGGACTGGCTAGTAAGATATGATGCCAAAATTATTTATTCGGAGAGAATTATATATCTTCGACATCCGGATTCGCCTACTCAGCTATCTCTTATTCTACGGGATGTGTATAATTCCAAAAATGGCTTTATATTCTCTTGACTCGTGGGATGATGATGATATATCTCGTATTCCTATTGCTTGTGACTTTTCTAATGTTTTTGAGCCTGTCTCGGGTTTGCCGCCTAAGTGGGCAATTGAGTTCCGCATTGATCTCATTCCAGGCACGTAGCCAGTTAGTCGTCCTCCCACGAGGATGTCTACAAGGGAAAATGAGGAACTCAAGAAGCAGCTTTTAGAGCTTGAGTCCAAGCAGTTGATTCAGTCCAGTTTTTCTCCGTGGGGATCCGCGGTCGTCTTCGTGAAGAAGTCCGATGGAACTCTTAGGCTTTGCATTGACTATCGCAAACTTAACGAGTTAATCATCAGAAATAGGTATCCATTGCATAGGATCGATGATATGTTCGATCTATTGAGTGGTGCTAAGGTCTTTTCTCAGCTTAACCTTGCCACGGGTTTTCATCAATTATGAGTCGCGAAGGATAGCATACCTCTTACCGCTTTCCGCACTGGTTATGGTTCTTTTGAGTGGCTCTTTATGCCGTTCGGGTTGACGAACGCTCCTGCTTTCTTTGTCGATCTCATGAATTGAGTATTCCGGGAATATCTCGACAAGTTCGTCCTTGTATTCATTGATGATATCCTTATTTACTCTAAGTTTGAAGCTGAGCATGCTAATCACTTGAGAATTGTCTTGAGTACTCTTTGTCATCATCAGCTTAGAGCCAAATTCTCCAAGTGCCATTTTTGGAAGAATATGGTTAAGTTCTTAGGCCATGTTGTATCTTCCGATGGCATTTCTGTCGATCCCTCAAAGATCGAAGCCATCCAGAATTGGAAGAGGCCTGAGAATGTGCATGAGATTCGTAGTTTCCTTGGATTGGCGGGTTATTACCATCGGTTCATTAAGGATTTTTCCCAAGTTGTGCTTCCTCTCACCAGCCTTACTCGGAAAGGCATTCGTTTTATTTGGTCCGACAAGTGTGAAGCTTCCTTTCTGACATTAAAGGAACTTCTCACTAATGCTCCTATTCTAGTGGTTCCCGAGGGGAATCATGATCTTGTTGTCTACACCGATGCTTGTGGTAGTGGTCTCGGTGCTATTCTTATGCAGAAGAATCGGGTAGTTGCTTATGCTTCTAGGCAACTGCGTCCGAATGAAGTTCTCTATGTCACTCATGATCTTGAGTTAGCCGCCATTGTCTTTGCCTTGAAGATTTGGTGACACTATTTATTAGGCGAGCGCTTCATTCTTTATACCGACCATAAATCTTTGAAGTATTTGTTTACTCAGAAGGAACTCAATATGAGACAACAGCGTTGACTCGAGTTTCTTGCTTCCTATGACTTTGATATCCAGTATACCCCTAGAAAGGGTAATCGTGTTGCTGATGCGCTTAGTCGCAAACATTCGGCTGTTGTTTCTATGATGCTTGCCGAATGGGATATACTTGAGACTATATCTTTTTATGAAATTCGTGATCGAGGTTCATCTTCTGACTCTCCTATTCTATTATTTAGTTTGGGAGCTCGACCTATTTTATTGGATCGTATTGCCGATGCCCAACAGCATGATCCTGATTTGTTGCATCTTATTCAGCTTTGTGAGTCTGGATCCTGTGATGAGGCGTTGCGGGATTTCAGCATTGATTCTCATGGGTGTCTTCGCAAGAAGAACCGTCTTTTTGTGCCTTCTGATTTTGCACTTAGGCATGACATTCTTGACGACTGTCATCATTCTAAGTATACCATTCATCCTGGTAGTAGTAAGATGTATGCCGATATGCGTCATCTTTATTATTAGGAAGGCATGAAGCGCGACGTGGCGAGTTATGTGAGTAATTGCATAACTTGTCAGCGTTTTAAGGCCGAACATCAGCGTCCTTCTGGTCTTCTTCAGCCTCTAGAGATTCCATTGTGGAAATGGGATCAGATTTCTATGGATTTCATTGACGGCCTACCTCGTTCGAGATCGCGCCATTCTAGCATTTGGGTTATTGTTGATCGCCTCACCAAGTCTGCTCATTTTGTTCCTATTAAGTCTAATAGGACCGCTTCGCATTTGGCTAAGTTGTATGTCAAGGAAATCGTGAGACTTCACGGTGTCCCTAGTTCTATTGTGAGTGATCGTGATCCTTTATTCACGAGTCAATTTTGGAAGAGTCTTCAGCAAGCTTTGAGAATAAAGCTTAATTTTAGTACAGCTTATCATCCACAGTCTGACGGACAGACTGAACGGGTGAATCGTATCTTTGAAGATCTTCTCCATATTTGTATTTTTGATTTCGGTGGTAGTTGGGAGGATCACTACCTCTTGTAGAGTTCTCCTACAACAATAGTTTTCAGTCCAGTATCGGTATGGCTCCTTTCGAAGCCTTATACGGAAGGCCATGTCGATCACCTTCTTGTTGGTTGGAATCTGAGGAGAAGATTATTCTTGGTCCAGATTTTGTTCGTGATTCTTCCGAGAAGATTGATCTTATCCGGTTGAGAATGAAAGAGGCACAGAGTCGCAGAAATCCTACGCGGACAACCGTAGGAAGCCTCTCGAGTCCTCGACTGGTGATCTTGTTTTTATTCGTGTTTCTCCTTTGAAAGGGGTTATGCGTTTCAGTACGACTGGGAAATTGGCTCCTCGCTATGTAGGACCATTTTCTATTACTGAATGTATTGGCCCTGTGGCTTATAGAGTTTCACTTCCTGCTCCTTTATCTGGCATTCATGACGTGTTTCATGTCTCGCAACTTCGGAAGTATCTTCGAGAATCAGATTCTGTTATTGATTCTCGTGATTTGCTTGAGCTTGAGATCTCATCGGATTTATCTATTGTACAGCAGCCTATTCGCGTACTTGACACAGAGGTGCGACACCTTCGGAACAAGGACGTGCCGCTCGTTAAAGTTCAATGGTCCGCTAATCCCAATGACTATATTTGGGAAACCAGAGAGTTTATTAAGCGATCCTATCCGGGTTTTCTATCTTTGCTTGGAAACGGTGAGTATATCTTTTCATCTCAAGCTTATTTTCTTTTCTTTTGAATGATGTATGTATGTAATTGTTACAATTATCGTCTCTAGAAATTGCGGGGACGCAATTTTGTTAGGAGGGGAGATCTGTAACAACCCGTCTATTTAACGATTATATATTTAAATGTTTTATTTAAATATAGCGTCGTTAGTCGGATTTAGGTCCGAAAAGTTACTTTTTGCAAATGGCCGAATTGGAACTCGAAACCATTTCCATTGATTCCAAAATGGTGTTTGCGATCTTTTTGAGTATAAACTTTGATATGTTTGAAGTAAGTCGAATTTTGCTATTTGCTAAGTAAGCTTTTGGGTTTGGGTTTCACCCAAACTATTCTATAAGCCAACTCAGCCCTTTCTCTCCTTCCACTCACACATTTCATTTCTTAAGACTTAAGAAAAACTGAAAATGGGGGAAGAGAATGGGAATTAGAAATTCCAGGCCCTAGTTCATCTTTGCAAACTTGAATTCTTGCTCCAAAATCAAAGAGAAGCTATTGGTAAGCCTCATCTTCATCTTCTCCAACTCTTTCTCCTTCAATTTCAGAAAATTTCCTAAACCTAACTTAGGAAATACTTGTTTTATTCTTAGATTGAAGCTAATAGAGTTGAAGTGGAGAGTGGTTGGTTGTTTTCTTTGCTATTGAGCTTCTCTATTCTTGTTTTTGAATTAAAAGGTGAGTTTTGAACTCACATCTACTTCTCTTGATATTATTGATGTTAGGTGAGATTTTTATCCCACATTTATGTTTACATCTATCTTGGGTTATTAGGAATGAATTCCTAATATATCTACATGTTTATTTGCTTTCGATTTGGTTTGCTTTGGTGAAATTGCCAAATATTGATTTTTGAAGCCAAATCTATATAAAACCTTATATGGTTGATGTTTACGTTGTTCGAAGTGTTTGGGTGTGTCGTTAAGTTTGGGTAGTCATTTGACGTAAGCCCATAATCAACACGCATCCGATTGCTTTCGATTTGTTTGGCCATAGATGGCCTAGGTTCAGGAAAAGCCTGACCATCAGGTTTCAGACGTCTGAAACCCTATTTCAGACGTCTGAATATTGTTCTGGGAAAGATTTTTATTCCCAGATTCAGACGTCTGAATTTATATTCCAGACGTCTGAAAGTGCTAAATTTCAACCAGAAAGGAAATATGCAAAATAGTGCCTATTTCAGACGTCTGAAAGTTTGGGTTCAGACGTCTGAATTCTATTCTGGAAAACATATTAATTTCCAGATTCAGACGTCTGAATCACTTCTTTCAGACGTCTGAATCTATTGTCTTTTTCCAATTTGCCTTGTTCGCTTAGTTTTCCAAATTTGATCGATGCATATTGATTCCAATTAGTTGTTTATGCATTTGACCTTGATGATTCCTTTTTGAATTTATTCACGGGTTTTCATAAATGATTTCTTCAAATCGTATTAAAAGTTCGCTTCTTCGATTTATAAATTCTATTTAAAATACACGCACAATTTCGCACTTCGAGCGAAGTGGAAGGGTGATTAAATGGTTGGGCAAAACACGGACCATGAATCTGTGCGTTTATCCTTCCGATTAATCCCCGACCTATTCAATTGATCGTTTTGACCTTCGGGTTTGGTTTACCGATGATATGAGGTGAACTTTGTACTGCTTTGAGTGTGAAATTGACTGACGGATAATAAACCGTTTAGTGCGAACGAGTGGTTATGGGACTCATGTTAACACTTTTCGGATTCCTTTTTGAGAGTTATGACACATTCTGCCAGTTAGTGGTGTCCAGTACTGGGCCTCCGGACCTTCACCACTACGGTTTGTTGCCTTTGGGATTGTGTCTTCGGACTGTCTCCTTCAGGTTTGTTGCTTTCGGGTATGTTTCCTTTGGGTATGTTGCCTTCGGGTTTTACCTACGGGTTTGTGCCTTCGGGTTTTACCTTCGGGTTTGTGCCTTCGGGTTTGTTTCCCTATTGTATCGCTTTCGGAGTTAGGTCTTTATGAGCCGCTCGAGTGATATTTGGGTTTGGAGTCTTCGGGCTCATGGATCCTTGTTTATAAAGTACTGAGCACGTGAAAATTTTATGATGGTTCATTGATATGTATATTCCCTAGGTATCACCCTTCGGTGTTGGTCTTTTTGAGCCGCATGATATGTGGCGATTACCTTGTGGAACTTGTGTTACCTTTATTGGTATTTGTTATTGCCTTTTGGGTTGTTTTGGGATATTCCTATCCTTTGTTTCTATGAGTTGCCGATGATACGAGGCTTGTTATCATATGATTCATCTTTTGATTAGATGATTGTGTTATCTCTTTTAGAGATATTTGTTATACCTTGTAACCTTGCAGGTTTATTGTTGTTCAGTTTATCTAACTGATTTGTTTAGCTAGACTGACCCGTGTATCTTATACTCGGGTCAGACTGAGATGTTTCAGGTTAGGTGCTTTTGGACTTAGCCTATTTTGCTTCCGCATGGACTATTCATCTTGCTCCTTTTGTCATAGCTTTTTGTGTAGTCCTATTTTGTTGTAACTCTGATATGTATTCTTCTGGATTTGTCTGTATATTGTGGTTTGCTATACCACTCGACATGTATTATTCTGTATACTCTGTTATGTATCTGTATATGTACATCTATGATGATCTTCTGTTCTGTGATATATATTACATGTGAATTGTTATATTCTGTTCTGTTAGATCCTCAACCACCTATGGTTTTGTTTTAAGTATTCATTGGATATGTCGATCTGCTTTGTATGATTATTGTCGATTATTCAATAGATAGTTAGAGCAAGGCTATAGATGGTCGCTCCTATCCAGCCTTATTCTCCGTGTTAGTTGACGGCATTACCCTGTAGTGCCCTTGGCTAGCGTGGGTATGGAGGTGGGGCGTCACAATTGTATGTTGACATACATACCCAAGGTATGTCGACATATATAAAGAAATTTTCAAATCAATTTCATTTTGATATCTAACTTATTTAGCTTATACATTTATACCTGTATGTTTTTCATAGAAGATAAAAAATGTATAACAACGAGGAAACATATTTTTCATTAATGTTTGATGATGCTTACATAACTCATACACTAAAATAAATAAAAGATACATAAGATCAAACAAAATTCAAACTAAAATGACCAAATACAACATATTCCTAAGCAACTAGAAGACGGTAAACTAGGAATGTGTAGATGAAGAAGGTGATGAAGATATCCCAAGCTTGCGTTTCACTTTGCCAAAGAATTTGTCCATTTTGTTGGAAATAGCGGTTAATTGTTGATACACGAAGATTTTGATCAATGGCAATGAGCTTCAACAAATAGGAAGAGAATGCAAAAGCTAGAAGAAGATTGATGAAGACCAAAGTATAAACATTAGTATGATTTTCTATGTGTCTTAGTCTAGATTATTTGTTAAAATCTATCCTCAAGAGATTTGCACGAACATTAGAACACATTCATAAAAACTTCATTCACATGTTCACTGTGCATACTTTTATACTTTAGTCGACTGAACAGACATGGCCAGTCGACTGAAACTATACACATATACAAAATTGCACAGTTTCAGTTGACTGAATTACCTGTGCAGTCGACTGAAATTGTTCCTGAAAATTTTTCTTCATATTTTCAGTCGACCGAATCTCCTGCTCAGTCGACTCAATTTAAACCTGCGAATTTTCTCTGAAAAGACCTTCTTCTTCCCAAGAGTTGCAACCATTCATCAATGGAAATGGAAGCATCTCTTGTTTGCAACCCTTGACAACTTATGCACCTCTTCTACAAGTATATATACATGATTCTAACATCATTTAATTCACCGAATTCTCTTGCTTTAATCTTACTATTCTCTTGTTCATATTCTCTAGATATTCTCAAAGCAATCACCAATCTATTGCTTGAATCACTGTTTTTGTTTATAACATTCTTTTGATTCATAGCAATTCACATTTTCTAAATCTTCACAAACACATTGCATATTCTCGAGGATAAGATTATAGGAATATTATACTACATTAGACTCATTAGTGTTGACAAGAACACAACAAGTCGAATATTGTATTTTAGTAATTGAGTTGAAGTCCTCTTCGGTAGTTGAGGCAAGAAATCCCGTTCGGTTGTTCGGGTAAGTTGTAAAACTTTTTCTCCGGGTGAAGTAAGGGTGTTAGTTAGTGAAACTCCTAAGTGAAGCTTCGGGACTGGGCATAGGACGAGAGGTCCGAACCAGTATAAAATCCTGGTGTCTCCTTGCATTTACCTACTTTATCTACCTAGACTATTTCATTATTCCATATTACACGATCCTACCGCATATCCTCTTTCAATTGGTATCAGAGCTTGGCCGTCCTATAACCATAACACCGTTATTAGACATATTGATAATATGGAAAATAACGCAAGTACAAGCACAACATCTGCCTATAGTTCTACATTTGCGGAAGGACAATCTACCCAAAGATCTCCTCTATTCAATGGATTAAACTATAACTATTGGGCTACAAGGATGAGGATTTATATGCAAGCAACAAGTTTCGAAGCCTGGAATGCTACTCAAGCAGAGTTTGTTGTACCCACAACCGATTATCCTACATGGACACAAATTCAAAAGAATGAAGCTAGTGCAAATGCCAAAGCTTTGAATATGCTTTTTTGTGCCATGGATAGAAATGAATTCAACCATGTTAGCATATGTACTACTGCATATCAGATATGGGAAACTCTTAAAGTCATACATGAAGGCACAAATAAGGTTAAACAAACAAAGATATCCATGCTGAAGAATCAATTCCAAAACTTTAGAATGCGACAAAATGAATCCATCAATGACATGTACTCAAGATTTCAAGACATTCATCATGCTTTAATCGGACAAGGAGAAAGATACACAGACTTTGACATTGTGTCTAAAGTTCTAAATTCACTCACTGATGAATGGGAGAGAAAAGTACTAGCAATTGAGGAAGCAAATGATTTATCTACAATGAAACCAGAATAATTGATTGGAAATCTTATGTCGTATGAAGTAAATATGCAAGCTAAAAAGGATCAAGAAAGAAAGAATATTGCTTTTCATGCGGAAAAGGAAGAATCAGAGTCTGAAGATGAGGATCTAGCATCTATAGCCAAAAATTTCAAGAAATTCCTAAAGTATAGAAAAGGAAACAAAAACGGATTCAAAAAGAATTTCTTGAACAAACCATCATCCTCAAATATAGAATGCTCCAATTGTCATAAGAAAGGACATATGCAAAAAGATTGTCAAGAACAAACGAAGGAAAATCAGAAAAACTTCAAAAACAAGAAGGATAAAATAAAAAAGAAGGCATTTTCTGTAACATGGGACGATTCAGATTCATCATCATCCGAAAATGATAGTGATAGCGACAATGAATAGGAAAATGTATGCTTCATGGCTCAAGAATCTTAGGTAAATAATTTAACTTTCGACGATTTAATTGAAGTAAACACTGAACTTTTGAACACAATAAAAACTCTTAAAAAGAAACTCAAAGAAACTCGTGAAAATCAAAACAAAGCTGAATTTGAAAGAGATATGTTAAATGATGAAAAGAAAATTCTTGAAGAAGAACTTGAAAAAGTTCAAGAATCTTATTCGAATTCAGAAACTCAATTATCACTTTTAAGTCAAGAAATTGAAACTCAAAAGATAAAGAATGATAAGATTGTTTCTGAAAATCATGAGTTAAAAACTAAGATTAGACAAGTTGAGTTAGAAAATAATAGTCTTCAAGCAAGATTAGATAACATCACAAAAAATGTTTCTAACTTCAACAAAGGAAGAGAAAATTTATCTAAGATTTTAGAAAATTCTCAATCCTCTTCAAGTAAGCACAGATTAGGATATAAAAAGGAGTCAAAAATGCATAAAAAGAAAAATACACATTTTAAGTGGAATATGGATTCAAAACAACAAATATTAATAAAGAAACCTATTAAAACAAAAGTAGAAAATAAGTTAGTTACAATTTGGGTACCAAAAACTAACAATGTATTAATAAGAAATAAGTATATTAAAACATTTATGGATAATGTTCATCATAATAAAAACTATATTTATAAAAAGGACACTAAACCAAATTGGGTTTGGTTTCCTAAAACTCTAACTTCTTAGGACCCTATTAAAAAGTGGGTACCAATAATTTCATATCTATCTTTCAGGTCCCACTTAAAAAGAAGAAATGGATATTAGACAGTGGTTGTTCAAAACACATGACCGGAGACAAAGATATGCTTACAAACATCACATACTTTGATGGTGGCTCGGTTACCTTCGGAGACAATTCAAAAGGCTATATCATTGGCAAAGGAGATGTGAACAATTACGGTACATCAAATTTACCTTATATAACAAATGTTTCATTAGTTGAAAATTTAAAACATAATCTACTTAGCATAAGTCAACTGTGTGACAAAGGTTTTAAAATAACTTTCTCGAATAATAAATGTAGTATTTTTGATCAAAACCAAAATCTTATTTTTGAAGGAAATAGAGATAGAAATATTTATGTTTTAAATATGAATATTAATCATAATTCAAGTATGTGTTTACTTGCCAAAGATAATGATCCTTGGTTATGACACAAAAGATTTTGTCATATAAATTTTAAAACTATTAGTAAACTTTCTAAAAATGAATTAGTAAGAGGATTACCCAAAATAAATTTTAAAATAAATAATTTTTGTGATGATTATCAAAAAGGAAAATTAACGAAATCATCTTTTAAATCTAAGAAAAATATTTAAACTTTACAACCATTAGAATTACTACATATGGATTTATTCGGACCAACACAAGTTCAATCCATTAATCATAGTCGATACGTTGATGATTTTTCAAGATATACATGGACTATTTTTATGAAAAATAAAAGCGACACTTTTGAGCATTTTAACACATTTGTCAAAAGAATTCAAAACATTAAAGATTTGAAAATTAGAAATATTCGAAGTGATCATGGAGGCGAATTTGAAAATGAAGTTTTTGAAACGTTTTGTAAAAAGAAAGGAATTAATCATAATTTTTCTTTTCCTAGAACTCCTCAACAAAATGGAGTTGTAGAAAGAAAGAATAGAACATTACAAGAATGCGCAAGAACATTGTTAAATGGGAGTTCTCTACCAAAACATTTTTGGGCAGAAGCCGTTGCTACTGCATGTTATGTATTAAATAGAATTTCAATTAGACCTTTAACTAAAAATACTTCTTATGAACTATTCAATAATAAAAAACCAAATATATCTTATTTTAAAATATTTGGATCAAAATGTTTTATTTTAAATACAAAAGATCAACTAGGAAAATTCGATTCAAAAGCCGATGAAGGAATTTTTGTAGGATATTCTGAACGAAGTAAAGCATATCGAGTATTTAATAAACGAACAAACTTAATTGAAGAAACTTTGCATATATCTTTTGATGAAAATTTTAATAAAAATGTAAATATAAAAGATGATGAAGAATTGATAAATATAGAAGAAATAAACCTTGAAAATAATAATGAACTAAGATCTCCGCCTAGAATATTACGAGATCATCCAACTCAAAATATAATAGGAGAAATAAATTCTCAAGTTAGAACAAGAAATCAACTAAATCAACTGGGTCATGTAGCTTTCATTTCATCTATAGAACCTAAAAATCCAAAAGAAGCATCAACAGATGATTATTGGATTATCGCAATGCAAGAAGAATTAAATCAATTTGAACGTAACAATGTTTGGGAATTAGTTCCCCGTCCTAATAATCAATCAGTAATTGGAACAAAATGGATTTACAAAAATAAAGTAGATGAACAAGGTAATATAACTAGGAATAAAGCAAGACTAGTAGCACAAGGGTGTAATCAAGAAGAAGGTATTGATTTTGAAGAAACATTTGCTCCCGTTGCAAGATTGGAAGCAATACGTATATTATTAGCCTTTGCTTGTTTTCACAATTTTAAACTTTATCAAATGGATGTTAAAAGTGCATTTTTAAATGGTTTTATTAAAGAAAATATATATGTAGAACAACCTCCGTTATTTATACATGAAAAATATCCGGATCATGTATTTAAATTAAAGAAAGAACTATATGGTCTTAAACAAGCTCCTCGTGCTTGGTATGAAAGACTTAAAAGTTGTTTATTAAACTCAGGATTTAAAATTGGAAAAGTAGATCAAACACTTTTTATTAAAAATACTGCCAAAGATATTTTAAGATGATATTATTTTTCGTTCAACAAATGAAAATTTATGTAAAGAATTTTCAAATATAATGACTAATGAGTTCGAAATGTCTCATATAGGAGAACTATCTTATTTTCTCGGACTTCAACTCAAATAAATAAACAAATGGAATTTTTATAAACCAAGAAAAATATTGTGATAATTTAATAAAACGATTCGGTATGGAAAACACTTATGCAAAACCTACTCCTATGAGTACCACTACACATCTCGATCGAGATGAAATGGTAAAAGTGTAGATCAAAAATTGTTTAGAAGTATGATAGGTTCTTTGCTCTATTTAACCGCTAGTAGACCTGACATAATGATGAGTGTTTGTTTATGTGCACGTTTTCAATCCAATCCTAAAGATTCACACTTAAGAGCAGTAAAACGAATAATGCGATATCTTAACCAAACTAAAGATTTCGGTCTTTTCTATCCAAAGGAATGTTCATTTGAGTTAGTGTCATTCAGTGGTGCTGATTTTGGTGGATCCCGAACGAATAGAAAAAGTACAAGTGGTACTTGCCATTTCATTGGAAAATCACTTGTATCTTGGTTTAGAAGAAACAAAATTGTGTCTCGCTTTCCACATGCGAAGCAGAGTATATATCAGCCGCTTTAGCTTGCACTCAAGTTATATACATGCAATAAACACTTAAAGATTTTAATATAAATTTAACAAATTCTACAATATGTTGTGATAATACAATTACAATAAACTTATCTAAAAATCCGGTTAATCACTCTCGTACAAAACATATAGATATTCGTCACCATTTTTTATGTGACAATATCGAAAAAGGAATAATTAATTTAGAACACATTTCTACCGAAAATCAAATTGCCGATATATTTACTAAACCTCTATTAGAAAACTCCTTTATAAAACTTCGATGAGAATTAGGTATAATATCCTTTAAAGATATCAATTAAAGATGCATTTGAAATATTCACTCATTTCAGTCGATTAAAACAATCTGTTCAGTCGACTGAATGAACATATCAAATATTTTTCGGAAATGTTATATGCTACATTATATAATTTATAGACCACACATTTCAAAAACTGAATTTTTAATAAGAACCATACTTTTCTAACAAAATTCTCCTAACCATTAAATCATTATGCGGTTAAAAATCTAAATAAATTATAACCATTAGTTGTTTAGTAAAATTCTACTATAAATAAATTCTAATTTTTTTTTATTTTCACATCTCGATTTTACGATTAAAAGCTTAAACAATTTCAATATAAAATGTCGTCAAACAACTCCTTCTCTCCGATCAATATCACCTCGTCAGTTGATAACACTCCAACATCGCCAAAGCTTCCCACACCAACACCAGCATATGAGCCGGTTTGCAAATGGGAAAATTATCGTACTGGTTTCACACCAGAATCGAAAAAGGTGAAAAGTGGACTCTTTATTTCACCTGACACAAAAAGAAAGATTGATGAAATTCATCACTTTCAACAACAACAGATAGATCTTCAACGAGAGCTATACTTCGAGCAAAAAGTTACGGCTAGAAGGTTAAGTTTTCTAGAGCAAATTGGTTTACGCTTCTGTGGATTAAAGAAGAACGAAGTGGCTGAACCTCTACCTCGTCCTGTTAGCTCACTTGATCCGTCTTCATCTTATCGTACACCAGTTGATCCTGTGAATCCTTGGATGTCTCCTAAGACTCCTCAATATAGTCCGAATTCATGAGTTATAAATTACATGAAGAATGAAGGAAAGAAGACTCCAAGTCCATCCCCAAAGAAATAGTTGAATTTTGAAATATCTATATCAATATTTTTGTAACTATTCCTTTAAATAATTTATTTAAATTTCAAAAATTAACTGAAACAACAAAAATGCATGTTTCATTCGATTGAAAGCTCCTGCTTAGTCGACTGAAAATATGACAGAAAACAATATTTACGAAGTTCAGTCGACTGAAATGATCTGCACAGTCGACTAAACTTTCAAACAAATAATTTCAGCAACAAAAATTCAGTCGACTAAATATTCTGCTCGGTCGACTGAATCTATAACAGAATACTTCGGCCTTTGATTCAGTCGACTGAACAGCATATTCAGTCGACTGAACGCTGCTTCCCTGGCAAAATTTCCCCTTTTAACCATCACATTTTACCCTATCAATTCACTTTTACCTCCTACAAACATCTTCCCCAAATTAATTTCGAAACCCTAGCTCCCAAATTCCTCAAAATCAAATCAATTCTCACCCAAATGGCACCAAAAAGATCAAGAGCCTCATCTTCTTCATCCTCCGAACCAATTGATGCTCAAATAGCACAATGGCTTTATGATGGAACCGCTGTCACTCGATGGAACAAGATGAAGAATTCTCGAATTTTTGAGCATTCTTTCGTTGATTTTCAAAGCTTTCAAACCTACAACCTTCAAGCGTTAACAGATCCGGCAGGTTTGACTCCACTTCTAGATTTGAGAAGAAATGATCATGCCATTAATCATGTAATGGTAAAATTATTTTATGCTAATCTTAATCTTAAACACCAAACTTCAAGAAATCCAAACAACAGCGTTTGGAGTATGGTGCGTGGAAAGAAAGTTTGGTTCTCCTTGGATAGAATAGCACACATTTTAGAGTCCCCAAATGTTGGGAGAAAGCTCGAGGAGATAGAATTCAATCCACACATTCGTGACAACATCAACCATCGATTTATGAATGATAACATCAACTTTACGGATTTTAAGTCCACCTCCCTTCGACCTATGGCAAGAATCCTCCATATAGCCCTAATGAGAACGATTACTCCTCGCACGGGCTCATACGAAATTGTCTACCAAAATAACTATCGAGCTTTATATGCTATTTTTGGCAATATACAAGTTAATTGGGTACAACTTATTCTTGATGAGTTTCTCACTTTCAACAATGGCAAAATGCGCACTATTTACTTTGGAGAGTACATCATGCGACTTCTCCTAAATGTCGATACGCCATTACCTGAATCAGAGAATACAATGGTCCATCAGATTAACCATCGGACCATAATCCTAATGCAACTCCCATCTCGACCTCCTCGCATAATATCACTTGCCGAATGGGAAGCAAGGAATCAATAGCAACAACAACAACAACAACAACCTCCTCAACCTCGCCACGAAGAACATCTCGAGCAAGATGATGAAATTCGTCTTGTTGACCCAAGCTTCACTACCAACCAATCCTTGGGGATATTGTCAAGAAATCAACAAATTTTTGACACTCGCCTTAAAAAGGTAGATCATAAGCTTGATAAAATCAAAGGATTCTTCAACAAGCTTTGGGATGCAATCTCGTGCTCAAGCACGACTACTGCTTCAACATCTCGCGGCAAACGTCCGGCACCCACGTTTACATGGATGACATCCGAAGAGCATACAAGTAGCAGCGCAAGCGGAGCTAGTTGTGGCCAAGGAGGAAGAGCATCTAGACCACCAACAGGAGGACCCGTCATACGTGAACCAACTGGAAGGGAAGGTTCATATGACTAGGATAAGGATGAGTGATTTTGTTGTTTTGATGTCTATTTTTAAACTTTCTAATGGCTTGTATAAATAGCCTTTTTATGCTTGTCTGTCATAACATTTTTATTTCTCTTAATTCATGCTTTATTCTCTATGATTTAGTGATTGTTTTGATATATTATTATTGCTGTTAGTTCTTCCTTTTTGTCGATGACAAAGGGGGAGAAAGTCTATGGTACTAACTTTGTTTTGTAGAAAAGATAGTGCATACATTCAGGGGGAAAAAGTAAGTATATACATCTCTAGAATAGTATTGTCATCAATCAAAAAGGGGGAGAATGTTGATACACGAAGATTTTGATCAATGACAATGAGCTTCAACAAATAGGAAGAGAATGCAAAAGATAGAAGAAGATTGATGAAGACCAAAGTATAAACATTAGTATGATTTTCTATGTGTCTTAGTCTAGATTATTTGTTGAAATCTATCCTCAAGAGATTTGCACGAACATTAGAACACATTCATAAAAACTTCATTCACATGTTCACTGTGCATATTTTTATACTTCAGTCGACTGAACAGACATGGCCAGTCGACTGAAACTGTACACATATACAAAATTTCACAATTTCAGTCGACTGAATTACCTGTGCAGTCGACTGAAATTGTTCCTGAAAATTTTTCTTCATATTTTCAGTCGACTGAATTTAAACCTGCGAATTTTCTCTGAAAAGACACCTTCTTCTTCCCAAGAGTTGCAACCATTCATCAATGGAAATGGAAGCATCTCTTGTTTGCAACCCTTGACAACTTATGCACCTCTTCTACAAGTATATATACATGATTCTAACATCATTTAATTCACCGAATTATCTTGCTTTAATCTTACTATTATCTTGTTCATATTCTCTAGATATTCTCAAAGCAATCACCAATCTATTGCTTGAATCACTGTTTTTGTTTATAACATTGTTTTGATTCATAGCAATTCACATTTCCTAAATCTTCACAAACACATTGCATATTCTCGAGGATAAGATTATAGGAATATTGTACTACATTAGACTCATTAGTGTTGACAAGAACACAACAAGTCGAATATTGTATTTTAGTAATTGAGTTGAAGTCCTCTTCGGTAGTTGAGGCAAGAAATCCCGTTCGGTTGTTCGGGTAAGTTGTATCCGGGTGAAGTGAGGGTGTTAGTTAGTGAAATTTCTAAGTGAAGCTTAGGGACTGGACGTAGGACGAGAGGTCCGAACCAGTATAAAATCCTGGTGTCTCCTTGCATTTACCTACTTTATGTACCTAGACTATTTCATTATTCCATATTACACGATCCTACCACATAGCCTCTTTCATTAATTTCTTATTAATAGTACGTTGAGAATCTTTTTAGATTGTTGAGAAGGTCATTATTGGTCGGTCGAAGAGGAAAATCAAAGCTTTCTAAGGAGGTTTCCTCCTCCTCCTTCTCTTTTTCTTCAATATCCATATCTTCTCCTTCTACCTCTTCCTCTTCTTCTCTAATTTCTTCTTCCTCTTCGTAAGCTGACCTTCCCTCTTTCTTCGCAAGAGTTTAATATGGCTCGAAAAAGGGTGGAATTTTTATATGAGCGATGTTAGCTTGATTAAAGACTTTACGAGAGCCAAATTCCTCTCCTTTACAGTCAACACCAAAGTACTTGAAGATTCGAGTAAGATACACACCACGAAATAGTATTTTTTTTTCATGATTAGAAAAACTTTTTGGGATAAAATTCATTTAAAATTACTTGAACCCAATTTAAATCATATTGATGATATATGGTGAAAATGGATTTGCACATTTTACAGTTGGATTGTTGAAATTTCCCGATCGAGGAGTGATACATTATTGTAAGAGAAGGTTTAAAATTCTTACTTTTGGACGGAAGTTTCAGTTTTTGAATTCAAAATCATTATCACCTTCAAAAATGCTCTGACATACTTCACGATTTTGATCATCAATTTTAAAAGAAGTAAGGTCCATTCCGATAGATTTACATCCAAGAATGATACCCAAAAGTTCACAATTTAGAACCATTAAAGTTCCTTCTACAATACTCCATACTTCTCCATCATTACCCTCATGAAATTTTCCTTTCAAGTTTGCATAAAACATTTTGACTAAGTATGGATAACAAACATAATCATTTTGAGAAGCATCAGTTAAACCGAGAATTTCATTTTGTAAACAAAGATAATCAAGTTCATAAGTAGAAAAATCGTTGAAAGTTGTAAATCGTCCCATGGAAACCTTTCTAAAATTCATATAACCAGTATAGGCTTTCATAGCCACTTGATCACTTAAGAGAATATTATTGATATTTTTGAAAAGTCTCATAGGTGAAGGAGTGTTTGAGGAAACCATTGATGAAGGGCTTTGAAGAGATAAGAGAGTTAATGAAATTTTGAAATTTAAAAGTGAAATGAATGGATAGAGATAAAGATAATAAATATAGAATCAAATGACATGTTCTCTACTGAAGGGACAATTTTTCAGAATATAGGAGTAGGTGAAAAGTTGGCGAGAAAATTCAAAATTTGAATTTGAAACTCAAAATCTGCCTAAGTATGTCGACATATGCTAAGGGTGTATATCAACCTACTTGTCGAATTTTTCAAAAATGATTTTTTAACTATATCCTATTTTATTATATATATATATATATATATATCTATTTATAGTTATCCTATTTACATAAAAATAATTTTAAATATATTTTATATTATTATTATATTATTAAAATATATAAAATATTTAAATTTAAAATATGATCACACAATATTCAACCAATATTATTATTAATCGATAGGATATTCCTAACAACCAATAAAGCAACCAAAAAAATTCATTCAAGAAATTAAAACTTTTGATATATTAAAAGCATACCTTTTTCTGATCCATTTAAACATTTTTCTTTGAATTATGTATTGTTGTGAAGCTCATATTAGCAAATTCTGTAGCTGGTTCATTTTCACTTGAGAATGTGTCTGAATCGTCTAATATTGCAGTATAGGCTCTTCTCCCTTTTCTAGATGAATCGGTGTTTGGTGTAGTTTTCAGTTTATCGAGATGTGGGCAGTCTCATTTTAAATGGCCAGATTCATCGCAGTTATAACATCTAATGCCATTTCCGCTTCCACTTCCTAGATTTCTGTAGTCATTTCTTTTGAAATTGTTCATCTTCCTATATTTTAGATTTTTTTTGAAATTCCTTGTCCTGAAAGTAATTTCTTCATCATTATCGCTGTCCGAATCCAAATTATCCGCCACTTCATTAAAAACTTTAGATTTCCTCTCTATTGCTTTGCTTTCTCTCCTGCACGACATTGACGATGCCTATCACATATCCTTTTGTCTCCAAAATTTACCGATCCACCATCTTTGTAAACTATATCTTTAGAAATCTTTGGATTTCCAGTCATGTGTTTAGCATCCACTAGCCAATATCCATTTGTGCCTTTTGATCTATAGAGTTTGAATATCAGGTGTCTGTTCATCAAAAGCCATGTAACACATATGTTCCTGAAATTCATACCTTTTCAAAAGATCACGTGATTTTTTATGATGAATGGATGCAAATTTATGAAACAACATTATAATGATTTTGCAAATTATCTTTTCAAAATAGTATTAAAAATATTATCAAAAATTGCCATTGAATTTTTTTCAAAAATCAAATTATGAATATTTTGATAACCAATGCTCTCATACCAAATGTGAGTCAGTGGAACAAGGATCTTAAGGCTAGGAGGGGGGATGGGGGTTAAATAGTGTTTAATAGATTATATGAATATTTTTCAAATTCTTTAAGATTCTACTTGGAATGATGTAATTATGATCGCAGAAACAATCACAGAATCAAAGTGCAGACAAAAATAAATACAATAAAAGTAAAAAGGAAAGAACACATCAGGATTTTATACTGATTCGGAGTTATCCTACATCTAGTCCCTTTCAATTCCTTGTACGGATTTTTTTTCAACTAGTAAATGCAAATATAATCTCGATTTCAATGCAAAAACAATCTAGATTTCAAGGCTATGAGACACACTCTCCAAAATCCTGACCTCTGGGTAGAGTCACTTGATTTTCGAACTACAAGCACACCCACTAAATTTACGGGCTAGTAAGCACACCCAATTGATTTACGGGTTACAGTCACACTCACAAGTATAACAACATGGTTTGATAGAGTTTTACACACTCAGATCTTCGATTTGATTACAATTGATCCTATAACTTTTGAATAACACGTTGATCTTGGTTTGAGTGAGAGAGATGGGAGAAATCATAGAGTAATGAAGGAGAATCAAACTAGTGATGATTGAGTTTTATTTTGGCTGAATTTTGACAGAGTTTAGGTATATTTTAATTTAGAAAATGAGAGAGTGGAAGGAGGTGAGATGAATAAGAAAATTATATTTTAAAATTGTTTGAAAGTCTGGTATTTATAGAGGAACAACGGTCATATCCATTCTTGAAGAGATACAAACACCTTTTCAAAATTTAAATTTTGAAAAAATCAGCCACTGTGTAGACATACATACATAGAGTATGTCGACATACTCTTTTTAAAATTTAAAAATACTTTAAAACATTATTTTGAAAACTCGTTATTTTGCAAAATATTTTAATACTTTGTAAAATCATCTAAGCTTAGTTTATACATATTTTAATCATAATAAAACATAATAAAACTTTATATGATAATTTTGAAAATTTTAATATAACGTAAATAATATATATATATATGTATATATATATATATATGTTAAATCAAATGCTTGGTCAACCGAGTCAAAGTGAAGCATTTTTGGCAATTCCTAAAATGACCTTTCCCATAATTCACATGCCGAAACCAAGTAGGGTTGGTCATGTCAATAGTCTTTCCACTTTAGAATCGTTTCCCATTTCCCCACGATCATCTCTACTTTCTGTAATCATTCTTCTCAGTTCACATTCCTTAGCTTCCCACATTCTTATGAGATGATGTTGTCATCAAAACGTTAAACTAATCGGATTCTTCTCAACCATCCATTGCTCTTATTTCAAATGAAAAAGGCATTATCTTTGATAGTTTTAGATGATTTACATATTCCCCTAATTTGTTGATATTGATTTGATGTTTCAAAATAGCTTGTATATATAAAATCAACACTACACCAAATAGGTCCATTTGTAACACTTTTTTCGTTTCAATTTGTAACGGTTATAAACCGTTATAAATTTCTAACGGATATTTCCGTTATAAGCATTTACAATGGTTGTTGCCATTACAAAATTTGGTAGTTTTGAAAATATTCAAAAGTAAGATGGACAGAATTGTCATTTTATTTGTTTTTGTTCCTTGCCCATTTTCTCACGCTTGTTACCCACTTTTCTGCATTCGCTAAATCAAAATTTCATTCTAGGGTTTTTGCCCTCTCTGTTATCGGCACCTCCGCCTCTAGCGCCCCCTCTACAGGGTCGGCTTTTGCCAAAGCAACAAAAGAAGCTGCTTAAATCCGCAAATTCCTAGGGCATAAACAAGTCTCTTTTCTCTGCATAAAAATATCGTTTAGATCAAACTTTGTGGCTAGAAGGGCAGCTGCGTCGGCCGACGTGGAAGACAAATCAAAAAACAGCAATGGAGCACAAGTAGCAAGGAGCAAGAAGGCTATTTCAGGTTTGGGTTTTAATTTTTTAATCTGTTAATTTCAGTTAGTAATAATTTTGATTTCAATTTTTCAATTTCTTGATTGCTGAATTTGGATGAACTGTATATTCTTTTACTTGATAAGATGCCATAAAATTATATTCTATTGATCAAACTTTTACGTTTCTTTTATAATTTTAGTCAGTAATAAGTGTAGTGTTTTTAATTAGAGAACCGTAGGCCTCTGAGAAAGATTCATTTTTTTTTCATGATTTATTATCATTTTACGGTAAAAGGTTTTGAGAATTCTTCTAGGTGGGAAGCAAAAAAATGAGAACAAAACCCATTATCATAAAGGTGTTTGTAAATCCTCTGTGATAATTATATTTAGGAAAAATATTGAAATGTAGAATATTGGGTTATAATATTCATTATTAATTCATTTCCCGTCAACTTCTTATTTGAAGGATTTCATCATTGATGGCGCATGGTTCATATTGATTGGAGATGTTTTAGGATATAAATACGGATATGCCTATATTTTAGATTATTGAAAAGTCACAGAAAAAAATCATTTGTGATGAGCTATGCTACTGGCTTGTTTGTTTCATCTATTAACTGTTGACCAACCAATAGTCATCAGACAACCACGTTATATAACATTTGTTTGCCACTATTAAAACTGGTTGTATGCGAAATCATAATGCTATTTATGAACAGAGTAGATCACCAATTGTTGTTTCTTCTATGTAGTTCTCATGAGTCTTTTTAGTTAAAATATTTTGTATGCACTATCGAAAAACCTTCTGATATAATTCAATTTCTCTTTATCATCAATAATTAATAGACACTCAGCTTTTGATATATGCAAAGTTGTCATTAGTGAACCATGCTTACTTAAGTTGGTATCTAAGACAAACGTTTTATAAAGAGGTGCAAGCAAGGAGTTTGTAGTTTGTGATTTTGAAGCATATTTTAGTTACGTTCATACTTTATGCAAGAGGGAAATACGAAGATGGAAACTTTAGTACTGATCAAGGCTATCTTTATATCATAAGACATACACCATCTCCTATTCAAAGAGCTCCAAAAGCGAACCATTCTTTTGTTATAGAAAGACTCTTCCAATCTTTGGCTTTTGGAAGTGTACATATGTGGTCAAATATTTCACTATTAATTCATTTTCTGTCGCTTTCTTTAGCCTTCCCCTGTGATGATGATGTATTGGATTAACTATAATATTACTTTGATGGTTAAGCTTTCCTTTAATCACAATTATTGGCAAGTTAATTGATGTAATGCAAGGTAGTGGATGTTAGAAATGTTGGTAGAAGTGCAGTTTTGAGTGGGTTGGAGTTTGTTGTGCAGCGATGTTAAGTGGTGAAGTGCACTGATCTGTTGATGTATGGGAGGAAGTGAGTTGCACAGGAAAGTAGGAACAGTGTTGTTTGCCAGGCAATTTAGGTTTGATGTTTGAAGTGATGCAGTTCAACCACAGTGGAACTGAAGCAGTTTGAGTGGGAAGGTGGATTGGCAGAGCTGTTAAGGAAAGGCAGGGAAGTTATTGAATTTGATATGAGGAGGATGGTTTGACAGTTGCAAAGACATTGAAGTTGTAAGGAATATGTGATTCAAGCAGGTGGTGAACAGAGAAATGTGAGAGAGGTGGTAGGGGATATATGAAGAGGTAAACTAAAGTGTTGATTGTAATGGTCAGGAATATAACTGTGAGAATTTGTGCACTTCTGTCTGGTGGATATGTATATTGCAAGGAGGAGGATGGTCAGTATGTTGTTATGTTAAGTTGTGGAATGAAGTAGAAGTGCACAAATATGTGCACAGAAATGCAGTGGAAAATTATGGAGTGTCAAGAGGGATGTATGTGAGTGACAGTATTGATATGAGGTGGAGGCTACACTTGTGGATGAAGTTGTAAGTGGTGGGTTTGGAGTGTTGAAGTTCGACAGAAGTTCAATTTCAACAAAGCAAGGCTAGGTAGGTCGATATGATATAAAATTATGCGAAAACCTCAATACCTATAAAATGCAGATTCAGTATAAAGGCATTGGATTCTGCGAGGACTCAATGCAACTTTTCTGCAGATATTTAGTCATTTTTAGAAGATTTAAGATGAGAATGGAAGAAGGGAGGGGACGAAGTTTCCATTAATCAATTCCTGACTTGACAAAATTATGCAACCTGCATTCCTCTCTTGTATAACAGGCTTATATGTACTTGTAGTCTTTTCACTTGGTAATTGCATTCATGTTGATTTTATTATATGTCATTTCACTTCGTAATTGCATTCATGCTTCTCCAGTTTAAATCGTTTTGTCATTTTTTGCCGTAATATTTTATTATATGTGCTTTTGCTCCATTCATATAAGAAATGACATTGAATCAATAATCTTTATTTTCATAATGAATTAGGTGATCCACGAGTTTTTGCTAATGTCAGAACCTACCTCGAGAGATTGGATCAGAATTCGGCATAGGAACACAAACGAATATATACAAGGTGTTCGATATTTTATGAATTTCGTGAAGCGTCATTCACCACCTGATTTTGAAATATGCTGTTGTCCTTGTATAAAGTGTAGAAATTCTAAAAAATTGCCTTTTGAAATAATTAAGAATCACTTAATTCTTTATGGTATGGATCCAGCATACGATGAATGGTTTTTTCATGGAGAAAGTAATGGCATTGAAGTAATGGTCAATCCTACACCCCATGTTGTCAATGATGATTTCGTGTCTCATCAATTTCAAGAGGAAAACCCAATAGAAGGTGGTCTTGGAAATCTTGTTGATGATGTATATGGATTATCTCATGGTACACAAGCAACTTTTGGTGGAAACCATGAAAAAAAGTATAATGAATACAAAAGAAAAGCAAGTGAAAAATTATATCCTTCTTGCGAAGATGGTCTTATAACATTAAGTGTCCTCATAGAGCTTCATGGCTTGAAAAAAGAATTCAACTGGTCAGGAAACAGTATGACCGAGTTGTTGAAGAGGTTGAAACTATGGCTTCCAAAGAAAAATACACTACCCGATAAGTACCCTACAATGAAAAATATATTAAAAGATCTAGGAATGAATGTAAAAGGAATACATGCTTGTGAAAATGATTGTATATTATTTTGGAAGGGGTATGAAGATGCATTGGAATGTCCGCACTGTAATACTTCGAGATTTAAAGTTAAAGAACATGGGAAAATAGTCGAAGTCACAAAACAACCAAGAAAAGTTTTGAAATATTTTCCCATTATTCCTAGATTAACTAGGTTGTACACTGTACCTTGGATAGACCAAAAAATGTTATGGCATAGTGAAGCAAAGCCTTCTTGTGACTCCATGCGCCATCCTATTGATTCGGCTGAATGGCGATCGCTTAAAAATAGATGGCCGGATTTTGCTACTAACGGAAGAAATGTTTGACTTGGCATTGCTACTGATGGATTTAATCCTAGTAGAGCTCAATCTAATAGTTATAGTTGTTGGCCCGTGTACATGGTCCCATATAATTTGCCCCCTTCATCATGTATGAAACCCGATTTTCAAATGTTATGTTTGTTGATTGCTGGACCTAGAGCACCAAGCCAAGACATTGATGTATACTTAGAACCTCTTGTGGATGAGTTAAAACAGCTTTGGATAGCAGTGCCTGCATTTGACATGGATAAGAAAGAGCAATTTACACTGAGAGCGATGCTTTTGTGGGGAATTCATGACTTACCAGCATTTGGAAATTTATTCGGTTGTGTGACACATGGTTACAAAGCATGTCTGGTTTGTGCTACTGAGACCGAGTCAAAACGTATTGGTAATAAGATTGTTTATACAAAGTATAGAAGATTTTTGAATAATGGTCATCCATATAGAGCATTGAAACATGGATGGTACAAAGATGTAGAGCATAAAGAACCTCCCACACGATTGGTAGGATCGGCACTTTTGGAAAAGCTTGCTCATATCAAATATGTACCGGGTAAAAAAAAAAACGTAAAGAATTTGATGATGGTGATGAAGATCATTTTGTAAATGAGAATGACAATGAAGAAAGACCAGCGTGGTATAAGAAGTCGATTCTTTTTATCTTAGAGTATTGGAGTAGTCATAAAGTGCGACATACGATTGATGTGATGCATACTGAAAAGAATGTAGCGGAGCATCTTATTAACTTGTTTTTTGATAAAAAAACAATCTTCCAAGTTTGCATTTGATAAGACTTACAAAATTCAATGCTGCCAAGTCTTAAAAGGTGCAAAGCTTCCATCATGCTTTTCAAAAATGATAGGCAATTTAGTCAACGTTCAACCACCTAGCTTGAGCATTATAAAATCATATGATTATCATATCATTCTTCAATATTTTCTTCCAATCATGGTTCAACATGCCTATCCAAAATGTCGCGACTTAAGACGTGCAATTTTGCAAGTATGTTTATACTTCAAAATTATTTGTTCGAAGGTTTTAGTTCGAGAGCATGTCCAAGCTGCTAAAGATATGATTTCAGAGGCGTTGTGTGTGTTGGTTCACTACTTTCCTGCTCACTTCTTTGATATTAGCATACATATAATGTTGCATTTAGCTGATCAAGCATTACTTTGTGGACCTGTTAATTATATATGGATGTATCCGTTTGAGAGGTACGATACATCTTTATAAAATTACTTATTTTATATTTAAATATATATATATATATATATAAGGTAATATATTTTTTGTTTCTTGACTAGAGCTATGAAGGAGTGTAAGAACATACCAAGTAACAAGCGATATGTGGAAGGCTCAATTTCCGAAGCGTATCTTGTTGAATCTATTAAATATGCAATGGAATATATGCCAAATCCACGTATGGGTAATCATAGTTCTACACAAGAGTCATTTTTGGATGAGAACGACAATGATATATATGAATGTTCAATTATGGAAGGCAAAAATATCAAGTTATCTAGTGTGCAACGTACGCAGATTCGAAGATGGATACTTTTCAGAATTGACATACCAGATCTAGATGATTATTATAGGTTTGTATTATTTATGCATTTCGTAAGGTATAACATTATATTTATTGAGAATATTACTTATAATTTGTAGCGAGTATCGGTTGTCCTTAAAAGATGCTCAGCGTGGTAAAAAAAGACTACAGATAAAGGCGGAAGTGGTAGTACAATCCGAATTTATTGATTGGTTGCACAATAAGGTTTGTCGAACTTGCTTCTTAGTTCATAGTTTAATAATAAAAATAATAGTGTTTAATATATTTCAGTGGATTTAACAGCTAATTGAAGAAAAAAGAATGGATTCAATGTTGTGGCGTTATGTTAGTGGACCACAATGGGAAGCTAGGACTCATCTTAAGTATAGAATCAATGGTTATATATTTTCTCCACAACATTATGATAACACATTATCAACCCAAAATAGTGGTGTTTGCATGAATGCGATTACAACATTTATTGAAAGTGTGAAAGATTTAAATCCTATGGATGATGATACTACGTGGTATGGTGTTATCAAAGAGATTATTGAAGTTGATTATTATGAATCTCAACATGTAGTATTCTACTGTGATTGGATCAATATAGTAGATAAATCAAATAGCTGTAAGATTTATAGTGACTCCAATTTGTTAATGGTGAATCTAAGGAAATTGAAAAGCAGTAGTGGAGAATATGACGAGCCTGTCATTCTATCGTCCGAAGCAAGTCAAGTCTTTTACATAAGCGACATGCATGATCCTAATTGGTCCATCGTATAACACTCGCCTAAGCGCATGACTGATAGCATAGATGATTATGAGATGCCAATGAGCTTTCAATCTATTTTGAAGGAGCAGCCTAATTTAACCGCATTGTTGAAATGTATCGAATCAAAATAGACACACTTGATTGAACAATAATTATTTTGTTTACTTGTTACAATGTTGTATTGATTACTATACACTTGGGTATGTTTCTCTGTTGTTGAATATTTTTGAAGTTATTACACTTGTCTTGAACGCATCATATTAATGCTATGATTTAATCTTTTTGTGTATAATTGATACCTTTTACAAATATGAATTGGTATGAACAATAAATAAACATGGATTAAGCTTTTTCTATGTTCTCCATCTTGGATGAGCCATTATCCTACAAATTTTCTTTTATGCTTTAATATGCATTCATCGTCTTTAAATTATTTGCATTATAGAATGTCAGGCAATTGTAATGCCACGTCACTACATACAAATGACGCAGAGGAAGTTGATGTTCCTCCTCCCCCTCCAAATAAAAAGTAGTTTTTATGAAAAATCCAAATGAAGGAACGAAGATGTATGAACGTAAAATTTTGCTTTTGTATATGGTAAAAACAATAACCAATCGCAGTTCAGCAAAATTTAAAGTACAAACTCAAATCTTACTCATACTTACGCACATGAATATAATTATTTACGGATGTAATATCAGCTCTTCCTGATGCAACCATAGAATGCATATGAATATAATTATTTACGCAACATATCAAGCGGACATGCAGTCTACTTGCCAGTAAAGAGATACAGAGTATGTCATACTAAAACAATCATATTTGTACTGTTCGAACTAAACCATAAAAGACGATGCCACAAAATGGATGCCATAAAAAAGATTCCACTCGTGATGCGCAAAAGGAATGTGAAACTCAAATCCAGAGAATCGAATCATGTAAATTTCGGCAGGCTTGTTCCCAAATTTTTAACTGAAATGATTTCACTTAATAACGTTGCTGACGAAACCCCTGTTGGAGACGGTTGATTCTAGTCAATTTTAAAACAAATACAGATATGCACAGATAAGTGATGAGGTGGTTTTAGTTGATATGTATGAGCAGAAGTGTGAAATGGCAGACAAGTAGTTGACGCTCAAAGAAGTAGTAGAGGCAATGTATGTATGCAGTGTTTCTATAATATGTAGTGTAGATGACAGTCTGGGTTTGATGTGATGTGGAATGATGGTGATGGCATAGTTTTGTGGAAGCATTGTTTATGTATATGGTGGTGTTTGATGTGTGAAGATCAGAGATGGTTAGGCAACGAAGTGTTTGGTGGTTTTGCGAATGGTAGGGAGGAGTTGTTAGATGTGGTGAAGCAATTGGCAGAGAATGGAACCGTGATGATGGGTTGACAGCAGTGGTTTGGAGTTGTGAAGTTGCAGTGCATCAGTTGAAAGGAAGTTGGTCAAAGGGGTTGATTTGAGGTAGTTGGCAGATGATGTTTGTTGCTGTGATTATGGAGGAGGTCTGTGGTAACTTGGTGATGCAGTGTTATGATGTGAAGGAGGGGAATGGGTATGGTCAGGTATAGTTTAAGTCTATGAATTTTAAAGGGATGGTATGCAAAGGTGGATATGAAGGTGGATGAAGATATGGTGTTGAATGACATGGCAGTGGCTGTAGTGGGTGAATAGTGGTATGGAGATGCAGGTCGAGGTTGAACTTGATGTGGTGGCTGAAGTGTATGGTTTTGAAGTGGTTGTGTGCTAGTCAGTAATGGGAAAATGGAGATAGCATTGAAGTGATTTGTGACAGAGGTAAAGTGATGGTTTTACAGTTATGAATGAGTGGATGAGCAATGTTATGTAAGCACTGGTATGGTTATGGTGAGACTGGTGATGTAAATGGTAAGGTGATGGAATGAGGTAGTGAAGGAAGTGTGTGGTTGATGGTCAGGGCAAGGGAATGGTAGCTGCTGTGTGCAATAGTGGTAAGTGGCTGCATAGAGGAACAGTGGTGAAATTGTGGTATGTGGAATAAAAATGCAATGTAAAGTGAAATGTAAAGAGAAAAATGAAAATGCAATCGAATCATGCAAACGTGTAAATATGATGACACCTATATTTGTGAACTTTGTTTAACCTTGTTTTCTTAAATTCAGACTACCGGTTTCCAATCTTCAAAGAAAAAGATGAAAACAAATGGATTTTTTAAAGACGATACATACAACAGAAAAAAAGGTAAAAATATAAACACCAGGGATGATGCACGAAGCACGGAGAAAAAGAAAGCAAAACGACCTGGTATAACTTTGGGTCATAATTAGAAGACGATCACAAAATTATGTAGTATAGTGGCAGACACCCTTTCAATGAACAAAATATAACAACTCTATCAAATCATAGACAATAAGAAAACAAGGGGAATTCAAAATTAGTTATACTAGAAATACACCAGCAGTTAATAATAGTATATTTTCATGTTACACAGACAATAATTATCTATCCAAGCTCTAAATAAGCTTTCACTGCAAAGCCATCTTGTAGCCCTAGCTTACCATCATGATCAAATTGCTCAATGAGGTTTATGATCGCTAATAAGAATAACATAAACCAAAATAGTGCCCATAAACTCAAATCCCCTCCATATTTTGTTTTACAGTATGCATAATTTGACAGGAATTTTTTTTTACAGTATTCACATGTTCATCATTTTCTATCAACCAATATGCAAGATATTGATAGTATATTCTTTAGTTTATGCTTTTATTTTATTTAATATGCAAAATATTTTCAAGTTCAACTTTTGTTTATAATTTATTTGGGTATTATGCAGGCATTAGTTGAACCAGCGGAGGAAAGACAAAAGGAAAACTCTAGTGTCAATGGTAGCAATGGAAGTAGAAGTTTTGAAGATTTTGAGAATGATCCCATTGCTGAAGTGTTTGGAAAGGAGAAAAGAAAAAACTATTGTCGTGCAATTAGCTCTACATCGACTATGAAGCAAGTGAAGCTTACACAAGCATCAAAAGCAATAGCTAATTTCAAGGAAGATGAAGATAGAAAATGGAAAGCAAAGATGGAGAACAATCAAAATAGACTAACCGAAGAATTTAGATCGATGCATTCGACTATGATGAGTATGCAACAAAGTTTGTCACAATTTATGAATCAATTTGGAGGGAATGCGACATCAAGAAATGAAGTTGCTTCCAACAGTCAGCATGATAGTCCTAGAGCTAGCTTGGGTGTTCAATCCAATGGTGCTATTGGATCTTCCACAAGAGATAGGCAATCTGTAGTCTTATTGTCAGAAGAGTTGAAAGAGGTTGCTAAGGGCCATCTTGGGACACAAAAATATGCCATCATAGAGAGGTGATGAATGAGGAAAGAGTTGTATGGGTGAAGAAAGTGTTTGATCCAGAAGCACCTATTTATGAAGCACCACAAAATGGTAATTACAAGCTATTTGATATAATTGATGGAGGTTTTGTGATTTGGCCTGAGTGTCGTGTTCGTTGTTTGTAGGATCTAGAATTTATTTTGAGGTAATGTTAGAACTTGTAATATTTTGATTTCATACTCTTTAGTTGCGTATGATGAACTTGTGAAATTTCGAATCTTTCTTTAATTTGTTGTCAAATATTTATGCAATTTAAGTTATATGTTTGGATGCGTAATTGCTTATTGCTATCGATATTCTGTAATTTTTGATATGTATGTAACTACTGTATTATAACAGACAATTCTGTAGTGTAAATGCTAGCAAAAATGCAGCTCTACATGGTTTGGTAGCTGTAACGAACATATTTGTTACTAAAGACGAAATTTATAACGAGCATAGTCGTTACTATTGATGAAATTTGTAACGAACAAGTGCGTTACTAATGATGAAATTTGTAACGAACAAGGTCGTGATAAATTAGAATGACAACCCCTTCTTCCACCATAAAAGGAGAAACTAAGTAACGAAAAATACCCGTTACAAACCGATGCAAATAATAACAACCTATTTCGTTACAAAAATTTAGATTTCTAACGACAAAGTCCATTGGTAAGTGATATATCTAATCACGGGTAGAGGCCGTTATAAATATTTGTAACGACATACCTTACGCCTGTACCGCTCACGATTATATCTGTTATAAATTTTATTTGTAACGACTATATACGTTACAAATACACCCTTTTGGTGTTGTGTGCAATATAATTATAACTTACTAAAGTATAAACAAAATTGTATATATATGTATATATAAACATAAAAATACTAAAATAATATCTTTATAAGTATAAGAGATTGAAAATCATTTTGATAAATATTTTAAAACCAGGATATTTGGAAAACAATTTAAAACAAAATTGAAGTAGAGAGAGATTAGGAAAGTGCTACCAAGATTTTAACATAAATTCTACGACTCAACAACTCTTCTAGAATATATTGAATCTTCAACTCTTCAATACTCATGAGTCTTCATTCTCCAACTTTCGAAACTCTATGTCAGCATCTTGAATCTACTCTTGATATTGTACAGTCTTCTTAATCAATATCCATCTAATATCCTACATTATATACTGTGTATAACTTCATAAAATATTACTATCTATATTTTATATGATGTCTATAGTTGTTATCATCAAAATCAGTACCTAAGGTGCTAACATATAATGGAAAGAAAAGTCTTTTATTTCAAACAAGATTTGTTATCGAGTTAGATATATCTAACAAATTAAATAATTGCTCTTAGGGATATCCCTAACTTTACCATTAAAGAGTTCTTTTTTCCCCAATTTAACCCCCGTTAAAAGTTGCAATGAAATCAATCCAGTTTCACGTCATAACACATAGATCTACTGATTCAACATTTTATACATAGTGATTTGGATGTGTGCCAATGCAAGTTTATTAATTTCATTTCTCTATTGAAATTGCACAGTGAAATGCGCTGACATGCAATGGTGTTGTATAATGCTTCAAGACACGATTCGATGGTTTTCTTTTAAGAATGTTTCCCTTACAAGTCATGGGTGGATAGAATGAAAACTTTCTTTCAGGACATAACGAAGATTATGCATGCAAGTTATGGTTACTTCCATAGACTAGAAGAACACTTGAATTAATATGATGATGCTTTTAAGATTTTGGAATTTGAAAATAGAATTTTTTAATTTATCTTTTTTCCGACGAGATGGAGTGACTTATATATAATTGAGGAAGACCGTTGGCGGTGCATACTGAAAACAAATAGACACCTCTTGGCTCCAATTGGAATAACCATTGTCGTTCAACCAAAATTTAAATGCAAATGAGATATACTGCGAGGAATTTTCCCCCACACCCCCATCTTGGGTGGTTGCCACCCCATTTGCCCCCTTCCGTGATGACCTATTTTAGTGACGATGATTATTTGATATGATTCATAAAACTTCTAAATATCTCATTAATTGCCATGATAACTCGTTTCCATTTATAATATCGAATATATTCTTTCTTATCATAACATGAAAAGTTATTTGATATGATTTATTAGTTACTGTATAGTTATCTTATCTAATACTATAATGGAAGAAGTTTATGGAAATCTTTATGAAATAGAAATTAGTTATCAGGAAGAATAGTATTTTAAAAACATGTTCATTAATTGCATATACACAAATAAATGTTTCAAAATATTTGATTGATGGATTTATCTCCCGTATTAATGACTATAGTGTCCTCCATTCATATAAGTTCATTCTCTAACAAAATCATTTTCCAAGGTTACCCTTCTCTAAAATTCTACTTGCAACCGCTCATCAAATATGAAAGTTAAAAGTGCATGAAAACATGCCCTACATGTTCCATTCTTCCAAATAAAAGCGTTACAATATCACATATACATCTGTTATATAAGGAACAAAATTAGCTGTTAGTATTGCTATCTAGTAAGTGCTAAGATAGAGAACATGAAGACGGAAGTATACAACAAAGGTTTGAAAGGATATTGGAAGGAGGCGGAGCAAACAAACGAATCATCAGAGTCAAAAGCGAAGAGAATTCTTCATTGGCGACAGCGTGTCCCTTCAGTTCAGTTAGGCAAAAAACGGCGATTTTGGAGGATGAAAACGCCTTTGAAATTTCAGAAGCTACAACGGATGAAAGTCAGAAGTATAATGAAAAGGATAAAGACGGTGTTTGTGAATTTGGCGAGTAAAATTAAGGTAGCTGCAATGGGTGGTGAGGGGGAAAAGGAGTACGTGAGCAAAGAGAAGAAACAGTACGATGATTTGAGGTTAGCACAGATTTACTTGTCTAGAACTGAAGGATCGTATGGTAGAGCTTTTATTTAGGTCAAGACCCTTTCTACTTTTTTTATCACAGATGTTCGCTGTAATAAGTAACAGATATTGTTTAATGTTTTAGTATTTTGCGTTTGAAAAAATAGTCATCTGATTTATTGATCGGTAGTCGCGGTAACCTTTGATAATACATTCAGATATCATAACCCTATTATGAATTACTGGAGTAAATACAAGCACATGTGTTAGTCCAATATATAAAAATATTTATTTTTTTATATAGGAAATATTCAACATGAGAAATAATTTTATTAAATAATGTTGCTTTCATTATAAAAGAATATTTACCTTTTTATATATATAAGAGGTATCACACTGAGATTACGTTGATCAATGATCATGAATGAGATTGTTGTGCATGCTAAGAATTATAATGATGTTTCATCGATTAATGATTGAAAATGGAATTTTATTTAGAGCATTTTTGAAATTTTAAAAAGAAACTATTGAAATTATAATTAGGAGGGTCTAAATATTGAAGGATTGTAATATAATTATGCTGAATTTCTAGTAATAACAAACTAAGTGCAAGAATTCAAATGCTGAGTTATCAAGGTAGTATTCACTAAATGACAACAACTCACATATACTCAGTCAAATAATAAAGGAAGATCAAGCTAAGAAAGAGCATCCTGGATACATGCGACAACAATACTGTGTTATTATGTAATATCAACCATCCAACAAAGCCACATGTCAACATTAAATGAAGCTTCTAGAGAAAGATGAGCATTAAAAATAACACATCATCAATCTACGACAATAAAGGTAATGACGATGGATGGATGCAAATGTCCATAATCTAACAGCTAGCTCCGATTTAATGTGTCACATCATCAATCAATACTCACTCTAAATCACTATAAATAGGAGTAGATTTCATAGCAATCATTAAATAATAGTTCATATACTAAAGGCAAAAGAGTAAACTAAATTACTACATATAAAAGAGAATATGTCACTGTTTATATGCTAATTTCTAAATCAATCTGAAGTCATATATTCATCCATCCTTGATTTGAGCAAATAATCTGCAATTATCTTCTCTAATTCTTTTGTAATCAGATCATAGTTTGTTTAACCATTTATTTGGTAGCTATTTTTTTTTCCATATTCATTCTTAGTTCATATCTATATTCTTCTTCTTAATTCAAGTAATTATTAAGCATTCATTTCCTTTTTCTCCATACTTTGTCCTATTTGACCGATTTTTTTCTCATATTCCCCCCTCTATTTCTCTCATATTCAACCTAAAAATTCATTTATTTCGCATCACTCATCAAATCCAAGTTCAGAACTCAAATGTCTTATTTTCACAATCTTAAATATTTCATTATTGAGTAATGAAGCGTATATGTTGAGAATATCTCAAGCTAAGATTCAATTATTAAATTTATTTATTTTTGATTTTGTTACCCAGTTGTCGTTTTAATTTCATGTTCAAGATCGATAAATGTAGATATATGAATCCAAGGATTTATGTTTTTACAAATGTGTATATTTAGTTATGTTCACTTTCTCTTTTAGTGTAATTAGTTAATATCTTTGTACAAATAAATGGTCTAAATGCTAATTTTATAGGTCCAACCATTTATTCTAGGTTTATGGCATGAATTTTAATAAATTAATTATTTTATATTGAGATATATTATGGTAAAAAAGGCATATGAATTAAATGATTTCGTTTGAGTGTTCCAAAATTGGGAAGTAAATGCATGAATCAGGTTCATTTATTGTTTGTTTATGTTTATCCTTTTTAATAAGTAGTTTACTTACTTATGTGTGGGGTCTTCTTGTATAAGGGGTTTTGAGTAGTCAATTTTACTTCACTAGCCTATTAAATCTTTTTGTATGTTAATATGTGAGGATAATATGTATCATTTTTTCTTACAAGACACACCTAACGTGTAACAACCAGGTATTTTCAACCATTCACATCCATTATAAGTGTGTAGGTAGACACTCATGTCGGACTTGAATTGCTCAAAATACCGTATTGTAAATAAAATTTGCCAAATCTCAGAATATACAGTAAATAAAATCACAGCTCACGGACACAGAGTAATAATAGTGCAGCGGAAGTAAAAGAAATAGTAGTTCATGAAGCTACTATGAAAATATATCAGAGTTACATAAGATACAATAGGAGAAATAAAGTACAACAGAAGTCTAAGTATGATAACCAAGTACAAGCTGAATACAATATTGGAATCAACAGAATAACTGGGAGTGAAATAGATAAACAAGACAAGCAGATAATCTCCAGCGATTCCAATTTTCAGAAAGTAAAAATCCAAATTTGTGAATACTCAGGCTGACCCGAGCATAAATAAAAAAAATTACAAACATTCGAGTCAGGATATACATACTTATACAATGTAAACCAACTCAAGTGAACTGTAGTAAAAGTGCAAGTAACTTAAAGGATGCTTGGGACCGCCCATCCTCTAAGGATCCGACAAACTATTTACTATGTAGTAATATTACACTACTATAATAATGTCTAATAGTAAAATAAACTTATTTTTAAATTGCGTTAAGGAGTGACCCAATATTCCCCTTAACACAAATAATGCCAATAGTCTATACAGCACCTGCATATCTCCTGATCGGGAGACTACGAGAAGATACCGTATAGGTACGACACAAATAGAAACTCGTAGTAAAGGCTTGATATGGTAGGTGACACGACACATAAGACAATACCAGGGTAGATATACCAATTACGGCACTCAGGCTGGCGGTAATGCAGCAGGCACATACGCCCACCACAGAACACATTCCCACAAAATCGGAGGGGCGCCCAAACAATCACAAGTAATAGTATGGTATCGAAGAAATGCATCCTCTACGAGGTGCGACCTCAACTGGCCGGAGACCGCTCCTGTTTCTGCCACCTTATGCCAACTCACGGGAGTTGGGTCCACGTAATATACCTCAAGAACGTCGCCACCATCCTACTTCATTCTGGAATCTCCACCGCGTACATGGTTAGTCAAAGCGGTTTTTGGTATCGACAGAGAGTATGCCCATATCCGATCCCGGTCTCTTTGCCAACCAATCGTTATTATAACCCGTGGTTGTAACTTTAAAATAATATTTTGATACTTCAAAATAAAACATCATTTCAATCCAAATCTTTATCAAAATAAAGATTAAATCATTTCTAAACAATTTTAATATACCAACATACCATATCTTTCAAATTCAATTATTTATCAAAATAAATATCAAGTCATTTCAAATCATCTCAATATATTAAATTATCATATCCTTTCAAACTTCCTTTCAAATCATTTGTAATACATAAATATCATATCTTTCAAACTTTATTTTCAAATCATTTTAATATCAAAATATCATATCTTTCAAAACTTCATTTTCTAATCATTTTAATATCAAAATATCATATCTTTCAAGACTTCATTTTCAAATCATTTTAATATCAATATATCATATCTTTCAAAACTTAATTTTCCAATCATTTTAATATCAAAATATCATATCTTTCAAAACTTCAATTTCAAATCATTATTATATATCAAAATATCATATCTTTTCAAATCTTCATTTCAAACCCTCATATAAGTTCTAATCCAAATATTCAACTTTAAATACCTTTTAAATTCAAAGATATCATTCATTTATTATCATTCCAAATCACCTTTTAATAGCATATATTTTAATCAAAATAATTCATTTAAACCATTTAAAATTTAAGTTTATACACTTTCAAATCAAATATTCAATTACAAAGTTTTAAACCATTATGGGTTCATTTACTAAGTTAAAACCATAAACATTGAAAATTTCAACCTTTCACAGCATTCAGAAAAGCTGCTGTAAGTTTATACTTGAAAACATTTCAATTTAAACAATTTAAACATTATAAAAAAAAAAAAATATTTTAACATTCAAAGATGTTCATTAAAATACTCTTTTAATTTATGATTTTTATAAAGCAAACCTTTATAGAAAAATCCAAATTTTCAATAATTTCACTTAACAAATTCAATTGTACAATTTTCCCATTTTTACATTTAACACCTTATTAACACTTACATTTTCAGATTTCCATTTCACAAACTAAACTAAATTTCCCATTTATTTAATTAACTTAAACCTTTAAACAAAACCAAATTCCACATTTCCGATCAAGTTGTATTTTAAAATTTCACTTTTAAGCATTCATTTACTTAACCATTTTAATTCATAGAAAAATCAATAATACTTTATTAAATCATTCAAATTCAAATTTAAATCAAATTATCATATTTACCATTTTCAAAATAAGAACAAATTTCCATTTATATAACTTAAATATCATTTTTAACCAAAATTCCAAATTTCCAAACTTAAGTTATATTTCAATAATCCAATTTAACTTTCATTAATTACATTTTTAACTCATAGAAAAATCTTAATTTATTTATTTTAAAACATTTCAAAATCTATTTAAATCAAATTTCATAAATTTATATTTTAAAGTACTTAAAAATATCCAAAAACACTTTATAAAATAACCACGGGCCTGTATATAGTTTTCTAACCTAGGTCAAGTGATACGGATATATATCATTTCAATCTGCATTTTACAAAGAAAAATCCGGGTTCTATCATTTCAAACCCACAATCACAAGTTAAAACAAATAAATAAAAACCGTTCAGGCCTATCATTTCAGCCCATAATGATTTTTCCCTATTCTAAAGTCCGTTCGGGTATGTATCATTTCAACCCATAGTGAATTTAATCTACAGGGAACTTGCAGTGTGATAAACAGATATAAATGAACAGTTAACAATATATATAAATAACATATGATATGACATGAAATTTAACAGGTTGATCATCATATATATATATAATCACATGGCAGTTATAACATCATATATTTTTCTACACATTCAGTTGTTGTTGTTTCATAACTGCATAAGTATAAATGTCGTGTGAGCTTTACTCACCTCCTTTGCTGGAGATATGAATCAAATGACAAAAACGGGTTCCCAAAGGCAAGATGACACAACAATAGATCCAAGTGGGAAGAGAACCAAGCTCAATGATCTTGTCACAACCCATAAACAAAACCAAATATAAACATAGATTCAATACCAGATTGAATTGAAATAACTTTGGAATAAAAAGCAATATGAACACACGATCTTTTGCCTTGCTTTCTATTATTGTTTTGCATGGCCTAGGGGTGTATTTGGCTCAGGTTTGGACATAGCATGGCTCAGGTATGGAAACAAGAATGCATGACTACAAGGCATTGAAGGTGGAGGGGTTACAATTTGAGAATGTTAAGGGTTTAAGGCAAAATAGCATGTTTTTGGTCAACAAAAGGGCTCGGCCTTGGAGTGGTTTGGCTTGGCCATTCAAGTTCAGGTCTGGATAGATGATGGAATGTGTTTGGTGGTCTGGTCAGAGGCGGCGGCGGCGGCTAGAGGTGGTGGTGGAAAATGAAGTGGTGAAGCAAACAAGGCTCAAACTAGCATGTTTTCAAGGCATAGGTTGGATTTTGAGGGGTTTTGTCACCATGGTTGGCTCGGCTATGGTCATGACCTGGAGTGTAGGTGGATATGGTGGCAGGGAATAGATGTAGAGAGTGGTGGCCATGGCAATAGTGAGGAGGCCGAGCAAACATCATGTGAAAACAAGGTAAAATATGTGAAAAATAAGAAGAAAAAAAAGAGAAATATGGAGCCATTACCCTTTTTTTTCTTAGCCGTGAAAAATGAAATGGAGAAGGAGTTTCTCACGTGAAAATTGAAGGGAATACACAACAAATGAAAAAAATGCACGGCCAAAAGAAGTGTAAATGAAGAGTTATGGAAATGAAGAGGTTGGCAATTGAAAAGACTTAGGTTTTAAAAGCTTTTTAAACCTTTCATATTTCTTTTATTTAATTCAAATAAAACAAAAATTAAAATCAGAAATTTATCTTTATAAACCGAAACCAAGTAAAAAAGATATGAAAATAAATAATTAATTTTAAAGAAAATATAAAAGAATAAAAGAAATTGCTTAAAAATTCAAAACAGTGTCCGGAAATTACAATTAAATCACCATTGACTTTGGAAAATTATCCACTTCATTTTAAAAATATTATGAAGTAAAAAATTTAAATAAAATAATTTATTTATCATTTATAAAATAAAATAAATAATTAAATTGGAGAAAAATAGAAAAAGAATAAAATAAAGTAGGAATGAGAATAAAATAATATCTTGAGAAAATAGAAATAAATAAAGAAATTCTTTAATAAATTAAAACTAGAAATTAAAAATTATAAGCAGAATACAACTGACATTGGAAAGTGTCAATTACACTTTTAAAATGTTTGAAAACCAAAAATATACATAGCATGTTATTTTTCCCATATAAATATAATTATAACATTACATGACCAAATAAAATATTATTTATATAATTTAAAATAAACCATTTTGTTAAATACAACAAATTACACACAATAGTTAAAAAGGTATAACTTTCACATTATAAATCAGATTTCAATGAAACGAAAAGCAGTATTCTTAAAATTTTATTTACTTTCATAATAAAAGATAAAATTCAAATTTTCCGACTTCTAACTTTTTAAATTTAAAAGTCAAAGTTGACCATATTGACCAAAATTTACTTTTTTTGGAAGATATTCTTTTTATTCATGTTTGAAATGATAATTCATATCAAAATCAAGTTTATATTTAAAGTAACAAAATTTAATCATTCCAAATAAATAGAATATGTTTTTAAATCAAAATTCAATTAAAATAATTAAAATATACAATTAAAAATAATCACAAAATACAGTGTTGTTACACTCTCCTCCACTCAAAACTTTTCATCCTCGAAAAGGATTGAGGTATGGGAAAGCACAGAAAAAGATAGAGTGAAATAGGATTAAAATAAGATGACAAGAAGATTGAGATTATACCTGATAACTGTTGTTATAGGTAAGTTTAGCAAGGTGGAGATGATCTTTCCAAGGTCCTCCAGAACCAAGAACACAAGCACGAAAAATGTGGATTCAAAATGAGTACCAAAGATTATCAAAGACTATAGAAAGATTTCTAAACAAAAAGATTACAGAAAGATGTTTATACCAGTCTGTAGCAAGATAAAGATAATAAGGACAACCAAAAGATAGTTTGAAAAACAAAATAAGGGAATAAGTTTGAAACCATGGAAATTTCAACTTAAATAGATAATAAATTTTTACACAAGTGAAATAAATCTTAACTATCTTAAATTTCATTATCTTATCATCCAATTACCTTAAATTAACAATTTCTAAAATCATGGATTTGAAAAATAAATCATTTATTATACTCATAATGTATCCAATAAATTTAAGTCTTCTTTATTCCTAATTTAAAATTTAAATTATTCCTCCTCAATATATTTATCACTTATGCTAAATATACTTACACTTATTATAACTGCTTTGTTTTATTCTTAGTTCTTTTAACATTATTTTATTGTAAGTTACTCAATTACCCTTTATTATATTTACCTCTGTTAATCATTCTATAACTAAAATTTAATTTCTATAACATTTATTACAACCACTCAAATTTTATTTATAAAATCTTTTTATATTGTATATTATCCAATTACATTGTTAACTTTTTAACAATTAAGGTAAGTTATATTGAATGAAATTGTATTATACAATTAAATCATTTCATGCTTGAATATTCATCCAAATTTTGATTTTCTTTTATTTTATATTTGAAATTATTCTTTAAAATAAAAATTAAGAATTAAATTTCCGATTTCTTCAAACCATTTAGAGATAAATAAATGTTTGTACATAATTTATCAAATCAAATTTAAATCATATATCTATATAAATTATAAATCAAGTCATATTTTAGAAATTAAAATAAATTTGATTTCCCAAAACAAAGTTGTAGCAAGACTATAGAGCAGTCTCTTCACTTCCAAACTCGAAAATGAATGTCGATGATGCTGTGGTCATCACCAAAATTATTTTCTAGCAACAAAGAGAAGAACACTAATCTTAGACTTTAAAATTCTTTGAAAACAAATTTCTATTCGAAAATACTTTAAATAATATACTTTAAAACTTAATCACGAGGTTTGAAACCATCGGAAATTAAATTCTCAAATTTCTTGTTTTAAACTCATTTCAGTTCCCAAATCAATTTATAAACAGCTATTTATAAATTCATTTATAGAAAATAAATGATAAATCAAGTATCATCATTTCAAATAATCAGTTTAAACCAGTTTATTAAGTTCCATAAATTTACTTATATATCTAAATTTATTTCATTAACCAAATTTTAAAATAATACCGTGTCAGTTTGTTCTGTTAAAGTCTTTTGGAAATCCTATCGATAGCGTTGATCAGACGAATCGATCGGAAACCCAAATCAACATCAACAACTCAAACAACACAATACATAAAACAAAACATAAATATACAAGTACAATTCAAAATGTTTGAAAGATAGATTGGAAACAAAAGATAAGATGATTGAATAACAAAATAGGGAGGTGGATAAGCTTAAATAAATCGCGGGCAACCTTAACCGGGTCAACTGTGACTTAAAGAATAAGATCAATGTGGATTTTCTAGGGTAAATCTACATTCGATCTCAATAGATAGAGTTTGGAATAACAAAAGATATTAGCATCTAAACTAAGAATAGATATAAATCTCTGGTGAATCGATGCTAACTGTAAAGGAGTTTCCCCCTTTACAAATGAATTTGAAATTGGCGAGACTGCCGACTCACTAAAAAGATCATTCGAAGCGGAGTTATGGGATACTCCAGAATCAAAAGAAGATGAATAGTGAGGGACACGAATGGATTTTGGAACCGCAGGGAACGTTCCCAAATTCAAAGGAATCGAGTCAAAAAGGAAGAGATTCAAACTCGAATGAAAGTGATTCTGTAAATGCATTCACTTCATATGCTGAGTTTTGCCTAGAGCTACCAAAGCTCTGATACCAAATGTAACAACCAGATATTTTCAACCATTCGCATCCATTATAAGTGTATAGGTAGACACTCATGTCGAACTTGAATTGCTCAAAATACCGCGTTGTAAATAAATTTGGCAAATCTAAGAATATACAGTAAATAAAATCACAGCTCACAGACACAGAGTAATAATAGTGCAGCGGAAGTAAAAGAAATAGTAGTTCATGAAGCTACCATGGAAATATATCAGAGTTACATAAGATACAACAAAAGAAATAAAGTACAACAGAAGTCTAAGTATGATAACCAAGTACAAGCTGAATACAATACTGGAATCAACAGAATAACTGGGAGTGAAATAGATAAACAAGACAAGCAGATAATCTCCAGCGATTCCAATCTCCAGAAAGTGGAAATCCAAATCTGTGAATACTCAGGCTGACCCGAGCATAAATAAAAAAAATACAAACACTCGAGTCAGGACATACATACTTATACAATGTAAACCAACTCAAGTGACTGTAATAAAGGTACAAGTAACTTAAAGGATGCTTGGGACCGCCCATCCTCTAAGGATCCGTCCAACTATTTGCTATGTAGTAATATTGCGCTATTATAATAGCGTCTAATAGTAAAATAAACTTACTTTTAAATAGCGTTAAGGAGTGGCACAATATTCCCCTTAACACAAATAATGCCAATAGTCTATACAGTACCTGCATATCTCCTGATTGGGAGACTACGAGAAGATACTGCATAGGTACGACAAAAAAAAGAAACTCGTAGTAAAGGCTTGATATGGTAGGTGATACGACACACAAGGCAATGCCAGGGTAGATATACCAATTACGACACTCGGGCTGGTGGTAACGCAGCAGCCACATACGCCTACCGCGGAACACATTCCCACAAAATCGAAGGGGCGCCCAAACAATCACAAGTAATAGTATGGTATCAAAGAAATGCGTCCGCTACGAGGTGCGACCTCAACTGGCTCGAGAGCGCTCCTGTTTCTTCCACCTTATTCCAACTCATGGGAGTTAGGTCCACGTAATATACCTCAAGAACATCGCCACCATCCTACTTCATTCTTCTCCACATACATGATTAGTCAAAGTGGTTTTTGATATCGATAGAGAGTATACCCATATCCGATCCCGGTCTCTTTGCCAACCAATCGTTATTATAACCCGTGGTTATAACTTTAAAATAATATTTTTATACTTCAAAATAAAATATCATTTCAATCCAAATCTTTATCAAAATAAAAATTAAATCATTTCTAAACCATTTCAATATATCAACATACCATACCTTTCAAATTCAATTATTTATCAAAATAAATATCAAGTCATTTCAAATCATTTCAATATATTAAATTATCACGTCCTTTCAAAATTTCCTTTCAAACCATTTTTAATACATAAATATCATATCTTTCAAACTTCATTTTCAAGTCATTTTAATATCAAAATATCATATCTTTCAAAACTTTATTTTCAAATCATTTTATTATCAAAATATCATATCTTTCAAGACTTCATTTTCAAATCATTTTAATATCAATATATCATATCTTTCAAAACTTTATTTTCAAATCATTTTAATATCAAAATATCATATCTTTCAAAACTTCAATTTCAAATCATTATTATACATCAAAATATCATATCTTTTCAAATCTTCATTTCAAATCCTCATATAGCTTCAAATCCAAATATTCAACTTTAAATACCTTTTAAATTCAAAGATATCACTCATTTATCATCATTCCAAATCACCTTTTAAATAGCTTATATTTTAATCAAAATAATTCATTTAAACCATTTAAAATTTAAGTTTATATACTTTCAAATCAAGTATTCAATTTCCAAAGTTTTAAACCACTATGAGTTCATTTACTAAGTTAAAACCATAAACGTTGAAAATTTTAACCTTTCACAGCATTCAGAAAAGCTGCTTTAAGTTTATACTTGAAAACATTTCAATTTAAACCATTTAAACATTATAAAAAATAATAATATTTTAACATTCAAAGATGTTCATTAAAATACTCTTTTAATTTATGATTTTTATAAAGCAAACCTTTACAGAAAAATCCAAATTTTCAATAATTTCACTTAACAAATTCAATTGTACAATTTTCCCATTTTTACATTTGACACCTTATTAACACTTACATTTTCAAATTTCCATTTCACAAATTAAACTAAATTTCCAATTTATTTAATTAACTTAAACCTTTAAAAAAAACTAAATTCCACATTTCCGATCAAGTTGTATTTTAAAATTTCACTTTTAAGCATTCATTTACTTAACCATTTTAATTCATAGAAAAATCAATAATACTTTATTAAATCATTCAAATTCAAATTCAAATCAAATTATCATATTTACCATTTTCAAAATAAGAATAAATTTCCATTTTATTTATATAACTTAAATATCATTTTTAACCAAAATTCCAAACTTCCAAACTTAAGTTATATTTCAATAATCCAATTTAACATTCATTAATTACATTTTTAACTCATATAAAAATCATAATTTATTTATTATAAAACATTTCAAAATCTATTTAAATCAAATTTCATAAATTTATATTTTAAAATACTTAAAAATATCCAAAAACACTTTATAAAATAACCACGGGCCTGTATATAGTTTTCTAACCTAGGTCAAGTGATACAGATATATATATCATTTCAATCCGCAGTTTACAAAGAAAAATCCGGGTTCTATCATTTCAAACCCGCAATCCCAAGTTAAAACAAATAAATAAAAACCGTTCAGGCCTATCATTTCAGCCCATAATGATTTTTTCCTGTTCTAAAGTCCGTTCGGGTATGTATCATTTCAACCCATAGTGAATCTAATCTATAGGGAACTTGAAGTGTGATAAACAAATATAAATGAACCGTTAATAACATATATAAATAACATATGATATGACATGAAATATAATAGGTTGAACATCATATATATATATAATCACATGGCAGTTATAACATCATATATTTTTCTACACATTCAGTTGTTGTTGTTTCACAACTGCATAATTATAAATGTCGTGTGAGCTTTACTCACCTCTTTTGTTGGAGATATGAATCAAATGACACAAACGGATTCCCAAAGGCAAGGTGACACAACAATAGATCCAAGTGGGAAGAGAACCAAGCTCAATGATCTTGTCACAACCCATAAACAAAACCAAATATAAACATAGATACAATACCAGATTGATTTGAAATAACTTTGGAATAAAAAGCAATATGAACACACGATCTTTTGCCTTGCTTTATATTATTGTTTTGCATGGCCTAGGGGTGTATTTGGCTCAGGTTTGGACATAGCATGGCTCAGGTATGGATACAAGAATGCACGGCTACAAGGCATTGAAGGTGGAGGGGTTACAACTTGAGAATGTTAAGGGTTTAAGGCAAAATAGCATGTTTTTGGTCAACAAAAGGGCTCGGCCTTGGAGTAGTTTGGCTTGCCCATTCAAGTTCAGGTCTGGCTAGAGGTGGTGGTGGTGAAAAATGAAGTGGTGAAGCAAACAAGGCTCAAACTAGCATGTTTTCAAGGCATAGGTTGGATTTTGAGGGGTTTTGTCACCATGGTTGGCTCGGCTATGGTCATGACCTGGAGTGTAGGTGGAGATGATGGCAGGGAATAGATGTAGAGAGTGGTGGCCATGGCAATAGTGAGGAGGCCGAGCAAACATCATGTGAAAACAAGGCAAAATATGTGAAAAAAAAGAAAAAAAAAGAAGAAGAGAAATAAGGAGTCATTACCCCTTTTTTTCTTAGCCGTGCAAAATGAAATGGAGAAGGAGTTTCTCACGTGAAAATTGAAGGGAATACACAGCAAATGAAAAAAATGCACGGCCAAAAGAAGTGTAAATGAAGAGTTATGGAAACGAAGAGGTTGACAATTGAGAAGACTTAGGTTTTAAAAGCTTTTTAAACCTTTCATATTTCTTTTCTTTAATTCAAATAAAACAAAGATTAAAATCATTACTTTTGTAAACCGAAACCAAGTAAAAAAAAATGAAAGTAAATAATTAATTTTAAAGAAAATACAAAAGAATAAAAGAAATTGCTTAAAAATCCAAAACAGTGTCCAGAAATTATAATTAAATCACCATTGACTTTGGAAAATTATCCACTTCATTTTAAAAATATTATGAAGTAAAAATTTGAAATAAAATAATTTATTTATCATTTATAAAAGAAAATAAATAATTAAATTGGAGAAAAATAGAAAAAGAGTTAAAGAAATTGTTTAAAAACTGAAAACAGGGCATGTAAATTACAAATAAAATATCACTAGCCCTATAAAATTTCTCTATTATTTTAAAACAAATAAGAAGTCAAATAAATAAATAAATGAAGAAAAATATAAAGTGGGAATGAGAATAAAATAATATCTTGAGAAAATAGAAATAAATAAAGAAATTCTTTAATAAATTAAAACTAGAAATTAAAAATTATAAACAGAATACAACTGACATTGGAAAGTGTCAATTACACTTTTAAAATGTTTGAAAACCAAAATATATACATAACATGTTATTTTACACATATAAATATAATTATGACATTACAGGACCAAATAAAATATTATTTATATAATTTAAAATAAACCATTTTGTTAAATACAGCAAATTACACACAATAGTTAAAAAGGCGTAACTTTCACATTATAAATCAGATTTCAACAAAACGAAAAGCAGTATTCTTGAAATTTTATTTACTTTCATAATAAAAGATAAAATTCAAATTTTCAAACTTTTAAAATTTTAAATTTAAAAGTCAAAGTTGACCACATTGACCAAAATTTACTTTTTTTGGAAGATATTCTTTTTATTCATGTTTGAAATGATAATTCATATCAAAATCAAAGTTTATATTTAAGGTAACAACATTTAATCATTCCAAATAAATAAAATAAGTTTTTAAATCAAAATTCAATTAAAATAATTGAAATATACAATTAAAAATAATCACAAAATACAGGGTTTTTACATAAGGTTAGAGGGTTGTAAAGTTTTGATGAAGTATATTATTAAAATATACGAGTTTCAGTTGTATTAATAAAAGGACCTATATTTGAAAAAAAATAGAATGATCTAACGATGATTGTATATCATTTTAACAACTGATATCATCTGATTTATGTTCACTTCATTATTTTAAAATAAAAAACCTAATTGAAGAATACGAGTTTAGCTTTGTTATTTGTTTCCTTATAACTAATTTTAACTATTATCCATATGTGTTTACCTTAGTTGTAATAGATGTCTAAAAATTGTCATCCGATTTTAAAATGAATTTTATTATATTTAATTATCGAAAGTAAGTTTATAAATCCATTTTTTTTTTTAAAAATCGTTGATTCAGTCATGATCACTTTTAATTACTTTGAAATCGAGTAAATAATCACCATAAAATTTAAAAGTTATTCGGTAATTACAACCGCTTTTTATTGGTTTATAGCATAATCCAGATTCTTAAAAAGGAGGTTGGTATATTTTTGGTTAATGCTTCGTGGAATGAAGTAAACTTTAAGGAATATTTTTCAAATTAATTTTTTTTAAAGTTAAATTTTTACGCTTTGACTCTTAAATCAAATTCTCTAGAAAGTAGTAGATTTTGAATTTTTAGGAAAGGTTTAATTTCCAATCAGTACATCAAATCCTTTTATATTCATCTAAGGAAATTTATGTTTTGGGATTGTTTGCAAAACCATTTCACTTTCTTTTTCAATATATATGTATATGAGGATTCCGACACACGCTTTGTACATGTAGTTAAAAAATTCATCAAAGGATGCACTTCGCATTGGGAATAAAACCTTTTGCAACAATGACATGTGCTTCATGTGCATAAATAACAATATATTGTACAATCGTGAAATGTTCTATTATGATTGAAAACAGTAAAGCTATGGAGCATCATTTGAACATGAGAAAAAATGAGTTGACTTTATTTATTATAGCATAAACACATTAGATCATGCCATATACTAGGTAAAATTCCACACGGTAGGTTTAATTTTTTTTCACATTTTAAATGATTAATTTTGCAATCAATCGAGGAAAAACTAAACACACTAAAAAATTATGTATATGTGATAACCCGCAACCCAGTGGGCTCGAGCTTTGTCTAAGTTGAAAACCCAAGTCCACCAAAGTATGGACCGTTGCTTTCGTATCTGTAACACCCCGTAAAATCAACTATAAAATAATAAGTTGAATAGATTAAATTAAATAAGGTAGGGATAAAAAGAAAATTTTGCAAATGTTAGAATTTGACCACGAACGTTACGCCATTGTGTTCGTGGCAAAATTCCGATCAATTTTCATATATAATATGTTGAAATTGGAGCTCAAACGTAAAAGTTATGACATTGAAAGTTTTCAGATTCAAAATAATTTAAACAGAATTCAAATTCAAATAATTAATTTATTCTTAAATTTGAAATTGAAAATTAACAATAATTAGACTTGGGGGTTTAGTAAACGTTAAAATCAACGTTAAATATTAATTAAGGAATAAAATAATTAAAAACGATGACATAAAGAAAATCTTCCCAAATTAGGTGTAACGGTCGACCATACCCTAGGGCCGGTCGACCTCTAGCAGCCGACCGATAGTATAAGAGAGGTCGACTGGTAGGTGCATTTGCAACTAGGGTTTTACCTGTATGAATTTTCTGGATTTAATTATTTAAATCCAATGGTTTTGATGCTTTCTCACAATTATAAATGAGACCCTAGACCCCTCATTCTTATTCACATAATATTTTGAGAACATTAGCGAAGCTCTGTCAGTTCTCTCTTCAAGGTTCAGAAAAATTTGTTAGAGTTTCAAGTAATAAATCTTATAGATCTTTCTTTGTTTATTGTTCATTTTCTCAACATCTTCTCTTCCAAACCTTTAATCTTACGATTCTAATGTATTTACAAATCCCTTTCTGTATATACGTATCAAAAAGAAGAGATCCGATTGAGGTTGTCTAAGGCACGTTAAATCCAAAGGAGGCAAACCTAAGGATATACTATGCGTGGAAATCGTAGCTTATTTTAGCAATGTTTTGATATAATTTGAGTCTGAATACGTCTCGGAGAGTTTTGGTTTTGCGAAAACGTCATATTCTATAATCCAAAACCCCTTTAATGCAAAATGTCAATTCTATGTTGAAATCTTGAATTTGTTTAAGTCAAAATTATGGAAATTTTGTAGTTTCACAGTTTTAATAATTTTACCTTCTATTCCAATCCATATTCTTTTTCTTTGAATATGGTTAAAGAATTTTGATTAAAGAATAGTTAGCAAGGTACAAACTCATTCGTAGTTTGCACTGCTTAGTCCTATAAATTAAACAGAAATTCCTTCGTTTATTTTTATGTGAAAAAAGAGGTCAATAGAGCAAAAAATTGGAATTGTAAGTTTCTATTTTCAATAAATTCCATTATTTTGATGTTATAAGTTGAGTTTAAATTTTAACTGTATACAAGTCCATTGATTGGAATTTTTTGATATGAACATGGAATTTTTGTACTGTTGATAATATGGATTGAGACTTAAATAATTGTTTAAAAGATTGACATTTATATGTTAGTTTAGGACGTATATTTCACACACTTAGAAATTATTAGACACATATTTATATACATATATTAGCATAATTAATATACAATTATGTAGTTAAATAGATTATTAATTCTATTAAATCCCCTTTAGGAAAGTAATTAATATTATAGGCGAAATACGAAAGATTTCTTATATGGCCTTGATTATGAAATAATGAGATGTGTGATAACTTATTTAGAGCGTAAGGTCGGTCAAAAGCTCATGGAAGTCTGTCCAGCTAATGTGGCTACCAATAGTGTAACTTGGGGCCTAAGTGAGACATTGCCTATAATAAGTCACTACGATGACAGGGGTTAGTCCCAAATTATATAGGGTAAATCCGCCCAGCTAATCCTAGCTATCAATACCAACAAATAGTTGAGCAAATGTAAGACGTCACCTTGGGGTATGAGTCATAATACGAAGGACCTGCTTCAAAAATTTAAGGTATTAAGTTGTTGTGTGAGAGCCCACCTCTTCTTTATGTAGGAATCAGTAAATGGTTGGAGATATGGGTTAGGTATGGGAGAGGATATCTCGAAAAAAGGCCCGCTTCAATAAGAAGTATTAAGCGGCCGAAGGGATTCCATGCAATGTTAGCTAGATAATTACTAGTGAGGAGTCCGTCTTGGGATTATAGATAACTAGACCTGCTTTAAATAAGGCATTAAATGGTCGAAGTGACTTGAGTACTATCCCTTACACAGATAGGACATTCTGGATGATAGATATGAGTTATTAGGTTGATAGCAAGTTGGTTTTGGGTTCATATTTGGAAAGCCTTTCATTTAAGTTTGAGAAAAGCCTTTGGGATTACATTTGAAAAGACTTATGTTGTAGGTAGAAATGTAAGGCATATTTTTATTTGAATTATACTCCCCAAATACTAACGTAGTAACGTTTGATATTTTTATTCACCAGACATATGTTGTTCTTACTCCCTCCTCATTACAATATAGGTAAGAAAGGGCGATGTTGAAGGCGGAGACGATGATGAGACTTGTGGCAGCAGTCAATTTATTTACTTCTTATTTTCTATAGTTTTTGATGTACCCATGAAATAAAAACAATGTTGTAACTTTGGAATATTGCAGATATGTACGATTATTATTGGGATTTAGTATTATGGATATTTTGTTATGGTTTTAAATGAAAATTTGAAATTTGAATAAAATGGGTACTATTGTTATTATTATATTTTATCCTTTTACTGTGAGATTTTGAATATGTGGATAAATAACTATGTATCATTCACAACCAGCTTTGAGATGGTTCTAAGTTTCAATAGGCCTTTTCTTGATCGGAATTTAGGCTCATTTAAGGGCGGGCTGTTACATTCAGTATCATAGCTGATTGAAGAATGATAGGGGTTTTCTCACATTGTGAACTATGGTGAAGCTTTGTCTCTCACCCCTCCAAGTTACGACAATGTGGGTTTGCCAGGTTGTCAGTGGACTGGCCTAGGAAGTCGAGAGCCTGGACCATAAAATCAATGTGTCTAGGATTACCATTTGTAGCCACCACCCTTTTAAGATGACTGTTATATTTGGTATTAAAGCATATGTTACCCAATCAATGAGGATAGGTATAAGTATGATAAGTATACTTGTTATTTTTGAAATTATTTTTCAAAAATCCTACCATATATAAATATATATACTTATTTTAAATGTATGCAAAATCACTGCGTGAATCTTTACCTCAGCATATACTATTACCTTAGGAAATGTAGATGGAAAGGATTGTAACTTCAAGGTTAATAAGGCAATAAATGTGTAATAAATAGGGAGTTGCAAAAATTTAATAAGGATATAAATAGACCAATTAAAGAGATTATTAGAGTAATCATGGAAAGATAAGAAATGCCTAATAAGTAAAATTTGAACGACTTTGAAGTTGATATGTTAGAATAAAAATCATTTATTATGGACAATTGACATTTATAGAAATAGCAAATAAACTTGTTAGATAGTAATCAAATATTATAAGGCATTTTAATCGTCATTTTGGTAAATTATGTAGCCTAAATTATACAAGCAAAAATTAGTAGGCCCAATATATTGAAATAAATGGTAGATAAGAATCTATGTGTTGTAAACAACCAAAAGTAAGGAACAAAGCAAGACATGAAGAAAGATTAGAACAAGCTTTCATAAGAAGGTAGACATTAATCATTGAAAGAAGATAACCCGATTTTTTAAAGGTTGAGTAGGAAAGTTTAATAGGAAGGACAATTAAAGTTAATTTCTATATCCAACCCCATGGTAAAGAGTTTGATGAAATATTTTGGGAAAATTCCTTGAAATGTTTTGAATAAGTTTTCAAAGGATCCATTGAGAAGTTGTTTTGAAAAAGTAAGGAAACTCAAAAACTCATAAATTTAAAATTTCTCGAGTAAAAGGATTTTGATTAAAAAGATTTTTCATTTTTGAAGTTCTACTTTAAAATTGGTTTAGTTAAAAAGTTTTTGATTTTTAGGGAAAGGGCTTCTTTGTTTTTAAAATAAATGTAAGATAAAGCGTAGGCTGGACTTGATGAATTCTTCTATTTCATAAATTTGAAAGTTATTTTAAATTTTTTATTCGAAAAGGAGTAAATAAATGGAAATGGAAACTTAGTTAAATTAGAAATAAAAAATAAAAAATAAAAAGATAAAGATAACTAGGATATAAGGAATATTTCCGTATAAGGAAAATACAGAGAATAACAACTGAAGAAGGAGCCAATTAATTAGGGGAAATATAAATAGAGGCAGTATTGGGAGATTTGGATCAAAATAACAGGAATTTATATAAAACAGGATCAGTAACCTAGTTAGAAAGAAATAGGATATAAGTTATCCTCGTTTACTCCACTTTTCATTTTTAAAGTCATAAAATGTATTTAGTTAAAGGATGGTGCATTTTGAGTAGTAAAGAAACAGATGTTGATAGCAACTTGAAATTAGGAATTTGACATGCATATGAATAGATTGTGGTTTGAAGTCAACTTATCTTGTAACTAGAAATATCTTTGAAATAATAAATGAGAAATAGAAGAAAATCTATTATTTGGAATGCTATTTTTGTAGTGGGTTTAAAGGTGTTAAATTTGGAAAATAATAGGTATTGATGAACTTTTCATAAGTATATGCCATAATTTTATGGAGTAGCAAGTGTTGATTTTGAATTTAATGTAATAAGTTTATGAAATTTGTTTTGATGTTGTAGAGGGTTTGTGAGAAGAGAAATTATTTTGCTCCTTTATTGATTTAAGTAATTTTTGAACTTTTGATTTAATAGTAGTTTAGTTTAATGATTGAGTTTTAAATATTTTGAGTTAAAAGTCCAACTTTTAAAGAAATAAATCTCTATAGTAGAAAGTCCTTAAAAAAGACAAGTTGGTTAGAGAAAGAATTTTTTTTCGTGGCTCATTTTGTGAACTATGCAATTTTTGAAAATTGGCAAATAGGGATTCCAAGTTTATATTTTTAAAGATAAAGGTTTCAGATAAGGTAATTCATAATTGTGAAAATTTATTTTTAACGGGTGAACTAAGCCAATTTTTTTTTATGGAGTAGATAGGAATCACTACCTGAGTAAGGCAGTGTAAAAATTTTAAGATATGAATAAGGTAGGAATAGTATGTACAACCTGATCTAAAAATTTGAAATCGGTCCTAAATATTTAATTGTAGAATATTGGTAAAATTGTGAAGATATTTCAGATTCATAATTGGATTGTAAGTTAGATTGCTTTATTTGAATTGGAATGTGAATTCTATATTTTTATTTATTTGGAGCGGTCTCCGTGTAACTTATATAAATTTTCCAATTCCAAAATATATATACAAGTGCGGCCTTTGAATTAGTAAGGAATATACCAGAGAGGGAAAGGGATGTGTAAGATATGTATATTCTTTTTCATTGTTTACACTGTCTATTTTAATAAAAGAAAAAGAAACAATTCCTTGTAATTTCAAACAAAGAAAAAACCTCACTTTGGCTAATTCATGAAAAATTATAACAATGATCCATTTTAGAAGATGCTTTGATAAATAAAAATGCAGAAAGCAATGTTCTAGTTTGGAAATTAATATATAGACACACATATAACCGCACTTAACGTATAAAAATAGAAATATATAAATAGCATAATTTACAATGATATTTGTATTTGTTATTATAGGACTATGAATTATGGACATTAATTACAGGTTTAGCGGACAAAAATTTGCAATTAATAGAGAATTAAAAGGAATTAAATAGGGACTGATTAAGAAATTTAATATGATGGAGGAATTAGAACGACGTAATAAATGGATTTTAAAACTATTAATAAGTTTAATGGAATTTAAATGAGGATTAAATAAAGATGGTCCAACTTTGAAATTAATGATCTATTATTATGGATATATTAATTGAAGTAATAAATGGACTACATTTATTAGAAACCAAGAAGGATAATTATAGAAGATGGAGAATTAAGTGGACTAGCATACTAAGGATGTTCATATAGTAACGAGTAGTAGGGCCCCGATATTATTAACACCAGCTAATAATGAATGAAAACTTCTAGCAATTTTTTTGGAGTTTTTGATTGTTATCACTAGTTATCTCCCTTAGGCTATTGGAAAAGCGTATGATAAGGTAGAAGGTATGTTCCTATTTTATCTTTGGGTTGACTTTATGGATGAGATTAGACCGCTAGATAAACATATATATGGAGGAGGAGCGTGAATAAGGACACTTAGCTAACGATAAACTGTAGGTATGACTGTAAGTTAATAAGGAAATTAGGTTAATAAATGGAAATAAAAGAATGCTTCATTCCTAAAAAATTTAGGATTTTAGGAAAAATAATTTTTAGCTTACTAAGAGAAACCATTCTAGGATGACCATTCGCCCATAGGAGATAGAAAGAATATGGATATAAACAGAATTTTCTATTAGACAGGAATGAAGAAGAAGGTGGTAGAATTTTCCACGTGGTACTTACATGCCAAAAATAAAAGGTAGAATTGATTAAGCAGCGAAAAAAGGCCGTACAAGATCGACGAAAATCCTACATAGACAAGTGAAAAAAAAGACAGAGTTTAAAGTAGGGGCCCTTTTGTTAGTTAAAGTTTTCCCTCTTAGGAAGGTCATTTGATTTGGAAAGTCGGAAAAGTTGGCATTAAAAATTTGTTGGGCCTTTTCTAATTTTAGAAAGAATGAGAAGACTTGCTCAAACATAGATTTACCGGATAAGTTGGCAGAAGTCCATGATGTTTTTTTTACGTTTCACATTTGGGGAAATACCTTTCTAGCACAGTCGCTATGGTAGGGCCTGATTATTTGGGGATTTTGAGGCGGAGCCAATAGCACCACGTGCCACCACAAGCATTGTGGAGAATAGAACTAGATAGCTCCGCAACAAAGAAATTAGACTGGTTCGAGTATAATAGAGGGAAAATTTGGTAGAAAGCATGAGAACTTCATATCCTAAGTTTCTAACTGGAAAATTTTCCTCTCCGAAATTAGGTTTGCAGTTGCTAGATTAGATGGTAGGAGTTGTTGCTACACCTTTATTAACACTTTTTTACTCATATAGAACACTTTTTCATGTTAAGGGTATTTGCATACATATTTATACGTCATGATCATACACTCATGCTAGGATTGAGTTCATTTATAATATGTCTGAAATACATAATCACATTGTAATTTTGGATGAGTAGATTGATGTGTAGAAAACATGGCTGTGAAACGTGGATGCTTAGTGCGTGTCACACTGTTTGTCCCTTGGAAATATTTTAGAGGATGGAATCCTTTTAAAGAGGAAAGAATGTAACACTATGTAAAATCAACCATAAATAAATAAGAAGAATATTACACCTGTAAAATCTACCATAGATAATATGTTGAAAGTGGAGCTCAAACAGAAAATTTATGGACGTCTAAAGTTTTAGAATTCAAAATAATTTAAATAGAATACAAATTCAAATATTAAATAATTCTAAATTTGAATTTAAAAATTGAAAATTAATAGTAATTAGGCTTGGGAGTTAAATAAGCATTAAAATCAACATCAACGTTAAATATTAATTAAGGAATAAAATAACTAAAAACAAAGGCACGAAGATAATCTTTCGAAAATAGGCGTAACGGTCGATTGGTGGTATCGAGATGGTTGACAAGTCGATTCATTTACGTCTAGGGTTTTTACTTGTGTGAAGATTTAATTATTTAAATCCGACATTCTATTTGTAAATCCAGAACATTCTATTTGCTTTCTCACAACTATAAATAAGACCTTAGTCCCCTCACCTTTGTTCACGTAATATTTTGGGAACATCAGTGAAGCTTTATCAGTTCATATCTTCAAGATTCAAAAAACTCCATTAGGGTTTTAGGTAAGAAATCCTATAGATCCATCTCTGTTTATTGTTGATTTTCTTAACTTCTTATACTCCAAACCTTTGATTTTATGAATCAAAGGTATGTATAAATCCCTTACCATATATATATGTATCAAAAAGAAGAGATCTTATAAAGGTTGTCAAAGTGATGTCAAATCCAAAAGAGTTAAAACTAAGGATATATAGTGAATGGAAAGCTCTGCTTTCCTATTTCAGTAGTTGATTAGTGTAATTTGGGTTTGAATATGCCTTAGGGAGTTTTGGTTTGTGAAAACATCATATTATAAATCCTAAAATCTCCTTCAATGCGAATGTCAATTCTATGTTGAAATTTCAAACTTGTTTATATCAAAATAATGGAAATTGTGTAGATTTGCAGTTTTTATAATTTAACCTTCTGTTCCACTCCTTATTCTTTTTCTTTGAATTTGGTTAAAGAATTTTGATTAAGAAATAGTGTGTAAGGTACGGATTTATTCATAGTTTGCGTGCTTGTTTCTATGAATTAAATAGAAATTCCTTCGCTTTTTTACATGAAAAAGGAGTTGAATAAAGCAAAAAATTAGAATTGTAAGTTTCTATTATCAATATATTCGGTTATTTTGATATAATAAGATGAGTTTAAATTTTAATTGTTTACAAATCCATTAGTTGGTTTTTTTGGGATTATTAACCCAAAAAAAGGATCAACACCCTGAATTGAGTGTGAAGCATCGATCCTATTTATCAAGGAAAATAAAATAGAAATAAGAAATAATAACTTGCAGATAAAGTAAAGAGATAAGAGATTTTTATAGTGGTTCGGTTGTTAACGAAACCTATGTCCACTTTATTACTTTAGTTACCGACTGATTGTAATTCCAAGTTGAACTTAATTACAATTTGATTGATCTTATGGGATAGATAAAGTCACTAGTGTTAGAGTTCATTGGAGAATCACAGTGAGCCCTTTAGATGACTATTGTGTGGCAGGAGAAGAGTGAAGAATAGTTTCTGCAAAGTCTCCGCAGCCAGTCCAGAAGATCTCCATTATGTTGAAGGTATGATTATATTTATAGGGACTGGAGAGCACTTGTGCCGAAGCCACTTTGCCAGATACTTACATTTGATGGTACGACGCTTAAGAAATTTCGCGACGACCAAATATTGTATGATGGTTCGCTAGCGATCTATAGGGCAGCTAACGATCCATGGAGTTAGAGTGTTTTTAGCTTGTTTCAATTGGATCATGTTCCTCGCCTTGTTTAGATGCTCTCAATGTAATTTCATGACTAGATGCCTTGTTTTGATGATAGTTTATGGACTAGTATCATTGAACTGTTGTTGGAATCAGATGAATGCTCATTTCTTGGTCTAGCTAGTTTGGAACATTATGAAACTTAGCAGGCATGCCTAGAAAAGGTAACGCTTCATGATGCAATAAGAATGGACAACACATGAGCAGTGCTTATGGGTCATTAGCGATCCATGCACGATGGATCATTAGCGATTCACCAGTAAAGACAATTTTTGTCTTTTTCTTCATGTCTTCTTTGCTCCTTCTTCTAATCCTTCTAGTTGGTTCTAGAGTTTTTTTGACTTGAAGTAGATGTTCTGACTTCCAACTCTATTGGGTTAAAAACCTAGATAACATTTGCCCCCAAGAATATGCTTTTTTTGGAAACAAGGCGTGGTTTAAAAGTAACTGCTTGTGAGTTCCCACTTTATGAAGTTTAACTGATCGTGTTGAGGCTATCATACGAATTTGGCTTTGATTTTTTATGTGAATCACCGTTACTCATCATAATAAATCAATTTCAATCCCATAACTTTCAAGATGCTTGCAAAATATACTTATATCATGCTTGATGAGTTTGAAAAAATTTGGTTGCAATTATATGGATCGCTAGTGACCCATTGTCCATGGATCTCAAGCAATCCAAGGACTTAGCATAGTTTTCTTGTGCACTGTCTTATTTAGTTCATTTAAGACAACCTTCTTCTATTTATATTTTCATATGAAAATCGATCCTTCTGCTTTGTGACCCGACTTAGAACATTCAAACACTAAATTATCCATTGCCATTGGCACCATTGTTCTTGTTCTCTAAGTGTCTTTCCTTCGATCATATTTGACTTTGCCATCGCCTTGACCTAGCCCCTACTTCCCGTTGCTTCGTCTTTTGGATTGCCGTCAAGTCAAACTCCTTAGATCGGCCCTGATCTTACCTCCTTTAGGTCACCAACATCCTATGTTCAACCGTGTTCTTCTTTTGACTAGATGTGGGTATGCATATTTTGACGTTTGTTTAGCAATTCGACGATGAGATTGTATTGGTGGTGATCGTTATGGGGAATTCGAGTTGATTGCGATTTTGTGGAAGAAGATAGTAAATCGAGTCTCGAGTTCTTTATGGAATGAAATTCAGGCTTTGCCCCGGTGCTTGACATGTTTTGCTATCTTCATCCACAGAATTGGAATTAACTTGCATCGAGTTACATTGTTAATCCGACATGACGTCTCATGGATTGATTTGCATTTTTCTAAAGGGTGATAATAGCTTAGGGTAACATCCCGTGTGTAGCTTATGCTATTATCACCTTCCAAATAGCTAAAATCGACTTATGTTGAGAATTCTCTACTTGATTCAGATCCATCATTCTATAGTTGCTCACTTTGGATTGGTCCCGTTATTGCGCAATCAGTGTAATTGCACAATCAGTGTATCTGGAATGGGAAGAGCTTCCCATATCACTTCGGACAACGAATCCGTTATTAATCGTTGATCAATAATAGCTAAGTGTCGGAGAAATAACTTCAGTAAATGAGACATTAATCTCTTTTCTTTCTTCACTGCGAGTGAACTGTCCACACAGGATCGAGTATTTGCAGTGTTCAGGACGCCAATCCCATCCCACCTAGATAACACACTACACTTGCCGCAGTCAACACTTGGAACCCGATATGTAGACATAGATTGATATTTTTTTGAAGTTCAAGTGCTGTAGAGGAGCTTTTAGTTAAAGATAGAATTACTTGACTGAGTTAGGTACAAGTTCTGTTGTATAGAATGAAGCACCTGTCCTCTCATCGTAAGTCCAGTGGAGAAAGTCCAGCACTTTCAGAAGCTGAATCGTCATCAGTTGCGTCGTCGCAAATAGTTTCTTTTGCGCCTACTTCTTTAGTATTGCAAGCTGAACACGGTCAATTAGTTTCGGTTGGTCCAGTTGTAGATCATACTCTTCCAAATTTTAGAGTGCTACTCAATTCTCTGGAGAGAGCTTCTTTCATAATCTCTGATAAAGTTCTGCATAAAATTTGCTTACAACATGGCATTTCGAAAGATGTTGTGCGCCTTCCATCGAAGAATGAGTTTGCATATATACCGCCTTTGGGGTACGCCGCTTCCCACCGTTGATAGAAACCCTTCTGAATTTGGGGATCACTCTATTTCAAATTCATCCTAATGGGTATGCGATCTTGACTTACCTTCATGTCTTGTTTATGAAGATGTTGAATCGTGCCCCTAATTTTGATGAGTTAAGATATTTTCTCTCATTCAAGAAGAGAGACGAATGTCCTTCGCTTGTCGTCATCGAGGCCCAAAGAAACTGCAAGATCATGCTACAGCTTCAAAGCAACCTGTCTAAATTCAAGACATAGTATTTCTTCATCAGGTGTCCTGAGGGATTTACTCGTCTTTGGATGACCGGGTGTAAGTTCTCTCTTTTACTTATTGAGACTTAACATGTCGCTATAGGATTTTTTTATAGATTGAATACTTCATGCAATTATTCCTAGGTCGAACAAAGATCTATCACTTGATCTGATTTTCTATACTCTGAAGGTCGTAGATGCCAAGGAGGGATTGGTCAGGTTTCTGCTAACGAACGAGAATTTTCTTCGGTATGGGCTGTTGCTTCATGGGAGGTCTACCGTGGCCGTTGAATTTCTGTCTCCTTCCCATTCCAGAATTCAAACACGTTCCACTTCTTCATCACGCTGCTCTAAAGAGAGCAATCTTCTAGAAGGAGAAGGTCCGCTTGGCAGGTCGACCGAAGAAATCCATGATGGAAGGTGTGTTACAGCTGAAACGGATTGCGTGCCAAGGATGCACCTGATTCTAGAGGAGGAGAAAGAATAATTTGGGCAGCGTAAGGGCAAAGATGCGGTGACAACAGAAAAGGAGGAGGGTCAAACTGAGGGCAGCAACAGTTATGATTCATCCTTTAGTGATGATGAATTCGATGCAAGTTTCGGTGATGGATACTTCGAATCATGTGATGAAACTCCAGGAACGAGTCCTATCCTCCCGGATTCGCCTTCCAAAAAGATTTGTGATAAAGATGCTCCTATGGTAGTCGAGTGGCTTTAGGATTCTCTGCTTAAGGAAACCGGCATTGACTTTGGGATTTGAGCTACATTTAGGTAGATATCGATGAACTCGTGGGTGACGATTTCAAATTTGAGGGATCATCTCCTCGTCCTAGTCATATTATGTCTAGAGTTAACCCGATTTCTACTACGATGGCTCCCTGATCCAGTTTGTTACGTCCTTTTAGGGCACCTATGACATGTTACACATTTCACCATGGTCAGGTTCACTTTCACATGCATTATTTAAGTTCCTATTTGGTCGCTAAAGCTCTTTATTTATTTTTTTATATCAGGTACTATGAGAGGCCATGGATTTTATAGGGTTCTCGAACAATTCACTGATTTGCAACATTGGTCAAGATGATCTTCAAGCCGCTACCATCCCCATGAAACCGAGGAAGAGTGGAGAAGGCGGAAAGACTTGGAAGCCGAAGTATGTTATTGGAATGATAGAGAATGGGGTTGGGTTTACAGAGTGGTTATGAGAAGAGAAAAAATCCCGATGACCGAGATGAACCGCCTAAGAAATCGAAGGTAGATTGCGGTTCTCATCCCTCTAAGCACCAAGCTTTTTCCCCTGCCCCGATCTCTGTCAGAATTGAAGTTCTAACTTCTGCTTCTCAAATTTCATCTTTATCCCAAGTTCTACTAACTCACATGATGCTCGCTTCTGGTTCTTCATGCCCTCGCAAAAGGTTGACTTATATTCTTCCATCCGTTCCTCTAGAATTGAAGCTGCGCTCCCCGGGTGGTTTCTAAAGGGAGTTAAATTTGACCCGACTTGCGCCAAATTCGTAAAGATTTCTATATGCCCCATCTTTAGGCGATTCAAAGTGTTTTGAATCAAGCCAAGTTATGAGAAAAGTTATGCAAGCAACTGGCAGACACGAACCACAACAATTATCAAGAGATCCTTTCCTTTGAATCAGAAAACGATTACGAGAGGGCATTAGATAAACATGATGCTAGAATCAAGCGACTAACACAAGGGAGGGACGGCGCACTCTGAGAGAATAAGAACATTGCTAGCTTGTTGGATGAATTGAAAGAGGCCCACGCCAAAATAGAGATCGTATTCCGAGAAGAAATCAAGAAGGCCCACGCAGATGAAGTTAAGCTTAAAGCACGTAATATGTTCATTAAAGCTCAGAAGAAAACTATCGTTGTTCATAACGAAGATGTTGAAGCCTATAAAAGGACAATTGCTGATTACAAGGGAATTATGGAATCCCATTTTTGATCAGACTCAAATGATTGGTTCACTCTAGGAGTGAGTTGCGCAGCTTAACGTTGAGAAGACTCGAGTTGAAATTGAGAAGGTTGCCATGATAGCGGACTACTTGGAGTTGCAGGAGGCTTTTCAAAAGATAATGGAGAAGATGGATGACACCATCTTAAACTTCTATGCTAACTCCTTGCTGCATCTGAGGAGCCTCAACTACCTGGGCCCTAAATTCTCGCATTATCTTACAGTGATTTGGAAAGAAGTTCTGGCCCGTTTACAAGAGAACGGGGAAATGTATACGGAGAAAGAGTTGGAGGATGCCTATCTCAATGAAGAATTGAAGATAGCTTTGATAGAGGGTCGAGAGATCATTCGAATTGAGAAGAAACAAGAGGCAACCGGTATTGCTTTGACTGCAACTGCAAAGATGCTGCCAGACATTACCGAGCCTGGCGAATCATCGAAATAGTCTCGCAATCAGTAAGCGAGTTCGGTCGGCGCTGCCTTGTTGTTTGCCCCTCTGGTAGCTATCTCTGAAGCTTCAAGTGGACCTAGAACTTCTCTAAAGGTCGTGCAGCCATGCAAAGAAGGAGAAGGTGAGGAGTATGGGATTGAAATTCTCGGCCATTCTTCTGATGTAGGTAACCTTCTTGTTTCCCTCGAGTTTGTGAATCTTCAGCTCACGCTGCAAGAACAAGACGAACTTAATGCTTTCATTTTTGACCTTATAGGTCCGTCTTGTTTACCTACTAACCTGCCAGTTTCTTTGATCTTTGGGCTTGCTGCTATTTCAACTACCTTGACGCCTGTTTCCATAGCTGTTTCAATTGCTACACCTATGTCTGGCTCACAACTAGGGCCAGAATCTGAGAAGATTGCTGCATTGCATGATCTGGATGACCCTTTCGTATCTTTTGAGGTTGATTTCACGGCAACTGAAGCTTGAGTGCAGAAGGACTAAACTGGTCAATTACTTAATTCTGAACAGCAGATGGTGGCCATTAAGAAGGAAAAGATCAAGGAGAGAAAATCTTTGAGGATCTCCCGCAAGTCTTGAAAGCACAAGATCAAGGGGGAGTCTTCCGAGAAGGTCGAAGAACATGGAGGAGATGCTGACACTGAGGAGACAGTTGATATTTTAGACAGCGACACTACTCCTGGCGGGGATTTTAAGAAGAAGAAGAAAATTTCAACTAAAGGCGGGAAGGGGAGCAAAGGAAAGAAGCATTGGTAGGCTTGAGTAACAATGGGGCCGGATTTTGGGACATTCTGTTTTGTTTGTTACATGCTTTGTATAAGTGTAGATTCTGCACTTATTATTTCAATTGTTATAGCATCTGTATTTTCTTCTGTTGGCCGATATTGTATGGTACGACTCCCACATTTTGACTTTGTATAGAAAATGTTATAAGTATTACAATGCTAACGTTCTAATTATAACTTTATCTGTTTACTTATCTACGTTTCATGCACTCATCTCAATTTTATTTACTGCTATTTTATATACTCCTGTAGTTACCGCTAAAATACTTTGTTTGGAGTAATAAAAATGCAAAGTACTTGATTTTTGTTTTTAAGTATCGGTATGTGTTCCCCCAATTCACGGGGCTATTTACTTCAAACACTCAACGAATGACTGGTAGATCCACATGATTCTCCGAAAATCTGTAACCGAGTCCATGTTGTAGTTCCTACTTTTGGTAACCTGTAATTATAGCATCTTAATTTCAGAGATTATGTCGATCAACAATCTAAATTTTTGCTGGTTCATATTCTTTTTTCATTGCTAGATTCATACCCATTACTCCTAATAGTGGAAGTGGATTGATTCTTGTTGGTCCTGCAATAGACAAGTTTCCCGACACTAGCGGGACAATGCCGATACTTAAGAGCGTGCACGACTTATGAATGCGTAACTTTTAAAAGTGTGCGCGACTTATGAGATGCATGACTTTTGGGAGCGTGCACGACTTATGAGATATGTGACTTTTGGGATCGATATGACCCATCGATCCAGAACAGTTTGGAATCTCTCAACATTATCAATCTTCGGACAACGTGAGGAGTTCATGTTTTAAGGACGTGATTCCATGGCTCAAAAGCGATGCATGGCTTATGGGGGTGCGTGGGTTTTAAGGTTGTGCTTACTTGGATGTGATTCCACAATCCAAGAAGAGGTGCGTGGCTTATGAAATGTGGGGCTTTGATTTAGGCCTTCCTGATGTCACCACAGCAATACCAATTCTTAGAAGGCACGGATTGGGTTCTACGATCCAACTGTTTGATTCAATTTGCTTCCATCAACTCGGAGGGTAGGCATGGCATACTTGAGCATGGTTCCACTGTCTCAAGTAATGATCGGGTGGTTTTGAGTCGATTCGGCCCATTTGACTCAGCGGTTACTTTTGTGAACACAGTTTTACTGGTTCAGAAAGCAAAGTAATTTTATTAATGAAAGTTGGGCAAGTTCTGCTATTTACAATCCCTCTGGCATTCTGGGGTTGCTTATTTGCTGGAAATAGGAAATATATAGGATAGTCTTAGATAAAGTAAGGACATAGTTATTCACTGTTCCATGCTCGGGTAATTTAGGCTCCATCAACAATTGTTAGCTTGAATGTGCCATCTCCTAGCTTTTGACCGATCACATAAGGTCCTTCCTAGTTTAGCCCAAATGCTCCCGGTACAGGGAAGACCCTCTTGAGGACAAGGTCTCCTACCCTGAAAGTGAGGTTATGAACTTTGGAGTTGAAGTACCGTGCGACCTTTTTTTGGTGAACCGCAGTCCTTACTTCTGCTTCTTCCCTCTTCTCATCGATCATATCGAGTTAAAGTAGGAGTTGCTCATTCTTCCTTCGATCGAAGTTTCGCTTTTGGTGAGAAGGAACTTCTAAATCAATCGAGATCATTTCTTCTGAACCATATGCTAGGGCAAATGGAGAGTGCCTAGTTGCAGATTTGTGCGTTGTCCTGTAAGCGCATAGTGCGAGTGGAAGTTTATCGACCCAATTTCCTTTTGCTTTAGTTAGCCGTTTTTTATGGTGGACATGATGATCTTATTTACTACTTCCACTTGCCCGTTTTCTTGCGGATGTGTGACAGTGAAAAAGCTTTTCTCATTTTGGAAGCGTTTGCAGAAGTCTTTGAACTCAATGCTTTCAAATTAAGTCCCGTTATCCGTAATGATTTTCTTTTGCACCTTTAACCTGCAAATAATATTTTTTGTAACAGAGTTAATAGCGACTAGAGGTTCCTCTTCTTCCTATCTAGTGAAATAGTCAACGACAACGATAGCATATTTAGCTCCCCTTTTAGCCATTGGCACGCCAATCAAATCGATTCCCCAGATTGCGAATGGCTATGGGCTAACCATCTGTGTTAGCTCCATCATGGGAGTTCTTTTGATCTCGCTGAATCATTGGCATTGATTGCACCGTCTGGCGTAATCTATTGCATCGGGTTCACTATTGGCCAAAAGTACCCATATGAAAGAACTTTCAAAGCAAGGGTTTGCCCCCTATGTGGTCTCCACAGTCATCTTCATGAACTTATTTTAGAATCCATCGAGCTTCATCGTCGATCGCACATCTATTCAAGTGGGTAGGAATCCCTTTCGGTAGAGTATCCCATCCTGTATTACAAATCATGGTGCCTTTCAAAGAAGCTTTTTCCACCGGTTCCTATTTATGGGGAGAGCTCCTATAAGAAGGTAGTCTCTAATCAGCATCATCCATGTCTTTGGTTCTTTGGCTGTCTCAAAAATCCTATCGATATCTATTTCGCTTATGCTCGGAGTGGTTAAGGATTCAACTAGGATCAGCCCCAATGAGCGAGCTTCTCCAGAACTGGCTAGTTTGGCCAGATAATCCACCTTCTTGTTTTTTCCCTTTAGATATGAGTTATGGTGTAATACTAGATGTCATTCAACAGTTCTTGCACTTTAGATAGACACAGGGCGCAGTTCTCCCCTTGAGCCTGGTATTTGCCTTTCACTTGATAGATGACTAGCTAGGAGTTTCTATAAATGTTTACGGATTTTATCTCGAGTTCCCTCACAATCTTTATCTTAGCTATCAAAGCTTCGTATTCTGCCTCATTATTTGTTGCAGGAAATATTAAGCGCAAGGCATTGAAAACAGATCGTCCTTTAGGAGTCTCGAGCACTACCCCTGCTTTCGAGCAGAAGTAGTTAGACACATCATCAATGAACAACTTCCAACATATCTCCACTTCTTGAATCATTCCTTCCTTGTTATCTTGTATTGTAAATTCGACAATGAAATCTGCCAGCGCTTGCCCATTGATCGCCTTTCAAGGATGATATGTGATTTCATACCGACTTAATTTGATGTTCCACTCGATAAGCCATCTATAGTTCTTGGGCGGTATAAAAATTGTTTCAACGTTTGATCTATCAGCACTCTGATAAGGTGGGCCTGGAAATACGGTCGTAACTTTCTGGATGCGATCAAAAGGCAATATGCTAGTTTTTCCAATCTTGGATAGTTCTTTTCTGCTGATGTAATATATGGGACGCTGGATTTTTGCTTCTTCTCGTACAAGTATGACACACAATGCATGTGGCGAGATTGCCAAGCAGATGTACAATTCTTCTCTTTCTACTAGCTTGGACAGGATTTGCGGGGTTTCCATATGTCGCAGCAGCTCTTCGAACGCATTTTGGCAAGCTTGATTCCATTCAAAGTTTTTCGTTCCCTTCTTTACACATCAAAGAACGATAAATTTTTATCGATCGCTTTTGAAATAAACCTCAGTGCTGCAACCTTTCCATTCAGGTTCTAACTCTTTCATGTTCCTTGGAGCTTCGACTTCTCGCAAAGCGGTTATTTGCTCGGGATTTGCTTCAATGCCTCTGGTGCTTGTGATAAATACTAAGAATTTTGTCGAGGCTACCCCGGAAATACACTTAAGTGGACTGAGCTTCATTCCATATTTGCAGAGTATTTCGAACATTTCAACGAGATTGTCCAAGTGATTTGCAATAATGCATGATTTAACTAACATATTGTATACATAAATTTCCATTGTCTTCCCAATCTGACATTTAAACATGGCGTTTACTAGTCATTGGTAAGTTGGCCTAACATTCTTTAAGCCAAATGTCATTACTTCGTAGCAATATAGTCCCAGATCGGTAATGAAACTGGTATTTTCTTGATCCAGTTCATGCATCATAATCTGGTTGTACCTCGAGTATGCATCCATAAATGATAGCAGTTTATGTCCAGTCATCTCGTCCATAAGCAGATCGATTCTGGGCAGAGGAAAGCTATTTCTCAAACAAGCTTTGTTTGGATCCGAGTAGTCGATACAGGTTTTCCATTTCCCTTTAGACTTCTTGACCAAAACCAGGTAAGATACCCATTCAGAGTAGGTTGCATCGCGGATAAAACCATTCGCCATCATCTTATCAACTTCTTCACTTAGCGCTTTGGACCGCTGGCTGCGCCTTTTCTACTTCGCTGGTATATACTTAGGATAAATGTTAGGTGCATGGCAGGCTATCTCTGACAATACCTCGTATATATTGGAATGCATTCAACTGAATACATCCAAATTGGTATGAAGAAATTTAACGAGTTCTAGTCGCATCCTTTCTAAGATGCGATCCAATTTTAAGGACCCGTGTTGGGTCATCCATATCAATTGGGACAGATACCATTAATTCTATCGGCACTTCCCATTCCTCCTTTAAACACTTCTTTCTAGAATCCAAAGCCTTATAAAATCGGCAATGATCCCCAAGCCAAGGGCGGCTCTATAGTTTCTATTCAGTAAGTTCATGAATGTGGAGAGTTCTCCCCATATTCTTCTCATTTTATTTTCTTTTAGACTCGCGCAATTTCGCGATATAACATTCCCTAGCGGTATTTTGGTCTCCCTTGATCGCCCGACTCCATTTTCCATCAGAAATTTCATAGTTTGACATCATTATGCTAAAGCAATCCTAATATCTTCCGAGGTCGAGGCATTGTAGGCGGAAATTTCATCTACGATTAAAAAGGTTTGGATGAGGTGACTCTTCGATCACCTTCTCCAAGTCTACGGTTAAGTCAATCGTTTCGACAGGTTTTTTGGGTTCACCGGTGAATCCTTAAATCTTTGTTTGGCTGGCAGATACATCTTTCATATCGATCTTCATCTGATCAAAGGTGTATTTGAAAAGGATATTCGCAGAAATGCCGTTGTCTACTAGTACTCGGTGGACCGTGGCGAGTCCGATTCCTATTGTCACAACCATGGGGTCGAGAGTTAGAGCTTCTATTCCTTTAGTTCCTTAATTCCGGAATAATATGTCTTCGTTCAATGTGGTTTGCTGCTTAGCAGGGGTTCCATCTTCGATTGCAAAGCATGCGGCTTTTGGAGCATGCTTTAATGTGGTTGCATACCACTCCATTTCTCCCCTATTCTTCTATGCGGGATGGGGCCTTCCAGAATTGTTCCAATGATGAGTCTCCGGTTAGTCTGCCTGGCTCCCTCTTTGCTGGTTCCAGCTTGGTTCCTTTGGTTGCTAGGAGCATGGGCCTCTACGGGTTGGTCAGGGTTTAGCGGTTTCCTCACATACTGCTGAAGTTTGTTTTCCCTAATCAATTCGTCATCAAGTTCTTCAAGTGATGACACATTCGTGTTGTGGCCATGTGGCTCATGGAAGCAGCAGTACTTTCTAAAATGCTTTTAGTGTTCAGTTGCTTCCTTTTTAGGCAGCTTCTTGTACTCTTCCATCCCCTATGTCGCAAGATTGATGTTCTTTAGAGTATCGTTGAGCGGGGTGTATTTTTCAGGCTGCAAAATTTGATTCGCTTGCTACTTTTGTTTCTCTTGTTGGAATTCTTATTTTTCTTTTTGATTCCCATTTTTTTCCTACGTTCCCTTCAACGGCCTCGAAGGTGTTCATATCTTGGCTTATCACCATACACTGCCCAATGTTGGTCAGTTGTAAGTTAGCAAATTTCCTTTTCAATTCTCGTGCCTCTTTCAATCTAAAGTACCAGCTCGTCATTTGGTTGAAGTCCTTCCTAATGGTGGGTTGTTTCATTTTGATCATTTTTTGAATTTAGTTTTGGGGTGAATTGCACAGACTTATGCTAGGAAAACCATATCCTAGTTTAGATTACTTACTTCTGTTATCGTAGTGTTGAATCGATTCATGAAAGACTTCAGAGGTTCGTTCTGTCCTTGGATAGGCCGGACAAGGACATTACATCTTTTGGCCGTGCCATGTGAAGTCTAAATAGATCAAGAAATCTTGTTGCTTGTCGATTAAAGGTGGAGATGGATCTTGCCGGAAGCTTGGTGAACCACATGGAAGCGATTCCCTCTAGAAAAATCGAAAAACATCTACATCGAATGGCATCCGAAGCATTCGCTGTCCATGTACCAACTGTACTTATATAAGTGGGGTTTCAGGTCTCTTGTTCCGTCATAAGATGGAATAGGTTGCATGGTGAACTTTTTTGGGGTATTGCTCATTCAGATTGTCATCGATGAAAGGAGTCCAACTTGGAGCGGATCCCCATTCACCATCTCTTCTATCCTTACTTTCATCTATTAGTCACTTGACCATGTCCGCGATATATGCCTCAAATGTCCAGTAATATAGGGTTTGGCAGTCAGTAACTACACCGAGTGTTTGGTTTTGCAAATGATCTTGGTTAGTAGGTTGAAGCCCAATCTCTCCTGTCACCCGAAGAGCCACTCCCTTAAGGTTTCGTTGGCTTGCGGTTGGCCTGATGGGGGTTGCTTGGATCTTTTTGGCATCATTGAATGCATTGATATTTCCATCCAACTTGCCGTTGTCAAGTCGCTTACCATCTTCTGAGTTGAAGAGATCCATGGCTATATCTTCCTGTGGGGTTTTTGCTCCTAGATTCAAGTATGTAGCAGGTTGCCTCACAATTGGTGGAGTGTTAGCATTTCCTTCCATATTGACTCCTACGTTTCCACCTATCACCCCTTTCCATGGCTGCTTCCCATTTCTCCTATTCAGGCCAAAGAAGGAAGAATTTTCTTGTTCCATGGTAATCGTGGGATCTATAATGGTTCTTGGAGTAACATGCGATTATATGGTCAATAAGGCATTCAATTTTTCCATGAGAGCCCTTTGGCTGTTTTCCATCTTCCGATCAATTTCGTTAACCATTTTATTGGATTCATCTCTAGTGACAACTTCACGCTAAATAGAGGATCCTCAAACCTGATCTCCAAAGTTAGCTCCTAACTATAGATTGTTGGGGTTGTCAACTTCAATCTGCTGAGGATTCATTTCATCTCCCGCAATGGTAGCTTCTACGGATCTTCTAGAAGTAGTTCTCCTTCTTCTAGGTTCCATTGATTCTTAGTAGCAAATTTTCTGAGCATAGATTAAGGATCTAACTTCTGAACCTATCTGATCCAAAGTAGATAGCTAGATCTAAGCCTAATTTCAATTCTAAGTGAAAGCACCAAAATGTTAACCTAAAAAATGGATCAACACCCTAGATTGAATGTGAAAGCACCAACCATGTTTATCAAGGCAAATAAAATAGAAATAAGGAATAATAACATGCAGATAAAGTAGAGAGACACGAGATTTTTATAGTGGTTCGACTGTTAACAAAACTAACGTCCACTCTATAACATTTATTATTGATTGGCTGCAATGTAAAGTTAAATTTGATTATAATTTTATTGGATGTTGTGAGTTAGATAAAGTCAGCAGAATCACAGTGAAACCTTTAGATGACCGTTGCATGGAAGGAGAAGAGTGAAGAATAGTTTCTGCAGAGTCTCCAAAACCAGTCCAGAAAATCCCCTTTATGTTGAAGGTGAGATTAAATTTATAAAGGCTGGAGAGTACTTTGGCTAACGTCGCTTTGTCAGAGACTTACATTTGATGGTATGAAGATGCTCAAAAAGTTTCGCGGTGACCCGAGCCTGTATGATGGACCGCTAACGGTCCATAGGGCGTGAATCACTAGCGATCCATGAAGTTAGAGTGTTTTTAGCCAATTTCGATTGGATAATGTTCCATGCCTTATGTAGATGCTCTCCATGTAATTTCAGGGCTAGATGCCTTATTTTGTGATGATTCATATAGTAGTTGCATTGAATTATTGCAAGAATCAGATTAATGTTCACTTCTCGGTTTAGCTAGCATGGAACATCGTGAAACTTAGCAGACATGCCTAGAAAAGTGTAACGCCTCATATTTTTTGTAACATTATTAGGAACATTTAATTAGGTAAATAAAATAAAATAATGTAACGTGATTAGGGGATCGAGATTTGTGATTAAACTAAGGGGTAGCCGTGCCTAAGAGAATAATGAACTAAAATAAAATAGGTAAAGGAAATAGGTAATGGGAAAATTCGGAATAAGAATATCCTAATACCCTAAACCCTTAGGAATTCATTCATATGTTTATTTCAAAATCTAAACAACAAGTGGCCGACCACCGTTAGCAAGAAAGATGAAGAAAAACAAGAAAAGCTAAGGAAGAAGGTTAATCAAATCAAAGATATTCTCATCTCGAATTCCATAATCTCAAAACTAAGGTGAATAATGAACACATCTCACATTTTCTAATGATTTTCAGTTTTAAAGTTAAACCCAATTTATCTTGCAAGATTATGCCATGTGTTTTGAATGATTAAATGTTTATATATGCTTGTTGATGATTTATGCTTATTCATATAGTTTTTATGATATGTTTAATGTGAAAACCCTATTTAATAACTTCCAAATGCCTTGCAATTTTAGAATTATATCAAAAATGATAATTTACAGATGGGTTTCAATTTTATGAATTAATGTAGATTTTATATTAATTTTCTAGTGAAGAAAATGATTATTTGTGTTTAGAATATATTTACCGCTAAATAACATATGTTTTGAGATTGAAACTGATATATGTTAGAAAACATATTAAAAATGATTTTTTGGAATTTTTGTAGAATTTTCCTAAGTGTATTGATGAATATATAAAATTATTTAAGGTATGGGACTTAAATGTTTTATATATATTTACAAAAGGAGAAGGAGATTTTGTAAATGTTTTAAATTGTTTGTTTATAAAATATTGATAGTGCTTCTAGAAAAGAAAATCAACAACCAATAGTATTTTGATAAACAAGGCAGTTTAGTTGAAAAGAAATTCTTTCTAAAGTAAAAATTAGTTTTTGCATGCTTTTGGCATGTTTTGCCTCTTTCGGCACAGGGGTTTCGATTGAGAGTTTCTGCCTCCTTTGCCATCGAAACTAATATAGTATCAATAACTTGGTACATAGTGAATTGGATAATGGCCGAAGGAACTGGTTTGAGATCGTAGGTTCTGATGGGGTCGAAGCATGACTTTGTTTTAAATTGGAAATGCACCAGCTTTTGCTTTCGAAGAAAGTGTTTTCGACTTGGTTGGCTTTCGATTGGGACTAATTGTTTAAAGGAAAGGTTTCGAAATGGGTTCCGCCTTTGTTTTAAGTAAATGCTTTGGAATGGGGTCGAAACTCCTAGCTGCTACTTTTCTTATCTTTTGAAACAAAGATTTTCGAAGGGAATACTTTGCTTCTAAAACTTAGCCACTTCTCCAATGCTTTCGAAAGGTTGGTTTCAACACCATCACTTCTTTACTTAGGAAATGCTTTCGAAAGAGTGCTTTTGATTTAAAAGTTTTATGGCCCTTTTTCTCTATTGAAGGTAAAACCCAAGGGTCTTGAAAGAGATGATTTTCAATGATTTCAAAAGGTGTTTCCACATGTTATGAATTGAACCCATATTCTTTTGAAATGTTTGACGTTTTAATGCTTTCAAAAGGTCTTAAAGAATGTTTTCGAAGGGATGGTTCCCCAATGGTTTCGAAAGGTTTAGAAGGAAAGGTTTTCCAATGTTGTCGAAACACAATGTTTAAGTGTTTTAAAGATAGGTTGTCTAAGGTTTTATAGCTTTCAAAAGAAAGGTTTTCAATGGCTTCGAAAGGTTTATATGAATGATTCCAAAAGGAATGTTTTGGCCTTCCGGCCTAAGTGAAAGAAAGGGATTTACTTGGTTTCGAAAGGGGTATTTTTAATGGATTCGAAAGGGTATTTTCAAACACTTAAAATTTTCATCAACAAAGGTTTGTTTAAAGTATATACAACCTGTCAAGGTGGTTTGAGTAAAGCATAGAGTATATATTTTCCTTGTTTAAGTTTGATTTAAAGGTTTTAAATCAATTTGAGATGAAAAGGTTTTTAAGGAACATTCAAGGGAAGACTACCTTAAGTAAAATGACTCAGATATTTGTATACTAGACGAGACTGGTATATGGTCGCGCCCTATACATTAGCTATTAGACCCTATCTAATTTTGTCTAAAATTCCAATGTGTAGGGCTTTGTTACATGTAAGACTAAAGTGATGTTACACATAGAATGGAATAATTATACAGAGATAGGTTATTAGTGAGCCTACAAAACCATTAGTTGACCTGGAGAAAGTAAGTTAGTGATATGCCGTCCGGAAGAGGAGTATCTAATAGATGTTAGATTTTGTGTTTGTATTTTTTGGTAGGTCTGAGTCAACCAAAGGTTAGTTGTTAGCCAAACTAAACTATAATACTCAGATAGATAGTTCATTTGTTACCTGATATGTATGCTTACATGATAATGCTTTATAGTTTTAATCAGTTTTGGTTATAGGATTATGATTTGCAAAAGATATGTTCTAAAAGGATATTAGTGAGGGGAAACCCATTCTGCTAAGCGGTGGTGTCACTTAATATCAAATAATCGAGATGCATAGTATTATTCATACCAGGCTTTATGTCTGAATCAAAGTTTATGTTTTTCCCCTTAAACTCTTGGGTGGTCAAAAATTATTTGAGTAGGCTGAGGGTTGAGGTTTATAGATTGTTTGTAGGTTGGCAAATAAAGCTTCCGGAGATGAGCAAGTGGATGGCGGATAGCTATTTAGGAGTTGTCATTTTATTTTATTTGATTCCACTGTGTTGTTTATGTCAGTATGACTATATAGTACTTTGGCCAACTAAGGGGGCATTATCATATGTCGCTCTTGTGGTATTTTGTAATAATTATGTTTGATTAGAAACTAGGAAATGATTGGGATTATGTAATAGAATATGAAACATGTTCTGTGAAATGTAATCAAGAAAGTTATTTTTGTGAAATCTATGATTTTGTTTCATATTCATGTGCTTCTGATATTATGGATACCATTTACATTACCATATTAGGTCATCGAAAGTTAATACTATGGATGACCATAGCATATGTAGCGCTTAGCTTCAGGCTTCCAGAAAGGGGATGTTATAACTTGGTATTAGAGCATAGGTTTATGAAATACTTTAACTAAAAATGATTTTTGAAAAACATAATCCCAAGGAATTAGAGTAAGATTGGGTATGGGATAATGTTATAGTAATGCACTTGTATTTGCTATATATAATAATACGCTATATCTCTATTCCCCTATCTTTCTTAGCCTATTCTTCTATATCTCATGAGGCTTAAATACAGATATGGATGCTAGAAGCAGAAAGGTTAGCCATGTAGGTGGAAGCTCCATGACAAATGGAAATTCCAGACCAAATACTAGAAGGAACCAATGTCAGGCACAAGTTGAGAATGTTGGTGTTGGGATTCCACAAGTGGATATGGGAGCTATGTATCAGTTTTTCATAAACATGATGCAAGTTGGAATTGCTGCTAGAGTGGTTGGAGGAAATGCTGGAATAGGAGTTCAGGAAGCTTCGGTGGTCAACAATCATGCTATCTTGAGCAAAGATTATGTTAGGCTTGGAGGGAAGCCATTTATTGGAACTAAGGATGCTATTGAGTTAGAGAGATGGTTGTTGCATCGTGAGCGAATCTTTGGTGACTTGGGGCTAATGATGAGTAGAAGAGAAGGCTTGTTTCGGGACAGCTTGAAGGAGCAGTTTTATTCTTGTGGAATAGTGTGACGGCTGGAGTGAACGAAGAGACGATGACATAGGCTAAGTTTAGGAGAAGGTTCCTGGAGAGGTTCATGTCTATGATGGCATAGTATACTTTTCTCAGAAAGTTTGCTGAGGTGGAACAGGGAGAGATGACTATGTTGGAGTATGCTAGAAGGTTTGAGGAGTTGGCTAGGTATAGACATGCCACTGTGGATACTGTGATGAATAGAAATGAGAAGTTCATAAGAGGTTGAAGCCTGAGTTGGCAAGAGCTACATTACATCATATTAGAGATCCTTGTTACAATGTAGTAGAGATGGCGTTGAGGCATGAGGAGATACTTGCTTCCCTAGAGAAGAATAAGGCAAAGGAGGTCCCGGTGTGGCAGAGTCAGAAAAGGAAGTTCTTTCATAAGATGGGTTCTCAGAAAGGTGGAGCCACAAAGAATGGGAAGTCGGAGGTTTTTGCTTCAAGTGCGATAAGAAATGACATTTCGCTAATGAGTGTCATATTGAAAAGGTGAAGGAAGTAACCAGGAAGAAGAATATCAAATGCTTCAACAGCGATCAGATTGGTCATTATAAGAATCAGTGCAAAGAGCCTGCTAAGGATGGAAGGGGAAAAGTATTTTGGGTATGGATTGATTAAGTAAATATGATGCTGGGATATTTTTTCACGATAGGAAAATATTACTTAGGCACCCTGACTATAGTGATTGGATTGTATATACTGTAGAAAGCCCTAGTTGTGAGATGAGTGCTTTGTTGGGCGTTGCGGAGTTGGAAGATGAGTTTTCGTGGTTAGATAATTTGCAGATGTTTTTGAGCCGGTATTTAGACTCCCACCGAAACAAGCCATTGAGTTTCAGATAGATTTGGCGCCTGAAGAAGAACCAGTGAGTAGACCGCCAAGTAAAATGACACCTACAGAGATGAGAGAGCTGAAGGTACAGCTGGTGGAATTGGAAGGCACGAATTTTATCAGGCCGAGTAGTTCACCTTGGGAAGCATCCGTAGTGTTTTCTAAGAAGCCGGATGGATCGATAAGGTTGTGTATTGATTATTGTAAGTTGAATGAGAAGACAATAAAGAATCGATATCCACTACCTATAATGACGATTTGTTCAGTCAGTTGAGCGGACCCAAAGTATTTTCCCAGTTGGATTTGGCGACAGGTTTTCATCAGCTTAGAGTAGCAGAGGATAATATTCCTTTGATGGCATTTAAAACTAGGTATGGATCATACAAATGGTTAGTTATGCCGTTCAAACTAACTAATGCACCGGCATTCTTTATGGATTTGATGAACCGAATTTTCCAAGAGCACTTGGATAGGTTCGTATTGGTGTTCATAGATGATATTTTGATATACTCTAAGGATGAAAGGGAGTATGAACTTCATCTTAGAATTGTGCTTGAGAGGCTGAGGTAGCTCAGTTGAAGGCGAAGTTCTCGAAGTGTCATTTCTAAAAGAAGAAATTGAAGTTTCTTGGTCAAGCAGTCTCACAGAAAGGGTTGTCTGTAGACCCGACTAAGATTGAAATGGTGAATAATTGGAAGAGACCCGAGACAATGACCGATATAAAGATTTTTTGGGGTTGGCAGGATATTATAGGAGATTCATTATGGATTTTTCATGGATAGCAGCATCGATGACCAAGCTAACGCGAAAGGATGTGAAGTTTGTGTGGACCGATAAGTGTGAGGAAGCATTCTAGAGCTTGAAACACTTATTGACCTATGCATTTGTATTAGTTATTCCAGAGGGGAATCAGAATTTGGTAGTTTACACAGATGCATGTGGAGCCGGATTAGGAGCTATGTTAATGCAAAGAGGTAGTGATTGCTTATGCTTCTCGACGGCTTAGACCCTTGAGGTTAGATATTCAACACATGATTCAGAGTAAGCTGCGGTGATTTTTGCTTTGAAGATTTCAACACATTATCTTTTGGGAGAAATGTTTGAGCTTTATAGGGATCATTAGTCATTGAAGTACTTGTTCTCTCAAAAGGAGCTGAACATGAGATAGTAGAGATGGTTAGAGTTTATTGCTGCTTATGATTTTGAAATTGAGTACACATCAAGGAAAGGTAATAAAGTTGCAGATGTGCTTAGTAGAAAGCATCAGAATGCAGTGGTGGCAATGATAGCAGAGTGAAAAGATTTGGAAGCATTGTCAACTAGTAGAGTGTGGTTGAGATTGGAAGCTTGGTCTAGTGGAGGATCTGTTGTGTTGTCTGGTTTAGAAGTTCGATCGGCGATGATCGAAAAGATTGCTTCTAAGCAAGGAGAAGATCCAGTGTTAGTTGAACAAATCAAGAAGTTAAGGAATGGAACAGAGAGTGGTGACTTGAAGGATTTTAGTTTTGACCAAAATGGGTGGTTTAGAAAGAAAGGTAGGTTATGTGTTTCGAATGTGGGAGACATAAGGAAGGAAGTTTTGGAGAAATTCCATCGTTCGAAGTTCATTATTCATCCGGTATAAAGAGAGATGTTGGCTTATGGGTGAAGCAGTGTTTGAACTATCAATGGGTAAAAGCTGAACATCAGAAGCCAAGTGGGTTGCTTCAACCATTACATATTCCAGTATGGAAGTGAGATTCTATTTTTATGGATTTATACACCGGTTGCTGAAATCTAATAGAGAAAATGAAAGCATATGGGTTGTAGCGGACAAATTGACCAAGAGTGCTATAACACCCCTAATTTTTGATAGCATTATCCTGGAGATTTAATTAGATAAATTACATAGAATAATGTAAGCGTTAAGTGATAAGGGGATTGAGATCTGAATAAATATAATTAAGGCCGTGCTCAATTAATTACCTGAATGGGCTAAAGAATAGTTTTTAAAATAATCAATCTACATAAGGGTATAATGGGAATTAGCTGCACATAACCCCCTTACCTTTATATATTCTCATTCCATACATTTCATTTCCTATTCACGTCATTTCGGAAAAAAAACAAAACAAAAATGTAAGAAGAGGAGCTGACCATAATCATAGAGAATTCAAATCAAGCTAAGGAATTAAAGAAGGGGAATAAATCTTAATCTCAACCAATCTCCTTATCTTAATCAAGGTGAATAATAATTTATGCCATCTCTATTTTGTTTTAAGAACATATGATTTTTGGATTTAAGATTAAATTCATTCCTACGATGAATCAGATGATGATATGCTTGAGTTACAATTCGTTTGATTTAACAAGAATGTTTAAATAAGATTATGTGTGATTTTAGGAAAATCCAATTGATATTAATGTTTAAATTCCATGGAACAATTTTATGTTGAATAAAACATGATTTTGGAGTTGGGTTTTAATTCGATAATTTTCCAAGCTATGGAAAGATTACTATGAATTTTTAAAGGTAAATATGATTAATTAGGTTTATACATTTATTTCAAAAATTACATTGAGAATTTGGGTCTGAAATTTTGCTATGTTAGATAACATGATTAAAGAGAATTCCTGGAATTTTCGAGGGTTTTTCTTAAGTGATTTTCTATGCAAATTAAATTATTTTAGAAGATGGACTTATTTGCAATAGTGGTTTTTATTATTGGAAGGGCTTATTTGCTAACTTAACCATGGTTTAGATCTGAAACTAAGCGGCGGTTATTTTAGTAAAGAATTTGAAAAGTTAAGGTAACCAACTATATGTTTACACCTGGCAGGTTAGTTAGAAGTACCTTTCGATCTAGAGCTTCCGCCTTTAATCAATTCGAAACCCTACTAAGAAAAAATCAATACATAATGTATCACTTTGATGGTACATAGTGTATTAGAGAAAGACGGAAGGCATGGTGTCGAAAGCATTGCTTCCGGTGGGGTGGATACCTTTGTTTGTTTTAGAAAGTGAAGTGCATGTCTATGTTTTATTAAAGCCATCGAAGGAGTCGAAGCATATGTTTTCGTAAGATGTTTTCTAAAAGGATTTCTATGGGGTTACCATTGTATGTTTTAAAAAAGGCTTTCAAATGGGTTTCTTTGCTTATAAAAATAATGCTTTCGAAAGTAGGGGTTCCGACCAAGTCAAAGCCCTGCTGCCGTTCTTTTGCCTTTCAAGTGTATTAAAGTCATCAATGCTTTCGAAGGGTAGTTTTATTTAAAAGATGTTTTAAGAAACTTCCTAAATGCTTTTGAAAGGGTCTAATGGTTTCGAAGGAAATGGATTCCAAAGGGGGTTCCGACGCCATCCTTCGGTAAATGACTTAAAGCTTTCGAAAGAGATGATGCCGACGCCATCAAGTTTTCCCAAATATTTTTATATGATAATGGATGGTTTCAAAAGAGATATTTCCATTTATATTCACTTTGACCCAAATGATATTTTAAGTATAAACCCATGGTTTCAAAAGAGGGACTTTCAATGGTTTCAGAAGGGATACTTCCAAAGGTTTCAGGAGGGACACTTCCTAAGGTTTTGAAAGGGGTCTTTAAAAGGTTTTGAAAAAGGTACTTTCAAAGGTTTCGAAGCTATGCTTTTAAGAGTTAATAAGTAATACTTTATTACATTTGAAAGGTTTCAAAAGAGAAGTTTTAAAGTATTTCGAAAGGCAGGAGCCTAATATTTTAAAAAGAGATTTATATGCTTTCCAAAGAGGTTATCCAATGAGGTCGAAAGCAAGATTTTAAAGGTTTCGAAAGCCTTAGTTTTCAAAACAAATAACCCAATTTCATTTTTGAAAGAAAAATATGCCATAAATAAATAAAATGTTTTAAAAAGGAGTTTTTGGATAAGTTTTCTTTGATTAAAGGGTTAAAGGGATTAACCATATTGTTGTGTTTGTTTCTTCATATATGTATTTATTCACATTGTAATGGACCAATAAAAGTATTTTGGGGAAGGGCAGAATAACCAGCTAGGTTGACATAGTAGTGAATATAAATTAAGTGCTGAATGAGTAGAATTGCATCCAAGAGGTCAGGAAGACCAAAATATAGGATGATAAAATGTTAAAGAAAGACACTGGAAGGGGCCAATAGGTTCTCAGTAACCCATGCAAACTGCGTATAGGAAAAGATATTGACAGGGGTCAATTAGTTCATAGTGAGCCCAAGAAAACTATATATAAATGAAGATATCAGAAAGACAGGTTCATAGTTAGCCCATGAAAACTATGATGTGATATGGTTGGGGCCAATAGGTATGTAGTTAGCCCATGAAAACTATATCCGAATTAAGATATTGACAGATGTGAATGGATTCCTAGTCAGCCCATGAAAACTAGGATAAGAAGAGAAGATATTGGAGTTTCCAATAGGTTCCTAGTCAACCCACGAAAACTAGGATAATTGTAAAGAAATTGGAGTTACCAATAAGTTCATAGCGATCCCATGAAAACTATGTAATTGGACAGGGAGTTCTCAAACATTTTACCCGTTATTGGTCAGTCCATGAAAACTGCTTAGTTAATAGTAATCCTAGAAACTATAATTGAGACAGATAGCCAAATTGAATGGGATGGGTAATCCAAAATTGATTCACTTGTTTTTCTTATCATCATATCATATTGTTTTAAATTGTTTTAACCATTGTGGATGCTCATGGTTTTATAAAGATTTTAAGATAATAGTGAAGAAAAACCCATTACACTAAGCGGCGTGGTCTCACTAGATATCTAAATGGTTTGAGATGGTAGATTATTATTCATACCAGGCTTTTTGTCCAACTCGAAGTTCATTTTTCCCCTTAAACTCTTGGGTACTTAATTGATTTTGAGTAGTTTATGAGTTGAGGTTTTCAGGTACCTCGTTAGACGAATAATGCTTCCATATACATATAGAAGGTAGCTATCTAGAGTTCTCTTTTATTTTGATTCCACCGTGTTATTTGTAATGGCAATGCCATTAAATTGCTTGTATATACTGTGGTCATCCAAGGGGCATCTTCATATGTCGTCCTTGGCATAAGTTGTAATAAATATGTTTTCTCTAAACGTTGTTAATGATTACGAGATTATGTAATGAATTAGAAATATTTTGAGATGGAATGTGATTTTTTTTGATGTTTTAACTTTTATTCCATATTCATGTTTTATATATATCAATGTATCTAACACTACCGTATTGGGTCGCTAAGGATTAATAACCGTGGATGACTGCAGCACCCATAGCCGTTAGTTTTGGGCCTTCAAGTAGGGGGATGTTACAAGTTGGTATCAGAGCATAGGTTTATGAAATTTAAAAGAAATTTAAAACCTAAAAGCTCTTTGAAACATAATCCAATGAATCAGAAATATGATCAGGGTTTGGGATAACGCTACAGTAACGTACTTGTATTTGATATATATATATATATATATAAGTATGTATTCCCCTCTCTCTTAGACTGTTCTTCTGTATCTTACTAAGGCTCATATATAGATTTACAAAAAAGAAAATATGGAAGCTAGAAATAAAAGAGGAAATCTCGATGGAGTAAGCACCACAACCAATGTTAATACTCGACCTAGTACCAGGAGGAACCAAAGTCGAATGGCTAATGCTCGCCAAAATGCTGATGCCAATATGCGTGCTGAAAATCCACCAGTAGATATGAGGGCGATGCTACAGTTCTTCGTCAATGTGATGCAATCTGGAGCTTCTATAGGATTGCTGGAAATATTGGAGGAGCTAATCCTGTGGCTCCAGTTAGGAATAACTATGTTAAGTTGAGCAGAGACTACACTAGTCTAGGTGGGAAACTGTTTATGGGAACATAAGATACTATTGAGGTAGAGAATTGGTTGTTGCATTGTGAGCATATATTTGTTGATTTGCATTTAGATGATGAGTAGAAGTGAAGGTTTGTCTCTAGGCAGTTGCAAGGTTCCGCACATCGTTGGTGGAATAGTGTTACTGCCGGAGTTCCGGAGGAAGAGTTGACATGGGCTGAATTCAAAAGGAGATTTGGACAGAGGTTTCTATCTGAGGTTGCTAAGTCAGTGTTGATGAGAAAGTTAATGGATCTAGTTCAGGGAGAGATGTCGGTTATCGAGTATTCCACTAAGTTTGATGAGCTATCTCAATATGGGTATGCTACTATTTACACTGACATTAGAAGGAATGAGAGGTTCGTTCGAGGCCTGAGACCCAAGCTTGCTACGACGACCCTGACACATATCTGTAATCCTTGTAATGTGGTTGTAGAGATGGCAATTCACCATGATGTGATGTTTGCTATTTGTGTTAGAGAAAAGCCTGTTAAATCCCAGGGTTCTCAGGGAAAGAAAAGAAAGTTCTTTAAGAAGAAGGGAGCCCAGTAGGGAGATGCTGCCAATAAGGCAAAAGCTGATTTAGTTTGCTGCAAGTGTGACAAGAAAGGTCATTATGCAAATGAGTGCTGGTTAGAAAAGGGAAAGAAAGCCGTATATAAGAAAAATGTGAAGTGCTTTTATTGTGATTAGGTCGGGAATTATAAGAACCAATGTCCAAAACCGATTAGCACGGACAAGGGATAGGTTTTGTTGTTGGATCATCTGCTAAGACAACTACAGGTAAAAAAGGAAAGACTGTGATGGAAGGTACGTTATTGATTCAGAGTATACTAGTTAGGATACTATTTGGTACCGGTGCATCACTTTCATTTATGTCCCAGTGTTTGTTTGATAGGTTATGCTTAGAACTCACATACCTTGTTACTTCCATAAGGGTTGCGAATCCAATAGGAGGGTGTGCAACTCTGGAGATGAGATATGACCAGTTAGGACTTGATCTGTTAGGTCATAAGTTTGCATGCAGTCTGTATGTTTTTGATTTCGTAGATTTCAGAATCATTTTGGGCACGGATCGGTAGAGCCGGTATGAGGCCAAGATATTTTTCCTGGATGATGAGATATCACTAAGACACCCTAATATTTATTATCGAATTATATTCTTAGTGGAGAATTATGATCGAAGTAGTTGTGCTTTGTTAAGTGTAATGGAAGTGAGAGAAGAGCTAAGTCAGATTCGAGTAGCAAGAGAGTTTGCAGATGTTTTTGAGCTAGTCACAGGACTACCTCCGAAACGAGCTGTTGAGTTTCAGATGGATCTTGCACCAGGATCTGAACCTGTGAGTAGACCACCTAGCAGGATGATACCTAATGAGATGAAAGAAATGAAGGTGCAGCTAGTGGATCTAGAAGGAAGGAATTTTACTACACGAAGCAGTTCGTCTTGGGGAGTGGCCGTGGTGTTCGTGAAGAAACCGGATGGGTCGTTGAGGATGTGTATCGACTATCATAAGCTAAAGGAGAGGACGATAAAGAACAAGTATCATTTGCTAAGAATTAATGATCTATTTGATTATTTGTGTGGAGCTAGAGTGTTTTCCCGGTTTGATTTGGCGACAGGCTTTCATCTGTTAAGGGTGGTAGAGGACAACATTCCTTTGATAGCTTTTTGGACTCGGTATGGTTCGTAAGAGTGGTTAGTAAGGCCATTCAGGTTAAAGACTGCACATGCTTTCTTTGTGAATTTGATGAACTGAGTCTTCCGAGATTGTTTGGACCGATTTGTGTTGATTTTTATAGATGACATTTTGGTATACTCTGAGGATAAAAGAGAGCATGAAGGTCATCTTAGAGTTTTGTTTGAAACACCAAGGAAGCATCAGCTAAAGGCAAAGTTTTCCAAATGTCATTTTTGAAAGAAAGAGGTTAAGTTTCTTGGTCACATGGTTTCAGAAAAGGGTATATCAATAGATTCAGATAAGATCGAAGCTGTTAATGATTGGAAGAGACTAGAGACGGTGACCGAGATTAGAAGTTTTCTTGGACTTGCTGGCTATTCTCGGAGATTTATTAAGGATTTCTCGTGGATAGCAGCACCTTTGACTAAGCTTACCAAGAAGGAAGTGAAGTTTGTTTTGTCCAACAAATCTAAGGAAGCATTCCTTAAGTTAAAGCATTTGCTGACGAACGCACTAGTGTTAGTAGTTCCAGACGGAAACCAAGGGTTAGTGGTGTATACTGATGCTTGTGGAACTGGATTGGGAGCTGGGTTGATGCAAAAGGGTAAAGTGATTGCCTACGTTTCACGAAAGCTTAGACCAGTTGAAGTGAGATATCCTACTTATGATTTGGAGTTGGCTGCGGTGACGTTCACATTGAAGATTTGGAGGCATTACCTCCTAAGGGAGAGATTTGAGCTATACACAGATCATAAGTCTTTAAGATACTTATTCTCTCAGAAGGAGTTGAATATGAGATAGCATAGGCGGCTAGAATTTTTAGCTGCTTATGATTTTGGTATTGAGTATGCACCAAGGAAAGGTAATAAAGTAGTGGATGCTCTAAGTAGAAGACATATGAATGTGTTGTTGGCTATGTTGGAAAAATGGAAGGATTTAGAAGCTTTAGCTACTTGTAGTGTACCGTTAAGATTGATTGCTAGTTCTATTTAGAGTACATCCATGTTGTCCTTTTAGAAGTTCGACCGGTGTTGGTCGAGAGAATTGTTTCTAAGCAGAAGGAGGATCCATTGTTAGCCGAGAAGATCAGAAGACTTGGGGTTGGAACTGAGATTGATGATATAAAAGGTTTTAGTCTTGACCAGAGAGGATGGTAGAGAAAGAAGGGACGGTTGTCTTTTCCAAATGTTGAGAACTTGAGGAAAGAAGTTCTTGGAGAATTTATTCGATCCAAGTTTATGACTCATCCTAGAGGGACCAAGATGTATCAAGATGTGAAGATGAGCTTCTATTGGAAAGGTGTGAAGAGGGATGTTGGCTTATGGGTTAGGCAGCATGCAAACCGTCAACAAGTTAAAGTCGAACATCAGAAGGTGAATGGGTTGCTTCAATCTTTAGAGATTCTAGTTTGGAAATGGGATTCGATATCCATGGATTTTATAGACGGGTTGCCAAGGTCAAATAAAGGAAATGAAATATATGGGTTATAGTGGATAGGTAGACCAAGAGTGCCCATTTCATTTCAATATAGTCAACCAGGACGACGCCTGTTTTAGCATAGTTGTTTATGAAGAACATAGTTAGACTTCATGGAGTTCCTAGTAGCATAGTCAGTGACAGAGATGCTTTGTTCACTAGTGAATTCTGTAAGAGTCTACAAGGTGTGTTAGGCATTAAGCTCAAGATGAGTGCTTTATATCACTCTTAGATGGATGGGCAGATAGAGAGTCAATAAGGTGCTCGAGGATTTGTTGAGAGCATGTGTATTGGGCTTTGATGGATTTTGGGAAGATCATCAACATTTGGTTGAGTTTTCCTATAATAATAGCTACCAGACTAGTATGTGAATGACGCCTTTTGAAGCTTACTTTGAAAGGCCATGCAAATCACTAGTATGTTGGTTGGAGATTGGAGACAGATTGGTCTTAGGTCCAGATTTGGTTAGCGAGGCATCGGAGAAGATTGAGTTGATCTGAGAAAGGATGAAGGAAGCTCAGTATAGATAGAAGAATTATGCAGATAAGAGGCATAAAGGCCTAGAGATCTCAGTTGTACACATGGTTTTCATTAAGGTATCGTTGATGAAGGGTGTGGTACAGTTCGGGAAGTCAGAGAAACTGGCATCGAGATATATTGGTCCATTCCAGATTATAGAGAGGATTAGAAAGCTCGCAAACAGAGTAGAGTTGTCGAGCAGTATGGCAGGTATTTATAATGTATTTCATGTGTCTCATCTTCGTAAGTATGTGCATGATCCATAGGTACTATTCCTCTGACAGTGTTGGAAGATCTAGTAGTAGAGCCTAATTTGACTTTCGTTAGACAACCAGTTCAGGTTGTAGCGAGAGATGAGAAAAGATTGAAGAACAAGACAGTCGAGTTGGTGAAAGAACAGTGGAGCGACAATGAGAAGGACTATACTTGGAAGACAGAGGACAGGATTTGAGATACTTATCCTGATCTTCTTTGAGGGTATGTCTACATTAGATTTATACAGATAATTGCTAGTCAAATAGACTAGTATGGTTGTTAGGAGTTGTTACAGATGGTTGCTATGTTTAGTATTTAGTCTTTACTGAATTTCGAGGTTGAAATTCTTTAAAGAGGGGAGCCTGTAACACACCTTTTTGATAACATTATTCAGGAGATTTAATTAGATAAATTAAATAGGATAATATAAATGTTAAGTGATAAGAGGATTGAGATTTGAATAAATTTAATTAAGGCCGTGCTCAATTGACTAATTAAATGGGCTAAAGAATAGTTTTTAAGCTAATAAATCTACATATGGTTATAATAGGAATTAGCCGCATATAACTCGCTTACCCTTATATATTCTCGTTCCATACCATTTCATTTCCTATTCATGTCATTTTGAAAACAAAAAGAAAAACGTAAGAAGAGGAGCCGACCATATTCAAAGAGAAAAGGGAAGAGAATTCAAATCAAGCTAAGGAATTAAAGAAGGGGAATAAATCTTAATCTCAATCCAATCTACTTGTCTTAATCAAGGTGAATAATAATTTTTACCATCTTTATTTTGTTTTATGAACATATGATTTTCGGATTCAAGGTTAAATTTGTTTCTACGATGAATCAGATGATGATATGCTTGAAGTACAATTCTTTTGATTTAAACAAGAATGTTTAAATAAGTAATATGCGATTTTAGGTGATATTGATGTTTAAATGCCGTGGAATTTTTTTATTTTGTATAAAACATGATTTTGGAGTTAGGTTTTAATTTTGATAATTTCCAAGATATGAAAAGATTACTATGAACTTTTAAAGAAAAATATGATTAATTGGGTTTATAAATTTATTTCGGAAACTATATTGAGAATTTGGGTTTGGAAATTTTATATGTTAGATAACGTAATTAAAGAGAATGTTTGGAATTTTTAGGGATTTTTATTAAGTGATTTGCTATGCAAATTAAACTATTTTAGAAGAAGAATTTATTTGCAATATTGGTTTTGCTCAATATAAGGGTTTATTTGCTAACTTAACCACGGTTTAGATCCAAAATTAAGCAATAGTTATTTTAGTAACGACTTTGAAAAGTTAAGACAACCAATTACAGGTTTACACATGGTAGGTTAGTTTGATAAAAATTTGTTTTAAGTGGCATTAAGTAGCTTTTACCCAAAAAAGCAAGTTCCGCCTCTAATAGAAGTACCTTTCTACCCAAAGCTTCCGCCTTCTATCAAGTCAAAACCCCACTAAGCCGAAACTAATACACAAGGTATCCTTTAGATGGTACGTAGTGTATTAGAGGAAGGCGGAAGGCATGGTGTCGAATGCATTGCTTCTGATGTGGTTGACACCTATGTTTGTTTTAAAAAGTGAAGCGTCCATCTTTATTTTATTAAAGCCTTCGAAGGAGTCGAAGCATATGTTTTGGAAAGAGGTTTTCTAAAAGGTATTTTAAGGGGTTGCCATCGTATATTTTAAAGAACAAGCTTTCGAATGGGTTTCTTTACTTATAAAAATAACGCTTTCGAAAGTAGGGGTTCCGACCTAGTCGAAGCCTTGTTGCCATTCTTTTCCTTTTTAGTATATTGAAGTCATCAATGCTTTCGAAGGTAGTTTTGTTTTATAGATGTTTTAAGCCACTTCCTAAATGCTTTCGAAAGGGTCCAAGGGTTTTGAAGGCAATGGCTTCAAAAGGGGGTTCTAAAGCTGTCCTTTAGCGATTTGTTTAAATGATTTGAATCTTTCGAAAGGGATCGTGCCGATGCCATCAAGTTTTCCCCAATTTTTTATAAGATAAAGGATGGTTTCGAAAGAGATATTTTCAATCATATTCACTTTACTCCAAATGATATTTTAAGTATACACCCAATGGTTTTGAAAGAGGGACTTTCAATAGTTTCAAAAGGGATACTTCTAAAGGTTTTGGGAGGCATACTTCCAAAGGTTTTGAAATAGGTACTTTCAAAGGTTTCAAAAGTGGTACTTTCAATGGTTTCGAGGCTATGCTACCAAGAGTTAATAAGTAATATTTTATTACATTCAAAAGGTTTCGAAAGAGAAGTTTTAAAGTGTTTTAAAAGGTAGGGGCCTAATGTATTGAAAAGAGATTTATATGCTTTCGAAGGAGGTTATCCAATAAGGTTGAAAGCAAGGATTTGAAGGTTTCGAAAGCCCTAGTTTTCAAAACAAGTAACCCAATCTCATTTTAAAAGAAATCCATGGCATAAATAATAAAGTGTTTTGAAAAGGAGTTTCGGAAGAAGTTTTCTTTGATCAAAGGTTTAAAAGGATTAACCAAATTATTATGTTTGCTTCTTCATATATGTATATATTCACATTGTAATGGACCCATAACTATATTTTGGGGTAGAATAACCGGCAAGGTTAACCTAGTAATATATATAAATTAAGTTAGCTCTTGAATGAGTAGAATTGCATCCAGGAGGTCAAAAAGACCAGAATATAGGATGCTAAAATATTAAAGAAAGATATTGGTAGGGGCCAATAGGGTTTCAGTAAGCCTATGAAAACTATGTATAGGAAAAGTTATTGGTAGGGGCCAATAGTTTCACAGTAAGCCCATGAAAACTACGTACAAATGAAGATGTTAGAAAGGCAGGTTCATAGTGAACCCATGAAAACTATGATTTGATATTGGCAAAGGCCAATTGGTTTGTAGTTAGCCCATGAAAACTATATTTGGATTAAGATATTGACAGATGTCAATAGGTTCCTAGTTAGCTCATGAAAACTAGGATAATAAGAGACGATATTGGAGTTACCAATATGTTCCTAGCCAACCCATGAAAAATGGAATAAGTGTAAAGATATTGGAGTTACAAATTGGTTCATAGTGATCCCATGAAAACTATGTAATTAGATAGGGAGTCCTCATACATTTTACCCATTGTTAGTCAGCCCATGAAAACTATTAGGTTAATAGTAATCCTAGAAACTGTAATTGAGACTGATAATCAAATTGAATGGGGATGGGTAATCCAGAGTTGATTTACTTATTCTACATATCATCATATCATATTGTTTTAAATTGTTTTAACCATCGTAGATGCAGGAGCATAATATATGGTTTTATAAAGGTTTTAAGATACTAGTGAGGGGAAAACCCGTTCCGCTAAGTGGCATGGTCATACTGGTTTGAGATGATAGAGTATTACTCATACCAGGCTTTATGTCTGACTCGAAGTTAATTTTTCCCCCTTAAACTCTCGGGTACTCAATTGATTTTAAGTAGTTTGAAAGTTGAGATTTTCAGGTATCTCATTAGACGAATAAAGCTTCTGGAGACATGCATAAGGCATGATAGCTATGTAGAGTTCTCTTTTATTTTGATTCCGTTGTGTTTGTAATGGAAAAGTTGTTAAATATCCTGTATATACTTTGATCACCTAAGGAAGTATCTTCATATGTCGCTCTTGGTGAATAGTGTAATAAATATATTTTTTCTGGACGTGGTTAATGATTACGAGACTATGTAATGAATTGGAAATATTTTGAGATGGAATGTGATCTTATTTGATGTTTTAAATTTTTTTCCATATTCATGCGTTTCTATGCATCAATGTATCTAACACCGCTATATTTGGTTGTTGAGGATTAATAACTATGGATGACTGCAGCATCTTCGTTAGTTTTGGGCCTCCAAGTAAGGGGATGTTGCTAGTACCTATTTCATTCCAGTTAAGTCAACTAGGACGACACCTGTTTTGGCTAAGTTATTGATGAAAGATATAGTTAGACTTTATGGAATTCCCAGTTGTATATTAAGTGATAGAGATTCCTTATTTACTAGTGAGTTTTGGAATAGCCTGCAGGAGATTTTAGGAATCAAGCTCAAGATGAGTACCGCTTAACATCCACGGACAGATGGGAAAATAGAAAGAGTAAACAAAAATTAGAGGATTTATTACGAACTTGTATGTTAGATTTTGGAGTCTCATGGGAAGACAACCTAAATTTAGTCAAGTTTTCATATAACAACAGTTTACAGACTAGTATAGGGATGACACTGTATGAAGCACTATATGAAAGGCCATGCAAATCTCCCGTTTGTTGGCTAGAAACCGGGGATAGATTGGTTCTTAGGCCAGATTTGGTTATAGAAGCTGTAGAGTAGGTTGATTTGATTTTGGCTCGGATGAAGGAAGCTTGGTCTAGGCAAAAAAGTTATGTAGATAGAAGATGGGAATATTTAGAATTCTCCGTTGAAGATCATGTTTTTGTTAATGCATCATCGATGAAGGGTGTGATTAGATTCGGGAAATCAGGAAAGTTGGCACCGAGATTCGTAGGACCATTTCCTATTATAGAGAGGATCGGGAAACTCACATATAGGATAGAGTTACCAAATAGTTTGGCAGGAGTCCACAATGTTTTTCATGTTTCTCATCTAAGGAAGTGTGTTAGAGATCTGGAGTCCACTATAGCACCGACTATGTTAGCTGACTTAGTAGTAGAGTCGGACTTGACTATAGTTAGAAAGCCGATTCGTATAGTTGCGAGAAATGAGAAGAAGTTGAGGAACAAGATAGTCAGATTAAAGAAAGTCCAATAGAGCGATGATGGAAGATACTGTACTTGGGAGACTAAGAACAGGATTAGAGACACTTATCCTAATTTGTTTGATGGTATGTTTTACCTTTTTGATTGATCTGTTGGGTACCTTATCATAATTTTGAGGACGAAATTATTTAAGGAGGGGAGATTATAACAGCTCTTATTTTTAGTAACATTATCAGGAACATTTAATTAGGTAAATTAAGTGAAATTATATAATGTGATTAGGGGATTGAGATTTGTGATTAAACTAAGGGGTAGCCGTACCTAAGAGAATAAATGACCCAAATAAAATAGGTATAGGAAATAGGTGAGGGGCAAAGTTGGAATAAGAATATTCTAATACCCTAAACCCTTAGGAATTCGTTCATATGTACATTTCAAAATCTACACAGCAAGAGGCCGGCCACCATTAGCAAGAATGAGAAGATAAACAGAAAAGCTAAGGAATAAGGTTAATCAAATCAAATATATTCAAATCTCAAACTCCTTAATCTCAAAGCTAAGTGAATAATGACCACATCTCACGTTTTCTAATAATTTTCGGTTTTAAGGTTAAACCTAATTCATCTTGCAAGGTTATTCCATGTTTTTTGAATGGTTAAATGTGTATATATGCTTATTGATGATTTGTGCTTATTCATATAGGTTTTTTATATGTTTAATGTCAAAACCTTATTAAATGACATCTAAATGCCTTGCGATTTTAGGTTTAAATTAGAAATGATGATTTAGAGATGAATTTCAATTTTCTTAATTTTTTGAGTTAATGTGGATTTTATATTAATTTTCTAGTGAAGAAAATGATTATTTAGGTTTAGAATTATTTATGGCTATATATAATAAATGTTTCGGGTCTGAAATTGATATATGTTTGAAAACATATTAAAGATGATTTTTTGGAATATTTGTAGAATTTTCCTAAGTATTTTGATGAATATATAAAATCATTTTAGGTATGAGACTTAAATGCTTTATATATTTATAAAAGGAGAAGGGGTATTTTGTAAATAAATTAAGTTTTTATTTTTGAAATATTGGCAGCAATTTTAGAAAAGAAATTAGCAACCAATAATATTTTGACAAACAAGGCGGGTTAGTTGAAAAGAAATTCTTTTTAAAGTAAAAATTAGTTTTACATGCTTTTGGCATGTTTCGCCTCTTTTGGCACAGGGTTTCGATTGAGAGCTTCCGCCTTCATTTCTATCAAAACCAATTACATAGTGAATTGGATAATGGCGGAAGGAACTGGGTCGAGACCATAGGTTCCGATGGGGTCAAAGCATGACTTTGTTTTAAATTGGAAATGCACCTGCTTTGCTTTCGAAGGAAGTGCTTTCGACTTGGTTGGCTTTCGACTGGGTTTAACTGTTTAAAGGAAAGGTTCGAAATGGGTTGTGCCTTTGTTTTAAGTAACTGCTTTCAAATGGGGTCGAAACCCCTAACTGCTGCTTTTCTTATCTTTCAAAACAAAGGTTTCGAAGGGAAAGGGAATACTTTGCTTTTAAAACTTAGCCGCTTCTTTAATGCTTTTGGAAGGTTGGTTTCGATACCATTACTTCTTTACATAGGAAATGCTTTTTAAAGAGTGCTTACGACTTAAATGTTTTATGGCCCTTTTTCTCTATTGGAGGTAAAACCCAAAGTCTTGAAAGAGATGGTTTTTAATGGTTTCAAAAGGTGTTTCCACACTTTATAAATTGAACCCAAATGCTTTTGAAAGCTTTGATGTTTTAATGCTTTCGAAAGGTTATAAAGAATGATTTCGAAGGGTCAGTTCCTCGATGGTTTCGAAAGGTTTGATAGAAAGGTTTTCCAATTTTTTCGAAAGGCAATGTTTAAGTATTTTAAACATAGGATGTCTAAGGTTTTATAGCTTTCGAAGGAAAGATTTTCCAACGGTTTCAAAAAGTTTATACGAAATGTTTCGAAAGGAATGTTTTGGCCTTCGGCCTAGGTGAAAGAAAGAGGGTTGCTTGCTTTCAAAAGGGGTACTTTCAGTGGATTCAAAAGGGGTACTTTTGAAGGCTTAAATGTTTTTATCAAGTGTAGGTTTATGGAAAGTATATATATAACATGTCAATGTGATTTTGATTAAAGCATAAAGTGTATAATTTCCTTGTTTAAGTTTGATTTAAAGGTTTTGAATCAATTTTAGATGAAAAGGTTTTCAAGGGAGATTTAAGGGCAGATTACCCAAAGTAAAATGATTCAGATATTTGTATACTAGATGGGGTTGGTATAGGATCATGCCCTATACCTTAGCTATTAGCCCCTAGCTAATTTAGTCCAAAATTCCAGTGTATAGGGCTTTGTCACATGTAAGACTAAAATGATGTTACACACAGAATGGAATAATTGTACAAAGGTAGGTTATTAGTGAGCCCGAAAAACCATTAGAATTAGTTGACCTGGAGAAAGTAAGTTAGGGACATGCCCTCCATAAGAGGAGTATCTAACATATGTTAGATTATTTGTGTATTGTCCGATAGGCACGAGTCAGCTAAAGATTTGTCGTTAGCCAAATAAAACTATAATGCTCGGACAGATAGTTCATTTGTCACCTGGTATGTATGTTTACATGATAATGTTTTACAGTTTTAACCAGTTTTGGTTGCAGGATAATGATTTGCAAAAGATATGTTTTAAGACTAAAGTGTAGGGCTTTGTCACAGTTTTAACCAATGTGTAGGGCTTTGTCACTGGTAAGACTAAAGTGATGTTACACACAGAAGGGAATAATTGTACAGAGACATGTACTGGTGAGCCCACAAAACCGTTAGTTTATCTGGAGAAAGTAAGTTAGTGATAGACTATTCAGAAGAGGGGTATCTAACAGATGTTAGATTTTTTGTTTATATTGTTTGGTAGGCCTAAGTCAGCCAAAGATTAGTAGTTAGCCAAACTAAACTATAATTCTCGGATAGATAGTTCATTTGTTACCTAATATGTATGCTTACATGATAATGCTTTACAGTTTTAATCAGTTTTGGTTGTAGGATTATGATCTGCAAAGATACATTTTAAAAGGATATTAGTGAGGGGAAACTCCTTCCGCTAAGAGCCATAGTCCCACATAATATCAAATAACCGAAATGCATAGTATTATTCAAACCAGGATTTATGTCTAACTCAAAGTTTATGTTTTTCCCCTTAAACTCTTTGGTGCTCAAAATTGATTTGATTTGGCTGTTACAGGTTATTAGTAGGTTGGCGAATAAAGCTTTCGAAGAAAAGCAGGTGGTTGATGGACAGCTATTTAGGAGTTTCCATTTTTTGACTCTGCCATGTTGTATTATGTCAGTATAACTATATAGTACTCTTGCCAACCAAGGGGCATCATCATATGTCGCTCTTGGCGTATTTTGTAATAATTATATTTGATTTGAACCTAGGAAATGATTGGGATTATGTAATAGAATATGAAACATGTTTAATGAAATGTAATCGGAAAAGTTGTTTTTATGAAATATGTGATTTTATTTCATATTCATGTGCTTCTGATATTATGGATACCATTAACATTACTATATTTGGTTACTGAAAGTTAATACTATGGATGACTGCAGTATCTGTAGCGCTTAGCTTCTGGCCTCCAGATAGGGGATGATACAAAAAGGTAATGCTTCATGATGCAAGAAGAATGGACAACCCACAAGCAACGCTTATGGGTCGCTAGCAATCCATGCACGATGGATCGCTAACGATCCATCACCAAAAGCAACTTTTGCCTTTCTTCTTCTTATTTCTATCTTTGTTCCTTCTTCTGATCCTTCTAGATGGTTCTCGAGTTGTTTTGACTTGACGTAGATGTTCTGACTTCCTTTGAATTCTACCGGGTTAGAAACCTGGATAAAAGGTATGAATATTGAGCTTTTGGTATTGTTGATAATGTGGATTAAGAGTTGTATAATTATTTAAAGAGTTGATATTTAAACGTTAGTTTAGAGCGTATATTCTGCATGCTTAGAAATTACAAGGCACGTATTCATATACATGTATTAACGTAATTAACACATAATTTCATAGTTAAATAAGTTATTAATTCTATTTAATCCCCGTTGGAAGGCAATTAATGTTAAATGCGAAATAAGAAATATTCCTTATAAGGCCTTGATTATGAAAACAAAAGGATGTGTGATAATGTATGTAGAGTAGGGTATAAATTATGACTAAATTATAGGGATGCAAGGTTAGTCAAAAGCACATGGAAATCTGCCCAGCTAATTTGGTTACCGGCAATGTGACTTTGGAGTTGATGTGAGACATCGCCTATAATAAATAGGTACGATGATGTGAGGTTAGTCCTAAACTCTGCAAGGTAAATCTGCACATCTATATGAGACCGATATCTACGAATGGTGGGGCTAATATGGGACTTCGCCTTAGGGTACACGTTATAATATGGAGGACCTGCTTCAGTGATATTAAGAGGTTATGTGAGGGTCCATCTCTTCTCTATGTTGGAAGTAGTAAATGGTCAGGGATATAGGTTAGGCATGTAGAGGAAATCTCAGGAAAGGACCCGCTTTAATAAGAAGTATTAACTGGCTGAAGAGATTCCGTGCAACGTTAGTTAGATAGTTACTGGTGAGGAGTCTGCCTTGGGATTATTGCTAGTAAATGACGTAGACCTGCATTAAATAAGACATTAAATGGTTGGAGTCTGCCTAATTCCCACTAAAAGATATCAAGGGACTTTTCTACTATCTTTTACATTGATAGAACATTCTGGATGATAGATATGGGTCATTGGGTCGACAACAAGTTGGCTATAAGCTTATATTTGGAAACCTTTTATTTAAGTTTGTGAAAAGTCTTTGAGCTTACATTTGAAAAGACTTATGTTGTAAATAGAAACGTAAGACATATCCCTATTTGAATTATAGTGTCCAAGTACTAATATAGTAAGGTTTGAGATTTTTATTCACCAAACATATGTTGGTCTGTCACCCAACTCATTACAACATAGTTTAGGAAGGGCGATGTTGAAGGCGGAGATAATGATGAGACATATGGCAGTAGTATATCTATTTACTTGTTATTTTATATAGTTTTTGATGTACCCATGAAATAAAAGCAATGTTGTAATTTTGGAATATTGCAGATATGTATGGTTATTGTTGGGATTTGGTATTATTGATATTTTGTAGTGGTTTTAATGACAATTTGAAATTCGATTAAAATAGGTACTGTTTTTATTATTATATTTTATCCTTCCATTTTGGGATGCTGAATCTATAGATAAATAGCTTCATATTGTTCCTTTTATCAACCAACAGCCAACTTTGAGATGGTTCTAAATTTTGATGGGCCTTTGCTTGGTCGGAATTTGGACCTAATTCAGGATGAGTGGTTATAGTATTCTATAAATAAATAAAAGCATATTAGAGCACTATCGATTTAAACTCATAGTGGAATAGTAAAATTAAACATACAGTTATTTACCAAGGTTGACAATTCTAAGATTAATTGTCCTTGTTAGTGTCGAGCATGCATAAGGAAACTTGTCCTTCCACCATTCCTTCCTTGCACCAGTACATATCCCTCGAATACTATCCTATGGGTTGTAATGAGGAAGAGGTCAAAATAACATATTGGTGACTGGTAAGTTACACACTTGATACATAACACTAGTTTATATTGATTGCCATCCATGACATGTTATATTTCTTATTTTATTTTTACTTATTCTTCTCGACTCCTCGTACTCGTATGATTCGCTCCATCTACCCTAGGTAGACAATAACTACATACGTGTGTGTATGTGTATGTATTTATGTATGTAAGCACCATAGTCCTCTTCGGACCAAGTACTATCCCCACTAGTTTCAGTAACTCGGCACCTCATCAAGAACCATCATCAATGTAGTATCACACCCTCATCGTAGTTCATACCAAGGAACTCTCGTAGTGTCTAATAACGGCATCACAATAGTTAGACATATTCTATCTGTTCTGAAAGACTTCCATAAAGGGTTATCTAACCTTACGCTTACTAAAAAAAATCTAGCAAACAACTTTGGCCGTGTATGATCTAAACATGCTCTACACTAGTAGGAGGCGTAACCCTTTTCTTTCTATTGACCACTCAAAGCTGATGACGTTCTCGACTTATGTGTCGCTCCTACTCCTAAAGATGGTACCAAATACACACACTAACATAGTGTCGAGCCTTTCCCAGCGGCCCATTTAGATTGCCTAATACAATCAAGGTAATACCCCTTTATTACGTAATACCCGCTAAAAGGTTAAAGCAGCCTCTACTTGTCCTTTGATACTTAGACCGAGGCGAATCTTCCTACTTAGGTATCCCTCAGCGGTACATGAATGTATATAACTTTATGGATCCTACAATCATATATATCTCACATCAATATAATGTATACACAACTACCGATAGCCCCTTATAGTGGGCAAAATTCTGTTCTTTAACACTATTGACCTTGCATTCCAACCCATTTTAATGATTATGTCATTCTTGTTTGATCTAAGTTATTTACTAATTTGATAATTCACATATATCATAAATGCATACTTGAGGCTACATATATGTGTGTGTCTATATATATTCATACATGTTTAATTATTATAGCTCCAACATTCAACCGTTAGTAATATTCCTTAACTTTTTCAAGCATTTTCTTCTTATTCCATTTATCAATTTAATATTGATTACTACTTTTGTTAAAATATCTAAATACCTTTTCCAATTTTCTTTTTCTTTCCTTATAGAATTTCCATTTCCATTCCTTTTTAACCTTTACTACCCTCTATAATGACCCATATTTTTAACGATAGGATATTAAGTAATTAAATTAAATATTAAATCATTATTGAATTAAAGATCCAAAAATATATCCTTTTGCATATGATTGAATTAGGACTCGAGACTACATCTGTTGAGTCTAGATCGACATTGCGAATGGAAATGAGTATAAGGATCACTATATCTGGATTCAGGCGATATAGTGGCTTAAATGATTTCAAAACGCATGAAATTATCATCCCAGAGCGTTGTCTCGAATTTTGACGAAACTAGTGCACCAATACCCAAATAATGAAGTAATATGTGCCGATGACTTTTATGGCAATCGAAAGTATTATATGGTCGTGCAAACTTGAAATGTTCAACGATAACTTAAGTAAATTAAAATATAATAAAACAAAATAGCATAACAAAGTGCTTAAAAAAAATAGCATAACAACATGCTTAATAAAAAAACAGCATAGCAACATGCCATATAAATAAAAATTGTATAATAACATTCCTAATAAAACAAATAGCATAATATCATGCCATTTAATATAAAATAATAATAACCTGCCTAGTAAAACAGAATAGTATAATGACATGCCTAATAAAATAAAAAAGTGTAAATACCTGCCTAACAGAACTGAATAGTATAATTACTTACCTAATAAAACCATAATATAAAATAAAATAGCATAATGATTCTCTTTCAAGTCTATCCTAAACATAATCATTTTACTTTAACTTATTACTATTCCTATGCCAGTGCATATTTCAAGATTTAGTTTGAATGCTTTGGAGCTTCAGGAGACGAACTAGATGCTTCCAAAATGCAATCACCTATATTTTATTTTCCGTTGCATTTATTTGTTGTATTTATCAGCAATTGTGAGGACAGGTTGTTATAGTTGTCCAGGCTAATGACTGGTTAGTTAATTCTGGTTGATGTATGGATATTATATTTTTTCTTTTATAAAGATCTGTTATATATTATACCATACTCATCACGATGTGAGAAGTTGTTCTGTCTTTTCTTTCATTTTCCCGATAATCCATCTTTCCGGCACTTGGATGCTCGGCACGTGAATACCATGGATGTATTAGTGTCGTCTTTTGAAAGTCAAAAAGGCAGTCACTAAAAGCGGATCGGAGCGTAGGTTGAGCGAACACCATGTGTGACGACCTGGAATTTCTGGATATTTGAAATTGAAATATTTAATTGATTTTAAATATTTAAAAGTTAGTTTCTAACTTGAATTTCAAATATCGCTATTTATTGGATAATTTAAATATTGAATTTAATAATTGGAAATAGGAAAAATTGTTGAATCTGGAATTACAGGCTTGTTAAAAATAATTTTGAAGGCTTGTAAAATTTATATTAATAATACCGAGAATAATAGAACTTTTGAAATTGAATTTGGAAATGTTTTGTTCAGTTTTGAAATTATATCGTTTAAATCAATATTTAAAAAATAGCCTTCGGAGGCACAGTCTCGAATTTTGACGAAACCAATTCTGTTGGATCCGTAATAGTGTATTATTATCGAATTTCAATTTTAATAGTGTATGGAGTGATCGTTTGGCCGTACATTTAAATCGAAAATTCAGTATAAATATAAGGTCCAAAAAGCTATATTCTCCATGCGATCAAATTTGGACTCGAAACCTTTTCCATTGCATTCGAAATACGGGTTTAACATTACAAACGCCTACAGGTATGCCTCGATTGGAGATCGAGATTGTGAGTTGCGGGAATCGAGACGTTTTTATAATTTGAATTTAATTTGATATATTTTATATGTTGAATAACGTTTTCACAATTTAACATGTTCACTCCCTTACTACACTTGTCATTCCTATCTACACGCGTCTTCCTTTTAACTGTTTGGCCGTAGAATTGCCAAGTTTTATTTCCTTTTCATTTTATAACCTCGTTATCAAATTCAAAGATAAGAAAAACAATATATATATATATATATATATATATAATGGCTGCGAATTCTTTTCCTTTCCTTCTTTCTAAGCTAATTGCGAATTCGAGCCGAACTTAGAGAAAAGAAAGGGGATTCAAATTAAGATCGGCATCTCGATTTTCTAGCCATTCGATCGAATGAAGCAAGCGCTTCCGATTTTATTTGAAGCAGAGGAGAGAGGACCGACTTCGTCGCGATGTAAGGCGCGAGGCGGCGGCGAACGAAGGGGTGTGTGGCAAGGTTAGGGCGGATCGAGGCCGGTGGTTTTGGGTAAATGTTCGATGGTTATGTTCGGTAGTTCGAGGGTGGCGTCGTCGATCGGGATGGAGGTGCCTTCATTTTCAAAAGAGGGCATCAGTGGATCGCGATGATTGGGGTTTTGGTCGTGGGTTAGTTGCGTGGATCGCCGTGGTGGGAGGGTATCGATTGATCGAGAGGGCTGTGCGTGGTAGTAGTAAGGTATAGGCTTTTTATTTATTTATTTGAATTCATTAAAGATATATATTTACAGATTGGAAAAAAATAAGTAAACAATTATTTTTAATATATATATATATATATATATAAACACATGCATATTTTAATATATATATATATATATATATATAGGAGACCAGAAATTATTTTATTTAGATAACGTTTTAAAATATAGAAATTTTAAAATGTGGAAGTTTATATAAGATTAGATTTTTGAAATGTATAAATTATTTTATACATGTAGTTTCAAAAGAGAATAAATATACAAATACATTTTTATTTACTAATCTATTTTAAAATAATGTGTTGTGGAGATAAATTTGTTTAATAAACTTGTTTAATTATTTTAGTAGCCAAAAACATTTTTTATTATTAAAAAGAATTAGTTAAAATTAAAACTATTAGTTTAAAATAAAATCTCTGGTTAATTAAATTTATCAAATGAGGAATAAAGTATATGTATACCTATATCCATTTTAATTTACTAGTTTAGATTAAAAATAATTTATTAAGGTGATTAATGTGGTTATTAAACTTATTTAAATTATTTAGTTACTAAAAGATATTTTAAAGGAAAAATTGGTCTAAACTAAATTATTAGTTTATTAATTTATTAAAAAAGAAATTGATTGTTAGATTTGTTCGAATATTAATAAAATCATTTAATATTTGTACAAGGTCTGAAATCATGAAGAAAACAAGCTCGTTTGGATTGGATTGGATTGCAAAAATATCAAAGGTGAGTTAATCTCACTCATCTGGATTATTATTTAAATTTAAATAGTTAAATTTAAATGATTTGTTGAATGATTAAATTGTATGGATGTGGTATATTATATAATAGTATATATAGTATATAATGGAGTGGTTGATTTCCCGCATTATATAGCTGATGAGACCCTATGTGCCCCGCATAATAGCGGATGGCCCCATATACCACGATAACCCACCTTGAAGTGGGATTCGTATTTTTATATTATGCTAGCATTTATGGATGCAGGGAAACAGGTTGGAGGGATCCAACTGGATATCCCAAAAATATTTAGATTGTTTAAATATTCTGTGATATAATTTATTTGACAATCTGAGATAGATTAATTGGTAATTGAAATATTAAAGGCTATGGTTTGATTGAATATATTTGGGTATAATGAGTTATCAAAAAAATATGGATGGGAGTTCTGAAGGAAAATAAAGAGAGAATTTTTTAAGTAAAATAATTCTAGAGAATTTGGATAAATTAAAGAATGATTTTTTAAAAAAAGATAATAGTTGACTTTTAAATTCTAACAAAAAAATTCCAAAGTATGGAAAAGAAGATTTTGGAATAAATGGAAATAAATGAATTTTTAAATTTAAGTGATATTATTTACAAGAATAAAAAATTTATTCTTTAATTAAGGATTTAAATGGTTTAGGAAAAAATAAAAGAAGAATTTTGAATTGGTAGTTTCAAATTTAAATAAGATTTTAAATCTTAATAAAGAAGTTAAATCTAAAACTAATGGGTTTTGAAATAAAATTGAGTAAGTAAAGGAATTTATTTTAAAATGGAGTAGAATCTGAAAATCGATTTGAAAATTGATTTAGAGTTTGAATTTTTGTTTTAAAAGAAGATGAGACTATGGAATTTACAAATTGGGTTTATAAAGTGAAATAAGATATCAGTGGATATTTGGAAATATAAATTCACGATGGGAATTTATAAAGGAATGGGTAATTTGTTTAAAAAATAAATAGTGGTTTATTTTTTTTAAAGGTATGAAAGAAAAGTGTATTTCCTTGAAAAGCCAAGTATGTTTTCAAAGCAGATTTTTAAGTATATGCTAAAAGTTTTAAAGTTGTTTAAAGGAATGTTTTTAAGAAATTATTATTTAAGTTGTTAAAACTTTAAAGATAAATATTTATTAAATTAGCTATAGTAGTGATTATTTTTAAAAGGTTACTTGGCATTATGTTTTGAAAAGATAACTATTAATATTTATATTTTATAAAATAGTTTTATTTTAAAGATAGTTTGGTTAAAGTTTTATTTGAAAACTTGTATTGAGTTTCATGACTCTTATTTTAAAATTTAGTTTGGCTTAACTTTTATTTTAAAAATTAGTTTTATATTTTATAAAGTAGTTTTATTTTAAATATTTTTAAAATATATATTTTTGAACAAAGTGTTTAAGTAGTTTAATTTAAATGTTTTAAAGTATAATCTAGAATAAAGCGATTTAAATTATTTTAAAATTTAAAGAATCCGGACCTGGTGATTTTCAGTGGAAATAAACAATATTTGGAAAATTTATTCCGTGAGAGAAAGGTGGTTTGAAACTATTTTCAAAGGATTGAAGTATGGAAAATAGCTTGCGAGGTTATTTTGAATTAAATAATTTGGAAATTATTTAAATTTGATGGTTGTTTTTGAATGTTATTTGATAGTTAAATAACCAATTATCAATATTGGCCAATGCGTTGATCGTTTCGAAGAGACCAAGATCAGGATTAATTTCCCAAAAACCACTTCGATCTGGTTTGACGTTTTTGTGAAGAAGACTAGAGCTTGGAGTCAAAGATGGAGCAGTGAAGTGCAATGGCTAATCGCTACTAATCCTGAGGGTGATTCCATAGTGGATGTAGTAGGAGTAGTGACTCCGGTTCCGTTCGAACCCGAAATGGACTTGTATGGACGAATGCTATCAGAATATCATTAGGAGGACGATGAGCATTCTAATTGAATGTGTGCTAAAAAGGTAACGCATAGCCTCGAGCCTCATCAACCGGGAATGGGTAAAACAGGGGAGGTGCACACAAGGCTAAGTGGCTTGCAACCAATTAGGGTAATGTCACCCCTATCTAGATGTCCCTTTATTTCGATTGTGTGGGCGGTTGTTGATCCCAACCGCGGGGTGAACTTATTCGGACTATCCAGTAAGGGTTAGCTTCGGTCTTGTGATGTAGAGGATCAGCGTGGATCCTCGGTACGATGATCTAGACCACGTATTGTGACGGGTGGTACCCCAGTAGCCCTGCCATTGATGGAAATCCATACTCCCTACGTGCCTTTACGGTTTTGTTTGTATACCTATTATGCTGGAATTTCATGAATGTAACAATTTCGGATATTTAAATAAGTATTTATATACAGACACTATTATAATATCAGATGATTTTATAAGAAAATGGTTTGGTTATTGTAAGGTAAAATCCCGACATATTTATTTGTAGCGTGGTCTTACAAGATACCTTTGATTTCAAAGGATTTTGGAAACTTTAATATTTCAATTGAGTGTGTTTCCTCACTTTGGTTTTCCAGACTGACTTGGGTGTTATGTAACTATAATGCTCGGGTTAGATCGAGTATTATAGAATAAAGATTCTAGATGGACTGCTGTGGGGTCAGGAGACGAGTTGGCTGACGAGGCGTATTTCCGTAGATTCATATTTCCGCTGTGCGGTATAAGCTGTATATTTATCTTTGGAAGGACGAGATATTATAACTGTCCTGAATTGTGATGTTGATTGTATTGTACTCTGATGATGTAATATATAAAACAGATATAATCCTTTTGTTTTAAAATGTTAGTCGTTTATCTATTATATATTATGTCGCTGCGTTTGTGAGATTTTGATATTATTTTCTATTTCTTCTTCTACCTCCTTCTTCTTAAACCCTAATGATTAGGTTTTTCGGCATCCGATTGTTTGGAATTTGATGTAGTGGATGTATTGATGTTCGATTTTTAGGAGTAGAAAAATCAGGTCGTTACAGATTGGTATCAAAGCTGAAGGATAAACGAGAACCTTGGCTCTGGTGGGAATCACTCATTAGAATAGAGTCCATAGTACTCTAGAATGAGTTTGAGAGTATTTATAAATATGAGCATGTATTTGTTAGTGAATATAATTTTTTGTATCGTGTTGATTTATCGGTTGAGTATTTATGGATTCTGGTCGATATATGGGACGCCATGTCATCGATAGGGGTTTCTAAACTCTTAAACAAGATAAACCGACACAGTATTGTTTTAAAATATTGTAAATGAAATAATTTTACCCAAACTATTTTTGTGTATAAAAGAAATAATTTTTGTAAATTATTACAGTATATAGTTCCTTGGTTGTTAGGAATGATAATATTAAACTATTATCATTATTGTGTAGAAGTTGAATAAGAAATTGAAAATAATAAATAAAAGTTAAGGAAATAATTATATAACAAAATGGAATGTAGATTATAAATGTAATCTATAAATTGAAATAAAATTTCAGAGTAATTTTTGAATATGAGTTGAAGGATTTGAAATTTGAAATTTTTGGAAAAGTTTAAATTCCCTTGTTTAAAAATGGTTTTCAAAGGTTTGGAGAAATAATAGTGAAACTATTTCAGAAATATTTTTGAATTGGAATATGAAATCAGGTGAGAATTAGAATTTAAATATATTTATAAAATGTTATGAAGGGATAAAAGCAATGAACTCTTTTCGGAAGTTGGAAACTAACTTCGGTGATGACTGCAGCATCATCGATGTTCATTTTCGAGTCCAGGAGAGAAATTGCTACCAAATTGTTTTAAATTGAAGTGTTTTGCAAAATGGGATTTGGTTTTAAAATTCAAAATATAATTCGATATGCAAATGGATTATATATATAATTGATTTCAAAATGATTTTGAAATGCTTAAGTGATCATTAAAGACTCTAGGCTTTAATTAAAATGTTTAAGTGATGAGTTTAAACTCTGGAAGTTTAACTAAGAATGTTTACGGATTATAAACAAGTTTGGAAACTTATAAGTTTGGAAATTTGCCTGAATAACTTGTAAAAAGTAAGTAAAAGTAAGTGTGAAAACAAAATAAGCTGAAAGGTAAGCTAATTAATTGTAGTAAATTAAAAGAAATTAGCCAATAGAAAGTAAGTTAATTGGAGAATTTATAGAAGCTTGAAAGCTGAATTAAATTAGAATGTAACTAAACCAAGTTAAAAAAATGTAAGTGTTGAGGAAATAAATCTAAGTAGGCTAAATAAAATAAGTTATTGAAAATAAAATTTATTGGTTGGAAATAAATTTATGAATGAACAAATGAATTTGTATTTGTAAGTAAATAAAATTAAAACTAGATATTGGAATTAAAATTGAATGGGGTTAAATAAAGTAAAGTGGAAAATATAGTTGAGTTTGACTAAATAAAACTAAAGATTGAGAATAAAAATTAGTAAGTAAACTAATTGATTAAGTGGGTAAGTAAATGAATTGGAATCGAATATTTAAATGATATTTAATTTAAATTGAGTGAAGTAAAATGAAGCGAAGTTGAAAGATTAATTTGTAGTAGACTAAGAATAATAAGGGTTTGGAAATAAAGTCCACTGAAACTTAAAATAAATTTGTTAGTGAAGCTAACAAAAGAAATGATTAATTAACTATGGTTTGAAATAAGAAGAATAGAATTCAATATTTAAAATGAAAGGGAAATTGAATTCACAATGAAATTGGAAATTTAAGATTAAGTTAAATAAATATGAAAGCTTATGCGGTGAAGTGAAAATAAAAATAGGAAGTATATAAAATATTTACATTGAACTTAGGCATGGTTGGTGATGTTGTTATGTAAAATTGGTATTTAAAATACTATGTTAATAATGAGACGAAAATTAAACTGGAAGTTGTGAAATGGGATGGTTGTGAGTAAGTGAATAGAAATCAAAATAATGTGAATAAAAGAGAATTGATATAGTTAATTATCAATGGATATAAATACGTAAGATGTACGTTTTATTCGCATAGTGATTTGATCCAGATTCGAGCACAGAATTTTTGAGATAGTTATACCGATCCGAGTTGGGATTTTTCACTCGATTTTAGACGACGAACTCTGGATTTGGATTTTTGATTGATTCTAGAAATTATCTATCATAGTTTATGGCTATGCAAGGAGAATGACGGTTTCTGATCAAGAAAGTAGATTTGAGTCTGCACTGGGAAGTCGGGTGGACGATACTAGTTCGGAAGTGAAATTGTGTGGTCGAGTGAGCAATCGAATTGGGTATTGCGTATGGATGATATATGTTCATCGTACGATGTGAATGAAATAGATATGAAAACTTTTGTAAAGAAATGTATAAAGTGATTTTGAATGTTTCAATTGAACATTATTGCTTAGCAGGATAAAGGTGTATAAAAGCAAAAGGAAAATTGGAATTTTTGATTCCAGAAGATAAATGGAATTGAAATTTGATGATTTTCTTGACTACCCACTTGGCTTTTTGTTGCCTTTTGAAATTTGGGGTCCCGTAGAGGCATTTTGTAGTTGTCCCGAGCTAGCTGCGCAAAGGTAATGCTGGCGAAATTTTTAGGTAATTTAGGAAGTTAGAAATATTTTAGGAAAATTTTGATAATTTAAAATTTGATTTTAAATTTAAATTTGAATTGTTGAATAAGTAATATTGTTTGAAAATATGGAAGAGTTTGGAAAGTTAGTAAGTGTGATAGAGTCTTTAATAAAAGATTGTTTAGGTGTGTTAAAAACCATTGATTTTGGGAAGAAAAACTAACGGGTTGTGGGACATTCTTCTTAATTAGTAATTTCGGGGACGAAATTCTTTTAAGGGGGAAGGAATATGACAACCCGGAATTTCTGGATATTTGAAATTGAAATATTTAATTGATTTTAAATATTTAAAAGTTAGTTTCTAACTTGAATTTCAAATATCGTTATTTATTGGATAATCTAAATATTGAATTTAATAATTGGAAATAGGAAAAATTGTTGAATCTAGAGTTACCGGCTTGTTAAAAATAATTTTGAAGGCTTGTGAAATTTATATGAATAATATTGAGAATAATAGAACTTTTAAAATTGAATTTGAAAATGCTTTGTTCAGTTTTGAAATTATATCGTTTAAATCAACATATAAAAAATAGCCTTCCGAGGCACAATCTCGGATTTCGATCGAACCAGTTCCATTGGATCCATAATATTGTATTATTATCGGATTTCAATTATCGATGTGTTTGGAGTGATCATTTGGCCGTACGATAAGTAAACGCGCTGAAATTAAATCGAAAATTCAGTATAAATATAAGGTCCACAAGGCTATCGTCTCCATACGATCGAATTTGGACCCGAAACCTTTTCTATTGCATTCGGAATAAGGGTTTAACATTACAAACGTCTAGTGGCATGCCTCGATTGGATATCGAGATTGTGCGTTGCGGGAATCGAGATATTTTTTAAAATTTGAATTTAATTTGATATATTTTATATGCTGAATAACGTTTTCTTAATTTAACACGTTTACTCCCTTACTACACTTGTCATTCCTATCTACCCGCGTCTTCCTTGTAACTGTTTGGCCGTAGAATTGCCAAGTTTTATTTTCTTTTTCATTTTATAACCACGTTATCAAATTCAAAGAGAGGAAAAAATAATATATAATGGCTGCGAATTCTTTTCCTTTCGTCCTTTCTAACCTAATTGCGAATTCGAGCCGAACTCAGAGAAAAGAAAGGGGATTCAAATCGAGATCGGCAGCTCGATTTTCTAGTCGTTCGATCGAACCAAGCAAGCGCGTTCGACTTTATTTGAAGCATAGGAGAGAGGGCTGACTTCGTCGCGATGTCAGGTGCGAGGCGGTGGCGAACGAAGGGGTTTGTGGCAAGGTTAGGGCGGATCGAGGCCGGTGGTTTTGGGTGAATGTTCGATGGTTATGTTCGATAGTGCGAGGGTGGCGACGTCGATCAGGGTGGAGGCGCCCTCATTTTCAAAAGAGGGCATCAGTGGGTCGCGATGATTGGGGTTTTGGTCGTGGGTCAGTTGCCTGGATCACCGTTGTGTGAGGGTTTCGAGTGATCGAGAGGGCTGTGCGTGGTAGCAGTAAGGTATAGGCTTTTATTTATTTATTTTAATTTATTAAAGATATATATTTACAGATTGAAAAAAAAAGTAAACAGATTTTTTTAATATATATGTATATGTAAATACACATGCATATTTTAATATATATATATATATATATATAGGAAACCAGAAATTATTTTATTTAGATAAGATTTTGAAATATAGAAATTTTAAAATGTGGAAGTTTATATAAAATTAGATTTTGAAATGTATAAATTATTTTTATACATGTAGTTTCAAAAGAGAATAAATATACAAATACAATTTTTTATTTACTAGTCTATTTTAAAATAATGTGTTATGGAGATAAATTTTTATAGTATACTAGTTTAATTATTTAGTAGCCAAAAACATTTTTTTATTATTTAAAGGAATTAGTGAAAACTAAAACTATTAGTTTAAAATAAAATCTCTGGTTAATTAAATTTATCAAATGAGGAATAAAGCGTATATATATATAAACCTATATCCATTTTAGTTTACTAGTTTAGATTAAAAATATTTTATTAAGGTAATTAATGTGGTTAATTAACTTATTTAAACTATTTAGTTACTAAAAGATATTTTAAAGGGAAAATTGGATGAAACTAAATTATTAGTTGATTAATTTATTAAAAAGGAAATTGATTGTTCGATTTGTTCAAATATTAATAAAATCATCCAATATTTATTCAATGTCTGAAATCATGAAGAAAACAAGCCGGTTTGGATTGGATTGCAAAAAAATCAAAGGTGATTTAATCTCACTCATCTAGATTATTATTTAAATTTAAATAGTTAAGTTTAAATGATTTGTTGAATGATTGAATTCTGTGGATGTGGTATATTATATAGTAGTATATATAGTGTATATTGGAGTGACTGATTTTCAATATTATATAGCGGATGATGCTCTATGCTCCCCGGATAATAGTAGATGATCCCATATACCACGATATCCCACCTTGAAGTGGGATTGATATTTTTATATTGTGCTAACATATGTGGATGCAGGGAAATAGGTTGGAGGGATCCAACCGGATTCCTCAAAAATATTTAGATTGTTTAAATATTCCGTGACATGATTTATTTGATAATTTGAGATAGATTAATTGGTAATTCAAATATTGATTTCTATGGTTTGATTGAATATATTTGGGTATACCGAGTTATCAAAAATATATGGACGGGATTCTTGAAGGAAAATAAAAGAAGAATTATTAAGTAATATATTCATAGAGAATTTGGATAAACTAAAGAATGATTTAAAAAAAGACAAAAGTTGATTTATATATTCTATTAAATAAATTCCAAAGTATGGGAAGGAGATTTTTGAATAAATGGAAATAAATGAATTTTTAAACTTAAGTAATATTATTTAAAGGAATAAAATATTTATTTTTCAATTCAGGATTTAAATGGTTTAGGAAAAAATAAAAGAAGAATTTTGAAATAAATATGAAATTTGTAGTTTTAAATTTAAGTAAGATTTTAAATCTTAATAAAGAAGTTAAATATGAAATTAACGGGTTTTGAAATAAAATTGAGTAAGTAAAGGAATTTATTTTAAAATGGAGTAAAATTTGAAAATCGATTTGGAAATTGATTTGGAGTTTGAATTTGCGTTTTAAAAGAAGATGAGACTATGGAATTTATAAACTGAGTTTATAAAGTGAACCAAGATATTAGTGGATATTTGGAAGTATAAATTCACGAAGGGAATTTATAAAGGAATAGGTAACTTATTTTAAAAATAAATAGTGGTTATTTTGTTTTAAAGGTATGAAAGAAAAGTGTATTTTCCTGAAAAGCCAAGCACGTTTTCAAAGCAGATTTTTAAGTATGAGTTAAAAGTTTTAAAGTTGTTTAAAAGAATGTTTTTAAGAAATTATTATTTAAGATAACGGTAAATATTTATTAAATTAGTTATAGTAGTTATTATTTTAAAAGATTAATTGGTATTATGTTTTAAAAAGATAATTATTGATATTTATATTTTGTAAAATAGTTTTATTTTAAAGATAGTTTGGTTAATGTTTTATTTGAAAACTTGTATAGAATTTCGTAACTCTTATTTTAAAATTTTGTTTGTCTTAACTTTTATTTTAAAAATTAGTTTTATATTTTACGAAGTAATTTTATTTTAAATATTTTTAAAGTATATATTTTTGAATAAAGTGTTTAAGTAGTTTTAATTTAAATGTTTAAAGTATAATTTAGAATAAAGTGATTTAAATTGTTTTGAAATCCAAAGTATTTGGACTTGGTGATTTTCAATGTAAATAAACAATATTTGGGAAATTTATTCCATGAGAGAAATGTGGTTTGAAACTGTTTTCAAGGGTTGAAGTATGGAAAATAGCTTGCGAGGATATTTTGAAATAAATAATTTGGAAATTATTTAAATCCGATGGTTGTTTGTGAATTTTATTTGATAGTTAAATAACCGAATATCAATATTGGCCAATGTGCCGATCATTTCGAGACTGGGATTGGGATTAATTATCCGAAAACCACTTCGATCCGGTTTGAACATTTTCGTGAAGAAGATAAGAGCTTGGAGTCAAAGATGGAGCAGTGAAGTGCAATGGATAATCGCTACTAATCCTGAGGGTGATTCCAAAATGGATGCAGTAGGAGTAGTGCCTTTGATTCCGTTCGAACCCGGAATGGACTCGTATGGACGAATGCTATCAAAACATCGTTAGGAGGACGATGAGCATTCTAAATGAATGTGTGCTAAAAAGGTAACGCATAGCCTTGAGCCTCATCAACCGAGAATGGCTAAAACAAGGGAGGTGCACACAATGCTAAGTGGCTAGCAACCAACTAGGGTAAGGTCACCCCTATCTAGATGTCCCTTTATTTCGGCTGTGTGGGCGGTTGCTGATCCCAACCATGGGGCGAATTTATTCAGACTATCCAGCAAGGGGTAGCTCTGGTCTTGTGATGCAAGGGATTAGGGTGGATCCTTGGTACGGTGATCTAGACCACGTACTGTGACGGACGGTACCCCAGTAGCTCTACCATTGATGGAAATCCATTCTCCCTACGTGCCTTTACGGTTTTGTTTGTATACCTATTATGCTGGAATCTAATGAATGTAACAATTTCGGCTATTTGAATAAGTATTTGTATATAGACACTATTATAATATTAGAGGATAAGAAAATGGTTTGGTTATCGTAAGGTAAAAACCCGACATGTTTATCTATGGCGTGGTCTTACAAGATACCTTTGATTTCAAAGGATTTTGGAAACTTTAATATTCCAATTGAGTGTGTTTTCTCACACTAGTGTTGCAGACTGACTCCGGTGTTATTTAACTATAATACTCGGGTCAGACTGAGTATTATAGAATACAGATTCTGGATGGACTGCTACGGAGCTCAGGAGACGAGATGAATAGCTAGGCGTATATCCGTAGATTCATATTTCCATTGTGCAGTATAAGTTGTATATTCAGCTTTGGAAGGACGAGATATTATAACCGTCCTGAATTGTGATGTTGATTGTATTGTACTCTGTTGATGTAATATATAAAACAGATATAATTCTTTTGTTTTAAAAGGTTAGTCGTTTATCTATTATATATTGTACAACTGCGTTTATGAGATTCTGATATTGCTTTCTATTTCTTCTTCTACCTCCTTCTTAAATCATAATGATTCGGTTTTCCAGCATCAGATTGTTCGGCATTTGATGCAGTGGATGTATTGATGTTCGTTTCGGGCGTCGAAAAATTAGGTCGTTACACCAAGGCTTTGGTGGGCTTGACTCATTAGAGATAAGTAATGCCTTAAAATGAGTAACCCATTAGAGATAAAGTAAGTGACACTCTAGAATAAGTTTGGGAATATATATATTAGATGCATATTTGTTAGTGCTACGAAAATGTTTTATATTGTGTTCATTTTTCTGTTGAGTGGTTTATGAGTTCTGATCGATATAGAAGGTACAACTGTATCGATAGGTGTTTCTAAACACCTGAACAAGACAAACAGACACAATATTGTTTTTGAAATTGGTAAATGAAATAATTTTACCAAGGATTATATTTTGTATATAGGATAATTTTTAAAAGTAAATGTCGTTATTTTTCTATGTTTGTTTGTTGAAAAATATAATACTCAATCATTATCATTTATTATTAATCAGTCATGCTCACCCAGTTAGGCGCATTGGCTATTGTTTGTTTATTTATAAGTAACTTACCTTTTTACTGCATGGAATTGGGAGATAGATATTATGGGAACATTGAATGAACACCTTATGAATTAAGTTTCATAGTTTGATTATAATATGTTCGATTTGTGAAATGATTTTACATAAGAAAGTGGTTTTATATAAGTATGATTTATAAAATACGGTTTATACATAAAAAGAATTTAAACCGAGAATTTGAGAACTTAAATCCCGATGTGGTTGAAATTGGTTTTCCAAGATTTTGGATAATAATAGTAGTATTATTTGAAAGTAAATATTTGGGAAATTGGTTTATAAAATTGATATCATGGTACTTAGTAATATTAAGGAAGTGTTTGATACTTATTTGGAAATGATTTTGGTTAAGTCCGAAAGGCAGAGTTAGAAGTATCAAACTCACTTCTGCTGATGATGACTGCAGTATCATCGACATTCATTTTCAAGTTTTAAAGTGGTGAGAATCTACAATAGTTGTTTCAGTAAAACAGATTTTGATTTAAATTCCAAAAGTATGATTTGATATATAAAAGGTATAAGTATATATAATTATTTCAAATTGAGTTGAAATAAAACACGGTTTTTAGTTCTTAATTTTTTTTAAGATATTTTATGGACTCATGTATCTAATAAAAATTAGGGTAGTTTGGTTTTTTATCTCATTATGATATGTTGTTTGGTAATTTTCATTTATTGAAATAAAATGAAATTTTCGTCGATTTTGGACAATCGAAAACTTCCAAGTTAATTGAGAATTGGAGTTATGTATTTTTGTGAAAATATAAGTTAATAAGTTTTTGTAACTTATAAATTTGAGAAGATCGTAAGTTAAAAACAAGTTTAAATTTCTTGAACATCCTGGTTAAGTAAAACAGATCTGATATTGTATATATATGCTTAGGATGTAGAAGAGCGTTATATAATATGAACTTAAGTTTTAAAATGTTGTTAAACATAAGTTGAATTTTATAAGATGTTTATAAACTTAAGAAAAGCTTATGAAATGGTTCATAAGTGATTTTAGTATTAAAGGAACTATACTATAAGTAAAAATGAATGTGAACAAAAACAAATTAGTGCAGATATGAAACCAATTATATATATTTATATATGTGTAAGTTGTACGTAGATCATTTTATTCACATGATAGTTCTTGATCCATATTCGAGCACATGATTTCGAGGTGATTTACACTGGTCTGAGTTAGGACTTTTTACAGGTTCTTGATGGCAAATGCTTGATACGTATTTTTGATATAACCCTAAAGTTTCTTATCATAATATATGGCTATGTAAGGAAAATGGAGGTTTCGAATTAAGGAACCAGATCAGAGTCCACATTAGAGAGGTTAGGTCAGATATATTATTTCAAAAGTGAAATCTATGCGATAGATCTAGTGAATAGATTTTGTATTGTGTATCGATGATATATATTGTACGAGCTTTGATAATATTTGTATGCTATGTGTATTATCTTGTGCGAAGTTTAGGGGACGACTCTTCAAATTGTTTGCGGTAGTATGTGATGAATATGCGCTTATATGATTTTTGTTTGATGGTAATAAACATATATATATATATATATATATATTCATTTAAATGTATTTGTTAATGTACTATTTTATTTTTCATAGATTAAATAAATATTTGTTGAATAAAATAAATTACACAGAATTTGAATTCAAACAGAAATTTTATTCAAACAAATATTTATTACAATTTTGAATAGTACAAATTCAAGCTCTCACTATACATATACAATTTTGACTCTAATTACATCACAATTCAATTTAAGTAAATTCCTCGCTACATATCACTCACACTCGTAGTTTATCTTCAACTTCATTCCAGTTAGAATCCAACATCTGAGCAATCTGCAAAAATATTCATTAAAGCAGTAAAATTGAAAAAGAAATATTTCTGTAATATAAAATAAAATATGGATTTTGAAAATATTAGTTGCCTCGGTTATTTGGGTTGTTCGTCATCATTTGCATTTGAATTCATCATACGCGAAAAATGTGACATGCACAGTGTATCACTGTACATGCCACAAGGCCGTGCACACCGATATACACTTATATTCTTATCAGGGACAGGTAATTATGAGTGGCTGCAATACACACGTGTACATTTATACACGAGTGCACTGCCTCGCCAACTCGTGTGCGCAGCCAACAAAAGCAAGCATGCAAACAGAAAAACCAAAACAGTGCACCAAAGAAATTTAGCAAACTACAAGTGAAAATGTGAATGCATTCAGATGACAGTGTGACGGTGCACCATCAAGAAACCACTGTAATGATGCAAACTGACTCGAAGAAATGCCCCCCAAGCAAACAAAATGTCAAAGACCAGACAATAGTGAAGAAGTATTCCACTAACAAACTGACTCAAAGGATAGCAATGACCGGACAGTAGACATAACAGGTGAAGTGCAACAAGAATCAGACTCAAGTACATGGTAAACATGTACACAAATGCAAAGCTTATATATGCAGATGAGCAACAAAAGATCAGAGACAAAGTATGTACACAAGTATGCAACTACAGGTCTCAATGTCAAAGAAACAACTCCAGACCAAATGCAAGAACAAACTACACAAACCTCAAAGACCAGTGATGCAAACAGTGAACCACAATATGAAATTATCCATATACAATGAAGACAGTAATTGAAGCCGAGAAACAACATGACCAAAAGATCAGAGACAAGCACAAACAGGATTTCACTTAACAATAATATCAATATACTGTAAACAGTGCAGTAATGGGTATGCAAGCAAATGCAGCAACATGTACACAATATCACATCTCAAACAACAGTTAATGATTCAACTGGCCAGAGGCAACTCCAGGCTTGCATATACGAATCGATGAAGTAGTGTTAGTGACCAAGTAATTTTGGTTTCAATCAACACAGTATGGACAAAGCATCACATACATATGTACATGAGCAAACACACATGAAACAGTGAAAGCAACTATATCAGAAAGAGTAATGCGGCTACCATACAAAAATGAACAGATCAAATGAAGCATGTACGCATAGTATGAAGAACACTAAGGTTCAAGTGCAAAATAAAGAAAGTGCCAAAGAAGTCGATGCCGTGTAAATCAATGCTACAGGGATGAACGAAATTCAACAGTGTAGAGATGACCAAGTCAAAAATCAAATACGTATCTTTGAAAAAGTCAAAAAAATCAAAAGAGGAAAGTTTTTGCCGTATCATTCAAGGTAAATAGAATGCTACAAAATCAAAGCCGTGTGCATCAAGTTGTCACAATATCAGGAAATTGAAAAATAGGAAAGTGACGAAGTCCATATAAATTCAACCCCAAATCATCATCGGCAAGTGTGGAAAATTCAATCAAGTCCAAATATAAACCCACAATCATCATTGGTAAAACCATCGATCAATCGGTGTTCAATCGAGCATAACAGAAAAGCAAAACGGAAAGTCACATACCAAATTGAAGTTGAACTCCAAAAGCCCTAAATTTCACAAACCCTAATTGCAAGCAAAGCAAAGGAACGAGAGCGGCCGACATCATCTCAAGAGACGATCAAAAAATAAAGCAAGAAAACCAAGATCAATCGAGAAGTAATAGTAGCGATCGTCTATATTTTCTGAAAGCCCTAATTTGGACAAAGAACGAACGAAGATTAACGAGGCCGCCATTTTTTTTCACAAGTCAGAGAAAAGAGAACGAGCTAGAGAATAATAAAAAGAAAGCCGGTTTTTTGATTGAAAAGGGGATTAGGGTTTAATCCTTATTTTAATATAAGGGTGTTTTCATTTTTTCTCTTATTTTTGAAGTCTGTACTTTTCGAATCAATTCTTGGTAAATCACCACCTAGGTTTTAGGTTGTGTCAGACTGTCTAGTTAGAATTAGTTCAGTGAGCAGGGTTTGTGAGTTTGCAAAACTCTATAGGCGGTAGCATGGTTTGCGGGTCTGTTAGAGTGTTTGTAAGCGGGAGACTGTTTAATTCTAATAGAAATCTGGGAATGCAGCAGTAGGCAGGGGTTGCCGAAGCTGGGTAAATTTTGTATGTGATTTACTTTTCAGCATATCTACGTCTCTGCAGTTTAATTCGATAAAATTTGCTATAACCCTATTCACCCCCCTCTAGGCTTAATCTAGATCCTACAAGTGGTATCAGAACCCTGTATTTTTCTTTAACTCTAGAGTCATGAATCCACCAAATAATGCTTTTTCTGAGGGGCAATCTATTATTAGGCCATCCATGTTTAATGGGAATGATTTTGCTTATTGGAAAGTTAGGATGGGTATTTATCTTAGTTCTGTTGATTATGATGTTTGGGACATTATTGAAACTGGCTATAAATCTCCTACTATAACTGTTGGTGATATTGAGATTCCTAAACCTAAGGATATGTGGGATGCTAACGATAAGCAATTAAAAACTACAAATTCTAAAGCCATGAATGCTTTGATCTGTGCTATTGATAAGACTGAATTTAATAGAATTTCTCATTGTAAAACTGCACAGGAAATTTGGCATACCTTGGAGGTGACACATGAAGGAACTTCTCAAGTCAAGGAGTCTCGTCTAGCCTTATTCAGCAATGAATACGAGAACTTTGTGATGGACAAAGGCGAGAGCATAAAGGACATGTTTGGACGCTTTTCAACTTTGGTGTACAATGCTAGAGCGCTTGGGAAGGTATTCACTGAGGTAGAGCTTGTAAGGAAGATGCTACGAGTCTTACCGTTGAGCTTTGAGGCAAAAGTCACGGCAATACAAGAATCGAAAGATCTGAGTAAACTAAGCATGAAGGAGTTGATCGGCAACTTGATGACATATGAGCTTGAGCTAAAACCAAAGGAGGAATGCAACAACTCCGAATCAAAGAAGAAGACGATTGCCTTAAAGAGCAAAGAAGAGAGCGATGAAGAAGAAGAAGATCCAATTGAAGAGCTTGCAATGGTTGTCAATAATCTTAGAAAATGGTCAAGATTCAGGCCACGCAAGAAGAAAACAAGTGGTAATAGGTCAAAAGATTCCGACAATTCCGATAGTGAATTGACGTGCTTTAACTGCAAGAAACCTGGCCACTTCAAACAAGAATGCCCACTTCTCAAAAACAATAAAGGAAAGAAAAAGAAAAAGAAGGCCTTTGCAGCAACTTGGGATGATGAAGAAGGAGAGGAAGTTTCGAATAATAGCTCAGAGGAGGCTAATTTGTGTCTTGTGGCAAAATCAGATTCAGAAGCAAGCTCAGAGGAATCTAGTGAGGCAGGTGACTATTCTTATAAAGAACTTGTTTTTATGTGTTGTGATCTTACTAAAATAGTTGATACTCTTGAATCTAAAATTGAAAAACTGAAATCTGATAGGAGAGAACTTGTCCATGAAAATTCTAGGTTAGAAACTGAACTTGGAAAATATTCAAAACCTAGACTGTAAAAAATGTAAAATTTTAGATTCAGAATTATCAAGACTTAAGAATAGCTTTGAGAATCTTGAAAAAGAAAACTTGATTCTTAAGGAAACCATTGACACTAGAAAAAAGGATTTTACAAATAGATGCACCTCACTTGTAACTGAAAACACAACACCAAAAACCAAAGTCCAAAATCTTGAGAAATCTCTGAATAACTTTTCAAGAGGAGAAAAATCATTCAACATGTTATTGGGAAATCAAATTTTTGCTAACAACAGAAAAGGACTAGGCTTTGGGAAAACACAAGTTGATGATAATGCAAAAGGTAAAAGTGTCTTTGCTAGATGTGAAATAATTGGACATCGTGTTGAAAATTGTAGTCATAGGAACAAGAACACAAAATTTATACAAGTTTGGGTTCCTAAGAATTCTACAAACAAGTTTCATGTCTATTGGAACAAGAATGAAAGGACAAAACAAATCTGGGTGCCGAAAGGAACATATATAAATAGTTTTGGGTCTCCTCAAAATTATCTTTCAAAATATTCTGCCACTAACAATCATGGACCTATAAAAACAAATAGGTCACAAAAAAGTTTTCCCGTGTAGGTGTGGTTGCAGGCTAAGGAACAACAACAGTGTTCTCTGGATTTTGGCTGTTTCAGAAACACAACGGGCAACAAAGCAAAGTTTCTTAGCCTAGTACAAAGGTGACAGAATCACAATGGGCAACCACGAAAAATTATCGTAAAGGTAAAACAGGTGAAGGTATATTTATTTGATCGATATATTAAATGTGATAATCTGCACCGTATTTTGAATTAAATCAGCCAACAATAATGTGATGAGAAAGAGATGATGATTTTGATTCTGACTTGTTCAACATAGTTGGCCAATTATATTTATGCCAAAAACACTATTCTTTGAATTACTTCATACATATACGTTTGGATTAAACATAGTGTTTTGTTGGATGATAATACATTAGGTTATAATACGGCTAACTCTATTTTCACAGTTTCTGATTATTTACACGGCTTCAATTCAAATTCAAAGAATGTCATTTAAATTGTTGTTAAAATTGAGTTTGAAATTTTTGATGCACACTTCATGGTTTGGTCGATCAAATTCAATTAATGATAATTTTTGAGTGAAAAAGAAATTCAGATGCAGATTACACTGGTAATCTAGTTGATAGAAAAATTACTAGTTGAACGTGATTTTTGAGACATTTAGTAACTGCATCGTTTTTCAAAGAAAATATCTGCATATTTTTCATTTCAAATAATTTTCAAATAGCGGAAAATTTTCTCATACAAACCCCTCGAGAAAAACATTTTTAATCATATTTTCAGATTAGTCATTGTGAAAAATTGATTTCATAATTATTTTTGAATTTGATTTAAATGACAATTTTAACTAGTCTACCTCCCTAATAATTATCGAAAAGATAAATAGTGATTGAAAAAAAAGTGATGTGTGTTGATATTTTTCATACATTACTCAAGACAGTATATTTTAGAAAAATTTCTTTAGAAATTCAAACAAGAGTTATAAAACTTTTTGTTGGGTAAAGATTCCATAACCATTTCTATGTCTATCATATTTCTATTAACCATCACTCATCAAAAATTCAATACAATTTGTCGATATGTGGTACTTTAAACAGGAATCATTCGTTTTTCATTTTATAAAACAAAATAAAATCCAAAGTGTTCACTCTCATTTAAAAGTCCTCACGGTTATGTATGAGTGAATTACTTGGAATTTGTTATGTGCTTCCATGCTCATTTAAAAGTCCTTATGGTTATGCATGTATGGAACGCATATCAAAATTGATTTATTAAATAAACAAGTTGATTCTAATCCCATTTAAAAGTCCTCATGGTTATGCGTGATTAGAAGATACTTGAATTCATTTTTAAAATTAAATTGGAATACTAGTAATCTCATTTAAAAGTCCTAATGGTTATGCATGATTAGTAGATATTCAAATTCCTGATATAAGTGTACCACAAAAAAATACAACCGTATGGTTTTATATGATGACATCATTTCCATTACTTCTAGAAGTGGAATATGCGCCAAACGAGGGTAGTTATGATTTTTGTTTGATTTTCTTGTTGAAATTTAATATGTATATTCAATTGAGTTTTAATGTTGGATTAATATCGATCACTTTATCTCTATTTTCTCTAACACTATTATTGTTTTGCTGATAACAAAAGGGGGAGAGAAAAGTTAAGATTTTGTCAAATAAAATCAAGCAAAGGTCAAATAATTTTCCATTTGCATCTAGGCTCATTTGTATATTTCTATTTGTATGCATATATGTATGGGGAGCATCGTGTAGAGAGGAAGCATTTAAATAGGGGGAGCAATTAGAGTATATCATTGATCAAATACATTTAACACAGTCAAAATCTTAAATATATGTTTGTTATCATCAAAAGGGGGAGATTATTGAATATGCACTTATATGATTTTTGTTTGATGATAATAAACATATATATATTCATTTAAATGTATCTGTTAATGTACTATTTTATTTTTCATAGATTAAATAAATATTTGTTGAATAAAATAAATTACACAGAATTTGAATTCAAACAGAAATTTTATTCAAACAAATATTTATTACAATTTTGAATAGTACAAATTCAAGCTCTCACTATACATATATAATTTTGACTCTAATTACATCACAATTCAATTTACATAAATTCCTCACTACATATCACTCACACTCGTAGTTTATCTTCAACTTCATTCCAGTTAGAATCCAACATCTGAGCAATCTGCAAAAATATTCACTAATGCAGTAAAATTGAAAAAGAAATATTTTTGTAATATAAAATAAAATATGGATTTTGAAAATATTAGTTGCCTCAGTTATTTGGGTTGTTCGTCATCATTTGCATTTGAATTCATCATACGCGAACAATGTGACATGCACAGTGTATCACTGTACATGCCACAAGGCCATGCACACCGATATACACTTACATTCTTATCAGGGACAGGTAATCATGAGTGGCTGCAATACACACGTGTACATTTATACACGTGTGCACTGCCTCGCCAACTCGTGTGCGTAGCCAACAAAAGCAAGCATGCAAACAGAAAAACCAAAACAGTGCACCAAAAAAAATTAGCAAACTACAAGTGACAATGTGAATGCATCCAGATGACAGTGTGACAGTGCACCATCAAGAAACCACTGTAATGATGCAAACTGACTCGAAGAAATGCCACCATGCAAACAAAATGTCAAAGACCAGACAGTAGTGAAGAAGTATTCCACTAACAAACTGAATCAAAGGACAGCAATGACCGGACAGTAGACATAACAGGTGAAGTGCAACAAGAATCAGACTCAAGTACATGGTAAACATGTACACAAATGCAAAGCTTATATATGCAGATGAGCAACAAAAGATCAGAGACAAAGTATGTACACAAGTATACAACTACAGGTCTCAATGTCAAAGAAACAACTCCAGACCAAATGCAAGACCAAAATACGCAAACCTCAAAGACCAGTGATGCAAATAGTGAACCACAATATGAAATTATCCATATACAATGAAGACAGTACTTGAAGCCAAGAAACAACATGACCAAAGGACAGAGACAAGCACAAACAGGATTTCACTTAACAATAATATCAATATACTGTGAACAGTGCAGTAATGGGTATGCAAGCAAATGCAGCAACATGTACACAATATCACATCTCAAACAACAGTTAATGATTCAACTGGCCAGAGGCAACTCCACGCTTGCATATACGAATCGATGAAGTAGTGTCAGTGACCAAGTAATTTCGGTTTCAATCAACACAGTATGGACAAAGCATCACATACATATGTACATGAGCAAACACACATGAAACAGTGAAAGCAACTATATCAGAAAGAGTAATGCGGCTACCATAAAAAAATGAACAGATCAAATGAAGCATGTACGCATAGTATGAAGAACACTAAGGTTCAAGTGCAAAAGAAAGAAAGTGCCAAAGAAGTCAATGCCGTGTAAATCAATGCTACAGGCATGAACGAAATTCAACAGTGTAGAGATGACCAAGTCAAAAATCAAATACGTATCTTTGAAAAAGTTAAAAAATCAAAAGAGGAAAGTTTTTGCCATATCATCCAAGGTAAATCGAACGCTACAAAATCAAATCCGTGTGTATCAAGTTGTCACAATATCAGGAAATTGAAAAAAAGTAAAGTGACGAAATCCATATAAATACAACCCCAAATCATCATCGGCAAGTGTGGAAAATTCAATCAAGTCCAAATATAAACCCACAATCATCATCGGTAAAATCATCGATCAATCAGTGTTCAATCGAGCATAACGGAAAAGCAAAAAGGAAAGTCACATACCAAATTGAAGTTGAACTCCAGAAGCCCTAAATTTCACAAACCCTAATTGCAAGCAAAGCAAAGGAACGAGAGCGGCCGACATCATCTCAAGAGACGATCAATAAATAAAGCAAGAGAACCAAGATCAATCGAGCAGTAATAGTAGCGATCGTCTATATTTTCTGAAAGCCCTAATTTGGACAAAGAACGAACGAATATTAACGAGGCCGTCATTTTTTTTCACAAGCCAGAGAAAAGAGAACGGGCTAGAGAATAATAAAAAGAAAGCAGGTTTTTTGATTGAAAAGGGGATTAGGGTTTAATCCTTATTTTAATACAAGGGTGTTTTTATTTTTGCTCTTATTTTTGAAGTCTTTACTTTTCGAATCTATTCTTGGTAAATCACCACCTAGGTTTTAGGTTGTGTCAGATTGTCTAGTTAAAATTAGTTCACTGAGCAGGGTTCGCGAGTTTGCAAAACTCTATAGGCGGTAGCAGGGTTTGCGAGTCTGTTAGAGTTTTGTCAGCGGGAGACTGTTTAATTCTAATAGAAATCTAGGAATGCAGCAGTAGGTAGGGGTTGCCGAAGCTGGGTAAATTTTGCGTGTGATTTACTTTTCAACATATTTACGTCTTTGCAGTTTAGTTCGATAAAATTTGTTATAACCCTATTCACCTCCCCTCTAGGGTTAATCAAATCCTACAGTATGGGTGATCGACTAAGCATGACTTGAGGCCGTTGAGCATAAGGTGTGCTTAGTTGGTTATTTGTCATCCTTGTGCAATGAAAGGTTTCTAAACCTGAGAAAACCTTGGGCTAGTTTGCTATTGATTGCAATACCGTTAGATATTGATGTGTGATTTCTACTTTTGTTGCTCATATTAGCATTTCGAGGATGAAATTCTTTTAAGGGGGAAGAATGTAATAACCCGTATTTTAACGTTAGGATATTCAAATAATTAAATTGAATATTGAATCATTATTAAATTGAAGATCTAAAAATATAACCTTTTGCATACGATCAAATTAGGACTCGAGACCACATCCGTTGATTCCAAATCGATGTTATGAAGCAAATGAGTATAAGGATCACTATGTTTTGAATCGAGCAATCCGATGGCCAAAATGATCTCGAAAAGCATGAAATATCATCCCGGAGTGCTATCTTGACTTTCGACGAAACTAGTGCCATCAGAACTGGAATAATAAGGTAATATGTGCCAACGAATTTCATAGCAATCAAAAGTGCCGAGTGGTCATGCGAGCTCAAACTATTCGATGATTAACTAAAGAGAATTAAAATATAATAAAAAATAGTATAATAACCCGTTGAATAAAACAGAATAGCATAATGACCTTCCTAATAAACAAAATAGCATAATGACTTGCCTAATAAAACAAAAAAGTGTAATACCCTGCCTAGTAAAATAGAATAATATAGTTACTTGTCAAATAAAACAATAATATAAAATAAAATAGCATAATGATTCTCATTCAAGTCTACCCTAAACATAATCAATTTATTTAACTTATTACTATTGTTAAACCCTAAGTAAATTCCTTCATTCCCTATAAATATTCCACTGCTCAGAAGAATTTTAAAAATTTATATAGAAATAGAACAATTATATTATAATTATTGAAAATGAAAGTTATTATTGTAATAAAAGAAAAGTGAAATCATTCTATCTTTATACTTATCCATATAATGTTACATTTTAAATTATGAAAGAAAAATGGAACTTTTCTATCATTATACTTATCCATATAATATTATATTTAAACCTTTATACTTATCCATATAATATTATATTTAAATTCATTCCCAGATTACACCATAAGCTTCCTAATCCTAAGCCTATAAATAGCCCCTATACTAAACCAAATTGCATAACTTCACTCTCCTTTCTTTCGTTATCTTCTAAAACAAAATAAAATAGCCACATCCCTTTCAATCAATTAAATCTGGAGCTAAAGGCAGTGAAATTCGGTGATTTTGGATCCATTGGGATCATGTGGTGATGGCCTCGATTCTATATATGTCTATTTATGTGCGATGATGGCTGGATGCGCTCGTCTTAAGCAGCCGTGTCTAGGGTTTGGTCATAGAGGAGCTAAGGGTGGAGATACGCTATGAAATTAGGGCGTGGAGTTTCTCCAACGAAGGCGAATGTGTGGGAGAAGTTTTGAGTTAAGTTTACTCACCAGTTTATTTTTGTTTGTTGTGGCTTAATTGTTTGTCGTGTTAAATATAAAACAAAACTGAGAACAATGCAAGTTAGCACTTTTGAACCTCTCCTTGCTTTGGAAAGCAAGTACTAACATTATTTGTAGTATAAATTCTCTATAAACTCTCTAAAACATGAGACCAGAGCTTACTAGGGCAACCATGACACATATCAATGATCCCTGTAATGTGGTTGTTCAGATGCAATCCGCCATGAAGAGATGCTTGCAGTTTGTGCTAGGGATAGGCCAGTTGAAACCTAGGGTTCTCAAAGAAAGAAAAGGATGTTATTTAAGAAGAAGGGAGCACTGAAGGGAGATGCTGCCAAGAAGGTAAAGGCTGATTGGTTTGCTATAAATATAAGAAGAGGGGTCATTATGCAAATGGGTGTCGGTCAGGCGAGGGGAAGAAGGCTACAGATAAGAATAATGTGAAGTGCTTTAACTACGATCAAGTTGGACATTATAAGAAACATTATCTAGAGCCATTCAAGGTGGACAAGAGAAAGGTCTTTGTTGTTGGATCATTAGCTAAGCCAACTATAGCTGATAAAGGGATGTCTGTGATGGAAGGTACATTTTTGATTCAGAGTATACCAGTTAGGATACTATTTGATACTGGTGCATCACATTCATTTATATCTCAGTGTTTGGTTGTTGATAGGTTATGCTTAAAACCCACATCCCTTGTTACTTCCTTGAGGGTCGCAAATCCAATAGGAGGGCGTGCAACTTTAAGGATGATATGTGGACAGTTAGAACTTGATTTGATAGGCCATAAGTTTGCAAGCGGTCTGTATGTTTTTTATTTCGTAAGTTTCGAAATCATTGTAGGTATGGATTGGTTGAAAAGGTACGAGGCCAGGATATTTTTTCAGGATAGAGAGATATCATTGGGACATCCTTACAGTCATAACTGAATTATATTCTCAGTGGAGAATTCTAATCGGAGTAGTCGTGCTTTGTTAAGTGCAATGGAAGTGGGAGAAGAGCTCATTTAATTTCGAGTAGAAAAAGAGTTTGTAAATGTTTTTGAGCCGGTCATAGAATTACCACCGAAACGACCTGTTGAGTTTTGGATAGATCTTGTGCCAGGAGCTAAACCTGTGAGTAGACCATCTAGTAGGATGACACCGACTGAAATGAAGGAATTGAAGGTGCAGCTAGTGGATCCAGAAGGAAGAAATTTTATTAGACCAAGCAGTTCACCTTGGGAAGCTGCCGCGGTATTCGTAAAGAAATCGGATGAATCATTGAGGATATGTATTGACTATGGTAAGCTAAATAAGAGAACAATAAAGAATAAGTGTCCTTTGCAAAGAATTGATGATCTATTTGATCAGTTGAGTGGAACCAGAGCATTTTCCCAGTTGGATTTGGCAACGTTTCAATCAGTTAAGAGTGGTAGAAGACAGCATTTCGGACTATATATGGTTCGTATGAGTGGTTGGTAATGTCATTCGGGTTAACCAATGTACCCGCTTTCTTCGTAGATTTGATGAACCGAGTCTTCCGAGAGTTGTTAACAAGATTTCTTGTCAATACCCCAATTTAATTCCAGGAAGAATGGATAGAATTGTTTGAATGAAGGATGTAATACCCTTAAGGATTGTCTTTAAATTTAACTTCACTTGTTATTTAATCTTGGATCAGACCTTTCGACGTCCTTGAAATGATTTGTCCTTGGATTAGACAAACTTTCATCTCAGTTGATCTAATATGAGGTCCCTGAGTTTAACCTTTTAAGGTTGATTTTAATCTTGTAGAAAGGTTAGGGTGATTGCCCTCTTTGGGTCGAGTTGGATAACAAATTCCATGGTGGATATGTAGTAGCTTTCGACCTTGTCAAAAGGCATGATCACTTATATCAAGTAGGTTTTAACCTTGTAGGAAGGTATGGGAGTGACCTCCTTTGGATTGAACCTTACTAATCCAGATTTTGACCTTGTCGAAAGGTTAGATCACTTAATATGTAGTTTTGGAAGGTACAGGTGTTGATTAAGTATAGAGAACTGCCAACCTTGTCGAAAGGTTTAGACCATAGAGCCAATGATTTCAGAAGGTTTTAGTGAATATTGAACCAATTAAGTTGTTGACCTTGTCGAAGGGTATAGATTATAGAGTTGTAGGCTTCGAAGGGTTGTAGTTGTTGTTTATGCAGGACTGTTGTCGATCTTGTCGACAAGAACCTTTCGAAGAGGTTGAACCTGAAAATAGGAGTTAAACTAGTAAAGATTTAAGTAAACAGTAAAGTAATTAACAAAGCTTAGGACTTCCCTCTTTTTCCAAGAAAAAAAATTATTTTATTAAATTCCCCAATTCAACACCCTATTAGGGTTATAATTCATTGACTAAGAAGTTACAAGATTAGAATAAGGGAAATCGGATCCCAAAACATGACCCCTTGGGTCTTATTTATAGATGCAAGCGGCCCCTTTTCGACTCCATGCTCTCTACTGGGTCGGAATGTCTCCCTTTTATATGCAGTTGTGAACCTTTCGACTCTGTCAAAAGGTTTGCTTTTCATCTACTATTATGGACCTTTCAACATTATTGAAAGGTCTTCTTTTCTTTATGCCTCCGTGAACCTTTCCACTTTGTCCATGGTTTGCCTTCTTTATACTTTTGTGAACCTTTCGACCTTGCTGGAAGGTTGCTCTTAACTTGACTGTTGTGAACACTTCGACCTTGTCGGAAGGTTGCTCTTCACTTGATTGTTGTGAGAGTTATGCTTCCCTTCAATGTTGTCGAAAGGTTGTCCCCCATTCTTTGCTGATTTATGAGTGTTGCTTTCTTCATAAAACCTTTCGGTATTGTCGAAAGGTATCCTGGACGTGCTTTGACCGATTCGAAAGGCTTGCTATGCTTTCAAAAAGGTTGTTATGGAGCTGCTTACACTTGCTTTGACTTCTTCATCTTCTTCGAAAGATAAGAACTCCTTGGATACTGAGAGGTGTAACCTTTCAACTCCTTTGAAAGGTTTGGGACTGTTTAACTCTAATGACCGCATCCCTTTGACTCCTTCGAAAGGTTTGGGCTGTGCTTCTTTTCTATTGTCTTTATTGAACGACCTTTTGACTTAATCGAAAGGTTGATTTTTAGTGTAACATTTTCCACCCATCATTTGAAGGGATGCTCTTGACTTTCCAAGTCATCTTTGTCGAAAGCTATATACTTCCTGCCTCTTGGCCTTTTCACGTTGATCTGGGTCTTCCATTTAAATCTGATCAACGGTTGAAATTTTGCGTGATTTTTCTCACACAGTACGCTTCTTCTCTTTCTCCCACTTTACCTGCAAACAAAATTATCGCGTACAAGATAGAATTCTCCCAAAAGTTCTTTAATCTTGATCTAAAACAACAAGGTAATTTCTCAAATTTGATTCATGTACCTTGGATTAATCTTTACTCTTATTAATTTTCTTTTTTTTCAGTTTCCCGTATTCCCAAAATTGAAATTCAATTTTAGTTTAGTTTTCTAAGAAATTTCCCTCCTAAACCAGTTTTTTAATCTTACAAAATTCATCTTTGGCTTTGGATTTTAAGGTTGATGGTGTTTGATAAAGAGAATTTCTCCATCAGATTTAGCTTTTAATTCAAAGTTCTTGCTTTTTTTTAAACCAAAGCTTTTGATTTATTGAAAACCTTAATTCTACTTTTGAAATCGAGTTGAAGCTATTTCAATTTAGATCTATTTTGTTAATTGGTTAAATTTGCTTGTTCTTTAAGAAAAATATGAAAACTGCATTTATAATCGAGTTTAGGTTTGGTTAAACCCGAAACCTGGAACCCTCTCATGTACAAATTTGCGACGCAAAATGACCTTTTTACCATTTCGAAAGAGTCAGAGGCGGAAATAGTGAATTTGCCCTCCTTGTACCTTTCGATGGCGTCGAAAGGTATTGTGAAGCCAACTTTACCATTGTTGTCGAAAGGTTAGATAATTAAATGGTGTAACCTTTCGATAAAAACTCTCGACAAGGTTGAAGAACCTTTTGACAACTAGCTTTCGACAAGGTTGAAATTCTTGGTCCTTAGAGTTGTCTCTGCCCATCTTTGTCGAAATGTATAAAGCACACATGAGTTGAACCTGAAACCTTTCGACTTGAATGGCTATGACATGGTTTGATAACTTTGACTAGACCTTTCGACAACATCAACAATGTTAATACATTTAACTCAGGAATTTTAAGGTTTTGATTTCCACCTTGTCGAAAGGTATTGCCTTTTAACTTCATGCTGCATTTGAGATATATCTAGGCTTCCATAGAGCTTTTAACATTGTCAAAAGGTGATGAATGGGTTAATATTTCATATCTTCCCTTTGATTTTGTCGATAACTTAAAGAATTCATATTGTTATTTGTTCACTTTCTAGGTTTTCAATAAAGTTGAAGTAAGATGGTCAAGGTTAATGTCATTGTCCTTCCGACATTGTCATATGCTTGAATTGCTAACCTTTCAAAATTGTCAAAATCTTGAGTTGCTAACCTTTTGGCATTTTCGAAAGCTTGATCTATAAAACTTTTGACTTTGTCGATAACTTTCAAAACTTTTACTATAAACCTTTCGATGCTGTCGAAAGCCTTTACTATAAACCTTTTGATGCTGTCGGAAGCTTTTACTAAAAAACCTTTGACTTTGTCGAAAGCTTTTATTATAAACTTTTCGACTTTGTTGAAAGCTTAAACTATCAAGTTTTTCACTTAAACTTTTCACACCATTCTTAAACTTGGTGTATGTTTTCACATTTAAGCTATCTAATTAAACTTATTTTCTTTTGAATTATTGTTTGCTTTCTAAACTCATTACTATATAAGAAATTTAACTAAAACATTTTCACCTAGCAGAATCATAAGCTCTCCAAAGGTTGAAGCAATTGCTAAGCACTCCTTCATTGAACTCAGAGTGAAGTTAATGCTATTCTCAAAGACTTCGGTATCATTGGGGTTGACGCCATCCCTCCTAAACTAACTAATACCATTGACAATCCTCTAGAAGGGTATTTTTCTTACACGGCCATCCACATATGGCACGGTGGATTCCTTTCATTTCTCGAGTTCTTGCTTTCCTACTTGTCTCATGTCAGAGTTGGTCCCATACAACTATCCCCAAATGTTTACACTCACCTTCTTTCTTTGGAAATGTTAGTGTTGGAATCTGGACCTCCTTCGCTTAATTTTGAAGTTCTGAACACCTTGACCAAGTTGGCATGCTTAAGTCATCTTAATAAGCAGATTTATAGAGTAAATGTGTATAAGAAGCTTAAATGAGATGGCATCAATAACTTCAAGGACTAGGCAAATCAATTTTTCTTCATCAAGTGCTTTGTTGATGTTCATGGAACTTTTTCTTCCCCCCGTAAGTCTACTTTAATGTTGTCTTTCCTTTACTCTACATTTTCCATTAACTGATCTCTGATTTTTTTTTCTAAGTGAATCTTCTAAGAAACTTAGCGACGCTGACAAGAAAACCATTAACTCTTTAATCGCTGCTTCAAAGCAACTTAGGAGCAGGCTGAGGATCTTAACCCCTTCGAATTTAAGAAAACATTCTTTGCTACTTCCTGCCAAAGGATTCTAGGAACTCCTCCTGCAATCATGCACACTTCTCATGGCAATGCTTCTTTTCCTTAGGTGATGCTGAATATTTTACTTCGATGTCGCCTATCTATGCTAACACTTCATGTACATTATAAGCTTAGTATTTTCTTCTTTATCTTTGGAGTTTCTTAAATTATTTTGACTGATTTTATATCTGTTTAAATTTGTTTTTATTCCCTCCAAGGCCATTGTCTCTTCAAATGGTGCTGCCCCTCCTTCATCATCTTCTGAGGTAACATCAATCTTAGAGTGTTTTGCTAGATCCAAAAGATCTCTCAAGAGAAAATTAATAGTGCATTCTAAAGACTCTCCACCAATGAAAATGGCAAATGATGTGGAGGAAAAAGAGAAACGTATATCTTTTGAATGACCCGTCGTTGAAACCTCTAAAGACCAAACGGAGAAAACTCCTCCTACTTCAACACACCTTCCTATTATTACTATCTCTGACTCCCCAATTAAACTTGCGCAAATACAACTTTCATTTCTAGAGACTCCTTCTAAGACGCAAATTCTTCCAGAGCCATCATCTTATATTCCTTCATCGACCAATTTTAACGTACAAGTCAAGCTTATCCTCCATTCAGAATCTTTCACTTCTTCTTCCGTGTCGTCATTCAGCTCAGATTTGGCAAAAAATTGTCGCTCTCTAATGGAACAAAAGCTTTTGGTAAGCTCTCACCCCATTAATCCTATCGTCACTGGATCTTTCTAATTGCTAACTTGTGATACTCTTCTTTTTGTTGCAGATTTCTAGGAACTGGATTTCTTTAAATGAACAAGTTTCAAGGCTTTCTATTAGATCCTCCAAGCTACAGAAGGAAAATGCTAAACTTAGAAGTCAACTATCTTCTTTGACCGCCGCTCAAAATGACACTTCCTCTGAGTTGGAGCAAGTCAAGGCTTTCTTTACCAGGGTTGAAGTTGATCTAGAAGTGGAGAGGCAAGCTCGTCAACTTACCTTCGATGGAAAATTTGCAATGGAGCTAGCTCTAAAAAATCGGAAGATGAGAAAACTTGCTCGGTTTCCAAGAATATTCAGCTGAAATACAAATTCAAAAGGACTTGAGCTTTGCTCAAACTAGCTATCAAAATCCTCTTCGACTTCAAAAAGCAAGTCTCTGAGTTTGCTGAAGCTACCTTGGGGCCTATGATGCTGAAACATTATGAAGATGCCCTCATGCTCGCCTATGCCAACTATCATGAAAAATGTTCTGACTTTGGCTTTCCCTCTCTCGACCCAACTTTAGCCAAAAGATTTGTAGACAAAATCGACCAAATAAGGCAGGTTCTGGGACCGAAGGCAAGGAGGAGATAGTTAACGTTGCAGAAGCTCTTTCTTTTGGTACCCCTCATTCGACATTGAATCCGATTCTGAAGAGGAGGATGATAATGATAACGATCCCATGGGAAAAGATGATGATGAATTTGGTTAGGATAGTGACTATAATGATGACAATGATGATAACCCCTCTAGAGGTCAAGGCCTTTGTGGAGACAAAGAAGGGCCTTCCGGTGCTTCAAGGATGGATGGTGGTGATCAAATCGAAGATCTTGAGATAGAACAACACCCTCCAAAAGATATGCCTCCATCATTCCCTGGTCCATCCATCCTTCTATTGGAGGAAACTGCTCCCACCCATTCCGAGGATCTACAAGTGAAAGAACAGGCTCCCTAGGGTTCCATTCCAGTTTCACAGATATGGACTTCTCTATTTGAATGTCTTACACTTTGAAGATAATAATTAGTGACAAATCATTTGTCTTAGATAAAGAAGAAGTCAAAAGTTCCCTATAGAACAAAATTTGAGAGCAAACAGGCGAACCCGATGCTCTATATGAGAAATATCACAATCTAGATAGGAGTATTTCCGTTTTAACATCTTTTAAATATCAGAGGGCGACTCCTTTTCTAAAGATAGCGTGTCTCTGGTACGCCACTCTCTTGAAGGAAAATAGATAGTTAACAACTCTATTCTGGATGATGATGGAAGAGAGGAACATTTTAATTAATTTTCTGTATAAAGCATATTGTAGACACTATCATAAATTTTTCTTATTTAGGCGAATTCAGTAGCGGTCTCCTTTGGCGTTTTCATAAAAGATACTTAGATGAATTCGGATCTGACCCGCATCCTGAAGCCTATTGGAATTTACTGTGGGTCGGATCGTTTCCTCAAGATCTCTCCCTTGAAAAGCTTAAGTATTATTAGGATAAAAAAATTCTGAGATTTTCGCTAAGTCTATTTTGTACATACCAGATGAATAATTGTAAATATGTAACAAGTAATCAATTTATGAGTACATGTTTTTTATGCTCTCGAAATTTTACTGTGCTATTTCAGAATGTCAGTTCTTTAGGTCGTGTCATTCCAAGAGACCACCTAAGCCAGTATGTTCAGTTGAGGAGATTTTACTCTAAAAATGCACCAATTTTAAAGACTTCGATGTTTGCAAGATATTTCTTTCTTCGGGATCTACAAAAAATATACTTGGAATACCCTGGTCTCCGCTTTGACTTCCTTCGCGAAGAAAAGGAATCATTCTTAAAAGAAATCAGAGCATTCCATTTTAAGTTAATTTATAGTCGCTATAGTCCACCAGCCGAAAAATGGGATTATGGTAAATGTTCGCTGGTTAAAACTCCTAAAGAAGTCATAATACCTTTTGACTCAACAGTCATGCTTTCAGCTAATACTTTAGACAAAGATAGGAATGTGGTCTCTCAACTTTAGATGCGATGAAAGTGTTTGTTGTACCTTTTAACTTAGTGGTTATTTGAGTTGTAATCCACTATTGTAACAATAAAGATATCTTTTATCCTAATTTTGATTTTCTCTTATTTATTTTTATTTAAATAGGAGCCACATCCATTTATGTTTCATCATTCTCAAAATTTACTTTCTCACACCGATGTTATTAGAGATAGATTATTAACAAGGAATGGGGAGATCATGGTCCATGATGATGTCCTTTTCAAGCGTTTTGGTGGCAACACCGAAGCCATGAAGTGGCATAAAAGATATCTTATTCAAAAGACCATCGCCAGTGGCTACATAGACCATATAGCCTATCTCAATGTCGATATCAAGAAAAAGGATGAGATGATCACTACACTTAAGAGACAAGTGAAGACCAATCCCACGGCTGATTTTGACCAATCGATGTCTGAACTTGTTCAACAAATAAGTGACTTAAAATTAAAATTAAAAGATAGCCAGGAGCAGTGTGCCTCTTTAGAATTCATTTTGGGAGACAAGACTTCAAAAGTTGAGCTTTTGGTCCCAAAAACAACCCTTCAACTGTTAAAACGACTAGGTCGAAACTCCTTGCTACTCAGAAATTCCCACTATGCTCAACCCTCCCCCAGGATTAGACGATAATGTAGCGGGGAACTGGTGTTGGAGGGTGAAATTCGAAATACCCAAATATTTTGATGAGCATCAGAAGATAAAGTTCCTCAGACTATCAATGATTACGCTGCTAAAAATCAAAAGCTAAAGCATGACAATTACTTGCTCGACAAGCAGGCTGTTGAATTAAAAAGGGAAAACAAAACCCTTGGGGCTGCAAATAAGACCTTTAATCGTGCCATGAAAACCAGCATTAATGCTATTGATGATGAGAGTAGTACAAGAATAAAAGAAAAGAAGCTTAAGGAAATTCTCCGTGCAGCAATCAATCATATCGTAAATCCTTCGGTGGCGGAGACTCTTAATAAAGCTGGTTAAGATTTGTAATTTATTTATGTATTTGAACCGTGTAAATCTATCTTGTACATAACTTTGATTTTTGTCAATTACTTCATTACTTATGTGAATTATAGAATTTTTTTAAATATCATCTAATTTGTGATTCCTTTCTGTAGTGTAACCTTTGATATGTCTTTGAATTGCTCATTCAGCGACTTTTGTGCTTGCTGGATCTTTTGTTACTCCTTGTCATCCTGATTTTCCTGAGAAACATGTAGCAAACAATAACTTTTAATTTTCTAGCTTGGAATTGACATATTTATCTATGTATATCATTTTCCGTAGTTATCAAATCATCTTTCCAATTGTATGAAAAGTGATTTATTCCAAGTGTTAAGATCTCATTTTTAACCATGATGAGAAATGATTAATGACTTGGCTCCTTCCACTTGTTTGGAATGCTTAAAGATTGTAGTTTACAGATTCTTCCTTATCATCAGGTCATGAATATTAGAATATATCTTTTATTCGATAAAGAACCTGATAAGGAGTCTACGTCTGAAATTTCGAAGTAGTAACCCTCTCACCCATTCCATAACATTAATGGGATTTAAAAGTTAGAAACCCGTAGTTCCGATTTGGAGGCTCTTAATAGCGACTTTTTGATAATATTCCTTAGCCCCAATTCGGGTTTGAGATGAATAGACGTTCGAGGATCTTGCATCTAGATTAGGGATTAAATAAATAGCAGCCTTGATACGTAGATCTAGGTATAAGAAGTTAGTAATTGATAATGACTTGAAATCTAGATTCAGGTGTTAAATGATGAAATCTTCATATGAAAGACTCAAAACTCTAATTCAGGTAATAATAGCTGATGTTTAGAAATAAAAATCCTAAAACCCAAATTCGGGTACATCAAGATAATTAGTAGTTAATAGGGATCTGAAACCTAGATTCGAGTATTATATAGTGAAGTTCTAAACTGAATATCTCGCAACCCAGATTTGGGTACTTGATTATGAAATTCATATATGAGAATCCGGAAGCCCAGATTCGGACATTAACAGATTATGTCAAGAAGATTGGGAAACCCAGATTCGGGTAATAATCGATGGAGATTCGTCTCGCTCCTTTTCTTTTGTCCTCTTCGACATATAAGAAACCTTCAAGTTCCTTATAGAAATGATTTGATTTGCTTCCTCTTGAGCTTGGACGTCTTAGTCCATAATTAGATAAGTTGCCTTTATCTAAGCAAGGACATCTTAGTCCTTAGTTGATTATGCCACCTCTCGGGCCTAGACATCTTAGTCCACTATTGATTGATCCTCTTCTTGGGCTTGGGCGTCTTAATCCATTATTGATGAGTCTCACTTGGGCTTGGAAATCTTAGTCCATTGTTTGATGGCCCTCATCTTTGGCCTGGACATCTTAGTTTATTGTTCGGTGCTTTTGGTTAGCTCATCTTAGAGGCTGGAACCAAAGACTTACACGACCTCCCTCCAAGAGGTGCCCTGCCTTGGCCCTTTTGCGGCATAGTCAGGGGATTGTTCGGTGCTCTACCCTAGCCATCTAATGGCGTGGTTAGAGGCTTCCGTCCTCCTTCCAGGAGGTGCCTTAACCTTGCCATAGAGTGGCGTGGATAAGGGCTTGTTTAGTGCTCTATCCTGCCATCTTATGATGCAGACAGAGGCTTACTCCATCCTTCCTCCAAGAGGTGCCTTAACCTGTCAAATGGGTGGCGTGGATAAGGGTTGTTCGACACTCTACCCTGGCCATCTTAGGCATAGATAGAGGCGTACTCTGTCCTCCCTCCAGGAGGCACTCTGCCCTGGCCATCTGGACGCGGATAGAGACTTTTCTACCATCTTAGGTGGTATTCAAATTTGAGGAGCATTTCACTCCCTACCATGTAGACTTTCTCTTTAAAGAAAGTTGATCTTTATTAATCTTTCTACATTTCATTTTACAAATTCATCGATCTTTCCTTGTCTAAAGAAATTGATGACCATCACCTCTAGGGCTTTGAAATGGTTGGTTTCATGACCACTCATCATATGATAGTGGCAGAAGGGTCCTCCCAAGTTTCTTTCATGTTTTGGCTTTTTCTTTTGTGAATGGCCAATAGTTAAGTTTATCATTTGTAAGCAAGTAGACATTTCCCGTTGATGTTGTTAAGTTGCACAATTTTGAAAGTCTAGACTTAAAACTTGAATCTTGAGGATGGCACTTTGATTTTTTATTTTTCAACCTTATCATTTTATATACTTCAATCATTATTATTTTCGCTACCCTTTGAACCTCTTGGGTTAGAAGCGCTCTTAACACAGTTGGTTTCCATTTATGTGCAAAGGCCTTGTAATTATGCATTATCTCTTTCTCAATGATTGTGCCCTTGGAATAATGTTGGATTATTCTTCTCATTTGACTAAAGATATTGTCACATCCATTTGTTCTATTTCCAAGTGCAAAGATTGGGGTAGGGCCTACATGAAAAGGATTTAGACTCCATTTCTCAAGGTCAAAACATTATGCTTTCTTTTTGTTTATTATTCCTAAGGCTTGAGCCTTAGTCTTTGCTCTTAATCTTGATTGGAGCTTTTGATGTCTACTTTGGGATAATCTTGTCAAGTGTTCAGATCATTTAAATCTTCAGGCTATGATCAAACCAAAGTGGATAAACTTGATGTAGGATTGATCCAAAGGGGTTTAGAGAATAGTAGTGTTAAGGTGTTAACGAAGTCGGAGGTTCGAGCCCTCCTTCTCGCGCCAAAAATGTTAATAAGATTTCTTGTCAACACCCTAATTTAATTCTAGGAAGAATGGATATACTTGTTTGAATGAAGACGTGATACCCTTAAGAATTTTCTTTAAATTTAACTTCACTTGTTGTTTAGTCTTGGGTCAGACCTTTCGACGTCGTTGAAAGGTTTATTCCTTGGATTGGATAACCTTTGATCTCAGTTGATCTAATATAAGGTCCCTTGCATAGGTTTTACCTTTCGGTTAGGTTGAATTTCCCTGAGTTTGACCTTTTAAGGTTGATTTTAATCTTGTAGAAAGGTTAGGGTGATTTCCCTTTTTGGGTTCAAGTAGGATAAAAAATTCCTTTATGCAGTAGCTTTCGACCTTGTAGAAAGGATTGATCACTTATATCAAGTAGGTTTTAATCTTGTTGAAAGGTATGGGAATGATCTCCTTTGGATTAAACCTTACTAATCCAATTTTTGACCTTGTCGAAAGGTTAGATCACTTAGTATGTAGCTTTGGAAGGTACAAATGTTGATTGAGTATAGAGAACTGCCAACCTTGTCGAAAGGTTTAGACCATAAAGCCAATGATTTCAAGTGTTTTAGTGAATATTGAACTAATTAAGTTGTCGACCTTGTCGAAGGGTACAGATTATACAGTTGTAGGCTTCGAAGGGTTGCAGTAGTTGTTTATGAAGGAGTGTTGATGACCTTGTCGACAAGAACCTTTCAAAGAGGTTAAACCTGAAAATACGAGTTAAACCAGCAAAGATTTAAGTATATATTAAAGTAATTAACAAAGATTAGGACTTTCCTTTTTTCAAGAAAAAGCTTTATTTTATTAAATTCACCAAATCAATACTATATTAGGGTTACAATGCTTTGATTAAGAAGTTACAAGATTAAAATAAGAGAAATCGAATCCCCAAAACATGACCCCTTGGGTCTTATTTATAGAAGCAGGCGGCCATGAACCTTTCGAAAGGTCTACTTTTCTTTATGCCTACACGAAACTTTTGACTTTTTCAAAGGGTTTACCTTCTTTATACTATTGTGAACCCTTCGACCTTGGCAGAAGGTTGCTCCTCACTTGATTGTTGTGAACCCTTCGACCTTGAGAAGGTTTCTCTTCCCTTCAATGTTATCGAAAGGTTATCCTCCTTTCTTTATTGATTTATGAGTGTTTCTTTCTTCATAAAACCTTTCAACATTGTCGAAAGGTATGCTGGACGTGCTTCGACCGGTTCGAAAGGCTTGCTAAGCTTTCAAAAGTCATTATGGAGTTGCTCACACTTGCTTTTACTTCTTCATCTTCTTCGAAAGGTAAGAACTCCTTGGATGCTGAGAGGTGGAACCTTTCGACTTCTTCGAAAGGTTTGGGACAGTTCAACTTTGATGACTACATCCCTTTGACTCCTTCGAAAGTTTTGGGTTGTGCTTCTTTTCTTTTGTCTTTATTGAAAGAACTTTTGACTAAGTCGAAACGTTGAGTTTTGGTGTAACAAAAGTGTGACGACCCGCAAATCTATACCCTTTGAATTGACAATAAACCACACATGTTCAACCCAAAAAGCACAGACTGATAGAAAGTCAAGAGAAAGAAAAGAAGAGAGGAGAAGAGAAGAGAAGAAAGAGAGAAGATAGAACCAAACAGAATAATATAGAATCTCACATCGCAGCAGAAAACATATAATATCATATCAACGATCTTTACAAAACAGGAACTATATATATGTACATCAATCAGAGTTCAACAATCAAACAATAGTTATCAGCCCAAACAGTTATAATAACATGTCCTCACAAATGCCGATAATATAAACAACTAAGCAACAATGTAGTGGATAATCAAACAAAACATGTACGAGTATATGGAATGAAGATCTCCAACTCTCCTGCTGAAGCTCCAACAGCACCAAAACTGAACCTGTAAATGTACTCGGTCTAACCCGAGCATTGAAAGGGAAGAACGTCCGGATCAGTCTGGTAAACCAGCGTGAGAAACACACTCAACTGAATTCATTAGATTACCAAACTTTTCCTTTATCAAAACAATAGTATCTCATAAGACAAGTCCACACATAAACAGGGAAATATTTTTACCTTACGATAACTAAAACATTTCATATCAAATCCTCTGATATTATACTAGTGTCTAGTATACAAATAATATTCAAAATAGCCGAAATTGTTACCATTACTAAATTATAGCATATTAGCTTTACAAATAAAATGGAAGGTAGGTAGAGGAGTTTGGATTCATACAAATGACCAGGTAAAGAGACTACCTTCTGATGGGTACACCTCTAGGTGGATGTCCTGAGGCACAGAACATCTGCCCTCTACCAACACAAGACTGGCCCACCTCTATAACTAGATGGTACCAAATATGTCATCCTTTGGTCATTACCGACCTTTATCGAGGGCCCTCGAAGCATACAAACTATAATAATCAGATATACGACGTCGTAGCGTGTAAAGATATATCTAGAAGAGAAAGATCATATCCTAGTGGGAGCGACCCACTTAGCCCTGCTGCATCTAACCTTGTTTTGGTCATTTTCGGTTGATAAGGCCTGAGCTAATGATTACCTTTCACATATCACAACACTTTGAATGCCACATAACCATTTCCGTTGACTACTAATTGCCATCCATAAAAATACAATCCTTAAGCTCATACGTCTTTAGGAGGGTGCTAAGCTAAGAGAAGTTGTCTTCTCTGCCACATCTGATGGACGTTTGTAAAAACCAATGTACGTAATCTTTAGAAATGCAATGTCAGACAAACATCCATACAAGTTGTCCAGGAACAGGACAAACCGAAGGTACTTTCCTACAACATCTTGTCGGAAGATCCCTAGGATTAGTAGCGAATAGTCCTTGCATTGGATATTTCATAATAAAGAGACCACTGCTACTAGATGTATATTGGGATTTTAATCCCAAACGATCAACAAGCAGTCTCCCACTATGAAAATATGAAATATTGATATCATCATAAGAAACCTGCACAATCATCGCATATACATTGGTTTGAAGTGGTTTTCAGATAAATCTGATCCCGGACTCTTCGTACCAACAATACAAGAGTGTTTGTCAACCTCACACAGCAACTAAGTCTCATAGACTTATCATGTCTCCAACTTTCAACTTGGTATCCTTTGGGCCAAGAAGGAAGCTTGATAGATTGGAGTAATACTCCGCACTATACGAATCAACATCCTCAACACAAACGATAATTAAGCCTACAGAAAAGACTACGTACTAAGTGTACGACTAAATAATTCCCACATCAAGTCGAGGAACTAAAATTTGGCCAAATTTGAGTCGGTTATATATACCAAAGCAAACAAACAAATATTCAGCACCATAACAATCACTAGGCCCTTTTAATTAATCTTTTATTAATTAAATCACTTTCCAAATATTCACTTCAAATTATCTTTAAAAAATATAATTCCAAACCATTTCAACTTCTATATTTGAAAACATTTCCATGTACTTATTTAGTAATAAGTAATTCACAATTCTCTTTATTTTCAACATTTTAGAAAATATTACATATACTTAAATCACGATTAAGTATATGTTTAATTCTTTATGGAAAACATTATCTTAAACATATTTTATTTGGATTAAAACGAATGTTGCGTAAAACATCGTTATGACAACCCAAAATCACTAGTATAGGGATTCGAAAATAAGATAGATATATAAACCCCAATACTATATAAAAACATTTCCTTTCGAAAATCACTTACTATAACAACAGTGTTATAGTCCATCATTTCCTTACTTCTCAAAAACGTCTATTTCAACAATGAATGTTGAAATCTATGTATTCGATATTTGACACATTTTAAAATGACTTTAAACCATTTAACTCCATTTAAAATATCACTTTTTAAAATATCTATTTAATATATTATTCATTGTCCAAAATCGTGAATACAAATCGTTTACCAAGTTTAATATTTCTACACATTTATATTAAGGATAATCCACTGTCCAAAATCGTGGATTAAATGCCTAATCATATTTATTACTATTGCACTTTTATCAAAGGATTATCTACTATCCAAAATTATGGATATAATCCCTTTAATCAACTATAATAACTAATTTATCAAATCCAATCGATTTTGGATTTATAAAACAATGTTTATAAATCACATTTATATTTTATAAAAACTTTAATTTATAAATATCCTTTATTAACCAATTCCATTTATCTCATTTATATTCCAAATCCGATTTATAAGTAAATTACTTATAAATCTCTTAATTTACAAAATTCATTCATTTATAACTTCGCAGATTACAAATATATAAATCTTATTTACTTATAAAATCCATTTATAACTCCATTTTACATTTATAAAAACTCAATTATAATTTCATCATTTTGATTTATAAAAATTCATTTTATAAATCTTATATATAAACTATTTATAATAAATTCAAAAATCCTAATTTAAACTAATTTTACAAAATAGTTAACTCCATATTTACAAAATCACATTCTGATTATGTTCACAAAAATCATAATTTTATAACATAAAAATAATAACATTTGTTTATTAAAAATAAATCCATTCCTTTAACACTTCAAAATTGAACAAAAGGTATATTTTCAAAATCACTTGAAAATCCTTTTAAATTTGGAAATCATTACTTTAACAGTTTTTAAATTTCCAAAAGTAGGCCCAATGATATAACGGCACTAAATACATAAATCACATCAACCAAAACATCATATATCACATGAATACTGAATATATAATAATATCTGTAAATAAAATTAACATGGGTGAGGAATCCAGTTGGATCCCTCCAACTTGTCACCTACAACAAATATACATATTAGAAAATATGTACAATGTCCGCTTCAAAGCAGATGCGCGTACAAAGGGTCATCCGCTCATACACAGAACATATAAGGTCATCTGCTCCAATAGGCAGGATATATCCAAATACCAATCAATATATCATATATCATCCAAAAAATCATCAATCATCATAAATAATATTTATTCTCACATATATAAAAATATCAGTGAGTCAGAAAGAGTGAGTTGTACTCACATTGCTTCCAATATCAGTTGTAGTGTTTTATTCCGAATAAAATTAAAGAGGCGTTTAATTTTAGCTAAAATTTACACTAGCTCCAATCAACTCCAAACCAGCTCTAAAATGTAGTGCTCGTCAATACGGACCCAACGCAATTCGTTTCGTCAAAAAGAACCTCGTATGAAGAAGTAACACATTTTTAAAGTTTATACGAATTATATATATAAATCTACACTTTTTTATTTTTATTTCAAAACCTTGCGTCATAGCTGCACATTTCGAAAATTAGATCCAGCCGTTGCTTTTATTTCTTCCTTCCTTCCTTCGTTCCTTTGCATACGTGAAACCCAGTATAGCCGCTAATTTTCCTTCAATTTTCGCAACCCAATCTCTCATGTACTCGAAGATCGAACAACGCCATTCAAAAGGCCATCGCAAACTCCACCTTCACCCTTAGTTTAGACGAGCTCGGTTGCTTCCTCGCATGGAAAAACGCATGCATATGTTGAACGAACGCAAGAAGTTTTCTTCTTGATCGTTGCACTATATTCGATCATCACCGTATGGATTCGAAGATCTCATCGAGTTTTTCAACATTGTAGTTGAGCGTTTTGGCTAAGGAAAGAGAGAGATTAAGGGGAAAAGAAGAAGAAATTCTAGCCATCGAAATAGAACTGGTGGCTGTCCCTAGCCTCCTTAAGGTTTTAGAAAAATGAAGAAAAAGGTGGCATTTTATAGAAAATTTGACGACACTATTCACCCGAGATTTTTCCGAACTCGAAACGAAGCAAGCTGCCTGGTGTTTATAATATTTTACACCTATTCCAAACATAATGGAATATATATCGAGAGCCAGTTCGATCGTATTTTAAAGCTGCGTTTTCAAATTGACTATTTAAATTTAAAATTTCACTTAAACAGATTTCTAGCGTTTTAGCTTGCCCCAAACAACCATAAATCCGATTGACATGAAACTTGAAATCTTAAAATAATATAACATTATAGATCCAATGAAAATAATTTCATCGAAATCCGATACCGTATGAAAAATTGTTATTTTCACTCGTCAATTAGACATTAAAATATTCAGTTTCTACAAATTAACTTTTAAATCAATTTTAAAAGTTCTCTAACATCATTGTAATTGAAATAAGATTTAATTCAACTTTATAAATCATTTTTATTCACATTAAATTCAATTTTCAATTATTTACACAATTTCAAATATTAAATTATCGATTTAATTATCCAATTAAATCCAGATATTCGAAATTTAAGTTATTCAGCTTATAAAATTTATCTGTAAATATTTAAAATTAATTAAATATACGAATTTCAAATGACAGAAATTCTGGGTCATTACAAAAAGTATATGGATAGATTAGTGTTGGTGTACACAGATGACATTTTGGTATATTTTAAGGATGAAAGAGAACATGAAGATCATCTTAGAGTTGTGCTTGAGACGCTGAGGCAGCATCAACTAAAGGCGGAGTTTTGCAAGTGTCATTTTTGGAAGAAAGAGGTTAAGTTTCTTAGTCACAAGGTTTCAGAGAAGGGTTTGTTAGTCAATCTGGATAAGATTAAAGCTGTTAATAAATGAAAGAGACCAGAGATGGTGACTAAGATTAGAATTTTTCTTGGACATGCTAGCAATTACCGGAGATTCTTCATGGATTTCTTGCGGATAGCAGCGCCTTTGACTAACTTACCAGGAAGGAGGTGAATTTATTGTAGTCCGACAAATGTGGGAAAGCTTTTCTTAAGTTAAAGTATTTATTGACCAATGCACCAGTGTTAGTAGTTCCAGACGGAAACTAAGGATTCGTGGTGTATACTAATGCATATGGAACAGGACCGGGAGCCGTGTTGATGCAAAAGGGTAAAGTGATTGCCTACGCTTCACGATAGCTCAGACCGCCTGAAGTGAGATATCCTACTCATGATTGGAGTTGGCTACGGTGATCTTCGCATTGAAGATTTGGAGTCATTACCTTAGGGGAGAAATTTATGCTATCATAGATCATAAGTCTTTAAAATACTTATTCTCTCAGAAGGAGCTGAACATGAAACAGCAGAGATGGTTGGAGTTTTTGGCTGCTTATAATTTTGGTATAGAATATACACCAAGGAAAGCTAATAAAGTAGTGGATGCTCTTAGCAAAAGACATCAGAATATGGTGTTGGCTATGTTGGTAGAATGGAAGGATCTAGAAGCTTTGGCCAGTTGTGGTGTGCAGTTAAGATCGACTGTTAGTTCTAGTCAAAGTACTACCATATTGTCCTGTTTAGAAGTTCGACCAGTGTTGATCAAGAGAATTACTTCTAAGCGGAAGGAGGATTCATTATTAGCTGAGAAGATCAATAGGCTTGAGGTTGGAACCGAGGTCGATGATTTGACAGATTTTTGTCTTGAACGGGAAGGATGGTTGAGAAAGAAGGGCGATTATGTGTTCCAGATGTTGAGAACTTGGGGAAAGAAGTTCTTAGGGAATGTCATCGATCCAAGTTTACGGTCCATCCTAGAGGGAGCAAGATGCATCAAGATATAAAGAGGAGCTTCTATTAGGAAGATATGAAGAGGGATGTTGGCATGTGGGTTAGGCAGTGTGCAAACTGTCAACAAGAGTAAGCTAAACATCAGAAGCCGAGTGGGTTACTTCAGCCTCTAGAAATTCAAGTTTGAAAATGGAATTCGATATCTATGGTTTATGGACAGGTTGCTAAGGTCGAACTGAGGAAAAGAAAATATATGGGTCATAGTGGATAGATTGACCAAGAGTGCCCATTTCATTCCAGTAAAGTCAATTAGGGCAGCACCAGTCTTAGCTAAGTTGTTCACGAAGAATATAGTTAGACTATGTGGAGTTTCTAGTAGCATAGTTAGTGACATAGATGCTTTGTTCACTAGCGAATTATAGAAGAGTCTACAGGATGTGTTAGACACTAAGCTCAAGATGAGTACCGCATATTACCCGGATGGGTAGACAGAGAGATTCAATAAGGTACATGAGGATTTGTTGAGAGCTTGTGTATTGTACTTTGGTGGATCATGGGAGGATCACCTGCATTTGATTGAGTTTCCCTATAATAATAGTTAACAGACAAGTATAGGAAATGTGCCTTTTGAAGCTTTGTATGAAAATCTATGCAAATCACCAGTATGTTGGCTGGAGACATGAGATAGATTGGTGTTAGGTCCAGATTTGGTTAGGGAGGCATCAGAGAAGATTGAGTTGATCCGAGAAAGGATGAGGGAAATTCAATCAAGACATATGAGTTACGCAGATAAGAAGCGTAAAGAGGTAGAGTTTTCAGTTGGAGACTGGATTTTCATTAAGGTATCACCGATGAATGGTGTAGTACAATTTCAAAAGTTGAAAAAATTGGCACCAAGATATATTTGTCCATTCCAGATTATAGAGAGGATTGGAAAACTCGCATATAGAGTAGAGTTGCCAAGCAGTATGGCAGGTGTCCATAATGTATTTAATGTGTCTCATCTTTGTAGTATGTGCATAATCCGACGACTATTATTCCTTCGACAGGGTTGGAAGATTTAGTAATAGAGCCTAATTTGACTGTTAGACAACCAGTTCGAGTTGTTATGAGAGAAGAGAAATCCTCGAGGAACATGACAGTCAAGTTGATGAAAGTTCAATGGAGCGATAACGAGAAGGACTGTACTTGGGAGACAGAGGACATGATTCGAGATACTTATCCTGATCTGCTTTGAGGGTTCATCTATATTAGATTTATATAGATATTAGCTAGTTAGGTAAACTAGTATGATTTTTAGGAGTCATTACAGATGATTGCTATGTTTAGTATTTAGTCCTTACTAAATTTCGATGATAAAATTCTTTAAGGAAGGAAGCCTATAACACCCCTAATTTTTTATAACATTATTCAAGAGATTTAGTTAGATAAATTCAATAAAATAATGTAAATGTTAAGTGATAAGGGGGTTGATATTTGAATAATATAATTAAGGTCGTGCTCAATCAAATAATTAAATAGGCTTAAGAATGGGTTATAGGTTAATTAATTTACATAAGGGTATATTGAGAATTTGCCGTAACCCTTACCCTTATACACACACACACACACACACACATATATATATACATATACATATACATATACATACATATATATATATATATATATATATTCTTGTTCCCCATTCACGTTTCAGTTTTCCCATTCATGATTCAAAAAAAATGCAACCATTAAGTGGAGCCTGCCATTAACAAGGAAAAGAGAAGAGAAATCAAAGAAAGCTAAGGATCAAAGCTAGGGGAATAAATCTCAATCTAATATCCTTATCCTAATCAAGGTGAATTATAATCCATTCCAACTCTATTTTTTTATAATGATATGTTTTCGAATTTAATGGTAAATTCATTTTTATGATGATTTGGATGATGATATCCTTGAACTATAATTTATTTTGTTTAAACAAGATTGTTTAAATAAGATATTAAGCGGTTTTAGGGCATAAATGATTGATATTGATGTTTAATGTCATGGAAAATTATTATGTTATGTAAAACATGGTTTCGGAGTTGGGTTTTAATTTTGATATTTTTCCAAGTTATGGAAAGACTACTATGAATTTTTGAAGGAAAATATGGTTAATTGGGTTTATAAATTTATTTCAAAAATTATATTGCGAATTTGGGTCTGAAATTTTGATATGTTAGATACCATAATTAAAGTAAATTTCTAGAATTTTTAGCGGTTTTTCCAAAATGATTTTCTATGCAAATTAAATTATTCATGGACTTCTTTGCAATATTGGTTTTGCTTAATAGAAGGGCTTATTAACATTAACTTAACCATGGTTTAGATCTGAAATTGGCGGCAGTTACTTTAGTAAAGAAATTTGAAAAGTTAAGGCAGCCAATCATAAATTTACGCGTGGCAGGTTAGTTAGAAAGCGTTTGCATTAATTACTATTAAATAGGGTTTACCTAGAAAAGTTGGTTCTGCCTTCCTTAGAAGTACCTTTCGACTCAGAGCTTCTGCCTTCAATCAAGTCGAAAACCCTACTAAGCCGAAACTAATTCACAAGGTATCACTTAAATGGTTCATAGTGGATTGGAGAAAGGCGGTAGGCTTGTTGTTGAAAGCATGGTCGATACCTTTTGTTTGTTTTAAAAATGAAGCACCAGCCTTTGTTTATTAATGCCTTTGAAAGAGTCGAAGCATATGTTTTTGAAAGAGGTTTTCTAAGTGCTTTCGAACGGGTTGCCATCAACTTATGTTTTAAAGAATAAGCTCTCGAATGGTTTCCTTTATTTGTAGAATAATGCTTTCGAAAGAAGGGGTTTCGACCTAGTTGAAGCTCTATTGCCGTTCATTAGCCTTTCGAGTGTATTGAAGTAATCAATGCTTTCGAAGGCGGTGCTTGTTTTAAATATGTCTTAAGCCACTTTCCAAATGCTTTCGAAAGTGTCCAAGGTTCAAAAGGAATGGTTTCGACGCCATTAAGTTTTCCCCAATATTTTTATATAAAAAAGGATGGTTTCGAAGAGATACTTTTGTTTATATTCATTTTGACCCAAATGATATTTTAAGTATAAACCCAATGGTTTCAAAGGGGCAATTTTAATGGTTTCAGAAGGGATATTTCCAAAGGTTTCGAAAGGGGCGCTTTGAAAGATTTCGAAAGAGCTACTTTCAAGGGTTTTGTAGTTGTGCTTCAAAGACTTAATAAGTAATGCTTTAATACATTTGAAAGGTTTTGAAAGAGAAGATTTAAAGCGTTTTGAAAGGCAAGGGCCTAATGTTTTGAAAAGAGAATTATGTGCTTTCGAGAGAGGTTATCCAGTGAAGTCGAAAGCAAGTTTTCGAAGGTTCTCACCGCCTTAGTTTTCAAAGCAAACAACCCAATCTCATTTTTGAAAGAAAACCATGGCCTAGTTAAATAAAGTGTTTTGAAAAGCATTTTTTGAAGAATTTTTCTTTGATTAAAAGTTCAAAGGTATTAACCAAGCTCTTGTGTATGCTTCTTTATATATGTATAAATTCACATTGTAATGGACCCATAACTGAATTTTGGTGAAGGGCAGAATAACCAGCTAGGTTGATCCAGTAGTGAATATAAATTAAGTTAACTCCTGAATGAGTAGAATTGCATCCAAGAAGTCAGGAAGAACAGAATATAGAATGCTAATATATTGGCAGGGACCAATAGGTTCTTAGAGCCCATGAAAACTGTGTATAGGAAAAGATATTGGTAAGGGCCAATAGGTTCATAGTTAGCCTATCAAAACTATATATAAATGAAGATGTCATAAAGGCTGGTTCATAGTAAGCCCATGTAAACTATGGTTTGATACTGGCAGGGGCCAATGGGTTTGTAGTTAACCCATGAAAACTATATCTGGATTAAGATATTGACAGATATCAATAGGTTCCTAGTCAGCCCATGAAAACTAGGATAGGAAGAAAAGATATTGGAGTTACCAATAGGTTCCTATTCAACCCATGAAAACTAGGATAAGATGTAAAGATATTGGAGTTACCAATAGGTTCATAGTGATCCCATGAAAACTATGTAATTAGACAGAGAGTTCTTAAATATTTTACAGGTTATTTGTCAACCCATGAAAATTATGGGGTTAAAAGTAATCCTAGAAACTATTTTGAGACAAATAGTTAGAATAAACGGCAAAGGGTAATCCAGAATGGAACCACTTATTTATCATATCATCATATCATATTGTTTTGAATTGTTTTAACCATTTTAGATGTAGGGGCACAATATATGGTTTTATGAATTTTTAGGATACTAGTGAGGGGAAAACCCATTCCGCTAAGTAGCGTGGTCTCGCTAGTTATCTAAATGATTTGAGATGGTAGATTATTATTCATATCAGGCTTTATGTCAAACTTGAAGTTTATGTTTTCCTCTTAAACACTTTGGTACTCAATTGATTTTGAGTAGTTTAAGAGTGAGGTTTTCAAGTACCTCATTTGACAAATAAGCTTTGGGGGACATGCAGGAGGCATGATAGATATTTAGAATTCTCTTCTATTTTTATTCCGCTATGTTATTTGTAATGGCATAGTTGTTAAATTGCTTGTATATACTCTGATCCTCCAAGAGGGCATCTTCATATGACGCTCTTGGCATATGTTGTAATAAATATATTTTCTCTGAACGTGGTTGACGATTGTGGGACTACGTAGTGAATTTGAAATGTTTTGAAATGGATATTGATCTTGTTACATGTTTTAAAAAATTTCCAAACTCATGTGTTTCTGTTTATCAATAAATCTAATATCGTCGTATTAGATCACCGAGGATTAATAACTATGGATGATTATAGCATCCGTAGTCGTTAGTTTTGGACCTTCAAGTATAGGAATGTTACATTTTCAAAGGCTCCGCTAAAATCACATTTAAGTGGATTGAGCTTCATTCCATATTTGTGGAGTACTTCGAACATTTCGGCAAGGTTGTCCAAGTGATTTGCAGCTACGTGTGATTTAACCAACATATCGTCTACATAAACTTCCATTGTCTTCCCAATCTGAGGTTTAAACAGGCGTTCACTAGTCATTAGTAAGTTGCCCCAGCGCTCTTTAAGCCAAATGGAATTACTCTACAGCAGCATAGTCCCGGATCGGTAATGAAACTGGTATTTTCTTGATCTAGTTCGTGCATCATGATCCAGTTGTACTTCGAGTATGCATACATAATTCATAGCAATTCATGTCTGGACATCCCGTCCATAAGCTGATCAATTCTGGAAAGAGGAAAGCAGTGTTCTGGGCAAGCTTTGTTCAGATCCGAATAATCAATATTGGTTCACCATTTCCCATTGGACTTCTTGACCAAAACCGAGTTAGATACCCGTTCAAGATAGGTTGCATTATGGATAAAACCATTCGCCATCAGCTTGTCCACTTCTTCTCTTAACGCTTTGGACCGCTCGGGCCCTAGGTTGTGCCTTTTCTGCTTCACTCTCACATACATGGGATCAATGTTAAATGCATAGCAGGCTATCTCCAATGGTACCTGCATATATCGGCATGCGTCCAAGAGAATACATCTAGATTGGCATGAAGGAATTTGATGAGTTCCATTTTATCCTATTTCCATGATGCAATCCAATATTGAGGACCCGTGTTGGGTCATCCATATCAAATGGGACAGATATCGTCAATTATGCCAGTGCTACCCTTTCCTATCCTGAACTCTTCTTTTTAGGGTCCAAAGCCTTATCGAATTTGCTATGGTCCCCCAGCCAGGGGTGGCTCTATAGTTGCTATTTAACAGGTTTGTGAATGTTGAGATTCCACCCCCCCTCCCCCACTTTCTTCCCCTTTTCTTTTCTTTTAGACTGGCGTAGTTCCATGGTATAACATTCTTTAGTGGCACTTTGGTCTCCCTTGATCACCCTGACTCCATTTTCCGTCGAAAATTTCATAGTTAGACACTATTGAGCTAAAGCAATCATGAAATCTACCATGGCGGGTCACCCTAGGAAGGCACTGTAGGTGGAAATTTAATCTACAATCACAAAGGTTTGGATGAAGCTTACTCTTCGATCGTCTTCTCCGAGTTCTGAGGTAAGTCAATCGTTCCGACAAGTTGTTTAGGTTCACCAGTGAATCCCTGAATCAATAATTGGTAGGTGGGTACAGCTTTCATACTGAACTTTATCTGATCAAAGGTGCATTTCAAAAGGATATTCACAAAACTACCGCTGTCTATCAATACTCATAAGACCATGGCAGGTCGGATTCCTACTGTCATGACCATGGGGTTGAGAGTTGGAGCTTCTATTCCTTTAGTACCTCGATACTGGAATACTATGTCGTCGTTTAGGGTTCTCTTCATATGATGACCCTAATTTTGACCAACATTATTTAGGACATATAATTAGATAAATTAAATGAAATAATGTAAATGACTAAGAGAATTGAGATTTGAATATTAGAGGCTAGCTATGCCTAATTAACTAATGAACATAAAACGAATTAAAATGAAAAAAGTAAGGGTAATATATAAAGGAAAAAATAAGAATATGTTATATTCTTATACCCTAAAACCTCATATCACTTATATTTTACACGTTCATAAACAAAAACTAAACCAAGCTTGGATGTTCGCCATTAGGAGAAAGCAAGAGGAAGACAAGCAAGAAACCAAAGGAAGTAACTTAATCAAATTCATTCAAGATAAAATCTCAAACTCCTTAATCACAAGCTAAGGTGAATAATAGGTTACATCTCATATTTTGTTATTTTCGATTCTAGATCAGATCCAAATATGTTTTGCAAGGTATTACACAGTGTTTTGAATGATATATATATATATATATATATGCTTGTTGATGAATTTTGTTTGTTCATATAGATTTTTATGATAAGTTATGATTGAAAATCCTATCAAATTACATCCAAATGCCTTGTGATTTCGATATATGGTCAGAAATAATATTTTAGAGATAGGTTTCAAGTTTCAAAATTTTCTGAATTAATGTGGATTTATTATGAATTTTCTAGTGAAGAAAATGGTTAAATTGGGTGTAAATTGATTACGGCTATTTTATGTTAGCTTTGGGTGATAAAATTATATATGTTAGAAAACATATTAAAAGTGATTTATAGGAATTTTTGGAGAATTTTCCTAAGTGTTTTAATAAGTATATAAAATTATTTAAGGTATGAGATTTAAATGTTTTATATGTTTATAAAGGAGAAGGGGGAATTTGTAAATGTTTTAAATTGTTAATCTCTGAAATCCAGTAGCATTTTTAAAAAAAAAATTGGAGTAGTATTGGCAACCAATCATATGTTGAGAAACAAACAAGTTAGTTAGAAAGAAATTACTTCATAAAGTTAAAAATAAGTTTTATAAGGTTTATCTGCTTCCCACACATAGCAGTCCTTTTGATCTCATACTGTCACTTCCGTATAAGTCAAAACTGATACACATGGTGTCAGCTTCGGTACGTAGTGGATTGGAGTTGGACGAAAGGTATGGAGTCGAAACAGGGCTTTCAAAGGGGTTAAAGTATCTTCTAAAAATATAGTACTATTTTTGTTGTAAATGAGGCTTTCGAATGAGATGGCTTTCGAACTTGGTTAATGGTTTTAAAGAAATTGAAACAGGTTGGCTTTTTAAAGAATGAGCTTTCGAAGGGGTCAAAACCTTGCTGCCGCATTCTACCTTTCTAAGCAATTCCTTTAAAAAGGTTCTTTTGTTTTAAACCTTGAAACCACTTCTCCAATGCTTTCGAAGAGGTTGGTTTAGACACCATTCACTTCTTTTATCTAGGAAATGCTTTCGAAAGATTTTCTTTCATCCCAGTTCTTTAAAGACCCTTTTTAATATTTTGAAAGTTAAAACCAAAGGTTTCGACAAGAATGTTTTAAATGGTTTTGAAACTATACTCCATAAGCTTTCACTTGAACCTAATGCTTTTGAAAGGTTTGTTTTAAATAAAGTACTTTAATGCTTTTGAAAGGAATCCAAAGAAATTTTCCAATGGGAGGTTCCCTAATGTTTTCGAAAGGTATACAATAAAGGTTTCGAAGGGGTGATTCCCCAATGTTTTCGAGAAGTTTAGCTTTAGTGTTCGAATGGAAGGTTTCCAACATTTTTGAAAGGCTGGTTTGCGATGTTTTGAAAAGAGGATGTCCCTTTATAAAGTTTTTGAAAGGGACACTTTCAATGTTTTTGAAAAAGGTCTTTCGTAAATGGTTTCGAAAGGTATGTTTCGGCGTTTTGGCCTAATGTTACAAAGTAAAGTAGTTAACTTGTTTTGTAAGAGGTACTTTCAAAGGTTTCAAAAGAGATTGTTTATAGATTTTAAGCAAAGTTTTCAAAGGATTTCATCAACAATGTTTTGAGTAAATCATATGTCATTATAAAGAGATTTGAGTAAAGCAAATAATATGTTTTCCTTGTTTAAGTATGATTTAAAGGGTTAAATCAATTCGAAAGGTTTTCAAGGAAAATTTGATGGGTAGTTAACCCTAGGTGACTCAAATATTTGAATACTTGATGGGACTGGTATAGACTTGCGCCCTATACATTAGCTATAGCCCCTAGCTAATTTAGTCCAAAATTCCAACATGCAGGGCTTAGTCATAGGTAAGACTTAAATGATGTCATATACATAAAGGAATATATAGAGAAGGAGAATAGGTTATTGGTGAGCCTGCAAAACCATTAGGATTAGGTGACCCTGGTAGAAGTAAGTTAAGGACAAACAGTCTAGAAGTGTGTCTAACAGATGTTAGATTGTTTATTTTGTCTGGTAGGCCCAAGCCAGCCAATGATTAGTCGTTAGCCAAACAAAACTATGTTGTTCGGAAAGATAGTCTATTTATTACCTGATTTATAAGCTTATATGATGTTGCTATTATTGCTTTAATCAGTTTGATTGTAGGATTCTGATTCGCAAAAAGATTTGTTTTGAAGGGATATTAGTGAGGGGAAATCCGTTCACTAAGTGGTGTGGTCTCACTTAATATCAGTAAACTGAGATGTAATAGTATTATTCACACCAGGCTTTATATTCGACTCGAAGTTTATGTATTTCCCTTAAACTCTCGAGTGCTCAAAATTAATTTGAGTAGGTTGAGAGTTGAGATTTATTTCAGTTTTGATAGCTTGGACGAATGAAGCTTCTGAAGACGTGCAGCATGCAAGACTAGCTATATAGGAGCTATTTAGGTTTATTTCTGCTGTGATGTATTAAGACTGATATGTCTACTTAGTACTCTGATCGTCCAAAGGGGCATCTTCATATGTCGCTCTTGACGTAATTTGTAATAATTGTGTTTGATCAAAACCTAGGAATCGTTTAGGATTATGTATCTGAATGTGAAATATTAATTTGAAATGTAATCAGAAAAATTATTTTATATCTATATTGATTTTATTTCGTATTCATGTGCTTCTGATATTATGGATACCATTAACATTACCGTATTTTTTCATCGGAAGTTAATACTATGGATACTGTAGTATCTATAGCTCTTAGCTTCGGGCCTCAAGGTAGGGGATATTACAACTTGGTATCAGAACATAGGTTTATGAAAAACTTAAAGGAAATCCAAACTTAAAATGATTTCGAAAACATAATCCTTAGGTATTAGAGAAAAGATTGGGGTATGGGATAACACTATAGTAACGTACTTGTATTTGCTATATATAAGTATACGCTTTATCTCTATTCTCCCATCTCTTTTAAGCAATTCTTCTCTGCCTTACACTGACTCAAATGTAGATTTTACAGACATAAGATATGGAGGCTAAAAGTGGAAGAGTTAACATTAATGGGGGAAGCATCACAACTAATGGGAATGCCAAACAAAATACCAAGAGGAACCTAGGTCAGGCACAAGCTATAATTGTGGGTGTTGGCGTCCCGCAAGTTGATATGGAAGCAATGTATCAGTTTTTCGTTAACATGATGCAAGAAGGAGTTTCTGTGGGGTAAGATGGAGTAAATGCTGAAGGAGGAAAAGAAGCTATGGTGGTTAATAACTATGCTGTTTTGAGTAGAGATTATGCTCGGTTGGGAGGAAAACCGTTTATTTGTACTGAAGACGCAATTGAAGTAGAGAATTGGATACTTCATTGCGAGAGTTTTTTGGCTAATTTGGGACTCAATGATGAGCAGAAAAGAAGACTTGCTTCTAGACAGCTACAAGGGGCAGCACTGTATTGGTGGAACAGTATTGCTATTAGAGTCAATGTAGAGGCTATGACTTGGACTGAGTTTAGGAGGAGATTTGAAGAAGGATTTATGTCAGAGATTTCTAATTCTACTCTGCTTGGAAAGTTTGCTGAGTTGGGGCAAGGAGACATGACAACGCTTGAGTACGTAACCAGGTTTTGAGGAGATAGCAAGATACGAATGTGCTACGGTTGATACTATTATCAAAAGGAATGTAAAGTTCATTCGCTGGTTGAAGCCTGAGCTTTCTAAGGCCACATTATCGCATATTAGAGATCTGTGCAATGTTATTGTTGAGTTGGCTTTAAGGCGGGAAGAGATGCTTGCTTATCTTGGAGGAAACAAGGCAAAGGAAGCTCAAGGAGGGCAGAGTCAGAAGAGAGTTTTTCCATAAGAAAGGAGCTTAGAAGGGTGGAGTAGCTAAGAAGAGAAAGGTAGAAGTTGTCTGTTATAAGTGTGATAAGAAAGGACACTATGCTCATGAGTGTCGGACAGGCAAAGGGAAGAAAGCTATTGAGAAGAATGGAATAAGGTGTTTCAATTATGATCAGATTGGACACTATAAGAACCGGTGCAAGAATCCAACCAAGGATGGAAATGGCAAGATGTTTGTATTAGAACCAGCTACCTCCAGACCGACAACAGAGGGGAAGGGAAAAACTATATTGGCAGGTATGGTTTTGATTCATGGCGTATCAGTTAGAGTTCTATTTGATACTACTGCATCGCATTCTTTTATATCACATTGTTTAGTAGATAAGCTTAACCTAGAACCCTCATATCTATTTACTTCCTTAAGGGTTGCAAATCTGATGAGAGGTTATGCGACTCTTGGGATGAGATGTGACCACTTAGAGTTTGAATTATTAGGTCACACATTTTTTGCAGTTTGCATGTGTTGGTTTCATAGGACTCGGAATTATTTTGGGTATGGATTGGTTAAGTAAATACGATGCTAGGATATTTTTCCACGATAGGAAAGTATCATTATGTTAGGAAAAAATCATTTAGACACCTCAATTATGGTGATCCAATAATATATTCCGTAGAAAACCCTAGTTTTGAGGTTAATGGTATGTTGGGTGATGTAGAGGATGAAGACGAGTTGAATCGAGTTTTCGTTTTTAAAATTCACAAATGTCTTTGAACATGTAGTAGGACTGCCATCGAAACGAGCTATTGAGTTTCAGATAGATTTAGTACCAGGAGCAGAACTGGTGAGTAGGCCGCCAAGCAGAGCGACAACTACCAAGATGAGGGAGCTAAAGGTGCAGTTGGTAGATTTGGAAGGCAAAAATTTTACCAGACCTAGTAGTTCACCTTGGGGACTAGTCGAAGTATTTGCAAAGAAACTGGGCGGATCGCTAAGGTTATTTATCGATTATTGTAAGTTGAATGAGAAGATGATAAAGAATCGATAATCATTGCCGAGTTGATGATGTGTTCGACCAGTTGAGTGGATCCAAAGTATTTTCCCAGTTGGATTTAGCAATAGGGTTCCATCAGCTTAGAGTGGCAGAAGATAGTATTCCTTTAACGGCATTTAGAACTAGATATTGATCGTACGAATGGTTAGTAATGCCATTCGAACTAACTAATGCGCCAGCATCCTTTGTAGATTTGATGAACCGAATTTTCCGAGAACACTTGGGTAGGTTCGTATTGGTATTCATAGATGATATTTTGACATACTCTAAAGATGAACGATAGCATGAAGTTCATCTTAGAGTGGTGCTTAGGATATTGAGGCAACATCAATTAAAAGCAAAATTTTCGAAGTGTCATTTCTGGAAAAAGGAAGTAAAGTTTCTTTGTCATGTAGTCTCAGAGAAAGGGTTGTCTATATATACGACTAAGATCGAGGCGGTGAATAGCGGGAAGAGGCCCGAGACATTGGCTGAGATAAAAAAAATCTTGGATTAGCGGGTTACTATTGGGGATTCATTAAGGATTTTTTATGGATAGCGGCATCAATGACTAAGCTAATTCGAAAGGATGTGAAGTTCGATTGGGCAATAAGTGTGAGAAAGCATTCCAGAGATTGAAATACTTATTGACTAATGCACCTGTGCTAGTTGTTCCAAAGGAGAATCAGGACTTAGTAGTATATACAGATGTATGTGGAATAGGATTAGGAGTTGTGTTAATGCAAAGAGTTAAAGTAATTGCCAATGCATCTCAACATCTTAGAGCGGATGAAGTAAGATATCCATTGCACGATTTGGAATTAGCTACGGTAATTTTTCCATTGAAGGTTTAGAGACATTACCTTATAGGAGAGAGATTTGAATTTTATACGGATCATAAGTCGTCAAAGTATTTATTCTCTTAGAAGGAGTTTAATATGAGACAGCAGATGTGGTTAGAATTGTTAGCCGCTTATGAATTTAGTATTGAATACACACCACGAAATGGCAACAAGGTTGCGGATGCACTTAGCAGAAAACAGCGAAACGCAGTAACGATAATGATAGCTGAGTGGAAAGATTTAGATGCATTGACTACATGTAGGATAAAGAGGAGATCTGAACTAGATCTGGTAAGGAAACAACTATGTTTTCATATTTAGAAGTTCGACTGGTGATAATTGAAAAGATTGCTTCTAAACAAAAGGAGGATCCATTATTAGTTGAACAGATCAGAATGTTAAGGGATGGAACAGAGATCGATGACTTGAAAGATTTTAATCTTGACCAAAATGGATGGTTGAGGAAGAAAAGGAAACTGTGTATTCCGAATGTGGGAAACATTAGGAAGGATGTTCTTGAAGAATACCATCGTTCAAAGTTCACTATTCATTCGGGAGGAACTAAGATGTATCAGGATATGAAGATAAGTTTCTTCTGAAAAGGTTTGAAGAGACAAGTAGGCTTATGGGTGAAACATTGTTTGAACTATAAAAAGAATGGACACCATTCGATAAGAAACAAGAGAGATATAAGCTCTTAAAGTTAGACTTACAGCCTGATTTCACTATCAACAGCTAGATCAAAACATGCTCCAATTCAATGTTTGACAGCACATTTCTATAGGCTACAGAGGTCGGAATGACCTAAGATTTGACATGCATAAGGCTCAACAACTATACTTTAAACTGGAAAAGGAATTATGCAATTTGGACAAGGTATGAGAAAGTTATAATGTCTCAAAGTTGTACCTAAGCATTGATTTCGCTATGAAAATCTAGAGCAAAAACATGCTCCAAATCAAAGTTCGACAGCAGATTTCTTTAAGCTACAGAGGTCAGAATGTCCTGAAATTTGGCATGCATAAAGTTTAACACTCATACTTTAAACAAGAAAAAGAATCATACAATTGGACAAGGAATGAGAAAGTTATGATGTTTCAAAGTTGAACCTAGGCAATGATTTTTGCATAGATTTCAGCTTGTAAAGCATTGATTTAGCTAGAGAATGTGAGTTACTAACTCACCTTTGCAATTTAGATAAACGTGAGAAAAATTAAAGGAAGATCATAGCTTTCCTCTTGAATGAGTTTCATCAACCTAAAAGGAAGGAGTATAAAGACATGCAAAAGGAAAAGAAGCACATTACAAACAAACCTAAACCCATACCCAAAATCAAAGTTTGAAGAAATATTATTTGTTGTTGAACTCTTTGCATGTCAAATTTTAGGTCATTCCGACCTCTGTAGCTTATAAAAACTTGTTGTCAAACTTTGAATCGGAACATGTTTTACTTCAACTGAAAATTTGAGTTGTTTTACATGGGCTTGTGAAACAAATTTCTATGTTGATTTCTAAACACTTTGATCCTATATGAACAAGCCAATACTATACTAAATCCATACATTGGATTAGTAAAGTTATGTGTGTATTTTGAATGTTGATTTCATGAAGAATTTTTTTCATTTGCTGACACCGTGCACATTTTATAAAATAATTTCTATAAAAGACTTTTATATATATAAATTTCTATCACTTTGGGACAAACGCTTTTCTGGATTTGTTTTAAAAATGAAATTGCCCCAAAGCTATATAATATACAATATTTTCAATATATAGAGTTTCTCGAAGAAAATATTCGAAGGATTTCAAAAAAAATTATAAACTCATTTTATCTGACAAATTATTTTCTATATAAAATACACATTTTTGCACTCTGCGAACGTATGAAAAAGAGAACTAAACGATTTAGTAAATGCATGTGTCAACAGGTAAAAGCCGAACATCAGAAACCAAGTGGGTTACTTCAGCCTTTAGACATTCCATTTTGGAAATGAGATTCTATCTCAATGGATTTTATTGATGGGTTGCCAAAGTCAAATAGAGGAAATGAAAATATATTGGTTATAGTGGATAGATTGACAAAGAGTGTATGTTGCGTTCCAGTTGAGTCAACTAGAACGGCGCCTGTTTTAGCTAACTTGTTTATGAAGAATGTAGTTAGACTTCAAGGAATTCCTAGTAGTATAGTAAGTGATAGAGATTCATTATTTACTAGCGATTTATGGAAGAGTTTACACGAGACTTTGGATACCAAGCTCAAGATGAGTACCACTTATCATTCGCAAACGAATGGGAAAACGTAAAGAGTTAACAAAGTCTTAGAAGATTTGTTAAGAGCTTATGTATGACACTTCGGAAGATTATGGGAAGACCATCAACACTTAGTCGAGTTTTAGTATAACAACCGTTATCAAGCTAGTATAGGGATGGTACCGTCTGAAGCTCTATATGGAAGGCCATGCAAATCTCCAGTCTGTTGGTTAGAGACTTGGGATAGGTTGGTTTTGGTTTAGATTTATTTAGAGAAGCGACTGAATTAATTCGAGCTAGAATGAAGGAAGCTCGGTCTAGGCGGAAGAGCTATGCAGATAGAAGATCGAAAGATTTAGAGATCTCAGTTGGAGATCAAATTTTCGTCAAGATATCACCAATAAAAGGTGTAATCAAGTTCAGGAAATCAGGAAAATTGGCACCGAGGTTTGTCGGACGATTTCTTGTTATAGAAAGGATTAGGAAACTCGCATATAGAGTGGAGTTACCAAGTAGTCTGGCAGGAGTCCATAATGTTTTTCATATTTCTCATCTAAGAAAGTGTATTCGATATCCAGAGACTATTATAACATCGACTGTGTTAGATCACTTAGTAGTTGAGCCGAATTTGACTATAAATAGAAACCAGTTCGTATATTCGCGAGGGATGAGAAGAGGCTAAGGAACGAGATAGTTATATTATTCAAGAATCCAGTGGAGTGACGAGAGAGCGACTGTACTTGGAAAACCAAGAGTAGGATTCGAGATACTTATCCTGACTTGTTCCATTATATGTTTTACCCTTATGATTGATTTTGGTGAGTACCTTATCGTAATTTTGAGGAAAAAAATCTTTAAGGATGGTAGTATGTAACGACCCTAATTTTGATTAACATTATTTAGGACATTTAATTAAATAAATTAAATGAAATAATGTAAATGGTTAAGGGAATTGAGATTTGAATATTATAGTGTAGTCGTGCCTAATTAACTAATGAACATAAAGGGAATTAAAATGAAATAAGTCAGGGTAATAGATAAGGGCAAAATAGGAATAGGTTATACTCTTGTAACCTAAACCTTCATACCACTTTCATTTTACACATTTATAAACAAAAACTAAACCAAGCTTGGGCGGCCACCATTAGGAGAAAGAAAGAGGAAGATAAGTAAAAATCAAAAGGAATAAGCTTAATCAAATTCATTCAAGAGCAAATCTCAAACTCCTTAATCACATGCTAAGGTGAACAATAGGTTACATCTCATATTTTCCTATTTTCGGTTCTAGATCATATCCGAATATATTTTGCAAAGTATTATGCCATGTTTTGAATGATAAATAGATATACATGCTTGTTGATAAATTTTGTCCGTTCATATATATTTTTGTGATAAGTTATGATTGAAAAACCTATCAACTGACTTTGAAATATCTTGTAGTTTTGATATATGATCATAAATAATATTTAAGAGATGGGCTTCAAGTTTCATAATTTTTTGAATTAGTATGGTTTTATTATCAATTTTCTTATGGAGAAAATGGTTAAATTGTGTTTAAATTAATTATGGCTATTATATGTTAGCTTTGGGCCAGAAAATTTATATATGTTAGTAAACATATTAAAAGTGATTTATGAGATTTTTTGGAGAATTTTCCTAAGTGTTTTAATGTATTAAATTATTTAAGGTATGGGACTTAAATGTTTTATATGTTTATAAAAGGAGAAGGGGCAATTTGTAAATGTTTTAAATTGTTAATCTCTAAAATTCAGTAGCATTTTTAGGAAAGATTTTGGAAAAGTATTGGCAACCATTCATATGTTGACAAGCAAAGCAAGTTAGTTAGAAAGTGTTAGTCTATGAGATGATGGTTTTGATGACAACAACCTTAGAATAGGATTATAAAATATAAATACTAACATTATAGTTTAGAAATAAATATGTATGCAGGATTTAACCATTTAACCATGCAGTTACCAAGAATGAAGACTGTACAATATAGAGATTCAAGATATCAAGATTGAAGACTCATGAGCATCAAGAATATCAAGATTATCCAGAGTCCAAGATTTCAAGTAATTTATTTTTTAATTAGGAATTTTGTTAAAACTCCTAGAAAAGCACTGATATCTTAAAATCCAATTTATTCGTGGAATAGAATCAACTTCGAGCAAGTTAAAGGGATGGAACCCTAAGTAGGATGGAACGTATGAAAAATTTAGTGGAACATTATTTTGTGCCTGCTAACTTTTTATTCAAATGATTTTACAAAATTATCTTGTTTCCAAAACCTTCCTTTTAAAAGAATCAAAAACATATATCCTGATTTTAAATACTTTTAGCCTCAAAATAATCTTCATTTTCAAAATCAAATTATCCTTAGTTTTAAAACTATCTTTAACAATAATATATTTAACTTTTAATATTTATTATAGTAAAATTTTATAAATTATTCTCTATATTTATTTATGTATTTTAACTATAATTAAGTATATTTATACAAGTTTAAAATAGTTTTAATATAAGACAAAAGTTATTTTCAAAGAAAAACAAACCACCAAAATTTCCTTTGGGATGTCGACATACTCAATATACCCGTGTCGACATAATGTCAGTTAATTTCAAAACTTAAGTTTCAAAAGAAGTGTCTATTCGTCATATCTCTTCACAAATGGACATGGTTGTTGTTCTTCTATAAATAGGGGTTTTATTCAATGAATTTTGAATCATATTTTCTGGTTTTCATTTTTCTTCTTCTTCTATATTTCTTTATACATATTCCTACTATTACTCTGCTGAAATCAACATTGAATCTAACTAGATTATCTCTGGTTTGATTCTCCATCACTATCTCAACAAGATCATCGGTGCTATTCAAAGTTATAGGCTTCTTTGTAATCAATTAAACGAGAAAAGGTGTGATTGTAGCCTTGGAAATCAATCAAGCGAGAAAAGGTGTGATTGTAGCCTTGGAAATCAATTGGGTGAACTTGTTGCTCGTGAAATCAAGTATCTCTACCTTGAGGATTGTGAATCTGGAGGGTGTACCTCGTTGCCTTGAAATCGAGGGTGTAATTGTACAATTGCTTTTGAACGGAAATCTATACTTGTGTGCGGGACTGGATGTAGGGTGACTCCGAACCAGTATAAAATCCAGTGTGTTATTTCCTTTACTGCTTTTATTTTATTTCTGCATCTGTGTTTGATTTTGTGATCATATCTATGTCTGAATATTGCATACATTTGTGTTCAAATTAACAAATACTCAAAAAGATTTAATAATTCCTTAAAACACTATTCACCCCCTTCTAGTGTTTATCCTAGCCATAAGATCCGTAATCCGCATTTCTCACATTTGATATCAGAGCAAGGTTTTCAAAGTTTCATAAATCTGAATCTTGAAAAGTTTTTCAAAATGGCAACCAACACAGGTACTGTTACTAACACTAGTATCCCTGTCACTAGGTCATTTGTAGAAGGATTAGACACTTGGAATATCACACAAACTGAATATTCTGAACCCACAACTGATTTTGCACAGTGGACGCTGAGCAAAAGATTGTTGCACAAAATAATTCTAAAGCAATGAATATTTTGTTTTGTTCACTTGATAGGAATGAATTTAATAGAGTGTCGGTTTATAAGTCTGCACATGAAATCTGGAAAACTTTGCAAGTTATCTCGAAGGAACAAGCAAAATATGTATAGTAGATTTCAGGATATTGTGCACTCTCTAATATCCTTGGGAAAGGAATTTTCGAAAGAAGATCAAGTCAGAAAAAATTTAAATTCTCTTACTCCAGAATGAGATCAAAAGACACTTGTGGTCGAAGAGGAAAATGACATAAGTTCCTTAAAGATAGAAGAATGAAATCTAATGTCGTTCGAAGTCCAATTGATTGGGAGATGAGAAAGCAAAGCATCTGAAAAGAAATCAATGGCATTCTATGCATTGACCGATGGATCATACTCAAACAGCGATAATGATGAAGAGATATCCTTTATGACCTGGAATTTTCGGAAATTTCTAAAATACAGAAAGATGAATACTCTCAAAAGAAACAACTATAAGAACTCTGGAAATCAGAATGTAGTGCCAAACAATGTCAAATGTTTCAATTGTGATGAACCAGGCCATATCAAAAGAGATTGTCCGTATCCAGATAGGAAAAATCCACCTATAAACAATAATTCAGTAAAGAAACAGAAGCGTGCATTTACTGCTACTCTAGATGACTCAGACTCATCCTCAAGCGATGATGATCAGAAGATAGATAATTCAAATATGTGTTCCACAACAATTCACCACTCCGACGAATTCAAAGAAACGGACTCAGAAAAAGGTACACATTTACAATACAATTAATCGAAATTGCATGCTTAGAATTGATTGATTGATTTTGAATTGGTGTGTTGTTTGAATTTTAAAATTTTTATTTTTACTATTATTATTTTTATTTTTATTTTTAATAGTATTATAATATTTTATAGAATATACTATAATTTCAGAATTATTCTAGATATATATATACTTTAAGAATAATAAGTGTGTGTGTGTGTATTAGAATACTTAGGAAAAATAAATCATAGAAATTCAAAGGCACATGTTGACATGATCCCTACCATGATGTCTACATGGGTACATAATTTGAAATTCAAAATTTGAATTCAAATGGTTGTATTTCCCTCCACCTTTTCACTTTATTCAATTCTTTGAAAAGGCATCTTTTGACCAGAGAACATGTCCTTTAAGAATCTATTTATTCACTATCTTTTACCACATCTTTTCACTCTCATTTTCAAATTTAAACTCTCTCTTCAAAACTTCAAGCTCTATACTCTCTACTCTAATGGCTTCTTCAAGAAACCCCTCCACCATGAGAATTTCCAGAAAGATAAAAGAGCAACTCTTCAATGATCCAGAGGCAATAAAAGCATACATCAATTATGCCAATTATGCAAAATTCCATCCCAGAAAGTTTGCTATATTTCAAGATTTCTCTTCTTATGAAATTGATTCTCTTTTTTCAAACAATCAAATTCTTAGTCTTATTGATGCTTCTCAAAATGATTTCGTTTGTTATCTAAATCTTGTTAAAATTTTCTATGCAAATCTTATCGTGGATTTTATAATGGAAACGATGATGAAATTTGGAGTAGTGTCAAAGACACTAGAATTGTTTTGAATTGTGATCTTTTGGGTACCATTCTCAATTGCAAAAGTATGGGAATGGATCTTTCTAATTTTAAAATCGATGAAAATGATCGTGAGACATTTCATCACATTTTCGAAGGAAATGATGATTTTGAATTCAAAAATCAAAACTATCGACCAAAAGCTAGAATTGTTAATATTCTTTTACAACATACTTTGACCCCAAGATCGGAAAATTTTAGCGATCCTACCTCAAAAGTTTGCGAAGCACCTTTTTCTATTTTTGGAAATTATGATATTAATTGGGCATAAGTTATTTTGGATGAACTTCGTCCCAAAAATCTTGAAATGGGTGAGAATACTTTGTACCACGAAATTTACCTCACTTGGATTTTTAACTATTTTGGAGCGGATTTCAAAGGAGAAGAATTTGTTTCTAGAAAAGTTTTCGATCATTCCAACATTTTGCTTATGAAAATTCCATTTGTTTTTCAACCTTATGAGACTCTTGCCGAAAAGGAAGAGCGTTTGGCTCATGAGGAGATGGAAGAAGAGGAAGAGGAAGAAGAAGAAGGGGATGAAATGTAAATTGAAGAAGGTGAAACTTCTTTGGAAAGCATTGATTATCCTCCTAATCCAACCAACAAAACCCTTCTCAAAAACCAAAAGATCGTTGTTGAGAATCAACGGATTCTTAAACGATCCGTTATTAAGAAGTTGGACAAAATTTCATCCAAGATGAACAAGTTTATTTCCAAAGTCAGCAAGAAGCTTGGATTATCTTCATCGTCATCATCTTCTAACTAGTTCTACCTTTTCATATTTGGTTGTATTAGTTTTATTTTATTTTTATTTGAATGTTCGTGTAGTTCTTTGTGTTTAATCGTTGTATCGTGTTATCATGAAATGAAATTGAATTTCTTTTCTATTATCTAGCATATCTTATCTTCAGAATAAATGTTAGTATATTATATAAATATACATATAAACACAATTATTCACAAAATCAAAATAAGTCATCAAAATTCACTGGACCATGTTGACATCCCCCTATGACCATGTCGACATGTACTGGTCAGAAATGACATTTCATTTTGAATTTGAAATTTGAATAACTACCTAATGTCTATGCATTTCAAACGAATATCTACACCTATAAATACCTATTTCTTCCAGAATTCAACATTGAATATTATTTCTTATCCACTTTGTCTCTCATTCTTCTCACAAACTCAAATATGGCAAACCCAATTCATAATTTATCCGAGAATCTTGAAGAAACTCTTAATTATTTCAAAAATATTCTTTCATTCATTCTTTGTAACCAGCGACACTTAGAATTGACTCAAATGCAAATGATTAAAGAGCAAGAAAGGCATTTCGATGCAATACGATGGATGATTCCCTCCCTGGACAAGGATGATAACGAAGCACATCCTCCAATCTCTCTCACTAATGGTAATGAAAATTGGGATGCCATTAAAGAAGACCCTATATTTGGAGAAGAAGGATGGTGGAAGTTCCTCGTAATGTTTGATTTTATTGGTTTGTTTGATTTGGTTTGTTTAATTTGAATTGTTTGATTTGATTTGATTTGATTTGGATTGATATTTGGTGTGAAAAACATGTATAAATATGCATTGATATTTATATGATCTTTAATTAATTATCATGTCTATCGGTATAATTATCTCTTAATCTATCTATTATATACTCCATTGTATAGTTTATCAATGCGGGTACTTTAGTATAAGAATGAGGGGGAGTTATATAATTTGGAGTTATTTTTTTGTTGATGACAAAGGGGAAGAAGTATAAAATAGGATAGTTAGGCATAGATTAAGGGGGAGTTATTAGGATAGAAGTAATATTTTATAAACAAAGGTTGTCATCATCAAAAAGTGGAAGATTGTTAGTCCGTGAGATGATGGTTTTGGTGACAACAAACTTAGAATAGGATTACAAAATATAAATACTAACATTATAGTTTAGAAATATATGTATATGCAGGATTTAACCATGCAGATACCAAGAATGAAGGCCGTACAGTATAGAGATTCAAGATATCAAGATTGAAGACTCATGAGTATCAAGAATATCAAGATTATCAAGAGTCCAAGATTTCAAGTAATTTACTTTTTAATTAGTAATTTTGTTAAAACTCCTAGAAAAGCACTAGCATCTTAAAATCCAATTTATTCGTGGAATGGAATCCACTTCGAGCCCGTTAAAGGGATGGGACCTTGAGTAGGATGGAACTTATGAAAAATCTAGTGGAACATTGTTTTGTATCCGCTAACTTTCTATTCAAATGATTTTAAAAAATTATCTTGTTTTCAAAATGGTTTCAAAAACTTCCTTTTAAAAGAATCAAAAATATCTATCCTGGTTTTAAATACTTTTAGCCACAAAATAATCTTCATTTTCAAAATCAAATTGTCCTTAGTTTTAAAACTATCTTTAATAATAATATATTTAACTTTTAATATTTATTATAGTAAAATTTTATATATTATTCTCTATATTTATTTATGTATTTTAACTATGATTAAGTATATTTATAAAGGTTTAAAATAGTTTTAATATAAGATAAAAGTTATTTTCAAAGAAAAACAAACCATCAAAATTTCCTTTGGAATGCCGACATACTCAATATACCCATGTCGACATAGTGTCGGTTAATTTCAAAATTTAAATTTCAAAAGAAGGATCTATTCGTCATATCTCTTCACGAATAGACATGGCTGTTGTTCTTCTATAAATAGGGGTTGTTTTCAACGAATTTTCAATCATATTTTCTCTTTTTCATTTCTCTTCTTCTTCCACATTTCTTTATACATATTCCTACCATTACTCTGTCGAAATCAACATTGAACCTAACTATATTATCTCTAGTTTGATTCTCTATCACTATCTCAACAAGATCCTCAGTGCTATTCAGAGTTATATGCTTCTTTGTAATCTATTAAACGTGAACTGGTGTGATTGTAGCCTTGGAAATCGATCAAGCGAGAAAACGTGTGACTGTAGCCTTGAAAATCAATTGGGTGAACTTGTTGCCCGTGAAATTAAGTATCTCTACCCAGACGATTGTGAATCTAGAGGGTGTACCTCGTTCCTTGAAACCGAGGGTGTAATTGTGCAATTTCTTTTGAAAGGAAATCTGTACTTGTGTGCGGGACTGGATGTAGGGTGAATCCGAACCATTATAAAATCCAATGTGTTCTTTCCTTTACTGCTTTTATTTTATTTTTGCATCTGTGTTTGATTCTGTGATCATATCTGTGTCTGAATATTGCATACATTTGTGTTCAAATTAACAAAAACTCAAAAAGATTTAATAATTCCTTAAAACACTATTTACCCCCCTCCTCTAGTGTTTATCCTAGCCTTAAGATTCGTAATCCACATTTCTCACAGAAAGAAATTACTTCATAAAGTTAAAAATCAGTTTTATATGGTCTATATGCTTTACCACTTGTCGCAACACCTTTCGACCTCATACTGCCACTTCCATCTAAGTCGAAACCAACACACATGGTATCAGCTTCGGTAGGTAGTAGATTGGAGTTGGGTGTAACATATAGAGATGAAATAGGGATTTCAAAGGGGTTGAAGTAGCTTTTGAAAACCAAGAACTATTTTGGTTGTAAATAAGGCTTTCAAATGAGTTGGCTTTTGAGTTGGTCAATTGTTTTAAAGAAAAGAGCTTTCGAAAGAGGTTGTTGCCTTTGTTTTAAAGAATAAGCTTTCAAAGGGTCAAAACCCCTGCTGCTGCATTCTACCTGTCGAAGCAATGCCTTTGAAAGGGTTCTTTAGTATTAAATCATGAAACCCCTTCTCCAATGCTTACGAACGGGTTGGTTTCGACACCATCTACTACTTTTATTTAGGAAAATGCTTTCGAAAGAGTTACTTTCGTCCAATTTCTTTTAAGACCCATTTTGATATATTGATTAGTTAAACCTAAAGGTTTCAAAAGGAATGTTTTAAATGGTTTCGAAACTATATTCCACAAGCTTTCACTTGAACTCAATCGCTTTCGAATGGTTTGTTTTAAATAAAGGACTCTAATACTTTATCCAAAGAAGGTTTCAAAGTGGAGGTTCCCTAATGTTTTTCGAAAGGTATATGATAAAGGTTTCGAAAGGGTGATTCCCAAATATTTTCGAAAGGTTTACCTTTAGTGTTTGAATGGAAGGTTTCCAATGTTTTCGAAAGGCAAGTTTGCAATGTTTTGAAAAGAGGATGTCTAAGGTTTTATAAAGCTATCGAAAGGGACACTTTCAATGTTTTCGTAAGGTCTTTTGTAAATGGTTTCAAAATATATGTTTCAGCCTATCGGCCTGATGTTACAAAGTAAAGTAGCCAAATTGTTTTGAAAGGGGTACTTTTAAAGGTTTCGAAAGAGATTGTTTAAAGATTTTAAACAAAGGTTTCGAAGGATTTCATCAACAATGTTTTAAGTAAAGCATATGTCATTGCAAAGAGATTTGAGTAAAGCAAATAATATGTTTTCCTTATTTAAGTATGATTTAAAGGCTTATATCAATTTGAATGGTTTTTAAGGAAAATTTGAAGGGTAGTTAACCCTATGTAAATGAATTAGATATTTGAATATCTAAAGGGACTGGTATAGGGTCGCGCCCTATACATTAGCTATAGCCCCTAGCTAATTTAGTCTAAAATTCCAATGTGTAGGGCTTAGTCATGGGTAAGACTTAAATGATGTTACATACAGAAAAGAATATACAAAGAAGGAGAATAGGTTATTGGTGAGCCCGCAAAACCATTAGGATTAGATGACCGTGGGAGAAGTAAGTTAAGGACAAACGGTCTAGAAGTGTGTCTAACAAATGTTAGATTGTTTATTTTGTCTAGTAAGCCCGAGTCAGCCAATGGTTAGTAGTTAGCCAAATATGTTCGGATAGATAGTCCATTTATTATCTAAGTTATGAGCTTATATGTTGTTGCTATGTTTTTTAACTAGTTTGATTGCAGGATTCGGATTTGCAAAAAGATATGTTTTAAAGGGATATTGTAAGGGGAAACCTGTTCAATAAGTGGCGTGGTCTCGCTTAATATAAGTAAAATGAGATGTAGTAGTATTATTCACATCAGGCTTTATGTTTGACTCGAAATTTATGTTTCCTCTTAAACTCTTGGGTGCTCAAAATTAATTTGAGTAGAATGAGAATTAAGGTTTTTTTTAAAGTTTAGTAGGTTGGACGAATAATGCATTCGAAGATAGGAGGCAGGGCTAGCTATATAAAAGCTTAGCTTTATTTTTGATGTGATGTATTAAGACTGATATGTCCATTTAGTGTACTGATCATCCAATAGGGCATCTTCATACATCGCTCTTGGCATAATTTGTAATAATTATATTTGATTAAAACCTGGGAATCGTATGGGATTATGTATCTGAATATGAAATATTGATTTGAAATGTAATTGAAAAAGTTGTTTTAAATCTACGTTGATTTTATTTCATGTTCATGTTCTTTAGATATTATGGATACCATTAACACTACCGTATTTTATTACCGGAAGTTAATGCTATGGATGACTGCAGCATCTATAGCGCTTAGCTTCGGGCCTCAAGAAAGAGGATGTTGCACTGCTGCTTAGCAAGGCTTCCGTCTTCAATCACAAAGCATGCATATTTCGAAGGATGCCTTAATGAGATTGCATACCACTCCATTTTCCCCAACTCTTCCACATGGGATAGAGGCCTCTAAATATCGTTCCAATGATGGGTCTCTAGTCAATCCATCTGGGTCCCTCTTTACTGGTTCCAGCATAGTTCCCTTGGCCTCTAGGAGATTGGGGTGCTATGGCTTGATAAGGATTTAGTGGTTTCCTCACATACTGTTGAATCTTGTTTTCTCGAATCTACTTGTGAATCAAGTTCTTCAGGTGAAGACACCTATCAGTGTTATAACCATGTGTCTCATGGAAGTCGTAGTACTTTCCGAAACAGTTTTTTTGTTTAGTTGCTTCCTTTTTAAGCGGCTTCTTGTACTCTTATGTCCTCTATGTCGCGAGATAGATGTTTTCTGCTGTATCATTGAGCGAGGTGCATTCTTCGGGCTAAAAATCTTTGAGGCGCTTACTACTTCCGTTTTACTTGTTGGAATTCTAGTTCTTCCTTTTCTAATCTCCAATTTTCCTACTTTCCCTTCATCTATTCCGAAGGTGTTTATATCTTGGTTTATAGCCATACCACTCTGCCTAACATTGGTCAGTTGTAAATTAACAGATTTTCTTTCTAATTCATGTGCCTCTTTCAATCTCAAGTATTGGCTCACCTTTCGGTTGAAGTCCTTCCTAGTGGGGTTTGTTTCATTTTGATCCATTTCTCGAATTTAGTTTCGGGGTGAATTGCGCAGACTAAGTCCACGAAAACCATATCCTCGTTCAGATTACTTACTTCAGTTACCATAGTGTTGAACCAATTCATGAAAGACTTCAGAGATTCATTCCATCCCTGGAATAAGCCAGACAAGGACGTCACATCTTTTGGCTGTGCCGTGTGAAGTCTACTGATCAGGGAATCTTATTGCTAGTTGATTGAAGGTGGATATGGATCTTTGCGGAAGCTTGTGAACCACATAGAAGCAATTTCCTTAATAAAAATTGGGAAACATCTACATTGAACGGCATCCGAAGCATTTTTTCCGTCCATGTACCAACCGTCCTTATACAAGTGAGGTTTTGGGTCTCTCGTTACGTCGTAAGACATGATAGTTGGCGTAGTGAACTTTTCAAGGTACCGCTCATTCAGAATTTCATCGGTGCAAGGAGTCCGACTTGGAGTGGATCCCCATTCATCATCCCTTTTATCCTTATTTTCATCCATTGGTCGCTTGACCATGTCCGCGATGTATGCCTCAGATATTCGGTAATCTGGAGGTCCGCTGTTAGTGGCTACTCCAAGTTTTAATTTTGCAAACGATCTTGGTGAGTGGGCTGAAGCATAGGGTCGTCTGTCTTCGAAAGAGCCACTCCCTCAATGTTCTATTGGATTGTGGTTGGTTTGATGGGGGCAGTTTGGATCTCCCTGGTATCATTGAATGCATTGGTATTTCCTTTCAATTTATCGTCGTCAAGTTGCTCACCATCTTTTGAGTCAGAGAGATCCATGGCTATATCTTCCTGTGCAATTTTCGCTCCTAGATTCAAGTTTATAGCTGGTTACCTTGTAGTTGGAAGAATGTTTGTGCTTCCATCCATTTTGATTCCCACGGTCCACCTATAACTCCTTTCTACACTGCTTCCTGTTTAACCTGTTTAGGCCAGAGATGGAAGAATTTCTTGTTCCATGGCAGCCACAGACTCTATCATTGTTCTTGAAGTAGCATGTGACTGTAAGGTCAATATGGCATTCAATTTTTCCATGAGAATCCTTTGGCTGATTTCCATCTTCTGATTAATTTCGTCAAACATTTTACTTAATTCATCTCCAATGACAACTTCACGTGGAATAGAGGATGCTGGAACCTGATCTCCAGAGTTAGATCCAAACTGTAGATTGTTAGGGTTGTTGACTTCAACCTGCTAAGGGTTTGTTTCTTCTCCAGCAATTGTTGCTCCTATGGTTCCCGAAGTTATTCTTCTTCTTCTAGGTACCATTGATTCTCAGCAAGAGATTTTCTAAGCAGAGATTGAGGATCTAACTTCTAAACGTATTTAACTGTGACATCCCCCTAGTTGGAGACCGAAACTAACAGCTATGGATGCTGTAGTCATCCATAGTTATTAATCATTGGTGACCAAACATGGCGGTGTTAGATTCATTGATACACAGAAACACTTGAATATGGAAAAACCTTAAAACAGCAAACAATGTCAACATTCCATTTCAAAATATTTCAAATTCATTATATAATCCTAGTATGCAAACCACGTTCATATAATATATACAAAATACACCAAGAGCGACATATGAAGATGCCCTTTTGGATAATTAGATTATGTAATAAGGCACTAAAACAATTTGCATTTATAATCAAACTAACATCGAAAATAAAAGAACTTCAATAATAATCTTACCTCTTGAACATCCTCGGAAGCTTTATCCGGTTAAAATAACACCTAGAAACCTCAACTCAACCTACCCAAAATCAATTGAGTATCCGAGAGTTTAAGGGGAAAACAAAAACTTTGAGTCAAACATAAAGCCTGGTGTGAATGATAATTTACCATCTCAAATCATTTGGATATCTAGTGAGACCACGCCGCTTAGCAAAAAGGGTTTTCCCTCACTAGTATCCTATAACATTTATAAAACCATATACTATGCTCCTGCATCCACAATGGTTAAAGCATAGTATTTCAAAACATTATGATGATATGCTAAACAAGTAAATCAAATATGAATTACCCATCCTCGTTTATTCTTACTATCTTTCTCAATTATAATTTCTGGGGTTACTATTAACATGTTAAATGTTTATGGACTATCTATCGTTTATCATAGTTTTCATGAGATCAGTAAGAACCTATTGCTAACTCCAATATCTTTTATATTATCCTAGTTTTTATGCGTTAACTAGGAACCTATTGACTAACTGTTAATATCTTAATTTGGATATAGTTTTCATGGGCTAACTATAAACCTATTGGCCCCTGCCAATATCAATCATAGTTTTCATGGGATAACTATGAACCTATTGGCCCCGCCAATATCTTTAATTAAGATTTTAACATTTCTTAAGCTATATTCATTACTAGGTCAACCTAACTGGTTATTCTGCTCTTCCCCAAAATATTGTTATATGTTAATAACAATGTGAATAAGTATATGAAGATGTATACATACAACAATAATACCAACAACTTTGGTTTATTATCCTTGAATCATATATATATCCTAGTTAAACCCTTTAACTTTTATAATAAATGAAAACTTTTTCAATTCAAAAACTTATATTTGCTCATGCCTTGGTTATTCCTTTAAATTGGGATTGGTTTTATGTTCTGAAATCTTAAAACATCGCTGTCGAAACCTCTGAATGACTTCCATCGAATGTAGAAACCTCTTTTCAAAACATAATAAACATACCTTTCGAAGCCCTTGATAAATATTCCCTTTTGAAACCAAACACACCTTTCGATGGTATCAAAACTCCCTTTAAAACATAGCTTTAAAATAATTGAAATTACCCCTTTCGAAAGCATTAGGTTTCTCTTTAAAATCATTGTTTGGGTCAAAATGGTTATACATGAAATTATCTCTTTCGAAACCAATTATAAAATTGTTTAGGGAAAAATTTAATGGTGTTGAAACCACCTAGTCAAAAGCATAAACCTTTAAATTTAAACTTGGAAGGATAGTGTCAAAACACCTTTCGACTCCATTCCATTCAAAACCCTTAACCCCTTTTGAAAACATTTAGGAAGTGGATTAGCTTAGGTTAAAAAGAGATACCCTTTCGAAGACACTAATGGCTTAAAATAGCGACTGGGTTTCATTTAGGTCGGAACCAATCCTTTCGAAAGCTCTTATTCAAAGAAAAAGGTACCCCTTCAAAAGATAATACTTCAACATAATAAAGCAACCTTTTCCGAAAGCAATTTATATAAACCCTTTCGAAAGCATATCTTTCGACTGTGTGGAAAGCTTTTTGAAAAACAAGGCACGGTCTTATCTTTTGAAAACAAAATAGGGTTTAGATCCTATCGAAAGCAATCCTATCGACACCATGGCATCCGCTTTCCATATAATCCACTACGTACCACCTAATTGATATCTTGTATATTGGTTTCGACTATGTGGGTTTCGACAGTGTGAGTTTCGACTGGGATGGTGCAGAGTCAATGGAGTCGAAAGGTGCTGCTATTTGAGGCGGAACCAGCTTTTCTAAATTAAAGGCTAAAACTTAGCCACTTTTAGTAATTGCTTTATAGCTACTTGGTTATTTGTAAATCTTTAATTAGTTTCCTTAAAACTTTTCAAATACTTTACAAATAAAACTGCCATATTTATTCAGATCTAATTTAAAGAAATTATAACGTTTAAGCCCTTTCATTTAACCAAAACCAACATTTGCAGAAAAGTCACTCTTTTAAAGTAATTTATTTTCCCTGATAAATCAACTGGGTAGAATCTTCAAAAATCATAGAAAATATATTTCATCATATAATCAAACCTATTAAAATTTCAAATCCAATTCCTTCTTGAAATTCTCAAAATAAATTTTAAACCCAATAATATCATATTTCCCTTTAGAAATTCACAATAAGTTTTCCATAGCTTGAAAAATTCTGAAAATTAAAACTTAGCTCTAAAATCATATTTTACTTAAAATAAAAAATTTCCATGGCATTTTAAAATTAATAACACTTGGTTTTCACCCCCAAAATCATGTGAATTTTTCACATAAATGAATTGTTTAAATCAAGCAATCAATAATCTTAAACATATCATCATTCAAAATATCATATAAACGAGATTAAGCCCTAAATCTGAAATCATCTGATTATAAATACAAATGGAGATGGAATAAAGTATTATTCACCTTTAAAATGATAAGGAATTTGAGATTTGTTGTTGGCTAATACTTCCTAGCTTTGATCCTTAGCCTTAGATTGAATTCTTCTTCTTTTCGTCCTTGTTAGTGGCCGACTCTAATTTAGGTTTATGGTTTTTGTTCGTGAAAGTGAGAAACAAAATGTGAATGGGAAATTACAAAGGAGTATAGCCGTGTATAATAAAGTGGCTATTTACTAATATGCCCATGTGTAAATTTGATTAGCCTATAAACCAATTTTAGCCCATTTAGTTTATTATAAAGCACGGCCCTATATATAATTTACTCAAATATCAATCCGTTTATCATCATTATTCTACATAGTTTATCTAATAAAATTTTCTAAATAATGTTATCAAAAATTAGAGATGCTACAATAAGCCAAAGTAGATAGCAAGATCTAAGCTTGAGTTCAGGTTTCTCGGTAAAAGCATCAAAATGTTAGCCCCAAAAATGGATCAACGTCCTGGATTAATGGTGCAAACACTAGCCCTGTTTATTAAGGCCAACAAAATAGAAACATGGAATAATGACTTGCAGATAAAGTAAAGAGACAAGAGATTTTATAAATGTTCGGTTGTTAAAAAAGTCTATATCCACTTTATAACTTTTGTTATCGACTGAATACAATTACAAGTTGAATCTGATTATAATTTGATCGGATCTTATAAGTTAGATCAAGTCACCAGTGTTAGAGTTCACTGGAGAATCATAGTAAACCCTTTAGATGATTGTTGTGTGGAAGGTGAAGAGTGAAGAATAGTTTCTACAGAGTTTCCGCAGCCAGTCCAGAAGATTCCTTTTATGTTGAAAGTAGGATTGTATTTATAGGGGCTAGAGAGCACTAAGGACAAATCCGCTTTGCTAGAGACTTACATTAGGAGATACGAAGATGCTCACGAAATTTCATAGCTAACCAACCCAATATGATGGATTGCTAGCGATTCATAGGCATGGATCGTTAGCGATCCATGGGGTTAGAGTATTTATGTTGTTTCAATTGGATCATGTTCCCTGCCTTATGTAGATGCTCTCCATGTAATTTCATGACTAGATGCCTTGTTTTGATAATTATTCATGTACTAGTTGCATCGAACTGTTACTGGAATCAGATGAATGCTCACTTCTCGATTTAGCTAGCTTGGAACATCATGAAACTTAGCCCGTGTGCCTAGAAAAGATAGTAACAGAGGATAATGAGATGGCAAACACATATAGAGCATGTTGGTAGACTCAAGCTTAAGAAAGGCAAGATAGATGGTAGAAAAGTTATTCTGCTAAGTCAATTCACCGAGAGTTATTTTAAATGCTCATAGTTTATATTTTGTATCCACTACTGTGTGCGAATGGACAGTTGATCCCAAAAGTGGCTGTGATAATGAAAGTAATGGATGGACCTAAATTATTAAAAGCCAAAAATAAGTTAAGATATGCAAGCTACATTGGAATGTCATGTAAGAAAGGTCCATTCAATTTTCGTATGGTGATGGGGCCATAACATCATAAATGTCAAGTGATGTTGAAGGGCGGCTTCTAGCAATTGTTTCTTTTAGATTTGGGTTATAGCATTAATTGTTGTTGTTGAATAAAATATGTATGATATCATGAGAAATGTTTCTTTTAAAAGTTGATTTTTGGATGGACCACTATATTAATTGAAAGTAAGAAAATCTAATGTAGACACTTAACCAATGCAAAATAAATAAATAACAGGCTAGAAGTTTATAAAATAAATTAGGGAATTTATTAAATTAGCTACTAAAAGAAAAGTAAAGTCCCAAAAACTAATAAATGTTTGGGGGATACATTAGGAATAGCGAAGTAAAGGAAAGGTTGATGCAATATCATGGGCTACTATCCTTACGCTTAAAAAGAAAAAAATATAAACGAATTCGTGTGTCGATTCTTATTATAAAATAAATGAAAAAGTTTTTTAAATTGACATTTACCGTGTAACAAAATAAAGTCCATTAAGGATGTAAAACTATTGGCTAAATCTCGACTACGTAGGATGTGGCATGAGTTATTTTAAAAGAACGAAAATATATTTTTGAGAATTTTTGTTCAAAATATTTTGATTTTAAAAATAAAATGCTTTTATGAAAAGCTTTGAGAAAAATGTATCTTTGAAGATTTTCCAACAATATCAAAATTTTAATTTAAAAATGTTTTGAACGGAAAAGAGGAAAAAATATATTTTGAAATGTCACATTCTTAGCAAAGGGAAAATGTTGATGGGTTAACAAGTATGAATCCTGCCGTGCAACAGAAGTGGCGGTAAAAGTAAATGGTTTAGTGATAAGGGAAAAAATGTTTTAGCTATGAAATCTCTTTTTCCATGCCTTGTTAATAGGTGAACTAAACTTGTTTTAAAATTTTAAAAATCTAAAGTAAATTTCCTTATGTCGACTTTACTTGAAAAAGTTAGAAAAGGATTGGGGCAAAAGAGAAGTTCCAAGGTATAGTGGAAAAGGGTACACATGAGAATATGGAAATATTAAAGTCTCCATCTAGACCCATTTTCGAAATAATAATATAGGTTTAGAAAATCAGATTTTTCAAAATTTTGGATGTTAGAAAATTGTGTGATAGGTATTGGATGGTAGGGACTGGATGAAAAATTAGTATACTATACTTCTGCTCGTGAAAGTATGGGAAAATTTGGATGCGAAAAAAAGTTTTGATTTTCAAAATTTACATATATATATAGAACTGTCTGTATAAATGTTGTTACACTATATTTTCAAAATTATTTTAAAAGAATGAATCATATATGAGGTGCCGATTAGAATTAGATTGCATACATATCATATCTATTATGATACACCATGCACAAGTACACTATTGGTTGCAGAAATTGGTTGCACACTAATCAGTTTGTTAGTTTAGTATGGTTGTGCGTTATATCACATGATTTAGTCCACGACGAATTTCGGAGAATAAATTCTTTTAAAGTTGGAGAATGTATCACCTTATAATTTTTATGTTAATTAATTGACAAATAGTAGAATTTTCACAAATGTTAGAATTTTGCTATGAAACTTGCACCATTGGGTTCGTGACAATTTTCTAATCAATTTTTAGATATAAAATTTTCTAATCGAGGTTCAAACGAAAAATTAATTAACGATTGAAATTTTTAAATTGAAAATAATTATACATGTGATAAATAAAATAAAAATTAATTAAAAGAAATTAATTAACATTAACATTTACTTAGGGTTTATGAAATTTAACATGGAAATAAATTATCTCGGTCGGGTGAAAACGGTAATAATTGACGAATAAAACATGCACAACAAATTGACGTAACTAAATACGACCGACCAACCTCTAACTTGGATCGGTCGACCACTAGTCGTCGACCTATTGACATGTCAAATGTTCATTCTGACGTGGTCAAACAGCCTGGATCTAAAATAATTGAATCGAACAGTTGGCATTTATTCGAACCCGTATAAATACGAACCTTACCCCTCACTTACTTCTCATATTTTCTAAAGCGACATCGGAGCTCTGTCATTTTTTCTTCTCTATAAAATTCTGGTTTCTTAAAAATAGTTATCGTCTACATATATACAAATGGAGAATAATATAAGATGATGAGAAGAATAAGGTCGAATCAAATTGTTAAAGCCAAGGTAAATTATAAATCCGGATCAAAAAAACTAAATTAAATTCAAATCTCTTCTCTTATCTAGATTTCTGATAGGTATATGTACGCTTATGTTATATGTGTTCAAATTGGTTGAATAAGGGGAGTTAAGCCGAAATAAGAGGATTAGATCTGGATATTTGGAAAGCCAAAAAGATGAGTGGGAAATTTCATATTTTTATATAATACTGGATTTATATCATTGTAAATCAATTCATGTATGCATAAATGTAAACTTGAGTTGTAGGCTAAATTTTTTTACATGTACTGAATTTATAAACAATGCCTACATATTCTATGATTGATAATTTAATTTTAATATTGCGCGCGTGTGAATCTAGAAAACATTAGATAGTAGTAGTAATTGTATTTAATAAATTATGTGATAATTGTAGATTTTTAGATTTAAATCATCTATGTAACTAAATTTTAAATTTGAAAATCTTCATAATAAATTAATTGTAACAACCCGAAACTTTACCACCTTGATTAGTGAATATTTGATAAATATTAAATATTAAAATAATACGTTTATAATTAAAATATAACTCTTTTAAATAATAACAAATAATGGTAAAATAGATTTATAATGATCCGCGACTTTGCCACTTTGAAATAGACAATTTAGGTATATTTTGTATAATCAATAAAAGGATTTTTATTAGCAAATAAACCTATTTTAATTATTTGATAATGATGATAAAATAGTTTTCAAAATTTGTTTACAATATAGAGTTCATAAAAAATAGAAAATAAGACCAAGAACATTTTTCGAAATTTTGACTTTTCGACACCCGAAAATCATCGGGAACGTTTGGTACACATACACATTTATACAGGTTAGGATTAGTATTAATTAAGCATACTTATGTATATTAACTTATGTATATTTATACATAAGCATGTGTGTGACAAATTATGTTATGACAGGCATATATATACATATAAACACACTTATATGTATACAAATCACCTTCATATCCTTAATACACACACATGGAATCTCTAACATGATAAAGGGGAGAGCATAACATGTACAAGTGATGAGAGGGAGGTATGGACTGCATGCACGTGTATATATTTAATTATAAGAACTTTATATTTTAAAAATATATTCTTCAGCCTATAAATACTCCTTCCGTTTCATAATTTTCATTTTACAATCCTCTTCTCCACTTTTAAATTCCTAAATGCTTGAAAGTTTATATCTAAGGCTTCTCTTCGTAAATTTTAAAGTAAGATCACATCTTTTTACTCAAAATCTCCTCTTTAGTCCACTAAACCACTTTTACATGTACTACAACCTCTCCTTTTCCAACTTGCAAGCCCATCCACACTAAAACATCCATGGACAAGCCTAAATTGTCCAGGCATCCAACGACTTCATTTTTGCAAAGTACTAGCTTGTATTCAAGTTCAGTTAAAGTTTTCCTTGATTTAGTTAAAGTTTGGTGAGTAAGGTCCATGTTTTTAAAACTCAATTTACTAACTTTTTAAAGTTGTAAATTTATACGTTAAAATATTGCTTATGTATGTGATAATGTTATATGTAGTGTATGCATGCACGTATGTTGCTTTGATGTTGATTGCTTATGCCGAAGCATGAGTAGGCGATAAAGATTATAACTTGAATAGTGGAAAATTTAGTATTGTGAAGTGATACTTTGTGTATGATGGTGCTATAATGTAATGATGTGACATTATGTTGGAATGTTTTATTTGTTGTATGTGGGTGCATGACCCAAAGGTAATGATTTGGTAATCGAAAGCGGCTTAGAAATCCCTTTTTTGTCGGAAATTTGATTTTTGTTTCAAAGTGAAAAGTTTTAAAGTTTAAAACTTTGAGTTGTTTTCAAAAGTTTACCTTCATCTTTCAAAGAGGATAAGAGTTCAAAAGGGAATTTTTAAAAGTTTAAAAAGGAGGTATCAAGTTTTTGAAATTGAATGTACGCATAACGATAGTCGCTAAACGTGTAGTTCGTAAAAAGTGAACTAAATTTTCTAAATCTCAAGTGTTTACACTTAAAAACTTCGTAGAAATGTTTTCCAAATTTAATTTAGTAATGAAAGAACAATTGTTCAATTATTTAATGTTTATTTAATTGATTAATTAATTACTGGAGGTAATTAGTACTTAATCATTGTTAACGATGGTATTTATACTAAATGTTAATCAATTGAGTTAACCAAGATTTGTTACTTAATTAATGTTAATTATTGTTTAATTATTAATTAAATATTAATTAATTATTATTTTATTATTTATTTAAGATAATTATTGATTAATTATTATTTTAAAAAGGAGTTTTATTTAAATTAATCTTTGATTAAAGTTAATTATGTTTTAGTAAGGTTTATTTAAGGGTTAATTACCTTTTATTAGAGTTTAATTACCGTTTAACAAGGATTTAACTCTCGTTACAAGATTTTTTTAATTTATTTAAAATCGCTTTGAGTTTAAGTAACCAAATTTTTTTTGAAGCTGTTTTCTTTTCAAATTTGTTTTAAATCAAGGGGATTTCCGTGTCGCATACCCTTAAGTAACCCCATATGATGAGAAAACTAAATGACGTCTATTAGCAGAATAAAACATCATTCTGCTATTACAATTAACTTGTATATTTACGTAAGTTGATTGATTTTTATGTGTTGATCCCTTATATATCTATTGTTATATGATGCCATGCTAGACTGGATAAGTAAAACCAAATTAAAAGTACCATTGTGGTCATTGAGCCTCCATTTGATTTGTAAGGATAAATATTTCATTTTATTTTGAAATGTTTTTAAGTCATTGCATTCTAAACAAGATATTTAAAGACTGATTTGACAAATGGTTTTACTAAAGATGTTTTTAACTAATGGGAATGGTTTTCCATGTTATAAAAAAGAAGTTTTTATAAAGAGTTTTATAAAGGAATTTGGCAATTTATAAGGTGTTTTGGGTAAATAGATTTGAGTTTTTAAGCAAGGAAGATTTCATAAATAAGGAAGATTTCATAAGTAAGGAAGATTTATAAAATTATTTTTCTTATTAAAGGAAGCTACTTTGATTTAGAGTTATTTAAGAAGTTGTTTAAACAGGAAAGGTTTATAAAGAAGTTATGTAAATGATTTTGAATATTTATAAAAGGATTTTATAAATGAGTTCGAGAGTTGGAAAATATTTTGAAATGGATTTGGATTTCAAGTAAAAGTGATTTCATGAATGAAATAGGTTTGATTAAAAAGGATTTATAGAAAGATGTATAAAAAGAATTTGAGATCTGGGTTTCCCTAAACCGACCTTTCAAAAATGGTGGTATGGAACACGACACTTAAAACTGAGGGAATAGTGTTTAGAGTTGTCCTTGCCTCCAATTTAAACAACATTTGTTTAATCCTTTTTAACAAGATTTGGAAGTAAGAAGTTAATTGCAAATGTTTGAAAATATAGTTATGTCAAACAGATAAGTATATGAATGTTTTAGAAAAATGTTTTTGAAATAGATTTATTAAATAAAGATTTGATGTGAGGCGTAATGGTTGCTATGGATAAATAAATCCCAAATGGAATTGGTTGTTGTTTGTTTATTTGATAACTAAATAACTAGCTATCAAATATGGACCTAAAACGTAGCTTTGGAAATATCTTGGAGAAATACGTGAGTTATATGGCACGTTCATCTACGGTGATGTTGTACTGTGCGTACAAATCTCGCTTCACTTTCCTAGGACAAATGATAATGAAATCTGTCCACTAACGGTTAGGAACTGATCTCTACTCTTATCTTTGATTATTCATTTCCTAAAGAACTGGTGTTGAGTTTACCAAAAATTATCAAATGTTGTTTTGAAGAGATCAGGATCGGATATGTTATTCGAAAACCACTTTGATCCAACTCAAGCATTTCAAAGTGAAGATGTCTTGAAGATGATGGAATTGAAGACGGAGCTCTCAAGCATTTCGTTCAGTCCTAGAATGAACTTGAATGGATGAATGATGACATTGTATTGCTGCATGGAGGGCAATGTTAGCATTCTAAGTGGGATATGCTATGTAAAAAGATAAAATGTAGCCTCAAGCCTCATCAACTAGGAATGACAAAAATATGGGAGACGTATTAGGGCTAAGTGGGTCGCTCCCAAGTAAGGGATAATCATCCCTATCTAGAGTCAATATTATCTCTCGTTTGTATGCTTCGAGGCCCATTAACATAAGGGATGATCATATTCGGTACTATCCAGTAAAGGGTGGGCCGGTTCTGTGCTAGTAAGGGTTTATAGGTTCGATCTTGGTGTTATCTTATCTAGAGATGCACCGTGATAGGCAATACCCCAATAGCCCATTCATTGTATGGAATCCATTCTCCAATAACTGCCATAAGGACTTAGTTGTGCCTAACTATGTTGAAATGTGAGATGCAAACATTTCAGCTATGCTCATATTTTACTTTGACCCTTAGATATTATTATAATATCAAAGGATTTTCTATAAAGACGGTTTGGTTATCATAAGGTAAAAATCATTCCATGTTTATGTGCGGTATGATCTTATAAGATGCCTTTGATTTAAATATTTTTATAAAGTTAAAGACTTATGCCTTACTTACACCAGACCCATATCTGATCCGGAGTTTATTTTCTTTCCCTAAACTCTTGGGTACTCAAATTTGAATGGGTAAGCAAGTAATTCAGGATTTTCCCCTAGATTCATTTTTGGAGGAGCTTGATGCAGGTGGCTTCATCGATAACTAGTTATTACCTTGTTTTCCGCTGTATTATATGTATGTTGTATCTGTTAGGTAGGGAAGGGCCCTTGTAACTATCCTAGGTAGAATTTGTATTAGTATGACTCTGATGTAACATTTTGAAATGATTTTGTAATTTATTATGTTGAGTAATATATGTTGTTTCATTCCGTTGTGAGATTCTATGTTGTTTAGTTTCTTCTCTTCATATCTTTCTTTTTCTTTTACCCTTTATGACCTGTCTTTTGGAGTAAGAAAAGGGGATCTTTAAATTATTAGGATTTAAGTAGTATTTTAATTCGTTAGAATGTTAGGTGTTGTAACATAAATTTATTAAGATTATCAAGTTCAGATTCATAAGTAAAAGTGTATCATTTGAAATAACAAAGAATACGACTAAAGGAAAGAGATGTATAAAGTAGAGATATTTTCCATATTTTGTACAATCTATTTCAATAACTATATAACATAATTTCTTGTAATTCCAAATGTAACACAAAATCCTTTTTTATAAAAAATAGAGATTTACAGTATTAATCTTTCCTTTTGAAGGAGATGTAATTCCAATGCATTAAAATGCAGAAATCCATAAGGATGAATGGATTGTAATGTGATAATAATGACGCTTTAAGTGAAAAGTTAATATATATGAAATAGGGGCAAGATGGAAAGCAAATAATAAACGATAAAAAGATAGGTAAGTCATTAATGTAAATAAAAAATGGTATGGAAAGTCCACTGAACAAGGAGGTTGTGACAACCTGTCTTTTCGACCCTCGAAAGTCGGCACTAATACATCCACGATACTCACGTGTCGAGCATCCAAGTGCCAGAAAGGCATATTGTTGGGGAAAAAGAAAGAAAACACAGAAGAGAATTTCACATCGTGATAAGTTGCGTATAATATACGATAGATCTTTATAAATGAAAAACTATAATATCCATACATCAATCTGAGTTAACTAACCAATCATCTCTCCTCCACATACCATACTCATCTCTCCTCAACTATCACAAAGCAATTTATTGACCAAAATATCATCCAAAAAGATATATTTTTTTTGGATGCACAAAACACTGGATTACAACTTCTCTTTCAACAAGCATCTCCTTCACAAACCAACTCAGACCACAATATAAACCAACATCATGCCAACACCCTACCCACCCATACATCCCAATCCCCTCCTAAACTGTTGATTAGGAAAAAAAGAATAAAAAGGATATCAAAAATAGAAAAGGCAAGGACTATGAAGACCATGACAGTGGAAACAAATACCAAATAACCGAGATACAGCTACATAAATTGAATACTGAGGATGAGGAAGGAAATATACAACAAACTAGTTCCATTGGTCTGCGGAAATAAGGTAAGAAGAAGAAACGTAGTAGAAAATATAGGAGCATGGAACATAAGGGGTGCACACATCCCCTTAAAACAGCAGGAAGTATAAAACTTGATATTTCAACACAAATTGCAAATGATTGGTATTCTGGAGACAAAGCTTAATGGAATCTGTACCAAAAATATGTGCACATACATCCACTATAGTTAGGACTATGAACATAACTAGATACATGCGGAATATGGTAGTATTCTAGTGATGTGGTACTCCATAATATACAAAACCAATCATCCTCTGATCAATATATCCACCTTCATGTCACTAATATATCATTCTCTTCTCATTTCAACATTACCTTTATATAAGCATCTTGAAACAAAAACACCATAGACTATCTCCATTCTTTCATTCAAAACCAGTATAATGTCAATATCCCATGGATCCTTCTAGGTGATTTTAACTGCATCTATGCCTCAACTCAAAAGTTTGGAGGCAATCCTCTTGCCTTCCATGACATTAACCCCCTTTTCCAATCTATTCAGATGGCTGCTGTACACAAAATCCCATCCATGGGCCTTTTATATACATGGAACAACAGAAGACATGGTAAACGTACATTTTGTACTTTAGACCACTTACTTTTCAACGACCTTGCCCTTTCTTATTGGCCTAACCTTACTTCCACTGTCCTACAACCAGGCATTTCACACAGTCCACTCATCCTTTCCTGGAATAGGAAACCTATAAAACATCAATCCTCATTTAAAATTTAAAATTTTTGGACTAACTACAAACTATTTTCTTATAGGGTTGGAACAAAGCTACAAATGGCAATCCCATGTTTATAGTGTAGAAGAAATTGAAGAATGTCAAACATAATTTGAAACTATGGGCTAAGGACACTTTCGGGAATGGTTCATCTAAATCTAAACAATTTCATCATGATCTTAGCCAAGCTCAAATAGATATGCTAGAGGACCCAGGAAATGAAGAATTATCTACTGTAGAACATTTATTGAACCAGTAGCATCAGGAAACACTTCAACATGAAATGGACATGACCAAACAAAAGCTTTGGAAAGAATACTTTTTAAAGGAGACAGAAACACTAGTTTTTTTCACGATGTCCTCACTATCAAAATATCCAGATCCAATATTAATTCTATTGAAGACCAAAATGAATCCATACAGACAGACAAGCACCAAATTGACAGGGATTTTATAGATTATTTCTATGCATGATTTTCTAAAACTAACAAAGAACCTGACCTAACTAACACCCATCATATCAGTTTACCCATGATTACTAATATTGATGCTATGAACCTTATCAATATGGTCACATATGATGAGATCAAGGATGCCCTATTTGAACTAAATCCAAACAGTGTTTGGGGTCCTGATGGTTTTAACACTCGTTTTTCTAAATCTACATGGGATGTCATTGAGATCACCTTCATTAACTCCATCTAGTACTTCTTCAACACTAACATTATGCTTAGTGGTATAAATGCAACTAGCATTGCCTTGATACCCAAGATTGTCCACCAAAATCAGTTACACATTTCAAGCCTATATCATGCTGCAATGTTATACACAAATGCATCACTAAGATTCTGGCTAGGAGGATCAAGCCTATCCTTAGCAAGATTATCTCCCCTAATCAAATTGCATTTCTTATGAACAGGAATATTACTGACAATATCCTATTTGCACATGAGTTACTGAGAAGCTACAAATAGAAGAATGTTTCTCCTAGAAGCATAATGAAATTAGATATACAGAAGGCATTTGATTCGATAGAGTGGATTTCTATTGTTACTATCATGACTAGGATGGGCTTCCCAAAGACATATATTGCTTGGTTTACTCTTTTATATCTACTGCTACTTATACTATTAGAGTCAATGGGCATTGTGCTAGTACTTCAAATCTTCTAGGGGGATCAGACAGGGTAATTTTGTCTCCCCTTACTTATTCATTATGGTCATGGAATTTTTGAACTCCATTCTCAATTCACTTGTTGTTGCTCAAAACATAAAGACACATCAAAAATGCAAACAACCTCTAATCACATCAATTATGTTTGCTGATGACATTCTCATTTTTGCAAAACCAGATGTTAGTGCTATTTGCAATATAAGTGCCGCACACCTCAAATTTCAAGACACTATTGGATTACAAATCAACAAGAACAAATCACACGTTATCCTTGCTGGACTTTATACTATTACTACTGGTACCATTACTATTTTCTGGATTACATGTTATGCCTGACAACTCTATTTACTTAGTATCCCTATTACCACATCCAGAATATCAACTACACGGTGCCTAACAAAGTACGAAAAAAATTATATCAAAGTTGAGGCATTGGCCTACACATCTCTTATCTCAAGCTAGGAGAATTACTATTGTGAAATCCATTATTTTTGGAATGACATCATACTGGTCTCGACTTTTCATACTACCAAAGAAATTACTTTCTATGATCATTTCAGCAATGAACCATTTAATTTGGCATGGTGACTGCCATTCCCATAAACCTATTCCAATTGCTTTTTACAAGCTATGCAGACCAAGAAAAAAAGGGGTTAAGAATTATCAACTTACAATGCTGGAACATGGCTACTGCAACAAAACATATTAATGACATTTTGAGTAATAAAACAAATCTGTGGGTTAAATGGATATCCAAGAACTATTTGTACGGCAAACACTTCTGGACTATGCAATCCTCTACCAATGCAAGTTGGTTCCGGAAGAGTATTCTTAACATAAGATAAGTTATTCTTCCTCTTGTCAAATATAATATTCTCTCTGATATTCAATCTTCCTTTTGGCACTCTCCTTGAGCTACCAGAGGAGTGATATTAAATGACATCTTGGATAATATGCCGAAATACTCCACTAGTGTTCCTGATAATGCTAATATTCAGTATTTTAACATCCACGACAAAATTGTTAGGCCTTTTGCTAGCACTGTGGTGGTTAGGAACTTATGGAATAAGATCATGTCAGAACATCACATTAACATTGCACACAAATACAATGGACTAGCAAGCAATGTGCTCCTCATCTCAGCTACATATGAGGAGTTACTTCCTGACTGTATTAGTTATACTATGATTTGGTATCGTAGAATTTGGAATTGTTTTGGAACTGAAAAGGATAATTTCTTACTATGGAAGACCATGCATAACTCTCTTATTACCAGAGGTAAGTTAGTAGCCAGGGGTTTCATTATTAATAACCACTGTATATTTTGCAATGATCATCCTGAGAGTAGAGATCACCTGTATTTCCAATGCATTATGATTTATCAAATTTGGAAGTCAATTATTTTGGCAGCTGAAATATACTATGGCAATACAAATCGTAATCAACAGTTGTTTGAAATCTTCAAGAGATCGTGGTGGAGGAATGAACTGGGCGATCGAGTGTTTGTTGTTTTGAAATAATTCGTTGTTGTATGTTGGCGGGAGAGAAGTACAAGAATTTTTTATAATAAATTTAAAAGTAGGAAGGAAATTGTGGCAATTATAAAGTAGGAAGTGAGCCAGCGAATGAAGCACTTACAATCTATTGGGTCGGCCTTTACGTGGAGATTTAATTAATTAGGTATTCGGGCTATATGGGTCTGAATCTTTCTTTGATTATATCTTTGTTTTTCAATCTATTTAGGTTTTTTGTTTTCTTCCATTTGTTTTTTTATGTACTATTTCTTTCTTTTTCAATAAGAACTAGTAGGGTACCAGTATAAAACCTCTTTTTCCATTTAAGAAAAAAAACTAACCAATCATCTACCTCGATAGTTATAACAACATGTACTCACAGTTACTAATAAATACAACTAACAAATGAAGCAGAAAATAAAATATACGTGGCTACGTCTTGGAGGCATCCAGCTCATCTCCCCAAGCTCTAAAGCATTCAAACCAAATTTGAAAATATGCTTGGGCTGATTTGAGCATTATAAGAAAATAATGCCCATATCAGTCCGGTAAACTAGTGACATACACACATCATATGGATTTTAATGTTATAAAACTTTTCAAAACTAAAGCTATGTAAGACCACGCCGCATATAAACACAAATGGGTTTTACATTACGATAACCAAATTATTTATAGGTAATCTAACGATATTATAATAATATCTATGGTTTAAAGTAAATATTAAATCGTAGCCAAAATTGTTACATTAATTAAATTCTATCCTAATAGATATATAGCTAAGTTTGAAGGGCGATTATTGAAGAATGGATCTCATACAATGAAAAGGTAAGGGTCTACCTTCTGTACAATACACCTCGAATGAAAATGTACGAGACTGCAAAACCTTTGCACCTCTTCTACTTTAGACCGGCCTACCCCTTCTTGGATGGTACCGAATTTGATCACCCCTCAGTTGCTGGCCAACAACCGCCCTGAATCATAAATTTATTTAAATTCATAAATACCAGTCTAGATCAGGCGATGATCTTACCCTAATGGGAGCGACCCACTTAGCCCTGCGACACGTCCCTGCTTTAGTCATTATTGGTTGTAAGGTCTAAGGCTAAATTTTAACTTTTTAGAAAATCCCACTTAGAATGCTAACATTATCCTCCAGGCAATAATGCAATGTCAGCATTCATCCATACAGGTTGTTCAGAAAATGAATAAACCGAATGCAGTAATTCTACTGCATCCTTTTTGGGTTCACCTCTAGGATTAATAGCAAGTAGCCCTTACACTTTAAAGAACTAAAACTCTGGTTTAATCATCTCAAGATGTCTCCAATTCAAACGCTTACGCCAGTTCAAAGTGGTTTTCGGATAACTCATCCTTATCTGATCCCGATCTCTCCTAACTAACAACCGATAGTTTTCGGTTGAGTTAATCCTGTTTCTTTCAGAAGTAAGCATACTATACAATAGTTCTAAGGGGATCTTCCATATATCCCTTAAAGCTAAAAAAAGTTTTGTTGGAATGAGTTATCCTGAGGGTTCTCAAATCGTATGAACATGTGAAGCTCATATATACTTCCTAAGTCAAAACTAGCCAAAATTTGATAGTCAGTTATTTAACTATCAAATAAACAAACAATCAAACCAGAGATTTAATTTCATATAGAAACAAGCATGATTAAGCAAACATAGCACGATAAAGTTACATAAACGACTTTTAATCCTCTTTTTATTTAATTAATTCTTTGTTTATTAAATCTCTTTTATTAGAATAACTTCTTTCGTTAATCAAAACTTCTAATTGATTAAAACATCCTATATTAATCAATCTTCTTTTTATTAATTAAAACTTCTTTTTAACTTGTATATAAATATATACATACATCTCTCTCTTTATAAAGATATATATCCTAATATACTATTATTTCACTACTTACTTATACTCCTTTCAATACTTCAAAAATATTCATATACTTATTTCAATGGCATAAGTATATTCACAAATTACTTCGCTTTCCATACTTAGAAACTGTTTCCATATACTTATATAGTGGCATAAGTATACTGACAATTCTTAGGTGAGATTTCATATTTCTAAAACCATATTTTAAAAGGGTAAAAATTTATTGTCTACAAGAGTTGAGAAAATTTTTCATTCCATCATAAATATGAAGATCATTTATGGAAATCAAATCTTCTACACTTGTCACGTTTTTGATATTCTAACTTGCTCTATCCCTCGTCCAAAAGCAAAGCTAGGTAAGTCAGGGCAGTGGTTGCTCCTAGCATTGCCTGGACACTTTAGTTCTAGATCTCAAAGATAGAGGATCAATCTACTCCTTGGCTTTTAGCATCAAGTATAGGACTACTTACTTTCCATTAATAATCCAATTCATATACTATAAATCCAAAATAATTCACATTTAATCATCATCTTTAAAATCCTCTTTAAAGATCGTATTGCTTTTCAAAAAGTATAATTTAATGGGTTGAACACAAGTTTGCCAAACATCGCTAATATAAGCCTAAAATTACTTTCATACTTGTACTTACTTTAAAACATCCCCATTTAAAGCTCTAGGTATTTCAATTCTTATTAAACAAGGTAATATACCATTTTAATTAAATTTACAAAACCATTTATTATAAGACAGGTGTTATAATCCAAAAACAACCTTTTTGTTCTTTTTACAAAATGCTTAACTTCTTTCCACACTTCGAACTATACCAAATACTTTAAACATGGTTTAAACACTTATTTTGAATATTCGATAAAATATTTATTTCTTAATGTAAAGGCCCGTTTTCTCGTACCCTTTGAACTGACAATAAACCTTACATGTCCAACTCAAATTGTATGAAAAGACGGATCTTTAAGGGTGATAAAGAACAGTAGACAGAACAGAATCTCTTACGAATGGAATAACATATAATATTGGACAAATATTTTTACAGCGGAAAACTTTTAAATACATATCAGAGTCCAACCTAAATTCAGCTTGGACAGTTATAAAATTTACCCTTACAAATGCTGACAAACATCAAACAAAATTCACTAAGTACAGCGGATAATAGAATATGTCCATATATCGATGAATATCTCCAGCTCTCCGCTAGAAAATCCATCCATCTTCAACTAAACCTGAAACTACTCGGATCCGACCCGAGTATTGAAAATACCCGGATCAGGCTTGATAAACCAGCGTGAGAAAAACTCAATAATAAATGACAGTGTCATATGTCAGCCTTTGGATAAAAATCCTTTGAAAAGAAAGAGTATCTCGTAAGACAATTCCACACTTAAACACGGACATGTTTTTACCATACGATAACTAAAACACTTTTATATCAAAACCTTTGAAATTATTTCTAATGACATTCTTTGAAAACCTTTGCAAATAAACTTATTAATCTTAGCTGAAATTTTTACAATGATTAAATTCCAACATACTGGGCTCTACAAACAAAATCGTAGGTTCTTATTGGAGAATGGATTTCCATGCAAATGACCAGGCGCAGGATCTACCTTACGGAAGGGGTACACCTCTAGATGGATGTTCCGAGGACCATCACAAAGGATCCTCTACCAACACAAGACCGAACCACCTCTATACTAGATGGTACCGAATATGACATCCTTCGGTCGTTACCGACCTATATCGAGGGCCCTCTAGCATACACCACATTAATTTACACCTAGACGTCATAGCGGAAAGAAATATATCTAGAAGAGGATGACCATATCTTAATTGAGAATGACCCACTTAGCCTTGCTGCATCTAATCATGTTTCGGTCATTTCCGATTTGATGAGGCTTGAGGTAAACGATTACCTTTTCTCACAGCACATATCACATCTTTGAATGCCACATTGTCATTTTCGTTTAACTACTAATTGTCTTCCACAAAAATACAACCCTTGAGCACGTATGTCTCAAGGAGGGTGTTAAGCTAAGAGAAGCTGCATTCTCCGCCACCATTGATGTAAGTTTGTAAAAACCAATGTACGTAATCGTTAGAAATGCAGTGTCATACAAACGTCCATACAAGTTGTCCAGGAATAGGACAAACTGAAGGCGCTTTCCTCGGCCATTACTAGGCGAGAAGCCCTTGCAATCCGCAAAATCTCCATCACGAAGAGACCACTTCTATAAATAACTCTATAATGGGGGCCAACCAGAGCATGTTCAACAAGCAGTCTTCACGATAGGAAGATCCACGGTCTTCAATCGCCATCTTCAACATGTCTTCACGTTCGAACGTATACATTGGTTCGAAGTGGTTTTCGGATAGGAATTAACCAAATCCGACTCCGGTTCCTTCGAAATCCAATTATCGGTAAAGTGAATATGAGTTTATAGGACTTATTAAGTCTCTTTTCACTTTAATTCTTTCCGGATGATTTCGAAATCTCTTTCTTTTAACTTAGGATAATTCTAAGTAATTCATTCTTTTGCTTTTGGAAAATATCTCAAATTTCCTTACTTAATTCTTCATCCAAATTCCTTAACTTTTAAGCGGGTCAAAAACAATGTTATTGAAGACATCGTTTACGACAAATCCTAAATCTATCTTAGCAAACATTTTTGAGTCGACGGGATCATATAAATCATTCATTTTGGATATTTCTTAACTTTTGGATAATACAAATCTTATTTTAATTCAAAACTTAATACAATCTTTTTATTTAAGAGCATCCGGGCTTTCCCTTCGATCTGTTCCACCCCTAGTCTAAGAAAAGAAAATGTAGGCCAGGTAAGTTCAAGACACTGGTTGCTCCATCCCTAACCTTAGTTAAACACCTTGTTTTATCTTCTCAGTTCTCACAGGCGGGACAAATGTACTAATCGTTTCCGCATACTCAGATTTTTCAACTTAATTTGGAATTGCTTATAAATATTCCAAATTATCTTTCAAAAAACTTAATCATCCTTTTTTAAAATGTTCACAATTGATTCTGAGAAACATCATTGCATTTAAACTCATATTTCAAAAGTTATGCAATTCACAGCATAAAAGTGCTGCGAGAAGTGTTGTATAAGCTTATTTGATTAAAACAACTTTTAAACATTCGATAATACATATTTTCCAATCCAAATCTCTTTTAAATCATTTAAATAGATTTATCAAATTTATTTCATATTTTTTCATAATTAAAAATGTTCATTTAAACAGATTTCCTGTTATGGTCACTAAGCTGCACTAGCGCGATTTTTCTGAAAAATTGATTTGGACTTATTTCAAAATCTACTTATCGAAACTTTGATTTTCTTTCTTCGTTTAGAAGATATGGATATAATAGTCCGGAATTTTCTTATCTCGAAGAATTCCGAGCCATATTTCACTCTATACATTCATTTGAACTTTTTGGCGCGAAATCGCGAACTACCGTTGCGCGACGCGTCTAGTTTTAAATTATTTTTCAACATTTGAAATAATCTATTCAAATTGGATTTCAACACTTATAAAATCATTACAAATCATTTTAAATCAATAATTTCACTTTTTAAAGTATTTAAAATATATTTTCACTATTACCATATTATAATATTATTATATTTCCATTATTTTAATATTAAATTTTAAATTCCAATTTCAATTCAATTTCAATTCTAACTTCAAATTAAACACATTTAAAACTTAGATTTAAATATAATCTCAATTTAAACTTCTATTCAACCTCAAACTAGACTTCACTTTTTCAAAATCGATTTCAATTTCCATTTCACTATTCATCTTAATTTCAATTTCTAATTATGTATCCTTTTCAAATCCGTTTCACTTCAAATTTCAAATTCTCTTTCATTTTAACTTTAATTTCACTTCTAAATGAAAAGAGACTTATTGTTCCACAATATCTCATATTACTAAAATATGGTCTTTTTTAACAAAGGGATTACTGAATTAATAGAAATTCGATGTCCAAATTATCATCACAACCATACAATAATCATATAACATTAACATATTCAATACGGTAAATGTCATAACATTACTATGGATTATCCAACATATCCAAACAATCAACCAAACATCCATATCACCAAATAGTGATTATCTAACATAACAATTATGCATGATAATCAATATAATTCAAAAAGCGGTGAGAATTTCTCACCTCGTCAAACTTTAACGTAAGATTTCCGTCTCTCGCTATCGTGTTATTTCCAACGTCTCACCTTTTGTCGTTTCCTTTCCGAACGCTTTTGATTTCCTTCTTTATCTTTTCTCTTTCTTTTTTCCTTTTCTTCTCTCTTTTTTTTTCTTTTTTTTATATGGAGGACGTGAGCTTTTTTTGGAAGGAGGAGAGAGAGTGGCCTTGGGGTATAGGCGTGTAGGAAGGGGTAGGAGTGTATAGGCTTGGGTTTTGGTAAGGTGGTGCTCGGCCTAAGGGGTAGGAGCTCGGGTTTGGTGAGGTGGTGCTCGGCTTGGGCTTAGGGTGGCTCAGGAGGTGTAGGGAAGGGTAGGCGTGGGTTTTGGGTGAGGAGGAGGTGGATAGGTGGTAGTTTGGCTTGTGTAAGGTGATGTAAGGTGATGGTTTGGAGTATGGAGGTGATAACTTGAAGGTAGAAGGGAAATGGTGGAAGTAGAGAAGGTTTTTGGAAATTTTTATGAAATGAAAGTGTAGTGGAAATGAAGAGATGTGTAGTTGTATTTATAAGTGAACATCTTTAGTGGTAAATGACATTAATACCCTCTTCATTTTTGGATTTAAATATACTTTTATTTTATGTGAAAAAGAGTGATTTGATATGTATTAATGGTGATGGTAAGAAACAGAAATGATTATTTATCATTTCTTTCTTAGATTTTGTGCTTAAAGAGGAGACTTTGCATTGATTTGATTTGCATTAAATGCATGGATGTATGTGTCATTAATTCCTTAAATTAGCTTTCTTTTCACTTTTCCATTTTCTCCTTTTCTATGTATAAGCATAACATCTTATTAATGAGATATGAAGTAGAGTAATGATGTTGTTTTATAAAAGCTTTAATAATTTTTAAATTTGTCAAATCATACTTTTTACTTTGTATACATTTATGTAAATATTTTCAAAAGTAAACTCTTTTTGTTTTTAGTGCTAAATGTAGAATGTTTATATAGTTTGTAAACTTGTATTTATAAGTTAGAAAATGTATCAAGTTGCAACAACTTGTCGACAACTTGTTTTGGTTGAAAACGGTGTTTTTGACGACAAAATTTACAGTCAAAATTTGACTTTTTATTAAGCTATATATTGAAGTAAATCAAACTTTAAAATGAACTTTTTACTTCTTTAAATAAATTAAAACATGTCTCTTTATATTTTAAAAACATATTTAATTAGTATCAAAATCTCTAATTTATAGTGTGTATAAAACTGTCAAAATGTGATAAATTTTGGTTATTTTTGTAAAACGATTATTAACAAAACTTTCAAATCTTTTAACATACTTTTATTATCTTTATTAGATGTTTTAAATAAGATTTACCTATTTAAATATATATTTAAATTCATTTATTTAAGCCTTTATTTATTTTTAACTTTTGTCGATTTGTTCAAAAATCCAAATTTATACTTTTTAATTTACTAACTATAAGAATAGATAATTATTTATTATATATAACATATTATTTAAGATTTAAACTCCTTTTTAAATTTAAATCGAACAAAATATCTCATTTTAGAAGTAGCGAAATTAGGGTCGTTACATTCTCCCCTACTTAAAAGCATTTCGTCCTCGAAATGAAATCAAAGATACAAAACTATAAAGGTCAACAATATATGTCAAAGAAAATACTATCACTAAATACCGATCATAAAATACAATCATTCATCCTGGTCCTAACTTGAGTGCGTAGAACACACTTGAGATAAGTCAACTATCTATATTAGTCAACCCAAAATATCATACAAAAAAGACTACATCCCATATCTTAGCACGTACTACGTGCTTAAGATAATCACAACTGCCATAATACCACAATCCCAAAATATCCCAAAGTGAAACATTAATCATCGGATGAACCCTCTGATGGTGCTTCTAAGTCTATCTCTTCTGGTTCCTCATCTTCCTCAACTGGCTCCTCCTCATCTATCTCTAGAGCTATGTCCCATCCTAACGGCTGCCACTGCTGGCCTCCTGGGAACCATGGCTCATGCTGCTCTATCTCAATATCCTCTAAACCAATATCCTCAGCTACCATCGGAATGGGAGATCCTATCTCCTGAATGGGCGTACCCATATCCCAAATAATCTGCTCATCGTCTTCTGAATCATTTTCCTGGTAAAACCTTGCATCGTAAGTCCATGAAACTTCCGTCTCTATCTCCATGGGCTCTTCGATCAGTGGCTCGATCTTCATGGGCTCCTCCATAGGTTCCTCTTCCTCCGGTTCCTCATCGTCACTCAAGGGAACTAACATCATCCGCCTCATCCTCTGCCTCGTCATCTGCCTCCGCTCCTACATCAATCTCTATGTCTACGGGCAACACATCCTCAATACGTGGAACAACTATCAACTCCTCATCGTCGGAGATATCTATCGGGTGGTCAAATGATCCCGGTACTATACCCGAGGGTCCTCCTACTGGTATATCTTCCTCATCACTCGTGATCGGCGTATCAACAACTTCCAAGTCTCCGTATTTAGCTAAGGCTTCCCTAAATATTTTCCTAAGTGCTAGTCTTTCGGCTTTGGTTGGTTTCTACAATTTTATATATGAGAACTCAAAATTAGTTATCATTTTCTATCAAAGATTCCATTTTTAGCTTATTTTTATTTTATTAAGTGCTTCTTACTTAATTATTATCATCGTCATCATTTTTTTTCTCTAATGGGTTCTAGCAGAATTTGGACATTGGCAAAATAGCAAAATGACAGCTTATATATTAATTCCAAAATTCATTCATACTAAGTGACTTCTACGAATTACACTCAAAAAGTTTTACGAAAAGTCCTACCGTTAAAAATACTTAGATAAAGCTTACTTATACATGCTTAACTAACTTAAACTTCCACTATCCCTTTTTCTGCAGCAGTTGGTGGATGAGTGAGGGTAACAAAAGGCCTTGGCTATTCTGCCGCCTTGAGCATTGGACAGTCTCTGACGATATGTCCTAAAATGTGGCAGTAATAACAACTCTTGAGGACAGTTTTCTTAAAGGTCTTGACGTTTTCTCCTAATTTACATTCTTTGACTATATGTCCTAATTCTTTGCACCGATAACAACACTTTTCCTTCCCTTTTGGGGCTTGGGTTTCTTCTTCGTTCTAGGGCAATCATGTAGAAAATGTCCTAGCTTCTTACACTTAAAGCAGCGTATATCTTTTCGAACAGGTTTTTCTTCCTTCCGTTTCCTTATTTTCTTGGTTGGTGCTTCAGTGGTCGGCTGTAGAACAGCATCTTCGAATTTTAGGGTATTGCTTATCATTTCCCTAAACGATTCATGGATGAAGCTTACCATGCTACACTGGAGCTCATCACATTTGTTTAACCAATTCTTAACTTCTATAATCTTTTTTTTGATCCCGAGAACTTCCTTTGTCTTAAGAACTCGAACTCCCAACAAAGTGAAGCGAAGTTCAGTGGGTTTGGTCTTTCCTGAAAAGAATATTATTTCTCTACACATTATCATCAAATACCTTATAGTCAAATTGTGAAATTTTATTCATGAGGTATTTGTTCTTATTTACCCATTTTATACTTATCAAATCATTTATCATTTCTTAAGGCTGAATATCTAGGGTTATGAAAGTTCTATAGTTTTCAACAATTGATTTTTTTATAGGAATATCTTATAGTCAAATTGTACAATTCTAATCGCAAGATATTCATATTTAGTTTTACGAAGCAAAAATCACAATCAATCCTTGATTTCTAACCCAAAAGGTAATAATGTCCCCTTTAATATTAATAATATAAACCCAAGGTAAAATTATTTCATTTACCAATTTCTTTAAACAAAATCACTTTTATAAAATTAACAAATACGCGCTCATATATATAATACTCTCATAACTCATTCTAGGGTGTTACTAGCCCTATCTCTAATGAGTTACTCATCCTAGGATATTACTAATCCTTTCTCTGATGAGACTTTTACCCATAACAGAGCCAAGGTTCTCGCTTAACCTTCAATTTTGATACCAAATGTAAAGGCCCATTTTCCCGTAACTTTGAATCGACAATAAACCATACATGTCTAAATCAAATTGTACGAAAAGACGGATCTTTAAGGGTGATAAAGAAAAGTAGACAGAACAGAATATCTTACGAATGGAATAACATATAATATTGAACAAATATTTTTACAGCGAAAAACCTTTAAATACATATATCCGAGTCTAACCTAAATTCAGCTTGGAAAGTTATAAAACTTACCCTTACAAATGGTGACAAACATCAAACAAAATTCACTAAGTACAGCGGATAATAGAATATGTCCATATATCGATGAATATCTCCAGTTCTCCTCTGGAAACTCCAACCATCTTCGAATAAACCTGAAACTACTCGGATCTTACCCGAGTATTGAAAATACCCGGATCAGGCTTGATAAACCAGCGTGAGAAAAACTCAATAATAAATGACAGTGTCATATGTCAGCCTTTGGATAAAAATCCTTTGAAAAGAAAGAGTATCTCGTAAGACAATTCCACACTTAAACACGGACATGTTTTTACCTTACGATAAATAAAACACTTTTATATCAAGACCTTTGATATTATTTCTAATGACATTCTTTGAAAACCTTTGCAAATAAACTTATTAATCTTAGCCAAAATTGTTACATCGATTAAATTCCAGCATACTAGGCTCTACAAACAAAACCATAGGTTCTTATTGGAGAATGAATTTCCATACAAATGACCAGGCGCAGGATCTACCTTCCGTAAGGGGTACACCTCTAAATGGATGTCCTGAGAGGCATCACAAAGGATCCTTTATCAACACAAGACCGGCCCACCTCTACAACTAGATGGTACCGAATATGACATCCTCCGGACGTTGTCGACCTTTATCCAGGGCCCTCTAGCATACACCACATTAATTTACACCCCAACGTCATAGCGGGAAGACATATATCTAGAAGAGGATGATCATATCCTAATTGGGAATGACCCACTTAGCCTTGCTGCATCTAATGATGTTTTGTTCATTTCTGGTTTGATGAGGGTTGAGGCAAACGATTACCTTTCCTCATAGCACATATCACATCTTTGAATGCCACATTTCCATTTCCGTTTAACTACTAATTGCCTTCCACAAAAATAGAACCCTTGAGCTCGTATGTCTCAAGAAGGGTGTTAAGCTAAGAGAACTCCGCCACCACTGATGTAAGTTTGTAAAAACCAATGTACGTAATCGTTAGAAATGCAATGTCAGACAAACGTCCATACAAGTTGTCCAAGAATAGGACAAACCGAAGGCGCTTTCCTCGGCCATTACTAGGCGAGAACCCCTTGCAATCTGCAAAATCTCCATCACGAAGAGACCACTTCTATAAATAACTCTATAATAGGGGCCAACCAGAGCATGTTCAACAAGCAGTCTTCACGCTAGGAAGATCCATGGTCTTCAATCACCATCTTCAACATGTCTTCACGTTCGAACTATACATTGGTTCGAAGTGGTTTTCGGATAGGAATCAACAAAATCCGACTCCGGTTCCGTCGAAATCCAATTATCGATAAAAGTGAATATGAGTATATAGGATTTATTAAGTCTCTTTTAACTTTAATTCTTTTCGGATGATTTCGAAATCTCTTTCTTTTAACTTAGGATAATTCTAAGTAATTCATTCTTTTGCTTTTGGAAAATATCTCAAATTTCTTAACTTAATTCTTGATCCAAATTCCTTAACTTTTAAGCGGGTCAAAAACAATGTTATTGAAGACATCGTTTACGACAAACCCTAATCAATCTCAGCAAACATTTTTGAGTCAACAGGATCATAGAAATCATTCATTTTGGAAATTGCTTAACTTTTGGATAGTACAAATCTTATTTTAATTCAAAATTTAATACAATCTTTTTATTTAAGAGCATTCGAGCTTTTCCTTCGATCTGTTCCACCCCTCGCCTAAGAAAGGAAAACATAGGCCAGGTAAGTTCAGGGCACTGGATGCTCCACCTCTAACCTTAGTTAAACACCTTGTTTTATCTTCCCAGATCTCACAGGTGAGACAAATGTTATAGTCGTTTCCGCATACTCAGATTTTTCAACTTATTTTGGAATTGCTTATAAATATTCCAAATTATCTTTCAAAACGCTTAATTATCCTTTTTTTAAATATTCACAATTGATTCTGGGAAACGTCACTATATTTAAACTCATATTCCAAAAGTTATACAATTCACAGCATAAAAGTGCTACAGAAAGTGCCGTGTAAGCTTATTTGATTAAAACAACTTTTAAACATTCGATAATTCATATTTTCCAATCCAAATCTATTTTAAATAGTTTAAATAGATTTATCAAATTTATTTCATATTTTTTCATAATTAAAAATGTTCATTTAAACAGATTTCCTGTTAAGGTCACTAAACTACTGGAAAATTGATTTGGACTTATTTCAAAATCTACTTATCAAAACTTTGATATTCTTTCTTCTTTTAGAAGATATGGATATAATAGTCCGGAATTTTCTTATTTCGAATAATTCCGAGCCATATTTCACTCTATACATTAGTTTGAACTTTTAGGCGTGAAATCGCGAATTACCGTTGCGCGACGCGTCTAGTTTTAACTTATTTTTCAATATTTGGAATAATCTATTCAAATTGGATTTCAACACTTATAAAATCATTACAAATCATTTTAAATCAATAATTTCACTTTTTAAAGTATTTAAAATATATTTTCACTATTACCACAGTATAATATTATTATATTCCCATTATTTTAATATTCAAAATTTAAATTTCAATTCAATTTCAATTCTACCTTCAAATTAAACATATGTAAAACTTAGATTTAGATCTAATTTTAATTTAAACTTCCATTCAACCTCAAACTAAACTTCACTTTTACAAAATCGATTTCAATTTCAATTTCACTATTCATCGTAATTTCAATTTCTAATTAACTATCCTTTTCAAATCCTTTTCACTTTAAATTTCAAATTCTCTTTCATTTTAACTTTAATTTCAATTCTAAATAAAAAGAGACTTATTTTTCTATAATATCTCATATTACTAAAATATGGTCTTTTAAACAAAGGGATTACTAAATTAATAAAAATTTGATGTCCAAATTATCATCACAACCATACAACAATCATATAACATTAACGTATTCAATACGGTAAATGTCATAACATTACTACGGATTATCCGACATATCCAAACAATCAACCAAACATACATATCACCAAATAGTGATTATCTAACATAAGAATTAAGCATGATAATCAATATAATTCAAAAAGCGGTGAGAATTTCTCACCTTCATATCCACTCCGTCAAACTTTAACGTAAGATTTCCGTCTCTCGCTATCGTGCTATTACCAATGTCTCGCCTTTTGCCGTTTCCTTTCCGAACGCTTTTGATTTCCTTCTTTTTCTTTTCTCTTTCTTTTTTTCCTTTTCTTCTCTCTTTTTTTTCTTTTTTTATATAGAGGACGTGAGCTTTTTTTGGAAGGAGGAGAGAGTGTGGCCTTGGGGTATGCACATGTAGGAAGGGATAGGAGTGTATAGGCTTGGGTTTTGGTGAGTTGGTGCTCGGCCTAGGGGTAGGAGCTCGGATTTGGTGAGGTGGTGCTCGGCTTAGGCTTAGGGTGGCTCGGTCGTAGGTGTAGGGAAGGATAGGCATGGGTTTTGGGTGAGGAGGAGGTGGATAGGTGGTAGATTGGCTTGTGTAAGGTGGTTTAAGGTGATGGTTTGGAGTATGGAGGTGATAACTTGAAGGTAGAAGGAAAATGGTGGAAATAGAGAAGGTTTTTGGAAATTTTTATGAAATGAAAGTGTAGTGGAAATGAAGAGATGTGTGACTGTATTTATAAGTGAACATATTCAGTGGTAAATGACATTAATACCCTCTTCATTTTTGGATTTAAATATACTTTTATTTTATGTGAAAAAGAGTGATTTGATATGTATTAATGGTGATGGTAAGAAATAGAAATGATTACTTATCATTTTTTTCTTAGATTTTGTGTTTAAAGAGGAGACTTTGCATTGATTTGATTTGCATTAAATGCATGGATGTATGTGTCATTAATTCCTTAAATTAGCTTTCTTTTCACTTTTCCATTTACTTCTTTTATATGTATATGCATAACATCTTATTAATGAGATGTGAAGTAGAGTAATGATGTTGTTTTATAAAAGCTTTAATAATTTTTAAGTTTGTCAAATCATACTTTTTACTTTTTATACATTTATGTAAATATTTTCAAAAGTAAACTCTTTTTGTTTTTAGTGCTAAATGTAGAATGTTTATATAGTTTGTAAACTTGTATTTATAAGTTAGAAAATGTATCAAGTTGCAATAACTTGTCGACAACTTGTTTTGGTTGAAAATGGTGTTTTTGACGACAAAGTTTACAGTCAAAATTTGAAGTTTTTATTAAGCTATATATTGAAGTAAATCAAACTTTAAAACGAACTTTTTACTTCTTTGAATAAACTAAAACATGTCTCTTTATATTTTAAAAACATATTTAATTAGTATCAAAATCTCTAATTTTACAGTGTATGTAGAACTGTAAAAATGCGACAAATTTTGGTTATTTTTGTATAACGATTACTAACAAACTTTTAAATCTTTTAACATACTTTTATTATCTTTATTAGATGTTTTAAATAAGATTTACCTGTTTAAATATATATTTAAATTCATTTATTTAAGCCTTTATTTATTTTTAACTTCTGTCGATTTGTTCAAAAATCCAAATTTAAATTTTTTAATTTATTAACTATAAGAATAGATAATTATCTATTATATATAACATATTATTTAAGATTTGAACTCCTTTTTAAATTTAAATCGAGCAAAATCTCTCATTTTCAAAGTAGCGAAATTACTGGTCGTTACACTTAATTTATTGAAATGTAATAAAAACTTGTTTTATAATTTAAAATCCTTACTCAAACCATTCATAAATTATTATAAAATAATTTTTTACTTAATATTTCTCCCAAATTAATTTCGTTTTGCCATACATGCCAAAACTATGTATATATGATCAATTATATATTTCACATTATATTCATATTTCGACTAATTTAACCGTTGTTAAATACAAGGGATTTCAAAGAGCGTTTGTAGCGATCGTTTCGCTTCAACCAATCACGGCACCATACCAAACAAACCCTGAATGGACTTCTTATTTCTTCTAATGCCAGTGTCAACATTATTATACCCAAATCGAGATAGCTCATAAAACCTAGTGGCACGCTCGATTACCGACATCTCTCCTTGAACTAGATCTAGAAACTTTCTCATCAATGCTGACTTAACAACTTCAGATAAAAATATCTGTTCAAATTTCCTTTAGAATTCGTCTATGTCAACACTTCCTCCGGAACTCCGGCAGTAACACAATTCCACCAATAAAGTGTTGACCCTTGCAACTGTCTAGAGGTCAACCTTCTCCTCTACTCATTGTAACACCCTATAATTTTAGCAATATTATTTAGAATATTTAATTAGCTAAGTAAAATAAAATAATGTAAGATGATTAATAGATCAAGATTTGGTTTAACCAAGGGTAGCCCTGCCATGTTAAATGTAAATCAAAAAAAGATAACATGAATAAAAGTGTTAGGAAATAAGCGAGAGCAAAGTAGAAAAATGATAGAACTTATACCCTTAGGAATTCAAACACACGTTCATTTCATTTCTCAACCAAAAGTATTCTAAGGCCAGCCAACATTTTCAATCACAAGAGAATATAAAGCTAGGATTTTAGGATAGAAGTGTTAGGAAATAAGGAAGAGCAAAGTAGGAAAATGATAGAACTTATACCCTAAACCCTTAGGAATTCAAACACACGTTCATTTCATTTTCTCAACCAAAAATATTCTAAGGCCAGCCAACATTTTCAATCTCAAGAAAATATAAAGCTAGGATTTCAGGAAGAAGAAGTAAATCAACTTGTTCAACATCAAATCTCATGTCTTTAATCACAAAGCTAAGGTGAATTATTACTACATCCCATTTTTCGTATAGTATTCCGATTTAAGGGTAAACTGAAATGATTTTTCATAATGATGCCATGCTTTGAATGATTGGAAGATATATGTCTGTTGATGATTTATACATGTTCATATTTGTTTTTATGATATGGTTGATGAAAATCCAATTAAATGACATCCAAATGCCTTGCAAATTTTAAAGTAGATTGAAAGTTATATTTTAGAGATGGGTTTCAATTTTCATAATTTTTTGAATTATGATGGATTTTATATTAATTTTCTAGTGAAGAAAATGATTTATTGGGATATAAATTATTTACGATAAAATACATATTTATTTGGGTCCGAAATTTACAGATGGTAAATAACATAATGAAAAAGATTTTCTAGAATTTTTATGGAATATTCCTAAGTGTTTTGATGAACATATAAAATTATTTAAGGTTTTATATATTTAAATGTTTTATATATTTTATATATTTAATTAAGGAGAAGGGGTGTTTTGCAAATCATTTAAATTAGTTTATTGGCTTTGAAATGTGCAGCAGTTTTTAGTGGTAAAGAAGAGAGGAAACTAATAATTTTTTTACATGTAAAGCAGGTTAGGTGAAAGGAACTGTTTATTTCAAGCTTATCAAATTGTTTTATTGCTTTCAACACCCACTTCCGCCTCGCTTGGCCTTCGACCAAGTCCCACCGTTTTCATCTTCATCGAGACCAATGCACTTGGTATCAAGAAATTGGTAGCGAATTGGATAGATGGCGAAAGATATGAGGTCGAAACCATGGGTTCCGAAGAGGTCGAAGCATCGCTTTGTTTTTGAATTAAAATGCGCATGCTTGCTTTTAACTAAATGGCTTTCGACCCAGTAAACCTTCGACTAGATCAATGGGTTTAAAAGTGATGGTTGCAAATGGGTTTCAATTTAGTTTTAAATGTTTGCTTTCGACTAAGCTGAAATCTTTTTAGTTGTCGCTTTCTACCTTTGGACTACAATACTTTTGAAGGGAATATTTTGCCTCTTAAAACTTGGCCAATTCTCCAATGCTTTCGAAGGGATGGTTTTGACACTATCACTTCTTCACTTAGAAAATGGTTTCAAAATAGAAGCTTTCGACTTTAATATTTTAAAGACCCTGTGACGACCTAGAATTTTAAATGTTTGAAACTAAAATATTTAAATGATTTTAAATATTTAGAAGTTATTTTAAATTTGAATTTCAGATTTAACTATAGGTTTGGCAATTAAATTATTGAATTTAATTTGTTGACGTTGGGTAAAAATTTAAATCTTTAGTTTTAAGCTGATTAAAATTATGTCAAAGGCTTGAAAAATCTATATTGATAATACTGAAGATAGTGGAAGCTTCAGAATTGAATTTGGAAATACTTTCTTTAATTTTGAAATTGTATCGTTTAAATAGTTATTTAAAAATAGCCTTCCGAGCACAGTCTCGGAATTCGACGAAACTAGTTCCATTAGATCCATAATATTCTATTATTATCGAATTTCAATTTTTGTAGTGTTTGGAGTGATCGTTTGGACGTACGATACGCAAACGCGATGAAATTAAATCGGAAATTTCATATTATAGGGGGATTTGTAAAGCCATCTTCTCCATATGATCGAATTAGGCTTCGAAACCTTTCCCATTGCGTTCGAAACAGCGGTTTAACACTATAATCGCCTGGCGGCACGCCTCGATTGGAGATCAAGATTTTGAGTTACGTTTACGGAGACAATATAAAATTTGAATTAAAAAATATACATAACAAAATTTAAATATTGCAGCTTGTTGATTCAACACGTATTTGGTTTTTTAACACGTGTTCTACATTCTCTGATAAAAATTAGCACGCGTCTAAAAAAGAAAAAAAATATAATGATCGAGTTTTTATCATTCAAATTAAAACCAAGATTTCGTTTTCTTCAAAAAACATCATTTAAAATTTGAATCCATGTCCGAAACAAACAAAATTCCCTTTTATCGATCGTTAAAAAATGGAAAAGATGCATCGATCGCGAGCGGCTCATGATCGAAATCGGGGATTTGAGCTCGATGATGGCGCTCGCATGCGATGGCGTATTTCGGAGTGAAGGCGTGCAATCAGAGCAGTAGTGATGTTCGAGCAGCATTCACTTTGGTGGATCATGGTTCGATGTCGAAGGGAGTTCAAGGCGAAGGCGGCGTGTTGAATTTTGGTTGGCGCATGGAATCTCGATTTGGGGTTGTGGATTTTCATCGACAATGGGTTTGCTGCATTTCACTGTTGAGAAAATGAGGGCCGAGTTAGGCAAGGGGATGCGGCGGCAATGGCTTGGGTCTGTCTCATGCACGGCAGCATTGTCTGGAGGGTGTTCACGAGCAACTTCGTGATTTGGATGAAGGGTTGGCTAGTTCTGATTCGCATCTTTCTGTTAGGTATAAGATGGTTTTCTTTTAATTTTGTAATATACGTTCTTACAGTAAGGAAATAATTTGTGTAATAAATCTGCATACATTTTTGTTTAACTTTAAAAAATATATATGTAGTTCTAGAATGAATATATATAAATATACATGTACGTATTTTTATTTAAAGTTTAATTTTAATTTTATGAAGATTAGTTTGGCTAATTAACCTATTTAATTATTTTAGTTTCTAAAATAATTTATCTAAGGCAAATTAGTTTAAAATAAATAATTAGTATTTAAATCAAAAAGGGAATTAATTTTTTCAACTAATTAAAATATTAATAAAACCATATAATGTTGTTACAAGGTCTTAAATAGTGAAGAAATTTCTGGTTTGGTTTGGATTGCAAAAATAAAAGTAAAGGTGAGATCTTCTCACTCAATCGGATTTTCCAATTTAATTTTAAATAGTTAAATTTAAAATTGTTGTTGTGCTTGGATGATAAATTATTATCAGTTGTATTAGATTAGACCCTATCCGCCGGATAATAGCGGATGATATTATATTAAACCCATGTACCGTGATATTCCACCTCGAAGTGGAATTGGTATTATATATGTATTTGGAGTGATTGATTTCCCGCATTATATAGCGGATGAGACCCCATGCGCCCATAATAGCGGATGATGTTATATAAATCCCATATACCACGATATTCTACCTCGAAGTGGAATTGGTATTTAATTGTTGTGCTAATATCTATGGATGCAGGGAAACTGGTTGGAGGGATCCAACTGAATTCTTCAAAATATTTGAATCTATTTCAATGTTGTGTGTTGATTATTTATAATCTGTGATCATATTTATGATTGAAATCGTTGAAGGCTATAGTTTAGCCGAATATATTTTTGGTATCATAGGGTATCAGAAATAAATAAAATTGGATTTTTAAAATTCAATTTGAAAGTTATAGTAAAATTTATTTTTTTAAAATGGATAAATTTAAAAGATGGAATTTTAAAAGGATAAAGTTTTGTTTTGAATCCGATTGAATAAATTCCAAGATATGAGAAAAAGGTTTAATAAATGGATTTCGAGCAGTAGTATTCAAAAGTTTGAAGAATTTATTTAAAATACAGATTTTAAATAGTTTGGAAGAGATAAAGAAATTCATTTTAAAAGGAAATAAATTTAGAAATCAAATTTGGAATTTAATTTGGTATTTGAAATGATTTTGGGAAATCAATTCGGGATTTGATTCGTGTTTGAAATAAATTTAGAAATCAATACAAAAATTGATTTGGTATTGGAAATAAATCTTTGAAATCAATTTGGAAAATCTATCTGATGTTTAAAATAAATCTTTGAGAAATCGATTTGGAAAATTTGATTTGGTGTTGGAAAATAAAATTAGAAATCAATTGGGATTTGATTTGGTGTTCAAAGTGGATATTTGGAAATCGATTTTTAAAAATCGTATATTTTTGGATATTTGAAAATTTAAATTCACAATGGGAATTTATAAAGGAAATGTTTAAAAAATAAATATGGGTTTATTTTTAAAAGTGTGGAAAGGAATTTTACAGATTTGGAATATAAATTAAAATAAGCGTTCGTTATTCGGATTAGCCGGGAGAGGACTTTGTGTCATAAAACCCATTTCGAATAATGATACGACGAAATGGGATTGCATTTGAAGATGGTGTTGAAGACCGGATATTTTCAAAAGTGAAAGGATTACCTGTCGAATGTCTCTGCACCGAGTTGCTCCGGTATAGAGATTTTATCACCCTTTGTGATGGGGATTCCGAACGTGATTATTTAATATCCTGATTTGCAAGGGCTTCTTTGAAGTGCCTTCGGTTCCTTTCGATCCTGGAACGGACTTGTATGGATGTGAATATGATGTTACACTTTGAGATGTAAAGCTGGTTTCTATCAAATACATTACTGTTGGTGGCGGAGAATTTATTCTCTTAGCTTAACACCCTTCTCCGAGATGTACGAGCTCCGAGGTTATGTAGTTGATGGTTACTAGTGATACATTCCCAATTTGGTAATGTGGCATACGAAGTGCTGCTGATCATTTGCTGATCGAAGCATGGCTTTGTGAAAAGTGTAGCTTTATGGGCCAGACTTCTTTGGAAACCCGAAAATGGTCGAAACAGCAAGGATGCAGCAAGACAATTTAAGGGTAGCGCCCTCAGGGTAAGTCCATTTCCTTCTGGAAAAGGGTGGTACCTTGGTATGGAGCCTAAATATTTAACCTATGTGGTTACTGCAAATTTATTATACTTTGTGGTTGAGGATCCTCGGATAAAGGTCGATAACGATCTAGGATGGCGTACTTGTGGTAGTTACTCATGTTATAGCAGTATTACAGCGTAGGGTAACTCAGCCTTGTGTTGGCAAAGAGCTGGTTAAGTTCTCGACGCATCCCTGAAGAGGCATACCTATGTGGCAGGAAGTTTCTTAGCCTGACCATTTGTTGGAAATCCAAAGAAACAATACGCGCCCTGTATGGTTTTAGTTGTATAACCTCCCATGGAATGTGACGGTAACCTGCTATTGAACATAGTAGCTGTAGTAGGCATACAATAATGGTTGTATGCTGGCTAAGATTAATATTATACTTTTGAAATATTTTCTTCACTACGCACTAATGATAATATTAAAAAGATTTTGCGTATCAAGCATGTTTGACTAACATAAGGAGAAATCCCCTCCAATTCTGCGTTTGCATTGTGCGTGTGGCGGGAGGCCTTATGATAGTTCCATTTTCCAAAATCATAGCGGATTTCTTTTAATTTTCTTTGTGAAAATGACTGTTTTTAAGATCTCACACCAGTCCCATGGCCGACCTGGAGTTTATTGTTCTCTTTCTAAACTCTGGATGCCCATTATTTTCCACACGGGCAGCCTAGAGTCTGGTTATCATTATTCTAGAGCAAAGTCAGAAAAGATATGCTATGGAGATATGGAGTTCAAGCTGGATGGCGAGGCGTATCAATTGTATATGTTATATTCTTTTCCGCTGTTTTGTTGTAACAACTCTGATAATGTGATGTATAAACTGATATAGTGCTTTTGTTTTAAAGATTATTCATTTATCTATTATATTTGTTCCGTTGCGAAATGTGAGATTCTGTTATTGTTTCTGTTTCTTCTTCTTCTATCTTCTTCTTCTTTAACCCTAACGGTTTGGTTTTCTGGCATTCAATTGTGCGGAATTTGATACAGTGAACGTATTGATGTCGACTTTCGGACGTCGAAGTGGGTCGTTACAAAGTGGTATCAGAGCATTTAGTTAAGCGACAATCTTGGCACTGGTAGGAATTATTCATTAGAGACAGAGTCAGCAGTACTCTAGAATGTGTTGAGTGAAATAATAGATATGAGCCCGTATTTTCTAGTGAATATAAAATTGTTTTATATTGTGATGATTTGTTTATTGAGTGGTATATGGATTCTGGTCGGTATAGTCTGTACAACTCTATCGATAGGGATCTCTAAACACTTGAATAGAACAATTCGACACAATATTGTTTTAAAATAAGGATGAATGAAATAATTTTATCCAAATTATTTTCGTATATGAAAGAAATAATTTTTCGTAAATTATATGGTTGCTTGGTTGTTAGAAAGTGATAATATTAAATTATTATCATTGATTGAATACGAAATTGAAATTGTAACTCAAAAGTTAGGAAAAAATCCACATACAAATGGAATTTAAGAATGTAAATTGTAAATGTGATTTTTAATTTGAAATGGAATTCCGGAGAAATGTTTTGAAAAGAATTGAAAGTTTTGAAATTTGGAAAAGATTAAATTCCCTTGGAGTTTGGAAATGGTTTTCAAAGGTTTCGGAAAAAAATTGGGAGGAGTAAAAGCACTAAACTCTTTTCGGTCGCAGGAAAATAATTCCAATAATGATCGCGATATCATCAGTGTTCATTTTCGGGTTTCCAAGAGAGGAATTGCTGCCAAATTATTTAAAATTTGAATTCGTTTGCAAAAAAATGGGTTGGTTTTGGAAATTCAAAAGAAAATTTGAATTGATTTCAAAAATTGTTTTTGAAATGTTGGAAAGGCTCTGGAATCTTATTAAAACGTTTATGGAATAATTAATAAGTATGGAGACTTAGAAAAATTCTAATTGAAAATGAATTTAACTTGGATTAGTTTGAATAAAGGAAGATTTGAGTCAAATAAAATGGTGATATGAATTCGAATGAATTTGAAATGCAAGTAGATGAAATCGAAACTGAATGTTGAAATTCGTTTGGAATTTGTAAGTAAATGGAAAATTTGTCAAGTTGGATTAAATAAAACAAAGTATTGAAATAAAATTAGTAAGTGAAACTAATTGAAGGAATGATAAAATATGGGAAGTACGAAAAATACGTGTACTGAACATAAGAAATAAATGGTGAAATTCTTAAGTAAAATTTGGAATTGAGGAAATAATCTAAGTTAATAAGCGAATGAAGATTAAACTGGGAAATCGTGAAATGGTAACTGTGAATAAGTGAATGAAAAAAAATCATTGTGAATAAAAGGAAGAAAATGGATATATCTAATAATCAATTAAATACGTGGGATATACGTATATTACTTTATTCACATAGCAATTTGATTCAGAATTCGAGCATAGAATTTCGAGATAGTTATATCGATCCGAGTTGGGATTTTTCATTCGATTTTCGACGACGAACCCGGATTTGGATTTTTGGTTGATTTTGAAAATTCTCTATCATAGTTTACGGCTATGCAAGGAGAATGACGATTTCTAATCAAGAAACCAGATCTGAGTCCACACTAGGAATACTAGTTCGGAAGTGAAATTGTGTGATCGAATGAGCGATCGAATTTGGTATTGCATACGAATGATATAAGTACATTGCATGTATTTGAATGAATTAAATATTGAAACTTTTGTGAAGAATGTGAAAAATGATAAGTAGGATATACAGGTGTGTTAAAGGCAAAAGATAAATTGGGATTTGATTTCAGAAGATAATTTGATTTGCTCGGAAAAGGTATGTATTTGTATTTCTATATAAAATTTGATGATTTTCTTGTCTAGCCGCTTGGCCTTTTTTTTTCTTTTGAAATCTGGGGGTCCGTTGTGGCATTTTGTAGTCGTACCGAGCTAGCCGCGTAAAGGAGACGTTGGCGAAATTTTTCGAAAATTTAGGGAGTTAGAAAATTTTGATAATTTAAAATTTAAATTTAAATTTAAATTTTGAATTGTTAAGAAAACAATATTGTTTGTAATCTAAGGAAGATTTTGGAAAGTTAGATGAACTCTAATAAAAAGATTTGTTTTGGCAAGTTGATAAAACTATTTGGTTTGGAAAAATAGTAAACGGGTTAAGGATCATTCTTCTTAACTAGTAATTTCGAGGCGAAATTCTTCTAAGGGGGGAAGAATGTGACGACCCAAAATTTTGAACATTTGAAATTGAAATATTTAATTAATTTTAAATGTTTGGAAGTTATTTTAAATTTGAATTTCAGATTTAACTATGGTTTTGGCAATTAAATTATTGAATTTAATTCATTGAAGTTGGGTAAAAATTTGAATCTTCAGTTTTAAGCTAATTAAAATTATTTCAAAGGATTGAAAAATCTATATTGATAATACTAAAGATAGTGGAAGCTTCGGAATTGAATTTGGAAATACTTTGTTCAGTTTTGAAATTATATCGTTTAAACCGATATTTAAACATAGCCTTCGGGGGTACAGTCTCGGAATTCGACGAAACCAATTCCATTGGATCCGTAATATTGTGTTATTATCGGATTTCAATTTTCGTATTGTTTAGAGTGATCGTTTGGACGTACGATAAGCAAACATGCTAAAATTAAATCGAAAATTTAATATTATAGCTGGATTCGAAAAGCTATCTTCTCCATACGATCGAATTAGGCTTTGAAACCTTTACCATTGCGTTCGAAATAGGGGTTTAACATTATAAACGCCTGGCGTTATGCCTCGATTAGAGATCGATATTTTGGGTTGCGTTTACAGAGACAATTTAAAATTAATTTAAAATTAAAAAATATAAATAAGAAAATTCAAAATTTAGAGCTTGTTGATTCAACACGTATTTGTTTTTTTCCAACACGTGTTCTACATTCTTTAATAAAAATTAGCATGCGTCTTAAAAAGAAAAAAATATATAATGATGAAGTTTTTATCGTTCAAATTAAAACCAAGATTTCGATTTCTTTAAAAAAATTCGTTCAAAATTCGAATCCATGGCTGAAACTAAAAATTCCCCTTTTATCGATCGTTAAAAAAGAGGGAAAGATGCTTCGAACTCAATGATGGCGCTCGTACATGATGGCTTATACCAGAGTAAAGGCACGCAATTGGAGCAGCAGTGATGTTCGAGCAGCATTCACTTTGGTGGATCACGATTCGATGTCGAAGGGAGTTCAAGGCGAAGGCGGCGTGTTGAACATTGGTTGGTGTGTGGAATCTCGATTTAGGGCTGTGGGTTTTCATCGACAATGGGTTTGCTGCATTTCACTGTTGAGAAATTGAAGGCCGAATCAGGCAAGGGGATGCGGCGGCAATGGCTTGGGTCTGTCTCGTGCACGACAGCATTGTCTGGAGGGTGTTCGCGAGCAACTTCGTGGTTTGGATGAAGGGTTGGCAAATTTTTATTCGCATCTTTTTGTTAGGTATAAGACCATTTTCTTTTAATTTTGTAATATACGCTCTTACATTGAGGAAATAATTTGTGTAATAAACCTATATACATTTTTGTTTAATTTTAAAGTATATGTATGTAGTTCTAGAATGAATATATATATATATATGTGTGTGTGTGTGTGTGTGTGTGTGCCTATTTTTAATTAAAGTTTAATTTTAAATTTATGAAGATTAATATGGTTAATTAACCTATTTAATTATTTTAGTTACTAAAATAATTTATCTAAGGCAAATTAGTTTAAAATAAATAATTAGTATTTAAATTAAAAAGGGAATTAATTTGTTCAACTAATTCAAATATTGATAAAACCTTATAATGTTGTTACAAGTTCTTAAATCGTGAAGAAATGGCTGGTTTGGATTGGATTGCAAAAATAAAGTAAAGGTGAGATCTTCTCACTCACTCGGATTTTCCGATTTAATTTTAAATAGTTAAATTCAAAATTGTTGATTGTGTGCTTGGATGATAAATTATTATCAGTTGTATTAGATTAGACCCTATGAGCCCGCATAATAGCGGATGATATTATATTAAACCCATATACCGTGATATTCCACCTCGAAGTAGAATTGATATTATATATGTATTTGAAGCGATTGATTTCCCGCATTATATAGCGGATGAGACCCTATGCGCTGCATAATAGCGGATGATATTATATAAATCTCATATACCGCGATATTCCACCTCGAAGTGGAATTGATATTTAATTATTGTGCCAATATTTGTGGATGCAGGGAAACAGGTTGGAGGGATCCAACTGGATTGCTCAAAACATTTGAATTTGTTTCAATGTTGTGTGTTAATTATTCATAATCTATATGTGATCATTTTTGTGATTGAAATCGTTGAAGGATATAGTTTAGCCAAATATATTTTTGGTATCGTAGGATACCGAAAATAAATAAAATTGGATTATTAAAATTCAAGTTGAAAGTTATAGTAAAATTTATTTTTGAAAATTGGATAAATTTAAAATAAGGAATTTTAAAAGGATAAATTTTTATTTTGAATCCCATCTAATAAATTCCAAGATATGAGAAAAAGGTTTAATAAATGGATTTCGAGTAGTATTATTCAAAAGTTTGAAGAATTTATTTAAAATATAGATTTTAAATAGTTTGGAAGAGATAAAGAAATTCATTTTAAAAGGAAATAAATTTAGAAATTAAATTTGGAATTAAATTTGGTATTTGAAATGATTTTGGGAAATCAATTTGGGATTTGATTCAGTGTCTGAAATAAATTTAGAAATCAATATGAAAATTGATTTGGTATTGGAAATTAATCTTTGAAATCAATTTGGAAAATTTGTTTGATGTTTGAAAATAAATCTTGGAAAATCGATTTGGAAAATTTGATTTGGTGTTGGAAAATAAAATTAGAAATCAATTTGGGATTTGATTTGGTGTTGAAAGTGGATATTTGGAAATCGATTTGTAAAAATCGTGTATTAGTGGATATTTGGAAATTTAAACTCACAATGGGAATTTATAAAGGAAAAGGAAACTTGTTTTAAAATTAAATATTGGTTTATTTTTAAAAGCGTGGAAAGAAATATACGGATTTGGAATATAAATTAAAATAAATCGAGAAGGATTTATTAATTGATTTGAATGAACCATTTTAGAATGGAAGGTGAATTTGCCCTGGAAAGCCTAATATGTTTTTAAAGTAGCTTTCAAATATAAATTAAAAGTTTTGAAGTTGGTTTTAAAATTGATATTTTGGAGAAATTATTTTCTTAAGTTATTTTAAAAATCTTTAAAGTAAAGATTTATTTAATTAATTATAGAAGTGATTATTTAAAGATTTAATTGATATTTGATTTAGAAAATGGTTATTTCAATAATTACACTCTATCTAATAATTTTATTTTAAAATTATTTTGGACTTAGGTTTATATGAGATATTAGTATAATATTTTCGTAACTAATATTTAAGCAAGTGTTTTAAAATAGTTTTATTTAAATGTTTCCAAGTATATTTTGGATAAGTAATTTAAATTATTTTAAAGTATTTGAACTCGGTAGATTTTCAGTGGAAATGAATAAATAATTGAAAATATATGTCGTGTAAGAAAAAAAATGATTTGGAATTTGTTTTCAAAGGATTGAAATGTGGAAAGTGATTTGAAATTGGTTTTCAAAGTTTTGAAGTGTTAAAAAATTGTATCTTGCGGAGATATGTTGAAAATAAATATTTGGGGAAAATTATTTAAATCTTGGTGATTGTTGTGAATACTGATTGATAGTTAAATAACCGCCTACCAACATTGGCTTTTAAATGGCGTTTGAATTTCGATGCAACCGGGGGTCGGATTCCAAATGGATATTCGAAAACCACATCTAATCTTTATGATGGATCTTTTGTTTAAAAAATCAAAGTGGAAATTGTTGTGATTTGTTTAAATTTGAATGTAACACTTATTTTTAAAATAAGCGTTCGTTATTCGGATTAGCCGGGAGAGTACTTTGTGTCATAAAACCCATTCCGAATAATGATACGACGAAATGAGATTGCATTTGAAGATGGTGTTGAAGGCCGAGTATTTCCAAAGTGAAAGGATTACCTGTCGAATGTCTCTGCACCGGGTTGCTCCGGTATAGAGATTTTATCTCCCTTTGTGACGGGGACTCCAGACGTGATTAGTGAATGTCCAAGTTTGCAAGGGCTTCTTTGAAGTGCCTTCGGTTCCGTTCGATCCCGAAAAGGACTTGTATGGATGTATGTCTGACGTTACACTTTGAGATGTAAAGCTGGTTTCTATCAAATACATTTCCGTTGGTGGCGGAGAATTTATTCTCTTAGCTTAACACCCTTCTCTGAGACGTACGAGCTCAGAGGTTATGTAGTTGATGGTTACTAGTGGTACACTCCCAATTTGTTAATATGGCATACGAAGTGCTGCTGATCATTTGTTGATCGAAGCATGGATTTTTGAAAAGTGTAGCTTTGTGGACGAGACTTCGTCGGACCTCACAACCGGAAATGGTCGAAACAGGAAGGATGTAGCAGGACAATTTGGGGGTAGCACCCTCAGGATATGTCCACTTCCTTCTAGAAAAGGGTGGTATCTTGGTATGGAGCCCAGATATTTAACCTATGTGGTTACTGCAAATTTATTATACTTTGTGGTTGAGGATCCTTGGATAAAGGTCGCTAATGACCGGGGATGGCATATTCGTGGTATTTACTCATGTTACTGTTGTAGTGCAGCGTGAGGTAACTCGGCCTTGTGTTGGCAGAGAGCTGGTTAAGTTTTCGGGGCGTCCCTCCGAAGGCGTACCCATGTGGCAGTAGGAAGTTCCTTAGCCTGACCATTTGTTCGAAATCCAAAGAAACAATACGCGTCCTGTACGATTTTAGTTGTATAACCTGCCATGGAATGTGACGGTAACCTGCTATTGGACATGGTACCATAGTAGGCATATAATAATGGTTGTATGCTGGCTAAGATTAATATTATACTTTCGAAATGTTTTCTGCACTATGCACTAATGATAATATTAAAAAGATTTTGCATATGTGACGACCCGACTCCCTATCTCCAGGAAATCGTATCATCAATGAAGAAAGAAAGGGATAGAAGAAGGAAAGAAAGAGAAAGAAACAACAACATCAGAGAACTCACAGCGGAACGAATGAAATATAATATATAACATAAGATATTACACAGTATCTTATTACATCAGAGTACACAACTTAAAACAACAGGTATTAGACAGTTATAATCATCCGTCTAACTATAGAACTCAAGTACAACAGAAACAGATTTAACAAACACAGCGGAATCAATATATCTCTACACGTCGAAGCCTCCTGCTCCATATCTCCTACAAAATTCGTCAAGCAAACCTGAATCACTTGACTACTCATACATAATATGAGTACCCAAGAGTTTAATAAAATAGAAAATAAACACTCGGGTCAGACAGTGGTCTGGTGGGAGTAAACGGGTTAAAGTTGCTTAACTTTAGAAAAACCTTTGAAAAGAAAAGGTATCACGTAAGACTTCCCACACATAAACATGGAAAAATTTTTACCTTACGCTAACCAAAACATTTGATAGGAAATCCAGTGATATTATAATAGTGTATAGGGTTTTCAAGTAAGTAAAATAGCCGAAATTGTTACATTCATTAAATTCCAGCCACTAGCCACAAAAGTGGGTAATATAATCAAAACCGTAGGGTCTCATAGGAAGAATGTGTTTCCATCAATGGCAGGGCTACTGGGGTACCGCCCGTCACAGTACGTGGCCTAGATCAACGTACCGAGGAGTACGCCCGCTCCCCTGCAACACAAGGCCGGAACCATCCCTTACTGGACAGTCCTGAACAAGACAACCCCGTAGTTGGCCGCGACCCAACTGCCCACACAGCCGAAATAAAATGGACTTCTAGACAGGGGAAAATCTTGCTCTCCAAGGGAAGCTACCCACAAAGCCTTGCCGCACCTCCCCTGTTTTAGCCATTCCCGGTTGTGAGGCTTGAGGCTGCGATTACCTTTATAGAACACATCTATCTTAGAATGCTCATCGTCCACCTGGCGATGTTCTGAAAGCATTCAATCCATGCAAGTTCGTTCCGGGTTCGAACGAAACCGAAGGTACTATCTCGTTGCACTCATTATTGGAATCACCCTCAGAGTTAACGACCATAGCCCTTGCACTCTAAATCACCATCTCGAATCTATAAATACTATTCCGTCAAACTCATTACCGAATCACCTACAGAGTTATACTAACGTATACTCCTTACACCTCGAGTCTTCACAAAGCTCCACTTGGATTCACGACCTAACGTTTAATTGGAATCAATGTGGTTTTCGGATCCCAAATATGGAAACCCGATCCCGGTCTCACCGAAACCAAACGCCATTTTAATGTCCAAGTTGTACTTAAGGGTTTAAACAGTTAAACTCATATTCCAGATGATATAAATAGATAGATGAATCACATTATTACAATAGATAATTCATATCAACTATTCATCTCTTAAAGCAGCATATCACATATCAGATATTTAAATCATCCAGTATCAACCAATCACCAATATCAACCAATCATCCAATATCAATCTCTAAATATTGATCATCCAATATTAATCAATTAACCAATATTAATCAATCAACCCATATTAATCAATCATCCAAACAGAATTGATTATCTCTTAATCAATTGAATTACCATAATCCTTCTTCATTAATTATTATTCCAAATAAAATTAATTAATCATCCCTATTGATCTTCCCTAATTACTCTTCCTTGATTAATTATATTTTAATTATATTCAAGTAATTATCCTTAACCATATTCAGTAATTAACCTTTAATTACTATCATTAATTACAATAATTAATGATCATACATTTACTCATTTATTTAATCAATTATAATTAATTACATTAAACCTTAATTAATTACAATAATCAATCACCCTTAAAGTAATCACTTGTATTAATCAACCTTGATTAATTAACAAATGATCCTTATTAATTAATAAATACTTTAATTAATTAATATTTAACTTATAATTAATCATTCTATTAATCATAATCAGTAATTAACAATTTGTAATTACTTAACTTAATCGATTAACTTCTTATTAATAATCTTCTAAATTAATTATATTAATCCTTGATTAATTAATCTAATAATTAATCCTTAGTTACTTCATTATGTAATTATTAAACAATTAAATTAATAAATAAATCCCTAAATAAATTACTTTATTAGTTAATTACATTTTTAATTAATTACATTTAGTAATTAATCTTTAATTAAACATATTTCATTAATTTATTAATCTCATTAATTAATTATCTAAAATAATTAAGTAATTAACTCTTAATTACGTAACAAGTAATTATCTCTAATTACTTCATTATTAACTCTTGATTACTTTCTAAACTAATTACCTTAGAAATAATTAATTCCATTATTAAATAATCCTTAATCCTTTAATTAATTAATTACTTCATAATTAATTAATTTCTACAATTATATTAATCAATTCTTAATTAGTATCATTTGGTGATTACCCAATAATCACTTTAACTAATTACTCCTATGAGTATTTACCTATAATTACTTCCATAAGTAATTAACTTCCTTAATTACATTCAACAATTAACCATTAATTACTTTATTAAGTAATTACACTTAATTAATCCATAATTATGTGATTATTAAAATTAAATAATCAATTAACTAATTATTTAAAATTAATTAAACAATTAATTAATCAACTTCTAATATTTAAGAAAATCTTTAATAAATTAAGAAAACCATAAATCTTAATCAAACTTAACTTATTAACAAATCATATTAAATAAATATTCTTAAATTAATTATCCAAATAATTTAACCTAATTTATTCTCACAAATAAATTGTTTGAATTAATCAAATTTAATAACTTAAATAAATTATTCAATTTAGATTTCAAAATCCTAATAACAACCTTATTTGAAAATAAGGGAATTTAGAAACAAATTTCAAAATTTAGAATACTTTAAAACATCTGAATTAATCTTATTTATTTCAAATATAAATTTGAAATCTTAGGTTTGAATCATTACTTAACATTTAAACTTAAACTTTGATTTAATATTTAAATTTAAAATATCCTTTTAAATCGAACTCCAAAATGTAATTAAATTACTTTCAAATGAAATCACTTAAAATAAATTTAAAATAAAATAAAATAAATAATTTTCAACTTATACTTTAAAAGTTTGATTAACATTTAATTTTAAACAACAAGTTTTAAACTTTGCATTTTGATTCCTTTATAAAACTTGTTTATAATAAGATGCTTGAATTTTAATTTAATCATCTCAAGTTAATATTGCAACCTAGTGATATATCTATTACCAGAACAGCAACCCAAAAATCCTGAAGCATACAACGATTTAACCCGAGTCAACACCGAAGCAACCCAACTCCAAAAATCTTCGAGTCACCCCTAAGACACACGCGAGCACCCACCCGAGTTCCATTCGTCCCCCCAAACACGAAACTTTCCAGCGACCCAAGCATGTGCACACAACACACGTGCACGTGTCCCGCTTCCTCCGGCCGCCATTGGTTGTCGCGACCGACGCCGATGATCACACGAACCTACCCGAACGCCAAACTAAACCCAGATCCAACTATTCATGTTCGAATTGAATTCGAGTATCACACTCGAACCACTGCAGAAAACTCGAGCAACAATCCACCTCGTCCACGATTATCTCGTCATCGTTGAACCTCGCCGTCACCCCCATCAACTCGCCACAACCTCACGCTTCTCTTGCAAGCCATGCGATCACCTCCGGGTCCATATTCAAATCGCAAAAACCACGACAGTTAAACCGAGCCTGTAACTAACTTAAACCCTAGATTCTGCAATTTCCTTCAATCCACTACTTTGAAAAAAAATTCTGCATTTTTCCCATGATCTATAGCTTACATACAAGCTATGATTCAAGAACCAAATCAAATTATTATGTATTCAATCCGCCGTTCATAAAAATCCCCAAATCATTCAAACCAAAAATCCGACTTAAATACACACTTAAAAATTATGATACCAACTCTAAAAATCATAACTTTCCTATTGTAATCCAGATATACATTCAAAACTAAAGTTTAAAATCATAAATTTTTGTCCAAGTTTTGATTTTTACTGTAAATTTGAAAATATGAATAACTAATTCATTTAAAATCCCACAACTATTTTTAGATGATAAATCACTTGATTACAAACAATTTTCATTCACAAATCACAGTCCAATTTGTAATCAAAATCAAATTATTGATTTTAAAAAGGAAAAAAAACAACCTGTATAATCAACAGTATACATATACGGGCATTCACCATATATTTTTTATTTAAAAAACAAACATTCAGGTAGACTAACATGCATTATCAAACTCAAATCCATTTGCATGCAACATTCAATCAAAAATTAAATCAAAACCGTCTTTAAATTATAATTTACTCACCACTTATAATATGCAGAGCAGAGCAGTTATGATGTCCAGGCTTTAACAACCTTAAATTTGAAAAGACCGTGCTCTGATCTTTCTAGTTGATGAAATTAAACCCAGGCATGCTTATGGATTGATTGTTTAAAAAGATTGAACAGATCTTGATCTTCCTTTTGACATGCAGGTTGAACTTTCAGGTGAATATTATTTAAATTGCAGGCTTCAAATTTACGTTTGATTTTAAATTTCAGGTTTTAAAAGTAATTTACTGATTTGAGAATAAATTCTGGTTTTAGCCATTAATTTGAAAGAAGGAAGAAAATAGGTTTTATGAACTAGATTATGAAAATTAAAGGAAATAAAAATTAGTAAACAACACTTGTTTACATAAACTTACAATTGTCATATGCATTACTTAATTGCCTAACTAGTGTTTATGAGATGTCCTAATATATTAACACATGTTTTTAGTATTTTAATTAAATTTTTACTTAGTTTAAGTGTAATATAAACTTATTTATCAAATTTACTTTATAAATAAATATAAGTTTACTTTTAAAAGAAATATTCTAACACTGATAAAAATGCAAATAATTCTTATACATGTTATTTTTAGAATCTAACATTTATATTTTATCATTTATAACCATTCTATAATAAGCATTTTTAAAAGAAACAAAACAAAGCTTGTTTAAATTCTTTTTAAACTATCATATTTTAAATACAAACTGTTTATCTTATAATTTAAAACAAATGAATAAATCTTTAAATTAACTTTTGAAAACATTGATTCTAAAACAAAGCTTCAATCTACAATACACATACATTATAAATTATCAACTATTTAAATTAAATTTCAAAATAACTCAAATTATAACATATACAAACATATATATTACAATTTGAAAATTCATCTTTTATTTCAAACAAAAGATTTTCTATTCACAATATATATCAAAAATATATATATTATAAATAGAATAAAATTTATTAGCTTTGAAAAATAAATCTTATCTATTTTTAAATTGCTAAAAAGATATTGATCAAAATTACCAAATTAAATATTTTTATCCTTTAAAAGATTAAATTTACCAATTTAAATTAAAATTATAAAGAAAAATTATCAAATCAATTTAATTATAAATGCAGATTTTTAAATTGATATTGCCCAAAATTCCGGGTCGTTACAATCCTTCCCTCTTAAAAGAATTTCGTCCCCGAAATTTAAAAGCAAAGGTAATTTAATAATCTAGCAAAGATTTTAATTTAAATCCGCAAAGCATTCCTATCAACTAGTAACTAACATCCATAGCAATCAATCAACAAACAAACCTAACTAATTATTCTGACACAAATCAGAATAAATCTCTAATATTATCTTGAGTTTCCCAACTATAAATCACCGGGAGACTCGCTCAACAAAAGCCAACAAACTAACTACACTACCAAAATCCAGAGCTCCTCTCACCTCTAGATCCATCAATCTGAACAGAACATCAGACTATACTCATGTCCATCTCAACTTCTAAATCTAACTGAACCACATATTCAACAACCAATCAATGAATCATAAACGTATTCCCTCAGAGATACGTGATATACAACGAATTCCAGCTATCCAAACTGGCAATTCAATCTTATCCTATCAAACACAGATAAGAAATCTCAAATACCACAATACTAACTAACCTAACACCCAATATCCGTTCTCTTAACCAGAGAAATCTTAACAACAATGAAGTCTCCAACTTCAAATTCCAAACTTCTTATCTCATATCTGCATAACTCAATAGACAATCCTAGGCTGCCAATCTTCTTCCTGATCATCTCAACCTATGCTGATACTTCCAGAAACAACTAGACCAAAGCGAACCAATTTCTGGATTCTATTCATCAGAAAAGTCTTCCAAAATCCGTTGAAATCCATAACTCAATCTCTACTACTCAATCAATAGCAAACTGAACTTGCTTCCTTCCTTGCAAAGCAGCTAACTTGCTTCCGCTGCACAACTCTGATTCTGAAATAGATGAGAATACTGTTGATGAACACGAATGCAAACTTATCCACTATATCCAGAAAACTTTGTTCATCAAATCCATAAAATCTGAGTGACTCATCTGACTCGGTCACACAGCCTTATAATAGAAATCCAACTCAAAAACTAGATCTGACCAACTCAAATTCCAAAAATATTCTGAGCTGCTACACCAACTCTCCTTTCTCCAAGAACCATCCAACTTCCAGGCTAACTACCAGAATTACTCCTGGAACCAAAACAATATGGAACTCAACTCCAGATTTAGACAAACTTCTGATTAACTTAGTAGCTCCTACTACCATATGAGAATCCTCAATCTCAAACAAAAAATTGCCCAAGAAAAACTCCCAAAATAATCGCAAGTCACCTTTGCGATCCAACCTAGTTCGGATTCCAAAGAAAACCGTCATCTCTTTACCAATTAGAACAGCTCTAAACTTTTCCAAACAAAGCTATCCCTTCAAGGAAACATCTCCAACTGCCCGGGCTGCTGAAAGAAGAACCACAAAGATTCCTGAACCATCGGAGAAACAAACCAGCACTGCTGCTTCCAAACTCTACCTTAAAGATACTACAGAGCTAAAGGACCTTCTCGTCAGCACACCGAACACTTCGAGCTGAAACTGCTACTACAGCTAACTAAAGACTTCTAATCCAAAGGCTTCTCGACTCCAAAACTATCAACAAACCACACAACGGACCTCTGAGATGGCAGATATCCCAAAAGAAACTCGGCCTCCAAACCAAACATCAACATCTCGCTCTTCTTAAAAAATGACAAATGAGACCATGCCAAAGTGAAGCAACTCATAGACCTTAGTCTCATATTCCAGAACAGCCAACCTCCATGCCAAAGATCCTGACAACTTCAACACAGATGAATCTTCTCTGTGGCAGGTAAAGACTGCTCCTCAACCACTTCTAAAACTGCTTCAAGAGAAAACATCTTCAGAAAATCCATGGATACCGCATCTCATCACATGGTAATCAAGATACCATCACTTACTTCTGCACTTTCGACAGATCCAAACTCAAGAAAAATTCGCTCATCCGAGCGAAATCCAAACTTACACCTCAAAGATAAACTCCAAATCTTTAAAAAGAATTTCCTTCGGATATCAGATAAATTCTTACTCCAAACTACAAATCTTACTCAAGACGGTATTAGGTCTACAGTCCCAACAAAAACTTCCAACCTCAAACATATGGACCGCTTCCATCAGTGGTAGTCGTGTTACACACACACACCACTACTCCATCTACCTTTAAAAATTATGTTGGAAAATCCAAACAGATAACCCAACCGATCATGTAGATATATATATATATATATATATAGTTATATATAAAAGTTACAAATACGCTCTCTTAAGGAAGACACCACTCCAGAGCCTAGGTATTCACTCAACCTAACGCTCCCTAAAGAAAGACACACTTCAGAGCCTAGGTATTTACTCAGCCTAATGCTCTGATACCAACTGTGACGACCCGACTCCCTATCTCCAGGAAATCGTATCATCAATGAAGAAAGAAAGGGATAGAAGAAGGAAAGAAAAAGAAAGAAAGAAACAACAGCATCAGAGAACTCACTGCGGAACGAATGAAATATAATATATAACATAAAATATTACACAGTGTCTTATTACATCAGAGTACACAACTTAAAACAACAGGTATTAGACAGTTATAATCATCTGTCTAACTATACAACTCAAGTACAACAGAAACAGATACAACAAACACAGCGGAATCAATATATCTCTACACGTCGAAGCCTCCTGCACCATATCTCCTCCAAAATTCGTAAAACAAACCTGAATCACTTGACTGCTCATACATAATATGAGTACCCAAGAGTTTAATAAAACAGAAAATAAACACTCGGGTCAGACATTGGTCTGGTGTAAGTAAACGGGTTAAAGTTGCTTAACTTTAGTAAAACCTTTGAAAAGAAAAGGTATCACGTAAGACTTCCCACACATAAACATGGAAAAGTTTTTACCTTACGCTAACCAAAACATTTGATAGGAAATCCAGTGATATTATAATAGTGTCTAGGGTTTTCAAGTAAATAAGAAATAGCCGAAATTGTTACATTCATTAAATTCCAGCTACTAGCCACAAAAGTGGGTAATACAATCAAAACTGTAGGGTCTCGTAGGAAGAATGGGTTTCCATCAATGGCAGGGCTACTGGGGTACCGCCCGTCACAGTACGTGGCCTAGATCAACGTACCATGGAGTACGCCCGCTCCCCAGCAACACAAGGCCGGAACCATCCCTTACTGGACAGTCCCGAACAAGACAACCCCGCAGTTGGCCGCGACCCAACTGCCGACACAGCCGAATAAAAAGGGACTTCTAGACAGGGGAAAATCTTGCTCTCTAGTGGAAGCTACCCACAAAGCCTTGCTGCACCTCCCCTGTTTTAGCCATTCCCGGTTGTGAGGCTTGAGGCTGCGATTACCTTTATAGAACACATCTATCTTAGAATGCTCATCGTCCACCTGGCGATGTTCTGAAAGCATTCAATCCATGCAAGTTCGTTCCGGGTTCGAACGAAACCGAAGGCACTATCTCGTTGCACTCATTATTGGAATCACCCTCAGAGTCAACGACCATAGCCCTTGCACTCTAAATCACCATCTCGAATCTATAAGTACTATTCCGTCAAACTCATTACAAAATCACCCACAGAGTTATACTAACGTATACTCCTTACACCTCGAGTCTTCACAAAGCTCCACTTGGATTCACGACCTAACGTTTAATTGGAATCAATGTGGTTTTCGGATCCCAAATATGGAAACCCGATCCCGGTCTCACCGAAACCAAACGCCATTTTAATGTCCAAGTTGTACTTAAGGGTTTAAACAGTTAAACTCATATTCCAGATGATATAAAAGATAGATGAATCACATTATTACAATAGATAATTCATATCAACTATTCATCTCTTAAAGCAGCATATCACATATCAGATATTTAAATCATCCAATATCAACCAATCACCAATATCAACCAATCATCCAATATCAATCTCTAAATATTGATCATCCAATATTAATCAATTAACCAATATTAATCAATCAACCCATATTAATCAATCATCCAAACATAATTGATTATCTCTTAATCAATTGAATTACCATAATCCTTCTTCATTAATTATTATTCCAAATAAAACAAATTAATCATCTCTAATGATCTTCCCTAATTAATCTTCCTTCATTAATTATATTTTAATTATATTCAAGTAATTATCCTTAACCATTTTCGGTAATTAACCTTTAATTACTATCATTAATTACAATAATTAATGATCATACATTTACTCATTTATTTAATCAATTATAATCAATTACATTAAACCTTAATTAATTACAATCATTAATCACCCTTAAATTAATCACTTCTATTAATCAACCTTGATTAATTAACAAATGATCCTTATTAATTAATAAATAATTTAATTAATTAATAATTAACTTATAATTAATCATTCTATTAATCATAATCAGTAGTTAACAACTTGTAATTACTAAACTTAATTGATTAACTTCTTATTAATAATTTTCTAAATTAATTATATTAATCCTTGATTAATTAATCTAATTAATTATTCCTTAGTTGCTTCATTAAGTAATTATTAAACAATTAAATTAATAAAAAAATCCCTAAATAAATTACTTTATTAATTAATTACATTTTTAATTAATTACATTTAGTGATTAATCTTTAATTAAACACATTTCATTAATTAATTAATCTCATTAATTAATTATCTAAAATAATTAAGCAATTAACTCTTAATTACTTAACAAGTAATTATCTCTAATTACTTCATTAATAACTCTTGATTACTTTCTTAATTAATTACCTTAACGAATAATTAATTCCATTATTAAATAATCCTTAATCCTTTAATTAATTAATTACTTCATAATTAATTAATTTCTACAATTATATTAATCAATTCTTAATTAATATCATTTGGTGATTACCCAATAATCACTTCAACTAATTACTCCTATGAGTATTTACCAATAATTACTTCCATAAATAATTAACTTCCTTAATTACATTCAACAATTAACCATTAATTACTTTATTAAGTAATTACACTTAATTAATCCATAATTAAGTGATTATTAAAATTAAATAATCAATTAACTAATTATTTAAAATTAATTAAATAATTAATTAATCAACTTCTAATATTTAAGAAAATCTTTAATAAATTAAGAAAACCATAAATCTTAATCAAACTTAACTTGTTAACAAATCATATTAAATAAATATTCTTAAATTAATTATCCAAATAATTTAACCTAATTTATTCTCACAAATAAATTGTTTGAATTAATCAAATTTTAACAACTTAAACAAATTATTCAATTTAGATTTCAAAATCCTAATAACAACCTTAATTGAAAATAAGGGTATTTAGAAACAAATTTCAAAATTTAGAATACTTTAAAACATCTGAATTAATCTTATTTATTTCAAATATAAATTTGAAATCTTAGGTTTGAATCATTACTTAACATTTAAACTTAAACTTTGATTTAATATTTAAATTCAAAATATCCTTTTAAATCGAACTCCAAAATGTAATTAAATTACTTTCAAATGAAATCACTTAAAATAAATTTAAAATAAAATAAAATATAAAAATTTCAACTTATACTTTAAAAGTTTGATTAACATTTAATTTTAAACAACAAGTTTTAAACTTTTCATTTTGATTCCTTTATAAAACTTGTTTATAATAAGATGCTTGAATTTTAATTTAATCATCTCAAGTTAATATTGCAACCTAGTGATATATCTATTACCAGAACAGCAACCCAAAAATCTCGAAGCAAACAACGATTCAACCCGAGTCAACACCGAAGAACCCCAACTCCAAAAATCTTCGAGTCACCCCCGAGACATACGCGAGCACCCACCCGAGTTCCATTCGTCTTCCCAAACACGAAACTTCCCAGCGACCCAAGCCTGTGCACTCAACACACGTGCACGTGTCCCGCTTCCTTCGGCCGCCGTTGGTTTTCGCGACCGATGCCGATGATCACACGAACCCACCCGAACACGAAACTAAACCCAGATCCAACTATTCATGTTCGAATCGAATTCGAGTATCACACTCGAACCATTGTAGAAAACTCGAGCAACAATCCACCTCGTCCATGATCATCTCGTCATCGTTGAATCTTGCCGTCACCCGCATCAACTCGCCACAACCTCACGCTTCTCTTGCAAGCCATGCGATCACCTCCGGCTCCATATTCAAATCTCAAAAACCACGACAATTAAACCTAGCCTGTAACTAACTTAAACCTTAGATTCTGTAATTTCCTTCAATCCGCTACTTCGAATTTTTTTTTTTGCATTTTTTTTCCCATGATCTATAGCTTACATACAAGCTACGATTCAAGAACCAAATCAAATTATTATGTATTCAGTCCGCAGTTCATAAAAATCCCCAAATCATTCAAACCAAAAATTCGACTTAAATACACACTTAAAAATTATGATACCAACTCTAAAAATCATAACTTTCCTATTGTAATCCAGATATACATTCAAAACTAAAGTTTGAAAGCATAAATTTTTGTCCAAGTTTTGATTTTTACTGTAAATTTGAAAAATACGAATAACTAATTCATTTAAAATCGTACGACTATTTTTAGATGATAAATCACTTGATGACAAACAATTTTCATTCACAAATCACAGTCCAATTTGTAATCAAAATCAAGTTATTGATTTTAAAAAGGAAAAAAAAACAACCTGTATAATCAATAATATACATATACAGGCATTCACCATATTTTTTTTTATTTAACAAACAAACATTCAGGTAGACTAACATGCATTATCAAACTCAAATCCATTTGCATGCAACATTCAATCAAAAATTAAATCAAAACTGTCTTTAAATTATAATTTACTCACCACTTATAATATGCAGAGCAGAGCAGTTTTGATGTCCAGGCTTTAACAACTTTAAATTTGAAAAAGACTGTGCTATGATCTTGCTAGTTGATGAAATTAAACCCAGGCATGCTTACAGATTGATTGTTTAAAAAAATTGAACATATCTTGATCTTCCTTTCGACATGCAGGTTGAACTTGCAGGTGAATATTATTTGAATTGCAGGCTTTAAATTTACTTTTGATTTTAAATTTCAGGTTTTAAAAGTAATTTACTGATTTGAGAATAAATTCTGGTTTTAGCCATTAATTTGAAAGAAGGAAGAAAATAGGTTTTATGAACTAGATTATGAAAATTAAAGGAAATAAAAATTAGTAAATGACACTTGTTTACATAAACTTACATTTGTCATATGCATTACTTAATTGCCTAACAAGTGTTTATAAGACGTCCTAATATATTAACACATGTTTTTAGTATTTTAATTAAATTTTTACTTAGTTTAAATGTAATATAAATTTATTTATCAAATTTACTTTATAAATAAATATAAGTTTACTTTTAAAAGAAATATTCTAGCACTAATAAAAATGGGAATAATTCTTATACATGTTATTTAAAATCTAACATTTATATTTTATCATTTATAACCATTCTATAATAAGCATTTTTAAAAGAAACAAAACAAAGCTTGTTTAAATTCTTTTTAAACTATCATATTTTAAATACAAACTGTTTATCTTATAATTTGAAACAAATGAATAAATCTTTAAATTAACTTTTGAAAACATTGATTCTAAAACAAAGCTTCAATCTATAATATACATACATTATAAATTATCAATTGATTAAATTAAATTTCAAAATAACTCAAATTATAACATATACAAACATATATATTACAATTTGAAAATTCATCTTTTATTTCAAACAAAAGATTTTCTATTCACAATATATATCAAAAATATATATATATTATAAACAGGATAAAATTTATTAGCTTTGAAAAATAAATCTTATCCATTTTTAAATTACTAAGATCAAAATTACCAGATTAAATATTTGTTATCCTTTAAAAGATTAAATTTACCAATTTAAATTAAAATTATAAAGAAAAATTATCAAATCAATTTAATTATAAATGCAGATTATTAAATTGATATTGCCCAAAATTCCGGGTCGTTACAGCGTATCAAGCATATTTGACTATCGTAAGAGAAATCTCCTCCAATTCTGTGTTTGCATTGTGTGTGAGGCGGTAGGCCTTATGATAGTTTCATTTTCCAAAAGTATAGCGGATTTCTTTTTTATTTTATTTGTGAAAATAACTGTTTTTAAGATCTTGCACCAGTCTCATGACCGACCTGGTGTTTATTGTTCCCTTTCTAAACTCTAGGTGCCCATAATTTTCCACACGGGCAGCCTAGAGTCAGGTTATCATTATTCTGGAGTGAAGTCAGAAAAGATATGCTATGGAGATCTGGAGTTCAAGCTGGATGGCAAGGCATATCACTTGTATATGTTATATTCTTTTCTGCTGTTTTGTTGTAACAACTCTGATAATGTGATGTATAAAATGATAATGTGCTTTTGTTTTAATGATTATTCATTTATCTATTATATTTGTTCCGCTACGAAATGTGAGATTTTGTTATTGTTTCTGTTTCTTCTTCTATCTTCTACTTCTTTAACCCTAGCGGTTCGGTTTTTTGGCATTTGATTGTGTGGCATTTGATACAATGGACGTATTGATGTCGACTTTTGGGCGTTGAAAAAGTGGGTGATTACAGACCCTATTTGTATAATTGAAGTATAACCTAAATGGTTTCGAAAGAGATAGTTTTAATGGTTTCGAAAGAAGTGCTTTCGACTTTAATGGGCTTCTTATCCTTTTTCCCTACTTTAGGGCATAATTCAAAAGTTTTCATCCGAGATGGTTTTAAAAATTCCGAAAAAGAAAACTTTGAATGGTTTCAAAAAGTTTCCACATGCTTTAAATTTAACCCAAAGGATGTCGAAAGGTTTAGAGCTTTAATGCTTTCAAAAGAATTTTAATGAATGGTTTCGAAGTGTGGTTCCCTAGGGTTTCGAAGGGGTCAAAAGTGAAGGTTTACCTTTGTTTTTGAAGCTTTCGATGAAAAGAAAGGAAAGGTTGTTCCTCTGTTTTTGAAAACGCAATGTTTAAAGGTTTTAAAGAGGGATGTCTATTATTTTGAAGCTTTCGGAGAAAGAAAGGAAATGATTTTCCAATGTTTTTGAAAGACAAGGTTTAATGATTTTGAAAGGGGTAAATGTTTTCATTAACAAGGGGTTGAGAATATATATATATATATATATATATATATATATATCATGGCTAGGTATTTCTGAGTAAAGCATATAGTATATGTATTTTCCTTTGAAAATATGATTTAAAGTTTTAAATCAATTCGAAAAAGTTTTTGGATGAAAATTTAAGGGAAGTTATTCATAAGAGAAAATGACTTAGATATTAGCATACCATATGGGACTGGTATAGGGTCACACCTTATACATTAGCAATTGGCCCCAGCTAATTTAGTCCAAAATTCTAGTGTGTAGGGCTTTGTCACATGTAAGACTAAAATTATGATTGCACATAGAAGAAAATATATGTTTATATACAGATAGGTTATTGGTGAGCCCGAAATACAATTAGGATCAGTTGACCTAGGAGATTATTAAGTTAGGGACAAACCGTCCAGAAGAGGAGTATTTAACAAATAGTTAAGGACAGATCATCCAGAAGTGAAGTGTAGTCTAACAGATGTTAGATTAATTTGGTTTATTTTTCTAATAGGCCCGAGGCAACCAAAGGTTAAAAGTTAGCCAAAATAAAACTTATATGTTTGAACAGATAGTTCATTTATTACCCGATATTTATGAATGCTTACAGAATGGTGCTTTATAGTATTTAACTAGTTTTGGTTGCAGGATATGACTTGCAATAGATATGTTTTAAAAAGCTGTTAGTGAGAGAAAACTCATTCCGCTAAGCGGCATGATCTCACTTAACATATTTAATCGGTATGTATAGTATTATTCACATCCAGCTTTATGTCTGACTCAAAATTTATGTTTTCCCCTTAAATTCTCGGGTGCTCAAAATTGATTTGAGTAGGCTGAGGGTCGAGGTTCTTTCAAGTTTTAGTAAGATGACGAATAAAGCTACCGAAGCAAAGCAGGAGGCTAAAGAATAGCTATTTAGGAGTTGTAGTTCTTTTTTTTATTTTTATTTCCACTGTATATGTATTAAGTCAATTATGATTGTACGACTCTAATCGTCCAAAGGGGCATCTTCATATGTCACTCTTGGCACATTTTGTAATAAGTATATTTTATCTTTGCTTGAAAAATGTTTTTGGATTACGTAATTTGAGTATGGAACATTTGTTTTGAAATGTAACGGAAAAATGTTCTTTTGAAATATATGCTTTATTTCATATTTAAGTGCTTCTGATATTATAGATACCATTAACATAGCCGTATTTAGTCATTGGAAGTTAATATAATAGATGAATGTAGCATCTGCAACACTTAGCTTTGGACCTCTACATAGGGGATGTTACAGCTTGGTATCGTAGCATAGGTTTATGAAAAATTTCACCAATAAACAATTTTTGAAAATATAATCCTTAAGAAATAGGGATAAGATCGGGATATTGGATAACGCTATTGTAATGTACTTTCATTTGCTATACATATGTATACACTTTATCTCTAGACTCTTATCTTTGTTAGGCTATTCTTCTGTATCTCACGAGGCTTGAATACAAATATGGACGGAAGAAGAGATAAAGCCTATCAAGGAGGAGACAACACCACTACCAATGGAAATGCCCAACTAAATGCTAGAAGTGGTCAGGCCCAGGCTAAGAATGTTGGTGCTGGGGTTCCCTAAGTAGACATGGGAGCCATGTATCAGTTTTTCATAAACATGATGCAATCTGTAATCGTAACTAGAGTTGTTAGAGGAAATGCTGCAGGAGGAGTCCAAGAAGCTCCAGTAGTCAATTAGTATGCTAATTTGGGTAGAGATTATAGTAGGTTTGGAGGAAACCGTATATCAGAATGAAGCATGATATTGAAGTAGAAAATTGGTTGCTACAATGTGAGAGGATTTTCGCTGACCTAGGGCTCAATGACAAGCAGAAAAGAAAACTTGCTTCAAGACAGCTTCAAGGCGCTGCTTTGTTTCCATGGAATACTGTAACTGCCGGTGTGGATGAAGAAACTATGATATGGTCAGAGTTCTGAAGGAGGTTTCAAGAAAGGTTCATGTCAGTAATGGCACGGTCTGTCTTGGCTAGGAAGTTTTCTGAGCTGGAACAAGGAGAAATGTCAGTTCTGGAATATGCTAGTAGATTCGAAGAGTTAGCCCGGTATGGGTGTGCTACTGTGGACACAGTGTTAAAGAGAAATGAAAAGTTTATTAGGGGTCTGAAACCGAAGTTAGCTACGGCTACTTTACCTCACATTAGAGATCAGATAAGAGACATGAGGAGATGTAAGCTTGTTTGAAGAAGAATAAGAAGGAGGTCTAGGTCGGACAGGGCCAAAATAGAAAGTTTTTCCATAAAAAGAATGCTTAACAAGGAGGTGCGACAAAGAATGGAAAGTCTGAGGTGGTCTGCTACAAGTGTGATAAGAAAGGCCATGATGCCCAAGAGTGATAGACATGCAAAGAAAGAAGGATGCTAAGAAGAAAGGGATTGGATATTTTAATTGTGATCAAATTGGGCGCTATAAGAACCAGTGCAAAGAGCAACCACAAAGGGATAAAGGCCATGTGTTTGCACTGGAGCCCGCTACATCAAAGCTGATGGTGCAGGAGAAGGGAAAGGCTATGTTAGGAGGTACGCTTCAGATCCATGATATATCTTTTAGTTTTTATTTGATGCTGGTGCATCTCATTCTTTTATACCTCGATGTTTGGTAGATAAACTTAACCTAAAACCTACATATTTAGTTACTTCCTTAAGAGTTTCGAATTCGATAGGAGGGTAGTGACACTTGGGATGAAGTGTGACCACTTAGAGTTTGGCCTGCTAGGTTACACCTTTGTTTGCAGTTTGCATGTATTTTATTTTGTTGGGTTCGGAATTATATTTGGGTATGGATTGGTTAAGTGATTATAATGCTAGGATACTTTGCCTAGATAGAAAAATATCACTTAGATGCCATAATTGTAATGATCAGATAGTTTACATTGTAGAAAACCCTAGTTGTAAGGTGAATGCTTTGCCGGGTGTTATGGAGTTGGAAGATGAGTTGAATCACGTTTTCGTAGTTAGAAACTTCGCGGATGTGTTTAAGCCTATAGTTGGATTGCGTCGAAATGAGCCACTGAGTTTCAGATTGACTTAGTGCTTGGTGCAGAACTGGTGAGTATGCCGCCAAGCAGGATGACACCAACAAAGATGAGGGAGTTGAAAGCTCCGTTTGTAGATTTGGAAGGAAAGAGTTTTATTAGACCAACTAGTTCGTCTTAGGGAGCTGCCGCTATATTTACTAAGAAGCCGGACGGATTGTTAAGGCTATGTATCGATTATCATAGGTTGAATGAAAAGACGGTAAAGAATCGATATCCACTACCAAGGATTGATGATCTGTTCGATCAGTTGAGTAAGGCCAAGATATTCTCTCAGCTAGATTTGGCGACAGGGTTTCATCAACTAAGGGTGGCAGTAAACAATATAAATTTAATGATGTTCTGGACGAGATATGGTTCATACGAATGGTTAGTTATGCCGTTCAGACTCACTAATGCGCCAGTATTCTTTATAGATTTGATGAACCAAACTTTTTGAGACCGATTCGTGTTGGTTTTTGTAGATGATATCTGATATACTCTACGGATAATAAGGATCGTGAAGTTCATCTTAGAGTTATGCTAGAGACGCTGAGGCAGCATCACTTTAAGGCAGAGTTTTTGAAGTGCCATTTTTGGAAGAAAGAAGTGAAGTTTCTTGGTCATGTGGTTTCAGACAAAGGATTATCAGTTGATCCAGAAAAGATTGAAGCTATTAATAATTGGGAAGGACCAAAAACGGTAACTGAGATAAGAAGTTTCCTTGGGTTAGAGAGATATTATCGAAGGTTTATAAATGATTTCTCTCCGATTGTAGCACCGATGACTAAGCTAACACGAAAGGATGTAAACTTTGTATGGACCGACAAGTGTGAGGAAGCATTTTAGAGCTCGAAACACTTGTTGACCCACGCACCCATGTTAGTGGTTCCAGAGGAAAATCAAGATTTAGTTGTTTATACTGATGCCTGTGGTACTGGGTTGGGAGCTGTACTAATGCAGAGGGGTAAAGTGATTGCCTACGCTTCTAGACAGCTTAGACCACCTGAGGTTAGGTATCCAACGCATGACTTAGAGTTGGCTGTAATTTTATTTACATCGAAAGTATGGAGGTATTACCTTTTGGGAGAAAGGTTTGAGATGTATACAGATCATAATTCGTTGGAGTACTTATTCTCCCAAAAGGAGCTGAGCATGAGACAACGAAGATGGTTGGAGTTTCAAGCCGCTTTATGATTTTGGAATAGAGTACACACCTAGAAAAGGAAATAAGGTAGCAGATGTGCTCAGAAGGAAGCATCAAAATGTAGTGTTAGACATGATACAGAATGAAACCTAGAATCATTATGAGTTTGTAGAATACCGTGGAGATCCGAAGCTGAGTCTGGTGGAGAGTCTGATAGGTTGTCTTGTTTATAAGTCTGACCGGTAATGATTGAGAAGATAGCTCCTAAATGGGAGGAGGATCCCGTTTTGGCTAATCAAATTAGAAAGTTAAGGGAAGGAATAGAGAGCGATGACTTAAAGGATTTCTGTCTTGACCAAAACAGATGGTTGAGAAAGAAGGGTAGGTTATGTGTTCCAAATAAAGGAGACATAAGGAAAGATATTTTGGAGGAATGCATCATTCAAAGTTCACTATCCATCCTGGAGGAACAAAGATGTATCAAGATATGAAGAGAAGTTTCTTCTAGGGAGGGATTAAGAAAGATGATGGCTTATGGGTGAAACATTGTTTAAACTGTCGGTAGGTAAAAGCAGAACATCAAAAGCCAAGTGGATTACTTCAACCATTGGACATTCTAGTATGGAAGTGGGATTCCATCTTTATGGATTTTATTAATGGGTTGTCGAGGACTAATAGAGGGAATGAAAGTATATGGGTCATAGTAGATAGATTAGCCAAGAGCACCCATTTCATTCCAGTCAAGGCAAAGAGGACATCACTTGTGTTGGCTAAGTTATTTATGAAGAATGTGGTTAGATTGCATGGAATTCCTAGTAGCATTGTAAGTGATAGAGATTCTTTGTTTACTAGCGAGTTATGGAAAAGTCTTTAGGAGAGCTTAGGAACAAAGTTCAAGATGAATACCACTTACCATGCATAGACTAACGGGCATACGGAAAGAGTTAACAGGATCTTGGAGGACTTATTACGAGCTTGGTTATTTGACTTCCAGGGATCATAGGAAGACCACCTACACCTAGTCGAGTTTTCATATAACAATAGTTATCAGACTAGTATAGGAATGGCACCTTTTGAGGCATTGTATTCAAGACCACGCAAATCCCCTGCTTGTTGGTTAGAGACTAGGGATTGATTGATTCTTGGCCTTGATTTGGTAAAAGAAGCAGTAGAAAAGATTGAGCTGATAAGGGCAAGAGTAAAGGAAGCTCAGTCCAGGTAGAAAAGCTGCGCAGATAGAAGACGAAAGATTTAGAGTCCTCAGTTGGAGATCATGTTTTCATCAAAGTTTCACCGATGAAAGGTGTTATCAGGTTTGGAAAGAAAGGGAAGTTAGCACCGCAGTTCGTAGGACCGTTCCTTATTTTAGAAAGTATTGAAAAACTCGCATATAAAGTAGAGTTACCGAGTAATTTGGTGAGAGTCCATAATGTTTTTCATGTATCTCATCCGAGGAAATATGTTAAGGATCCAGACAATACTATAGCACCAACCGTATTAGAGGATTTAGTAGTGGAACCAAACATGACTATAATTAGGAAGCCTATCCAAATAGTCGAGATAGATGAGTAGAAGTTGAGGAACAAGATAGTCAGATTACTGAAAGTCCAGTGGAGTGATGATGCCAGAGACTGTACTTGGGAGACTGAGAGTAGGATTAGAGATGCTTATCCTGATTTCTTTTGATGCTATGTTTTACCCTTAATTGTTCGATGTGTTACTCGTTGTAATTTCAAGAACGAAATTCTTTAAGGAGGGGAGATTGTAACACCCTATATGTTTAGTAACATTATTTAGAATATTTAGTTAGCTAAATAAAATAAAATAATGTATGATGATTAATAGAATGAGATTTGTTTTAACCAAGAGAAGCCGTGCCATGTTAAATATAGATCAAAACAAGATAACATGAATAAAAGTGTTAGGAAATAAGGGAGGGAAAAATAGGAAAATGGTAGAACTTATACCCCAAACCCTTAGGAATTGAAACATACGTTCATTTCATTTTCTCAAGCGAAAATATTCTAAGGCCAGCCTCCATTTTCAATCTCAAGAGTAGATAAAGCTAGGATTTCAAAAGGAAGAAGTAAATCAACTTGTTCAACATCAAATCCCATATCTTTAATTAAAAAGCTAAGGTGAATGATTTCTACATCCATTTTTTCTTATAATTTTCGGATTTAAGGGTAAATAGAAATGATTTTGCATGATAATGCCATGTTTTGAATGATTGGAAGTTTATATATGTGTATATATGTGTGTGTATATATATATATATATCTTGATGATTTATACTTGTTCATATTAGTTTCTATGATACGGTTGATATGAAAACTCTATTAAATGACATCCAAATGCCTTGAATTTTATGTTGATTAAAAATTATATTTTGAACTATGGTGAATTTATGTTAAATTTCTAGTGAAGAAAATGATTTATTGAGTTTAAACTATGTAAGGTAAAATAAATAGTTATTTGGGTCCGAAATTTACATATGTTAGAAAACATAATGAAATGGATTTACTAGAATTTTTATGGAATTTTCCTAAGTGTTTTGATGAATATATAAAATTAATAAGGTATGAGACTTAAATGTTTTATATATTTAATTAAGGAGAAGGGGTATTTTGTTAATGATTTAAATTAGTTTATTGGCTCTTAAATGTGCATTACTTTTTAGTGGTAAAGAAAAGAGATAACCAATTAAAATTTTACATGTAAAGTAGGTTAATTGAAAAGAACAGTTTATTTTAGGCTTTTTAAATTGTTTTATTGCTTTTAACACCTACTTTAATCTCGCTTCGCCTTTGACCAAGTCCCACCACCTTCATCTTCATTGAAACCAATGCACCTGATACCAAAAAATTAGTACGTAGCAAATTGGATAGATGGAAAAAGGTATGAGGTCGAAACCATGGGTTCCGAAGGGGTCGAAGCATCACTTTGTTTTTGAATTACAATGCACCTGCTTGCTTTCAACTACATGGCTTTCGACCCATTTAGCTTTCGACTAGGTCAATGGGTTTAAAACTGATGGTTTCGAATGGGTTTCATAATAGTTTTAATGTTTGCTTTCGGCTAAGCCGAGACCTTTTTAGCTGCTGCTTTCTACCTTTCGACTATAATACTTTCAAAGGGATATTTTGCTTTTAAAACTTGGCCACTTCTCCAATGCTTTTGAAGGGATGGTTTCAACGCCATCACTTCTTCACTTAGGAAATTGTTTCGGAACAAAAGCTTTCGACTTAAATGTGTTAAATATCCTTTTTCTATAGTGGAAGTATAAACCGAATTGTTTCGAAAAAGATAGTTTTACTGGTTTCGAAAGAAGTGCTTTTGACTTCAATGGGCTTCTTATCCTTTTTCTATACTTGAAGGCATAATTCAAAAAGTTTCAATCGAGATGGTTTTTAAAGGTTTCGAAGAAGGAAACTTTGAATTGTTTCAAAAAGTTTCCATATGTTAAATTGAACCCAAAGTTTTTCGAAAGGTTTAGTGTTTTATTGCTTTAGAAAAAGTTTTAGTGAATGGTTTCGAAGGTTCCCTAATGTTTTAAAGGGGTCGAAAGGGAAGGTTTTCCTTTGTTTTCGAAACTGTCAATGTAAAAGGAAGGGTTGTTCCAATGTTTTCGAAAGACAATGTTTAAAGGTTTTTAAGAGGGATATCTATTATTTTAAAGCTTTAAGAAAAGAAAGGAAAGGATTTTCTAATGTTTTTGAAAGACAAGGTTTAATGATTTCGAAAGGGTTAAATGTTTTCATCAATAAGGGGCTGAGAAAAATGTATATACATATGTATACCATGGCATGATAATTTTGGGTAAAGCATAGAGTATATATATTTTCCTTGTGAAAGTATGATTTAAGGATTTAAATCAATTTGAAAGAGTTTTTCCAGAAAAATTTAAGGGAATTTATCCCTAAGAGAAATGACTCAAATTTTAGAATACCAAATGAGACTGGTATAGGGTTGCGCCCTATACATTAGCTATTGACCCCAGCTAATTTAGTCCAAAATTCCAGTGTGTATGGATTTGTCACAGGTAAGACTAAAATTATGATTACACGTAGAAGGGAATATATGTTTGTCTACAGATAGGTTATTGGCGAGTCCTTAAAACCATTAGGATTAGTTGACATGGGAGATGATTAAGTTATGGACAGACCATCCAGAAGAGGAGTATTTAATAGATTGTTAAGGATGGATCGTTCATAAGTAAAGTGTATAACAAATGTTAAATTAATTTGGTCTGGTAGGCCCGAGTCTACCAAAGCTTAAAAGTTAGCCAAACAAAACTTATATATTTGAACAGATCGTTCATTTATTACCTGATATTTATATATGTTTACATAATGATGATTTACAGTATTTAACCAGTTTTGGTTGCAAGAAATCATTTGCAAAGATATGTTTTAGAAAGATATTAGTGAGGGAAAACTCATTCTGCTAAGCGGCGTGGTCTCACTTAACATATTTAACTGAGATGTATAGTATTATTCACATCAGGCTTTATGTCTGACTCAAATTTATGTTTTACCCTTAAACTCTCGGGTTCTCAAAATTGAATTTACTAGGCTGAGGGTTGAGATTTTCAGATTTTAGTAGGATGATGAATAAAGCTACTGGAGGAAAGCAGAAGGTTAATGGATATTTATTTAGGAGTTGCAGTTCTTTGTTTCGTTTTTATTTCCGCTTTATATGTATTAAGTCCTTATGAATATATGACTCTGATCATCAAGTGGGCATCTTCATATGTCGCTCTTGGTGTATTTTGTAATAAGTATATTTTATCATTGCCTGGGAAACCTTTTGGGATTATGTAATTTGAATATGGAACATCTGTTTTGAAATAAAATGGAAAAATGTTGTTTTGAAATCTATGCTTTGTTTTATGTACAAATGCTTCTGATATTATAGATACCGTTGACATATTCGTATTTAATTGTCGGAAGTTAATACTGTGGATGACTACAGCATCTCTAGCTCTTAGCTTTGGGCCTTAAGATAGGGGATGTTACACTCATCCTCTAAACCTAAATCAACAAAGATACTCTCACAACGTAACAGCCAATTTTCTACTTTTATGGCATCCATCGTTCCTAGAAACAGTTTTCCACGAAGACTGGTGTAATCTCTACTCAACTTAGCATAATTATTCCCAATTGGAGCCACAAGATTAGATCCTCCAATATTTCCAATAAAACCAGCAGCAGCTCATGCTTGCATCACATTGACGAAGAACTGATGCATCGCCCCCATATCTATTGTTGGATTTCTAGCACCCACATTGGCTTTAGCATTTTGGTTAGCATTAACCCATTAACCTTGGTTCCTCTTGGTGTGGTCGAGCATTTTCATTAGTTGTGGTGCTTCCTCCACCGAGATTTCCTCTTCCGTTTCCTGCTTCCATATCTTTTTTCTCGTAAATCTGCATACGAGCCTTAGTAAGATACAGAAGAACAATCTAAGAGAGAGGGGAACATGTATATATACACATGTGTGTGTGTGTGTGTGTGTGTGTGTGTGTGTGTATATATATCATATACAAGCATGTTACTATAGCGTTAACCCAAACCCCGTTCATACTTCTGATTCATTGGATTATGTTTCAAAAAAGCTTTAGGTTTAAGTTTTCTTTTAAAGTTTCATAAACCTATACTCTGATGCCAACTTGTAACATCTCTCTATTTGGAGGCCCAAAACTAACAGCTACGGATGCTACAATCATCCATAGTTATTAATCCTTGGCGACCAAATATGGCGGTGTTAGATTCATTGATACACAGAAACACATGAATATGGAAAAAATTTAAAACATCAAACAAGATCACATTCTATTTCAAAACATTTCCAATTCATTACATAATCCCATAATCGTCAAACACATTTAGAAAAAATATATTTATTACAACATATGTCATGAGAGACATATGAAGATGCCCATTTGTAGGATCAGAGTATATACAGGCAATTTAACAACTTTTCCATTATAAATAACACAGCGAAATCAAAATAAAAGAGAATTCTAAATATATATCATGTCACCTACACATACTCAGAAGATTATTCGTCAAATGAGATATTTGAAAACCTTAACTCTCAGACTACTCAAAATCAATTGAGTACCCGAGAGTTTAAAGGGAAAACATAAACTTCGAGTCAGACGTAATTCCTGGTATGAATAATAATCTACCATCTCAAACCATTCAGATATCTAGTGAGACAACGCCGCTTAGCAGAATGAGTTTTCCCCTTGTTAGTATCCTAAAACGTTTATAAAACCATATACTGTGCTCCTAAATCCACAATGGTTAAAACAATTCAAAACAATATGATATGATGATATGAAAAACAAGTGGATCAATTTTGGATTACCGTCCCCATTAATACTGACTATCTATCACAAATATAGTTTTTAAGTGTACTGTTAACCTAATACTTTTCATGGGCTGACTAATAACCGATAAATATTTAAGGACTCCCTGTCCAGTTACATGGTTTTCATGGGATCACTATGAATCTATTGGTAACTCCAATATCTTTATAGTTATCCTAGTTTTCATAGGTTGACTATGAACGTATTGGTAACTCCAATATCTTTTCTTCTTATCCTAGTTTTTATGGGCTGACTAGGAACCTATTGACATCTGTTAGTATCTTAATACAGATACAGTTTTCATGGGCTAACTACAAACCTACTAGCCCCTGCGAGCATTAAATCATTGTTTTCATGGGCTTACTATGAACTATCTTTCTGACATCTTCATTTATACATTGTTTTCATAGGCTAGCTATGAACTTATTGGCCCCTGCCAATATCTTTTCCTATACACAGTTTTCGTGGGCTTTCTTAGAACCTATTGGCCCCTGCCAGTATCTTCATTTAATATCTTAGCATCCCATATTGTGGTCTTGACCTTCTGGATGCAATTCTACTCATTCAGGAGTTAACTTAATTTATATTCGCTACTGGGTCAACCTAGCTGGTTATTCTGCCCTTCCCTAAAATTCACTTATAGGTCAGTTACAATATGAATATATACATATATGAAAAAGCATACAAGAGAACTTTGTTAATCCCTTTAACCTTTTAATTAAAGAAAACTTCTTCAAAAAATCCTTTATAAACACTTTATTTGATTATGCCATGGTTTTCTTTCAAAAATGAGATTGGGTTATTTGCTTTGAAAACTAAGGCCGTCGAAACCTTCAAAACCGTGCTTTTGACTTCACTGGATAACCTCCTTCGAAAGCATATACCTCTCTTTTCAAAATATTAGGCCCTTGCTTTTCGAAACATTTTAAAACTTCTCTTTCGAAACCTTTCGAATGTACTAAAGCATTACTTATTAACTCTTAGAAGCAGAGCTTCAAAACCCTTGAAAGTACCCTTTTCGAAACATTTGAAAAATACTCTTTTCGAAACCTTTGGAAGTATCCCTTCTGAAACCATTAAAAGTCCCCTCTTCGAAACCATTGGGTTTATACTTAAAATATCATTTGGGTCAAAATGAATATAAATGAATGTATCTCTTTCGAAACCATCCTTTATCATATAAAAATATTAGGGAAAACTTGATGGCATCGACACCATCCCTTTCGAACCTTGGACCCTTTCGGAAGCATTTAGAAAGTGGCTTGAAATAGCTTTAAAACAAGCACTACCTTTTGAAAGCATTGATGACTTCAATACACTTGAAAGGCTAAAGAACGGCAACAGAGCTTCGACTAGGTTGGAACCCCTTCTTTTGAAAGCATTATTTTATAAGTAAAGGAAACCATTCAAGGCTTATTCTTTAAAACATAAGTTGATGACAACCCCTTCGAAAGCATTTATAAAATCTGGTTGGAAAACATATGCTTCGACTTTTTCAAAGCCTTTAATGAAACAAAGGAAAACGCTTCTCTTTTAAAACAAATAAAAGGTATTGACCCCTACTGGAGCCATGCTTTCGACACCAAGTCTTCTACCTTTATCCAATCCACTATATACCATCTAAGTGATACCTTGTGTATTGGTTTCGGTTTACTGGAGTTTCGACTTGATTGAAGGTCGAAGCTCTGAGTCGAAAGGTACTTCTAAAGAAGGCAGAACCAACTTTTCTGGGTAAACCTGATTTAATACTAATTAAAGCCAACATTTTCTAACTAACCTGCCACGTGTAAAATTATGATTGGTTTTCTTAACTTTTCAATTTCTTACTAAAATAACTGCCACTAATTTCAGATCTAAATCATGGTTAAGTTAACAAATAATCCCTTCCATTAAGCAAAACCAATATTGAAAAGAAGTCCTTAAATAATTTAATTTCATAGCAAATCACTTGGAAAAAATCCTCAAAAATTCCAGAAATTCACTTTGACCATGTTAACTAAAATATCAAAATTTCAGACCTAAATTCTCAATACAATTTGTAAAATAAATTTATGAATCCAAATAACCATTTTTTCCTTCGAAAATTCATAGTACCCTTTTCATGACTTGGAAAATTATTAAAATTAATACCCAACTCCAAAACCATGTTTTACACAACATAAATTTTCCATGGCATTTAAACATCAATATCAATCGGTTTTTCCCTAAAATCACCTATAATCTTATTTAAACATTCTTGTTTAAATCAAACAATTTATACTTCAAGCATATCATCATCCCAATCATCATAAAAACAAATTTACCCTTAAATTTGGAATTGTAAATATTATAAAATGAAATAAACATGGAATGAATTATTATTCACCTTGATTAAGATAAGGAGATTGGATTGAGATTTATTCCTCTAGCTTTAATCCTTAGCTTTCTTTTCTCTCTTCCTCATTAATGGCCAGCTCCCCTTGATGTTTACATTTTGTTTTTGAATCATGAATGGGAAAAATCTCCTGAATCATGTTATTAAAAATTAGGGGTATTACAGGAAAGTTCTTGGGATTCATCATTAGTGCTAGAGGAATTGAAGCAAATCCCGGGTAAATAACCGCATTGCGGGAAGTCAAGGCCCTGAGGAATAGGAAAGAGTTATAAAGTCTGAATGAAAAGGTTGCAGCACTGAGTTGGTTATCTCAAAAGCAACTAGTAAATGTATGTCATTCTTTCACGTGCTAAAGATGTATAACAAAAACATCGAATGGAATTAAGCTTGTCAAACCTCATTCGAAAAGCTGCTACAACATATGGAAACCTCACAAATCCCATCCAAGCCGGTAAACAGAGAAGATTTGTACATCTACTTAGCAGTCTCGCCACATGCATCGTGTGCCTCACTCATATGAGAAGAAGCTAAGATCTAGCGACCCATATATTACATCAGCAAATGGTTCCCTAGAGTAGAAAAAAACTATCCAAAATTGAAATAACTGGCATATTGCCTCTTGATCGCATCCAGAGATTTACGATCGTACTTGGAAGTACACTTGATCAAAGTGCTGACAGATTAACACTTGAAGCAAGTGTTATACCACCCTGAGACCTCTAGACGGCTTATCAAATGGAACATCGAATTAAACTAGTACAAAATCACATACCATCCTCGAAATTCAATCAACGGGCAGACGCTGGTAGATTTTATTCCCAAGTTTACAATACGAGATAACAAGAAAGAAATGGCTCCATAAGTAGAGACACATTGGACGCTGTTCATCGATGGTGCATCTAACAACTTCTGCTCGGGTGCATGAGTCGTGCTCGAGACTCCCAAAGGACAGTCCATTTGCTATGCCTTGCGCATGAGATTCCCTGCAACAACTAACAAGGTAGAATATGAAGCATTGATAGTTGGGCTAAAGATTGTGAAGGAAGTAGAGATAAAATCCATACACATCTATAGCAACTCTCAACTAGTCGTCTGTCATGTGAAAGGAGAATATTAGGCTCGGGGGAGAATCTTGTCCCGTATTTATCTAAATTGCAAGAACTGTCAAACGACGTCGAGCATTACACCATAACTCATATCTTGAGGGAACATAACATGAAGGTGGATTATCTAGCCAAACTGGCCAGTTTCGAAGAAGCTCAGTCATTGGGGCTAGTCCCGGTTGAAATCTTGAATACTCTATGCATAAGTGAAATGGATATCGACTGGATTATTGAGACAACCAAAGAACTGAAGACATGGATGATGTCGATCAAAGATTACCTACTCACAATCTCTCCCCCACAAATAGGAATAAGCAAAAAAAGCTTCCCCAAAAGGCATCGCGATTTGTAATACAGGATGGGATACTCTACCAAAGGGGATTCTCTACCCCCTTGCTCAGATGCGTGACCAACGATAAAGCCCAAAGGATCCTAAAAGAAGTTCATGAAGGCGACCGGGGAGACCATACCGAAGGGCAAACCCTTGTAAAGAAAGTTCTTCGGTATAGGTACTTTTGGCCAATAGTAAACTGCAATGCAACAGATTGCACCAGATAGTGCAATTAATGCCAAAGATTCAGCAAGATCAAAAGAACCCACTCGATGTAGCTAACACAGATGGTCGGCCCATAGCCTTTTGCAATCTAGGGAATCGATTTGATTGGCGTATTACCAATGGATAAAGGGGGGCCAAATATGCCTTCATTATTGTTGACTGTTTCACCAAATGGTCTGAAGTGAAATTGCTAGCCACTATAACCGTAAAGAAAATCATTAACTTTGTTACTAAAAATATTACTTTTAGGTTTTGGGTGCCATATAAAGTCATCAAGGATAATGGGACTCAATTCTAAAGCGCTGAGTTTGAAGACTTTTGCAAATTCTTTCGAATCGAGAAAAGCTTTTCCACTTTCACACATCCATAGGCAAATAGGCAAATGGAAGCAGTAGATAAGATCATCAAATCCACCATCAGAAAAGGGAAAACTAAAGCAAAAGGAAATTTGGTCGGTAAACTTCCACTTGCAATATGGGCCTACAGGACAATGCACAAATCTGCAACTGGGCACTCTCCGTTCGCCATAGTATATGGTTCAGAATTACTGATATTGATTGAGCTAGAAGTCCCTGCTCATTGGATGTGAAACTTCGATCAAAGATAGAATGAACAACTCGTATGTGAGTCAATGAGAAGAGGGTAAAAGCTAAATTAAGGACTGCTGCTCATCAAAAAAAGGTCGCACTATACTTCAACTCCAAAGTTTGTAACCACACCTTCAAGGTGGGAGACCTTGTCCTCAGGTGGGTCTAGCCTATACTGGAGCATCCAGACCAAACTGAGAGGGTCCCTCTATGATTGGTCAAAAGCTAGAGGATGACACATTCAAGCTAACAACCGTTGATGGTTCCCAAATTCTCCGAGCATGGAATAGTGAATCGCTGCAACCTTATCTAAGAATATCTTATATATTTCCTATTTTTAGCAAGTAAGCCATCCTAAAATACCGGAGGCATTGTAAATAGGTAGAACTTTCCTAATTTCCATTAATAAAATTGCTTTTCTTTCTGTATGCCCGCCTAGCCACCGGGTCGATTGAAGCAAATAAACTCAAATCATTGGATCGGCGAAACTCGATCCCACCTTCTAAAAACCGGTGTGCTCCAGCGACACTGGGAAGGCCTATATCAAAACCCACATTTCATAAGCCATGCACCGCTTCTTGGATTGTGGAATCCCACCTAAGTAAGCACAACCTTAAAAGCCGCGCACCTCCATACCACGCATTGCTTCTTGAGTTATGGAACCACGCTCTTGAAACATAAACTCCTCACATTGCCTGAAGATTGGTAACCTCATGAAATTCCAAATCGTTTTGGATCGACAAGTCATATCGATTCCAAAAGCCGTGCATTCCATAATCCATGCACACCCTAGAAAGCCGTGCATCCCATAAGCCGCGCATTTCAAAAGTCGTGTATACTATTAAGTATCATTGTTGTCCCGCAGTGCCGGGAAACCCATCTATTATAGGACTATGAAGAGTAATGGGAATGAATCCAGAAGTGTCACACGACAAAGAATCGACAAAGAATCCCGATTGTTGACCGACAAAATCTCTGGAATTAAGACGCTCAAATTGCAAGTTCCTAAAGATAGGAACCAAAAATTGACTTGATTATAGATTTCTGAATAATCACACGGACCAACCAGTCATTCGTTAAGTGTTTGAGGTAAACAGCCCCGTGAAATCGGGGAAGCACACCGATACTAAAAGAAGAACTTCACAATTCTGTTAGTCCAAACAGAGAATTTTGGTGGTATTTACAGAACTAGATAAAATAGCAATAATTAAAATTGGCAGAAGTGCATGAAACGTAGATAAGTAGATAGATAAAATTACAATCAAAATCTTAACATTTTATTACTTACAACATTTTCTATACAAAGTCAAAATGTAGTGGTCGTACCCACACAATATCAACCAATAAAAAAGATAAATACAGATGCTATAACAATCAAAGCAATAAGTGTAGACTCTACACTTGTACAAAATGCGTATCAAACAAAATTGAATATTCCAAAATCTAGCTCCAATGTTACTTGAGTCTATCAATGCTTCTTTCCACCGCTTCCCTTTCCACCTTTAGTTGAAAGTTTTTCTTCCTCTCAGAATCCCTACCAGGAGTAGTGTCGCTGCCTGAGATATTAGCCATCTCCTCCCTGTTCTTTGATCTTCGTAAAGGACTCCCCCTTGGTCCTGCGCTTTCAGGACTTGAGGGAGCTCCTCGAAGATTTTCTCTTCTCGATCTTTTCCTTCTTAACGACCACCATCTGCTGTTCAGATTTATTTAGTTAGCCAATTTGGTCTTCCCACTATCGAGCTTCAGCTGTCGTGAAATCGCCATCTAAAGATATGGAAGGGTCATCCAGACTGTGCAATGCAGCAACCTTCTTGGATTCCGCCCTTGGTTGTGAGCCAAACACAGGTGCATCAATTGAAGCGACAATGGAAACAAGCATCAAGGCAGTTGAAATAGTAGCAAGCCCTGGGATCAAAGAAATGACAGGCCGGTAGGTAAAGAAGATTGACCTATAAGATCAAAAATAAAATTATTCAGTTCGTCTTGTTCTTGCGGCGTGAGCTGAAAATTTTCAAACTCGAGGGAAACAAGAAGGTTACCTACATTAGAAGAATGGCTAAGAATTTCAGTCTCATACTCCCTACCTTCTCCTTTTTTGGATGGCCACACGATCTTCAGAGAATTTCAAGGATGACCCGAAGCTTCAGAGACAGCCGTTGGAGGGGTAGACAACAAGGCAGCACTGACCGAACTCACTAACTGATTGTGAGGCTGTTTTGATGATTCACCGGGCTAAAAAATGAAAGGCTTTGGCAGCGTTTTCGCAGTTGCAGTCACAGCAGCATCGATGACCTCCTATTCCCTCTCAATTAGAATGATCTCCTGACCCTCTATGAAAGCTTTCTTTGATTCGTCATTGAGATAGGCATCCTCCAACTCTTGCTCGGTGTATACATCCTCGTTCTCTCGGAAATGGGCCTAAATTTCTTCCCAAACCACAACAAGAGTACACGGGAATTTGGGTCCCAGATAGTTGAGGCTCCCCTGACACAGCAAGGAGTTAAAATAGAAATTTAAGATGGTGCCATCCATCTTTTCCATCTTCTTTTCAAAAGTATCCTGCAACTCCAAGTAGTCCACTATTGCGACGGCCTTCTCAACTTCAATGTGGGTCTTCTTAGCATTAAGGTGCACGACTCTCTTCTGAAGCAAAGCAATCATTTGAGTTAGTTTTTCATGGGATTCCACCATTCCCGTGTAATCATGAATTGTTTTTTATAGGCTTCAACAACTTCATTTTTATCAGCGTCAGTTTTTCTTTGAGCTTCAATGATCATGTGACGGGCTTCAAGCTCCTCTTTCAGCTTAACCCTTTCTATATGGGCCTTCTTGATTTCATCTCGGAATACGATCTCTATTTTTGCATGGGCTCTTTCAGTTCATTTAGCAAGTTTGCATTGCTCTTACTCTCTCAAAGTGCAGTATCCCTCTTTATTGCTTATCGCTTGATTCCAATGTCACATTCCTCTAATGCCCTCTCCTAATCATCCTTTTCATATTCAAAGGAAAGGATCTCGGGGTAATTATTACGGTTTGTGTCTGCCAGTTGCTTGCATTATGTTTCCTATCCCTCACTTGATCCAAATCACTTTGAATCACCTAGAGTTAGGGCATACATGAATCTTTTCGGATTAGGCGTATGTCGCGGCAAACTTAGCCCCCTTTAAAAACCAACCGGGAGCGCAACTTCAAGTCTAAGAGGAACGGATCGAAAAATATAAACCGGCCTCCTGCGAGGACGTGAAAAACTAGAAGCGGGCACCACGTGAGTCGATGAAACTTGCGATGAAGGTGAAACTTAAACAGTGGAAGCCGGAACTTCAATTTCGATAGAGATTAGGGCTGGGGCAAAAGCTTGGTGTTCAGAGGGATGAGAACTATGATCTACCTTCAGCTTCTTAGGTGGCTCTTCTCGTTTGTTAGGAGTATTTCTCTTCTCGTAACCACTCTTGTAAACCCTACCCCATTCTCTGTCGTCTCGATGATGTACTTCGGCTTTCAAGTCTTTCTGCCTTCTCTACTTTTCGGCTTTCAAGTCTTTCTGCATTTTCTACTCTTCCTCGGTTTCACGAGGATGATGGCGGCTTGAAGACCATCTTGACCAGCTTGGGAATCAGTGAATTGTTTAAGATCATCGTAAAGTCCATGGCCTCTCATAGTACTTGATATAAAAAAAATAAAGAGCTTTAGCGACAAAAAAGGACCTAAATAATGCATGTATAACTGAACGCGACCCTTGTGAAATATGTAACATGTCATAGGCGGCCTAAAAGGATGTCACAAACCAGATTGGGACGATGCAACCGTGGTAGAAATAGGGCTGACTCTAGACATAATATGAACGAGACGAGGAGACGATCCCTCGAATTCCAAATCTTCTCCTATGAGTTCATCGATAGCTATGTAAATATTGCCTAAATCCCCAAAGTCAGCACTGGTTTACTTAAGCGGTTAATTGATATGCACGTAATTGTGCATATATTTACATCCATATTTTATCTCTTTTTATTCAAATAATCATCATATTTGGGCATTTTGACACGTTTAAAACCAAAATTCAATTATTTCCAACCATCATATTTTCATCTTCATCCAGGGGCAAAAATGGTCATTTTGTGCATGTGTCAATATAAGAATTTTTACTTGGACATTTTTTGACAATTTTTATAGGAATTTGGATGCATACGGAAGAGGCTTATATGAAGATATATGCATGCACAAATGAATACAAAGGAAAGAGGAGGGAAATAATTCAAGCCATGAACATGGAGGACCCCACCCACTTACCTAAAAGTACAATTTGGAGCTAATGGACAACTAAGTGGAGGATAAAGCTTCATGCAAAACAAATGATGGATTAATTAGTGGTTAATGGTTACTTGTTGGCCACACTTCCTAAAGGGCATTTTAGGTAGCGCCCTAAAAATAGAATTAGGGTTTTATGCATGTATATATAGCCCTCTTATGTATATGAAACTATCATCTACTCTTTCATTTTACTTAGGAAATTAAGAAATCAAAGTGTAAGCTCAATGTTCTATGAAATAAAAATGGCTTCCAAGCCTTTTTCTTCTCTCTTTTCTACATGCTTTTCTTTGTTTTATTGTTAATGTTTATTTCTATGCTCTCTTTTCCTTTATGTTCATTACTTAGATTTACATTTATGCAAGTAGTAAGTAGCTAATCTCTTTTGCTTTCTTTGCTTATTTTCTATTCTCTTTTCTTTTTAATGTTGAAATTTGTTTGTGTTGCTTCAATGCCACAAATGAGTAGCTAAACCCCTTCAATTTAGGGGTGATGAAGCTCTCTAACTTTATGTAATTTCAACATTTTTATGATGTATGATCTCTTTGTTTATGCTTCATGAATGTGAATTTTGATGTAAATTTATACAAGTGGGTTTGATAGCTTATATTGCTTATGCAAATGAGCTATTCTTACTCAACATAAACACAATTTGCATCAACATTTGCTAATTAATTTTTGATTATGAAATGAAAGTAAAAATGAAATTTGATGATCTATGTTACTAGTTACAATAGTAAATAGATCATACTTAAAATAGTTTTTGCTTTGGCTTCTTTTTCACGAGAATTGTAAGTGGTATAATTGTTGTATTATAGTTTGATGGTTTGAGTTATGTTAACTAATAACATAAACAAACCATACTTATGACAAATGCAATGATTATTTCACTTAATATCAAAGTTAGAGATCATAAATTATGTGTTTGTTGATTTACAAAAATTTGAGAGTGGATTTGCCTCTAAATTGTTCTTTAGTCTAATAATTTTTGAATCGCATTTTCTAGTGTTAGCCTCATTTTATTTCTAGTTAACAAATCCTCTTCGACTTTGGTATAATTTGATTGAATAGATTTTTTAAATCATCAATTCCCTGCGGATCGACCCGTATTCGCCGCGTGCTACATTCGTACACCGTGCGCTTGTGGTTATTTTTATTTCTAAATTCATTCGATGGTTTTCTAATTTCATAGAATTTCCGCCGACGAGCAAGTTCTTGGCGCCGTTGCCGGGGAATTGTCTTGATTTTAGTTTTCTATTCTTCGAATTATTTGTTGTTTGAATTTTTTTTTTGTGTTTTTATTTTGTGTGTGTGTGTTTGTGTGATTTTTGTTTATATTTGTTTGTGTGCATGTTATCGTAGCCTTTCTATTTTCATTTGCATTTAATATTTAAAAAAAAACACACAACTTCAATTGAAAAAGAAAAAGAAATCCATTAGATTTACAATTTCAAAGATTCAATTTACAATTCAGTGTTTCCAATTTACAATTCACTGATTCTAGTGAAAAATCACTGTTGCTTTCTCATTTCCCTCTCTGTTGCATTTTCCTATCTCTGTTGCTTTACTGCCTACATCAACTTGTTTACTGACCACCAACTTCCTCTACTTCACTTCCCTCAGCAGATACTTCACCACAATTCACCACCAGAAAATCACACACATTTTCCTCCTCCTCGGCCATTAAACACACTGCCTTACCTCTTCATATCCACTTCATTCCCATCCAAACTACTCCATTTCCACCTCTGTTCACCCAATCCTGTATAATTGCCGGTTGCTGCCCATCATCAACTCACAAATTCCACAAATACATCAACAGCATCATCAATTGCCAGTTGCTTGAAACAAACAGTTTCCTGGCCTCTCACCACTTATACAACCTATTCTCACTTCGACTACCAACCACTTGCATACAATCCACAAAAGCAGTCCACCACCCTATTCCACAATCTCCCACTGGCCATAGAAACTGCAGCCAATTCAATACCCACCAAGCAGTTCACTCCCCTGCCATCTACTTGCACAGTCTGCCCACTTGTCTGCAACAATCCACCAGACTATACTTCTCCATCTCAGTAAACATCTGCTTTTCCTCGACATTCGGCAATTCACCAAAACAACCTCCCCACAATACAACCAGAACTCCCTGACCTCTGCATTTCCCAAACAAGATCTCACTGCCTCCACTCAGATCATCAACGTAACCCACTGCACTGTTGCATTCACTTCTCAATACCAAAATTCCATACCTCATCAGAGCCTCACCTGTCATCACTACCTTGCCACTGCACCTTTCCCCTTTCCAGGCAACAATAACACCTAAAGCAACCACTGCTCATCTACTACCGTCATACAGTGCAGTCATCCACAGCCTTCAACTCACCATAAACATAATTTCTGCACTCCATCAAACCTCCCACACTTCTGCTGCATAATCTGAACAACACACTTCCTTGCATATCATCAACATCTCTGCCATCTACCATACATCACCATACTCATACGACCACTTGTCGATTGTCAACAACCATCGAGACAGCTGTTCATACCAGAGAGCTACTACCTCACTACTTCCTCACTTCTTTTGACCACCATCCTTCACAACCATCCTCATCCCATAACACTTCACTACAGCTAACTGTCGTCTACCTCTCCACTACACCAACTGCTACTCCTACTTCACTGAAATCGCCTCTTTCAGCCTCACCCCAAACCGCAACAGAGCCTTTACCATCTCCTCAAACTCGCGAACCACCTCAGCAAGTCGAACTGCCTTCACCCAGACAACTCGTCATTCAACCTAAAACAGCATTTACCCCCCAAATTCTGCTACCCAAATCGAGAACATCCCAAATCTACCACTTGATTTCACAATCCTAAACCCGCTGTAACTAAATCCCTTCATGCCTCTTCAAGCCGCCTCTAACCGAGACCACAACAAAGTCATTTAATTTGGTTTTGAATTTGCGAATTGGTTTGGGGAATCTCGCTGGATTTGTAAGGAATTCAAATTTGCGAAGTAAATTGCGAGATGGATTAGTGAGATAAATAATTTGTTGTTTTGAAATTTCAAAGTGATTACTGAAGTGGTGAAACTATTACTTTACATATTGGGCTGAGTTTGTGATATTTGGTTTCTTTCTTCTTTGTTTTCTTAGTTTTGTCTTTTCTTTTCTCTTTTTTTCATTTGTTTTAAGTTTTAATTATTATTTTTTCTCATCTCTTAAAAAAAAAACAACCAGTTTTTAGTTTTTAGTTTCACTTGTTTTTTTTTTCCATATGTTTTAGTCTCCTCTTCAAAAACAAAACAAAACAAAAAATGAATTTTTTTTAAAGTAAAACCCTACTTTTAAGTTTCCTTTCAAAAAAGCCAAAAAAAAAATGTTTGTTTAGTGAAGATTTTGAATTTTTTGGGGCTTGTGAGTGTTTGATTTTAGTGCGTCTTCTTTTGTTTTTTATTGTTTTGTTTAATTTCTACCCAAAAAAAAAACAATTGTCATAGAAAAACTTGTTTTGTTTTGGTTCTTTTGTTTCAATAGTTTTGGTTGTTTCAATAGTTTTGATTTTACAAAACAAATAAGTTTCCTTTTGCTTTGTTTAAAATTTTTGTTGTTTTGTTTCCTTTGATTTCAACAGTTGTGTTATTTTCCTTTGTTTTATTTCATTCGATATATATAAAAAAAAATTGTAAATATATCTTGTTCTTCATTTTAGGTTGCCAAAGCAGAAATTCAAAAGGGAAAAGTGTTTGCCAACAAATAAACTGCTTTGCTAAGAAAAACCACCGCTAAAAAAAAATATTGCTAAATAATCTACACGCTCTGGTATCGTGCACATTTCTCCTTGTTTTTTATTGCATTGTTGGTTGCTTGCATTTGCATTTATATATAAAAAAATTCAAAATCCAAAAACAAAAACAAACTTCATTTTAGTTGCATTGTAATTTCACGTTTAATTTCTGCTTTGCATTCATCTCATCTTGGTTTTTTTTTCTAAGGGCAATACCCCAATTCACATAAGGTGAGGGATTTCATCACCCTTTCCTTAGCCCACAAACATATTTCATCGTAGAATTTGACTAATAATAAAGGTTAGACGTTGGACCTAAGATGTCACGAGCTCACTTAGGGCTTAATTGTATCTTCACAATTGTTTTATTTGAACGATTTTATTTCTTGGTGTCTAGGCTACGGCAGAGTAATAACCAGTTATAAAAATTACGGTGATACGTAAATATTATACTGGTTGTTCCTCTGAAGGTACTTAAACCTTCGGCTGCATTGCTACGGTGATTCGTGGTGCACCGATAAATTCTGTCTGTTACCTGGCTGAGAAATATTTTTGTTGATTTAAGACAAAGTGTGATTATACAATTTTGGGTTAGAAGCTACTAAGGACAGCAAATTGTAGTTAAGTCCTTTGCATTCATTTAGTTGCATTAGTTCATGCATATTTAAAAAAAAAACAAAAAATCAAAAATCCAAAAAGAAAAAAAAAATATTGTAAATTTTACCTAACTTGATTTTTAATCAAAAAAAAATTCCTTTCCTTTGAAAAATTTTCAATCAAAAACAAAAATCCAAAAAAAATATAAAATCTTTTAAAAGAAAAAAAATTTGAAAATTCAAAAACAAAAATCAATTTTCATTTTCTAAAAACAAAAAAATCCTTTTGGTAAATATTTAAAAATTCAAAAAAAAATACAAAACCAAAAACATAAAAAAAATTGAAAGAAAAAAAAACAAAAAAAAATCAAACTTTTCTTTTGAAAATAGATCTCACTTGTTAAATAGTTTTCTCCCTTGTAAAAAAATTTCAAAAAACAAAAACACGTTTTCAAATCTTCTTTCACTCCCTAAACTCAATTCTAACTCCTTTCTCTTCTCGACTTTCACTTGTGCATGAGTACTTGGACTCGTGACACAACAACGAATCGTTGGACTCGCGACCCTTCTACAAACCGTTTAACTCGAACAGACGATCCTCCTGAAATGGCGAACGAAAACGCCCCTCGAACTCTTACTTGCATCACGTTACCGCCCCTACGGGTAACCATTTCGAAATTCATTCGAACCATATTGCCACGCTTCCTAAATTTGGCAATTTCGAGCATGATGATCCGTACATCTTTTTGACTAAATTCGAACAAGTTTGCGCAACCATTAAACTTCAACAACTTTCTGATGACGGAATCAAACTTCGATTAATCCCATTTGCTCTTACGGATTATGCTGAAAAATGGTTGTACAGCTTACCTACGAACTCAATTAAAACGTGGGAAGAATTTGTAAAAGCTTTCTTAAAAAAATTCTACCCCTTGGAAAAAACAAGTAGAATTCGAAACGAAATTGTAAATTTTCATCAATTTAAGGGTGAACCATTCGGAAAATATTTTGAAAGATTCAAAGAGCTTTTGGTAAAATGTCCACACCATAACTTTGAAAAATGGACGATTTGCCAAATCTTATACGATGGACTAGAAAACAGCTCACGAACGATGCTCGAATCAATGTGCCAAGGCAATTTTCTTGCCCAACATCATGATGATGCTTGGCAATTTCTTGAAAACCTCGCTGAAAAGTCGTCCCAATGGGAACGCTCGAACGAAAAATCAATCTACTCACGATCGAGTGCACACTCGATAGGATCTTCTATTGCTTTGGAAGCTAAGATCGACGTAATGATTAAAAAATTCGATAACGTTTTCTCATCGAATCAAATGAACCAAGCTTCCCAACCGATGTGTTATAAATGAAATGATCCTAATCATATAGCCGATCAGTGTCCCAACTCTATCGAACAAATCAATGCTTTTAATAAAACCAAAAACGACTCGTTTTCTCCAACGTACAACCCTGGTTGGAGAAATCATCCGAATTTTGCGTGGAGCCAAAACAATCCCAACACGAATACGATTCGTCCCAATTTTCAAGCATTTTCGAATAATGTTTCGAATCCTCCCTTTCAGCCATACAATTTTCAACCAAACTTTGCGGGTCCATCCCATAATCAACCATAACAATCAAATTTTCAAACAAATTCTGCTCATCCTCCCCAAGACGATAAACGTTTAACTTCACTCGAGAAAACTCTTGAAACGTTGGCTAAGGCAACTACTCAAAGCCTTCAATCAAACAACAATTTGCAAAATTCATTGACTTCATATATGCAAAACACAAACCAATCAATTGCAAAACTCGAAATGCAAATAAGTCAATTAGCCACATCTTTAAGTGAATGTGAACGAGGAACATACCCAAGCCAGCCCCTTCCAAATCCCAGAAATCAAAACGCAAATTCAAATCAAGCCCATGTTGTTCAAGACAGCAACGTCACCCAGTTGAATGCTATCACAACTCTCCGTTCTGGTAAACAAATCGATAATCAAGTCGTTAATCCAAATGATTTACCGAAAACTTTTCTCGACACTTCTAAAACAACGAACGACTCAGAACAACAGAATGTGGAGCCAAACGTCGAATCGAAAAACAATCAAAATTCTTCTTCTTCTACTCGAGTAGACCCGCCTACCGAGCATCGTGTTCCATTTCCACATCGTCTTCGACCAAAGAAACACTCGGACCAAATGGAAAAGATGTCGGAAATTTTTAAACAAGTAAAAGTGAACATCCCGCTTCTTGACATCGTTCAGCAAGTCCCCACTTACGCAAAATTTCTTAAGGACTTGTGCACCCAAAAGCGACACACTCAAGTGCCCAAATAAGTCTTCTTAGCCGCTAGTTTGAGTGAAGCCTTGTCCCAATCCATGCCTGTTAAATACAAAGATCCTGGCTGCCCTACGATTTCGTCTACAATTGGAGACAAGACGATTAACAAATGTTTGATAGACTTAGGCGTGAGTGTCAACTTGATTCCATACTCCGTGTACGAACAATTAGGCTTAGGTGAGCTCAAACCCACGAAAGTTACGCTTCAATTTGTCGATCGTTCCATTAAGAAGCCTGTGGGAGAAATCGAAGACGTGCTCATTCGAGTAGGGCAATTTATATTCCCCGTTGACTTTATCGTTCTCGAAACACAACCCGTGACGAATCCCTCGATTCAAATTCCGTTGATTTTAGGCCGACCATTCTTAACCACCTCAAATGCCTTAATCAATTGTCGTAACGGATCAATGAAAATCTCTTTTGGAAACATGACTTTGGATCTTAACATTTTCAATCTTGAAAGCCAATCGAATGAACCTCATAACGAAACGTTGGAAGTTAGTGCCATTTATGAAAACTTTGAAAACGAGACACTTGACCTTAACAACGAACGTGAAGCCGAGTACGAAAAGTTGTTTCCCGAAATTCCCAACGAGATTGAATACACTCTTCCCTTTGAATCGCCTCAAGATGAGTCCGAATCTCGATCCAACTCTTTGATCAAAAAACTCCCGAAGTTGGACCTCAAACCACTTCCCGATCACCTTAAGTAGGCATACTTAGGTGAAGACGAAACGTTACCCGTCATAATTTCCGCAACTCTCTCTCTTGATCAAGAAACCTCGTTACTCTCTATTCTTTCGAAAAACAGAGAAGCAATTGGATGGTTGATTTCCGATATAAAGGGAATTAGTCCCACTCTTGTTCAACATCGCATCCATTTAATCGACGATGCCAAGCCTACTCGTGACGCGCAGCGAAGGCTTAATCCAAAAATGAAAGATGCGGTGCGTGATGAAATTCTTAAACTTCTCGATAACGGAATCATTTACCCAATCTTCGATAGTTCATGGGTTAGCCCAATTCACGTTGTACCGAAAAAGTCTGGCCTAACCGTTGTCAAGAACGAATCAAACGAGCTTATTCCAACTCGTACTCAAATAGTTTGGCGTGTTTGCATTGACTATCGAAAACTAAATGCCGCAACACGTAAGGATCACTTCCCGCTTCCTTTCATCGACCAAATGCTCGAACGTTTAGCCGGCCATGAATTTTACTGCTTCCTTGATGGTTATTCTGGCTATAACCAAATTCCAATTGCTCCCGAAGATCAAGAGAAAACAACTTTCACATGTCCATTCGATACCTTTGCTTATTGACGTATGCCATTCGGACTATGTAACGCTCCTGCGACTTTCCAACGATGCATGGTTGGCATCTTTTTCGACATGATTGAATGCTTTTTAGAAGTTTTTATGGACGATTTCTTTGTCTTTGGTGATTCTTTTTCCCAGTGTTTACATCACCTCGAGTTGGTTCTGAATCGATGTAAAGAAAAACATTTGACTTTGAATTGGGAAAAATGCCACTTTATGGTCAAACAAGGCATAGTCCTTGGACATATCATCTCAAATAGAGGCATTGAGGTAGACAAAGCAAAAATCGATGTCATTGCAAATCTACCCATTCCCAAATCCGTTAAGGACATTCGATCATTTCTAGGACATGCTGGCTTTTACCGTCGTTTTGTGAAAGACTTTAGCAAAATCGCCCGTCCTATGACAACCCTTCTTGGAAAAGACGCTCCTTTCGATTTTAACTCTGATTGTATCTCTTCTTTTGAACGTCTTAAGAGCGAACTAATTTCTGCCCCAATCATTTGCACACCCAATTGGGATCTTAATTTCGAAATAATGTGTGATGCTTCGAACTTTCCCTTGGTGCTGTCTTGGGACAACGCATCAACAAGATCCTTCATGTCATTTACTACGTGAGTATGACCTTGAACGACGCTCAACTCAACTACACAACAACCGAAAAAGAGCTTCTAGCTGTCGTTTTTGCGCTTGAAAAGTTTCGACCTTACTTGATAGGTTCACACATTACGGTCTACACTGACCATTCTGCACTTCGATAGCTCTTCGCTAAAAAGGATGCTAAATCCCATTTGATTCGTTGGATCCTTTTACTTCAAGAATTTGACCTTACAATCAAAGACAAAAAAGTATCTGATAATGTCATAGCCGATCACTTATCTCGTCTTTCGAATGCACCATCTCCTTTGCCAATCAATGAAAACTTCCCCAATGAACAACTTCTTTCAATTTCGATCGATCCATGGTACGCTGATATAGTAAACTACTTAGTCACTAAACAAACTCCCTTATCTTGGTCCAAACAGGACAAACGCAAATTTATGTCCCAGGTGAAATACTTCTATTGGGACGATCCATACTTGTTCAAATATTGTCCTGACCAAATCATCCGACGTTGCATTCCGGATATTGAAATAAGGACTGTTCTTTCGTTTTGCCACGATCAAGCGTGCGGTGGACATTTCGGTGCTCGAAAAACTACGGAAAAAGTGCTTCAGTGTGGTTTCTATTGGCCTTCACTTTTCAAAGACTCGTTTGAATTTTGTAAAACTTGCGATCGATGTCAAATGCTTGGACGAATTTCTCGACAAGATATGATGCCTTTAAACCCCATTCTTACGATCGAAATCTTTGATGTATGGGGTATCGACTTTATGGGACCTTTTCCAAATTCTTTTGGAAACTTGTATATCCTTCTCGCTGTCGATTTCGTTTCAAAATCGGTCGAAGCCGTTCCTTGCAAAACCAATGACCATAGAATTGTTGTAACGACCCGCCACTCTGACCGCCTCTAGTCGGTAATTAAACCAACTAGAAACGTTCAAAATGACGAATTGTTAGTCAGTTTATAAAGTTTAAACAGAATCAGCCACAGAATCACAGAATAATCATAATATTATTCATAATTGAACTTTTCTTACATACATATATCAGAGTTTGCACAATGCATTAAATTTTTATACAGCGGAATATATCTTTTTAGAGTACAAAGAAAAATTTTACTGAAAACTTTAGTAGAGTGCTTTAATCCCCCTCTCTCTAACTTCGCGGCCTGAAAATCTTCAAGCTGTAAAAATACTCGGTCTGACCCGAGCGTTAATTGCAAAACACAAAAACACTCGAGTCAGGATTAATCTTAACTCAAGTAAATAAATTTGAAATGAACTGAATAAAATGGATCACATGAATCAATTTAATCTATTATGAATTTTTAAAATCTGACGATCTCGTGTGGCTGCAGTACACACGTGTACTTTGCACACATGTGCACTGCCTCGCCGACACGCGTGCGAGCGCAAATCAGACAAATCACTGCAAACTCGACTTAACTCAATGAAATTCAAACCGTAAGTCCAAAACAATACACAATGCACTAAGCATTGAATAAGTGCACAAATGAAAACACATGCAGCAACAACCTGCAGCAGCAGCAAAAATGCACACGGATCGTGCACCGGTAGTGAAACAAGTGCAGTGAAACAACTCAGTGATCAACACAGTAGCACAAAGGCAAACCCGAGGCAACATAGGGGTAACACAGAAGTAACACAGGCAACAGAGGCCACAGAGGTAACAGAGGCAACAAGTGGCTTCTGGAAACACATATAGAAGTATTTTCGGAAAATATGCAGTTTTTTGTGCAAATAAATGCAAATATCCATAAAACAAATAAATGCAACTACATGCATTAACACTGGAAATTTCGCTGCTGAGTTAACAGTGTCATGAAACATCAAATATTAGCAGATGGAATGCCACTTAAATCACAAAATGAAATCATTGGAGATGAACATATAAAAATTAATATGGCAAGGCAGCAGTGCTCCTGCACTATTGGTTCTGACTAAAATTGTGTTACACTTTCAATTTTTTTTTTTTTTTTTTTTTTTTTAAATGACAAAATGCAGGCCTGAAAAACCGCAAACCAAACAAATACAGGCAGCAGTAATACAAGGGCCAGAACAAAGCCCAAACAAAGAACTTCAACCAAACAGGGTTACAACAGGGACAATAGTTTTAAAATTTATGTTGTTTCTAAACTGCAGTACAGGGCACAATGCACACCAAAACAGGTTCGAATTACACAAGCTCGAGATGAAAGTGTCGAAGTTACCCAAAGTCAACAGCAATTCATGTATTATGAATTTACATAATGCAGTACAACTACAGGACAAGGCTAAATGTCCAATGAATGCAACTACAAGACTGCAACAGGTCAATAGAAGTTTTGAAGCAAACATAATCAGGGCTAGTTGATAACAGGGAACTAAAATACAGGCATGTTCATATTACCCAGAGGAATGTATAAATCCCAATACTCCTCATTTTGTTCAAAACAGAAATGCTCACACAACAGTTCACTAAAAATTGTGATATTTGTTTTAAAAATCATGATTTCTAAAATGCATTCAAGTTCTAAACTTATTTCAATGATTTAAGATGGTTTTGATTTTTCATATTTGGAACATAACTGGTCCTGTTGTTTACAGAGACAACAGTTCTTAAATAAAGCTAGATTTTGATTTATAGCCAAGATTTTACACTGAACAAACAATTTTTGTTAACTTGTCAAACCAAACAGAGAAACAAACCAAGTGGAAATGAATTTCCATTAAGAATCTGGGTTTTAAGGCAGAGATAAGTATGCAAATGGGTTTCTGGCACCAGCTATTCATACATACATATTTATATATGTATACACAAACATCATCACAAACAAGATCAAATAACATGTTTACTTCTATCAGTACACCTGCACCACTAATTTAAAGCAACCCTTAAAAATTGTGAAGTTATTCTTCAAATGCAGGCAATGCAGTTTCAAATCATAGCAGTTTTGATTTTTTTTTTTCAAATGACAGTTTACTTTTAACTTAAGTTCTAATGCTTGCTCAAGCATTGATTTTTAAAAGTGAAGAACTGTTTTTAAAAAGAAGTTTACTCACAGTGACATGCATATGCATAAATACATAATCACATAATGGTTCCAAGCACTTTAGCATGAATCATTTTCATCAAACAATTTGTTTAAACTTGTAAATTTTGTTATTTTCAGATTATAAGATGTTCAGACCTTTATAACTAAGGTCATTCATATATATACATGCAAGCTTGATACACAGCAAAACATCAAACCATAGGGGGGGGGTTTATAGGCACATATATATACAACACATGCATCTGTTCTTATCAATTTAAAACAACATTGGGTAAAATCTGTTTTACCAATTTTTAAACAAAAATCAAATAGTATCTGTTCTTATTAGTTTAAATTAAAACAATCGAGCAAGAGACCGTAGCTAGTATCTGTTCATATCAGAAAAAATAAGTATCAGATATAACATCTGTCATTATCAATTTAAATCAAGATTTGAGTAGCATCAGTTTTTATCAGTTGATAGTTCAAGACATCGAGCAAAAAGTATCTGCTTTTATCAGTAAAAAAAATTCAAGTAAATCGAGCAAGAGATCGCAATTACCCCAAAGGGTTCAGATTCAAGTAACCGAGCAACTGAAACCCACAAATCATCAAAACAAAGCATGCAAATTAACCGAGTAATTTGATAACCAACAACCCCCCAAAACAGTAGCATGCCACCCAAAATTCAATGCAACCAAATCTAAATACTTGCATTAAGATAATCGTGAGCCAAAAGACTCACCTTTCACTGAAATGAAATGGAGCCGAAGCCCTAATTTCTCAGATCGAAGAGTACGCGATCGAGTCGAAGCCGTCGCTTTCGATTTTTGGAAAGCCCCAACTTGCTGAAGGTCGGCGAAGAAATGAATCGAAGCCGAAACCCTAATCTGAAGTCGAACGAAGATGGATTGGGGAGGCCGCCATTTTTTTTTTCTTTTTATTTTTCTTTCGTCTGAATGAAGAAAGTGGAGAGGGGTAGGGTTATAAAACAGAAGAGATCGTGTTTAAAGCATGGTCACGGCATGTATCATGGTATGTTGAAGGTATGGAGGAATGCTCAAGGTAAGGTAATGTTTACTTCTTTTTATTTTTTATTATTATTTTTTTTTCTCTCCTATTTTTTTTCTTATTTAATTTAAATTCAATTAGCTTTTGTTTTTAAAAATTATCTTGTTAAAATTATGTTGTTAAATTTTCAACTAGTATATTTTTATTTTATTTTATTATATATATATATATTTTTATTTTTATTTATTTTATTTTTATATTTTCATTCTTATTTTAAATCCAAATTATTTTTCTAAATTATCAAATTCAAATTTAAAATATAAGTTAAATATTAAATTTCAACTTCAAAGTCAAAATTCAAATTTCTATTCAACTTTTAAATAGATTAAATTATAAATTTTAATAACCAATTCATTCTGATAATTTGAAATTTAAGTCAAATTATCATTTAAATATTTAAAATAAATTGAATATTTACAAATTAAATTGTTCAAAAATTTAGGATCGTTACAGTCTCCCCTACTTAAAAGAATTTCGTCCCGAAATTATAAGTTAGGAAAAACGATTGCTAAAATCTCACCGATATTTTATATCCTACATAATTTCACCAAGTTTCAAACTCATAAATAAATATAGGATTCATTCCGTTTATTTCATTTCACTAGTTTTGTTCATCGATTTCAATAATCAAGACACAAAAGTCTTTTACCAAATTTTTGATTTACAAAACTCAGATTTTTAACTTGAAATCTTTCATGCTAAATATTTGCATAATATATCTTATCCAAAACTGTGGACCTTCAAGATATTCAAAATGATCTTCTTCCTTAATTCATTAAGTTAGAATTATGTAATTCTAATTTCAGATTATTGATTTTCTATTCAAAGTTTTGAAAATACTTGATAACTCAAAGTTTAACAAGTCCATCGTCGTTCTCACAGACTTTAGGCATACGCTGGCCAGGCGCAAGACTAAAAATCTCCAAGTACTAAACATACTTGCTTCAACTCCCAGTGAAAATACTTTTAAAAATTCTTTTAAAAATGGATATGGAAAGTCCGTTCCCCCATGGATCACAGTCACCCGGCGGTTCCGCTACTATCTCAGTAGAATCGCTTGTAACTTAGATTTCTCATCACTCCTGAATTTCGCCATGGTTGTCGCCTTAGATCGCGGTCCACACGGCGGTTACGCTACTATCTCAGTAGAATCGCTCGTAGCCTTAGGCATCACGCCCCTCGAATTACGCTTCGGTTCCCAGATCGCAGTTTACTCGGCGGTTGCGCCACTATCTCAATGGAATCGCTTGTAACTTTAGGTATCACACCCCTCGAATTACGCCAGCATCAATCACATAATCCCAACACAATGGGATATCACATAATCCCAACACAATGGGATATCAAATCAGTCCCATTGGACATTCCACTAAGGGAATTCTACGTAGCTACGATTTTCACTGGACACTCCACCGAGTTCCAATCACCTTCACACATAATAATTGGAAGGTACATTTCCATATCCTCAGTTTTTAGAAAACATATGTCATATACATATAGTACTTCATTCACATTTCGTACTTATCATATCTATGTAAACCTACACAGGATGATTTTTCTAAACTGATAGTTTTCGATCGTATTCACATATATAAGTTACGAAAACTCATTTCACATTCACAACAAATAGAGGATTCAAAATTTTCTATCACGTTTAAAATTTTCCTCTCAATCGATTTGAAAATTTAAGGTTATCTCTAACCTAATTCACATTCACAATCCAATTCATTATCGATTTCACATTCGATTTGGATTTCACGTTACATCGTCAATTCTCAACATATAATTGATGTCTATCGATATATAACCTCTAAGCTCGTACGTCTCAGAGAAGGGTGTTAAGCTAAAAGAATAAATTCTCCGCCACCACAGATATATATTTAATAGAGATCAAATGATATGTCATCAATTCACAACATTAGACATACAATCCCAATCGACTATCCAAAATTCAAAGCTGAACTTATATTGTTTTTGGTGTCAAAGTTAAACTCAATTTAACTCTAGATTCAATCTTTGAAAAATTTCCAAATTGAACTAATCGTTCACATTTCTCAAAATAATATCTTTAACAAGATATATAATTTTCACACTTAGCCATTTGAAACAAATTTCAAATATTCATTTCTCAATTTATCTTTAAAAGATAAAATTTCAAACCTTTCATTTCACATTGGAAAATATTTCCATACTTATTCAAAAATAAGTAATTCACAAATTCTTTCATTTTCAACACTTTGAAAATATTCAATATACTTGAATCAAAATTAAGTATATATTCCATTCTTTAAGGAAATCATTCTTTTAATCACATTTATTTGAGTTAAAACGAATGTTACGTAAAACATCGTTACGACAACTCAAAATCACTAGTATAGGGATTCGGATTTAAGATAAATATATAAATCCCAATACATAAATAACATTTCCTTCCGGAAACCATTTACTATAACAATAGAGTTATAGTCCACCATTTCCTTAATTTCTCGAAAAACGTCTATTTCAACAATGAGTGTTGAAATCTATGTATTCGATAGTTAATTCATTTTAAAACTCTTTTAAAACTATTAACTTTTTCAACTTCACTTAATTCATAGTTTGAATTCCTCATACTTTTCACAATATTGGTTTAAACTGATTTCAAACTTTTCAACATTAAGTTTTTCACTTAATTTAATTTTTTTCCGCACGTTTAATTTCAAATTCATCACTGAATTTATTAAACCTATAATGGACTATCATGTTGACAATTTCAAATTCAAAATTTAAATTCTATTTGAACTTTGCATTTGCTTTCTATTTCAAAAATAGTCAACTAGTTCTTTAGTAAATTGTTCATCAATTTAGCTCCATTTAATTCATATTTCCATATTAACCATTTTAGACAATAGTCTAAACTTAAAATATAAACTTCACATCGAAATTAGTTTGATTCATACAGTTAAATCAACAATTAAATTTCATTTCATAATATCACTTCTCAAAATGCTATTCGATTAAAATATTTTCTCCATACGAAATTTTACATAGCTTAATACTTTTAAAAGACGTACATAGAAGATTGTGGATTACAAAAGATAGTATTACAAAATATATCGATTGGTTTAAGATTCAGAATAATTAAGGACTAACGACTTCTTGTCCAATAGTAGGCATCTTTGCCAAACATTCATCTTCGGATGACACTACTTCATATTGTGTTAAAGGAGAATTAACACATTCAAAATCCACATGTCCCCATTCCTTACAGTTATTGCAATAATACGAGATGTTTCCATCTTTATCTATCACCCTAACGCTTTTCGCTCTAGCTGGTCGGGCTATAGCTTGCTCTCCCCGTTGTCTTTCGGTGCAGTTTCTGGCTATATGTCCAGTCTGCCGACAATGGTAGCAGATTGTCAATCTATCGACGGGTAAATTGAGTACGCACTTTTTCCTTTTCACTTTAGGGCAATGACTAAGAAAATGCCCTCTTTCTTGACATTTAAAACACACAATCTCCTGACGAGCGAATCGGTCATCCACATTCCTTTTCTTTCTTCTCTCTCGACACTGACGGGCATAATGTCCCTTTTTATGACATCGATAGCAAATAACCTCATCATATGGACCAGGTGCTTGCCTTTCAGTGAATCTCCTTTCAATTTCCGCACGGGTCGCTTCTGCTTCTCTACGAGCAATTGCTCTTCGTTCACGGCGTATTGCTTTTTGTGCTTCGGTTTTCGCCATTATAATTAACAAGGTGTTTTCGAAGTTTCCTATCAATATTCAAAATTTTTATTAGCAGAGGTTGGATTATTCAATCATTCTCCCTAAAACATATCTGTTTTATTCATTAATACATTCACTGTCCAAAATCGTGAATATATTTTGTCAACCAATTTCATCATTTCTACAACTTATTTTTATTTTTTTTAAAGGATTACCCACTGTCCAAAATCGTGGATATATCTCCTTTAATAAGTTATAATAATTTACTTATCAAATTCAATTGATTTCGAATTTATAAACAATCTTCATAAATTCTTTTTCTATTTATAAAACTTCAATTTATAAATCTTTTATTAATTCAATTCAATTCATTATATAACTCAGTTATATACCCAAAAGTTCATATTATAAGTTAAATACTTATAATCCATTCATTTACCAATTCGTTCTTCACATTTGAAAACAATTCCTCAAAAGAATTTAGAATCAAATTTCCAAGTTATAGTTCAATAATCCACTTGATTATAACCAAATTAACATATCAATTTATTTCACAATTATTACTCGAAATATTCAAGTTATTCGATTTAAACCAATTTAAACCAATTTACTAATTTATTAGTTCACTTTACTCATATTTCATTTTTCATAATCTCAATAATTCGATAACGAGTTTCTGAACGATCGAAACTCAAATCTAACGAGACCTCACCGAATATAAACTATCGCAAACTCACATTTTAGAGAGGGGAATTTCAAAATAATTTTAACTTTCAAAATACCTTTTATTTTAAAGAAAACAATTTTATACTTCTTTAAATTTGAAAAGCACTTTCTTTATAGTGGTTCTAGTAACTATTCATATTAAACATCATAAACTGAGCTTTGAGTAAACCAAAGCTCTGATACCACTTTTGTAACGACCCGCCGCTCTGACCGCCTCTAGTCGGTAATTAAACCAACTAGAAACGTTCAAAATGACGAATTGTTAGTCAGTTTATAAAGTTTAAACAGAATCAGCCACAGAATCACAGAATAATCATAATATTATTCATAATTGAACTTTTCTTACATACATATATCAGAGTTTGCACAATGCATTAAATTTTTATACAGCGGAATATATCTTTTTAGAGTACAAAGAAAAATTTTACTGAAAACTTTAGTAGAGTGCTTTAATCCCCCTCTCTCTAACTTCGCGGCCTGAAAATCTTCAAGCTGTAAAAATACTCGGTCTGACCCGAGCGTTAATTGCAAAACACAAAAACACTCGAGTCAGGATTAATCTTAACTCAAGTAAATAAATTTGAAATGAACTGAATAAAATGGATCACATGAATCAATTTAATCTATTATGAATTTTTAAAATCTGACGATCTCGTGTGGCTGCAGTACACACGTGTACTTTGCACACATGTGCACTGCCTCGCCGACACGCGTGCGAGCGCAAATCAGACAAATCACTGCAAACTCGACTTAACTCAATGAAATTCAAACCGTAAGTCCAAAACAATACACAATGCACTAAGCATTGAATAAGTGCACAAATGAAAACACATGCAGCAACAACCTGCAGCAGCAGCAAAAATGCACACGGATCGTGCACCGGTAGTGAAACAAGTGCAGTGAAACAACTCAGTGATCAACACAGTAGCACAAAGGCAAACCCGAGGCAACATAGGGGTAACACAGAAGTAACACAGGCAACAGAGGCCACAGAGGTAACAGAGGCAACAAGTGGCTTCTGGAAACACATATAGAAGTATTTTCGGAACATATGCAGTTTTTTGTGCAAATAAATGCAAATATCCATAAAACAAATAAATGCAACTACATGCATTAACACTGGAAATTTCGCTGCTGAGTTAACAGTGTCATGAAACATCAAATATTAGCAGATGGAATGCCACTTAAATCACAAAATGAAATCATTGGAGATGAACATATAAAAATTAATATGGCAAGGCAGCAGTGCTCCTGCACTATTGGTTCTGACTAAAATTGTGTTACACTTTCAATTTTTTTTTTTTTTTTTTTTTTAAATGACAAAATGCAGGCCTGAAAAACCGCAAACCAAACAAATACAGGCAGCAGTAATACAAGGGCCAGAACAAAGCCCAAACAAAGAACTTCAACCAAACAGGGTTACAACAGGGACAATAGTTTTAAAATTTATGTTGTTTCTAAACTGCAGTACAGGGCACAATGCACACCAAAACAGGTTCGAATTACACAAGCTCGAGATGAAAGTGTCGAAGTTACCCAAAGTCAACAGCAATTCATGTATTATGAATTTACATAATGCAGTACAACTACAGGACAAGGCTAAATGTCCAATGAATGCAACTACAAGACTGCAACAGGTCAACAGAAGTTTTGAAGCAAACATAATCAGGGCTAGTTGATAACAGGGAACTAAAATACAGGCATGTTCATATTACCCAGAGGAATGTATAAATCCCAATACTCCTCATTTTGTTCAAAACAGAAATGCTCACACAACAGTTCACTAAAAATTGTGATATTTGTTTTAAAAATCATGATTTCTAAAATGCATTCAAGTTCTAAACTTATTTCAATGATTTAAGATGGTTTTGATTTTTCATATTTGGAACATAACTGGTCCTGTTGTTTACAGAGACAACAGTTCTTAAATAAAGCTAGATTTTGATTTATAGCCAAGATTTTACACTGAACAAACAATTTTTTTTAACTTGTCAAACCAAACAGAGAAACAAACCAAGTGGAAATGAATTTCCATTAAGAATCTGGGTTTTAAGGCAGAGATAAGTATGCAAATGGGTTTCTGGCACCAGCTATTCATACATACATATTTATATATGTATACACAAACATCATCACAAACAAGATCAAATAACATGTTTACTTCTATCAGTACACCTGCACCACTAATTTAAAGCAACCCTTAAAAATTGTGAAGTTATTCTTCAAATGCAGGCAATGCAGTTTCAAATCATAGCAGTTTTGATTTTTTTTTTTCAAATGACAGTTTACTTTTAACTTAAGTTCTAATGCTTGCTCAAGCATTGATTTTTAAAAGTGAAGAACTGTTTTTAAAAAGAAGTTTACTCACAGTGACATGCATATGCATAAATACATAATCACATAATGGTTCCAAGCACTTTAGCATGAATCATTTTCATCAAACAATTTGTTTAAACTTGTAAATTTTGTTATTTTCAGATTATAAGATGTTCAGACCTTTATAACTAAGGTCATTCATATATATACATGCAAGCTTGATACACAGCAAAACATCAAACCATAGGGGGGGGTTTATAGGCACATATATATACAACACATGCATCTGTTCTTATCAATTTAAAACAACATTGGGTAAAATCTGTTTTACCAATTTTTAAACAAAAATCAAATAGTATCTGTTCTTATTAGTTTAAATTAAAACAATCGAGCAAGAGACCGTAGCTAGTATCTGTTCATATCAGAAAAAATAAGTATCAGATATAACATCTGTCATTATCAATTTAAATCAAGATTTGAGTAGCATCAGTTTTTATCAGTTGATAGTTCAAGACATCGAGCAAAAAGTATCTGCTTTTATCAGTAAAAAAAATTCAAGTAAATCGAGCAAGAGCTCGCAATTACCCCCAAAGGGTTCAGATTCAAGTAACCAAGCAACTGAAACCCACAAATCATCAAAACAAAGCATGCAAATTAACCGAGTAATTTGATAACCAACAACCCCCCAAAACAGTAGCATGCCACCCAAAATTCAATGCAACCAAATCTAAATACTTGCATTAAGATAATCGTGAGCCAAAAGACTCACCTTTCACTGAAATGAAATGGAGCCGAAGCCCTAATTTCTCAGATCGAAGAGTACGCGATCGAGTCGAAGCCGTCGCTTTCGATTTTTGGAAAGCCCCAACTTGCTGAAGGTCGGCGAAGAAATGAATCGAAGCCGAAACCCTAATCTGAAGTCGAACGAAGATGGATTGGGGAGGCCGCCATTTTTTTTTTCTTTTTATTTTTCTTTCGTCTGAATGAAGAAAGTGGAGAGGGGTAGGGTTATAAAACAGAAGAGATCGTGTTTAAAGCATGGTCACGGCATGTATCATGGTATGTTGAAGGTATGGAGGAATGCTCAAGGTAAGGTAATGTTTACTTCTTTTTATTTATTTATTTTTTTTTTCTCTCCTATTTTTTTTCTTATTTAATTTAAATTCAATTAGCTTTTGTTTTTAAAAATTATCTTGTTAAAATTATGTTGTTAAATTTTCAACTAGTATATTTTTTTTTATTTTATTATATATATATATATATTTTTATTTTTATTTATTTTATTTTTATATTTTCATTCTTATTTTAAATCCAAATTATTTTTCTAAATTATCAAATTCAAATTTAAAATATAAGTTAAATATTAAATTTCAACTTCAAAGTCAAAATTCAAATTTCTATTCAACTTTTAAATAGATTAAATTCTAGATTTTAATAACCAATTCATTCTGATAATTTGAAATTTAAGTCAAATTATCATTTAAATATTTAAAATAAATTGAATATTTACAAATTAAATTGTTCAAAAATTTAGGATCGTTACAATTGTTGTGAAATTTCTCAAAGAAAACATCTTTTCGAGGTTCGGCACACCTCGCACAATAATCAGTGATAACGGAACCCATTTTTGCAACCGTTCTTTTGAAACTTTAATGAAAAAATTCTCGATAACCCACAAGTTATCCACTCCGTATCATCCTCATACTTGTGGCCAAGTTGAAGTTTCAAATCGACAAATAAAACAAAACTTGGAGAAAAATGTCAATAAAAATCGAAAAGATTGATCTCAGAAATTGACCGACGTGCTTTGGGCTTACCGTACTGCTTTTAAAACTAACCTTGGGATGTCCCCATTTCGTTTAGTTTACGGTAAAGCTTGCCATTTACCCGTTGAAATTGAACACAAAGCGTTGTGGGCAATAAAAAACTTAAACTTGGATCATGAAAAAGCTGGCGAAAATCGAAAACTACAACTCATCGAACTAGAAAAACTTAGGAATGACGCGTATGAAAATGAGAAAATTTACAAAGAAAGAACCAAAGTTTTTCATGACAAGTCAATCCTGAGGAAAAAAAATTTGCCTAACCAGAAAGTTCTTTTATATGACTCAAGACTTCATTTATTCCCTGGGAAACTTAAATCAAGGTGGACTGGACCATTTGTGGTACGAACTGTTTTTCCACATGGTGCCATAGAAATAGAAAGCCCAAAGGATGGAACGATTTTCAAAGTCAACGGTCATCGGTTAAAACACTTCTTGGAATTTCCCGGTAACCAAGAGGAGGAGCTCATGATCCTTCATGAGCTAAGCTACGTCTAGTAAGAATGTTAACCCCATTTTGTAAATATGTACATATTTTTCCCCGTTACACTCATTATATCATGCATTGACTGTGGGGACACAGTCAAAATTAAGTGTGGGGGGAGTCTCATTTTCATTTTTTCTTTACTTTTTCATGGCATTTTTGAATTTTCATTTTCTTCAAAAAAAAAATCTCAAAACTCCTAAATCTCAAAAAACATTTTCTTTTTACCATTTTGATTTATTTTTGAAGAAACACTACGGGATAAGTATAAGTTTTGGTTAATAAATTGAAATTTTTGAAAATTTATTTGTCTTAACAAAAAATAAAAATAAAGTTTGATTACAAATAACAATGGTTTTACTAGTATATAGGAAGGTTCATCTATATTATTACGAAGTATGTTCTAATTGAAAATCTTTGTTTAAAAAGTGGTAAATTTAAAGTAAGGATATAACATTTTTGTCTTCTAAGTTAAATGGTGCTAAGATGGTTTTGCAAAACTCTCTCTCTCTCATAAAAAAATATATAAAAATAAATACAATATAATAACATCTAAAGTATTCATCTCATTTAAAAGTCCTCACGGTTATGCATGGGTGAATTACTTTGAATCTTTGATTATGTGCTTTCATACTCATTTAAAAGTCCTCACGATTATGTATGTATGGAACACATACCAAAAAAAATAGACTTAATAAAAACCACCTACGGTCGATAGGTGTATGCACGAAAGTGTGTGCACTCGCCATGCTCTGTACTCCCCTCACATTAGCCCGAAAGGTAGTGCATGGGTGGTATATCTGGCCTTAGTTTACCTGAGCTAGGTGTGTAATTTTTCTTGCAAATAATGAGAGAGCAAGCAATTGAAATCCTAGCACTATTTTAACTTGTTTGATTTAACTTGTTATTGAAAAGAAATGAAAATACCACTTTAATAAACTTTGATAATCAACTAAGGATCCATTTCATAATTATATTGTGTTATCAACCGAAACAACTAGCCAAACTATGGTCTATCTGTTATGACAACTTGATTTTTATTGGAAATTTTGACGAGTAAAAATTTTCAAGACAATGACCAAAACTTGTATTTAACTTATTCGTGTCAATTTAAAAATAAATCCTTCATTTGTAAATATTTCCAAAAACTCGCATTCATCTCTTTGTAAATAAATCTTGCATTTTGTAAATATTTTCATCATGCATTTGGATTTTGTGGGTAGTATTCGCTGAAAACCCTCACGAGACAACACTCGTCCTACTGGGGACACCCAGAGGTTTAACGGCTTATTGCATACGCTCAATGCAATCGTGCTCCCTACGAAAACGGATTTATCTTAGTTTTCCTTTATTCGAGGACGAATAAAAAGATAAGTGTGGGGGTATTTGATATGCACGTAATTGTGCATATATTTACATCCATATTTTATCTCTTTTTATTTAAATAATCATCATATTTGGGCATTTTAACATGTTTAAAACCAAATTTCAATTATTTCCAACCATCATATTTTCATCTTCATCCAGGGGAAAAATGGTCATTTTGTGCATGTGTCAATATAAGAATTTTTACTTGGACATTTTTTGACAATTTTTACAGGAATTTGGATGCATACGGAAGAGGCTTATATGAAGATATATGCATGCACAAATGAATACAAAGGAAAGAGGAGGGAAATAATTCAAGCCATGAACATGGAGGACCCCACCCACTTACCTAAAAGTACAATTTGGAGCTAATGGACAACTAAGTGGAGGTTAAAGCTTCATGCAAAACAAATTATGGATTAATTAGTGGTTAATGGTTACTTGTTGGCCACGCTTCCTAAAGGGCATTTTAGGTAGCCCCCTAAAAATAGAATTAGGGTTTTATGCATGTATATATAGCCCTCTTATGTATATGAAACTATCATCTACTCTTTCATTTTACTTAGGAAATTAAGAAATCAAAGTGTAAGCTCAATGTTCTATGAAATAAAAATGGCTTCCAAGCCTCTTTCTTCTCTCTTTTCTACATGCTTTTCTTTGTTTTATTGTTAATATTTATTTCTATGCTCTCTTTTCCTTTATGTTCATAACTTAGATTTTCATTTATGCAAGTAGTAAGTAGCTAATCTCTTTTGCTTTCTTTGCTTATTTTCTATTCTCTTTTCTTTTTAATGTTGAAATTTGTTTGTGTTGCTTCAATGCCACAAATGAGTAGCTAAACCCCTTCAATTTAGGGGTGATGAAGCTCTCTAATTTATGTAATTTCAATATTTTTATGATGTATGATCTCTTTGTTTATGCTTCATGAATGTGAATTTTGATGTAAGTTTATACAAGTGGGTTTGATAGCTTATATTGCTTGTGCAAATGAGCTATTCTTACTCAACATAAACACAATTTACATTAACATTTGCTAGTTAATTTTTGATTATGAAATGAAAGTAAAAATGAAATTTGATGATCTATGTTACTAGTTACAATAGTAAATAGATCATACTTAAAATAGTTTTTGCTTTGGCTTCCTTTTCATGAGAATTGTAAGTGGTATAATTGTTGTATTATAGTTTGATGGTTTGAGTTATGTTAACTAATAACATAAACAAACCATACTTATGATAAATGCAATGATTATTTCACTTAATATCAAAGTTAGAGATCATAAATTATGTGTTTGTTGATTTACAAAAATTTGAGAGTGGATTTTCCTCTAAACTGTTCTTTAGTCTAATAATTTTTGAATCGCATTTTCTAGTGTTAGCCTCATTTTATTTCTAGTTAACAAATCCTCTTCGACTTTGGTATAATTTGATTGAATAGATTTTTAAAATCATCAATTCCCTACGGATCGACCCGTATTCGTCGCGTGCTACATTCGTACACCGTGTGCTTGCGGTTATTTTTATTTCTAAATTCGTTCGACGGTTTTGTGATTTCATAGAATTTCCGCCGACGAGCAGTAATCCTAAAGTTGATCGGCTGCTGGGGCAGCATCTTTATCACGAGTCTCTTGGAGAGGCGAATTCGTAAGATTGGTACTCATTCCTGGAGTTTCATCACAAGATTCGAAATTTCCATCACTGAAACTTGCATCGAATTCATCTAAGGAATCAAAACCATTGCTGCCTCAATTTCACCTCTCTCCTTTTCTGTTTTCACCATAGCCTTGCCCTCACGCTTCTTGAATTCTTCTTCCTCCTCCTCCGGAATTGGGGGCCTCCTGGGTGGGCAGTTGGCTTCGGTCATTACACCCATTCATGAATTTCTTCTGTCAACCTGCCAGATGTACCTTCTCCTTTTGGGAGACCGCCTTCTTAAGAGCCGCGTGATGAAGAAGTGGGATGTGTTCGAATTCTACAATGGGAAGGAGAGGGAGCTTTAATGGCCACGGAAAACCTCCTGGGATGTAACAGCCCACACCGAAGCAAATTCTTGTACGTTAGCAAAAATATGACCAATCTCTCCTTGGCAACTATTGCCTTCAGAGTATGGGACGGATCGAGTGATAGATCTTTGTTCGGCCTCGGAATAACTGCAAGAAGTATTCAATCTATCAAAAATCCCATAGTGACGTATCAAATCTCAATAAGTAAAAAAGAGAACTTGCCCCCTAGTCATCCATAGATGGTCAATTCCCTCAGGACACCTAACAAAGAAATACTAGGACTTAAATTAAGACAGGTTAGTTTGAAGCTGTAGCACGATCTTATGGTTTCTTTAGACCTCGATGATGACGAAGGTGGACATTCATCTCTCTTCTTGAATGAGAGAAAATATCTCAACTCATCGAAACTAGGGGAACGATTAAATGTCCGCATAAATAAGACGTGAAGGCAAGTCAAAATCGCATACCCATTAGGATGAATTTGAAAGGGAGCAATTCCTAAGTTCAGAAGAATTTCTTTCAAAAAGTTATTGAAAGGGGGCACAGCTCAATTTAAGCACATACACCGGTGGCAAGCGATGTACCCCGAAGGTGGCATATATGCAACTCATTCTTCGACGGAAGGCGCATATCATCATCCGGAATGCCATGTTGTAAGTGAATGTTATGCAGATGTTAAGCAGAGATTCTGGAGGAATCTCTCGACGGAAGATTGAGCAGACTCTTAAATTTTGTAGAATTCGGTCTACAACTAGATTGGTCAGAACCAGTTGATCATATTTAGCTCACAGTACCGAAGAAGTGGGCACTATTGAAACTATTTTCAAAGGCACAACTGATGATGATTCAGCTTCTAAAATTCCGAACTTCCTCCACTGGACTTATAACGAGATGACGGGTGCTTCGTTCTATATAACATAATTTGTATCTAACGTGGTCAGGCAATTCTATCTTTGACTAAATGTCCCCTATGACACTTGAACAAAAATATCGATCTACGTCGACACATTAGGTTCCAAGTGTTGACTGGGGCAAGCACAGTGTGTTATCTATGTGATATGGGCATGGTGTCCTGAACATTACAAATACTTTATTCTGCATAGATAGTTTACTTATAGTGAAGAAAGAAAGAAGCTTTTCGTATCATTTATTGAAATTATTTCTCCTGCACTTACTCGTTATCGATCAACGATCTGTAACGGATCTGCTGTCCGAAGCGACACCTGAAGCTCTTTCCATTCCATGTACACCGATTGTGCAATAATGGCACCAATCCGAAGTGAGAAACTGTAGATTGATGGGTCTGAATCAAGTTGAGAATTTCTAACATAAGTTGATTTCAGCTCGCTGGAAGGTGATAACAGCACAAGCTGCATACGAGACACTACCCTTAGCTATTATCACCTCCTAGTAAAACCAAAACCAATCAATAAGATGTCATGTCAGATTAATAATGTAACTCAGTACAAGTTAATTCTGATTCTGTAGACAAAGATAGCAAAAAATGTCAGGGCAGGGCTCGAATTTCGTGTCTTGAAGAATTTAAGACTCGATTTACTATCTTCTTCCATAAAATCACAATCAACTTGAATTCTCCATAATGATTACCACCAATACAACCTCATCGTCGAATTGCTAAACAAATGCCAAAATCTATTTTACTCACCTCTAATCAAGAATCAAAAGGTAAATACGGTTGATTCTAGGATGTTAGCAACCTAAAGTAGGTAAGATCGGCGGCTACCCAAGAGTATAGGCTCGACAATGATCCAAAAAATGAAGCAATTAGAACTAAGGGCTAGGTTAAGGCAATGGCAAGGTCAAGTAGTCCATAGCAAGTAGTTTCGAAGGCAGAGATGAGCGACAACTATGGTAAAGGTGGAGCAAGGGTTTGAACACCTTGGTTCGGGTTGCGAGGCAGAAGGATCGAGTCGCAAATGAAAGTATGGAATGAAAGAAGGTCGGCTCAAATGAACTAAATAGGACACTGCACAGGAAAAATATGCTAAGTCCTTGGATCACTAGCGATCCATGGACTATGAATCGCTAGCGATCCATAGATTTACAACCAAACTTTCCCAAACTCACCAAGCATGATCTAAGTATCTTTTGCAAGCATCTTGAAAGTTGTGGGGTTGAAATTGATTTAAGATGACGAGTAGTGGTGATTCATGTTAAAACGCAATAAACGGTTGGATAACCAAAGCCAAATTTATATGATAGCCTCAACGCGATCAATTAAACTTTACAAAGTGGGAACTCATAAGCAGTTATTTCCAGAGCATGCTTTGTTTGCAACGAAAGCATAATCTGGGAGGAAAATGTTATCCGAGTTTTTGAACCAGCAGAATTCAAAGGAAGTTAGAACATTTATGTCAAGTCATAACAACTTAAGAGCCAACTAGAAGGATCAGAAGAAGGAACCGAGAAGGACATAAGAGGAAATAGGCAAAAATTGCCTAAGGAGATGGATCGCTAGCAATCCATCACCCACGGATCGCTAGCGATCCATAAATATAGCCCATGGATTGTCCATTCTTCTTGCATCATAAACCATTATCTTTTCTAGGCACACCTGCTAAGTTTCATGATGTTTCAAGCTAGCTAGACCGAGAAGTGAATATTCATCTGATTCCAGCAACAATTCGATGCAACTAGTACATTAATCATCATCAAAACAAGGAATCTAGTCGTGAAATTACATGGAGAGCATCTACACAAGACAAGGAACATGATCCAATTGAAACGAGCACAAAGCACTCTAACTCTGTGGATCTCCAGTGATCCATGCCCCGTGGATCGCTAATGATCCATCATATTGGGTTAGTTCACTGTGAATTTTTTAAGCATCTTCGTACCATCAAATGTAAGTCTCTAGCAAAGCGGCTTTGGCCTAAGTAATCTCCAGCCCTTATAAATACATTCCTACCTTCAACATAATGGGGATCTTCTGGACAGGTTGTGGAAACTCTACACAAACTATTCTTCACTCTTCTCCTTCCACACAACAGTCATTTAAAGGATTCGCTGTGATATTCCAGTGAACTCTAATACTGGTGACTTGATCTAACTTACAAGATCTAATCAGATTCAACCTATAATTGCAGTCAGTTAATAACAAAAGTTATAAAGTGGACGTAGGCTTCCTTAATAGTCAAATCACAATAAAAATCTCTTGTCTCTTTACTTTATCTGAAAGTTATTAATCCATGTTTCTATTTTATTTTCCTTGATAAAGAGCACTAGTGCTTTCACACTAAATCTAGGGTGTTGGACCATTTTTAGGTTAACAACTAACCTTTGTCACTATCTTTTCTTAATCCAAATCTTTTGGTAGTATTCTCAAATTTTTGATATTTACTTTCTTTATCCTTGACTTTTTTTGCAAGCTTATTCTAGAATTCGCAGAAGTGTATTTTAATACCATTCATCATTCCTTTGTGAGTTTTTCTTATTGCTTGTACACATGTCTAACAAAACATTCCTAGGTTATTACCAATATTCCTTATACTCCACATGGATTTATTATTGCTACTCTATGAGCAATCATCGCTATTTTCTTTATATACCTTTTACCCCGTCTTACCTAGGCAGTCATCTTTATCTACTCTACATTAAAATTTTGGTTTGGTTTCGCTATTTTTTTCAAAAATTAAAGGTTCAAAATTTTTGAAGCACTTAATCGCAAAACTGTTATCTTTAAAAGTACAAAATTAGAAACTTTTTATTAAATTCAAAAATAATTTGGTCTCTTGACTTTTAAAATTATAATTTTGGATTTTTAAATTAAGTTTTATTCATCAAGTCCAAAAGAAAATGTTACCAATTTAATTTTAAAAAAGTTCCTTTCCTTTTCCTTTAAATCAACTTTTCTTTAAAGCCTTTTCTAATAATAAGGATTATCTCTTTTGGGTTTTTTTAACTCGAATAGTTTATTAAGTTTTGCATTTAAAAACTCAATTTTTATACCAAACCATTTCTTTAAAAATACACTTTACAATGTTTTCAAAACATCTTTTATAATTCTAGACAATAAAATTTAGGATAGACTATAACACTTTCATTCTATTATTCTTCCATTACACATTCTACCTCCACTTTCAATCCTTGGCGAAGTCTCTAATACCATGAGTTGTGGACCTTTTAAGACATACGTGCAGTTAATGCACATCACAAAGGAAAATATCTATTTTCCTTTGTTTTTCCTTTAATTTCCTACGTTGCTTCTAATTAGATTACTACTATTATTCTTAATATGATATCCTAAAGTTATTTCTAATTACTAACATTATTTTATATAAATTTTAATTTCTAATAATGTTACTACTATTTAAATTTCTTTTACCTAAACTACTCTTATGTATAATGCATCTATTTATATAGCTTTCTTATCAATTTTATTATCCATTTTACTGAACCATTACAGTTCGTTCACTTACTGCTTTATTTTCGGGTTCTAATCTTCTTTCCCCATTCTAATTACCACATTTTAAACTATACCACTTCTTGTGGTCCACCCCTAAAAAGAATTTTACAACTCAAAAATTTCTTTCATCTCAGAAAAACCAAAGAGTTATATACACTCTACTATTTTTTCAGAAGAAATAACTTTTTATTAAATACATTTACTAAATTTTCCTATTTAACTAATTTTAGTTTCTCCTAAAACATTTTACTTTGATAGAATAAAATAAAATATAGGTGCTTTATTATTTTCATTGAAAATTTAATATTGGCTTACTCTTCAAAAATAGGATTCGTCCACCATCAAAAATATTATTTACATATTTTTCTCAAATTTTATATTAAAATCATTTCAACTTTTATATTAAAGTTTTTCATATGGGGTCAGACTCAGAGTGGATTTTTATTTGTCCATTCTTTTGGACTTTTCTTCTTTTCTACTTACTTCCTGACTTATCTCCTCCTAGAATATTAAAAATTCGGCTATCATCTTAGAATGATTAACACAAACCTTCTTTCAGGAACTGATTTAATTCTTACTTCTGGATATCTGCAACATACAGATTCTTGCTTACCATTTATTTGGACATATATTACATCATCAATTGACAATCCTACAAGGACCTACAAGCATAGAGCAGTCTGTACTCTATGATAATGTCAAGTACTATCCAGCTTTAGGAATCTTTCTTTATGCTGCACTCATGCTCTCCATAATTCGACACCTTCCAATACAACCTATTTCCCATGGGGTAATTAGGATAAGCGATTATTTTAAACTTAACTTATTGTTCTAACTTATAGTCGCATTATCCATCTTTTAAGAATATAGTTGCAGATACTTCTATAGTTGGAATTTGTAGGATTAGCCTAATCTTTTGGGTTATAATATATATAATTATAGGAAAAAATACAATTTCGTTCACTTATCGTATCCTAATTTTTAAGATTAACCAAAGCTGTGATACAAAATGGGACAACCCATACCCCAGTGGGCCTGATTTTTTTCCTAAATAAAAAACCTAAGTCCGCCAATGTACGGATCGTTGGATTGGCACCAGGCAAATAAATAAATGCATATTAAAGCATTATCGATACGAACACATTGCTGAATAGTAAAGTATTGTAAAAAATATAGTTACCGACTAAGGTTGACACTTCTAGGATCAAGTGTCCTTGTCAGTATCGGGCATGCATAAGGAAACCTCTCCTCCACCATTCCCGCTTTTCTCCAGGACCTATCCCTTTAAATCTATCATGTGTATTGTAATGTGGAGGGGGTTCGAAAGACGTTTTATTGCCTAGGAAATTACATACTTTATATGTAACATAAGTTTATGCTGATTGTCATACATTAAATGTTATGTTTCTTTTTTTTACTTAGTCGTCTAGACTCCTTGTACACGTACAATTCGCTTCATCTACCCTAGGTAGAACAATAACTACATATCTATACATATATATGTAACATCCCACCTTTTCGACCCTCAAAAGTCAATACTGATACATCTATGGTATTCATGTGCCAAGAAATCAAGGGCACGAAAGATGGACGTTGGGGAAATAAAGAAGAAAGAAGACAAGAAGAAGCTAAACAACGTAGAATCTCACAATGCAATGGAACAATATACATTAATTAACATAAAACTTTACATAGTCATTTCGAAAATGATATATCAGAGTCATAATAGTTCAACTTCAACCCTGGGACAGTTAGAATTGCACGTCCCGACTTAACAGATACAAATACATAAGACATAGCAAAAACAAGATAAATAACTTACCGTCGATGAATCCATATCTACTCCAAGCTCCTCCAAAAATGCATCCGTGGAAACCTGAACAACTTGACTACTCATACCAATTTGAGCACCTAAGAGTTTTAGGAAAAGAAAGTAAAAATATGGATTAGACATGGTCTAGTGTGAGCAAAGTATAAGTTTTAACTTTATAAAAACCTTTAAAACCAAGGATATCTCGTAAGACCACGTCGCACATAAACACATATGGTTTTTTACTATAACGATCCAAAATTTTGGTTATTTGATTTTAAATGTTTAATTAATTTTAAGTATTTAAATAATTGAATTTTGGAATTTAATAATTTATAACTCAAATATAGGGAATAATTAAATATTTAAGTATGAATTAAATGTCAATTAAATGGATTTAATAATTTTATTTAACTCCTTTTAATTAATAAGTAATATTGGTGAATTCAATTTGTAAATTTATTTACACATATAAAAAGATCGGATAAATATCAATAATTAAAATATTTAAATCTGTGAAATTGTCATTCCGAGGCATAGTCTCGGATTTCCACGAAACCAGTTTCATTGGAAGTGTAATTGTGAATTATATTTTGCCATCAAATTTCATGACGATTTGACGTATCATTTGGTCATGAGAGATCAAAACGTTGAAATTAATATTGAAATTTAATATAATAACTGGGTTCAAAAAACTATCTTCTGTATACGATCGAATTAGGTCTCGAGTGCAGCCTCGTTTGGAGTTCAAGATTTTCGTGTATGTTTTGTTGAATATTTTAAAATTAAAATTATATATATGTATATATATATATATATAATCAGCCCTATGCTTGCAATACCCATGCAATACTCCTCATGGTTGCCCATACCCCTCTTTACATGCCTGCTATACATCGTTCCCTTTTATAAATTGTTGCCTGTAATAAGAAAATTATTTTTCCCCTTTGAATTCAAACATCAAATATTTAAACCTAGAAATATATGCTATTAAAAATCCTAATTTTGGATCCATTGTTTTTCAGTGGCCATAAGCATCCATTCCATACAAGAATTATAGCTTGCAATTATATTTTGGCCAAAGTCAGTTTTTGAGGATGACCTAGGGTTGGATTTTTCGGGGAGTTTGGTTGTTGATTCGGCGATCGAATGTCAGATTTGAGTTTAACGTTGGAAGTAGGTGCTCAGGTGGAGTATTGGAGTGGTTCAGCGAGGGAGAGGGGACCGCAACCTATCGCATTTAGAGGGAGGAGCCTGGGTGTCACAATGCTTAATGGGGTCTCGGTGGTGAAGTTTTGGTGATAGTGGACTCGAGTACATGGAGAGATGAAGGTTGGCGAAGTCCGTTCGCCGTTTAGCGGAGCATAGCTCCGTGTCACCGTTGTTCGTGCACGACCGAGTGGTACCTTTGTGCATTTACAAGATTTATTGTTTAGGGATGATGATGTGTTAGAGATGAGGGTAATATTGTAATTATTATAAAGTTGTTTAATTTTAAATTTAAATCGATCGATAATCTATAAATTTCATATCTCGCTCATACGAGGTTGGATTCGAACGCCGTTTTTTACGTTGGACTCGTGTTGTTGAAATCTTCGCGATGGAGTTCGTTTGATTAGATTTGAAGCAAGTGAAAATTTAGGCTAAAACATTTATTGATTGCTTGGATGTTAATTAATTGTTTGATTACTTGTTTGGTTGAATTTTCGATTGGGGATGACATATTCGTTTGATCGTTATAAACCCATATGATTGCATACCTGTAACCATTGTTTTACAGGGAAAATCCGTAGAGAGACCCACAAAGTTTTTCTCGCCCATAAATTGTTTATTTATATCTATATGCTGTTATTGATGGTTAATTGAAACTAATTTTTGATATTTCATTTAATAGTTTAAATGTCGTTATAGCAATTTTCGCTACACTGTCGCTTATTAAATTTCATTCCCAAAGCCTTATCATATGAACTTGAGCTTGTGTTTCCTATAAAAGAATATTGAAAATTCATAAATCATTTTGATTAATGATAATTTAGATTTATTAATCATTTTAACTAATGATTTGGAGATTAATTAACCGATTTAATGAATAATGTTTTAAATTTGTTTTATCTTCAGATTTAATTAATCATTTTTGCTAATGATGTTTTATACTTAATTGATCGTTTTAACTAATGATTATTTGATTTTGATTTATTCCTTTTATTAATGATAAAGGAGTTTAATTAATTTGTTGAACTTAATTAATTATTTTAATTAACGACGATGGAATTAAATTAATTAATTCAGTTAATGATAATTGAAATTAATAATCATTTTAATTAGTGATATTTAAAAGTAACTAATCATTTTAAGTAATGATGTTTGAATTTAAGTAATCATTTTAATTAATGAATATTTTAAATTTTACTAATTTTTTAGCTAATGGTATTTGGAATTTAGCGAAATCATTTTTAACAAATGATGTTTTTAATTTATCGTTTTGACTAATGAAATTTGAATTTAATTAATCCAGTTAATTTATGATTATTTGAACTTAATTAGTGGAATTTAAAATAACTTATCATTTTAATAAATGATGTTTGAGATGACTTATTAATTTTTAACTAATGGTTATGTGAATTTAAGTAATCTTTCTAGCTAAAAATATTTAAAGTTAATTAATCGGTTTAATAAAAGTGATTAAAGTAAATTATCTAATATAATAAAATTGCTTTAATCAACTGATTTAAAGTTAATAAACCGATTTAATAAAGATTTCAAAGTTAATTTACCAATGTTATATAAGTGTTTGGAAATAATTGTCTGTTATATTAAAGATAATGGATTTTTTTTATTGAAAAGAGATCTTAAATGTAATTAGTTATTTTTTAGGATGATTAATATCGTTTTAAAGTTATAAAAAGGATTGGAGCTCAATTATTGGGATGTTAAGTTGGATAATCTTCTGAGTGTTCGGTCTGATGTTGGTTTAGGCCTACGGGGTCGCGCACTTGGAAAAATTATTCTCTTAACGTTTTAACAATTAGAAACTAATTCTAAATGTGTTTTACCAATATGGAATTATGAAAATCAAGCATAGGTTCAATTTGTTTTTGAAGGAAAATGTTTGATTCGTTTATGGAAATGAATTATGTCCGTAAAATGAATCACTTATATGGAAACGATTTACTTGTGCAATTAGCACTAAACATCGAATAAGTAAACTTGTCACTATTTCAAAAGTTGAGTAATTGTTGGACATGACTTTGTGGTAACACTACCTTGACTTGTCTAGTATTATTATTAATCAAGAAAAAGTACAAGTTTGAATTCAGTTAGTGCTGACAAGTATACAAGACTTAATTTCCATATATGATCGTTTTATATTCTCGCTATCGGTTACTTCAACTACTTTATTAACATCATTTTGAGATGATTTGTTTCTTAATCGAGCTTTGTTATCCTTTCTCGAAAATGTCTAAAACCAAAGCGTGAGAGGAAGGCAAGCTATATGTGGTTACTTCCATAAAAAGAATATTTTCACATCCCATCTAGTTTGAATTCGGCTGTGCGCTTAGATGTAGAAATATACGGATTCTCGGTAATGTTTGGCAGGGCCCGGCTTGGTATTTGTCCAAGAAGTATCGCACAACATGTGGCCGAGCTTAGTAGTATATTACTAAGGTATACTTCAAGGGTGGTGCGCCTTCCTTGTCATTTGTTAGAAAATTTCCTTTCCTTATTTGATTCATATCCCTGAATCTATTTTAGCTTTAAATTTCCATGAGTAGGGCCAACTCCTCATCATGATATTTAAATATTGATTCTATCTATTCTATCAAGTTGGACTATTACTATATTCTATCCATTCTATCAAGTTTGAATTGTTGCCTTATTTAGTCGATTCTATCAAGTTGGACCGTTTTCCTTGTTTAATCCATTCTATCTAGTTTGGATTTTACTCGGTTCATTGTTCATTTTCATTCTTTCAAGTCTGGTTTAATATTAATTGTACTCATTCATAATTGCATTTGTTTCCTGATATTTATTTCTGTTGTTGTCTGTATAGATGTTATTCTTATGAGGTAAAGAAACATGTTCTACGTCAGTGGCGTGGTCTCATAAAACTTTATATATTCCCCATTATTTGAGATATCTCACGCTGTTATTTCCAGACTGATCCGGGTGTTATTTTATTATAATGCTCAGGTTAGACCGAGTATTTTTCCAGGTAGGCATTGGTGTGTTTGAAGTTTTGGATTGTGGAAGGGAGCTGAAGATTCACCAATCATAGTATTTTAATCCGCTGTATTATATAGTATACCCATCGGCATTTGTAAGGTAAGAATTTTATAACTATCCATCTGACAAGGCTTGTTTTTAACTCTAATATACTCTGTATGTTTAGAGCGACAATTTCTACTATCCTTATTATATTATTTGTTTTCGATTCCAATATGAGATTCTGTTTTCCTATGTTCTCTGTTCTTTTCTTTTTATTTACCCTAACAATCTACCTTTTTGTCGATTGGATGTGCGATATTGGAATACAATTGCAGTGTTTAGTGTCAACTTTCGATGGTCAAAATGGCGGGCCGTTACAACATGGTATCAGAGCGCGAGGTTAAGCGAGAACCTTGGCTTTGGTAGGGTTTGGCCCATTGTAGATAGGGTAAGTGACACCATAGAATGAGTTTGAGAGTATTATATATACGAGAGCGTATTTGTTAATGTTATAAAAACGTATTATATTGATTGGTATATTGAGTTTATATGAATTCTAGTCGAGACATGGGACGCCATTGTATCGATAGGGGTTTCTAAACACTTGGCCAAGGCCAATGGACATGGTATTGAAACTTTTGAAAATTATGAAAAATTTAATATTTTTCCTAGTATTATTTTTCATATATATAAAGGAATAATTTTCAAAACTCTATATATAGTTATATAGTGTGTTGGTTTAAATGTGATAATATGCATTTATTCACTATTGTTTGATCGGTTATGCGTGGTTTAAATAAGACGCATTAACTATTGCTTGTTAGTTGTTAAATTATGCTCAATTTAATTAGTATCATTTATAGCTTTGATTTAAACGAACCTTTTATGAATTAATTTCCACGATTTGACTATAAGGTGTTCGAAGGACATGATTAAGTTAAAAAATCGCCACTTAATAATCGTGAGTTAAGGATTAAATTTTAATAAAAAGTTTTAAATTTAGTCTAAATGGTAAGATAAAACATTTAGATAATAAACATTTGAGAAATTTTGATTACAATAAAGAAGAATTATTATAATATGAAATGATTTTTATGTAAAGGAAGTTTTGTATAAATGTAGTTTATAAAACATGTTTTAAAAAGGATTTTAAATCTAAATCCCAGAATTTTTGAAAATAATTTCAATTTTTTTTTGAGAAATGAAATAGCAGTACTTGTGAAAATAAACGAAAGTTAAAATATTTTTGGAAGTAAAATTTAAAAAGAGATGCATTTTCTTTGGGATAATTAGGAGAAAATCGTTTGGTTAGTTTTGTGGTAATCCGAATCATCTTCTAAGTAACGATAAGATGTTTGCTTAGGCGAATGTTGTGGGGTACTTTGTGAATTATCCTCCTTATGATTATGCAATCGAGCTGAGTTCAAATCTTAATGAACCCAAAGTGAGATTTAATCAGTAAATCATTTGATATGTAAAAATGTATGCAGTATGCTTTCAAAAAAATAAGTTTTGAAACTATAAGTCGGGTATTTAAAATTTAAGTTCCCATAAAGGGAATTGATTTCAAGATAAAAAGTATTTCTAATAAGAGAATGCTTTGATAAATAAGATTTTTTTAGATAAGATATGGGATAATTTGACACAGGTAAATTAGGTTAAATTAAATAAGAAGGTTTTGATAAACATCGTTTTATTAAAACCATATAATTGTTTGAAACATCTAACTAGTATGAACTACTTGTCGATTGGGTCAACCCATAAATATTATTTATTTTAACACTCTAAATAAAAGGGGTTAATAGGATGATTCGGTTTTAAGAAGCCATAATTTGATTTGATTTTTATATAGATCTTTAAAAAGGTAAAATAAAATTTGTATGTATTCTCAGGATATAAAAGAATAATATATAAGTAAATAAAGTGGAATAAGTTATGATTTGATATTTTATAAAGAAATAACTTTATAAGATATTTTAAATTTTGGGTGAGAAATGATGAGATAACTCATAAATAATTTTCGTATTGAATAAAATAATAAGTGAGAATATAGGTGAATTAGGAATTAATATAATTAAGAAATTAATAAAATATAGAGAATAACTTTCCATTTTGTCCGAGTGAGTTTGGATAATCTTCTAAGAAATAGCCAAAGGCTAATAAGCAAAACGGTATGTTTCGATAATTGTCTATATTTTTGGACAATTAAGAAAGTTTTAAACCTAAGTTAAAATTTGTTTGTTAGTCATTTAACATTTTGAAACAATGTTAAGCGACATTTTTCCCTTATAGAATTTGATTAAAAGTTAGTTTAATTTATTCCTTTACAGAATTCGATTGATTTGATTAATTGATTTGACTTGGTTGGTTGTGCAATTTCATATACCATTGTCTATAAAGTTTGAATTTATAGAATTGTTGTTATTAGGACCCAAATCCTAGTGATTTTGAAAAAAAGAGATTTTTGAAGATTTTAGGAAGGGAAAGATATTTTTTCACACTAGTTGATGTTTTTAGAGGAATCAGAATACCACTGGACGCTCCATGTGGTTTTGATTCTAGAGTTTCACCGTACTTTATTAGGAGGAGTTTCCTCCTTGTCATTTTGATTTTGATCCTTGATTTTTTCTCATTTGAGAAATTTGAAAATAAATTTTAAATTGAAAAAAACCAGGTATTTAGATCTAAATTATCACTTGAAATAATTGAATGCATATCATCTATTACATAACATTCTTTGTATTTTGTTGCATGTGATTGAGGTATGGTTGTTGGCTGCATGTAGATTTATATCAGATTAGTTTTCTCATGTAGAGTTACATCACATTGCTTTTACCAGCCTGATTTCCTTTAGATTTTGTAAGTACAGGAATGAAAGAGAGGCATTAGATTCTTGTGCACCCGCATTTGCATAGAAATTAATAAATTACTTGCTAAAATATAAGTTAAACGCAAAATGGTTCGTAATAAATTTTGAAAATTTAAAATTGGTTGATGATTTTATGCCCCAAATATAGAAGGCCACTTGGTTATTGTTTTCTTCGATTGGTTTGGAGCCCGTAGAGGCAAAGTGTAGTTGTTTCGATCAAGCTGCACAAAAGAGACGATGGCGAAAATTTACGAATATATTAGATTTAGATTTTTTTTAGAGAATTTTGGAAAATTTTTGACAAATTTGATTTTTTGGGTCATATCTTGGAATGAATGAATAGAAGAGAATTAGTTGGTATCAGTGAATGAATTTAAAAGACTTAGAAATTTTAGAATCTATTTCTGGTAATTGGTCTTGAAAATAAGTTTAATAAATCATTTTAAGCAATAGTTTTAAACTTAAGGATTTGAAACATTTTCTTCCTTGAATGAATTTCGAGGATGAAATTCATTTAGAGGGGGGATAATGTAACGACCAAAATTTTTAGTTACTTGATTTTAAATGTTTAATTAATTTTGAATATTTAAAATAATTGAATTTTGGAGTTTAATAATTTATAATTCAAATATAGGGAATAATTAAATATTTGAATTGAAAATTAAATGTTCATTAAATGGGTTTAATAATTATATTTAACTCATTTTAATTAATAAATAATATTGGTGAATTCAATTTGTAAATTTATTTACAAATATAAATAGTCGAATAAATATCGATAATTAACATATTTAAATCCGTGAAATTGTCATTCCGGGGTATAATCCCGAATTTTGACGAAACTAGTTTCATTGGAACCGTAATGTTAAATAATATCACTTCATTGAATTTCGTGGCGATTCGAGGTATCGTTTTGTCGTTCATGATCGAAACACATCGAAATTAATATCGAAAATATAATATAATAACTAGGTTCAAAAACCTATCTTTTGCGTACGATCAAATTAGATCTCAAAACAAGTTTCATTGTGTTCGGAATAGGAGTATACCATATAGAACATCAGGCGGCAAGCCTCATTTGGAGTTCAAGATTTTCAAGTATGTTTTATTGAATATTTTAATTTAAATAATATAAATATATTTATAATTATCCCTATGCTTGCCATACCCATCCTATAATCCTCATGGTTGCCCATACCCCCCTATTACATGCCTGCCATACCTCCTCCCCTTATGAATTGTTGCCTGTAATAAGAAAATTAGATTTCCCCTTTGAATTCAAACTTCAAAATTTTAAATCTTGAAATGTAAGCCACTAAAAATCCTAGTTTTGGATCCATTGTTTTGCATTGGCCATAAGCTTCCATCCCATACCTGAATTATAGCTCACGGTTATGTTTTGGCTGTATTCAGTTTTTATGGATGACCTAGGGTTGGATTTTTTAGGGAGTGTGGTTGTCTATTCGGCGATCGAAGGTCGGATTTGAGTTTAGCGTTGGAAGTAGGTTCTTGGGCGAAGTTTTGGAGTGGTTCAGTGGGGGAGAGAGGACCATGACCTATCATATTTGGATGAGGAGCCTGGGTGTCGTGATGCTCCAAGGGGTCTTAGTGGTGAAGTTTTGATGATGGTGGAGTCAAGTTCATCGAGAGATGAAGGTTGGCGAAGTTGGTTCGCCATTTAGCAAAGCGTAGCTCTGTGTCACCGTGGTTCGTGCACGGTCGAGTGATTCCTATATGCATGTACAAGATTTATTATTTGGGGAAGATGATGTGTTGTTGATAAGGGTAATATTGTGATTATTATAAAGTTGTTTAATTTTAAATTTAAATCTATCGATAACTTATAAATTTCAAATCTCGCTCACACGAGGTCGAATTTGAATGTTGTCTTTTGTGTTGGACTTATGTCGTTGAGATCTTTGCGATGGAGTTGGTTTAGTTAGATTTGGAGCAAGTGAAAATTTGGGCTAAAATCGAACGACCGTTCAGTTTTAGTCCAAAAAATAGGAACTTTTCAAGGGAAACGAAAATCAATGTGAGTTTAACTGACATTCAATTTTATTATGTCATATCAATGATGTTATAAACGTTTATTGATTGGATGTTAACTAATTGTTTGATTGCTTGCTTAGTTAAATTTCTGATTAAAAAAGGATGACATATTAATTTGATCGTTATAAACCCATAGATTATTTATCTATAACCATGGTTTTGCAGGGAAAATCTATAGAGAGACCCAAAAAGGGTTTCTCGTCCATAAATTATTTATTTATATCCATATGCTATTATTGATGGTTTATTAAAATTAATTTCTAATATTTCATTTAATAGTTTAAATGTCGTGATAGCAATTTTCGCTATATCGTCGTTTATTCAATTTCATTCCCAAAACCTTGTTATACAAACTTAAGCTTGCGTTCCGATAAAATGAATATTAAAAATTCATTAAACATTTGATTAATGATAATTTAGATTTATTAATCATTTTAACTAATGATTTTGAGATTAATCAACCAATTTAATAAATAATGTTTTAAAATTGTTTATCTTTAGATTTAGTTTATCATTTTTGCTAATGATGTTTTATACTTAATTAATCATTTTAACTAGTGATTATTTGAGTTTGATTAATTCTTTTATTAACAATAATGGAGTTTAATTAATTTATTGAACTTGATTAATTATTTTAATTAATGATGATGGAATTAAATTAATTAATTCAATTAATGATAATCGAAATTAATAATCATTTTAATTAATGATATTTAAATGTAATTAATCATTTTAAATATTGATATTTGAATTTAATTAATCATTTTAATTAATGATTGTTTTAAATTTAATTAATTTATTTAAGTATTGATATTATGGAGTTTAGTTAAATCATTTTAATAAATGGTATTGTTAATTTATCGTTTTAACTAATGAAGTTTGAATTTGATTAATCCAATTAATTTACGATTATTTGAAATTAATTAAAAATTTAAAATTGCTTATCATTTTAATAAATGATGTTTGAGATGACTTATTCATTTTTAACTAATAGTTATGTGAATTTGATTAATCTTTGCAGTTAATGATATTTAATGTTAATTAACGATTTAATAAAAGTGATTAGAGTAAATTGTCTAATATAATACAATTGCTTTAATCAACTGAATTAAAGTTAATAAACTGATTTAATAAAGACTTTAAAGTTCATTTGCCAATGTTATATAAGTGTTTGGAAATAATTGTCTATTATATTAAAGATAATGGATTTGTTTATTTAAAAGAGATATTTCATGTGATTAATTATCTTTCTGGATGATTAATATTGTTTTAAAGTTATAAAAAGGAATTGGAACACAATTATTGAAATGTTAAGTTGGATAATCTTTTGAGTGTTCGGTCTAATGTTGGTTAAGGCCTTCGGGTCATGCACTTGGAAAAATTATTCTCTTAACATTTTAGCAATCAGGAACTAATTCTAAAATTGTTTTACCAATATGGAAAACGAAAGTCAAGCATAAGTTCAGTTTTTTTAATGGAAAAAGTTTGATTCGCTTACGGAAATGAATTATTTCTGTAAAGCGAATCACTTATATGGAAACGATTTACTTGTATAATTGGCACTAAACATCAAAAAATAAACTTATCACTATTTCACAAGTTAAGAGTAATAGTTGGACATGACTTTGTGGTAACACTATCTTGACTTGTCCGGTATTATTGTTAACCAAGAAAAAGTACAAGTTTGAATTCAATAAGTGGTGATAAGTATACAAGACTTAATTTCCATATACGATCATTGTTATCCTCGATAGTTGGTATCTCAGGCACCGGTTACTTAAGCTACTTTATTAACATCATTCTAAGACAATTTGTTGCTCAATCGAGCTTTGTTATCCTTTGTCAGAAATGACTAAACCTAATGTGAGAGGAAGCCAAGCTATGTGGGGTTGCTCCCATCAAAAGGGTATTTTCACATCTTATTTAGTTTTGATTCGGTTGTGCACTTAGATGTGGAAATATTCATATTCTTTGTAATGTTTGGCGGGGTCCGGCTTGGTATTTGTCCGAGAAGTGTCACACAACATGTGGCCAAGCTGAAGAGTATATTACCAGAGGTATACTTCATGGTGGGTGCACCTTTCTTGTCGTTTGTTCGAAAATTTCCTTTCCTTATTTGATTCGTATCCCTGAATCTGTTTTAGCTTTAAATTTCCATAAGTAAAGCCAACTCCTCATCATGGCATTTAGATATTGATTTAGTATATTCTATCAAGTAGGACTTTTACCTTATTCTATTCATTCTATCAAGTTTGAATTATCACCTTATATCAAGTAGGATTGTTTTCCTTGTTCTTTCCATTCTATCCAATTTGGATTTTACTCGGTTTATTTCCATTCTTTCAAGTCTGGTTTAATATTAATTATATTGTTAATCCACCTTTTGTCAAGGCAGTATACAGGTGGATTTAACCCAACAGACTTCGCGATTATCAAGTCCGATGGGTGCAGAGTGACAGCTATAGGACTCGAAGGTAAATTACAAATGGTTATATGAAACCAAAGTTGGATGGAGTTGGTAGATAAATGATGCAGGGTGATTGGAATATGGAACATAGCTTGGATCGACATAGGTAGTGGCGCATGGGTCGGCATAGCTTGGTAAGGTCGGCATGCTCTAATATACGGGGATCGTTGTAGCATTGTGAGGTTGGCATGCATATAAGGGTCGACACAACTCTGCAAGGTCAGAACGCTCCGATATATAAATATCGACATGGCTTGGTGAGGTCAGCATGGCTTAGTGCATCAAAGGGTTCAGCATATTCAAAAAAACAAAGGGTCGGCGTGGCTTAATTGAGTAGGGATCAGCTACATGAATCCAAGAGGTATCGGAATACCTCAATGCTTGGAAGGCATCGACATGGATTATGCACAATAAAGAGTTCGGTCTGCTTCATCCAGAAAGAAGGGATCGACAAGCATTCAAGAATCAATAAATCGAGCTATGTTGATCTAAATGATACGAAACTTGGAGGATAACAACAATACAACTTAAAGAGTCCCTTGGAGGGATCGCACCCCATTTGAGAACTCAAATAGGGATCGGTACCGATCCCTATTATGGGACCCAATGGGCTTGGAAATTTTTGGGTGACTACGTCTTGGTCTCTTGAATCTTCTGTCAGAGTTTCAGCATGATCCGTGCATGTCTTCTCTAATAAATAAAACAGGCATGGCTTTAGAAAAGGAGGGCTTTGTTCTATTTCTCTTCGTCTTCTATCTAAGCAATACTCTTTCATTATTATTCTTGAATTTTGGATTGAGACTATAATCAAACTATAGTATAAATAATATGATTATTCTAGAGTGGACATAGGCATGTGTTAGCTGAAACACTATAAATATTGTCTCTTGACTTGATTTCAATTTTAGTTTTTTTATTCTTCGTATTATATCCTCCATATTAGATGCTTCCTATCATCTATGAATGTATATTGGTGCTTTCACACTATTGGGTGTTAGTGGCCGATTTGACGCCAACATTTTGGTGGTTTCATCAAGAGGGACTTGCATAAACAGATTCGAAAGGTAGGAGCTCAAATTTTAAAGCTTGGATACTTCAAGGTAGGAAGCAATGACCAGACAATCAACAAGGAGTAGAAAGGAGCCACCATGGCGAGAGTCTAAAGGCATCCTCAAGAGCTAAAGCTAACCAAGAATCTTACTAAATTACCTAGGATGAAATGGAACGATTATCGATGCTATGCAGGAAAGGATGTTGAAAAGGAAAGAAGAGACGATGCAGAATCTACTCCAACAAATTGGACAGGTTGGAGCCATAGGAACTGCTGGAATGCAAAACCAAAATAAGAACTAAGAGCATGGGTACAGAGATAATAGATAGGGGAATGGAACAAAGTAGCCGAAGGCAGCTCCCTACCATCCCAGAGGGATCGACACCGACCCATATAGAGGGATCGATACCGATCCCTAAGGGATGGGATGCATGCCCCCGGGTCTAGTTGATCATGATTCTAGAGGACCTATGATCAATTCCGTGGAGCCTGGTGCGAACCGGAGTTTGGATTCTCAAACGAAGGAATACATTCTAGAATTCCATCATAGACTTGGGGATCAGATTGAGCATGATGATAGGAGACTACCATTGGAAGATAATGGCATGTTTGCAGAGATGATAAGACGAGCTATGCATACAGGATTGGTGAACATGGATCTTGAGAATGTAAATAGAGTCCTTTTGCTCTAAATATTAGGCAAGCTAGGAATCTACCGGAGTTCAAACTACCAATGCTTGAGACTTATTGTGGAAGAACGGATCCCGCTATTCATTTAACAAGATACATGAGACACATGGAAGTACCGGGAGGCATCAGAGAAAGTCATGACATGGTGCATCCCTTTGTATTTGATGGATATAGCCGCACTATGGTTCAAACAGTTGGAAAGCGGCTCTATTGTCACATGGACAGAACTAATCGAAGGGTTTATGAGGCAATTTAGGGTTCACATCTCGAGACCCAAAAATGTGACGAGTCTGGCAACACTGAAACAAAGTCCAGATCCATCCATGGTTTTGATGGAAGCTGTATCTGGAATTTCTGATGGCACAGAGTTCAAGGATTCATTGGTATGGGATCCACCTATGGATCTCGGGAAGTTTTATCATGAAGCGGAATGGTTTTGTAGCAGGAAGACATACGTGCAAAAAAACCGAAGGTCAATGTTGTGAAAGTGGAGGATCATCATGAGATGTAAACAAGAATGATAATGGCAAACAGAAAGAAGAGGATGGCTTTAATGGATCAAAGCATTCACAAAGGGAACTAAGATTCACCTCTTACATGGAATTGGCTGAAACATTGGAATAGATACTGGATACTACAGAGCAAATCCCCATTCATAGGCCAATGAGGAGAGACCCTACAAATAATGAAAAGAAATCAGATAAATACTGTCTATTCCATGAGATAAATAGGTATAACACAAATGACTGCAGGCACTTAAGAATGAGATCAAGGGGCATGTCCAGAATCGTATGCTATTGCAATATGTGAGCTCTCGGGCGGCGAAAGTGGAATAGGAGCAGCCACCATCCACATCGAATAGGAACTGCCCGGGATCGAGGCGTCAACCTGTCATCGGTCAACCGGAATGACAAAGAATAAGTAATAAACTCCACATCAAAATGGCAAAGTCACACATGTACGTGATCAAGAACGGTCCCTAAGCATGCTTTGAGATGACAATGAACTGTCGTACCCCAAGATGCATGCATTGTATTCTTTAGTTTTTGTTTCTATTTCTCTTTCCGTACTTGGTTAAACTCACTACAACGTGAAATCTGACATTGATCATTTTGAGTCCCATTTGAACGATCACATCGGCACTCGATCTCGAACAATCACATTTCACCTCGAACGTCACTTGATCTTGAATGATCACATTTCCCCTTGAATGGAACTCGATCTTGAACAGTCACATTTCGCCTCGAAAGGCACTCAATTTCGAATGATCACATTTCACCTCGAAAGGCACAAGTTCTCGAACGATCACATTTCGCCTCGAACGGCACTCGATCTCGAACGATCATGTTTATTCACATTGATTTGTTCACAGGTCATCCCGATCAGTAGTTACTAACAGTCACTCAAGGCCACTGATTTATTCACAAGTCATCAACGGGTTTCGAACATTAAACTTAAGGCAATTCAAAACCCGCCTTCCTATCGCAAGGCATGTTTTAGGAGGCAAAATGTTGATCCATCTTTTGTTAAGGCAATATACAGATGGATTAAACCCAACAGACTTCACGATTAACAAGTCTAATGAGTGTAGAGCGACGGTTGTTGGACCAGACGGTAATGTGCAAATGGTTATAAGAAACCAGAGTTCGATGGAGTTGGTAGATAAATGATGCAGGGTGCTTGAATATAGAACATAGATTGAATCGACATAGTTGGTGGCACATGGGTCGGCATAGCTTGGTGAGGTCGGCATGATCCAATATACAGGGATTAGCGTATCATGTTGAGGTCGGCATGCATATAAGGTTCGGCGCAACTTAGTGAGGTTAGCACGCTCTAATATATAGGGATTAGCATAACTTGGTGGGGTCGGCATGGCTTAGTGCATCAAACGGTTCAACATATTCAAACAAACATGGGGTCGGCGTGGCTTAGTTGAGCAGGGATCGGTCATATGAATCCAAGGGGGATCAAAATACCTTAGTGCTTGGAAGGGATCGGCATGGATTGGATCGGCATGGATTGTGCGAAATAAAGAGTTCGGTCTGCTTCACCGAGAAAAGAGGTATCGACACGCATTCAACAATCAATAAATCAAGTTATGTTGATCTAAATGACACGAAAGTTGAAGGATAAGCACAATACAACTTGAAGAGTCCCTTAGAGGGATCGCCCTCATTTGGGCATCCAAGTAGGGGTCTGTACCGATACTTATTGTGGGCCTCAATGGGCGTGGAAATTGCTAGGTGAACTTTATCTTGGTCTTTTGAATCTTCTGTCAGAGTTCCAGCCCGATCCGTGCACGTTGTCTCCTATAAATACAGCAGGCATAGCTTTAGAAAAAGGGAGCTTCATTGTTTTTCTCTTTATTTTCTATCTAGGCGATACTCTGTTATTTTTATTCTTGGATTTTTGATTGAAATTGCAATCAAACTACAATATAAATAAAAGGATTGTTCTGGAGTGGACGTAGGCCGGATTTAGCCGAATCACTATAAATCATGTCTCTTTACATGCTTTCATTTTCAATTTGTTTATTCTTCATATTATATTCTCCACATTAGATACTGCCTATGATCTGTGATTGTATATTGGTGCTTTCACATTACTGGGTGTTGGTGGCCAATTTTGACGTCAATATATACTCATTTATAATTGCATTTGTTTCCTGATATTTATTTCTTCTCTTGCCAGTATGGATGTTATTATGAGGTAAAAAACCGGTTCCACGTTAGGGGCGTGGTCTCACAAAACTTTACATGTCCCCTATTATTTGAGTTTCTCAAGTGGTAATTCCAGACTGATTCAGGTGTTATTTTATTATAATGCTTGGGTTAGACTGAGTATTTTCCCAGGTTGGCATTGGTTTGTTTGATGTTTTTGATCGTGGAGGGGAGCTGAAGATTCACCTATCGTGGTATTTAAAATTTTCTGCTGTATTATATAGTATACCTATCAGCATTTGTAAAGTCTTAATTTTATAATTGTCCAACTGATAAAGTTTGTTTTTAACTCTGATATACTCTTTATGTTTAGAGTGACGGTTTCTATTGTCCTTGTTATATTATATGTCATCGATTCCGCTATGAGATTTTGTTTTCCTTTGTTTTCCTTTGTTTTCCATTCTTTTCTTTTACCATAACAATCCGTTTTTTGTCGATTGGATGCGTGAAATTGGAACATAGTTGTAGTGTCCAGTGTCGACTTTTGATGGTCAAAAATGCGGGTCATTACATTTTCCTTACGGTAACCAAAACATTTTATATTATATAAATGTAAGGATATTATAAAATGTCTAGGGTTTAAAGTGTTTAAGGATCAAGTAGTTGTGATGCTTGTACATGACATCAATAATATTTATATAATCAAAAACCGAAGGCACTTATTAGATAAAGGATTTCCATCAAATGGTAAGGTAAGCGACTACCTTCCGAAAATATCTACACCTTTAGATAAAATGTACAATGAGATTGAAAACTTTTCGACCTCTACCAACGCAAGACTGGACTACCCCTAAACTACATAGTACCAAATATGATCATTCCTTGGTTGCGATCAACAACCAAAAAAGTGGCCCCAGAGCATACAAAGAGATATCGACGCTAGATTTGGGATGATCATTCCTTAATGGGTGCAGCCCACATAGCTCTACCGTATCTACCCTTTTTTAACCATTACCGAGATGTGAGGTTTGAGAGGCTATGCTTTTAACATTTAGCAAACCATATTTAAATGCTGACACTTCCCTCTAAGCGGAAATGCAATGCTAGCATTCACCCATACAAGATTATTCTGGGTCTAAATGAAACCAATGGTTCTTCAAGGAGCATCGTCTTCAGTCATCTTCAAGTTGACTTCCATGCGAATGCATATCTTGGTTCGGAGATGTTTTCAGATAATATATCCAATCCTTGTCTCTCCAAACCAACAATGACAAATTTCGATTGACTCATTCGCAGTTCTTTTGGAAGTATACAACAAGTATTCGAGTCCTGACCGGAGAACTTGCATATACAATCATAATTCCTGAGTCAAAACAGGTCATGGTTTGATAGTCATTTATTTAACTATCAAATAATCATACAACATAATTCAGAGGTTTAATTACCCATAGCAACCATTAAGCCTCAAAACAAATCTTCATTTCTTAAATCTCTTTTCAAAAAGTTTATCAAAACATTCATATACTTATCTCACTGACATAAATATAATTATAACATTTATGAAAGATATCTTGTTGTTAAATCATATTTAAAGAATCAAACAAATGTTATTTAAATTGGAGTTAAAAATAACCTCAAACACTACTCCTTCTGTATTATATGTGGCTAATGTTCATACCACCAAAATCAAGAAGGTCGGTTTAAGGAAGTCCAATCTCAAATTCTTTTTATAAATTTCTTCAATAAATCCTTTTAATAAATCTCTTTCATTCATGAAATCACCTTTACTTAAATTTCAAACCCATTTATAAATTCCAAATTAATTTATAAAACTCTTTTATCAATATCAAAACCATTTATGTAATTATTTTTAAATCACTAAAATCATTTATCAAAACTTATTTTGTAAATATTCAAAATCGTTTATAAAAATTCTTATAAATATTCCTTATTTAAAACAAAAACCTTTAAATAAATCTCATTTAATAAAGTCCTTTTGATAAACAAAACAATTATTTAAAACACCTTTACTAAAATCATTACTTAACTTGAAACCAGTTATTAAAAGTATGATTGACCTTAAAAATCAGAAAAAAGCTTAGTGACCACAATGATTTTGATTTAACTAAGTTTACTTTTCAAGTTATAACATAGGTATTTTCATAGAAAACAGGTATGTAAAGGGAATCAGCTAACAAAAAAAACAACATAAAAGTAAGATGTCCAAGTTACTATAATAACAAACAGGGATTTGTTATGCAAAGCACATTTCCAAGTTAATATAATAGCAGAATGGTGTTTGTTTATGCTAAAAGATGTCAAATATAACTTAATTAGCAGAATGTTGATTTATTCTTCTAAAACAAATGTCATTGGGATTCATAATCAGTAAAGTTACTTAAAAGTGATTGACAACTGAATCCACTGGATTTAAAACATTCTTTAAAGGAAAATTAATTTAAAACAAAACCAATCTTCAGAAATGAAGTAGTTTAAATCCTCAAAACGTTTATATAGAAATTAAATAACATTTAAAAAAATTATTTAATAATAACTACACAATTAACTTTTAAATCAATAATTACATGATAATTATCCTTCATATAAATAAGTAAATATGTATACCATAATTTACCTCTAACTAATTATTAAATAATAATTTAAACCTTCGTTAATAATTAAATTAATCTTAATTAATCTTACTTAATTAGTAATTAATTAAATATTTAAACCCTTCCTTAAAATAAATGATTAACTAATTAATAAGTATTCTTCATTTAATAATATATTAATTCTTAATTAATCAATTAAATAATAATTGACCTTTTGTTAATTAGCTAATTAATAATTAACCACTTGATTTACACTTAAGTACTAATTATCTTATTAACTAATAATTAAGTATCAATTGCATTATTTAATTAACTAATCGTTAAAAAAATAAATAATTAAATAATAATTGCTTTTTATTACTTAAAATATTTTTTGACAACATTTTTCGAAAGTTACTCAAGTTAAAACATTTTCAATTTGCAAAAAGAGTTCGTTTACGAAGTGCATCAATTGCGACTATCACTACGACCTGTAATTTTTAAAATTTGTTTAACATACCATATTGCTTTAAAAACCTTTTCGTTTTATATTTATACCTGCCTTTTCACTTTGGAGAGAGTTTTTGAACTAGAAGTGAAGTTTTTTAAAACTTTATGAACCCTTTTAATTAAACACTTCAGTAAAACAAAATTATAAGCAAAGGATCTCTTTATTGCTTTTACAAACTATATGCTAACCATTTTAGAATAAAAAAACACATAAGGTCATAAAACAACATGGCATAATATCAATACAAAAGCAAGATCACAACTTTTCATCTATACACACACTTTAAACTTTAACTCTTGAGTCGAACTAAATATCACATCCAAGCATAAATGTATAACAAGTCAACATCACATCCAACCAATCAAGCAATGATTTAACAACAAGGTGGATATATATATATATATATATCATAATCAAAGTTAGAAATTTTAATTAAAGAGTTAGCTTTACTCCCAAAACCATCCAAACTTCCACTAGAACAAGAATAGGACTAAGATCCATGCTATATGCTTTGAAAAATGAAGAAATAGTGGCCTTAAGGCCTTAAGTGGGTTCGAACAAGGTATTGTTTACATGGCCCATGGGTGGTGGAGCTTGACCTTGAAAGGTGGAGGGGATTTGGATTATCAAGGAATTCATAAAAAAACCAGACCCGAAAATGGTCATCTTCTAACTGAGTTTTGGACAAGTTACTCATGGAATTTTGAAAAGTTTCCAAAGGGAAAGTCTTGAAAATTATTTTTTCTGCAATTCCAAAAAAAGAATCATTGGATCTATTTTGAGGGATATATAGTAAAAAGAAGAAAAGGTATATTCGGGCTTGAAAACATGGGTTCGAAAATATTCTACAAAGAAATGAGATTTGGACATGACTAAGCTCAAAATTTGAAGAAGTGGTACACACGAAGTTGTAGCCACGGAAATTTTATTGGTTTTGAAAAAAGAAATCCTCCAGTTGGATAAGATATGAGAATGAAATGGTAGAAGGAAGAGGAGGCAAATTGAAGAAATGAAAGGGCTATTTAAAAGTGATAAATCTAAGGTTTTTAAAACTTCAAAAAAAAATTAGGTAGCCATTAGTGAACTCATGAAAACTTTAAGGAGTTTTATAAAGTAGGGATGAAAGGAGAAAATTATAATAAGAATTAGGAAATTTGTATATATATATATTTAGATATATATATATAATAAGCATATAAATTAAATTACCAGTTTATCCCTTGTACTTAACCTTCCTACTTGAGTATCCCTCACCTATATGCGAACGTATGTAACTCCACAGGTCCTAAAATTGGATTCGTCTCACATTAGTATAATGTAGACACAACTATTGGTAGCCTCTTACGGCCGGCAAACTTTTGTTGTGTAACACTATTGACCTCACATTCTAACCCATTTTAATGGCTATGTCATTCATATCTGATCTAAGTTATTTACTAACTTGATAATTCACACCTTTCATAAACCCAAACTTAAGGCTACATGTATATATGTGTGTAAACACACACACATTCATACTTGTTTAATTATTACATCTCCAATGTTCAACTGTTAGCAATGTTCTTTTACTTTTTCGTGCGTTTACTTCTTATTCCATTTATCAATTTTATGCCATTTACCGATTTTATTAAAAGATCCAAATATCCATTCCTATTTACTTTTTCATACCTTATTGAATTTCTACTTATGTTCCTTTCAAATCTTTGTTAATCTCCCTTGTTTAGTGAACTTTCCACAACTTTTTAATATACATTAATACTTGCCTACCTTTTTATTGTTTACCATTTGATTTCCATCTTGCACCTATTACACACACACAGATATATATATATATATATATATATATATATATATATATATATATATATATTAATTTTTCATTTAAATCATTATTACTATCGCATTACAATTCTTTAGTTCATCCTTAGGGATTTCTGCATTTTAATGGATTGGAATTACATCCCTCTCAAAAGGAAAGGTTAACATGGTAAATCTCTATATCTTATCTAAAAGGGAAATTTGTGTTATGTTTGGAATTATAAGGAACTATGTTTTTATAGTTATTGAAATCGACTGTACAAAATATGGTAAATATCTCTACTTTATACATCTCTTTCCTTTATGCATATTCCTTATTATTTCAAATGATACATCTTTATTTACGAATCTGAACTTGATAATTTATAGAAATTTACATTGCAACACCTAACATTCCAACAAATTAAATTACTACTTACAACCAAATAATTTATTGTTATAATTTTCAAATTTACATTTTTCTTGCACATGTCATTTGAATCTACAAATCTGGAATTACCATATAATTTATTAATTACACTGACAACAAGTACCTAGTACGTTCCAAATACACATACATGTATTATTAAAATTAAGTTATTAATCATAAAATATGTAGGCATGGTTTATAAATTCATTACACATACAAAATTTTAGCCTATAACTTTAAGTTTATATCTAGGCATATAGGAATAGATTTACAACGATATAAATCCAATATCATATAAAATATGAAATTTCCCACTCACCTTTTTAGCTTTTCAAATCTTCAGATCTAATCCATGTTATTCCAGTTTGACTCCCCTTATTCTCCCTATTTAGATACATATACTGCAAGCTTGCATGTACCTGTGACAAATTTAGATCGGAGAAGTTATTGGATTTAATTTAGGTTTTGGATCTCGATTTATAATTTACCCTGGCTTTGACGATTTGATTTGACGTTGTTCTTCTTCTCATCATCCTCTACTATTCTCCAATTGTATATATGTAAACTACAATACTTTTAAAAATTAAGAAATTTGTAGGGAGGAAAATGGTAGAGCTCCGACAATGCCTAAAAATATGAAAAGAAATTAAAGGGCTAGGTCTGCATTTATAGGGGTTCGAATCAATGCCAACCATTCGATTAAATTATCTTAAATCTAGGTCGTTTGGCAATGTAAGAATTACGTATTTGACATCTCAACCGGTCGACCTCTGCCCCCCACAAATTGACCACCAGTGGTCGATCGACCCATGGTTGCATTTAATTACTGTAATTAATTTTTGTTATCATGCCTTTTGACCAGGTAGTATACGAACGAACTTGACGAGTCAAACTTGAAATTTATCAAGGCAAGGAGCCCAGATAGATGACTATGAAGCATAAAACTCAAGTACAACCAAGATCACAAAGAAAATACAAGGACATTCCAAAAAACGAGGACCCAAAAATCCAACATGTGTTGGATCGATACCAATCCCCGATATTTTTCCCATTTCGCCTCCAACTTTCTACACTCCAAAACCATGCTGCTTACAACCTATTTCTAGTGTCCTTTGGTCGTTCTCCTGTACCAGTGATCGATCTCCTCAAACTATAGAAAACCACGACTCCATTCTTTCACAGATCTATCCGCTAGACTCAGAAACAAGCTAATAATGATGCAAACAAGTTTTAAACCATGATGCTAACCATGAATTAAGCTAGGACAAAACATTTAAGACAACCCATATGGCAAGCTTATGGATCGATACTGATCCAAGCATGTGGATCGATATTGTTCCATAGATAATGATCAGGTATCTACCAAATTTTCTAGAGAATAGGTCTTGGGCATGGAGAATGAGGTTGAGATCACGAGGGTGAGATTTTAGGCTTCCTAAGCTATAAACAGGATGACAGGGCTCACTTTTAAGGATCTTTTCAGCTCTCTTGTTCTATTACTCTAATTTCTTATAATCTCTCATGGATTTATACTGATCCGTAAGAACATAAGTGTAAATAGTACTATAAACCATCAACAGAGTTAAGTGGACATAGGCCAAGATTATCCGAACTACTATAAAATAATGCGTGCTATTTTCTTCCTTTTTTTAATTTAATTTTCTTGCTCTTTTTAATATACTTTTCATAACGTTTTGTTCTCTACTCAATATATTGGGTGTTTGTACCATTTTTGGTTCGAACATTTTGGTGCTATCACTGAGAATCACTTGAACTTGCTAATTTAAGACTTGGAAACATTCAAGAGGACAAGTAAATAAACTAGGAAGACTGCTACTAGTGGAAATCAATAATGGGAGGCTAAGAGACGTCCTTAGGAGCTAAATAAGAAAGGATGATTTCTCGCTAGGAAGAGATGATGGAGAATTTCTTCAGAAGAACGGGATAAGTATAAATAGCTGGTGTTGCTGCAAACCAGAGCCAAAGGCTAGCAGATATGGAAATGCAATGGGAAGTGGAATGGAGCGACCCTTGAACGAGTCATTCGGATCGGTATCGATCTACAAACACGGATTGGTATCGATCCACATAAACTTAGGGGCATGGGTAATTTTGGCTTAGCCGGAAATTACGTACATCCTAGAGATGATGCGGAGCATTTAAATGTGAGTCAAAATGTAGATGCAGGACTGGAGGAGTACATGCCAGAATTACCTCATGGAAACGGAGGTCAGGATAGGAATGCTACTTTGAGAATTCCTTTAAACGATAATTAGAGATTTGGTGAGACGAGCTATGAGGGTTAGATTGCCTAAGCGGAGCCTGAAGGATGTGAATAAGAGTCCATTCACTTGGATTATTCGGTATGCTAGGAATTTGACTAATTTCAAATTACCTATGTTGGACGCGTATGATGGATCCAACGATTCATTTGATTAGGTACATCCGACATGTGAAAGTGTTGGGTGCATCTAAAGAGGTTTCTCTTTATATTTGATAGATCTAACATCGTTATGGATTAGATAGCTGGAGAACGGTTCCATCAGCACATGGCCGAATTAGTGAACAGATTCATGAAACAGTTCCGGATCCATATTTCATGATCTAAGAATGTAATGACACTATCAAGTATAAATCAAAGGATCGATGAGACCTTCAGGAGTTTATTGACAAGGTTCAATGCGGTAGCTGCCATGGTCGATAAGCTAAACCCATTAATGGTTTTGATTGTAGCAGTTTTAGGTATAGCTGCTAAGGCAGATTTCAAGGTTGCTTTGGAATGGGATCCTTTGATGGATACATATGTAAGGAGGTTACTGAGGCTGATAAAGAAGAAATCAAAGCTATGGATGTGCAAGGACCACCTTGAGAAGGATCCAAAAAATGAAAAGGAAAACATTGAAGGATCAAAGCGACGAAGGAGAGAATCCAAAAATTATCTTCTTACATGGATTTAAATAAAACCCCAAAGCCAATTTACTTAGATACCAAGGGATAGATCCCCTACCGGAAGATGGTGAGGAGAGAGCCCACGAACCATGAGAGGACATCCAAAAAATATTGCCTATTCCGTGAGCTGAATGGGCATGACACTGATGACTGCAAACACTCGTGATCTATTCGAGGAATAGGTCAGGAACAACCAATTACAATAATATGTGAGAAATCAAGCTGCGATGGTGGAACAGGAGCAGTCGTAACCGTAGTGAACGGAAATAGCCTTGTATCGAGGTCGAGGATAGTCATCACTTGATTGGGATTACGATGAATCAGGTTCAGTTTCTTGCACTTTATCTTTTCCAATAAACAATGCAACATTACAGTCAGGCCACTTACTCGTGTACGGGATCTCGAACGGTCCCTAGGCATGCTCGAGCTGGGTGTTAGGCTATAGCGTCTGTTGTGGCAACTATCATAATGTTAAACTTTACGTTTTATAATGTTTGAATTTGATTCCATTTGATGAATATTTGAGTTATTAAATCCACTTGAATGTGAAGACTGGAATTGATTTCTTTGAAGTCCCATCCGGAGAGATGGGACAAAAGTGCACGGTGCAAATCCCCTCGTCGAAGAGTGAGCAGATATGCTTGTACAATATTGATAACCTTAGAGTCCCATCCAAAGAGACCGGAGTGTAAGGTACAAGTTCCCTCGCCAGAGAGCGAGGTACAAGTTCCCTTGATGAAGAGTAAGTGAATGGACTTGTCTGATATTGATCGCTTTAAGTCCCGACCAGGGAGCAGAGATTGAAGTGCAAGAAGTAAGTCCTCACCAGACTGTGTGTGGATATGCTTGCTTGTCGTTGAGTCCCCTCATCGGGGAGCGAGCGAATGGGACTCAACAAGAGTCCGGAGAGACTATGGATTTGATTATCATCCCTGAATGGCCATGGATTTGATTATCATCCCTAAATGGCCATGGATTTGATTATCATCCCTGAATGGCCATGGATTTAACTAATAATCTAAAGAGACCAGGGGTTTGGCCATAGGCCCTGAATGGTGATGGATTTGTTTAATGGTTTAAAGGGACCATGGATTTAACTATTGGCCCTGAATGGCAATGCATTCATTTAACAATTCAGAGAGATCATGGGTTTGATTGTTAGTCCAGAGATACCAAAGATTCCATTGACGATCTGAAGAGATCAAAATTCAATTATTGGTCGGGAAAGGCCATGGGTTTCATAAATGATCCAGAGAGATTGAGATTTCAGCATACGACTGCTAACTCTCGAATGAACATGGAATAATCCTTATTTATGTTATAATGAATGAAATACCAATTTCAGGAGAACGCAGAATCATTGTCTATGATTGACACTCAAGCAAGGACTCGAGTCCGTAGCTATAACGATCTGGAATGACTTTTTAAGTTACAGGAGAATCCAAAGGAACAATATGATTCACAATAGCTTTGATCGGCTGATAACCAGAAGATTCAACTACTAGTGCCCTATCAACTTCGACATTTCTTCTTGAGTAAAGCACACCTTCCATTCGCTAGTCATACTTTGAAGGGCAAATGTTATCCCGCCTTTTGAGCATGCAGTATACGGATGAAACTAACGAGTTAAACTTGAAAGTTATCAAGGTAGGAAGCCCAGGTAGATGACTGCGAGACCCAACAACCAAGAATAACCAAGATCACAAAGCAAAGACAAGGACATTCCAAAAAAACGAGGATCCAAAAATCCAACATGTGTGGGATCAATACCCATCTAACTCCTGGATCTGCACCGATCAACAATATTTCGCCCATTTGGCCTCCAACTTTCTACACTCTAAAACCATGCTCCCTACAACCCATTTTTGTCCTTCTATGATCGTTCATGTACACCAATGAACAATCTCCTCAAACTCCAGAAAACTGTAACTCCATTCTTTAATGGATCCATCAATTGGACTTAGAAAAAAGCTAATAATGATGTAAACAAGTTTGGACTCACAAAGCTAATCATGAATCAAGCCAGGACATACATTCAAGACAATCTATATCGCAATCTTATGGATTGGTACTAATCTAATCCCATGGATCAGTACCAATCCATAGATAATGATGAGGTGTCCACCAAATTTTCTGGAGAATAGGTCTTGGGCATGGAGAACAAGGTGGTTATCATAAGGAAAGATTTTAAGCTTCTTACAGCTATAAATAGGATGGCATGACCCATTTTTAAGGATCTTTTTAGCTCTCTTATTCTAACTTTAATTTCTTCTAATCACTCATAGATTTATCTCGATCCGTAAATGGATTTATACTGATCTGTATGAATAGAAGTATAAACAGCACTATAAACCATAAACAAAGTTAAGCGAACGTATGTCATGATTAGCCAAACAACTATATAACTTTGTGTGTTCTTTTCTTTCTCTTGTTAATTTACTTTTCTTCACTTTTATTCTCCACTCAATCTATTGGGTGTTTTTGACGTTTTTGGTTCTAATAATTGTGCACTTTTTATTCTTTTAATTTTTTTATGTTTCCACCTGACCGAGATAATTTATTTCCACATTAACTTTTCTTAAACCCTAAGCAACTGTTAACATTAATTAAGTTATGCTAATTACTTTTTATTTCCTTCATTATGTATATAATTATTTTTGATTCAGAAACTTCAAACGTTAGTAACTTTTTTGTTTGAACCCTGATCAACAAACTTTATATATGAAAATTGATCAAAAAATCTCCACGAACACAATGGTGCAAGTTTCATAGCTATATTCTAACATTTTTCAAAATTCTATTTTATGGCGTTATTACATATTAATTAATTTATTTTGAAACAATTACCTTAAAATTATGGGGTGTTACGGTAAGTTTAAAAAATTAGTGAGAATGCTTTTTACTAGTGAAAACATAAGCACCAATATCCAATGTAAATATCCATAAGATAACAAATGCTACTATATATGTGTGTATGTTAAGTTAGCTCTAACTCATGCACAAACTATTATTCCTTAAGTGAGTGTTTCCCACTATTTTGCATTTCTTATACATGCATATCCCTATGCGATGCATGATTTGAGTCTACTTAAGTTTTTCTTGCTGGTCATCATAAACAAGGGCTGAATGCTTCAGCTATTCATGGTTGCACATCTCGTTTAGTGCATATCATTTTGCCACTATATCAAGCTATCATTCAAATTATACATCATGAAGATGCCAATCAATTTCTCCCTATTAAGATATCAAAGTTTTCTCATCTGATGCTCATGTGGCTCCTTGCAATGGCCATGGTTTTGGTACAAACTTGCCAAATTATGCACATGCTATTATGCTTTTTAAGGATAAAGCCATGCCTCGTTCAATAGCTTACAACTCGATGTCTTCCATTTATGTAGTTTATCGGTTCTTACATGACCATGCTTCTCTTATCTCGACCGTCATTGCCCCGAACTATGTTATTTCTCCTTTAGTCCATTTCCACTATGATGCACAGTAGAGTCTTATAATGCTCTATATGTAGCTCCACGTCCCCCATTTGATGCTACAACCGCGTTTAGCCATATATTGGACTATGGTTATGATGCATAATTATTTAATAATATTGCTGTGCAAATGCTTCCCCAAGCCCACAATTCAGTTTTGTCGACTAAAATTTGCCATCCTCGAAAGTGTTTTTGAAGGTGATATTAGCACAAGATTGGTTAATAATACCTTAGTTAAAAATCAAAAATCAAAAATAAAGAGATATTAATATACATAAAAGTAAAGAGACTAAAGTTTAGAGTGGTTCGACCATAGATGATCCAGGTCCACTATGAGAAATTTCTTATTACTTTAACTCCTATTACAATAATCTAGATTTTGTGATAATGATCATACCAAGTTATTTGGAAGCTTGTGCTGTTCAAACCTTTTGAAGGGGAAACCTATGGAGTATTTATGATGGCCAAAATCAATGATGAGTGGCTGAGATTCCACTATGAATCAAGCGGAAAGCGTACCTGGCCATTGATTTATCGAATGGACTGATAGGAACCACCTAGAAAGGTGAAATGAAAGTATAGCTAAGATGAGGGCCAATAGGGAAATCATAAAGGCACATGTATTCCCTTAATTATGCATTTAATGCATATGTACTATGGCGGCATGCTATGTGGGCACGATATGCTTTTTCTCAGAATTAGGCATATTTGGTTATGCCCCTTGCCGTTTACTTTTACATGCTGATGTGGCAATGATTGTCGAGACCAAACTATGGAGGAAATGTTGAGCTAGGGTGAGCGATGAGATTGAGGGCCTGAGATAGGTCGAGTTATGGAAAAGTCAGGCCAAAGGTGGGCTAGCAATTGAGGTTGCATCATGTTGAGCCGGCCAGTCGTAGGCTTGGAGCGTTTTTGAAGATGAAGTAGATAAGGTGCTGCAGATCGGATGTGAGACGGCATATGGGTGCCACTTAGAACATGTTTTGAGCCATGTGGTTGGCAAGTAGCTGGGAGAGATTCTTGAGTAAATACCATAATCTTGAACCATGTTGTATGTGGACTGATACAAGAGAGCCAGATGTAAGTGAGATAGGCAGTGTGGGTTGGGTCAGTTTATACTTAGGCTGGCTTAGCTTGATAAATTAGCTAAAAATCCCCTTCACAGTGATTCAGGAGGTTGTTGGCTTGATGTGGTGCTTAGTATAGGGACTGGCACGGGCCTAACTTCGGTTTGGTTCGATAGCCGAGGAAGTCTCGTTGGCTTGTCTCTAGCATTAGCTGTTCTATGGTGGATTGGCCCGAATCTTAGCTGGCATTACCCAAGACGGGGTAGGCTAAGAAGCCATGATCGATTTATCTTTTTATTTACAAATAATTGAGTAACATTTTCACCCTAAATCTATGTCCGTACATGGGTTCTAGCTTGTTATATCACGAAGACCTGATCGATTTTCTATTCCATACATTTTAATGTATGCTACACGTTGTTATGCTATTGGCTGAGATGGTTGCAATTTTCAGATGTGGCAGAGATGTATCATATCCTCCACATGTATGGTGTGACAGAACACTTGATTGCATCTAAACGAATGAGATCCTTTTTGTCTTTTTGAATATAACAGCTATGATTGAGGGAGGGGTAGGTATATAAATACCCCATTCCATTTACACTGAACCATAAAATTTCTGCCTTGTTAGTTCTTCAAGAACTTCCAGTCATTCCTTAATTTTCTACTGGTAAATGTAGCTAAGTTTGTCTTCCCCTTTCTCTCCATGTGCTCTTGAAAGTTTTTCAACTTGTTTTTTGTTATAAAAAGAGTTTCTTAGTGTTGTTATTCTGAATGTTGATCTTATTCTTGGACTAACATATGAAATATTACTTTGAGAAGGATCTCGCTTCGTTGCTTTACGTGGGCCCATGCCAACTGGTCATCTTTTTTACATTGATTGCCAATAGTCTAGTTGATGCTGGTGGATTCCTTGCTATCTTGCTCTGGCAGTACCGAATATAGGTCAACTTGGATTTTTAGTGCCTTGTTAGAAAGAGTAAGGGCTTTCTTTCTTTGCCTCTAATGTCATAAATAAATTCTTTGGTGGCTCTTTTGCATAGTCAATACGCAGCTTCTTGAGATCTCTTGTAAGATTCAATTTGGAGAGCTTCAAGGGTGATACTACACCCCTACTTCCATAGCAAATTGTAGTCTAGGTGGTGATAAGAGTGAGGGTTGGTATGCTTCATCTACACATTTTAAGTTGGACCTTCTAGGGTATTCCATGGCATATGCCTTTTTCTCTAATTTATCATCTTTTTAGCTAATTTGTAATAAAAAAACCTTTGTATACCAGATGGGGCTGAAGCTGTGCCATCGCACTTCGTAATAGATAAAACTATCATTTAGCTGTGAACCTTGGCTAAGAACTTTTTTGCTCTATCTTTTCTTGTTTGTCGATGTATAACTTGTAAAGTTGCTTATCCCAAGTAGCTAGCGTAGTCCCTGCATTATTTGTAGAAGTATTTCTTATTTAACATATATTAACTAGCAATGTTGGTTTCTAAGACGGGTTGAGCCATACTATTCATGCGAACCATGTGTCGGCCAGATGTAGAGTGGTGAGTGGCACTAACATGAGCATGAGCACATGTTAGCTCATAGGTTCTCCAGAGTGACAATCAATCATATGAAGAGTGGTAGACAAGCATGGCCTTAACCAAAGTGAATGAGGTATCGAAAGTTCACTCTGGTCATAAGTTACCAATTGTAAAGTGATCGACGATTCGACATGAACCGGAGTGCATTACAGGCTAAAGCACTCTTATATAAGTGTTATATGATGATGAGACGAGTAGTGATTGCTGCTCGTTCATAAGAACGTAGGAGAATTGTTATAAAAAATGAGAACTTATCTGTGGTTATGGGCTAGGCTTGTAAATGATCTTTGAGAGGAGCGTTAGTTGTTAAAGCTGGCTCTCTTCAGATATGTAGACAAACATCGGTTATCTAGCATCATGATTGAAGGCTATTATAGGAAGCTACGGACGATGGTAGGCTAGGATAAGGACGAATATGGGAGCGGTGTAGTGACCTGCTGATTGAGTTGGATGCCCGATGATGGGCCTCAACCTTATATGATAATTTTCCTTATCCATGTCGCCTGGTACCTACAGAGGGAGGGTGGGGAGTGTAAGGTGTAAGGGTTGGGGGACTGGTTCGGACATAAGCTGAAATGCTGAATGGCTTTGGGATTTTCCAAGGAGATGCACAAAAAATAGTTATGTTCATCAAGTAACTTTCCTTGCCTCTTAGTTTTGCGGCGAGTTCTGGTCAGCTCAGGTGTTTTTTGTCAAGGGAGCATTCCTAGGTTGAAATAAGAGCATTTTTCTTCCCCCAGTGCAAGAGAAAATGTTATTTCACTTGTATGGCCACCATCTTTTAGTGAAAGTTATAAGGCAAATGAATTTCTTAAGTAGTTGGTGTGATCCTTGTGCAGAATACGTGCATAATTACCATAACCTTGTTGATAGTAGTAGTGATGTGAACGAGCTATAGAGCATGCATTATAAGTATGCAGGATATAAAGCCAAAATGGGATTACGGTCCATATGCTTGAAGGAATTTGTTTAGCAACTGAAAGAGGCGGTGGAACACTGTTTGTCATTGTCAGCACCTAACGTTAGATATGGTACAGGAAGCAAAAAATAATAATTTGTAGATGATAAAAAGTTGAGGAAAGGTGAGAGCTGGGAGGCCCTCGTTCTAGCATTAAATTATTAACTAAAATTTAAACTAAATTCGAACATGTGTTTGATGGGTGATATTAGCAAAAGATTGGTTACTAATATCCTAGTCAGAAATGAAAATTGAAGAGACACTAGTATATTGAGATGTAAAGAGACACATGTTTAGAGTGGTTTGACAAAAGATAATTTACGTCCACTATTAGAACTTTGTTATTAATTTCACTTCTATTACAACAACCTAGATGAGAAGATAATGATAATTACAAGATACTTGGAAGTTAATGTTGTTCAACCCTTTTGAAGGGGTAATGAATGTGGTATTTATAGTAGCTAAAATTGATGATGCATAGCTGGGATTGTGTTACGAATTAGGAGAAAAGTATGTTGGGCCGTTAAGCGGGTCAATCTGGCTGATGAGAGACAACTAGAATGGTGAAAGGAATGTGTAGATGAGATAAGTGCCAACAGAGAAACAGTACAAGGCGCACATCTTGCCTTTATTATGCATTTAATGCATATGTGCTATGGTGACATGCTATGCGATACAATATGCTTGTTATCAAAATTAGGCACACTTGGTTGCACCCTTATCATTTACTAATGCATGCTGATATGGCAAGCATTGTCAAGATGTTTAGTGTATAACCAAAGATGTGAAGAAAATAGAAAGTTGTTAAGGACCAAGCTATGGAGGACGTGTCGAGACGGACGTGAGACAATGAGACAGATGGCCTAAGACCGATCAAAGGGGGTAGTGGAGATGCTGGACCAAAGATGTTATGACTATTATGGCTGTATCGAGTTAAGTCGGCCAATCTCAGGCCTGGACTATTATAGAGGATAAGGCTGAGAGGGAGGTATCATGCCGAATGTTAGATGACAAGCGTGGGCCACTTAGGACCGATTTTGTGCGTGTCAAATTGGCATGTAATTGACAGAGATACATAAATAGACAGGCTAATCTGGAGCTATATAGGGCGTGGATCTACATGAGTGAGCCAATCGTAAGTGAGACCGGTCGATGTGGACCGTTAGTTCTATCTTAGGTTGATGAATTGGCTATTGAAGCCACTTTGGGGTGAGTTGAAGGTTTATGCCCAAATATTATGTTTGATAATGGCTTGGCATGGCCTTAGCTTCAGTTGGGCTAGTAGTTGAAGATTTTGGAAGGCTTTGTTACAACCTTGGCTATTTTATAGTGGATTGGCCCCGATCCGAGCCAGTGTGACCTAGATCGGAGAAGGCTAAGAATCCTTGATCGATTTATCTTTTTACTTATGAAAAAAATTAAGTCACAAGTTCAATTTCTCCAGCTTTTACCAGATCAGAATGCAATCAAAATATTTGATTTGATATAAGGCTAAGAAACAAATGCATGCTTACTATTAATCAGAACCAATTAATCTGAAGCATACAAACATCTCTATTTGTACATATTTAACTAATAAATCATGCTAAGCTGATTACATGAATAGTCTATATCCAGCTGAGAAGATTAATTTTCTTACATCTATCAATAATTATATTCAACAGTGAATGAGAAGCTATATTAAAATGAAAAAATATTTTCAAGTTAATCCTTGTTCGAATTTTACTATTTTGGATCTAATATATAACGATATAATCAAATATTATTTTGTAACACTTACTTTCAAAAATCTAAACTCGATATTATTTTCCAATTGAAACAAAAACTACACCATAAAGTTTAATGTAGAATGCATAATGTGCATTCAAATACATGGACTTCAATTTCATCCATTCATCAAAAATAAGAATATCTTGTTTATAATTTTTCACTTCCTACTACATGCAACCTTTTGTAAAATTCATTTTAGATGCTTGGCACTCAATGTCTCTTCAAAATGTGATTTAGTTCTGACTATTGAACATAGATGGTCTAAATGGAAATGGAAAACCTGATATGTAAGCCATACTTGTCGGTTCTTGTAATAATCCAAAATTTAAGCTATAATAATTAATTAATGAATTAATTAGTTTAGTAGTTAAATAAGCTTGCGAAATTGTCAGAATTGAGCTACGAGAGTTGCACCATTGGGTCGGTGGTAATTTTATGATTAGTTTCCATATATAAATTGCCGAAATCCGAGCTAGTATGAAGAAGTTACAAAGGAAATAAGAAATCGGAATTTTATAAAAAGAAAACGAAAAAAAATATTACAAAGGCATGGGTCGACCCATGCCATGGTTAGGTCGACCCCCATTAGCTTAGGCCGACCCGCACCTTCGCCTGGACGTGAAAACATCCAAGTACGAGCTAAAAAACCTATTTTGCAATTTTTGTCAAATGTCGTTCATTCTTAGTTGCATCCGATGGTTTCTAGTGAGCCTATGACATGGTTGCACCAGATTAAATCTTCAAATCTGATGGCCTGAGATCCCTAAGCCACATTACAAATAGAATCATAGGCCTAGCTATTTTTTTCGTTCAGATTTTCTCCCAAATGGGGTCATTGCCTGAGGCTGAACCCTAAATAGAAAAAATTTCTAGGGAGGAAATCTTTTTGATAAAAATATCCTACACCCTAGAAGTGGATCCAAGATGACCAAGTACTAGAGCTAAGGACCACAGGTGAGTGTTTTGTAATTATTTCAGATTTTGAAGTAATTTAAAATAGTAGGGTTCTCAATAGTTGTAGTTTTTCCATAATTTTGAGATAGTTTTTATGTATGTTTATTTACAGACTATTTTTAAGTAAATTTCAGAAGTTCTTTTCAGTCTATTTTTATTCAACTATTTTATTCAATTAATTACAGTTATTTACAGTTATTTACATCTATTTTAAGTTAGAATTTGGCCTATAAATGTTAGTTTCTGTTCATAAAGATTTAATCCCTTTTTATGCAAATAGAATACTAAAGAGAGAAGAATTCATTAACATGGATTAATTAAAAAAACACAAAATTTACAGAAATTAGATGTAAAATAAGAAAAACTGATGAAATGAATATGGACTGAAATAAGCAAATTTGAGACATTTGCAAGCATAACTATATCAAGTGGTTATAACTAAAATGATAAAATAGAAGAGGCTTATTTAAAGACATAGATCTTCTATTAAGTTAATAAGCAAACATAGAACTAGTCGTCTGTACCGACGGCATTATCTTTCAGGTCTAGGACTGATGGTCTCACACAGAGGTGAGGTTGGGACACGCTTATGCTGATTAGGGCAAACAAGTGGCCAATAGATAAAGGCTCAAATATGAGGATTTGGGCAATGGGAGCAAAACTAGAAGATTGTTTGTTAGGACTAGTGCCGACAACATTCCCTTTTTGGTCTAGGACTGATGGTCTCACAAAAGTTAGGTGAGGCTGAGCACGCTTATGCCGATTAGGGTAAATAAGAGGTCAAAACAGGGGAGATATTAGTGTGCACCAACGATGACCGAGCATGGGACGTCGATTAGGGTAAATAATTCGCTACTGCGTCCTAAGTGCTAAAGAGATGTCTTTTGCTGCGACCAAAGGGTTTGTCTCACAATGGCACAACAGAGATAGGAAGGCCGATTAATGGGTAGAATTAGGATTTAGCCTAATCAAAGCAGTTTAAGACAAGTGCAAAAAATCATAACAATCAAAGCAAACAGTCAAACAACACTTTATGTGAGTTTTATCTTTCCTTTATTTCCTTTTATTCTTGAACAGTTGCTTAGTCTATTATCTTTATCTTGCTTAGAAATGCTAGTAATTGATTTCACTCACTAGACCTTTGTCTGACCCACTCCTCTATTTCCCTTTTCCCCTCTATAGTCCAACAGAGTCGAGGACAGTAGATTCGGATTGATTGGAGATATATTCTTGGAGTTTTTCATGTATTCTTCTTCTTTTCATTTTTCTTTTCTTTTGGATTTTGATGTACTGGCACTTATGGGAGGGACGATTGTTATTATTTTTGTACTCTGATTTTGAGACTGAGATGTATTTTTCATAAGACATGAGTATTTGGTTTTTGAGAAATATTCTGCTTTTCTGACTTATTTTATGAAGTTTAATTCTGAATAATGAGTTATTACTTAACTGTTTTCTTCTTCTTTTAATTAATTTTCTTATGAATCACAGTCTCTGTGATGCTTTAGTTATACCTATAACACACCACATTCTTTGGAGTGCCCTTTTTGGGAATACTAAGGGGTGTGGGGTATTACAATTCTACGCTTGATCTTTAGAACATCTATGTTCAATATTAACAATTAAATACATTTAAATACATAAATAATTTGAATAAGAAAAACAAAATACCAGATAACATAATGATGTGGCAATAATCTAAATCGCACTAGCAAGCACATTCATTTTCTTACCAACATTATTTAACTTTTTTTCATTAAGTTATATTGAGATTAATCCTATGAAGAGAATTGTATCAACTAACCTAAAGAAATAACTATTGCAACCAATTAGAAAGATTATTTCGATTGTAATATTTCTAAGTCAATGCTAGTAATTTTGAGAATGTAGCTTTAGAGCGGTCGAAACTTAGAAACATAATAACTTCTCTTTTTGGGATTGTACATACACTCATATTGTATATTTGTAAAATTCTACATAAACTAATTTAATTTTAGTTCAACTTCGATTAATGAATTTTGTATAAATAATCGTTAGGCAAAAATAAAAATTAGTAATCTAAAATTATTTATATTATGCTCTAGAGTTATTCATAACATATAGTGTAACAAAATGATTATGTAGGAAATCAGAAGGTTTAGTTTTTTGCATTTTGCTAATTTTTATACACTTTATTTCGTATTTTTTCCTTAGAGGTTAAAAGATGAATCTAAACATGGACTACTAAGATCATATACATATTACTATTTACAAATGATTAAAGATCAGATTATTTAACTAATAGTGCATGTTCAAGCTCGTAAATTGTGATTTGGTAAAGATATGGTACTTCTTTTTATGATATTTCATTTAATGTGTAAATTATTGAAAGAGAGGAGATGAAAAAAACATGTGTATAATATATTAACAAGGTCGATGGAACTAAGAACATACTAAATGACTAATTGATTGAACCAAAAATGGCGTAAACACCCAGAAGTAATAGTAGAGAATAAAATATGAAGTAATATAAATCAAAATGAGAAAACAAAAAGATCCCATCTTTTAAATTGGTTTGGCAAAGCTTGGCCTACGTCCACTTTGAAGTTCTATTGCTTATTTCTAATTTGGAGGCAGAAGTTCATGTGGGTTAGTACAATTCCAACACTTAGAATTTTAGAGTTACAATAATATAATAAATAATGGAACTAGAGCCAAAAAATCTTGAAAAATGTGCCCTACCTTCTTATTTATACAGGTAGGTAGCCTAGAATCTCGCTTAAAATATCTCATAGTCCTTATCCATTTTGCAGACCAGTTCTCCATGAAATTAGAGTGCCACATCATCAAATATTGAGTGGTGGTCAGTAAGATTCCCCGAGATGGCCAAATTTGATGCCTTCAACCTTCCACCTCGGTTCATCTTATGATCAGCTTTATGATTCTGTAGTTGTTTTTATCAATAATTGCTTGTTTTGAGGTCCAAATAGTGAAGTTAAAGAAGAACAAGGTTGTAGATTTAGGAGTTCATGAATATCGGTAAATAATTGCATTGATTCGATAAAGTGATTTGGAAATTGACTTTTAACGTCAAGTAAGGCATGCAGGCAGAAGATGGGGTCCACCCAAGGCGGAACTGGGAGTTAGTGATGTTCTCTAAAGTGGGGTCAGTACCGATCCCCAATTTGGGTGGATTATTTCTTATCTTGGCTTTTTTGAAGTGGTTTGAACTTGCTTGGAGTTGACATGAGATATTTAAGTGTTTACTTCTGGCTTGAATTGATATTTTCTAAGATTTTCGTGTTCTGAGTTTTCCTTCGCCTGGTATGAGTCAAACCCGAATTTTTTAAGTGCTTGCTTCGAGTCATCAGGAGTTGGTACTGAGTCATTCCTAGGAGTTAGTACTAAGTCACACTTGGAGTCAGACTCGAGTTTTTTATGGATTACTTTATGCCTGACTTGGGGATTTCTCAAGTCTATTCTTCTTCGAGTTTTACCTGAGAATTTTTTGGGTTTGCTTCGAGTCAACCATTCCAAAAACATGAACTTTCAAATTTTCGACTTTTTTCGCACATTTTTTAATATTTCTCTTTTCTTGCCTTTTTACAATATTTCCATAGACGTTGGATTATTTCTTCATCGCTCGCTCATCTAATTAGAACGTTTAAGTCTGTTTGAAGACTACGGAAAATTTAACCATAATACTTGCTCCCCAAAATATGCTTTATGGATTTTTGGTTGTACTTGGTTTCTAGAATCTAGAGCTATCTCTTAGGGCTGTCTGCCTTGATAACTCCAATTTGACTCGTCCAGTCTATCCAAGTACTACCTGGTCAAAAGGCTAGATAACATTTCCCCCCCAAAGTACATCTTGTTTCAAACATGATATGCTTTGATTCGATACAAGTAAGGATTCCTGTAACGGATTCCACTATGTGCTTTAAATGGTCATAGTCCTTCTCGTGGTTTGCTTTTGTAAAATGTTATGTCCATAGTCATCTGTCGTGATGCTTGACCGGTGTCAGTGTTATAAATTTTGAGAGTGCTTCATCGATCTATTGTTCTGATCTAAGTAATTTTAAACTGATTTCTCTTATGGATTTTACAGGTATGAATGTAACTTTCTTTGACTCTGGTCGTTGTGTATCGAATATGATTACGTATAAGTATACATGTGTAATACCTTGTATAAGTTCTTGAACATAAGCACGTACTTATGTAGGCATACGTAGGCCATCATCTTCATTGTTGTTGTTGTTGTTGTTTGTTTTCAGCTTAGGCATAAATAAAAACTTGTACTTTTCTTTCCAAGTTCCATATCGAATGTGAATAATTAAGACTTTTGTTTCACTCAATCTTTGTGTGAATTTGCCTAAGTATTTGAGAAATGTGCCTTCCATCCAATGCACTTGCGATCTATTTCTTATCAAGATTACTATCGGACCTAGAAGTTAGCATGTTCTGTGTTTGCTAGTCTTTTATCCTAAAGAATTCATTGAAGTGCCAATCTTTGGACATTTGCATGTAACCATATCCAATTCTAGAGTCTACTTGAACTTCAATCACCTAGAAAGGTGATCCAAACATTCCTTTTGAAGAAACTTTAAATATGATCGTGCTTGCCCCCATGCATCGATTGAACTGAATTGTCTTTAACAGCAAGTCGGACGACCTTCTCCGAGATGCGTGTTTCAACCATGCTGAACTCCAGGCATTGGTTAGGGCTAACCACTTAAGATCATGGTTTAGGTACCATTTTCCAAGATAGAAACATTCGACCGTGCTAGACTTCGGGCACCGATCAAAGTGACTTGTCTTGAGTAGCAGTTTTGCCTCTTTTTTTGGGATGCATGACTTGACTGCACCCACTTTGGGCATTGGTTTACATTAACCACTTCAAACCCGATTTGGACGTCCTCATCCAACACTTTTTCTTGCGATCATGCTTGACTTCCAGTATCGATTGGAGTTTATAGGTGAGATCCTGCTTTTAACTAGGCACCGATCTTTTGCTTCGCCTACTCTGGGCATGGTTCTTCGGCCTTGCAATCCTTTGGGAAAGACATTGATGCTTCGTCAAACTCTAGGCATGATCTAATAGATAGAAGGTCGGGTCACGTTCATTTTAGTATATATTCTTGCCTGTACATCAAAGGCAAGAGTTAATGGATGGACGGTCAAGTCACATCCTTTTTCATCTATACTTCTGCCCCCGCTTCAAGTGCAAGAGTAAATTGGATGGACGGTCGAGTCTCGTCCATTTTTTGGTTATATTTCGGCCTCACCATCATCTAGGCAAGACATTACCGCTCTACCAAACTCCTGGAATGAGCAGACGAGTAAACGATTATGTCACATCAACTTTGACTTTCCCCCTTGTCGAGCGATTAAAATGTTGATTGGCATCTAACTCGGGACGCTAAAGGATGGTTGAACATCAAGGGTCAAATCATGGGTGATAGAAGTTTTGGTCAGTACTTAACTCCGGGTACCTTGGTGTTGTAGTATCGGGTGACTTGATGTCGGTGTGCAGCTGCTCTCAACTCAGCTTTGTTACGCTTCTCATCAATCATATAGAGAGACTCCAGATGGAGCTGCTCATTTTTCTATGGGTTTTAGTGTGTCACTGGATGAGAAGATTATTCTAGTTCAACCGAAATCATAGTCTTCGATCCGTACGCCAAGCTAAATAGAGAATGGCTAGTCGTTGACTTGTAGGTGGCTCGATAAGCCCAAAGTCTTAGCGAGAGTTCATCGACTCACTTGCCGTTGGCCTTTTCCAATCACTTCTTGAGGATGGACTTGAGTATCTTATTTCACAGCTTTGACCTGTCTATTCGTCTAGGAATATGCCACACAACAAATCTCTTCTCTATGTGATGGCGGCGGAAATCCTTGAATTTAGAACTGTCGAATTGGGTTCCATTATCGATAATGATTGCTTGTGGAACTCCAAAAAAACAGATAATATTCCGGGAAACAAAGTTGACTACTTTCTTTGTGGTGATCATCGTTAACGGTTCTTCCTCAGCCCATTAGTGAAGTAGTCAATTACGATGATGACGGACTAAGCGTAGCCTTTAGATATCGACCACACAAAAATTATATCGATTCCCCAAATTGCAAATGTCGAAGGAGTGTTTTTACCATTTGAGTAATCTCCATTGGTGCGGCTTTCGAAATTTTAGCAAATCTCCAACACTTGTCACACGTTTGAGTGTAATCGATAGCATCTCGGTTGATAGTTAGCTGGAAGTATCTATAGCGGAGGATCATCTTCATTAGGGTTTTCCCCCTGGTGTGGTCGTCCCAAGCCGCTTCATGAACTCACTTGGCCTCGTCGTGAACGACACACCAAAGCATTAGGACAAAAACCCTTTGTCTAAAGTATTCCTTCTTGTATGATATGTCTTGAAGTTTGTTGAAGGAGATTTTGTCATTCATTCCTTCTCTTTAGAAGAACTCCTCTCTGAAAATAATCTCTTATTAGAGTCATCCATGACTCCTTTTCTGCTTCAATCTACAAGATCCAATCAACAACCATCTGGTAGATACTCGAAGTGGAAAGTACTTCCACTAGAACTAAGGTCATGAACCCTACATCTTCGGGACTAGCCAACTTAGCTGGTGAGTCAACCATTTTATTTTCCGTTTTAGGATTTAGTGTGCAATCACGCCGCCTAGGGGCATTGATCGAGATTAACCACTTAGGATAGAAGTTTAGGTATCCCTTTTAGCGATAGCAATTCTCGATTGTGCCAAGCTTGGGTTCTAGTTTAGGATTAACTACTTAGGATCGTAATTTATTCATCCCATCAACGATGTTTATTTCCAATTGCACCTAACTAAGGGCGTCGATCGAAGGCTTGAAAGTTTGATCTTGCCTTACTCCGGGCTTGGATCTTCTGTGTTTGCTAATTTCAAGCAAGATATTAAGGATTCGATGGTCTTATCACATCCATTTTTTTATAATTCTGGCCCTAGTCCAAGGACAAATGTTAAATAAGTGAATGATCACATGATATTCGCTTTGATTTATTCTCCTAACACCGCGTTAAAGGCGAGAGTTAGTGTACGATCGGTCATGTCACGTCCGGTGTGAGTTTATACTCCTACCCTAGCAATTAGGGTTTGAGTTAGTGTACTAACGATCATGTAATGTCCGGTTTGAGTTTATGCTCCTGCCAATACGTTAAGGGTGAGAGTTAGAGTACAAACAACCATGTCACATCCGGTTTGAGTATATACTCCTACCCTCATGTTTGCGGCGAGAGTTAGCATACGGACAATCATGTCACGTTCGGTTTGAGTTTATACTCCTGCCCTTGCGTTGGGGGTGAGAGTTAGCGTTCCAATGGTTCTGTGACATCCGTTTTGAGTTTATACTCCTGCTCCTATGTCAGAGGTGAGAGTTAATTGGCATCTACCAACGAGTGCCTACATATTTGCACTAAGCAGACGCAAATCCAGTTGAGTCAGTCAAGTCATGGCTGTTGAGAAACAGAGAGATGGGTTCGGAGCAACACCGGTTCTCAAAAGGTTAAGGTTTGAATGCGACTGTCGACCCAGCAGTTTGTGATTCTATGGTCATCGTTCGTCATTTGAGTATTGAGGAGCGCTTCCTCGGTCATGCCAATGGCATCAAGGCATGAAAATCCCACTTGAAAGTACATAATTTACATAATTTTAATTGTCCAAGAAGCTAATTTATTAATAGGTGAAAGAAATGGCATGTCCTGCCTATTATGGTGCCCTCAACGTCTTTTGGAGGTTTATTTACAAAAGCAAAAAGTAGACAGTCATAGATGTGGCAGTATGGTTATCGGCTCATGCTCCATTTCCAAGTGACCATTTGGTTGATAACAGGTCTATAATTAGCTCACCTTTCTCCTATCTGCTAGACTTGGGCTGTTCACTTAAAGCAAGTAGACCCTGGGGTCTCATGGTTTCTTCGTCATTTGGCAGTTCTTTAACATACTATTGGAGCTTGTTATTCCTTTTTAGCTCCTCAATCACCTTTTTCAGATGTCGACATTCATTTGTATTGAGCGCTTTTGGTCATTAGTCACCTTTTAACATGTCAGCTTTTTATATCGTTCCATCTCGTGTGTGGCAAGGTAGATATTCTCCAATGTATCGTTCGAAGATGTATATTCCTCGGGTTTCAAGCTCCTTGGTCACTTGCTTTTCTCACTGCGTTGGCCGCATGGAATTGGATTTTGTTTTCTTTTATTGTCATTCTTGTTACCAACCTTCAAATTTACATTACCAGAATTACCTACAGATTGCTTTACACAATATTGCTTTGTACCACCTCATTTGGATTTCCAACCACGGTCCTCTATAGATGCTTGCACGCATCCTCCTGACGCAGATTGTAACGACTTAAATTTTTGGGTTAATAAAATAAATTATTTAATGATTTAAATTGGAGAATTTAAATCATTAGTTTCGAATTTCTAGTCTTTTTGTAAAAGATCATTTTTTTAGAATTGCTAATTCCAAATCATTTTGGAATTGAGGAATAATTTTATTTTTTAAAGTGATGAATCCACTTTATAATTATTATGGAGATTTTATATTATGGTAAATAGAATTACAATTAGTACTTGAAATAATTTCTAAATAGTAGTATGTAAATTAAAAAATTTGTTGTATTGGGGTTATTTCTAAAGTTCATTAAAAGGTTTAATGAAAAAATGAAATCCTTTTTGAATTAAAAGATGTGAAAATTAATTCTTTTGTTCCTTATTGGGTTCGAATTAAATCTAAAGCCCATTTAGAAGCTTAAGTGTTTGAAGAGCTCTTTTCTTCTCAAATCTGTATGTTCACTCTTTCAATTACAGTAAATGGAGAACAAAAGAAAACCAAGTTTCTTCTACTACCCTACATGGAAATCAGAAAATAAAAATAGGAATAAATTGTTGGAAATCCTAATAAAATCAAAGTAAGTTCTCATAGCTCTATTTCACCATTTAGTCCAATTAATTTTAGCTTATAATATGTTTTGATTGTTATTTGTTCTTCTTTTAGATGAGGCAAAATTCTAGGGTTTATTGTAAATGGAAGTGTTTTGCAACGCTATTAGGTGAATAAGGCGAGTTAATTACTCACTCCACCTATCTATAAATCTCTTTTATATGCTATTTAAATTAAAATAAATTTTTTCAACCGAGCTTATGGTTTTAGCTCGAATGGTTGAGAATTGAATTGATTTCTAAAGTTTATCGTAAATGGGTCTATTGTTGGTTTGTTGATTGCCGTCAGTTTACGGCAAATTGATTTTCTAACTTTTTTAGGCCTTTTTATTTCTATTCTAAGCCATTTTTTCAATGCATGCTTATGTCTGAACCCAAACTATTGTTGTATGATGTCGAAATGTGAAGTATTCGCACCGAAGTGGTGGTAGTCCACGAAGGAGGGGATGAAGTATCTAGAATGTGCATTATAGGTACCTACCGATCGATTGGTCATGGCTAACCGATTAACCGATCAGCAACCAGGAATGCAAGTTCGAGGTTCCTTGCACATACCCGTCTTGTATACTTGAGTCCGCTTTGCATCTTCTTCGTTTAGATGACTTTTCAGGTGATTTGTTATTGATTTTTCGAGCTTTGTTTTCTATAATTTGATGATCTTTGATTCAACGATTTGTGAATTGCTTATTTATAAATCTAGTTAATGTATATGTGTATATATATATACATATTTTTTTTTAATTAAAGTAATGTAGAAAAGTTAGTTTGTTTATATTCACCAGTTTCAAAACTAATTTTCATTTAGATTCAATTCCTTTTGTAAATGATTTTAAATAAGTTATATATATTGAGTATTATTATTAGAAATTGTTTTATAAATTAAAAGTATGATTTTGGAATACACCTATTTTCAAACTTCAAATTGTATATCTATACATAGCTTTTGGAAAAATATAGTAAGTAGAACAATACTGCTTTTATGGATTTTGGATCAAATATAAATATATACAAATATGTTTCGACATCTATTTTGGATTATAATATGTATTTTATCAAGTGACAAGCAAATATATATTTATAGTTGATTAATAAAAGAGTTTATGGATTCTTGAATCTGAAGTTGAAAGTAACAAATAAATAAAATGTTAGAAATCAATTTTCTATATGGTTAAAAGTTTATTATTTACTTTAAGACCTTAAATTATTATTGGATTCTAGGTGGTTTAGCATTTGGCTATTTATATGCTATTTGGGCATTTTTGTGTGATTTTGGGTTTATTGCTTTCGTGAAATTTATATCTTCACTCGGATGAGGAATTTAATTAAATATTTTAGCGATACAAGTGGTATGGAGCATTTATATTACTTTATTGATTAATATTAGACTTGTTCGATTGAATATTTTTAGTCAAGTGGAATTTACATTCATTTAGTATATATTTAAGTATTGCAAAGTGGTTATGGACATTGGTCGATACTCATTTAGTTACTAATTGAAAGTATGTTTCACTTATCGAGTTGAGTTTACTGACATATAGTAAAGATTCAAGTAAACCTGAGTGATTATAGGACATGCGATCCTTACTTAAATTTTTACGATTTGAAAGTATACAACTCTTATTTTATTGAGTTTTCATACTCATCCTTGGACGATCCGTTTGTGCGTATTTTTGGGTTTTCATGCCCATCTTGGGATACTCGGTTATAAGCGAGTTATCACAGGCAAAGTGCTCGTATCTTGGATTGGATTGAGCAATGTGTCTCTTGTGATGATTTGTGTTTGCACAAAAATTGGGCAACACCCTTTGGGAGTTTTTGAAGAGGTAATAAATAAAAAACTGGAAGTGGAAATAAGTACTATCTAACAAAAACTCCAAGTCACAGAAAAGTAGATTGCACAGAAGACAAGGATTTAGAGTGGTTCGGCTATGCGCCTACGTCCACTATGAAGCTTTATCACTTTATTCCTTAATACTTGAAGATTACAAGTGTTTTTAAGCAAATTACAACAGTAGATGGACTTAAATTCGAAATTAGCAGCCAAGGAGGTGGTATGGAGTGATTCTGGCAGCGTTTAGGTTTGTCCTTCTTCTCTAAATTCTTCGACCCCTATTCTGAATGACCAGGGGCTCTATTTATAGGTGTGGAAGGCCAAAATCCCGCCTAAAACTCAGGGAGGTTGCCTAGCACGTGAGGGGGGCCCATAAGCCCGCGTTCTCGGAGTCCGTGCCCAGTTTGGGATCGATTCGAAGTGAATTTCGAATCGATCAAAAATGCATCCAATCGAGGCGAAATTTGGTGTGGACATTCTTCAACATGTATGCAAGCTACTGTGAAAATCTCATGGCATTTAGATCATGGGATTGAGAGATATGATCGATTTAAGATTGCGTCTTCGTGTACCCTGTTTGCTTCGACTCCGCTTATTGATTCATTCGAATCCATATGGTTCGAATCCATATGGTTCGAATCCACAGGTTCGAATCCATACGGTTCGAATCCATGGGTTCGAATCCATACGGTTCAAATCCATGGGTTCGAATCCATGCTTTTGTATGCGAAGGCAGTGACGTGGTGTACTGTGTGGATGGATTCGAAGCCGATGGATGCGAGGCCGATGGAGTCGAAGTTGATGGGTTCGAAGTATGTACTGGCTGATGGATTCGAGGTTAGGTGAAGTCGTCGATTCGAAGCGTATTCACCTCCAATGGATTCGAAGGGAGGCACGCCCCTGATGGATTCGAAGTAGGGAGTGCTTTAGATAGATTCGAAGTGAAGGCTTGCTTGATGGACTCGAAGCAAATGCACTTCTCATGGGTTCGAGGCGACATGCGTCTTGATGGATTCGAAGGAAGGTCAGGGGATGGTTTCGAATTACGTGGGTTCGAACTGGACGAACTCGAATCAACGTGGAGGTGATGGGTTTGAACCAAGCAACATTCCTCTCTTTCAATCTTGAAGCCATCATAACTTGAGCATACGACCTCGGATTGACTTGAAACTTGAAATGCTGGTTCCTATGACTTTGCTCATCATGTCTTGTCGATTTTGGCCCAATCTGGGCTCGGACAATATTCATCGTTATCCATAGCGAAGGGGAGTACGATCAATCTCTGAGGTGAACTGTCTTCTGTTTTTGACCAGTCTTTTGATATCACGGCTTTGCCAAAAAGCGGGATAACATTTTGCCCCCCAAAGTATGTCTTGTGGGAACATGATGTGCTTTGAATAGTCGCCATCTCTTTCTGAAAAACCATTGCTCTCTTTTCGCTGAGGCTCATACGCCGTATTGTTGTAACTTTGCCTTGATATTATTGATTGCTGTATAATTGCGCTTAGTCGTTGGCTGTTGTAGTCGTAACAGGATGAGTGTTTGATCCCTGTAAATGTTTAAAATCGAATGTTAGTTTGATATGTGTGTATATGTATTAGTTTGGTCCCTATTAACGTCGTGCGTTCACGAGTTATGTTGGTTTTTATTTGCTGCTGAATTCCGTATCGATTTTCTCCTGAATCGATTTAAGATTCAAGTCAAAGTATTGCTTTTATGGTTGTCTATGATTATCCTTTTGTATCGATCCTCTCCTGAATCGTTATACGAGGTAGACGAGTAGTTTTTTACATTTGAGGCGATCTCGTCTGTTTTTGTCAGTGGCCTTCGATGGATTCGAAGTTATGTTTGCGTAAATAGGTGGCTTTCGAATCGATGGCCCGATGGACCTCGTGCTTCGAATCGATTGGACCTTCGATCCAGCCCTTGCTCATGTGTTTCTTCGAATCGATGATGCCTCGTATCGATGCTGCCTTGCTGGATTCGAAGCTTAGGGGGGTGAGTCGGAGCTGTGATTGATTCGAAGCTGCGATGGATTCGATGCAGTGATGGACTCGAAGCTGTGATGGACTCGAAGCTTAGAAAGGATTCGAAAGTAGTCGTTCGAATCGATGAGGTTGTGACCTGTGGTAAGCGGTCAAAATGACCGAGAGCTGAAGCGCCACTAATCCCCCTTTGGAATCCATATAAATACACGAGGCCGACTCCATTTATCTCTTTTTACCTTTTTACCATTGCTTTAGTTGCTTCTTTAAATCGATCTCAGAGCCAAATCAAACGTTCATTTCCACGAGTCGATCAAATTCCTCCAAGCTTCTATTTGCAATCGAACCAAGCCAGGTAACCAAGGGATTGATTCGAGTTGAAAATGATAACACTGCAATTTTTTGGCATTGATTCAACGCTTTCTTTTGGAAATCTTGAAGTGTGATAAGATATGAACAAAGTGGGTCGACTCGATGGAACTGAGGAATGAAAACATTCGAGTCGTATCATTCAGAGTATTGTCTTTCACTGTTTCGTATCGATCCAGGGGTGAGCAATTCGAGTTGGCTTCGAATGTGTGGCTTCGAATCGATGATTGCAGGTGAACAAGAAAAGGGCTTGCGGTGATCGATTCGAAACAGCAATATTTCGATCGATTCGAAGCGATGATACGTTGATCGATTCGAATGAGTTTAACTTCGATCGATTCGAAGTCTGGTGGAGTTCCATGGATTCGAACTGCCTCTCTGTTCCCATGTCTCATTGAGTCGAACTACGTGGCATTGGGGCGCGCCGATTCGAAGTTTATCGATTCGACTCGTGTCGAATCGAGTCGATCGATTCGAACGTTCTCGCTTCTGGAACTTCCACTCCTTTGATTTGTTCCAATATCTGAAGTACGACCAACTTTTAATTGAACTCTGACGAACTCACTAAATTTTTAGCATATTTGATTCCGACGAGCTTCGGCCTTGCATGATCAAAGTTGACCTGACCTGTCTTTTGAAGCTCGTCGATGGCACCATGACTTAAACACATATAACGAATTCATACTTGAATTGGTCAGTAGCATCTGAGTGGCATGAAAGTGACGGTCAGCGATGACGGTCGTTTTCGTTTTCCAATTCCAATGTTTCGTCGTTCGGACACCGTGTTCCAATCTTGTAAAATTTGCTTTAGTTATGCACTTGCACTGCACGGCATATTCATATACTTCACACCGGGGAATATAAGGGCTTTCCTTGTATTTTAACGCTGCTTTCTCGTGAGTTAGTTAATTATGGAGTCTTCGGGTTCTGAACAACAAGAGTTACAATGCTTGCCTCCTCCAGTGCTAGAAATTCCAGAGATCCTTCCTGAAGTAATAGATCCTGCTCCGGACGAATTGCCGGAGGCCTTACTTATCGAAGATCCCATAGACTCCGTTCGATCCAATATTTCTGAAGCATTATTGGGTCGGATATGTTCGAAACATAACTTATCTCCGGATGACGTTTTGCTACCGGGAATTGATGATAGACCTCACAATCCACCCGAAGGCTACACTGCTTTTTATCGCCATGCCTGTGCGGCTGGAACTCTCCCCCCGTTTAACCAATATATCAGGGAGATGCTATCGTTCATTGGAATTGCTCCCGCACAACTTCATCCCAACGGGCACGCGTTGCTGAACAGTGTTTTCATTTTATTCATGGATTGCCTTTTTCGTCCGCCTAGGCCAGCTGAGATTAAACATATATTCAATTTCAAGAGCAGGGGTGATAGTCCGTCTTTCACCTTTCTGGAGGCAGTTAGAAACTGCCAGATTGTGACGGGAGCCTGGACCAGACTTAGTTACTTTAAGAATGAATGTTTTTTGTCCGATGCCCCCCAGGATTCGCTAGGCGATGGCTGTCCAGACGTGAGTGACGTAAAACAAGTAAGCCTTCTTTAATAGCCGTTGTTGACACTCGAACTGACGTCAGGCGTTTTTCTTACAGCTATCATATCAAGGCCAGACGGTGGTCGATACAGAAACGTCATCCGAAGTTTACAAGGGATCCCGCGTGATTTGCGGAACATTGACTTGGTCTTAACTGATGATAACTTAAGGATGCTGGGTTTATTCGAGACGAACCAGAGTATTGTCATTGAGGGATTGGTGAAATCGGCTCCGAAGTCAAAGAGGAAAACCGGTGTAGTGATAAGAGAAATGAGCGATGATGAGAGGACGCCTACTGACACCGGGCTAGCGGCTGACCTTCTCCGAGCAGGAAAAAAGCGGAAAGGCAAGGCTGTTGTTCCTAAATTTAAGAGACGGAAGTCTGTAGTCGTGTCTCGCTTGATCCCTGGAATTAATTCTTCTGACTCCGCTCTTTGTCAACCAGGAAACATTTTCATAGGACTGGATGACGTTCCCATCCCGGAATGCGTTTCTCTTTATCACAAGTCCGGGTTGGTTGAGCTCCGGGAAGCGTTAGACATAAGTGAGCTTTTACCTGTTAGTGCAGTCGATACTTCCGGTTGGTCGGGGGCTTTGCGCATTTGCATACACTTTCATAACACTACATGACTGCTTCTCATGCCATATCGATTTTGCCTGGTACTTAACTGAATCGCATCTCTTTTCCAGGTAGTATGGCTGGCCGTCAGTCTACATTGGACAAACTCCGGAGAGTGCATCATCCATCAGCTTATTACGAATCTCGACGTGGAGACCCCGATCGTGATCGCGACCGGAGGCATCATGGCCAGGAGTATCATGCAAAGGATCATCACCGCGGTTACTCTAGCCAGGAACGATCGGACAGGGATCGTAGGCATCGCTCCCCTTCTCGATCTCCTCCGCCATCCCGAAGTCGTGTCCAGGTATCCGAGCCTATGCGACATCAACCGTCTTCGCAAATTTCGAGGCTCGAGCCACATCGTCCTCGAACTGAGGTTGCAACGTCCATGTCCGCGGAGGAGACCCTTATTGAGTCTTCTGGTGAAGGGGCTATCAGGCTTGCTCAACTGAGGAAGGATTTTCCAGAGATTTGCTTTGATGCTTGTATTTTTCCTCCCAATCTTAAAAGAATTCCCGAAGATGCTGCGACCACGACGCTCAGCTATACCCGTGACTTTTATGCTCAGTACAAAGAATGGTACAGGGCGGCTGTTAAGGCTTCCAAAGCTGCCTTCGACCGGGCCCAAACCATCGAGAAGCTGGAAGCCGACTTGGCTCAAAAGAGTCGCATCGTCGACATACTCCAATCTGAGGCGGAATCTTCCCGCAAGGCCGAGGTCGAGTCGTTAAAAAAGGTTGATGAGACATTAGTTGAGATGGCGAAGATGCAACAGGCACATTGTACTTTAGTTGAAGACTTAGGCCATCGATACAAGAATGTTGAAGCTGAGCGGGATGCGGCAGTCAAGGAACTAGAGAGTTAAAGGCTAAGTTTGCTGACATGAATAAAGAAAAAGATGATGCGAAGGTGGCCGCGCAAGAAGCGTGTGAGCAGGCTGTATCTTTTCGAGCTGAGCGTGATGCGACAATCGCAAGGGTTAAGGAGGTTGAATCGGAGGTGGAGGAGAGAGTCCAAGCGGAGAGGTTCAAGATGGAGGCCGAATTCGACGATCTCTTGGACACATATAATGCCAATGTATTAGAACATAGAAATCTCTCCTGGCTAGGGGATTACTCGATGCCTCTCTACAATGCTTGGAAGAAATTAGTGGAAGACAAGAGGATGTTTTGTTCGGATGGGGTATTAGATGAGTTTGAGCTTGAGTCACGTCTGCTCAGCGAGGATGAGAGGAGAACCCTTCATGAAGTAGTAATTTTTGGTGAAAAAGAAAGACTTGGTGTCCATCAAACGGAGGTCGGCGAAGGTTCGGGTATTATGCATCATAGCGAGAATACTGAAGTCCCTGTTTCGACTTCGTCCGCAGCTGTTGCTGCGGTCGTTCCACAAGCCATTCCAGCCTACAATCCGGACCAACCGGAACTGTCTTCGGGCAAGACTCTCGTCCCCGAGCTTGTTCAAGCTCCAAGGCAAGGTAAAGTAGGTATTTTGATTACTCTTCTTACGTCTTAAAACATTGATTTTCGAGGGAATTTCTTGGTCTGATAGCTCTAATTTTTGTTGTTTAGTGACCGAGAGTGTCGCACCCGTACTCCCTGTTTCTTCAGCTTTATATCCTACGCGTGGAGTTATTGTCACCGAGGCGATTTCAACTGCCGCCATGGTTGGTGATATGGGAGAGGGAGGCTCAATGTCATTCGATGTTCAAATGTTTGAAGAGCTATTTGGTCACCCTCTTGACCCCATTCCCGATCTTCCTTTTGCGACGAGTGGAGCTGCACCAGTTTCTAGCTCGATTGTGATGACCACTAGCGTATCTAGCGCGGCCCAACTGTCTCGAGAGGAAGAGATTTTAGCCAAGATAAGTGCCGAGATGGCTACGACAGTGACAGTTGGTCCCAGTTGTGACGCTGCTCCCTCAAGCTTTTCTTCTCTAATGATGATTTCTCCTGGTGGCACGGCAACCGTCTCGAGTGTTGCTGAACAAGTACATGTTACCGCTCCCATGCCCTCGGCTCACCCCCATAGAAGGATCTCTATCCCTTCTAGTTCTGAGGAAGACGTCGATATTATGCCAGACCCGGAGGATGTTCCCAAGAAAGGCAAAAAGTCTCGCAGGAAGCCAGGCAGTGGGTCTAGCGGCTCGACTCCGAGGAAGAAGCACCGGAGGAAGAAAGAGTGAGCCCTTTGCTTCGTCATGTGATTACGGATAACAATTCTTTTATCTTTTCTCTTGTTCTTTTTGGGCCGTGTATATGTGTGGATCCGACCTCTACTTAATCGAAACATCTTTACTTGCCCTGTAATCAAACCTGTTTTTGTTGGCTGATGAAATGGGAAATTATTCTTTTCTTTTACCTAAATGCCTTGCAGCATTTGTCTTCTATCCGCTTAATATTTTAAATATAGCTTCGTGTCATGATTTAATGAATGAGTTGGACTCTGATTACATTATCGCTTAGGCCAGCGATTAACACTCAGCTTTTTGCCCCTTAGTTGCGGGGAATAATATTCATATTCTGGCGGCTGATTGCGTTTATTGCAAGTCTTGGGCATATGCCCCCTTCTGGGGAATTATGACAATTTGAGATCGATAATCTGTCCTGCATTCCAGGAATCTGAGAGTTATCGATGTTTGGAACACGGTTCGCGCTCTGGGAACTTGGAATTGATGTTCATACTCCACTTCACGCTATGGGAATTGGGAGTTGATGTTGACATCTCGGCCCGTATTTCGGGGACTTCAAATTGTTGTTCGTGCTTTGATTCGCGCTCCGGGAATCTGGACTAGATGTTTACACTCCAATTCGCACTCTGGGAAGTTGGAGTCCGTTCGCATTCCGGGAACGAATTATGGAATGTTTATACTCCAATTTACGCTGTGGGAAGTTGGAGTTAGCCGATAGGTGGTCAGTCACACCTATTTGGGCTTTATTAGGAATTCGTTCGCACTCTGGGAACGACGGATTTGATGTTTATACTCCAATTTACGCTGTGGGAAGTTGGAGTTAGCCGATAGATGGTCAGTCACACCTATTTGGGCTTTTTAGGAATTCGTTCACACTCTGGGAACGACGGATTTGATGTTTATACTCCAATTCGCACTCTGGGAAGTTGGAGTCCATTCGCACTCCGGGAACGAATTATGGAATGTTTATACTCCAATTTACGTTGTGGGAAGTTGGAGTTAGAAAAAGGATTGTCGTGTATCAATCCCTGTGAATGCTGGTATTGTGTTTTGTCCCTGAGCTCGGGTTTCATTTAGTGAGCGACTGGTCGTATCACAGTTACTCCCTATTTGAATAAATCCCACCGTGCGATGGAATTTAGCTCTTCGTGCAACGTGATATTATGTGTTATTTTCAGTGAATCACAACTTTTGGCTCGAAGAGATGGCATTTTATTGCTGAAACGAAAGAAACATGGAAAAATCAGTTGCCTTATTACAAGTTCAAATTTCAAAATGCAAAAACAAAATGCTAAGGAAGAAATTGGTAAAAGATAGATAAATAAAGCCTGTCGGATGTAGTAGCGACGGAGGCTTCCGCTATTCCAGGCTCTTGGTAAAGTGAGACCATCAACGGTTGATAACTTGAATGTGCCATCTCTGAGCTTTTGTGAAATCATATACGGCCCTTCCCAATTTGGGTTTATGTGCGAAGGGACCGGGTAAACCCTCTTGAGTACCAGGTCGCCGGGTTCAAAAGTTCGTGGGCGGACCTTGGCGTTGTATATTCGAGCGACTCGTCCTCGATATGCAGCTGCCCTCACATCGGCTTCTTCACGCTTCTCATCAAGTAGATCTAGGGATTCAGCAAGTAATATAGCGTTCGTTTTTGGGTTGTAGTATGTCACACAGTGAGAGTGAACTTCCATTTCGACTGGAATAACTGCTTCAGAGCCATAGGATAGAGAAAAAGGAGTGTGTCCGGTCGCAGTTTTGTGAGTCGTTCTGTACGCCCACAGAGCCATTGGTAGTTCATCAACCCACTTGCCCCCGGCTTTCTCCAGTCTTTTCTTCAATATAGACTTGATAACCTTATTGACGGCCTCGACCTGACCATTCGCTTGTGGGTGCGCTACTGCTGAGAATCTCTTATGGATGTGAAATCGCTGACAGAAGTCCCTAAATTCAGCACTGTCGAATTGGGCTCCATTGTCGGTGATAATAGTATGCGGGAGACCAAACCGGCAGATGATGTTGCGTACCACGAAGTTGATTACCTTCTTTGTTGTAATTGTTGCAAGAGGCTCAGCCTCAGCCCATTTGGTGAAGTAATCAACCGCAACTATGGCGTACTTTGCACCCCCCTTAGCTAAAGGCAATGCACCGATTATATCCATCCCCCACATTGCAAATGGCCACGGACTGACCATTTGGGTTATTTCAGAAGGCGGGGCTCTAGGGATCCTAGCGTGTCTCTGGCATTTATCACATCTTTTGGCATAATCCATAGCATCGTGGTTAACGGTAGGCCAATAATATCCGTATCGAAGTATTTTCTTGGCAAGTGCTTGCCCCTCAGTGTGATCGCCACATTCTCCTCCGTGCACCTCACGCAACACTCGCTTGATTTCGTCATGTGCGATACACCGAAGAAGAGGAACAGAGTATCCCCTCTGAAACATAACTCCGTTTTGAATGACAAATCGTGAAACCTTTCGAAGAATCTGTCTTCTTTTACTTCGCCGTTCCGGCAGTGTGCCATGCTCAATGTAGTCTCGGTAGGGGGTCATCCATGATTCCCTCTCGGAGGTAGCTTCAAATATGAGTTCATTCTCCGTTCGATCAATGCTTGGAGAGGATAAAGTCTCGACGGGAACGAGTCCCAAGTGTTGAGTTTCGCCTGTGCTTGCCAACTTTGCCAACGAATTGGCTTTCTGATTGCGCTCTCGTGGTATGTAGAAAATGGTATGATAATCAAACTGACCCAGTATTTCTCGGACTCGGGCTAGATAAGCGGCTAGTCTTTGATCCTTGGCCTGATATTCACCCCGAACTTGGCATACCACCAACTGGGAATCGCAGTAAATCTCCACAGCGATAATTCTCAGGTCACGGGCCAACTTCAACCCGGTGAGCAAAGCTTCGTATTCAGCTTCGTTGTTGGTTGCCCGGAAATCAAACTTTAAGGCGTAGCAGATGGATCGGCCTTCGGAAGTCTCAAGCACTATCCCTGCGCCCGAGCACCGATCGTTGGATGCTCCATCAGTGTATAGCTTCCATACATATTCGGGGGAGTTACTAGTTTCAGGTAAGTCTTCAGGAACAGTGAATTCGGTAATGAAATCTGCTAGGACTTGACCGCGTATGGCTCTCCTCGGAACATATGTGATGTCGAATTGACTCAGTTCAATGTTCCACTTTAGTAACCTGCCAGACGTCTCAGGTCGTGCGAGGACCTGTCGTAACGGTTGGTCGGTGTACACAATGATAGGGTGAGCCTGAAAATATGGACGGAGCTTCCTCGAGGCGATGACTAGGCAGTATGCCAATTTTTCTAGCCTTGGATAATTTCTCTCGGCCCCGGTTAATCGTTTACTGACATAATAGACTGGTTTCTGTGTTCGGTCTTCCTCTCGAACTAATGCAGCGCTAATAGCGTTTTCAGATACAGCCAGATAAAGGTATAATTGTTCGTGATCAACAGGTTTTGAAAGAATCGGTGGTGTGGAAAGATGCTGAACTAGCGATTGAAACGCGCCCTCACATTCCGTAGTCCATTCGAAGTTTCTTTTCCCCTTTCGGATCAGATCGAAGAAGGGTATGCATTTATCCGTTGATTTCGAGATGAACCTGCTCAGCGCTGCAACCTTCCCATTGAGACTCTGAACCTGTTTTATGGTCCTTGGGGTTTGAAGATTCCTGATCGCCCAGATCTTCTCGGGGTTGGCCTCTATTCCCCGGGCGTTGACGATAAACCCAAGGAACTTTCCGGAAGCGACCCCGAAATGACATTTTAGCGGATTAAGCTTCATCCCATATCTCCGGAGGACATTGAACTTTGACTCTAAGTCTTTGACATGATCAGTGGAGTATCGTGATTTTACCAACATGTCATCCACATAGACCTCCATGGTTTTCCCGATCTGGTCGGCAAACATTCGGTTGACTAAGCGTTGGTAAGTTGCTCCGGCATTTTTTAAACCAAAAGGCATGACCTTGTAGCAGTATAGTCCCAGGTCAGTTACGAAGCTTGTATGTTCTTGATCGGGCACATGCATGGATATCTGATTGTACCCAGAGTAAGCGTCCATGAAAGATAATAATTCATGTCTGGCCGTCGAATCCACAAGTTGATTGATTCGAGGAAGTGGAAAACTGTCTTTCGGACAAGCCTTATTTAAGTCAGAGTAGTCGATGCACGTTCTCCATTTTCCATTTGGTTTGCGGACAAGTACAGGATTGGATACCCACTCCGGGTACAAAGCATCTCAGATAAACCCATTCGTCTTCAACTTATCGACTTCTTCTTTGAGGGCGGCAGATCTCTCTGGATCCATACCGCGTCTCTTTTGCTTGACCGGGATGTACCGCGGGTCAATATTTAAAGTGTGGCTCGCGATGTCCGACGAGATTCCACACATATCGGAGTGCGTCCAGGCGAATACGTCTAGATTCGCTTGGAGAAATTCGACCAATTCCTGTTGTGCTTGCAGGTTTAGCTGAGACCCAATTTTTAATACTTTCGAATCATTACTGTCATCAATTGGAACATCGATCGTCAGCTCGGCTGGGGAAGCTTGACTTTCTTTGGATTCATCATTATCTTCAGTGTCTCGAGGGTCAAGATCCTTCTGGAATTGGTCGTGGTGCCCGGGCAGAGGCCCAGGCGCTAATTGTCAATTATCGGCAAAGCGGACGCAGAGAGATTCCTCTACGCCCTTTCCTTTCTCCCTCCTTTGTGCTTCTCGTAGTTCAGCAACATAACAGGCTCTCCCGGCAGCCTGGTCCCCTTGAATGACCCCAACCCCGTGGTCAGTAGGGAATTTAGAGTCAAACACCACGGGGCAATTGCTGCCCTAAATTCGGCAAGGGCTGGTCGGCCCAAAAAGGCATTATAGGGTGAATGGATATCCAGGACAACAAATTGTAACATTCGGACTCTGCGGCGTTCTCCGTTTCCCAATTCTACTGGCAATTCTACCATCCCGGTGGGTATATTAGCACTTCCATCGAAGCCGTGGATCCTATATTGACAAGGCCTTAGATCTTTAGCTTCCATCTTCATCTGATCATATGCCCTTTTAAACAAGATGTTTACTGAGCTTCCACTGTCTACCAGGATCCTCTTCATCCAAGCAGGACCAACCTGGGCGGATATGACTAGTGGGTCTATAGTCGGGGCTTCGACTTTATCAGCATCTCGATTTCTAAAAACGATATCATCCGCCATCGTCCTCTGTTGCTTAGCCGGAGCCCCTTCATCAAGTGTACTGCATCTTTCAAAACTCACGTGCCTGATCGAATTGGCGTATGATTCCATTTCCTTCCAACTTCGATTTGCTGGATGAGGGCCACCACTGACTGTATTTATGACCAACCTTCCGCTTGTACGAGCGGGCTCCTCCTGTCTTTCTTGGTTCTGTGCACGATTTTGGTTTGACGGGCCCACACCACCGGCTTGCGGTGCTCGCACAAATTGATCCAACTTCCTTTCTCTGATCAGCTTTTCAATAAGGTCTTGCAAATGCCTGCAGTCATTGGTGTTGTGCCCATAGCTTTCGTGAAATCTACAAAACTTCCCCGTTTGAATCTGTTTCTCCGATGATGGCTTCGGAGTCGGCTTCTTATACTGCATCGCATTACAGGTTTGTAGATATACGTTTTCCACTGTCGTATTCAGCGGTGTATAGCTTTCAAACATTTGCGCCCTACGTCGCGGGCCACGATTCTGATCCTGCTTCTTACTCCTATTATCGCCGTTCCTTGGCTGGGTTTGCTTGTTCTGAATATTCAGCTGCACTCTTCCTGAGCCTTCCCCTGACTGTTTAACCGCCACATTGCTTTAAACCCCTTCATTGCTAGGCCTCGCATCGTCCTACTTCCTAGATTGTTTCGCATCCTCACGCCTCAAAAATTGGGCGGCTTTGGAATAGAAATGATCCAACGACGCGGGAGGTTTTCCAGCTAGCCAGTTTCCAAAATCAGAGTCGGGGTCAATCCCCTTAGTCAGAGCCATCAAGATTGAATTATCATTGGGGTTAGTGATTTCTGTGCAGGCGGCGTTGAATCTTTCCAGGTATCGCCTGAGTGTCTCCTCGGGGGCTTGAGTGACACTAGATAAAGTATTTACGTCTTTAGGCCTGGCGATGTGCATACGGAATTGTTCAATAAATTTGGTAGCCAATTGGTCAAACGAGGAGATAGACCGTGGTGGTAAACGTGTAAACCACATTGTCGCAATTCCCCCTAAGGAAATAGGAAAGCTACGGCACTTTACTGCATCATCAGCTCTGGCAGCAGTCATTGACCATTCGTATTTCAGAATATGCTGGCTAGGGTCGGAGTTTCCTTCATACATGGGCAAAGCTGGCATCCTGAATCGCCGGGGAGGCTCAGCATATAATATGTCATTAGTGAACGGGGTGTGACTTCGAGAGATCCCCCAATCGTCATTTGTTAAGCCTTGACTTTCGCGAACCATTTGGCGGACCATAGCTGAGAGATCAGGCGTTGCCATATTCGAAGGGTGTCGAGCCAAAGTGTGGTCGGGTTCTACAGTGCGAGGTGGGATCGGGCGCCGTCGACGATCCGAATCTCGCCTCCTTGGCTCGATGTCTTCTGGGACATTCGGTTTGGGGACACGTTCCTGTTGGCGGTAGTTTGGACTGGAGTGATTTCGGGCGTCAACTCATGTGTCAACTGCGGTGGCTTAGTTATCCGCAGTGTGCTGTGGAACAGTGCCTCCTTGAGAGGAAAGTCCCGTATGAAAACTGGCAGAGGGGCCAACCCTTATTTGTCCAACAGTTAACGTTTGCCGGAGACCAGAAGCATGCGCATGACTTCCGTCTAACCTGGGGCGCGTAGATCTGCCGTCATAGTCGGATGAGGCAGAGCTTTCCATGGAAGAATGCGAAGCGTGGTCCCTCTTGAATCTTCTTTGCCCCTGACGGTTTAGTTGGTTAGTCAATTCAGCATTGACACGTAACTGCTCAGTTAGCTGTTGTCGGCTTTGAGTTAATTCCTGGAGTAACGTTTGGAACTCCTGTCTTGTAACCGGACCTGACTGATCCGTTTGCCCAGCGGTATCCTGATTGGCTGACTGTAGCTGTGCGGGATTTTGCCTATCACGGCCTTCTTGATTACCAACGTTGGAAGTGGTTCTTGTACTAACCATCCTGAAGGTTGGATTCATATCCTAGATTTTTAGCTAATCTGAAAAGAATGGAAGGAATCTGAATTTGAGGTCTGGATCCCCCTCTTAGATTTATGCAATCCGGTATTGAAGATAGATCCACGGAGCAGGAGAAAGAGCTGGTTTTTTTACTTCTCAGTGAAAGCACCAAAATGTTTGCACCAAAATTGGGCAACACCCTTTGGGAGTTTTTGAAGAGGTAATAAATAAAAAACTGGAAGTGGAAATAAGTACTATCTAACAAAAACTCCAAGTTACAGAAAAGTAGATTGCACAGAAGATAAGGATTTAGAGTGGTTCGGCTATGCGCCTACGTCCACTATGAAGCTTTATCACTTTATTACTTAATACTTGAAGATTACAAGTGTTTTTAAGCAAATTACAACAGTAGATGGACTTAAATTCGAAATTAGCAGCCAAGGAGGTGGTATGGAGTGATTCTGGCAGCGTTTAGGCTTATCCTTCTTCTCTAAATTCTCCGACCCCTTTTCTAAATGACCAGGGGCTCTATTTATAGGTGTGGAAGGCCAAAATTCCGCCTAAAACTCAGGGAGGTTACCTGGCACGTGAGGGGGGCCCATAAGCCCGCGTTCTCGGAGTCCGTGCCCAGTTTGGGATCGATTCGAAGTGAATTTCGAATCGATCAAAAATGCATCCGATCGAGGCGAAATTTGGTATGGACATTCTTCAACATGTATGCAAGCTACTGTGAAAATCTCATGGCATTTGGATCATGGGATTGAGAGATATGATCGATTTAAGATTGCGTCTTCGTATACCCTATTTGCTTCGACTCCGCTTATTGATTCATTCGAATCCATATGGTTCGAATCCACAGGTTCGAATCCATACGGTTCGAATCCATGGGTTCGAATCCATATGGTTCGAATCCATGCTTTTGTATGCGAAGGCAGTGACGTGGTGTACTGTGTGGATGGATTCGAAGCCGATGGATGCGAGGCCGATGGAGTCGAAGTTGATGGGTTCGAAGTATGTACTGGCTGATGGATTCGAGGTTAGGTGAAGTCGTCGATTCGAAGCGTATTCACCTCCGATGGATTCGAAGGGAGGCACGCCCCTGATGGATTCGAAGTAGGGAGTGCTTCAGATGGATTCGAAGTGAAGGCTTGCTTGATGGACTCGAAGCAAATGCACTTCTCATGGGTTCGAGGCGACATGCGTCTTGATGGATTCGAAGGAAGGTCAGGGGATGGTTTCGAATTACGTGGGTTCGAACTGGACGAACTCGAATCAACGTGGAGGTGATGGGTTCGAACCAAGCAACATTCCTCTCTTTCAATCTTGAAGCCATCATAACTTGAGCATACGACCTCGGATTGACTTGAAACTTGAAATGCTGGTTCCTATGACTTTGCTCATCATGTCTTGTCGATTTTGGCCCAATCTGGGCTCGGACAATATTCATCGTTATCCATAGCGAAGGGGAGTGCGATCAATCTCTGAGGTGAACTGTCTTCTGTTTTTGACCAGTCTTTTGATATCACGGCTTTGCCAAAAAGCGGGATAACAATTTGCAAAGTGGTTATTTATATTGATAGCTTAGGAATTTGACTTGCGATATATTTGTCCTATTCGACGTGTGAAGTGCACTTCAATCCGTGTTAACACGCGAAGTGCATGTCTATTATTATAACTTGCGAAGTGCTTGCTTTTGGTTTGATTGGCGATTTGATTATCTTTTTGGTATATGATTTGTGACTTACTTTTATGATAATAGGTTTTGACTTGCTTTCAAGCAGTCTTATATTTTCTAGTGTTGACTTGCCTTACGCAAGATCTTGTGTTCTTGAGTTTTCAAGTGAATTCCTTATTGCCGTATTTGAGATACTTGCCGTTGATAGGCATGAGGAGTTTTAATGACATGGTGATTTGGTTTTGTTGCCATTTTATTTGCATATGGCATACATTAGATAGTTTTTACCTTGTATTTAATGAAAATTAACTACTGAATGATTTCATGGTGAGGCTTTTCGATGTTTAGTGTGACACACTATTTCAACTCTTATACCTTTAAAGTTATGCATGCTTATTATAATATATTCTCGCCATTTTGATATTTAGAGATAGTCAAACCCATTTATTTTATAATACTTGGGTCAGATCGAGACTTAACAAGTACATAGACCGGGTGACTTTGGATTTTGGGCTAGCTGGAGTAGCTATATGGAGTTAAATATTTGTGATAGAGTTCCCTTTTTAGATATTAGTCTACTTGTAGACTTGTGTAATACTTGTTGTATTGATTAAGATATCTTGTATATTCTTTAACCTGTTAAAGCGTATATGTTTATGTAAATGCATGTGTAAGTCTAGTATTTCATTTTGTATACTTACACTTTAAAGAAGTATTTCATCTATTTAATTTCCATTATGATATTTGATTCTATATCGTATATTATGTTATGTATTATTCTAAATTAAACTAAGCCACTGTATTACTATTTTGTGCCTGGATCGAATATGTCAAATTTCCTCTTATAAGAAAAGAAAGCAAAAAATATAGTCACATTACTCGACGTATCGATACTCGGCCAAAGAAATTTTACGGCTGATAGCTCCTAACGAGCCTTATTCTCCATATTACTCGACAATATATCTTATAATATTCTTGGGTAACATGGGTATAAAGGTGGGGCGTTACATTGATAATCATTAGCTTTCCTTTAAAAAGCTTCCATTGTTGATGGCTGCTTTCTTTCTATTCATACAGCGAAATCCGAGTTAGGGTGAACTCCTGTACAGAGCCCCATCAACACCATATCTTCCTTTGGATCCATTATTTCCGTTACAGCTGTGTGGAACCAGTCCAAATAGTCCCTCAATGACTCCCCTTCATCTTGATAAACATTAGACAATGACATCAGGTGTTTCAGACGTGAGGTGTGCAAACAGAATTTGAAATGACCTGGATTTTCGGATCAGTCAAAATCACTGAAAAATCCATCCTTCTAAAAATACGAACGAAAACTACGATTTTAAATAAAATATTTTATAAATATTCAGAACTATTTAATGTATAAAATACAAATTTAGTTATATAAGTTACCAGAGTAATCAATTTAATCTACTAGATGTGCTTTAATACGTGCCAAATACAGATGCAAATATCAAACACTGCACAAATCCGATGAGAGGGACAATAATAGCCATTTCTGCAAACTCAATAAACATGTCAAACGTGGAATAAAATAATAATCTGAAAAGTGATATCAACACATGATAAATAACAAACAATAAATAGGAAATATATATTATTATTGGGGCTGCATCACTACCACTTATGATGGCCTACGTACTCTATCTAATTGGGTACCCAACTAGATATAGGATCAAGCCAATATAGTTCTCCTACCGCAAATAGGACTCTATGGAAGCCTACGATGCACAAACTATTATGCAAATCCCAAACTACAAAGCATATATCATGCAAATGTAGGTTCCAAAATATACTCACCTAGCTAAATCTCCACATTTAGATTTTCCAAATCTTATTAACTTTATTATTTTCAAAACACAATTCTTTTCGAAAATAATCTCTTGGTACATAACTCTTGATTTTAATTCCAAAACATTTGAAATAATATATAAACATCTTTTGTATCAAATTATACTTTATTTTAGGATTTTAAATCAAACTACTTTCGAAATGTTTATTCAAAAATCCCAAATACTGTAATAAAAGCATAACAAAATATATGCAACTAGATTAGTAGATTTCTAGCCATACCTAGGCAACTGGCTCCCAGCCATCCAAAAAAAAGATATGTATATCCCTTTGTTCATCGAGCAGATTACACTATGGCTATAGAACATCTACACCTCCTTTGCCCACCTTTTTAGTTTTGGGTTACTCAAATCATTGGTAACATAACAAATCATTTTATATCCCAAAGAAATAAATTATTTTCACTACTATTCATAAATACTTTCAATCGTATTATTTTCATTTTCCAAAACCTTTTGAAATCATTTTCGAACACGGGGTTTTTAGTCCTTGAAATTCTCTTCCTATAACCCATTTTAGAACCCTTTCAAAAAAAAATTATTCTTAAAATATTTCTATTACTTTCCAAAAGAAATCATTTTAATTCAAAAGACAAAATATCTTTTATTTCTAAAATCATAATAAACATCTTTTATTATAATTCCTGCTTAACCAATATTTTTATCGAACACCTTATATTCAAACCGTGAAATTCTAATTACATGGTGTTCATATTTAATCGTTCTCAGTTTATTGTTGACCCAACCCATGCGTCTAAAAAGGTAAATGTTCATAAATAGGTCGAGCCTAACTCAATTACTCAATCAATGAAATAACACAATAATAAATGATAATCAACGCTTCATTCTATCAAATATTTATAACACTTTTTATTTTATCTTGGTTTAAAACAGTTTGATATTTATTTTGGAGCATCTAAGCTTTCCTTTCGACATGTTCCATCCCTCGCTTAAGTCTTCTTGGATCTCACGGACGAAATATGCGTACTAACCATTTCCGTATACCCCATTAAGCATTTAACTTCTAAATTTTAGAATACTTAATTAATCATCCAAACATAATATCAAGCAACACAACAAGTACAAAAGCATGTTATAACATCATAGAAAATAAGACTAGAGAAGAGGTAGGGTTTTCATATAAAATTTTGCTCTTCGATCTAACTTTGTTACAACGGATTTGACTATAGCTTTGCCACTACTTACCAAAACTTATTGAAATCCGCTATAGCTCCGCTATCTTGATTTTGAACTTAATTGGACCATTAACTTATGATTTCCTGATAGAATTTCGTTATTACTTTAAATTATTTTAAGCTAGCATGGAAGCGATTAAACACCTAAGGAAGAATAATGGGAAAGCTTAGAAAAGAAAGAAGAAGAACAGAAATTGTGTATGAATGTGAAGAAGGAGATAATATCAATAGAAAAAGTTTGAAATAAAATATTATTATGTGAAATGATAAAAACATCCTTACTTCAACTTAAAATAAACTACATTTTTTAAATACTTAACATCACCTTTCACTTCACAACTTTATGTCTTAATCGCTTAAGCATTAGGAAAAAATAAAGTAAGATTTTGTTATATTTGATTTGATATGTTTTGCCCTTTTATACTTACTTTTTGTTAATGAATTTCTAGAATTTTCAAATCTTTTTTAGAAAAATCAATCTTGTTTAGTGGCTTTATTAATACTTACCATACTTAAAAATGTGTAAATATATATGTAAATAAAGGTGCAACAACATTGCAACAACTTTTATTGAACAAAATATTGAATTTTGATTACGTCACATTTTGACATTTTTTTTAAACTATTTATTTATGTATAAAAATATAAAAATAAATTTCTTATCATCTTTAAATAATTAAAACAAGTGTATTTTACTTACAAAACCATATTTAATAATATTAAAATTCAATTATAAAAATACGATGTCGATTTGTCAACGTGCGACGAAATTTTTCAATCTTTATAAAACAAGTATTTTTGTACTTATAAATTTTTTATTAATCTCTTATTATCATTATATAACTATAAAAAATAGTTATTTATCATTTAAGCAATTATTTGACTGTATATCTGATTCTATTGAAAACCAGCTTTTGTCAATTTTAGGACGAAAATCCAAAATTTTATTTTCGTGAACCAATCTAAAAAAATAAGTTCACCATTCTTAATCATCGCATAAAACATGATTATTAAGTATGAAAATTCTATATTTGAATGTTTAAAGTTAATTAAATATTCCATTTAAAAGTGATAAAATTACGGGACGTTACATATTTTCCCCTCAAAAGAATTTCATCCCCGAAATTCCAATGACATAAGAATACAAGGAAACCAAACAATTAAGCACACCTAAAAATAAACATCTCCCCTAACCCCGGTCGAAGGTACGGTGTCTTATCCGATCCATTTATATTTATCGAATTAAGATAGTTTCATTTTAACATTTGTAGGCTAATCTACTAAGCTAGACAAATTTTACTTAGGCACCTAACCTATACCAAATGTAACGAACATGGATTTTCGACCCTTGAAAAGTGACACTAATATACCTCTGTGTCGCAAATCTAAGTGCCGGAAAGTCTGATTGTTAGGGGGAAAAGAAAATAAGGATAGAATAGATTCTCACATGAATGGATAACATACATTATTTCAATATATAATTTTTACAGCGAAAAATCTTGAATACAACATCAGAGTCTAACCTGGATTCAGCCTGAGCTGTTATATATCTCTATCCTTGTAAATGTAAAACAAATGCAATAGATGCAGCAAAAAATAGAATATGTCCATACGTAAATGAAGAACTCCAGCTCTCCTTTGGAAATTCCAAGCATCTTCAGCTAAACATGAAACTACTCGAATCTGACCCGGGTATTGAAAATACCCAGATCAAGCTTGATATAACAGCATAAGATACTCAAAATTTAAAGTGTTAATGTTAAATAAAACCTTTGAAAAGAAGGGCATATCATAAGACCACGCCCATACATAAATACGAATGGCTTTTTATTAATGATAACCAAGATACTTTATACAAAAAATCACTTTGATATTATCTTTAATGACATTGGTTTTGAAAAAAATTTAAGTAAATATATTTAAAGCAAGTATCAATACCCGGACTAAGTCTATGGTAATATATCCAAACTAGGTCAAAAAGAATAGACCTGGACGGAATATATGATACCAAAGGGGTAGCTGAAATGTTTACAAAGCATTACAGCTATTTTGGGACTCCAATCAAAATCATAAAGCTCGTATTGGGATTGGATTTCCAACATGATAGGGAACTAGTGGTCTTTTTCTTCGATCTATGCATAGCAATACTAGTTCACTCCAGTGGCTTTACACGATCTCCGTCAGCCTCCGAGCTATATTACAAATGCAATAACCTATAATTTTACCACTTTGAAAATGCAACATTTAATTTATTTTAAATACTCGGTATAGAATTTTTAAACTTAAATAATCATATTTTATGTGATAAAAATAGATAGTCTTATTTTGAAAATTTGATTACAAAATTAAGAGGTTTGAATTTTTGAAAAATCGACAAAAGTTGAATTTCGAAAAAATTTAATATACATTCAAATAATTGTCTTAAATGATATATAACTCATCTTAATGGTTATATAATGATATGATAATAATATAAATGTTACTATAATGATTTTATAAACATATAAACTTGTATTATAACGATTGATAAATTTTGTCACACATTGATAAATCAATGTCGTATTTTTACAATTAGATTTTAATATTATTTAATATGGTTTTTCAGCTTAAACAATTTTTTTATTATTTAAAAATTAAAATAAATTTTTATTCAAGTTTTGTTTATGTAAATAAAAGTTTAACAAAAACTTGAAAATATGACTGTAAAATATTTTTTCGAAAATCAACGTTTTGTTCAATATAAGCTGTCGCAAAGTTGATGCACTTTTATTAACATGTTTTAACATACATTTTAATAACTAAATAAGTTATTTTTACTAATTATGATTAGGAAACTACTAGAAAATCATTAACAAAAAGTAAACACAAAAGGACAAAACATGTCAAATCAAATCCAATAGAAATCTTTACTTTACATTTCTTAAACCTTAAATAACTAAGACATAAAGCAAAGATGTGATTGATTATGGCAGGGATTGAAAAAGTAAGATACAGTAAGGATATTTTGGTAATTAGGTAAGAGGTTAATTTGGTAATTTATCACTCCTTATTTTGTCTATAAATAGTGTTGGTGTCAAAATTGACCACCAACACCAAACTACAAGTGAAAGCACCAATATCCAGTCACAGATTACAGATAGAGTATATGTAGATAATATAATATGAAGAATCAGCAAAGTAAAATGATAGTGGAAATAATGACAAGACTTATAGTGGTTCGGTTAACTCCGGCCTACGCACACTCCAGAAAAGTCCATTTTATTGTACTGAACTTTGATTACAGTTACAATTTGGAATTTTTGAAGCAAAAATGGCAGAGTAGCCTCTAGGTGGAAGATGAAGAGAGATAGAATTGAGATCCCTTTTTTTGAATCCACACCTGTTGTATCTATAGGAGAAATTCCAACTATAGGGCTTCCTCACCTATGTGGGCCGACCACGATGATCGTCGAGCCTAACTCGTCCATCATATGCTAACCCAAAGTAGTTCATGCACTGACCCGAGTGCTGAGTCATAGTAATCTTGGCCCTTCCCTGAAGTAAAATGATCGCCGGCCCCAAGCTTAATCTCCAACATACAACCCGAAGAACAACCTATAGCCAACCTGAAGAACATCGATGTTGTCCCGAAGTAAACCCATAGCCGACCCTAGCCATTTTCATATGTTGACCCTATATCCTTGTTTACCTGAAGCTCCAATGTTGACTCGATGCCAAGTTATAGCCGACCCAAAGTGACGTCGACCCAAAGAGAATCTCCATTTGTCGACCCCATCCTGATGCCGACCCCTTGCTTTATGCCGACCCGAGTGTTGACACGAAGTAAATGCCACATTTTCCCCAAGTCCAACCATATGTCGATCCGTCAACATGATGCTACCTCCAACCATATGCCGACCCCTTTACCAAAGCAACGCCGACCCTTAGTTAGAGCAACGCCGACCCAAAGCATTCCTCCTCAATGCCCACTCCAAGCTCTATTTCCTTATGTCGACCCCTAACCAAAGCAATGCCGGCCCCTAGCCATTCCTATGTCAACCCAAAGCTACCCAAATGCTGACTCGATGTTAAGTGAAACGTGCTGACCCCTCATATAACCTTCACCTTCTCAATGCCGATCCTAAGTATTTTCAGCTCCAACCCGAAGTAGATGGCGATCCGACCCAAGCAAGAGCAATGCCAACCCCAAATCCAATGTCGATCCATAGCAACCCTTCACACCGACCTAAAGCCAACCACCTAGAGATCCGAAGTGAATCAACCTTTGCCAAAATCCATATTCCAAGTACTCGACATCGCTTATCCATCAACTATGCTGAATCTTGACTTCATTTTCATATTTTTTATCCATAGTCATCCATCCACCCATTCATGCTAAACCCATAATATTCTAGCCTCGATAACCATGTAGCCCATTGAGTTAAATCCACCACTATACAGCCTCACCGAGTTAACACTTTTTCCCCTCATAACATGCCTTACGATAAAAAGGCGTGTTTTCTATTGCTACATGTCCAAAATCCAAAATCCATAATCCATTGATCTCTATATCATCCAACCTTCAATCCACTCCGTTTCCAAACCAATTCCTTGATCTCTTCGGATCGTTAGCGAAATCTATGACTGTTCCGAGTCAACATCCAATTTCAAATCCACTAACCAAATCCATGATCTCTCCGGATGGTTTAATCCAAATTCAGGACCTCTCTGGGTCATGTAATCCAAATCCGGGACCTCGCTAGGTCCATATCCAAATCCAGGACCTCTTCGGGTCCATATCCAAATTCGGGCCCTCTTCGGGTCCAAAGCCAAGGACCTCTCCAGGTCCAATATCCAAATCCGGGACCAATCTGGGTCCATATCCAAATCCGTTGACCTCTTTGGGTCATTCTATCCTACTCCGATCCCAACTCTCCGGTCGAGGGCTTATCCGTGGTTTTCCTTCTCCGGCCTCAACTCGCTAGTCAAGGACTTAATCCGTAGGGTATCCTACTCCGGTCTCGATCCCTAATCGAGGACTTAATCCATCGTATATTCTTCTCTGGCCTCGATCCTCAGTTGAGGACTTAATCCGTGGGGTATCCTTCTCCGACCTCGATCCCTAATCGAGGACTTAATCCATGAATATACTTCTCTGGCCTCGATTCTTCGATCGAGGACTTAATCCATGGGGTGTACTACTCCGGCCTTGATCCCTAGTGAAGGACTTAATCCATGGGGTATCCTACTCCGACCTCGATCGCCAGTCGAGGACTTAATCCATGAATATACTTCTCCTGCCTCGATTTTTCGATCGAGGACTTAATCCATGGGGTATCCTACTCCGGCCTCGATCCTCAGTCGAGGACTTAATCCGTGGGGTATCCTACTCCGGCTTCGATCCCCAACGGTGGATTTAATCAGAGTTTGAGTCCATCATATCGCTCTTTAGCAAAGGGACTTGTTACTCGCGGTTTTTTCCCTATCTGTTCGGTCGGGACCGTGGTCATGACCTGAGAAACCAAAGTTTGTAGTAAATAGAAAAAATAAGATTTCATAAACCCGAGCACCATGGTTCATGGTCATCTCAGAGCTAGCCTAGGAACCGTCCTCGATCCCGTACTTTCCAAGTGACTTAGCCACATTAATACGGGGTTATACTTATTCCATACCATCAAGAGATGATGACCTGTTCTTTTAAGCTGGGCTAGCTCCGATTTGTGGCAGATGATAGCTGCTTCTATTCCATCACGGCTATCCATTTCCAAACAAAGCCATCCAAATCCATGCCCCTGGTTCCATACGTAGTTGTGCCAATCCATTCTCCTTGGTCAGGGTTTTCTCCAGCTAATCCAATCCATAATTAAGCCTGCTAATTTCCGCTCCAAGTCTTGGATTCTAACTTTCGGCTTTCCATCATCCATAGGTTGTTTCTGATCACCATTCGCATCCTGCCCCTGAGTCTACGAGGGAATCTTGAAACCTGGCCTTCAGGATGAGCATCCATATCTCGTTCAATGCCAAACTGCATAGCACCACCTGGTATCCTTCCTGGAATTGAGCAAATACGATCCGAGGGCATGCCCTCGAGTGTGGAACGATCAAGGGAAACTCCCGGTGGTTCCTCTCTATCCCGCATCATGTTAGCTTATTTTCCCTAAATCTGATCCTGGATTTCCTCTGCTCCTACTTCTCCAACTTCGTGATCCACATTTTCAGTATTCCTGCTACTCTATTCCCTTAGTCTTGCACTCCAATTTGTCCAATCTGTCGAAACAGGTTCTACGTCACTTCCTCCTGCCTCTTCAGCATCCTCTCCTGCATAGCATATATCATCATCTCCATCTTGTCTCCGGTGATGAAGATTGAGGTCTGATTAGCTCCTGAGGAAGCCTCTTGACTTCCTTCACGATGACTCCTTTTTGTCCTCTGTCTCCTTTTTTATTGCCTAGCCATTGCTTCCTAAATCTGAATTCCCAAGCTTTCGAATCCAAGATCCAAACTTTCAAATGCCTGAGTTCATTTCTCAATGAAAGCACCAAAATGTTGGTGTCAAAATTGACCACCACCACCCAATTACAAGTGAAAGCACCAATATCCAGTCATAGATCATAGATAGAGTACATGTAGAGAATATAATATGAAGAATCAGCAAAATAAAATGAAAGTAGTAAAAAAGACAAAATTTATAGTGGTTTGGCCAGCCTACGTCCACTATAGAAAAATCCTTTTTATTATACTGGAATTTTTGTTTACATTTACAATTCGGAATTTCTAAATCAAAAATGGAAGAGTAGCCTTTAGGTGAAAGATAATGAGAGATGGAGTCGAGATCCTTTTTTTGAAGCCATACCTGCTGTATTTATAGGAGAAATCTCAGTTATATGGCCTCCTTACCTACATGGGCCCGCCACGACGATCGTCGAGCCCAACTCATCCATTTTATGTGAACCCAAAGTAGTTCGTGCACTAACCCAAAGTGATCATTGTCCTGCCTCGAAGTAAAATAAACATCGACCCCAAGCTTGATCTCCAACATCCAACCCAAAGACCAACCTACAACCGACCCGAAGTAGTCTTCATAGCCGACCTGAAGTAAACCCATAGCCGACCCTTAGCTATTTTATATACCGACCCCGTATCCTTGCTGATTTTAATCTCCAGACCGAAAGAGAAGCTCCATATGCCGACCATATCATGATGCCGAGCCCTTGCTTTATGCCGACCCGAGTGTTGACCCCAAGTAAAAGCCATATTGACTAGAAGTCCAATTATATGCCCTCAACATGATGCTACCTCCAACCATATTCCAAACCCTTTACCAAAGCAATGCCGACCCCAAGTTGGAGCTACGCCTACCCGAAGTACTCCTCCACAACGCCGACCCCAAGTTAGAGCTATTCCTATCCAAAGCACTCCTCCTCAATATCGACCCCAAGCTCCATCTCCTTATGCCGACCCTTAACCAAAGCAATACCGACCCCTAGCCATTCTTGAGTCGACCCAAATCCCCTAAAATGCCGACCCGAAGTTAATTGAAAAATGTCGGCCCCTTGTATAACTTTCACCTTCTCAATGCCGATCCCAAGTATTCCAGCGCCAACCCGAAGTAGATGCCAATCCAACCCCAAGCAAGAGTAATGCCGACCCCCAAGAATAATGGCGCTCCCTAGCAACCTAGCATACCGACCTAAAGCCAACCACCGGGAGACCCAAAATGACTCGACCTTAAATCCATATGCCAAGTACCAGGCATCACTTATCCATTGATTATGCTAAATCGAACCAAACCCATAATATTCCAGCCTTGATAACCACGCAGTCCATTGAGTTAAATCCGCCTGTATACGGCCTTGCCAAAAAGCAGGTTAACAAATAGCACCTTCCATTCACTCGTTTTCTCACACTTCTCACTTGTTCTTCCTTTAAGCTATTTTAATGGTTTCTCTCTTTAAGAGAGGTGGGAGGGTTAAAAATAGTGGAGTGCCTAAACACCAATCCACTTATTACTCTATAACCTCTTCGTAAACAACTTCGAAATCCACTTCTTCCTCTTCCCTTCTTAAAAATGGCCTTAGACTGTGAGATTGTGGTAAGGGGTTAGGCCATGAGCCAGGAGAGGGAAAGGCTATAGCGAAGCAATGGTAGAGGTGGAAGAGTGTTTAGGTGGTGAGTTAATGAAGTGTTGTTGGATATGAATGTTGGTAGGAAGTATGGTTCAAATGAATGGTGCGAACTCGATTCAAATACATATTTCTTATAATTTGATATTAATTATAAAATGGTTAGCATGAATATTAAATGTAGTTATTATGTTATGATTTTTAACACCATTTAGTTGTTAATATGAATATTTGGATGTTATATAGATGAGTTTGGTTGAATAGGTGAATTGTTGGTGTTAATTTTTTGGCATCTTAGCTAAATTGGTTATGTTTACTTATTTAAAATGATTAGCCATTTCCTTTGTTAAATAAGACCATTTATATAGTATATTTGGAATAGTAAGCCTCTTTTCATATGAATTTTAGGAAAGAAATTCATTTTAGAAAAAGACAGAAATTGATTTGAAAATCAAAAATTAAAAAAAATAGATAAAAGAAATTCATTTTGGAAAAAGATAGAAATGGATTTGGAAATCCAAAAGCTTAAAAAAGTAGATAATTGAAATTATTGAAATGGAAGTTAATATTTGGAATATTAAGGACAATGAATTTTGAAGGTTAAAGTTTCAAAAATAAATAGTACATGGTTAAAAAGTTTAAAAGATGACAATTTTAATATTATAATAATATAATATGAGTTATTTTGAAATGAGTGAAAAATGGATATTAATTAATCAATGATAAATTATTTATTTTTATATAATTTATAAGAAAATAAAAACTTGTTTGGAAATGTTACAGCAAATATTGAAAAACAAGTCAAAACTAGATGCGTCGCCTAATATTAGTTTTCGATTTCACGCCAAAGATTTCAAATGAGTGTAGAGAATGGAATATAGCTCGGAATTCTTTGAGATAAGAATATTCTGGACTAAGTATCAATAGCTTTCCAATGAATAAAGAAAATCAAGATTTCATCTTATAGATTTTAAGTTATGTGCAACTCAAATTTTCAAGAAAATCGCGCTTTTGCATTTAAGTGACCAAAGTGTAAAATTCTTCAGAATGAATATTTTAAATGTTTAAAAGTATGAAATAAATTTGATAAATATGTTAAAATGTTTTTGATTCATATATATATATATATGTATGTATGTATGTGTATATGTATATATATATATGGATATCCAAATGATATAAAAGTTGTTTTAATCAAGGAAGCTTTTCAAACACCAAAAGCAGCACTTTTGTACAACAGTTTTAATAAGCTTCAGAAACATAAATTTAAACTTAACTATTATTTTCCAAAATTATATGAATGTCTTTAAATATATAACTTAGTATTTTTAAGATGATTTGGAAGTTTAGTAAGAGTTTAATTAAATGGTTAAGGGAAATTGTTTATTACACTTAAACAATAATGAGAATATTTCCTTGAAAGTATGAAACGAAATAATAAACCGAGTGTTAACTGGATTTTCGGCCCAACAAAATTCAACAGGAGTTAGAACTCTCAGACTATGCCAGAATGCCTTGAAACTTGAGCAAAGCATCCAAAGGAACAAACCAATAGCACTCAAGGAAATTCATCCAAGAATAAGCTAAGGAGACGTATCGCTAGCGATCCATCACTTATGGATAACTAGCGATTCATAAGATGCATATTGAGTCAACCTAACCTCTTTTATAATGATCTACTACCTCTTATAAGAATACAAACCAAGTTTTATAGTATGCTAAATAATCTAGCTCAAGAAGTGAAGACTCATCTGATTGAAGCTGTTTGACCAAAAGTAGCTAAATTAAAATGGACCTACAGAACTACAAAGCAAGATTGACTTGAAATTTTAGGAGAATACTTAGAAGACATTGTATAAGGCTCATGAAAAAAGTAAGGTAATTTGGAGTAGATTTGATGGATCACTAGTGACCTAACTAGATGGATCTTTAACGATCCATGTAGATTGGGCCCCAGCACTTTAAATTTTAATGGTAGGTCCCACACAACATAAGGAGAGTACATGCAAACTTTCATCTAATTATGTTAAATTTGAGCAAGTTATGAATGATTCTTCTGGACCAAATGACCCTTGAAGATGGGTGATCAAACAAACTACAAACGACTTTACTTGGAAAAGGCATTCTAATAGAAGATAGGAAGTTAGCTAGATGGAGATCAACCAAAAATCCCCTAAGTACATGGATCGTTAGCAATCCAAGTCCTGGATTACTGGCGATCCATGGAATTACAATGGATTGTCATGACATTTTTAGAAAGGATGAAGCAAAAATATTCCTAGTAATTGGATCGCCAACGATCCATCACCTATGGATCGCCAGCGATCCATCAGATTGACTCGGGTCGCCTTCAAACCTTTTGAGCTCCTTCATTGCATCATGTGCAAGCTTCTGGCAAAGCAAGCCCAGCCCAATAACTCTCCAACTCCTACAAATACAATTCTACCTGCTACAGGGATCTTCTGGACTTGCTGCAAAAACTCTGCAGAAACTATTCTTGGCTCTTCTCCTTCCATATAACAACCATCTAAAGGATTCACTGTGAATCTCCAGTGAACTCTAACACTGATGACTTGATTCAACCAACAAGATCTAATAGAATTGTAATTAGATTTGACTTGTAAATGTAGTCAGTCAATAACAAAATTTATAAAGTAGACATTGGCTTCGTTAACGGCCGAGCCACCATAAATGTCTTCTTGTCTCTTTGCTATTTATACTCTTTCGACATTTGTTTTCGATATAATTGCTCTGTAAGAATAGAGCTGGTGCTTTCACACTCAATCCAGGGTGTTGATCCATTTTTTGGGTTAACATTTTGGTGCTTTCACTAAGAACCAACTCAAGCTTAGATCTAACTATCTACTTTGCATTAGATAGGTTCAGAAATTAGATCCTCAATCTCTGCTTAAACGATTTGCTTTTTATAATCAATGACACTAGGAAGAAAGAGGACTACCTTCGAAAGATCCATAGGACCTACCATTGTTTGGGAAGAAACAAACCCAATCAAATTGAAGTCAAAAACCTATTATTAGGAGCCAACTCTGGAGATTAGGTTCCAGGATCCTCCACATAGCATGAAGTTGTGACTAGGAAGAATTGAATAAGATGGTTGATGAAATTAACCATAAAATGACAAGCAGTCAAAAGGCTCTCATGGAAAAGATAGATGTTCTCTTAGCACTCCAATCATTAACTACTCCTAGAATGGTGCCTGAAGCCATGGCTGCTACGAAGCAAGATCGTTCTTCTATTTTTATCTTGAACGAAAGAAAAAGAAGGCAAAAGAAAAAGGAAGAAATGGGTGGAGCTCCAAGAATCATGACGGAAGAAAACGTTACACTCCACCTACTGCAAAAGCACCTGCTACAAACCCGTACTTAGGGGTAAAAACCCCACGGGAAGATATAACAATAGCTCTCTCCGGCTCTGAAGATGACAAACAATTTGAGGAAGACAAATTGGATGAAAATGCTAATGTGCAAAACCCTAGTAGAAGCTCTAAACCCATGTCGAGCATAGTGCCAAGCAGTGAACGAGGAACTACTACTCAAATGGTACTTCTAGGGGCAGGAGAACCAAGAAGATATGATACAAACAGAGATCGATTATATGGTCTAAATCCCATGGTATATTATGAACACTCCCAACTGACCAGCTTCCAATCCCATGGTGGAGCTTCCATCGTTGAATTACGAAAGGTCATCATTGAAAATCATAAAAAGTCATCAAAATGGTTGTTAGAAAACTCACTTCAGGTTGACTTAAAGTCGAACTCGGGTAATCACCCATTTGGTTCGAAGTAAACCAAGGAAATTTTGGCCTGAAATTAGACTTGGGTAAAAACAAGATTTTATCCAAGAAAACATGTAAATGGCTCCAAGCAACATTTGTCACCAACCCAACACTTCAAATTCTATGACTCCAAGTGAACAATGTGTTGACTCCAAGAAAATGACAATTTTTCTCTGGTCAAACTCCAAGTAAAATACCATCGATCCGTCAATGCCAATCCATCTTCTTCTGCCCATAACTCGAACTTGCAAACTCAAATACCTTGAAATTTGGAATGCAACCTTATAGGCCTTCTTTATCAACCCAAACCGATTTGATCTATTTTGAAATTTTTTAGGGACAATCATGATCCATAACCTATCATAAGTGATTTGTCATTCAATCGGCATTTTCAATCATTCAAGCATAGACAATCATGCATATATAATTATCAAGCATTATAAACATCCATAACATGAAAATGGACCGGTCCGACAATGATTAGAGCATCTTCACTAATTGAAACTCATTCACCAAAGTCGTTCAACTTGCATAATATTCAAAGAGGTATGACTAGCATATGGACCAATGAAGGGCGACAGATGTAGTCTATTGCAAGGCCCTCAGGAATAATTAAAGGATTAAATAACCTACTATGCTAGAAGAATTCTATGGGAAGGCAAAATTGTTCTAAAGACTAGAAGTAGTGCAATTGGAAGATGGAAAACCCGACAGTTTGCCAAAGAACATACCAAATGGTGAAGAAGCTACAAGATCTTAAGGACCTTCTGCCTCAGCAAGGCTACTAAGACCCAGTAGAAAAGTGCCCCAGCTAACTGACAAAGTCAGATGAAATGTAACGACCTGATATTTTCAACCATTCACATCCACACACGTCGGACTTGAATTGCTCAAAATATCAGATTGTTAATTTAAATTTGGCAAAGCTCAGCATATAGAGTAAATAAATCAATCACAAAATCATAGACACAGAGTAATATAATAATAACGTAGCGGAATAGATAGTAGTTCATGAAGCTACTATATAAACAACAGAGTTTGAAATAAAATACAACAGAATATCACATATGCAGTGAAGTCTTCAATCCAAATAGATGACTTCTGTAAATGAATCAACTGGAAAGCTGGAAGCTGAATTAATAGTTGGATCTTTAAGCGAAGCTCCAAACTCCAAAGGTGAGTCTCAAATGCTGAATTACTCAGTCTGACCCAAGCGTAAAGCAAAACACAAAACACTCGAGTCTGGATTAACATTGTTATATCAATAAATCGAACTCAAGTGAAATATCAACTGAAAATACAAGTGACTCAAAGGATTTTTGGGGTAACCATCCTCTAAGGATCCGTAGAACTATCTACAATATAGAGGTGTACTTTATTAACCACCAAATGTCATTATAACACCGTGGTCCTTTCAAAATAATTTATACTTCAAAACCAAAATATCATTTCCATTAAATATATATATATATATATATATATTATATTTCCTCAATTTCATAGATTGATTCAAATCAACTCGATTTCCAAATTCAAATTTTATTCAATCTAGATTTATCCATTTTAATCCAATCCAGCTTCTAAATAACAAATTAATTTTTTATTAATTTCAAATACATATCTGAATCACAAAATAAACCATTTAAATTCCAGTATATTTCAAAGCTTTAATATTCATCCCTTTCAAAGTTAAATTTAATAGTTTCATATAGATCTTGATTTAACTTCATTATTATTTATTCAGGGAATATTCACTTAATAAACTCAATATCATTCAACCAGCCTTAAATTGCATTTTTACTAAATGTTTCCTTAAATTTATTTAAACGAGAAATATTCACTAAATTACTTAAATCAAGACCAAGTTATAAATCATACCTTAAATCTCTATTTCAATAAGTTTCAAGTCGGTTTAATTAAATAAGATTCTTTATTGAATAAAATTCCAACAAAATTCAAATTATCTTCCCAACCTTAATTTATTCAAGTTATTACCAAAATCTACTTTGAAATACAAATTTAATACTTAAACATATTATATGTGTTAAATCCATCTTAATTAAATTTAATAGTATTATTAAATATATATATATCATTACCATATATATATATATATAATAATTTAAGAATCATCATTTATTAAAACCATATATTTCTTTCCCAAACCATAGAATTTATTTCAAAATATTTATATATGGACCAACGTGTTTGTATATAATTTCCAACCCTATGGTCAAGTGATACAGATATTTATCATTCAGTCCATAGTTTAAATACATATGGGTAGATATCATTTCGACCTGCAATCCCAAATTCAATTAAAATGAAAACCGCTTAGGTCTATCATTTCAACCCATAACGATTTACTCCCATTCTAAAGTCTGTTCGGGTATGTATCATTTCAAGCCATAGTGAGTTCTATACTAACAGGGAACTTGCAGAGTGATAATAGATAACATAATAGATATCAACAGGCATATATCAATAAAAACAATATAATATAAACAATAGGATATGGTGTCATACCCCACAGGTGAACAGTTATAGATAACAGCATATATAACAATTTAAATAACTAACAACAGCACATTTCAATTGTCGTTTCAATTGAAATCAAATTTAATAAATATAAAAACATTAATCGTGAATGGTTTCTCACCTTTCGAAGCTAGAGAAATCCAGAAGATGCCACGAATACGCACATGGATACGGACACTGAAATTTGAGTGATATATCGAAGCGAAGAAAAAAAATCGGCACGAATTCAACGATCAAAGCTGATAATAAGAATAGACAGAGATCCAATCAGAAATGAGTCGATGAAGATAAATGGTATAGGCGAATTTATATAACCACATATAACTATACATAAAAAAATCATGTTCTAAATTCAAACGTATATTAGTTTAAATATATATTCATATTTCAAAATCATTGTTTAAATTAAACACACGTATTAAAATCAAACATACATACGTTTAGGGCTGTCAATGGGTCATGTCGGGTCGGGTTTGGGTCGGGTCAAGTCGGGTTCGGGTTGATTTTAAATGGGTCGGGTCAACCCGTTTATTAAACGGGTCGAAAAAGCTCAACCCAAACCCGACCCGTTTATAAACGGATTGACCCGACCCAACCCGTGTAACCCGATTATAAACGGGTCGGGTCGTAAATGGGTCAAGTCAACCCGTATAAGGTGTAAACGGGTCGGGTCAACCCGTATAAGGTATATTTGGGTCGTAAATGGGTCGAAACGGGTCGTAAACGGGTCGGGTCAACCCGTATAACCCGTATAAGGTACAAACGGGTCGGAGCGGGTCATAAACGGGTCAGCTCAACCTATATACTATATAAACGGGTTGTTAACGGGTCATTTTCGGGTTAGCGGGTCAACCCGAAACCCAACCGTTTATAAACGGGTCAAATTCGGGTTGACCCGAAAATGACCCGCTAATTAAATGGGTCGGGTTAACCTGCTAATTTCCGTGCGGGTTTCGGGTCGTGTTTCGGGTCGTGTAGGAAATTAACAGCCCTACATACGTTATATATAATTTGAAATAAACACACATATATACTCATTAAAATGCAACATTCTTACATATATAATACAAGTTCGTTTGAAAATATGTATATACATGGATATATATATATATTCAAAAAAATCAATTTTAAACCCATAATTTCAAATCGATAACTAACTTAAATGAAAATTAAATTCCCATGTATAAAATTTAAAACACATATACTTATTTACATAAACACACATAAAACACAATTAAGTGGACTCATATGGTCACGTATATTTGTAACCCAAAATATAAGCTTTTTGTGTTTTATATAGTTTAAACAACTAACCTTGTAAAGATAAAATAAAATATAAATCTGTTTGCATTTTGGAATCAAAATATCTATGCAAATATATAATAAAACACAAATACAGGCAGGAATATCAGTTAGACAAATTTTCCCATGCATATAATCTTTTCTCGATCAAAAATTCACTTTACTATTTTATAAACTATAACAATACACTTGCTATATATAACCCATATAACTCATACTTCCTTATAAAATTGTGTAAATATTTACAAACTATCCCATCAATATAACTGTTATACAAACTTACATTTAAATTATACTTGCACAAACTTCATTGTTGTATATCTATATTACTAAATTTATTTTATAATACTGAACAAATCTGCTTACCCAAAACTTTAAAATATACTATATTTTATATTTACAACTCTACAGATATAAAAATATATAAAACTTATATATATACTTATTCAATGTAAAGTACATATATAATAAAAATCATTAAACAGACAAATATATGCATAGACTGCCATTTTACTCATATATTATCATATTATGAAATCTATAAACTAACACTTACACTGACACATAATGTACTACACTGTAACACCATCTAAAACAGCCTTTATACTATAGCATATTATATATATATATATATATATATATATATATATATATATATACATACTTAGTCCATAAGCTTTTATATTAAGTATATATACAAAATCAGAAACTATATAAAACTGGTATTCAACTTACTTAATCAACTCAGGCAACACAGTATTTAAACTATATACATATGTAACTGCACTACACTTTTAAACATATTATCATATTCTAACTTATACGAACAAAACAACTGAATATGTATATACCCTACACAAATATATGGAAATCAAAACATTTATATAATTTTACCTTAAAAGCTTTGTACGAATATATATATATATATATATATATATATATATATATATATATATGCACGCCTTGCAAAGAAAGAGGCATGAGCTGGCTACAAGAAGGAGAAGGCCGAAGGTTGGTTGGTTTTGGTTTGAGGTGGGAAGTCGAGGCGTAGAGGTGTGGGTCGACACATGCGGGGAGGAGGGCGGTCAGGGAGGTTCGCGTAGGCAGATCTAGGAAGGTCTCGGCTTGGGTTGCGACAAAATTTGGAGGAAGGTCATGCCGAGTGGGGCGATGGTCCAGGTGGGGTAGACTCGGCTAGCTTGTTGAGGTAGAGGTGGTGTATGTGTGCGGCTCCAGTCGTGGTGATTGCGTGTTGTGGGTGTTGCATAGGAGGCTTCAGTTGTGTTGAAGCTTGGAGAGGAATAGAAAACATGGAGAAGAGAAAATGGGAACGGTGGATGGAATAGGGTTTGTGAGCGCCATGGATTTGTTTGCATGGGTGAGTTCTGGGAAGAAGATAAAAAAGAGGAGATAGGTTCGATTTTTCTTAGCAATATATAAAAAGGTGGAAGAGGTCCAAAGCAAAAAGAAGGAGAGAACCCACCAGCTTCTAGTGGATAAATGAAAGTTATTATATTATAATGTAAAATATAACTTATAATCAAGGATGGTAAATCTGCAGGGAAAAATGGAAGTAAATCAAATAGGATCTGCTTTATAAATTTCTAATGAATAGACCAGAAAAGGCAGAGTAACGGACCAAATAATAAATTGAAATGATGGATTGATAACAGATGCAAAATTCAAAGCAATTATAATAGTGTGTCGCATGCTTCAATATTTGAAAACGAAGGAAAGTCAACGGTCACAATTAAAGGTGCCGATATGACGAACAGTTTATCATATTCCTCGCGTATCGGACCTCAAAACACAGAAACGAATATACCATAGAGATCGGCACAATGAACCGATCAAAAAGGTATACAAATATCAGCGGTACGATCATTCGAGCAAAAATCGATATCGGAACAAAAATGCTGCTATTTCGCCGAAAAATAAGATCGACGGAGTAATAACAGTCCAAATTTAGAGAAATGAAATATGACGTCTTGCTCAGAAGATGATTTACAATTTTTCTATAGAAAAATATTCGGGTTTGGAAAATATTTAAATTCTACTGTTATTAACTGATTTAAATTGAAATAAAATTACACAAGAAAATAAACTTTAAAATTTTTAGATGAAAATTTACCAGTTGCTATGTTTAAATAGACGTATTCCAAATAATAAATTTTTATTTTCAAATTTTATTGTTTAAAATTTCAAAAAATTTCAATTAATTTAATAAATAAAATCACTAAATTTTTGGGTCGTTACATGAAAGGTTGATTATCAAATAACACTCTAGCTAGCTAGCAACTAAGAAATGGAGCAACAATCTAAAGCAATACCTTCTCATACTTCCTTATCCACTTTCCTTTTTCAAATGAGCCATAACGGGGCATTGGAGGCATTACAGATAGCATGACAAAAGAAATGCTTCTATGCCCTCGACGAGTCATGCCGATCCCCCTTTTGAGAACCGGCATTGCTTTGGTAGCATCGAGAGGTCATGTCCAAAATGTCATCAAACTAATAGATCCAACCCCTTAGTCTCTAGGAACCGATAAAAATTTGTTCCCATGAGTTGAATCCCAAAAAATTCTATTGAAATTTTTGAATCATTGCTTTAATATCGTTGGGCCTTTAGACACACGAATGAAAACTCTTCTCCAAATCGTTAAATTATCATTCCAAAGTCGTTTGATCGTCGAACATCTGACCCTAAAAACTTCTTCATGAACTAAAGCATTATGAGGTTCTTCCACGAATTAAAGCATTATGAAGGCGAACCGGTAGATCAATGGTCATCTAATCCAAAAAACCCTTCATGAACGTGAAGGCATTTTAAGAACTAAAGCGTCGTGAAGATGAACCGATAGATCGACGATCATCTGATCCACAAAACCCTTCATGAACTAAAGCATCGAGAAGGCGAACCGGTATATCAGCGATCATCTGATCCAAAAAACCATCACGAACGTGAAGGTCTTTCCCAAACTAAAGCATCATGAAGGCGAACCGGTAGATCAGCGGTCATCTGATCCAAAAAAATCATTTACAAACGTGAAGGTCTTTCATGAACTAAAGCATCATGAAGATGAACTGGTAGATCAGTGGTCAACTGATCTAAAAAACCCTTCGTGAACATAAAGGTCTTTCACAAACTAAAGCGTCATGAAGGCGAACCTTTATACTAGCAGTCATCTGATCCAAAAAACCCTTCACGAACAAGAAGGTCTTTCACAAACTAAAGCGTCATGAAGGCAAACTGGTAGACCAGCGAAATTTATGCACGAATGATATCTACGAAGGAGAACTGGAAGATCAGCAGTCATCTGATCCAGAGACCCCTGAAGTCAACGAATCATGCTCCAAGGCCATAAATCGACGATCATATCAATCACTTCGCATAATTAGCGGAAAACTTCCAACGACCGATGAAACAAACCATGCTGTACTCCAGAGCTTCAAAGTCGCTCAAAGGAACTAAGCCAAAACTGAACTGACCTTGTGGTTAACCAGAGGCTGAGAATCTAGCCAAGACTTAGAACTCGAAAGAATCTCACCAACTAGACTAGGGGCAATAGACGAGTTGTGGAGAGACACTAGGAATAGTTCAAGTGCGCCAACAATCTTATGGGATGGGGGGAACCGCACACACTTAAATAGCCACAAGGAAGGCTGAGACTAATCATACCAGTGTTCTATTATGGCTAGTCAAAAATTATGGCATTCTGACAACTATGGGCTTAATAATCTAGCTCGCACAACAAACGAAATAGAGGCAAAATACCCTCTTACTTCTTCCTAAATCCTCATTTACAACCCATGGTGGCCAGTTCCTTTTCCTCTTAGACCGTATGCCATTTGACGTCCAATTCACTAAAGTCAGTTTGGACCAAAAACTGAGAGTCTTGCCTTGAACTCCCATAAGCTCTATCATCGTAACCATCTTCATGCATTTGGCTGTAGATCTCTCCACCATGGCAACCTTATCTGTTTGGCCATGCACATCTTCCTGAAATATGGGAGGATTGTCTAAGCCACGGTTATTCGATCCCAAAACCAATTATCTCTTAGAACTGAAGAAATCATGTTCCAACAAAGTCAGATCGCCCGACTAATTGGAAAAATCGAACATTCTGCAAGTCGTGCACTCCCTTAAGTCGGGCATTACTTCTTAATCTGTACAATTGCGCTCTCGAAGCACGAACTCCTTATTTTACCAAAGATTGGCAACGTCAGGAAGTTCCAAATCATTCTGGATCGATGGGTCATATTGTTCTGATAAGCTGCACACTCCTACAAGTTGTTTATCACTTCTTGAGCCATGGACCACACTCTCAGGGCATGAACTACTTAAGTTACTCGAAGTTGGGCAACGTCAATAACTTCCAAACCGTTCTGGATCGACGGGTTGTATCGATCTCATAAGCCATGCATTCCCATAAGCCACACATCACCTCTTAAGCTTTGGAACCACACTCTCGATCCTTGAGCTGTGGAACCACGTTCTCGAAGCATAAATTCCTCACGTTACTCGAAGATTGGCAAAGTCAATAAGTTCCAAATAATTTCGTATTGACGGGTCGTACCAATCCCATAAGCCGCGCATTTCATAAGCCTCGTACTCTTAAAAGCCATGCATTTCGTAAGCTGCGCACTGTCAAAAACCACGTATTTTGTAAGCCGCGCATTTTCATAAGCAACACATCTGATAAGCCGTGCAAACACAGCTTGATGTTGCTTTGGCATCATCAATGAACCGTTAATTTTTTTAAGTAATAGTGTTTTCCCGACAACGCCGAGAAACTTGTCTATTGCAGGATTAATAGGGATCATCTCCCGCAACCTAAAAGAACCGGCTTTGCTTCGGTAGTGCCGCAACATTCAAAAACCAAAGTCGGCAACGAATTGTGATCTTTGACCAAAGTTAATATACAAAATGTCTAAATTTAGGACATCCAAGTCACGAGTTCCCATGGATAGGAGTTGTGATGCACCTTTGACTGTGGGCATACAGGGAGCCGCCTAGAACATTAAGCCTCACATCAACTATTCAGAATAATCATCCCTGTGGAATGAGCACGGTCGTACCCAGGGTAATGTGGTGACTTTCTCTGCAATTTATAATTTTATATAAGAAACTGGAATTTACACCTATAAATGAAGGGTTCCATAGATAGAATTCGGATCATAACAAAAATCATTGATGGAAATCCGATTTTCGTGAATAAGAATAGTAATGGAATTGGTTAAGTAAGAACCTTGCATCTCCAAAGGTAATACTTGATAGTTATAAACAAAACGAGGCAATGAAAATGCCTGGGACTCTAATTCTTCGAGAAAATGGCATAACTCGAAGTTAAGCAATGTTGAGAAAACAACCACATCGGGTTAAAAGGAATCTACTCAACTCTACAGGATCAGATAAATGATTCAATCCTCACCAATATAACTTTAACATTGCTCGAAGGCCGACAGCACAAAGAAAATACTTCCATAATCCAGTCATCGAAGTGCTATTTTTCGAAGATCGAAATTAGTACCCAACTAGACTAAAAGTACCTCTGAATCGATGGGGAAAATCGATCCGAACCTTCTGAGTATCGGTGTTGCCCTAGCGACGCTGAGAAAATTTTCTATTTCCTAAGTACTGGTATTGCCCCGGAAATGCCTGGAAAACTTTAATCCACGGAATCGATGAGAAGCATTCATCGTAGTGAACCATCAATACACTAGCTTCTATAGATAGAAGTTGGTCCTTAACTGAGTTGCTAGCCTTGTCTTCAAAAAACTATTGTTTCTCGATGACAGGCAAAGTATGAAATAGAATATGCTGATATGACGATCAAAATAGAATATGCCGAAATGACTATAGAAGTATTATTTACATGTATAGAATTATAGTAAAAGAGTATGCTGCACATGTACATAACAGGTGCAACGGTGAGAAAAAGAAATGCTCAAAATCGAGTAATTTAACCAATAGTCCTTGGAGACAGAGGTTGGTGTGCAGGTTGAATTCCAAAAAACGCAAAGGAAGGATAATTGCAATCAAAAAAGTCATGTGCTAGTTTTCGAAGACTGAAACTGTCCTGATCGAACTTTAATCACAACTCTACAAGAGCAGTTATGCCTTGTAATTTAACTATAATCGATCATCCTAACGTGACAGGAATAATAAGTGAAGCTTAAGTCGCGAAGGACCCAGCTTCTAGAGCAGTGGAAGTCCCTCCGCCAAACTAAAGATTAGATGACCGAAAATTCATTTTTAACAATAAAACTTGGCATTCGTCCCTATTGGGTAAGTTTTACCTTAAATAATATCCTTGTATAATCAACGCTCGAAATCCAAGGGAAGTCGGCGTATGTTGACCAGTCAGGTTTTGAGCATTGATCGAGGCAGATGTAGTGTGTTATCTACATGAGAAGAGTCCAGTATCCCAACTCCTACAAAAGATCAATCTATCATAGATAGCTCTCTTACATTTGAAAAACAATCCATACTGCCCTTTGAAATTATCTTTTCCAAACTTATCCGTTATCGATCAATGATCTGTAACGGAGCCACTGTCTGAAGCGACGTGAGAAGCTTTTCTTTTCACGATAACTGGAGTATAAAAAAAGGAAGAGCGATGTGATTGAATTAAACACTATATCCGATTTTAGAATAAATCATCACACAAGAATTCAAAATAGAGACATGAACTTGACTAAGTCCTCAAAATGAAACTAGTAAAGACGAAGAGCAAGACTTCGCTTCAGAACGACATATAATTGCTCGAGACAAAACTTAGCTTCACCGTCGGTCGAGTTAAAACTATATAGCGACTCCAAACCTACATCATGCAACCATTTACTGACCTAAACCCTTGTGCCCACTATGGAGCAAAGATAACATCTTCAATAATAGGAAACTAAATTCTGTTCGAAATAAAAAAACGAATGGCTATCAGAAGTCAGTTAATTGAAAACAACATCTTGAGATGGACTCCAATGATTCATTGAAATTCATAAAGCAGTAATCCAAAACTTGCCTGGCTCCATAGCACACTTTGTTTCTAATGAAAGCATACTCTGGGAAGGGGAAAATGTTAACTGGAATTTTGGCTCAATAGAATTCAATAGTAGTTAGAAACCCGGACTATGCCTGAATGACTTGAAACTTAAACAAAGCATCCAAAGGATCAAATCAATAGCACCCAAGGAAATTTAGCCAAGAATAAGCTAAGGAGATGGATCGCTAGCGATCCATAAGGATACATTGCGTGTCAACCTAACCTCTTGCATAATGATTCACTACCTTTTCTACGAATACTTACCAAGTTTCATAGTATGCCAAACAATCTAGCTCGAGAAGTGAAGACTCATTTGAATCAAGCTATTTGACTAAAAGCAGCTAACTTAAAATGGACCTATAGAACTCATACAAAGTCGGATTGACTTGAAAATTTGGGATAACACTTGGGAGAAATTATAGAAGGCTCACGAAAAAAGGATCATTTGGAGTTGATTTTACGGATCTCTAGCGAACTAAGTAGAGGGATCGCTAGCGACCAATGTAGAATATGCCACACCACCTCAAATTTTTTTGGTAGGTCCTACACACTTTAAGGAGAGTGCCAGCAAAGTTTCGTCTGATTTTATTAAGTTTTAAGCGAGTTATGGATTATGTACCAGATGACCCTAGAAGATGGGTGACCAAACAAACTCTAAACGACTTGATATTTAGACAAGGCACTCAAATAGAAGATAAAAGGACAACCAAATGAAGATCACTCAAAAATCTTCTAAGTACATGGATCGCTAGTGATCATGCTATAACATCCCTAATTTTTTATAACATTATTCAGGAAATTTGATTAGATAAATCAAATAGAATAATGATGATAAGGGGATTAAGATATGAATAAACCATATACATGGCCATGCTTAATAATTAAGTAAATGGGCTTTAACCGAGTCATTAAACTAATTAAAATTACATATGGGCATATTAGTAAAATAACCTTTTCATTTTACACGGCTATGACCTTTTGTAATTGTCTGTCCACATTCATTTTTTTCAAATAAAAAATAAACGCAAAAAACCCTATAGCCGGCCATTAACAATGAGGAAAAGAGGTAGATTACAATCTTAGACTAAAGATCAAAGCTATGGAGGATTAAGCAACATCATATCTCAAATTCCTTATCATATCTAAGGTGAATAATAATTTTCTACCATCTCTATTTTATTATAAGATTATGTGTTTTCGGATCTATGTTTAACTTCGTTTTTATAAGGATATGGATGATGATATGCTTGAATTATGTTATGTTCGAATTATTTTAATTCATTGTTAGGTTTAAGGGAAACCAAGGGTTTATGATTTTCGAATGCCGTAGAAAAAATTTCTACTAAGAAAAACATGATTTTGGAGATGGGTTTTGATTTTTTGAATTTTCTAAGCTATAGAAAATTTGTTACGAATTTCTAAAGGAAAATATCATATAATTGGGTTTAAAATTTATTTCAAGTATTTCAGTAAGAAATTGGGTCTGAAATTTTAATATTTTTGATGTATGATAAAATTGACTTTTTTTTATTTTTTAGGGATTTTTCCCAATTGATTTACTAAGGGAACTAAATTATTCCAAGAAAAGGACTTATATGCAAATACTAGATTTTGTAAATGGAAAGGCTTAACCGTTTGAATTAGATCCGATGATAGTTTGGTAGTTTTAAATGTAAATTATTTGAAAGGTTTTTATGGCAGCCAATCAATGATTCCAAATAGGCAAGAAGTTATAAAGTAATTATGTAAAGTTGCAACATTTCAACCTTTAATTCGGAAAAAAAGTGTTCCACCACAAATAGTAGCACCTTTCGACTACATTGATTCGACTTCATCCCAATCAAAACCTACATAGCTAAACACATATAGCCGAAACCAATACACAAGGTATGACATAGATGATATGCAGTGGATTTGAATGAAGATGGAAGTCCTTGGAGGTGAAAGGTAAGCTTTCAATGGGGTTGAAACCCTACTTTGTTTTCAAAATTTAAATTCTTGCCTTGCTGTACATAAAGATTTCGACGTAGTCGAAACACATGCTTTCGAAAAGGTTTTATAAATGGCTTTCAAAGGAAGTTGCTACATTATGTAAAGGAGTTAGCATTCAAATGGGTACTTTTTCCTTATATAAGAGCTTCCGAAAGGATTGATTTCGACCAAGTCGAGACCAAGCCAGTAATTTGCCTTTCGACTATATTGAAGCCATCTATGTTGCCGAAGGGTTATCTAATATTTCAACTTAAATTAAGCCTTTTTCCAGAATGCTTTTGAAAGGGGTTGAGGGTTTCGAAGGCAATGGAGTTAGAAGAGGGTTTTGACTCTATCCTTCCAAGTTTTAATTTAAAGGATTATGCTTTCGACTAGATGGTTTCGACACCATCAACTTTTTCCTCAAAATAATTTTTTAAGTGGTTTCGAAAGAGATGCTTTCATATATAATCATGTTGATGCGAACGATGTTTTTAAAGAGTAAACCCAATGCTTTCGATGGAGTACTTTTATTTGTTTTGAGGCTATGTTTTAAAGAGTAATTTGATATCATCGAAAGGTACTAGAGGTTTCGAAAGTGAACATTTAACAAGGGCTTCGAAAGGTATGTTTATTATGTTTTGAAATAATCTTATATTTTCGAAGGAGTTCATCCAGAGGTTTCAATGGTGATGTTTTAATGTTTCAAAACAAATAACTCACTCTCACTTTTAAAAAGAAAATACCATGGCATATCTAAAGATTTTAGAAGTTTTACTTCTTCGTATACTTATTCACATTGTATTTAACCCAACGGTACTTTAGGAAAAAGCTGGATAACCAGTTAGGTTGACCCAATGGTGAAAATAACTTAAGAAATGTAAAATGTTAATTAAAGATATTGGCAGGGGCTAATAGGTTTGCAATAAGCCCATGAAAATTGTGTATAACTAATGATATTGGCAAGGGCCAATTGGTTTTTAGTCAGCCCTTGAAAACTATGATTTGATACTGGCAGGGGCCAATAAGTTTGTAGTTAGCCCATGTAAACTATATCCGGATTAAGATATTGAAAGTTAGCCAATAGTTTTCTAGTTAGCCCATGTACTAGGATAAGGGATAAGATATTAGAGTTAGTAGTAAGTTCTTAGTGATCCTATGAGAACTATGATATGGGACAGATAGTCCATAAATATATAACAGGTTAATAGTAATCCTAGAAACTATAATTGAGACCGATAGCCAAAATGAATGGGATGGGTGTAGGATCGACTTCACCCCAGAGGGGGAATGAATACGGTGATACTTATAATTATAACAATTAATGAAAAATATATAAAATAACTGCAGCACAAACAATAGCAGAATAATAAAAACAGAAATAACAAAATGAATGGGATGGGTGTATGGAAGTTAACTCGTGTGGTGCTTAAGTCGTGGGTAGCTTGGGTCGTGTGAGCGAGTTAGAGAGGGTAGCGACCTGGGAGTTAGCGGTGTTAGCGACCTAAGAAAGATGAGTCGGTTGAACGACTTAAGACAGTGAGCGGGTTAGTAGATTGGAACGACTTAAGGGGTTGCCGAGTTAAGGATTTGGACGAGTTAAGGTGTGGCCGACTCATAGGTATGACCGACTTAAGGAAGTTAGCCAACCTAAGTTAGTTGCCGACCTAAGAGAGTTACGACTTAAGGGTTAGCAAGTTAGTGAATTGAGTGACTTATAGGATGGAACGACTTAAGTATTGAACGAGTTAAGGTTAGGTCGTTAAGAGGTTAAGTCGTTAGGACCTGGTGTCTGTGATAGGTCGTAACTCGCGTGCGAGTTAGGTCGCGAACATGTTGGGTCAAGCCTGTGTTGAGTCGCGTGGGAACTGGAGACGTTAGGTCGTGAGTCATGTGTGATGTGCAGGGTGTGTTAGGCCGTGAGTTTTAGGTCGTTACCGACTTATGTTAAGTCGCGTGTGTTCTTGGGGAGGATAAGTCGTATGCCGCATGCTTTTGGGTCTCAGGTCTTGAGGTTGGGTCGCTAAGTCGCGAACGACTTAAAAATTAGGTCGTGAACGACCTAATGGGGCGGCGACCTAAGGATTTCCAGCCTATAAATAGAGGGGTTTGGCTCACTTTTTGGCACCGGATTTTGAAGCGACGAATTGCTGCCATTTGAGAGCTCGACCACAACACTTCTTCACTTCTTTTCTCCACTCTAATCTAGTGATTCCTTCCATCTAAATTGAAGATCAAATCGAAGATCCAAGAGCCAAAGTTGAATATCTTCATCCAACAAAGAGAGATTTCATCGTTTGAAGCGAGATTTTTCCGGATCAAGCTTAGTTCTTTGCTGTCCAGATCTGAAGTTGGTTGTTTTTGAGGTGTTTAGGCGATTCGGTGAGTGGTAGTTAACTCTCACACGGACCCAAGCGAGTATATTGGATTGGTGGCTTGTTTATGTGTTAAAGATAGTGATTTCTTGCATTTTCCCTAAGTATGCATGTAGATCTATCATCTATGATGTTTTGACACCTATTTTACTACATGTTAATTTATGCAAGTTTATTCATCAAGTTGTAGAGACATTTGCCTATTATTCACGCTTATTAGATTTGGACACTTTAATTACCAAATTGCCATTTCCTTGTATAATTGCTTATTAAACCTTGTTTAAATATTTGATTGTTTGGATTAATGATTGTCTTGATTGATTGTTTAGAGTTAGTTGATTTATGGTTGGATCTAGACAAGTATGGTCGAAAAGGATTCAAAAGCTAAGAGAGAGGCTAAGGGATGAGAAAAGCGGCTTGTGGCATATGTAGCGGATAATGAAGCTCATATGGACAGATATGATGACGATGTTGTGATGGAGCTTTGCTATATTAAGATGAGGCGAAGCATGATGTGATGTAGCCTTGGCATAATCCAGACGGGATCATTCCAAGCATGTTGATAACTCGAGGGATGGTTCGAGTTGGTTGATAATGGATTGCTCGAGAAGTAGCTTGGGCTAGTATGAGAATAGTCGTCGAGGAGGATGACTAGGAGGCTTGGATTTCATTGTTGTTGAAGGTTCTAGTAAATTCATAAGCAAGAGTACATGGGATGCCCAAACGACTACAGGTAGGTGGTCGGGACACCCAAAAGACTACAGGTAGGTGGTCGAGTACTCTGGGCAGAGTAGGTAAGTCCTAGGCATGGGTCACGATGACGTGCGGAGTTTATCTAGAACTGGCGTTACCATTAGCCCTTGATAGGCGGTCATTCAACTAACGGTGAATTCAAAGCAATGATAACAGTGATAGCCAGAGTCATGGATGTTTGGTTGTGTCATCATTCGGCCTCAAGAGCGGTGTTTTCTGGGTGCTTATCTGATCTTGGTTTAGGCCTTGGGGGTTTGTATTTGGAAAACATCGACCTTGACTCGAGTGATAATTATTTTATTTTAAATATCTGCTTTGCTATGCTTGTTTATGCTTAGAGGGTCTGGGGGCTATCACTGTAGAATGAGGTGGAGTGGGATGGTTGAGTTCCTATTCCTTTTATCCTTTATGCTCTTTTGGTATGTTTGATAGTTAATTTACTGCTCACTCAGACTGTTGTCTGACTCAAGGTTTTATGTTCAACTCTTATTACCTTGGGCTGTTCATCCATGTTGGGATGGGCAGACTAGGTAGCAGGTGACAGGTGCTGTTCTTGGCTACCAACGCTGTTGATGACGAAGACGAGCTGGAGGCTTTTGCATATTGTTTTCCTACTATATGTACTGGATGTTCCGTTGTTTGTTTGATACTCTGAGTGTTATGTAGTGAGGCTTGATGTATTGGAAATTCAGATGATTGTATAAAACTATTATGAGTTTATATGATGAGACTTCTGTTCTATAAAGCTTCACTATGTATATTTTCTATTGTATTTTATCCATGCGCTGTGAGTAATACGATAGAGCCTGCTGTTTTATCTTACCTTGACTATCGTCCATGGCTGCCTGGCACACTTTTCAGCGCACCATTCCCTTGTTTCGTGCGGGAGTCATGGGCGGTCGTCACATTTGGTATCAGAGCCAGGTTAATCGATTTTAGCCAACGCTCGCTGACGTAACTACGTATGAGAGACGTAATTGTAATTTTGATGGATGATTACTATATATAATATAGTAGTTTAGAAGGATTTGAACTCCTTATGTAGTTGTTTCTCAAGGTGTTCTAAATCATTCCATTTTGTAGATATTAAGGATGAGTCGAAGTGAGAGACAAGCTGCTAGGGAAAGCCGTGCTGTTGGGGGAGCTACTGGCTATGCTGCAATGTTCGAAGCTATGATGACTTCGATCATGAGAAGGATACCAACTTCAGGACCATCAGTAGATGTTGGAGTTCAAGTTCAAGCTCCAAGACCAGTAGATTTTGCTAAGTTGTGTAAAGACTATACTGCTCTTGGAGGAAAGGTTTTCTTAGGGACAGAATCAACCATTGAAGTTCAGAGGTGGATTGATGCTTGTAAAAGGATCTTTGGTGATTTGGGAATTGAGGATGCAACTAAGAGGAAGCTTGCATCGAGACAGCTTTAGGGAAGAGCTGCTGATTGGTGGGGTTCTATCACCATTGATACTCCAGAGGAAGAGATTACTTGGGAACAATTCCGAGTTAGATTTGAAGCTAAGTTCATTTCTACGGCTAAGAAATCTGTTCTGTTTAAGAAGTTTGTGGAGCTCAAGCAAGGTGGGAGGCCAGTTCTTGAGTATGTTTCTGAGTTTGAAGCTTTGTCCAAGTATGCTCGGTCGTATATTGATTCTCCCTATCAGAAGAATGAGAAGTTTGTGACAGGCTTGGACACTTATATTGGGAGACAGTTAGTGGACCATCTGGATGATCCATTTGAGAAGCTTGTGGAGAAAGCTCTCAGGCACGAGAGTTTGTTTCCTAAGGAAGGGTCTGATGTTGCTGTGACCAAGGAAGAGTCCAAACCACAGCAGGGTGGAAACAAGAAGAGGAAGCAGCAACAGCAGAAGGGTAAGAATGGCCAGAAGAAGCCAAAGGGCGAAGTGACCTGCTACAACTGCCAGTAGAAGGGCCATCTCTCCAAAGATTGTAGGAATCCCAAGGTGCCGGGAAAGTGTTACAACTGTGATAAGCTGGGACATATCAAGAAGGACTGTCCAGAACCGAGGAAAGATAAGCAGATTGTGCAAGCTTATGCTTTGGGGGCTGTTCCATCATCTTCGAAAACTCCTACTGCAGAAGAAAAGGGGAAGAGTGTGGTGGTTCAAGGTACTCTTTCTATTTATGGTGTTCCAGTTAGAGTGTTGTTTGATACTGGAGCGTCGCATTCATTTGTTTGTAATGATCTGGTAGACCGGTTGGGTTTGGAACCGGATATTGTTGATAGACCATTGGTTGTGACTAATCCAGTAGGGGGTTCGTCATGTTTGTGTATGGTATGTCGTGGTTTAGTTGTATCGAGTCATGATTGCTCTTTTGTTTGTGATTGCTTTGTTCTGAACTTTGCGGGGTTCGGAATTATTTGGGTTATGGACTGGCTTAGGAAGTATGCGGCAAGGATTGATTGTGAGAGGCTGGAGGTGACGGTCGGGAATGTGGAAGGACGAAAGGTTGTGATACGATGTAAGCATGAAGAAGGTGTCTTCATGAGCTTCATGTATTCGTTGGTTGTTCCACGGGATGGACTGTCATCGATGCCGGTTGTGAATGGATTTGAGGACGTCTTTGACGAGGTCAAAGGGTTACCGCCGCATAGGGAGATCGAGTTTCGTATCGATCTAGTTGAGGGAGCCAGACCTGTTGTGATGCCTCTTAGGCGGATGGCGCCTAGGGAGCAGCAAGAATTGAAGGTGCAAGTTGATGACCTTTTACGGAAAGGATTCATTCGGCGTAGCGTGTCCGAATGGGGTGCACCAGTTGTGTTCGCAACCAAAGCGGATGGATCGTTGAGGTTGTGTGTGGATTATCGTGAGCTGAATAAGGTGACTAAGAAGAACAAGTATCCATTGCCGAGAATAGATGACTTGTTTGATCAGCTTCATGAAGCTAGGGTGTTTTCTCGGATGGATTTGGCAACGGGATTTCACCAGTTAAGAGTGGCTAAGGATAGTGTGCCGAAGACTGCTTTTAGGACACCATCCGGTTTCTATGAGTGGCTGGTAATGCCATTTGGATTGACCAATGCACCAGCATATTTTGTGGATCTTATGAATAGAATATTCAGAGATCAGTTGAACAAGTTTGTACTTGTGTTCGTGGATGATATTCTGATTTATTCCAGAACTGAGGAACAACACAAGACGCACTTGCATATTGTTTTGAGAATCTTACGGAAGCATCAGCTAAAGGCTAAGTTTTCGAAGTGTCACTTCTGGAAGAGTGAAGTGAGGTTCTTAGGCCATGTTATTTCTGGAAATGGAGTAGCGGTTGATCCCGCTAAGGTGGCAGCAATCTAGGATTGGGTTAGACCTAAGAATGCATCTGAGGTGAGAAGTTTTCTTGGATTAGCAGGATATTATCGTCGGTTTATTAAAGACTTTTCCAAGATAGCTGCATCGTTAACAGGATTGACGAAAAAGAACCAAGTGTTCAGATGGGATGATAAGTGTGAGCAAGCTTTCGGAATCCTGAAAGAGCGACTAACAAGTGCTCCTGTTTTGACTATTCCGAGTGGGAATGATGAGATGGTGGTTTACACCGATGCATGTGGTACTGGACTTGGAGCAGTGCTAATGCAAAAGGATAAAGTTGTTGCGTATGCAAGTCGACAACTGAAGCCGCATGAAAGGAATTATCCGACCCATGATTTGGATTTAGCGGCGATTGTTTTTGCTCTGAAGATGTGGAGACATTATCTATTGGGAGTTCGATTCGAGTTGTTTACGGATCATAAGTCGTTGAAGTATATGTTCTCCCAAAAGGACTTGAATCTTCGACAGCAACGGTGGCTAGAGTTCTTAGCATCATATGATTTTGGTATAGCTTATACTCCGGGAAAAGGAAACGCAGTGGCGGATGCGTTAAGTCGAAGACATGCAGGATTGGGAGCCATGTTTTCGGAATGGAAGAGCCTTGAGTATTTAGCTGGATTTGACTTCAGGCCCAGATGTGAATTGGAACCTGAAATGTTGGCAAACTTATCGATAAGACCTACTCTTATGGAAAGAATTGGTGAGAGCCAAAAGCAAGACGATAAGATTGTCAAGATTATCCGCGATTTGGAATCTGGATTGAATCCAGAAAAGGACAAAGGATTTGAAGTCGATCGAGAGGGTTGGCTTCGGAAGCAAGGACGATCAGTTGTTCCCGATATAGATGGATTGAGAGATGAAGTTCTGAGGGAAAGTCATCACTCGAAGTTGACAATTCATCCTCGTGGAAATAAGATGTATCGGGATATGAAGAGAACCTACTACTGGGAAGGTATGAAGAAGGATGTTGGAAATTTTATTTCCAAATGTATGAACTGCCAGTTGGTAAAAGCCGAGCAGAAGAAGCCAAGTGGATTGCTCCAGCCATTAGAGGTTCCTACATGGAAGTGGGAGCAGATATCGATGGATTTTATCGATGGTCTACCTAGAACCAAGGCAGGAAATGAAGGGATTTGGGTCATCGTAGATCGTTTGACTAAGAGTGCAAGATTCATTCCTGTTCGATCAACTAGGACTGCATCGAAGTTGGCTGAGTTGTATGTTAAGTGGATAGTTCGATTCCATGGTATTCCGAAGAGTATAGTGAGCGTTCGAGACCCATTGTTCACTAGTGGATTTTGGAAGAGCTTCCAGGAAGTTTTTGGGACTGAGTTGTGTTTGAGTACAGCTTATCAACCCCAAACAGATGGTCAGACCGAGAGAGTCAACCGAGTTTTGGAAGATCTTCTCAGAGCATGTGTTTTGGACTTCGGGGGATCATGAGAAGATCATCTTCATTTGGTGGAATTTGCATATAATAACAGTTACCAGTCAAGTATTGGTATGGCACCGTATGAAGCATTGTATGGAAGGCCGTGTAACTCTCCGACATGTTGGTTGGAAACTGGAGAAAAGCTGATACTTGGGCCAGAAATAATTCGACAGACTACGGATTGTATAGAGATCATTCGACGACGAATGAAGGCAGCCCAAGATCGTCAGAAAAGTTATGCCGATAAGCGTCGTAAGGATTTGGAGTTTGATGTAGGCGATATGGTTATTGTGAAGATTTCTCCACTGAAGAATGTTACTCGATTCGAGAAGAAAGGGAAATTGACTCCGAGATTTGTTGGACCATTCCCGATCATCGAGCGAATTGGAAAGCTCGCTTATAGAGTGGAGTTACCGGAAAAGATGGCGGGTGTGCACAATGTTTTTCATGTATCTTATCTACGGAAGTATGTGCATGACTCGAATACGGTGGTTTCTGCTGATAGCTGTGAAGATTTGGAGATTGATCCAGTTGTTACGAGACCTCGTAAGCCGCTTCGTGTTGTTGAAACCGACACGAAACAGCTTAGGAGGAAGGCGATTACGTTGTTCAAGGTACAATGGAGTGATGATGTTGACGACTGTACGTGGGAGGAGGAAGAGAGGATGAAGGCAGCTCATCCTGAACTCTTCGAGGTATGGCCCCAAGGTGTCATGACATCTCAACGAATATGTAGCTTGTTCTAAGTCTTATAATTCTGCATGCTAGGCTAGTGATTGGATGCATGGTTTGTTGATTGCTGTGGATGGTAGGCATGCAGAATAATTTTGATTGCTCTTGTTTGTTTGGAATTTCGGGGGCGAAATTCCTAAGGGGGAGAGAATGTAACGACCCGTATTTTACGTGTCGATAAATCGTAAAATAGATGCATTAAGTCGTTTAGAGTATGAGTCGACCATAGCTTAAGTCGTATGGAAGTTAACTCATGTGGTGCTTAAGTCGTGGGTAGCTTGGGTCGTGTGAGCGAGTTAGAGAGGGTAGCGACCTGGGAGTTAGCGGTGTTAGCGACCTAAGAAAGATGAGTCGGTTGAACGACTTAAGACAGTGAGCGGGTTAGTAGATTGGAACGACTTAAGGGGTTGCCGAGTTAAGGATTTGGCCGAGTTAAGGTGTGGCCGACTCATAGGTATGACCGACTTAAGGAAGTTAGCCAACCTAAGTTAGTTGCCGACCTAAGAGAGTTACGACTTAAGGGTTAGCAAGTTAGTGAATTGAGTGACTTATAGGATGGAACGACTTAAGTATTGAACGAGTTAAGGTTAGGTCGTTAAGAGGTTAAGTCGTTAGGACCTGGTGTCTGTGATAGGTCGTAACTCGCGTGCGAGTTAGGTTGCGAACATGTTGGGTCAAGCCTGTGTTGAGTCGCGTGGGAACTGGAGACGTTAGGTCGTGAGTCGTGTGTGATGTGCAGGGTGTGTTAGGCCGTGAGTTTTAGGTCGTTACCGACTTATGTTAAGTCGCGTGTGTGCTTGGGGAGGATAAGTCGTATGCCGCATGCTTTTGGGTCTCAGGTCTTGAGGTTGGGTCGCTAAGTCGCGAACGACTTAAAAGTTAGGCCGTGAACGACCTAAGGGGGCGGCGACCTAAGGATTTCCAGCCTATAAATAGAGGGGTTTGGCTCACTTTTTGGCATCGGATTTTGAAGCGACGAAGTGCTGCCATTTTGAGAGCTCGACTACAACACTTCTTCACTTCTTTTCTCCACTCTAATCTAGTGATTCCTTCCATCTAAATTGAAGATCAAATCGAAGATCCAAGAGCCAAAGTTGAAGATCTTCATCCATCAAAGAGAGATTTCATCGTTTGAAGCGAGATTTTTCCGGATCAAGCTTAGTTCTTTGCTGTCCAGATCTGAAGTTGGTTGTTTTTGAGGTGTTTAGGCGATTCGGTGAGTGGTAGTTAACTCTCACACGGACCCAAGCGAGTATATTGGATTGGTGGCTTGTTTATGTGTTAAAGATAGTGATTTCTTGCATTTTCCCTAAGTATGCATGTAGATCTATCATCTATGAAGTTCTGACACCTATTTTACTACATGTTAATTTATGCAAGTTTATTCATCAAGTTGTAGAGACATTTGCCTATTATTCACGCTTATTAGATTTGGACACTTTAATTACCAAATTGCCATTTCCTTGTATAATTGCTTATTAAACCTTGTTTGAATATTTGATTGTTTGGATTAATGATTGTCTTGATTGATTGTTTAGAGTTAGTTGATTTATGGTTGGATCTAGACAAGTATGGTCGAAAAGGATTCAAAAGCTAAGGGAGAGGCTAAGGGATGAGAAAAGCGGCTTGTGGCATATGTAGCGGATAATGAAGCTCATATGGACAGATATGATGACGATGTTGTGATGGAGCTTTGCTATATTAAGATGAGGCGAAGCATGATGTGATGTAGCCTTGGCATAATCCAGACGGGATCATTCCAAGCATGTTGATAACTCGAGGGATGGTTCGAGTTGGTTGATAATGGATTGCTCGAGAAGTAGCTTGGGCTAGTATGAGAATAGTCGTCGAGGAGGATGACTAGGAGGCTTGGATTTCATTGTTGTTGAAGGTTCTAGTAAATTCAAAAGCAAGAGTACATGGGATGCCCAAACGACTACAGGTAGGTGGTCGGGACACCCAAAAGACTACAGGTAGGTGGTCAAGTACTCTGGGAAGAGTAGGTAAGTCCTAGGCACGGGTCACGATGACGTGCGGAGTTTATCTAGAACCGGGGTTACCATTAGCCCTTGACAGGCGGTCATTCAACTAACGGTGAATTCAAAGCAATGATAACAGTGATAGCCAGAGTCATGGATGTTTGGTTGTATCATCATTCGGCCTCAAGAGCGGTGTTTTCTGGGTGCTTATCTGATCTTGGTTTAGGCCTTGGGGGTTTGTATTTGGAAAACATCGACCTTGACTCGAGTGATAATTATTTTATTTTAAATATCTGCTTTGCTATGCTTGTTTATGCTTAGAGGGTCTGGGGGCTATCACTGTAGAATGAGGTGGAGTGGGATGGTTGAGTTCCTATTCCTTTTATCCTTTATGCTCTTTTGGTATGTTTGATAGTTAATTTACTACTCACTAAGACTTTTGTTTGACTCAAGGTTTTATGTTCAACTCTTATTACCTTGGGCTGTTCATCCATGTTGGGATGGGAAGACTAGGTAGCAGGTGACATGTGCTGTTCTTGGCTACCAACGTTGTTGATGACGAAGACGAGCTGGAGGCTTTTGCATATTGTTTTCCTACTATATGTACTGGATGTTCCACTGTTTGTTTGATACTCTGAGTGTTATGTAGTGAGGCTTGATGTATTGGAAATTCAGATGATTGTATAAAACTATTATGAGTTTATATGATGAGACTTCTGTTCTATAAAACTTCACTATGTATATTTTCTATTGTATTTTATCCATGCGCTGTGAGTAATACGATAGAGCCTGCTGTTTTATCTTACCTTGACTATCGTCCATGGCTGCCTGGCGCACTTTTCAGCGCACCATTCCCTTGTTTCGTGTGGGAGTCATGGGCGGTCGTCACAAGCACAAACAATAGCAGAATAATAAACATAGAAATAGAACAACCCAGCTTCAGCAAAACCCTGCCTACGTGATGCCCCAAGGTTTCTACTAGAAGTTAAGAAGTCTTATGCTTACACACGTAAACTTATGACAACCTCTATCGACTAACCTAACTCTATGCTCAAAACCCTACCACAACTCAGCCACTGAGTTGTGAATTCACGAACTATTCTCGAATTACACCACTGTAGTTCGTCCCCTAGTTACACGACTAGAATTTTACAAAAGTTTTGAAAGAGAATTACTAATAAGAACAACTCCAAGCAATAAAAACCTAGTTTTAAAATTAAAAGCCCAATATAAAATTAAAACCCAAAAGCAATTATATGCCAGCACAAAAGAATGCGGTGATAAAAAAATGTCCCCCTTTTTCTTTTTATTTCTTCGGCTGGTAACCTTCGCTTTGAAAATGGCTACCTCGTTCTTTCCTCTTTCTTTCTAAAAAGTAAGGTTCTACCGATTTTAGTTGATCGATCAAATAGAAGTCTTCATGTTGATTGCTATGTCGATCGGTCATCTCTTTAATTTGCTAATGGCTGCTTCTCGATTGAGTTCGAATTGAATGAACTGGTATGCGATTTCCTTTATTTATTCTCATTAAAATGCTTGACTCGATGATTTGTATGCTGATGATGTTAATGGTATTTATAGGGAATAAAACCCTAAATTATCGTTCACTTGAATTCATCTGATAATTTTTCTCTGTTGTTCTATTTTGCTTGAATACATATGATTTGTTTAGACTGGTTCAGTTCTTATATTCCTTTGCTTGATTATCATGGCTTGCGTTTGCTTTGGATATTGTTGTGTTCTTTTTCGGGATTAGACTTTGGCCATTTGTAATTATGATAATCTGGACTCTTTTGATTTTTTGTTATTACCTAGTTTTTACTTTGACTTGTTTGATTTTTGTTATCACCTTGGCCACCATGGCTTTGACTTTGTTATTTAACATCTGACATGTTTGAAATTCCTACGATATTGACTTTCTTCATTGAAGTATGTTGACATGGTCTTTGCATTGAGTTTATCTGGTCGCACTTCATTTCGATGTTGTTTCCACTGTCTGTTACACATGGCTTCACTCAGTTCATATTGTTAGTTGTTTGTTGCTTCATTATGAGCTTGTCTGATTTTCACGTATGCATATGTATATCCTTGTATATACATGTGCTAGTTGCTGTTTTGGGACTTGCATTCTTTTACATTTGTTGTGATGCTTTCTGACCTATATACATGTGTGTGTGTGTGTGTATGTATACATGTGTGTATAACAGTACATATGAACTTTTAAATGTTGAGACTTGATCTGTTTTCAAATTTGGAGTTAACATGTCTTCACTCGAAGCCACACTGGGTTATAACCTCGAGCCAGTTTGCATTTGCTTCCATTCTGGATTGGTCTTGTTGCATTCTGATATGCTAGCTCTAGTTTCTTTGAGTCATGTCCTTACGCATATGCATACATATGCCATTTTGTTTACTACATCACTACATCCTATCACTGCATATAAATACAAGTATACATGTGTGTTTGCACATGTATATATGTATGTTTGTGATGTATTCACTTGTTCCTCTTGGACTCTTTACATGGTTGTTGTATATCTGCAATTGTTTGCTTTAGAAAGCAGTCTGGATGATATGTCTGATAGCATGTATATATGTACGCATTTGTGCAAACATATGAATATATGTATGTGATCACGTTGGTGTATATGCATGCTCCAGTTTTGTTGCTATTTGATGTTGAGGCTTTTGGTCATTGCACTCATGTTGTTAGGTTCATTTGTGTTCTGGTTTTGTTCATTTGCTCTGATCTCTTGAATCTAAACACTTGAGCTGTTTGCATTATGTCTTTGATCTTCTGTATCACTGTTGGTCTTCATACATGCCATTTCACTACTATATTGTACTGAAATGCACATTTTGTACATATAATTGAGGCAGTTGTCATATTTGTTTCATTTTGAAGTCTGGCGAATTTTCTCTATTATGTTGATCTGCTTTCATCCTAGGTCTGAGTCTATATGAAGTCTTTTGATATCTGACTGCATTTTGTTATTGCCCATTTGAGTTTTGTGCTTTTCTCTGCTACCTTCTTTCTTGTGCTTGGTCTTGGCCATTCATTTTTTGCTCCTTTGTGCGATGTCCACCCCTTTTTGTCTTTTTGAACTAGTTCATTGTTTATTTTAGTGTTTTCATGTGTATACGATTGTGCACTTGTTAGCATGGTCTGGTTTTGGCTTCTTGTTGCATGAGAACTTGTACTCGATAATTTTGTGTTGTATTTGTATTGCACCTGAGTTGAATCCAGCTTTGGCTTGGGTTTGACCTTGTGCTCATCTGTCTCCGCAATTTTATCAAGTGTATATCGGTGTGCACAGCCTTGTGGCATGTACAGTGATACACTGTGCATGTCATAGTTTGTTCATGTTTGATGAATTCAAAATTAAATGATGACGAACAACCCACATAACTGAGGAAGATATTATTTTCAAAAACACATTTTATTTTGAACTGCAAAAATATTTATCTTTCAATTTTACAGCATCAGTGTTTGTTTTGCAGATAACTCAGATGTTGGATTCAGGCTAGAGCAAATCGAAGATAAAATACGAGTAAATGAGTGATATGTGGTGAGGTGAACAATGTAAAGTGAAATTTGTGATGTAATCGAAATTGTAATGTAATTGAAAGATGTACATATGTAGTGAGAGCTCAAATTTTACTATGCAAAATTGTAATCAAATATTTGTTTGAATAAAATATCCTTTTGAATTTAAATTCTGTATTATTTATTTTATTCAGCATATAATTATTTAATTATGTGAAAATAAAATAGCACATTAACAAATACATTTAGATGAATATAAACACACACACACAAATATATATATATATATATATATATATATTTGTTTATTATCATCAAAGAAAAATCATACACTAGCATATTCAACAATCTCCCCTTTTGATGATAACAAACATATATTAAAATTTTGAATTTATTAAATGTATCTGATCATTCAATTTGCTCCCTCTATTTGAATGCCCCCTTTACAAAAAGCTCCCCTTTCATATATGTATAAAAATATGCAAATGGATCTAGATGGAAATATGCAAATTAAAAATAAAATATTTGACATTTATTTGCCAAAGTCTTATCTTTTCTCTCCACCTTTTGTTATCAGCAAAAAGGTAATAGTATTAGAAAAATAGAGATAATGTGATAGACATTAATACTATATTATTACCCGATCGAGTATAAATATTAAATTCCAATAAAAAATCAAACAAAAATCATAAATAATTTATTAGACATATATTTTCACTTTAGAGTGATAGGGGTGATGTCGGCATATAAAACCATATAATTGTGTCTATTTGAGGTATATTTATACCAGGAATTTGAATATCTGCTAACCGTGCATAACCGTTAGGACTTTTAAATGAGATATTCCCAATTTTTATAAAAAAAGAATTTCAAGCATCTTCTAACCACGCATAACCATGAAGACTTTTAAATCCGATTAGAATCAACTTGTCTATGTAATAATCAATTTTGATATGTGTTCCATACATGCATAACCGTGAGGACTTTTAAATGAGCTTGAAAGCACATATACAAATATTTCAAGTAATTCAACCATGCATATCCGTGAGGACTTTTAAATGAGAGTGAATACTTTGCATGTTTTTATTAAAAAATAAATAAAATAAAAATGAATAATTTCCTATTTAAAATACCACATCTTGACATACTATATTGGATTTTGATGAGTGATGGTCATTAGAAATATGATAGAAATAGAGATGGTCATGGAATTTTTACCAATCAAAAGTTATTACAAATCTTGTATAAATTTTTAAAGAAATTAATTAAATATACTGTCTCAAGTTATAATATACGATTAATATCAACACTCATCATTTTTTCAATCATTATTTATATTTTTGATAATCAGTAGGGAGTCAGATTAGTTAATGTAGTCATTTAAGATCAAATCCAAAAATAATTATAAAATCTAATTTTCTAAGACAACTAATTTGAAACAAGGTCAACAAAAACTATTTTCTAAAAGGGGTTTTATAAGAAAAATGTCTGATAAGTGAAAATCAATTGAAATGAAAAATATGCAGATATTTTCTTTGAAAATGTAATGCAACTAATGAATGTCTCTACATAAAACACGTTCCACTAGTAATTTTTCTATCGACTAGATTGCTAAGGTAATCTGCATCTGAATTTCCCTTTGACTCAAGATTATTATTAATTGGATGTACCAGACTGTGAAGTTGCAGCAAATACCATAAAATCTTTTTACAGCTTTTAATGAAATTCTTTTGGATTTGAATTGAAATCATGCAAATAAGCAACTAGTGAACATAGTGTCAGATCCAGAATAAACAAATATATCCACATGTATCATGAGTAATCATCAGTCAATAAAAGACCATCACTTGTCTAAGCAAATCTATATGAACAAGTTCAAAGACGAAAAGATGATTGGTCAACATTTTTGCACAAATTAGAGTCAAAATAAACATTTATCTCTTTATGACATAACTGGCAGAATTAAATCAGATTATGGTGCAGTTTTCCACATTTAATAAATCGTTCAAGATAAATATATCATTACCTAGTTTACCTTCACAATAATTTTTTGTTGTTACTCATTGTGATTCTGCCACTTTTGTATTAGGCTAAGGAACTTTGTTATGTCACCCATTATGTGCCTGGAACAGCTAAAATCAAGGTAACACTGTTGTTGTTCCTTACCCTGCCACCACACCTACACGGGAAAGGATTTTTGTGATCTATTTTTTTAGGTCCATGATTGTTAGTGGCAAATGATTTAGAAAAATATTTTTGTGTAGACCCAAGATATTTATATTTGTTTCTTTTGGCAACCAAATTTGTTTGACTTTAAGGATTTTACATTCGTGCTTTTGGGAACCCAAATTGGAATGGTTTTCACGTGTTTGGCTCTATACTAGCAAATATTGTGATCGTGCCCAGTTTTTCCACAAATTGTGCACTTTGAATTGACTTGATTTTTGCTTTTAACATGTTTAGATTGATTATACCCAAGTCCTTGTCAAATAGTATTAATAGTTTGTTATCCTAATAGCATATTTAACGATTTTTCTCCTTTGGAAAGTTTTCCTAAAGTTGTAGACAATTGTTGGACTTGTGTTTTTAGGGATTTATTTTCGCTCAATAACAAAGTGCATTTTTTAATAAAATTTCTCACATCGTGTTTTCACTTTCTTTCAAAATCAAATTTTGATTTTCAAGTGATTTTATTTTAATTTCTGATTTTTTTTAATTTCTTCTTCAAATGGTGGACACTTATCACACTTAGGGAACTTGTTTCAATAGTTTTTAACCAATTAATCAAGCTGTTTATTTAATTCTATCAAACTATCTTTTTGTGATTCAATTTTAGCGTATTTCCCCCCATGTCTTTCAAAACAACCATTTACTTCGTGAAAATATATAAGCAATTCTAAATGAGTAAGTTTTGATACCTCGCTTGGCTCGTCATCATCACTGTCAGTTGTTTCTCTTTGAAGACACAATTTTATTTTTCATTCTCACTACCAGTGCCTGTATTAGCTTTATCGTTTTCATCCCAAGTGGCTGCAAAAATTCTCCTTTCCTGTTTCTTTCCTTGGTTGAATCGATTCTGAGGACAATTGGCTTGATATGACCGGGTTTATTGCACTTTTGGCATATGATCTCCTGCTCTTCTGAGTTGTCTAGTACTTTGGCTATTCTGCTTTTTGATTGTTGATTTAGAGCTATATTTTCGTATTTTTGATTCCACTTTTTGAATTTCTTTATTATCTATGCCAATTCAGCTGCTCCATCATCATCATCACTTTCTGTTGTTCCTTTGAGAGCTATTGATTTCTTTCGAGTATCACCTTCTTCACGTTCTTCCTTGAATTTCATTTCGAGCTCATAAGTGGTGAGATTTACAATAAGTTCTTCGACTTTAATCTGTTTCAAAACGTTCAATTCTTGAATAGAAGTGATTTTGGCTTCAAAATTTCGTTGAAGGACTCTGGGATTTTTTTGAACTATTTACAACTATGTGTATGATTTTCCAAAAGCTTTTGATTTGTATACGAGATTGGAAAGTCGTCCATACATCTCTTTGACATTTTCCTCCTTGGCCATTGTGAAGTTATCGTATTTGCTACTAAGCATGACGAGGTGAGATTCTTTGACTTAAGATGTTCCTTTGTGAGTCACTTCAAGTGTATGCCAGATTTCCTATGTAGCTAGACAACGTGAGACACGATTAAATTCAATTTGATTCATTGAACAAATAATAGAATTCATAGCTTTAGGATTAGCATTCTGCAGTTTATTTTCTAGATCTGTCCATTGATCCATCGGTTTTTCAATTTTCTTATTATCTACCACTATAGTTGATATCCTATATCCTGTCTCAACAATATTTCAAGCATCAATGGTTTTCAAAAAAAATTCATTCTATTTTTCCAGTAAGCATATTCACCATTGAACATTGGTGGTCTAACTATGGACCGACCCTTAGCAAATGCATTATTAGAAGAAGCCATTTTCTAAAAAAAATCAAAATTTTAAAACAGTAATTCATTTTTGAAAAATCAAATTTTTTTAAAGCAAAAATTGGATTTTCTTCCTGGCTCTGATATCAATTATAGGGTTGATTTCACCCTAGAGTAGGGATGAATAGGGTGATGCTAATAATTATAATAATTAATATGGAAATATATAAAATAGTTGCAGCAGAGATAATAGAAGAATAATAAAAACATAAATAGAACAATACGGATTTACCCAGCTTTGACAAAACCCTGCCTACATCCTGCCCCCAAGGTTTCTACTAAAAATTATGTAGTCAGACATTTAAACACCTAAACTAATGACACCTTCTATCAACTAACCTAACTCTACACTAAAAACCTTACCACAACTCAGCCACTGAGTTACGAATACTCAAACTACACCACCGTAGTTCGTCTCCTAGTAACACAACTAGAATTTTACAAAAGTTCGTGAAAGAATTAAAAATAAAAACAACATTAAGCAATAAAACCTAATTTTAAAATTAAAAGCCTTATATAAAATTAAAACCCAAAAGAAATTATATGCCGGCCCAAACGAATGCAGTGATAAAAAATGTCCTCCTTTTTCTTTTTATTTCTTTAGCCAGTATCCTTTGCTTTGAAAATGGTTGCCTCATTTGTTCCTCTTTCATTTGAAAATTAGGGTTCTGCCGATTTCAATTGATCGATCGAATGGAAGTCTTCGCGTTGATTGCTTTGTAGTCGATCTTCTCTTTGATTTGAAAATGGCTGCTTCTCGATCGAGTTCGACTTGAATGAACTGGTATGTGATTTCCTTAATTTATTCTCGTTAATATGCTTGACTCGAAAATCTTTATGTCGATGATGTTAATGGTATTTCTAGGGAATAAAACCCTAAATTATCGTATACTTGAATTAGTCTGATAATTTTTCTCTGCCATTCGATTTTGCTCGAATAGATGTGATTTGTTTAGACTGGTTCAATTCATATATTCCTTTTCTAATTATCACGGCTTGCGTTTGCTTTGGATTTTGTTCCGCTCTTTCTGGGATTTGACTTTGGCCATTTGAAATTGTGATAATCTGGACTCTTCGGATTTTTTTATTACCTGGTTTTGACTCTGACTTTTTAGATTCTTGTTATCACCTTGGCCACCACGGCTTTGAACTTTTGATTTAACATCTGACATGTTTGAAATTCCTACAACATTGACTTTGTTCATTGAAGTATGTTGACATGGTCTTTGCATTGAGTTGATTTGGTTACTTCATTTCGATGTTGTTACCACTACCTGTTACACATGACTTCACTCAGTTCATATTGTCAGTTGTTTGTTGCTTCATTGTGAGCTTGTCTGATTTTCACGTATGCGTATGTATGTATTGTGTATACGTGTGCTAGTTGCTGTTTTTGGATCGCATTCTTGTAAATTTGGTGTGATGCTTTTTGAACTATATACATATGTGTGTTTGTGTATGTATATATGTATACATGTGTACATAAAAGTTCATATAAACTTGTAAATGTTGAGGCTTGAACTGTTTTTAGATTTGGAGTTAACTTTTTTCATTTGAAGCTGTAATGGGTTTAGCCTCGAGCCAGTTTGCATTTGTTTCCAGTCAGGACTGGTCTTATTGCAGCCTGTTATGCTAGCTCGAGTTGCTTTGAGTCATGTCCTTACGCATATGCATACGTATGCCATTTTGTTTATTGCATCACTGCATCCTGTCACTGCATATAAATACATGTATACATGTCTGTTTGCACACACGCACGCGTGCACACACACACACACACATATACATATATATATGTATGTATGTATGTTTGTGATGCTTTCACTTGTTCCTCTTGGAGCCTTCACATGGTTGTTCTATACCTGCAATTATTGGCTTTAGAAAGCTGTCTGGATGATATGTCTGACTGCATGTAAATAAGTACATATGTGTGCAAACATATTTATATATGTATATGGTCACGTTGATGTATATGCATGCTCCAGTTTTGTTGCTATTTGATGTTGAGGCTTTTGGTCATTGCATTCATGTGGCCAGGTTCATTTGTGTTCTGGTTATGTTCATTTGCTCTGATCTCTTGAATCTGAACACTTGTGCTATTTGCATAGAGTTATTGATCTTCTGTTCCACTGTTGGTCTTTATACATGCCATTTCTCTGCTATATTATACTGAAATACACATTTTGTACGTATAATTAACGCAGTTGTCGTATTTTTTTCATTTTGAAGTCTGATGAACTTTCTCTGCTATGTTGGTCTACTTCTATTGTTGCTAGGCCTAGTTCCATATGAAGTCTTTTGATATCTGACTGCATTTTGTTATTGCACATTTGAGTTTTGTGATTTTCTCTGCTGCCTTCTTTCTTATGTTTGGTCTTGGCCATTCATTTGTTGCTCCTTTGTGTGGTGTCCACCACTTTTTGTTTTTTTGAACTGGTTCATTATTGATTTTAGTTGTTTTCATGTGTACACAATTGCGAACTTGTTAGCATGGTCTGGTTTTGTCTTCTAGTAGCATAAGAACTTGCACTCGACAATTTTGTGATGTATTTGTATTGCAATTGAGTTGAATCCAGCTTCGGCTCGAGTTTGATGTTGTACTCACCTGTCTCTGCAATTTCATTAAGTGTATATCGATATGCATGGCCTTGTGGCATGTACAGTGACATTGTGCATGTCACGGGTTAATCGTGTTTGATGAATTCAAAATTAAATGATGACGAACAACCCACATAACTGAGGCAAATAATATTTTCAAAAACACGTTTTATTTTACAATGCGAAAATATTTATCTTTCAATTTTACCGCGTCAGTGTTCATTTTGCAGATAACTCAGATGGTGGATTCAGGCAGGAGCAAAATTGAAGATAAAATACGAGTGAATGAGTTAAATGTAGTGAGGTAAAAAATGTAAAGTGAAATTTGTGATGTAATCGAAATTGTAATGTAATTGAAAAATGTACATATGTAGTGAGAGCTCAAATTTGTACTATGCAAAATCGTAATAAAATATTTGTTTGAATAAAATATCTGTTTGAATTTATATTCTGTGTTATTTATTTTATTCAGCAAACATTTATTTAGTTATATGAAAATAAAATAGTACATTAACAAATACATTTTTTTGAAAATACCAATAATAAATACATTAGATGAATATATATATATATATATATGTGTGTGTGTGTGTGTGTGCGTGTGTGTGTGTGTGTGTTTATTATCATCAAATAAAAATCATATACTAGCATATTCAACAATGGGTAATCCAGGTTTGATTTACTTATTTTTCACATCATCGTAATGCTTTTAAAATACTATGTTTTAACCACTGTGGATGCAGGAGCACAGTATATGATTTTATAAATGTTTTAGGATACTAGTGAGGGAAAAGCCCGTTACGCTAAGCAGCATGGTCTCACTAGGTATCTAAATGGGTTGAGATGGTAAATTATTGTCCATACCAGGCTTTATATCTGACTCGATGTATTTGTTTTCCTCTTAAACTCTCGGGCACTCAATTGATTTTTATTAGGTTGAGAGTTAAGGTTTCCGAATGTTCTTTTAGGCGAATAAAGCTTCTAAGGACGTGCAGTAGGAAAGCTTGTTATTAGAGTCCTTTTATTTCTGTTGTATGTTTTGTTTGTAAAGGTAAATTTGTTTTCTTGCTTATTTATATACTCTGATCAACCAAGGGGTCATCTTCATATGTCGCTCTTGGCGTATCTTGGAATAATTGTATGTTATCTGAACGTGGTCTGTGATCTGGGATTATGTAACCAATTTGGAATATTTTGTAATGGAATGTGAAATTTGTTTGTTGTTTAATTTTTTTCCATATTCTTGTTTTTATGTGTGTCAATTAACTAATATAGTCGTGTATGGTCGTTGAGGATTAATAACTATGGATGACTGCAACATCCGTAGCCGTGATTTTTGGGACTCCAAATAGGGGGATGTCACAAGTTGGTATTAGAGCATAGGTTTTTGAAACTTTTAAAGAAACATAAACTTAAAAGATTTTCCAAACATAATCCAATGAATCAGATAACAAGATTGAGGTTTGGTTTAACATTATAGTAAAGTACTAGTATTTGATATATATAGTTATATATAAGTGTGTATTTCCTTCTCTCTTAGACCATTCTTCTATATCTTACTAAGGTTCGTATGTAAATTTATGAGAAAGGATATATGGAATTAGGAAACGGAAGAGGAAATCTCGGTGGAGGAAGCATCACGACTAATGGAAATTCTCGACTCACTACCAGGAGGAACCCGGGTTGACAGGCTAATGCTAGTAATCAAAAGGTTGATGCCAATGTAAGTGTTGGAAATCCATCCGTTGATATAGGGATGATGTATCAGCTCTTCGTTGGTTTGATGCAAGCAGGAGTTGCCGCTGGTGTTGCTGGAAATGCAGAAGGAGCTAATACTATGGCTCTAGTTAGGAATAATCATGCTTTGTTGAATAGAGAGTACAACAGTTTGGGTGGAAGGTCATTCTTGAGAACAGAGAGGCCATAGAAGTTCAGAATTGGATGTTGCATGGTGAGCACTGATTTGGACCTAAATGATGGGAAAAAGTGGAGGTTGGCCTCTAGACAGTTGCGGGGGTCAGCACTACATTGGTGGAATAGTGTCATTGTTGGAATTCCGAAAGAGTAGTTAACTTAGGCTAGTTTTAAAATAAGATTTAAGCAAAAGTTAGCATCTGAGTCTTCTAAGTCTTAGCTGATGCAGAAGTTTATGGATTTAATGCAAAGAGAGATGTCAGTAGTCAAGTATGCTACTATGTTTGAAGAGCTGTCTCAATGTGGATATGCTGTTATAAATACTAACATCAAAAGGAATGAGAGGTTCATTCGGGGATTGAGGCCCATGCTTGCTAGAATAGCCATGACACATGCTCGTGATCCTTGTAATATAGTGGTGGAGATGGTCATTCGCCATGTGGAGTTACTTGCTCATCTTTCTAAAGAAAAGCCGATGGAAACTCCGGATCCTTAGAGGAAGAAGAAGTTCTCTAAAAAGAAAGAAGACTAGAAGGGAGATACAACTAAGAAGTCAAAGGCTGAGGTAGTTTTCTATAAGTGTGATAAGAAGGGTCACTTTACTAATGAATGCCGGTCAAAAAAAGGGAAGAAAGCTATAAGTAAGAAGAATGTGAAATGCTTTAACTGTGATCAAGTTGGGCATTACAAGAATCATTGTCCGGAGCCAGTTAAGGAGGATAAAGGAAAAGTTTTTGCTATAGAACTAGCTAGGCCTACTGCTGTTGATAAAGGAAAAGACTGTGATGAAAGGTACGCTTTCGATTCATAGTATTCCAGTTAGAGTGCTTTTTCATACCGGTGCATCACATTCGTTTATATTTTGATGTTTGATTGGTAGGTTATGTTTAGAACTCACCTACCTTGTAAGTTCCTTAAGGGTTGCAAATCCAATAGGAGGGTATGCAACTCCAGTGTTAAGATGTGACACGTTAGAGCTTGACTTGTTAGGTCATAAATTTGCATGCAGTTCATATGTTATTTATTTCCTAGATATCAGAATCATTTTGGATATGGGTTGGTTGGGTAGGTATGAGGGTAGAATATTTTGCTAGGATAGGGAAATATCACTGAAACACCCTGGTAATCATAGTAGAGTGATATTCTTTGTAGGGAATACTGATTGGAGTGTTAGTGGTACGCTCAATGCTATAGAGGTGGGAAATGAGTTAAGTCGTGTCCGGGTAGCAAGAGAGTTTGCTTATGTCATTGAGCCAATCAATGGACTACCCACGAAAAGAGCTGTTGAGTTTAGAATAGATCCTATCCCAGGAACCGAAACTATGAGTAGACCACCTAGAAGGATGACACTAACTGAGATAAATGAATTTAAGGTGCAGCTAATGGATCTAGAAGGAGTTTTATTAGACCAAGTAGTTCACCTTGGGGAGCGGCCGCGGTGTTTGTAAAGAAACCAGATGGGTCATTAAGAATGTGTATCGACTATCGTAAGTTGAATGAAAGGGAGATTAAGAATAAGTATCCTTTGGCTAAAATAGATGATCTGTTTGATCATCTGAGTGGAGCCAAAGTATTTTTCCAGTTGGACTTGGCGACAGGTTTCCATCAGTTAAGAGTGGCAGAGGATATTGCTCCTTTGACAATATTTCAAACTAGGTATGGTTCATATTAGTGGTTGGTGATGCCATTTGGATTAACAGATGCACTTGCTTTATTTGTGGATTTGATGAACCGATTTTTCCAAGAGTATTTAGAGAGGTTTGTTTTGGTGTTTATTAATGACATTCTAGTCTACTCTAGGGATAAGAGAGAGCATGAAACTCATCTTAGAGCAGTACTTGAGATGCTGAGGCAAAATCAGCTAAATGCGAAGTTTATCAAGTGTCATTTCTGCAAGAAAGGGGTAAAATTTCTTGGTCACATGGTTTCAGAGAAAGGATTGTCAGTCGATGTGGATAAGATCAAAGCCGTGAATAATTAAAAGAGACTAGAGACAGTGACTGAGATCAAGAGTTTTCTTGGACTTGCTGGCTATCATCGAAGAATAATTAAGGATTTCTTGCGGATCGCAGCACCCTGAACTAAGCTAACCAGGAAGGAAGTGAGATTTGTTTGGTCCGACAAATGTGAGGAAGCATTCCTTAAGTTAAAGCATTTGTCGACCAATGCACCTATGTTAGTAGTTCCAGATGGAAACCAAGGACTGGTGGTGTATACCGATGCATGTGGAACTGGATTTGGAGCAGTGTTCATGCAGAATGGAAAAGTCATCGCCTATGCATCTAGATTGCTTAGAACGCATGAATTTAGATATCATACTCATGATTTGGAGTTGGCTGTTATGATTTACGCATTGGAGATTTGGAGACATTATCTCTTAAGGGAGAGGTTTGAGTTGTATATCGATCATAAGTCTTTACGGTATTTATTATCTGAGAAGGAGTTAAATATAAGGTAGCAGAGATGTCTAGAGTTTTTGGCTGCTTATGACATTGGCATAGAGTATACACTTAGAAAAGGTAATAAGGTGGCATATGCTCTTAGCAGAAAACATCAGACTGTGGTGTTAGCTATGTTGACAAAGTGGAAAGCTTTGGAAGCTTTAGTTAGTTGTGATGTGCAGTGAAGATCGACTGCTAGTTCTAGTCAGAGTTCTGCCAGGTTGTCTTGTTTAGAAGTTTGACCAGTATTGATTAAGAAAATTGCTTCTAAGCAGAAGGAGGATCCAGTATTGGCTGACAGAATTAGAAGGCTTGAAGTTGGAATTGAGATCGATGATCTACAGGATTTTAACCTTGACTAGAGAGGATGGTTAAGAAAGAAGGGACGGTTGTGCATTCTGAATGTGGAGGACTTGAGGAAAGAAGTTCTTGGAGAATTTCATCATTCCAAGTTTATGATTTATCCTAGAGAGACCAAGATGTATCAGGGTATGAAGAGGAGCTTCTATTGGGAAGGCATGAAGAGGGATGTTGGCTTGTGGGTTAAGCAGTGTGCAAACAGTCAAAAAGTGAAAGCTGAACATCAAAAACCAAAAGGTTGCTTCAGCCTTTAGAGATTCCAGTTCGGAAATGGGATTCATTATCTATGGATTTTATAAATGGGTTGCCAAGGTAAAATAGAGGTAATAAAAGTATATGGGATATAGTGGATAGATTGACCAAGAGTGCCAATTTCATTCAAGTAAAGTCAACTAGGACCGCACCTATTTTGGCGAAGTTGTTCATAAAAAACATAGTTATACTTCATGGAGTTCCTAGTAGCATAGTTAGTGACAGAGATGCTTTATTCACTAGCAAATTATGGAAAAGCCTGTAGGATGTGCTAGCATTAAGCTCAAGATGAGTACCGCATATAACCTACAAACAAATTGGCAAACAGAGAGAGTCAACAAGGTACTCGAGGATCTATTGAGGCTTGTGTGTGGATTTTGGTGGTTCTTGGGAAGATCATTTACATTTGGTTGATTTTTCCTATAATAATACTTATTACACTAGTATAGAAATGGCACCTTTTGAAACTTTGTATGGAAGGCCATGTTCCCCTATATGTTTGTTAGAGACTTGAGACAAGTTGGTCTTAGGTCTAAATTTAGTTAGGGAGGCGTTAGAGAAGAATGAGTTGATCCGAGAACGAATGAAGGAAGCTCAATCTAGATAGAAGTTACGTAGATAAGAGGCCTAAAGACCTAAAGTTCTTAGTTGGGATAGAGTTTTCATTAAGGTATCACCGATGATGGGTTGGTATGATTTGGGAAGTCAGGGAAACTGCACCAAGATATGTTGGTCAATTCCTTATTATAGAGAGGATTGGAAAGCTCGCATACAGAGTAGAGTTGCAGAGCAATATGGAAGATGTCCATAATGTATTTCATGCATCTCATCTTCGCAAGTATATGCATGATCCAAAGACTATTATTCCTCTAACAGGGTTGGAAGACTTAGTAGTAGAGCCTAATTTGACTTTTATTAGACAACCAGTTCGGATTGTAGCGAAAGATGAGAAAAGATTAAGGAATAAGACAGTCAAGTTGGTGAATGCTCAGTGGAGTGACAACGAGAAGGATTGTACTGAGGAAATAGAGGACAGGATTAGAGATAGTTATCTTGATCTGCTTTAAGGGTATGTCTATATTAGATTTATTTAGATAGTTGCTAGCCAGTTAGACTAGTATGGTTGATCAGAGTTGTTACAGATGATTGCTATATTTAGTATTTAGTCCTTATTGAATTTTGAGGACGTAATTCTTTAAGGAGGAGCCTATAAGATCCCTAACTTTTGTTAATGTTTGTGCCAAAAATAGGCACAACACTCTTCGAAAGTATTTGAATAGAAAAAAATGAACAATAGAAATGTAAATAGAGGTTTATCTAACAAATAATTCAAAAATTATGAAAACACGTACAAACACAGCAATTTAGAGTGATTCGACGTATGGCCTACGTCCTCTATAAAGTTGATGACTTTATTGATATTCACTTAGTGATTACAACTGAATACAGCGGAATATATTACTGAAATTCGAGTACAACAACAGCGATGGAGTGTAAAAATGGTTTGGACAGAGTCTGGATGTCCACGAGCCAAAAGATCCTTCTTCTATAGGCCCTGGGATTCCATTTATAGGCATAGGAGGCAAATATCTCGCTCAGATCTCGAAAGATTTCTTCTGGCACATAGGTGGGCCCGCGCGATTGATCCCAGGCGATTTCGACTCGATCCGTGATCGATATGAACGAATTTCATCTCGATCAATATTTGCTCCAATCGAGTCGAAATTTGGCAGGAACATTCTTTGGGTTGTACGCAAGCTCCTGTGAAAATTTCATTGCATTGGACTTGTGGATTGCATGTTATGATTGATGCAAGTTTGAGGCTTTCGGTTTTGGTTCCTTTCGTATTAATAAGATTTGTATCGATTACTTCGACTCGCTGTTCGTCACACGCCTGTGAGTTGACATGGCGCTTGATTTTTGGATCGCTCCACTTTCGATGCCGAGTTAACCGAATCTTCCAAGGCTATCGCCTCATTCGTATCGAAGATGCTTCCTTGTTCGTACCGATGGAAGTTCCGCAGTTCGTATCGATCATGTAGTCTCCTTCGTGTTGATCATTGTAGCTGCTTCGTGTTGATATATACTCACACCCTTCGTATCGATGGAATATTGACGGTTTCTTATTGATCCCCTTTTAAGGGTTACTTTGATTTGTGGTCGATATGAAATGTGCATAAGATGATCGATACGAAGCGTGCGTAAATGGTTGGTACAATGTGCATAAGATTATTGATATGAACCATATATAAATGATCGATACGAGCCGTGCATAAAATGATCGATAAGAACTCTCCTCAGATGATGGATACGAATGGATAGATCAGTGCGAATAGAGGCAATTGATGGATATGAATGAATGGATTTTCTTGACTTGCATCGATCATATCTTGAGCATATGAACTCGGATTGGCTAGAAATTTGGAACGTTGGCTTTCTTAGCTTTTCTTGTCATGCCATATCAATCGCAGCTTGATCTGGACTCGGAAAAAGTTCATCGACATCCATAATGAACCTGTGCTTACTCGACATTGAGGATGAGCGATCCTTGGCTTTCAGTCAATTCCTTGATATCTCGGCCTTGCCAAAAGGCGGGAACATTTGCCCCCCTAAAGTACATCTTGTGTGAAGATGACATGCTTTGAATAGTCGATCTTTCATCCTGAACAGTTGTGTTTGACTTGTTAAACGATTATCGTCTTTTCGTCGAAAATTGTAATTCTTGACTGATTTTTCAGTAATATGAACTGTCGACTGCCAACATTTAAACCATGTTTCCTCATAACTAATTATTGTATGATAGCAGTTAGCTATTTGTTGTTGTAATCGTCATCAGGTGGGCATTTGAAATGTGAATTTTAAAAATTGAAAATTAGTCCAACATACACACACATATGTTAACCTGACTCTTGTTAACATTCGCATGTTTACAAGTCGTTGTCAGTTTTCTCGCATCGAATTACGTATCGATCCTCTCTTGAATCGATATGAAATTCGAGTTGTAACAACGTTTGATGGTTTTTTGGAATATCCCTTTGTATCGATTCTCTCCTGGGTCGATGTAAAAGGCCGAAAGATCATTTTCGTATCGATGGATACGTGTTTTCACGCGTCGAGCGTCGATGGATACGAACAAATGATTTCGTATCGATGCATCAATGAGGGATACGAACAGAGCAACTTTTCCCCCGTGTACCATTTGTATCATTGGATATGATTCTTTAAAGCGTCGCGTGTTGATGGATACGAACAGTGCATTTCGTATCGATGTGCCTTAAGTAGAGTCGAACACAGTGGACACAAATAAGTGCTTCGTATCGATGGAACCTGGTGATTCTGAATAATCCTTGTTGCAACTTTCGTATCGATGAAACTCGAGCCTATGGATATGAATAGCTTATTCGTCTTGATCCAGGGGCAAACCTGTGTCTACCGGTCAGGGTAACTAGGAGGCGAATCGTTTCTTTTCTTCGGTTTCGCATCCACATAAAAGGTTTTGGACTTGGACAAAATTCACTTGTTTTCTATTTTTATTTTCCTTATCTTCGCATTGCTCCTGCAAAGAGAATTAAAACTTCTCTTGATCGAAAAATCCAGCGATCCTTGTAATCGATCGCTCTAACTAGATAATTAAATAATCAATACCCTCTTAAGATGATGAGACTTGAGCTCGAACGCTACTCTACCCATGGTCGTCGCTAGTTCCGGTGTCGGTGACGTCGGAGTTGGGTCGAGGTGAGGTTAAGGAAGGGTTACTGGTGCTCGCATCGATCGGGGAAGAAGAAAAGGCAACCGAAGAGTATGTTGGAATCACTAGCATCAAACTAGTATCGATACGAGGGGTTGGGCACCATTTCATGTTGATTTGAGATGACGGATACAAAATTGTAGATTCTAGAGTCCATAAGAAGAGTATAAGCCGTCAACAATCGATATGAAGTCAAGAACTTGCTATCGACATGAAGCACAGTGACTTATGAATCGATCAATGCGATGCCGCCTAGTTTTGATCGATATGAAGTCAATAAGCTTTGATCTATACGAAACTCGGTCTTTGGACCGATATAAAGTTAAAAATCTGATCGATGCAAACTAAATGTCTTGAGACCGATACGAAGATGAGGTATTTTCAATAAATGGTCTGAGTTTTTGGCTTTGAAAAAATACGAACTTCATGCAAATTCGGACAATGGACTGCGATGAGCTTTTGCCTTACATAATTGGACTTAACCGCTAAATTGCATATTTGACTGTCCCTCAAAGCTCGTTGATGGAACTGTTACCCAACAATTTTTTTAACAAACTGTAACTCAGATTGGGCTCTAAAGTCTAGATCGAACGGTTGTGACGGTCAGCTATGGCGGTCACTCCAATCGAATTTTGAAGTCTCCTCGTTTGAATGTTTCTCATAATCCGTTGAATTTCTTAACAGCACATCCACACAATTCATACTGGGGAATGCACGGGCTTATTATTGTCTGATGATGATTTTTCCTAAGTTAGTTATGGAAACTACAAGCCCACAACAGCAGGAAACTCAGAGTTCGCTTCCACCAATAATCGAGATACCGACCATTGCAGCCGAAGTTATAGATCTGACTCTGGATGAGCTACCTGGCGCTACGTTTATTGGTAATCCACTAGATTTTTTACCATCCAACGCTTCTGAAGACATGTTGGGACGAATATGTTTAAGGCACGACCTGTCACTAGACGATGTGCTATTACCGGGACCGAATGATAGACTGCACTATCCACTGGAAGAGTTTACTACATTCGATCGCCATGCGTGTGCAGCTAGAACACTTCCTCCATTCAACCAGTACATTAGGGAAGTGTTATCTTTTCTTGGAATCTCCCTATCTCAGCTACACCCCAATGGATACGCGCTGCTGAACAGCCTATTCATCATATTCATGGAGCATCTCTTTCGACCACCGACCCTGATCGAGATTAGATACCTATTTAATATGAAGAGTCAGGGTGATAATCCTTCTTCTACATTCTTGGAAGCGGTCAAGAATTGTCAGGTGGTAACAGTATCTTAGACCAGGCTAAGTTACTTCAAAACAGAATGGTTCTACGTCCGATGTCCCCCGAGATTCGCTAATCGATGGTTAGCTAGATGTAGGTGCTGTGACCTTTTCCAGTAGATAACAAGAAAACCATAGCTGACACCAAAACTTATATCTCGTTTTCCTTTATAGCTGTGATTTCACGACCCAAGGGCACGCATTTTCAAGAAGTCCTGAGTTAAGTGAGGGATATTGACTCGGTTCTAATAGATAGAATTTGAGAATCGTGGGATTGATCGAGCGTTGCCAAAGCATAAGGTTTAAGGGAACGCTAAGGGCTGTCTCGAAGAAACGAGTGAAGCGTAAGATGCCCGAAGTCGTTATAACTGAGGGGTTGATCTAGAAAGGACACCCACCGATGATGAACTTGTAGCCGGGCCTTCTGATGTTTTTCAAGATTTCAAAGGAAAAAGAAAAGCAAGGCAGTTAGTTTCAAACATTCTAAATCCATGAGATGGAAATCTACGGTCATATCTTTGCCTATTCCCGGGATTAAAATTTCAGAGGCTCCTCCTTCGTAGGTGGAAAACCTTTTTGAAGGGCTCGCTGATATCTCGATTCCGGATTATGTGTCACTTCAACATGATGCCGGATTGAAGTGGATTCAACATGCCTTAGACTTAAGCGAATCTCTTCCCACTAGTGTGGCCGATATTTTTGGTTGGTCGGGGGGTCGCACATACATACACATTACATGGCACTACAAGATTTCTGACCATAAGTTATTTACTCTAGGAGATTACTAAATCTGTTCTTCTTTTACTTCGCATTTACGATGACTAGGCGAGATTCTATGCTTGGGAGCCTCCGTTCAGCGCGTCAATCATCGAGTTCATATTATGAGCCCCATAGAAGGGAAGATGATAGAAACCGCGGCCATGGTTATTCTAGTGAGGAACGATACGACAAAGATAGGGACAGGGACTATAGACATCGATCCTGATCTCGCTCTCCCCTTCAAGAAACCCTACACAACCTCCTTTTTACGTCTCATGCCCTAGAAAACTTCACGGCACAAGCCGTCTTATCACGTCTCAAGGCCTGAGCTCACCATCATAGAACTGAAACAATGGACCCTATAATTGCAGAGCATGTCCTTACCGAGCCTATAGGGGAATGAGTGATTAAAATCGTCCAATTGAAGGAGGATTTTCCAGATATCTGCTTCGATGGTTATATTTTCCCCCTGCACTTAAACAGAATTCCATCGGAAGCTGAGAACACAATGCATGATTACATCCATGACATTTACACTCAATACAAGAAGTGGGGGAAAGCCATAAAAAAGCATCGAATCTGGCCTTTGAGCGGGCGACCACCATTGAGAAGTTAGAGAATGTGCTTGCTCAGAAGGACCGTATTATCCAAATGCTTAACACCGAAGCTGAGTCCTCCCAAAAGTCAGAAATGGGGGCCATTCATAAGGCCGACGAGGCCAACTCGGCCATGGAGAGGATGAGGCATCACATTACGCCCTGGTGGAGGAGATGGGCCATCGAAACACCACTGTTACTGCCGAGTGGGGTATGGCCCTCAAAGAACTTAACGAGCTCAAGTCCAAATTTTCTGAAATCATTAAAGAGAGGGATGACGCCAACACCGTAGCGCTGTAGGCTTGTGAGAAAGCGGTAGTACTCCAGGCTGAACGGGATACGCCATGTCTAAAGTCCGTGCGGTGGAGACTAAGGTTGAGGAAAGGGTCCGAGCGGTGAAGTCTAGGCTAGAGGATGATATCGACGATCTCCTCATCACTTATAATGCTAATATGCTGAAGCACAGGAACTTGGTCTGGCTTGAAAATTACCTGGTACATATTTACAACGCCTGGGGCCGATTGGTTGAGGAGGAGAAGGCGGCGCACCCAGATGAATCGATCGACGAATTTGAGCTCGAGAATCACGTGCTGAACGAAGATGAGAGAAAGATTCTCCATGAGTCGACGATCTCGCACGAAAAGAAGAACCTCGGTGCCCAGCACCCGCAAGTTGGGGAAGGTTTAGGTGTTGAACATCACGACATAAGTCATAAGGTCCCTGCACCAACTCAATCTGAATTTGCACCAGCGGTTGAACCCCAATCTGTCCCTGCTTATAATCCGGAACAACCGCAGCTATCTCCTGTTAAAGAACACACCTCTGAAGCCGCTCAGCCGTCCACCAGCCTAACCGAGGATGGTACTCTGAACAATCTTCATATGTGTCCAAAGTAAAAGGCTTGATTTGAAGCATTTAATAACAGTCTGCCTTTTTCTCTGTCCAGTGACTGGAGTTACATTTATAGAGCCTCCTGCAACTCAAGAATCGCATCAAACGCTGGAGGCCATCATTACTGAGGCGATCACCACAATGACGACTACACCGATTGATGGAACGCAAAAGGGCACACTCTCTAGGGATGGGCACGGTCAGTTAACCGAAGCGACCGGTTAATTAACTGATTTAACCGACCAAATTATACGGTTCAGTTAACCGACCCGAATACGAAGCTAGATGGTTTATACCGATCGAACCATTCGTTTTCTCGGTTAACCGCTTATATCGATCGGTTAACCAATTAAACTCCACCGGTTAACCAACAATCAATTAACTGTAGCTAACCGAATAACTAATTGCAAGTAGAAGTGAAAAATTAATCGAAACTGAAAAAACAAGTACCAGCTAGGCGATAACATAGTTATATTACAACTCAGCATAATAGCATATTAGATATTACTCACTAACTACACATAATAGCATATTACATATGAACCACTAACCTGAACAAAAACATTCTGCATACATAGCAATGTAGTACATATTAATTAAATGGTCTAGACTAGAGCAAAACTCATCAAGCATATTACACAGTACATATTACCAAGACAAAAATTACATAGAATACTTACATTACCAAAGACTAAAATTCACAAGTTATTACAAAGCTAGTAAGTTGCTACAAAGTCGAAACTTAGCACCTCAGCAACTCAGCATTCAATAAGAAAATTGATGATGAAACTCACCATGAAACCCAACAACTCAACACCACAAGAAGTAGGAAAACTCCTAAAGCTCCAAACCGATGATGAAACTGAATCACTAATGATAAAACACATATGATAATCGTAAAAGTGATGAGCTTATTTGAAACATTGCAAAGACATAAATTGTGTATAAGAGTGTGTGTGATTAGAATATTTAATTACTAATTAGGCAATAACATAAATATATAATTATTAATTACTCATTTCTACACATTAACAATACCATCATCAGTAGGAACATTGATGTATTGAAGTCTCAGTATCAACAAATTCAAACACTAACACAGTTTTGCAAATTAAATTTATATTCTTCCTTGTTTAACCTTACACCAGCATATTTTGTAATAATAAAATTTATCACAATGCCTTAGTCAAACTTCTGTTATTACTAGAAAAGAGACGAGGATATAAATTGATACTCAGACATTAAAACCTCAACTAGTATGCAATATGTTCTCTATTACTAAATAATTAAGTTTGAATTCAAACAAGTAAGGTAAAGTTTAGATGCTCATACAATAGAATTGAAATTTAAAAAATGACAACATAAAAGTGAACTGTATTTTCTGTTCCTAGTTATGAACAAGGAAACATTGCAATAGTCAAAGAAAAGGTGTAAAACGGTAAAAGAGCCCAAGGTCAAATACAGTCTTCACCACCACAAGTAATCTTCACTACAGAACTGAAAAAAGCATAAAACGATAGTGATCTCAACGCATGTGAATTTTAAAAGTACATTTAACAATTCTTTTATAAGTACAAATTAAATATTGTTTCTAGCTATAACTGATTTTATCTAAAGTTGAACTAGGAGAAGAAAAAGTATGTATGCTATAATATAAGGTGAGTTGCTTAAAAAAAATATGAAAAATATTTGTTAAACAGTCTATGCCAAAAATTGATAATTAATTTTAAAATATGTTATGTTAAGACTACTTGTTTGATTATAGAAATACAACTTATAGTTTAATTATAGAAAGAACAACAATTCTTGTCTCGAAGTTGTTGCTGTACATCGCACTTAATCACTTATATGTACAACTACAAGTCAATTTATAGTTTAATTATAGAAAGAACTACAAGAAAGTTAAAGCAAAAATTATGAACCTTCTCGTAGGCCAAATGACATATGGATGGCGATCGATTCTCCAACAATGTTTTCACAGTTAAAGAAGTTCTCGAACCACGTCCGTGTACAAAATCTATAGCCAAATAAGTGTGCGACTTTGTAATGTGTATTGTATGTCATGATTAAATGATAATAATTTACAAACTAAAGAATATTACCTGAAAAATCTTCATCATAAAAGTTCACATCGTTTAAAGGAACTTTAATTCGATGGTCTATAAAAATAGGTTTAAACCTAAGCCAATTTTGGGTAGTTACCAATGCCTCAACCATTCTTCGACTTAAAGTACAACGAGATGGATCTATAACCCATCCTCCGGTGCTAAAAGCGGATTCTGAAGCGACAGTGGATAGAAAAATTGCAAGAAGATCTCATGCGATGAAAGATAAAATACGATACTTTGTACTATTTACCTTCCACCATAATAAAATATCAAAGTTACTTTTTGGCAATTCAACCGGCTCATTTAAATACCTATCCAATTCATTACTTTCATTATCTTATTGTTGAACTTGTTTAAGATAAGTATTCATTCTTCTAGAATAAGCACTACCACTACTATTGGTACTTCCACTAACAAATGATGAACTATGTTGTTGTTCATCACAACTTTGGGTCCCAATGTAGGATCGACGGCAAAAAAACAAAAAAAACTAACTAGAAGGCATTTCATTTCCACTAACATATCTTCTGCCACTTCTTTATCGTACATTTCTTCAAGACATAACCTCAAAAATTGGAATTTAGATCTAGGATCAAGCACACAAGTCATAAACAGAACTTTGTTCATGCTACCAATATTGCCCCGGTATTTATCAAATTTCTCTTTCATACTTCTTGCCATTCGTGAAAGAGTAGGATTCGTTTTTCCAATCAAATCTTGCAATTCTTCTTGAATTAAACCCAACTCTGTAATACATACATTTGAGGTAATATATAAAGTGCTGCTGAACTTTAAAGTATTGTCATAAAAAAACTTCAAAAATTGGACAAAAAAGTCAGCATTTTTCCAATCTAGTGAATTCGGAGGTTGAGTTTCATTATTAAAATAGGCAATATAAACACCATCGCTTTCTTTCATTTCATCAAAAACTTTCTTATATTTCAAAGCGGCTTCCAACATCAAATATGTAGAATTCCATGTAGTTGGCACATCTAAAGCAAGCATAGACTTATTATCAGCTGATAAATTAACACAAACCTCCTTAAATTTTGCCAATCTAGCCGAGGATGATCTTACAAATCTAACGGCGGTACGAATCCCAGCAATAGTGCTACTAATTTCTTTCAAACCATCATTAACAATTAAATTAATAATATGAGCACAACAACGTATATGAAGGAATTCACCATTCAAAACAAAAACAGTTCATCCATCATAATCATTCAACGCATTTTTCACATAATTAATTGCGACTTCATTAGCACTAGCATTACCGACTGTGATAGACACTATTCGCTTAAGTTCCCACTTTTTGGTGCAAGAAACCATAAGTTTTCCCCTTTATGACTAGTGATCACACAAAAATTTAAAATCCTTTTGTGCAATTTCCAATCGTTATCAATGAAATGTGCAGTTATAACCATATAATTCACATTTTGACAAGAGGTCCGTGTATCGGTAGCAAGACATACTCCATGCAAACAAGTAGAAAACATGGTTTTAAGATAATCTTTTGTGTAGCCATATAAGTTAAGAACATCCCTACAAATTTTTTGCATGAAGGTACATCAAAGCTAGGACACATTTTCCGACAAAAATCAAGAAACCCTTCACCCTCAACAAAACCAAAAGGAAGCTCATCAATAATTAACATCCGAGCAAGAGCCCTTCTATACTCATCTTTATTAAATGTCCATGTAGTAAAGGTACTACTACCTTCACTTTCACTATTGCTTGTAAAAGCTAAAGTCTTTGTCTTTTATCGTTTCTCGAGGAATTGATTTACAAGCTGTCCTTATATGATAGATTAAATGTGAAGTACGATTCGCTTTACCATCACAAGCAAATTGTGCATGACAATGATTGCATATACATTTAGGATGTAAAGGTTTTTCTGGATTCTCTTTAGTAAAATGTTCCCATACCATAGATGGTTTTCTAATAGAGGCTTTGCGCTTAGGAGCTAACGCAGGCCTTCCTTCATCAATACGCACTATGTCCGATTCTTCTTCTTTATCAATGCTCTCAAGATTTGTTTCTTCCTCCACCCAATCTTTGTCCAATAAATCATCAGCTGCACCAACATGCACCTGAAAATAATAGTTTGAATATCAATCAGATTAAGATTAAAATTAACAATACATAATTCTGCTTGTGAATTGTGAATCTGTGGTAACAATACTTATAGCAGCAGCGATACTTATTACAAAATGCAAAACAGCAAGCAAAATATCAAGCAAAACTATAAATTTTGCTTATATTTCAAGTTCAAGTTCATATGATTATAGCTACGAAACAGCAAGCATAACGTTAACAATTAGCGCAAGCAGAAATCAGGATGTAAATAAAAAACTAATTCATTGATCTCGATTCTTATAACAATTATCACAAGAAAATTAGAAAGCAAAAAATCATAATGTAATTATAACAATTATCATAAGCAGAAAGCATAACAATTATCATTTATCAGTTATCACAAGCAGAAATCGGATAAATTTAATTTATTGATCAGAGATTCACTGATGAGAGATTCATTGATCAGAGATTCAGAAGCAAAGATGTCGGTTAAAAATTATCACAAGCATAACAATTATCACAAGCAAAAAGTTCATTGATCAGAGATTTATTGATCACAAGAAAATCGATAATGGGTCTGCTGGTATCACCAAAAATCGATAATTGTTAACCGACGACAATTATCACAAGCAAAAAATTCATTGATCGGAGATTCAGAATGTACATCAGATGTCAATGCCATGAAGTCATGATGCCATAAAGTCTCGACTGCAATTGAAGTCTTGACTGATGTCTCGACTACAATTGAAGCCTCGACTGCAATTGAAGTCTCGACTGCAATTAGCAAGCCAAAAATTAATAAGTTATAAACTCAATACTCACATGCTTTCTCTTTCTTACTGATGTCTCTGCCATGAAGTCTCGGCTCTCGTTGACCTCGAATTCTTGATGCTACGACCAATAATCGATAATGGGTTTGGAGGAGTCACGAATGTGAGTCGACTGAGAGTCTGGAGTTTCTTTGTAGCTTTAGCCTTTATTTAGGGATTGGAATTTGGTAATTGGGATTGCGAATGTGAATTGAGGCAGCTGATGTTACCTATTAGAGTTAGAATAGATTTACTAATTTAGGCTAGGGCACGAAGCGGGTAATGGGTTTGCGTTTTGCAAGGGATTCGGGTGTGTGCTGCTATTTTCTAATGCTAATTAAATAATTGTTCAGTTAATGGTTAACCAACTGACCAAATTTTCGTTAACCATTAACCGAACCGAAAATATCGGTTAAGGTCGGTTGGTTAACCAAGGATGTTGGTTGTCGGTTAAATCGGTTTGGTTTAGGTCGGTCAGGGTAATTAGGTCTGTATGGTCGGTTAAATGCCCACCCCTAACACTATCTTTCGATGAGCAAATGATGGAGGAACTCCTCCATTGCCATAGTGACCCTAATGCAGACCTACCATTTGTTATAAGTGGGATCGAACCTGCTGCTGGTTCTTTAATGCTGACCACCGATGCTCCCAGCGAGGCTCAAGCAACTCACAAAGAAGAGATATTGGCCGAAATTAATGTTGAAATGGAGGCAGCACCTCATGGTGGTAGTTCTGGGGGTGGAATGGCGGCACCTGGCCCGGCTCCGATGAGAATGATATCACATGGTGGTATAATTACTGATACCAGTGTGTCTATTCGCCCCTTGTAGTAGATCCGACCCCTCGGACTCCGCTTGTAGAAAGTATCCCCATACACTCGAGTTTGGAGGAGGACGTTGAGATCATGCTCCTGCCTGGAGATCATCTGCCAAAAGGCAAGAGCTCAAAGAGAAGATTAAGTAGCAGCTCCGGTGGGTCTACACCGAAGAGGAAGCCGAAAAAGAAAAAAGAGTAAATCTATTTTTTTGTAGATGGATAGGAATATATTTTGTTTTTCTTTTGTAGGCCGTGTATAGTTGCGGGTATGGAAATTTTTTTGTAGATGGATAGGAATCTATTTTTTTCTTTTGTAGGCTGTGTATAGATGCGTTTCGGCCTCTATTAGTAGGAATTTTGGAAAAACCTATACATGAACTCCTTTCACAGTTAGTTGAAATGAAATTTTGCTTTGACTCCAACTCGATTATTGTTTATTATGCTTAAGTGTTCCAGTATTTAAATTCTAGTCCAGTGCACTTGTGGAGTTCCAACCTTTGAGTCAAGTTTGTTTATATTTGTCAAGTCCGAAAATCACAAACACGAGTCGTGACCAGGGATAAAGTTGAACTTTGATGTTGTACTGCTTCGGTCAAGGGTTGACACTTAAACTCTGCCCCCAGTTTCGGGGATGAGTTGTAAATATTGGCTAGCAATTACATTTCGCCTTCATTTCTTCAAGCTTAACATCGTTAAATTGATGCTAAAACAAGTGAGAGTCGATTGGTCGAATCACACTCACTCACTAATTAATGAATGCGCCAACAGTCTGGGGACCTACATTCGTATGATGGCGGTCGCTCAAGCCTATTTAATATTTAAGTATATGTCCACGCTCTGGGAACTCAGAATTATTTATGGTCGACTCCTTGGTTCGCATTCTAAGAATCCGGAGATGGTCGACATTTGTACTCTGGTTTGCACTCTGCGAACCCGAAGTTAGTGTTTATACTCCCACTCGCACTTTGGGAACTTGGAGTCGTATGTTTATACTCCGACTCACGCTCTGAGAATTTGGAGTTAATATTTATATTCCATCGCAATTTGGGAATTTGGAATTGGTGTTTATACTCAGTTCGCACTTTAGGAACCTTGAGTTGACATTTACACTCTAATTCGTACTCTGGGAATTCGCAGTTGGCCGATAGATGGTCAGACATATCTATTTAGTCTTTTACGATTTCGTTCGCACTCTGGGAACGATGGATTTATTAGGATCATGGATGGTCGGTTCACATCCATCCTGAGTTAACAAATGGGGTCTTTAGATGGAGGGGTACATCTTCCTTGAACTTGGTTAGCATACGATCGAAGTCGTTAGGTGGACGGGTCCACCCTCTTCGAAATCGCATTTATAAGTTTATACTCTAGCTCGTGCTCCAGAAGACTAGAGTTAGTCAAAGGATTGTCCTGTATCAATCCTTTTTGGCTTTAGTGTATGACTTGCTTCCAAGCTCGGGTTTCACTTAGTGAGTGGCCTTTCATATCACAATCCCTCCCTATTTGAATAAATTCCACCGTATGATGAAATTTAGCTCTTCGTGCATAATAATGGTTGTATGTCTCCTTCAATAAATCACAGCTCTGGCTCGAAGAGATGGCATTTTATCCCTAGAATGAGAAAATACGGCAAAGTCGGTTGCCTTATTACAAATTCAAATTTCGAAATGCAGAAACGAATTGCAGATGAAAAATAGACTAAAATAAATAAAGCCTATCATGTGTAGTAGCGACGGAGACTTTCGCTGTTCCAGGATCTCGATAAAGTAAGACCGTCAACGGTCTATAACTTGAATGTGCCATCTTCGAGCTTTCGTTCAATCACATATGGTCCCTCCTACGTTGGTTCCATGCGCAATGGAACCAGATAAATTCTTTTCAGGACGAGATCGTCGAGCTCAAAGGTTCGGGGTCAGACCTTAGCATTGTATAATCTGGCGACCCGACTTCGGTACGCGGCTGCCCCCAAATCAGCTTCTTCATGCTTCTCATCCAACAAATCCCAGGATTTGGCAAGTAATATGGCATTAGTCTTTGGATCATAATAAGTCACATAATGAGAAGGTACTTCCATCTTGATTGGAATAATAGCTTTTGAACCATAGGATAGAGAGAATGGAGCCCATAAAGCCATAGGAAGTTCATCAACCCACTTGCACTCGGCCTTTTCCAGCCGCTTCTTCAGAATAGACTTGATAACCTTATTAACAGCTTCAACTTGGCCATTTGCTTGAGGGTGTGCAACTGCTGAGGATTTCTTTTGGATGTGGAATCATTGGCAAAAATCCTTAAATTCAATGCTATCGAACTGGGTTCCATTATCAGTGATGATAGTGTATGGAAGACCAAGTCGGCAGATAATATTGCGAACTACAAAGTTGATCACCTTCTTCGTCGTGATTGTAGCAAGAGCTTCAGCTTCGGTCCATTTGGTAAAGTAATCAACTGCGACGAAGGCGTACTTCGCACCACCTTTGGCCAGAGGTAGAGAGCCAGTAATATCGATGCCCCATACTACAAACGGCCATGGACTGACCATTTGGGTTATCTCGGTAGGTGGAGCTCTAGGAATCCGAGCATGCTTTTGAAATTTGTCACATTTCCTGACGTAGTCTGTTGCATCGTGGTTTACAGTTAGCCAATAATATCTGTATCGGAGTACTTTCTTAGTGAGAGCTTGCCCCCTGGTGTGGTCACCACATTCTCCTTTGTATACATCATGTAACACTCGCTTAATTTCATTGTGAGCGACAAACAGAAGCAGAGGAACGGAGTAACCCTTTCTATACATGAATCCATTCTGAATAGTGAATCGTGCATCTTTGCGAAGAATCTGTCTCTTCTCACTCTATTGCTCAGGCAGTGTTCCATGCTCGGGTTAATTTCGGAACGGAGTCGTCCATGATTCCTTATCGAGAGTGATTTCAAATATCCAGTCTGTCTCCATCTGATCAATGCTTGGGGAAGATAACGTTTCTACAGGAACAAGTCCCATTTGTTGTGCATCGCCCGTACTTGCTAATTGGGCCAATGAATCAGCCTTTTGATTGCGATCATGAGGTATGTAGAAGATGGCATAATAATCAAACTGATTAAGTATCTCCTGGACTCGAGATAGATAGGCAGTCAGTCTTCGATCCTTTGCCTGATATTCACCCCAAACTTGACACACAACCAGTTGTGAATCGCAATAAATTTCCACGGCAATAATTCTCAAATCTCAAGTGAGTTTCAATCCAGTAAGTAAGGCTTCATATTCAGCTTCATTATTGGTCGCACGAAAATCAAACTTTAGAGCATAACATATGGATCGACCTTCGTGGTTTCAATCACAACTCCAGCACCCGAGCACTGGTCATTTAATGCACCATCAGCATGCAGCTTCCCGATATACTCAGGAGATTTACTGGTTTCGGGCAAGTCCTCTGGGATAGTAAATTCGGCTATGAAAACTGCTAGGACTTGTCCTTGTATAGCTCGCCTCGGAGTGTAAGTAATATCAACCTGGCTCAGTTCGGTATTCCATTTGAGTAACCTACCAAACATCTCAAGCCACGTAAGGACCCGTCGTAACGGCTGATTGGTGTAAATGGTGGTAGGATGAGCCTGGAAATACAAATGGAGCTTCTTTGAGGAAATAATGAGACAATAAGCCAACTTCTCTAGCTTCGGATAATTTCTCTCAGCTCCAGTTAGTCGTTTACTGATATAGTAGACCGGTTTTTACACTCGGTCTTCCTCTCGAATTAGGGTAGCACTGATTGCATTTTCTGATACCGCTAGGTATAGGTACAATTGCTCGTGATTAATAGGCTTTAAAAAATCGACGGCGTGGAGAGATTTTGGATCAGTGCTCGGAATGCGCCCTTGCATTCCATGGTACATTCAAAATTATGTTTCCCTTTTCGAATCAAATCGAAGAAAGGAATCCATTTGTTGGTAGACTTTGAAATGAACCTGCTTAATGCTGCTACGTTTCCATTGAGACTCTATACTTGCTTTATGCTTCTCGGAGTTTCAAGATTTCTGACTGCCTGGATTTTTTTGAGATTCGCATCGATTCCTCGAGCGTTGACGATGAACCCAAGGAATTTCCGGATGCGACTCCAAAGTGGCATTTCAGTGAATTGAGCTTCATCCTGTATTCTCGAAGGAAGCTGAACATTGATTTCAGGTCCTTAATATGATCAGTGGAGAATCATGAATTTACCAGCATGTCGTCGACATATAGTTCCATGGTCTTTTCGATTTGGTTGGCGAGCATTCGATTGACTAGTCGTTGGTATGTTACCCCAGCGTTCTTGAGTCCGAAAGGTATGACTTTGTAGCAGTAGAGTCCCATATTGGTTACGAAGCTGGTATGTTCCTGGTCGGGTAAGTGCATGGGTATCTGGTTGTAACCATAACAAGAATTCATAAAAGATAATATTTTGTGCCCAGCCATTGAATCTACGAGTTGATCAATTTGGGAAAGTGGAAAACTGTCTTTCGGACAAGCTTAGTTCAAATCTGAATAATCAACACACGTTCTCCATTTTCCATTTGGCTTTTGGACAAGTACGGGATTGGATACCCACTCCGAGTATAAGGCATACCAAATAAACACATTCGACTTCAACTAATCGACCTCTTCTCTAAGGGCGGCAGATCTCTCTGGATCTATACCATGTCTTTTCTGTTTGACTGGAACATACCGCGGACCAATATTTAAAGTTTGGCTCACGATGTCCGACAAGATCATGTCAGAATGCGTCAAGGCGAATACATCGAGCTTCGCCCGGAGAAATTCAACCAATTCCTTTTGTGTCTGTACTGGGACCGATCTTTATCATGTTTGAATCGTCATCATCGTCGATCGAGACATCGATTGTCAGTTCAGCTGGGGAAGCTTGACTATCTTTATCTCATCTTTACTTTCAGTGTCTATCGGGTCAAGATCCCTTTGGGATTGGTTGGGATGACCGGGCCTGGGCCCAGGCAATAATTGTCAATTGTCAGCAAAACGGATGTAGAGAGATTCCTCTACGCCCTTCCCTTTCTCCATTCGCTGCGCCCCGCATAGCTCAGCAACATAACAGGCTCATCGTGCAACCTGATCTCCTTGAATGACTCCAACCCCACGATCGATGGGGAACTTTAGAGTCAAGCACCATGGGGCATCAGCCACCTTGAATTCAGCAAGGGCCGGTCAGCCCAATAAAGCATTGTAAGGGGAGTCTATGTCCAAAACAACAAATTGTAGTATCCGTACTTTCCGGCGTTCTCTAACTCCCAACTCCACTAGTAGTTCCACCACTCCAGTGGGTATAATAGCACTCCCATTGAACCATGGATTCGAGATTGGCAAGGTTTCAAGTCCTTTGCTTCCATCTTCATTTGATCATACGCTCACATAAACAAAATATTTACAGAGCTTCCACTGTCAACCAAGATCCTCTTCATCCAAGCAGGACCTATCCGAGCAGATATGGCAAGTGGATCGATAGTGGAGGCTTCGACCTTTTCAGCATATCTATTTCGAAACACGATGTCATCGGTCACCGTTTTCTATTGCTTAGTCAGAACCCCGTCATCACAACTACTACAACATTCGAAATCCACATGCCTAATGGAGCTGGCATATGATTCCATTTCCCTCCAGCTTCGATCTGCTGGATGAGGACCACCACTCACAGTGTTTATCACCAACCTCCCACCGGTACGAGCGGGTTCCTCTTGTCTTGCTTGATTGAGTATATTATTCTAATTCGATGGGCCCGCACCTCTTGACTGCGGTGCCCGCACAAACTATTCCAATTTCCTCTCTCTAATCAACTTCTCAATAAGGTCCTGCAAATGACGACTCTTATTTGTATTGTGCCCATAACTCTCGTGAAACCTACAAAATTTTCTGTTTGGATTTTCCTCTCCAATGATGGCTTCAGAGCAGGCTTCTTGTACCGGATAGTGTTGCAGGTTTGTAGATATACATTCCCTAGCGACGTATTCAGAGGAGTGTAATTATCAAATATTGGAGCTCTACGTCATGAACCACGGTTATGATCCCGCTTTCTTTTCTGATTCCCACTGTCTTTCTGCTGAGTTTATTTATTCTGAATATTCAACTGAATTTTCCCAGACCTCTCCCCGGACTGCCTGACTTCAACATTACTTTGGATCCCTTGCATACGGGGCCCCGCATCATCCTGTTTCCTTGACTTTTTCCCATCCTCCCTTCTCAAGAATTGGGCTGCCTTAGAGTAGAAACGGTCCAATGACGCGGGAGGCTTCCCAACCAACCAATTTCCAAACTCAAAATTAGGATCAATCCCCTTAGTCAATGCCATCAAGATAGAGTTGTCATTGGGGTTGCTTATCCCTGCACACATAGCATGAAAACTCTCTAAGTGGCGTCTGGGTGTCTCTCTAGGAGCTTGAGGGACACTGGATAAAGTGTTAACATCCTTTGGCCTTGCGACATGCATATGAAACTGCTCAACAAATTTGGTTACTAGTTGGTCAAAACAAGAAATAGATTGGGGTGGCAAATGAGTGAACCACATAGTAGTTATGCCCCTTAAAGAAATGAGAAAACTATGGCATTTAACTGCATCATCAGCTCTCGCAGCATTCGTTAGCCATTCATACTTCAGAATGTGTTGGTTAGAATCAGAAATTCCTTCATAGACTGGTAAAGCCGGCATTCTGAATCGCCGATGGGGTTCAGCATAAGGTATTTCATCTGTAAAGGGAGTATGACTCTGGGAGATTCCCCGGTCTTCATTTGTGAGGCTTTGACTCTTTTGAATCATCTGACGAATCATAGTGGGGATGTCTGGCATTTGTACACTCTGTGCACGTTGAGCCAAGGTGTGGTCGGGTTCCACAATGCGAGGCTAGATCGGACGTTGTCGACGGTTTATGTCTCGCCTCCTTGGTTCCAAGTCTTCGGGGATGTAGGGTTCGAGAGCACGTCCATGTTGATGATGGTTCAGATCTGGTTGACTCCGGGCATCAACACATGGTTCAAGAGCGGTTGTGGTAGTGCGGTTTTCTGTAGTGTAGTGAGGTACAGTACCTCCCCGGAAGGAGGGTCCAGTCTGGTAGCTGGTCAATGGGTCAACTCTCAGTTGTCCAACGTTCGGAGTAGGTTGATGTCCTGTGACTTGGGTGTAGCTCACGTCCAGTCATGGGTGTGTAGATTTGTGATGGTAGTCGGATGAGGCTGAACTCTGGTGGCGGAATAAGAAGCATGATATCTTCTGGATCTTCTATGCCTTTGGTGGTTTAACTGATTAGTCAACTCTGCGTAGGCGCGCAGCTGTTCGGTAAGTTGTTGTCGAATCTGGGTCAACACTTAAAGTAGCATTTGGAACTCTTGTCCGGTAATAGGGCCTGACGGATCTGATGGTTCGGCAGCATTCTGGTTGGATGGAGGCAGTTGTACGAGATTCTGTCTGTCTCGTCCTTCTTGATCTACAGCTGTGGAGTCGGTCCTTGTGCTAACTATGGCGAATAACGAAGTCCTTTCCCAGATTTGATGCAAATTTGAATAGGTTTGAAGGATTCTGAACATGAGATCTGGATCTTCTTCTTGGATTTATGCAATCCGGTATCGATAGCAGATCCAAAGAGCAGGAGAAATACTATGTTTTCTCAGTGAAAGCACCAAAGTGTTTGTACCAAAAATGGGCACAACACTCTTCGGAAGTATTTGAAGAGATAAAAATGAAGAATAGAAATGTAAAAGGAGGATTATCTAACAAATACTTAAAAAACAAATACGAAAACACGTAGAAATACAGCAATTTAGAGTGGTTCGGTGTATGACCTACGTCCACTATGAAGTTGATGGCTTTATTGGAATTCACTTAGTGATTACAACTGATTACAGCAGATTATAGTACTGAAATTCGAGTACCACAGTAGATATGGAGTGCAAAAATGGTTCCGGCAGAGTCTGGATGTCCAAGAGCCAAAAGATCCTTCTTTTATAGGCCTTGGGGCCCTATTTATAGGCATAGGAGGCAAATATCTCGTTCATATCTCGAAAGACTTCTTCTGGCATGTGGGTGGGCCCACGTGATCGATCATAGGCAATTTCGACTCGATCCGTGATCGATACGAATGAATTTCGTATCAATCAAGATTTGCTCCAATCAAATCTAAATTTGGTAGGAATATTATTAAGGTTGTACGCAAGTTCCTTCGAAAATTTCATAGCATTTGGACTTGTAGATTACGAGTTATGATCGATGCAAATTTGAGGCTTTCGGTTTTGGTTCCTATCGTATCGATATGATTCGTATCGATTACTTCGACTCGCTATTCGTCACATGCCTGTGAGTTGACGTGGCGCTTGATTTTTGGATCGCTCCACTTTTGACGTCAAGTTGACCAAATCTTCCAAGCCTATCGCCTCGTTCGTATCGAAGACACTGCCTTGTTCATATCGATCGAAGTTCCGCAGTTCGTATCAATCGTGTAGTCTCTTTCATGTCGATCATTGTAGCTACTTCATTTCGATGACATATTAACCACTTCGTATCGATAGCTTTCACCTCGGTTCGTATCGATATATACTCACCCCCTACGTATCGATGGAATATTGACAGCTCGGTATCGATCCCCTTTTAAGGGTTACTTTGGTTGCGGAATCGATACGAAATGTGCATAAGATGATCGATACGAACCGTGTACAAATGATCGACACGAGCCGTGCATAAAATGATCGATATGAACTCTCCTTAGGTGATGGATACGAATGGATAGATCGGTGCGAATAGAGACGAATGGTGGATACGAATGAATGGGTTTTCTTGACTTGCATCGATCATATCTTGAGCATGTGAACTCGGATTGACTCGAAATTTGGAATATTGGCTTTCTTGGCATTGCTTGTCATGCCATATCAATCGCAGCTTGATTCAGACTCGGACAAAATTCATCGACATCCATAGCGAACCTATGCTTACTCGACATTCGGGATGAACGATCCTGGCTTTTAGTCAATTCCTTGATATCTCGACCTTGACAAAAGACGGTATGACAGATAACATTATTCAAGAAATTTAATTAGATAAATTATATAGAATAATAATGATAAGAGGATTGGGATTTGAATAAACCATATATATGGTCGTGCTTAATAATTAAGTAAATGGGATTTAATTGGGTCATTAAACTAATTAAAATTACATATGGGCATATTAGTAAAATAAACTTTTCATTTTACACGCTTTTGTAATTGTTCATTCATGTTTAATTTTCCTCAAATAAAAAATAAACGCAAAAAAATCCTATAGCTGGCCATTAACAAAGAGGAAAAGAGGAGGATTACAATCTTAAACTAAGGATCAAAGCTACGGAGGATTAAGCGACGACAAATCTCAAATTCCTTATCATATCTAACATGAATAATAATTTTACACCATTCCTATTTTATTCTATGATTATGTTTTTGTGTGTTTATGTTTAAATTTGTTTTTATGAGGATATGGATGATAGTATGCTTGAGTTATGTTATGTTCGAATTATTTTACTTCATATACATATGAATTTGCTCAATTTTAAGGGAAAACCAAGGGTTTTTATTTCCAAATGCCATGGAAAAATTTTATGTTAAGAAAAACATGATTTTGGAGATGGTTTTGAATTTTAGAATTTTCCAAGCTATAGAAAATTTGTTATGAATTTTTAAAGAAAAATATGTTATAATTGGGTCTAAAATTTATTTCGAGTATTTCAGGAAGAAATCAAGTCTGAAATTTTAATATGTTTGATTATGATAAAATTGAATTTTTGGGTATTTTTCCCAATTTATTTACTAAGGGAAATAAATTATTCCAAGAAAAGGACTTATATGCAAATACTGGATTTTGTAAATGGAAAAGCTTAACCGTTTGAATCTATTTTGAATTAGATCTGATTAAAGTGGTAGTTTTAAATGTAAATTTTTTGAAAGGTTTTTATGGCATCAAATCAATGATTTACAAATAAGCGAGAAGTTATAAAGTAATTATTAAAAGTTCTATGATTCCAGCCTTTAATTTAGAAAAATGTATTTCACCTCAAATTGTAGCACCTTTCGAATCCTTTGATTCCGCTTCATCCCAGTCGAAGCCTACATAGTCAAAACCCATATAGCCGAAAATAGTATACAAGGTATCACTTAGATTGTATGTAGTGGATTGGAAGGAAGGCGGAAGCCCTTGGTGTTAAAAGGTAAGCCTTCGATGGAGTCGAAACCCTACTTTGTTTTCAAAAATTAAATTCTTGCCTTGCCGTACTTAAAGCTTTCTACATAGTCACATGCTATCGAAAAGGTTTTATAAATGACTTTCGAAGGAGGTTGCTATAGTATGTAAAGGTGTTAGCTTTCGAAGGGATACTTTTTCCTTATATAAGAGCTTCCGAAAGGATTGGTTTTGACCAAGTCGAGACCAAGCCGCTAATTTACCTTTCGACTGTAGTGAAGCCATCTATGCTGTCAAAGGGTTATCTATGTTTTAACTTAAACTAAGCCTTTTTCCTGAATGCTTTTGAAAGGGGTTGAGGGTTACGAAGACAATGGAGTCAGAAGGGGATTTCGGCTCTATCCTTCCAAGTTTTAATTTAATGGATTTTGCTTTCGACTAGATGGTTTCAACACCATCAACTTTTTCCCCAATATAATTTTATAAGTGGTTTCAAAAGTGATGCTTTCTTATATAATAATTTGACCCAAAGGAGGTTTTTATATAGTAAACCTAATGCTTTTGATAGAGTGCTTTTATTTGTTTCGAAGCTATGTTTTAAAGAGTATTTTGATATTGCCGAAAGGTACCGTTGGTTTCAAAGTGAACATTTAACAAGAGCTTCGGAACGTATGTTTATTATGTTTTGAAAAGAATCTTATGCTTTCGAAGGCACTCATCTTACGGTTTCGAATGTGATGTTTTAAAGTTTCAAAACAAATAACCCGCTCTCACTTTTGAAAAGGACATACCATGGCATAAATGAAGATTATAGAAGTATTGCTTCTTCATGCACTTATTCACATTGTAATTAACCTATAACAGTACTTTGTGGAAGGGCAGGATAACCGGTTAGGTTGACCTAGTAGTGAATATAACTTAAGAAATATATAATCTAAATTAGAGATGTTAGCAGGGGCCGATAGGTTTGCAGTAAGCCCATAAAAACTATATATAACTAATGATATTTGCAGAGGCCAATAGGTTCATAATCAGCCTATAAAAAGTGTTATTTGATACTGGTAGGGGCCAATAGGTTTGTAGTTAGCCATGAAAATTATATCCAGATTAAGATATTAATAGTCAGTCAATAGGTTTCAAGTTATCCCATGAAAACTAGGATAAGGGATAAGATATTGGAGTTGCCAATAGGTTCTTAATGATCCCACGAAAACTATGATATTGGATTGATAGTCCATAAACATATAACAAGTTAATAGTAATCCTAGAAACTATTATCGAGACAGATAGTCAGAATGAATTGGTATGGGTAGTCCAAATTTGATTTACTTATTTTTCATATCATTGTAATGCTTTTAAAATACTGTTTTTTAACCATTGTGGATGCAGGAACACGGTACATGGATTTAAGGGGAAAATCTGTTACGCTATGCGGCGTAGTCTCACTAGATATCTAAATGGGTTGAGATGGTAAATTATTATTCATACCAGGCTTTATGTCTAACTCGAAGTTTTTGTTTTCCACTTAAACTCTTGCGTACTCAACTGATTTTGAGTAGGTTGAGAGTTGAGGTTTTCAGTTGTTCTTTTAGACGAATAAAGCTTCTGAGGATGTGCAGGAGGCAATCTTAATATTAGAGTCTGTTTATTTTCCGCTGTGTGTTTTGTTTGTAAAGGCAGATTTTTTTTCTTGCCTATTTACATACTCTGATCAATCAATGTGACATCTTCATATGTCGCTTCTGGCATATCATGCAATAATTATATGTTATCTGAACGTGGTCTGTGATCTGGGACTATGTAATCAATTAGCAATATTTTGAAATGGAATGTGGAATTTGTATGTTGTTTTAATTTTTTTCCATATTCTTGTGTTTTTGTGTATTAATGTATCTAATATCTCCGTGTATGGTTACCGAGGATTAGTAACTATGGATGACTCATGCATCCATAGCCGTTAGTTTTGGGCCTCCAAATAGGGGGATGTTACACATGCCATATGGATCGCTGGCGATCCATGGAATTACGTTGGATTATCATGACATCTTCAGAAAGGATGAAGAAAATATATTCCAAGTAATTGGATAGCTAGCGATCCATCACCTACGGATTGCTAGCGATCCATCAGATTGGCTCGAGTCGCATTCAAACTTTCCAAGCTCCTTCGTGGCATCATGTGTAGGCTTCTGGCAAAGCAACCCTTGTCTAATAGCTTTCCAACCCCTATAAATAGAATCCTACCTGCAACATAAACATGAGGGATCTTCTGGACTGGCTGTAAAAAAATCTACAGAAACAATTCTTCACTTTTCTCCTTTTACATAACAGTCATCTAAAGGATTCACCATGATTCTCCAGTAAACTATAACGCTGGTAACTTGTTCTAACTTAGAAGATCCAATCAAATTGTAATCAAATTTGACTTGTAATTGCAGTTTGTCAATAAAAGAAGTTAAAAAGTGGACATAGTCTTCATCAGCAGCTGAACCACTATAAAAATCTTCTTTTCTCTTTGCTATTTATACTCTTTCTACATTTATTTTCTATATTATGCTCTGTGAGAACAGTGTTGGTGCTTTCACACTCAATGCAGGATGTTGATCCATTTTTTGGTTAACACCGAGTATGTGGAAACGGCTAGTGCATTTGTCCCATGTGTTAGATTTGGAAAGACAAAATAAGGTGTGTAACTAAGGTTTGGAATGGAGCAACCAATGCCTTAAGCTTAGTCGACCGCGGTTTTTTCTTTATAGGCGAGGGGTGGAATAGATCGAAGGAAAGTCGGGTGCTCTAATGAAAAGATCTTATTTATGTTTTTCCAAAATAAAAATGATCGAACAAGGTTTTTCACTAATATAAAGAATGTTCTAGACAAATTATGTATTAAGTTATGAGGAGGGAAGTTCGTACTATCCGCGTAAATTCAAGATTTTCCACCGTTATTCCACAAGTAGTACGAGTTGAATACGAGAATTAATCTGGGTAAAATTAGTCTATATCTTTTGTTTAACATAACCGGCTTTGGGTCTATAGTAAGTGTGTCTTAAATAACATTGTTTTAGACCTAATTAAGACATGTTTTCGAAAGATGGAATTTTTGAAATTAAATGACTTGAATATTTCTAAAGTTAAAAGAATTTTGATTTATCGGTAAAAAGTTAAAATGAAAAGAGACTTAACAAATCCTATATACACATATTCATATTTTTATCGATGATTGGATTTCATAGAGACCGAGGTCATATTTGGATGTTTCCTATCTGAAAACCACTTTGAACTAATTTTCATTTCAAAGTAAAAAAATTTAAAGATAAAATCATTGAAGAAGAAATTATTCATGATGTAGGGCTACCTGCCACTAGAACCTTAGGGAAATTTACCATATCATATTTTGGCAGTAGTGCTCCATTATCAAAATCTTCAAATTGCAAGGACTAATCGCCACCTGATTCTTGGGGTGATTCCAAAATAGGATGCGGTAGGAAAAGTGTCTTCGGGTTTGTTCAGTCTTAGAACAAACTTATATAGACGAATGTCTGAAGTGGCATTTTAAAATCACATTAATTGATCTCTGTAAATGTATCATCTACTTGGTGGCGAAGAAGGAAACTTCTCTTAGCTTAACACCCATTCCTAAGAGGTATGAGCTCCAGAGTTATACATTTATAGAAATCAGTTTTATGTTTATGGAATGGCGATGTGGCATTCAAAGTGAAATGTATGTTCTATGAAAGTTAATCGCTACCTCAGGCCTTAAACTCGTAAATGACAAAAACAGGTAGATGCGGTAAGGCTATGTGGTTCGCAACCATTAGGGTATGATCATCCACTTCTAGATATATTTCTACCCTCTATGACGTTCAGGTTTAAATTAATATGGTGTATGGTAAACGAGCGCTTGGATAGATTGGTAATGACCGGGATGATAACATATTCGGTACTATCTTGAAAGAGGTAGACCGGTCTTATGTTGGCAGGGGTTCAGATGTTCTGAAGCCTCTGTACATTCCTCCAGAGATGTACTGTCGGAAGGTAATCCATTTACTGGACCATTTGAATGGAAATCCATTTTCTAATAAGTTCTTGCCATTTTTTTGTAGAACCCAATTTGTGGCTAGTATGCTGGAATTAGTCAATGTAACAATTTTGGCTAAGATTAATACTTTTACTTGCAAACGTTTTCAAAGAATATCATTAAAAATAATATCAAATGTTTTGATAAAAAGGTTTTGGTTATCATAAGGTAAAACCCTGTCCGTGTTTATGCTTGGCGTGGTCTTATGAGAAGCGTTTCTTTTCAAAAGGATTTTGTCACCAATCTCTGATCTATGACACTGCCATGTATAAATTGAGTTACTCACGCTGGTTTGCCAGACTTATTCGGTTATTTTATACTTGGGTCAGATCCAAGTAGTTTCAGTATTAGCCAAGGACACTTGGAGTTTCCAAAGGAGAGCTAGAGATCTTCATCAATGTATGAACGTATTCTCTTTTCACTGCATTTGTTTGATGATTTTCAGCAATTGTAAGGACATGTATTATAACTGTCCAAGCTAAATTTAGTTTCGACTCTGATATGTGTATTTTAATAAATTTCTGCTGTAAAGATTTTTGTTCAATAATATATGTTATTCTGTTTGAGTGATATTCTGTTCTGTCTATTTTTCTCCACCACCAAACAGATGTATGTTTGTAAAAGTTAATATTCTGATCTCAGAAATGCAATGTTAGACATTCGTCCATGCAAGTTCATTCTATGACTGAATGAAACCAAATGCACTCCTCCTACCACATCCCGAGAATCAACCCTAGGATCGGTAGAGAGTAGCCCTTGCATTATAAAGATTTCAAAATACGACGGGACCACTGCTATAATAAATATCTCTATATTGGGAGCGGCCCATAGAACGTCAAAAAGAAGTCCTTCCGCTATGAAGATCTTCGGTGTTCAATAATCATCATCTTCAACATGTCTTCATCATTAAGATGTCTTCATTTCTGAACGTACACATTTGTTCGAAGTGGTTTTCAGATAGGAGTTACCCAAATCTGACCTCGGTTCCTTCACACCAATTATCGATTAAAAAGATGTTAAGTTCACATGTGATTATCAATCATTAATCAATATAATTCATCTTTCATTCATAAATATCTCAAAGAGACATATTATTTTAAATTACTCCATTTATCTTCTTAGAAGCATATGGAATTATTAATCCTCATTTACCATATCCTTTTGGTTAATTAAAACCTCTTTTTAAACCTTAAAATAATTCTAAATCGTTTCACTTTTTACTTAGAAAAACATTTCCAAATTATATATTCAAATCTCATATTGAAAAACATTATTTTGGAGCATTACAGGCTTTCTCGTCGACATGTTCCATCCCTCCTCCAAGTCTCCTTGCATCTCACAGAAAAAACACATATACTGGTTATTTCCACATACCCTATTTAGAATTTAACTTCTAAATGTAACAATACTTAATTAGTCATCCACATAAATATCAAGCAACACTACAAGTACAAATGCATATCATAACATTATAGAAAATAAGAGAAGAGAAGAGGCAGAGTTTTGTCATGAAATTTTTCTTTCCGATCTAACTTTGTTGCAACAGATTCGACTATAGCTTCGCTCCTAATACCTGAAACTTCTTGAAATCCGCTATAGCTCCGCTATCTTGATTTTGAACTTAAATGGACTGCTAACTTTCGATTTCCCAACAGAATTTCATTATTACTTTAAATTACTTTAAGCTAGCGTGGAATCCATTAAACCATTAATAAGGAAGAATGAGAAAGCTTAGAAAAGGAAGAAGAAGAATGGAAAGTGTGTATGAAAGTGAAGAAGGAGATAATATTTATAGAAAAAGTTTGGAATAAAATATTATTACGTGAAATGACAAAAATACCCTTACTTTAACTTAAAGTAAACTCCATTCTTTCAGCACTTAACATCACCTTTCACTTCACAACTTTGTGTCTTAATCACTTAAGCATTAAGAAAAAATAAAGATTTTGTTATATTTGAACTAAAAAAACTCCATTTCTAGAATTTTCCATTCTTGTTTAGAAAAAGTTATTTTGTTTAGAAAAAGTTATCTTGTTTAGTGACTTTATTAATACTTACCATATTTAGAACTGTGTTATATGTATATGCAAATAAAGATGCAACAACGTTGCAACAACTTTTATTAAACAAAACGTTGATTTTTGACAAAACAATTTACGGTCACATTTTGAACTTTTTTTAAACTATTTATTTATGTAAAAAAAACTTGAGAATAAGTTTCTTATCATTTTTAAATAATTAAAAAAGTGTATTTGACTTATTAAACCATACTTAATAATACTAAAATTCAATTATAAAAATACAACGTCGATTTGTCAACGTGTGTCGAAATTTATGAATCTTTATAAAACAAGTATTTTATACTTATAAAACTTTTATCAATCACTTATTATCATTATATAACCATTAAATAATTATTTATCATTTAAACAATTATTTGAATATACCAATATTATCGAAAACTGGCTTTTTGTGATTTTTACGACGAAAATCCAAAATCTATATTTTTGTAAACCGGTTCTAAAAAATAAGTTCACCATACTTATTTATCTCATAAAAAATGATTATTCAGTTTGAAAAGTTCTATATTTGAATATTTAAGTTTAATTAAATATTCCATTTAAAAGTGATAAAATTATGCGTGGTTACGAAATTGCTCTATGAATTTCCATGATAATTCAACAAAAGATGATATGGACTTCGGTGGAAGCCGAGCGAACCACATCGTAGCCTTCTAAGGAAATTGGGAAGTACTTTAGGACATCTGAAGCTCTAGCTAAATATTTATGCAATTCATATCTCAATATATGTTGCCTAGGATCCAACGTTCCTCCATACAACGACATTGTCAACACGTTGAATTTCCAGGAATATTTCACGTGAAGGATGTCCTTCATAAATGAGTTTCGCTGGCATAAGTACCCCAACCATCATTAATTCTGGATCTTTTTTGACCAACCAACATCCTAACCATATCCTTCGAATTGTCTGAATCAATAGGTTCGACTGTATAGTAGTAATCAGGTCCTGCCCCAAATGTTCGGTCCGGCGAACGCTCTCGGGAAGGTACTCGATACCTAGGCTCCCTAAACTCCGGAGGACCCATTCATATAAGATTCTTACATGTTTGATTCCTGTGAGCAACATTATCAATAATATTATGGTTTTTCAGATTCAGACCTTCAACAGCATGTCCATAGATGAAATCCATGCTGCCTTCCAGAGGATGGGCCCTGGTCCCACCATTTTAAGGGTCGATACTGAGTACCAAGTAGGGGTCGATATCGATCCCTTAATTTGAGCCTTTAGGCTCGCTCTCTTCCTTATATAGATGTTCCAATAGCCTTTTGAGTTTTCTTCTGCCTTTCTTCCCTCCATCTTTGGTAGAATGAAGAAGAACTCTCTGATTCTGAGCTGGAATCCCTTCTGCTCTGTCTACGGCTGTTTTGAGTTAGCTCATTCAGCAGCCTCTTGCTTTGTTGCATCGTGATGTTCATCTCCTATCTTCTAGCTTTGAATCTGTCTTCCATCTTTTCATCATCCTACCCATCCTCACTCTGGTGACAATATCAGATAGAGTCTTGATCTTCATTTATTCCATTTGGTTAGCTTCATCCCCATGCCGATGATTTTGATTCTCAACATCTCTAGTGGTATCTCTAGTGGTTATGGTTCGTTCCTTGATGGGGCCATGGCAAAAAGCTTCTTGTAGATTTTTGGAAATCTAAGTTTTATAAATTAAAAGGAAAGAGAAATTGGATCTATCTCTTGGATATAGGGAATTCAATAAAAGAAGATTGATCCAAGTGGCCTGAGAATATCCTTTCTAGTGAAAGCACCAAATCTTTGAACCAAGAGTAGTACAAGCATCCAGAAGTATAGTAGAGAATAAAATATGAAGAAATATAAATGAAAATGAGAAAATAACAAGACACGATCTTTTATAGTGGTTCGGCAAAGCTTGGCCTGCATCCACTTCGAAGTTTTATTGTTTATTTGTGATTTGGAGGCAGAAGTTCTTTAAGGTCGGTACAGCTCCAACACTTAGAATTCCAAAGTTATGAGAATATAAGAAATTATGGAAAGATCCTGAAAATGAGCCTTACATTCCTATTTAAAGAAGTGGGGAGCCTAAAATCTCACATAAAATATCTTCTAGTTGTACCCATGTCTTAAACCAGTCCTCCATGAAAAAAGAGTGCCACATCATCAAAAATTGGGAGTCAGTACCACTCCCCGAGTGAGACTTGGTACTGTACATAGCCAAATTTTCCACCTTCAACCTTCTGCCTTAGTTCATCTTATGATTAGCTTCATGATTCCCTAGTTGCCAATATCAATAATTGCTTGTTTCAAGCTCCAAATGACGAAGTTGTAGAAGAACAAGGTTGTAGATTCAAGAGTACGTCGAGATCGATAGAAAATTGCATTGATTCAATAAAGTGATATAGGAAATAGGCTTTTGACGCCAAGTAAGACGTTTATGCAGAAGATGGGGTACATCCAAGGCGAAATTGGGAGTCTGTATCGATCCCTAGAGTATGATCGGTATTGATCCCCAACTTGAGTGGATTTCTTAACTTTGCTTTTTTGAAGTGGTTGAACTTGCTTGGAGCCCGACTCAAGAAATTTGAGCGTTTACTTGGGGCTTGACCTAAGATTTCCTCAGATTTCATGTTTTTAGTTTTCCTTCATCTTTGGAGTTAGACTTGTGTTTTTTGAGTGCTTGCTCCGAGTCATCAAGAGTCGGTACCGAGTCGTGCATGGGAGTCGGTATAGAGTCGCACTTGGAATAAAACTTGAGTTTTTTGAGTATTTGCTTAAGCCATTAGGGGTTGGTACTGAGTCGTGCGTGGGAGTCATTACCGAGTCGTGTTTGCAGTCAGACCCAAGATTTTTATGGATTGTTTTGGGTCCGACTAGGGGATTTCTCAAATCTATTCTGCTTCGATTCTGACCTGAGGATTTTGTGGGTTTGCTTCGAGTCAACCCTTCCAAAAACTTGAACTTCCAAATTTTCAAATTTTTCGATCATTTTTTGATATTTCTCTTTTCTACCCCTTTTACAGTATTCCCAAAGTTCTTAAGTCATTTCTTCTTCGCTCGCTTGTTCGCTTTGATCGTTTAAGTCTGTTTGAATTGTCTAAAAAGGAAATCTTCCTCCGTTTGTGAATATACTTATATCGCTATATGCATATTTTCTAAGCACTAAAGATGTAGGGATTAGTGGTATATCTTTGTAAAACTATCTTATACAAGTAATTTACAAATTGATTTTAATCAATGATAGATTTATTAAGGAGGCTAGTGGTTGCTTATATGCTTAACCAATGTTGGTTTTCCCCTACGGAATTAAATCCTTTGTTGAATGTTTGTTTATTCGATAGCTAAATAACCATCTATCATATTTGGATCAAAAATGTAACTTTGAAAATATATAGGAGAGACACATGAGTTATATTACATAGTCAACTCCGATGATGTTGTACCATGCGTATAAATCTCGTTTCGTTCTCCTAGGACAAAAGATAAAGTAATCTGTCCTCGAACGGTTAGGAGGCAATCTCCGCTCTTATCTATGACTATTTATTTTATAATGAACTGAGGTTGCGTTTACTGAAAACTATCGAATGTTGTTTCGAAGAGACTGATATCAGATATGTTATCCGAAAACCACTTCAATCCAACTCAAGCATTTCGAAACATCATAAAATGATGGAATTGAAGATGAAGCTCTCAAGTGTTTCGTACACTCCTAGAACGAAATGGTTTAGATTGAATGCTTGACATTGCATTGTAGCCTGGAGGGTAGTGTTAGCATTCCAACTAGGAAGTGCTATATTAAAAGGTATAATGTAGCCTCATACCTTATCAAACAGGAATGACTAAAATAGGGGAGATGCAGCAGTGCTAAATGGGTTGCTCCTAGGTAAAATATGATCATCCCTATCTAGAGTTGATATTATCTCTCGTTTGTTTTCTTTGGGACCCATTAACTGAGGGGTAATCATATTCAATACTACTAGTCAAGTAGTAGGCCGGTCCTATGTTGGTAGGGGATCCTGATGAGGTTCTTAGTGCTATTTTATCTTGAGATGCACCGTGACTGGCGGTACCTCAGTAGCCCAGCTGTATTGAATCCATATTCCAGTAAGCACCGTATGGACTTAGTTGTGCCCAACTATGCTGAAATATGAGATGTAAGCATTTCCTCTATATTCATAGTTTACTTTAACCCTTAGACATAATTATAATATCAATGGATTATCTATAGAAAATGTTTTGGTTTTCGTAAGGTAAAAACCCATCTGTGTTTATATACGGCATGATTCATGAGATACTTTTGATATCAAAGGTATTTTATAATTTTAATGTCTAATTGGATGTGTTTTCTCATGCTGGTTTACCCGACTAACTCAGGTATTATTTTATTAGAATGCTTTGGTCAGACCAAGTATATTATGGATTTAGTTTAGATGCTTTGGAGCTTCAGGAGATGAGCTGGAGGCCCAGAGACGTATCCACACGTATGGTCATTTTTCTATTGCATTCATTATTGTATTTATCAGCAATTATGAGGACATATTGTTATGACTGTTCGAGCTGAAACAAGTTAGTATATTCTAATTGATGACTATACATACATATATTACATTTTGTTTTGTGTGAAGATTTAATGCATATTATAGATTATTCGTTCCATTGTGAGATTCTGTATTGTTTATTTTTCCTTCTTACCTTCTTCCTTCTTTCTTTTCCCTAACAATCTACCTTTCCATTCAATTTAAGTGGTTCATTTGTGGTTGATTGTCCTTTTAAACTGTACGAAAAAATAGGTCGTAACATTTTAGTATCAGAGCTGAAGGTTAAGTGAGAACCTTGGCTTTGATGGGGTACTCATTATAGATAGGTTCAGTAGCACCCTAGAATGAGTTTGAGTGTGTGTGTGTATGAGCACGTATTTGTTAGTGATATAAAATGTTTTATATTGCGTTGGTTGATCTGTTGAGTGGCTTATGGATTCTGGTCAACACGAGTAGTTAACGTTACTAATAAGGGTCTCTGAACACTTGGAAAGAGCAGTTCGACATAATATTGTTTTGGAATTAGTAAATAAAATAATTTTACCTTAATTATATTTTATATATAAAGGAGTAATTTTTCAGAAATTATTATGGTATATATCATGTGTTTGGTTGTTAATGAATGATAATATTTGATTATTTTCATTTGTTTTTTCTGTTGTTTTTGTTCTAACAAAAGTTGTTATTAGTATAATGTAAATAAAGATAGACAATTAAGAAATGGTTTTAAATATAACCATAGTGAAATTATATATGAGGAAGATTGAAAAAATGATTTGTAAATAAAAATAATTTAAAAGTTGAGAATTTGAGAATTTATGTTCCTTGATTTTAAAAATTGTCTTTCAAAGTTTTGAAGAAGAATAATAATAGTATTATTTTTAAAATATTTTGATAAGAAATATTTTAAATAGGATTTAAAAGTGCTAAGAAATAACATAACTCACTTCGGTCATTGGAAAATAATTTCGATGATGACTACATCATCTTCGACATTCATTTTCGAGTTTTCAAGAGAGGAATTGCTACCATAGGAGATTTATTTTGGTAAAACAAGTTTTGATTTAAATCCAAATATGATTTGTTATACAAAAAGATATATATTATATTATGTATTATTTCAAAATATAGTTGAAATAAATAGAGTGTTTAAATTGTGAATTTTTTTTGTAAGTATTTTGTTGAAATGATAAGAAATCAGTTTTTGTAACTTATAAATTGAGAAATAAATGTTAGGAACTGAGATGTTGGTTTTGATGACAACAACCTTTTTAAAATATATACTAAAACTATTGTCTAGACAGATATGTATATGAAGGAACTATGCATGATATATATATATATATATATATATATATATATATATATATATATATATATCCGTGTGTGTATGTATATGTATGTAGGTATTGATTACTGAAGACAGATCAGTATAAAGACTTAAGACTCAAGATTTATAATGGAGATATCAAGATTGAAGACTATTGAGTATCAAGATCAAGATTTCAAGATAAGTGCCTAGTTTTTGCTAAAACTTCATAATAGCATGAAAATCTGCATTTCAAAATTCATTTGGGATGGAACCCATTTCTACCTTCTTTGTGGCTTACAAACCCACAACCAGTAGCTAACAAACCTATACAAGTGGCTTACATGCCCACGAACATCTTAGTTTTATACAAGTTCTCGAGTCCTGATGTGATGAGATATTCTGCAGGAAAAAGCTTGCAAAACTACTTCAAAATGGTTTTTCAAAATTATTTTCAAAACTGCTTATCAAGATGTTTTAGCCTTGATATATTCTTTGTTTTTGTTTTTAAATAAACTCTTATTTTAAACTTCGTTTGTTTTTGAAATTATCTTCTGATTTTTAAATATTCTTTATAATATACACACACACACACACACACTCTTGAGATTTAAAATCAAATTTATATATACATTCTAAAAAAATATTTTTCTACTCTTCTTTATTTTAAAACATAGGAAAATTAGTTTATTTTACTCCAGAATCATTTCGTCTTGTTTTCCTTTTAATACCATTTTCAAAACAAATTTTACATTGTTTTTTAACTAAGGGATGTCGACATCATGGGATACCCCATGTCGACATGGTGGCTGTTAAATTCAAAGTTTTAATTTTCAAAAGAAGTGTCTATTCATTTAAATCTCTTCACGAATGGTTATGACTGTTACTGGTCTATAAATAGCCTTCATAAACGAATTTTTTAACTAACTAATTTCTTATTTTATTCACTCCTTCATCTCCACAAATTCATATTCTAAACTTTTACATATTTTTAAGTTCGTGCCAAAATTCTGCCAAATTCTCAAGTGAATCAAATTAGAATCTAATTCTTGTTTGATTCTCTGCCCTCTCTTGAAGATCAAAGTGCTACTTAGAGTTATAGGATCAATTTGTAATCAAAAGTTTATCGAGTCTCTCTATAAGGTGTGGTTGTACCTGGAAATCAACTGGGTGATCTTGTGTCCTATAAATCAAGAGAGTTTGCCCTGGATTCGAATATAGGAGGGTACCTCAAGGCCTTTAGAAATTGAGGATTGTAATCTCAACATTGGTATAATAAAAATCTATACGAGATGTTTTCCTTGGTGTAGGACTGGATGTAAGGTAACTCCGAACTAGTATAAAATCCTGTGTGTTCTTACCTTTTACTGTTTTTTTACTTTCTGCATCTGTGTTTGATTCTATGATTGTTCTATGACTAAATTCTACATCTGTTTATATCATAATTTTTAAATTAGTCCATATAAGTCTTATAATCCATTAAACACTATTCACCACCTCTAGCGTTAAAGTAGCCTTAAGATCCTTAATCCGCACTCCCTTTCAATTAGTATCAGAGCATTAGTTTTCATAGTATGAAACTTGAAAATTGTTTTAATGGCTACCAAACACTGGTAATGTAAACTCTGGCACTAGTTTTGTTAACGCTAGCACTAGTTCATTTTTAGAAGGTCAGTCTATTGTCAGACCACCATTTTTAAATGGCAGTGCATATTGGGCTTGTGGAATGAAAATTTATTTACAATCAATAGGATTAGACACTAGGAATATCACACAAACTGAGTATGTTGAATCGAATACCAATTTTACTCAGTGGACTGCTGAGAAAAAGGGTGTTGCACAAAATAACTCAAAGGTCATGAATATATTATTTTGTTCACTAGATAGGAATGAGTTTAATAGAGTATCTGTTTGCAAGTCTACATTTGAAATCTAGAAAACTTTGCAAGTTACTCATGAAGGAACAAGCAAAGTTAAACAGACTAAAATTTCTATATTAACTAATCAGTTTCAATTGTTTAAAATGCATGCAAATGAGTCCATTTCTACATGTGTTGTCGATTTCAAGATATTGTTCGTTCACTAATTGCACTGGGAAAAAGCTTTTTGGAGGAAGACCAAGTCAGAAAAATCTAAATGCACTCACTCCAGAATGGGATCAAAAGACACTTGCAATCGAAGAAGAAAATGACACCAGTCTAATGAAAATAGAAGAATTGATTGAGAATTTGATGTCTTATGAAGTTCAATTGCAAGGAAGAAGAGAAAACAAGGCTACAGAAAAGAAGTCATTATGTGAGAAATGCGGATTATGGATCTTAAGGCTAGGATCAACACTAGAGGGGGGTGAATAGTGTTAATAAAGAATTAATAAATCTTTTTGAGTTTATGTTAATTTAGACACCGATGTATGTAATATACGGACACAGATATGATCACAGAAGCAAGCACAGATGCAGGAATAAAATAAAAGCGATAAAGGAAAGAACATACCGGATTTTATACTTGTTCGGAGTTACCCTACATCCAGTCCCGCAACACAAGTACGGATTTCCTTTCAAAAGCAGTTGTACAATTACACCCTCGGTTTCAAGGCTATGAGGTACACCCTCCAGAATTTCTATCCTCTGGGTAGAGATACTTGATTCCCGGGCCACATGTTTACCCAATTGATTTACCAAGGCCACAATCACACCTTTTCTTACCTAATAGATTACAAAGAAGTCTATAACTCTGAATAGCATTGAGAACCTTGTAGAGATAGTGATAGAGAATTAAACTAGAAGTAATTGAGTTTGACTCAATGTTGATTTCGGCAGAGTAATGGTAAGAATATGTATTAAGAAATGTGGAAGAAGAAGAGGAGTGAAAACCAGAAAATCTGATATAAAATTCGTTGAAACTAACCCTTATTTATAGAAGAACAACAACCATGTCCATTCATGAAGAGTTATGGCGAATAGACACTTCTTTTGAAATTTAAATTTTGAATTCAACTAACACCATGTCGATCTGGTTACCCTAGGCATGTCGACATCCCAAAGCAATTTTTGGTGATTTGATCTTCTTTGAAAATAACCTTTATCTTATATTAAAACTATTTTAAACTTTACAAACATACTTGACTATAGTTAAAATTCATATGTAAATATAGAGAATAATATATATAGATTTTAACTATAATTTTATATTTAAATCTAAGTATAAAAGTTAAACATATAATTTAAAAAGACAGTTTAAAATCAGGAGTAATTTGACTTTGAAATTAAAGATAATTTTGAGGCTAAAATTATTTAAAATCAGGATAGAGAGTTTTGATGTTTTTTAAAAAGAAAGTTTTGAAATTTGAAAACAAGATAATTTTGTAAAATCATTTGAATTAAAATTAGTGGATACAAAACAATGTTCCAATAGATTTTCGTAGGTTCCTACCCTACTTAGGATTCCATCCCTTTAACAGGCTCGAAGTGGATTCCATTCCACGAATAAATTGGATTTTAAGATGCTAGTGCTTTTCTATGAGTTTTAACAAAAATCCCTAATAAAAATAATTATGCTTGAAATTTTGAACTCTTGATAATCTTGATACTCATGAGTCTTCTATCTCGATATCCTGAATCTCTATACTGTACAGTCTTCATTCTTGGTGCCTGCATGGTTAAATCTTGCATATACATATATATCTAAATTTATAATGTCAGTATTTATATTTTATAATCTACTCTAAGGTTGTGGTCATCAAAACCATCATCTCACAGACTAACAATCTCCCCCTTTTTGATGATGATAACCTTTGTTTATAAAATATTATTTCTATCCTAATAACTCCCATTAAACCTAATAACTCCCCCTTAATTTATGCCTAACTACCCTATTTTGTATTTCTCCCCCTTTGTCATCAACAAAAACTCACTCCCCCTCATTCTTAGACTTCAGTACCTACATTGATAAACTATACAGTGGAATATATAATACATAGATTACGAAATAATTATACTTATGAACATGATAACTAATCAAAGACTATATACATTTCAATGTATATATATGTTTTATACAACAAACTTCAAACAAATATCAAGAAATCAATTCACACAAAGTATCAATACAAACCAAATCAATTCAAACAAATATCAAACAAGGTAATGAAATCAAACGTTACGAGGAACTTCCACCTATCCTTCTTCTCCAAATATAGGGTATGCTTTAATTGCATCCCAAATTTCATTGTCGTTGATGAGAGAGACGGGAGGATGTGCTTCGTTATTATCTTTGTGCAGAGAGGAGATCATCCATCGTATCGCATCGAAGTGCCTTTCTTTTTTCTTGATCATCTGTATTTGACTCAATTCTAAGTGACGTTGGTTACATAGAATAAACGAGAGAATATTCTTGAACGAATTAAGGGTTTCTTCAAGATTTTCTGATAGATTGTGAATAGGATTAGCCATAGTTGAATTTGTGAAAGAAATAAAGGATATAGATGATAAGAAATAAATTCCAGTGAAGAATTCCGGAAGAAACAAGTATTTATAGGTGTAGAAATTTGTTTGAAATGAATAGACATTTGATAGTTATTCAAATTTCAAATTCAAAATCAATTGTCATTTCTGACTAGTACATGTCGACATGGTCTTATAGGGGATGTCGACATGGGTTAGTGAAAACTTATGACTAATTTAATTTAGTGAATAATTGTGTATCTATATATATATATATATATATATATATATATATATATATATATACACTAACATTTATTTTGGAGATAAGATAAGGTAGATAACAAAAAGGAAATTTCATTTCATTGCATAGTACGATAATACAACGATTAAGCAGACAACAAACTACATGAATATTCGAAATAAAGCAAACTAAAACAAATACAACATGATACGAGAAGATAAAACTAGTTAGAGGATAAAGATGATGAAGATACTCCAAGTTTCTTGCTGACTTTTTGAAATGAACTTGTTCATCTTTGAAGAAATATTATCCATCTTTTTACTAACGGATCGTTTAAGAATCTATTGATTCTCGACAATAGTCTTTTGATTTTTGAGAAGGGTTTTGGTGGACGGATTTGGAGGATAGTCAATACTTTCCAAAGAGGTTTCACCTTATTCTTCTTCAATTTCCATTTCATCCCCTTCTTCTTCTTCCTCTTCTTCCATTTCCTCATGAGCCAAACGCTCTTCCTTTTCGGTAAGGGACTCATAAGGTTGAAAAACAGATGGAATTTTCATAAGCGAAATATTGGGATGATTGAAAACCTTTTTAGAAACAAATTCTTCGCCTTTGAAATCCACTCCAAAATAGTTAAAAATCCGAGTGAGATAAATTTCATGATATAAAGTATTCTCACCCATTTCAAGATTTTTGGGACGAAGTTCATCCAAAATAACTTGCGTCCAATTTATGTCATAATTTTCAAAAATAGCAAACAGTGCTTTGCAAACTTTTGAAGTAGGATTGTTAAAATTCCCCGATCTTGGGGTCAAAGTATGTTGCAAAAGAAGATTGATAATTCTTGCTTTTGGTCGAAAATTTCTATTTTTAAATTCAAAATCATCATCTCTTTTGAAAATGTGATGAAATGTCTCACGGTCATTGTTCACCGATTTTAAAGTTAGAAAGATGCATTCTCGGATTCTTACAATTGAAAATAATACCCAAAAGATCACAATTTAAAACAATTCTAGTGCCTTTGACACTACTCCAAATTTCATTCTCATTACCATCATAAAATCCGCGATTTAAATTCGCATAGAAAATTTTGACAAGATTAGGATAGCAAACAAAATCATTTTGAGAAGCATCAATAAGACTATGAACTCCATTGTTTGCAAAAAGAGAATCAATTTCATAAGAAGAAAAATCTTGAAAAATAGCAAATTTTTGGGGATGGACTTTGGCATAGTTAGCATAATTGATGTATGCTTTTATTGCCTCTGGATCATTGAATAATTGCTCTTTGATTTTTCTGGAAATTCTCATGATGGATGGGTTGCTTGAAGAAGCCATTAAAGTAGAGAGTAGAGAGATTGAAGTTATGAAGAGAGAGTTTGAATTTGAAAATGAGAGTGAAAAGATATGATAAAAGATAGCGAATAAATAGATTCTCAAATGACATATTCTCTGGTCAAAAGGTAACTTTTCAGAAAATTGAATGAAGTGAAAAGGTGGAGGAAAATTCAAATATTTGAATTCAAATTTTGAAATTCAAATTCAGGTACCCATGTCGACATCATGGTAGGGACCATGTCGACATGTGCCTTTGAATTTTCATGAATTGATTTTTCCTAAGTTCTCTAATATATATATGTATATATATTATTATTTTTAGTGCCTATATATATATCTGAAATATTATTAAACTTCAAGTATATTTCAGAAAATATTATTATACTAAAAATAATAAAAATAATAATGAAATAATAATAAAAAAATAGGAAATAAATTTTAAAATTCAAACAACACACCAATTCAAAATCAATCAATCAAGCAACTAATTCTAAGCAAGCAATTTCAACCAATTGTATTGAAACGTGTATCTTTTTCTGAGTCCATTTCTTTGAATTCGTCGGAGTCATAAACAACTGTGAAACATAAATTTGAATTATCTGTCTTCTGATCATCATCACTTGAGGATGAGTCCGAGTCATCTAGAGTAGCAGTAAATGCACGCTTCCGTTTCTTAGCTGGATCATTGTTCATAGGAGAATTTTGCCTATCTGAATACGGACAGACTCTTTTGAAATGGCTTAGTTCATCACAGTTGTAACATTTGCCATTATTTGGCACTACATTCTGATTTCCAGAATTCTTTAGTTGTTTCTCTTGAGATTATTCATCTTTCTGTATTTCAGGAATTTCCTAAAATTTCTAGTTATAAAGGCCATCTCTTCATCATTATCGCTGTTTGAGTCTGATCTATCGGTCAATGCATTGAATGCCATTGATTTCTTTTCATATGCTTTACTATCTCTTATCCCGATCATTTGAACTTCATAAGACATTAGATTTTCAATTAATTCTTCTATCTTTAAAGTACTGATTTATTTGCCTCTTCGATCGCAAGTGTCTTGTGATCCCATTCTGGAGTTAGAGAATTTAAAATCTTTCCGACTTGATCTTCTTTAGAAAATTTCTTTTCCAAAGATATTAGAGAATGCACAATATCCTGAAATCTACTATACATATCTGAAATAGACTCATTAGGATTCATTTTAAATAATTGAAACTGATTTGTGAGCATGGAAATTTTGGTATGTTTAACTTTGCTTGTTCCTTCGTGAGTAACTTGCAAAGTTTTCCAGATTTCATATGCAGACTTACAAACTGACACTCTATTGAATTCATTTCTATCTAGTGGACAAAACAGAATATTCATAGCCTTAGAATTATTTTGTGCAACAGTCTTTTGCTCAGCAGTCCACTGTGCAAAATTAGTTGTGGGTTCAAAATATTCAGTTTGTGTGATATTCCAAGTGTCTAATCCTATAGATTGTAAATATATTTTCATCCTACATGCCTAATATGCATAGTTACTGTCATTAAAAAGTGGTGGTCTGACAGTAGATTGACCCTCTACAAATGAGCTAGTGACTGGGATACTAGTGTTAGTAACAGTACCAGTGTTGGTAGTCATTTTGAAAACTTTTCAAAAATCAGATTATGAAACTTTGAAAACCTTGCTCTGGTACCAATTGTGAGAAATGCAGATTACGGATCTTAAGGCTAGGATTAAAACTAAAGGAGGTGAATAGTGTTAATAAAGAATTACTAAATCTTTTTGAGTTTATGTTAATTTAGACACCGATATATGCAATATACAGACACAGATATGATCACAGAAACAAGCACAGTTGCAGAAATAAAATAAAAGCAGTAAAGGAAAGAACACACTGGATTTATACTAGTTCGGAGTTACCCTACATCCAATCCCGCAACACGAGTACAGATTTCCTTTCAAAAGCAATTGTACAATTACACCCTCGGTTTCAAGGCTACGAGGTGCACCCTCCAAAATTTCTATCCTCTGGGTAGAGATACTTGATTTCCGCGCCACAAGTTTACCCAATTGATTTACCAAGGCTACAATCACACCTTTTCTCGCTTAATAGATTACAAAGAAGTCTATAACTCTGAATAGCACTGAAAACCTTGTAGAGAGAGTGATAGAGAATCAAACTAGAAGTAATCGAGTTTGATTCAATGTTGATTTCGGTAGAGTAATGGTAAGAATATGTATTAAGAAATGTGGAAGAAGAAGAGGAGTGAAAAACCAGAAAATCTGATATAAAATTCGTTGAAACTAACCCCTATTTATAGAAGAACAACAACCATGTCCATTCATGAAGAGTTATGGCGAATAGACACTTCTTTTGAAATTTAAATTTTGAATTCAACTGACACCATGTCGAGATGGTTACCCTAGGCATGTCAACATCCCAAAGCATTTTTTGGTGATTTGATTTTCTTTGAAAATAACCTTTATCTTGTATTAAAACTATTTTAAACTTTACAAATATACTTTGACTATAGTTAAAATTCATATGTAAATATAGAGAATAATATATATTGATTTTAACTATAATTTTATATTTAAATCTAAGTATAAAAGTTAAATATATAAGTTAAAAAGATAGTTTAAAATCAGGAGTAATTTGACTTTGAAATTAAAGATAATTTTGAGGCTAAAATTGTTTAAAATCAGGATAGAGAGTTTTGATGTTTTTTAAAAAGAAAGTTTTGAAAACATTTTGAAAACAAGATAATTTTGTAAAATAATTTGAACTAAAATTAGTGGATACAAAACAGTGTTCCACTAGATTTTCGTAGGTTCCTATCCTACTTAGGGTTTCATCCCTTTAACAGGCTCGAAGTGGATTCCATTCCACGAATAAATTGGATTTTAAGATGCCAGTGCTTTTCTACGAGTTTTAACAAAAATTCCTAATAAAAATACTTATGTCTGAAATCTTGAACTCTTGATAATCTTGATACTCATGAGTCTTCTATCTCGATATCTTGAATCTCTATATTGTACAGTCTTCATTCTTGGTACCTGCATGGTTAAATCTTGCATATACATATATATCTAAACTTATAATGTCAGTATTTCTATTCTATAATCAATTCTAAGGTTGTTGTCATCAAAACCATCATCTCACGGACTAACAATTAGCATTCAATGCAACAACTAAAGATTCGAAACCAGACGGTGATAAGGAGATTGCTTTCATGACAAGAAACTTCCAAATTCCTTAAATATAGAAAAATGAATAATTATAAAAGAAATGATCAAAGGAATTGCATAAGTAATACAGAGAACTTCAACAATGATAGATGCTACAATTGCAATAAAGTCAGACATCATAGTAAAGATTGTCCGTATCCAGATAAACACTTGTTCCCTCCAAACAATGATTCGTCAAGAAAAAGAAAGAAAGCATACACAGCAATTCTTGATGACCCAGACTCGTCATCCAGTGACGATGAAAAGAAGATGGATAATTCAAATCCGTGTTTCACCGTTATTCATGAATCAGACGACGATGGGATTATGGATCTAAAAATAGGTATGCATTTACATTATTTTTAATTTTTTCTTGTTTGAATGGATGCTTGTTTGTTTGCATGATTTTTTTAAAAAATTCCTTGAAATTCAAATTTAAATTTATCCCTTGAAATTTAAATTTTAAATTCAAAATAATATTATTTTAATAATATTTTAAATATTAAATTATTAATATTTAAGTGTTATTATATTTAATGTTATCACGGGAATTATATAAGTAGAATATATGATATATTATGCACATTTATTAGAAATTAGGAGTAGACACTTGTCCTTTGATTCAATAGGCACATGTCGACATACTTAGGTACCCTATGTCGACATGCCCCTTAGAAATTTGAATTCAAACTTTTGAACTTCCCTCCACCTTTCCACTAACTTCAATGCTATAGAAAGATGCCTCTTGACAAGAGAACATGTCTATAGAATCTCTATTTAATTAATCTCCTTATCATCACTTTTCACTTTTATTTCAAATTTCAAATTTATCTTCATTATTTTCAACTCCTCTCAAACTTCTTCAATGACCTCTTCAAGCACTCCTAACACCATTAGGCTTCCAAAATCTATCAAAAACTTTCTTTTTAATGACCTGGAAGCTACCAAAGCGTACATCAACTATTAAAATTTTGGTGAAATTCATATAGGGAAATTTTCTATTTTTTAAGATTTTCCTTCCTATGAAATTGAAAATCTTTCTCAACAATGTTCTATTCTTAGTGTAATAGATAACAAACAAAATGGTTTTTTATGTTATCCAAATCTTGTTAAGATGTTTTATGCAAATTTGAATCGTGGTTTTTATGATGGGCAAGATGGACAAATTTGGAGTAGTGTTAAAGGAACACAAATAGTTTTGGATTGTGAAATTTTAGGAAATATTTTGGGATGCAAGTATACTAGAAGAATCTCTCGGAATTTCAAATGAATTAAAATGATCGAGAGACATTTCATCACATCTTTGAAGGGATGAAAATTTTGAATTCAAAAATCATTATTTTCGTCCAAAAGCAAGAATTGTTAATCTTCTTATTGAACATTCCCTTATACCAAGATCGGGAAACTACAACCGCGCAACTTTGAAAGTTTGCAAAGCACTTTTTGCAATTTTTGGAAATTATGATATCAACTGGGCTCAGGTTATTTTGGATGAGCTAAGGCCTAAGAATTTTACTATGGGTGAAAAAACATTATATCATGGAGTTTATCTCACTTGAATTTTTAATTACTTTGGACTTGATTTCAAAAGAGAATAACTTATAACTAGAAAATTGTTCAACCATGGAAATATTTCCCTTATGCAAATTCCATTAGTGTTTCAACCATATAAAACACATATGGAAATGGAAGAAAGGCTTGCTCACGAAGAGATGGTGGAAATGGAGGAAGAAGAAGAAGGAGAGGAAGAGGAAGGAATGGAAATTAAAGAGGAGGAAGAGGAAGATCAAGAAACTTTCTTAGAGAGTATTGAATATCCTACTATTCCCGCTAATCCATCCAATAATACCATTCTCAATAATCAAAGAATTATAGTGGAAAATCAAAAGAAACTCCAAAGATCAACATGTAAGAAAATGGATAAGATTTCCATTAGAGTTCTTCGGGAAAGTTAGTAGAAAGCTTGGACTATCATCTTCTTCATCTTCATCTAATTAGTTTTAGTTCATGTCATCTTGTTTGCTTCAAGTTCTATCCATGTATTTTCCTTTATTTTAGTTAATATTATATTATTTTATGTATTGTTGACTAGAATCATTAATGAAATCTTTTATTTCCTGTTATTCAACTTCACTTGTCTCTGTAATTGCTTGTTTTTATAATATACAAATTTTAGTTGCATAGATTTGTTCATAATATTCAAAACAAAGCAAATTGTCACTTTAGGCAGAGCCATGTCGACATTTCCCATCCCTCTATGTTGACATGCAAGGGGCAGAAAGTAGTTGCACTTTCAAATTTTAATTTCATGTAACTAACTTGTGCCTATTCATTTTGAACGATTTTCTACCCCTATTTTTACCCGTTCTTCCAAAATAAATTAGAAAACTTATTTCTAATCACTCCCTTTCATATTTCTTCCTATTTCTTGAATTATGGCTTCTCCGATTAAGAATCTAAGTGATAATCTTGAGGAAACTTTCATTTCCTTTTAGAACATCCTTACATTCATACTTCGTAATCAGCGCCACTTAGAATTTAGTCAAATGCAGATGATCAAGGAGCAATAGAGACATTTCGATGCACTTCGTTAGATGATCTCAGCCCTTAACAAGGACGATCTTGAAGGAAATCCAGCAGCCACTCTCGACAAAGATAAAAAAGAATGAGATGCCATCAAAGCAGACCTTATCTTTGGAGAAGATGGATCGATGGAAGTACCATGAAATGTCTAGTCATTCTGTATGTCATTTGTTTGATTTGATTAGTGTGTTTTAAACTTGATTGACTTAACGTATTTAAAACATTTGGTGTGGTTTGAATATGGTTGGAATGAATAATTACTGTAAATATGATTGACGATTGATTTACTTCTGGATTACACTTATTATCACACTCATGATCACATTTCACATTTACGATCACATTTCATACTTATGATCACACTTAGCACTTATTACACTTATATATGGATCACTCTATTGTATTATGGTTGATTATCTTATAACAAGTTCAGTGAATTTATTAATAAGAAGTTTTTGTTGATGACAAAGGGGGATAAGTTATAATATTAGTTGACTTGTAGTAAGTGGGAGTTATGATTAGAGCAATGGGGAGTCATGGAGTAAGGGGAATTATGATATGAGTTATGGTATGGTAAGTATATTTTATAAATACTGGCTGTCATCATCAAAAAGGGGAAGATTGTTAGGAATTGAGATGTCGGTTCTGATGTCAGCAACCTTTCTAAAATTTATGCTAACACTATTTTCTAGATAGATATGTATATGCAGAAACTATGCAGGATAAATTTATGTGTGTCTGTGCGCGCGTGTGTGTAGGTATTTATTACTGAAGACTGATCAGTATAAAGACTCAAGACTCAAGATTCGGAATGGTGATATCAAGATTGAAGGCTCTAGAGTATCAAGATCAAGATTTCAAGATAAGTGTCTAGTTTTTGTTAAAACTTCATAATAGCGTGGAAATCTTCATTCCAAATTTCATTTGGGATGGAACCCATTTCTACCTTCTTAGTGGCTTACAAACCTAGACAAGTAGCTTACAAACCTACGACAAGTGTCTTACAAACCGACGAACATCTTGATTTTGTACAAGTTCTCGAGTCCTGATGTGATGTGATATTCTGCAGGAAGAAGCTTGCAAAACTACTTCAAAATGGTTTTTAGAAATATTTTCAAAACTGCTTTTCAAGATGTTTTAGCCTTAAAATATTCTTTGTTTTTTTAAATAAACTCTTGTTTTAAACTTCGTTTGTTTTTAAAATTATCTTTTGATTTTTAAATATTCTTTATAATATATATATATATATGTATATATATGTATATACTTGAGATTTAAAATCAAATTTACATATACATTCTAAAAATATATTTCTCTACTCTTCTTTATTTTAAAACATAGGAAAATTAGTTTATTTTACTCCAGAATCATTTCATCTTGTTTTCCTTTCAATACCATTTTCAAAAAAAAATTTACATTGTTTTTTAACTAAGGGATGCCGACATCATGGGACACCCCATGTCGACATGGTGGCCGTTAAATTCAAAAGGTTCAATTTTCAAAAGAAGTATTTATTCGTTTAAATCTCTTTACAAATGGTTATGACCGTTACTGGCCTATATATAGCCTACAAACGAATTTTTTAACTAACTAATTTCTTATTTTCTTCATTCCTTCCTCTCCACAAATCCATATTCTAAAAAAATTCATATTTTTAGGATCGTGCCAAAATTCTTCCAAATTCTCAAATGAATCAAATTAGAATCTCATTCTTGTTTGATTCTCTACCCTCTCTCGAAGATCAAAGTGCTATTCAGAGTTATAGGATCAATTTGTAATCAAAAGTTTATCAAGTCTCCTTAAAAGGTATGGTTGTGCCTGAAAATCAATTGGGTGATCTTGTGTCCCGTAAATCAAGAGAGTTTGCCCCAGACTCAAAGACAGTAGGGTACTTCAAGGCCTTTAGAAATCGAGGATTGTAATCTCGACATTGGTTTAATAAAAATCTGTACGAGGTGTTTGCCTTGGTGCAGGACTGGATGTAAGGTAACTCCGAACCAATATAAAATCCAGTGTGTTCTTTTCTTTTACTGCTTTTTATTTTCTTTCTGCATCTGTGTTTGACTCTGTGCTTGTTCTGTGATTTAGTTCTACATTTTTTATATCATAATAATTTTTAAATTAGTCCACATAAGTCTTAAAATCCATTAAACACTATTCACCCCCTCTAGTGTTACATTGGCCTTAAGATCCTTAATCTGCACTCCCTTTCAATAATTAGTTAGAATAAAATTTTAAATTTATTGAATATAAATGTTAAGAAATTAAAATTTGAAATAACATTTAACCTAAGTTAGGTTAAATGAATTCATATTTGAAATAAAATTGATTGTGATTATAAATGACTCAATGAATTTAAATAACAAAATGGGCTAAATGAAATAGAATTTGATTTAAAACAAATATGAACTTAAGTTGTGAAATGATAATAAACATGAGAAGTGTTGTATAATTTTTTTATAATAAACTTAAGAAAAATTTGATGGAATGGTTCTTAAGTGGCATTAGTATTAAAAGAAGTATACTAAGAAATAAATGAATGTGAATAAGGCAATGTGAATAATGATTATGAATAAATAAATGTAAATAAAAGAATGGATATAATAAGAAATAAATTGAAGTAAATATGTAAGTTGTATGTATATTGTTTATTCGCATAATTGATTAATCTAGTTTCAAGCACATGATTTCAAGATGACTTACATCGGTCCAATTTAGAATTTTTCGCTCAATTCTCGACAGCGAACACTTGATATAGACTTTTGATTGATTCTGGAGTTCTCTTTCATAGTATATGGTTATGTAAGGAGAATGGCGATTTCTAATTAAGCAACGAAATCTGAATATGCACTAGAGTGGTCATGTGAACGATATTAGTTTAGAAGTGAAATTGTGTGATCGAGCAAGCGATCAAATTTGACATTGCGTACGGATAGAAAATGTACATTATATAAGCTTAAAAAATTAAAATTTGACATTGAAAAATGTAAATTGATATGATTATGAATTAATTGGATGGATATTATTTGGTCGATGCTTTCTCTGGCTACATTTGCTACATTTGCATATGGCTATTGTGTAGTCTATGTTATATATTGATATTACTTTCTATATACATGTTCTCATTGGATGTTGAGTAATTAATAGGTGCGGATGGCATATGCTTCGCCATTGGAGCTCGCTTTTGCATCATATTGATTGTATACGCTTGCTAATGCTAATAAAATATACAACTCTCGAACTACATATCGTATTTTTTATACTTTTTCCTATGGGCTGCCTCATCCTTGAAGATGAGATGTGTATTTGTGATTATATATATATATATATATATATATATATATTAAATTTTTCTTGAAATTTTCCATAAATTTAAAGAGTTAGAAATTTTTGAAAATTTATGAATAAATTTCTAATAACTAAAATTTAATGTTTATGCTATAACTTGGAACGGTATTAGTTAGTAAATATGAGTGAATTTAAAGGCTTAACATAATTTGGTAATCTATTTCAACTAATTGGTTTTGAGAAGTTAATGAGTTTGGGCATTTTTCTTTCTTGCTAATTTCAAGGATGAAATTCTTTTTGAGGGGGAATGTAATGACCCGGAATTTTAGTCATTTTATTTAAAATATTGAATTAATCTTAAACATTAACATATTAATTTTATAAGCCTAATAGTTTCAGTTTTGAATAAAAGGGTCTACTTGAATATATGAATGGCGAATGAGTAAAAATATTAAATAGTGAATTTAAATGATTGGAATATTTAAGTAACTGAAACTGGAATTTAACGTTAACGAAAATGATTTTGAAATATTATTTAAATTTAGTATAAATAAGACTGGATTAGTATACTTTTGAATTTGAATTTAAAAGGAATTAAACTTGTTTTTTAATATTTGTTTTATTTAACATGTGAAAATAGCCTTCCGAGACATTGTCTCGGATTTCAACGAAACTAGTTTCAATGGATCCATAATAGTAAATTATTATATGTCATCGAATTTCAGGGTGATCGAACGTATCGTGCAGTTGTACGAGTCTGAAATGCCTGTAAATTAATTTCAGGAATTAACAGAATATAATTGGGTTTGAAAAGTTAACTTCTGAAAATGGTATAATTAGGTCTCGAAACTATTTCCATTGTGTTTGAAATAGGGATATAGCATATAAAACGGCAGACGGCACGCTTTGACGGGAGTTCGAGTTTTAGGGTTGTATATTATAGAATAGTTTAAAACAATATATATAATATTATATACTACATAACTTTTTCCACGCTCTTAAGCCTACTTACTTTATTCAATCGTATGCATACCATGTTCAGACATACCCCTTTCCCTTATATAATTGCATCTCCAAACCAGAAAATGGTTCGAGTTTTTAATTACAGAAAATAGCCTCAATGGATGATCCTCGTTGATTGGTGCCCATAGAAGCATCATTGGGAAAGTCATCAACTATAAAGTTATAGATGATGTCGAGCTCGACTCATTCAACATTGGATTGGGCTAAGATGAGGTGAGGTGGCGGCGAAGCTTGTTGAATGGTGGTAGTTATGGTTGTCGACTGCGGAAATTTGGATGATCTTTAAGGAATGGACCCTGAAGGAGAATTGTCGAGATTGGTTTGGGCAAGGTTCAGGCAAAGTATGGTGGCACAGTGTGGACTGGGGTGGTTAGAATCTTGAATCGATCGTGGGTATTTGGGTCCATCTTTGAGTTTATAACGACGTTGTTGGTGCCGGGCTGGCGACGAAGTGAAGCTCATGGATGGGGCTGCTTATGGTCGAAGTGCGCTGGGATATGGTAGGCTCTGGTGGCGGCGACGAGGTGAAAAATAAATGGCACCTAAATTTTGGTTTAAACGAGGACGAAGGAGATTAATGGGAGGGAAGTTTATTATATAAATTAAGGTTAATTATGATCCTAATGATGTGATTAAGGAATATTTTATTTATTAAATTATTGAATGTTGTAAATTAAATAAGTAATTCGTTTTAAGGTCAAAAATTGAACACGGTCAGTCGTATTTGGTTCGTATTGACAAGCATTACGTAATGGAGTTGGTTTGGCGACGAATGGAGATTGTTGAATTTCACGTTGAATTTGAACATCGTTCAATTCAGACGAAACCTAGACGCCTCGGTAACAACTGGAATTTCGATGAGTTACACTCACCTTTTTCGTTAACCAGTATGTTTTATAGTCGATAAGAATTATCAATTGGACGATTGTAACGACCAGAGAAATTTTAACCATTTTATAACGTAAACAGTAAATAATAAAAGTTTCATTAAATTTAAATAATAAAATTTCGAAATAAAAATTTGATATTTGAAATGCGTCTATTTAATTAGAGTAATGGGTAAAGTTTTATTGATAAATATTAAAGTTAATTTATTTGTGAAATTTAAAATATAAGTTTAATTAGTTTATTTGATGAAATCTAAATATTTTCAAAAAATGAATATTTTTATGTAATAAAAATGTAAATCTCTTTGTGAGAGAGACATCGTAATTCGTTTCGCAAAATTTAGGCTTTTATAGCTTCGTTTATCTTATTTTCCACGTTTTAGCAGTATTTTCGGTAGCGAAAAATTCGAGTCTTTAAAATTTGTTCATGTCGTTGTTATCTGTGTACCGTTTTATTCGCCTCATCGTGCTGATCTCCACAGTAAATTTACTTCTGTATTTTGAAGTCCGACACGCGATGGAAATGGAAACGACAAAGACTGACGTATCAGTACTGAAAAATTTGACTTTTTATTTTCCTTTTGCCTTTAAAACCTTAGCCGTGTACGCCAAGCATCAATAAATTGCTGTAATAATTTTCACCTGAATCATAGGACTTGACTGTTGAAATTTCATTTATCTTTATTAATAGTTGGATTGGAAGCGCAATTTTTTGGTCCGACCGTGAACTTCCCAAAATATCCCTATATATTACTTTTTAAGTATTGAATTGTTGTTTAATATGATCTCTCCAATAAATTAGGAGATAAAATCTCTCTATAATCTCTATAATTACTTTAGACTATTCAAACCTAGATATTGATTTCAGTTATCTTTCTTTAATGATAGTTGTAATAGCTTTGGTATCATACTTTTTTGGTATCAACGTGAACTAACAAAAATGTCCATCTATATATTATCAAATCTTAATGACTTCAAAATTGGATTTAATATTAAACTTTTTTTACAAATGCAAACGCCCTTAAAAATAGAATTTAAAAATTAAATATGCTTAGATATTCAAAATGTTTCTAAAACTAGGATTTAAAATTAAACTTTCTTTACAAATTCAAAACGTTTCTTTACAAATATACAAATCTTAATAATACTTGAAAATGAAAAATCATTTTTTAATTGATTTAAACATATACAATTTATAAGAAAAACAATTCACACGCAAAGCGCGTGCCGTAACACTCGTTTTATATAAATTTTCACCTCCTCGAAGTAAATTGTGCTCATGCCTCAACTCTACAACTGTCGTGTTTTCCCTTTTCTAACCCAAATGCTACCACCCAAAAACCCGAAGCAGACCTCGATCCAACACCCCATACTCCAGATCCAAAAAAGACCTGCCGCCATCCACCTCCCAAACCACCCGAAGCCCCTTTCCCTCTGACACGAACCCTTCGACCATCTATTGTCAATCCACCACCTAACTGAGCCACCCCACGCAGAGCTGCACTGACCACCTCCACGACCACACCGACCTGACCGATCCCTACCCTTCGCCATCACTTGATCCTAAACAGATCGCCTCTGCCTAGCACCATCGCCCTACCCGAAGCCCAATGCCTGACCATCCCTCTTCTTGCTTATGTTAATATACGCATAGGCAAGCTGCTGTGCAAAAATATATAAACACAGTTCGTCGCCCTCTGTTTGTATTTCATTTACTTTATTTTTTTTATCGGCTGTTATATATATTGCTCATTTTAGGCTGCTTTGATTTTGGCCTCTGTTAATCGCATATCTATGTTTGAGCAATCAGTATTTATTTGTGCTCATTCGTATCTATGCTCTTATCCGCTCGTTCGTTCATATTGCCAAATGCTGGGCAATTAAGCGTATACGTTGTATGAAGTAACCGAGTTATGTATATGTGCGCGAAATAGTTCTTGTCAAATTGCCTAGTATATGTACATTGAGATAGAGACCGTGCACATCACCTTGCTGTAGTATACGTATCCTACCCTTCAATCTTAGCCTATATATGTTATATACACACACATATATATGTATATATATGCATATATATACGTATATATGTATATATATATATTGCACATGTTCTTATGTTGACAGAAATTCTATTGTTTCGAACTCAAGCTTGTGGTATGGCTGATATATATGGACATGCGTAATGGGGTTTGTGGCAGAGAAGGTTCTTCTTTTATATGAACCTGCACGTGTCTCATATAATTCCTATACGCATTGTTAATAAAATAGTATACGTCACCTCTGAGATTGTTGATAGATATATGTGTGTTACATACATATTTGTTTTTCGAAATGTATATGTGCTAAATCTCTTGCTTGTCGCAGCTAATTGAAGTACCGCATCCGTATCCGTATCAGTACTTTTCAATTTCCATTGTTCTCTAGTCTCAGAAGGTGAAAAATCACCAACGATTAATGTTCTTATGCTCATTAAATTGATTTCATATGAAATGACAATTTAAATGTACTATCGAACTGAATTGCTAGCTATTAACTGTTGAATTTAACAAGTTGTTATTTAAATTTGGTCACTTATGTAAATTTACACTGTTATATGTTAAATTAATTTTTGTCAGTAATTGTTGTGTTATGTTATGGTTATTTATTGATTTTCACATTGCAAGTTCCTTTAGTTCCACTATGGGTTGAAATGATACATAACCGAACAGACTTTAGAATATGAGAAAATCGTTATGGGTTGAAATGATAAAAGCAAACGATTTTCAGTTATTATTGAAATTTTGTGATTGTGGGTTTAATAATATAAACCCATAATTTTAAACTATTATGGATTTGAAATAATAAGTATCAGTATCACTTGACTATAGGATAGAAAATTATATACGGACACCGTTGGTCTATTATTAAAAATGATTCCTAAGTATTTGAATAGAAATATTTGAGTTTGATTTTGAAATGCAATAAGCATTCCATCTTATTTTTAAAATTTATAACCTTGAATGTCGATTTTGAAACATAAAAAAAGTATGAGTAAATTTAAAGGTCATTTGTAAAAATTTATTTATAGTTTTTCTAAAATAGAAAAAATGAGATATTAAATACATACATAAAATATTAATTTATTTTTAAAATTTCATAAAATTAGTTTTTAATATATAGAATATTTTTAAAAGAAAAGAAAACACTAAGATTTAATTTACTTTAAAAAAATAAATAGGTTGGAAAGAGATATTTGAATTTGATTGGTAACTTAAACTGGGTATAAATTGAATTTAAATAAAGGGTCATTCAAAACTCAGTGATTTTGAAAATGATTAATAACTTGTTTTAAATAAAAGGTGATTAGATGAATACTTTAAATTTAAATAGAATTAAAATTGAATACTCATTCTGACTTAAATTTGTATTTGAGATTTTACTTAAATATTTGTAAAGTAATTGTATAACTGACCATGGTGTGAAATAAGCATCCGGTTATTAAAGAGACTGAGATCGAATATTGTCATACTCTTTGCCAATACCGAAAACCACTTTAACAACTGTATACGTTGTGGAGGTTCAAGAATGAAATATGATGGTTTGGAGAATAATTCTATATGGTATTTACGTAGCCCTGACTCCCGTGAGTCAGCTTGATGTGGCTAAAATAGGAGCCACGCCGGGCCAAGTGAGGTCGCACCTCCGATCGGGAACATTTCTTTGAAACCATATCTATTGCTTTTGTGATTTGATGTTTAGTGTGCACACCTTTGATTTGGAGTGTGTCTCGAGGTGGACGGTAGTAACTGCTATGCGTTACCACCAGTCCGAATACGCAAACGGTTTATTTGCCCTGGCATTGGCTCGCGTGCCTTGTCATGTGCCCTATCGTGTCTTCTACCAGTTTGGTTTGTACCATACCTATGGAGTGACCTCTGATTGCCTCCAGTTCACGGAGGAGTTATGGTACTGTATAGACTACGAGAATATATAAAACGTGTTAAGGGGGATATGAGTAATGCCTTAACGCTATTTTGATATTTTACTTTACTGTTGACATCATATATGTAGTGTATTGTATAATGTATGTAGATAGTTTATCGAATCCTTAAAGGATGGAACCGAACATCCCTTTAAGTTATATTGCATTTATTTGACATTCCACTTGAACCTAATTTATCTGCATAAGAATGTTAATCCTGATTCGAGTGTTTTGTTTCGCTTTACGCTCGAGTCGGCTTGAGTGTCACAGTTTGAGATTCATCCTTTGGAGCTGGAGTTCGTTGGAAGATCTAGCTTACCTATTTATCTATTTCAGCTTTCAGTATATTTCTGTTATTTCTAGTTGTATGTTTCAGACATGTCATCTGCTTTTTACTAGAAACTTCTGTGTACTTGGATTTCTGATGTATTCGGTTTCAGACTATGTTATTATATATAGTAGATCTATGAACTGCCTTATATTTTTACTCCGTTGTTTCGTTGTAAACTCTGTGTCTGTGATTCTATGATTAATTTATTTACTATATATGCTAAGTTATGCCAAATAAATATATTAACAGACTGTTGTTTTGGACGATCCAAGTCTGACATGTATGGATTATTGTCGATTTGAATGGTCCGAAATAGCGAGTCGTTACAATGATTTACTGTTTTATCAGTTGGTTTGGATTTATTTCCGCCCCTAGAGCGGATGACCCATTATATATGCCCAACTAGTAGCGGATGACCGATATCATATAATTATATACTGTCTGTGACGCGGGGGACAGGTTAGAAGGATCCAATATGATTCCTCACCACTGTTGATTATATATATGTGTATGTGTGCGCGCGCGCGCTGAGATTTATAAGCTATGATGTAGAGGGACATTTAAAGGGATCCAATGGGATTCCTCACCATTATGTAAAAGTCTTGAATAATATTCTTGTCGTATGAGTGTTAAATATCGAAACAGTTTGTTAACCTTATGGGTTATGACAGTTCAACATAAAAATATGTAGTGATAGAAAATCAGTAATCGATATTGGTTAAGCGATTGGTAACTATTGGCCTCAAATTAGTATTTTAAAAGCACTATAAATTGGCCTTAAATTAGTATTTTAAAAATATTATAAGTTGTCATTTGAGTTGAAGTTGGTTTTGAGACAAGTGATTTTGAATCTAAAATTGGATTTTGGAAGTATTTTGTTTTTAGGATTTAACTTCTATTTTACTCCAACCTTTTGATTTTTCTTTTCTACTCATTTATTTTTATTCTATATTGTTTTTAAGATTATTTACTTTTATTTTATATTATTTTAAGGATTATTTATTTTTATTTTATATTGTTTGAAGGATTATTTATTTATATTAATATTTTAGTATTCTAAAAGTTAATTATTTGAATAATTAATATGGATTGAAATTAATGATAATGATTTATTAATAATGTTTTAGGAATTAATTATTATTACTTATAATAATTGTGAAGATTAATTATTATTGTTATTTAATAATGTTTTAATTTTTTTTTATTATTATATAATAGTGTTTAAAGTAAATGATGATCATTCATCTATAAATATTTTCAAGAATTATAAATAGAGTTTTATAAACAGACTTGGGTTTTATAAGAGGGGTTTATAAAATTCTTTGGGACTTAAAGGAAAATTATTTATAATGTATAAAAGCAAATGGTTTTAGATATTTATAAAGGTATAAATGGGTTTGTAGGTTTATAAGAAGTGCTTTACAAATAGTTGCATGGATTTATAAAGGGTTTGTAAATGACTTGAAGAAATATTAATAAATGGTTTCAAAGATTAACAATAATTTATAATTGATTTTACAGACTTAAAAAGGGTTTATGAATGATTTTTTAAAAATGTATAAAAAGGGTTTATAAACGTTTCAAGATTTATAAAGGAGATTATAAATGATTTTTAAAGATTTATAAAGGAGATTATAAATGATTTTTAAGGGTTTATAAATGATTTTTTAATTGTATAAAAAGGATATCTTCCTCCATTTGTGATATACTTATACCGTTAAGATAAGTATATGAATATTATCTAAGTGTTTAAGATGTACTGATCGGTGGTACATCTTTGTAAAAGTATTTTATATAAGTAATTTACAAAGTGATTTTAATCAATGAAAGATTTATCAAGGAGGCCAGCGATTGCTTATATGCTTAACCAATGTTTGTTTTCCCCTATGGAATTAAATCCCTGATTGAATGTTTGTTTATTCAATAGTTAAATAACCGACTATCGAATTTGAACCCATAGCATAACTTTGGAAATATCTAGAAGAAACACATGTGTTATATGGCATAGTCATTCCGGATGATGTTGTGTCGTGTGTATAAATATCGTTTCGTTCTCCTCGGACAAACGATAAAGAAATCTGTTAACCAACAGTTAGAAGGTGATCTCCGCTCTAAACTTTGACTATTTATTTCCTAAATAATTGAGGTTAAGTTCACCAAAAACTATGAAATGTTGTATCGAAGAGACCAGGATCAGATACACTATCTGAAAACCACTTCGATCCTACTCAAACATTTCGAAGTAAAGACATCTTGAAGATGATGGATTGAAGAAGGAGCTCTTAAGTGTTTTGTTCAGTCCCAAAACGAACTGGTATGGATGAATGTTTGACATTGCATGTTTGTTTGGAGGGTAGTATTAGTGTTTCAAGTGGGAAGTTATATATTAAAAGTTAAAACATAGCCTCAAGCCTTATTAACCAGGAATGACTAAAACAAAGGAGATGCAGCAAGGCTAAGTGGGTCGTTCCCAAGTAGAGTATGATCATCCCTATCTAGAGTCGATATTATCTCTCATTTGTATTATTCTGGGAATCTTTAGTAGAGGGGTGATCATAATCCGTATTACTAGTCAAGTGTAGGCCTATCCTAAGTTGACAGGGGATCCTGGCAATGTCATCGGTGTTATTTTATCTAGAGATGCACTTTGATGGACAATACCCCAGTAGCCCAGTTATTGTATTGAATTCATTCTCTAGTAAGCGCTGTACGGACTTAGTTGTGCACAACTATGCTGAAACGTGAGATGCAAGCATTTCAGCTATATTCATATTTTACTTTGAACCATAGACATTGTCATAATATAAATGGATTTTCTATAGAAAATATTTTGGTTATCGTAAGGTAAAAACCCATCTGTGTTTATGTGCGGCATGATCTTACTAGATAGTTTTTATTTTAAAGGTTTTTTTTATAATTTCAAAATTAAGTTGGGTGTGTTTTCTCACAATGTTTTACCAGACTGACTCTGATGTTATTTTATTATAAAGCTTGGGGTCGGACCGAGTATATTACAGATTTAATTTGGATGCTTTGGAGAATCAGGAGACGAGCTGGAGGCACAAAGATTTATTCATGTATATGGTTATTTTTCTGCTACATTTATTATTGTATTTATCAGGAATTGTGAGGACAGGTTGTTATAATTGTTCGGTTCGAAATAGGTTAGTATACTTTGATTGATGTCTGTATATACATATATTACGGTTTTTTTTGTAAAGATTCAATGCATATTGTAGATTATTCGTTTCGCTGTGAGATTCTGTGTTGTCTATTTTTTTGTCTTGTCTTCTTCCTTCTTTCTTTTTCCTAACTATCCGTTTTTCCGTTCAATTTGAGTGGATCATTTGTGGTTGATCGTCCACTTAAACTGTATGAAAATATGGGTCGTTACAGAATACATGGGAATAAATAATAAAATCACATCAATAATAGTTTCTTAAGAAGCCATAAGGTGCAAGTAGTAGTTAAAAAATAACATAAATTACAAATTGAATGACGAAAGGTAGAATAAAACTTACTCAAACCCGCCAGAGCCACACTTGAACCTAATTGCTATATGCAAGAATGAATCAAACTTCCATCAAAAGTATATCATAAAAAATAGGAAAATATAAGGGATAACTTTCTTTTTTCTGATTTTCAGTTACCATTAGAAGAAATATTAAATCTGAAATTAAACGAAAAGGAGAAAGGAATCCGTACCCAAATCCTTAACCACCACACCTAAACCTAGATGACCATAGAGCACCATATATAAATTACTCAAGGCCTGCTTTGGTAATTTTTCATATTTATCTTTAGTGCTCAAGTTGGAAAGTGAGGCAAGGAAGACATAAGGTTGAAAAACTACGTAGACATAGAAAAATTAGGAAAGAAATAATGCGATAGTTGAAAACATGGTAAAGAAATGGGTTGACAATGTGATGTAGATGGGAATGACTTATCAGATCTTACTCCAATGCTATGAGATGATTCTCCTTTTCAAGTGACGAAGGATGGCTTAGGAAATCCCAAAAAAACTTTAATAGAGAAAGTATTTTCTTTATTATACACACACATACGTGCATATGTATGTATATGTATATGTACACACTTTTCTACCTTGTTTATTAATTTAGGTCACTTATTTCTCAAACTATCAGTAGTTTTAATTAAAATTTATAAATACATATTCCTACCACGTTTCAAAAAAGCATACGTTTGGGTCTACTTTCCAAAAGCTAGTGGTTAGGGTTGGAAATTAAAACCACATTCTTTCCATTTCCATTTCCTTTAGAGAGAAGTTGAAATTTTTAGTTAATTTACTATAACTTGGTTTATTTTTTTGATTGACATGCACATATGTATATGTTAGTACTGAGCCAGCATGTAGCGGAAGCTATGGGTGAATTTTAATCTTTTACTCTATTGGATCTTTATTGGGCCTATGAAGTCTAATTTATGTAGAACACATATAGATTTAATTTAAATAACATCTTTTATTTCATTTATATTTATAAATAATGAATGGAATTTTATTTTATTCAAATTAAATTAAATATAATGGTAACATATGTGTCACATAGTGCGTGTGCAACATAATAATTTGTGCAAGGTATGATATATCTATATACAAATGTCGGGTGAAACACCCCACATCCCTTAGTATGCCCAAAAAAGACACACTAAAGGATATGGTGCGTTATAGGTATAGCCAAAACATTACAAAGACTAAGATTCACAAGACAAATAAATAAAATAGTGGAATCATTCAAATAGTATCTCATTAAAAATTATACTTCATAAATAAGTCATAAAACCGAGTATGTCTCAAAATACCAAATACACATGTCTTATGAAAAATACCATCTCAGTCACATCATCAGAGTACATAAAAATAATCATCCCTCTAAAAAAATACAAGTGCATCAAAATCCAAATCAAAATGAAAACTGAAAAAAAGATAACAAGAAGAACTCCAGAAATATCTCTAAGTAAGTATGAAATCTACTGCTCTCGATTCTGCTAGCCTCTTGAGGGAAAAAGGGAAAATAGAGGAGTGGGTCAGACTATAAGTCTGGTGAGTGGAAGTAATTACTAGGATTTTTAAGCAAGGTAAAGATAATAGACTTAACAATAGTTCTAGTATAAAAGGAAATAAAGGAAAAGGTAAAGCTGGAATAAAATAATGTTTAACTGTTTGCTTTTCTTAGATAGTTTTAATTGGATTGTTTGCACTTTACTAAAACTGTTTTGATTAGGCTGAAATCCTAGTCCTAGTTTAATTAGGCCAAAATCCTAATTCTACCCTTCGATCGGCCATCTATCTCCATTTTTCCACTATGAGCTAGTCCCATCCTGTGGGTCCCATAACAAAAAGACACTTGTTTAGCGTTTTGGAACTCAATGGCGACTTATATCCCTGCTCTGAGGCCGCATGCTTGGCCACCGTCGGTTCGCACTATTTGTTGCTCCTTCTTTTGACCTCTTATTTACCATTACTTCATCATAAGCATGCACAGCCTCACCTGATCTGTTGTGAGACCATCAATCCTAGTCTGATAAGGTCCTGCCCAGCCTCACCTAAATGTTTGTGAGACCATCAATCCTAGTCTGAAAAACGGGAATGCTGCTGGTATAGGTCCTAACGAACAAAATCTAGTTGCATCCCTTGCCAAAATCTCCCGATTTGAGCCTATCTATTCACCTCCTATTTACCATTTCTTCAGCATAAGTGTGTCCCAGTCTCACCTAATCTATGCGAGACCATTAGTTCCTGACTGAAGGGGAATGATGCCGGTACGGGTCCTACTTCTATTTTTGCTTATTAACTTAGTGTAAGTCTTTAGATTAAGCCTCTTCTATTATTTCTGCTATGTTTGCTTATTAACTTATTCTAAGTCGCAAATAAGCCTCTTTTGTTATCTCTGTTATACTTTCTTATTAACTTAATTATATGTTCTAAAATAACCCTTTTATGTTATCCCTAACATGTGCATTATATTTTTTCTTATTAACTTAACCCAAGTTCTAAGCTTAAAAATAAGCTTCTTGTGCTATTTCTTCTATTTTCTCTTTTTAGTTATAATTACATGTTATAACTATGCTTGCAAATGTCTTAAATTTGCCTATTTTGGTCTATATCCAATTTATAACAGTTCTTCTTACTTTACATCTAATTTTCTATGAATTTATTGTACCTATATTTTAGTCCATATTAGCGAATAATTCTCTTCTATTTATTTATTCAAGTGAAAAGGAATAAAAAGAAACTAACATTTACAGGCTAAATTTCAACTAAAAAGGAATAGATGTAAATAACAATAAATGACTTTATATGATTGGGAAAAACTATAAATAACGGTAAATAATTGCAAATAACTGAAATAAAATAACTGAAAGAAAATAGACTGGAAAGAAAGTCTAAAATTTACTGATAAATAAACTGTAAATAAACTGGCATAAAGGTTATCCCAAAATTATAGAAAAAGTACCACTACTGGAAACCCTATTATTTTAAATTACTTCAAAATCTAAAATAATTACTAAACACTCACCTATGATCCTTTGTTCTAGTCCTTGGTCTTCCTTGATCCACTTTTAGAGCATAGAATGTTTTTAACAAAAAGATCTTCTCCTAAGAAAATTTTTCTTTTTAGGGCCCAACCTCAAGCAATGAACCTAGATAGGAGGAAATCTAAATGAGAAAAATAGCTAGGCCTAGGGTCTTATTTATAGTGTCACTTAGGGATCTCAAACTATTTGATTTGAAGATTAAATTTGGTGCAACTACGTTATAGGTTCGCTGGGAACCGTCGGATGGAAGCACGAACACACATGATCGAATAGAAATAGCAAAATGACATGTTTGAATCAAACTAGAGAAGTTACAATGCTAGGCGGGTCAACCTACTTGTCGACCAACACATGCTAGGGTCGGCCTATAGATCGACCTAGCCATGGTGAGGGTCGACCTTGCCTTTTTTTTCTCTTTTTGTTCATTTCTTGTTTATTTCGTAACTCCTTCGTTTTAGCTCGGATTTTTACAAACTATATATGGAAATTGGTCAGAAAACTACCATGGACATAATGGTGCAAATTATGTGGCTTAATTTTGACAATTTCACAAAGTTAATTAATTATTTAATTAATTCTTTAATTAATTATTATAGCTTAAATTTTGAGTTGTTACATTGGGATTTGCATCGCAGTGGACATGTTACCTTATTTTATATGCATTGTTGTTGTTTAAAAATATGTATGTAAATATAAATGTTTGTACCAAAATTAGGCACAATACGATGTGATTGAAGAGATTAAAGTAAAGGAAGCAAATGGAAAAATAGGCTAATCTAACAGTCACACCAACAAAAGCATGCAGAAATAGAAAAGGACAAGAAATTATAGTGGTTCGGTGTTGTAGCCTACGTCCACACTGAATGTTTTACTGTTTATTGATGATTGACACCTGATTACAATAGTACAAAACTCTAGCACTCAAGTTACAATGAAGTTGCGTTAGAGTAACGATGTAGCACAGTCAAAAGTCTTTTTTCTATAGGCATAGAGGTGCTGTTTATAAGTGTTGGTCTGCAATATTTGCCTCTGAACTCGGAATTCTCCTTCTCAAACGTGGATGGGCCCACCAAGTCGATCAGGGGCCATTTGGGATCGATCCCCATTTTGTTCGTATCGATCAAGATTATGTCCATTTGGGCTACGATCAATTAGTGGCATTCTTGAGGTAGTAAGCAAACTCCTGTGAAAATTTCATAGCATTTGGACTCGTTTTCAAGTTATGATCAATCCAAGATTTATTTTGTAAGTGGGCTGAAGCGTACTTATCGATCCTTGTTCGTATCGATACTTCTTCGTATTGATAGGCTACATATTGATCGGTGGCTCATTGATGACGTGGAGCGATAATTCAAGGGAGATCCACATTTCATGTTGAGTGACCATTTCTCTTGGTTGACTTTGCCTTGTTTGTATCGGTTATGTGTGGTTCCTTTCATATCGATGTTTGTATGCTGCTTCGTATCATTGCTTGGAAGACGTCTTCGTGTTGAATCCCGGTTGCTAACTTCGTATAGATGCCTGGAACAATCGATACAAAATGGAGGGAAAGGGTTTATCGATACGAACTGAATGTATGGGTTGATGATGCACGATAGATACGAACAAGATGGAAGTGGATTTGATGGATACAAGGTTGGATGAGAAATGGATGGATACGAAGTTGATGGATACGAAGGTAATAGATACAAATTGAATATGTTTTTCAAGAATCTTGATCGATCCATAACTTGAGCATACGGACTCTGATTGACCTGAAATTTGGAATATTGTCTTTCATAGCTTTGTTTGTCATACCAGGCTAATTGTAGCTTGATTCGGACTCGGACTAAATTTTCCAATATCCATATTGGACCTATGTATAGTCGATCTTCGGGACGAATTGTCTTTGGTTTGTAGTCAAGTTCTTGGTGTCACGGCCTTACCAAAAGGTGGGATAACATTTGTCCCCCGAAGTACATCCCATGTGAACATGGCATGCTTTGTAACGTTGCATTCTCTATTCTGAAAAAGATCTATCTGGTTCGTTGAATAGTTGTTGTCTTTTCGTCAAGAGATGTTACCTTTGATTGATTTCCCGCATTATAAATGTTGGATTGCTGACTACCAATGATCATGCAGTGCTTTGTTGTAACTAAAGGTTGAGTGCAAACAAGTTGTGGTTTTTTGTTCTGGTTGTCATTAGGTAAGCATCTAATTCCTGTTTATTTTAAAAATCGAATGTTAGTTCGTCATACATGCACGCATGTTAACCTGATTTCTATTCACGTTTGCACGTTCACGGGTCGTTGTCAAGTTCTTTGTTCTTATTTGCATCAAATTTTGTATTGATGTGAAATTCTAGTTGTAACAACGATCAATGGTTGTTTTAGTTCACTCCTTCATATCAATCCTCTCCTGGATCAATTTGAGATGCCGGAATGCATGCTTCGTATCGATGGATACAAAGTCTTGGGTCTTTGGGCTAACCGATATGAAACTGACGCTTCGTATCAATGGAGTGGGATGGTTCAAATGTAATCCTGCTGTGACTTTCATATCGATGGTCTGGAAGGCTGCTTACTAATGGATACGAACTACTGGACTCTAGATCACTTTGAGCAGATAGACACGAAGGTGGTTCTTCGTATCGATAACACTTTGATCATTTCTAACAGTTTTTACCACTGGGATACGAAATGTTTTTCCCTAGATACGAAGTCATATAATACTTTCTGGACATAGAAAAATTTCAGTTTCCTTGTTTTCATATCATCCAATTCATATCGACTAGAACACGAGAAAAAAGAATTACACAAGTCTTCTCCTCCAAAACACTTAATTTTTAACCCTTAATCCAATTCACTTGAACTAGGTTATCGATCGATAAAACCACTTTAAAATGATGAGACTCGAGTCTTAATACCATTTCATCTAGGGTATGGCCAATTTCGACATCGTCGATGCCGTAATTTGGTTGGAGTGAGGTTTGGGAACCATTTTAATGGCATTATGGAAGATTGGAGAAGAAGAGCTATCGATTGAGGGATGGAGCCATCATATCGATGGATACGAAGAAGTCATTAGAATGTTGGGAAGTAGTTTGTATCGATATGGAACGGTGGGGCTTCGTATCGGTCCAGTTAGATGGGTACGAAGTTGCTTGCCTTGTGCTTGCCTTGGTTTGTTATAAAGAGGAGCGGTCTAGGGTGATGGATACAAAGCCAAGGCTTTGGGATTGATACGAAGCGCATCGATCTGGAATGATCGATATAAAGTCATAGCTTTAGATCGATACGAAACCCAGATCGATATAAAGGCGGGCTTTCGAGAACGATTCAACTTTGAACTTTGGTGGACACGAACCAGTGGCCTTTTGCATACTCAAATGCTTGAATCTGACGAGCTTTAGCCTTATATAACTAGACTCGACTACTAAACTGCATATTTAACTATCCTTCGAAGCTCGTCGATGGAACTGTAATTTGACAAACGTATTAAACTTTAACACGATCGTTCTTCAAAGTCGGGATGGAATGGTTGGGCGGTCAGCGATGACGGTCACTCTGGTTGAAACTCGAAGTCTTGTCGTTTTAACATCTTTCAAACTTGTAGAAACTTAAAGTATTATGTAGCACTGCGCTCACAACATGATCATTCACTTCACACCAGGGGAACACGGGTTTATTTCCATATAATGATTATTTTTACCGAGTTTAATAGTTATGGATCCCCGAAGCTCGAAGCAACAGGGAGTTCAGAGTCCTCCACTTCCTCTAATTGAGGTGCCATACATTGCAGTTGATGTACTTAGTCCCGCCTCGGATGAATTGTCGGGTGCAAGTTTAGTTCTAAATCCGAAGGATTCAGTACGCTCTAAAATTTCCGAAGACATGCTAGGAAGGATCTGCCTCAAAAATGGTTCATCTCTAGAAGATGTTTTATTACAGGCCCAGAAGACAGAGCCCACAACCACCTAGAAGGGCATACCGCCTGCAATAGGATTATGCATGCAGCCGAGACGCTGCTCCCTTTCAATCGATTTATCTAGGAAGTGCTACTCTTTTTGAGGATTGCGCCTTCTCAATTGCATCCAAATGGGAATGCTACTCAACAATTTGTATATTATCTTCATGGAGCATCTCTTCCGACCCTCGACCATTGAGGAAATCAGATATCTATTCAATGTCAAAAGTCATGGGGACAGTCCTTCTTTCTCTTTTTTGGAAGCAGTCAGAAATAACCAAGTAGTGGAAGACACTTGGAGCAGATTGAGCTACTTCAAAACCAAATGGTTCTTCGTCTGGTGTTCGGCCGGATTCGCCAGGCGATGGCTAGTTAGATGTAAGTGCCCTAACTTCTTTGTCGATTAACTAGTAAAATAAGTTGATGCCGAATCTAATACTTTGCTTGTTTTGCAACTTCGATTCTGCAGCTCGAAGGAGCGCAATTTATGGAGTCGGTGCCGACAAAGCTCAAAGAAATCAACGAAGTCCTTATCGATGAAAACTTAATCGCCATGGGGGTGATAGAGTGAGATCAAAGCATCAGGCTAAAAGGAGTCCGCAGGACGGCTCCGGGAAGGCAATGAGGAAGAAGAGCCCCTGGAGTCATGATCGTTGAACAACAAGATGACAAAACCATGCGAGCTATGAATGAGCTTGCGGTTGTGCCTTCGCAGAGTCTTCGATCATCTGAGTCGAAAAGAAACGGCAAGTCTCTCGCCTATAAATCCCAGTGACATAAAACTATCATAGTATCTCTACCTGCTACTATGGTTATAAGTCATGAGACTCCTCCACCACAAATGGAAAGTTCGTTGAAAGGATTGGCGGATATCCTTATTCCAAATGACTTGGCTTCATTTCAAGATTTTGGATTAGAGGGACTTCACTCCACGTCGCAAACCGATACAGGCTTAAGTGCTTTACATGTTGAGGAGCCAACTCATGTGAGTAAGGCCACCATAATCGGTTGGTTAGTGGGTTTGCACATGCATACACACATTTCACGGCATCACACAACTTCTAATCATATGTTTTTCAATATCAGGAGATAACTAACTCTGCTTCTCTTTTCATTTTCAAATATGATGGTGAGGCAGGGATCTATGCTCGGCAGTCTTCGTTCTTTACGCCGTTCTTCCAGCTCTTACTTCGAGTCTCAAAGGCACGAGACTAAAAGAGACCATGATCGTAGCCGCTCTAGACGAGAACGCAAGCATTACGAAAGGGAGAGGAAGAGACCGCATCAATATATGCATCACTCCTGGTCGCGATCGCCTCCACCTAAAGGTTCATCAAAACCCTCCGACTCCGGCAGACAACCCTCCGAGTATGCCACCAAAATAGCACCTCCTCATACTTTAAAGTCTAGTGAACAACACCGTAGGACTAGAGTGGAAGCTCCCATCATTACAGAATCGGCTGCTATAGAACCCACTAAAAAGGGAGCCATTCGGATTGCTAAGTTGAAGCAAGGCTTCCCAAATATATGCATTGATGGCTTCTACTTCCCTTCAAACTTGAAAGGATTCCCAATGACGTGGAAAGAATGGTATAGGACTACATGCACGATGCTTATTGCTAGTACCAGTAATGGGTGAAAACTACGGAAAAGGCTTCGGCGGTTGCTTTCGAGCAGGCCAAGATACTTGAGAAACTAGAGATCAATTTTTCTCAGAAAAACTGAATGATTGAAGTGCTCAATAATGAAGCCGAGTCCTCACAAAAATCAAAGATGGAGGCTGATCAGAGAGCCGAAGAGGCAAAACAGTCCATGGAAAGAATGTGACAGATACATATGGCCTTGGTGGAAGAGATGGGCTACCGGAAAACTACTGTCATGGCAAAGAGAGATGCTACACTGAAAGAGCTTAACGAGCTTGTTATCCCGCCTTTTGGCAAGGCCAAGATACCAAGGAACGGACCAGAAAGAAACAGGATCATACGTCTTCAGCTCCGGATGATCGTTGGGCAACTACAGATATCGATGAATTTTATCCAAGTCCGGATCGGGCTACGATTGGTAAGACACGTCAAGCAAAGCTGTAGAAACCAGCGGTCCAAATTTCGGGGAGATCCGAGTTCGTATGCTCAAGATGTCACAAAGAGAAAGTAAGGAGGGTAGGCTTTATTTCGAATCCATCAGAAAGATCCAGGGTCGAATCGATCAGAGTTCGAATCCATAAGCAGGAACATCGTTCGAATCCATGAAGTTCAAGAAGCCTCGACTCCAATTCATAACCATCTTCGAATCCATGGAGCAGAGAACCCTTCGTATCGATCGAACCATGGAACGCCTTGATCGATAAGAAGGAACACACGATTGATCGAATCGAAGGAGCATACCTTCGAATCCTTCTCTTCGAATCCATCAAGGCGCTCCTGCCTTCGAATCCATCAAGGCGCTCCTGCCTTCGAATCCATCAAGGCGCTCCTGCCTTCGAATCCATCAAGGTGCTCCTGTCTTCGAATCCATCAAAGCACCCCTGTCTTCGAATCCATTAAGCAAGAGTTCATCGAATCCAACATACTGAAGCAACTTCTAATCGATCTGCAGTAGCTAGCAAACAATCGATTCGAACAAATACCAACACCATCGATTCGAAAAACATGGATTCGAAGCACGTATGTCAGTTAAAAATGCGATCTTGAATCGATCATAACTTGAGATCTACAAGTCCAAATGCCATGAAATTTTCACAGGAGCTTGCACGTACATGGAGGAATGGCCACGCCAAGTTTCATCCCGATTGGACACTTTTTTGATCGATTCGAACCAAGGGTCGAATCGATCCAAAAGCGGGCCCGGATCTCCAGAATTCAGCCATATGGGCCCCCTGCACGTGTCAGAAGTGGTCTTCCCAAATTTTAGGAGAAATATCAGCCTCCAGCATCTATAAATAGAGCCCCTGGTCATTCAGAAAGGGGATCGGAGAATTTCTAGAGAAAAAGCACACCCGGACGCCGCTAGAATCACTTCAGAGCACCGCCGCTAGCTTTGACTTCGAATTTTTGCTTAAGAACTGCTGTACTTAGCCATATAAAAGTTGTATTCTCCGAATATCGAGCAATAAAATAACAAAGCTTCATAGTGGACGTAGGCACATCGCCGAACCACTCTAAATTGTTGTCTTCTGTGCAATTTACTTTCTGTTGCTTGGAGTTTTTGTTAGATAATCCTCATTTTAATTTGCCTTCTTCATTTATTATCTCTTCAAAAACTTCCGAAGAGTGTTGTGCCCAATTTTGACACAAACACTTTGGTGCTTTCACTGAGAAAAAACCCAGTTTTTTCTCCTGCTCCTTGGATCTATCTTCGATACCGGATTGCATAAATCTAAGAGGGAGATCCAGATTTCATATTCAAACTCCTTCCATTCTACTCAGATTTGTCAAAAGTCTAGGAAAGAATTCAACGTTTCAAAATGGTGAGTACAAGAACCACTTCCAACATTGGTGATCAGGAAGGCCGGGATAGGCAAAACCCCACACAACTACAATCCACTAACCAAGATGCTGTTGGGCATACGGATCAGTCAGGTCCGGTTACGAGGCAAGAGTTCCAAGCACTACTTCAAGAATTAACCCAGAGCAGACAACAGCTAACTGAGCAATTGCGCGCTAATGCTGAGTTGACCAATCAACTAAATCACCAAAAACGAAGAAAATCCAGAAGGGATCAAGCTCCTCGTTCTTCCACCGAAAACTCCGCTTCCTCAGATTACAATACCCGATCTATCCGTCCCAGGCTAGACGGAAATCATACGCAAGCCGCTGACTGTCAACATGCAGTAACCGTTGGGCAGATAAGGGTTGGCCCTTCCACCAGCTTCCATACCGGACCCTCCTCCCGAGGAGGCACTATTCCTCAGTACACTGCAGATGGTCGAGCTGCTACAACCGCTGCAGTTGACATAGGGGTTGATGCTCGAGATCACTCCAATCAAAATTATCATCAGCGGGGACAGGCTCCAGAGCCATATATCCCAGAAGATATCGAGCCAAGGAGGCGAGATGAGGATCGTCGACAGCGTCCGATCCCACCTCGCACTATGGAACCCGACCATACTTTGGCTCACCACCCACAGAATTTTCCAATACCAGACTTCTCAGCCATGATGCGGCGAATGATTCGCGAGAGTCAAGGCCTAACAAATGACGACTGGGGAATCTCCCGGAGTCATACCCCATTTACTGATGACATATTGTATGCTGAACCTCCTCGCCGATTCAGAATGCCAACCCTTCCCATGTATGAAGGAAATTCCGACCCAAATTAACATGTTTTGAAATATGAATGGTCAATGACTGCTGCAAGAGCTGATGACGCAGTAAAGTGCCGCAGTTTTCCTATTTCCTTAGGGGGAATTGCGACAATGTGGTTCACCCGATTACCACCCCGATCTATTTCTTCGTTTGACTAGTTAGCTACTAAATTTGTTGAACAATTTCGCATGCATATTGCCCGACCTAAAGATGTTAATACCCTATCAAGTGTCACTCAAGCTCCCGGAGAAACATTTAGACGATATTTGGAGAGATTCAATGCTGCATGCGCAGAGATCACCAACCCTAATGATAATTCCATTCTAATGGCCCTGACTAAAGGAATCGACCCTGATTCCGAATTTGGAAATTGGCTAGCCGGGAAACCTCCCGCATCGTTGGACCGTTTCTATTCCAAAGCTGCTCAATTCTTGAGGCGAGAGGATGCGAAACAGTCTAGGAAGCAGGACGATGCAAGGCCTGGCACTGAAGGGATTCAGAGTAATGTTGCGATTAAACAGTCCGGAGAAAATTCGGGAAAAGTCGAATTGAATATTCAAAATAAACAGGCCCAGCGATCAAGAAATGGTGATAACCGAAGCAAGAAGCAAGATCAGAATCGTGGTTCGAGGCGTAGGGCCGCAATGTTTGACAATTATACACCGCTTAACACATCGCTGGAAAATGTATACTTACAGACTTGTAATAATATGCAATACAAGAAGCCTGCTCCGAAGCCTTCATCGGAGAAGCAAATTCAGACAGGGAAGTTCTGTAGGTTTTATGAAAGTTATGGGCATAATACCAATGAGTGTAGACATTTGCAAGACCTCATTGAAAAGTTGATCAGAGAAAGAAAGTTGGACCAGTTTGTTCGGGCACCGCAGTCTGGTGGAGCGGGTCCATCTAATCAAAATCGAACACAGAATCAGGAAAGAAACGGTGAACCTGCTCGCACAGGCGGAAGGTTGGTTATCAATACGATAAGCGGTGGTGCTCATCCGGCTGACAGAAGTTGGAGAGAAATGGAGTCATATGCTAGATCAATCAGGCATGTAGACTTTGAATGTTGCAGCAACTCGGAAGACGGAACACCGGCTAAGCAACAAAAGACAATGACTGATGAAATAGTGTTTAGAAATCGAGACGCTGATAAAGTCGAAGCTCTCACAATTGACCCATTGGTTATATCCGCTCAAGTTGGTCCTGCTTGGATGAAGAGGATCCTGGTAGACAGCCGAAGTTCCGTAAATATCTTATTTAAAAGAGCATATGATTTAATGAAAATGGAAGCTAAGGACTTAAAGCCTTGTCAATCACGAGTCCACGGCTTCAATGGGAGTGCAACAATACCAACTGGAATAGTCGAATTGCCAGTAGAGTTGGGAGCGGGAGAATGCCGAAGAGTTCGGATGTTGCAATTTGTTGTCTTAGATATTCCTTCCCCATACAATGCTTTTTTGGGCCGACCGGCCCTTGCCGAATTTAGGGCTGCCATCGCCCCATGGTGTTTAACTCTGAAGTTCCCTACTGACCACGGAATAGGAGTTGTACAAGGAGATCAGGCTGCTGGAAGAGCCTGTTATGTTGCTGAGCTGCGAGAGGCGCAGCGGAAAGAGAAAGGAAAAGGCGTAGAGGAATCTCTCTGCGCCCGTTTTACCGACGATTGACAACTAGCGCCTGGGCTCCAGCCTGGGCACCACAACCAATTCCAAAAGGATCTTGATCCAAGGGATAATGATAATAAAGAAGAATCTACAGAAAGTCAGGCTTCTCCGGCCGAGCTGACCATTGATGTCCCGATTGATGATGATCACGACGACTCGAGAATATTGAAGATTGGGTCTCAACTTAACCGAAAGACACAACAGGAATTGGTTGATTTTCTCCGGGCGAATCTTGACGTGTTCGCTTGGACACACTTTGATATGTGCGGAATCTCGCCTGACATTGCGAGCCACACCTTGAACATTGACCCGCGATATATCCCGGTCAAGCAGAAAAGGCGTAGTATGGATCCAGAGAGATCTGCTGCCCTGAAAGAAGAGGTCGATAAGTTGAAATCAAATGGGTTCATTAGAGACGCTTTATACCCAGAATGGGTGTCCAATCCCGTACTTGTCCGAAAACCGAATGGAAAATGGAGAACGTGTATTGATTACTCTGACCTGAATAAAGCCTGCCCGAAAGACAGCTTTCCACTCCCCCGGATCGATCAACTGGTAGATTCAACCGCTGGACATGAATTGTTATCTTTCATGGATGCTTACTCAGGTTACAACCAGATACCCATGCATGTACCGAATCAGGAACACACAAGCTTCGTAACCGACTTGGGGTTGTACTGCTACAAAATCATGCCTTTTGAATTAAAGAATGTTGGCGCGACCTATCAACGCTTAGTCAACCGAACGTTTGCCAATCAGATTGGAAAGACTATGGAGGTGTATGTAGATGACATGTTGGTGAAGTCACGATACTCTGGTGATCATGTCAGGGACCTGGAATCAATGTTCGACATCCTCCGGAAATACGGAATGAAGCTTAATCCACTCAAGTGTCATTTCGGAGTCGCATCCGGAAAATTTCTTGGGTTCATTGTCAATGCCCGAGGAATAGAGGCCAACCCCGAAAAGATTTGGGCAATCATAAATCTACAAACTCCGAAAACCATAAAGCAAGTTCAGAGTCTTAACGGGAAAGTGGCAGCACTGAGCAGGTTTATCTCAAAATCGACCGACAAATGCCTCCCATTTTTCGATTTAATTCGAAAGGGAAAACGAAACTTCGAATCGAACACAGACTGCAAGGGCGCATTTCAATCACTAATCCAGCATCTTTCCCTACCACCAATCCTCTCAAAGCCTGTAGATCATGAACAGTTATATCTTTACCTGGCAGTATCAGAGAATCTGATCAGTGCTGCATTGATTCGGGAGGAAGACCGAGTGCAAAAGCCGGTCTACTATGTGAGTAAACGATTAACCGGAGCCGAGAGAAATTATCCAAAGCTTGAAAAGTTGGCATATTGCCTAGTCATTGCCTCGAGGAAGCTCCGGCCATATTTCCAGGCTCATCCTATTACTGTGTACACCGATCAGCCGTTACGACAGGTCCTTACGCGGCCTGAGACGTCTGGTAGGTTACTGAAGTGGAACATCGAACTGAGTCAATTTGACATCACTTATACTCCAAGGAGAGCCATTCACGGCCAAGTCCTAGCAGACTTTATAGCCGAATTCACTATTCCTGAAGACTTGCCCGAAACCAGTATATCTCCCGAATACATCTGGAAGATGTACACCGATGGTGCGTCAAACGATCGGTGTTCAGGAGCTGGGATAGTGCTTGAGACCCCTGAAGGACGATCCATATGTTATGCTTTGAAATTCGAGTTCCGCCCAACCAACAATGAAGCCGAGTACGAAGCTCTACTTACCGGACTAAAACTTGCCCGTGATCTGAAAATCATCGCTGTAGAGATCTATTGTGATTCCCAATTGATAGTGTGTCAAGTCCGAGGTGAATACCAAGCCAAAGATCGAAGACTGGCCGCTTATCTAATTCAAGTTCTAGAGATACTTAATCAATTCGATTACTATGCCATTTTCTACATACCCCGAGAGCACAATCAGAAAGTTGATTCATTGGCAAAGTTAGCAAGCACGGGTGAGGCTCAACAGTTGGGGGTTGTTCCGATTGAAACCCTATCATCTCCGAGCATTGATCGAAGGGAGACTGATTTCGCATTTGAAGCAACCTCCACCAAGGAGTTGTGGATGACTCCTTATCAAGATTATATCGAACGTGGTGTATTGCCCGAGCGGCGAAGCGAGAAAAGACAAGTTCTGCGAAAGGCTTCACGGTTTGTGATTCAGAATGGAGTCATGTATCGGAGAGGATACTCTGTTCCTCTCGTCCGGTGTATCGCACACGATGAAATCAAACGAGTGTTACACGATGTACACGAAGGAGAATGTGGTGATCACACTGGGGGGCAAGCACTAGCAAAGAAGATACTTCGATATGGGTGTTATTGGCCTACCGTTAATCGTGATGCTGCAGATTACGCTAGAAAATGTGACAAATGCCAGAAACATGCTCGAATTTCAAGAGCCCCGCCTACTGAGATAACCCAAATGGTCAGTCCTTGGCCATTTGCGGTGTGGGGAATGGATATCATCGGCACATTGCCTCTGGCCAAAGGCGGCGCGAAGTACGCCATCGTCGCGGTTGATTATTTCACCAAATGGGCTGAAGCTGAACCCCTTGCGACAATCACAACAAAGAAAGTAATCAACTTTGTAGTGCGTAACATCATCTGCCGTTTCGGTCTCCCACATACTATCATTACCGATAACGGAACTCAATTCGACAGTGCTGAATTCAAAAATTTCTGTCAACGATTTCACATCCAGAAGAAATTCTCTGCAGTCGCACACCCACAAGCAAATGGTCAGGTTGAAGCAGTTAATAAAGTTATCAAGTCCATTCTAAAGAAGCGACTGGAAAAGGCTGGGGGCAAATGGGTTGACGAACTTCCTATGGCATTATGGGCCTATCGAACGACCCATAAAACTGCAACCGGTCATACCCCGTTTTCCTTATCTTATGGTTCTGAAGCCGTTATTCCGGTCGAAATGGAAGTGCATTCCCATCGTGTAACGTATTACGATCCGAAAACAAACGCCATATTACTTGCTGAATCTTTGGATTTACTCGATGAGAAGCGCGAAGAGGCTAATTTGAGGGCAGCCGCATATCGTAATCAAGTCGCCCGACTGTACAACGCCAAGGTCCGTCCGCGAACCTTCGAACTCGGTGATCTCGTACTCAAAAGAGTTTATCCGGTCCCTTCACACATGAAGCCAAATTGGGAAGGACCGTATGTGATTTCACAAAAGCTCGAAGATGGCACGTTCAAATTATCAACAGTTGACGGTTTTACCTTGCAGAGAGCTTGGAATAGCGAAAGTCTTCGTCGCTACTACATATGAGAAATTTTACCTATTTACTTTCTGTCAATTTACTTCTTTGCATTTTATTCTAGTATTTTGAGACTTAAATTTGTAATAAGGCAACTGACTTTGCCGTATTCTTTTGTTTCAGCAATAAAATGCCATCTCTTCGAGCCAGAGATGTGATTTACTGAATATGACGCACTATATTACAATGCACGAAGGGCTAAGTCCCATCACGAGGAGGGACTTATTCAAGTAGGGAGTGATTGTGATGCGACCAGTCACTCACTAAGTGAAACCCGAGCTCGGGGACAGAACACTACATCAACATTCACGGGGATTGACACACGACAATCCCCCCGCCAACTCCAAATTCCCAGAGAGTGAATTGGAGTATAAACTTCAACTCTCGGTTCCTGGAGCGCGAGTTGGAGTATAAACATAAAACAATTCGTTCCCAGAGTGCGAACGCACTCCAACTTTCCGGAGCGTGAATTGGAGTATAAACATAAAACAATTCGTTCCCGGAGTGCGAACGGACTCCAACTTCCCGGAGCGTGAATTGGAGTATAAACATAAAACAATTCGTTCCCAGAGTGCGAACGGACTCCAACTTCCCGGAGCGCGAATTGGAGTATAAACATAAAACAATTCGTTCCCAGAGTGCGAACGGACTCCAACTTCCCGGAGCGCAAATTGGAGTATAAACATTAAACAATTCGTTCCCAGAGTGCGGACGGACTCCAACTTCCCAGAGCGCGAATTGGAGTATAAATTCGTTCCTAGAGGGAGAATGAACTCCAACTTCCCAGAACGCGGGTTAAAGTATAGACATCAAATGATTCATTCCCAGAGTGCGAACCGGATTATCGGTCTCAGATTGTCTTAAGTCCCCAGAATGCGGACACGTGTTTAAAGTTTGCAGTAAACGCACTTGATCACAAAAATGCAAATGTCGTTCCCCGAGACTAGGGGGCGAAAAAGCTAAGTGTTAGTCACTGACCGAAGTGGGACAATGCCCGAAGTTCGGTTATTCATCGATCACAACTCGCGACCAAGATTCTCAAACTCGGCAAACAAAAACAAACTCTATTTGACGGTGAAAACACCACAAGTACACCAAACTGTTAACTGCAGATTATGTTAAGTCCCCGAAGTGCGGACATGTATACAAGGCTTATAGCATATGCGGGCACAAGCTAATCAATGCAATACTTAAGCAAATAAGAAAAGAGCCGTTTTCTATTTTATTAACAAACGAAAAAAGAGTTTGATTACATGATAAAACCAAAAACAACTCATAAAGTGGATGTCGGATCCACACTCATACACGGCCAACAAAAAGAGAAGTAAAAAGAAGTCCTGCTTCGCAACTGCATGACAAAACAAGAAGTTCAGTCCTTCTTCTTCCGATGTCTCTTCTTTGGGGTTGAGCCGCTAGACCCGCTACCCGGCTTCTTACGAGATTTCTTGTCCTTCTTTGGAGCGTCCTCAGGGTCTGGCATGATATCTACATCTTCCTCAGAACTAGAAGGGACAGAGATCCTTTTTAGAGGGCGAACCGAAGGCGGAGGAGCCGTAGCGGGTGGCGAAGCTTCAACACTAGAAGTTATAACAGTGCTGGTGAGAGAAGTAATGATTGAAGAAGTTAAGCTTGGTGGAGCGACATCGCCTCCAGAACCACCAACTGCCGTAGCCATTTCAGCGCTTATCTCAGCAAGAATTTCTTCTTCTCGGATAGATCGATCAGCGCTGGAAACAGGGACGGTCGGTATAAATGGGCTAAAAGAAGAGGCAACACCACCCATTGTAAAGGAAGGGTCAGGGAAAGGTTCACAAGGTTGTTTGAGAAGCTCCTCGATCATCTGAACATCAAACGACATCGAGCTCCCTCCTCCCATCTCGCTGGTAAAAACAGTGGTCGTGATGGCCTCAGTAACAACGGCTCCTAGCATTGGCTGCGAAACTTGTGGAATTGGAAGTGCTGGCGCATCGCTTTCAGTCACTGATTAAACCAAAAGAGGATTGGTCAAAAGATCGACTACAAGTTCAAAATTCCAGAAACACTTAAAGCAACATTTATAATACCTTCTTTGCTGCGGCTCGTTGATAGAACAGGTTCAGAAGCAGTAGATGTACCGAGAGACAATTCCGGTCGATCCGGATTATAAGCAGGGATAACTTGTGGACCAGCTGTAGTAATGACTCCAGATGAGATTGGGGCATCAACTGGAACATTCTCACTATCATGTGCGGCTCCAGAACCTTCACCCGTCTCTACATGATGAAACCCAAGTCTCTCCCTCTCAGCGGAGATCATCGCATCATGGAGAAGTTTTCTCTCCTCCTCGTTCAGTAAGCGAGATTCAAGTTCAAACTCATCTACGGCGCCTTCGGGGAGAGATGCTCTTTTATTCGCCACCAATTTTTTCCAAGCGCTAAGCAGAAGCATAGAATAATCTCCGAGCCACGAGAGATTCCTATGCTCAAGTACATTAGCATTATAAGTGTCGAGAAGATCGTCAAATTCAGCTTCCACTCTGAATATCTCCGCTTGAACTCTCCCTTCTACCTCTGCTTCCACCGCTCCAACCTTAGCAACCCCCGCGTCTCGCTCAGCTCGAAGAGACACAGCTTGCTCACACGCCTCCTGTGCAGCTGCATTAGCGTCATCTTTTTCCTTATTTAAACTGGCGAATTTAGCTTTTAACTCCTCAAGTTCCCTGACCGCCGCATCTCGTTCGGCCTCAACGTTTTTGTATCGATGGCCTAAATCCTCAACTAAAGTACAGTGCGCCTGTTGCATTTTTGCCATCTCAGCCAATGTCTCATCGACCTTCTGTAACGACTCCAGTTCATCCTTGCGAGAAGACTCCGTTTCAGATTGAAGAACGTCAACGATACGGTTCTTTTGAGCCAAGTCTGCTTCCAAGTTCTCAATAACTTTGGCTCGTTCGAAGGCTACTTTTGAGGCTTTAACAGCTGCCCTGTACCATTCTTTATATTGAGCATAAAAATCCCGAGTATAGCTGAGGGCAGTGTGCACGGCCTCTTCGGGAATTCTCTTAAGGTTGGGTGGAAAGATATAGGCGTCAAAGCATATCTCTGGAAAGTCTTTTTTCAGCTGAGCAATTCTAATAGCCCCTTCACCAGACGGTTCAAGGGGTGCTTCCTCTACGGTTACGGTCGTGGCTGTATCAGTCCTTGAGCGATGTGGACCGGGTTTAGAAATTTGCTGAGATGATTGTTGCCGCGAAGTTTCAACTACAGGTACTTGGCCCCTGGATGACGGAGGAGGACGAGAGGGTGAACGATACCTTCGGTCCCTATCAGAATGTTCCTGGCTGGAGTAGTGTCGGGAATGGTCCCTATCACGGTGCTCCTGCTCATAATACCTCCGCTCACGATCTCGGTCAGAATCCCTGTGGCGGGACTCATAGTAGGATGAAGAATGGTGTACTCGCCGAAGTTTGTCAAGTGTAGAAGGACGATTCGACATGGTGCCTGTAGAAAAGGAACAATTCGATTAAGTACCAAGAAAAAACACTGCAATGCGTGTGGACGTCGTGAAGTGTTGTGAAAAGTGAATAAATGCGCAAACCCCCCGACCAACCAGAAGCGTCGATTACACTAACGGGTAAAGAATCGCTTATGTCAAGCGCTCCCCGAAGCTCTTCCAACCCGGACCCGTGATGGAGAGATACGTAGTTCGGAATAGGAATATCGTCCAACCCGGTGAAGAGGTCTCCGGACTGACAAGGAGAAGCGCTGGGAACAGTAACCCCAGGTTGGGAACGGGTTAAGACTACAAACTTCCATCTCTTAAGCTTAGGTACAATAGCCTTGCCTTTCTGACCCTCTTCTATTCGGGAAAGGTCGGCTGCTATATCAGTGTCTGTGGGCGTTCTTTCGTCATCGCTCATTTCTCTTATTACAACGCCAGGTTTTCTTTTTGCCACTTTTTTCTTCTTCCTCGAGGCCGATTTCGCCAAACCTTCAATCACAATACTCTGGCCCATCTCAATCAAACCCAGTGTCCTTAAGTTATCATCGGTCAATAGCAAATCTATGTGCCTTAAGTCATGGGGAACCCTTTGCAAGCTTTGAACGACACCCCTATAATGCCCACCAGCAGGTCTTGAAATGATGGCTGCAAGAATAGCAGAATATTAATGTAAAGTATTAAGAGTGACCACTCAATAACGAATTATGATGCTTACGTCTGGATAACCATCTCCTGGCAAACCCTGGGGGGCAACGAACAAAAAACCACTCGTTCTTGAAATAACTAAGCCTGGTCCAGGCCCCAGTCACGACCTGACAGTTCCTGACCGCCTCCAGAAAAGTGAAAGACGGGCTATCACCCCTACTCTTAAAATTGAAGATGTGCCTGATCTCGTTAGGTCTTGGCGGGCGAAAAAGGCAATCCATAAATATGACGAAGACGCTGTTTAGTAGTGCATGCCCGTTGGGATGAAGCTGCGAAGGAGCGATTCCTAAGAACGACAACATCTCTCTGATATATTGGTTAAAAGGAGGAAGAGATCCAGCCGCACAGGCATGGCGGTAAAAGGCAGTATATCCCTCAGGAGGGTTGTGTGGTCTATCGCTGGCACTGGGTAATAAGACATCGTCCAGAGATATGTTGTGTTTCGAACATAACCGGACCAACAGAGACTCTGAGATATTGGATTGAACAGAATCAACCGGATCTTCGATAAATATCGCCTCCGGCAATTCATCCGGAGCCGGATCCACGACTTCAGGAGGAACGTCCGGAATCTCAAGCATTGAAAGGGCGAGCCTTGTGCTTCTTGTTGTTGAGAACTCGAAGACTCCATAATTAACTAGCTCACCAGAAAGTGGCGTTAAAAACGTAAAAAAACCCAAGCATTCCCGCGGTGCAAAGTGTATGAATATGATGTGCAATACAAGTGCTAGAAAAAATTTTAAGCAAACTTTACAAAGATGAAACGAGGTGTCCGAACTACGAAATTTTGGAATTTGAGAATGAAAACGACCGTCATCGCTGACCGTCACTTTCACGCCACCCAGAAGCTATTGGCCAATTCAAGTAATAAATTCGTTGGATTTTGTTTAAGTCATGGTGCCATCGACGAGCTTCAATGGAGATGTCAAGTTAGATTCGATTATGCAAGGCCGAAGCTCGTCGGGGTCAAGTATGCTAAAGTTCATTAAGCTCGACAAAAAGTTCAAACTTGAAATTGGTCATAGCTCAAAAGTTGGAGCCAATCATAGAGTTAGAAGTTTCATATGTTCGAACGTTCGAATCGATCGACTCGAATCGATACGAGTCGAATTGAAGACGTTCGAATCCATGCGCCTCGAAGCCAGGAAGGTCGACTTGATGCAGCATTAGGGTGGAGAAGGTACTTCGAATCCATTAGCTTCGCGTAACTTCGAATCGATCAACACTGAACATCTTCGAATCGATCAGGGTATTATCACTTCGAATCGATCAGCATGGTCCTTCGAATCCATCGGTTTGAAATCTCGCAATCTTGATCGATTCGAACTACCTATTCCTACATCGATTCGAAGCCTCACCTACTTGATCGGTTCGAACTACTTATGCCCTAATCGATGCGAAGCAAGGAAGGAGGATGACAACCAACGTTGCCTACACTTCTCCCTGATGACGCTCAGAATCGATACGACTTGAAAGGCTTCAATCCCCAGATCCATCGAGTCAACCCACTTCAGACCTCACTATCACTCATGGTTTTCGAAAGAAAAGATTGAAATCGATGTCAAATTTTCAGTTTTCATTGTTCTATACTCGGATCGATCCCTTGGCCTACCTGATTGGATTCGATTACGGTAAGAAACTTGGAGAAATTGAATCGATTCGTGCAGAATGCAGTTGTATCTGACGTTGGAGGACCGATTCGAAGGTAGAACTACAGTAAAAAGTGAAAAGTAAGAAGTAAAAATGAAGACGGCCTTGGATATTTATATGGATTCCACAGAAAACGCGTGGCTTTTCGACTCCCGGTTGTGTTTACCCCCTACCGCGGTCACTAGCCAAACCCCATCGATTCGAACAAGCACTCGATAACCCATTGCATTCGAATCCATCACAGTGAAAGGTCATAACTTCGAATCCATCACACGGCCGAATCCATATTCCACTTCTAACCCGTTACCTTCCGATCCCTTACAGGTTAATCGACGCGAGGCACCATCGATTCGATGAAACACTGAGCAAAGGCAAGACCATTGGTTCGGAAATACATGATTTCGAATCCACTAGGACAACATCGATTCGAAGCACTTGAATAAGGACTGAGTTGAAAAATCTTATCGACTCCAACAACCTATTCCATAACCAGCAATTCAATCAATTCGAAACCCTATCGATTCAAACAAGCATGCTTCGAATCCATTTAGCACCGTTGATGAGAATGAATGCAACACTTCGACATGAAAAGATGACTAGAGGGTCGATACAAAAGGATGATCATAGATGGAAATAACAAACCAAACCGGCAACAACTTGCAATCACGCAATACTAACCAGAATCAAGGTGATACACGTATGCGCGTATGTTTGACTAAAATTTAATCTTTATCATTCACAGGAATCAGACATCCACCTTGTCATGGTTTCAACGAAGAACAACCAATCACAATCATACGACAATTGATAACAGCAATAAAGAATACAGCTTTAATAGAGCATGTCCTAATTGTCCGGCGTCAGATTTTAGCTTTTCAAAGCACGTCATGTTTACACAAGACGTACTTTGGGGGGCAAATGTTATCCCGCCTTTTGGCAAGACCAAGATACCAAGGAACAGACCAGAAAGAAACAGGATCATACGTCTTCAGCTCCGGATGATCGTTGGGCAACTACAGATATCGATGAATTTTATCCAAGTCTGGATCGGGCTACGATTGGTAAGACACGTCAAGCAAAGCTGTAGAAACCAGCGGTCCAAATTTCGGGGAGATCCGAGTTCGTACGCTCAAGATGTCACCAAGAGAAAGTAAGGAGGGTAGGCCTTATTTCGAATCCATCAGAAAGATCCAGGGTCGAATCGATCAGAGTTCGAATCCATAAGCAGGAACATCGTTCGAATCCATGAAGTTCAAGAAGCCTCGACTCCAATTCATAACCATCTTCGAATCCATGGAGCAGAGAACCCTTCGTATCGATCGAACCATGGAACGCCTTGATCGATAAGAAGGAACACACGATTGATCGAATCGAAGGAGCATACCTTCGAATCCTTCTCTTCGAATCCATCAAGGCGCTCCTGCCTTCGAATCCATCAAGGCGCTCCTGCCTTCGAATCCATCAAGGCGTTCCTGCCTTCGAATCCATCAAGGCGCTCCTGCCTTCGAATCCATCAAGGTGCTCCTGTCTTCGAATCCATCAGAGCACCCCTGTCTTCGAATCCATTAAGCAAGAGTTCATCGAATCCAACATACTGAAGCAACTTCGAATCGATCTGCAGTAGCTAGCAAACAATCGATTCGAACAAATACCAACACCATCGATTCGAAAAACATGGATTCGAAGCACGTATGTCAGTTAAAAATGCGATCTTGAATCGATCATAACTTGAGATCTACAAGTCCAAATGCCATGAAATTTTCACAGGAGCTTGCACGTACATGGAGGAATGGCCACGCCAAGTTTCATCCCGATTGGACACTTTTTTGATCGATTCGAACCAAAGGTCGAATCGATCCAAAAGCGGGCCCGTATCTCCAGAATTCTGCCATGTGGGCCCCCTGCACGTGTCAGAAGTGGTCTTCCCAAATTTTAGGAGAAATATCAGCCTCCAGCACCTATAAATAGAGCCCCTGGTCATTCAGAAAGGGGATCGGAGAATTTCTAGAGAAAAAGCACGCCCGGACGCCGCTAGAATCACTTCAGAGCACCGTCGCTAGCTTTGACTTCGAATTTTTTCTTAAGAACTGCTGTACTTAGCCATATAAAAGTTGTATTCTCCGAATATCGAGCAATAAAATAACAAAGCTTCACAGTGGACGTAGGCACATCGCCGAACCACTCTAAATTATTGTCTTCTGTGCAATTTACTTTCTGTTGCTTGGAGTTTTTGTTAGATAATCCTCATTTTAATTTGCCTTCTTCATTTATTATCTCTTCAAAAACTTCCGAAGAGTGTTGTGCCCAATTTTGACACAAACAGAGCTAAAGGAAAATTTTGATAAGGCCATCAAGAAGGAGGATGTGGCTAACGAATATGCCTGGGAGGCATGCAAATAGCAGTGATACTCAAGGATGAAAGGGATGCGACAAGCTTAAAGACTTAGGATGCCAAGGCCAGGATCGAGAGTGAAGTTAAAACGACTGAGGCCAGGATGGAGGATGAGTTTGAAGATCTCCTGGTCACATATAATGCCAACATCTTAAGAAACCACAAACTGAACTGGTTCAGTTAAGATTATCCCTTCCAGCTGTATAGAGCCTGGAGTCTCTTGGTGGAGGACGAGAAGGTGACTCGTAACACTACAACGTCGACGAATTCGAACAGGAAAGCCAAATATTTGTCGAAGATGAGCCAAAAGTCCTCCATAACACCATCGTTGCTCTCGAAAAGGAAAATCTTGCTGCTAAGTGTCCGGATACTGGAGAAGGATCTGGAGTTTTACATCATGAAGCAGGTTCCAAATCGCTCCAAGTCTCTCAATTTGAGCCTGCTGCTTCTATCGATCTTTCAGTTGTTTCGGGACAAGACCCTGACCAGCCGCACCTATCTTTAGTAAATGAACATGGCTCTGAGGGGACATTGACCCAGCATGTGAGTCAATCTGAGGAAGGTATTCTGAACACTTCTTCCATTCATTCAAATGTAGGAACACTGTTAGAAGACATTACCAATAATTTCTCTTATCTTCATTCAGCTTTAGATTCTACCTCACTTGATCCTCTTGCAACTCAAGGAACGCATCACGAGTCGGAAGCTATAACTACAACGGTCGCCGCATTGTCTGGGGAGATGTGTGAAAGCAGTTGCGTTTTTGATGGAAAAATGATGGAAGCACTCCTTGGCCTTCAAAGCGACCCGATCATCGAAATACCTTTCTTCATTGATGAAAAGGTGACGATTACGAGTTCCTTGCACCCGACTAGTGGCATGCTAATGGGGATTTTCATAGATTGGGCTGACGAGATAATGGTGGAAATTAAAGCCGAGATAGGGCAAGCCAAGCAAGCCAGTAGTGTTGATGGTGGCATGGAGGGTCTCGGCCCAGTCCTTATGCTTATTGTTTCTCCGGGTGGCACCATCATCGATAGCTGCATGCCTCGTTCTTCTAGCGTTGAGGGTTCCATTGTTCCTCCAGTTCCACACACGGAGGGTATTCCAATCCCTTTAAGTTCCGAGGAGGAGACAGCTATTATTCCCTTGGCTGGAGACAAGCCAGCTGGTGAAGGCCAGGGTGGTAAAGGCTCAAAGAGATATCTAAGAGGTAGTACAAGTGGGTCTACGCCAAAAAGGAGCAAGAAGGATAAAAAATCAGAGGCGTAGACACGCATTTTTGCATTTTCTTTTTGTAGATAGTTGGAATAGGATCCTCTTTTTCTTTTGTAGGCTATGTATAGATGCAGGTTCGTCCCCTGCTTACAGGAATTCTTCTAATAAGATTTTGTACTTATATTTTTCAAAGAATAGTGGAAATAAGACTTCTTTTTTTCCAGCATAATTCTGTGTTTATTTGCTTAAGTATTTTAGCACTCATGTTTCCATTCAATGAACTTGTAAGGCTTTAGTTTCTGAGTGGAAATTGTGTCCGGTCACAAGGTCCTGACGTCATGGCTTTGAGTCATACTCCAACGTCGAGTCGAATCTCAACATTGCGCTATCTTGGTCAGTGGCTAGTACTCGAGCTATGCCCCTATTCCTAGGGAGAATTGAAGTAGTCATTCGGCAGTTGTTTTCCGCCTTTGCTAATTTTAATTTAACTCAGTCGAAACAAAGTTAAAGTGAATTGAGTTTGTGTGGTCGGATCACACTTACTCATCTGCTAGTATTTGCATTCGCACTTTAGGGATTGAACTTGTATGCCGATGGTTGGTCATGCCTACATTATGGTTGGAATTATATCTGCACTCCGGGGACATAGTTAATTTACGAGCAGCTAGTCACACCCATTTGACACTCAAAATGATGTCCACACTCCGAGGACATAAGTTATGCTATGAGCGGTCAGTCACACCCGTCTAATGCTTGGAATCACATCCACTCTCTGTGAACATGAGTTAATTTATGGGCGGTTAGTCACGCCCATTTAGTATTTATACTCTCGTCTGTGCTCTTGGGACTAGAGTTAGTCAATGGGTGGTCAGTCACACCTATTTAATGTCTAGGATTATGCCTGCACTCTAGGACATAAGTTGTTCTACGGGTGGTCAGTCACACCCGTTTGATGTTCATGCTTCGGTCCACACTTTCGAGACCAAAGTTAGTTAATGGGTGGTCAGTCACACCCATTTGGTGTTTATACTCAAATCCACGCTCTCGGGACTAGAGTTGGTAGACGGGTAGTCAGTCACACCCATTTGCATTTGTACTTCAGTTCGCACTCTGGGAATCTGGAATTAGTCGACAGATGGTCAATCACATCTTCTTAGGTATTAGGATCTCGTTGGCACTTTGGGAACAAGGAGTTAATCAAGGTAGCGGACGGTCGAATCACATCCACCTTGATTCAGCAAGAAAAGTCATGGATGAACGGATCCATCCTCTTCGAGTTTGGATTTCGAGTTTGAACTCCAGCTCGCACTCTGGGAGCTAGAGTTCGTTAGAGGATTATTGTGTTTTAATCACTCTTTTCTTTAGCGTTGTTTGCCCCTGAGCTTGGGGTTTCACTTAGCGAGTGATCGGTTGGATCACGATCACTCCCTATTTGAATGAGCCTCATAGTAGGATGGGACTTAGCTCTTTGTACATCGTGACAGTCGCTCGACACATTTCAAGAATCACTAGTCTGGCATGACGTGTCCGCATTTTATTGCTGAAATAAGAAAGTACGGCAAAGTCGGTTGCCTTATTATAAGATCAATTTCAAAAAATGCATAAACAAATTTCAAAGGAAAAGCAGCCAGAATGAGTAAAAGCGAGTTATGTGTAATAGCTACGGAGACTCTCGCTATTCCATACTCTTTGTCAAGTGAGACCGTCGACGGTTGATAGTTTGAATGTGCCATCTTCAAGTCTCCGTTTGGTAAAATATGGTCCATCCCATGTTGGTTTCATGTGTGAAGGGACCGGATAAATTCTATTGTGTACAAGATCACCAATTTTGAAGGTTCTGGATCGGACCTTACCGTTGAATAATCTGCCGAATCGACCGCGGTGTGCGATTGTCCTCAAATCAGCCTCTTCATGTGTCTCATCTAGAAAATCCAAAGATCCTTCAAGTAGTATGGCATTCATCTTTGGATAATAATAGGTCACATAGTGAGAAGGTACTTCTAGTTCAACATGAATAACGACTTTTTAGAGCCATAGGAGAGAGCAAACAAAGTATGGCCGGTTGCGGACTTATGGGTAGTTCAATATGCCCATAGGGCTATTTGAAGCTCATCGACCCACTTGCCCTAGCCTTTTCTAGTCATTTCTTTAGAATGGACTTGATAAATTTGTTGACAAATTCTATTTTTCCATTTGCTTGAGGGTGAGCTATTGCCGAGAATTTATTCTGAATATAGTAGCGTTGATAGAAATATTTGAACTCGACACTATCCCCATTATCGATGATAATTGTTCTTGGCAAGCCAAAATGACAGATGATGTTGCGGACAACAAAGTTGGTTATTTTCTTCATCATGATAGTAGCAAAGGTCTCGGATTTTTCCACTTAGTAAAGTAGTCGACTGCAACAATGGCGTACTTCGCACCACCCTTGACTAAGGTAAAGACCCTATTATATCAATGCCCCATGTAGCAAACGACCATGGACTGAATGATTTCGGTAGGCGGGGCTCTTGGAATCCTGGCATGCTCATGGCACCTATTACATTTCTTGGCATAATCTAACGCATCTTGATTCACGGTTGGCCAGTAGTACCCATATCCGAGTATCTTTTTCACAAGTGCTTGCCCCGGTGTGGTCGCCACACCCTCCCTCGTGCACCTCATGTTACACTCATTTAACTTCATGGTGGGCGATATGCCGGAGCAAAAAAACAAAGTATTCTCTCCTGTACATGACTCCATCTTGGATAATGAACCGTGAAGCTTTTCAGTGAACATGTCTTTTCTCACTTCTGTGCTCGAGAAAAGTTCAGCGATCAAGATAATTTCTGAATGGAGTCATCCATGTCTCCTTCTCGAGCATTGTCTGATACACCCAGTTTTTCTCCATCTGGTCAATACTCAAAGTGGTAAGTGTCTCAACGGGGACGATTCGCATTTGTTGCGCTTCGCTAGTGCTAGCCAGTTTCATCAAAGAATTGGCTTTCTGATTTTGTTCTCGGGGTATATAGCGGATGGCATAATAGTCGAACTGATTCAACGTTTCTTGAATCCGAGCAAGGTATGTGGCCAATCTTTAGTCTCTTGCTTGATACTCTCCTCAGACCTGTCATATGACCAATTATGAGTCACAATAAACCTCCATAGCAATAATTCCTAAATCTTTGGGAAGTCTAAGTCCAGCGAGTAGAGCTTCATACTCGGCTTCGTTGTAGTTGCACGGAAGTCAAACTTCAAAGCATAGCATATGGATCGACCTTTTGGGATTTCAGGTATCATTCCAACACCTGAGCAACGGCCGTTTGATGCGCCATTGGTGTATAACTTCCACACATGTTTAGGAGATTCACTGGATTCGGGCATGTCTTCTGGTATGATGAATGCAGCTATGAAATCCGCTGGAACTTGTCCTTGGATGGCTTACCTTGGTATATAAGTGATATCAAATTGACTCAAATCGATGTTCCAATTGAAAAATCTACTAAATGTATCAGGTCATGTTAGGATTTATCGTAACGGTTGGTCAGTATAGACTATGATCCAGTGAGCCTGAAAATATAGACGGAGCTTTCTCGAGGGTATGATGAGACAATAAGCCAGCTTTTCTAACTTCAGGTAGTTTCCTTCCGCCCCAATTAGCCTTTTGCTTATATTAATAGACCGATCGCTGGATCCGAACCTTTTCTCGAATTAGCGCAACATTGATCATGTTTGCTGAAACCACCAGATAGAAATATAATCTCTCATGATCAACCGACTTCGAAAAAATAGGAGGTGTTGCCAGATGTTGAACTAGTGCTTGGAATGCGCCTTCACACTCCTCAATCCATTTGAAATTCCGCTTTCCTTTTCTGATAAGATCGAAGAAAGGGATGCACTTGTCCGTAGATCTAGAGATGAACCAGCTTAAGTCTGCCACCTTCCCATTGAGGCTTTGTACTTGCTTTATGGTCCTGGGAGTTTCGAGATTTCAAATTGCTTAGATTTTCTCAAGATTGGCTTCAATTCCTCTAGCATTGACGATGAATCCAAGGAATTTTCCCAATGCAACTCTAAAATGGCACTTCAACGGATTGAGCTTTATTCTATATTGTCGGAGTATATTAAACATGGTTTCCATATCACTGACATGCTTGATGGACCGTCCCGACTTCACGAGCATGTCGTCCACATACACCTTCATCGTCTTTTCGATCTGGTTAGAGTACGACTCATGACCCTTTGATAAGTTTTCCCAGAATTCTTAAGTCCAAAAGACATCACTTTATAGCATAGAGTCCCAGATCAGTGACGAAACTAGTATGTTAATGGTCAGATAGTTGCATTGGTATTTGATTGTAGCCGGAATACGCATTCATGAAAGATAAGAGCTCGTGTCCGTCTGTTGAATCCACCAGTTGATTGATTCCGAGAAGCGGAAAATTGTCATTAGGGCATGCTTTATTGTAAATATATTTTAAAATTTTCCAACAAGCATACATACATTATGTATTAAATAAAATTTCTCTTACTGTACAAAAATTATTTTTTCTGTGTATACATACGTGTGTGTGTGTGTGTGTGTGTGTGTGTTCATTCAATTCTGACAAAAATAAAGTTTTTTTCTAGCCTATTTACCTAGATGTATTAAATCAAAAATAAAGAGGGTTTTATACTCACTGCCTTGTTGCTACAATCGCCAATACATCGATTTCGGCCACAAACCGAAGCTTGCTCGAAGTCGCATGATTTGAGACGACCCGACTTCCTAACACCAGAAAGTCGCATCGCTAATGAAGAAAGAAAGGGATAGAAGAAGAAAAGAAAGAGAAAGAAGAAACACATAAACATCAGAGAACTCACAGCAGAAAGAATGAAATATAATCTATCACATATAATATTACATAGTATCATATTACATCAGAGTACACAACTTATACAACACATATTAGACAGTTATAAACATCTGTCTAACTATACAACTCAAGTACACAAGATACAGATAACGCACAAACATAGCGGAACCAAAAATATATCTACACGTGGAAGCCTCCTACTCCATATCTCCTCCAGAATTCTTCAAGCTAACCTGAATCACTTGACTACTCATACATAATATGAGTACCCAAGAGTTTAATAAAACAGAAAATAAACACTCGGGTCAGACAGGGGTCTGATGTGAGTAAACGGTTTAGAATTGCTTAACTTTAGAAATCCTTTGAAAAGAAAAGGTATCACGTAAGACTTCCCACGCATAAACATGGAAATTTTTTTACCTTATGCTAACCAAAACATTTGATTGGAAATCCAGTGATATTATAATAGTGTCTAGGGTTTTCAAGTAAATAAGAAATAGCCGAAATTGTTACATTCATTAAATTCTAGCTACTAGACACAAAAGTGGGTAATACAAACAAAACCGTAGGGTCTCATAGGACAAATGGGTTTTCATCAATGGCAGGGCTACTTAGGTACCGCCCATCACAGTACGTGGCCTAGATCAACGTACCAAGGAGTACGCCCGCTCCTCTGCAACACAAGGCCAGAACCATCCCTTATTGGACAGTCCCGGCCGCGACCCAACTGCCCACACAGTCGAATAAAAAGAGACTTCTATACATGGGAAAATCTTACCCTGAAATAGGCTCTACCCACCTAGCTAGCCTTGCTACACCTCCCCTGTTTTAGCCATTCCCGGGGTGATGAGGCTTGAGGCTGCGATTACCTTTATAGAACACATCTATCTTAGAATGCTCATCGTCCACCTGACGATGTTCTGAAAGTATTCAATCCATACAAGTTCATTCCGAGTACGAACGAAACCGAAGGCACTATCTCGTTGCCTCATATTGGAATCACCCTTAGAGTCAACGACCATAGCCCTTGCACTCTGAATCACCATCTCGAATCTATAAGTGCTATTCCGTCAAACTCATCATGGAATCACCTACAGAGTTATACTGACGTATAGTTCTTACACCTCAAATCTTCACTTGCTCCACTTGGATTAACGACCAAACGTTTAATTGGAATCGATGTGGTTTTCGGATATCCAAATATGGAAACCCGATCCCGGTCTCACCGAAACCAAACGCCATTTTAATGTCCAAGATGTTCTTAAGGGTTTAACAATTAAACTTATATACATGATGATACAAACAGATAGATGAATCAAATTATCACAATAGATAATTCACATCAACCATTCATCTCACAAAGCAGCATATCACATATCATAGATATCCAAATCATTCAGTATAAACCAATCACCCAATATCAATCATCCAATAAAACCAATCATCCAATAGCAATCAATTACCCAATACCAATCAATCATCCATAAATAGAATTGATTAACTCTTAATCAATTGGATTACCTAAATCCTTCTTTATTTATTTATTCCAAATAAATAAATTAATCATCTCTTAATGATCTTCTTTAATTAATCTTCCTTGATTAACTATCTTTTAATTATATTCAAGTAATTAACCTTATCCATATACAGTTTTTAACCTTTAATTACTATCATTAATTACAATAATTAATGATCCTTCATTTACTTCCATTAACTCAGTCAATTATAATTAATTGCGTTAAACCTCAATTAATTACAATTAACTAATCATACTTAAATTAATTACTTTTATTAATCAACCTTGATTAATATCATTAATTACATTAACTAATGATCCTTATTAATTAATAAATCCTTAATTAATTACTTTATTAATTAATTACATTTTAAATTAATTACCTTTAGTAATTAATCATAAATTAATCACATTCATTAATTAATTAATCACATTAATTAATTAACCAAATTAATTCAGTAATTAACTCTTAGTTACTTACATAAGTAACTATCTTTAATTACTTCCATAATAAATCTTAATTACTCTCTTAATTAATTACTCAACAAATAACTAATTCCATTATTGAATAATCTTTAATTCATTAATTAATTAATTAATTAATTATTCCATAATTAATTAATTCCAGAACAATTATATTAATCAATCCTTAGATTAAAAACATCTAGTGATTAACCAATAATCATTCCAACTTTAATTACTCCCATGAGTAATTTCTACTAATTACTTCCATAGGTAATTATCATTCTTAATTACATTCAGAAATTGCCATTAATTACTTCATTAATTAATTACATTTAATTAATCCATAATTAAGTGATTATTTAAAATTAAATAAACAATTAACTAATTATTTAAATTTAATTAAATAATCAATTTATCAAATTCTTATATTTCAAAATCCTTAATTAATTAAGAAAACATTATTCTTAATTAAACTCACTTACTAACAAATCATATTAAATTATGTATTCTTAAGTTCATAACAAAATAATTTAACCATATTTATTTTTATAAATAAATTATTTGAATTTAAATCAAATTTTAATAACTTAAAACAAATTATTCTATTTGGTTTTCAAAATCATAATAATAACCGTATTTGAAAATAAGGCATTTAGAAATCAATTTTAAAATTTAAAATACTTTAATTATCTAACTTAAAACTTATTCATTTTAAACAAAATTTGAAACTTAGTTTTTAAAATCATTACTTAAAAATTTAACTTAAAACTTTGATTAAATAATTAAATTCAAAAACACTCTTTAAATTGAAATTCAAAATTTAATTAAGATAATTATTTTCAAAGAAACAAATATCTTAACCATTTAATAAATTCAATTAATACTTTACTTACAGAGGAAATCATCCTAAAACATTTCAAATTTTGAAATTGAATTCAATCAATAACTTTAAAAATTGATTAACTTTTTACTTACAAAGAACAAGTTTAACTTTGAAAATTGTTTCCTTTTATAATCTTGTTTATAATTTTAAAGCTTGCCTTCTTTTTTTCAAACTCAAGTTTAAATTTGCAACTAAATACCTACATAGTACAATCCAGCATACAACAACCAAAAATCTCGAGCTTCCCCTGAAGCAAAACCCTAACTCCATAACTTCGAGACGAACACTGGAATATCGCGAGTGCCCCTTCGCGTCACAATCCATCTTCCAAAATCAAACTCCCCAAAACCAAAACCATGCACACAACAACACTCGTGCACGTTGCGCGGCAAACCCATCGACGTCGAGCCATCCTCCGATTGCCAACCAACCCCACTCGTCTACGGCAACCCTTATCTCAACCCAGATCCAACAATCGGTACGCGATTCAAAATTTCACCATCGTACCAAAATATAGCAACATCCACAACCCAAAATCCACCCATGGCCGATCACCATGTCGCCGTTTCACCTCGCCGACCCCACCATCGAGTCGCCATGACCATGAACAACAACTCTCCCAGATGCGCACGACTTCGGCACCATATCCAAGTCACGAAGCTTCGACATCCAGGCCGAACAAAAGTGCAAACTTAAACCCTAATTTACTCGATTTCACCCATTTGAAAAATTCCAAAGCATTTTTCCCATCATTAACAACCCATACACAAGCTTCAACCAAGATTTCAAACCAAATTATAGCGTGGATAATCGACAATCACCATAAACTCCCAAAATATTCAAACCCAAAATTTATGATAAATACCCAATTAAAAATTACAAATTGCATATCTAAATTCATGATTTACCATCACGATTACATGCATGTAATTCAATTTTGAATTTAAGATAGTTAATTTTTTAAACAAATATTCAAGTTTCACTGTTAATTCCTTTTTTAATAATTATTTGTTTCATTTTAAATTATGAAACTATTTTTAAAATTAACAACAAACGATGACAAACAACTTCTATTCAATCATCAATGTCAAATGATGATTGTTAGTGGAAGACTTAAATTTTTCAAAGATGATCCAGGTCAGGGAAGCAACAGATAAATAAAGTGATCGTATATATATACAGATCACTACACATATACATATAAATCTATCAATCCAATAATGTAAAAACTGAAAATTTTCCATGCAATATCAATATAGATCAACACATGCATTAGAGTCAAAGTCAATTTAAACTGTTTTTAAATAACTTACTCACCTATTTTTAATTGCAGAGCAGATTTTATAAATAGAGCAGTTTCAATACTTCCAGGCACTTGAATCTTAGATCTGAAAAACTTTGATTGCATGCTTCAATTGATGCTCTAAAATGTTAAGCTTGATCTTTAAACTGTAGAGTTGATCATCATTTGAATTGCAGAAGGTTTTAATTGATGTTGCAGCTTTGAAGTTTGAAGTTGCAGATTGAAGTTGATTTGTATTTGCATATTTGATTAAATTCAGATTTGCCTCTTTTTTTAGTTTTGAAAGTAGTTTTACTGATCTCCATTAATTTTATTCTCAACTGAAATAGAAAATAGTTTGAAGAAATAAGAAAGATATGTTTTAAGTTTCAAAAATGGAAGCCACTTGTCATTTTATTCACTTAATCTTCTTACAAGTGTTATTAAAGGTGTTAACTTGTTTACACATGTTTATAAATGTTTTTAATTAAATTTTTACTTAATTTAAATGTAAATATAACTTACTTAATTTAATTCTCCTAATAAATAAAATTTACATATGTATAAATAAATTTATTTTTAAAAGATATATTCTAAAATTAATTAAAGCATAAATAAATTCCTTATACGTGTATTTTAAAATCTAAAACTTTTATTTTTAGCGTTGAAGAAATAATTTTTTTGAAGAAGGTTTATTAATAATTTTATACATATATTTTATAACCATTTAAAATTAAACACTTTAAAGAAACAAAAAGAAAACTTGTTTAAACTATCATATTTAAACTAACAATTATCTTATAATTGAATACAATTGAATAAATCTTTAAGTTAACTTTTGAAAAATATTCATTTTAAAACAAAGCTTTAAATTACAATACTCATTCATATATAGCATATCAACAGATTAAACTAAATTTCAAAACAACATCAAATTATAACATATACCTACATATATATTACAATTTGAAAATTTATCTTTATTTAAAACAAAAGATATTCTATTCACAATATATATAACAAAATATATATGTTATAAATAGAATAAAATTTCATTAGCTTTGAAAAATAAATCTTATCCATTTTAAATTGATAGAAAGATATTGATCAAAATTACCAGATTAAATATTTATTAACCTTAAAAAGAATAAATTTACCAATTTAAATTGAAATTATAAAGAAAAATTACCAAATCAATTTAATTATTAATACAGATTATTAAATTGATACTGCCCAAAATTCCGGGTCGTTACAATCCTTCTCCCTTAAAAGAATTTCGTCCCCGAAATTTAAAAGCAAAGGTAATTTAATGACCCGGCAAAGATTTCAATTTCAAGCAGCAAAGCGTACTTATCGATCAGTTACTAACAACCAAAGCAATCAAACAAACAAACAAACCTAACTAATTATCCTGACACAAATCAGAATAAATCTTACTAATACTATCTCGGGTTTCCCAAGTATAAATCACTGGGAGACTCGCTCTACAAAAGCTAACAAACAACACCACAAAAAATCCAGAGCTCAACTCATCTCTAGATCCACCAATCTGAACCGAACATCAGACTGTACCCAAGTCAAGCACAAATTCCAAATCCAACTGAACTACAGATTCAACAACCAACAATGAATCATACACGTATTCCCTCAGAGATACGTGAAATACAATGAATTCCAGCTATCCAAACTGGCAATTCAATCTCAACCTATCAAAAACACATAAGAAATCTCAAATGCCTCAGAACTAGCCATCCAATCTTATCCAATTACTACTCTCTTAACCAGAGAAATCTTAATAACAATGAAGTCTCCAACTTCAAATTCCACACTCCTTATCTCATATCTGTATAACTTAATAGACAAACAGGGCTGCCAATCCTCTTCCTGATCAGCTCTACCTATGCTGATGCTTCCAGAAACAACTAGACCAAAGCAAACCAGTTTCTGGATCCAATCCAACAGAAAAGTCTTCCAAAAATCCATCGAAATCCAGAACACAAGCTCTACTTCTCAAGAAATAGCAAAATGAACTTGCTTCCTTCCTTGCACATCTGCTACCTTGCTTCCGCTGCACCACTCTGATTTTGAAATAGATGAGAGTACAGTTGATGAACACGAGTACAAACTTACCCAATATATTCTGGAAACTTTGTTCATCAAATCCATAAAATCTTTGTGACCCATTTGACTTGGTCACACAACCTTATAACAGAATCTAACTCAAAACTAGATCCATTAATCCAAATTCCAAAATTTTCCTGAGCTACTACACCAACTCTTCTACTAGGCAAACTACCAAAATCTCTTTTGGAACCAATCAATATGGAACTCAACTCCAGATGTAGACAAACTTCTGATTACTTCAGTAGCTCCTACTTCCACATGAGAACCCTCAGTCTCAAACAAAAGATTGCTCAAGAAAAATTCCCAAATTAATCGCAAGTCACTTTTGCGATCCTACCTAGTTCGGATTCCAAAGAAACTGTCCTCTCTTTACCAATTAGAACAGCTTTAAGCTTCTTCAAACAAGTTTAACTCTTCAAGAAAACTTTCACCACTCGCCCGGCCAGCTGATAGAATAACCACAAAGATTCCTGAACCATCGGAGAAACGAGCACACTGCTGCTTCCAAACTCTACCTCGATGATACTGCAAAGCCAAAAAGACCTTCTCGTCAGCACACCAAACACTTTGAGCTGCACTGCTACCACAGCTAACCAAAAACTTCAAATCCAAAGGCTTCTCAAAAACCAAAACCATCAATAAATCACACAACGGACCTTCAGGATGACAGATAACGCTCAAGAAATTCGGGCTCCAAACCAAGCATCAACATCTTGCTCTCCTTAAGGAATGACAAATGAGACCATGCCAAAACGAATAACTTATAGACCTTAGTCTCATATTCCATAACAGACAACTTCCTTGCAAAAGATCCAGATAACTTCCACACAGACGAATCTTCCCTGCGGCAGGTAAAAACTGCTCCTCAATTACTTCCAAACTGCTTCAAGAGAAAACATCTTCAGAAAATATCCATGGATACTGCATCTCATCACGAAGCTATCAATATATCATCTCTTGCTTCTACACTTCCGACAGATCCAAACTTACACTTCAAATATAGACTCCGAATCTTTAAAAAGATTCCTTTGGATATCAGAGAAATTCTTATTCCAAACTACAAATCTTACTCGAGACGGTATTAGGTCTACAGTCTCGACAAATATACTTCCAACCTCAACATATGGACCTCTTCCATTTGTGGTATTCGTGTTACACACACACACCACTACTCCATCTACCTTTAAAACTTATGTTGGAAAATCCGAACAGATAACCCAACAGATTAGGTAGATATATATATATATATATATAACTATATATATATAGTTATATAAAAAATTACAAGTACGCTCTCTCAAGAAAGACACCACTCCAGAGCCTAGGTATTCACTCAACCTAATGCTCTGATACCAAACTAGACGAGCCGACTTCCTAACACCAAAAAGTCGCATCGCTAATTAAGAAAGAAAGGGATAGAAGAAGAAAAGAAAGAGAAAGAAGAAACACAACAATATCAGAGAACTCACAGCGGAAAGAATGAAATATAATATTACATAGTATCATATTACATCAGAGTACACAACTTATACAACACATATTAGATAGTTATAAACATCTATCTAACTATACAACTCAAGTACACAAGATACAAATAACACACAAACACAGCGGAACCAAAAATATATCTACACGTGGAAGCCTCCTGCTCCATATCTCCTCCAGAATTCGTCAAGCTAACCTGAATCACTTGACTACTCATACATAATATGAGTATCCAAGAGTTCAATAAAACAGAAAATAAACACTCGGGTCAGACAGGGGTCTGGTGTGAGTGAACGGTTTAAAATTGCTTAACTTTAGAAATCCTTTGAAAATAAAAGGTATCACGTAAGACTTCCTACACATAAACATGGAAAAAATTTTACCTTACGCTAACTAAAACATTTGATAGGAAATCCAGTGATATTATAATAGTGTCTAGGGTTTTCAAGTAAATAAGAAATAGCCGAAATTGTTACATTCATTAAATTCCAGCTACTAGCCACAAAAGTGGGTAATACAAACAAAACCGTAGGGTCTCGTAGGAAAAATAGGTTTCCATAAATGGCAGGGCTACTGGGGTACCTCCCCTCACAATACGTGGCCTAGATCAACGTACCGAGGAGTACGCCCGCTCCCCTGCAACACAAGGCCAGAACCATCCCTTACATAACAGTCCCTAACAAGACAATCCCGCAGTTGGCCGCGACCCAAGTGCCCACACAGCCGAATAAAAAGGGACTTCTAGACAGGGGAAAATCTTGCCTTGAAATGGGCGCTACCCACCTAGCCTTGCTACACTTCCCCTGTTTTAGCCCCGGGTTGATGAGACTTGAGGCCGCGATTACCTTTATAGAACACATCTATCTTAGAATGCTCATCGTCCACCTGACGATGTTCTGAAAGCATTCAATCCATACAAGTTCATTCCGGGTTCGAACGAAACCGAAGGCACTATCTCGTTGCACTCATATTGGAATCACCCTCAGAGACAACGATCACAACCCTTGCACTCTGAATCACCATCTCGAATCCGTAAGTGCTATTCCGTCAAACTCATCACGGAATCACCCACAGAGTTATACTGACGTATAGTTCTTACACCCCGAGTCTTCACTTGCTCCACTTGGATTAACGACCTAACGTTTAATTGGAATCGATGTGGTTTTCGGATATCCAAATATGAAAACCCGATCCCGGTCTCACCGAAACCAAATGCCATTTTAATGCCCAAGATGTTCTTAAGGGTTTAACAATTAAACATATATACGGGATGATATAAACAGATAGATGAATCACATTGTCACAATAGACAATTCACATCAACCATTCATCTTACAAAGCAGCATATCACATATCATAGATATCCAAATCATCCAGTATCAACCAATCGCCCAATATCAATCATCCAATAAAACCAATCATCCAATATCAATCAATTACCCAATACCAATCAATCATCCATAAATAGAATTGATTAACTCTTAATCAATTGGATTACCTAAATCCTTCTTTATTTATTTATTCCAAATAAATAAATTAATCATCTCTTAATGATCTTCTTTAATTAATCTTCCTTGATTAATTATCTTTTAATTAAGTTCAAGTAATTAACCTTATTCATATATAGTATTTAACCTTTAATTACTATCATTAATTACAATAATTAGTGATCCTTCATTTACTTCCATTAACTCAGTCAATTATAATTAATTGCATTAAACCTCAATTAATTACAATTAATTAATCATACTTAAATTAATTACTTTTATTAATTAACCTTGATTAATTTCATTAATTACATTTACTAATGATCCTTGTTAATTAATAAATCTTTAATTAATTACTTTATTAATTAATTACATTTTTAATTAATTACCTTTAGTAATTAATCATAAATTAATCACATTCATTAATTAATTAATCATATTAATTAATTAACTAAATTAATTCAGTAATTAACTCTTAATTACTTACATAAGTAATTATCTTTAATTACTTCCATAATAAATCTTAATTACTCTCTTAATTAATTACTCAACAATTCCATCATTGAATAATCTTTAATTCATTAATCAAGTAATTATTCCATAATTAATTAATTCCCAAAACAATTATATTAATCAATCCTTAGATTAAAAACATCTAGTGATTAACCAATAATCATTCCAACTTTAATTACTCCCATGAGTAATTTCTACTAATTACTTCCATAAGTAATTATCATTCTTAATTACATTCAGAAATTGCCATTAATTACTTCATTAAGTAATTACACTTAATTAATCCATAATTAAGTGATTATTTAAAATTAAATAAACAATTAACTAATTATTTAAATTTAATTAAATAATCAATTCATTAAATTCATATATTTCAAAATCCTTAATTAATTAAGAGAACATTATTCTTAATTAAACTCACTTACTAACAAATCATATTAAATTATGTATTCTTAAGTTCATAACAAAATAATTTAACCATATTTATCTTTATAAATAAATCATTTGAAGTTAAATCAAATTTTAATAACTTAAAACCAATTATTTTGTTTGCTTTTCGAAATCATAATAATAACCTTATTTGAAAATAAGGCATTTAGAAATCAATTTTAAAATTTAAAATACTTTAATTATCTAACTTAAAACTTATTCATTTTAAATAAAATTTGAAACTTAGTTTTTAAAATCATTACTTAAAAATTTAACTTAAAACTTTGACTAAATAATTAAATTTAAAAACACTCTTTAAATTGAAATTCAAAATTTAATTAAGATAATTATTTTCAAAGAAACAAATATCTTAAACATTTAATAAATTCAATTAATACTTTACTTACAAAGGAAATCATCCTAAAACATTTCAAATTTTGAAATTGAATTCAATTAATACCTTTAAAAGTTGATTAACTTTTTACTTATAAAGAACAAGTTTAACTTTAAAAATTGTTTCCTTTTATAATCTTGTTTATAATTTTAAAGCTTGCCTTCTTTTTTTTCAAACTCAAGTTTAAATTTACAACTAAATACCTACACAGTACAACCCAGCATACAACAACCAAAAATTTCGAGCTTCCCTCGAAGCAAAACCCTGACTCCATAACTTCGAGATGAACACAGGTATATCGTGAGTGCCCCTTCACGTCACAACCTATCTTCCAAAACCAAACTCCCTAGAACCAAAACCGTGCACACAACAACACTCATGCACATTGCGTGGCAAACCCATCGACGTCGAGCCATCCTCCAATCGCCGACCAACCCCACTCGTCTACGGCAACCCTTATCTTAACACAGATCCAACAATTGGTACGCGATTCAAAATTTGACCATCGCTCCAAAATATAGCAGTAGCTACAACCCAAAATCCACCCATGGTCGATCACCACGTCGTCGTTTCACCTCGCCGACCCACCATCGAGTCGCTATGACCATGAACAACAACTCTCCCAGATGCGCACGACTTCGGCACCAAATCCAAGTCACGAAGCTTCGACATCCAGGCCGAACAAAAGTGCAAACTTAAACCCTAATTTAATCGAATCCAAACAATTCACCCATGTGAAAAATTCCAAAGCATTTTTCCCATCATTAACAACCCATACACAAGCTTCAACCAAGATTTCAAACCAAATTATAGCGTGGATAATCGGCAATCACCAAAAACTCCCAAAACATTCAAACCCAAAATTCACAATAAATACCCAATTAAAAATTACAAATTGTATGTCTAAATTCCTGATTTATCATCGCGATTACATGCATGTAATTCAATTTTTAATTTAAGATAGTTAATTTTTAACAAATATTCAAGTTTCACTGTTAACTCCTTTTTTAATAATTATTTGTTTCATTTTAAATTATGAAACTATTTTTAAAATTAACAACAAACAACGACAAACAACTTCTATTCAATCATCAATGTCAAATGATGATTGTTAGTGGAAGTTTTAAATTTTTCAATGATGATCCAGGTCGGGGAAGTAATAGATAAATAAAGTGGCTGTATATATATACAGATCACTACACATATACATATAAATCTATCAATCCAATAATGTAAAAACTGAAAATTTTCCATGCAACATCAGTATAGATTAACACATGCATTAGAGTCCAAATCAATTTAAACTGTTTTTAAATAATTTACTCACCTATTTTAATTGCAGAGCAGATTTTATAAACAGAGCAGTTTCAATACTTCCAGGCACTTGAATCTTAGATCTGAAAAACTTTGATTGCAGCTTCAATTGATGCTCTAAAATGTTAAGCTTGATCTTGAAACTGTGGAGTTGATCATCATTTGAATTGCAGAAGGTTTTAATTGATGTTGCAGCTTTGAAGTTTGAGCTGCAGATTGAAGTTGATTTGTATTTGCAGATTTGATTAAATTCAGATTTGCCTCTTTTATTTAGTTTTCAATTCCAGTTTTTGAAAGTAGTTTTACTGATTGCCATTAATTTTATTCTCAGCTGAAATAGAAAATAGTTTGAATAAAGAAGAAAGATATGTTTTAAATTTCAAAAATGAAAGCCACTTGTCATTTTATTCACTTAATCTTCTTACAAGTGTTATTAAGGGTGTTAACTTGTTTACACATGTTTATAAATGTTTTTAATTAAATTTTTACTTAATTTAAATGCAAATATAACTTACTTAATTTACTTCTCTTAATAAATAAAATTTACATATGTATAAATAAATTTATTTTTAAAAGAAATATTCTAAAATTAATTATAATATAAATAAATTCCTTATACATGTATTTTAAAATCTAAAACTTTTATTTTTAGTGTTGAAGAAATAATTTTTTAAAAGAAGGTTTATTAATAATTTTATACATATATTTTATAACCATTTAAAATTAAACACTTTAAAGAAACAAAAAGAAAACTTATTTAAACTATCATACTTAAAATGACAATTATCTTATAATTGAAAACAATTGAATAAATCTTTAAGTTACTTTTGAAAAATATTCATTTTAAAACAAAGCTTTAGATTACAATACTCATTCATATATAACTTATCAACAGATTAAATTAAATTTCAAAACAACATCAAATTATGACATATACATACATATATTACAATTTGAAAATTTATCTTTATTTAAAATAAAATATATTCTATTCACAATATATATAATATAAATAGAATAGAATTTCATTAGCTTTGGAAAATAAATCTTATCCATTTTAAATTGATAGAAAGATATTGATCAAAATTACCAGATTAAATATTTATTAACCTTAAAAGGAATAAATTTACCAATTTAAATTAAAATTATAAAGAAAAATTATCAAATCAATTTAATTATTAATACAGATTATTAAATTGATATTGCCCGAAATTCCGGGTCGTTACATGATTTGTTTGCCAAACCACGAGCCAAGGTTGTTGCTTAACCAAATGCTCTATACGTGTTCGCCATTTCTAGTTTGACTTTTTAACAAGCACTGGATTAGATACCCGCTCAGGTATAAAGCACCACAGATGTACCCATTTGATTTGAGTTTATTGAATTCCTCCTTTAGGGTGGTAGATCTCTCTGGATCAAGACCGGGACTTTCCGTGGGTCAATATTTAATGCATGGCTCGTATGTCCACGCGAGATCCCACACATATCTGAGTGAGTCCAAGCAAACACATCGAGGTTTGCTCGGAGAAAATCAACCAATTCCTGTCTCATTGGGGGGTTGAGTAGAGATCCGTCCTTTAATGTTCTAGAATCGTCATCATCGTGGATCAGAACATCGATCGTCAACTCTGCCAGGGAGGCCTGATTGTCTTTGGCTTTCTCTTTATCATTATTATCTCAAGGATCAAGATCTTTTAGGAACTGGTTGTGGTACCCGGCCCCGGTGTTGCTGTCAATTCTTAGAAAAAACGGACGTAGAGAGATTCCTCTATGCCCTTGTCCTTCTCCTTATGTTGCGCATCCTACAGCTCAACAACATAACAAGCGCGTCCAACCGTCTGATCTCCATGAACTACTCCAACCCCATTATCAGTGGGGCACTTTAGAGTCAAACACCACGGGGAAATGCTGCCCTGAATTTAGCGAGGGTCGATTGGCCCCAGAAAGCATTATAGGGGGAATTAATGTCTAACACAACAAACTGCAGCATTCAGACTCTCCCACGATCTCCAATACCTAACTCAATTGGCAACTCCGCCATTCCTGCTGGTATGGTTGCACTTCCATTAAAACCATGTATGCAGGACTGACACGGTTTCAGATCTTTTACTTCCATTCTCATCTGGTCATAAGCTCGCTTGAAAAGAATGTTCACGGAGCTTCCGCTGTCAAGTAAGATCCTCTTTATCCAAGCAGGACCTATTTAAGCTGAAATGACCAACGGATCGATAGTGGGGGCTTTGACTTTATCAGCATCGCAATTCCTAAAAATGATGTTGTCTGTCATCGTTCTCTATTGTTTTATCAGGCCCCTATCGTCAGAATTACTACAACAATCGAAGTCCATATGCCTAATCAAGCTGGCATATGACTCCATTTCATTCCAACTCTGATAAGCTAGATGAGGACCCCCACTTACTACATTTATTACCAACCTCCCGCCAGTACGCATGGGTTCTTCAGGACTTACCTGGCCTTAACCTTGATTTAGGTTAGATGGGCCTACACCTCCATCCTGTGGCACCCGAACACACTGTTCCAACTTTCTTTCTCTAATCAACTTCTCGATGATGTCTTGCAAATAACGGCGCATTAGTATTATGGCCGTAATAATCGTGGAATCTACAAAATTTTCTAGTCTGAATTTGTTTCTCCAATTATGGTTTCGGAGCTAGCTTCTTATACTGTCTGTATTATAAGTTTGAAGGTAAACATTTTCCAGTGATGTGTTTAGGAAAGTATATTGGTCGAATGGAGGTTCTGCTCCGCCATCCACAATTTGGCTCTCTTTCTTTCCCTGACCTCCGTTACCCTTCTATTAACCTTGCTTATTCTGAATATTAAATTGCACATTACTGGAGTTTTCACTGGTATGTTTCACAACAACATCACTTCGGATGCCTTTACCAATGGGCCCTGCATCGTCCTGCTTCCAAGTTCATCTAGCGTCTTCTGTCCTCAAGAAATGGACTGCCTTAGCGTAGAAACAATCCAATGAAGGAGGGATTTACTAGCCAACCAATCACCAAACTCAGAATCGGGATATATCCCTTTAGTCAATGCCATCAAAATAGAATTATCAATGGGGTTGCTTACTTCTGCACAAGTAGCATGAAAGCTTTCTAGATAACATCTAAGAGTCTCTCCCGTATCTTGAGTAACACTGGACATGGTGTTGACATCCTTTGGTCTAGTAGCATAGATACGGAACTGCAACAAACTTAGTAGCCAATTGATCAAAACATGAGATGGATCTGGGTGGTAATCGAGTGAACCACATAGTTGCAATGCCTTTTAGAGAGATAGGAAAACTCCTACACTTCACTGCATCATCAGCCCGAGTGGCGTTCATGAGCCATTCATACTTTAAGATATGTTGGTTAGGATCCAAATTTCCTTTGTACATCGGTAGAGTCGACATCCTGAACCGACGGGGTGGCTCTTCATAAGAAATGTCATCAGTAAATAGAGTATGATTTTGGAAGATTCCCTAATCATCATTCGTAAGGCCTTGACATTCTCTAATCGTTTGGCTTATCATGGTTGGACTGTCAGGCATCTGGATGTTCGGGTCAAAATTATGGTCAGATTCCATGTTACAGGGATGGTCCAGGCACTATCGATGGTCCATTCCTTGCCTCCTTGGCTCACGATCTTCGAGAATGTAGGGTTCATGAGCGTGGATGTGTTGACGAAGGGCTGGATCTGGATGGTTCTGGATCTCAACTTCCAGATCTATAGAAGTAGCTGCTGCATGGTCATGTATGGTGTGATAAGGAAGCACCACTCTTCGGGAGGAGGGTCCAACTTGGTGCCCTGTAGGAAGACCAACCCTGGCTTGTCCGAGATTCACAGCATGCTGATGCCCGGAGGCTTCTACTTAATTTCCATCCATCCAACGGTGTGTAGATCTGTGGTTGAAGTCAGACGAAGCCGAGCTTTCCATCGAGGAATGTATGATATGATCCCTCCTAGATATCCTTTGCTTTCCTCGTTCAGATGGTTTGCAAGCTTGATGTTGGCATGGATCTACTGAGTGAGCTACTGATGTCTCTGAGTTGCTCTTGCATTAGGATCTGGAACTCCTCCCTAGTCATAAAACCTTGTGGATCTGGAGCTCCGGCTGATGCTTGGCCTGTTGTGGCTAGCTGCATGGGATTCTACGTATCCCTTCCTTCTTGATCTACAGCATTTGAAGAAGTTTTGGTAGTTACCATGTTGAATGTAGCTCTTTACTAGATCTTCAATAATCTGAACAGAAAGGAAGGAACTATTGCATGACAGATAGGATCTTCTCCTTAGATTTTAGCAATTTGACAATGGTAGGGGATCCACAAAGCAGGAGAAAAACAGGGTTTTCTCAATGAAAGCACCAAAGTGTTTGTACCAAAATTAGGCATAAATCTTTCCGGATGTGATTGAAGAGATTAAAGTGAATAAAGTAAATGGAAAAGCGGCTAATCTAATAATCACACCAATAAAAGCATGCAGAAATAGAGAAAGACAAGAAATTATGGTGGTTCAGCATTGTAGCCTATATCCACTTTGAATGTTTTACTATTTATTGATGATTGACAACTAATTACACTAGTACAAAACTCAAGCACTCAAGTTCAATGAAGTTGTGGCAGAGTAATAGCATAGCAGAGTTAAAAGTCCTTTTTCTGTAGGCGCAGGGGTGCTATTTATAAGTGTTGGTTTGAAATATCTGCCAATGTACTCAGAATACACTTTCTCACATGTTTGTGGGCACACCAGATCGATCAGGGTTCATTTGGGATCGATCCCCATTTCATTCGTATCGATCAAGATTGTGTCATTTTGGGCTGCGATCGATCAGAGACATTCTGGAGGTAGTAAGCAAGTTCTTTTGAAAATTTCATAGCATTTGGGCTTGTAGATTTCGAGTTATGATCGATCCAAGATTCATTTTGCAAGTGGGCTGAAGCGTGCGTATCGATCCCTGTCTGTGTCGATACTTCTTCGTATCGATAGGCTACGTTTCGATCAGTAGTTCATCGATGACGTGGAGCAATAGTTCAAGGGAGATCCACATTTCATGTTGAGTGACCGTTTCTCTTAGTTGACTTTGCCTTCTTCATATCGATCATGTGTGGTTCATTTCGTATCGATGTTTATATGCTGCTTCGTATCGGTGCTTGGAAGATGTCTCTGTATCGATGCTCGGTTGCTAACTTCGTATCGATGCCTGGAACGATCGATACATAACGGAAGGAAAGGGTTCATCAATACAAACTAAACATATGGGTTGATGATGCACGATCGATACGAACATGATAAAAGTGGAATCGATGGATATGAGGTTGGATGAAAATTGGAAGGATATGAATTTGATGGATACGAAGGTGATGGATACAAGTTAAACATGTTTTTCATGAATCTTAATCGATCCATAACTTGAGCATACGAACTCCGGTTGACCTGAAATTTGGAATATTGTTTTACATAGCTTTGTTTGTCGTACATTGCTAATTGTAGCTTGATCCAGACTCGGCCAAATTTGCCAGCATCCATGGTAGACTTAGGTATAGTCGATCTTCAGGATGGATTGCCTTTGGTTTTTGGTCAAGTCCTTGGTGTCACAGCCTTGATAAAAGCTGGATAACAATAAGCTTTTTATTTGAATAAATAATATAATATAAATATTTACTTATATATATGTATAATATTGCAAAAAATGTAAATTATTAATAATAATACATATATATTAAATTAGATATTAATTAAATAAATGACTTTATATATACACAAACATACATATAATATCTAAAGTTTTTGTATTAAATATAATATACGCATATATTTTACTGTAAGAATTTAATATACATGTATAACTATATTTATAACATCTAAAGTAGTTATAGATATATGTATTTCTATGTGTATATATATAATTATATCGATTATAAAAATCAAATCAAATCAAATGTTTTTTTATACCATTCTAAATCCAATACACAGCACATAAAATGTTTATTATAATTTTATATTATTATATGTATGCATATATATATATATATATATATTAGCTGAAAAGAACTAAAATAATGTTAAAAATATTTTGGTGACATATTAGTCAAATTTCAAATTTTTACAAGTTATACGATAATATAAAGTCATGAAAAATATTCCATAATTTTCTAAGCCAAAATTATATTTTTATTAATTAATTAAATAACGGTCGGATAAATAAATGAATTTTTAAAAATAATAATTTTGATTTTTTTTAATTTTGGAATTTTTACCATGAGATAATACGGTGAAGAAGATTTTTTATAAAGTTTGAAATATAATTTTCAAAGCATACATTATTTTGTATGAATTATTCAATTTATATTTATATATAATAATATGAAAATTAGTAAATAATTATTAAAAAACTTTACTATTACCTTAAATTATATTCAGTATAAATTTGCATATATAAAAGTATACGATCAATTTTAACATGATATGATGGCATAATTAACTATAAGTCTTTTAATTTATGTAATATGACATATTAATGTAAATATAATTAATTAATAAAAATAATAAAAATTAAAATAAATTTATTTGGCTGTGTATACGTAAGTCTATATAATGAAATGTTTTACATTATACATACATGTAACCATTCAATATGTGACGACATTCATACATATAGAAATCTCACCTAAATAACAATATAATTATGATATATATAAACAAACAATATAATAGTATACATTAACTATAGGTCATATGAAATAATAAGACCGTACCAAAACTCATGCCTTGAATTATAGCTTGCTATGATAAATATCCCTCTTTAGAACTCTTCTCGATTCGGTAGATTGCTAATCCTAGAATCGTAGATCCTATGCTATCAAATAGTAATAGCTTTGAATTGATTTGAATATTAATGTAGCTCTTCGAGGGGAGGATCAACCAAAAAAATAGGGAAAGAAGGTAGTAAAAAGTCTACTAGAGGTAGGGGATAGAGATGCTTATATAAAGGATATGGTTGAGATATTTTAGGATCAATATTCTACATCATCTCTTATCAATTCTCTTCCATCTTAGCCCTTTATCTCAAAGCCTTTATTGCACGTCTTATGGTTGCGTATTGCCCTCATTTTATTTGAAATTTGTAGCCAGTATTATGTGCTTTAAACCTATCTTAAGCCCCAATAAATTTTATTAATCGAGCTAATTTATTTGTTTATCGATGTCGCATATCGAGTGATATAAATTTGTAATTATTATAAATATACAGTAATATTTATTCCTCAAATCATATTCAAAATTTTATTATTAATTTTTCATAAATAATAATTAATTTAATTAATTTATAACAATCATAAACTAATTAAATAGTTTGTTCAAATGAGAATTCACTATATCACTTGTGTGACTCATCGGATATAAACTTGGTCAGTGATTAACATCGAACTATTTGAATGTTAACATTCACACTTCACTTGCATGTGGTGTGAAATTGTGGCCAAATTTATCTCTTACTTTGTTTTGGTAAAATCTAGTTTCACTTTATTAAGCATTACCCGATTGTGATACTTATTTGCACTAATTCTCTTCATCAAAACTATGTCACTTTAGGCTTATTGAATTTGGTAATGGTCAAAATTCCAACATTGCCCATATTCAACTCTATAGTCCAAACACATAGCCCTTGGTTCAATAATAACAATTATTATTAATCAAAATTCTTTGACTAGCGACTTTGACTTTGAGTTGACTTGAGATGACTGCGACACTTACTCATATAACTGAGGAGACGAATCCTCTCTTGAATAGTGCTTCACTTCCAATACTTCCACTCTACTTAACTATAGTCACTCGATGAATGCCAAGCTTGATTTGATTGTAACTAAAGCATAGCTTTTGTATTAAAGATCTATAGTATTCTCAAGTCGAGAGAATTTTGTAAATCATTCACATTGATATTTTTTTGTTTGACCTCAGTTATATTAACCAACCGAAAACTATCGATTGTGTCGTTCCATTTATCCAATCACTATCGGTATATAACCTTTAGGAGCCCCCGGTAGTCAATGAATAATACCCTACCCAACATTTGGAGAGCGTTACTTTAGTCACAATGGATAAATCGATATTCAATCTCGATGCATCTTGACTAGGAACATTTTAAATGGTATATTTATTTTCATTGTGATAAATTACTCACTGTTACAACACTTTATAACTTCTATCACAAAATGTAACATTTATGGATTTTTTGTTCAATATACTTTTAATTAAATTAATTAGTTAATACATTATATCAAGTATGTTATAGAGTGAAAATATCTTTTATGTTGAACAAGACTGGTTATCGAATTAGATATGCGTACCAAATTATATAATTACCCTTAGGGCATACCCTTAGTCTATCAATCTCCCACTTGCACTTAGGGTTGGTTATGGAATCTTATTCTAACTTCTCCAATTGCTTTTCTCTAAACCAATTAGGACAGTTCCTCAGTGAATGGGTATGTTATTATGCTTTAATTGTCAACTATGTCAATCAAACCTCTGACGCTAGTAAACTATTTTATCATATGGAACAATTCGAGTATGTCTTTCAGCTTCTAGTGAGCTCTAAATTCTGTTTTGAACTATGTCATGACATTGTTATTATATAACAATGTTATGGGATTCTCAACAATTGGAATCACTTTCGGCTCACTTATAAATTTGTGCATTTATATTTATATATACTTTTTTTGCTCCCTATTCAATGCTATGTACTTAGCCTTTTTCATTGAATCGGCTACAGTCTTTCATTTGAATTTCTTCCAATTTAAAGATTCCTAACTTGAATTTATTATTAACATATGATACTTAATATCACTTATAAAGTTTGAGTCCAAATACTCCTTCATAAGGAGTTTGGTGTTTCCATAAACAATTCGTTAGTATTTAATAAATACATGAGAACATTTCAAACAACCATTTAGTGATATCAATTTGGATTTGATATTTTCTTTATGTACTAGATACGTAAACAAATCACGTTATCATAGACAACATAACATATACGATAATTACTATTGCCAATGAATAAGGAATCTATTTTACATGTTCCATATTAAACATTTTAATGAGCTTTCCTTGCATATCGATTTGGGACATTCCCAATATCTTTTATCTATAAATATATCATTCACAAACCCAATGTCGAGTATTGAAAACAACCAAAACTATTTTATATACAAGTACATCATTGATAATTACTAGTGTGTTGTTCACTTATGGTTTAGAAATATCTGCGTACCTTTTAACGTTCTTTCTTATGAGCACATGCTTCCACTGCATCTTGGTTGACAATCAAATTATTTGATATTTCTATCAAAACATATGTTCAATTTTGATGCTTTTAAAATGATACTTTCAATCAATTCTTGGATCATATTAAAAAACACACAAACTCAGTATCCTTGCCACTGACTTCGAGACATTATGGTTATTACGCGCAATTTTTTTTACTCCAAATCATTATTTAGAAATTTTCTATTTCAACACATATCTACCAGAACATAAAATCATACTAAGCAATAATTTTTTGAGTGAAATCCAAACCAACTTGAGTACATTGATTGGTGAATCTGCTACAGTAATTTCGACAATTAAAATTCATAGTGATTTCCTTTTCAATGTGGCTCATGTATTCCAACTGTATTCATCTTTCTCATAAAGACACATTTACGACCGATAGATCATATCCATTCGGATGCAACTATCAAAATCATATTTCGATACTATACTTGGAATCTATTTTGGATTTGTGCATTGTACCATTCCATAGAGTCAATACTCTTAATGGTTTAATTAAACAACCGAGGATTATACATTTTCAACATTGATAAAAACTTACAGTTTCTCTTTAATGTGTGAGAATACTAATTATATCCTCAAATGCGACAGTTCATTTAGGTTAGTTAATTTCATTTCACCTCATGTAATCAGTTTTATCTTTGGATCGTATCTAGTTCCATTTTACTGCCAATAATTTCTCAAAGAAATTCTTTCACTACGAAGTTGGTATTTCTTGAAATGACAATTGTTTCTCAATGCAATGGAACATGTATTCATAAACACTTTATGAATTTCCTTTTATTTAGAACCGATTTATTCTTAATTTACAATACTTACACTCAAAACATATGTCATCCAATGACAGTCCATCCCAAACTCCTTTTGGGGAGATGCATACAAGATCCATTACGAACAATCATTACATGCAGACTTTCGACTTGTAACTCCTTGGCCAAGAATATGTTGGGTTTCTTATAAATCCTTATCCTGATGATTTTGTAAACTATTATTTAGATGAAATAATATTAACCTTGTTTACTACTCTTTAGTATGTAACCTTATAGAAAGAAATTTACTTAACTCCACTCATAATTAATCGTACTTTATCCAACAAAGCTCGATTACTTCTTATCAATACATCATTATGTACCACAAGGAGGAATGATTTTGGAATTAAATCTTTATTCATTTTTAAATAGGTTCAAAACTCTTTCCAATATACTCACCTATTTGATCAAATACAATCATTTCCATTGCACTTTATATTAGTTACTTTCATTTTGTACTTTATAATTCTACCTTAGACACACTACATAAGTATCAAATACATATGTCCATATTGGCGACAACTCATCAGTGAATATGACGAAATACATGGAAATATTTTGGTATTAATAAACTTATGATTGCATACATATATATGTATCAATCCAAAGAGTTCATCCACTCTGATGATGCTCCCACTAAATGGGTGCATAGCCTTTAGACGTTTTAAGATACAATTAACCAGTATTACATGATTCGCTATCATATAATAAAATTATTTCTAAAAACTACGGCTTGGTCTTTAATTCTAAAATAATTGTAAATAATTTTAGATTCTTTTGTATTTTTAATCGTAACATTTTTGTTTTGAAAACAAAAACCACATTATTGTTTTCTTTTATAATTAATATTCATAATATTCACATCGAAATACAACTGTATCCATTTTTCAATCGACATTGAAAAATAGTCATTATTTTATAAACAATGTTCGGTGTGTTTAACAAATTTTTTTCGTAATTTGATGCCATTAATAAGTGCCACATAGCATGCTCCCAATATTTCTACCATTACTATAATGGCATACAAATTTAGAGGTCCGTTATTCATTTAATGTAGATTATTTATTTCATATATTACACCTATTTTACAATGGAGAGTTCTTTGATCAAGTATCTTGAACTCAAAGAAATAAATCTAATAAAAAACAATTTTCTATACTTAAATATATTTTGGAATAGAAATAATATCTTTTATTCCAGTGTTAAGTATCACTCATTATTATTACAATTCTCGTTTTCGTTGTTTCTTTATGAAGCAGAAGTGATTATTCACTCTCTTCATCCCAACTGTACATTAAATTGCATCCATTCTTATACATTCGTTTTCCCTTCAAATGGTCAAACCATTCAAATGGAAAACCCTTGCTACAATATCATAAGGAACTCTTTATAAAAGCACATTTGATAATCCTTAACATTTAAGGAAATCAAATGTAAGAACCCGCCTCGATTTAGACCTAACTTTATCCCTATAAAAGTTAATTAAACCTTAGGCCCATCTCAAGGCGAGTTGTTAGGTTAATAAATTTAACGATATACGGTATAAAGCGAGATCTATCTACATTTTCAGAATCTCATAGCGAAATTGATAGAATATAATATCAGAAACAAGTACTGATTTCATAAAAGAAAAACCATTTTAGAAATAATACTTGTTACCACCAGATCTTACAACATGTCTACATAAAACCTCCACTGTAACAATCCGCCCTGAACAGACCTAATTTTAACCCAAGAAGAGGCCATCGATACTTAGGCCCATCTCAAGTCGAGCTGTCAAGTTGATAAAATTGAAAATAATATATAATACACAGAGTTGTCTATCTATACTTCCGAATCCCACAACGGAATGGGTAAAATATAATATTTGAAACAAGTAACCATCTCGAAAAGAAAACCATTTCAGAAACATAACATGTTAAATATTAAAATATGTCTATATAAAGCCACCATAGTACAATATTCCAAAATAACATTACTGTTTGAACTGGATACAATAAAATTAATTAAAAAGCATAAATAGATAGATAACTACCATAAGTCTTCACATCCACTTTTGTATCCTAAACCTGCATTACCCTCTCTAACCTGTATTGTAATGAGGAGTGGGTCAAAACAACAAATGTTTGATGAATTGGAAATCTTAATGTAACGACCCGTAAATGTATCGCTTTAAATAAATGATCGTTTAGCCTTATCAATATAACAATAATTTTGTAAACAATTATTATTATTAATTTATATGGTTTCATAAATAAAATATGGTCATTTTGATTAGTAAAGAAAGAGAAAAAATTATTTTCAAAATTTGTTCACAAAAATGTACATATTAATTTAAATGAGAAAATATGACCAAAAATCGGAGTCGAGATTTGTAATGATACAATGTGTGGAAGTTGTGCAACGTTGTAGGAGTATGTTACATACATATATAAATATACATACACATACATGTAACATGCACATGTATATATATGTATGTATGTAAGTATACCATAATATATAAATATATAAGTATAATATAAAATATATAAGATATTTTAAGAAAACTTAATCCTTAAGCTTTTATAAGTCAGCATATGTACACACGAGAAGATGAAAGTGATGTGCACCTGGGAGGAGTCATCTTGCCGTGCTTTAGAGGAGGGAAGGGGTGTAGGAGAAGCCTTTCGATTGTAATGCAAAGGTAATGTGTACATGACTTCCTTTATACTCTTCTTTTTTTCCTATAAATACCCTACTCTCTTCTCTTCTTTTTCATTTATCTTCTTCTTTATATTCTCAAGCTTTTGCTTCCTCTTTAATGGCTTCCATCCTAAGGTAAATAATGTCAAAAATTATTTCAAAATGAAACCAAAATTTAAGTATGTAGTTATAGTAAAAACTCCTCAAAACGATTCCAAAACTACTCATTTCTCTTTGTTCTTCACAAACTCCCCCTCACTCCACCCTAGGCCGATCCCACTCCTTAGTACACACAAGGCCATGCGCCCCTTAGCCTCCTTAAGACTTGTTTGGGGGATCTAGGCGCAAAATCCAAAGAATAGTGAGCTTGGAAACTCGAATAGCGGAGCTATAGCGAATTTTTAAGTAAATCGTTTAAAACCCAAGGTGAGAACACCTAAAACTGTTATACTATATGTTAGATGTGCTATAATGTTGCAAACGGATGTTTATTATGCTTTGATCATCAAGTTTGGTTGTTTTCATATGACCGGGGTGATGACATATTCGGTACTATCTAGTAAGAGAGGTAAGCTAGTCTTGTGTTGGTGAAGGTGCAAATGTTCTATTAACCTCGGTACATTCCTCTAGAGATGTACTCCCGAAAGCTAGTCCCGTCGCCTGTTATTTGTGTGGAATCCATTCCCTAATAAGTGCCTGCCATTTTGTTTGTAAAGCCTAGAGATGGAATTTAATAATGGTAACAATTTCGGTAAAGATTAATAAGTTTATTTGCAAATGTTTTCAAAAATATGTCAATAGAAATAATATCAATTATTTTGACGTAAAATGTTTTGGTTATCATAAGGTAAAAACCCATTCCATGTTTTTGTGCAACGTGGACTTATGAGATACCTTTTTGTTTTCAAAATGCATATTTTGAGTTCTCACACGTGTCCAGTGACTGAACCAGAGTTTATTTTGTTTTCCTTTAAACTCTGGCTGCCCTATTTTCTCCAGCAGCCAAGTAGTCAAGATTCTGTTTAGAGTATTTTAGGAGAAGTATGCTGGAAGAGATTTTTGGAGCATGAAGCTGACCTGATAGGGATATCTATATACTATTTTTGTTTTCCGATGTGTCTAAGTTAATCAATAACAGCAAGTGTGAGAGAAGGCAGTTATAATTATTCATGGTTGTTTATCTATATTAACGTAACGTGAGAATTTGTGTTTCTATCTTTTACTTTACTTTACCTCTGAAAATCTGCCTTCCCAGCACTTGGATTTACGACACTTGAATACCGTGGATGTATTAGTGTCGATTTCTGAGATTCCAAGAGATGGGTCTTCACATTTGGTATCAGAGCTAAAGGTTTAGCGAGAGCCTTGGCTTTGATAGGGTATAACTCATTAGAGATAGGGTTAGTAATACCATATAATGAGTTTAATCTTTGAGAGTGCACATTTAGAATCTTTATCCAAATAAAAGATGTGCTATATACCTATTCTCCAAGATAATTTCATCTTTGTATTCTAAAGTTATCTTACTAAATTTACGTAGTAAGATATGGGTACTCATAGAGGACGAGAATGCAGAAATAGCAGCACAACAACAACTAACGGTCAAGCTCCAACCACCTTTGTAGAAGAAATAGCTCCCATACAACCCTAGGTTCATTTCACCACTCTGTGCAAGAATTATACCAGCCTAGGGGAAAAACCATTCATGGGTATAGAAGCTATTATTAAAGTACAAGCTTGGATTAAATCATGTGAAAGGATCTTTATGGCATTAGATATCAGTAATGAGCAAAAGAGGTTCTTGGCCTCATGGCAGTTACAGGAAGAGGATTTGGCTCGGTGGGAGTCTATTACCCTAAACGAATCAGAGGACACTTTCTCCTGGGAAAGATTTAAAGAGGTCTTAAAGGAACCGTACATGCCAACATTCGAGAAACTTGTCTTTATAGAAGCTTTATGGATTTAAAGTAAGAAGAAATGACTATTGAGGAGTATGCAAATAAGTTCAACGAATTATCTTGTTTTGGGCCAGGTCTAATCGACACGCCTTTAAAGAAGAATGAGAAGTTTATTTCTAGGATGAATGAGAAATACCAAAGCAGGATTATTGCCCATGTTAAGGGGTCATTTACGGATTTGCTGGATATGGGATTTTGTTATGAAATATTGGAAAAGAAGAATCCGGTAGAAGTTCAGACTAACAACAACGCCAACAGCTGGAAGAAGAGGAAGTTCAATAATAGTGGAAAAACCATGGTAAGGAAAGCCCGGAGAATGATCTTAAGGAAACCGCTTTAAAGGATACACCTGTCATAATTGTAAGAAAAAGGGCCATATTGCGAAGGATTGTAGAAGTCCAAAGGTCTAGGATTCCATTTTCCTATGATTCAGAATAGCCTCTGCTATAATTGCCATTAACCAGGGCATATGATTAAGGATTGCCCGATCATGAGGAAGGGAGAACATGCTAAGGTCTACGCAATAAAGGATGAGCCTTCAACCTCTCAGGATGTGAAGGGCAATGGAGTTTTAGAAGGTAATATTTTATCGAAGATGTTTTAGTTCGAGTATTGTTTGATACAAGAGCTTCTCACAGATTTATTTCTAAGACAACCAGAAAAAAAATTAAAACTTGAACCTAAAATAGTTGATACCCCTATTTGCGTGAAATATCCTATAGCCAGTACCACTAACCCTTGTATGAATTGTGAAAAAGTCCAAATTTCCCACTCTTCATTAATTTCCTTTGACCTATTTGTACTCGATTTTATTGGATTCAAAGTTTTACTCGATATGGATTGGTTGACTAAATATGAAGCTATTCTAGATTGCATAAAAAGGATAGTTTTCGTGAAAACGAAGTTGGTGAAGTTTATAGAAATATCTTACGAAGATCCTAGTCCAAGGAGGGGAAGTTTTCTATATGCATTAGACTCATCCCAAGAAGGATTAGGAACCATACATGTTGTTAAAGAATTCCTAGACATTTTTGAAGAAGCGAAGAGTTTACCTCCTTATCGAGAAATCAAATTTCATATTGAATTGATTTTCGGTGCAATGCCAATTAAACAGCGAGACTGAAGGATTGCTTCAAAGGAGAGAGAGGAGTTAGATAACCAAACCCGAGAGCTATTAAAGAAAGGATTGATAAGGTTGAGTCGTTCAAATTAGGGATCGGTAGTAGTTTTTGTGTCCATGTTAGATGGATTTCTAAGGTTGTGTGTAGATTACTAAGATATGAATAAGAAAACGGTTAAGAACAAGTATCCTCTACCTCGAATAGATGACTTGTTTAATCAACTACATAGTGCTCGGGTATTCTCGAAAATGGATCTAGCTACTAGATCCCATTAGCTGAGAATCGTAGAAGAATGCCTCCATGTAACAACATTCAAAGGTTCAAACACTTTCTTCGAGTGGTTGGTTATGCCTTTTGGGCTAACCAATGCACTCGCTTATTTCGTAGATCTTATGAATAGAATATTTGTAGATGTACTCAATAAATTAGTGTTAGTCTTTATCGATGATATCCTTATTTATTCTAAGATAGAACAAGAACACGAAAGGAATCTAGAAATTGAGTTAGAGATATTGAGATATAATGTAATTAAAACCAAATTTTCAAAATGTCATTTCTAGGAGAAGGAGGTAAGATTCCTTGGACATATAGTGTCAAGGGACGGGGTTTCAGTGGATCCTATAAAGGTTGTGGCTATTCTAGATTAGAAGCAACCACAAACTCCTAAAGAAGTTCGTAGCTTCTTAGGTCTGGTAGGGTATTACAAAAGATTCATTCAAGACTTCTCAAAGATTGCCTACCACCTAATAAAGTTGAATATGAAAGATGCCAAATTTATCTTGACTCCTAAATGTGAAGCATCATTCCAAGAACTCAAAAAGAGATTAACATCCGTTCCAGTCCTAGCAATTATAAATGGAAATAATAGATTAACTGTTTATACTAATGCTTGTGGAGAAGGAATTGGTGTAGTTCTGATGCACGAAGAGAAGGTGATTGCTTATGCAGGAAGACAACTAAAGGTTCATCAGAAGAATCATGCAATGCACGACTTAGACTTATTAGCCGTGGTGTTCGCATTAAACATATGAAGGCATTATTTGCTGGGTAAAAAGTTTTCACAGTTTGTTTCAATTAAAACTCTGAATTGACCTTAGTAAATAAAATTCCTCTTTTAACTAGGTGAAAAGATTGAGAACTTTATGGATCATAAATCTTTAAAGTATCTTTTCACTTAGAAGAATTTAAAGATGAGGCAACAGTGTTGGTTGGAATTTCTCGCATCTTATGATATAGATATTTTAACACACCTTGGAAAGCCAATGTAGTAGCCGATGCGTTAAGTAGGAAATATGTTGTTGCTTCTTGTTAGGTAGTAACTCCAACCCTCCAGAAAGAACATCCAACAAAAAAAGAGAAGATGGACAATTTGTAAAGTTCATTAAGGCAACTAAAGTAGGAAGAAATTCTAGCTTTGAAATAGATAGCAGCAAAGTATTACGGTTGAATGGGTGATTTTTTGTTTCAGATGTGGAAAATCTTTGGCAGGAGGTGTTAGCTGAAAGTCATGAATCCAAACTCAGTATTCATCTGAGAGTTAACAAAATGTACAGAGATATGAAGAACACATTTTGATGGAGAAAGGGGACATATCCTTTTATGTTAGCTGATGCATAAATAGTCAACAAGTCAAAAGTGACTAACAGAAAGTTGCAGGGTTACTTAAGCCGTTGAAGATTCCAACTTGGAAGTGGGATCAAATATCAATGAATTTCATTGATGGTTTACCTTGAACGAGGAAAGGGAACGAAGGCATTTAGGTTATCATAGATCGATTAACTAAAAGTGCACACTTCATTCCAGTCAAACCAACATGGACCGCTGCAAGCTTATATATATGAAGAAAATAGTACAATTGCATGGAATTCTGAGAAGTATAGTGAGTGATCGGGATCCAGTCTTTACTAGTCAGTTTTGGGAAGCATTACAAACAACTTTCGAAACAAGGCAGAATATAAGCATTGCCTATCATCCTCAAACTGATGGACAGATGGAGAGAGTTAACCGCGTTTTGGAAGATCTTCTCAGGACATGTATTCTAGACTTTGGAGGATCTTGGGAAAATCATCTGCATTTAGTATAGTTCTCTTATAACAGTAGTTATCATGCTAGTATCAGCATGGCACCATATAAAGCTCCATATGGTCGTCTGTGCAGGCCACCAGCACGTTGGATCGAAACTGGGGATCAGTTAGTACTTGGTTCTAATATGATACAAGTAGCTTCAAAAAAAGTTGATGTCATTAGAAAGAAGCTAAAGGAAGCCGAGAGCAGACCAAAAAGCTATGCGGACCAATGGCGTAGAAACTTGGAATTCTCAATTGGAGATTCAGTCTTTTTGAAAGCCTCTTCGATGAGAGGAGTAGTGAGGCTTGGAAGGAAGGGAAAGTTAGCACCTCGATATGTTGTACCATTTCTCATTCTTGAACGAATCGTCCCACTAGCTTAGCAAGTGCAATTGCCAGAAAGGTGGAAACGAATTTAGCAGTTATCAGACGTCCTATTCGAATCGTTGATCATGATGAAAACGACAAAGGAGGAAGGTGGTAAGGTTAGTCAAAGTTCAATGGAGTGGAGATGCTGAGAATTGCACTTGAGAAATAGAGAATAGAATGAAAAAGGCATATCTCGAGTTAATTGAAGAATGAACTATATCATTATAGTGTACTCACCACCTGTAGTATAGTCACTTATTCATACTTTTGTATATGTTTCATCATATCGAATATATCTCATTTTGAGCTATTTTCTCTTATCGTAATTTCGAGGACGAACTTCTTTTAAGGAGGGGAGTATGTAACGACCCGTAAATATGCCGCTATAAATAAATGATCGTTGGCCTTATCATATAATAATAATTTTGTAAATAATAATTATTATATTTATATGGTTTTGTAAATAAAATATGGTCATTTTGATTAGTAAAGAATGATAGAAAAATATATGTTTAAAATTTGTTTACAAAAATATGCATATTAATTAAATAGAGAAAATATGACTGAAAATTGAAATTGGGATTTGTAACGATACAATGTGTGGAAGTTATGCAACGTCATAGGAGTATGTTATATACACACATACATGTACATATACATACATGTATCATGCAAATAAATACATATATACAAAAATATATAAATATCAAAATATAATATAAAATATATAAGGCAAACTTACTCCATAAGCTTGTATATGTCAACATATGTACACATGGAAAGGTGGAAGTGATATGCAAATGGGGTACCCTCTTGTCGTGCTTTGGAGGAGGGGAGGTGTGTAGGAGAAGCCTTGAAATGGTGATGCAAAGGTGATGTGTACATGACTTCTTTTATACTCTTCTTTTTTTCTTATAAAAATCTTACCCTCTTCTCTTATTTTTCATTCATCTTTCCCTTCATATTTCAAGCATTTGCTTCCTTTTAAATGGCTTCCATCCTAAGGGAAATAATGTCAAAAATTACTTCAAAATGAAATTAAAATTTAAGTACATAGTTATATATAGTAAAACTCCTCAAAATGATTCCAAAACTCATCATTTCTTTTTGTTCTTCACAAACCCCACCTCACTCCACCCTAGGCCGAGCCCACTCTCACTACACCCTAGGATGTGCACCCTCTAGCCTCCTCAAGACTTAGTCGAGGCATCTAGGATCTAAAATCCGAAGAATAGTGAGCTTAGGAACTCGAATAACGGATCTATAGTGAATTTTTAAGCAAATAGTTTAAAACCCAAGGTGAGAAATCCTAAAACTATTATACTATATATGTTGGATTGTTCTATGATGTTGCAAATGGATGTTTATTATGCTTTGATCATCAAGTTTGGTTGTTTTCATATGAATGTTGAACATATATTCAAGTCACGAATATACACGTCGATCCATGCAAAAGAAATCATTTTTTTGAACTAATAAAATGGTGTATATGGAATTGTTAAATCTATTAAAAAGGTTTAAAATGTATTTGAAATGTTTTATAAACATTTAAATGTGTTTTGGTGAAGTTTGGAAAGAAATAGAAAATTTAGTCAAAAGTAGGCACATTGCGTAACGGTAGTTTGCGATTTCATGCTATAAAAGTCAAACTACTTTAAAATTTGGAATATAGCTCGGAATTCTTCGAGTAATAATTTTACAAACTATTATATCCATAGTTTTCCAATAAAGAAAGAAAATCGAGATTCTGATAAGTAAATTTGGAAATATGAGTAAAACAAGTTTTGGACAAATCCCCATTGTGCAGTTCGGAATCCAAAACTGGATTTCTTTGAAAATAATGTTATAAAATTGTTTAAAATTATGGAATAAATCTTATAAATTTTCAAATATTTTTTAAATGTTATTTGAGTAATAAAAATTAATTTTCAAATAATAAAAAGTCATTTTGATCAATATAACTAAAAAGGAACTTTCCGGTATACTTTTCTATAACTTTTGAATCATTGCATTAAACTTAACAATTCTTTTAAGAATCTTTTATAAATGATTTTAAATGGATTTGTGAAGTGTTTTAAAGATAATTTTAATAATTTTTAGAGTGATTAAAGATTTAGAGTTGATCATATAACTTAACGGCCTTTTGGGTGTCAGAGAGATAGTGTCTAGGCTTGAGTTTGGAAAACCAGTTTCCTGCTCTCCCTGGCTATCTGACCTGGCCCGATGGAGGGGATGGTGAATTTGGTTTACTTGGATCAATATCTTTCTAAATAAAAATGAAATGACTTTGAATTAATTCCTAGTAAAAAGAAGTTTAGAAGATATCAAGGGATTTTAAGAGAGGTTTAATATTCTCGTATATCCCAAAAAGAATGTTTTATAAATGTTTATCTCCAAAAGATATTTCGATAAAAGAACTTTATCACTTAAATATTGATTCCCTATTCACCTGACCTCTTTAATTGATGATTAGTTTGGACAAACCGGTATTAGATTTAGATATTTCCTATCCATAGACCACTTCGAACCAATTTTATTCGAAGTGGAGACAGGAAGATAATTATGGAAGATGGAATGTAGGGATACTTATAACCGACCCCCATATAAAATTTCCCATATCATACTATGTGGCAATAGTTCTTCATTTAAGATCTTCGATGCAAGACTTCTCACTATTAATCCTAGAGATAATTCTCGACAGGATGTGGTAGGAGAGTGCCTTCGTTTCATTCAGTCCCTGAACGAAATTGTATGGTTGTATGTCTCACAATGAATTCTTGAGATTTCATCATTGAATTTTGTAAACATACATATTTTTAGTGGCAGAGAAGGAAACTTCTCTTAGCTTAGCATCCTTCTCTGAGACGAATGAGCTCGGGGGTTGTATGTTTGCGGAAGTCAATAGAGATCAACGGAATGGCAGTGTGGCATTCAACGGAAGACGATAAGCTATGTGAAAGGAAATCATTACCTAGAGCCTCACACCCAAAAATGGCCGAAACAGGGTAGATGCGGTAAGGCTATGTGGTTCGCAACCATTAGGGTACGATCATCCCCTTCTAGACAAATTTTGAACCGCTATGACATTCGGGTTTAAATTATTGTGGTGTATGCTATGTGACATCTCAGATAGGTCAGTAACGACAAGAGTAATGTCATATTAGGCACTATCTAGTGAGAAAGGTAGGCCAGTCTTATGTTGGCAGAGGTGCAAATGTTTTATTGACCATGATTTATTTCTCTAGAGATGTACTGCCAGAAGGTAGTCCCTTCACCTGGTCATTTGTATAAAATCTATTCTCCAATAAGCGCCTGCCAATTTATTTGTAGAGCCTAGTATGCTGGAATTTAATAATGGTAACAATTTCGGCTAAGATTAATAAGTTTATCAGCAATTATTTTCAATGATATGTCGTTAAAAATAATATCAAGTATTTTGACTTAAAATGTTTTAGTTATCTTAAGGTAGAAACTCATTCCGTGTTTATGTGCGGCGTGGTCTTATGAGATACCTTTGTTTTCAAAACGCGTAATTTGAGTTCTCACACCAGTCCCATGACTGGCCAAGAGTTTATATTTTATTTTCCCTTTAAAGTCCAGGTGCCTATTTTCCCGGTTCCGCTCTGCAATTGGCTACCCAACGTTTATCGTGGGCACGATAACTGGTACACCAGAGGTGTATCCTTCCCGGTCCTCACTCGCTTTAGTTCTTTCAACAAGTAAAGGCGGCCACCTTTATTTTAGAGCTTGCCTAACTTTTAATCACGAACTTCTAGAGTCAGGGAAGCGCAGAATCGCACTTTCTTTCAACTCAAGTTCGTAGCTAATCAGCCTCAATCTTAGATAATGCAACCAAGTTGTCAGGATTCTATTTAGAGTATTTTGGGAGAAGCATGAAGGAAGAGATTGTTGGAGCATGAAGCCGGACCACCCGATGGGGATATCTATCTACCCATTTTCTTTTTCTGTTGTGCCTAAGTTAGTCAATATCAGCAAGTGTGGGGGTAGGCAATTATAACAGTTCCTGGCTTGGTTTATGCATACAAAAAAACTGTGATGTACCCTAGTGATGGTGATTGTATGTACTATTTATCTATATTAACATAATGTGAGAATTTGTATTTCCATCTTTTACTTTACTTTACCCTTGAAAATATGCCTCCCTGGCACTTGGATTTATGGCATGTGGATACAAGGATGTATTAGTGTCGATTTCCAAGAGTCTAAGAGACGGGTCTTCACACTCAAGCTTTACTGTAATTGTACTTTGGCGTTTTATTTAAATAAGAAATATCTACCTGTTAAAATCATAACATATGTATAAAGTCAACCGTAAGCCGAAGGTTCATCCAATCCAATTATATAACATACGTATAAAATTAATTGAAAGCCCGAAAGCTCTTCCAGTCCAACTATACAAAAGTCAACTATAAGCATGTAGGCTCTTTTAGTTTGACTACAGGAAAGTCAATTGTAAGCCCAAAAGCTCTTCCAGCCTGACTATAGAACTCTAATGTAACTAGTGTTTTCTATGTAAGAGGAAGCATCCAAACCACTTAATACCTCTTTATTGGGATTTAGGAAGACTCTGATCATTTAAGACGTAAAAATAGGTAGATCCCCATCATTTAAGGCCTAACCTCCAGGCGGGCCCTTACATTGTTCTTCCTTGATGACATCATAATAAATCCAATTAGGCCACTTAATACTTAACCCGAAAAGAGGCGCACCCTACCATAGCTACTTAATAAATCTAACTCGAAGCACATCCTTCCTAAGGATTCACCTACTGTGCCAAAAGCGCAACTCGTGACCTATAATCCACTCATGACGTCTCATATTAATCTGATTATTCATAGGTACTGGTTGCCAGATTGACTGGGCAAGTTTACCCTATAGAATTTGGACTAACCTCACGTCTACTTTAGTTATTTATTATAGGCGATGTCCTACATTAGTCCGCAAAGCCACACGGTCGGTAGTCAGGTCTTACTGAGCAAACTTCCTTACAGCTTTGGGCTAAGCTTACATCCCTATAACTTAGTCATGCCTTATATGTATATGAATTATATAAATATATCATCCTGCATGATTAATAATTGAGGTCATATAAGGTATCCTCTTATTACGTCTCTAATTAAGGATTAACTCCCTAATTTACACTAACTCCTTCCTAAAAATTAATATTACATAACTATTCTAATAATACTAATTATCAAGCTCAATACGCTATAATCAATATGTTATTGGTTTTAATATTCAATACGTTAACATTATATATGTATATTTTTACCCGTGGATTTTAAGGTCTAATCATTACATCATAATAATTTGATAATAATTTGTTTACAAGGTATTTAGAAATATCAATCTTATACAAATCTACAATTCCAACAAAAACTGCTACTACCATAGCCAAATAAAATAGACTTGTACAAACATGTAATACCTATACCTTGTTACATATTTATAAATTAGAATCTCTTCCCTATTTTAAGAACCGGTCTTCATAAAGTAGATCGCACCTATTCAATTCAACCTTTATATACATCAATTTGGAGTGAGAAAGAAGTTCCCTATTTATTTAACTGATAGAAATCAATTCATACATTACACACCAGTTCAAATTTTTCTTCTTCTTGAACCCCTTAACGTTCCAATTTAAAAAGGTGAAATAGGTTGAATGGACCATAGATTACCTAATTCTAAACAATTAATTAGATTCTAATATATTAATACCAAAAGAATTATATTTTTACCATATACGAAGATTGGATTTTACTTATGGAAATTATGATGGTTTTGGGTGTTACGTTTTCGTTTACCAAAATTTCTCAAGACATATATCAAATTTAAATAAATAATATTCCATTACAAAAATGTGAAAAACTTGATCCAGTCATAGAGAATTGTTTGCTTCCTAACCAGATTGGATTCCACCATGCCTAATACTCTTTCAGATATCTCATTTTTGGAATATACAAAAAGTGAATTGTGTATAGAAATTAGATGTAGAATAAGAAACAAGAGAGGAATAGAATTATAAATCAAAAGAATTAAACATTTAGACCTCTTATTCAAAAATCCTAATTGATTCTCAATTCCAAAGAAGAATTAGTCGAGATCTGATTTATACCACTCATAATTCTCTGTTTAAACTTTCCCCATTCTTGATTATACAACAAATAGAATGTATGTGTGTGTATTAGATTTCAGAAATCAATAGATAGGGAAAAGAAGAATTAATTCGAATTAGAGATTAGAAATTAGAATTACTTACTAGAAATTTTACTGTTTTTGAAAACTTAAGAGGAAAGATTTTGATAGAATTTTGTTGTTGCTTACAAACTTTTATGAAGATTAAATAGAGGTCTAGTGGTCTATTTATAGAGGTGAGAAGGAATGAGAACCATTAGATTTAAAATAAACAAACTGGAACATTCAAAACAACACAAAGCCTAGCCATCTTCAACGACATCGGTCGACCGCTAGTTGTTGACCAGTTGTAGCTCAGGGATCGACCAATCCCACCCTGTGACTGTCGCTTTCCTTTGTTTGATTTAATATTATTTTTTTCACTATATACCTTATTTAATTTATACGTTAACTAATTTATAGTTAACATTTCCCTAAACATTAAGTCTCCCCTAACATTAACTATTATTTACATTGAAATATAATAATCAAACTTCACATTTTTAATTTAAATTCAAAAATTCAAACATCAATTACTTCAACGTTTTAACTCCGATTTCAACATATTATACATGAAAATTGGTTAGAAAAGCGGCACAAACACAGTATTGCAACTTCGGTGACCAAATCCCGACATTTACAACATTTCCATTTTATCCTTATTTTAGTAACTTAATTTCTTATTAAATTTTATAGGGTGTTACATTCCTCTCTTAAAAAGGATTTTTTTCTCAAAATCACCAAGGGAAGATAGTGTAACGTGCACTCAACAAAAACGTTATACAACCAATTTATTTACAATAATCTACATAACCATCTACTCAACCAAAAATTCAATGTGATTATGTATGCATACATAATATAGGTGAGCTCAATGCTCATGTGAGTGCAAGTTTATAGGCATGTATGCAAGCATCCTAAATATGCATAAATTTCTCTACGAGTGCAAAAATAACGGTAAAATGTGTGGCAACCATCTTCTACGATCCAGTCTAGAAACCGCGATGCAACCAAAAACCTATATTTTGAAGAGAAAAGTTTTCCAGAGAAAAGATCGGGATGAGAAACATTCATCTTTTCTTCGGTTTCCCATGTACTTCCGCTGGGTTATCTACCCATCAAACAAAACCAACCCAATTTTCTTCGTAACAATGCCACTTAATATCATGCTCCACAATGCATGTGGTGGCTCGAGAAAGGGGGCGATAAGCTCTATTTCAGCATCAATTAATTGATCAGGCCCTACTATAGGGAAAGCGTCATGCATACATTTCCTCAAGTATGGAAAATGATAGACATCATTGACTCCCGCTAACTAGTTCAGAAGCTCACCTAATAAGCAAGTCTTTTAAGAGGGGAAACCTTAATATATACCATGTTTCTAACTAAAAACTCCAATCCCTTCCTTCCCTCGTCAGCTTACGGCCACTAACAGCCCTATGACATCTTCATTCGCTGCCTAAATACTTCTACCCTTTCCAAGGCCCTCTAAAATCCATGAAGCAATGTAACGACCCACAGTTTTGGACCATTCAAATCGACAATAAAACCACACATGTCGGACTTGAATAATTCAAAATAATAGATTGTAATATAATTTGAAGCAAATAAAACCAATCGCAGAATCATAGACACACATAAATCAAAATAACTCGCAGTGGAAATAAAATAACCATAGTACTTCATGAAGCTACTACAACACAGTCACAGAACAAGTACAAAACCCAGAGTCTGAAAAGTAAATACAACAGAAATCACAATACGTAAATGTCCACTAATACATAAGTTGAATATAGAATACCGAATGGAAATAGATAACAACTAGATAGATAGATAAAGCCCATCAAATCCTTTAGCTCCAGAAGGTGAAATCCAAAGCTGGTACTTAGGCTAACCCGAGCGTAAAGCAAAACACAAAACACTCGAGTCAGGACATACATACTTATACAATGTAAACCAACTCAAGTGAACTGTAATAAAATTCACAAGTAACTTAAAGAATTCTTGGGACCGCCAATCCTTTAAGGATCCATTAAACTATTTACTATGTAGTAATATACGCTATTATAATAATGTCTAAGTAAAGTACAATATAATCGAAAATAGTGTTAAGGCTTTACTTTTTCCACCTTAAGAAATTTTATATATTCCCATAGTCTATACAGTACCGTAATCTCCCCCGTACTGGGCGTCATCAGAGGGCACTCCATAGGTATAGAACAAAACAAAATCGTATAAGGCGTGCTAGGACAGGTGACACGGCACAGCTATGCAATGCCAGGGTATATATACCAATTGCACTTCCGGACTGGTGGTAAGGCGTAGCAGCCACTACCGCCCACCTCGAGCCATATTCCAAAATCAAAGGTGCACACCAATCAATCACAAGGTAATAGAATGGCATACGAAGAAGTGTGTCTGATAAGAGGAGCGACCTCATTTGCCCGTCGATTGCTCCTGTTTTAGCCACCTTATGCCAACTCATGGGAGTCGGGTTCACGTATATACCTTAATAGAACGCCGCCACCATCCTACTTCATTCTGGAATCTCCACTGCATACACGTTTGTTAAAGTGGTTTTCTGAGTTGGCAGAGAGTATGACAACTTCCAATCTCGGTCTCTTTAACAACCAAACTTTATTATTACCCCTGGTTATAAATTTCAAAATTGTTTATATTTCAAATGAAAACATATTCATTTAAATCATTTAAATATAATGTCAATATCTTTCAAAATAATATTCATTTCCAAAGTGGTAGCATTTCTAACTTCATTCAATAATAACAATTTCAAAAAAACATTGTATCATAGCACTTGGAAAATGTGATAATACATAGAAATATTGTCATTTTAGAAATAGTAGCACTTATAAACGTTACTGTAAATATACTAGTATTTCAGAAATATTGTTTTTTCAGGAATAACAGCACTTAGAAAACGTTACTGTAAATATACTAGCATTTCAGAAATATTGTTTTTTCTGAAACAACGGCACTTAGAAACATTACTGTAAATATACTAGTATTTTAGAAATATAGTTTTTTTTCCATAATCAGCAGCACTTAGAAAACGTTACTGTAAATATACTAGTATTTCAGAAATATTATTTTTTCAGAAACAATGGCACTTAGAAAACGTTACTGTAAATATACCAGTATTTCAGAATTATTGTTTTTTCAGAAACAGCAGCACTTAGAAAACGTTGCTACAGATATAATGGTATTTTGAAAAATAGTACATTTTCAGAAATGGTAACACTTGGAAAACGCTACCTTAAACCATAATATTTTGGAAATGCTGCCAATACAAATCTAAGATCTATTATAACATTTCAAAAACATTATAATTTCAGTTTTCACCATTTTTAACTTATAAAACATATCTCACCTTTCAGAAATATTTATTTGGATATCATTTAAATTATGATTAAATAAAATAAAATTTTATAAGTAAAATATCCAAATTAAACTATAATTCATTTATTAAGTCAAAAGTACATTATTTTACTTAACTTTTTATCTTAACAAATAACTTAATACTTTAATTTTAAAATACCCACTTCATAAATAAAATATCTTATTCCTAAGTTAAGATTAAAATTTCCATTTGAAAACTAAATTTTCAATTATCAAGTTAAGTCATATTTTAAGTTACATTTTAAACCATTTATTTACTTATACATTTTTAAATTATAGAAAATTACTATAACATTTATTTAAAACATTTAAATCCAATTTAAGTTAAAATTCAATATTTTATATTTCAGAAATACTTATAATTTCAGAAAATATTTAAAATTAATCACATATCTGTATAATATTTTCTAACCTAGGTCAAGTGATACAGATATGTATCATTTCAATCCGTAATTTAAAATAAAAATCCGGGTTCTATCATTTCAAACCCGCAATCCCAAGTCAAATAAAATAAATAAAAATCATGTGAGCCTATCATTTCAGCTCGTAACAATTTTTTCTTATTCTAATGTCCATTCGGGTATGTATCATTTCAACCCATAGTGATTCTATACTAACAGGGAACTTGCAGTGTGAGAGCAAAAAATAAATAAACAATATAATGTGGCATATCATATCAGGTGATGTAACAAATATATATATCAGGTTATAACATTATGAAATAACATATCACAGGCATAAATAAATTACTGTCATATCATCAACTACATTTCACATGCCATTGTTTTGCAATTATATAAGTACGAATGTCGAGTGATAAACTCACCTTCTAAAGCAGGAGATAACAATTCAAAACACATAACCGAACTCCGAAAAGCACGACAAGGCACGAATTAGATTCGAGTGGATGGAGATCCAAGCTTTAACTCTTGTAAACAAATAAATATGAACATACATAAGTAACTATATTAAAAAAAGATTGTAAACCAAAAAAATGTACAAATCTAAATCAAAAGAAGCAAAATATGGCCTAGCCAATACAAGTGGGTTGGCTACAACACACATGGCTTGACCATCACCACCACATGGCTCGGCCATGACTAGATCTAAAGCATATATGCTCGGTTATGGTCGCAAAAGGCATGGCTAGGGGTTATAAATATGAAGGGATGGCAAGTAAAGGCACTAGGAAGGCAAAAGGTCAAGGGTCAAGATGAGTTTGGTTCGGCCCTATGGCTACATGGCTCGGCCCTATGTGTAAAGATCTGGTTCAGATCAGGTCATCACCTGAAATGACATGGCTAAGGAGTGCTTTTGGTCACGACAAGGGGATGGAATGGTGTGGCATAAGTGGTGGGCGAGGCAAACAATAGGAAAGGGATAACATGGCGGGCTTAGCTAGGATTTTCAAGCAAATTTTATGGGAGGTTTTGGATCTATGGTCACAACATGGGATGCTGGAGATGAGATGGTGATGGAGGTCGGTCATATAGTGGTGGATGGTGAAGATGATGGTCGGCTAGGGATGAACATGTGATGGCCGAGCCATGCATGAAATAAAAGAGAAAGGAAAAAGAAAAAGAAAGGAGAAAAGAAATGGAAACTTACTATAAAAATTTTAGCCAGGAAATGAATTGAGAAGAGATGGAGATGAGAAATATTTTTGTACATGAATCAAGAAGAGAATGAATAGCTAAAGTAATGGAGAGGAGTTTTGAACGGCTAGGCATAGGAAAAATCACAATTTATATTAAAGAAAAGAACTTAAGTCTTTTTGCATTTCCAAGCCCAAAATCCAAATAAAAATCAAATAAAAAGTCCAAACAAAATAGGAAATAGAAACTAAAATATAAAATAGAAATGAAGTAGAAAATATAGAATATAAAATAAATAGAAAAATGTTGAAAATAACCGCGTGTAAAACACTGAAATTTATCAGATTTAAAAAGTATAAAGCAGAATTTGACGAAACGAAAAGCATAACCAATATCAGAATCAAATTCCGCAAACAATTTCAACTGAAAGTCAAAGTTTGATCACAGTTGACCAAATTATAAAATTTTCAGAAAATCTTTATCTTATTATATTTGGAAAATAAATTATAAACAAATCCAAAATTACATTGGAAAATTCCAAAATTTCAATTTTAAATGATTTAAAAATCAAAGTTTTCAAATAAATTGAATTAAAAATATTTACAAAAATTTTTGGATTATTAAGTCTCCCCCAATCAAAAATTTTCGTCCCCGAAAAGGAACGAGATACGAAAATAAGGAAAGATAAGATAAAAAAGCAAATAGTACCAGAAACAAACGATTCTGGATTAGAAGCACGTATGCTCTCCTCCGTCTCCCAGGTACAATCCCGATCATCAGAACTCCACTTCAGTTTGACCAGGTTGATTGATTTCCTTCTTAGCTGCTTCATACCTCTATCGATAATACGAAGTGGCTTCCTCTCGACAGTTAGGTTAGGCTCAATATCCAAACTCTTGAGAGCAGAAGGCTGGACAATGAAAGATGGATCATGTAGATATCGACGAAGATGCGAAACATGGAATAAATTATGCACTCCAACAAACTTCTCAAACAAAACCAAACGATAAGCCAAAGAACCAATCCTCTCTGAGATACAGAAAGGACCATCAAACCTAGGAGCAAACTTTCCTCTCCGACCAAAGCGAATCACATTCCTTAAGGGAAAGACCTAAAGGAAAACCAGATCACCAACAGAAAACTTCAAACTCCTCGTACTCCGATCAACATACTTTTTATGCCTATCCTGAGCACTCCTCATCTTCCTCTTAATCTCTTCAACCTACTCAGAAGCCTCCAAAATCATATCAGGGCCAAGAACCAAACGATTACCCGATTCAATCCAGCAAGATGGAGATCTGCAAGGTCTTCCATAAAGAGCAGCAAACGGAGACATTTTAATACCGGCCTGAATTCAAAGACGGAATGAGGTAGATAAAAGACTAAGATAAGATTAAAATAGAAGACTGAAAATATACCTGATAACTGTTGTTATAGGTGAATTCAACAAGATGGAGATGATCTACCCAAGATCCTCCTTAATCCAGAACACAAGCACGAAGAAGATCCTCAAGAATCCGGTTCACTCTTTCCGTTTGACCGTCGGTCTGTGGATGGTAAGCAGTGCTCAAATTCAGATGAGTACCCAAAGATTCCTAAAAAGATTTCCAAAACTGACTGGTAAAGATAGGATCTCTATCTCAAACAATGCTGATAGGAACACCATGGAGACGAACAATCTCCCTCATATAAATCTCAGACAAACTAGAAGCAGAACGGGTAGACTTGACCAGAATGAAATGAGCTGACTTGGTCAATCTATCCATAATAACCCAAATACTCTCATTACCCCTCCGAGTCCTCGGTAAACCATCAATAAAATCCATGGAAACCTGTTCCCATTTCCAAATGGGAACCTCAAGGGGTTGCAACAAACCAGGGGTCTTCTGATGATCTGCCTTGACTTGCTGACAAGTTGCACACCTAGTAACAAAGATAGAGATATCACGCCTCATACCTCCCCAGTTTCTTCATGTCTTGATACATCTTCGTCATACCATGATGAATAGAAAGCCTAGATCGATGATTTTCTCGAAGTAACTCTTGCCTCAAACCATCAACATTCGGGACACAAATCCGATTATTAATCCTCAAAATACCTCTATCATCGATCTGAGCTCCACTACCATCAGGACTACTACCACCAACTCAGCTACGAACACTCTCCTTAATCGATTTGATAATCCTATCCTCATCCTGCTTAGCAATGATACGATCCAAAAGAGGAGAAGAAGCAACAACAAGATGACACAACATGGCCTTCTTCCGACTCAAAGCATCGGCCACAACATTAGCTTTCCCAGGGGTATAGCTAATGTCAAGATCATAAGAAGTAAGAAACTCAATCCACCTTACCTAACGCTGACTCAAATCCCACTGGGGGAAGATATACCTTAAAGACTGATGATTAATAAAGAGCTCAAACTTAGCACTCAAAATATGATGCCTCCAAAGCTTCAAAGCAAAAACTACAACAAGTAATTTTAAATCATGAGCTGCATAATTGGCCTCATGGGTCTTCAAATGGCGACTGGCATACGCAATGACCTTCCCATCTTGCATCAGAACAACTCCCAAACCCTCACGACCAGCATCAGTGTATACCGTTAATACCTCATTTCCATTTGGAACGGTAAGCACTGGTGCGGAAATAAGCTTACGCTTCAACTCATTGAATGCTGCCTTACACTTATCATTCCATATAAACTTAGCATTCTTACGAGTTAAAGCGGTGCGAGGTGCAGAAATCCAAGCAAAATTCTCAGTGAACCTCTGATAATAACCGGCAAGGCCTAGAAAACTACGGATATCAGATGGAGTCCTTAGAGTTTCCCAATCATGCAGCAGAATAGGGAGAAATAAGGACCTCAGAAAAGATAGAATGATCAATTACAGAAAGAAAAGAAAGGAAAGACTTACATTGATCGCAGCGATCTTGACTGGATCAACAAAAACTCCGTTACTGGAAACAATATGTCCAAAGAATCGGACTTCATCCTTCCAGAAATGGCAATTCGAGAATTTAGCTTTCAACTGATGACTCTTAAGAGTTCCCAGAACAAAGCTCAAATGGGATTTATGCTCTTCCTCAGACTTGGAGAAGACAAGGATATCATCAACAAAGACTAGAACAAACTTATTTAGCACATCATGGAAATCACGATTCATCAAATCAATAAAGAAAGAAGGGGTAGTAGTCAAACCAAAAGGCATAACTAACCATTCATAAAAACCATTCTCAGTATGAAAAGCAGTCTTGGGAATACTTTCCTCAAAAACTCTAAGCTGGTGAAAACCTTTGGCAAGATCAAGCTGAGAGAAAACAGTAGCCCCATGGAGCTGATCAAACATATCATTCATGCGAGATATAGGATATCTGTTTCTCATAGTGAGCTTGTTCAGCCCCTTGTAATCAACACACATCCTCAAAGAACCATCAGATTTAGTGACGAAAACCACCGCTGCTCCCCATTCTGAATGGCTAAGTCTAATCAGACCTTTGGAGAACAAGTCCTCAATTTGATTTTAACTCAACCTTCTCACGGGATGCCATTCTTCTAGGCGAAAGAACTACAGGTCGAGCTCCAGGAATAAGATCAATACGAAAAACAATTTCCCACTTAGGAGGTAAAGAAGTGACTTCAACAAATATAGTGAGATAAAGTCTGACCACAGGAGTAGAATCAAGATCATCTAGAGAAGAGTCAAAAGAATAAATAGAACTGTCGGCATAATCCTGAGGCATGCAACACTGAATCACCAAACAATCACCTTTATCACCAACAAGAGAAACAGTTCGGGTTTTACAAGAGATAACGGCTCCATGCCTCTTCAGCAAATCACCTCCAAGTAATAATCAAAAGCACCAAAACCCAGAACATAGAAATCACCAGAAAACCGATAACCAGAATAGAATCACTCTTCTATAAATCCTACTAAGGCTTGCACGACCACCAATAGGATTTGAAACACACAACGGCTTAGGAGCCAACTCGGGAGAAAGAAGATGCTCAAATTTATCACAGAGATCCATAGAAATAAAGTTATGGGAAGCTCCAGTATCAGATAAAATACGAACAGGAAAATTAAACAGAGAAAAAGTGCCCTGAAGTGTACCTTAAGCATCACCCGGAGCAGGTGCAGGTGGAGTCGATGAAGAAGTAGAGGTAACGGCAAAATTACCCAAGGACTTTCCCTTCTGCTGAGTGGGACAATCCTTCTTAAAATGGTCAGGCTGCAGGCAAATATGACAGAGAACTCGCCTACTAAACTGAGCTGGAGAAGGGACAGCAGCACCAAATAAAGAAGGACAACTATTAGCGTAATGTCCCTTCTGATTATATCTGAAGCAGGTAATGGAGGATAGATGGATAGACTGCTTCTGAGAAGAAGAAGATCTCGAACCTAGAGTCTTGTTCTAATTCTTCTTTTGATGAAAGTTAGGTTTTCTCTTCTTAGGATTACCAGAAAAAGACTGAGATGAAGCAAAACAAGCAACAAAAGGATCCTTAGAGGTAGGATTCTTATATCTAATGGCCATATCCATCAGACTAGTGAAAGGGCTATGCACATGAGCGATGAGACGATCATAATACTCCGGGCGTGCACCAGCTATGAACTTCTCATTCATCTTGAGAGGAGTGTTAATCAGATTAGGGCCAAACTTAGAAAGTTTATTGAACTTCCTCCCATACTCAGCAAATGGCATATCACCCTGTTTCAGATCCATGAATTCCCCATACAACTGAGACTTCCCTACCTCGGCATCCATTTCACAACAAAAGCATCCCTAAAGCACGATAAGGAAACATAAGACATATTTCAAAAGAGAGAAAAATTAAACCAAATTCAAAACAAATAGGAGATGATACCTAAAATGCTCCCAAGAAATGTCAACCTCAACAGTGTGAGCTATGACAGACTGCCACCAATCCAAGGCTGCTCCCTTCAACTGCCAAGCTGCCAACTGATGCTTCTGAGCATTAGTGATCTCAAGATCAAAGAAGATCCTCTCCAATACCTTCAACCATTGCTGAGCATCGATAATGCTCTCTTATCCGGTAAACTTGGTGCCACCAAGTTCAGTGTATTCCTTACAGAGAGTAGTGAACCTAACTGATGCAGCAGTCTTAAGAACTATGGCAACACCATGACCCCTACCTCTAGCATTCCTATAACTCATCCTAAAAAATCAAGAATGAATTTGGGACAGAGGTAATTGAGAAACGAAACAAGATTAGATAAGATAAGATAAGATTCAACTAGAATGAATATCATAAACAGACATTACTAACAAGATGGATAAGGAAAGGGAAAAAGTTTAGAAAGTTAGATTCCAAAACAAGAAAAGTTTATATCAAAATAATTTTGAAAATCCTTTGAAAATCATTTGAAAATCATTTGAAAATCAATATATACTTTAAAATACGTTCTCTCACAAAGAAAGGATTCCAAGATTGATTTCACTCAATCTATGGTATTTCTACCCTATCTCTAATGAGTTCTTGCTTCGCAGGCTAAGATTAGCCTAAAACCTGGCTCTGATACCAAAGGTAACGACCCACTATTTTAGACCATTCAAATCGACAATAAAACCACACATGTCGGACTAGAATAATTCAAAACAATATATTGTAATGTAATTTGGAGCAAATAAAACCAATCAAAGAATCACAGACATGGATAAATCAAAATAACTCACAGCGGAAATAAAATAACCATAGTAGTTCATAAAGCTACTACAACATAGTCACAGAACAAGTACAAAATCCAGAGTCTGAAAAGTAAATACAACAGAAATCCCAACACATAAATGTCCACTAATACATAAGCTGAATAGAGAATACTGAATGGAAATAGATAACAAATAGATAGATAGATAAACTCCAGCAAATCCTTTAGCTCCAGAAGGTGAAATCCAAAGCAGATACTCAGGCTGAACCGAGCGTAAAGCAAAACACAAAACACTCGAGTCAGGACATATAGACTTATGCAATGTAAACCAACTCAAGTGAACTGTAATAAAATGCACAAGTAACTTAAAGGATGCTTGGGACCGCCATCCTTTAAGGATCTGTTAAACTATTAACTATGTAGTAATATACGCTATTATAATAATGTCTGAAGTAAAGTATAACATAATCGAAAATACCGTTAAGGCTTTACATTTTCCACCTTAACACATTTTATATATTCCCATAGTCTATACAGTACCGTAATCTCCCCCGTACTGGGCGTCGTCAAAGGGCAGTCCGTAGGTATGGTACAAAACAAAATCGTATAAGGCGCGCTAGGGTAGATGACACGATACAACTAGGCAATGCCAAGGTTGATATACCAATTGTACTTTCAGACTGGTGGTAACGCATAGCAGCCACTACCTCCCACCTTAAGCCACACCCCAAAAATCAAAGGTGCGCACCAATCAATCACAAAGTAATAGAATGGCATACGAAGAAGTGTGTCCGATAAAAGGAGCGACCTCATTAGCCCATCGATTGCTCCTGTTTTAGCCACCTTATGCCAACTCACGGGAGTCGGGTCCACGTATATACCTTAATAGAACGCAGCCACCATCCTAGTTCATTCTGGAATCTCCACCGCGTACACGGTTATTAAAGTGGTTTTCGAAGTTGGTAGAGAGTATGACAACTTCTGATCCCGGTCTCTTTAACAACCAAACGTTATTATTACCTGTGGTTATAAATTTCAAAATGGTTTATATTTCAAATCAAAACATATTAATTTAAACCATTTAAACTCAATGTCAGTATCTTTCAAGATAACATTCATTTCCAAAGTGGTGGCATTTCTAATTTCATTCAATTATAACAATTTCAAAAAACACATTGTATCATAGCATTTGTAACACTTGGAAAATGTGATAAAACATAGAAATATTGTCTTTTCAGAAACAACAACACTTACAAAACGTTACTGTAAATATACTAGTGTTTCAAAAATATTATTTTTTTAGAAACATCAGCACTTAGTAAACGTTACTGTAAATATAATAGTATTTCAGAAATATTGTTTTTTTAGGAAATAACAGCACTTTGAAATTTCAGAAATATTGTTTTTTTCAAAAACAGCAGCACTTAGAAAACGTTACTATAAATATACTAGTATTTCAGAAATATTGTTTTTTTAGAAACAGCAGCACTTAGAATATCTTAATGTAAACATACTAGTATTTCAAAAATATTGTTTTTTCAGATACAGCAGCACTTAGAAAACGTTACTGCAGATATAATGGTATTTCGAAAAACAGTGCATTTTCAAAAAAGGTAGCACTTCGAAAACGCTACCTTAAATCCACATCATTTTAGAAATGCTGCCAATAAAAATCTAAGATTTATTATAGCATTTCAGAAACATTATAATTCCAGTTTTCACCATTTTTAACTTATAAAACATTTCTCGTATTCCTAAAATATTTATTTGGATATCATTTAACTTATGATTAGATAAAATAAAATTTTATATATAAAATATCTGAATTAAACTATAATTCATTTATTAAGTCAAAAGTATATTATTTTACTTAACTTTTTATCTTAACAAATAACTTAGTACTTTAATTTTAAAATACCCATTTCATAAATAAAATATTCTTATTACTAAGTTGAGCTTAAAATTTCCATTTGAAAACTAAATTTTCAATTAACAAGTTAAGTCATATTTTAAGTTACATTTTAAACCATTTATTTACTTATACATTTTTAACTTATAGAAAATCACTATAACATTTATTTAAATTATTTAAATCCAAATTCAATTAAAATTTCATATTTAAATTTCAAAAATACTTAATAATTTTTAGAAAATATTTAAAATTAACCACGGGTCTGTATAATATTTTCTAACCTAGGTCAAATGATACAGATATGTATCATTTCAATCCATAATTTAAAATAAAAAGCCAGGTTCTATCATTTGAAACCAGCAATCCCAAGTCAAATAAAATAAATAAAAATCGCTTGAGCCTATCATTTCAGCTCATAACGATTTTTCCTTATTCTAATGTTTATTTGGGTATGCATCATTTCAACCCATAGTGATTCTAAACTAACAGGGAACTTGCAGTGTGAGAGCAGAAAATAAATAAACAGTATAATATGGCATATCATATCAGGTGATGTAACAAATATATATCAGGCTATAACATCATGAAATATCATATCACAGGCATATATAAATTACTATCATTTCATCAACTACAATTCACATGCCATTGTTTCACAATTGTATAAGTACGAATGTCGAGAGTGATAAGCTCACCTTCTAAAGCTGGAGATAACAATTGAAACACACAACCGAACTCCGAAAAGCACAACAAGGCACGAGTTAGATTCGAGTGGATGGGGAGCCAAGATTCAAATCTTACAAACTAATAAATATGAACATACATAAGCAACTATATTATACAAAGATTATAAACCAAAACAATATACAAATCTAAATCAAAAGAAGCAAAATATGGCCTAGCTAATACAAGTGGCTCGGCAACAACACACAGGGCTTGACCATCACCACAACATGGCTTGACCATGGCTAGATCTGAAGCACATATGCTCGGTTATGGTCACAAAAGGCACGGCTAGGGGTTAGAAATATGAAGGGATGGCAAGTAAAGGCACTAGGAAGGCAAAAGGTCAAGGGTCAAGATGAGCTTGGTTTGTCCCTATGGCTACATGGCTCGGCCCTATGTGTTAAGATCTGGTTCAGGTCAGGTCATCACCTGAAATGACACAGCTATGGAGTGCTTCTGGTCATGGCAAGGGGATGGAATAGTGTGGCATAAGTGGTGGCCGAGCTATGCATGAAATAAATGAAAAAGGAAAAAGAAAGGAGAAAAGAAATGGAAACTTACTGTAAAAAATTTAGCCAGGAAATGAAATGTGAAGAGATGGAGATGAGAAATATTTTTATACGTGAATTAAGGAGAGAATGAATGGCTAGAGTAATGGAGAGGAGTTTTGAATGGCTATGCATAGGAAAAGTCACACTTTATATTAAAGAAAGGAACTTAAATCTTTTAGCATTTCCAAGCCCAAAATCCAAATAAAAATCATATAAAAGTCCAAAGAAAAAAGAAAATATAAAATAGAAATGAAGTAGAAAATATAGAATAGAAAATAAATAGAAAAATGCTGAAAATAATCGAGTGTAAAACGCTAAAATTTATCAGATTTAAAAAGTATAAAGCAGAATTTGACGAAACGAAAAGCATAACCAATATCAGAATCAAATTCCGTTTCAAAGTAAAAGATTAGAAATTTAAAGTTCAAATTTAAAAATTTCAACTGAAAGTCAAAGTTTGACCACAATGGACCAAAATATACAATTTTCAAAAAATCTTTATTTTATTATATTTGGAAAATAAGTGATAATCAAAATCCAAAATTACATTGGAAAATTCCAAAATTTCAATTTTAAATGATTTAAAAATCAAAGTTTTCAAATATATTGAATTAAAAATATTTACAAAATTTATGAGTTGTTACAAGCAACCTCTCGAAAAATCTTCTAAATTCAAAGTTGTTTTCCAAAGTAGATTGCAAACTCCTAGAAAATTCCCTAGTGAGAAAATGGTCACTATCAATAACAATGCTAACTACAACTCCACGTGGTTGCACCACTTCCACCGACATTGGGGACGTTGTAATCCTATTACTTCTAATGAAAGTAAAATGAACCAATTTACTATAACCTAAATTCATCATTGCCCTTTTGACTCCTAGGCAACCTATCTATAAAGTCTGTCGATATATGCTCTCCTTACCAAGTTAGAGTCTCCAATGGTAACAACATCCCTTTAGGCTTGCCTTGCTTAGCTTTAATCCTTTGGCATGTCAAATATATGGAGACAAGTTCAGCGACTCTCTCTTCATCCTTGACCAATTAGTAAATTCTCTTCATATCAATACACCTTATTCGGGGTGAACAGTGACACTCCAAAGCCTTGTGTTTGAAGCATTCTAACCTAAATTCCTTATTAACTTCCAATCTTATCTTCGGTTTATTGCTAATCAAGTGTCCTTAAGACACTTCCTTATTGACGGTATTTCTTAACATATATATTTATTTAGCATGTCTAATCCCATACCAAAAATCAAGATAGCGAAAAGATAGGAACAAGCTTATACCATATCAACATTTTTCCTCAAGGAGACAATTAGAGATGTCAACCCAAAAACTATAAAAGAAATTTTTCGCTAGAAGTTTCCCTTAATCATTAACTAATATTAATGTTGTTGGGGTCCTAATAATGCTTACCAATTTGAGTTGTATATTCCTAGAAGTGGAAATTAGCCACAAGGGCCTATTTAGCAAGTGGAATTAGTTTCTAGGAAACACAACTAAAAAAATTACTTTTAAGGACAAAATGCAAAATAATTAGTTTCTAAGGCCTAAAAACCTATGAAATTATGCCCTTGAAAGTAATTGGAAAGATGACTTTGTCCTTAAAAGTAATTATTCTGCTGACTTTGGCCTTGAAATTAATTTCTATGAATGTGTGTCCTAGAAACCATTTGGACTACAAAGTTTGTCCTTGTAGTGAAATGCCCCTTCCCAGAATGTCATTCCACCATTACCCACCATCTTAAATTTCCATCTTAGTATTAATAAAGGGGAATTTCCCTAGAAGGACAAACTTTGCAGTCCAATTAGTTTCTAGAACACACATCCACAGAAATTAATTTCAATGCCAAAATCAGCACAAAATTACATTTAAGGACAAAGTCAGCAGTCCAATTACTTTCAAGGACATAATTTCATAGGTTTTTAGGCCTCAGAAATTAATTATTTTGCATTTTGTCCACAAAAGTAATGATTTCAGTTGTGCGCCCTAAAAACTAATTGCACTTGCTAAAGAGGCCATTGTCGCTAATTTCCATATTAATTAATGCCAATTACCCATAATAACAGGTCATTAATGTCAAAATCGACAATCTCTAATCAATCCTTATCACATCCATTTCAACCTATTATCAGTTTCAAGATTTCTTATTATGAGTATCCAATTCCTCCATATTGACCATATTAGATTCCTTAATTAGTCTTATATTAGTCCCTTTATATTTTTATTGATTACAAATTTATTGTCCACTAAATCAGTAATTAATGTCCATAAATCCTAGTCCTATAATTACTATGCTATTTATAATTAATGCGAACACTATTGTTAATTACGATATTTATCTACCTCTTATTTCTAATTATTAGTTACTAAACTAGAACATTCCTTTCCATATTTCATTTTATTAAACCCATCCTTCCTAATAGGATCACAGTTAAAAATTCCATAAATTAACCACAAGTGATATTTTTTCTTTATTTTGAATTACAAGGATCATTTCATTCTCTTTTATCGAAATAGACAGTGTAAACTACGGAAAAGAATATCCATATCTTACGCATCACTTTCTCTTTTTGATACATCCCTTGCCAATTCAAACGATGCGCTTTCATTTACTTAAGGAATTAGATAATTTATGGAAATTACATGAGCCCGCTCTTAATAAATCAAAATATGAAAATTCACATTCCTTGGGTAACCTGGCTTACAGCCCAACCATAGATCTAGAATACCTTAACAACTTTACTAACATTCTACAAATAAGTGCTTGGGACTGATTTCAAATTTTCAGATCAGGTTGTACATGCTATTCTTATTTTATTCAAACTCTGAAATCTTTGATCATTTCATACTTAGATAGTGATCCCTATCTACTCTATAAAATGTAAATTTAGAAACCCACCTTATGCTAGTATCCAACATTTGAAATTCAAACTTACAAAAGAATTTTCATATCTTAAAAAAAAACTTTTAAGCATACTTTTCAAAAGAACTTCCAACTTTCTGAAAATAGTTTGGGGGAATTGAATTCTAAAAACATCCAAACCCCATATTTTATTTTATTCCATATATCTATTTCATTTTTATTAAGCATTTGGACAGAACCATCCAAAAATATTTGAAACCAACGTTTCACAACTTTAAGAACATTTACCGCTTTATTCTACCCTAAATTTAAAGATTCGAAAAATGCTAGTAAAATAATTTTCCTTCTCCAATAATTTTACTTCAAAGACTTGGTCTTTAACCCAAAACATTCAAAAACTCAATTGCTAAATCAAACCATCAAAAATTTGAAAAAGGAATGCTTAATCCCAAAAGGAAGCAAATTACTTTCCCTTTTTCAAAAACTTTCTACATCAAAGATTTATTTCTTTGAAAGTTAGTATTTTGATTAGTTCAAAATATTCAAAAATGTCTTCTACAAAATTTAAGCAACAAAAATTTGGAGTAGACAAGGAAAACTCCTATCTCAATATTTTCCTCTCATATTCTTATTATTTCTCTCCTACATTGTCTGTAACTAGATTACTAATCCGGCTTTATATGTCCCTAATGCTCATCCTATCCAAATCTACCAATATTGCCGCCTCAGTTTATATTTTCCTACTTAAATTGCTTCTACATCGTTTTAATCAAGTCCTATTGTTATTTTTGAAAAGAAGAAATTTTAAAGAACTCCCTAGTTTACGAAATAAAAAATCATCAAGTCCAAACTACGCTTTACTTTACATTTATTTCGAAAAAAATTCTCTTTATCAAAAATCGTTAAACCGAAAACTTTAGTACCCAACAAATTTTTGGACTAAGAGTTTAGAAAATAAAAAACACTTTTTACCAAAGACCTTTTTAACGTGAACTTTTGACTCCACAACTTCTTTTTGAGTTATGATTTTTTAAATTTACTTACTTTTTCAAAACAACTTCTTTAATGAATCTTTTGAAAACTTATTCAAAACATTTCAAGGAGTTTCCAAAAAAAAAAAAAAAAAAAAATCTTTTTATCATATCTTCCACATGGTGTTAGATTTTAGAAAATCTTTTCAAAACAATAACTTCTTAATAATTGTCTTCTCTTTTGCATTTTCTTCTTCTTTTATCTCTTACTTCCAAATATTTACAAATATACTACATCGTAGTATTTAATTACTACATAACATGCTTACTTGAAAATTTTATAAATGTTGATTGTTTTTTTTTTGTTTGTCTTTAACAAATGATTATTATTATGATCAGACAATTTCTAAAGACATTTATTTGCTCATCCAACTTTTCCTATTGAAACCTCTTTACCTCTCTATAGTTTCCCTAATAATCTCCTTAATTAGCCCATTGATATCCTAATCAAAAGATTGTAACTCCCTATTTATTGCACACTTATTACCTTATTACTTTTGGAGTTACAATCTTTTCCACTTACTTTCCTTACAATACAACCTTTGTCGCCAATTACCTGCTCTATTCGTTGTTCCAACCCATAGTCGCCTCGTCCATCCTTTCGGAATATGGTCGCAACTACTTCTGTAGTTGAAAACTATAGAGTAAATTAAAATTTAGTGTGTATATATGTAGTAGAATTTTGAAAAATACTTTCAAATATAACAAATTCTCCACACATATGTATTCCTTTCAAGGTTGATCGGGTAACCTAAGCTCTGATACCAAGTGTAACAACCCACCCCGTAACGGACCTAATTTCAACCCAATAAAAGCTCGACGATCATTAAGCCCATCTAAAGACAACTATTAGGTTGATAAAATTGAAAATAATATAAATTACACAGAGCTATCTATCTATTTTTTCAGAATCTCACAGCGGAATAGATAAAATATAATATTAGAAACAAGTACCCATCTCATAAATAAAACCGTTTCAGAAACATAACTTGTTAAATATTACAACATGTCTACATAAAACCTCCATAGTACAATATTCCAAAATAACAATACTGTCTGAACTGGGCATAATAAAAATAGTTAAAAATCATAAATAGACAGGTAACCGCCACAAGTCTTCACCTCCACCTTCGTCTCCTAAATTAGCATTACTCTCTCTAATCTGTGTTTTAATAAGGAGTGAGTCAGAATAACAAATGTCTAGTGAGATGGAAATATCAAGTTTTACCATAATTGTACTTAGACCTTATTCAAATAAGAAATTTGCCTTATGTATTAAAGTCATAACATACATATAAAGTCAATCGTAAGCCGACAGCTCTTCCAGTCCAATTATATAACATGCATATAAAATCTATTGTGAGCACGAGTCACCCAAATGGAAAAAACAGCAATGAAATGGATGGAGCATCTAGGTCCACTCTAGCTATACAGAAGTCAACTATAAGCCCAACTTATGTGTCTAGTTATACAGAAGTCAACTATAAGCCTAACTTACTTACCACAACCCACTCGTGATGTCTCACATTAGTCAGACTATTTTTTGGTACTAGTACTAAACTGATTAGATAGGTTTGCCTATAGAATTAGGACTAATCTTGCGTCCACTGTGGTTATTTATTATAAGCTATGTCCCGTATTAGTCTGCAAAGCCACACCACTGGTAGCCAAATTTAACTAGGAATACATCTGTATAGCTTTGGACTAACCTTGCATCCCTATAACTTAGTCATACCTTATATGTATACCAACTATATATATATATATTTATATATATATATATCGTCCTATACGAAAAATAATTGAGGCCATATTAGGTATCCCCTTATTATGCCTATAATTAGGGATTAACTCCCTAATTTACACCAACTTACTTCCTACAAATTAATATTACCTAACTATTCTATTAATACAAATTATCACACTCAATACACTATAATCAATATGTTACAAGTTTTAATTGTAATACATTAATATAATATATGTATATTTTTATGGGTGGAATTTAAGATTTGATGATTGTGTTACAATAATTCGATAATAATTTGTTTACAATGTATCTTGAAATAACAATCTCATATAAACCGACAATACCAACAAAAGCTACTACTACCATAGGCAAATAAAATAGATTCGTATAAACATGTAATACCTATAACTTATTCCATATTAATAAATTAGAATCCCTTCTCTATTTAAAAGAACAGATCTTCACAAATTAGATTGCATATGTTCAATTCAACATTTATATACATCATTTTGGAGTGAGAAAGGAGTTCCTTATTTATTCAAGTAATAGAACTAAGTAGTGCAAACTATAAACAATACAATTCATACTTTACACACAAGTTCTAATTTACTTTCATTTTGAAACCTTTAACATTCCAGTTTAAAAAAAGGGAAATAAGTTAAATGGACTATAGATTAGCTAATTCTAAACAATTAATTAGATTCTAATAAATTAATACCAAAAGAATTATAATTCCACCATATACAAAGGTTGATATTTATTTGGGAAATTCTAGGGGTTTTAGTTTTTATATCTTCGTTTACCAAAAATTTCCAAGGCATATGTCAAATCTACATAAATACTATTCAACTGCAAAAATGTGAAAAACTAGATATTTCCATTTATATAGAATTGTTTGCTTCCTAACTAGATTTGATTCCACCACGCCTAATACTCTTTCAGATCTCCCTCTTTTGGGATATAGAATAAAGTGAATTATATATAAAATTAGATCTAGATCAGATACTAAAGTGGAATAGAATTATAAACAAAAAGAATAAAACATCTTAAACTTTTAGCAGAAAATCCTAACTGATTTTGAAATCCAAAGAAGAAGAAGAAGATGATGATGATGAGATCTGATTTATACCGCTCATAATTCTCTGTTTGATCTTTCTGCATTTTTTAATATACAACAAGTATATTGTGTGTACATACATTAGATTTCATAAATCAAAAGATAGGGAGAAACATGATTAACTTAAATTAAAGATTAGAAACTAGAATTACTTACCAGAAAGTTTACTATTTTTTAAAAACCTAAGGGGAAAGATTTTGACAAAGCTTTTCCATTGCTTATAAAATTTATGAAGGACAAATGGGGGTCTAATAAACTATTTATAGAGGTCAGATGGAACGAAAACCGTTTTGGATTTAAAATAAACAAATTCGGAATGTTCAAAACAACACAAACGCTAGTCGTCTTTGGCATCACCGGTCGATTGCCTAGACCCGCTGGTTTACCGCTAGCGGTCGACTGGTCGCAGCTCATGGGTCGACCGATCCCCACACTATGACCCCTACTTTCCTTCGTTTAATTTATGTTATTTATTTGTTAAATACCTTATTTAATTTAGACATTAACCAATTTATGATTAATGTTTACTTAAACGTTAAGTCTCCCTTAACATTAACAATTATTTAATTTCAAAATTTAGTACTCAAACTTCAAATTTTTAATTCAAATTCAAATATTTTGATTTTAAATTCGAAAACTTTAAACATCCATAACTTCTCCATTTGAACCCCGACTTTAACATGTTATATATGAAAATTGATCATAAAATTACCATAGACACGATGGTGAAACTTCCATGACCAAATCCTGACATTTACAAAACTTTCCATTCTTATCCTTATTTTAATTACTTAATTTCTTATTAAATTTAATGGGGTGTTACATCTGTAGTACAACATTTAAGATAACATAATTGTCTGAGCTGGGAACATTAAAATTATTTAGAAAGCATAAATCGACATACTACTGCCACAAATCTTCATCTCCATCTTCGTTTCCTAAATCAGCATTATCTTCTTTAACCTATGTGTTGTAATGAGGAGTGAGTCAAAGCAACAAATCTCTGGTAAATGAAAATCTTAAGCTTTACAATAATTGTATTTGGGCAAGATATTTTAGATAAGAAATATGTCTTATGTATTTAAACTATATTATACTAATAACTTTAACTGTAAGACCAAAGGATTTCTAGTATAATTCCAAAGTTTACACAACTACCAATTATGATGCAAGAGAAAGCATCCAAATCCCGTAATACCTTTTATTAAGAATTTGGCGAACTCTAACAATTTAATACCTATAAAATAAGCTAGTTCTCGTCATTCAATACCTAACCTATTCCAATGTATTCTCAAATTCTAATGCAACTATCATTAACAATGCAAGAGAAAGAGGCTCCAAACCATTTAATACCTTTTTATTAGGATTTAGGAAGACTCTGACCGTTTAATACCTATAAAAATAGGTAGGTCTCCATCATTTGTTATCTAACCCAAGGCAGGTCCCTACATGGTTCCCACTTACTAACATCATAGAAATCCCATAAGCCCACTTACTACTTCTCCTAAAGAAAAGAGGCGGACCCTACAATAACCACTTAATACCTCTAAACCTGAAGGGGACCCTCTAAATATTTCTCCTATCGTATCAATAACATGATTATGACCCATAATCAAACCATAACATTTCACATTAGTCCGACTATTCGCAGGTACTGGTTCCAGATCGATTGGGCAAACATACCCTACAAAAATGGGAATAAACCACATCTAATGAGGTTATAAATTATAGGTGATGTCTCACACCTTCCCCAAAGTTACACCGCTGGTAGCCAAATTTAACTGGGTAGGCTTCTACATAACTTTAGACTGACCTCGCTTCCTTATAACTTAGTCATATTATATATATTAACCTATTGGATATATACATTGTCCTACATGATTAATAATTAAGGCCATATAAGGTAACCCCTTATTCCGCCTTTAACTATGGATTAATTTCCACAATTGTCATCAACTGCCTTCCTTAGAAATTGATGCTATTTACTACCCTATTAATTCTAATCAATACGTTCAGTACATTATAATCATTATTTTATTAATTTTAATAACCAATACATTAACACACACACACATACACACAAGATTAAAATAAAATATTCTTAATCACACATGAAGAAAATGATAACTAATTTAAATGTCAAACTCATACAAGCCTAAAATTCCAAAAAATAGAGCTAATATCTTTAGACAACAACTGACTTGTATACTAAAAGGAATAATACCGAACTCATCTCAAAACATAGTAAAATTTATATCTTCTAGTTCAGAGGAGCAATTCTTATAATTTAGATTTTTTATGTTCTATTCAATTTTTACACATAGCACCTTGAAGTGAAAAAGAATGCATACATGTTTAATTTACAGAAATTTGCGGTGCAAAGTGTAATATAATTAAATTAATACTATGCACACCATTTCTAACTTTATTTTCTTTTTGAATCCTTTATCTACTATAAGTGAAATCAAAATAAATAAAGTGGAATAGACTATAAATTACCTAAATCTCAGTTACATATCTAATCCTACCATGTTAACACAAATAATTGAAATTCCAACATATTCAAGCACTGGCATTTATTTATGAAAATTTTAAAGGTTTTAGATGTCTTATTTTTATTTACAATATTTTCCAAAGCATATCAAATCCAAATAAATACTGTTTAATTATATAATGTGTAAAACTTGATATTTCCACTCATGGAAAATTGTTTTCTTCCTAAATGGGTTTGATTCCACCATGCCTAATTCCCTCTCAGATCTCTTTCTTTTGGAATATACACAAAAGTGAATAGTATATCAAATTAGATCAAGAATTAGAAACTAAAGAGGAAGAGAGTTAAAAATCAAAATAACTAAACATTTAAACCTCTTACCAGAAAACTCTAACCGACTCAGGAATCTAAAGAAGAAGAAGTAGATGGGATCGGATTTACACCGCTTCATATTCTATGTTAGATCTTCCCCTTTTTGAACATAAATTAAATAGATTGTATATGTGTATATGTGTGTTTATGTGTGTATATTAGATTTTATAAATCAAAAGGTGGAGAGGAGAACGATTGGGAATTTAATTTAAATTAGAGATAAGAATTGTTTACCTGAAATCTTGCTATTTCTGAAAACCTACGGGTAATGCTTTTGATAGAGCTTCACTGTTGCTTTCAAAATTTTATGAAGAAAAGTAAGGGTCTAGGGCTATTTATAGAGGTGAGAAGAAATCATAACCATCGAATTTAATGTAACGTTGAGGCCCAAAACTAAAGGATACAGATATTGCAGTCATCCATAGTTATTAATCCTCGGCGACCAAATACGGCAATGTTAGATGCAGTGATACACAAAAACAGATGAATAAAGAATTTTAAAAACATCAAACAAGTTCCACATTCCATTTCAAAACATTTCAAATTCATTACACAATCCCACAATCGTTAACCACGTTTAGAGAAATATATTTATTACAACATATGCCAAGAACAATATATGAAGATGTCCCCTTAGATGATAAGAGTATATACAGGCAATTTAACAACTTTTCCATTACAAACAACATGGCGGAATCAAAATAAAAGAGAGTTCTACATATGTATCATGCCTCATGCATGTCTCCGGAAGCTTTATTCGTTCGAGGCACCTGAAAACCTCAACTCTCAAACTACCCAAAATAAATTGAGTATCCAAGAGTTTAAGGGGAAAATATAAACTTTGAGTCAGACTTAAAGCCTGGTATGAATAATAATCTACCATCTCAAAATATTTAGAAATATAGTGAGACCATGCCGCTTAGTGAAATGCTTTCCCCCTCACTAGTATCCTAAATCCTTTATAAAACCATATACCGTGCTCCTACATCCACAATGGTTAAAACAATCCAAAACGGTATGATATGATGATATGCAAAATAAGTGAATCAATTTTGGATTACCCATCCCCATTCGTTTTGACTATCTGTCACCATTATAGTTTCTAGGGTTACTATTAACCTTATGTTTTCGTGGGCTAACTAATAACCGGTAAAATTATTATGGACTCCCTGTCTAGTTACATAGTTTTCATGGGATTACTATGAACCTATTGGTAACTCCAATATCATTACTCTTATCCTAGTTTTCATGGACTGAAGAGGAACCTATTGGCAACTCCAATATCTTTTCTTCTTATCTTAGTTTTCATGGGCTAATTAGGAACCTATTAACATCTGTGAATATCTTAATCCGGATATAGTTTTCATGGGTTCACTATAATCATATTGGTCCCTGCCGATATCAAGTCATAGTTTCATGAGCTAACTATGAACTTTTCTTTCTAACATCTACAATGATACATAGCTTTCATGGGCTTACTATGAACCTATTGGCCTCTGCCAATATCTTTTCCAATACACAGTTTTCATGGGCTTATTGAAAACCTGTTGGCCCCTGCTAATATCTTCCTGACCTCCTGGATGCAATTCTACTTATTTAGGGGTTAACTTAATTTATATTCACTACTGGGTCAACGTAGCTTGTTATTCCGCCCTTCCCTAAAATACAGTTATGTGTCCTTTACAATGTGAATATATACATATATGAAAAAACAAACACAATAACTTGGTTATCCCTCTAACCTTTTAATCAAAGAAAACTTCTTCAAAATCTCCTTTTCCAAAATACTTTATTTATTTATTCCATGTTTTCTTTTAAAATGGGATTCGGTTATTTGTATTGAAAACTAAGGCTTTTGAACCGTTCAAAACTTGCTTTCGACCTCACTGGATAACCTCCTTCGAAAGCATATAAATCTCTTTTCAAAACATTAGGCCTCTGCTTTTGGAAACACTTTAAAACCACTCTTTCGAAACCTTTTGAATGTAAGAACGTATTACTTATTGACATTTAGATGAATGGCTTCGAAATCATTGAAAGTAACCCTTTCGAAATCTTTGGAAGTATCCCTTCCGAAACCATTGAAAGCCTCACTTTCAAAACCATTAGATTTATATTTAAAAATATCATTTGGGTCAAAGTGAACACAAACGAAAGTATCTCTTTCAAAATCGTTCTTTATCATATAAAGTTATTGGGGAAAACATGATGGCGTCAGCACCATCACTTTCGAAAGCTTCAAATCATTTAAACCAAAACACTGAAGGATAGCATCAAAACCACCTTTCGAAGTGAATGACAACATCGAAACCCCCTTTCGGTACCATTGCCTTCAAAACCAATGAACCCTTTTGAGAGCATTTAGGAAGTGGTTTAGTATAAGTTTAAAAAAAAGGTTGCCCTTCGAAATCATTGACGACTTTAATACACTCGAAAAGCAAAAGAACAACGGTTGGGTTTCCACTTGCTCAGAACCATCATTTTCGAAAGCATTCTTTTATGAACAAGGTTCTCAGTTGAAAGCTCTTACTTTTTAACATAAATTGGCAACCCCTTCAAAAGCTATTAGAAAAATCCCTTTCAAAAGAATATGTTTCATCTCTTATGAATGCTTTAATAAAACAAAGGCAGGCACTTAAATTTAAAAAAATAAAGTTATCGACCCCACCGGAAGTAATGCTTTCGACACCGTGCCTTTCCCCTTTCTTCAATGCTCCACGTACCATCTAAGTGATACCTTGTGTATTATTTTCGGCCTGGATTGGTTTCGACTGAGATGGAGGGAAAGCTTTGGAGTCGAAAGGCACTTATACTAGAGGCGGAACCTTCTTTTCGGAGTAAAAGTTGATTATTACCAATTAAAAAAACTCTTTCTAATTAACCTGCCCATGTGTAAACTTGTGTTCGGTTGCTTCAACTTTTCAAATTCTTTTCCAAAATAACTGCAGCTTATATTTAGATCTAAATCAAGATTAATATAACAAATAAGCCCTTCCATTAAGCAAAACCAATATTGCAAATAAGCCCTTTTCTAAAATAATTTAATTTTCATAACAAATCACTTAGGAAAAATACCTAAAAAATTACAGAAACTCGGTTACATCATGTTATCTAATATACCAAAATTTTAGGCCCGAATTCTCGGTAAAATTTCTAATATAAATTTCTAAACCCAGTTAACCATATTTTCCTTTGAAAATTCATAATAATCATTGCATAACTTGGAAAATTATCAAAATAAAAAACCAATTCCAAAATCATGTTTTATATAACATAAAGTTTTTCCATGGCATTCAAAGTCAATTATAATCGATTCTACCCTTAAAACCATGAGAAATCATATTTAAACAATCTTGTTTAAATCTAACATATTTTTGATCTGAGCATATCATCATTCAATTCATCATAAAAACTAATTTAATTTTAAATCCGAAAACATATGATCACAAAACAACATAGAGATGGTATAAATTATTATTCACCTTGATTAAGATTAGGAGATTAGATTGAGATTGAAAATTATTCCCCCAGCTTCAATCCTTAGCTTTAATTTGATTTCTCTTCTCTTTTGTTCCTAACAATGATCGGTTCGTCTTACATTTGTGTTTTATTTTTGAATGTGAATGGGAAATATGAAACATGAATGCTGTAGGAATGAGAATATATAAGGGTAAAGGGTAATGTGTGGCCGATTCCCATTATGTCCTTTTGTAAATTGATTACCTTAAACCATTCTTAAGCCGCTAATTAGTTAATTGAGCATGGCATCAAAGTATTTATTCAAATCTCGATTCCTTATCACTTAACATTTACATTATTCTATTTAACTTGTCTAATTAAATCTCCTAAATAATGTTATCAAAAATTATGGGTGTTACATTTAAAGATAACAAATCTGAGCCGTCCAAAGCCACTCCAAACTGTATCTTTTTCAAAATCACTGGTTGACCGCTGACCTTGAGGGTCGAGCACAAGCTAACGACCATTGCCCAAGGGTGCTCGATCAGTCCCTCTTCGATGACCATTGATTTTCAACGTAGTAACTTTTTTAATTAATCATATTAATTAATTACTTTTTTTATTACATTACAACCTTATTCTCAACATTTCTTCAAATGTTAATTCTCAAATAATTGTGAAACTAAAAAAGTTTAAACTTATTAATTCAAATTGAAATATCTAAAATTTAAACTTGTTTGAATTAATTTCAATTTTAAAATTTCAAACACTCATAACTTCTTTGTTTGAACTTTGATTTCAACATATTATATATTGAAATTAATAATAAATCACTACGGATAAAATGGTGCAACTTCCATGGTCAAATCCCATATTTAAAAAATTTCCATTTTCAACCTAATTTTAATTATTTAATTTCTTACTAAATTTAACGAGTGTTACATCAAATATGTTGCACTTCATTTACACTGATCAAACTAACATTTCTTTGATCGAGTTCTTAGATCCATCTTGCAGTAAAGGTCTAGTGTTACATTTAACACAATACAATCCTTTTGTAATCAATCAAATTGAATACTCGATTTTAAATCACTCTCTATTGGCTAATTTTGAATGAACTTACTTCATCAAAGTATCATACACGATGAACTGTGACGATATGCGATAGTATATGGATCTAATATCCATAGTGTTTTACTGCATTTAGTGTTCCAAACTCATTGAAAGCATTACATGGTCTTAAAAATAAACAGTTCAAGACTAAAGCGATGATGCTATATTTTTAAACTCAAAACTAGTTTTACCAAAACAAAAACCCAATGATAGCAATCCATCACTTAAAAACTAGAAAATGAACACTGATGATGCTGTAGTCATCACCAAAATTATTTCCTAGAGACTAAAGTGAGTTCAACGCTTTCTATCACTTTTAAATTTCTTTTAAAAATATTTCAAAACCAAAACATTTTCAAATAAACAATTATTATTTCTTTAAAACATTGAAAATCACTATTTATAAGGTTGAAGTTAGGCCCTATTTTGGGGTTCATAGTAGCACTTGGCCACATTTGATTTTAAAATCAAAATTTATTTCACCAAAACCAAACTTCAATGGTAGCAATCCATCACTTAGAAACTCGAAAATGAAAGCCGATGATACAGCTGTCATCACTAGAATTATCTTCCAGCGACTATAGTGAATTTAGTGCTTTCTGTTTCTTTTAAATCCTATTTAAAATATTTCTAACCAAAATATTTTCAATAATACTATTACTATCTTTCCAAAACCTTTTGAAAAGCAATTTTCAAAATCAATGGTTTTTAAATTCTCAAATTTCTTGTTCTAAATCCATTTTTATCTATATATCATATTTATAAATATACCTATATAATATCATTTCCTTTACCTCCCTTTAAAAGTCACATTTATAAATCATGTTTACATAATCTCGCTTCTTAAGAAATATCATTTCACAAATGTTGATTATTTTAATTATGAGAAATTGTAACAACCCGCCTTTTCGAGCCTTAGAAGTCGACACTAATACATCTACGGTATTTACGTGCCAAACAACTAAGTGCCGGAACTACAGATTGTTAGTGTAAAGAAATGAGATAGAAGATAAGAAGAAACAAAAGCAATCATAGAATCTCACAACGAAAAGGATTAACATATATTAATCAACATAATACTTTACAAAGCCATTTTAAAAATGATACATCAGAGTCATGCTAATAAAATTCTACTCTTGGACATTTATAATAGCCTATCGCTACCTAACTGATAAAAGATACATATATTACAGCAGAAATAAGATTGTAACTTGCTATCGATGAAGCCTTTTGCTCCAAGCTCATCCAAGGTGCATCTGTGGGAAACCGAACTACTTGGATATCCATAAAAATTTGAGCACCCAAGAGTTTTAGGGAAAGAAAATAAAAATCCATGTCAGACATGGGTTTGGTGTGAGTGAACTCAAATAACTTAATTATTATATTTAAAACCCTATGAAAATCAAAGGTATCTCGTAAGACCACACATAAGTGTAGATGGAATTTTACCTTATGATAACCAAAATACTTTTTATAAAAAATCCAGTGATATTATAATAATGTCTAAGCCTTCAAAATAAATATATAAAATAGCCGAAATTGTTACCAATATTAAATTCTAGCATATTATGCTCTATAATCAAAATCGTAAAGGCACATATTGGAGATTGGATTACATGTTATGACAAGGCATCGGGATACCCCTTATCACGATACACCTCTAGAAAATGTACCGAGGACTCCCACAAGGATCCCTTACAAATACAAAGCCAGACAACCCCTTACTAGATAGTATCGAATATGCCATCACTTTGGTCGCTTTGCAAACCTTTTTATTAAGATCCATGCGCAACCAATCCATAAATATGTAGATGTATCTAGAAAGGTGACGAGGCACCCTATTTGGAGCGACCCATTTAGTCTTGCCGCATCTCCTATGATTTTAGAAATTCCTGGTTGAAGAGGATTGAGGCTATGCTTACATTTTGGATAGCATTCCCACTTGGAATGCTAACACTGCCTTCCAGGCTGTAATGCAGTGCCAGCATTCATTCATACAAGTTGTCTAGGATAATATCAAACCAGAGGCACTACTTCTACTGCATCCATTTTGGAATCACCCTCTTGACTAGCAATAAGCAGCCCTTGCATTTCAATGCTCCATCTTTGATTCCAAATTCTTAGGATTTCTTCAGTTTGAAACGCTTAAGTTAGATCAAAGTGGTTTTCGGATAATACTTTGTGGACGGATTTTCTTATCATTTATCCTAAAAGAACGAAACGAGATTTATATGCATAATACAGCATCCTTGAGGATGATTATGCGGTATAACTCACGTGATTCACCTAGATATTTCCAAACCTACGTTTAGGTCCAGATTTAAGAGTTGGTTATTTAACTATCAAATAAACAATCATTCAACATTGATTTGATCCCATATGGAATCCACTAAGCCTTTATTAATTAATCTTTAATTAATTAAAATCACTTTATAAACATTCGATCAAAAGATCTTTTCAAAACACTATTCTCAAACCCCTTACATCCCTATTATACTTGGAAAACATTTATACTTATCTTAAGGGTATAAGTATATTATCAAAACATTTGGAAAATTCTTCTTTTTAAATTCCTTTTTGAAAATATTACTTACTATAAACCGATCCACTTATCCTTTATAAAAATTTCCTTTTTAAAAGCTCATTTCACATTTAAATACCTTATAAATTTCCAAAATCAATATATAAAACACTTTTATAAGTCTACAAGTCAATTTACAAAACCTCAAAATCATTTATAAAACATTTCCTATTAAAAACTCCTTTGATAAATCTTCTTTAAGAAAGATCCATTATAAAATATCCTTTGCAACTCAACCGCTTAAATTACTTTAAATAATATTTTTACTTAATAAAACCCATTTTTATAAACAAGTTATTACTTATAAATACCTTTATAAAATAATGGTGTAACTTGAAAAATCATTTATAAACCTTAAACCACAGAATTGATAAAAGAATTGAAGTTAATTCAACACCATACTTTACAATTTCAAAAGAGCTTAGCAATCCCAATGGTAGCAATTTGTGTTACCATTTAACATCAATTTCACTTCCAAATCATTTAACCATTTATTTACATAAGTTAATATATATGTGAATGCAATTCATATCAAAATCAGGGAATAATATGTCAATACAACTCAACTAGCATATACATCTCCAAATAACATAATAGCAAGATGATGATTTGTCCTGCCAAATAGGTATCCAACAATCAAACAATTAACTTAAGTAGAATGAGAATTTATTCTGCTAATATATATGCCCAAACAATCAAATAATCAATCTACAACAGAACGTGGATTTATTCCGTTAACACATATCCACACAATCAAACCATTTACATAAGTCATTCACAATTGTTTGACAACTTAATGATATCGACACTTGAATCCCTTGAGCTCAAAACCATCTTTGAAAAAGAATTACCTTTAAAACAATTTGGTTCTCGAAACAAAGGATCAAAAATTATAACTCCCTTTTGAAATGATTAGTAACAAGTTAAACTCTTTATTTAATCATAATTAATCTTTATTAAATTTGACTTATAATAATTATAAATTAATAAATAATTAAACCTTTAATAAATAACTTATTTATAAATTAAACCCTTAATTAACCCTTTATTAATTATAAAATAATAATTTAAATTATCAATAATTAACTATTAATTAATCTTAATTAAGTAATAAATTAATATTTTAATTAAAACTTAAATAACAAATTAAACCTTTAATAAATAATTTATTTATGAATTAAACCATAATTAATTTATCATTAAAAATAATTAATAATTGATTATTAAATAAGTAAATAATTGACCTTATATTTGATTAATAATTAATTCAAAATAAATCATGTGCTTAACTCATAATTAATTAAAAATTAATTTTAATTTTAAAAGATAATTAGTTCCTACTTATCTTTAATTAGTTAAAACTTACAAACCTTGTTTAGTACTTAGTCAATTATTGATTATCAAAACTTGTTAATTAAAAATTAATTGCTAAAATTCTTAATTAACTTTCCTTAATCATTATTATTAAGTTTTTAAAACATTTCAAAATACTTTAAAATATAAAAATTAACTTTCCAAAAATTGGATATTTTATCAAACTACATCCATCGCGACCATCGCTATGGATGTCATAACTTTCAAACATGACTAACATCTCAAATAATCTTTTAAAACACTTACATTTTAACTTTAAATTACTTTATGAATTTAATATAAAGTTTCGAAGGAAAAATAAAATATTAGAAATTTAGAAAAAAATTTGTTTAAAAAAAATAAGTAATTAAATCAAAAAACTCAAAGGATTGTTATGTCGAACACAAACACCTTTCAAGTACTAACCTTGCTCATTAAATATTTCATTTACTAACTTTACTTGCTAACTTTCTATATCACTTCCAATCACAAGACAACGATCACAACTTTATAACCAAAAACATCACTTTAACATTCGATTCACAAATCTACGCTATACCATAAAGTAGGAACATATGTACATCTAAACCATAAAACAATTCAACCATCCAAACAATGTATTCTACAACCAAATAGGCAACGTAATAAAGGTTGAATATTTCCACAAAATTTTAGAAGTTTTCTCACTAAAATTTTGCAAAACTCTTGTGAAAACTTGAAATATTTAGAACTTGCAAAGCATGTAAAATCATAGAAGGAAAGTCGAAAATGTGTCATTTTCCTATTAACTTTTCGCCATATTCCTCTAGTAATTTTGGAATGTACTCGAAAGAAAAGTTGTTGAAAATTCTTTTCTCTATCATTTCAATAAATGAATCACCCAATTTGGATTAGTTTTGAAGGAGATATGGTCAAAAGAAGAAGAGGTATTTTTGGACTTGAAAATTTAGGTCCCAAAAATGGGTTTGAAAGAAATGAGACTTGGGCATAGCTAAGCATAAAATTTGAAAAAGTCATAAAAATAAAAGTTGTTGCCACTGAAATTTTACAGGGTTAAAAAAATGAAAATCTCCACTTGGTTTTGAGATGAGGAAAATATGATAGGAGGAAGATAAGGAAAATTTGAAGAAGTGGAAGGCTATTTTTAAGCAATAGAAATGGTAAATTACTAAACTACCCTTGTACTTCCAACCCCCACATTGTTTTGCCACCTCAACACCTCCATCGCACATGACATTTCAGCCTCCACCTTGTTCTTTCCTAATCATGTCGAAGAAAACATGTTTGTACTCGAGTCGCCAAAATGTCAAATCATGTCTCTTAAGACATCTTTTAGTATATACACTTATATACTTAAGTATATATACCTATGTATATACTAATATATACTAACTAATTTACATTCTTAAACATTTTAATGTTGTTTCAAATATAAATAAGGCTCACAGCATTTCAAACAATTTTTATATGATGAAACATTGAAAATTCGAAAAACGATTTCTGGTTACATTTTCTGTTTTTCATCGAACTAAATATTTTTGTAAACAAAATTGGAAAATGATTTCACCATCATTAGTTATTATTTAAAAGATTTTTTTTTGTTATAAAACCTATTACTTCAATATTTAAAATAAATCAAATATTCTCAATTCCAAGTAGTGAAATTTCGAGTCGTTACACTCTTCCCCCTCAAAATAATTTCGTCCCTGAAATTACACCTCAACCTAATCCTTAAAACATTTTGCACTATACATTAGATCGTATGATGTACCTAAATTATTCATATAAAAATTCTGATTTGATTACTAATCGAATACATAACTTCACCTCCGAACTAGTATCGCTCACCCGATTTTCTAGTGCGGACTTTGATCAGGCTCCTTGATTTAGAACCTTTATTCCCCTTACATAGTTGTAACTATGATTAAAAACATTTGTCTCATGTCAAAAATCCTCATCAAGTTTTTGTCGTCAAAAATTGAGTAGTAGACCCATATTCGGAATGGTGTGAATCACCTCAAAGTCCTGTAGTCGAATCTTAGATCAAAACTATATGGAAGGAGAAATGATCTACGTCCAACCTACGCACTTATTTAATAGGTTTTCACTAATACCAACTCTATTTCCACTAAATTATTTATACAAACATTTCATAAAACTAAACTTAGATTCAGCTAGGATACTACTCCACTACATCTTAAGAGTATATATCTCTATTTGACTCAACTATTCCATTTTACATTTATTTTCGTAAGAAATATTAAGAGCCAAATACCCGGTCTTATTTGAAAAACTTTTTGAAATGAAACTTTTTTATATATATTAATCACACAATATACACATACATACATATATTTTAATAAGAAAATTTGTCAACTTCCCTAAATCTTTGTGGTTAGCAAATAAGTTTATTTGTGACGCAAAAGAGAATCATTAAAGAGACAACTCCCTTCGAAACCCCCCTTTTGTTCGAGTTAAATTGATCCAACCAACCTCCTCAAGATTAAGATTAAGGAGAGAGTATCTCATTCGAAACCCCTCTTTCGAATGAGTTAAATGTAGCCATTTATATCAAATATTCATCCCCTTTGGGCTATATCGAAAGGTTCACTCATCCCTTTCGATCATATCGAAAGGTCTGCTTCACCTCTAAAGAGAATAAACAGCTTTCGACATCATTGGTTTCACTCCTTTAGGAGGAACTCCTTTGAAAGTATCATAAGTAATGTAGGGTGCATATACCTTTTGAAGCAACCAATTTGATTTAACATTGCTTTACATTTATGCATTCAGTCTTCCTCAAATCGTCCCTTCCGACCAAGCCGAAAGGGATCTGGTACTTTTAAAGTGGATCAAACGTATAATATGCAAAGCCTTGTTTAATATATGCAATGGGACATCATCTTGGATCACACAAGTTCTGTAAACTTGTTAAGATCGAGGCATCATCATAATCTTTATTTATCATAATATATTGTTGATCACAATGATAATGTGTTTCGTATGCATATTATCCAAGTTGATCCCATGGCATTGCAAAATACAAAAAGGAGTTTAGAAGATAAGATAGCATCATGTGCAATTAATCATTAGTCTAGATAATGATCAAAATGATTTCCGTTGTGATCAAAATCTTTATTGAATTCGTGGACTTCTTTTTCGAACATTAATCCAAAATGGGTTACAAGTTTGAGAGATTTTCCCCCAAATCAATTTAGGGCTACAAAGATTTTATTTTTGCTAAGATGTAGAAGAATAAGTTTTGGATTCTAAAATCCAGTCCCTAAAATCAGACCCCAAAATAGATGTAGGTCGGCCCCCTTTCGCGCCCCTTCTTTCGACTTAGTCGAAAGGTCCTCATATCTTTTGCATCCATCCTTTCGACATAGTTGAAAGGCATTCTCTCTTTTCTCAGTGTTTGCTTTTGATGCTCTCGAAAGGCATTCCCTTCAAGTTTCCTCATTCAACCTTGCGCTTCCTATTTTTTATTCCAGACCTTGTGACCCAGTCGAAAGGGTTCCCTTGTCCACCTTTCATCATCATTAAGGTCCAAGTGTTTCTTTTCTCTGCTTTAGTTTCTTTTGACTTCATCGAAAGGGTGATAGATGTGCCTTTTCTCTTTATGTTGGTTTGTTTTCATAAGAAGTAAAGATACAAGCTTCTGACTTTGTCGATAGGTAGTTTTTTGGGGTTTCGAAGGTGCTGAAGTGTTAATAGTTTTGACGTGGTAGATAGCTTCTGAATGCATGCTTTAGAATTGATTCGTACCTTCCCTAGATGTTAAAGACTTCGATCGATTCGAAAGGCTTGATTATGCTTTCGAAAGGGCTATTCTGATCAAGGATCTTTCTGAGTAATTTGAACGAAGGAAAAACCTTTAGTTTTGAAAGGTTTACTGCGCATATGAAGGTTCATTTTTCATTGCCTTCGAAAAGGGTTTCGAATACATTCCTACTTTTCTTATATTTGTGAATCCATTTTCATCGAAAAGTTTTAGCAAGGTAGAAGGATAGCCTTGTTTTCTTCTTACATCTCTTTGAAAGCTCTTGCACTGTTTATCATTTGTAATGATGCTTGGTGATTGCGACTCCTTCGAAAGCCATCCCATGCCTACGAAACACCCTTCCGTAAACCTTGACGAAACCGATGTCTAAAATTTTAGTAGTTCTTAATGCTTTTATTAAGCTTCTTTTATACCTTTATTCTTAAGTGAATTTTATGGTAAAATAATTTCCTCCCTATATGAAAGAATCTTTTGTTCTTTAGGAAAAAATTTCACGACTTCTTCATTCTTAACAACTTTGTTTCCTGCAAAATTTAAAGCAAGAAACATTTTCTATCGTTAGCTCATGATTAAATATATGGTTCATGATTTGGAAATAAAGTCAATATAGCAGTGCTTCTTAATCAAATGATTAATTAGTCATAATCTTAAGCTAATGAAGGATATGAAATCCTTAATTGCGAAAGATTGAGAACTATGGACTTTTATCCGGTAATATTACGATTCAAACCATTTAGATTTTATGGTTAAAAATGAAATTCATAGTTGGACTCCCACATAATTAATAGTCACCATGGCATATAATAATTGAACTCCAAAAACTTTCAATTAGAGATTACAAACGTTTGGGAATAGGAGGTCATGAGCCACCATCTGGAAATAAGTTATTGTGATCCATAAATTTTTATTTAAGGGAATAAGTAATATGTATTTAGAAACTTCTCTATGAGATAAGAATGATACAGTGGTTTTAATATTTAGATGCCGGTGAAGGGTAGATTTGCATAATAACCTTGATTTGGGTATTAAGTGGACAAGCTCAAAGTTTTTTGTTGAAGATTTAGATGTCCATTGTAATTTCAGTACCACTGCTATAAAACCTAGATTTGGGAATTGATAAATGGAATCCAAAATTAATGATAAAAGACCTGAAATTTAAGTTCAGGCACTAGAAAGTTGAGAAATCTAAAACCCAGATTAGGGCATCAATGAGTGAATTTTTAAAGTTTAAAGTAAGATGTCCAAAACCTAGATTCGGGTTTAGAATAATTGGCACTCAGAAATGGTCTTCATAGTAGAACTCTCAAACCCAGATTTAGGTATTAGTGATGGATAATCATAAATCCATAATAATTTTCTTCATGATAGAAGCCCAGATTGGGGCATTGATAGTGGATAATCAAAGATCCATAATAATCATCTTCATAATAGCGAACTTAAGCCCAAAATAGGGCATTAATAAGTGAAGTCGGGTAATAGTCTTGAAACCCAAATTTGGGTGTTACAAGGTCATAGATTATTTGCAAAGATTCGAATCCAAATTTGGGTATTAAAAGATGAAGTTCAGAAATGAGAGACCCAAAACAAAGATTCGGGTATTAATAGGCAGCGTTCTGTTCTACTCTTAGATTCTATCTTCTTCAACATGTGTAAACCCTTTAGGCCTTGTGTATAGTTGCAGTTTGATTAGCTGCTTCTCGAGCATGGACGTTTTAGTCCATCATTTGATATGCCGCTTCTTGGTCTTGGGCATCTTAGTCCGTTATTAATATGTCGCTTCTTGGACTTGGACATCTTTGACCATTACTTATAAGCCGCTTCTGGGCTTGGACGTCTCACTCTATTGTTGATATGCTGCTTCTTGGGCTTGGATGTTTTAGTCTGTTGTTGATATGCCACATCTTGGGCTAGGACGCCTTAGTCCATTATTGATATGCTACTTCCTGGGCTCGGACATCTTAGTCCATTGTTGTCTAGTGTGCTTGGTTAGCTTATTCTCAAGCTGGAACCTAGGACTTACCCAACCTTCCTTTAGGAGGCGCTTTGACCTGGCCATAGCATAGCATGGCATGACCAAGGGCTTGTCGATGCTTTAACCTAGCCATAGTGTGGCATGGATAAAGGCTTGCACTTCTACCTCCACAAGGTGCCTTGCCCTGGCCATAGCATGGCGCGGACAAGGGCTTATCGATGCTTTAAACTAGCCATAGCATGGCATGGCTAAAAGCTTACACTCCTCCCTCTGGGAGGTTCTTTGCCCTTGCCATAGCATGGCGCGAATAGAGGATTTTCGATGCTTTAACCTAGCCTTAGTGTGGCGCGACTAAAGGCTTACACTCCTCCCTCTAAAAGGTGCTCTGCCCTAGCCATCTCGGGTGGACAGAGGCTTTTGCTGTTTAAAGTAACGCCCAAATGCAAGGAGAATTCTACTCCCAACCATGTAGACTTTTCTTTTGCAAAAAGAGATACTTTATTCATTCACTATAGAAAAGTATGGTCTCAAATGTTCCACGTTTCATGTTCTGGGAACCATATTGCCGTCTGGCCGGCATAACTTGTAAGCTATAGGGGAAGTACTTTGCATAAGATTAGGGGATCTTCCAAATTTGGCCCCAGCGGTCCATCCATGGGGTTCTCGGGTTAGTCCTTACCCTTCGGAGTACTAGATATCCTTCTTGAAATGATATCGTTCTTACTTTTAAGTTGTAATATTTCAAAATTCTTTTTTGATATTCTGCTGTTCGAATTGCTGCTTCATCTCTCAACATATATTAAATCCAATGATTCTCTCTTTAACTCTTGGTTTAAATCGAATGCATATGCGGTCCTTCGGTGTGAGGGTATTTTAAATTCAATTGGTATCATCGGCTCACATCCGTAAGTTAATGAGTATGGAGTATATCCAATTGCAATTCTTGTAGATGTTCGATAAGCCCATAGCACGAGTGGCAACTCTTCTGCCCAATTCCCTTTAGCTTTGTTCAGCCGCTTTTTCAGAATAGTCCTTATAGTCCTATTTGTAGCTTCAACGACCCTGTTTGCCTTTGGATGTGCCACGGAGGAAAAGCTCTTAATAATCCCATTCATATTAAAAAATTAAGAGAATTCTTCACTTTTAAACCACGTTCCGTTGTCTAAGATAATCTTATGGGGAATTCCAAATCTGGTTATAATATTTTTAATAAAAATCTGAGTACTTTTCCACAGGTGATATTAGGAAGTGGTTCTGCATCAACCCACTTTTTAAAGTAGTCTATAGCGATTACAACATAGTTTGCTCCCTCTTTAGAAATTGGCAATGGGTCGATTAAGTCAATTCCCCATATATCAAAGCGTGCGCTTCTACTAGAAATTTCATCCCATCCTCTAAACTTACACGTCTTAAATAAGGTAGCGCATATCCTTTCTTATAAAGGATTCCATTCACTATCGTAAAAGTTGTAGCTTGTCGCTCGATTTTCCTATCTTCCCCTTTGTCAGATGGAAATTTCTCCTTTGAAAGATATTCAACAATAGGTGACATTCAAGTGTTATCATAACAGTCATCTACCCTTGGCTAGTTAACCCTCTAACTCAGGATTTCCCTATTAATTTACCTTTCTTTCCTTTCTCGTGACATGGCTTAGGATCTAGTTTAGATTAGCAGTTCCTTTTATGGTTCGAATGTCCCTACTTCTATACTCAGATTTGCTTGATATCCCTTGGCACAGTCCGAGTTTCTAGGGCTTCACTTAAACAAGCCAATTTTGCTGATGAATCAACTTGTGAGTTTTCTCCTTGCAGAACTTGATGTGTAGAAAAATTTTCAAATAAAGCTAGCATCTTCAATATGTTCTTTACATATAAAGATAGGTTGGCCTCTTTAGACTGATACACTTGCTTCACTTGATTCACCATCAATTGCGAATCATTAAAGATTTGAATTCATGGGATTTTGAGCTCAAATGCCAAAGTCAACCCTGCCACCATTTATCCATATTCGGTTACATTGTTTATCGCTGGAAATCCTAACTTCATAGCATAGTGTCTGGAGTTATTATGACATATCCTGCACTAGCCCTTGTTTATTTGATGTACCGTTGATGAATAACTACCACATGGGTTTCTTATCCCTTTCCTTTTCTGATTATTCCTTAATGAAGTTGGTATATTCGTTGATAAAATCCACCAATGCTTGTCCTTTGATAGCTGCCCATGGTTGAAACTCAATATCATACTAACTAAGCTCAATTCCCTATTTCACCAACCTACCTGAAGTTTTTAGCTTACTGGAAACTTTTTTAAGGGGAAAATTGGATAATACCTTGACGGGATGTGCTTGAAAGTATGCTCTAAGTTTTTGCGTTGTGAGTATCAAGAATTAAGATAAATTTTTTATTATGGGGTATTGAACATCTGCATCCTTTAACTGCCTGCTTACATAATAAAAAGGAAGTTGAGTCCCCCTTAATTCTCTGATCAATACCGAACTAACCGCATGTTCTGATACTACCATGTATATGCACAAGATTTAACCATTCTCAGGTATAGATAGTATTGGAGGTTTTTCCAAATGATTTTTCAACTCTTGAAAAGCTTTCCTACAATCTTCTCCCCATTCACAGTTTTTCTTTTTCTTGATTACATCGAGAACGGATACATTATCAGTCGCCTTGGAAACGAATCTACTTAGAGAGGCTATCCTTCCATTCAAACTCATTACCTCTTTGCTACTTTTAGGTTCAACCATATCCTTAATAGCTTGGATCTAGTTTGGGCTAGCTTTGTCCCTTGAGCACTTGCAAGATAGCCAGAAAACTTCCTTGAATGAACTCCAAAAGAGAATTTCTGGGGTTCGGTTTTATCTGATATTTCCGTAATATTTCGGTCATTTCCCCTAGATCTTCAAGGTGACTTTTAGCCTCCTAAGACTTTACTAACATGTCACCAACGTAAATTTCCATATTTCATTCAGTCATTCTTCAAACATCCTGTTGACTAACCTTTGATATGTAGCCGCTGCATTCTTTAACTCGAATGGCATTGCATTGTAGCATTAGGTTCCCGAATCAGTAATAAAACTTTTATGTTCCTTATCTGGATTGAACATGGGTATCTGATTGTATCCTCAATATGCATTTATTGAGAGATAACAATCTATACCAACTAGTTACATAAACCAACTGGTCAATTCATAGCAGTAGAAAACAGTCTTTCGGACAGGCCTTGTTAATATAAGTATAGTCGACGCAAGTCATCCACTTACCATTCGACTTCTTTACTAATACTGGGTTAGCTAGCCATTATAGGTACTAAATTTCTAGAACAAATCCATTTTCTACTAGCCTATTAACTTCCTCTTTTAAGACGTCAGACCACACTTTGTCCAGTTGTTGCTTTTTCTATCTAATGGGGGTTGCTTCTGGATTGATGTTTAATGCATGACACATAACCGATGGGTCAATTCCCACCATATCCGAATGAGACCAAAAAAACACATCTTTATTGGTTGTTAGAAACTAGATTAAGTCCTTCTTCAATTCGCTATCCAATTCCTTTCCCACCTTGACTACTTTAGTTGAATCATCTGGGTCTATGCATGCCTCTTCAAGGTCTTCCAAGGGTTTTATTCTTTCTACTTCTCCATGACAATCAAATTCGGTGATGATTTAGCATTCTTCTATAGAACTGGAATCAACTCTCTTCCTCTTTCTTCCAGGGGAAATGTACCTTTCATACATACATTGGTTGTCTTATTAGATCTAATCTTTGCTTCGAATGTTGAATGTAGAAATCCATCATCGGAAGGCTGAAAAACAATAGAAGAATCAAAGTAAGGAGAAGACTCCCTTTTGTATTGGTAAATTGCAGCAAAATACATCTCACGAGAGCCGAATTGGTCCCCATGGATAGTTCCCCGGCCTCTCTAGGTTAAGAATTTCACAATCGGATATTTCAGCGAGACACATCTATCTCATCAAGCATAGGTTTATCGAAGAAAGCGTGGTAATAAGGTAGTTGGTTGATGATCACGAAGAAGGTTTTGAAAGTCCGACAACATGATGACACTCCCATTTTCACTAACAATTTTACTTATCCCATTGCGGTCGATCCTTCATTGTTGAACCTAAAGATTGGTTCCATGCTGGGCTCTAGTTTGTCTTCAGGGATACCCATCTGAACAAAGACATGCTTAAGAATGTCATCGACCGCGCTACCGGTATCCATAAGATTTTTGGATACTATAGATAGTCCAATCCGAGTTGTAATCATTAGAGGACAATTGTGTTGGTGATGGAATCCCTTCTTCAGCTCTTAAGAAGAGATGAAAAGATTCGGCATTGGGATGTTGAATCGTCGATTTTTAGTGAGGGTTTCTTTTGGATGGAGAACACATCTTCTCTAGCCTCCTTAAGATACATGTTCCTTGCCACTTTGCTGGCCCCTGCTAGATGTGGCTCTTCATGAATTATATCGATCCTATTCAGTGATGGATTTTAGCTCAAAGGATCTTCTTCCTCTAGAATATTAATAACACAACTAGGGAGCTTTTGCGGACCATCCTCCGTCCATGGAGCTTTCTATTTGACCTGGGTGAACTCTTTTGAATAACCTTAATGAATCAATTTTTGAATTATTCTTGACAAGACTCTGCATTTTTCAGTCTTGTAGCCGTTTTCTTTGTGATAGTCACAGTAGTCATCTCCTTTTCTTCATTCTGGGTGATTCTTGACCTTGAAGGAAGTTGGGAAATTGACTATCTCCTTCGCCACCGCATAGATGTAAGATAATGGCTTTTTCAAAGCGATTGAATTAGCAATATGCTCTTCCTATCTTACTCTTTTATGCCCTTGATCCAGTCCTAATCTTCCACCTTCCTTTTTAGGAATCGCTTTCCTTTTTGCGTGATACAACTCATCCATTCGAACGAACTTATCTGGTTGAAAATGGAAATCTTGTAGATCCTTGCACCTATTAACAAAGAGTTTTTTAGAATGGGTTATTCTCTATTAATCCAGAATGTACCGCAATGAGCTTATCATAGTCATTCATATCCTTAGCCTTTAATGCTTCAATGTTGAACCTTTTATGATTATCCCCTAGAGACTTTCCCTATCTTTGTTTTATGTTAGCCAAAAATGTACAATCGATGGTCAAGTCCTTGTATATGCAAAATTGAGTAGTGAAATCATAGGAAAATTGTTTCTATAAGTAGGTAAACTTTTCTCGGTATTGTTGGTAGCATTTAGCCGCAGCCACTTGGAGAGTCACTGGAAATATTCTACATTGAATAGCTCCAAACGAATTATATAGATCCATTTGGCTATCGAATGCCATCAAGTGGTCGTTTGGATCAGTAATTCCATGATACTTCACAGCCGAGATCTTTACATAAGACGTAATAGCCATTGCTATGATTTCAACTGCGAAAGGCGATACCCGCTTGTTATCATTTACATTCTCGTTCAAAGTCTTCTTCCCCTTAGCATTTAGCATATCTTTAATTTCCTTTTCTGCTGCATCTTTTAGATAGGATTCGGCGTCATGATAATTTTTCTAGTTTGGATAGTATTCTTTCGATGTTAAACTACCAGACTATTCAAGAGATTTATCTTGCAATCTTCCCTCATGATCATCTTTAGTTGAAGGATGCTCTTTCTTTTTTGAAGAAGTTAAATCAATTATGCTCTTGTCCTCGTTTACATAAGCCTTTGAATTCCTTCTCGAAGAGATCACCTTACCTTCGTGTGTTTGCTTTGCTAGAAGATTTCTAGGACACTGCCATCTTAAGGAGTTCATGCATCTCTAGCAATTTTTGTTCCAGATGCTTTATTTTGGTGGCGTTATCATCTTGTTCAGCTGACGTCAATGGTTGCCCTGGTATAACCCCCTCCAAGTTAAAGGTTGGAGTTATATTTTCTTCTAAGGCTATAATTTGAACAACCTCCTCGTTCATTCTTCTATGTCTCTTGGATATTCTCCTATGCCAAGTTAAACAACACGTAATTAGTTTGTAAGATAATCATAAGGTCGGAGGTTCAAGCCCTCCTTCAAGCAGTGCCAAAAAGGTTAACAAGAAAATTGGTCAACATCCCTAAAGCTTTGTGGTTATCAAATAAGTTTAGTTGCAATGCAAAAGAGAATTATTAAAGAGATAACTCCCTTCGAAACCCCCATTTCGATCAAGTTGAATTGTTTCAACCAACCTCTTCAAGATGAAGATTAAGGAGAGAGTATCTCATTCAAAACCCCTCTTTCAAATGAGTTGAATGTGGCCATTTATATCAAATATTCATACCCCTTCGACTATGTCGAAAGGTTCACTCATCCCTTTCGATCATATCGAAAGGTCTGCTTCGTCCTTAAAGAGAAGAAATTACTTTCGACATCATTGGTTTCACTCTTTTAGGAGAAACTCCTTCATATGGATCATAGGCATTGTAGGGTGCATATACCTTCCAAAGGAACCCATTTCATATAACATCGCATTACATTTATGCATCTAGTTTTCCTTGACACGTCCCTTTCGACAAAGTCGAAAGGGTTCTGGCTCTTTCGAAGTTGATCAAATGTATAATATATAAAGTCTTATTTAATATATGCTAGGGGAAATCATCTTAGATAACAGAAGTTCTGTAAACTTGTTAAGATCGAGACATCATCTGTAATATCCCATAATTTCCAGGAGTTTAAAATGCTGATAATCTCTTAATTTAAATTATTTAAAATTTATAAAATGGTTCTTTTCAAAATAAATAACCAAGTAATGTTTTAATTTTGGTTATAAATTGGTTTTATATTAAGATTAATTATTTTATTTGTGTAAACCAATTCTAATTTGACTTATTGTTTTCAAAATTTATAAGTGTGTTTAAAATGCATTTATATCTGTATATTTAAATCTATGTATTTTAAATTAATTTTAAAATAGGAAATATTATTTGTAAATAATAATGAGCTTATATGGAATGGTTGAACCAAGTATTTAATTTGGTTAAAACAAATATATAAACTAAAGCATCATTGGAAGTTATGAATTTTGAAAAGAAATTCAAAATTTTTAAACCTGTATTGAGTATGTATTTGGGTTTTTACTGCAAATTGGGTTTTGATCTATAACCGATGATCCCTATATCTGAATTGCTTGAGATTCTTCCTGGAGCTAGTATTTGCATCAGAGAGTATAGCAAAAATAATTGACGGATTTTTAAATCACCGAGGAATTTGATTTGCTCAGATTTGATTTTTAAACCTAGTTTGGATACTTGCTGTAAAATGAACCACGATGACTTTATTTCTGCATCGAGCTTGAAGGGGGTTTGAGTGAAGGATGTGCGGTGTGTTAGCAAGCTTTGACCGAAATAGTGGCGATTTTAGATGATCGGCGGCGTGGATTTTGGGGAAGCTCTGATGTTGGTTTTGGGTTTAGACCAACCTGGGCACTCGATTTCGAATCGAAGTAGTAAGTGATGATTGGTTGGTTGTGAACGCTTGTAGGATGAAGGAGTGGAGTGTCGGAGGTGTTGACGTTGGTTGGAGAGAAGCCGGCACTGGTGCAGGTTGCACGGTGGAGTTGGGTGATGTCAGTTGTATTGGGTTTTGTTTGGTTTGTATTACTGGGTTTGAGCTCGGGTAATAGGGGAGGAGACTCGGAGGAAACATGAGTAATTTTGATTGTAGCTTGTATGGGCTGTGGATTATGTACAGAAGATTACTGTTATGTTTTTAACAGTTAGTTTTAAAACTTAACTATTTTAATTTTTTTTTAAATTTGAAACAGTTTTAAAATTTTAAATTTAGATTCATGTGTATAGGTTGAATCAAAATGGAAATGCTTAATAAGATTTGAAATTTAAAATAAATAAGTTTTAAACATTAAAAAGTTTAAGTTAAATTAAAATTTATTGTTTTTGAAATTAAATTATTTTTATGGATAAACTTGTATAATGTTTTAAATAACTTAAGTAACAATCTTAACATTATTTCAAATCTTATTTTGAAATATAAAAGAGAATTTTAAGTAAATGTTTATTTAAATTAATTTGTGGAAATGATTTATTAATTAACAAATAAAGTTTAAGATAATTTATTAACTTGAAATTAGATTTGTTAATTAATAATTAAGGGAAGTAATTAATGATTTCTTTATAAATTAATTTAATTAATGAATTAAGTTAAATAAAGATTTCAAGATTTATTTAAGATAATATTTTATCTTAAATAATAATTAAGTATTTATAATTTGTAACTAGTTAGTTAAGGAAGTTTAAGTTAATTTATTTAATTATTATTTTTAAGTGGGTTAATTAAGTGATTAATTAAGTATAATTATTTATTTAATTAACTATTAATTAAGATGATAATTTAATTAATGACAAATGATTAATTAAATTGTAATTACTTAATTAATTAAGTAAATAAAATTTAATTTAAAAGAAATTATTTAATAATTAATAAAGGTTTTTATTTAGCTTTAATTGAGTTTTCTTAGTTAATAATTAAAGGATTATTAAAATATAATGCTAGTTAATTAAGAATTAATTAACTATTTTTATTTAAGGTTAATTAATTTTAATTAAGGATTAATTAATTGCAATTATGGATTAATTAATTTGTAATTAAGATTGTTAATCAATAATTAAGTTTATTAATTAATGATTAAGAGTTGATTAATTAGTTAATTAAGTTTAATTAATTAATTATAAAAGTAATTAGTAATTAATTACTTTGTATTAAAGGATTGATTAATAATTAAGGTTTATTAATTAATATTTGAAGATAATTAATCTATTAATTGAAGATTAATTTGGGTTAAAGAGTAATTTAGGAATGAATTACTCAATTTTTATTAATAAGATAAGTATGATCTAGTAAGTTAATTAATTTGTTAATTAATTAATGATAGTCACTTGATAAATGATTAAGTATGTTACTTAATAAGTTTTGGTAAGGCTAATTACTTAAGATAAGTAATTGATAAATTACAGAGGTAATTGAGTTAGGTAAAATTACCGATTGGAAAGTAATTTTAAATTGGGAAATTACATGTTAAAATAATTAAAGGTTTTATTTGATTAATTGAAAGTAATTAATTTAAGCATGATTAATTAATTAAGAGATAATGTAATTAATTGAGCAATAATGTAATTAATTATGGTTAATTAATAAATAGAAGTAATTAATTAAGGTTCATTAATTGAAATGATTAATGAGAATAATTAGGGATTAATTATTTGATTTAGAGTTAATTAATCAAGGTTGGTTTATTAGGATAATGATTAATTAATTTATTTAATCAAAGAATAGGTAAGTAAGATATATTTGGATGAAGTAATTAATTTAATTTATTTTAAATTAATTAAGAGAAGTAATTAATTTAATTCACTTTAAATTAATTAGAGATAGAGATAGTTAATTTAATTCATTTTAAATTAATTATATTGGTATGAGTTAATCATTGCTTATGTATGAATGGATGACATTGATTGTCTTGAATGCTTTGTGATCTCAGAAATGAGATAAGTATGGTTGTGTGATATGAATGCTTGGTTGCATTGTGATGATTACATAGATTATCAATTGGGATGTTGATATATGAATTATCTATTATGATATTGATAATGTGGATTACCTGTTATTTGATAATGTTGATTATCAATTGTGATTTGTGAATTATCTATTCTGTGTGTATATAGATAATTGAATTGATTTGTTTAAACCTTTAAAACAACTTGGACTTAAAAGACACGCTTTGGATTTCGATGAGACCGGGATCGGGTTTCCATATTTGGATATCCGAAAACCACATCGATTCCAAATAACGTTAGGTCGTTAATCCAAGTGGAGCAAGTGAAGACTCGAGGTGTAAGAGCTATACGTCAGTATAAATCTGTGGGTGATTCCGTAATGAGTTTGACGGAATTAGTTCTTATAGGTTCGAGATGGTGATTTAGAGTGCAAGGGTTATTGTCGTTAACTCTGAGGGTGATTCCAAAACGAGTGTAACGAGATAATGCCTTCGGTTTCGTTCGAACCCGGAACGAACTTGTATGGATTGAATGCTTTCAGAAGATCGTCAGGTGGACGATGAGCATTCTAAGTGAAGTGTTCACTAAAGGTAATCGTAACCTCAAGCCTCATCAACCGAGAATGGCTAAAACAGGGGAGGTGCAGCAAAGCTTTGTGGTTCGCACCCACTGGAGAGTAAGATTTACCCCTGTCTAGAGGTCCCTTTTATTTCGGCTGTGTGGACGGTTGAATAGCTACAACCGTCGGGGTTGTCTTACTTGGAACTGTTCAGTAAGGAACGGGTCCGGCTTTGTGTTGCAGGGGATCGGGAGTGATCCTCGGTACGGTGATCTAGGCCACGTACTGTGACGGGCGGTACCCCAGTAGCCCTGCCGTTGTATGGAATCCAAAATCCAATAAGTGCCAACGGTTTTGATTGTATTACCCACTTTTGTGGCTAGTAGCTGGAATTTAATAAATGTAACAATTTCGGCTATTTCTTATTTACTTGAAAACCCTAGACACTATAATAATATCACAGAATATCCTATCAAATGTTTTGGTTAGCGTAAGGTAAAAACTTTTCCATGTTTATGTTTGGGAAGTCTTACGTGATACCTTTTCTTTTAAAAGGTTTTTAAAAGTTAAGCAACTTTAACCCGTTTACTCACACCAGACCCATGTCTGACCCGCAGTTTATTCTGTTTTTCTTAAACTCTTAGGTACTCAAATTTTTACGAGTAGCCAAGGGATTCAGGTTAGGATTTTAGATTGGCTTGACGAATTCTGGAGGAGCAATGGAGCAGGAGACTTCTACGTATAGCTATAGAGTTTTTTTCGCTGTGTGTTCTCTGAGTTATTGTATTGAGTTGTATAACTAGACAGGTGTTTATAACTGTCTAGTATGTGTTGTTTTAGCTGTGTAACTCTGATGTATATGATACTATGTAAAGTATTATGTGATTAATATAATTTATTCGTTCCGCTGTTTAGATTCTAATGTGTTGTTTCTTTCTTCTTCTCTATCTTTTCTCTTTTCTATCCCTTTCTTTCTTAAAAACGATGCGATTTTCTGGTGGTAGAAAGTCGGGTCGTCGCATTTTGGTATTAGAGTGTTAGGTTGAGTGAATACCTAGGCTCTGTAGTAGTGTCTTTCTTGAGAGAGCGTATTTGTAATTTTTTTATATATAATTGTATAATTATATATGTCTATTTCTACCTGTCTGTTGGGTTACCTATTCGGTTTTTCCAATATAAGTTATAAAGGTAGATGAGTAGTGGTGTGTGTAACACAACTACCATTGGTTGGTGTTTGAATGTTTGAGGTTGGAAGTGTAACTGTTGAGACTGTAGACCTAATACCGTCTCGAGTGAGTTCTGTAGTGATGAGGGACTTCATTAATCTCTGAAGGAAACCTGTTAAGGTTCGGAGTTCATCTTTGAAGTGTAAGTTTGATCGCGCTCGTGTGAGCGGATTTTTGAGAGTTTGGATCTGTCGGTTAGACTAGAGCAAGTAATGATATCTTGGCAACCTCAGGAAGTAGTAGTTGCATGATGAGATGCAGTGACTATGGATGTCTCCGAAGATGTTTTCTTTCGGAGCAAGTTTAAGGAAGTGTGTCTGTTTCAGGTGTTGTAGCTGAGTTCAGCAGGATGCATCTATTTAGTTGGAAGTCCGAGATTCTCAAAGAGCTTTGGGTAAGAAGTCTTTGGCATCTGTGTTAGCGGTGCAGCTCGGGAGTGTTCAGTGTTTCAGCAGGAAGATCCTTTTGGCTTAGCATTTCCTGGAAGTGGAATTCAGAAGCAGAAGTGAGGATCTGTTTCTTAGATGGATTAATTGGTCAAGGATAAACTGTTCTGATTAATGGAAAGAGAACAGTATCTTGGATATTGGATTGGTTTGATCGCAAAAATGACTTGCGATGGTTTGGGAGATTATCTTAGATAATCTTTGCTTGGATTTGTGGCATTTCTAGAGGATGTAGAAGTTAAGGAGTTGCTGAAGATTTTTCTGGGTATATCTTCAGGGAAGTTATAGATTTTGCCCGCATTGGAGTTTGAGTTCTGAATCGACTTGTCAGGAGTAATACAGGTGATTCAGCTGGATAGAAGGTTGTTTCCTAGGTTGGTTGTTTGGTGTAGCAGCTCTGTATCTCTTGGAATTTCTGTTGTTCTTGGGTAGAAGTAATGGATGTTGCAGTATTTTGGATTTGAGAGTTTCTACTGGAATTTTCAGAATCTGAGGCAAGTTGGCAAGTGATTCTGTTCTGTCTTTTCCAGATAAGAGAAGTTGTTTTCTACTGTTGATAGTAAAGTTTGGTTTTGATTATGGATTGATCGTGTGAGGATCAGTTTGTGAGGTGATCCAGTTTGTTTGTAGAAACATCAGCGAAGGTTGAGCTGATCAGGAAAGATCTGTAGACAGCCCGGATCATCCGGTAAGTTTTAAGGTTAAATGACGGGAGAATTTGGAATTCGAAGTTGGAGACTTCGATGCTGTGGAGGTTTCCTCTGGTAAAAAGAGCATTAAGATTTGGTGAGATTTTGAAGTGATCTCCGAGGTATATTGGATTCTTCTGAGTTTTTGTAGAGATCAGTGCTTTGGTTTGAAGAGTTGAATTGCCAGTTTGGAAGACTGGAATTCAAATTATTTCACGTGTCTCTGAGGGAGTACATGTTTTGATTTATCACTGGTTTTGAGACCAGTAGTTCTGTGAAGTTTTAGTTGTTGATCAGACTTGTCTTGGTCTGGTATCTTGTGTAGATTATAGATCTAGCTGAGTGGGAACTCAGTAGCTTAAGTATAGCTAGTTTGGATTTAGTAGAGCGAGTATCCCTGTGTCTATACTGGGGAAACTCGAGATAATTTTAGGAAGTTTACCCGGATTTGTGTCCGGATAGCTAGTATTGTTTATTTGATTGATTTGGTTGTTTGGATGTAATTGTTTGTTTGATTGATAGTGTATGGCTGATATGTATGTTTGAATTTGTTGAAATAAGAAATAAACTTTGGATTATCTTTATTTTATATTTCGAGGACGAAATTCTGTTAAGGGGGGAGGATTGTAATATCCCGGAATTTCCAGGAGTTTTAAAATGCTGATAATCTCTTAATTTAAATTATTTAAAATTTATAAAATGGTTCTTTTCAAAATAAATAACCAAGTAATGTTTTGATTTTGGTTATAAATTGGTTTTATATTAAGATTAATTATTTTATTTATGTAAACCAATTCTAATTTGACTTATTGTTTTCAAAATTTATAAGTATATTTAAAATGCATTTATATCTGCATATTTAAATCTGTGTATTTTAAATTGATTTTAAAATAGGATATATTATTTGTAAATAATAATGAGCTTATTTTAAAATAGTTGTTTATATTTATTTAAATTTATTTTAGATTTTATTTTTAAAATTTGACTTTAATTTGAATACAAATTTGAATTCAAAGAAATACATACATCTTAAAATAAAATGATAATATAGTTTGGTTTTTAAAAATATATAGATAATGTTTTTAATTAAAAATAAGAATTTTTATTTTCTTTTTATGAAAATATTATTTGTGTTTATTTAATAAAATAAATGCAAGGCTTTTGAAATAACATTTTAAAGTAAGGTTGAAATGTTGTATAATTTTATTTAAATTATATTTGGTTCATTCTTTTTAATGATTGTATTTTGTATAAATTTAGAAAGCTTTTATAAATGTATAAATATATTTGTTTATTTGATATTTAATTAGAAAGTATTTTTAAAATTAAGAAAAAAACATGTTGTTAATTAGGAAAATAATTTTTAAAAGCTTTTAAATTTCTTTTAGAATAAAATTTAATAAAAAGTGACAAGTGTTTAATTTTAAAACACTATGATAACATGTGTTAACATAATAATGAAAGTTGAAGACATGTGTCAAATTTATTTTATTTTCTTTTAACTTTAATAAAACTGAAATTAACTTATATAAACCAACATTCTTTCTCTTCATTTTCTTTTCTTTCAAATCTTTGTTCATGTCTAAAAGAAAACTTGAATATGCATGCAACTTTGAAGCTCCTCAATTCAAACCATCCTCAAACTAAATCTGAAAATTTCATGCTCAAAATTAAACATACCAAAACCTGAAGCTTTTTTAAATGCAAGGCCTGCATCCATTCCTTCAAGTCAAATATCAATCTCTGTAATCAATCCAGTTTTCCAAATTCAAAGAGCCTGTAACCAATTCACAGATTTTAAACAATCTATAGTATTCAACCTGCACATCAAACAATGCTTTGATTATTCCTGCTTCAAGTTGAATCATCTCAGTCAATAAAGAAACCAAGTATTAAAGTAATTACTCTGGTCTGCATCATTTTTCTTGTGCATGCAAAATCTGGAAGCAAATTCAGTGAAATGGTTCCTGTTCTTTTCTTCAAACCTCTGTCTTCTTTTGGATGTGGTGAGTAAACATTTTACTATAAAATCTAAAGCAGAAAATATCTGATTCCATATAAGTTGTGATGATGTTAGTTATATATATACAAGTCTATATCTGTGTAGACAAATCTGCAAGTTTTGATTGTTAAGCTTGAATCTGTGCATGTTGATTTTGTTTTTTTTATTATTCTTTCTTCTCTGTATTTTACCATAGAACCTGAGACAAAGACTAATTTTTCAAACAATTCCATTCAAAATTGTTAAGTCATAGTTTAAACTAAAATAAGTTAGTTCCAGTATAAGCTTTAAAATAAAAGAAAAATATAGAATTAAGTCTCTGGTTTTTGAAATATACTTAGGAATTTAAATATGCAGAACAAAATTATCATAAAAGGTTGAACCAAGTATTTAATTTGGTTAAAACAAATATATAAACTAAAGTATCATTGGAAGTTATGAATTTTGAAAAGAAATTCAAAAATTTTAAACCTGTATTGAGTATGTATTTGGGTTTTTACTGCAAATTAGGTTCTGATCTATAACTGATGATCCCTATATCTGAATTGCTTGAGATTCTTCCTGGAGATAGTATTTGCATCAGAGAGTATAGCAAAAATAATTGATGGATTTTTAAATCACCGAGGAATTTGATTTGCTCAGATTTGATTTTTAAACCTAGTTTGGAAACTTGCTGTAAAATGAACCACGGCGACTTTATTTCTGCATCGAGCTTGAAGGAGGTTTGAGTGAAGGATGTGCGGTGTGTTAGCAAGCTTTGACCGAAATAGTGGCGATTTTAGATGATCGGCGGTGTGGATTTTGGGGAAGCTCTGATGTTGGTTTTGGGTTCAGACCAACCTGGGCCCTCGATTTCGAATCGAGGTAGTAAGTGATGATTGGTTGGTCGTGAACGCTTGTAGGATGAAGGAGTGGAGTGTCGGAGGTGTTGACGTTGGTTGGAGAGAAGCCGGCACTGGTGCAGGTTGCATGGTGGAGTTGGGTGATGTCATTTGTATTGGGTTTTGTTTGATTTGTATTACTGGGTTTGAGCTCGGGTAATAGGGGAGGAGACTCGGGGGAAACACGAGTAATTTTGGTTGTAGCTCGTGTGGGTTATGGATTATGTACAGAAGATTACTGTTATGTTTTTAACAGTTAGTTTTAAAACTTAACTGTTTTAATTTTTTTTTAAATTTGAAACAGTTTTAAAATTTTAAATCAAATTTTTAGATTCATGTGTATAGGTTGAATCAAAATGGAAATGCTTAATAAGATTTGAAATTTAAAATAAATAAGTTTTAAACTTTAAAAAGTTTAAGTTAAATTAAAATTTATTGTTTTTGAAATTAAATTATTTTTATGGATAAACTTGTATAATGTTTTAAATTACTTAAGTAACAATCTTAACATTATTTCAAATCTTATTTTGAAATATAAAAGAGAATTTTAAGTAAATGTTTATTTAAATTAATTTGTGGAAATGATTTACTAATTAACAAATAAAGTTTAAGATAATTTATTAACTTGAAATTAGATTTGTTAATTAATAATTAAGGGAAGTAATTAATGATTTCTTTATAAATTAATTTAATTAATGAATGAAGTTAAATAAAGATTTCAAGATTTATTTAAGATAATATTTTATCTTAAATAATAATTAAGTATTTATAATTTGTAATTAGTTAGTTAAGGAAGTTTAAGTTAATTTATTTAATTATTATTTTTAAGTGGGTTAATTAAGTGATTAATTAAGTATAATTATTTATTTAATTAACTATTAATTAAGTTGATAATTTAATTAATGACAAATGGTTAATTAAATTGTAATTACTTAATTAATTAAGTAAATAAGAGTTAATTTAAAAGAAATTAATTAATAATTAATAAGGGTTTTTATTTAGCTTTAATTGAGTTTTCTTAGTTAATAATTAAAGGATTATTAAAATATAATGCTAGTTAATTAAGAATTAATTAACTGTTTTTATTTGAGGTTAATTAATTTTAATTAAGGATTAATTAATTACAATTATGGATTAATTAATTTGTAATTAAGATTGTTAATTAATAATTAAGTTTATTAATTAATGATTAAGAGTTAATTAATTAGTTAATTAAGTTTAATTAATTAATTATAAAAGTAATTAGTAATTAATTACTTTGTATTAAAGGATTGGTTAATAATTAAGGTTTATTAATTAATATTTGAAGATGATTAATCTGTTAATTGAAGATTAATTTGGGTTAAAGAGTAATTTAGGAATGAATTACTCAATTTTTATTAATAAGATAAGTATGATCAAGTAAGTTAATTAATTTGTTAATTAATTAATGATAGTCACTTGATAAATGATTAAGTATGTTACTTAAAAAGTTTTGGTAAGGCTAATTACTTAAGATAAGTAATTGATAAATTACAGAGGTAATTGAGTTAGGTAAAATTACTGATTGGAAAGTAATTTTAAATTGGGAAATTACTTGTTAAAATAATTAAAGGTTTTATTTGATTAATTGAAAGTAATTAATTTAAGCATGATTAATTAATTAAGAGATAATGTAATTAATTGAGCAATAATGTAATTAATTATGGTTAATTAATAAATAGAAGTAATTAATTAAGGTTCATTGATTGATATGATTAATGAAAATAATTAGGGATTAATTATTTGATTTAGAGTTAATTAATCAAGGTTGAATTATTAGGATAATGATTAATTAATTTATTTAATCAAAGAATAGGAAAGCAAGATATATTTGGATGAAGTAATTAATTTAATTTAATTTAAATTAATTAAGAGAAGTAATTAATTTAATTCACTTTAAATTAATTAGATATAGAGATAGTTAATTTAATTCATTTTAAATTAATTATATTGGTATGAGTTAATCATTGCTTATGTATGAATGGATGACATTGATTGTCTTGAATGCTTTGTGATCTCAGAAATGAGATAAGTATGGTTGTGTGATATGAATGCTTGGTTGCATTGTGATGATTACATAGATTATCAATTGGGATGTTGATATATGAATTATCTATTATGATATTGATAATGTGGATTACCTGTTATATGATAATGTTGATTATCAATTGTGATTTGTGAATTATCTATTCTGTGTGTATATAGATAGTTGAATTGATTTGTTTAAACCTTTAAAACAACTTGGACTTAAAAGACACGCTTTGGATTTCGATGAGACCGGGATCGGGTTTCCATATTTGGATATCCGAAAACCACATCGATTCCAAATAACGTTAGTTCGTTAATCCAAGTGGAGCAAGTGAAGACTCGAGGTGTAAGAGCTATACGTCAGTATAACTCTGTGGGTGATTCCGTAATGAGTTTGACGGAATTAGTTCTTATAGGTTCGAGATGGTGATTTAGAGTGCAAGGGTTATTGTTGTTAACTCTGAGGGTGATTCCAAAACGAGTGTAACGAGATAATGCCTTCGGTTTCGTTCGAACCCGGAACGAACTTGTATGGATTGAATGCTTTCAGAACATCGTCAGGTGGACGATGAGCATCCTAAGTGAAGTGTTCACTAAAGGTAATCGTAACCTCAAGCCTCATCAACCGGGAATGGCTAAAATAGGGGAGGTGCAGCAAAGCTTCGTGGGTCGCACCCACTGGTGAGTAAGATTTACCCCTGTCTAGAGGTCCCTTTTATTTCGGCTGTGTGGACGGTTGAATAGCTACAACCGTCGGGGTTGTCTTATTTGGAACTGTTCAGTAAGGAACGGGTCCGGCTTTGTGTTGCAGTGGATCAGGAGTGATCCTCGGTACGGCGATTTAGGCCACGTACTGTGACGGGCGGTACCCCAGTAGCCCTGCCATTATATGGAACCCAAAATCCAATAAGTGCCAACGGTTTTGATTGTATTACCCACTTTTGTGGCTAGTAGCTGGAATTTAATAAATGTAACAATTTCGGCTATTTCTTATTTACTTGAAAACCCTAGACACTATAATAATATCATAGAATTTCCTATCAAATGTTTTGGTTAGCGTAAGGTAAAAACTTTTCCATGTTTATGAGTGGGAAGTCTTACGTGATACCTTTTCTTTTAAAAGGTTTTTAAAAGTTAAGCAACTTTAACCCGTTTACTCACACCAGACCCATGTCTGACCCGGAGTTTATTATGCTTTTCTTAAACTCTTGGGTACTCAAATTTTTAAGAGTAGCCAAGGGATTCAGGTTAGGATTTTAGATTGGCTTGACGAATTCTGGAGGAGCAATGGAGCAGGAGACTTCTGCGTATAGCTATAGAGTTTTTTTCGCTGTGTATTCTCTGAGTTATTGTATTTAGTTGTATAACTAGACAGGTGTTTATAGCTGTCTAGTATGTGTTGTTTTAGCTGTGTAACTCTGATGTATATGATACTATGTAAAGTATTATGTGATTAATATAATTTATTCATTCCGTTGTTTAGATTCTGATGTGTTTTTTCTTTCTTCTTCTCTATCTTTTCTCTTTTCTATCCCTTTCTTTCTTAAAGATGATGCGATTTTCTGGTGGTAGAAAGTCGGGTCGTCGCATCATCATCTTTATTTATTATTATATATTGTTGATCATGATGATAATGTGTTTCATATGCATATTATCCAAGTTGATCTCATGGCATTTAATAAGACAAAAAGGAGTTTAGCAGATAAGATAGCATCATATGCAATTGATCATTACTCTAGCTAATGATTAGAATCTTTACTGAATTCATGGACTTCTTATTTTGAGCATTAATCCGAAATGAGATACAAGTTTGGGAGCTATTTGTCCAAATCAATTTAGGGCTACAATAATTTGATTTTTGCTAAGAAGTTGAAGAATGTGTTTGGGATTTCAATATCCGCTACCCAAAATCAAACCCCTAAGGTCTTATAGATGCATGTCAGCCCCATTTCGTGCCTCTTCTTTCGACTTAATCGAAATTTCCTCCTATCTTCCGCATCCATCCTTTCGACTAGTCTAAAGGCCCTCTTTCTTTTTTCAGTGTGCCTAATTTCGATCCTGTCGAAAGGCATTTCCTTCAAATTTCCTCGTACATCCTTGTGCTTCCCGTTTTCTTATTCCAGACCTTTTGGCCAAGTTGAAAGAGTCCCCATGTCCACCTTTCGCTGCCATTAAGGTCCAAGTATTTCTTTTCTCTACTTTCTCCTAGATTGCCTTCGACTACGTCGAAAGGGTGATAGATGCGCCTTTTCTCTTTATGTTGCTTTGTTTTCATAAGAAGTAAAGATAAGAGCTTCCGACTCTATCGATAGGTAGTTTTTGAGGGTTTCGAAGGTGTTGAAGTGTTGACAGTTTCGACATGGTAGATTTCTTCTGAACGCATACTTGCGAATTGATGCGAAACCTTCCCTATATGTTAAAGGCTTCGACCTGTTTGAAAGGCTTAATTACACTTTCGAATGGGTTGTTTTGATTAAGGCATCTTTTTGAGTAATTCGAATGAAGGAAAAACCTTTAGTTTCGAAAGGTTTGGTGCGCACATGAAGTGTTGTTACTCATTGCCTCTGAAAGGGGTTTCGAACCTATTCCTGCTTTTCTTATGTTTGCAAATCCACCTACATCGAAAGGTTTTTGCAAGGTGGAAGGGTAGCCTTATTTTCTTCTTTCGTCTCGAAAGCTCTTGCACTATTTATCATTTGTGATGACGCTTGGTGCTTGTGACTCATTCGAAAGCCATCTCAATTGCTATGAAATAGCATTCCGCGACCCATGTCTTCAATTTAAGTAGTGCTTAGCGCTTTTATTAACCTTTTTTCGTACCTTTGTTCTTAAGTGGATTTTATGATTAGCTATATATATAGCGTATATAGCCCGAGTAACTCCAAAATGATACAAAGGAACTGGGTACTACCAAACAGTATCGTACATTCCCTTAATCAAGAAGGTAATACTCAAGAGAAGTATTTACCATCTGAACACATCTCTTTCCCAATTTAAGTTATTTTCGAGCCAGTCGAACTAGTTAACTTAAAAATATTACCTTTATTCCAAAATCCTATTTTTGGAACAATACTTTTCATTTTTCCAACAAAATAATTATCACCAACTAGTTTTGGGTTCGTTTGGGGTTTGAACTTGTTTCGATTATATAATGATAAAGAGAATAATTTACTAAGTGCACCATAATGTTCGCCTAGGAAAATGTCTAATCGTCATTTAGAAGATTGATCAGATCATCACAAAACAATCAAGACTCATTCCCTCGACTAATCCAAAGAAGACACTTCTTACTTATCATTTTCGTCTCCAAAATTTTAATCTTGAACCAAATTTTCTTTCAAATAATACTATTATTATCTTTCAAAACCTTGAAAATCATTTTCCAAAAGACCTGGGATTGAAGTTTTTCATGTTTTCAACTTAAATTCTTTTAATTAGAAGACACCTTCTTATATATTCACTTTATAAATCAACTTTTATAAAATCAACTTCCAGATATTATTCTAAAATATTCATTTTTTTAATAAACTTCTTTTATTACATCAAATTTTACCTTTACATTAACATCAAAAGCCTTGTAGTCAAATTATGAAACTCAATTCATAGGGTATTCGTTTCAATGTTTTACCTATTTCTATCTACCCACCCAAAATTTTAAAAAGGGAAGCTACTTATACACACTAATAATAGTCAATGCTCAAACTTGAGGAGCATGACTAAATCCTAAATGATAATAATAATACATTATTATCTCCTACCAACCTACACTTCAAATAACTATACCATGCCATACTAATTTTGAAAATCATTCTTTATATATAAAATATATCCTAGGTAAAATTATTTCATTTACCCAATTTCAAAATAATACTGCGCCCAATAGCCTTGATCAAGTGTTTAGAGATCCCTGTCTATAGCATTAGTTACTTGTATTGACCAACTCCATAAGCCACTCAACAGATCAATCAACACAATATAAAACATTTTTATACACAAACAAATACATACTCTTATATATATACACATACACACTCAAACTCATAATAAGGCATTCTATTATCTTATCTCTTAATGAGTTACCCCACCAAAGGCAAGGTTCTTGCTTAACCTTGTGCCCTAGTACCACGCTATAACGATCTGCATTTTCGAACCCTAAAAGTCGACTTTAATACATCCACGTTATTCATGTGCCGAGCAACTAATTGCTAGAAAGATAGATTTTTAAGGAAAAGACAGGAGATAGAAGATAAGAAGAAACAAAAACGATAACAGAATCTCACAATACAACTGAATAACATATATTAATCAACATACTACTTTACAAAGGCATTTCAAAAATGATACTCACAGTCACACTAATAAAGTTCTACCCTTGGACTATTATAACAGCCTACCCTACCTAACTGATATAAGATACACATAATATAGTGGAAACAAGATAATAACTAGATATCGATGAAGCCTCTTGCTCCAAGCTCCTCCTTGACGCATCCGTGGGAAACCCGAACTACTTGTTGTTCATAAAAATTTGAGCACCCAATAGTTTTAGGGAAAGAAAATAAAACTCCATGTCATACATGGGTCCGGTGCGAGTAAACTTAAACAATTTATTATGCTTAAAACCCTTTTAAAATCAAAGGTATAATGTAAGACCATGCCACACATAATCACAGACAGGTTTCTACCTTATGATAACCAAAACACTTTTTATAGAACATCCAGTAATATTATGATAATGTCTAAGCGTTCAAAATAAATATATGAAAATAGCCGAAATTGTTACCATTATTTAATTTTAGAATACTAGGCTCTATAATCAAAGCCGTTAAGGCACGTATTGGAGATTAGATTCCATACTATGACAAGGCACCGGGGCACCACCTATCATGGTATACGTCTAGAAAATGTACCAACGACATCGCCAGGATCTCCTGCCAATATAAGACCGGCCTTACTAGATAATACCGAATATGTCATCACCCTGGTTGCTTTGCAACCCTTTTTATTGAGATCTCATACACAACTGATCCATAAATATGTAGATGTATGTAGAAAGGTGATGACACACCTTAATGGGAGCGACCCACTTAGCCTTATTGCATCTCCTTGATTTTAGTCATTCCCGGTTGATGACACATGAGGCTATGCTTAACTTTTGAATACAAATCCCACCTAGAATGCTATCACTACCTTCCAAGCAGTAATGTAGTACCAACATTAATCCATATAAGTTGTCTAGGGTAAGGACAAACCGAAGGCACTACTTCTGCTATATCCATTTTGGAATCACTCATAAGATTAGTAGGAAGTAGTCCATGCACTTCAATGCTCTGTCTTTGATACCATATTCTTCAAAATATCTTCAGTTCGAAATGCATGAGTTGGATCGTAGTGGTTTTCGGATAAAATATCTGATCCATGTCTTTGCAAAACAACTTTCAGTGGTTTCCATTAAACTCAACCCTGGTTCTTTACGAAATAAACAGACAAAAATAAGAGCAGAGTTCACCTCCTAACCATTTATGGATGGATTTCCTTATCGTTATCCTAGAAGAACAAAATGAGATTTATACGTACATACAACATTAATGGGGATGCCCGTGCCATATAGCTCATCTGTTTCTCCTCGATATTTCCAAAGTTACGTTTAGGTCCAAATTTGATAGTCTGTTATTTAACTATCATATAAACAATCATATAACATTGATTTGATTCCATATGGAATCAACTAAGCCTTTATTAATTAATCTTTAATTAATTAAAATCACTTTATAAACATTCGATCAAAAGATCTTTTCAAAACACAATTCCCAAACCCCTTACATCCCTTTTATACTTGGAAAACATTTATACTTATCTTTAGGGGTATAAAACATGTCTTATTTAAAACTCCTTTGATAAATCTTCTTTAAGGAAAATCTTTCACAAAATATCCTTTGCAACTCATCCTTTTAAATCACTTTAAATAAATCATTTTACTTTGTAAAATCTGTTTTTATAGACAAGTTAATATGTATACATACCTTTATAAAATAATAATATAACTTGAAAATTCATTTATAAACCTTAAACCCTAAAATTGATTAAAAATTGAAGTTAATTCAACATCATGCTTTGTAATTTCAAAGAGATCTTAGCAATCCCAATTGTAGTAATTAAATTACCATTTAACATCAGTTTAACTTCCAAGTGATTTAAACATTTATTTACATAAGTCAACATATATGTAAATGCAGTTCATATCCAAATCAGGGAATAACATGTTAATACAACTCAACTAGCACATACATGTCCAAATAACATAATAGTAGGATGGTGACTTGTCCTGCCAAATAGGTGTCTAACAAATTAATTTATAGCAGAACGAGGATTTATTCTACTAATACATATGTCCATATAATTAAACAATCAATCTATAATAGAATTGGGATTTATTCTGCTAATACATATCCACACAATAAAACCATTTGCATAACTCGTTCACAATTGTTTGTCTACTTAATTGTATCGACAATTGAACCCATGTGTTCAAAACCATCTTTGAAAAAGAAGTACGTTTAAAACAATTTGGTTTTCGAAAAAAAGAATTTAAAACTTAAAACTCTCTTTTAAAATAATTAATTACAAGTTAAACTCTTTATTTAATTATAATTAATCTTTATTAAATCTAAACTTAATTTAATTATAAATTAATAATTAATTTTTTATAAATTAAACCCTTAATTAATCCTTTATTAATTATTAAATAATAATTTAAATCCTTTATAAATAATTAAATATTAATTAATCTCAATTAATTAATTAATTAATCTTTTAATTAAAACTTAAATAATAAATTAAACCTTTAATAAATAATTTATTTATAAATTAAACCTTAATTAGTTTATCGTTAAAAATAATTAACAATTGATTTATTAAATAAATAAATAGCTGACCTTATATTTGATTAATAATTAATTAAAAATAATCATGAATTTAACGCATAATTAATTAAAAATTAATCTTACTTTCAAAAGATAATTAATTAGTACTAATATTTAATTAATTAAAATTAACAAACCTTGTTTAGTACATGGTTAATTATTAATTAACAAAACTAATTAATTAATAATTAATTATAAAATTCTTAATTGGTTTCCTCATTAATATTAAATTTTAGATCATTTCAAAACACTTTAAAATGTATATTTTTACATTTCAAAAATTGGTCTTTTTATGAAACTGCATCCATAGCGACTATCGCTATGGATGTGCCATAACTTTCGAACTTGACTAACATCTCAAATAGTCATTCAAAACACTTACATTTTAACTTTAACTTACTTTAAGAATTTAATATAAAGTTTTGGAAGTGAAACAAAGGTTAGAAACTTTAGAAAACTTTTGTTTAAAATAGTGTAAGTAATCAAATTTAAAAACTAAAAGGATTGCTATGTCAAACACAAATACCTTTCAAGTGCTAACCTTACTCACTAACTTTTCCATTTACCGACTTTATTTACGAACTTTCTATATCACTTCCAATCACAAGACAAAGATCACAATTTTATAACCGAAAACATCATTTTAACATTTGATTCACAAATCTACTCTAAATCTTAAAATAGGAACATATGTACATCCAAACCATACGATAATTCAACCATCCAAACAATATATTCTACAACCAAACAGGAAACATTATAAAAGTTGAATCTTTCCAAAAAAAAAATGTTAGAAGTTTACTCATCAAAATTTTTGCAAAACTCTTTCGAAAACTTGAAATACTTAGAACTTGCAAAGCTTGGAAAACCATAAAAAGCAACTCGAAAATGAGTCATTTTTCCCTGGACTTTTGCTATATTCCTCTCGTAATTTTGGAAAATGGTCCAAAGAAAAATTGTTGGAAATTGTTTTCTCTATCATTTCAAAAACTAATCATTCAATTTTAATTTTATTTGAAGGAGATATGGTGAAAAAAGAAGAGGTATTTTCAGACTTGAATATATGGGGTCTGAAAATGGGTATGAAAGAAATGAGATTTGTACATAGCTAATCTCAAAATTTGAAGAAGTCATACAAATAAAAGTTTTCGCCATTGAAATTTTGCATGATTTAACAATAAAAATCTTCATTTGGTTCGAAGATGAGGAAAATGTGATAAAAGGAAGAGGAGGAAAACTTGAAGAAGTGGAAGATTATTTATAAGCAATAGAAAATGTAAATTACTAAACTTCCGTTATACTTCTACCCTCATTGTTTTGCCACCTCAACACCCTCCACCACACATGCCAAAGTGTCAAATCATGTCTCTTAAGGCATCTTTTAGTATATAGATGTATATACTTAAGTACATGTTAACCCATCAATTGTCAAAGCCATAAGCAGGTAGATTCAACCTAACTAGCTTCACGATTATCGAGGCTGAAATCTGATGGATTCGGTTTCGAAGGATGAAGTTCACTTGGATATGTTATTTCAAGAAATGGGGGGTTGCACGGCTCGGTCTGAAAGATAAGCCTCATTCGGCACACCTCCCCTTGATCGGCATGAAGCCTCGCTCTAACACCTCCCCTCGATCTGGAATATAAGCCTCGCTCGACACACCTCCCCTCGATCTGGAAGATAAGACCCCTTGGTCGGCATGAAGCCTCGCTCAACACACCTCCCCTCGATCGGCATGAAGCCCCACTCGGCAATGCACCTCGCTCAGCGTCGCACCTCGCTCGACGTCGCACCTCGCTCGACTTTAAACGTCACTTGGCATTGAACGTCGTTCAGCATCGTGATGAGGTGGGGATGGTTCGACATTATGGCTCGGCATTGTGGCTCGGCATCGGCTATATGGTGACATGGGTCAGCATCAATACATGGTCTTGCGCTATCTTTACTCCAAGTTCTGGGCTAGTCTGCTTCGATATCTAGATAGGATCGCTACAGATCAATACTCAGGTAACTTCCGTTCGGTATACCAACTGCTTAGGGTCGGTCGGTATAATGAAGTAGGGTTCGGCTATGGCCTTGGTGGGCCCAAACTACTCAGGAGGCCCAACAACCTAGTTTTACCTATAAATACAGCATGTGGGTCTCCAGATGGGGGATCTTCTTTTCTGCTCTCTAGTTTTCTATTTTCTAAGGCTGAGGTTACTCCTGCCATCTTGTAGCTGTAATCGATTATTACAGCAATAAAAAGGAAAACTTCTGGAGTGGACGTAGGCCGAAGTTAGCCGAACCACTATAAATCTGTTGTTCTTTACTTCTTTCATTTTAATTTTGACTATTCTTCACATTATTACTTTCTACATATATTCTATCTGTGAGCTGTGATTGGTACTTGGTTCTTTCATCTGGATTTGGGTGTTAGTAACCAATATTGGTGCTAACATTTTGGAGCTTTCACCGAGAACACAAGCACTCAGGAATTTTGGAGCTAGGAACTTGGATTCGAGGAAACAATGGCTAGACCATCAACAAGGAAACAAGTGACAGAAAGGAGTAATCAAGTGGGAAGTCAAGAGGCTTCCTCTAGAGCTGGAGCTGGAGCAGGTCAAGCATCCATCTACATTACTAGAGATGAGATGGAAGCGATGTTGAAAAGACAAGTGGAGATGATGCAGGCTCTTCTCAGATAATTTGCACAAGCAGGAAATGCAGGAGCTCAGATCTGTGGAGTTGGATCAGAAGTGCTCAGCCAACAACCAGAGGGAATGGCTCAGTAGGGGGCAGCCCCCAACTAGCAAACGCCTAACAATCTAGATGGACCTAGACTCGGGGGCACACCCCCAAGAAATGCTGGACCAATCCATGGAGGGATACTAGATGACGCTGTGCAACTCAACACCAACAGGAGTGCAGGAGTATGAGATGAGGAGTATGTTCCTGAATTTCCTCATGAACTCGAGGGGCAGACTGGAGGCAACGGACAAGGATTACAACTTGGCGACAACGATCGACTGGCGGAGATGGTTAGACGAGCTATGAGAGGTGGATTAGTAAACAAAGACTTGAAGGCTGTGAAAAGGAGTCCCTTTACTCCTACTATCAGGCGAGCAAGGAACCCATCGGATTTTAAGCTACCGTCATTAGAGATGTATAATGGAAGGACGGATCCTACGGTTCATCTGAAAAGTATATGAGTCATATGGAAGTGCTGGGGGCATCAGAGGAAGTCATGGTCCGATGCTTCCCATTGTATCTGACAAACATAGTAGCACTATGGTTTAGATAATTAGAGAGCGGTTCCATTAGAACGTGGACCGAGTTGACTGGAAAGTTTATGAGGCAGTTCAGAGTTCACTTTTTGAGACCTAAGAATGTGATGAGTTTGGCAGCGCTAAAGCAGAGGACCGGGGAATCTTTGAGGAGCTTTCTAACACGATTCAATGCAGTGGCAGCATCGGCGGATCGACCAGATCCATCCATGGTCTTAATGGAAGCTGTATCTGGCATAGCTAATGGAACAGAGTTCAAAAATTCATTGACAAGGGATCCACCTTTCGATCTAGGGAAGTTTTATCATGGGGCCGAAGAGTTTCTACGATTAGAGGATGAAAATCCTGAAAGAGAGGAAGGAGAAGGAGATAATGTTTATGTAGTCAAGGGTGAAAATCCCCCTAAAAAAGATTTAGGAATTAATAAAGGGAAACGAAAGGCCAAGGATAACGACGATAGACCAACACGACCACGAAAGGAACCAAGATTCACCTCTTTTACGGATCTGAACGAGACTTTGGAGAGAATCTACCAGGATACCGAGGGAAGATTCCTTATCGAAAACCAATGAGGAGGGATCCGACCAGCAATGAAAGAAGGTCAGACAAGTATTTCTTATTCCACGAACTGAACGGTCATAGCACGAATAATTCAGGCACTTGAAGGATAAGGTTGAGGGACATATCCGGAATGGTTTGCTATCGCAATATGTGAGAAGGGGAACAACAACGGTGTAATGAGAGCGGCCACCACCTGCACCAACTGGGAATGGCTCGGGATCGAGGCGTCAGCTTATCATCAATTGATTAAAATAATGACGAATAAGTGGCGAACTCCAAACCAACGCGATTAAGTCATTTACTCATGTATAGGACCACAAACGATCCTCAGGCATGCTCTGATACGACTATAAATTGCATCAATGTAGGTGTTTGCACTTGGACGTCCCTGTTTTTCTTTTATTTTTCTTTTCTCGTGTTTGGACTTGATTTAGCTTGACATTTCCATTGAAAGACTCAACTTGAATGAAAATCTGCTATTTTTAACTCCATGACGGCTAAGCCACTTACACATGTATGGGATCGCGAACGGTCCTTAGACATGCTCTGAGATGGCGATAAACTGCCACAATAAACAGTTTAGAAACTCACTCGAATGTGAAATCTGAAAATAACGATACTAAGTCCCCCCGGGCACACATAACTCACCTCAAACAACACCAGATCGCGAACGGTCACAACTCACCTCGAACGGCACAGACCGTGAGCGGTCACAATTCGCCTCGAACGACACCAGATCGCGAATGGTCACAACTCATCTTGAACGGCACCCGACCGCGAATGATCATAACTCGCCTCAAACTGCACCCGACCGCGAACGGTCACAACTCGCCTCGAACGGCACCAGATCGCGAACGTTCACAATTTGCCTCGAACGGCACCCGATCGCGAATGGTCAAGATTCGCCACAAACGGCATCCGACCGCAAAAGGTCACATACTACCCTAAATGACATACGATTCTGAATGATTGTCATTCACGGTCAAATAAGACTATCAATTTCTTTGCAGGTCATTAACAGGATACGAACATCCGGCTTATTGAGCTACAAAATACACCTTCCAATAGCAAGGCATGTTTTGGGGGGCAAAGTGTTAACCCTCCTTTTGTCAAAGCCATAAGCAGGCAGATTCAACCTAACTAGCTTCATGATTATTGCGACTGGAATCTGATGGATTTGGTTTCGAATGATGAAGTTCACTTGGATATGTCATTTGGTCAAGAAAGGGGGGGCTGCATGGCTCGGTCTGGAAGATAAGCCTCGTTCGGTACACCTCCCCTCGATCGGCATGAAGCCTCGCTCGGCACACTACCCCTCAGTCTGGAAGATAAGCCTCGCTCGGCAAACCTCCCCTCAGTCTGGAAGATAAGCCTCGCTCAGCACACCTCCCCTCGGTCGGCATGAAGCCCCGCTCGACATCGCATCTCGCTCGGCTTCGTACCATCGCACCTCGCTCGGCATCGTACCTCGCTCGGCATCACACCTCGATCGACGTTGTACCTCGCTCGACATGGCACCTCGCTCGGCATCGCACCCGCTCGGCTTCGCACCTCGCTCGGCATCGCACCTCGCTCGGCATCGCACCCGCTCGGCTTCGTACCTTGCTCGGCATCGCACCTCGCTCGGCATCGCACCTCGCTCGACAACGCACCTCGCTCGGCATCGCACCTCGCTCGACAACGCACCTCGCTCGGCATCGCACCTCGCTCGCATCGCACCTCGCTCGGCATCGCACCTCGCTCGGCGTCATACCTCGCTCGGCATTGAATGCCACTAGGCATTGAACGTTGCTCGGCATCGTGATGAGGTGGGGATGGCTCGGCATTATGGCTCGGTATAATGTCTCGGCATCGGCTATATGGTGACATGGGTCAGCATCAATACATGGTCCGGTGCTAGCTTTGCTTCGAGTTCTGGACTAGTCTGCTTCGATATCCAAATAGGCTCACTTCGGATCAATACCCGAGTAACTTCCGTTTGGCATACCAACTACACTGGATCGGTCGGCATAATGAAGTAGGGTTCGGCTATGGCCTTGGTGGGCCCAAACTACTCAGGAGGCCCAACAACCTGGTTTTGCCTATAAATACAGGAAGTGGGTCTCCAGATGGGGATCTTCTTTTTTGCTCTCTAGTTTTCTATTTTCTAAGGATAAGGCTACTCTACCATCTTGTAACTGTGATCGATTATTATAGCAATAAAAAGGAAAACTTTTGGAGTGGACGTAGACCGGAATTAGCTGAACCACTATAAATCTGTTGTTCTTTACTACTTTCATTTTAATTTTGACTGTTCTTCACATTATTACTCTCTACGTATATTATATCTGTGAGCTGTAATTGGTACTTGGTGCTTTCATCCGGATTTGGGTGTTAGTAACCAATTTTGGCGCTAACAGTATATATACCTAGGTATAAATTAATATATACTAACTAATTTACATTCTTAAGCATTTAAATGTTTTTCCAAATATAAACAAGGCTCAAAACATTTCAAAAAACTTTTATTTGATGAAATGTCGAAAATTCGAAAAATGGTTTTCGGTTACATGTTCGGTTTTTCATCGAATTAAATATTTCTGTAGACAAAATTTGAAAATGATTTCATCATAATTAATTATTATTTAAAAGATTTTTATTTTAATTATAAAACCTATGATTTTAATATTTAAAACTAATTAAATATTCTCATATCAAAGTAGTCAAATTCTGGGTTGTTACATCAATACTCTATGATTCATACTTATGAATCCACTTTCTTATATAACTTATTTTACAAATGTTTATCTTTTTTTTTATTATACAAATAACAACTTTTATTAGAACAAAATATGATAATAACTAAATATTATCATTAACTAACAACCAAACACACTGCATATAACTAAAATAATTCCTGAAAATTTATTCTTTTATATATAAAATATAATTCTAGGTAAAATTACTTCATTTACCAATTCTCAAAATAATACCGTGTCAGTTTGCCTTGTTTAAGCATTTAGAAACCCTCATCGATATCGTTATGTCCAACATACGGACTAGAATACATGAGCTACTCAATATATGAATTACAACATAAAACATTTTTATAATCACCAACACATATGCTCTCATATATATACACACTCAAGCTTATAATAAGGCATTCTATTACCTTAAATCTAAATGAGTTGCCCCGCAAAGCTAAGGTTCTTGCTTAACCTTGCGCTCTGATACCAAGTGGAACAACTCGAGATTTTAGACCCTCGAAAATCGACACTAATACGTCCACTATATTGTATCCCAAGCAATCGTATGCCAGAAAACCTGTTTGTTAGGGGAAAAGAAGGAAGAAGAAGTGAAGAGAAGAAGAAGAAAAAGAAACTAAAAGCAACATAGAATATCATAATCGTAGCGGACTAATATATAATATAATATCAATGATTTTTATAACAGAGAGATAGTGGTATCCATACATCGATCAGAGTACAACAAGAAATCACAATCATTAGCCTGGATAGTTATAATAACATGTCCTCTTAAGTGTTGATGATTTCAACTAAAAACAACAGAAAGTAGATATATACGTGAATACGACTTGAAGACCTCCAACTCATCTCCTAAGCTCCAATGCATCAAAAGCAATCTATAAATATGCTCAGTTTGACCCAAGCATTATAATAGAATAACACTCGAGCCTATCTAGAAAACCATCGCAAGAAAAACACATCCAACTGGATTTTAAAGTTATAGAAAACCTTTGAAAAACAAAAGTATCTCGTAAGACCACGCTACACATAAACACGGATGAGTGTTTACCTTACGATAACCGAACATTTTCTATCGAAAATCCATTTATATTATAATAATGTCTAGGGGTCAAAGTAAAATATGAATGTAGCTGAAATAGTTGCATCCTACATTTTAGCATAGTTGGGCACCAATAAGTTCGTAGGGCCCTTATTGGAAAATGGATTCCATATAATGACTGGGCTACTGAGGTACTGCCCATCAAGGTGCTTCTCTAGATAAAACAACACCGAGGTCGACCCTATCAACCCATGCAAACATAGAACCGGCCTACCCCTTACTTAATAGTATTGAATATGATCATCCCTCCGTTAATGGGCCCTGAAGTATACAAATGAGAGATAATATTGACTCTAGGTGGGGATGATCATACTCTACTTAAGAGCGACCCACTTAGCCCTGCTCCATCTCTCCTATTTTAGTAATTCCCGATTGATGAGGCCTTAAGCTACATTTTTTCTTTTATATAGCATTCCCACTTAGAATTATAATACTGCCCTCCAAGTAACAATGCAATACCAAGATTCATCCATATACATTCGTTCTAGTACTGAGCGAAATTCTTGAGAACTCCGTCTTCGACTTCCACCATCTTCAAGATGTCTTCACTTCAAAGCGCTTTGAGTTGGATCGAAGTGGTTTTTGATAACATATTCTATCCCGATCTCTTCGAAACAATGTTCGATAATTTCTAGTAAACTCAACCCCATTTATGTAGGAAATAAACAGTCAAAGATAAAAGCGAAGATCACCTCCTAACAGTTAATGGATGGATTTGCTTATCATTTGTCCTAGAAGAACGAAACGAGATTTATACGCGCAGTACAACACCATCGGAGACGGCTGTGCCATAGAACTTATGTATTTCTTCTAAACATTTCCAAAGCTACATTTTGGGTCCTAATTCGGTGGTTGGTTATTTAACTATCAAATAAACAAACATTCAAATCAGAGTTTAATTCCATAGGGGAAAAACCATTGGTTAGGCACATAACTAACCACTAGCCTCCTTAATTAATATTTTTATTAATTAAATTCACTTTGTAAATACTTGAATCGAAATACTTTTACCAGCATACACATACATACATACATGTATATATATATATATATCCACAAATCCATATTTTTAATTCTTGGAAAAATATCCATTCACCAACATTGGGCAAGATTTTCTTTTCTACAATACTACGTCATTTTAAAGTCCATTATACATCTACAAAACCATTTATAAAACTCCTTTTATAACTTATGAACCCATGTCTAACATTATTTTATAAATATCTAAAACCATTTATACAACTCTTTTATCTTGTAGATAATCTTCCTTTAAGTTTTGCAAATCATGTTATAAGATTTCTCTTATAAAACCCACACATGTTTATAATATCAACGTCTAAAATTTATAAATAAATTATAATCATATACTTTAAAACACTATTATATAACAATAAACATCTTAGATAATAATAACTAACTTAAAAATATCTTAAAAACAATAATTTTAGTATTTCAAAGAAACATTCTTAATAAAACAATAATAATTTATTTTCATCATTATTACAGATAATAATAATAAATTTCCAAACTTTATTTCTTGAGAGAAATGTGTGATCCTCTTGAATAAAGGAGAGCATACATGTAAATATGTATATCTCACATAAGACAAGGTGTTGCCAACATGCCTGGAAGGAAGCTAACCATAGTAGAAGTAACAAAGAAAAAACTCTAATACCCCTATAATGAGCTCATGCAAGGCCACCGCCCATTACATCCCAATTTCAAGATCCAGCAAGGCCATCGCCCGGTATTGAGGTGTCATAAGTACCTAAAAAACTATGGGGAATCTCACTGTGAAAGATACTAAAAGCCAGAACCATCTGAGAAGTGCATGCCACCCTGTAGACTTGGAAGAAGTGGTAATGCGAAAGATCTGGAATGTAAAGCTCCTCTCTGAAGACTCAGAAATACTAAAGAGAGCGCCTCGCTTAAAGCGAATCATCCAGATAATAAAATGTCATAATGAAGATGTAAAGAACTGAGAAGAACTCCTCATTGTAACCAAACTCAGGCTTAAATCTTGCTATCTACTTTGGATCAGATAGGTTCAGAAGTTAGATCCTCAATCTTTGCTTAGAAGGTTTGCTGTTGAGAACAGAAGAACCAACCAAGAAAGATCGGAGAAAAAGCAAGCGAACACATGCTAAGGTTATAGAAAACATCAACATGAGATAGTAGACGCGATCCAAAGGCAAAGCTAAGAAATCACTCAAGCACATTGGTCGATGGCGATCCATGCACTATGGGTCGATAGCGATCCATACCTTTGCACAAAACCACCATAAACTCTATAAGACAAAGTCTGAAATCAGTTAAGTACATGGATCGCTAGCGATCCATGTACTATGGATCGCCAATGATCCATACTATTTTACCAGGTCGCTATCGAGCCAGAAGCTATGAATCGCTATCGATCCATAGCCTATGGATCACTAATGATCCATAAAGTTAGCTTAATTCATAAGACCACCATTAGGGTCGTTCAAATGGGATATAATCGAAAGAAAGCAATAAGAGGAGCTCCAAGAATGATGATGGAAGAAAATTTTAACACTCCACCTATTGCAAAAGCACCGGCTATAAAACCGAACTCAAGGGTGAAAACCCCAAGGAAGGATATAAGGATGGCTCTCTCTGGCTTTGAAGATGACAAACAATTTGAGGAAGACAAATTGGATAATGATTGACAATACATACCCATGCATGGATTGCATACTTACCCGTTATCCAAACCGAGACTACATGCTAAGGTTGCAAAACTTCCGAAGAATCGAAAATCAAGTCATGACTTAGCCAAATTTTCAAGCGAGATTATCTAAACCCTAAGTTACTGGATACTTGAAAATTGTTTGAAGTAAACATCCCTATGAACTAGGGGTCATACACCTGTACTGAGACCGAAACACGTGAACACAATAAGTTCACAAATTCTGTCACTCTAAACAGCAATAAGTTCACAAGTTCTATCTTAAAGTTTAATGAACTTCCAAACAAAAATTCTATATCTGTTTTAATATTCTAAACGAAAATTTCGAAGTTTTAGAGTTTTTAGAGGTTTTATGAATTTCTAAAGCAAAAAATCTCTATGTTTTGTTAATTCTAAAGTTTTATTAACTTCCAAAGTGCTGATAATTTCTAATTCTGTTACTTCGAATGAAGGGCTTTGACTATGATAGCAGAAATAGAAAAGTATGATATGAAACAAGCACAAGTACATAGACCATATGTAAATGGATTGACAAAAGTACAGTCAAAATATTAATGTATTACTTGTATGTTTCCGTACACAAGAACAAAATGTAGGGGCCATATCCACACAATAATGGCAGCAAAAGGAAAATACAAAATCCATGATAAAAACACTAAGTGCAAACTATGCACTTAAATAAAATGACTCAAAAAGAACAAAAATCAAATAGGTCTCCACACAAGCTCCTTATCGCTTCCTTCCACCGCTCCCCTTTCTGCCCTTTGTTTATAGTTTCTGCCTTATTTTGGGAGTGGTGTCGCTATCGGTAATATCAACAAACTCCTTAATGGCAACATCAAGAAGTTCCAAACCGTCCTGGGTCGATGGTTCATATCGATCCCATGAGCCGCGCACTTTCAAAGGCCGTGCATTTCGTAAGCCACGCACTCTCAAAATTGGCACCCTTCGATTAACAGGGATCGACTCCCACTACCCAAAAGAACCGGCATTGCTTCGGTAGTGCCGCAATGCTTGGAAACCCAAAAGTCGGAAAAGAATCCCGATCTTTGACCAAAGTTAATGTACAAAATGTCAAAACTCAAGACACCCAAGTCACGAGTTCCCAAAGATAAGAGTTGCGATGTACCTTTGACTGGGGGCATCTAGGGAGCTGCCCAGAACATCAAGCCTTACATCAATTGTTTAGAATAATCAACAATGTGAACTAAGTGGCACATAATGCATTAACACTTGGTTAGGATTAAAGAATGCTCTAACTTGTAATAAAAGGAGGAACTTACCATCGTACAGAGATAAACAATGACGTAAGGCATTTCCAGAATCAAATCATCAATGCACCAGCTTTCAAAGACAAAATAGATGCTCGAATGAGGTCTCGAACCCTAACTTGCAAAAATCAGCTGTTATCCAAAGATAGACAATGGTAAGGAGAGAATGCTCAAAATCGAGCAGATAAATCATTGATTCTCGAAGGTTGGAACCAACGAATAAGGTTGATATCTGCAACAATGCTACTAGTCCAACATAATGGGTATGGCCTGAAACAAGATAGGTTAGTGTCACGGATTCAAGACAAACGCTACCGAATTCTACCAATCCATGGTTAATATAGGAATAAACGTGGTCATAGCTGGAGCAATATGATGAATTGCTTCATAATTTCAAATTTACTATAAGAACCTCAAGTTTGACACCTAGAAATGAAAGGTTCCTCTAATAATCATCGGGTCATAACAAAAACAGGTTGGAGGAAGTTCTACTTTTCATGAATGAGAATAATTATGGAATTTATTAAGCAACAGCCTTGCATATCCAAGGGTAATACTTAAAGGTTATAAATAAAGCTAGGAAGCATAAACGCCTAGGACTCTCACCATTCCAAAACGTGGCATCTTCCAGATTTAAGCAACGTCAAGAGAACAGCCACATTGGGTTAAAAGGAGTCTACTCAACTCTATAGAATCGGACGAATGATTCAACCATCACCAACATGACTTTAACACTGCAAAAGACAGGTAGCACTAAGAAAATACTTCTACAATCCAACCATCGAAGTGCTTGTTTTCAATGGCCAAAAATAGTACCCAACTAGATTAAAAGCACAGCCGAATCGATGGGGAAAATCAGAGTGTTGGTGTTGCCTTGCCAACGCCAAGACCTTCGTTTATCTTTTAAGTACATGTGTTGCCCTGGCAATGTCGAAAAAATTTTCAATTTTCTAAGTACTAGTGTTTCCCCGGCAATGCTAGGAAACTTTGTATTTCATAAGCACCGGTGTTGTCGTGGCAACTCCAGGAAACATTCTACTCACTAAATACCGGTATTGCCCCCAGCAATGCTAGGAAACTTTAATCTATAGGGCTGATAAGAAACACTCATCGCTATGGACCATCAATGCACTAGCTTACGGAGATAGAAGTTGGTCCTTAACTAAGTTTCGACCTCCTCTTTAGAAACTACTGTTGCCCAATGACAAGCAATGACCAAAAGACATATCCTTACATAGATTAGCCAGATGGTTCGTCCTTTCATCACAAGAATCAGCTATTGCACAGGAATAAAGAAGCGTCGAATGGAAATTCCAGGATTGATTTGCCCATGTACCAATTCCTAGGGTTGAAAGTTAGTGCACAACCAAATTTCCTAAATTCATACCATTTCTTAGGGATGAAAGCTGGTGCACAACCGAACTTCCTAAATTCAACTTAGAAAGAACTTAGACACAGCCAAAAGATAGGCAGCCCAGGGAAATGTTGATTGGAACCAAGCAGCTAGCTTATCAATTCTCAATGACAGGAGTTGACATATGAACAAAACTTTCATGACAACAGTAGAAACTAAGAAGAGAATGCATAGCCAAAAACAAGCAGGAGTAATCATGGAAGGTCGAAAATAAAATCCTTGAACTTCCTCAATTCCAGAAAGGGGTTGAGAGCCAGACTGGGGGCAACTGAGCAACTCTCCCCATAGATTTCCATCTCTTACAATCGCCCAAATGTAGGCATTTAAAATAACCAGTCCCTCAGAGGGATAGAAGCACATATACTTGATCAAAGAAATGTTTCAAAAGTCCAAACATAATTAACCATGAGGTTGGTTAGATAACGTTTCTGTATCACAAAATAGAGCATTCCTGCAATAAAATCGCTAGCAAAGGAAATAAAGGATCTAATGTTCAGAAATCAACTGTCGCTCATAGTCTGGTGATGATGAGAAATATCGATAGCCTACTTACGGCCTAACTATCATTTGGTTCCAACTTGCAGGAAATGCCATTACTCAAAGTTTGCTGATGCTAGGAAAAAAGCCCAAAGTGAAACTATCGATACATCGACTTTCAAAAACAGAAGCAAGATTTCGATTGAATCTTCAGCTCTACCATCTAGCATCTCATGACTATCTGAAATTCACAACATCAACAAAAAATCCATAGAATCGAGTCACCTGTGTATGGGTTTTCAAAGATAGAAACCAACACATGATTAGGATCTTAACATCAGACTTGGAAGAATTTACTTTAGCAAAAGATACCAGAAATGCATTTTTAGTATATATTAACATCATTGCAAAACTCAGATCTTGGGATCAAGCAAAAATGTCCTTAATTTGCAAAGATAGGAGCTATTGTGTCAATCAAACTGGGAACTTATTGCTTAGGAGACCCTGTCTCCCAAAACATGTTGGTTTGTTAGTTAAAGTAACCAGCCCTACGAACTAATGCATTTACACCAACACGTTCCTAAAACAAACTTAATTGAGCATAAATATGCTGAAATGACCGTAGAAGCATTTCTTATGTGAATAGTATTACAGTAAACGAGTATGCTGCACATGAGCATAAGGAATGCAACAGTGAGAAAAAGCAATACTCGGAATCGAGCAATTAAACCAATAGTCCCCGGAGACAGAGGCTGGCGTGCATTGAATTCCAATAAATGTAAAGGAATGATAATCACACTCGGACAACTCACATGATAGTTTCCGAAGGCTGAAACTATGCTTGATCGAAATCCAACTACAACTCTGCAAGAGCAACTGTGCCTTTTAATTTAACAATAATCAATCATCCTAATATGATAGGGATAATAAACGAAGCCTAAGTTGCGAAGGACCCAACTTCTAGAGGAGTGGGAGTACCTCCGCCGGACTAAAGATTAGATGACCAAAAAGTCATTTGCAATGACAAAACTTGGCATTCAACCCTGTCAAATATGTTTTACTTTAAATAAATCCTTGTGTAACCAACGCCCGAAATCCAAGGGAAGTCGACATATGTTGACCAATCAGGTCCTGAGCGTTGACCAAGGCAGATGTAGTGTGTTAAATACATGAGAAGAGTCTGGTATCCTGAATACCACGAACAAACTATCTTGTGTAGATAGCTTGCTTACATTTGAAAAACAATCCATATCGTCTTTTGAGATTATCTCTTCCACACTCACCTTTTATCGATCAACGATCGATAACGGAGTCGCTGTTCGAAGCAACGTAGGTAGATTTTCTTTTCAGGATCACTGGAATACAGAAATAGGAAGAGAGATACGATTGAATCATCCATTATATTTGATTTTTGAATAAATCCTTGCATTGGAATTCAAAAGCATCGACGAGAACTGTGACGACCCAGAATTTTTGAGCACTTAAAACCTGAATATTTAATTGATTTTAAATATTTAAAAGTTAATTTTAACTTGAATTCAAATATCACTATTTATTCTATAATTAAATTATTGAATCAAATAATTTGAAATTAGGTGAAATGTTGAATCTGGAGTTTTAAGTCGGTTAAAAATAATCTGAATGCTTATAAAATTTATATTGATGATATTGAAGATCGTAAAAGTGTTAAACTGAATTTGGAAGTGTTTTGTTCGGTTTTGGAATTTTATCGTTTAAATTGAATTTAAAAATAGCCTTCCGAGGCACAATCTCGGAATTTGACGAAACTAGTTCCATTGGGTCCTTAATATTGAATTAATATTGGGTTTCAAATTACGTAGTGATTGGAGTTGTTATGTCAGCATACGATATATAGACGCATTGAAATTGATATTGATACGAATTGAATTTAAATAATATATATATATATATATAATAATCATCTTCAGCCGTAATTCTTTCCCATCAGCCTGTTCCCTTTCTAAGTTGAAACTTTTTGCCTTCACTATAGGCTTCCTTTGTACGCTTCCTCCATTTCAATCACTTCCTGCCTTCTTTTGTTTTCATCAACACAGCCGAGCATTTTAACTTTCACAAAATAAAAATAAGAAAAGAAACGAAAATGGCAGACGCGATCGCGACCCGCTTTCTATTCGAAACCCTTTCGAATCAAACTTATATCAAAGTTCAGAAACAATAAGAGCTCAATTTCGGTAATGGCCGCGATTAGGCTTTTGAGTTGCGATTGTCATGGGAGCTCGGCACGATTTGGGCATGGGTTGGAGGCGATGGAGCATGCGATTTTGGGGGTTTGCGAGCTCGCCGATGCGTGGGAAGGTTGCAGTCGTCAGGTGGGCATTACGTTCGTTGGCGGTTCGAAATTTGAAGTGCAAGAGGAGGATGGGAACAGGAACACGAGGATTTTTGCTTGTGTGTATCGGCATTAGAGCAGCGGTCGACGATCTAAGGTGTGGCATCAGCGGCTATGGAGTTCGCTGGTGGAAGTGGGGTCGCAGCAGAGTAAGTGGTGGTGGGCCGACGTTGTGGAGTGGTTCGGCGAGTTCCAGTCGCGATGGGCTGAGGTATTCTTGCCTTTCGATTCAATAAAATGTATTTTACATTTGAAAATTTATAGTTGTTTAGAATAGTAGTGAAGTACAAATGTTTATAGGAATATATATAGACATAAACAAAATATTTAGCGTACTGTTATTATATATTTAGATCAGAAAACAGAGAATTTTTTTATATTAACAGTAGGGAATTTATTTTGGTCGTTTGCTGCAATATATAAGTTTATATAAAGTGGAAATTTGAATTTATATAGATTTTCAAGTATATTCGTAGTATCAATAATATATATATATATATATATATATATATTCATATTTTAGTTTATTAGTTATTTCAAAATAATTTATAAAAGAAAGATTAGTTTAAACTATAAGTATTTGTTTAGAATAAATTATTCGATAAAGTTAGATCATGGGTTAATTAAATTTATCAGATGAAAATTGATTGTTAAGTTAATTCAAATATTAATAGATCGTATACCGTTTATACAAGGTCTGAAAATCGTAAGGAGACTAATTAGTGTAATTAATTTATATTAATTATTTTTAAACAAAGGGATTTTATAGAAAAAATTATTAGTTAAATTAAAATTAATAAATAGTAATGGATTATCTGATTGTCTCAGATATTAATAAATTATATAATGTTGTTCAAGGTCTAAAGTTATGGTGGAATTGGCGAGATGGAAATGGATTGCCAAACAAAAAAATCAATGGTGAGTTAATCTCACTCGGTTGAATTCAAATTTAAATGATTAAATTTAAATAATTGTTTGAATGGTTGAATTGATTGATGTGTTATAGTATGATATATTCTGGAATTGGTATTTTATATTGTGCTAACGTCTGTGGATTGCAGGGGAAAACAGGTTGGAGGGATCCAACTGGATCCCTCAATATTTATTTAAATTATTTAATACCCTCTATTGTGATTATTTGATATTCTATGATGAATTATATTGGGATATTGAATGCTATGGATCGATTGGATATAAATGGGTATGATGAATTACCAAAAATATATAAATTGGATTTTTGAAAGATAATAAAGGAAGTGAAATTTGTAAGTAAAATAATTATAGAAATTTGAATAAATTTAAAAATGGATTGGAAAAGAAATAAAGTGACTTTAAAATTCTAATAAATAAATCTTGAGTATAGAAAGAAAATTTGAATAAATAGAAAGTTAATGAATTTTAATCTTTAGTGATATTATTTAAAAGAACAAAACATTTGTTTAAAATTTAAGATTCAAATTATTGAAAAAATAAAGAAGAAATTGGGAAAAGATGAAATTCGTATATTTCAGTTAAAAAGATTTAAAATCAAACGGAAAATAATAATAGCAATAAAGTCCATAATTAACGAACTTTGAAATGAATTAAGAAAGTAAAGATATTTATTTCAAATGGAGTAAATTGGAAATCAATTTGGGAAATTGATTTAAGTGATTGAAGTTGGAATTTTTCTCTGAATAACCAAGTACGTTCTCAAAGTAATTTTTATATATAAGTTAAAAGATTTAAAAGTTGTTTTAAAAAGCAAGTTTTGGAAAATTTATTATTTCTAATATTCAAATTCTAAAGTAATTATTTTCTTTTAATCTTTATAGCAATAATTATTTAAAGAGTGACTTATTATTTTGTTTTTAAAAAGTATAAATCTAGTTTTATATTTTATTAAGTAACCTTATTTTCAAATATTCATGTAGTAGGTATTTTTAACAAATTATTGAAGTAGTTTAAAGTAAATGTTTTAAAGTATATTTCAAAGTAAAGTGTTTTAAATTATTTTAAAAGTCTAGTTTTATGCTTGGTGATTTCAGTGGAGACAGAAAATATTTGGGAAAGGTTATTCTGAAAAGAAAGATGGTTTGAAACTGTTTTCAAAGGGATGAAAATAGAAATATATCTTGTGAAGATATTTTTAAGATTAATAAATAATTTAGGAAATTATTTATTTTTGGATGGATGTTTGTGAATTTTAATTAATAGTTAAATCACCGACTATCAATATTGGACAAATACGTTGATCGTTTCGAAGAGACCGGGATCGAGATTTATTTCTCGAAAACCACTTCGATCCGGTTTGTACGTTCCGTGGGAAACGAGTGTGGATTCGAAGATGGAGCAGTGAAGTGCAAGGGCTAGTCGCTACTAATCCTGATGATATTTCCAAAATGGATGTAGTAGGAGTAGTGCCTTCGGTTCTGTTCGAACCCGGGACGGACTTGTACGGACGAATGCTTTCGGAACATCGTCAGGTGGGCGATGCGCATTCTAAGTGAAACGTTCTAAAAAGGTAACGCTTAGCCTCAAGCCTCATCAACCGAGAATGACTAAAAATCAGGGGTTATGCAGCAAGGCTAGGAGGGTAGCACCCAAGCAGGGTGAGATCATCCCTGTCTAGATGTCCTTTTTTATTCGGCTTAGTGGGCGGTTGCTGATCCCAACCGCGGGGTGATCTCACTCGGGATTATCCAGTAAGGGGTAGTCCCGGTCTTGTGTTGCAAGGGAGTGGGCGTACTCCTCGGTACTGTGATCTAGGCCACGTACTGTGAAAGGTGGTACCCCAGTGCCTAGTCATTAGTTGGAAATCCATTCTCCCTACGAGCCTTGTACGAGTTTTGTTTGTATTACCCACTCTATGGCTAGTAGCTGGAATTTAATAGATGTAACAATTTCGGCTATTTTATAAGTATTTGTATATAGACCCTATTATAATATCAGAGGATTTCTATAAAAAAAATTTAGCTATCGTAAGGTAAAAACCAGACATGTTTATTTGTGGCATGGTCTTACGAGATGCTTTTGTTTTCAAAGGATTTTTGAAACTTTAATAATCAATTGAGTGTGATTTTCTCACGCTGGTATTCCAGACTGACTCGGGTGTTATTTAAATATAATGCTCGGGTCAGACCGAGTATTATAGGATACGGGATATGATGTTGTGGAGCTCAGGAGACAAGCTGGATGACGATACGTACTTTCGTACTTATTTTATATATATTCCGCTGTGTAGAGTAGCTGTGTATCTAGTTGTATGATATTGATGCTGAGCTGTGATTAATGAACTCTGATGATGTAATATATAAACAGAGATATTTGATTTTTGAGTAAAGATATGTTAATATCTATTATATTTTATTCTGCTACGATGGTTAGATTCTGTTGTTGTTTTCTATTTTCTTCTTCTACCTCTTCTTCTTTAATCCAAATGGTTCGTATTTCTGTACAACTTGAGTTGATTTAGGTAGAATAGTGTTGACTCAAGGGGTACGGATTTGCGGACCGTTACAAGAACTTAACCAAATTCTTAAAAGAAAAAGTTAAAGACCAAGTGCAAGGCTTCCCTTCAGAACGACGTACAATCATTTGAGACAATACATAGCTTCACCGAAGGTCGAATTAAAACTATATAGGACAACTACAAACCTACGTCATGCACCCACTTACTGACCTAAACCCTTGTGAAAAATACGAAGCATAGATTACGCCATCAATACCATAAATTGAAGTTTAGAACGAAATGAAAATGGCAATTAGAAGTTGGCAATTGAAAACAACATCTTAAAGTGGCCACCGACGATTCACACTGAAAATTCAACAGATGGTTGAATAGTCAAAGCCAAATTTGCATGGTAAAATCAACATGATCTACTAGTGAGGTGACGTACAGTAACGGCTGCGGAACTGACATAAGTCAATTATGTTCTAACGGACGAAGATAACAAAATGTGTCAAGCACTGGGCTGAAGCCCAAATGTCGTTCCGAAAAACAACTCGAGACTCGATTTACTATCTTCCTCTGTTAAACCGCAATCAAATCGAACTTATCGTTATCAACGTTTCAAATGGACACTAGTCATCAAGTCATTACACGAAAGCAGTAACTAACGAATCAACTAAGAAAACCCACCTTAAACTAACTTCTAAGAAACCAAAAGAATCAAGAATCGAATTCAACATGCTTTGAATGGATCGATGGCGAGCTAGAAAATCGGTGGGGACTCAAGAGGGTAGCAAGCTAGAAATTCGAGCTAGGGTTCAAGAATCACGATCTGAAATCGCGATGGAAGGAGTCACGATTATGGATCATGATGGGAGGTATCCCCAAGGACCGATGGATCAACGCGCAATAAGATTGTTGATTTGCTTGGAGATGTATTGCTCGAAAATTGGATCGGGTGAAGGTTCTACTGATTCGAGTCGAATGGGTAAGGTCGGCTCTAGCAATGTATATAAGAGAGCAAGAGGAGGCAAAAAAAATTTCTAAGTACTAGGGTCGGGGAAGACCCATCATTGATCGCTAGCGACCCGAGCCCAAATCAGGTCGCTAGTGACCCATCTCACACGGATCGCGAGTGACCCTAAAAAAATTAATGAAAATATATAGAGAAAAAGAGGAAAAGAAACTTCACCTATTATTCTCAAACTTGATCTCTTACGACTATTCATCATTTTGAGGCATGCCTGGAAAATACGAGCAGAAATGCGATATTTGTGACAAGTAATGGTAATCCGAACCAAACAATGACGACCAACAACATTGGGTTAACATATTCGTAAAGCCCTAATGCAATCATTTGGAGATTGGTGAATGAATATAGAGAGCGATAACTTCCATAGTATGCTTTGTTTATGACTAAGACGTACTCTGAAGGGCAAATGTTATTCGAATTTTTAACCCAACAGAAACCAATAAAATAAGGAACAACCTCGTATAAACAGGATGGTTCAAGACTTAACCAAAAAAACTAAGACAAAGGATAAACAAGGGCCAAGCTATATGGCCAAAACAACGACTGGCACCGATAAAGCCGAGAGACCAGCATTCTTTCAGTCCAATCAGCGGTTGAGCGCAAAAGCTTGTAAACTGCCAACAAAACGAAGCAGCTAGGATAGAAGACTGTTAAAACATCTCCAATTCAAAACTCCAAAAAAATCCTAAGTGCTTGGATCATCAGCAACCCATACCTCTCCAGAAACCTTCCAATAAGACAGCCAAAAAATATTATGAAAGGAGGCCAAGACCTTGGCTTGCAAAATGAGCCAAGTCTATGGGTCGCCAGTGACCCATGGCTTTGCCTCGTTTTACATGAGAAACTTCCTTAGGGTCATTTCCTACCTACTTGCGAGTTGACAATAAAGTAGCCTACTCCGAAGCTCTTCGACCGATAAAAATACCAACCTACTTGCAACATAAAGAGGATCTTCTCTAGACTAGTTGTTGAAGCTCTACTAGAATTATTCTTCATTCTCTACCTCCACACATAAATCTCCAAAGGACGGTGATTCTCCAGTGGATTCCAATTCTGGGTATCCAATTTAGCTAAAAAATAATCATAGCCTTGTAACCAAACATCTACTGTAGCAATAATCACTTTATAGTAAAACTATAATGTGGATGTAGGTTTCATTAGCAGTCGAACCATTATAAAAAATTCTCTGTCTACTTTCTTTTACGATTCTTTCTTTATACCTAGGATCTGTGATATTACTCTATTAGAATAGGACTGGTGCTTCCAAATTCAAACTGGGGTGTTGGTACATTTTTTGGGTCAACATAGATTATCATCTATCATCAATGCACTGAGAGGAAATAATGCACGATTGATATTAATTCTGACATAAGACCAGCAATGTTAAGGAGAAATAAGAATTGTTCACCACCATTTCTTCTTTAACAGAAGAATTAACTTCTATGTTATGCATAATAGAGTCCCCCTCTAACTGCAATTCCGAGACCATTAAATTTTTTAACAACTCATTCTTCGGTAGAATATCCAAAACAACAAAATCACTTGCACTCCGAGAAAGCACAACCTTAGAAACAACTATAGGCACTAAATCACGATGAGATCAACGACCTCATCATCAATCACAAATCGAGTCTGTGAATCAAGTTTTGAATATTCTAAATACTCAAGACATCCAAAACTATTATTTATGACTAACTTTAAACTCTCTGCACCACAGTATTTCGTAGTATGTTTCTTACTAAAAATAAAGTCAGCATCTAAATTCTTCAATTGATCTGAAGAATAAACGTCACCAATAGCATGGGAAAACAACTTTTGATCATCATCATCATTAAACAAATACGAGTATATTAAGCCTTGTCTACAAGCAGATACATCTGGATAAGAGAATACAGGATCAGATATCAAAATTTTCTCATTCTGCTGCACAACTGAGAAATCTAAATCAATCGAGAAATTGTTGTTATAAAACTCAACATCAGAACATCCACTATGAACAGAAACACCAACTTTATTTTCATTTTCATTTTCATTCGAAAAGTCATAATTTCAAAAGTAATCAACAGGATTCCCAAATTTCAATCTGTAACCCCTTCCAATGTTGACTTCATTAGTAGCTTTAAAATGTTTGAACAGATCTTTCAAAAACGCAATGCCTTCATCCCTTTGAACCCAAAGATTATCAAGCAAAATACTTTTGAGTTTCATGCATTTGAGGACGAATTGAAAGCCATGATCTTCGATATATAGGATTTTACCACCCTCATAAATGAAGCTATTCGAATCATCATTGATAGAAGAAGCATTTAATATCGTCGAACATTTGTTCCTTTTGTGACCAAAAAGCCCACATTGAAAACATCTAATAGGTTCATGGCAGACATTAGCAAGATGTGACAGTCCACCACAACGAAGAGAATAACTCTTCCCCTTTCGGCAATCGATTTAGTTCTTAGATGTTCGATTGGAAGAAGAGGAGTGATAATCAAATTGAGGCGAAGAAAAAGGTTGATCGTTTATTACTTGCGCAAACGAATGAGCATTCGATGTATTCTGATTCGCTACTGAATAAGAACTACGAGAATTTGCATTCAAGAAGATAGGATGAACAGCAGAGGAATTCAAAGAAGGAATAAATGCGGGTGCCATTTTCTTTAAATTTTCAAACTTTATTGATAAATAATTATATTTAATTGCAAACCATATTACTAATTTAAATAATTATCTTCTCAAAATATTAAAACACTTATAATAACTTTAAAACAATATCAATCTAAATAAACAACTTTTAAAGCATAAATATATTTCCTTGACAAAAATCCATACTTAAATTTTAGCATAATCATTTCTATATTTATAAAACTATATTTTATAAATCTCCTTTTATTTTATAAAACTTCCTTTCTAAAAAAATTTCTTTATTTATAAAATTCTATTTATATAACTCTATCTCTTTATAATTCTCGTTTATTCATAAAAATTCCATTTTAAACGTCAATTGCAATTCGTTTTTAACATTGCTTCCGTATTTATAAATTTCTTTTATAAATTTCTTTCTATTTATAAAATATCATTTAATATCTCCCATCTGTCCTCATTTTCCATTTCCAAAATAGAATCAACTATTTCGCTAAAACAACATTCCACCTATTATCATAAATCCAAAATTTGATTTATTTTCCCAATCTATCCAGTGATAATAGTTCCTTTTCCATTTATAAACACCATTTATAAATCCACCCTTTTATTTATAAAATTTGATTTTACAATCTTCATATTATTTGTAAGATGCCATATTTATATATTATCACTTTTATAAATTATCACATTCATAAATTCCACATTTATAAATAAATTATACCATATGTACGCACACATATATATCACTTCATATAAAACTGTTATTAAATTTTTATATCAAAATATTTCTATCTTCTTTTTGAAACCATGTTCCTCTGTTATAAACGACGGACTTTTTTTAGGATTCTAAAAATCTTTATTCATAGTTTAAAAATATGTATTTAAAATATTTTATAAATTTATAATCTCTAAAAAACATACTTTTTATTTTAAAGTAAATTTCTTCTTTAAATAATTCAATAAAATTATTAAACAAATATAATTTCCAAAATCACTTTGAAATACCTTTTTAAAACGACTAATTAGTTTATAATATTCTAAAATACTAAAAATAAGACCGAATGCTACTGTAGCAATAAATAAGAAATCATATCCATGTCATCAAATATAGCATCCAAGAAGTCATATATCACAATGTATATGGAAAGTAAAATCAACAGTGTGAGGAATTCTGTTGGATTCCTCCAGTCTATCACCACTGCATCACATACAGTATATAATCAAAAAATATAAATCAACTACTATGAGGCGGGATCGTATACAAAGGGTCATTAGCTCTTACACGGGAACGTAATAGATTCTAATACGCTCCAAGTGCGGGAATATATCCAAACCAACAAATAAGATAGTATATCATCCAAATAGTCAATAATCAACAATAAAATATACATGTAATGATCCACCTTTTGGATGGTTCAAATTGACAATAAACCACACATGTCATACTCAAACCATTCAAAAGGGAGGATTGTTAATGGGGTAAATAAGAAAGACTAAAGAAAAAAACAAAACATAGAATCTTGCAGCGAAAGGATAAAATATAATAATCAAATAAACAATTCATGAAGTTATTTTACAAACTACATTTGATTACACTTTGGCAATTCAAATCAAAATTATACATACATAAAAAATAAATTAATAATGTAGCGGAACACATAATGTAGTGGAATAATAAATAGAAATAATATACTTAATCTTCATCTTTGTCCTTAAGAAAATAGTCTTTAATACACTGAAAAGCTCAGACTGACCCGAGCATAATGAAATGACAAAATACTCAAGTCAAAACTAAAAGATCTTACAAATAAGGAATGCAGATAACTACATTTTTGAAGGTTCAAATTTTCCAAAAAAGTTATTGTTTCCATATTCAAAATATAATATATTTCACAATAGATCCATTCTAGTAACTTACAAATTTACAGAAAAATCCCAATTAAATTTCATAGTTCAAGAGATTTATTTTCTAAAATGTAACGACCTACCTTTTGGATGTTTTAAGCAGATACACATGCCCAACTCAAACCATTCAAAAGGCAGGTTATTTGGGGTAAATAAGAAAAAGCAGAGGAAGAAAAAACAAAACGGAATCTCATAGCGGAATGATAAAATATAATGATCAAATAAACAGTCATGAAGCTGTTTACAAATAACATTGATTGTACTTATACAATACAAAATAAGAGTTATAGACAACATATAATAAATATACAAATGCAGCGGAACAAGATGAATGTAGTGGAATAATAGAATAAAAAATAATAATACAAATTTTCTTCTTCGTCCTCCAGAAATAAAGTCTTCAAATCCTGAAATACCCAGGCTGACCCGAACGAATTGAAAAGACAAAAAACTCGAGTTGGAAATAAAAGATCTTATGTAAGTTAAGTCAACGATAAATATGAGTGTAACGACGTCAGAGATGTTTACGGGGTTTGACATCTCATATCCAGTGTCTAACGTGGGTGCAGTAACTTAAGAGATGTTTGGGATTCACATATCCTAAGGATCCGTTAAACTATCTACTATGTAGTACAATACGCAATTATAATATGTCCACAGCAAAGTAAAAGTATTAAAATAGTATTAAGACATTTCTCATATCCCCCTTAACATATTTTTATATATTCCCATAGTCTATACAGTACCGTAATTCCTCTGTAAACTGGAGGGATATCAGAGGGCACTCCATAGGTATGGTACAAAACAAACTTGTAGAAGGCGCTTTAGGGCATGTGAACACAACATTCGAAGCAATGCCAGGGTAGATATACCAATTGCAGATCTGGACTGGTGGTAATGCACAGCAGCTACTAATGCCCACCGCGGACACACTCCCAAATCAAAATCAAAGGGTGGCCACCAAATCAATCACAAAATTATAAGGATGAATGACCTCACTTGGCCTGGAATGGCTCCTATTTTATTCACATCTATGCTGACTCATGGGAGTCAGGGTCACGTCATACCTATACAGAAATCATTCACCAAACCATCTACTTCATTTCTAGAATCTCCACCACGTACACATTTGTTAAAGTGGTTTTCGGTATTGGCAGAAAGTATGACAATATCCGATCTCGGTCTTTTTAACAACCAATCGCTTATGATACACTGAATGATCCTTTTACATTGATTCCAATCTGCAATCTGGGATTTGAACCCATTCTTTTTGATCCCGCTGTCTCCTTTTGTTTGGATAAGTATAACCCTCTGAAAGTTTGCGAATTTGTTGAAGCTCTGGATTATTCTGTTCGAAGGTGCAATCGTTCTCCCAAGCATCTAGACAATTTCGAAATTCCTCTATTCAACAAATATGATTGTCTATCTTTGAATCCTGATGAAGATAATCAGGTTAGTGACTTGCCATCCACCATAGAACATCTTTTTCCTGCTAATTCGTGCTTCTCGAAGAATGATGGATGCCATGTATCGGCTGCTAATGATGATAGTAAAGACTGTCTAGATAATTTCTTTTTTGTTAGTGATTTCTTATTCGATCAAGTCCAGGAACTTCATGCAAATTTGGTTAAAAAGGGTATTCTTTTGGAGATTGATCAATTTTCTACTCTAGACAATATATTGTGGACTTCAATTCCTGTTGTTTCTTTGCCTGTTGAATCTGATATTCTCAAACAAATCACCCATTTGGAATCCGGCTTCAACATCAATGAATTGTTGGATGATCTAGAGGTTTCAATTGAGTCTGATGTTTCGGCTCCTTCAGATAGATTTGGGTTAGTTGATTTTCGCGATGTTTTTCTTTCTTTGGAGCAACATTTGGAGGTTGTGAATTCTATTGATTCTGAGCATTTTGATGATATGCACACTGTCTGCGTTGTGCATGATGCACAGATCCAGGCTTTTGCTGATGCAAATTGTCCCTCATTTTCTTCTCAAAGAGTGTTAAATCAAGATGCGGCGAGTTGCTCTAATGTTTTTGCTGCTCCTAGTATCTGTTTTGATAGTGATGCTAGTGTTATTGGTGTAGTAGAATCAGTTTCCCCTGTTGAGCATTTGAGTGTGAATGTTAATCTGGTTATTGGTGATTCTTTAGATGCTGGTGGTTTTACTGTTAACTCTGAAGAACATTTGGATGAGGTGGTTGTTGATGATGCTTTTCATGCTGAGTCTCATGTGTTACACTCGATGGTTCTTCAGATCAGCTTGTAGCTTTTGTTCCAGAGGTTTTGAAATCTGATGGGTTGGTTGATATGTTTGGCTCTTCTCCTTGCTTTGCTTCGCTGAAGAGAAGTGAGATAACTGGATCAAGTGCCACTTGTTGTGCGACGCATCCAAGTTCAGATCAGCATTGTGAGAATGTTGGAGCTTCAGTGCATCGTATTTCTTCTTCGAAGAGAGGTAGACGTAGAAAGTTTTCTACTTCTAGCGGGTTGGTTCGTCGTAGTGTCAGGATTCGTGGCAGTTTCTCTCAGTTGTTGGGTGAGTATCCTGGTTCGAACACTGTGAGTGGTGTTTCGGAATCAGGCTCAGGTACGCATTTTGATTTGGGTAGCATATATTCATCTTATGCTCTGGGTGACCTATCAGCTACTGATTTCAGTTAGTTAGCTAATAGATCTGCTTTTATCTTCTCTGACATTGAGTTAGATCGTGAGTTTATTAGAAGTAAGGAACCTTATAGGGCTAGATCTATGGGCTTATGAGAGTCATTAGTTGGAACATTAGAGGTTTGAATGACCTTAATAAATGTGATAAAGTTAAAATCCTCTTTAAAGATTTTTCTATTGATATTGCTCTTTTACAAGAGACTAAAATAGAATGTCCTGACTTTCGTTTTTTTAGAAGACTAGGTGGCTTTCATTTTAGTAAATGGGTTTTTCTTCCTTCGGTGGGTTTTTCGGGGGGTTTAATGATTGGTTGGAGAGATAACCTCTTTAAATTAATGCAGTGTATTCAAAAACAACATTCTTTACATATTATTTTAATTAATCTAGCTGATAATTCTTTTTTAAATATTTCTAATGTCTATGGGCCTAACTCTAAAATCGATAGACGGATTCTCTGGAATGAATGTCTCGAGTTTAGATCTCTTGCCCCCGGATCTTGGATTTTAGGGGGTGATTTTAATGTTACTCGTTTCCTTGGGGAGCGTTCTCCCCGGGAAGGAGATTTTTCGGCTATGGAGGAACTCGATCAATTTATTATTCATTCTAATTTGATCGAAATTCCTCTATCCAATAGAGTTTTTACTTGGAGCAATAATAGGGATTCTCCCTCTTTTGTTCTATTAGATAGATTTTTCGTTACTGATGATATTGAAGATAAATTTCCTATCTGTAGAGTGTCAGGTTTACCTTACACTCTTTCAGATCATTGTCCCATTATCCTTTCTTGTGATAGTCATAGAATTATTAGTAGAGCCTGTAAATTTGAAAAAATGTGGTTTCTAGAAACAGGTTTTTCAAATTTAATCATCAATAAATGGTCTTCTATGAGTTTTTATAGTTTTAAGTATTGTGACAATTCAGCCATAGCTTTTGTGCTCAAGCTTAGAAAACTCAGGATTTTTCTTAAAAACTGGAATAAAAACATTTTTGGCAATATTAAAATTAAAAAGATAATATTCTCAATGAGTTGCTTAAACTAAATAAGATTGAAGAATCTAGACATTTATGTTTAGGTGAGAGAAATGTTCTTAACAACTTAAAAAGTGAACTTAATTCTATTCTTGAAAAAGAGGAAGTTATGTGGAAACAGCGATCAAATTTTCAATGGATCAATGAAGGCGATAATAATACCAAATTTTTTCATAATATTGCTAATAGTAGAAAACGTAGTAATACAATTAATTTCATTTTAGTTAATAATGTGGAATTAGTTAAACAACACGACCTCATCAATGCTTTTACTGATTATTATAAAGATATCTTTGGTAATAAAATTAAGCATAGAGTTAATGTTAGATGGAATGATCTTTATCCATCCATCTCTAACATTAATCTCTCTGATTTGGATGTTCCTTTTACTGAAGAGGAAGTCCGAAAAGCCATTTTTGATTTACCTGGAGATAAATCTCCGGGCCCGGAGGGATTTCCTATTTTCTTTTATCAATCTTTTTGGGAGGTTTTAAAATTAGACTTAATTTGTATGTTTAATGAGTTTTATAATGGTAATCTCCAATTAGGTTGTTTTTATTTTGCTAACGTTATTTTATTACATAAAAAAGTTGGTGCTAGTACTTTAAAAGACTTTAGACCCATTTCATTGATTAATTGCTCTGTTAAAATTATTTCCAAAGTTTTAGCTAATAGACTTAGTTTAAAAATAAATGATCTAATTGACTATTCTCAATCAGCTATCATTAAAGGAAGAAATATTACTAATGGTGTAGCGGTTGTTCAAGAATATATTAATTTTTATTGTAAAAATAATATAAATTGTGCTATTTTAAAATTAGATTTTGCTAAAGCCTTTGACTCGGTTGATTGGGATTTTGTTATTGATATTTTACTTGCCAGAGGCTTTAGTAATAGATGGATTAATTGGATCATTAACTTGCTTAAAACGGGTAACTCTAGTATTATGGTTAATGGTGTTTTAGGTAATAAAATTCAATCCAAGAGAGGTTTAAGGCAAGGGGATCCTTTATTGCCCCTTCTGTTTAATTTAGCGGCTGGTGTCTTTTCTAAGATTATTAAGAATGCTGTTAGCAATAATCTTTTGGGTTCTATTGGTAATGATATTTCTAGTTTTGGTTTGTCTATCCTTCAATTTGCTGATGATACTTTGCTTTTTTCCTCCCATCTTCCTAGACATATTGTTGCTCTCAAGTTTATTCTTTATAGTTTTGAACTTTTATCAGGTTTAAAAATAAACTTTGATAAAATTTCTGTTTTAGTTTTAAATGATTTTGATAATGTAGAAAATTTAGTTGCTAATACTTTAAATTGTAAAACTATGAGTTTTCCTTTCGACTATCTTGGTTTTGTTATCAGACCTTCAAAACTTAAGCATGATGATTGGTTAATAATAATTGATAAAATTAAAAATAAGATTACTAATTGGAATGTGAGATTCTTATCTAGAGCTGGTAGATTGATTTTGATTAATTCTATCTTATCAGCTCTCCCTATCTATTGGATGTCTATGCACCTTTTTCCAAACTGGGTGATAAATAAAATAGATAAAATTAGAAGGGATTTCCTTTGAAGTGGTGATAATCCTAACAATAGCATTAAATGTTTAGTTAATTGGAATACTGTCTGTAAGTCTAAAAAAGAGGGTGGTTTAGGAGTCATTAATTTACATAATATGAACATGTCTCTTCTTGGTAAATGGTTATGGAAATTCAGAGATACTAGTGATAATGCCATTTGGAAGGAGACTATTTCTATTTCTACTATAATGGTAGTTATAATCTCTATCATATTAGTCCTTCTATTTATAGTAAATTATCTTATTTTTGGAAATCCATCTTAAAATGTAGTGATATTTTCAACTTAGGTATTAATATTATTGTTCATTCTGGTAATAGTACTTCTTTTTGGCACGATAGTTGGATTTCCTCTACTCCTCTTAAGTATGAGATTTATATGATATTTGTAACTTTAAATTTGCGTTTATTTCTGATGTTTTTAACTCTGAAAGTGACCCTCCTTGGATTTTCAATTTTAATAGTATTTTAGTAGGCCCTACCCTTAGGCATCTTTATTTGCTTTATGCTAAGCTAAATCTGTATAACTTTGACAATGATAATGACCATATTAGCTGGGAGTGGGATAAGAGTAAGAAATATTCTTCTAATTCCTTTTACAAATTTATTAACTTTTCGTGGGTTTCTGCCAATAGTTTTAAATTTATTTGGAAGCCAAATGCTCCTCCAAAATCTAAGATTCATATGTGGCCCATCATTCATGGTAAATTAAACACTATTGAATTTTTAAAAAAGAAAAATATTAATATTGATAATAAATGTTATTTTTGTAACACATACTCTGAAGATATTAATCATATTTATTATGAATGTTTGGATACTCATTTTATTCTTTTAAAGACCCTTAATATTTTTGAGTTTAATATTAGCTCTAGAGTTTCTAATTGTTTTTTCTATTGGAACTCTTTTAGATTTAGGTTCAATAAGAATTATAGATGCTTGCTTGATTCTTTATTCACTATTTCTTGTTGTACATTTGGTTTGAAAGAAATCAAAGGATTTTTAATAATAAAAATCAACATTATAATAATTTGATAATTTTAATTTCAAATTTCTGTTTAAATTGGATTTCTAATCCCAAATATAAATTAGCCAAAAATAATTACTTTAAGGATTACCTTAATAAGGTTAGAAATAATATTAATATATTCAAACTTAATATCAATAACTTTGCTTCTAATAATACTTATATTTATCCATTTTATGATTTAAATAATTTTCATATGTTGCATCATAATTCTCTTACTATTTTTGGCCCATAAATCAGTTTCTTGTTTTGTTTTTTTCTTTTTTTTTTTGTTATATTTTCTCATTCTTAGAATTGTTTGTTTTTTGTTCTAGATTATTATTGCTTTAGTTTACTCTTTGGTTTTTATTCTCACATATATGTATATAAACTCTATTTATATACATATATGTGACTCATTCTAACTTGATTTCCTATTTTTGTTACAGGTTTGGTTTAGATAGGTTGCTGGTTTTTCTCTTGACTGTTTTGTAGGTCTTCAGTGTGGAGTTTTTTCTTTTTGGTCCACCTTTTGGAGTCCTTCTCTATGGTTCATCTGAGGCATTTTCTTTGAGTTTTGTGCTTTAGTATTTCGGATTTTAGATACCTCTAACACCCTATTATTGGGGGGTAGCCTTGCCGGAGCTTGGTATTAGGGTGTAATAGGTGGTGGCTTTGCCGGAGCTCATTTGTGGGATTTCTTTTTCTTTATTTTCTAGTTTTATAGTCGTGCCACCTGCCAGGCATGTTGGAAGCTCCTTCTTTTTTGTTATATATATAGCGCTCCATGTGTGCTCTCCTCTTTTACTAGAGGATAACACATTTTTCTCAAAAAAAGTCAATTCATAATTTATATCAAAATATAATATTCTCAAAACCATAATACTTTCCAAATCATATTCACTTTGAAATCATATTTACCTTTGAAATCATATCGTTTCCGAAATCGTAATTTCTTTCGAAAATCATACTTCCAAAATGGGGTAAATCCTTACTTCAAAATCATCATATTCAATTAGTTATAACATTTAAATCCAAACTTAGGTTATAACATCATATAGTTGTATTTGTTTTTAAATCAATGAATTTGAAAATAAACACATTAACTTCACTTAGTTTGAAGGTTAAAAAATATAGTTTAAGTAGTTATAAACAATTTAAATAAATTTTTAAATAGTTAAAATACTCTAAGATATTTAAAATAGATTTAAAATATTTTTAAATTGATTGAGTTGCTTAAATAGATTTAAAATAGATTAAATATAATTAAATAGATTAAATAACTTTAAAATAGATTAACTATATTTAAAAATGAATTAAAATGGTTTAATTAGTTTAAAATAAATTAAATTGATTTAAAATAGGTTAAAATAATTTATATAGTTAATGTTGGTTAAATAGTTTAATAAATTTGAAAATTTTAATAATTAGAAATTTTAAAATAATATATTTTTAAAATAGTTTATATTAAAATATAAATTTGGAATTAATATCAAATTAAACTATTCATTTCATTTCAACATATTTGGATCGTTTTTAGATTTTCAAATCAACAACCCAAATGTCAAACCTTTCGATTTTTAAATTTCAATAAGCTATTGTATTTCATATCGTTTCAATACATGTTCAAATATCAATTCGAAGTACTCCAATTTCAAAATATTTCAAAGTTATATTTCAAACAAAGCCAATTGCTCAATTCCGATAGAATTTCATTTATACAAAAAATTAACTTTAAACATTTAATTTAATTTCTTAAAGCAATTCCCTTAAACAAACTCACATTTCAACATAAAACTTGATTTTTCAATAATCATTCAATTTACAATAATCAAATTTTTTTCAAAATATCATTTAATCAAATTCGAAAATTAAAATTTTTAAAATCATTTAATTTAACGAATCTGGTGTTCGTATATAATTTTCTATCCAATGGTCAAGTGATAAGGATATTTATCATTTCAATCTACAAGTTAAAATTTTACGGTTATATATCATTTCAAACCGCAATTCCAAATTAATATTAAAAATCCATAAAATCGCTCGAGTCTATCATTTCAACCCATAATGATTTTGTCCTTTCTATAGATCGTTCGTGTATGTATTATTTCAACCCATAGTGACTTTCCTAAACAATAACTTAGGGAACTTGCAGAGTGATAGCATTCATTAATCAAATATAGCACCCAATCATCCAATAATAAATTCAAACTTCAATAACAATCATCATCCAATACGACCAATAAATATCAACAATTAACAGAATATTATATACAGGAAATTAACTGGCAATTTAAATTCAATAACAAAATAAATAACGATTTAATCCAAGTAAAATTCAAATTAACTGGAATAGCATTTTATAATGTACCAAAAAGCCATAAATAAATTCCTAATCACGTCATAAATTTATTTTAACGAACAAAAGAAATTTTATAAGTTGTGTGTGGGTTAAAACACTCACCTTTGGATTTAAACCGAATTAAAATCCAATTTAAGCCCAAAATTCAAACAGTCTCAGAATTCATCCCAACTAGCGTCATAATGTCTGGAATTTCGATACGATCCCGATAAAACAAACCGCGTCCACATCCTAGCTCATATGTAAAAGTTATTGTATTTAGAAGATATAGACTTGAAAATTTAAATAAAAATAAAACATACTCGTTCAATGCCAAACCAACACGTTCTGATCACGCACAAAACCCCCGTACTTCCACAATCTTGTGTTCGAAAGTGAGATAGCCGCCACCTCTCATGCCCTTTGACCATCATTTGTCGCCGCCGTGGGTATCGAGACCTACATCCACGCCCTCCATCGCACAGCCCTAACCACGTCGCCCTTATGGCCGAGTCATGGTCCCTCCAGGACGTCGAAACGCCAAGCGCCACACCAGCACTCCCTGGCCAACCACGGCAAAACCATGACCGTCTAGCATGAGTGAATCACACCTAAGACCTGCTCGACGCAACCTTCCCAACGCTGCTTACCGATCGACGATTGAACAACGATCCACCGTTGGGTCGTCAAAACCCTAAAATGAACGACCGAGGTTCATCCTCAATTTCCGGACAAACGATGATTCGAATTGTAAAAAGAATTATAGATCTGAGATGCGCTCATCGAGAGCTTCAAATTGATATATAATTTTCCATAGTTCGGAGGAGTTGGATTTTTGGATTTGGTTTTGAATTTGATTTGCAATTTGGGGATTTGTTTGTCTGCCATTGGAAGAAAGGAATAGATGGAGTTGTACATACTGAAATCAAAAATAAGAAATAACCTAGGATTTATAACGAGATATATATGGGCAGATCAAAATAGAAACGAATGGGCTTGATTGATTTGGGTTTTGAACGATAAACGACCCAAAAAGACCGTTTCGCTTCCGGAACAAAAATGGGTAATTCTATATATCAAAACAAATGTTTTTGATAGTTTTAAACTCAATGGAACAGGTTTCAAGTCCAAATTCCATCGTATGAAGAATTTACTTTAAAATCAGCTTATTTCAAATTGATTTCAATTAAAAAAAAATTAGGCGTTTCGAGCTCGTATGATCAAACGAAAAGTCCGATAATTATGAAACTTGAAATCCTACAATAATTCACCGTTACGGATCCGATGAAGCTAGTTTCATCGAAATCCCAGACAGTTGCCAAAATGGTTATTTTTCAAGTTAATTAAATAAATATTAAATTAATTAAACCAAATTTTCAATTTCAATTCTATAATTTACAATTTTACCATTTTTGTTTCTTAAATAATTATAATACTTTAAAACAAATTTAGATATAAATTTAAAATTAATTAATTAACCAATTACAGTGATTAATTTCAATTTTAGTAAGTTTAGTAATTATAAATAAAAATTCCAATTATCCATTTATTTGATTTCCAATCCTGTTATTAAATCAATTATCATCTTACGGATATAATTAAAATTAGTTGATATCTTATTACATTAATACTTTCCAATTTTATCTTAATTTCAGTTAACGTATTACTTAATTACATTTAATTGCAATGAATCTATTTATTATAGCTTAAATTCAAATAAATTGATCAGGCTTGATTTCAATTCTTTTTATTCACTCACTTATCATATTATGAAACTCACTTATCATATTATGAATGAAATTTACATTGGTTACATCTTACTGAATTAATATTCTACAATTATCAATTTAATCTACATTAACTTCACAAATTAAGTGAATTAATTACAATTAATTTCAATTTAAATTTAACAAATTAAATAAGAAGTAACTTATCACAATTGTTACCGTTAACTTTTAATTACATTTGTAAGTTTATTAGTCACAACAAATGTTACCATTTCTTTCATAACACTAATTTTATTCATTACCATTAACTATCTATTATTTCATTGGTCAATTTAATATTTACACTTATTTTCTTATATTCAATTTATAAACAAGTATAACATTTAAATCATTTCAATTGATTGGAATTTCATTCAACTTGTTAAAATTTAACTTAAATTAACATTATGGCATTTCACTAATTATTATTTCATTGTTAAATTATTTTTATCTCCTTTAAGATTTAAGCCACCAAAATCTTATTAAATTAACAATTTTAAACTATCAAAAATTTACCGGTCGTTACACTCTCCCCCACTCAAAACTTTTCGTCCCCAAAAGAAAAAAGAAGGAAAAAGAGGAATTAAGTAATCAATATATCTTATTCAAAATATTAAATTTATAAACAATTATTTTACAAAATTAAATAATTTAAATAAAATATATCAATTTATAACAATTAAATCCATTATATTCAAGTTAACAAAAATTTTGAAACATTTCATAAAATTTTCTAAGTCCAAAATTCACGAAAAATTTCGACAGAGTCTCCTTTGTACGCAGAGGCTTGGGAGAAATAATAATATCAAATTAACGATATAAATCATATTTTTCGAAATAATATATCCTAAACCACGGGAAAAATAATATGATATCGCTATAAAACCGTAATCAGAGAACATACCTATTTGTCGGGCAAACAACACTTAATTTATGAAACCAAAACAGTAGCTAATGCTTCCATAACCTGTATTTCACTTATCTAGTCCAAAAAGAGTTAATAATTATTTAAAATGAAATGTTTAAGTTGTTTGAATTTATAACCAACAAATCAATATAACATAACAACAATCACTTGCAAACAAGCTTACAATCATCGTAAGGAATCAAAGTAATCAACCATTCATTCATATGAAGCAAAACAAATGGTCTGTTTGGGTTCAGTACTTTCAATTGTATAAAATGACAAATAACCACTAAGTATGCCATTTACTCAGCAGCCTTAGATAAAACTCAACAGATTATTCATACATCCAAACAATTTGAAGTATCCTTCCCAAACAATCCATAAACCAAACAAACAACAAATTCCAACATTATTTGTGTTTGTTCTTATTAATTTCTTTTCGTATTTTTACTTTCCTTCAATTTCATTCATACAATGACTATTTCATTCACATTCGTTCATTTAATACTTATTTCCATTTGCTTATATCCATTACTTACAAAAGTTCATTTCATTTATTCATTTAATGAAAATTCTTTTCATTAATTTATATTAATTTCTTTCATAAGTTATTTCATTCAATGGTTTATAATAATCATCGAATTCATTACTCAAGTATTTCATACATTTTATTACAGTTTACTTTTATTAATTCATATACTTGATTTCCTTTAGACCTTAATATTCGTTAATGTATCAGTTCATACTTAAATTTCTTTACTTTTTATTTTACATTCACTTCATTATATAGTGTCATTGACTATTAAGTTTATTTTTTGAATTATTTCAACTTTTTCTGAAATTATAATCATCTAATTTAGTGTAGTATTCATTTTTCACTTAATTTAATTATAAATAGCTTCAACCATTAACTTAACTTTATAATCATTTACTTACAGTATCCACCCTTCTATTACATGTTAATTATAAATAAATTCAAATATTTACTTCAGTTTAAAATCATTTACTAACAGTGCTCACTTTCTGCTATGTTTTATTAATTGCGTTTCAATTATAAATTATGTTTATAACAACTATAATATTAAAGTTCTTATTTATAAAAGAAATTCCATTGAACACTTTCATTACTTACGTTTTACTTTCATAATATTACATTACATATTCTTGTTTAACATTACGACTTTTAATATTTGGTAATTTATATCTATATGTTCTATAGAATGTGATAGAATGTTACACAAGTTTATCTCATTTATTTTAATCAAATTAATGTCCAATAATCATATCCTTTGTTTTATGTGTTACAAATTTCAAATTCTCTGTATATTTCATTTATAACTAAGCATTTACTTCCTTATTTCATTCTAGAAGTTCCAATTATTAAATAGTTAAAATTCCATTTCATTACTATAATTGAAATCTCTAATTTATAGAAATTTAAGAACTAAATGCCGGTTTCCATTTCACTTCATTAAAATTATATATATACATACATACACACACACTCATAGCTTTTATAAATATAACAAATCATATTTAAAATTCAAAATCAAGCTTTATTTATCAACCAAATGTGTAGTTAACTACTACTATGGTCTTCCCACTATGAAACTCGAAAATGAATGTCGATGATTTGTGCACTCATCACCAAAATTAATTTCCAACGGTAGAGAGGGGAGTACATAACTTATTACTTTCCAATATTCTTTAAAAACAGTTCCTTCAAATTATATTGAAATATTATATCAGAAAATACTTTTAAATAATACAAATATTACATTCCAGAATCTTTTAAAAGAAAATTCCAAAATCCCGAAACTTAAGTTCTAAAATTTTCCATTTCATATTTACTTAAATTCTATTTTAATCAATATTAATAAAATTTCTCTACTTAACAATCAACATGTTTACATCCAACTACATCATTTATAAAATCAATTATTTTATATACAAAATATATAATAGATAAAATTATTTCATTCACCTATATTTCAAAATAATATTATGTCCGTGAGTCCTATCGAGTGTTTAGAAATCCCCGTCATTGCCATAGCGTCCCATGTATCGACTAGAATTTATAAATACTAAACAGAAAAAATTAACATAATATGAAAACCTTTTATAACAATAACAAATACTCTCTCTCATATAAATACTCTAAGCGACTCATTCTAGGGTATTACTACCCTATTTATAAAGAATCATACCCTACAAAGCTAAGGTTATCGCCAAACCAAAGACCTGATACCATCTGTCCACTATGTAGTATAATATGCAATTATAATATGTCTATAGTAAAGTAAAAGTATTAAAATAGCCTTAAGGTGTTACCCATATCCCCCTTAACATATTTTTATATATTTCCATAGTCTATACAGTACCGTAATTCCTCCGTAAACTGGAGGGCTATCAGAGGGCACTCCATAGGTATGGTACAAAAAAAACTTGTAGAATGCGCTCTAGGGCATGTGAACACGACACGCGAGGTAATGCCAGTGTAGATATATCAATTTCGGATCCGAACTAGTGATAACGCATATCAGCTACTACCGCCCACCTCGGAAACACTCCCAAATCAATATCAAAGCATGGCCACCAAATCGATCTCAAAATAATAGAATGGTATCGAAGAAATGTGTCCAATAGGAGAAATAATCTAGCTTGGCCCAGCATGGCTCCTATTTTAGTCACATCTATGCCGACTCACGAGAATCAGGGTCACGTCATACCTATGCAGAAATCGTTCACCAAACCATCCTACTTCATTTCTGGAATCTCCACCACGTACACAGTTGCTAAAGTGGATTTCAATACTGGGAGAAAGTATGACAATATACAATCTCGGTCTCTTTAACAACCAATCGCTTATTACACACCGGATGGCTCTTTTACGTTTCAAAAGTCAATTCACAATTTATATCAAAATATCATATTCTCAAAAGCATAATACTTTAGAAATCATATTCACTTTGAAATCATATTTACCTTTGAAATCATATCGTTTCCGAAATCGTAATTTCTTTCGAAAATCATACTTCCAAAAAGGTTTAAATCCTTACTAAAAAATAATCATATTCAATTAGTTATAACATTTAAAAACCAACTTAGGCTATAACGTCATTTAGCTATATTTGCTTTTAAATCAATGAATTTGAATATAAACACATCAACTTTACTTAGTTCGAATGTTAGAAAAATAATTTAAGTACTTATAAATGGTTTAAATAGGTTTTTAAATAGTTAAAATACTCGAAGATATTTAAAATAGATTTAAAATATTTTTAAATCGATTAAGGTAGTTAAATAGATTTAATATAGATTAAATATAATTAAAATAGATTAAATAACTTCAAAATAAATTAATTAGATTTAAAAATGAATTAAAATGGTTTAATTAGTTTAAATAAATTAAATTGATTTAAAATAGGTTAAAATAATTTATATAGTTAATGTTGGTTAAATAATTTAATAAATTTGAAAATCTTAATAATTAGAAATTTTAAAATAATATACTTTGAAAACAGTTTATAATAAAAATATGAATTTTTAATATTCAATTAAACTATCCATTTCATTTCAACGCATTTTCAAATTTCCAAATCAATGACCCAAATTTTAAACCTTTCAGTTTTTAAATTTGAATACACTATTGAATTTCATACCATTTCAATCCATGTTCAAATATCAATTTAAATCACTCCAATTTCAAAATATTTCAAAGTTATATTTCAAACAAAGCCAATAGCTCAATTCTGATAGAATTTCATTTATACAAAAAAAAAAATAACTTTAAACTTTCAATTAAATTTCTTAAAGCAATTCCCTTAAACCAACTCACATTTCAGCAAAGTTGGCAAGAGAAACGGCCTCCCTCCATGAGGTGAGGAGTTTGGTTCCTGGCAACTGCATCAAGTATAACGAAAGGTCTGGTCTAAATGGGGGCACGGTTGTGGCAGGCCAGTTGTGTTTCCCCCGGCTTTACTGTTCAGGAGTCGCAATGTCGGCGGTGATAGAACAGGTTTCCTTGGTTGCCAAAAAAAAATTTCTTAAAGCAATTCCCTTAAACCAACTCACATTTCAGCAAAAAACTTGAATTTTCCAACAATCATTCAATTTATAATAAATAAATCCTATTTCAAAATATCATTTAATTAAATTCAAAAATTAAAAATATTAAAATCATTTAATTTAACCAATCTGGTATCTGTATACAACTTTCTATCCTAGGGTCAAGTGACATGGATATTTATCATTTCAATCCACAATTTAAAATTTTACGATTATATATCATTTCAAACCACAATCCCAAATTAATATTAAAAATCCATAAAATCGCTCGAGTCTGTCATTTCAATCCATATCGATTTTCCCAAATCTATATATCGTACGGGTATATATCATTTCAACCCATGGTGATTTTCCTAAACAATAACTAAGGGAACTTGCAGAGCAATTGCATTTCATTAATCAATTATAGCATCCAATCATCGAATAATAAATTCAAACGTCAATTGCAATCATCATCCAATACGACCAATAAATATCAACAATTAACAAAATATTATGTACAGGAAATTAACTGGCAATTTAAATTCAACAATAAATTAAATATAGATTTAATTCAAATAAAATTCAAATTAACTGGAATAGCAACTTTTAATGTACCAAACAACCATAAATAAATTCATAATCACATCATAAATTTAATTTAACAAACATAATAAATTTTAGAAGTTGTGAGTGGGTTAAAACATTCACCTTTGGATTTAAACCGAATTAAAATCCAATTTAAGCCCAAAATTCAAATAGTCGTAGAATTCGTCCAAATTACTGTTAAAACTTCTGGAATTTCGATACGATCCCAGTAAAACAAACCCGTCCAGATCCGAGCTTGTATGTAAAAGTTATTGTAGTTAGAAGATATAGATTTCAAAAATTAAATAAAAAATAAATAAAACAAAAATAAAATATACTTGTTCAATGCCACATCAACACGTTTTGACCATGCGCAAAACCCTTGTACTTCCTCAATTTTGTGTTCGAATGTGAGATAGCCGCCAACCCCCATACCCTTTGACATCAATTGTCGCCTCCGTGGGTATCGAGATCTACATCCACGCCCTCCATCGCACAGCCCTAACCACGCCGACCTTATGGCCGAGTCGCGGCCCCCCAGGCTACCGGAACGTGAAGCGCCGCCGCCAACACTCCCTGGCCAACCATGGAAAAACCATGCCATCTAGCATGAGCCAATCACACCCCAAGACCTGCTCGATACCACCTTCCCAACGCTGCTTCCCGATCGACGATCGGACGACGATCCACCGTTGGGTCGTAAAAACCCTAAAATGAACGGCCGAGGTTCATCCTCAATTTCTGGACAAATGATGATTCGAATTGGAAAATGAATTATAGATCTAAAATGCGCTCATCGAGAGCTTCGAATTGATATATAATTTGCTATAGTTTAGAGGATTTGGATTTTTGGATATGGTTTGGAATTTGATTTGCAATTCGTGGATTTGTTGTCTACCATTGGAAGGATGGAATAGATGGAGTTGTACATACTAAAATCAGAAATAGGAAATAACCTAGGGTTTATAACGAGATATATATAAGCAGATAAAAATAGAAACGAATGGGCTTGATTGATTTGGGTTTTGAACAATAAACGAATCGAAAAGCCCATTTCGCCTCCGGAACAAAAATGGGTAATCCCATATATCAAAACAAATGTTTCAGATAGTTTTAAACTCAATGGAATAGGTTTCAAGTCCAAATTCCATCGTATGAAGAATTTACGTTAGAATCAGCTTATTTCAAATTGATTTCAATTAAAAAAAATCTAGGCGTTTCGAGCCCGTACGATCAAACGGCAAGTCCGATCATTACGAAACTTGAAATCCTACAATAATTCACCGTTACGAACCTGGTGAAACTGGTTTCAACGAAATCTGAGATAGTTTCCAAAATGGTTATTTTCCAAGTTAATTAAACAAATATTAAATCAATTAAATCAAATTTTCAATTTCAATTCTATAATTTACAATCTTATCATTTTTGATTTCTTAAACAATTATAATACTTTAAAACAAATTTGATATAAATTTAAAGTGAACTAATTTACCAATTACAGTGATTAATTTCAATTTCAGTAAGTTCAGTAATTATAAATAATGATTCCAGTAATCCATTTATTTGATTTCCAATCCTATTATTAAATCAATTATCATCTTATGGATATAATTAACATTAGTTGATATCTTATTACATTAATATTTTTCAATTTTATCTTAATTTCAATTAACGTGTAATTACATTTAACTGCAATAAATCCATTTATTATAGGTTAAATTCAAATAAATTGATCAGGCTTGATTTTAGTTCTTTTTATTCACTCAATTATCATATTATGAATGAAATTTATATTGGTTACATCTTTGAATTAATATTCTACAATTATCAATTTAGTCTACATTAACTTCACAAATTAAGTGAATTAATTGCAATTGGTTTCAATTGAAATTGACAAACTAAATAGATAGGTAACTTATAACTATTGTTACCATTAACTTTTAATTACATTTATAAGTTTATTACTTACAATAAATGTTACCATTTCATTCATAACACTAATTTTATTTAATTACCATTAACTATCTATTATTTCATTGGTTAATTCAATATTTACACTTATTTTTTTGTATTGAATTTATAACCAAGTATAACATTTAAATCATTTCAATCGATTGGAATTTCATTCAATTTGTTAAAATTTAACTTAAATTAACATTATGGCATTTCACTCTAGTTATTATTTCATTATTAAATTACAAATTTTTATCTCCTCCAAGATTTAAATCACCAAAATCTTATTAAATTAACTATTTTAAATTATTGAAAATTTACGGCTCATTACATAAAAAATGTTCCAAATGTTAAATTAACTATTTTAAATTATTGTAAATTCCTAATGAAAATTAACTATTTTAAATTATTGTAAATTCCTAATGTTTCCAAATTTAATTTTGAAAATTTTCAAATAAGGTAACGATGGTTTATTTCTTAAAAATCATTTTTATGATTTAAATAGTAAATCTAAACATACTAATTTTTTTCTCATGTAAATATATGAATTCATGGGTTTTATATCTTTATTCAGTGTTCAAATAATCAGATGAAAATTTATATGATTACAATAAATTATAGGGTGATAACAAGATATATCAAAATAAATGAATGAGTACACATTCGATCACAATTGCATCCATCACAACATACAATCAACATTCAAATCAACCGATTCAACAAATCAACCAATTTAATAACATGTCACAATAATTATTAGTTATCACATATTGGATTTTAGGTATTCAAATTAAATATCGATTAAAATTCCAAACCAACAATCAATTACCCGGTTTAACTTGCAATAAAATTTTAGTATTTCATGAGTGGGTTTAAGCACTCACCTTATGGATTCCCCTTTTTAGTTGGACTTGGATCCGCTACTACTTCCTCCTTTTGATTATTTCCTTGCTATCTTAATTCTTTTTTTTATACGAAGTTTTGAAAGAGACAGAGAACTTTGTATAGATCTGGATTTGAAGAAAAGGATTTGGAAAAAGAAAAATATTTAGAAAAGAAGAGGAAAATGTAAAGAAGATAGATGATTGAAAACGAAAAAAAAGCTTTCAAAAAGAAGAAGAAGATTTGAAGAATAATAAGAAAAAGGAAGCTTTAGAAAAAGAAGGAGATTTGAAGAAAAAAATGAAGGAGGAGGAAAATGAAGAGAGAGAGAGAGAGAGAAAATGAGATGGAAGTTTGTTTGGAGAAATGAAGCTACAGAAGATGAGATTTGAAAAATGAAATGAGGCTTCAGGAATGAAGATGGAAAGAAATGAAAAGCTAATAAAGTATATATAAACAAACTAGGAATTGAAATAAAGTAAAAATATGCACAGTCTTAAAATGGTAGTATTGAAAGAGGTGAAGTAAATGAATAAATATATGAATAAAGATAAAAATAAATCTTTCGTTCTTTAATAGAAAGCTTCAAAAGAAAGAGTTGCCAATGAAAGGAAGCTACAAGAACTAATAACGCATAAACAAAATAAATTTTAGAAACGGAGAATAGTAAATGCTAATTAGATGGCATGAATATTAATTTGGATGTTCACATTAAAAATGAAAACACGAAAAGAAAAGAAAACTTCAACTAAAGCACTTGACAGAAGAAAACGAACAAATGAGAAACAAATGAAAAGAATGAGACAATTATTAATTAGAATAAATCAAATGAGGCTACTTTTAATTAATAAGAAACGAATGAGTAGTCTAATAATTAAATGGATGCTCAAGTGGAGGCTACGTTGAGAACTTGAAAACGAAAAGAGAGAGAATGTGAAATGATAATAAATGTAAAGCAAATGAAGGGACCACCAATATCTTATAAACAAACCTTTGCGGTCCAAATTCCAAAACTTACTCCAATTAATTCATATCAGTAAATCCTAATATACACACATTTACATCATTTATATCAATATTAAAACGTTCGTTTTATGTTAATATATGTATGCACTCCATTAATGCAATCAATTAGTTAACAATCAATCAGTCAATTAATCAACCAATCAATCTATATATTTATCTACGTTACTCAAACCAATTTTATTAATTAGTGAATATATATCAATCTGTGCACTATAAAAATGATTTACTTTACCTTTTTAATTACTGTAACGGTTACATTAATGTAACCAATTTACAAGTTTTAATCATATATGAAATGGAAAAATAAATATATGTGAACTTATGTAATTAATGTACAAGATAATCCTAATTGATTCCACAACATTTACACAACCATGAACCCTTTTTTATATTTAAAAATTTGAATATTAATGTGTGTATATGTAGATTATTCTAAAATTCAATTTTTTCCCAAAATCATACTTATACAGAATGAAAGTTTTATTTTTATATATCTTAAAACATGCAATTATCTTAATAAAAACGTTCATTCCATATTGATACAAAATGCAAGTTCCAATATTAACTCATTCATTACACTTTCATTTACGCTTCCTTTTAATTGAAACATTTCGATTAATCTAATTTCAATTCATTTCATTACTAATTTCAAACAAATTCTAATCATAAAACACTATTTTCTTTTCATTTGTACCAATTCGGACATGTTTTATAAAATTTTCTGTACCACAAAATTTATATACTATTTACAAAGTAAATGTTTTATCTTATTGAAAATCAACTTTTCCAAGATGCATTTCAAATAATAACTTATGTTATTCTTCCATTAAAATATTCACTTCATCCTATATTCAAATTCAACATTTGTTATTCCGGTTAGAGATAAACATACAATTTATTCTTTTCAAGTTAAAGCTTAAATTTCATTAAAATGTTTATCTTAATTTAATTTAAAATGTAAGTTCTTATGTTGAACTTATAATGCATTTGTCTTTTCTTTTCAATATAAGGATTCCAACTACTCTTATTGCAGTTTATATTCAATATTAGATTTCAATCGAATTCTCATTATACCATAACTATTTTCTGTTCATTTCACATATTCCAACATTTATTTCTTAAATTATTCCATTCTTATATTAACATCTATTATTACAATCAATGGAATTTACATTCAAACAATTATTAAAATAAATTAAAATTACACTAAAATAGTTATCAATTACATTAAATCACATTGTTAAATTACATTCTACTTGTTTTCTTACTAACAAATCATAATTTCTAATTTCATACAATATTAAATCCTATAATCTTATTAAATTCAATATTTTAATTATTGGAAAAAATACGGATCGTTACAATACACATCTAATAAATACTTTTTTATCGAATATATGATATTCTGGCTACCCAAAATTGTGAGTTTAACTCACAACTATTCCATTTGTCGCTGAGGTATTTCGATCTAGAACTAAAGTCGAACGACAATTGATTTTAGTCTAAATTTCAACTGTCTCCAAATTCATCCAATTCAACTCCATATCGTAGCGTTCATCGATACGATCATAGTGCAACTCATCGTGTTCAATTTGGACCTCATATGAAAGAGTTACGCATTTTATAAGCTAACGATTTTATAAATATAATTATTAATTACATTTGTTAACAATAAATAAATCACCTCGTATAACCTAATTTCCCTCTCTTTTGTGGTTCTCTCGAACCCAGGCAAAAACCTCGACCGTGCTTCCATAGCCTCGCCGTCGACCACCATCATCGCGCGCCGCCTATCGCCCACGCTGGCACCACCGTGCACGCCGCCCAAAGCCTCGATGAACGAGCATAATTAGAACCCAAACTAATGTGCATTCCAGGTGAACTGCCGCCACCATTTTTTCGCTATGGATTGATCCAACCGTTGAAACCCATCTCCTTGTTAAGCTCTATGTTTCCCTAGTTGATGTCGAGAGCCAATAAAGCCTGTGGAGGCGTCAATTGGCCACGGCTTTAGGATGGGAGGAGGAAAATTTTTAAAATTAGGCAAACCTCTATGATGAAATGTGATATACAAATGGGAGAATGGTATGGGATAGGCATGAGCACATGTAATGTGGGTATGGCCAATGTTTGGAAAGATAGTGATATACTTATATATATTCTTATATTACAATATCTTGTTCTAAGCGCTCAAAAAACTCAAACCCCAAATGAGGTGTGCTGCCTGGCTTTCTATATGTTATACCTCTATTGCGAACACAATGGAACTAATCTTGAGACCCAATTAGATTATATATGAAAGATAGCTTTTCAAACCCAATTATATTAGGTAAATTTACAAAATTAATTTATACGCAATTCGATCTCGCACGAGTAAACGATACGTCCAATAGCCACAAAATTCAATGGCATACTATAATTCACTATTACGGACCCAATGAAACTGTTTTGTTCAATTTCGAGACAATGCCCCAGAAGGCTATTTTCACACACTTATTCACTTTTATTCAAATTAAAAAGTTTACTATATTCATTTTTATTCAAACAATTTAAATCAACTTTCAAAATCATTTTCATTCATGTTAAGTTCAAGATTTAATTATTTAAACAGTTCCTAATAATTTATTTACCCAATAAATCACTATATTTGAAATTCAAGTCGTTTAACTTATAAAATTAACTTTTCAATATTTAAAGTCAATTATATATTCCAAATTCAAATGATTAAAAATTTTGGACCATTTTATTTTTACTCCCTTAAAAGAATTTCATCCCCGAAATCGCCAAGTTAAGAAAAATGTTCTTAACCCATTTACTTTTCAAAACCAATTAATTGAAATAGATTACCAAATTCTTTTAAGCCTTAAAGTTTCCAAAATAATTTTGGTAAAACTTTGCTATCACTTTTTCTAAGTCTTTATATTCATTCACAGTTACTAACTAATACCATTCCATGTTATAACACAAACATGTTATTAAAAATTTCTTTAGAAATTTTATAACTCTTAAATTTAAAAATTTCGCCAGCATCTCCTTTGCATGACTCGATTGGAAAATTTTACAATATGTACGTCATCACAAATACAAATCTCATCTTCGAGGATGAGGCATCTCGATAGGAAAAATTATAAAAAATATGGTATATAATCTGATTTGTGTACCTTTTATTACTATTAGCAAACGTATACAACCAATATCAATTTGCATTTCCCATGGTCAACATTATATTTGTACACTTTCATTTCTTGTTAACATTAAATTACTCACATTCAATCATTACTTAGTATATTTCTCTTAATATTAATATCACTTAAGAATCATTCCATCAAATTTATACTTAAGTCCATTGCAAACATTTTATATTACACAACTCATGTTTATTATTATTTCACAACTTAATTTCATATTCATTCCACTACTTCATTTCACTAATTCACTTTATTAATTTATCTAGTTCATTTCAAATCCAATTCAATTTCATTAACTCAATTTATTTAGCCTTACTAAGTTTAATTTTAAGTTCATCTCAATTTCAATTTTTCTTTTCTTTTCTACCTTTTCAAATTATAAGTACAAAATCTTTCTTTTTCTTATAAATCTATAAAATTAAACTTTGGATTTTAAAATTAAAACTTGTTTCACCAAAACACAACTTTAATGGGAGCAACCTATCTCTTAGAAACCCGTAAAGGAAAGCCGATGATGCTACAATAATCACTAGAATTATTTTCCAACGACTGAAGTGAGTTCAGTGCTTTCTGTTTCTTTTAAGTCCTATTTAAAATATTTCTAACAAAAATATTTTCAATAATACTATTATTGTTTTTCCAAAAACTTTTGAAAAACAATTTTAAAAATCAAAGGGTTTAAATTCTAATTTTTTTTACTTTAAACCTAATTTTATCCACACATCATATTTATAAATATACTTATACAATTTCATTTCCTTTCCCTTCATAAATCACAATTATACACCATAATTATATAATTTTGCTTCTTAAGTAATATCATTTCACAAATGTCGATTATTCTAATTATAATTAATACTCTATGATTCATACTTATAAATTCACTTTCTTATATAACTTATTTTACAAATGTTTATCTTTGTTTAGATTATACTAATAACAACTTTTATTGAAAAATAAATAACAAATGACAATAACCAAATAATAACATTAACTAACAACCAAACGCACCATATATTCTATAATAATTCATGAAAAATATTCTTTTATAAAATATAATTCTAGGTAAAATTATTTTATTTACTAATTCTTAAAACAATACTGTGTCGGTTTGCCTTATTTAAGTGTCTAGAAACCCCTACCGATATCGTGGCATCCCATGTAATGACCAAAATTCATAAGCCACTCAACAGATAAATTAACACAATATAAAACAATTTTATAATCACTAACAAATACGCTCTCATTTATGTACACCCAAACTCATAAAAGGCGTCCCATCACGTTATATCTTAATGAGTTTCCCTACCAAAGCCAAGGTTCCCACTTAACCTTGCACTCTGATACCAAGTGTAACAACTCAAGATTTTGGACCCTTGGAAATCGACACTAATACGTGCACTATATTGTATGTTAAGCAGTCGTACACCAGAAAACCTGATTGGTAGGGGAAAGAAGGAAGAGGAGGAGAAGAGAAAACGAAGAGAAAGAAACTAAAAGCAACACAGAATCTCATGAGCGCAACAGAATAATATATAATATAATATCAATGATCTTTACAAAAGAGAAATTGTTATATACATACATCCATCTGAATACAACAACAAATCACAATTATCAGCCTGCACAGTTATAAAAAACCATCCTCACAATTGCTGATGATTTCAACAACAAATATCAAAAAATAAACATATATGTGAATACGACTTGAAGACCTCCAACTCATCACCTGAGCTCCAATGCATCTAAAGAAATCTAAGAATATGCTTGGTCTGACCCAAGCATTATAATATAATAACACCCGAATCAGTTTGGAAAACCAGCGTGAGAAAAGCACATCGAATTGGATTTTAGAGTTATAGAAAACCTTTGAAAATCAAATGTATCTCATAAGACAATGCCGCATATAAACAGGATGAGTTTTTACCTTACGATAACCAAACATTTTCTATAGAAAATCCATTTACATTACAATAATATCTAGGGGTCAAAGTAAAATATGAATATAGCTTAAATGCTTGCATCTCAAGTTTTAACATAACTGGGCACAACTAAGTCCATAGGGGGCTTATTGGAAAATGGAATCCATACAATGACTGGACTACTGAGATACTGCCCATTACAGTGCATCTCTAGACAAAATAACACTGCAATCAAACCTATCGACCCCTACTAACATAGAACTGACCAACCCCTTACTAGATAGTACCGAGTATGATCATCCCTCCGTTAATGGGCCACGAAGCACACAAATGATAGATAATATCGACTCTAGATAGGGATGACCATATCATAGTTAGGAGCGAACCACTTAACCCTGTTGCATCTTCCTTGCTTTAGCCATTCTCGTTTGATGAGGCTTGGGGCTACGTTTTACCTTTTATATAGCACTTCCCACTTGGAATGCTAACACCACTCTCCAGGTAACAATGCAATGCCATCATTCATCCATACAAGTTTGTTTTGGGACTGAACAAAATGCTTAAGAACTCCTTCTTCAAATTCCATCATCTTTAAGGTGTCTTCATTTCGAAACGCTTTGAGTTGGGTTGAAGTGGCTTTCGGATAACATATCGGATCCCAGTCTCTTCGAAACAACTTTCGATAATTCATAGTAAACTCAACCCCGATTCTTTAGGAAATGAATAGCCAAAGATAAGAGCAGAGATCACCTCTTAATCGTTAGTGGACTGATTTCCTTACCGTTTTCCCTAGGAGAACGAAACGAGATTTATACACACAGTACAACATCATCGGAGATCACTGTGCCACGTAACTTAAATGTTTCTCCTAGATATTTCAAAAGTTACGTTTTAGGTCCTAATTTGATAGTTGGTTATTTAACTATCGAATAAACAAACATTCGAATCAGCGATTTAATTCTGTAGACAAAACAAACATTGGTTATGCTTGTAAGTAAATCACTAGCCTCCTTAATTAATCTTTATTGATTAAATTTACTTTGTAAATAGTTGAATCAAAATCCTTTTACAAAGATATATATATATATATATATATATATATATATATATCCACAAATGCATATTTTCCAAAACTTGAAAAAATATCCATATACTTATCTCAATGGTGCAAGTACATTCACCAACATTGGGGAAGATTTCCTTTTTATCCAATTCTAACATCACTTATAAACTCCATTATAATCCTCAAAACCATTTATAAAACTCCTTTTATAACCTATAAACCCATATCGAAAATTATTTTTTAAATATCTAAAACCATTTATAAAACTCTTTTATCCTATAGATAATCTTCCTTTAAGTTTTTCAAACCATGTTATAAGATTCCTTTTATAAAACCCGCATCTTTTTATAAAATCTAATTTATAAACCTCGAAACATTTAAAAGTAAATTCTAATCATTTACTTTAAACACTATTATATTATAATAAACATCTTAAATAAATAATAATTACCTTCAAAACATCTTAAAAATAATAATAATTAGTAATTTCTAAAAAACATTCTTAATAAAATAATAATAGTTTATTTTCAAAATATATTGACAAATAATTATATTTAATTTCAAACCACATTAGTAATTTAAATAATTAACTTTTCAAAATGCTAAAATATTGATAACACCTTTAAAATAATATCAACATAAATAATCAACTTTTAAAACATATATATATTTCCTTGATTAAAATTCATACTTAAATTTCAGCATAATCATTTCTTGTAATATCCCAGAATTTCAAGGAATTTAAAATGTGATAATCTCTTAATTAAATTGTTTAAAATCGATAAAATTGTTATTTTCAAATATAAATAGCCAAACAATTAATAATGTGATGTTTTAAATTATGATTATAGATTGATTTTAAATGGAATAAATTATTTAAAAATAATAATGTGTTTATTTAAAATTGATATCTATATTTATTTGATTTGACTTTAAATTTGGATTTTAAACTGACTTTGAATTTGAATTTAAAAATGAAATTTAAAGGAATATATATATCTTAAAATAATAATATAGTTTGGATTGAAATATATGGAGAAAGTTCTTATTTAAAAATAAGATTTTTTTTTTATATTATTCTCTTTAAAGAAATTTATTTATATAAATTTGGAAAAGTATTTATATTTAATAGGAATAAATACAAAGGCTTTTTGAATTAGCATTTAAAAATGAGTTTACAGTATTATATATGATTTTATTTAAAAGATAATTGGTTTTTATTTTTAATTTCTTTCAAAAGTTTTATTTATTTAAAATTATAAAAGCATTTCTTAATTTATAAATGTATTTTTTATTTGGAATTTAATAAGAAAATCTTTTAAAATCATTTACAAATAATATAAAAATAATGTAAATATGAATTATTACAAGTGTTAAGATCTAAACCACTTAAGTAACAAGTGTTTGATAATTAATAATGGTATGAGACAAGTGTCATTACTTGTTTTATTTTCTTTAAAATTTTAACTAAACCAAAATTTAATCTATATAAAACACTTCTACTTTCTTCCTTCATTCCTTTTCCTTATGCTTTCATTTTCAAACCAAGAAACTATGGCCAGACCTGTAAAACATTTCCTCTAAAACAAATGAAAACCAGAAATTTTCATGCAATTCAAAAACCTGTAATACATTTTTCAGTTCAAACAACTTTCAAACCTAGAAGTTCCTCAAAACCAAAATCAGGAAATCTTTTCAAAATCTGTTATCATCTTCTCTAAAACAAATCAAAGCCTGAAATTCACTTCTCAAACCAAATTGCAAACCTGAAATTCATCCCCTCGAAAACAAATGCAATCCAGAAATCAATTAAAAGCCTGTAACCATTTTTTTAAGAAGTTTGTAACATCTTCAAATGCAAACTGCCTTAATCAAATTTGAACCCTCATCAGCATGTTCCAGTTAATCAATCAAGTATCAAAGCTTTTTAAATCAAAGCAAGACAAAGTTTTCAAATTGATCTGTTGCAAACCTTCATGTCTTCAAAATACAAGTTTTCTGGAATAAAAAACAAATGCATGCAAATTTCATTCCAGTTTCAAAAGCCTTCTGCATTTTCAAAGGTGAGTAAACTTTTAAACTAAAAAATATGTGTTTCTTATGAATTACTGTGTTTGATATTTAATCTACATGAAAGCATATATGTGAGCTTCTATGTGTGCTTATCTGTTGATTTTGAAAGCATCTTTGTTCCTATTTTTAAGCCTCTGTTTTTAAATCTGTAATCTTGATCCACTTTAAATTTGATGCATTGACATATGGTCGAAGTAAATCTGTGATGTAAGTTTGAAAATGTGCTTGCATGATGATTTTAAGATTCTAGATCATATTTATATATATGAAGATGTTGTGTATTGATTGTGCATGTCTGAATATCAGACAAATGAAACTTCCCAAGCTTACAGGCATCAGATATGTTCATAAATCATTTCCCATTTCTATGATTTATTTTAGGAAATAATTTCTAAACAAAAGATGTTAGTTTAAACAAGATTCAAATTTTAAAAATAGTTTAAAGTTAAACAAAGCAAAGTTTCTCTAGAAATTTGGGAATTTACAGTCAAGATTCAAAATAAGTTTTCAAACATCATAATTTGATGTTTTAAGATTATAACTCGAATCCATTTAGAAAGATATGATTTTTAAAGCTAAAATCACGAATTTTAAAAATGTTTTGAGTATGAAATTTGGTTTTGACTGGAATTTGATGTGGAGGCTTCCTCTAGCGATCTAGAAGTTGAGAAGCCTCGGGGTTTCTTCTGGAGATGGTTGTAGTTGCGAAGTGCTTAGGAAAATTGCCAGGAGATGATTCCGATCATCGAGGCGACGTGGAGGAGGAGATTTAGGATTTTAAACCAAGTTTGTTCGAACTAGAAAATTTGATCACTTCTACTTCACCGATGCATCGAGTTCGAGGGAACTTCCGGAATGGGTTAATGGATGACTGGAGGAGGTGTGACCATGATGGCGTGATGTCCGGTGATCGGCGTTGTGAGTTCGAGATGGATGTGTCCATGACGTTGGTCCCAGTTTTCAACTGGGTAGTTCGATCTTGATCGATGGCTTGTGCGAGTGTTCGGGTGATTGGATTTGTGTTGCATCGTTGCTGAGTGACGTGCCGGTGAGTTCTCGAAGGCCGAAGGTGATTTCGGCACTGGTGCATGTGCACGAGAATGTCTTTGTATCAGAGCATAGGTTGAGTGAATACCTAGCTCTAGAGTGGTGTCTTTCTTGAGAGAGTGTACTTGTAATTTTTATATATAACTATATATATATATATATATATATATATATATTTCTATCTATCCTTTGGGTTACGTGTTCGGGTTTTCCAACATAAGTTATAAAGGTGGATAGGGTAGTAGTGTGTAGCATGACTACCAATGGTTGGAGTTTGAATGTTTGAGGTTGGAAATGTATCTATCGAGATTGTAGACCTAATACCGTCTCGAGTAAGCTTTGCAGCTTGGTGTAAGGATTTCATTGATCTCTGAAGGAAACCTGTTAAGGTTCGGAGTCTACCATTGAAGTGTAAGTTTGATCGCGCTCGTGTGAGTAGATTTTAAGAGTTTGGATCTGTCGGTTAGGCAGAAGCACTTGGCAACCTCAGGAAGTAGTAGCTGCGTGATGAGACACCGTGACTATGGATGTCTCCGAAGATGTTTTCTTTTGGAGCAAGTTTAAGGAAGTGTGTCTACTTCGGTGTTGAGGCTGAGTTCAGCGCTTGTAGATATATAGTAATTCCGCTGTATTGATCTCTGTATTGTTATATGTATTGTATATGGAGTTGTATAACTAGACAGGTGTCTATAACTGTCTACTATGTGTTGTATAAGCTGTGTATCTCTGATGTAAATGATACTATGTAATATTTACATGATTAATATAATTTACCGCTGTTGAGATTCTGATGTTGTTTCTTTCTTTCTTCTCTATCTTTCTTTTTCTATCCTTTTCTTTCTTAAAAATGATGCGACTTTCTGTGGAGAGGAAGGCGGGGTGTTTCACTTCCTTATTTATCAGACCATATTTAATAAATCTCCTTTTATTTTATAAAACTTCTTTTTATAAAATCTTTTTATTTATAAAACACATTTAGAACTCTCTGTATAAGTCTCACTTATTTATAAAAATTCCATCTTAAACATCAATTGAAATTCGTTTTTAACGTTGCTTCCATATTTATAAATTTCCTTCTATTTATAAAATATCGTTTAACATCTCCAATCTATCCTCACTTTCCGTTTCCAAAATAGAATCAACTATTTCTATAAAACAACATTCCACCTATATCATAGATCCATAATTTGATTTACTTTCCCAATATATCCAATTATAATAGTTCCTTTTTCATTTATAAACACCATTTATAAATCTACCTTTCTGTTTATAAAATGCGATTTTACAATCTTCACTTTATTTGTAAGATGCCACATTTACATATTATCACATTTATAAATTATCACATTCATAAATTCCACGTTTGTAAATAAATTATAATATATGTACATATATATATACCACTTTATATAAAATGGTTAACAAATATTTATATCAAAATATTTTTACCTTGTTTTTAAGACTATATTCCTTTAATATAAAAGAAAGAGTTATTTTTAAGATTTTAAAAGTCTTTATTCATAATTCAAAAATATTTATCTAAAATATTTTATAAAGCTATAAATTTATAATCTCTAAAAAATCATACTTTTTATTTTAAAATAAATTTCTTCTTTAACTAATTCAAGAAAAATTATTAAACATATAAAACTTCCAAAAATAACTTTGTAATCCTTTTTTAAAACAACTCATTAGTTTATAATATTTTAAAATACCAAAAATAAGGCCCAATGCAATAAGAAAAATCGTATCCATGTCATTAAATATAGCATCCAACAAGTCATATATGGAAAGTAAAATCAACAGTGTGAGGGATCCTGTTGGATCCCTCCAACCTAGCCCACTGCATCACATATTGTATGTAACTAACACGCTGAAAGGAAAACTCCACTCTGAAGACTCGATAAAAATGGAAGTAGCACCTAGCTGAAGAGAGAATCTCCTTGAAAATATGTTGTCATGATAAAGCTGAAGATGTACTGAGAAGTTAGCCTCTCTGCAATATGGAAACCAGCAATCTGTAGTCCTGTGTACCAACAAAGAGAACCTAACATCCTATTTACCACCCAATCACCCATGCCTTTTTCTATAGAATAACTAAGAAAATTATTAGAATGATACACGTAAATGTATATAAATAAAATTTATATACATTTATATGTGTAAAAGTGATAGGAGTGAAAATAATTAAGAAAGGCTAACTGGACAAAATAAAGAAAAGAGAGAAGAAAAACTAAAAAACAGATAAAAGAACTAATTAAGAAATGCCAATAGGATCCCAAAATTAAAGAACTAAAAGATCTATAAACTAATTCAGACAATGACTAATACAATAATTGAAACAAATCTTAAAATATTCTTATGGATCTTTGATCAAAAGTAAATTATGATACATAGTGAAATCGCCATTTAAGTTTGAAAAAATATTTATACTACAATTATTGATGTGAAAAATATTGTTGTTGTGCTTAAATAGATTCATATTATAACTAACCTTATTAAAATACTCTTTAAATAGGTTATTTTTAGCAAATTTGTATTTAGGATTCGAGATACAATTAGAACAAAATGAAGAAATTGTAAAAATCCATTTATTAAAGTGATTATTATTATTAAAAATTCTCTGATTTCTGTCAAACCAAATATACCAATAAGTAACGATGAATAAAGTGTTAAGTAAGAATCTAATATTCTTTTTGAACCTAAATCTAAAAGTATTCCAACAGAATTCACAGTATGAAATTTTAATGTTTACGTTAAAGTTAAAAAATTTAAGGGTATTATTTAGAATAGAATAAGTATCCATGCAATCATAGTATATGTGTTTAATATCTACAAAATATAGATTACAAAATAACATTTATTATTATTTTTAATATTTCTTCTCTTTAAAAATTCTATAGTGTTAAGTTTTCCATGCAGTATTAACCACATGTGAATTTTAGATTTTGGAGGAGCATTAGATATCCAAATAAATTTAAACGAGTTGTTAATTACACCCAAAAAGTTAATAAATCTATAAAATGAATTAGATGTATATTTCTTACTCTTATCCCATTCCCAACTAATAATATCATTATCGTTATCAATATTATAAAAATTTAATCTAGCATAAAGCAAAGAAAGCTGCCTAAAGGTTGAATTTACTAAAATACGGTTAAAACTAAACTTCCAAGGAGGGTCATCTTCGGGAGAAAAAACATAAATAATTAAAGCATACTTTAAATTGCAGATTTCATAAAGCTCTTTAAACTCTATCCTAAGAGGTCAAAAATAGAAATATGAAGATCGTGCCAAAAAGAAGTACAATTACGAGAATGGACTATTGTGTTAGTACCTAGGTTAAAAATCTCAAGACATTTTAAAATGGATTTTCAAAAATTAGATAGTTTACGAATGACTGGAGAAGTAATTTAATATAAATTTATACTACCATTACAGTAATATTTAGATGATCGCTTTTCAAGTAGCTTTATCATTTATATCCTTAAACTTCCATAATCATTTACCTAGTAAGGACAAATTCATATTACACAAATTAATGACTCCTAAACCACCATCCTTTTTAGATTTACAAACTGTTTCCTAATTTACTAAACATTTAATGCAGCTATTAGAGTTTTCCCCAATACACAATAAATCCCTTCTAATTTTGTCTATTTTATCAATCACCCAATCTTGAAATAGATACATAGACATCCAATAGATCGAAAGCGCTAATAAAACCGAATTAGAAATCCTATTTTTGATTTTATCTATGATTATAAACAGTCTTCATGTTTAAGTTTATCAGGTCTATTCACAAAACCAAGATAGTCAAACCGAAAGTTCGTAGTTTTACAATTAAGAGTATTAACAACTAAATTTTCAAATTTTTCAAAATCGTTTAAAACTAAAATGGAACTTTTATCAAAATTAATTTTTAAACCTGATAGTAGTTCAAAACTATGTAAAATAAACTTAACGATAATAATGTGCCTTGGTAAATGGGAGGAAAAAAGCAAGGACCCTTAGCAAATTGAAGGACAGATATACCGTTACGCGATATATCATTACCTAATTATCCCAAAGGTCCATTATCAACTGCTTTTTTAATAATCTTAGCGAAAACATCAGCAGCTAAGTTAAATAATAATGGTGATAAATGATCTCTTTGCCTTAAACCTCACTTAGATTGAATTTTATTACCTAATATACCATTAACCATAATACTAGAGTTACCAGTTCTAAGAAAATTCATAATCCAGATAATCCATCTATGACTAAAACCTCTAGCATTAGAAATATCTACAAGAAAATCCCAATCTACCGAACCAAAAGCTTTTGCAAAGTCCAATTTTAAAATCGCACAAGTTATATTATTCTTACAACAATGATTAATGTATTCTTAACAACAGCCACACCATCGGTGATATTTTTCCCTTTAATAAAAGCAGATTGTGAACTGTCAATTAAATCATTCATTCTTGTATTAAGTCTATTAGCTAAAACTTTAGAAATAATTTTAACGGAACAGTTAATCAAAGAAATAGGTCTATATTCTTTTAGGTTATTAGCACCTATTTTTGTGTGCAATAAAATAACATTTGCAAAATTAAATCTTCCTAGTTGTAAATTTCCATTATAGAAATCATTAAACATATAAATTAAATCTAATTTTAAAACATCCCAAAACATTTTATAAAATAAAATTGGGAACCCATCCGACCCTCGAGATTTATTCCCTAGCAAATCATTAATAGCTTTCCGAATTTCCTCTTCAGTAAAAGGATTATCTAGCTCAGAATGATCGATAATAGAATCAGACGGATAGAGATCATTCCATCTAGCATTAATTCTACGAATATTTTTATTACCAAAAATATCTCTATAATAGTTGGTAAAAGCCTTTTTAAGATCTCTTTGATCAACTAACTCTTTATTATTTACATTAATGGAATTAATCGTATTATTATGTTTTCTGCCATTAGCCATATTGTGGAAAAAAATTAGTATTACTGTCTCCTTCATTGATCCATTGAATTCTGGATCTTTGTTTCCATATAACCTCCTCCTTTTCTAAAATAGAATTAAATTCCTCTTTTAGATTAGCTTTAACATTACGCTCACCTAAATTTGATTGTCTAGTTTCTTCTATCTTATTTAATTTAAGCAATTCGGTATTTTAATTTTAATACTACCAAAAACATTTTTATTCCAGTTTTTGAAAAAAATCATAAGATCTCTAAGCTTTAAGACAAATTATTTTGCTGAATTATCCCTATTTCTAATATTATAATAACTAATAGAAATCCATAAATTTTTAATTAAAATTAAAAAGTTAGATTCTAATAACCGCATTTTTTCAAATTTGAAAGATTAATGATGACCCTATGCTGAACGCCTGTAAGAATAATAGGACAATAATCAGAATAACTGTAAGGCAAACCGAAAACTCTACATATACGATATTTATCCTCAATTTTATCACCAACAAAAAACCCATCAAGTAAAGCCATAGATGGGGTTTCTCTAGATTTGCTCCAAGTAAATTCTTTGTTAGATAGAGGGATTTCAATTAAACTAGAATTAATAATAAATTGGTCAAATTCCTCCATACCAGAGAAATCACTCTCATGAGGAGAATGCTCTCCTATAAAATGCGTAATGTTGAAATTAACCACCAAAATCCAAGAACCCGAAGCGAAAGATCTAAAGTCCAAACATTAATTCTAAAGAATGTGACGATCAACTTTCAAATTAGGACCATAAACGTTAGAAATATTGAAAAAAATAATTTTCACCATGATTAATGAAAATAATATGTAATGAGTGTTGCTTGGAAATACATTGAAGCCTTTTAAAATAATTATCTCGCCAGTCTATTAGTAAAACCCCAGAAGCACCCACTGAAGGTAAACAAGCTCATTTTCTAAAATAAAAACCACCTAATCTTCTATAAAAACGATTATTTGGACATTTAATCTTAGTTTCCTGTAATACTGCAATGTTAATGGAATAGTCTTTAAAAAAAGCCCTAAATTTGTCACATCTATTTAAATCATTCAAACCTCTGATATTCCAACTAATAATCCTTATATACCAACAAATCTAGTCCTATCAAATTCCCTACCTCTAATGTACCCTAAATCTATAGCAATAACAGAATAAATGAAAGCGGTATCACTAGCCAGCTTACTGAACTGGGAAGAAGAAAACTACCTAAAGCATAAGATGAATACACACTACCCAAATTAGAATGGAACTAATCTTGAGACCCTATTCAATCATATACAAAAGTAGCTTTTCAAACCTAATTATATTACGTAAATTACCGAAATTAATTTATACACATTCTATCTCACAAGACCTAACGATACGTCCAATCGCCACGATATTCGATGCTATACTGTAATTCACTATTATGGATCTAATGAAATTGGTTTGGTCTAATTTTGAGATAGTGCCCCAAAAGGCTATATTCACACGTTAATTAAACTAATTATTTTAAAAACATGTTTATTCACTTTTACTCAAATTCAAAAGTTTACTCTCTTCATTCTTATTCAAATTGAATTTAAACCAACTTTCGATATCATTTTCATTCACTTTAAATTCAAGATTCAGTTATTTAAACAATTCCAAATATTAAATTTGATAATTTAATTACTTAATAAATTGCCATATTCGAAATTCAAGTTATTTAACTTATAAAATTGAATTTTCAATATATAAAATCGATATAATATTCCATATTCAAATAACCAAATTTTTTGGGTCGTTACAATATATATATATATATATATAAACATATATATGCATAATATATATACATAATATACAAAGTTTTTTTATTAAATAAAATATACACGTATATTTTACAGTAAGAAATTAGTATGTGTGTATGTATGTATGTATGTATGTATCTATACACGATTATATTTATAATATCTAAAGTATTTTTAAATATGTATATTTAAATATATATATATACACACATATATTTATATAATTATGAAAATTATGAAAATTAAATAAAATTAAATACTTATTTATATAGCATTCCAGATCTAATACACAACACACAAAATATTTTATTATAGTTTTATATTATTAAATTATATTTATATACGTACATAAATAGAGTTTGTATCGTGGCCATTAATTATGGTGGCCAAAATAGTTTTTCTACGTGCCTTTAGTAATACACTTGAGTGAATATCTTTATATGGATAAATAATGTCAATGATAACTTTGTTATTTCTTTTATTATAATAACTAATAATTATTAACTATTAATGTTCATCTCAACTCGTTGTAATAGATTTCTAAAATGTTCATTTGATTTTAAACTTAGTGTCTTTCCTATATTAAATTATAAAAGTAAGATTATAAATGTAATGTGCAGATTTAGTTATGATCACTTTTAATTTTGTAAAATCAAGTGAATAATCACTGTAAATATTCAAATGTAATTATGTAATTACAACTATTTCTTTTTGGTTTATTTCATTAATTTTGTGATTTGTTTATTTTATAACAAAGATTTATTCACAATTTTATTTTCTTATCTATCATCTACTCAAACAGATCATTAATTATGTTACTTATTTCATCTTAACCGTTAACCCAAAAAATGGACCAACACCCTGGTTTAAGTTTGAAAGCACAAGCTCTGTTCTGATAGAGTAATATCATAGATAATAGATATAGAAAAGGAATAGTAAAAGAAAAAAGATAAAGAATTTTTATAGTGGTTAAGCTGTTAATGAAAACTATGTCCACTTTATCATTTTATTATGAATAATTGCTGTTAGAAGAATTGTTTGATTACAAGACTTTAATTATCCTTAAGTCGATCGAATCCCTAGAGTTGGAATCCACTGGAGAATCATAGTGAATCCCTTTAGAGATTATTGTGAGGGAGGTCAAGAGTGTTCCAGCAGAGCTTCAACAACCAGTCCGAAGAAGATCCTCTTAATGTTCCAAGCAAGATGGTATTTATAGAGATCAGAGGACTTCTAGGCCAGGCCACTTTATCAACTTCTCACAGATGGATGGATAACGACCAAAGAGGCTTTACCTCGTGATATGAGCCAAAACCATGGGTCACTGGTGACCCATAAGGTTGGCTTCTATACGAGATAATTACTTGGCTTCCTAGCCATTGCAGTGCTTAGTTTACTCATTGAAGACTCGCGTAGAAACATGGGTCGCTAGCGATCCATGGCGTATGGGTCGCTAGCGATCCATGGCGTATGGGTCGCTAGCGACCCATACACTTACCATATTTTTCAACACCCTTCTTCCTTCCTTCTCCTCTTCCATGCAACAGCTGCATGGGTCGCTAGCGATCCATAGGGTATGGGTCTCCGGCGACCCAAGCACTTAGGATATGCCTTAGAGTTTAGAGTATGGGATGTTTCCATGGTCTTATGTCATCGTTGTTTGTATAGTCTCGTTGCATGTTGTTCCGTTCGGATGATACTTTGCTAGTTGTTTGCGCTCAGCTCCTGATTAGGCTGAAAGAATGTTGATCTCTTGGTTTTTTCGATCTCAGTTGTTGTCTCAGTAATATAACTTGGCTCTCATTAACTCCCAACCTTTGCCTCTCTAGTTAACGCTAAGTTCTAAACCATCATGATGTCACGGGATTATTCTGTTTTATGTTGGATCCTGCTGGGTTAAAAATCTGGATAACATTTGCCCCCAATAGTACGTCATCGTTGTAAACAAGGCATGCTTTGGAAGTTATTTCTCTCAATATCTATCCGTCGATTTCCAAGTGATCACAGTGGAGTTTCACGAATACATGGCAAGTCATGTTGTTGGTCATCAAGATTTGGTTTTAACTGTAATTGCTTGCTGTAATAGATCAAAATTTCTCCATTTAGTTTCTCGGAATGCTTCGAAACAATGGATAAATGTCAGAGAATGAAGCGGAGAAAGAATTTTCTCCCTCGTCATGGGTCGCTACCGATCCATATACGATGGATTGCTAGCGACCTGACCTATTGATAAAGATGGGTTGCTAGCGATCCATGATGGATTATGGTCGACCCAATGCCTTAGGAAAATTTTCATTCTGCTTTTTAATCTGCTAATATATACTCTTACGGGCTGACCTTGCCACTCACTTGTACCGACCTGATTATTTACTCAAGCCGATCTTCTTCATCCTCTTCGCGCGATCCAAATACTTGTGCGATTCAATTCTCATTGCCACCAACGATCCGATCCTCTTGCCCAACAAAACCCTAGCCGATCTATCTCCTGGTCCAAAACCCTAGCTTGCCTTTAGACTGTTGTTGATTCAACTCCTAGCCCGCCAGTGATCCTTTTTCGTCTTGTTAATTCCACGTCTTCAGTCACTTTTATATCCTTGAATTCAGTCAAAGGTGGGCTCGCTTAATTGGTTTGCTAATTACTATATTTGTGTAATGATTTGATAGTGATTTTCTAGTTGCAATGTTGGTCGCAAGAAGTTCAAGTTAATTGCGGTTTAACGAGTGTAGATAGCCAATCGAGTCTTGAGTTTTCTCCTGGAAGGACGTTCGGGGTTCGGTCCAAAGCTTGACTCGTTTCGCTATCTTCACATGTTAGACCAGATTTACTTGTGCCCAGTTTTGTAGATGTTACTGCACGACATATCACCAGTTGATCCCGATTCTTCCAGAGAATTTGGTCTTTTCCTACTTAATTGTTGCATGCTCGACGTCCCTATAGGGAGAAGAGCTTTCCATGTCGCTTCGAACAACGGATCCGTTATCGATCATTGATCAATAACAGGTAAGTGTACAGGAAGTAGATACAAAAGCAGAAAACAAAGTGAATTAGGAATTTCTTTTCTTCTTCCGCTATGAATGAACTATCTACACGGGATAGAGCGTTTGTAGTGTTTTTGGCACCGAGTTTATCTTACATAGATAACACAATGCACTTGCCCCAGTTCACACTTGAAATTCGACGTGTCGATTAAAAGTTAATGTTTCTTTGGAATTCAAGTGTGGTAGGGGAAGCTATTAATTTAGGATAGGTTTACCTGACTGTTTCGGATGCGAGTTCTATTGTTTAGAATGAAATAGCCATCCATGCATCGTACGTCAATCATGGGAAACCCGACACTCTCAAAATCCAAGTCATCATCCGTTGCTCTTTCTTCTACCACTTTGCAAGCTCAGTATGGCCAGTTGGTCCCGGTTGGGCCAATCATGGATCGAACGCCTCCTAACTTTAAAGTTCTACTTAATCCGCCTGAAAGATCTTCTTCGGTGGTTTTTTCCAAGGTCCTTCATAACATCTGTGTGCAACATAGAATTCTAGAAGAGGATGTGCATCTGCCAGAGAAGGAAAAGTTCGCTTATATGGCTCCCCCGAGGTACACCTCTTGCCACTAGTACATGTGTTTGAATGGAGATGTGCCTCCCTTTAACAATTTTTCACGAGATACTCTTTCAAATTTAGGTATTGCCCTATTTCAGCATCAGCCTAATGGCTATGCCATCTTGACTTTGCTTGCATGTTCTTTTCATGTGAGCGTTCAATCGTGCTCCAAGTTTTAATGAGTTGCGATATTTTCCGGCGTTCAAGAGGAGAGATGAATGTCCCTCCTTGATCATAATCAAAACCCAAAGAAACCAAAAAATTGTCCTATGCTTGCAAAGCAACTTATCGCAATTCAAGATGCAATATTTCTTTGTCAAATGCCTCAAGAGGTTTAACCGTTGACGGACGATAAGGGGTAAGTTTTTTTATTCATTGAGCTCTGATGCGTTGCAATGGAATTTCTAGCCAACTGTATGTCTCTTATAGTTTTCTCAAGGACAAATATTGAGGTGGCTCTCGATGAATTTTGTCAGGCTCTAATGGCTATTAATGCCGAGGTGAGATGCGTTAAAGTGCTACTACCAATGAGAACTTGCATTGGTATGGGTTATGGCTCTGGGTAGATTCGCTATTCAAGTTGAAATGCCCTCTCTTGCCCGATCTAGGGTTCGCACAAGATCTACTTCTTCCTCCCACGATTTTGGGGAAAGCATCTCTCAGGAGAGAGAGAGCCTGTACGCAATAGATGAGGCCCGCGAGGGAAGGGATGCCACTACAGTTGGATTAAACGGTCTAGTTAGAATACCTCCAATTTCGAAGGAAGCAGAAGAAGATTTAAAGTATAGAGAAGGCAAGGCTGCGATGGACTCAGAGAAGGAAGGGGAGTTTGACAGTAGTAGCGATGAGTCTATTGTGATGGTCTCTTTACAGAATTCGATGATGAGAACTCAGAATTGTGTGAGGAAACTCCGGTATGAGCCCCATCCTTCCGAGCTCGCCACTCCCTGATATAAGTAATAAAGACAAAGTTCCAGAGTCTAGAAGTCATCAAGACTCTCCATGCAAATACGACGGAGTGGAGTTCGGGGATTTCAGCGATGTTTGTGTTAACTTTGATGACCTCATGAAAGAACATTTGAAATTTGGTACGGCGCCTACCTGCTCGAGTGATATCGCGCTAGAAGTTAGTCTGGTTCCACCTACGATGGTCGTTCGTTTCGGTTCATGATAACATTTTGACCCACTTTAGAAACACACTATATGTCCTACTAGGATTGCACTCACTTCTTTTCATTCCTTTATTTTTATGGCGTTTGTTTTATGTTTCTAAAACCTTTTGTGTATGTTTTCTGCCATATATGATGAGAGGACGAGGTTTCTACAATGACTTTGAAGAATATACTGACTCATGGCGCTACTCCAAGCGCACATCTGGCCATCATCAATTCCGAGAAACAGAGGAGGAATATAAGAGGAGGAAAGAGCTTGAAGCTGAAACCCACCGCCAAGAAGAAGGAGATCGAAGCTTATAAAGGCAAGTATGAGAATAGGAGATCTATCGAACAAGGGATGAAACATCGAAGAGGTCGAAGTTTGACCATCACCCTCATTTTTCAAAGCTTGGTCCAACACATTCTTCTGTGAGTCAAGAAATTCTATTACTTCTACCTCGCTTTCACCTTCGACTTATATTTCCTCATCGTCTGTTGTTACTGCTTCCTCTGGTGCTTCTCGGGATGTCTTATTTGCTGGAAGATCAAAAATACATAAGGTAGCATACGGATAAAGTAATGGCGAGGTGATTCTCTATTCCATGCCCTGGTAACTTGACTTCCGTTGGTAGTTGTTAGCTTGAAAGTCCCATCTCATAGACTTTGATAAATAACATACGATCCTTCCCAGTTTTGTTTGAAGGTCCTTGGGACATGGTAAACTCACTTGAGCACAAGATCTCCAACTTCGAAGGTTTGATTGTTAACTTCGGCATTGAAGTACCATGCGACCCTTTTTAAGTGGGCGAAGGATCTTAGTTCTACTTCCTCTCTTTTTTCATCAACCAGATCTAGTGATTCGAGTAGGAGCTACTCGTTTTGCTTTTGATCGAAATTCTGCCTTTAGTGTGAGGGGATTACTAATTTGACAGGAATCATTGTTTCTAAAATATATGCTCGGGAAAATGATGTTTGACCGGTTGCCGCTTTGTGAGTAGTTCTGTAAGCCCATAGTGTGAGTGGAAGTTCATCTACCCAGTTTCCCTTGGCTTTTACTACTCGGTTTTGATAGTGGACTTGATGATCTTATTTATCACTTCCACCTGCCCATTTGCTTGCGGATGAGCCACTGTGGAAAAGCTCTTTTCAATTCGAAAGCGCTTACAGAAGTCTTTGAACTCGGCACTTTCGAATTGGGTTCCATTGTCGGCGATGATTTTTTGTGGCACATCAAACCTGCAAATGATGTTCTTAGTAACAAAGTTAATAACTTTCTTTGTAGTTATAGTGGCCATTGGTTCCGCTTCAGCCAATTTTGTGAAATAATCTATGGAAACTATAGCAATTTGGCTCCTCCTTTTGCAATTGGAAGGACGCCAATCAAATCGATCCCCCCTATTGTGAATGGCCATAAGCTGACCATTTGTGTTAGCTTTGTTGAAGGAGTTCTCTTAATTTTGCAGAATCTTCAGTAGCGATCGCTTCTTCTTGCATAATATGTGGCGTCGTGATTTATTGTTGGCTACAAGTACCCATATCGAAGGACTTCCTTTTTAATGTTTTACCCTCCAATGTGGTCTCTTCATTCACCTTTACGTACCTCCTTTAGGATTCACTGTGCTTTTTCATCGGTCACACACCTAAGAAGGGGATTTGAGAACCCCCTTTGATAGAGTATTTTATCTTGTATCATGAACCGTGGCGCCTTTCGGAGGAGCTTCTTTCGTTGATTTCGATCAGTTGGAAGGGTTCCCAAGAGTATATAGTTCTTTATCGGTGTCATCCACGTATCTGGTATGATGGTGGATTCAAAAATCCAGTCTAAATCCATTATGTCCATGCTCGGGTTGGCTAGAGTTGCGACTAGGACTAGTCCCAATGATTGAGCTTCTCTTAAACTTGCCAGTATGGCCAAATAATCTGCCTTATTGTTTTGCTCCCGTGGAATGTGAGTTATGGTGTAGTGCTCAACGTCGCTTAATAGTTCCTGTACTTTGGATAGGTATGGGACAAGATTCTCACCACGCGCCTGATACTCCCTTTTTACTTTACAGATGACCAGTTGTGAGTCGCTGTATATGTGAATAGCTTTTATTTTAAGCACCTTCACAACTTTCAGTCCCGCTACCAGTGCTTCATATTTTGCTTCATTATTTGTGGAAGGGAATTCCGAGCGCAAAGCATAGCAATAGCTCGCCCCTCGGGGATTTCAAGCACTACTCCTACTCCCGAACAGAAGTTGTTGGATGTGTAGTCGACGAAGAACTTCCTTTGCATGTCTGTTTTTGACTAAACTTCCTCGTCGTCATTTTGTATAGTGAATTCGATGATGAAGTCGGCCAACACTTGCCCATTGATGGCTTTCTTTGGGTGGTATATGATGTCATATTGACTTTACTCTATATTCTACATGAGTAGTCATCCGAAAGTTTATAGTCGGTATAACACTTGCTTCAAGGGCTGGTCAGTCAACACTTTAATTGGGTGAGCTTGAAATTATGATCGCCACTTTCGGGACGCGATCAATAGGCAATATGCTAGCTTTTCTAGTCTTGGGTAATTCTTCTCACCTCCGGTGAATCATTTGCTATTGTAATACATGGGTCGCTGGATTCTCACTTCTTCCTGCACAAGAGCGATGCTCAACACATGCGGGCAAACTACTAAATAAATGAATAGGTCATCTCCGTCCATCGGCTTTGATAAGATTAAGGGAGCTTCAATGTGTGTAGCAGCTCTTCGAAATATGTTTGACAAGCTTTTAGTCCATTCAATTTTTTTCTTCCCTTTCTTCAATGCATCGAAGAACGACATGCATTTATCTGTAATTTTGAGAGAAATCGGCTCGGTGCTGTGACTTTTCCATTCAAGCTTTGAAGTTCCATCTTACTTCTCGGGGCTAGGACTTCTCGTAGTGCCGTTATTTGTTCTGGATTTGCTTCGACGCCTCAGGAACTCACTATGAACCCTTAGATTTTCACAGTGGCTACTCTGAAATGATATTTGAGTGGGTTGAGCTACATTCCATACTTTTAAAGTATTTTGAATATTTCAGCAAGATTTCCTAAATGGTTAGCAGCTACTCGAGATTTGACCAACATGTCATCCACATAAACTTCCATAGTCTTTCAAATCCGACGTTTGAACATAGTATTTACTAGACTTTGGTATGTTGCCCCGACATTCTTTAACCCAAATAGCATTACTTTGTAGCAATACAGTCCCAAATCGGGTGACAAAGCTGGTGTTTTCTTGATTTGGCTCATGCAACAGGATCTGGTTTTAGCCCGAGTATGCATCCATAAATAACAGTAATTCATGTCCTACCGTTACATCCACAAGCTGATCGATTATGGGGATTCGGAAGCTATATTGTGGGTAAGCCTTATTTAGATCCGAGAAGTCAATACAAGTTCGTCATTTTCCATTAGACTTCTTGACTAAGAATGAGTTCGATACCCATTCATGGTAAGTTACATCCCAGATGAAGCCGTTATCCATCAACTTATCAACCTCCTCTTTCAATTCCTTAGACCATTCGGGGCCCAAGCTGTGCGTTTTTGCTTTACCGGTGTGAATTTGGGATCAATATTGAGCACATGGCAGGCGATTTCGGGTGATACCCTTCACATATTGGATGTGTCTAAGAAAATACGTCCAAATTGGAGCGGAGGAATTTGAATAGTTCTGACCGCATCGCATTTCCAAACCATGATCCAATTTCTAGGACCCACGTTGGGTCGTCCATACAAAGTGGGACAGTCAATGTCAATTCCATCGATGCTGCCCAATCCTCCCTTGAGCTCTACTGTCTAGGGTCCAAAGCCTTATTGAATCGGTTATGTTCCCTAATCCAAGGGAGCTCTGTAGTTTCTATTCGAAGGGTTCACGGATGTGGAGGGTTTTCCCCACATCCTTTCCATTTTCCTTTCTTCTTGACCCACGCAATTCTGTGATATAGCATTCTCGGGGGGGGGGGGGTGCTTTGGTGTCCTTTCACAATTTCGACTCCATGCTATGTGGGGAACTTCATTGTAAGGCACCATTGGGCCAATATTATTCTGAAGTCGGCTAATGCGGGCTGTCCCAAGAAGGCGTTGTATGCTGACATTTCATCCATGATTAGAAAAATCTGAATGAGGGTGACCCTTCATTCACCCTCTCCATGCTCCATAGGTAGGTCGATTCTTCCCACATATTGTTTGGGTTCAACGATAAACCCCTAAATCTTTATTTGGCACGTGGATACACTTTTCATGCCAATCTTCATTTGACCGAAAGTATATTTAAAGAGTATATTAACGGAGCTTCCACTGTAAACCAACATCCGTCCAACTACAGCAGGTCCAATTCCTACCGTCACCACCATCAGATCAAGAGTTGGAGCTTCGATCCCCTCGGTGTCCTTATTTTGGAACACAATACCATCATTCAAGACCCTTTGCATCTTAGTTGGAGATTCATCTTTCACAACTAGACATGATTCCTTCGAAGCATGCTTCAACGAACTCGCATATCACTCCATTTCTCCCTAACTTCTTTATGCGGGATATGGTCCTACAGACACTATTTCGACAATAAGCCTTTAGTTAGTTCGTTTCAACTCTTCTTTGCTGGTTTTAGCTTGATTCCTCCATTCTCTTGGGTATAGAGGAGTCGCAGATTGATTGAGGTTTTATGGCTGTTTTGCGAACTGCTGGAGTTTGTTATTCTAGATCTGTTCCTCGATGAGATTCTTTAGATGGTAGTATTCATTCGTATTGTGAAGGTATGTCTTGTGGAAGTGGCAAAATTTACCTGAGCACTTTTTCTTCTCAGTTTCCTTCTTTCCAGGTAGCTTTTCGCATTCCTCGGTCTCTTAAATTTTGAGAAAAATGTTTTCAGGTGTGTCACTTTGGGGAGTATAGCCTTCGGGCCTAAACTATAACATCCTGCTTTCTAAAGCCCAAAACTAGCCGCTACTGATGCTACACTCATCCATAGTTGTTATTTCTTGGCGGTCGAATATGGCACATTTAATATTGATACATAAGAGCACAAGAATATGCAACAAAATAGAGTTTCTCATTTTTTATGAATAATATTCAGATTTAATTACATAATCCCAGACGTTAACCACGTTCAGATCACATATGCATGTACAAAATACAACAAGAGCGACATATGAAGTTGTCCTCTAATGATGATCGGAGAACTAATAATATGAACTCTACAGTTCTTAGTACATCACAGTGAAATACACAAAGTAGCTCCTATATAGCTAACACTAACTCCTGCACATCTCCGAAAGCTTATTCGTCTAAAATCCTGAAAGTCACCCACTCTCAGACTACTCAAATTAATTTTGAGTACTCGAGAGTTTGTGGAGAAACAAAAACTTTGTGTCAGACAATAAGTTTGGTATGAATAATATTACATCGTCTCTTATCATAAATAGATATCTAGTGAGACCACGTTGCTTAGTGGAATGGGTTTTCCCCTTAAAAGTATCCAAAACAAAACATGCAAATCATTTACTATGTTCTTGCACCCAAAATGATTAGTCTTAACGTAATATGAAATAAAGCCATAAATCATATGTATTGGATGCCCCATCCACCCATTTATTATATATCCCATCGAAAAGCAATTTATTAGATTTCCCCTCTAAAATCTTTAAAATGACCATCCATCATATTTTAATAGGAATATCCATCCCAAATCCATTTAAAATAAATGAAGATTATCCATCGTACATTGTTTTATAAAAGATGATGTGGGCTATCCACCGCACACTACATAGTTTTCCTAGGATGACTATGAACCCTTGGGAGCTAAATCTCGAGGCTAACCACCTTTGGAAAAACATTCTTTTCTTTAAAAATTTGATGTGGGCTATCCATCGCACATTCCATGGTTTTCAACCAAGACTCCATCACTTGGCCAATTAAAACATCATAATCCCCACGATTATTTATAAAAATCCATGATTACCTATTTTCCCCAAGTACACCACCTGTTTAACCTACTCTCATTGTTAATCCCAATAAGGTTAAAATAAATGAAAACACATTGATAGCCCCAATGTATATTTTCGAAAGCATATATCTGTTTGTTACCCCAAACTATGTATCGAAAACATAAAACCTACCCCGGTGTCCCTAATGTTTATTAACATTCATCTTATATAAGGGTCCCCCTTACATATTCAAGCAAGGATAAGTATTTTATGCTATAACCCTTCAAAGTAACCCTTCTTCTTAGCAAAAATTTACCTAAGAAAAATGGCTAAAGACAACCCTTTAAAACCATTTGAATGAAATCCCACTCGGAGGCAAATAAACATCCAAAGTTAGCCCCTTTGGAAACCCTTCTTTTGAAAGCTTTGCAAAATCATACCTTTTGAGATTACCGAAAGGTCCTGCCTTTCCACCTTATACGAAGGTTTCTTTTCGACCTAATTGAAAGGTTCTACCTTTCGACCTTGTCGAAAGCATGGGGTATCCCCCTTATAAAACCCTTTGTAAACCTTTTGAAAGCAATGAAACTCTAAACCTTTTGAAATCGTTGAAATTCAAGACCTTCCGCAATCATTGAAGGCGAACCCTTCAAAACCTTTCAATATCAAACTTTTTGAAATCAAACCTTTCGAAACCAAACCTTTCAAAACAAAAAACTTTTCAAAATCAAAACATTTCAAAATCAAACCTTTCAAAACTATTCAAAAACAATGAAGTGTTGGTGTTGGAATCAACCCTTCAAAAGTATACTTCGGACCCTGTCAGAAGGTTTGCCCTTCAACTTTGTCGAAAGTTACTAAAACCTTTACTTTAAAAATAATGGGAGGTTTAGAAGTAACCCCTTCTTCTTCCCCTTCTTTCCCTTTGAATTTGTCGGAGGCATCCCTTCAACTTAGTTGAAAGGATTAAATGCCTTCTTAGAAAATTTTTAAACAATTCTTTTGAAGGGTTTGGCTTTCGAAGATCACCTTTGAAACCTCTTCTTGAATATATAAAAAAAACTAGTCTTTTATAAAATGATAAAGTTGAAGGATCCCCCTTCAACTTATTCAAAAGAAATTATGTTTCTATCCAAAAGCAAGAGAAGCAGCCTCCCTATCTCTTCGCCCCTCTTCCTTTCAACATCGTGCCTACCTTTCGACTTAGATGGAGCGTAATTATTTACCTTCCGTTTTAGACGAAAGGGTAAAAGAGGTATTGTTGGAGTTGAAGGCAGAATTGGACCTATCAAAGGGATTTTTTTATCTTTCTTTTCTAATTTTGATTGGTCGAGGAGCCTTGTCATGTACTTCCAAATAGTAAAAAGTATACAAAAGTTAACCTTTTTCGTAAAGCACTATTCTTCTTCCTTAATTAAAATTTTGAATTGCAGCCTTCCCTCCGAATCGACTGATTCGAAGCTAATTTTGCAATTTTTCCCTTAGGCTTAAATAATTTAATTTTCCTTAGTAAGTCATTAAGGAAAATCCCCAAAAATCACCAAAAATCTGATAAATCATATACTTCAACATATTAAAATTTCAAAGCATATGAAGATCAAAACAACTTGGAATTTAACAAAACCGAATAATACATGTTAATTAGCCATTAACATTTAAAGCACCTATGTCTTATCCAAACAAAGGTATAAATGGTTGTATCCTAACTAAAATCACAAACGTGAATTGGGTAAAACCCATAACCAATCCACATACAGAAAAATTAGATGATAAACATGATTATTCATCTTGATTAGTTAATTAGTATAACATTGCCTTTTTTCGACTTAAGGCATCAACAACCACATTAGCCTTCCCTGGAGTGTAGTTGATGTCGAGGTCATCAGTAGCTAGAAACTCGAGCCATCTAGCTTGCCTCTGGTTTAAATCCTTCTAGGTATAAATATGCTTCAACGACTGGTGATTCGTAAAGAGCTCAAACATAGTTCTAAAAGATGGTGCCTCCATAACTTCAAAGAAAACAATACAGCAAGCGAATCCAAATCATGAGCTGCATAATTGGCTTCTTGGGTCTTCAAATGATGACTAGCAAGCCTTCCCATTCCACATCAAGGCAGCTCCTAAACCTTCTCGACTAGCATTAGTGTATAACATTAATCCCTCACTTCCATTTAAAATGGTAAGAACTGGTGCAGAAGTTATCTTATGCTTAAAATCATTAAATGCAGCTTCACATTTATCAATTCATACAAACTTGGCATTCTTACGAGTCAAAGCAGTGAGAGGTGCAGCAATCCGAGCAAAATTCTCAATGAACCTTCGATAACAACCAGCAAGGCCTGAGAAGCTATGAATATCGGAAGGAGTCTTGGGTCTTTTCCAATCATGAAACATAATAGGGAATTTGAACTTCAAAAAAAGATAAGATAAAATAAGTTACAAAAGAAGAAAGAGGATAGATTTACATTAATTGTAGTGATCTTAACAGGATCGACCAAAAATCCATTTTCAGAAACAACATGTCTAAGAAATCGGACTTCAACCTTCCAAAACTGGCATTTCGAGAATTCAACTTTCAATTGTTGACTCTTTAGGGTTTCAAAAATAAAACCCAAATATGCTTCATGTTCTTTCTCTGACTTAGAAAAGACAGGGATATCATCAATGAAAACCAAAACAAACTTATTAAGAACATCACGAAAGACACAATTCATAAGGTCAATGAAGAAAGCTGGGGCATAGTTAAGCCAAAAGGCATAACTAATCATTCATAGAAACCATTCTTAGTGTGGAAAGAGGTTTTGTGAATGCTTTCCACTCCCACTCTAAGTTGGTGGAAACCTATAGAAAAATCAAGCTGAGAGAACACTTTGGCACTATGAAGCTGATCAAACATATCATTGTTACGAGGCATAGGATATCTGTTCTTCATAGTAAGTTTATTCAGCTCCCTATAATCAACACACGTCCTAAAGGAACCATCAGATTTAGTGAAAAATACAACAGCTACTCCCCATTCTTAATGATTCAGCCTAATCAAACCCTTGGAAAAGAGATCTTCTATCTGCTTCCTTAACTCGACTTTCTCCATAGGTGCTATCCTTCTGGGAGGAAGAACAACTGGTCGAGCTCTAGGAATATGATCAACGAGGAATTCAATTTCCCACATAGGAGGTAAAGAAGTGACTTCACCAAATACATCGGGATAGAGCCGTATCACTGAAGTAGAATTAAGATTACTAGGAGGAGAATCAAGAGAAAGGATAAAGCTACTAGCATAATCCTAATGCATACAACACTAAATCAACAAAGGATTATCCTTATCATCAACTAAAGAAATAATATGGGCTTTACAAGAGATAACAGATTCATATTTCTTCATCCAATCACCTCCAAGTAAAATGTCAAAAGAATCAAAGCCCAGGACTTAGAAATTTCCAATGAAAAGATACCTTTGGTAAAGGAGTGCCAACTTATTACAAACCCTACTAAGGTTTGCGAAACCACCAATAGCATTAGACACACATAAGGAATGCATACTCGAGTGAAAGATTGTGCTCAAACTTATTATAGAGGTCGACAAAGATAAAACTATAAGATGCACTGGTGTTAAATAAAACACTAGTAGGATGAGAATACAAAGTAAAGGTACCCTGAAGCATACCCTTAGTATCATCACCGGTAGGAGTGGAAGAAGTAACTGCAAAGATCCCAAATGACCTGCCCTTGTGCTAAGTAAGACAATCCTTCTTGAAGTGGCCAGGCTGCAAACCAATATGGCAAAGATCACGCCTAGTCATCTGAATTGGAGAATAGAAGCTTCGAACAAATTAGGACAGATGTTGGCATAGTGCCCTTTTGATCACACTTGAAGCAAGTGACGGAAGATAAATCAATAGGCTGCCCCTAAGAAGAAGAAGATCCTAAACCCTGAGTCTTTTGCTAAATCTTCTTCTACTGTTGGAAACTGAACTTCCTCTACATGGTGCTGCTAGAAGAAGGCTGAGATGGAGGTGTACGGACCACAGGTGCTGCCTTAGAAGTAGGGTTCTCATATCGAATAGCCATATCCATCAATCCAGTAAAAGAGCCATGCACATGAGCATTAGACGAACATAATACTCCAGGTGAGCTCCACCTACACACTTCTCATTCTTCTTAAGCGAGACATCAATCAAGTTAGGACCGAACTTGGATAGTTCATTGAACTTCCTCTCATACTCAGAAAATGTGATATTCCCTTAATTAAGATCCATAAACTCCATGTATAGCTGAGACTTCCTGGATTCGGGCATCCACTTAGTTACAAAAGCATCCTCATACTGCTCCCAAGTGATAACTGCCTCAATAGTGTGAGCTGTAACTGACTCCCACTAATCTTGGGCGGCCTCCTCTAACTGCTAAGCTGCTAAATGACGCTTCTGAGCGTCGATGATCTCAAGACCGGTGAAAATCATCTCTAAACTCCTCAACCACCGCCGAGCCTCAATAATACTCTCTACTCTAGTAAACTTGGTACTACCAAGCTGAGCGTACTCCTTACAAAGAGTGGTGAATCTGACAGGCTGAGCCGGTGAGGCAATAGGTGCAACAACTAGTGGAACTGGGGCATATCCATGACCCCTACCTCTAGCATTCCTACGACTCTTGCTGGAAATTTAAGGATGGATTTTAGGACAAAGGAAAATATTCAAACTTAAGAAACCAATCGGGAATTCTAACTAACAAGGTGGATTCGAAGGAAGGAATTTCAAGGAAAAGGATTAGATTTTAAAACAAATTTTTGTATCCAAAAATACTTTAAAACCTTATAAAAATCATTTTAAAATCATTTTATACTTTTCAAAATACGCTCTCTTACAAGAAATGATTTCGAGACTTATTTTACTCATTCTAGGGTATCGCCACCCTATCTCTAATGAGTTGTTAACCCATAGGGTAAGGTTTGCCTAAAAGCCAAAGCTTTGATACCAACTGCAACGTCCCGCTATTTTAAACCATTCAAATCGACAGTAAAACCACATATGTCAAATTTGAAGTGTTCTAATTATTTAGGGGTCAGTAAAATCAGTCATAGAATCATAGACATAGAACAAGCATAATATCTTGCAGCGTAATAAATAGAACATAGTAGTTCATGAAGCTACTAAATAATTAGTCTCAAACAGATACATAATATCAGAGTCTGCAAGAAAATACAACTGAAAGTCTAAATACGCAAGTCCACTAATACATAAGCAATTGACTGTAAGGGAAAATAACTGAAATTGAAAATAATATATAGATAGCTAAGCTCCAGCATATCTCTAGCTCCAAAAAGTGAATCTAAGATTGTGATACCCAAGTTGAGATGTAACATTCCTAAAAATTTATCTAAGTTTAAATTGGTAATTAAATTTATTTTTGGAAATAAATTTTGAATTAATTAGAAAATTCTTGGAATAGATAAATAATTTTGATTTTAAATAGAAATTTAAATTTAAAATTTAAGAATAAGTGATTTAGAAAACAAGTATTGAATTTAAAAAAATAAAATGTATTAAAAAGAAAATAGAAATTAAAAAAAAAAACTTTAAAAAGTTAATAATAGTTTGCTTTCTAAAATATTAAATATATTTGGAAGATATAATAAATTTTAAAAAAGATTTATTTTTAGGATTTAATTCTCTTATATAAATAAATGTAACAATTGTTAACATGAAATCAAAGTATTTAAATCCATTCTTTCCTTTTTTATAATGTTGTACGAAATAAGCAATAAAAAAATGTGTGAATGAAAGTTGTATAAATATATTAGTGTATGAATATGTTGGACAAAAAAAAATTTAATGTAAGAGATTTATTGGAATGGAATTTTGTTTGTGTAAATAGAAAAAAAAATATAAATTTATTTATAGAATGAATAAGACATTAAATTTTATATAAAAAGCTTCTTTTATCTTTGTATAACCACAAATGTAAATATTAGTTAAACCCTTTTAACATTGTACATATATATATACAAATAAACAAGGAATACATCATTTTTTTTTACAAAGTGTATATAATATAAAAATTTAAGTTTATAAGAAGAATTTCTTTTGTCTTTGAAAATTTTAAATGTAAAAATACATAAGGAAGTGAAGAAGTAAACATACATATGTAAGTTTGAATTTGTACAAGTGTTTAGGCCTCGTGATGATTTTTAACAAATGGCATTCATAATATTTATTTGAATATAAAAAATGAAATTTAAAATTATGAAAACTTTACATCTTCCCATATGTAATTATGGGTATCTTAGAAAATCTGAAAACAGATTTGCCTCCACTAATCTCAAAATCACAAAGCTATTCAAAACTAGAAAAAAAAACTGAAAGTAAATCTACCTGGAAATCAAGATAGCTTGAAAATCAAAAATTAAATGCAAGATCTACTTAATGCAAAAGGATCAAATCAAGATTCAACAAGCAATTCTAGTTTCTGAAATCAAGCTAAGATTCAAACAACTTCAACAAGCTTCAAAACTGGAAATAAGCAAATTTCAAATCCTGAGGCATGCAGGTGCTTCTCTGTTCAAATCCAAAACTTGAGACAAAGTAAACTTGTGAAGCAAATTCCAGAAATGCAAAAGTCTCACCCTGGAAACAAGAGCTTCAGTTTGGGCCAGAGATAATGCAAGATTTTTCTGGAAATAAATTATAAAGGCAAGTGAAGTTTCTTTAAAAAAAAAAAGATTTAATTGAGTTTGTAAAACAGTAATGAATCAAAGGTTTTTAAGCAATTGCATCAAATCTAAGTTGCAGGAAAACAAATCAAGATCAAGGCAAAACAATCTTCTGGTTTTCAAACTGCAGAAAAGAAAAAAAAAATAAAGAAAACATCTCTGTTATATAACAAGAAATTCAGATTGTCTAAACTCCAAGAAAGAAAGAAATGCAGGCTTTGCTTCCTCTCTATTTTTCTCTGTTACAAAGATCCAGGTGAGCAAACTTCTTTGACCCAATCTTTAAATTTATGTGATGTGTTATGCTTGTTTCTGCAAAGTAGTGAAAATTGGTTGCATGAATGTAAATGTTGCTGTTGTATAGGTTGTTTAGTTCTGTGATATTTGGAAACATAAACACAAACTAAATTCTGTTTAAATTTTGAAATAGAGATATCATGAATTGGTGTTTTCAAGATTACTTACAGAATCATTTAGTAAATTCAAGAATTTAAAACTAAAACTAAGTTTACAGTGTTAAGAAAATAAAATACAGTGTTAAGTTAACTGTATTTTTCATTTTTACCAAAATCAGTTGACCCTTGCATTGGATTTGAGTGAAATTGATTCTGGAGTGAATGTAGATATCAATAATTATGGGAAAATTATTTAATTGAGTTGAAGTTGGGTTTGGTGTTGAAAATTTGGAAGGTTACTGTGATGAACCCTAGTTTACTTTGGGTTACAGTTTTGGGTCGAATTTGAACTCCTCTGTGCATCGAGTTCAAAGATGTTTGGGGTGATGGTGGATGGTGAAGTAATGAAGCTAGTACCGGAGTTTGTATGTTGATAGTGGTCGAGAGGTGGAGAGATTGGTGTTGACAGGTTTGAAGTGGAGGTGGTTGGTCAGTTCCAGGTTTGGGGTAGGTTCTGGGTTGCAGAGTTTTGACTCGGGTTGGTCTCGAGATTTTTGGAAGGTAACTCGAAGTAGCAAGGGTAATGACTCGAAGTCATATAGAATAGTTCAGTGTTTTGGGTTTCAGGCTTTATTAAACAGAAACTGTTCTGTTTTAGAAATTTTTAAAATAAAGTTTAAATTTAAATCTGGGATTTGAACTTAGAATGAAATATTGAATCTGTAGATGAATTCAAAATGTTGAACTCTGATGTTGAAATAATTTAAATACAAAATTCAAATTTGGTTTGAAATAAAAAAAAAATATAAAAGGAGAAGAACAGGAAATTGTTTCCAGTTTTTTTAAAATTGGATAAAATTACAAACTACAATGTTAGCATTGGTTTTTAAACTGAATATAATAATGAATTTAAATAAGTCTTAATTTTGTTCTTTTGAAATTATTTAAAATTTAGAAAATTTCAAAGTTAAGTTTCTAAATAAAACAGAAAACTGTTTCTGTTTTGAATGTAAAGGGTAAGTTTAAATTTGAAAGTGGAGATTTAAACTGGGTTTAAGTCTGAAAATTTGAATATGAATCCAAATTTTGTTGTCTGAGATTTGAAAATAATTATGTTTTCAAATTTAAATTTGATTTTAAAACTCTCAAGTGTGGATGCTTGTGTGTTTTGCATTTGTATTGGAAGGTTAAGTATTTGAATTAGAAATTCAAAATGAATTCAATCTGAGTTTTTAAATCTGAATTTAAAATTTTAAACTTCAGTTTTAAAATAAAGACTTAAGTTTAAATTTCTTTTAAATGATTAAGTGATTTGCATTGAATGGAAGGTGTAATTGTAAGAAGCATTTTAAAGAATTTAAACTAGAATGAGAATGGAAGTTATATTTAAATTTTGAAATTTTAAGAATTTTTAAATTTGATTTGAATTTGAATTGAGATTTTAATCCTTTTCAACTTATTTATTTAAGTATATGTTTCTTGTAAACATATAAGATTTAGATTTGTATTATTTTAGAATCTTATTTTAAATAAATTTGAGTCTTGAGTTTAAAGAGAATGTTAAAGGGAATTTAATGTAAATTTAAAAACATTTTGTTTTTAAATGCATAATTTAAATAAGGAATGTTTATCTAAAGATAAAGAAAAGTTTAATGATTTGTAATTCATTTAATTATTAAGGTAGTACAAATGGATAATTAATATAATTAATTAATTAATGAAATGGATAATTAATATAATTAATTAATTAATGAAATGGATAATTAATATAATTAATTAATTAATGAAATGGATAATTAATATAATTAATTAATTAATGGAATGGATAATTAATATAATTAATTAATTAATGAAATGGATAATTAATATAATTAATTAATTAATGGAATGGATAATTAATTAATTAATGAAATGGATAATTAATATAATTAATTAATTAATGGAATGGATAATTAATATAATTAATTAATTAATGAAATGGATAATTAATTAAAGTAATTAAGGGTTTTAATTTGATTAATTAAAGTTTAAGATTAATTTTTCTTAGAATAATTAATTTGTAATCAAGAAATCATTAATTGAATGATATTAGATTTTAAATTAATAATTGAAGATTTATTAATTGGATAAATATGGATAGTTAATTAATTAGGAATAATAAATGAAAGTAATCATGTAGGTAATAAATTTAAAACCACCCAGTTTATTCATCTTAATTGTAGATGCTGATTGTTATTGAATGTTGTGTGATGGATTGATATATTTGATATGTGATGTGATGCTATGTGATACTTTGTGCTGATCTGCTATATTTGTGATGAATATACTGTTGTATGAATATGAAACCCTTTGACCCGTAAAACGACATTTGAATTTCGATGCGACAGGGAGTCGGATTCCAGCTGGTTATCCGAAACCCACATCGAATCATATTAGTGAATTTTTGTGATTGATAATTTACTTTATCTATGAATCTGTGAATATAGATAAGCGCTATGGGTTATACCGCTTATCTTTATGATTGAATCTGTGATGATGATGTTATGCACTATTGTGTTGAACCCCTGGACCACACTTATACACACACAAATATGGATTGCACGTGGTAATGGGTTAAGTCACAGATTTTGAAATTGTTTAAAAATTTGAATTTTTGAATCCAAAATAGTTTTGGAATTAGAATTGAAGCTTTTGAAAAAATGAATTTCAAAAATAAAAGTTATTTTGAATAACTCGATTGAGTTTTGAAATTTTAAATAATTTGAGTTAAATTTGAATTCAATAATTGAATTGAATTCTATAATTTGGGAACTAGGGTTTAAAAAGTTATCCAACTTATAAATGGATTTATATGGGGTTTTAAACCATTTTAAAAGGTGATGTTTTGGAATTTAAATTTAAACCAAGATTTCAACTTGTATAAATTAGATTGGCTTTCCCATAAGAAATGGACTTCCAAGTTGTGTTAAAAGGATTTTCAAGTCTAAAAGGAAAATTGTTTTCCAAGTTATAGATAAATCTTTGGAAATGAGTTTGAAAGCTATAAATCTTTAATTTAAGGATTTAATTGGGTTAATCCAATTGAAATGGGAATTGTTTTGAAATCTATGAATAGATCTTTGTGAAATAAATCTTTTTGTTTGAAGATTTTAAAATGGTAATTTGTTTAACCATTTAAAAGAAAAGTTTGGATTTTTAAGTTGTGACTTAACTGAGATCCCATATCCATATGTTTTAAAATATGGCGCTTACTATTCGGTTTAGCCGGGAGAGGACCTTCGTGTCATATAGCCCATTCCGAATAGTGATACGAAGTTATGGATTGCATTTGAAGACCGGTGTTGAAGACCGGGTGTCTTCGAGAACGTTAGGATAACCTATCGATTTTCTCTGCACCGAGTAGCTACGGTATAGAGATTCCCTTAGTGATGGGAAGTCCGATCGGGATTGTGGATACTCGGATTTGCAAGGGCTTCTTCGGAAGTGCCTTCGGTTCTGTTCGAACCCGGAACAGACTTGTATGGTTGTATGTCCGACATTACACTTTGAGATGTTATCTGATCTCTATCAAATACATTTCGGCTTGGTGGCGGAGAATTTATTCTCTTAGCTTAACACCCTTCTCTGAGACGTACGAGCTCAGAGGTTATGTAGTTGATATTTATCAGTGATATTCCCAATTTGGTAATGTGGCATGCTGAGTGCTGCTGTGTGATGATCATTGGTTGATCATTTGTGATATGATCATTTGTTTGATCATTTATCTTTGTGATCATTGCTTTGGTCATCTGTTGACCCAAAGCATGGCTTTGTGCCAAAGCGTAGCTTTGTGGACGAGACTGCATCAGGACCTCACACCCCGGAAATGGTCGAAACAAGAAAGATGCGGCAAGGTTATGAGGGTCGCTCCCTTTAGGGTATGTCATTCCCTTCTGGTAAAGGGTGGTATCAGGTATGGAGCCCTGGTATTTAACCTATGTGGTTGCTCCAATCTCATTTACTGTGTGGTTGTTGCTTTGAGGCGCCTCGGATAAAGGTCCCAAAGGACCGGGGGATGGCATATTCATGTAGTAGTTACCTAGTTACAGAGGTAACCCGGCCTTGTGTTGGCAGAGATCTAACCGTAACGTTAGTTCTCGAGACGTCCCGCCAGAGGCGATCCCATAGACAGTAGGAAGTTCCTTAGCCTGACCATTTGTTGGAAATCCAATCAAAACAATACGAGCCCTGTACGGTTTTAGTTGTATAACCTGCCATGGAATGTGGCGGTAACCTGCTATTGAACATGGTAGCTATAGTAGGCATACGACGAAATGTCGTATGTTGGCTAGGATTTATATTTTACTTTCGAAATGGTTTTTTCCACACTTTGCACTTATAGTAATAATATCAAAGAAATTTCTCGTATTAAGCATATTTGACTATCATAAGGAGAAATCTCCTCCAATTCTGCGTTTGCATTGTGTGTGTGGCGGGAGGCCTTATGGTAGTTTCATTTTCTAAAAAAAAGCATTGCGAATTTTCAAATTTAAATCCTTTGCTTGTTTTAAAAGGCCAATTGCTTTTGTTTGCTCACACCAGTCCCATGACTGACCTGGAGTTTATCGTTCCTTTCCTAAACTCTGGGTGCCCACTATTTTCCCACACGGGCAGTCTAGAGTTGGGGTTTTCAGATAATCTATAGTAGGTGTAGATTCGATAGCTTTCAGCTTTAGGATTTGGCAGTCGCATTTTGGATCGAGTTGCTTCTCTTCATCTTGATTTGGGAGTTCTCGCTATTTCTGGATTGATGCCTTGGAGATGGAGTTACTGATACTGGAGTTCTTTCTTGAAGACCACATTGGAGATTTTGTCCCGCTGCTAGTGTTATTATTATATTTCCGCTGCTATTCTTTGTATCTCTAATAATGTTGATATCTATTGTACCATTCTGTTGTATAATTCATGTTGTATCAGTTATTGTATCAAATGTTGTATATTGATATATGCTATTCATTTCTTCCGCTGTGTTATTTACTTAATGTGTTATAAGCTCCGGCGACTCGAATTTGAACGGTTGAATCTGCGGCATTCAAGTACAATGTAAAGTATGGATGTCGATTTTCGAACGCGAAAAATTACGAATCGTCACATTTGGTATCAGAGCTGATGGTTAAAACCTTAGCTCAGGAGTATAACACATTAAGTAACTCATTAGAAATAGGGTGAAGTATACCCTATAATGAGTATCCTTAAGATATCCGTTCGAATGCCTCAGTAAATTCTCTTACTATCCACTGATAGTGAGTATGAGTGCGAGAAGAGAACGAGTTAGGGGACATGGGAGTACCACTATAAATGGTCAATACCCTGCAACAGTGGGAATATCTTTTCTCTATCAATCTCCTTTGATTCGATTTCGAATTCTTTTGATTGCTTCGTAGCTGCTCCAGAAAGAAGTTTCGGTGTGATGATGGCTACGTATCGTTGTAGGAAATCCTTACTTCGTATCTTCATCGATTTCTTATCAGCTTTTCAATCTAAACTCTAATGAATTTGAAATTAAAAATATTAAATAAATTGGAAATTTAAAATTAAGTAAATTGGTTAACTAATATGAAGATTTGATCCATCTATCTATTCTCTGGGATTCGATATATTCTACGAACGATTAGTTATCCCTTTGAACTAATCAATGCCCTTGCATATTCGTAGAACGGTGGATCCAAATATCCAAATATCTGTGTAATAATTGTATGAGTTCGTTCTCATATTATTGATATTCTGATTTGGGTAGACCAAATGAAGAATAAATATCTCGATTTGATCTGATCAATCATTTCTTTATCTATTATCTTTTCTTTCTCGTCTTCCATGCAATTTCGAGGACGAAATTCTTTTAAGAGGGGAATCTGTAACATTCCTAAAAATTTATCTAAGTTTAAATTGGTAATTAAATTTATTTTTGGAAATAAATTTTGAATTAATTAGAAAATTCTTGGAATAGATAAATAATTTTGATTTTAAATAGAAATTTAAATTTAAAATTTAAGAATAAGTGATTTAGAAAACAAGTATTGAATTTAAAAAAATAAAATGTATTAAAAAGAAAATAGAAATTAAAAAAAAAAAACTTTAAAAAGTTAATAATAGTTTGCTTTCTAAAATATTAAATATATTTGGAAGATATAATAAATTTTAAAAAAGATTTATTTTTAGGATTTAATTCTCTTATATAAATAAATGTAACAATTGTTAACATGAAATCAAAGTATTTAAATCCATTCTTTCCTTTTTTATAATGTTGTACGAAATAAGCAATAAAAAAATGTGTGAATGAAAGTTGTATAAATATATTAGTGTATGAATATGTTGGACAAAAAAAAATTTAATGTAAGAGATTTATTGGAATGGAATTTTGTTTGTGTAAATAGAAAAAAAAATATAAATTTATTTATAGAATGAATAAGACATTAAATTTTATATAAAAAGCTTCTTTTATCTTTGTATAACCACAAATGTAAATATTAGTTAAACCCTTTTAACATTGTACATATATATATATACAAATAAACAAGGAATACATCATTTTTTTTACAAAGTGTATATAATATAAAAATTTAAGTTTATAAGAAGAATTTCTTTTGTCTTTGAAAATTTTAAATGTAAAAATACATAAGGAAGTGAAGAAGTAAACATACATATGTAAGTTTGAATTTGTACAAGTGTTTAGGCCTCATGATGATTTTTAACAAATGGCATTCATAATATTTATTTGAATATAAAAAATGAAATTTAAAATTATGAAAACTTTACATCTTCCCATATGTAATCATGGGTATCTTAGAAAATCTGAAAACAGATTTGCCTCCACTAATCTCAAAATCACAAAGCTATTCAAAACTAGAAAAAAAACTGAAAGTAAATCTACCTGGAAATCAAGATAGCTTGAAAATCAAAAATTAAATGCAAGATCTACTTAATGCAAAAGGATCAGATCAAGATTCAACAAGCAATTCTAGTTTCTGAAATCAAGCTAAGATTCAAACAACTTCAACAAGCTTCAAAACTGGAAATATGCAAATTTCAAATCCTGAGGCATGCAGGTGCTTCTCTGTTCAAATCCAAAACTTGAGACAAAGTAAACTTGTGAAGCAAATTCCAGAAATGCAAAAGTCTCACCCTAGAAACAAGAGCTTCAGTTTGGGCCAGAGATAATGCAAGATTTTTCTGGAAATAAATTATAAAGGCAAGTGAAGTTTCTTTAAAAAAAAAAAGATTTAATTGAGTTTGTAAAACAGTAATGAATCAAAGGTTTTTAAGCAATTGCATCAAATCTAAGTTGCAGGAAAACAAATCAAGATCAAGGCAAAACAATCTTCTGGTTTTCAAACTGCAGAAAAGAAAAAAAAAATAAAGAAAACATCTCTGTTATATAACAAGAAATTCAGATTGTCTAAACTCCAAGAAAGAAAGAAATGCAGGCTTTGCTTCCTCTCTGTTTTTCTCTGTTACAAAGATCCAGGTGAGCAAACTTCTTTGACCCAATCTTTAAATTTATGTGATGTGTTATGCTTGTTTCTGCAAAGTAGTGAAAATTGGTTGCATGAATGTAAATGTTGTTGTTGTATAGGTTGTTTAGTTCTGTGATATTTGGAAACATAAACACAAACTAAATTCTGTTTAAATTTTGAAATAGAGATATCATGAATTGGTGTTTTCAAGATTACTTACAGAATCATTTAGTAAATTCAAGAATTTAAAACTAAAACTAAGTTTACAGTGTTAAGAAAATAAAATACAGTGTTAAGTTAACTGTATTTTTCATTTTTACCAAAATCAGTTGACCCTTGCATTGGATTTGAGTGAAATTGATTCTGGAGTGAATGTAGATATCAATAATTATGGGAAAATTATTTAATTGAGTTGAAGTTGGGTTTGGTGTTGAAAATTTGGAAGGTTACTGTGATGAACCCTAGTTTACTTTGGGTTACAGTTTTGGGTCGAATTTGAACTCCTCTGTGCATCGAGTTCAAAGATGTTTGGGGTGATGGTGGATGGTGAAGTAATGAAGCTAGTACCGGAGTTTGTATGTTGATAGTGGTCGAGAGGTGGAGAGATTGGTGTTGACAGGTTTGAAGTGGAGGTGGTTGGTCTGTTCCAGGTTTGGGGTAGGTTTTGGGTTGCAGAGTTTTGACTCGGGTTGGTCTCGAGATTTTTGGAAGGTAACTCGAAGTAGCAAGGGTAATGACTCGAAGTCATATAGAATAGTTCAGTGTTTTGGGTTTCAGGCTTTATTAAACAGAAACTGTTCTGTTTTAGAAAATTTTAAAATAAAGTTTAAATTTAAATCTGGGATTTGAACTTAGAATGAAATATTGAATCTGTAGATGAATTCAAAATGTTGAACTCTGATGTTGAAATAATTTAAATACAAAATTCAAATTTGGTTTGAAATAAAAAAAAAAAAAATATAAAAGGAGAAGAACAGGAAATTGTTTCCAGTTTTTTTAAAATTGGATAAAATTACAAACTACAATGTTAGCATTGGATTTTAAACTGAATATAATAATAAATTTAAATAAGTCTAAATTTTGTTCTTTTGAAATTATTTAAAATTTAGAAAATTTCAAAGTTAAGTTTCTAAATAAAACAGAAAACTGTTTCTGTTTTGAATGTAAAGGGTAAGTTTAAATTTGAAAGTGGAGATTTAAACTGGGTTTAAGTCTGAAAATTTGAATATGAATCCAAATTTTGTTGTCTGAGATTTGAAAATAATTATGTTTTCAAATTTAAATTTGATTTTAAAACTCTCAAGTGTGGATGCTTGTGTGTTTTGCATTTGTATTGGAAGGTTAAGTATTTGAATTAGAAATTCAAAATGAATTCAATCTGAGTTTTTAAATCTGAATTTAAAATTTTAAACTTCAGTTTTAAAATAAAGACTTAAGTATAAATTTCTTTTAAATGATTAAGTGATTTGCATTGAATGGAAGGTGTAATTGTAAGAAGCATTTTAAAGAATTTAAACTAGAATGAGAATGGAAGTTATATTTAAATTTTGAAATTTTAAGAATTTTTAAATTTGATTTGAATTTGAATTGAGATTTAAATCCTTTTCAACTTATTTATTTAAGTATATGTTTCTTGTAAACATATAAGATTTAGATTTGTATTATTTTAGAATCTTATTTTAAATAAATTTGAGTCTTGAGTTTAAAGAGAATGTTAAAGGGAATTTAATGTAAATTTAAAAACATTTTGTTTTTAAATGCATAATTTAAATAAGGAATGTTTATCTAAAGATAAAGAAAAGTTTAATGATTTGTAATTCATTTAATTATTAAGGTAGTACAAATGGATAATTAATATAATTAATTAATTAATGAAATGGATAATTAATATAATTAATTAATTAATGGAATGGATAATTAATATAATTAATTAATTAATGAAATGGATAATTAATATAATTAATTAATTAATGGAATGGATAATTAATTAATTAATGAAATGGATAATTAATATAATTAATTAATTAATGGAATGGATAATTAATATAATTAATTAATTAATGAAATGGATAATTAATTAAAGTAATTAAGGGTTTTAATTTGATTAATTAAAGTTTAAGATTAATTTTTCTTAGAATAATTAATTTGTAATCAAGAAATCATTAATTGAATGATATTAGATTTTAAATTAATAATTGAAGATTTATTAATTGGATAAATATGGATAGTTAATTAATTAGGAATAATAAATGAAAGTAATCATGTAGGTAATAAATTTAAAACCACCCAGTTTATTCATCTTAATTGTAGATGCTGATTGTTATTGAATGTTGTGTGATGGATTGATATATTTGATATGTGATGTGATGCTATGTGATACTTTGTGCTGATCTGCTATATTTGTGATGAATATACTGTTGTATGAATATGAAACCCTTTGACCCGTAAAACGACATTTGAATTTCGATGCGACAGGGAGTCGGATTCCAGCTGGTTATCCGAAACCCACATCGAATCATATTAGTGAATTTTTGTGATTGATAATTTACTTTATCTATGAATCTGTGAATATAGATAAGCGCTATGGGTTATACCGCTTATCTTTATGATTGAATCTGTGATGATGATGTTATGCACTATTGTGTTGAACCCCTGGACCACACTTATACACACACAAATATGGATTGCACGTGGTAATGGGTTAAGTCACAGATTTTGAAATTGTTTAAAAATTTGAATTTTTGAATCCAAAATAGTTTTGGAATTAGAATTGAAGCTTTTGAAAAAATGAATTTCAAAAATAAAAGTTATTTTGAATAACTCGATTGAGTTTTGAAATTTTAAATAATTTGAGTTAAATTTGAATTCAATAATTGAATTGAATTCTATAATTTGGGAACTAGGGTTTAAAAAGTTATCCAACTTATAAATGGATTTATATGGGGTTTTAAACCATTTTAAAAGGTGATGTTTTGGAATTTAAATTTAAACCAAGATTTCAACTTGTATAAATTAGATTGGCTTTCCCATAAGAAATGGACTTCCAAGTTGTGTTAAAAGGATTTTCAAGTCTAAAAGGAAAATTGTTTTCCAAGTTATAGATAAATCTTTGGAAATGAGTTTGAAAGCTATAAATCTTTAATTTAAGGATTTAATTGGGTTAATCCAATTGAAATGGGAATTGTTTTGAAATCTATGAATAGATCTTTGTGAAATAAATCTTTTTGTTTGAAGATTTTAAAATGGTAATTTGTTTAACCATTTAAAAGAAAAGTTTGGATTTTTAAGTTGTGACTTAACTGAGATCCCATATCCATATGTTTTAAAATATGGCGCTTACTGTTCGGTTTAGCCGGGAGAGGACCTTCGTGTCATATAGCCCATTCCGAATAGTGATACGACGTTATGGATTGCATTTGAAGACCGGTGTTGAAGACCGGGTGTCTTCGAGAATGTTAGGATAACCTATCGATTTTCTCTGCACCGAGTAGCTATGGTATAGAGATTCCCTTAGTGATGGGAAGTCCGATCGGGATTGTGGATACTCGGATTTGCAAGGGCTTCTTCGGAAGTGCCTTCGGTTCTGTTCGAACCCGGAACAGACTTGTATGGTTGTATGTCCGACATTACACTTTGAGATGTTATCTGATCTCTATCAAATACATTTCGGCTTGGTGGCGGAGAATTTATTCTCTTAGCTTAACACCCTTCTCTGAGACGTACGAGCTCAGAGGTTATGTAGTTGATATTTATCAGTGATATTCCCAATTTGGTAATGTGGCATGCTGAGTGCTGCTGTGTGATGATCATTGGTTGATCATTTGTGATATGATCATTTGTTTGATCATTTATCTTTGTGATCATTGCTTTGGTCATCTGTTGACCCAAAGCATGGCTTTGTGCCAAAGCGTAGCTTTGTGGACGAGACTGCATCAGGACCTCACACCCCGGAAATGGTCGAAACAGGAAAGATGCGGCAAGGTTATGAGGGTCGCTCCCTTTAGGGTATGTCATTCCCTTCTGGTAAAGGGTGGTATCAGGTATGGAGCCCTGGTATTTAACCTATGTGGTTGCTCCAATCTCATTTACTGTGTGGTTGTTGCTTTGAGGCGCCTCGGATAAAGGTCCCAAAGGACCGGGGGATGGCATATTCGTGTAGTAGTTACCTAGTTACAGAGGTAACCCGGCCTTGTGTTGGCAGAGATCTAACCGTAACGTTAGTTCTCGGGACGTCCCGCCAGAGGCGATCCCATAGACAGTAGGAAGTTCCTTAGCCTGACCATTTGTTGGAAATCCAATCAAAACAATACGAGCCCTGTACGGTTTTAGTTGTATAACCTGCCATGGAATGTGGCGGTAACCTGCTATTGAACATGGTAGCTATAGTAGGCATACGACGAAATGTCGTATGTTGGCTAGGATTTATATTTTACTTTCGAAATGGTTTTTTCCACACTTTGCACTTATAGTAATAATATCAAAGAAATTTCTCGTATTAAGCATATTTGACTATCATAAGGAGAAATCTCCTCCAATTCTGCGTTTGCATTGTGTGTGTGGCGGGAGGCCTTATGGTAGTTTCATTTTCTAAAAAAAAGCATTGCGAATTTTCAAATTTAAATCCTTTGCTTGTTTTAAAAGACCAATTGCTTTTGTTTGCTCACACCAGTCCCATGACTGACCTGGAGTTTATCGTTCCTTTCCTAAACTCTGGGTGCCCACTATTTTCCCACACGGGCAGTCTAGAGTTGGGGTTTTCAGATAATCTATAGTAGGTGTAGATTCGATAGCTTTCAGCCTTAGGATTTGGCAGTCGCATTTTGGATCGAGTTGCTTCTCTTCATCTTGATTTGGGAGTTCTCGCTATTTCTAGATTGATGCCTAGAGATGGAGTTACTGATACTGGAGTTCTTTCTTCAAGACCACATTGGAGATTTTGTCCCGCTGCTAGTGTTATTATTATATTTCCGCTGCTATTCTTTGTATCTCTGATAATGTTGATATCTATTGTACCATTCTGTTGTATCATTCATGTTGTATCAGTTATTGTATCAAATGTTGTATATTGATATATGCTATTCATTTCTTCCGCTGTGTTATTTACTTAATGTGTTATAAGCTCCAGCGACTCGAATTTGAACGGTCGAATCTGCGGCATTCGAGTACAATGTAAAGTATGGATGTCGATTTTCGAACGCGAAAAATTACGAATCGTCACATGAGACACTCATGATGACCCGAGCATAAAGTCAAACAAAACAATTGAGTCGGGACTAATATACTTATATAAGTAAACTAACTCAAGTGAACTATACAATAAAATGCATCAGCAACTTAAAGGATGCTTGGGATCGCCATCCTTTAAGGATCCGTAAAAAAGAAAAATGTAAAATACGCTATTATACATAATGTCTAACAGTAAAGTATAGTAGACTGAAAACAGCGTTAAGGCATAACCCATATTCCCCTTAACATATTTTATAAATGCAGTAGTCTATACAACTCCACCAAACCAGTGGGCTATCAGTGAGCACTCCATATGTACGGCACAAAACGAAATTTTAGTGAGCTCCCTAAGGAAGATGACAAGGCATGCGAGGCTACACCTTAGGTAGGATTCTATCGTTTTACGACACTAGGTTGGTGGTAATGCATAGCGGCTGCTACCACCCACCTCGAAACAACACTCCCATTATCAAATGTTCCCCAAATCAATCACAAAATAAAAGATATGGTATCGAGAAAGTGTGTCAGATAGGAGGAACGACCTCACTTGGCCTGGTGATGGCTCCTATTTTAGTTATCCAAGCCGACCAGGGGGCAAGGGCTGCATTTCTTATCTCATACCAGAAGCGTTCGCCAAACCATGCTACTTTGTTCTGGATCCTCCACCGCGTGTACAGTTGTTAAAAGTGGTTATGGAATTGGCAAAGAGTATGACAATATCCAATGCCGGTCTCTTTAGCAACCAATCGTTATAGTTTTCCACACCGTGGTCGTTTTATAAAACATTTAAAAATATAAATCTTGAATTATAATTTTAATCAATACTAGAATATCTAACATCAATTATATCTTAGATTTAAAAAATTTATTTTAAAAATCATATTAAATCAAACTATTACATTCCAAAATCATACCTTTAAAACTTAAATTAAAACTTATTTAAATTTTAAATCCTTTAAATAAAATTTAATTACAAATTATTCCCTTCTTAACTTTCTAAATTTATTTATTAAAGTTATCATATAAAATCTACATTTATTATATTTAATTAAAACTATATTTATCATACTAAATTAAAACTACACTTATTATATTAAATTAATTAAAAATATATCTATTAGATTAGATTAAATTAAAAATATATTTATTATATTAATTAAATTAAAAATATTTATTATATTAAATTAAAATCATATGTATTGTATTAAATTTACTTTTAAATTATTTAAATTATATATTTAAACCAATAAACTAAAAATCTAAAAATTTCCGTTCAATCATATTTAGCTTATAATTTAAACCTTAAAACATATAAAATATTATTATTTTCTAAATATTAATTTTAAAAAAATCATTAAATTAAATTAAATTTTAAAAATCAAATTTATTATATCAAAACATACTTTAAAATTTAGAAAATAATTTAAAATAAATTTAAAACCGACCAACGGTGTTCGTATATAATTTTCTACTCTATTATCAAATGATTGGGTATACATCGTTTCAATCCAAAATTTAAATTAAATTTCCGCGTATATATCATTTCAACCCGTATCCCAAATTCAAATCAATAAAATCACTTGGGTCTATCATTTCAACCCATAATGATTTTTCCTTAATCTAAAAGATCGTTTGGGTTCATTTCAACCCATAGTTAGGGAACTTGCAGTATGGTATAAAATAAACATAACATAACATAGCATATAACATATCAATGAGCATAAGAATATATATCGTGTTAACTAGAAAAATCCTAACATTTTACTGTGAATTCAAATGGTGTTGATTCAATTAAAATAAGCCTATCAGTCGTGAGTGATTGCTTACCTTTCATGGCTAGGGAAATTGACAAGGACGGCGAATAGACACGATGAAACACGATGAATGGACAGACAAAAACGAACAAAAAACAGATCCAAGCTAGCAAATCCAAACATGAATCAAGTTATGAACCTTGAAGAACACTTTTTTTCTTTTATAAAATGAAAGGGGTTTCAGCCTAGGGCAGTTCGGCCATATAGCCTAGAGTTGGTGGCGGCGCAAGTGGAGGAGCTAGGGCGGCATTAAGTGGCGGCAGCATGGGTGTGGGGCCGGCGTGGGTGGCTAGGGCGACGGCGTGGGTTATAGGGAGGAGATGTTCATCTAGGGGAAGGAGAAGGGGTGTAGCTATGGGAAGAAGGAGGGAGAGAGAAAGAGCGACGGAGGCTAGGGAAGGAGGAGCTAGGGTTTTAGGCTAGGTTGGGCTTTTGAGATGGAGAAGGAAGCATGGAGTTTTACTGTAAATTGATTTCTTGTTTCAGAAGGAAGAAATGAGAAAGAAAGAGATGAGAAGGAAAAAAGATACGTACATCTATTCTCAACCGGTATGTGTCTAGTAGGAATAGGTACGTTGCCCTTCAAGAGTCTCTTGGTATTCAAGCCTATTAGACCAAGCCCAATTGATCAAGCCCAAATCCAACCCAAAATAAAAGATAACAAGGTAAAACACACAAAATAAACGCGCGTTTTTATACAGAAAATTGCAGATTTAAAGATGTAGGAATCCAATTTTAAAGAAATGAAAAGTGGAGAGGAGATTAAAGTTCGGCCTAGTTTCATAAAAATAGAATAAAATTTCAAATTTCAAATGTAAAATTTTCAACCAAAGGTTAAATTTGACCCAATTTGACCAAAATTTGAAATTTCAAATTTTTTTCTATTTTATTGAATTTAAAAAAAAATATTACTCAGTATCCAAAAAATTGATACTTAAATTCAAATTTATTTAAAATTTAAAATATTTAGTTCAAAATTCAATAAAAGATTCTTTTAAAATTTGACTGAATTTACGAGTCGTTACAGTTTGATTTGCAACCAGCATTGTCAGAATCACTATATGAAATTAATTCAAAGGAGTCTTCTTTTGGCTAAAAGAGTCCATAGTCTAATGTGTTTTTTACATATCTCAAAATTCATTTTATGGATTTTGAATGAGTTTCTTTAGGTTGAGATTGATATCTTGCAAAGAGGCAAACACTATGCATTATATCAGGTTTACTGGCAGTTATATAGAGTAGTGATCCAATCATTCCTCTATATAACCTTTGATCTAAATCTTTTGAACTTTCTTCTTCATTTAATTTTTCATTAGTCGCCAATGGAGTTGGTTAACCACCCCTATTTGACATGCCAAATTTCTTAACTAAATCTTTAGCATATTTTTCTTGACTAATAAAAATTCCATTAATTAGTTGTTTTATTTGTAATCCAAGAAAATAATTTAGTTCTTCCATATGCCCCATTTAAAATTCCTTAGTCATTATTTCTAAGAATTCCTTATTTGTTCTATCGCTGGTAGATCCCAAATGATATCATCTACATATATTTATATTAATTGAATATCATTTTTATCTCTTTTAATAAAATGTGTACTATCTACTTTGCCTATTTCAAAATTTGATTGTAATGGATAGGATTTAAGTCTATCATACCAAGCACTTGGATTCTATTTCAGACCATGCAAAGCCTTCTTTAATTTTTAAACATGATTAGATAGTTTTTCATCTTTAAAAAGTGAGGGTTGTTCTACATATATATCTTCTTTGATAAAACTGTTTAAAAATGCACTTTTAACATCCATTAAATATAACTTAAAATTATTATGATTAGCGAAGGCAAGTTAAATTCATATAGCTTCTAATCTTCCTACGGGTGAAAAGGTTTCATCAAAATCCGTTCCTACTTCTTGAGAATGACCTTATGCAACTAATCAAGATTTATTCCTCACAACCAATCTTTGTTCATTCATTTCATTTTATATACCCATTTAGTTCCTATTATGGATTTATCCTCGGGTCCTGGGACTAATTCCTATACATCATTTCTTTTAAATTGATTCAATTGCTCTTACTAGTAAGAACCCATAAATCATCAGTTGATGCTTCCTTTAGATTTTTAGGTTCAATAGTTGAAATAAAAGTAATGTTACTCATTTTATTTAGGTGATTTCTAGTTTTAACAACAGATTCAATTTTCCCAAGTGTATTTTCTATAGGATGTTCTTTCAATTATCCTTTTCTTTTATTTAGCTGTGAATTTTCTAAATTATTATTATTATTGGCTACGATAATCTCATTATTATTAATTTCGTTTGGGTTAACAATGTTTAATTCTTCATTAATATTTGAATTATAAACTTTAAAGTTTTTATCAAATGAGACATGTAATGTCTCTTCAATAGTATTAGTTCTAGCATTGAGAACTCTATAAGTTTTACTTCTATTAGAATATCTAATAAAGATTCCTTTATCTAATTTAGCATCAAATTTATCCAAATTATCTTTAGTATTTAAAAGAAAACATTTACTATCAAAAACACTAAGTATGATACTTTAGGCTTTTTACAATATAATTATTCATGGTGTTTTCTTAGTTAATGGTCTTATTTAAATTCTATTTAATATATAACATGCAGTACCAACTACTTCATCCCAAAAAACATTAGGTAAATCATTATAATTTCGCATAGTTTTAACGCTCTCTTGAATCGTTCTATTTTTACGTTCTACCACTCTATTTTTTGTGGTGTTCTTGAAATTGAAAATTTATGAGTTATACCCTTCTTATTACATAAATTCTAAAAAATTTCATTTTCGAATTCTCCACCGTGATCACTCTGAATAGTTTTAATTTTACTGGTCATTTGATTTTGAACTTGTTTAATAATGATTTTAAACATTTTAAAAGCATCACTTTTAAATATAAATAAAATCATTCAAGTAAACCTAGAATAATCATCTACGATTACAAATACATATCTACTGTAATTTATAGATTGTATCTGTGGGGGACCAAAAAGATCTAAGTAAAGAAGTTCAAGGGGTTGAGAGGTAGAAACCATATCTTTTGATTTAAAAGAAAATTTTCTATGTTTTCCTAATTGGCATGCATCGTAAAAATTATTAAATTTAAAATTCATTTTGGGAAGACCTCCTACTAGTGCCACTTTCGATTAAAGACTTTCGATTAAAGACTAGAGGGAAGATCATTATTAGCAATTTTAGATATTTGGTTGAAATTCAAATGACCATCTTTTATGCCAATCCATGGATCAGATTCAGCCAAAAGACACAAATTATCATTGGAGTTTTTCATACTTAATATATATATGTTTCATTTCTTAATACCTTCAAAGATAATGTTTGACTAATTATCTTCAATGTGACATTTATCTTTTACGAATTTAATTTTGAAACTCTTATCACACAATTGACTAATATTCAACAGATTATGCTTTAAATCCCTAACTAACAAAACATTAAAAATACTAGGAGTTTTAGAATTACCGACATTGCCGATGCCAATCACAAACCCTTGAGAGTTATCTTCAAATTTACTGATCCACCATCTTAGTAAACTATATCTTTCAAAATCGCTAGATTTCTAGTCAATTGTCTTGAGCATCGACTATCAAACATCCATTTATCCTTTGTGTTTTGTAGAGTTTGATCATCAAGTGTCTATTAATTAAAAGCCATATAACACATCTGTTCCAACTGTTTATAGGTTTTGAAAAGACCATATGATTTTTTTTATAATGTATAGATGCATATTTATGAAACAACATTAAGATGGTTTTGCAAATTATCTTCTCGAAAATAGTGTTAAAAATATTATAAAAAATTACTATTGAAACTTTTTCAAAGATCAGAATATGAGTACTGTGAAAACAAATGCTCTAATATCAAATGTAAGTCAGCGAAATAGAGGTCTTATGGCTAAACTAACACCAGAAGGGGGTGCATAGTGTTTAATTGGTTATATGAATATTTTCAAATTTTTAAGATTCTATAGGAATTATGTAGCTAAGAATCACAAAAATAATCACAAAATCAAAGTGCAGATAAAAGTAAAAAAGGAAAGAACACACCGGAATTTTTTACTGGTTTGAAGTTACCATACATCCATTCCTGCATAATTCCTTATACGGATTTCTTTTCAACTAGTAAATGCAAATACAATCTCGATTTCAAGGCTATGAGGCACACCCTCTTAAATCCTATCCTTTGGGTAGACTCGCTTGATTTCTGGGCTACAAGCACACCCACTAGATTTACATGCTACTAAGCACATCCGGTCGATTTTATGGGCTACAATCACACCCACAAGTATAGCAGTATGATTTTATAGGGTTTTGCTTACTCAGATCTTCAACCTTGATTACAATTGATCCTATAACACTTGAATATCACTTTGTTCATGGTTTGAGTGAGAAAGAAGAGAGAATCTAGAGAGTGGATGAAGGAGAATGAAATAGTGATGATTGAATTTGATTTTGGTCGAATTTCGATAGAGTTTAGGTATATTTTTATTTAGAAAATGAGAGAGTGGAAGAAGGAGAGATGAATATGAATATTGCAATGAAAAATTCGTTAAAAATTTGGTATTAATAGAGGAACAACGGTCATATCCATTTATGAAGAGATGCGATGAGAAGACACTTCATTTGAAATTTAAATTTTGAAAAAATCGGCCATTATGTCGACATATATACATAGAGTATGTCGGCGTACTCTTTTTGAAAATTAAAAATACTATAAAATATTATTTTGAAATTTCGTTCTATAAAGTAGTTTGATGCTTTGTAAAATCATTTAAGCATTTTTTATACATATTTTAATTATAATAAAACTTTATATTATAATTTTGAAAATTTTAACATAATGTAAATAATATATACATATATATAATTAATATAATTATAACTTATTAAAATATAAACAAAATTCTATATACATAAACTAAAAAACACTAAAATAATATCTTTACGAGTATAAGAGATTGAAAATCATTTTGATAAATATTTTAAAAATATCATTTTAAAACTAGGATATTTGAAAAACAATTTAAAACATAATTAGAGAAGGAGAGAGTGATCAAGCAAGTGCTATCAAAGTACTATCATAAATTCCATGACACTATAACTTATCTGGAATATCTTAAAATCTCGAACTCCTCACTACTCATAGGTCTTTTATTGTTCAGCTCTTGAAACTCTATATGAGCATCTTTAGTCTATTCTTTATACTATACGATCTTCTTAATCAACAACTATCTAATATCCCGTGCTATATACTATATATAACTTGATAAAACATTAGCATCTATATTTTATATAATGTTGTATAGTTGTTGTCATACAAATAAATAATTAAGGTACTAACAATCTCCCCTATTTTGAGGATGACAAATATGTATATAAAATATAATATCCCCCTGGGCTACAAAACTCCCCCTTAATCTATGCCTAGATTTTATATATTTCTCCCCTTTTATCATCAATAAAAATAACCACCTAAAACTATGACTCTAACACTAACTCTTACTCTAACTCTAGCTCCTGCTAAATAAAATATTATAGACTAATGACATATATTTACGATGAGAATGATTTGTGTAAGAATAATAAGTGATATTTAAAATGTATAATCATGAAATGGAAATACTAATAAGAATGATATATAAAAATGGTAAGTGATAACACAAAACATTAATAGTAACCAAACTAATCTATATATTCATTCAATACCACACCATAATCCAATCACATCTAAAAATGTACATATAAGTAAGTAAAACAAATGTCAAATTAAATTAAATACACACACCATATGATCAAATTTACAAAAACAAGTACACCCTAACGTGATTTCCTAATGATCGGGAATTTGTGATTAGGACAATGAGGATAATGAAGGCAAAAGTTCCTCATTTGTTCGACGAGATTTCCATCTCGATCGAAACATACTTCCCTAATGCATCGGACTTTATCGTCTTTCTCCATGTGTTCTTTCTCTTCTTCCTCTTGCTCTTCTTGTTCATCCTTGTTATCACTGCCTTGAATAGGCCTATGAATTACCCAATTTGTAGAATCATCTTTAATAACTATTAGATTCGCAGGATTATCCAATAGATATTTTTGCAAATTACGAAGACCTCTTCTTTGTTTTTCTTGTTCTTTAGACATACAAAGTTGTACAACTGTATTTCAGTCAACATCTCCAAAACACTCTTTGTTTCTCCTTCCAATTTAATAACTTTGGCCATAGTAGTGTTCTAGAAGAGGCCACGGGTAGGAGAAGGGAAGGAAAATGATGAATTCTCTTCTTTAAAACGTTTGGGATTAGAGGAGGCCATGGTTTATTTTTTTCCAGAAGTTTAGGATAGAGGGAGCACATAGAAATGAAGAAGAAAATCAAATTTTGGTTATTATATAACCACAAACTTGAATTTTAGAAGGAAATTTAAAAAAAAATCTATTATTATATAACCACCAATATCCAACCCCGGTCTCTTTAACAAACAATCATTATATTCTTCCACACCGTGGTCATTTTATAGAACATTTAAAAATATAAATCTTGAATTATAATTTAAATCAATACTAGAATATTTAACTTCAATTATATCTTATAATTAAAACATTTATTTTAAAATTCATATTAAACCAAATTATTACATTCCAAAATCATACCTTTAAAACGAAAATTAAATTTTATTTAAATTTTGAATATTTGAAATAAAATTTAATTACAAATTATTTCCGCTTAACTTTCTTAAATCTATTTGTTAAAGCACTATATAAAATCTACATTTATAATATTTAGTTAAAACTATATTTATCATATTAAATTAAAACTTTTTTATTTTATAAAAAAGTTATTGGATATACCATGCCAAAATTAAAACTATATATATTATATTATATTATATTATATTAAAAAGATATTTATTCTATTAAATTCAGTTAAAAATATATTGTTATATGAAATTAAATTAAAAAATTAGTATATTAAATTAAAACCATATCTATTATAATAAATTTACTTTTAAATTATTTACATTTTATATTTAAACTAAATAAAAATTATAAGTTAAAAATCTTAAAATTCCTTTAAATCATATTTAGCTTATAGTTTAAACCTTATAACATATAAAACTTTATTATTTTTCAAATATTAACTTTTAAATAAAATCTTTAAAATAAATTAAATTTTATAAAATTAAATTTATTAAATCGAAACATACTTTAAAATTTAGAAAATAATTTAAAGTAAATTTAAAACCGACCAACGGTGTTTGTATATAAATTTCTACCAATGGTCAAGTGATTGGGTTTATATCATTTCAACCTAAAATTTTAATCAAATTTTCGGGTATATATCATTTCAACCTGTATCCCAAATTCAAATTAATAAAATCGCTTGGGTCTTTCATTTCAATCCATAACGATTTTTCCTAATCTAAAAGATCGTTCGGATATGTATCATTTCAACCCATAGCTAAGGAACTTGCAATGTGATATAAAATAAACATAACATAACATAGCATATAAGATATCAATGAGCGTAACAATATATGTCATGTTAACTAGAACAATTCTAACATTTAACTGTCAATTCAAATGGTGTCTATTCACTTAAAATAAGCCTATTAGTCATGAGTGGTTACTCGCCTTTCGTGGCTAGATAAATTGACAAGAACGATGAATAGACACAATGAAACACGATGAATGGGCATGAAGAACATGAATGGAATGCATATCCAAGCTAGCAAATCCAAACTCGAATCAAATTATGAACTTTGAAGCAAACCTATTTTTCTTTTCTTCTTTTATAAAGTGAAAGGGGTTTGTGCCTAGGAGAATTTGCCCGTACATCCTAGGTTTGGTGGCGGCGTAAAGGGAGGAACTAGAGTGGCACTAGGTGGTGGAAACGTAGGGGTGCGGCCGGCGTGGGTGGCTTGGGCGACGGTGTGGGTTTAGGAGGAGGGGATGTTCGGGTAGGGGAAAGAGAAGGGGTGTAGCTATGGGAGGAAGGAGAGAGAGAGAGAGGGAGGCTAGGGAAGGAGGAGCTAGGGCTTTAGGCTAGGTTAGGCTTTAGAGATGGAGGAGGAAGAATGGAGTTTTGCTGTAAATTGCTTTCTGGTTTCAGGAGGAAGAAATGAGAAAGTGAGAGATGAGAAGGATAAAAGTATGTACATCTATTCTCAACCAGTATGTGTCTATGAGGAATAGGTATGTGGCCCTTCAAGAGTCTTTTGGTATTCAAGCCCATTAGACCAAGCCCAAAAGATCAAGCCAAACCCAAATAAAAGAAAATAAGATAAAACACACAAAATAAACGAGCGTTTTTACCCAGAACATTGTAGATTTGATGATGTAGAAATCAAATTTTAACGAAACGAAAAGTGGAGAGGAGATTAGGATTCTATCTAGTTTCATTAAAAAGAATAAAATTTATAATTTATAATTTTCAACCAAAAGTCAAAATTTGACCAAGTTTGACCAAAAATTGAAATTTCAGAAAATATTCTGCTTTATTGAATTTGGAAAAATATATTACTCAATATCCCAAAATCAAAATTTAAATTCAAATTTATTTAAATTTTAAAATATTTAATTCAAAATTCAATAAAAAATTCTTTTAACTCTTTAATACTCACGAGTCTTCATTTTTCAACTCTTGAAACACGATATCAGCTTGTTGAATCTATTCTTGATAGTATACAATTTTCTTAATCAACACTTGTCTAATATCTTGCATTATATACAATATATAACTTGATAAAACATTAGTATATATGTTTTATACAATGTCATATGGTTGTTATCACCCAAACAAATACCCAAGGCACAAATATTATAGCATTTGTTTTTAACCCAATTAATTATACTTTACAATGTGAAATCCTGTTTAAGATTTATGAATATTTCTATACGTGGGATAAGGATATGATTCCATTTCTAAGTATTGAAAAGAGTAGAAATGAATAGTGAAAGAGTAGAAATGAATAGTGAAATAGTACTATACATACACACACACACAAATATATATATATATATATATATATATATATCATTCGTAAACAGATTCAAATATATATATACAAGTATTTAAAAAGAAGTTTTAATTAATAAAAAATTAATTAAAGAAAAAGAGGACTTATGGTCGCATATGTGACTTAATCATGCGTTGTGTGACTTAATCGTGCTTTGTGTGTTTACTCGTTTATGGAAAGTATTTAGTAATGTGCTTTGTACTAAAAGCCGAAAAAGTTGACTTGTTTTATCTGTGAGAGCTAAGAATAAAGTGTCTAAATAGGACTTTGATGCAACCAGTGCTCTAACCTACCAACCATCACTCTTAACGAAGGGATAGCGTAAGTTAAGAAGGTGGAAAATGTGATAAGCATATGATACTAGGCTTCTATATGCAATCATTTATATTTTGTACTTGTTAGTCGATTAGTTGACTATCGAACTTGACCAAATTTACTTTGGAAGTTTATGTTAGCTTCATGTATGGATACGGTTTCAGATCCTCGGGGAGGACTCATTCGTATGAATCGTTTCTTGCTTTAAGAGTGTACATATACGAGATCCCCCGGGAATGACTCCTTTATATCATTCTTTTACTTCTTAAAGAACTAGAATTGAGCTAACCGGAAATTAGTGATCTGGTTTTCAAGAGAAGCAACCTCACTTGGCCCGGTATAGCTCCTGTTTTAGTCATATCAAGATGACCCGAAGGTCAGTGCTGCATTTCTTACCTTATACCAATAGCTTCCACCAAACCACCTAACTTCGTTCTGGATTCTCCACCATGTACATAGTTGTTAAAGTGGTTTCAAAATTGGCAGAGAGTATGACAATATCCGACCCCGGTCTCTTTAACAACCAAACGCTTATATTTTTCACACCGTGGTCATTTTATAAAACTTTAAATAATAATCTTAAATTACAATTTAAATCAATACAAAAATATTTAACTCTAATTATATTTTAGATTTAAAACATTTATTTACATTTCATATTAAATCAATTTATTACATTCTAAAAATCATATCTTTTAAACTTAAATAAAATATTATTTAAATTTAAATCCTTTAAATAAAATTTAATTACAATTTGCTCTCTAATTAACTTCTTAAATTTATTTATTAAAGTTAATATATAAAATCTATATTTATTATATTAAATTAAAACTATATTTAGTTTTATTAAATTAAAACTATATTTATTTTTATTAAATTAAATTGAAAAATATATTAAATTAAAAAATATATATTAAATTAAATTGAAAATATTTTTTTAAAAACTTTAATAAAATTATAAGTTAAAATCTTAAAATTACATGTAACACTATATTTAGCTTATAATTTAACTTTAAAACACATAAAATATTATTATTTTCCAAATATAAATTTTTAAATAAAATCATTAAATTAAATTCAATCTCTAAAATTTAATTTTTTAAATCAAAATATACTTTATAATTTAGAAAATAATTTAAAACCGACCAACGGTGTCTGTATATAATTTTCTACCCTATGGTCAAGTGATTGGGTTTATATCTCTTCAACCCAAACTTATAATTAAATTTTTAGGTATATATAATTTCAACCAGTATCCCAAATTCAAATCAATAAAATCTCTCGGGTTTATCATTTCAACCCATAACAATTTTCCCTAATCTATAAGATCGTTCGAGTATGTATCATAGTTAAGGAACTTGCAGTGTGATAAATAACATAACATAATATATCAGAGCATATGATACAACATATCATATCGTGTCACAGGTGAGCACCAAACCATATTATAAAATATTAACTATGAAACTCTAACTACAACAACATTTCAATTGGCATTTCAAAAGATGTCCTTTCACTTAGTCAAAAGAAGTTAGCCATGAGTGATTTCTCATCCTTCGTGGCTAACGAATGTGAGAACTACATGAACGGACACAAAGTGGATACGGAGATGGAGATCACAAGCACAAAACGAATCAAGCTCCAAAAAAAATATGAACATGAATGGTACAAGATCCATGATCTGATAACTTTGAATTTTTTTTATAAAATAAAGAAAAGAAAGAGACAATTAGGCTCCGCCTTATGGGTTTGGGCTCGACCTATTAAGTTAGGCCGTGTGTGTGGGTGTATGGGGTGTGTGTATTGGTATGGTGTGGCCTAGGGTAGGCTCGGGTGTGGGTGTAGGGCTTGGGTAGGATTATCCTTGGTGGAGGACCGTGGGTATATGGGTGTATGGTTAGGGTAGGCTAATGTATGGAGTGTGGAGGCTTGGCCGAAGGTGTGGATGGGTGTGTGGGGTACGGTAATGGGTGAAGGAAGGTGTGTGGGAGCGATGTATTGAGGAGGGTTGTGATGTCCCGGAAATTTGAGGCAATAATTATTTAATAATTTCATTGATAATTATTTTAAAAATGTGAAATATTGTTTTAATAATTTAATTTAAACTGGAAATCTCTTTTGGAAATTAATAATTATTTAGTTTATTAAATAATTATCTTTTCAAAGATTAAAAATATTTATAATGTATAAATGTTTATACATTGTAAATAGAAGATTTGGTTTTAATTTTTATTTATATGTAATAAAGAATATTTTCTAATTATTTTATATAAATGAATAGTTTGTATATTAATTAATTTGATTTAAATTAGTATTGTAAAATTTTCTCAAGTTTGTTTTAAAAATCTTTCTTATATCTTTATTAAAAAGTAAGTATGTATTTATTTTGTTTTTAAAATAAATATAGTTTAAATTTCATTTTATAATAAAGGTTTATTTTGTTTTGTTTTATTTTAAAATCTTCTTTTCTTTTGAAATTTAGTTTCATATAGAATATTATTTTAAAAAGAATTAAACAAACATTAATATGTAAGTGTATAGTTTTATAAAAAGCTTATATGTATTTAATTAAAAGCTAATGTTAATAAATCACTTTGAACTTGCTAAAACAAAGTAGAAATGTTTCAAGATAAATTCAAATACATTTAGTAATTTAGAATTCTTTTTTAAATATTAACATGCATATGTGTTAACTTTTTAAACATAAGTAGACACTTGTAAAAATTTTGACATAATAAGTTAACATGTGGCATTGATTTTAAATCTCATTGTTTAAATTATTGATAAGTGAAATATAGCAAAGCATTTGGATTAAAACATTTTCTCATTTGAAAGATCTGAAAATCAAATTTCAGAAATTCTAAAAACAATCTTCAAGCTTGCAAATAAATTTCTACAAACCATCTTCAATCAAATTCACAAATCTGCAAATCATCTCCACAAGCAAATGCATGTTTTAGAATCTACATTCAACTACAAATCTACAACCTCTCTACTTAAATTTCTGCAAAAAAAAAAAAAAAAAATCAATCCTCAAATCTGCAATATTTAAAACCCAATCTACATCTAAATTCTGTGAGATTCAACCTCAAAAAAAATCTGCATGTTAAATCTGCAAATCTGAGCATTAGAATGGGTCTGCATGTAATCTTCATCAACAAGTAATAGCATCAAGAAACTCAGCAATCAAAATACAAGTAAAGCAACTTCAATTTCAAACCTGCACCCAGATTTCAAATGCAGTTTCAAGTCAGGGGCCTGGGAATTGAAATCTACATCAAATTGCTCTGCATATAGTGTTCTGCATCTTCAATTTAAGGTGAGTAAGCTTTTTATCTTTTAAAAACAGTTTTTTTAAATCAAAATCAAACATAAGTTAAAGAGCTTATGTTTTTATTTACAGAAAGCAAACTGTTTTAAAACAAACTGTTCTGTTTTGTTTTAAAATGAAATAAGTAAACTTACATGCATAAATTTGTGACACCTGAGTATATGAAGTGAAGATAAATAAATGATGTGGTGATTACAAACTCAGGAATGATATGTGTGCATAGGAATGAATTTGCTTATATGTTTTTTTTTCTTATTTCTGGGATCTGCATACCTAGTTGGTTGTGAACTGAGATGTTTTCTTAAATAGTAAAGCATTATTATTTGAATTGTTGCTGTTACTAAACTTGTGTGTAACAAAGTATGTTAGTTAGTATAAATGTAGGTTCTGGAAAAAAAAAATCATGAATTAGTTAAAAAATGTTAAAATCTAAAACCTGTTACCTCTGTAATAACTATAGCAGTGAGTATATTTTCAAATAAGAATTGGGATACAAACATCATTAATTATTATAAACAAGATTATAACATTGATGTATGTTAGAAATAAGGAAGTATAAAACAAGTTTCATTTTTTTTAGTTGACTGTGTAAATGTGCATTTCTGTTTGAAACAAAAAAGGAAACTTGAATTAATCTGTTAAGCTAGTGGATATTGAGTGTTTAGGTTCTTCATGCTAGTGGTATATTGAGGTTAGAATGGAGTAAATTGGGTGATATATGATCAGAGAAAGAGAGGAGTTAGGAATTGAGTTCTTTTCAGATTTCAGAACTTTGTTTGAATGTGCAGTTCTTAGTATATTACCATGCTCTCTGTTGCTTCAAGTTATTTGTGGCTTTGGGAACTTGTAGAGGGGATGTAAGGGAAGATATATTCAAGAATGTGTCGATGATGGTGGCTGGAGGTGGTGTTTCTAGGTGATTGACAAGGGGTCTTTGTTGCAGTGTGTACTCAGGGGATTATTAGTTGTGTGCAGGTTGTTGACTCGGGGAATACTCGGGTAGATTGGCTTCTGACTCGAAGCAACAGATAGGGAAACTCGAAGTAAAATTTTGTGTACTCGGGTAAGTTGGCTTCAGAGTTGAAACAGAGAGTATTTGCAGTTTTTTTAAGAATTTGAATGGAGTTCAAATTCTAGTGTAAGGTTTGATTCATATATATGTTGAAATTGAATTCAAATAGAGTTTGAATTCAAAGTTTTTTTAAAATTGAAATATCTTAAAATAAGTTTAAATTTGGTTTTAAATAAATATAAAAAAATGGTTACAGGTTCAAATCCTGTAGTTTGCAGTTTTCATAAAATTGAATGAAATTATAATTTAAAGATCTTAATTTGATTTAAATATAAGTTAAGTCTGAATTCAAATGAAGTTTTGAGTTCAAGGTTTTAAAAATGAAATTTTTAAATTTAATCAAGATTTAAATTCAGTTTTAAATCAAAATTAAAACAGTTTCAGGTTTTAATCCAGAAGTTTTGCAGTTTTTAGACTTTTGAATGAATTCATGTTTTTTTTTAGTGGATCTTGATTCAAGTGGAAGTAGAAACTGACTTCAAATAAAGTTTGAAATTCAATGTTTTTAAAAATGAAAACCTTAAATTTAAACCAGATTTAAATTTTGATTTTAAATCTAGATAATAAAAACTGTTTCAGGTTTTTTTTTTTTTAAACTCAGAGAGTAATTTGCAGTTTTAGTTTAGATGAATTCATTTTTTTTATAGATAAAATCTGATTCAAATGGAAGTTGAATCTTAATTCAAATGTAGTGTTGAATTCAAAAGTTTTAAAAATGAGAATCTTAAATTTAAACAAGTTTTAAACTCTGTTTAAACCAAGACTAAAAACAGTTTCAGGGTATCTTTCAAAACCAGAGTTTGAATTTAAACAGTTTTTGTATGTTTTAAAACTTTGAACAGATTTGAATGTTTTAAGTAAGTTTTAAACTCAGTTTGAAATCAATTTAAAACTGTTTCCAGATTTCTTTGAAACCCAGTTTAATTTCAAAACAGTTTTTAAAATTTGAAATAAATGAACATATTCAAATGTTTAAAAGTGAATTTGAAAATGAAATTTCATTTCAAATAAGTTTAAAACTTGAAAGAATTGAGTTCCTTTAGTATTTGAAAGTATTTGAATTAAAATATGAAGTGTTGATGTAAATTTAAAAGTTGAAAATAATCAATTTATTTTCAATGCTTAATTTATCAAGTAATTTAGTTTTAAATCTTTCTTGAGTGATGAGTGTTGTTTAAACATTCATTTTTATTTTATGGTTTATAATTATTTTTGGAATTAATGAATCTTTAAATAAAATTTGAAATTGATTCTTAGAAATGTATTGTTTTAATACATTTTGAAATTAAATGAGTCTTTTGATAAGTAATTTGAATATTTTGAAAATATTTAAGATAATTAAGAATTTACTTAATTATCTGATTTGGAATAATGATTTAGATTAATTTTAATTAGAAATGATTTATTAATCTAATCCAGATTTCTTAAGTATGTAATTAATGAAATGTGTTAAATAATAATGATGATAATTATCTAAGGATAATTAAGTAATTAATTAATGTCAATAAATTTTAATATTGTGATTTGTTAAGTTAATTAATTTAGTTTAATTAATTTTAATAAATCATTAGATAACTTTAAGAATGTAATTACTTAATGTAATTAGTGGAGCAGGATTACTTGATGAAGTAATAAGGTTAATTACTGGAATGTAATTAGTAATTTGGATAATTACTTTTGGAATTAATTAAGGAATTAATTAATGATTAATTATTGGTTAATTAATTTATAAATGAGTAATTAAGATAGTTAATTATTAATCAAGGTGTTTAATAATTAGGTTAATTACTAAATGTAATTAATTTTAATTAAGTAATCTATTTAAATATTAAAGATCATTAATTAATGTTAATGATGTAATTAAGGATTGTTCAATTAAGTAATAATTGATTAATTAAGTAATTAATTAATTGTAATTAATTAAGGGCAATTATAATTAATTATAATCAATTAATAAATGAGTAATTAATGTTAATTACTTATAATTTAGGTTAATTAATTTATAAAATTAATTAAAGACTAATTACTTATTGTAATTAGTGAATGATTAATCAAAGTTGTTTAATCAAGTTGAATACTTAGGAAGTGAATTAATTAACTGGGTTAATTAATGGATGTTAAGCAGGATTTAAATGAGTAATTAATTTAATTATTTTAAATTAATTAGAGATGGTTGTAATTAATTTAATTCATTTTAAATTAATTATAATTGTTGGTTAATGAATCATTGCTTATGGATGTTATTGATTAAATGGTTGTGATCTCAGAAATGAGATGATTGTATCTGTATGATATGAATGTTTGGATAACTATGATGGTTTGTGATGGATTATTTGGATGGATGATTATCTGTTTATGGATGATACAGATTGTCTGTTTATGATATGAATGTGATTATCTATTTTGAGATATAGTTTATCTATCTGTATGAATTAGATAACAATGAAATAAGTTAATTGTTTAAAACCCTTAAGTACAACTTGGACATTAAGATGGCGTTTGGTTTCGATGAGACCGGGATCGGGTTTCCATATTTGGAATTCCGAAAACCACATCGATTCCAATTAAACGTTAGGTCGTTAATCCAAGTGGAGCAAGTGAAGACTCGAGGTGTAAGGGCTATACGTCAGTATAACTCTGTGGGTGATTCCGTAATGAGTTTGACGGAATAGTACTTATAGGTTCGAGACGGTGATATAGAGTGCAAGGGTTATTGTCGTTAACTCTGAGGGTGATTCCAATACGAGTGTAACGAGATAATGCCTTCGGTTTCGTTCGAACCCGGAACGAACTTGTATGGATTGAATGCTTTCAGAACATCGTCAGGTGGACGATGAGCATTCTAAGAGATGTGTCCTCTAAAGGTAATCGTAGCCTCAAGCCTCATCAACCGGGAATGGCTAAAACAGGGGAGGTGCAGCAAAGCTTCGTGGGTAGCCCCCACTGGAGAGCAAGATTGATCCCTGTCTAGAGGTCCCTTTTTATTCGGCTTAGTGGGCAGTTGTCAGTGTACACCAACTGTGGGGTTGTCTTGTTCGGAACTGTTCAGTAAGGAACGGGTCCGGCTTTGTGTTGCAGGGGAGTTAGGGTGGCTCCTCGGTACGGTGATCTAGGCCACGTACTGTGACGGGCGGTACCCCAGTAGCCCTGCCATTGATGGAATCCATAATCCAATAAGCGCCTGTACGGTTTTGATTGTGCCCAACTATGTTGGAACGTGAGATGTAAGCATTCCAGCTATTTCTGTATTTTATTTTGAAAACCCTAGACACTATTATAATATCACTGGATTTCCTATCAAATGTTTTGGTTAGCGTAAGGTAAAAACTTTTCCATGTTTATGTGTGGGAAGTCTTACGTGATACCTTTTGTTTTCAAAGGATTTTCTAAAGTTAAGCAACTTTTATCCCCGTTTACTCACACCAGACCCCTGTCTGACCTGAATGTTTATTTTCTGTTTTATTAAACTCTTGGGTACTCATATTATGTATGAGTAGTCAAGTGTTTCAGGATTGCTTTGATCGAGTTCTGGAGGAGATAATGGAGCAGGAGGCTTCAGCGTGTAGATATGTGTAGTGGTTCCGCTGTGTTTGAGTTGTATCTGTTTCTCTGATGTATTTGGATTGTAATTGCTAGACAGATGTTTATAACTGTCTAGTTTGTGTTGTATTAGCCGTTTAACTCTGATGTATATGATACTGTGTAAAGTTTTATGTGATATATTATAATTTATTCGATTCCGCTGTGAGATTCTGATATTGTCTGTTCTTTCTTTCCTTTCTTTTCTCTTTTCTATCCCTTTCTTTCTTCTTAATGATGCAACTTTCTGGAGTATGGAAGTTGGGTCGTTACAACGTGGTATCAGAGCGTTAGGTTGAGTGAATACCTAGGCTCTGTAGTGATGTTTTCTTGAGAGAGCGTATTTGTAATTTTGAATATATATATATATTTATTTCTACCTATTTGTTGGGTTACCTGTTCAGGCTTCCCAATATAAGTAATAAAGGTAGATAGGGTAGTGGTGTGTGTAACACAACTACCAATGGTTGGAGTTTGAGTGTTTGAAGTGATCTGTTAGGGCAGTTTGGCATCTTGAGTAGTTCTGCAGTTGGTGAAGGATTTCACCGATCTCTGAAGGAAATCTTTTTAAGATCGGAGTTTATTTTTGGAATATAAGCTTGGTTGCAGTCGTGTGAGTGGTTTTTCTTGAGTTTGGATCAGTTGGGAGTTCTGAAGCCAGCAAGGGTATTTCGAAAACCTTAAGAAGGAGTTCTGTCTATATTTGAGTTTGAAACTTAGTTTGGCAGAGTGTTTGAGTTATCAAGGTGATTTGGTATTTTCTGGATATCTTTGAAGGAATCAAGATTTGCATTCGCATCAGAAGATTGAGTTCTGTATCGACTTGGTTCTTGGAGCTTTGCCGGTGGTTTAGCATTGTAGGAAATTCTTTGAGTATGATCTGTTTAAGTTGATAGAATTTATTGGATCCAGTTTCCTGGTTTCTGGTTGAATTTTTGCTGTGGTGGTTGTGACTGAATCGGATATGTCACTGGGATTTTATGGAATTTGATGAACAATATTCCGGATAAGTTGATCAAGTTTATACTTGTGTTCATCAACAGCATTCTCGAATCAGAGTTGCGCAGTGGAAGCATGGTGGCGGCTATTCCAGAATAGGAGCATCCGATTCTTTGGGAATTTGAGTTTTGTCTTGGATCAAAGGATTTCTACAGGATATTCATTTTGGATCCGGAGACCTGATTGTTTTATATCTGTAGTAGAGTTTGTGTGGTGGAGTTTGATTGATCTAGAAGTTGAAGGCAGCCCAGGATCAATATGAGTATTGGATCTTTCTGTTTTCTCTTAAGAGTTAAGTATATGGTTTATCTCTGGTTTTAGAATCAGTAGTTCTGTGAGATTTAGGAGTTGATCAGGACTTGTCTATAGTCCTGTATTCTGTTTAGATTTGTAGATCTAGATATATAGGAGCTCTAGATCTGTGTTGTGTTGCTAGTTTAGATTCTGTAGGGCGAGTGTCCTGGTGTTTGTACCTGGGAAACTCTAGGGAATTCTATCCAGAATTTTGTCTGGGTAATTAGAAGTGCTTGTTTAAATTGGTTGCTATGGTTGCTAGTATTTGGTTGATAGTATATGATTGCTTTTTTTAAAATTTAAAATTTGTATGGGATTATTAAATTACCTTTGCTTTTAAATTTCGGGGACGAAATTCTTTTAAGGGGGGAGGAATGTGATGTCCCGGAAATTTGAGGCAATAATTATTTAATAATTTCATTGATAATTATTTTAAAAATGTGAAATATTGTTTTAATAATTTAATTTAAACTGGAAATCTCTTTTGGAAATTAATAATTATTTAGTTTGTTAAATAATTATCTTTTCAAAGATTAAAAATATTTATAATGTATAAATGTTTATACATTGTAAATAGAAGATTTGGTTTTAATTTTTATTTATATGTAATAAAGAATATTTTCTAATTATTTTATATAAATGAATAGTTTGTATATTAATTAATTTGATTTAAATTAGTATTGTAAAATTTTCTCAAGTTTGTTTTAAAAATCTTTCTTATATCTTTATTAAAAAGTAAGTATGTATTTATTTTGTTTTTAAAATAAATATAGTTTAAATTTCATTTTATAATAAAGGTTTATTTTGTTTTGTTTTATTTTAAAATCTTCTTTTCTTTTGAAATTTAGTTTCATATAGAATATTATTTTAAAAAGAATTAAACAAACATTAATATGTAAGTGTATAGTTTTATAAAAAGCTTATATGTATTTAATTAAAAGCTAATGTTAATAAATCACTTTGAACTTGCTAAAACAAAGTAGAAATGTTTCAAGATAAATTCAAATACATTTAGTAATTTAGAATTCTTTTTTAAATATTAACATGCATATGTGTTAACTTTTTAAACATAAGTAGACACTTGTAAAAATTTTGACATAATAAGTTAACATGTGGCATTGATTTTAAATCTCATTGTTTAAATTATTGATAAGTGAAATATAGCAAAGCATTTGGATTAAAACATTTTCTCATTTGAAAGATCTGAAAATCAAATTTCAGAAATTCTAAAAACAATCTTCAAGCTTGCAAATAAATTTCTACAAACCATCTTCAATCAAATTCACAAATCTGCAAATCATCTCCACAAGCAAATGCATGTTTTAGAATCTACATTCAACTACAAATCTGCAACCTCTCTACTTAAATTTCTGCAAAAAAAAAAAAAAAAAAAATCAATCCTCAAATCTGCAATATTTAAAACCCAATCTACATCTAAATTCTGTGAGATTCAACCTCAAAAAAAATCTGCATGTTAAATCTGCAAATCTGAGCATTAGAATGGGTCTGCATGTAATCTTCATCAACAAGTAATAGCATCAAGAAACTCAGCAATCAAAATACAAGTAAAGCAACTTCAATTTCAAACCTGCACCCAGATTTCAAATGCAGTTTCAAGTCAGGGGCCTGGGAATTGAAATCTACATCAAATTGCTCTGCATATAGTGTTCTGCATCTTCAATTTAAGGTGAGTAAGCTTTTTATCTTTTAAAAACAGTTTTTTTAAATCAAAATCAAACATAAGTTAAAGAGCTTATGTTTTTATTTACAGAAAGCAAACTGTTTTAAAACAAACTGTTCTGTTTTGTTTTAAAATGAAATAAGTAAACTTACATGCATAAATTTGTGACACCTGAGTATATGAAGTGAAGATAAATAAATGATGTGGTGATTACAAACTCAGGAATGATATGTGTGCATAGGAATGAATTTGCTTATATGTTTTTTTTTCTTATTTCTGGGATCTGCATACCTAGTTGGTTGTGAACTGAGATGTTTTCTTAAATAGTAAAGCATTATTATTTGAATTGTTGCTGTTACTAAACTTGTGTGTAACAAAGTATGTTAGTTAGTATAAATGTAGGTTCTGGAAAAAAAAATCATGAATTAGTTAAAAAATGTTAAAATCTAAAACCTGTTACCTCTGTAATAACTATAGCAGTGAGTATATTTTCAAATAAGAATTGGGATACAAACATCATTAATTATTATAAACAAGATTATAACATTGATGTATGTTAGAAATAAGGAAGTATAAAACAAGTTTCATTTTTTTTAGTTGACTGTGTAAATGTGCATTTCTGTTTGAAACAAAAAAGGAAACTTGAATTAATCTGTTAAGCTAGTGGATATTGAGTGTTTAGGTTCTTCATGCTAGTGGTATATTGAGGTTAGAATGGAGTAAATTGGGTGATATATGATCAGAGAAAGAGAGGAGTTAGGAATTGAGTTCTTTTCAGATTTCAGAACTTTGTTTGAATGTGCAGTTCTTAGTATATTACCATGCTCTCTGTTGCTTCAAGTTATTTGTGGCTTTGGGAACTTGTAGAGGGGATGTAAGGGAAGATATATTCAAGAATGTGTCGATGATGGTGGCTGGAGGTGGTGTTTCTAGGTGATTGACAAGGGGTCTTTGTTGCAGTGTGTACTCAGGGGATTATTAGTTGTGTGCAGGTTGTTGACTCGGGGAATACTCGGGTAGATTGGCTTCTGACTCGAAGCAACAGATAGGGAAACTCGAAGTAAAATTTTGTGTACTCGGGTAAGTTGGCTTCAGAGTTGAAACAGAGAGTATTTGCAGTTTTTTTAAGAATTTGAATGGAGTTCAAATTCTAGTGTAAGGTTTGATTCATATATATGTTGAAATTGAATTCAAATAGAGTTTGAATTCAAAGTTTTTTTAAAATTGAAATATCTTAAAATAAGTTTAAATTTGGTTTTAAATAAATATAAAAAAATGGTTACAGGTTCAAATCCTGTAGTTTGCAGTTTTCATAAAATTGAATGAAATTATAATTTAAAGATCTTAATTTGATTTAAATATAAGTTAAGTCTGAATTCAAATGAAGTTTTGAGTTCAAGGTTTTAAAAATGAAATTTTTAAATTTAATCAAGATTTAAATTCAGTTTTAAATCAAAATTAAAACAGTTTCAGGTTTTAATCCAGAAGTTTTGCAGTTTTTAGACTTTTGAATGAATTCATGTTTTTTTTTAGTGGATCTTGATTCAAGTGGAAGTAGAAACTGACTTCAAATAAAGTTTGAAATTCAATGTTTTTAAAAATGAAAACCTTAAATTTAAACCAGATTTAAATTTTGATTTTAAATCTAGATAATAAAAACTGTTTCAGGTTTTTTTTTTTTTTAAACTCAGAGAGTAATTTGCAGTTTTAGTTTAGATGAATTCATTTTTTTTATAGATAAAATCTGATTCAAATGGAAGTTGAATCTTAATTCAAATGTAGTGTTGAATTCAAAAGTTTTAAAAATGAGAATCTTAAATTTAAACAAGTTTTAAACTCTGTTTAAACCAAGACTAAAAACAGTTTCAGGGTATCTTTCAAAACCAGAGTTTGAATTTAAACAGTTTTTGTATGTTTTAAAACTTTGAACAGATTTGAATGTTTTAAGTAAGTTTTAAACTCAGTTTGAAATCAATTTAAAACTGTTTCCAGATTTCTTTGAAACCCAGTTTAATTTCAAAACAGTTTTTAAAATTTGAAATAAATGAACATATTCAAATGTTTAAAAGTGAATTTGAAAATGAAATTTCATTTCAAATAAGTTTAAAACTTGAAAGAATTGAGTTCCTTTAGTATTTGAAAGTATTTGAATTAAAATATGAAGTGTTGATGTAAATTTAAAAGTTGAAAATAATCAATTTATTTTCAATGCTTAATTTATCAAGTAATTTAGTTTTAAATCTTTCTTGAGTGATGAGTGTTGTTTAAACATTCATTTTTATTTTATGGTTTATAATTATTTTTGGAATTAATGAATCTTTAAATAAAATTTGAAATTGATTCTTAGAAATGTATTGTTTTAATACATTTTGAAATTAAATGAGTCTTTTGATAAGTAATTTGAATATTTTGAAAATATTTAAGATAATTAAGAATTTACTTAATTATCTGATTTGGAATAATGATTTAGATTAATTTTAATTAGAAATGATTTATTAATCTAATCCAGATTTCTTAAGTATGTAATTAATGAAATGTGTTAAATAATAATGATGATAATTATCTAAGGATAATTAAGTAATTAATTAATGTCAATAAATTTTAATATTGTGATTTGTTAAGTTAATTAATTTAGTTTAATTAATTTTAATAAATCATTAGATAACTTTAAGAATGTAATTACTTAATGTAATTAGTGGAGCAGGATTACTTGATGAAGTAATAAGGTTAATTACTGGAATGTAATTAGTAATTTGGATAATTACTTTTGGAATTAATTAAGGAATTAATTAATGATTAATTATTGGTTAATTAATTTATAAATGAGTAATTAAGATAGTTAATTATTAATCAAGGTGTTTAATAATTAGGTTAATTACTAAATGTAATTAATTTTAATTAAGTAATCTATTTAAATATTAAAGATCATTAATTAATGTTAATGATGTAATTAAGGATTGTTCAATTAAGTAATAATTGATTAATTAAGTAATTAATTAATTGTAATTAATTAAGGGCAATTATAATTAATTATAATCAATTAATAAATGAGTAATTAATGTTAATTACTTATAATTTAGGTTAATTAATTTATAAAATTAATTAAAGACTAATTACTTATTGTAATTAGTGAATGATTAATCAAAGTTGTTTAATCAAGTTGAATACTTAGGAAGTGAATTAATTAACTGGGTTAATTAATGGATGTTAAGCAGGATTTAAATGAGTAATTAATTTAATTATTTTAAATTAATTAGAGATGGTTGTAATTAATTTAATTCATTTTAAATTAATTATAATTGTTGGTTAATGAATCATTGCTTATGGATGTTATTGATTAAATGGTTGTGATCTTAGAAATGAGATGATTGTATCTGTATGATATGAATGTTTGGATAACTATGATGGTTTGTGATGGATTATTTGGATGGATGATTATCTGTTTATGGATGATACAGATTGTCTGTTTATGATATGAATGTGATTATCTATTTTGAGATATAGTTTATCTATCTGTATGAATTAGATAACAATGAAATAAGTTAATTGTTTAAAACCCTTAAGTACAACTTGGACATTAAGATGGCGTTTGGTTTCGATGAGACCGGGATCGGGTTTCCATATTTGGAATTCCGAAAACCACATCGATTCCAATTAAACGTTAGGTCGTTAATCCAAGTGGAGCAAGTGAAGACTCGAGGTGTAAGGGCTATACGTCAGTATAACTCTGTGGGTGATTCCGTAATGAGTTTGACGGAATAGTACTTATAGGTTCGAGACGGTGATATAGAGTGCAAGGGTTATTGTCGTTAACTCTGAGGGTGATTCCAATACGAGTGTAACGAGATAATGCCTTCGGTTTCGTTCGAACCCGGAACGAACTTGTATGGATTGAATGCTTTCAGAACATCGTCAGGTGGACGATGAGCATTCTAAGAGATGTGTCCTCTAAAGGTAATCGTAGCCTCAAGCCTCATCAACCGGGAATGGCTAAAACAGGGGAGGTGCAGCAAAGCTTCGTGGGTAGCCCCCACTGGAGAGCAAGATTGATCCCTGTCTAGAGGTCCCTTTTTATTCGGCTTAGTGGGCAGTTGTCAGTGTACACCAACTGTGGGGTTGTCTTGTTCGGAACTGTTCAGTAAGGAACGGGTCCGGCTTTGTGTTGCAGGGGAGTTAGGGTGGCTCCTCGGTACGGTGATCTAGGCCACGTACTGTGACGGGCGGTACCCCAGTAGCCCTGCCATTGATGGAATCCATAATCCAATAAGCGCCTGTACGGTTTTGATTGTGTCCAACTATGTTGGAACGTGAGATGTAAGCATTCCAGCTATTTCTGTATTTTATTTTGAAAACCCTAGACACTATTATAATATCACTGGATTTCCTATCAAATGTTTTGGTTAGCGTAAGGTAAAAACTTTTCCATGTTTATGTGTGGGAAGTCTTACGTGATACCTTTTGTTTTCAAAGGATTTTCTAAAGTTAAGCAACTTTTATCCCCGTTTACTCACACCAGACCCCTGTCTGACCTGAATGTTTATTTTCTGTTTTATTAAACTCTTGGGTACTCATATTATGTATGAGTAGTCAAGTGTTTCAGGATTGCTTTGATCGAGTTCTGGAGGAGATAATGGAGCAGGAGGCTTCAGCGTGTAGATATATGTAGTGGTTCCGCTGTGTTTGAGTTGTATCTGTTTCTCTGATGTATTTGGATTGTAATTGCTAGACAGATGTTTATAACTGTCTAGTTTGTGTTGTATTAGCCGTTTAACTCTGATGTATATGATACTGTGTAAAGTTTTATGTGATATATTATAATTTATTCGATTCCGCTGTGAGATTCTAATATTGTCTGTTCTTTCTTTCCTTTCTTTTCTCTTTTCTATCCCTTTCTTTCTTCTTAATGATGCAACTTTCTGGAGTATGGAAGTTGGGTCGTTACAAGGGTGGTCGAGTGGATGTGTGTGGCGTGGGTGGATGGGTGTGGTGGATGGTCAAGTGGGTATGGCTTGGGTGTAGCTCGGTGGAAGTAGGTAGGTCGTGTGTGTGGGGTTTTGGTCGTGGGTAGGGAAAGGGATGGTGGTCGGCGGCAAGGCTAGGGAAGGGGAGGGGAGGGGTAGGCGGCGACAAGGAGGAGGGAAAGAGAGAGAGAGAGGAAGGGAAGGGAAGAAAGGAAGGAGGCTAGGGTTAATATTTAGAAATTTAGAGGAGATGGAGATGTAGGAGGTAGGAGATGGAGTTTTACAGTAATCAGATTTTTGGAGAAATAATGAGAAAGAGGAAGAAGGTCAGAAATAAAATGCATACATATCAATCTGAATAGACATGTCAGTTGAGGAATAGGTACGTACCCATTTAAGTGAATTTTAATATCCAACCCCAACAACCAAGCCCAACTAATCAAGCCTTTACCCAAAATCCAAATAAAAAAGTAGAAAAAAATACACACAAATAAATGCACTTTTTACGTAGAAAATTGCAGATTTAAAGATGTAGGAATCGGTTTTTAACAAAACGAAAAGTGGCAATCATCTCAAAATTTAGTCTAGAATCATAAAAAATAGTATAAATTTTGAATTTTAAAACTTTTATATTTTCAACCAAAAGTCAAAGTTTGACCACATTTCCCCAAAATTTGAATATTTAGAAAATTTTCCATTTTATTAAATTTAGAAAAATATATTACTCAATATCCAAAAATCGTTATTTAAATTCAAATTTATTTAAATTTTAAAATATTTAACTCAAAATATTCAGATAATTTTATTGAAAAAATTGATTGAGTTTACGAGTCGTTACACTCTTCCCTACTCAAAACTTTTCATTCCTAAAAAGGAACAAAAAAGGAGAATAGAAACAAGCAAAAAAATAAGATAGATTCGAAACGAATAGTACCTGATACTAAAAGTTTAGGATTCGAAGCACGCATGCTCTCCTCCATTTTCTAGATACAATCCCGATCATCTGTACTCCATTGTACTTTAACTAGGTTGACAGATTTCCTCCTTAGCTGCTTCATGACTCTATCGGCAATACAAAGTGGCCTCCTCTTAACAGTGAGATTTGGCTCAACATCCAAACTCTTGAGTAAAGCAGGCTAAAAAATCAATGATGGATCATGGAGATGCTTGTGAAGATGCGAAACATGGAACATGTTATGCGTTGCAGATAGCTTCTCTGGAAAATCCACTCGATAAGCTAAAGGACCAACTCTCTCTATGATGTGGAAAGGACCAATGAATCTAGGAACAAGCTTCTCTCTCTTACCAAAGCGAATCACATTCTTCAATGGCAAGATCTTAAGAAAAACCTGATCACCCACTGCAAATTCCAAACACCTCCTTGCCTATCAACATACTTCTTCTGCTTATCCTGAGCAATCTTCATCTTCCTCTGATCTCCTCAACCTTCTCAGATGCTTTTAGAATCATATCGGGCCCGAGAACCAAATGATCACCGGATTTAATCCAACATGATGGATATTTACAAGGTCGTCTATAAAGAGCGGGAAACAGAAACATTGAGATACTAGCCTGAATTCAAAGGATGAGATTAAATAGATTGATGCTTATAGTAACCTTAATTTAAAAATAAGATTATACCTAATAGATGTTATTATAAGTGAATCCAATGAGATGGAGATGACTTTACCAAGATCCTCCATAATTAAGAACACGTCCTGAACAAGATCTTCCAGAATCTGTTTAACTCTTTCTGTCTGACCGTCGGTCTGCGGATGATACGCTATGCTAGATTCAGACGAGTACTCAGAGCTTCCTGAAATGCCTTCCAAAACTAGCTAGTAAAGATGGGATCATGATCACAAACAATGCTGGATGGAACACCATGAAGCCTAACAATCTCTCTCATATAAATCCCAACTAAACTTGAAGCAGTGTGGTTCGACCTGACCGCAATGAAATGAGCTAACTTGGTCAGTCTATCGACAACCACCCACATACTCTCATACCCCTTTTAGTCCTCGATAATCCTTTAATAAAATCCATAGAAACTTGTTCCCACTTTCTATTGGAAATCTCAAGGGGTTGCAATAATCCAGCGGTCTTTTGATGATCGGCCTTAACCTGTTCACAAGTGGCACATCTATTAACATAATGGGAGATGTCTTGCTTCGTACCACTCCACCAATACAGCTTATTCACATTTTGGTACGTCGTCATCACATCGAGATGAATAGAAAGTCTAGATTGGTGATTTTCCTTAAGCACTTCATGTCTTAAACCATCGATATTCGGAATACAAGTTCGATTACTAATTCTCAGAATTCCATTTTGATCGAATTGCGCTCCCAATTCACCTTGGTTACCACCTTCCATGTTACAACGATTCTCCTTAATAATCCTTAGCATCTCATCTTCATCATGCTTAGCAACAATATGATCCATAAGGGATGAAGAAACAGTAAGCTGACATAACATCGCTTTCTTCCAACTTAAAGCATCGGCTACTACATTAGCTTTTCGTAGAGTGTAGTTAATGTCAAGGTCATAAGAAGCTAGAAAACTCAGGTCATCTAACTTGCCTCTAGTTTAAATCCTTCTGGGTGAAAATATACTTTAATGACTGGTGATCTGTAAAGAGCTCAAACTTAGTTCCCAAAAGATGGTGCCTCCATAACTTCAACGCAAACACTACAGCAGCAATTCCAAATCATGAGCTGCATAATTGGCTTCATGAGTCTTCAAACGACGACTGGCATAAGCAATAACCTTCCCATTCTACATCAAAACAGCTTCCAAACCTTCTTGACAAGCATTGGTGTATACCATTAATCCTTCACTTCCATTCGAAACTATAAAAACTGGTGCAAAATTAAGCTTGCTCTTTAACTCATTGAATTCAGCTTCACTCTTAACATTTCAATCAAACTTAGCATTTTTACGAGTCAAAGCAGTAAGAGGTGCGCAATCCGAGAAAAATTCTCAATAGACCTCCGATAATAACCAACTAGGCCTAAGAAACTACGAATATCGGATGGATTATTAGGTCTTTCCCAGTCCTAAAATAGAATATGGTGCTCGAATTCAAAGAAAGATAAGATAATTAAATTACAAAAGGCAAAAGGTAGATAGACTTATATTGATTGCGGCGACCTTAACAGGATCGACTAAAACCCTATTTTCAGAAACAATATGTCCAAGAAATCGGACTTCATCTTTCCAGAAATGGCACTTCGAGAATTTAGCCTTCAATTGATGACTCCTAAGGGTTTTAAGGAAAAAACTCAAATGCAATTCATGCTCCATCTTTGACTTAGAAAAGACAAGAATATCATCGACTAAGACAAGAACAAACTTGTTGAGAACATCATGACAAATTCGATTCATAAGGTAAGTGAAGAAAGATGGAGCATTAGTCAAACCAAAAGGCATAACTAATCACTCATAGAAACCATTCTCAGTACAGAATTCCATTTTGGGGATGCTCTCCTCTACAACACCGAGCTGGTTTTAAACCGGTGGCAAGATCAAGCTGAGTGAAAAATTTAGCTCTGTAGAGCTAATCGAACATGTCATTGATTCAAGGCATAGGGTATCTATTTTTTATAGTAAGCTTATTTAGCTCCCTATCATCAACACGCATCCTCAAAGAACCATCAAACTTAGTGACAAATAGCATGGATGCTCCCCATTCCGAATGACTCAGCCCAATCAAACCTTAGGAAAAAAAATCTTCTATCTGCTTCCTCAACTCTACTTTCTCCCTAGTGCCATCCTTCTGGGAGGAAGAACTACTGGTCGGGCTCTAGGAATAAGATCAATGCAGAATTCAATTTCTCGCCTAGGAGGAAGAGAAGAGACTTCACCAAAAACATCAAGAAAGAGTTTGACAACAAGAGTGGAGTCAAGATCACTAGGATGAGAATCAAGAGAAAAGATAAAAGTGCCAGCATAATCCTGAGGCATTTGGCATGCAATCACCAAAAAATTATCCTGGTCATCCACTAAGGAAATAGTTTGAGCTTTGCAAGTGATAACTCCATCAAATATCTTTAACTAATCATCTTCGAGCAAGAGATCAAATGCATCAAATCCAAGAACACAGGAATTCCCTATGAATCGATGCACATTGTAAAGGAGTTTCACCCCTTTACAAATCATACCGAGGTTGGAGGGACCGTCGATGGGATTCGATACATATAAGGATACAGTTGCCAATTTGGGTTGCAAGATGTGTTCAAATTTATTACAAAGATCACTTGAAATGAAGCTATGCGATGCTGTAGTGCCAAATAGAACGTGAACAGAAAAATCAAGCAAAGAAAAGTTGCCCTAGAGAGTACCTTGGGTATCACTGGGAGTAGGAGGAGTGGAAGAGGTAACTGTGAAGATTCTAGATGCCTTGCCCTTCTACTGAGTGGGACGGTCGTTCTTGAAGTGGTCAGGCTGTAAGCAAATATGGCATAAATCTTGCCTAGTCATCTGAACTGGTGGGACAGAATCTCCGACTGAACTAGGACAGCTGTCAGTATAGTTCACTTTCTGATCATACTTGAAACAAATAGAAGATAGATCAACAGGCTACCTCTGAGAAGAATATCCGATACCGAGAGAATTCTGCTATTTCTTCATCTACTGAAGGAAGTTGGACTTTCTCTTCTTAGAGTTGTTGGAAGAAGGCTGAGATGGAGGTGCATGAGCAATAGATGCTTCCTTAAAATTGGGGTTTTCATACCTTATAGCTATATCCATCAATCCAGTAAATGGGCTATGCACATGAGCAATCAAATGATCATAATACTCCGGGTGACCTCCAGCTATAAACTTCTCAGTCTTCTTAAGAGGGGTATCAATCAAGCTAGGACCAAACTTGGACAATTCATTGAACTTCCTCTCATACTCAGAAAATTTCATATTCCCCTACTTGAGATCCATAAATTCCCAACATAATGAGACTTCCAAGCTTCGGGCATCCGCTTAGCTACAAAAGCATCCCTAAATATGGTATTCAAGACTTAAGGCAGATTCCAAAGAGATAACTTAACCAAATTTGAATCCAACTCAACATTTATACCTAAACTTCTCCTAAGTGATATTTGCCTCAATAGTGTAGGTTGTAACAAACTCCCACCAATCCTGGGCAGCCTCTTGCAACTGCCAAGAGGCTAACTGTCGCTTCTGAGCAACGGTGATCTCAAGACCTATAAAGATCCTTTCTAAACTCCTCAATCACTGCTAAGCCTCAATAATGCTCTTTGCCCCAGTAAACTTGGTACGACTAAGTTGAGTGTACTCCTTACAGAGAGTGGTGAACTTGACTGGATGAGCTGGCGGAGCAACTAGTGCAAAAACTAGTGGAACTGGGGGATATCCACGACCCCTACCTCTGGCATTCCTATGGGTACTTAGCTAAAAGATTCAAGAATGGATTTTAGAACAAAGGAAGAGATTAAAATTCAAGGGAATCCTAATCAAAGAGAATTCTAACTAAGAACCAAGCTGAAAATAGAATTATTCTATAGTCAAATCTACTCATTCTATGATATTACTACCCTATCTCTGATGAGTTTTTACCCCATAGGCTAAGGTTTTCCTAAAACCAAAGCTATGATACCAACTGTAACGATCACTATTTTGAACCATTAAAATCGACAATAAAACAACATATGTCAGACTTGAATCATTCAAAACAATAGATTTTTAATAAATTTTTAGGTAAATAAAATCAACCATAGAGTCACGGAAATAGAATATACTATGGAATAAATAAAACAGAGTAGTTCATGAAGCTACAATAAAAACAACAGAGTCGGAAGCAAATACAATAGAAATCCAAATCCATAAGAGGTTTGCTAATACATAAAAAAATGACAAATGTCTAAACAGAAATAACTAAAATAACTGAAATAGCGAAGCAGATAGATAGATAGATCTCCAGCAAATTCACCAGTTACAAAAGGTGAGTCATGAATGTTATACTACTTAGACTGACCCAAGCATGGAGTTAGACAAAACATTCGGGTCAGAACTAACATTCTCATGTCAGTAAATCAACTCAAGTGAAATGCAACATTAACTCAAAGGATGTTTGAGATTCCAATCCTTTAAGGATCATTAAACTATTTACATATGCAGTAATATACGCTATATATTTATTGTCTATTAGTAAAATATTAAAATAGCGTTAAGGCGTTACCCATATCCCCTTAACACATTTTATAAATGCCGTAATCTACATAGTACTATAAACTCCACCACCTAGTGGGCTATCAGGTAGCACTCTATAGGTAAGAAATAAACCAAAATCGTAGTGGGCTCGATAAGGTATATGATAAGGCACTCGAGGCTATGCCTAGGATAGGATTTTACCGTTTTGCGCTCTCGAACTGGTGGTAACGCATAACAGCTGCTACTGCACGCCTCGATACACACTCTCATAACCAAAGGTGTGCACCAAATCAAATCACAAAGCAATATAGATGGTTTCGAAGAAGTATGCTCGATTGGAGGAGCAACCTCACTTGGCCCGGTATAGCTCATGTTTTAGCCATATCAAGCTGACCCGAGGGTCAGGGCTGCGTTTCTTACCTTATATCAATAGCGTCCGCCAAACCATCCTACTTCGTTCTGAATTTTTCACCACGTACACAGTTGTTAAAGTGGTTTCTGAATTGGCAGAGAGTATGACAGTATCCGACCACGGTTTCTTTAACAACCAAACACTTATATTTATCACATCGTGGTCATTTTATAAAACTTTAAACAATAATCTTAAATTACAATTTAAATCAATACTGAAATATTTAACTTCAGTTGTATTTTAGATTTAAAATATTTATTTAAAATTCATATTAAATCAATTCATTACATTCCAAAATTTAGATCTTTCAAACTTAAATAAAATCTTATTTAAATTTAAATCCTTTAAATAAAATTTAATTACAATTTACTCTCTACTTAACTTCTTAAATTTATTTATTAAAGCTATTATTTAAAATCTATATTTACTATATTAAATTAAAATTATATTTATTTTTATTAAATTAAAATTACATTTGTTATATTAAATTAAATTTAAAATATATATATTAGATTATAATTATATATTTTAAAACTTTAGTACAATTATAAGTTAAAATCTTAAAATTACATGTAAAACCATATTTAGCTTATAATTTAACTTTAAAACACATAAAATATTATTATTTTCCAAATAAAAATTTTTAAATAAATTTTTTAAATTAAATTAAATTTTTAAATTAAATTTATTAAATCAAAACATACTTTATATTTAGAAAATAATTTAAAAACGACCAACGGTGTCTTTATAAATTTTTTTACCATATGGTCAAGTAATTGGGTATATATCATTTCAACCCAAAATTATAACTAAATTGTCGGGTGTATATCATTCAACCTGTACCCCAAATTCAAAACAAAAAAATCGCTTGGGTTTATAATTTCAACCGATAACGATTTTTCTTAATATATAAGATCGTTCAGGTATGTATCATTTCAACCCATAGTTAAGAAACTTGCAGTGTGATATAAATAAATAACGTAACATAACATAACATAACATAACAGAGCATATCATATAACTTATCATATCGTGTTACAGGCGAGCATCATATCATATCATAAAATATCAACTGAGCAACTCTAACTATAACAACATTTCAATTGACATTTCAAAAGATGTCCATTCACTTAATCATAAGAAGTTAGTCTTGAGTGATTTCTCACCTTTCGTAGCTAACGACGGTGAGAACTACACGAATGGGCATAAAGTGGATACGGAGATGAAGACGACAAGCACGAATCAAGCTCCAAATAAAAACACGAACACGAACGATCCAAGATCCAATAACTTTGAATTTTTTTTTATAAAATGCAGAGAGGAAAGAGGCAATTGGGCTCAGCCTAATGGGTTTGGGCTCGGCACTATTGGGTTCGGTAGTTTGTGTGGGTGCGTGGGGTGTGGCCTAAGGTAGGCTCGGGTGTGGGTGTAGATGCTTAGGCAGGGTTCGACCTTGGAGGGGGACCGTGGGTATGTGGGTGTGTGGTTGGGGTAGGCTAGTGTGTGGAGTGTGGAGGCTTGGTCAAAGGTGTGGATGGGTGTGTGTGGTACGACAATGGGTGGAGGAAGGTGTGTGGGCGTGGGCGTATGGAGTAGGATGGCCGAGTGGATAGGTGGGCGTGTGGAGGAGGGTGTGGTGCGGGTGGATGACTATGGTGGATGGCCGGGTGAGTATGGCTTGGGTGGAGCTCGACCGCAGTGGGTAGGTGGTGTTTATAGGGTTTTGGCCATGGGTAGGGTAGGGGATGGTAGTCGACGACAAGGCTAGGGAAGGGATAGGCGGTGGCAAAGAGAAGGGAAAGAGAGAGATAGAGAGAGAGAGACAGGAAGGGAAGGGAAGAAAGGAAGGAGGCTAGGGTTAGGCATCAGAAATTTGGAGGAGATGGAGATGTAGGAGCTAGGAGATGGAGTTTTACAGTAATCAGATTTCTGGAGAAAGAATGAGAAAGAGGAAGAAGTTTAGAAACAAAGTACGTACATACCTTTCTCAATAGACATGTCCGTTGAGGAATAGGTACGTACCCATTTAAGTGACTTTTAACATCCAAGCCCAATAACCAAGCCCAAATAATCAAGCCCAAACCCAAAACCCAAAACCCAAATAAAAGAAATAAACACAAATAAACGCGCATTTTTACGCTGAAAATTGCAGATTTAAAGATGCAGGAATTGGATTTTAATGTAACAAAAAGTGGAAACTATCTTAGAATTCAATTTAGAATCATAAAATAGGATAAAATTAAATTGCAAAACTTTTAAATTTCAACCAAAAGTCAAACTTTGACCAAATTTGACCAAAATTTGATTTTTCACAAAAATTTTCATTTTATTAAATTTGGAAAAATATTATACTCAATATCCAAAAATCGATATTTACATTCAAATTTTTTTAAATTTTAAAATATTTAACTATAAATATTCAAATAAAATTTCTTTTAAAATTTGAATGAATTTACAATTCGTTATAAACACATGGCTATATGGGTTGGTATGCAGTGCAAACTCGTTCTCACTCGCATAAGAAATTAATAAATTGCTTAAAATTGAAAAATAAAGGAAATTTTTTAAATTAAATATAGAAGTGTTAAAATATTGATATATATTATATTTCCGACCGTGTGGTCGATGTACATCATATATATTATAATTGTGAAATTCCAAACGGCTCTCCATATAAAGGAGACTCTGTCGAAATTTTCCAAAAATTTTAACATTAGAAAATTTTCAATAAATTTTCATATTCGAAGAAACAAAATTAATAAATGAATCTATTTAAATTTACAACATACGATAAGTTAGATTCTATTGTTAACCGCTTAAGTTTTGACCGAGTCAACTTAATAGTAAAATTCAAAGAGAGTTAATGTTTTCATATGTTTTTGACATCTTTCTATAAGAAATTACGAGGACGCCATTTTCATAAGGGGAGAGGTCTGTACCAACCTTGTTTTAAAAGCTGTAATCTTAAATTAGTTTAATCAAATCAGAAGAGTTTGAATTCGATTTTGATAATTATATTCTGGAATCAAATTATTATAGCATTTAAAGTCTATTTGATAAAAGTTTTGTTGTAATAAAATTTGAATACTTAATTAATTCATTTTTAGATAATATATTAAATATTTAAATGAAATATTTAATATAAAAAAGTTTAAAATGTAAATAATTTTATATACTTAGAGTAGATGAAAAGAAGTTTTATTAGTATTTGGTGAAATCATTAAATCGACGAAGATGAATAAATTTGTTCTTAATTAATATAGTGAACAATAATATAAAATTTGACAAAACTATAAAGTTGTCAAAAAAATATAATTGATAAGATAAGATGTAAACCACTTTAAATTATATCGAGAAATATTTACAAATATACGACAAGAATAAATATTTAAAATTTTAAATGCAAAAGAAAATAATTGAAGCTAAAATTGAATTTAAATCCATGTTCTTAGTAAAAATAAAACAAAGCCTATCTCCTCGCCAAATCTAAATCTATTAGCCTGCTTTCTTTTATTCAACCTAGGTCATTAATTCTAAAAAAACATTCATGCCCTAGCCTTTATCAAAATTAGAAATTGATGGAAAGAAAAAAAATTATGAGAACCAAAAAACACGACCTGGGTAGTCACGTCTCGATCGATGACGGTTGGTGAAGGTCATGCACGGTGGTTGCTAGTGGTTGAACACATGGATGGTGAAGATCGTTCACGGCAACTATTGGGGGTGGTAACGTTGATCAAGAAACTGGGCATAATGGCGGTTGTTGCGGCTGATGAAGGGATCGATGGCTTGGAGCCGCGATGTGCTTCGGCGGTATCGAGGCAGGTCGAAGGTGGGCACGCTCTAGCTTGGTGATAGGAAATTGTCTAGGGTTTATTGTGAGACAGTGAAATTGTGCTATCGTTTTTGGATAGGCTAAGAAACGAAGTAGAATTTTCTACAAGCTAACAATTAAGGTAAGATATTTTTAACTCACGCTTCTATATCTATTAAAGTGAATTCCTTATGCATACTATGATATGGTTGTTTGGTTGATGATTGTTGATTTCTAATCATTGAATTAGATAAAACATGAGTCTTGCTTTGCATATCCCTCCCTAATTGTAGATCTTAATGACTATTTGACGTGTGAATGAATTGGATTAAAAATGGTTGCATGCTATGATTCAGTTATTTCATCGTATAATTAATTATTCGATGAGATTTGATTGTTTGGCGTTATATTAATGCGTTGTAGGGATTAATAAAGTAAAATTACAAACGATCCGATTGTTAATCAAGTATAACGACCCTCTAATATATCACTTTGATAAATTTACTAGAGATTTAAAAGATTTAATAATTATTTAAATAATTTTGATAACTCATTTTAAATAGTTGTAAAGTAATAATTTATCATTAATTTTATAGATAATATATATATATATATATATATATATATATATACTTGATTTGAAATCAAAAGAAAAGAAAAGAAAAAAAAAAGAATTCATTTCGCTTTATCGGTGTAATAACAATTTTGTAAGTAATTATTAATATTAATCTATGTGGTTTTATTAATAAAATATGATCATTTTAATTGATTAATAATGATGATAAATTTATTTTCAATTTTTTTTAACATTTACATGTAAATTTGTGACCGAGAATCGGTTTTTCGATTTTCAATCATTTGATGAACAAAAGTTATTCAAAGTCATTGAAACATTGTTTATTCTCTTATGTGCATACATGCACATGTATATAAATGTCAGATGCACTCATGAACATACATACACACATATAACATATATATTTTTATATATAGACATATATAACAAAATATCTAAGATATTTTCACAAACTTCATCCTTAAGCTTGCTTAAGTCAATGCACATTGCTTGGAAGTGAAATGATGTGATGAAGCATATAGGGTGGGGAAGGACAAACGTGTGTAAGGTGATGTAGATGGTAATAATGGTGGTGCATGTGAAGGTGATGATAATGATGTATCATGTATGTGAAGATATTTTCTACCTCTTCTTAGCGTACAAATACCACCTCTTTTCTTCCATTTCACAACACTTCTTCTTCATTTCTAAGCGCTTTTCTCTTCTCCTTCATGGCTTCTCATGCTAATAAAATAATGCCAAAATATTTCTCAAAAGAAATTTAATTATAATATATACGTGTATATATTTAAGCAACTCAAAACTATTCGGTAACTCCCATTTTCCTCTCTACCATCCACAACCTTTCTTCTTTAATCTAAAAGTCGTGCCCTCCTCTTCTCCAACCCTAGGTCGTGAGCCTCCTAATCATGGCTAAGCCCTTTAAAGCCAAGAACCCAAGTGATCATGAGCTTTAAAATCCAAATAGCGGAGCTGTAACAAATTTTTAGTCAATCGTTTAAACCAAAGGTGAGAAACTCCTAAACTATAGTATTATATGCTATTAGATGTTATATATGTTTGATTATGATTATTAATGATGGTTGTTTAATATGAATCTTGAATATATATATATATATGTATGTATGTATGTGTGTGCATATATATATATATATATATATATATATATATATGCAAATCATGAAAATACACGTCGATAAGTACAAAGGAAATCACTTTCCTTTATTGAATGAATTTGTGTATATCGAATGTTAAACCTCTTTAAAAAGGTTTAAAAATGAGTTTAACATGTTTTATAAACATATAAAAGTGTTTTGGTAATGTTTGAATGGTAATTGAAATTTTGGACAAAATTAGGTGCGTCGCGCAACGATAGTTCGCGAGTTCGCGCCATAAAAGTCAAAAGAGTATAAAGAATGGAATATAGCTCGGAATTCTTCGAGATAAGAGTTTTTCGAATTATTATATCCATAGTTTTGAAACAAAGAAAGAAAATAGAGATTTCGACAAGTAAATTTTGAAATATGAGTAAATTAAATTTTTAGAAAAATCGTGGTTATGCGGTTCGGAATCCATAACGGGATTTCTTTGAAAATGATATTTTAAAATTGTTTAAAAATATGAAATAAAATCTAAAAATCATTTAAAAGGTGTTAAAAGTGATTTGAGTTATAAAAATGAAATTTTAAATGATAAAAAGTCGTTTTGAACAATATAGCTTAAAAAGCACTTCCCGTATCACTTTTCCATTGCATTTTTTGTAACTTTTGAAATATAGTTTTAAATGCAACCGTTCTTTCCCAAATCTTTTGTAAATGTTTTCAAATAATTTGTAAAGTGCTCTAAAAATGATTTTAAATATTTATGAAATGGTTATATGTTAAATGATTTAGAGTCGATCAAATAACTTGACCGCCTTATGGGTGTCAAAGAGATAGTGCCCAGGCTTGAGTTTGGAAAACCAATTTCCTACACTCCCTAGCTATCCAGACTGGCCCGATGGATAAGATAGTAAATTTTATTTACTTGGATTAAATTTTCCAAAGTATAAAGGATGTGATTTTTGCGAATATAAATAACCTGGAATGTATAGAGATAATCTTCTTATACTCGGTGTTAAATCCCGAAGAGGGAACTCGTACTATTCGTGGAATTCAAAAGGTGATCTAACCATTATTCCATCCATATTGCTTGTTGGATATGGGAATTGATATTAAGTAGAATTAGATAATTTTTGTAGATTTTTCTCACTTAACATTTACTGGTTTTGGATTAACATCCTAGATAACATGGTTTGAACTCAACAAAAATTTGGGTTTTGAATTAAGAAATATATGTTAAGTTTTAAATGAAACGATTTGGAAATATTTTTCTACGTGAAAAACGAAAAGATGTCGAATTGTGCCAAGATTAAAAAGTCTTTAAGTAATCAAAGGATATGATAAGAGAGGTTTAATGATTCCGTATATACTGGAATGAAACATTTTAAAGTTATATATCTCTAAAAGAGATTTTCGATAAAAGGAATTAATTAATCAAATACTATTCATCTATTTACTTGACCTCTTTTATCGATGATTGGTTAGAAGGAACCGGGGTCGGATTTGGATGATTCCTATCCGAAAACCACTTTGAACCAATTTACATATTCGAAGTGAAGACATGGATATGATTTGGCAGATGGAATGTAGGGCATCTTGTCACTGACCCTTAAGGAAAATTTTCCATATCATATTATGTGGCAGTTGTTCTTTATTTAAGATCTTCGATGTAAGGACTTCTTGCTACTAATTCTAAGGGTAACTCCCGACAGGATGTGGTAGGAGAGTGCCTTTGGTTTGTCCTGTTCCTGGGCAACGTGTATGGACAAATGTCCGACGTTGCATTTCTAGTTACATAAATTGATCTCTATGAACGTACCATCTATTTGTTGGTAGAGAAGACCTTTTCTCTTAGCTTAACACCCTTTCCTAAGACGTACGAGCTTAGGAGTTATACATTTGTGGAAACCAGTTGTGTGACTACGAGATGGCAATATGGAATTCAAACTAGAATATGCTATGTGAAAGGTAATCGCTACCTCAAGCCTCATCACTCGGTAATAGCTTAAACAAGGTACGCCACAAGGCTATGTGGTTCGCAACCATTAGGGTATGGTCATCACCTTTCTAGATTATTCTCTATATGTCAAGTATGTGGTGTATGCTATGGGATCCCCGATAGGTCGATTACGATTGGGATGATGTTATATTAGGTTCTACCCAGGCCATGTATGAGTGCCAAATAAGGATAGGTCAGTCTTTCCAAATGTGGAGGATTGTTGGTGTATCCTCGGTACATTCCTCAAGGGAGGTACTGTACGGAAGGTGGTTCCTTACCTTCCATTGTATGAAAATCCATTCTTTGAACAAGCCCTGTAAGAATTTTGTTTGTAGAGCCTTACATATCCGTAATTTAATAATGGTAACTATTTCAGCTAAGATTAATATGTTTACTCGCAAATGTTTTCAAAGGAATGTCATTAAAAATAATATCAAATGTTTTTTCTATATCAAATGTTTTGGTTATCATAAGGTAAAAACCTATTCCGTGTTTATATGTGGTGTGGTCTTATGAGATACCTTCTATTTTAAAATGCATATTTTGAGTTTCTCATACCAGCCTCATGACTGACCCGATGTTTATTTTTCTTTCCCCTTAAACTCTGTATGCCCTAATTTTCCTCAGGCAACCTAGTAGTTAGCTAATTAGGAGCATTTTGGAGTATCTGAGCGTATGGAAGATGAAGTCTAAAGCTTGAAGCAATTTAGATTTCTTTTGTTATTACACTACTTTTCGCAATGTTTATATTATCTATTTACCAGCACTTGTAGGGATAGGTCGTTATAACTATCCCAGATGGGTTAGTACTTATCATAACTCTAATATCTCCTTTAAGAGTGATTATATATACTACTTTTATAGTTACTTCTTTTTAAATATGATGTGAGATTATGTTATTGTTCCATCTTCTATCTTTATTTTCTTTTACCCCATGATAATCTGCCTCTCCCGCACTTGGATTTACGGCATGTGAGTACCAAAGATGTATTAGGGTCGATTTCTAAGGGTCGAGGAGGTGGGTCGTCACATTTGAAATCAGAGCTTATGGTTTAGTGAATACCTAAGCCTTAATGGGGTCAAATCATTAAAGATAAGGTTATTAATGCCCTAGGATGAGTTTATTCTGAGAGAGCGCGCATTTAATAAAATTCCAAAAAAAAAAGTGTATTCAAACTTTATGACAATTTCCTAACATATCTCGTCTGTATATGCTAAAAAGATAATTCCTTACTATGTGTAGATAGTAAGCAACGAGTGCAAGAAGAGGATGAGGTAGGGAAAGGGGAGGTAGCAGTACCTCAAATACAAATGGTCGAACTCCCGCAACCACAATAATCGAGGAAACAACATTTCGGGTACAACCCTAAATCATCTTTGCCACTTTATGCAAGAACTATACCGGTTTCGGAGGAAAACTATTCAAGGGAATGGAATCCATCATATATGTTCAAGAATGGATCCATTGATGTAAGAAGATTTCCAAAGGGCTAAATATTGCATATGAGTAGAATAAATTCTTAGCCTCTTAGTAATTGCAAGATGGAGCTCTCGCCTGGTAGGAGTCTATTACTATGACTGAATCAGAAGATAATTTTTCTTGGGCGCGATTTATGGAGGTATTGAAAGAGCAATATATGCCTGCATTTGGAAAAGCACGCCTTTACCGAAGCTTTATGGATTTGAAATAGGGGGAAATGTCAATAGAAGAATATACTAACAAATTCAATGAATTGTCACGATTTGGACATGGTCTAATTGAAAACTCCTCTAAAAAAGAATGAAATGTTTATTTCTAAAATGAAGAAACAATATCAAGACAGAATGAGGGCGCATGTGAAGGTGGCTTTCATGGACTTGGTGGATATGGGTTTCCGATACGAAACCCTAGACAAGAAAGACCCACCCACGACCTAAAGCAATGGCAACAACTATTAGAAGAAAATAAAATTTAACCAGTAAGGGAAGAAACAAAAGAAAGCCAAGTCAAAGGTATATCGTTTGAAAGATGTAACCTGTTATAATTGCCAGCCAAAAGGTCACATTTCCACAACCTGCAAAAATCCTAAGAGATAAAGAGGAACATGCTACAACTGCCACAGGCCAAGACACAATATAATAGAATGTCCCTTAATAAAGAAAGAAGAGCAGGCTAGAGTAGCAAAAAGATGAACCTTCAACCTCAACAGATGCAAAGGGAAAGGGAGTACTAGAAGGTAAAATTGATATTAATGACATATTAGTTAGACTATTGTTTGATACCGGGGCTTCCCGCAGCTTTATTTCTAAGAAAATATTTGATAGACTTAAACTTAAACAGCAAATATTAAATATTCCCATATATGTCTCTAACCCAATAGGAAAAACGGCTAATCTCATTATGATTTGTGAAGGAATCAAAGTTACCTACCTATCCCAGATTTTTCCATGCAATCTAATAGTCCTTACCTTTAATGAATTTGAAATTTTACTTGGTATGAATTGGTTATCCAAATATAAAGCTATTCTTTATTGAAATTGAAGGACAATACTATTACGAAATAGAAGAGGTGGACCTTACGTGATAAAATGCGAGAACCCTAGCCAATAAAGGAGAAATACATATATGCGCTTAATTTGTTCCAAAAACATCTAAAAGAAATACATATAGTAAGGGAATTTTTCGATGTTTTTGAAGAAGTAAAAAGCCTACCACCCCATCGAGAAATTGAATTCCAAATAGATTTACTTCCCAACAAAAGTCTAGTTGTTCACCCAATTCGAAAGATGGCTCCTAAAGAAAAGGAAGAATTAAGAAAACGAACTGATGAGTTGTTGAAGAAGGGATTGATAAGACATGTCGCTTAAGTTGGGGGTTGCAAAGTCTGATGGCTCGTTAAATTGTGTATGGACTATAGAGATCTAAACAAGGGAATAATAATAACAAGTATCCCATTCCCCACGTAGATAATATGTTTGACCAATTACATGGAGCTAGGGTATTCTCAAAAATGGACATAGCCACTGGATTCCATCAGCTTAGGATAGCAGAAAATTGCATTCCTTTAATCGCATTCAGAAGGTCAAATGAATTCTACGACTGGCTTGTTTTGCCCTTTGGCCAAATAAATGCTCCTGCCTACTTTGTTGACCTTATGAATAATGTATTTAGAGAAGTACTCAATAAATTTGTATTAGTCTTTATCGATGACATTTTGATATGTTCAAAGAATGAGGAAGAACATGAAAGGCATCTTGAAATCGTATTAGAAATATTTAAGAGAATTGTGCAAAAAGCTAAATTCTTAAAATGCCACTTCTGGGAAAAAGAAGTAAGATTCCACGGACACATGGTGTCAGGAGAGAGAATTGTAGTTGATCCAGCAAAGATTATGGCTATTCTTGACTGGAAACAACCCCAAACTCCCAAGGACATTCGTAGTTTCATGGGATTAGCAGGATACTATCGGAGATTTATTGAAGACTTCTCTAAGATTTGCTCTCACTTAAAAAAGTTGACCATGAAAGATCTGAACTTTGATGGACACAAAAATATAAGAAGATTTTCAAGGGCTTAAGAAAAGATTAACCACTGCTCACATATTAGCAGTAGCGGATGAAAACGGCAAGTTTATTGTATACACAGATGCATGTGGGGAAGGAGCAGATACTGTTTTAACGCAGCATGGGAAGGTCGTTACTTATGCAAGTAGACAACTGAAGATCCATGAGAGAAATTATGCAACACATGACTAGGAATTATTAGCCATTGTGTTCACATTAAAAATGTGGAGACATTATTCATTAGGTAAGGATTGATTGTAGTTTATTTTAAATAGACTTTTATTGAACATAGTAAATAATATTCCATTTTAAATAGTTGAAAAGCTTGAGCTCTTCACAGACTACAAATCTTTGAAATATCTTTTTACTCAGAATGAATTAAATATGAGGCATCAACGTTTGTCAGAATTCTCGCTTTATACAATCTTAATATCTTATATACACCTGGGAAGGCCAATGGAGTAGCAGATGCATTGAGTAGGAAGCCCTGCCATTATAGCTTATCTTGCATTTACCCCGACACTTCTAGAGAAAATCGCCAACAAGAAAAATGACAATGAACGGCTAAGGAGGATTTTAAAAAGAGTACACCAAGGGCAGAATTTAAGCTTTGAAATCGATAACTATGGGATATTACGGTTAAATGGGAGAATTTGTGTTCCGAAGGTTGACAACCGTAGGATATTGCAGTTAATGAGTAGCTCTAGTACTCCTGATTTGTACTACCTAAACATACCAGAATATAGTTAGTATATTAATAGCTCTATTTATTTCAAAGAAAGAGATTATTCTTAAGGAAAATTTGAAAAATGGTAAAGAAAAATACAACTACGCTCTCAATATATATAATACATTCGACTCATTCTAGGGTGTTGCTTACCTTATCTCTAATGAGCCATACTTAACCAAAGTCATGGTGTTCGCATAACCTTGTGCTCTAATACTGTAATAACCCAGAATTTTAGTTTTTGAATTTAGAATATTTAATTGATTTTAAATAATAAAAAGTTAATTTTATAAGTTAAATAACTTATATTTCAAATATAGCGATTTATTTGATAATTAAATTGTTAAATTTAATATTTAGAACTATTTTAAGAAGGATTATAAGAATGAAGATAGTAAAATTTTAAATTGGAATTAAAAGTGATTAAAACTGATTTTTGAAAATAATTCGTTTTAATTGACATGTGTAAATAGCCTTCCAGGGCACTGTCTCGGATTTGGGAGAAATCAGTTCCATTAGATCTAAAATAGTGAATGATAGTATGCCGTCGAATTTCATGGCAATCAGACGTATCATTTGGTCATACGCGATTGAAACGCGTAGAAATTAATTTAAGAAATTTAAATAAATAGATAAATAATTGGGTTTGAAAAGCTCTTCTGTATATGATCGAATTAGACCTCAAGACTAGTTCTATTTTATTCAAAATAGGGGTATGACTTTTAGAATGCCAAGCGGCATGCCTCGATAGGAGTTCGAGATTTTCGGATGTTTAGGCTTGAATATCTTAAAATTGAATAATATATTTAGCATATTCCCATCATTATACTCAATGCTCATAGCCCATGCTTTTCCTATGTCTTCACCATACCCCTCTGACTATATTACCATATCCAAATAGAGAAATCATTGGAAAATTTTGAATTAGACATTTCCTTCCATCCAACGGCTATAGTTCATGGGGACCAATCCAAGCAAGATCGGGTGAAGTTTCTAACTAGGAAAATGTTCGCGACTTGGAGGGAAACTTAATCGATGGTGGAGATGTTGTTTGGCGCAGTGGATTGGCAGTAAATCACCTTCTTTCGATGATAGTATGGGGTTGAAATTCATGACAATGTAGCGTCGATTGGGGCTGACCTGTGGCGATGTGAAGATGGGAGTCAGGGTGTGCTTCGGCATAGCAGCAGTGGTCGTAGGCGATGCGATGGCGAAGGCGAAGGTGGGTGGAGTCACATTTTCTTATTGCGGCTTGGGTCTATGTTTGAGCGAGAGTTTTAAAAAGGAAAGGGTATTATTTTTAAAGTATATTAATTTAGTTAACGATCGTTTAATTTTTTTCCAAAATTTGTTAATCCATATCAAATTCATACATGGTCCAAATTGAACGTGACGAGTTGCGTTGCAATCATTTCGATAAAGGCTATGCTATGGAATTGGATTGGATGGATTCAGAGCTAGTAGGAATTTTGGGTAAAAATTGAATGTCCGTTAAATTTTAATTCAAAATGGAACTTTTGGCGACTATAAAATTAATGTGAGTTAATCTCACCTTTTTGGTTACCAGAAATATTTTTAGCCAATAAAATTATTGATTGGATGTGTGAATAATTTATTATTGACTATTGTTGATGGTTCGGATGATTTAATATATTTTATACTGTTAGTTTGGACATATTATTGCCTTGGAGCATATGAGACCCTATTATGTTTCTGTGTAAGAGCGGATGACCCTCTGTATATGAATCCTGCCTTGAAGGGATTAATTAATATTTTTATGACTATATACTATATATGATGCAGGAGGATAGGCTCGAGGGATCCAATAGGATTACTCACATCATCAATTTTGTTTTCATATAATTTGATATATGATATGTCCGATGTTGAAATTGTTGTCACAAACACGATTTTGCTTATTTATTGCTTTAGTAGCATCGAGCCTTATATTTTGGTATTTTAAAATACAATAAAATAGTGATTGATTTTTAAGATGGAATTTCAAAGTATTTTTGAAAGTTTTATACATTTTAAATCAATATTCTTGAATTATTTGAAGAAATAATTTATTCTAAAATCAAAGATATGATTTTTATGGATATTATAATTTAATAATTCTATGAATCATTTTAAATAGTGTTTTTGAACTGTGAATAATTTTTTAAAAATATCTTAGAAAATAAGTCAATCTTTTATAGTAAAGCGATATGGTTTTAAAAAGAAAATAGAAATATTTTGATATAAATATTTATTAACCATCTTATATAAAATGACATATATAGGTATACATATTCTAATTTATTTATAAAGGTGAAATTTATAAATATGATAATTTACAAAAGTGATATTTTAAGAAGAAAGTGAAGATTTGTAAAATCGTATTTTCATTGGTAAAGTATGGATTTATAAACGGTGTTTATAAATATAAGGAAACTATTATCATTAAATAGATTGGAAAAAAATAAATCAAATGGTGGATCTATTGTATAATATGGAATGATTTTTTAGAAAATAGTTGATTCTATTTTGGAATTCGAAGGTGAGGGTGAATTAGGATTGTTAAACGATATTTTATAAATTGAAAGAAACTTATAAAAGAAATTATACCGGTGGGAGTAAGGTTAAAAATGGTTGAAATTATGTTTTGAAATAGACCTTATGAATAAATGAGTTTTATAAAGGAATGGAGTTATAAATGGAGTTCATAAATAAAGGGATTTTTAGAAAGGAAGTTTCGTAAAATAGAAGAGATTTATGAATATAGCTTTATAAATGCGGAAAAGATTATGTGGAAAGTCAAGTATGGATTTTTATCCAAGAAATATATTTATGTTTTAAAAGTTGTTTATTTGTACTAATATTGTTTCAAAGTTGTTATAATTATTTAATATTCAGAAGGTTAATTAATTAGAATATTAATATGTTTGAAATTAAATATAATTATCTGTCAATAAGGTTTTGGAAATTAATTGTTATTATTTATAATAACGTTTAAGATAAATTATTATTGTTTTTCAGAATGTTTTGAAATTTATTAGTTACTACTTTAAGATGTTTTAAAATTAATATTTATTTACTTATAATGTTTATTATTATATGATGATGTTTAGAGGTAAAAGGTCAGAATTTGTTTATAAATGTTTTTGAGATTTATAAATAGGGTTTTATAAACAGATGTGAGTTTTATAAAAGGAATCATATAATATGATTTGGAATACTTAAAGGAAGATTGAAAAAGGATATAAGAGTATTATAATAGCTAGATGTTTGAAATGAATTTTAGAAATGAGTTATAGATTATAAAATGACTTTTTCTGAACGGTTTTAAGGATTTATAAAGGGTTTATAAATGATTTTAGAGGTTAAAAAGAGTTATAAGTAATTGAAATTGATTATTATAAGTGATTTTCATAGATTTATTAAATTTTTATAAATGGTTTTAGAGATTTATAATGGGGTTTATGAATGACTTATAATTGTTTAAAATGAGAATCTTCCTTAGTGTTAGTTAACATACTTATACCATTGAGATAAGTATATGGATATTTTCCAAGAATCGAAAATAATAAGGGTTTTTGAATGAATCTTTGTAAAAGTATTTTGGTACAAATATTACAAAGTAACTTGAGTTAATGGAACGATTTGTAAAAAAGAGCTTAGTGTTTCTTGGTCTTAGCCAATGTTGGTTTTCCCTATGGAATTAAATCCCTGATTGAATGATTATGATTCAATAGTTAAATAACCAACTATCGTATTGGACCTAAAACGTAACTTTTGAAATATCCAGGAGAAACACATGAGTTATATGGCATAGTCATCTCTGATGATCGTGTACTATGCGTATAAATCTCGTTGATAAGGTAATCTGTCTACTAACGGTTAGGAGGTGGTCTCCACTCTTACCTTGGTTGTTTATTTCCTAAAGAATCAGGGTTGAGTTTACCTAAAACTATCGAATGTTATTTCGAAGTGACCGAGATTGAATATGTTATCTGAAAACCACTTCGATCTAACTTAACCATTGCAAAGTGAAGACATCTCGATGATGATGGAAATTGATGATAGAGATCTCAAGTGTTTTGTTTAGTCCCAGAAAGAATTTGTATGGATGAATGATAACATTGCATTATTGCCTAAAGGGCAGTGTTAACATCCAAGTAGGAAGTGCTATATAAAAGGTGAAACGTAGCCTCAAGCCTCATCAATCAGGAATTGCTAAAACAAAGGAGATGCGGTAGGGCTAAGTGGGTCGCTCCCAAGTAGGGTACGTTCATCCCTATCTAGAGTCGCTATTTTCTCTCATTTTATGCTTCAGGGCCCGTTAATGGAGAGGTGATCATATTTGGTACTATCAAGTAAAGGTAGGCAGTTCTATGTTAGCAGGGGTCAATAGGTTTGACCTTTGAGTTATTTAATTTAGAGATGCACCATGATGGATGGTATCCCAGTAGCCCAATCATTGTATGGAATCCACTCTCCAATACGAGCCTTTATGGTTTTAGTTGTATACCTATTATGCTAGAATTTAATTAATGTAACAACTTCCACTACAACAAACAGAACTTTTAACAGCATTTTAAATTATAAAAGCTTTTAACAATGTTTTTTCATATGTTGTATATCGACATGCAGTTATATGTCAGGGATATACAATGACAAGAAATAAACGCTGTTAAATGTCCTTTTTGACAGTATTTCCCTAGTATCATGAAATCTTTTAACAGTGTTTGGTTTGGTGCAGTTATAGATCTTTCTTAGCATTTGTTTCGTGCTAAAATAAGATTTTATAGCCTTTTTCAATGTCGTGATATTTATGTACAACATTTCGTTGTTGCAATAGATCGTGCTTTATGTTTTTAGATACAATTTAAAGACATTTTTAAAATGCTGTCGAAACTTTCAGCAGCGTTTTTAAAAGCTGTTGAAACTTTTAATAGCGTTTTAAAAACATTGTGGAATGTTTTAACTACTTCTAAAATGCCGTTGAATGTTTTAACAGCATTTTAAAAACACCGTGGAATGTTTTAATTGCATTTCTACAAACATCCACCATAATGTGCATATATATACCACATTTCTAAGTTAGCATATTATATCAATATCACATTTCAAAATTAACATATTATATCGATACCACATTTTGGACACAAATTTGATAACCAACCAATGAAATTTCATAGTCAAAATACACAATATTCTTACACTAAAAATAAATAGTTCGTCATCAATAGTTTAAAAATAAAATATAGAACAAGTAGCAATAGCAAAACAAAAGCAAGTTTTACATACATTAAAACCAAAAAGTAGTTCTAGTAGCAAAAATAACTTCGATCCATAACTCATTGCAACCTTTTTTTGCATCATAGTCATCTGTCTACCTGTAAATTAAAAGCAATGCTTAAGAATCAATTCATCAAAAAAGTGCACACAAAGTTAAATCAGATTCATAATGCGAACACTGAAAATTCATCACGCTATTTCAGTAGGCGATTGACTAGAAACATGAGTGCTGAAATTATTTGCAGTAATTTAAGTGCAAAAATTATTTGCAGAAATTAAGTGCAGTGACTAATAATAGTAAATCTACTATGCAAATTCGACATGATATATAAGAGTTAGTTAAGTGCAGAAATTTATTAGTAACATAAGTCTGAAAATTGAGATGGTGCAGGCAAGTTGGGTAGTAACAATGCAATATGCTTTTCAAAGCATAAAAGTAGTCTATGGAGTCGTATATGCAAGTACTTTTACTATGACCTCAAATGTACAAATTTTTAATAAAAAAGAGAAGTACGGTGTACTCAAATAAGCTTCAAGAAAGAATACTCACACAATGAGGCAAATAAACAAATCATAGAAAACATGAAGACCACTACCGCATAACAAGAAAGAATACTCACATAATAAAAACATTAATACAAAAATATAATAATTCTACAATAGAATAATTGAATAAATCAATAGACTAGCTAATATAAAAGTGATGAAACAATAAACTGGCAATGACTACAGCGCTAAAACTAGCATTACCTATAACTGAAAATAGCTTATAGTCAACAGTCTGCAAACCAACTAGAAAAAAGGAAACAATAATTAATGCGAATGAAAATTTTAAAAGACTGACACAGTTTATTAAAATAAGTTGTAAATCATAAGAGAATCAAAGGTATAAATAAAAGACCTATATACTATAAAAGGAACAAAATAATAGCAAGAAAAAAGAAAATTCATTATGAATTTACACAGTCATAACAACTAGTGTAACTTCACAGCAATAATATCAGTCGCAATCACAGCAACTAATAAAGAATTACAAGCTAAGAATGCAACAGACCAGATTAAAAATCTTAAAAATAGCTAAATTAAACTTAAGCAGCAACTTAATTAAGTTAAATAGTCGTAGTGAATAGAAACTTTCTAATCACTGTTAGCATAATACAATTCTACATTATAAGCAAAAGACCTATACACCATAAAAGAACCAAAATAAAAACAATCAGTGAAAATGATATGTAATATACAATGACATACGAAATAAACAAAAAAACAATTGATTAAAAACTCCATCTTATAACCCATAAAGCTTGCCACCAATTATTAAGTAAATAAAAGAAAAAACATTAATGCACTATCAACTGATCTATTATTTAACAGAAGCTAAAAACCAAAAATCATCAGTCCATAATAAAAAACTCTAAACAAAATCATACTTCTATGTATGAAAAAAATAAAGATCCACAAAAGTTATCTTATGACTTCCAAAAAAAAATCAATTAATCTTAAGAACACCAATTTTCATATATTGCATTACTGAAGTATGGAAAGAATGTTAACAGACATATCTGTTAGAATTCATGCTAGAATTGGTTTTAATATCTGTTTGACGTTTTCTTTAATTTTCGCTTTGCAAATTAATATAATTAATGGACTGGGAGTATGAACAAAACAGTATAATGCAAACGTGTAATGACAACAGTAGAACGTACCTCATCAAGTATGACATCTCTTTAACCATTCTCAACCACCATATTATCTTCAACCTTCTGCCTTTGAATAAGTATCATAAATCACGCAGAGCCTATCAAATAAAAATGAATTGTGAAGTTAAACACCCCACCCACATACACATATTCATCGAACATAACTAGAATGTAGTGCCAACTTACTGGAACTTGCATCTGTTATAACTTTATCAACAGGCCAAGCAATTGTAGTGCCGACTGCATCTTCAATATTTTGTATGTCGGATGTTGGTCTCCATAGACGTACATTTGAAGCATTTGCAACATCAATCCAAACCTTAACTGCATCTATCCCTAAAGGAACAAAATGAACCAATACTTTTGGATCAAACGAAGAGACACGTCCTTCAGCTACATTTCTCCCTTTCAATCCAAATCGATCAACTTGCACTTGTTATTTATCATTGAATTTGTACCCTGTCAATTAAGAATAAACTGTTTTATCATATGATTAAATACTTGGTAAAACAAATAAATGAATTAATTCAAAACTAAGTTAACCTTTCCGAAAACTGCAGTAGTAACCGTATGAGTAGAAGACACAACAATATTAACCTGCTCCACGACCACCCTTGATTCAGGCCAAGCCAATTTCTTACCATTAGCTTCTCCAACTCGTGTCAAACCTACGGTCGGTCTCCATAAATAAGCATCTCATTTTTTCAGATTATCTATCCAAATTGATGTTGCAGATGGTCCAAGAGGAAGATCGTTCACAAGTTCTGTTGGATTAGTCGAGTGCAGCCGTCCTTCAACAACTATTTCTTCGGTCACAGTCCAATCATACAACTTGCATTTATGATCGGTGCTACCGGTTTTACTCTATTAAATAAATATTATTATATTAATGAATTATTATTATTTTATTTAATCAGATTAATTCTTATTTGCTAATAATTTAAAGTTACCATATTGTCTTCTTTCTCCAAATGGCCTACATTGTGCAAAACAACTCCGGTAACTGACCATGCTACTATCTCACCTTCAACTTCTCCAATACGTGTCAAATGAAGCGTGGGCCTCCATAAAAAAGCATCTGGTTTTCTTGAAATGTAATTTTCATAGCATCTGACCCTAATTGACTTAGTTGGACAAGCTCATTTGGATCACTTGATATAACTCTTCCTTCTGCAACAGTTTGTTCTGTCCCACACCAATCTAATAATTCACATTTATCATGTTTGTGGTCATGATTGCCCTACAACTGACCGATAGCAAAATGGTTATACAATTAATTACCTAAATTTAAATGATATCACAATATTAATATAATTTATTTTACCTTTTGATGTGTGCTTGCTTCTCCACAACTTTCTTTACTCTGTCAAAATATATTAATACAATATTATAATTATATAGTCTAAACATGCACATTGCGGTAAACTAAAATATTACCTGATTTTTCATTAGACCTTGAACTATCGCCTTTAATTCTAAAATTTGGTTTTGCATTTGGATTGTTTGTTTATCCCTTGCATGTCACCAAATTGCCTTGGTGGCGGTCATACCCCTTCCCATTCCTCTCAATCGTCCTGGTTTATCACGTCCTGACACTTGCGACAATGCATCATCTTTGTAACTGGTTATTGAACCCGAATAAGATCGAACGACGCATTTTTAATTTTTTCCTACAATGATTAACATTGATATTATGCATTAATTTGAAACTATCACGTTATTAAAAAAACTTACAAAAGTATCTGCAACAGCCGCGTTCACTGGTTTGCCATCTTTTCTAATATGAGATTTGACCCAAACATCAACTCTAGGAACGGGAGAGCAATCATTACTCTTCTCTTTCTACATTAAAACGATCATTAAAAATACAAACTGTATCAACTAACTAGTCAATAAATATTATGGTATATAAATTAAACTTTTACCATATCTTCAGCCAATCGAGCCATGCCTTTACGGCTGCATGTATGTGGCATCCGATTTTGTCCAATAGCTATGAATCTATCACTTACCATCTACAGTATTCAAAAAACACAAAAAGAGAAACTTCTCAATTTTTTTATACATTTTAATATTCAACACATACATATACACACATGCAGTATTCAAAATAATAATTAACATCACAATTCACATTAGATAAGTATAAACCATTAATGTGTTATGAATGATTTACCTTAAAGTCTGGATTTGTTTTTGACTTAATAAACTTCTTCCACTTCGTCATGGTTTTAATGTTATCTGGTTTTAGTTGAAGTCTCTCTTCTTTGTTCTTTGCATTTATTATTTTGCAAACTAGTATGCTTTTTGAAGCTCTAAAAATACATCACATTTGATGAAATATAGGCACTTTTTGCCATTCCTCATCTAATTTAAATCTAGCCTGCAATATTTTTTTTAAAACAACTTAATAACACAAAGGATACAATTGGGAATATATGATGCACATGAATATTTGACGACAGTTGAGAATACTGCAAGTATATGATGACAATTGAGAATACTGCAAGTATAAACAAACTCTCTGAAATAAGAAATTAATTAAAGTTAAAATATTTGATGACAGTTGAGAACACTGCAAGTATATGAAAGAAAAAAAACCATTTTTTGGTAGTTCATGCAAAGCACTTGGTGCTTTTCAGTAGAAACGAATCTGATTAGATAATCCCTTTATTATATGGCCCAAATAAGTTAGAGTTATGGGTTGTTATCATAGAATAGGATCCAAGTCCAAAATAATACAAACTTGTGAGGTAGCCCAAACCATTTTTTGGTAGTTCGAAGAAGCCACCAACAAACTAGCAGGAAGCATATAATATATTGTATCTTAAAATTAACAATAATAAATCCCTAATCCAACGGGACCAGAAACAATGTGCAGAGAATGTGACCAACACTAATATATTCATAGCCAACTGAACATGTTGGCTAATCATTGAGAAAATTCATGTGCTCTTTGTTTGTACCAAAAATGGGCACAACACTATTCGAAAGCGTTTGAAGAGATAAAAATGAAGAATGGAAATATAAAATGTGAATTATCTAACAAACACTCTAAATTATAAGTATGAAAATGCACAAAGCAAAGCAATTTAAAGTGGTTCGGCGTATCGCCTACGTCGACTATGAAGTTTGATGACTTTATTGATATTGATGATTACAATCGGTTACGGCGGGTTACGGCGAACTACAGTTCTGGAATTCGAGTACAACAGTAGCAAAGTAGTGCAAAGTTGAATTCGACAGAGTTTGGACGTTGGAGAGCCAAAAGATCCTTTTTCCGTAGGCCTTGGGGCTCTATTTATTGGTGTAGGAGGCTGGTATCTCGCTCAAATCTCAAAAGACTTCTTCTGGCACGTGTGTGGGCCCACTTAATCAATCCCGTGAAGTTTCGGCTCGATACGAACAAATTTTGTATCGATCAAGATTTGATCCAATCGAATCGAAACTTGGCAAGGACCTTCCTTAGGTCATACGTAAGCTTCTGTGAAAATTTCATAGCATTTGGACTTGTGGATCTCGAGTTATGATCGATGCAAACTTGCGATTTTATGAAGGCTGTCGCATTCGAATTGATGCCTTCGTATCGATTTATTCAAATTGATCCAGGCACCTGCTAGCTGATTGACCTGGCGTGCACTCTTTAGATCGATCTACTTTTTATGCTGAGATGACCAAGTCATTCCAAGGCTTTCGCCTTTTTCGTATCGATGATTTGCATTGATTTCGTGTCGATTTTTTTGGCTCTATTTCCATCACTGTTCTTGGGTTACTTCGCATCGTTGGTTGGGGTTCACTTCGTACCGATAGAGGATGCTACTTCATATCGATTGTTCTATGGTCCATGTATCGCTCGTTAATCAATTGATATGAACTACACAATTGGAACCAATACGAGTTGACCCCAAGTGATGGATACAAAGCCGAGAAAATGTGATGGATGCAAAGTAAAACCAAGCCGAGTGGATATAAAGCAAAGTGTTCGTGATGGATACGAATCGATGGATGCTTGATGGATACGAACTGATCGATACAATATGATGGATATGACCCAAACGATTCGAAACTATGCGTAGTTGGTGGATGCGAGACAGGTCGATACGAAGAAGGAGTTCCTTTGGTTGCCCGATGGATACGAATTGGATCGATACGAATGGACGGTTGTGCCGATTTCCTTGACTCGTATCGATCATAACTTGAGCATAAGAACTTGGATTGACTTGAAATTTAGATCTTTGGCTTTCATAGCTTTTCTTATCATGTCATATCAATTGTAGCTTGATCCAGACTCGGATGAAATTTATCAACATCTGTTATCCCGCCTTTTGGCAAGGCCGAGATAACCAGGAACTGACTGGAAAAAGACAAGATCACATGTCCTCAATTTGGAATGATTGATTGGGCAACTACAAATATCGATGAATTTTGCCCGAGTCCGGATCGGGCTACGATTGATAAGAACGTCAAGCTAAGTGGTAGAAACCAACGTTCCAAATTTTGGGGCAATCCGAGTTAGTATGCTCAAGTTATCGCCAATGGGAGATGGATGGAATGATATAGGCTCGAATCCCTCAGGAATGGCATAGGTTCGAATCGATCAGAAGTAAGCCATGCTCCGAATCCATCGACCACACATTGGTTCGAATCCATCCAAGTGGTCATGCTTCGACTCCATCAACCACGCATTGGCTCGAATACATCCAAGTGGCCATGCTTCGACTCCATCAACCACGCATTGGTTCGAATCCGTCCACAAGGCCTTGGTTCGAATCCATCGGTAGTCAGCCATGGTTCGAATCCATCAGAACACACCTTGCTTCGACTCCATCGAGCAAGCTTTAAGGTCGTATCCATCCCATTACGCCTTGGTTCGAATCCATCCTTGTATGCCCTAGCTCGAATCCATCGGGGGAAAGTTTCCTCGAATCCATGCAAGTGGAGAAGCCCCGCTCCATTCCAAAACTCGTCTTCGAATCCCCCAATTGAGACAACCTCGAACCGATCAAATGCTTTGACCGATTCGAAGGAGCACCAGTTCCATCAATTCGAAGGAAGCGTGCCTTCGAATCCAATTCTTCGAATCCATCAGATAAACGCGGCTAAAACCAAGAGTATGACCTAGAAAACTCGGAGAAAAAGGAGGATTGACCCGAAGCATACGCGCCACGTCATCACTTTCACGTGCAGAAGCATGGATTCGACCCTATGGATACGAACCATATCGATTCGAACGGATCCCTAGGGCGAAAAACTCCAACTTGAATCGATCATAACTCGAGATCTACAAATACAAATGCTATGAAATTTTCGTAGGAGCTTGCATATAGATAGAAGAATGTCTACGCCAAGTTTCATCACGATTGGACACCTTTTTGATCGATTCGAACCAAGGGTCGAATCGATCCCAAAGTGGGCCCGGATCTCCAGAATTCGGCCATGTGGGCCCCCTCACGTGCCAGAAGCGTTCTCCCCTGATTTTAGGCGAAATATCAGCCTCCTACAACTACAAATAGATCCCATGGTCATTCAGAAAGGGGATCGGAGAATTTTAGAGATAAAGCACGTCCGGATGCTGCCAGAATTGCTTCAGAGCACCACCGCTGCCTTTGAATTCGAATTTTGGCTTACTACTTGCTGTACTTTGACATAAAAAAGTTGTATTCTCTGAATATCAAGCAATAAAGTAACAAAACTTCATAGTGGACGTAGGCAATACGCCGAACCACTCTAAATCGTTGTCTCTTGTGCAATTTACTTCCTGTTATTTGGATTTTTTGTTAGATAATCCGCATTTTAATTTACTTTCTTCATTTATTATCTCTTCAAAAACTTCCGACGAGTGTTGTGCCCAATTTTGACACAAACACTTTGGTGCTTTCACTGAGAAAAACCCGGTTTTTCTCCTGCTCCTTGGATCTATCTTCGATATCGGATTGCATAAATCTAAGAGAGAGATCTAGACCTCATTTTCAGATTCCTTCCGTTCTATTCAGATTTGTTCAAAGTCTAGGAAAGGATTCAACGCTTCAAGATGGTGAGTACAAGAACCACTTCTAACGTTGGTGATCAAGAAGGTCGGGATAGGCAAAATCCCACACAGCCGCAGTCAACCAATCAAGATGCTGCTGGGCATACGGATCAGTCAGGTCCGGTCACAAGACAAGAGTTCCAAGTGCTACTCCAGGAACTAACCCAAAGCCGACAACAGCTAACTGAGCAGTTGCGCGCTAACGCTGAGTTGACCAATTAACTAAATCGCCAAAGGCGAAGGAGATCCAGAAGGGATCAAGCTCCTCATTCTTCCACCAAAAGCTCTGCTTCATCTGACTACAATAATAGATCTACCCGTCCCAGGCTAGACGGAAACCATGCGCAAGCTGTTGACTATCAACAGGCATTAATCATTAGGCAAGTAAGAGTTGGCCCATCTACCAGCTTCCATGCTGGACCCTCCTCCCGAGGAGGCACTATTCCACAATACACTGCAGATGATCGTGCTGCCACAGCCGCTGCAGTTGACATAGGAGTTGATACCCGAGATCACTCCAATCAAAATTATCATCAGCAGGGACATGCTCCAGAGCCATATGTCCCAGAAGACGTCGACCAAGGAGGCGAGATACGGATCGTCGACAACGCCCGATCCCACCTCGCACTGTGGAACCCGACCACACTTTGGCTCACCACACACAGAATGTTCCGATGCCAGACCTCTCAGCCATGGTACGACAAATGATTCGCGAGAGTCAAGGCCTAACAAATGACGATTGGGGAATCTCCCGAAGTCGTACCCCGTTCACTGATGACATATTGTATGCTGAACCTCCTCGGCGATTCGGAATGCCAACCCTGCCCATGTATGAAGGGAATTCCGACCCGAATCAACAAATTTTGAAATATGAATGGTCGATGACTGCTGCGAGAGTTGATGACGCAGTAAAGTGCCGTAGTTTTCCCATTTCCTTAGGGGGAATTGCGACGATGTGGTTTACACGATTACCGCCACGATCTATTTCTTCATTTGATCAGTTAGCTACCAAATTTGTTGAGCAGTTTCGCATGCATATTGCCAGACCGAAAGATGTTAATACCTTATCAAGTGTCACTCAAGCTCCCGGAGAGACACTTAGACGATATTTGGAGAGATTCAATGCTGCATGCGCAGAGACCACCAACCCCAATGATAATTCTATCTTAATGGCTTTGACTAAAGGAATCGACTCTGATTCCAAGTTTGGAAATTGGTTAGCTGGAAAGCCTCCCGCATCGTTGGACCGTTTCTATTCCAAAGCCGCTCAATTCTTGAGGCGAGAGGATGGGAAACAGTCTAGGAAGCAGGACGATGCAAGGCCCAGCAGTGAAGGCATTCAGAGTAATGTTGCGGTTAAACAGTCTGGCGAAAGTTCAGGAAAAGTCCAGTTGAATATTCAAAATAAGCAGACTCAACAACCGAGGAACGGTGATAACCGGAGCAAGAAGCAAGACCAGAATCGTGGTCCGAGGCGTAGAATCGCAATGTTTGACAGTTATACACCACTTAACACGTCACTGGAAAATGTATACCTAAAGACTTGTAATACTATGCAATACAAAAAGGCTGCTCCGAAGCCATCGTCGGAGAGGCAGATTCAAACAGGAAAATTCTGTAGATTTCATGAAAGTTATGGACATAACACCAATGAGTGTAGGCATTTGCAAGACCTCATTGAAAAATTAATCAGAGAAAGAAAGTTGGATCAGTTTGTCCGGGCACCGCAGTCCGGTGAGGCGGGCCCATCCAATCAAAATCGAACGCAGAATCAGGAAAGACAAGGTGAACCCGCTCGTATGGGCAGAAGGTTGGTTATCAATACAATAATTGGTGGTCCCCATCCAGCAGACAGAAACTGGAGAGAAATGGAGTCATATTCTAGCTCGATCAGGCATGTGGACTTTGAATGCTATAGTAACTCTGAAGACGAAACACCGGCTAAACAACAAAACACGATGACTGACGAAATCGTATTTAGAAATCGAGATGCCGATAAGGTCGAAGCCCCCACAATTGACCCGCTGGTCATATCCGCTCAAGTTGGTCCTGCTTGGATAAAGAGGATATTGGTAGATAGTGGGAGTTCCGTGAACATAGTGTTTAAAAGAGCATACGATTTAATGAAGATGGAAGCTAAGGACTTAAAACCTTGTCAATCACGAGTCCACGGCTTCAACGGAAGTGCAACAATACCAACCAGAATGGTTGAATTGCCGGTGGAATTGGGAGTGGGAGAATGCCGAAGAGTTCGGATGTTGCAATTTGTTGTCTTGGATATTCCTTCTCCGTACAATGCCTTTTTGGGCCGACCGGCCCTTGCTGAATTTAGGGCTGCTATTGCCCCATGGTGTTTAACTCTGAAGTTCCCTACTGACCACGAGACAGGAGTTGTACAAGGAGATCAGGCTGCTGGAAGAGCCTGTTATGTTGCCCAGCTGCGGGAGGCGCAGCGAAAAGAAAAAGGAAAGGGCGTAGAGGAATCTCTCTGCGTCCGTTTCACTGATATTTGACAATTAGCGCCTGGGCCTCGGCCTGGGCACCACAACCAATTCCAAAAGGATCTTGACCCAAGGGACAATGATAATAAAGAAGAATCTATGGAAAGTCAAGCTTCTCCGGCTGAGCTAACCATCGATGTCCTGATTGACGATGATGACAATGACTCGAGAATGTTGAAGATTGAGTCTCAGCTGAACCAAGAGACACAACAGGAATTGGTTGATTTTCTCCGGGCGAATCTCGACGTATTCGCCTGGACGCACTCCGATATGTGTGGAATCTCGTCGGACATCGCGAACCACGCTTTAAATATTGACTCACCGTATATCCCGGTCAAACAGAAAAGACGTGGTATGGATCCAGAGAGATCTGCTGCCCTTAAGGAAGAGGTCGACAAATTGAAGACGAATGGGTTCATTAGAGACGCTTTATACCCAGAGTGAGTGTCCAATCCCGTACTCGTCCGAAAACCAAACGGGAAATGGAGAACATGTATCGACTACTCAGACCTAAATAAAGCCTGCCCGAAAGACAGCTTTCCACTTCCCCGAATCGATCAACTGGTAGATTCAACCATCGGACATGAATTATTATCCTTCATGGATGCTTACTCAGGTTACAATCAGATACCCATGCATGTACCCGACCAAGAGCACACAAGCTTCGTAACCGACTTGGGATTATACTGCTACAAGGTCATGCCTTTTGGATTAAAGAATGCTGGCGCAACTTATCAACGCTTAGTCAACCGAATGTTTGCCGATCAGATTATGAAGACTATGGAGGTTTATGTAGATGACATGTTGGTGAAATCACGATACTCCATTGAACATGTCAAGGACTTGCAGTCAATGTTCAATATCCTCCAGAAATACGGGATGAAGATTAATCCACTATAGTGTCATTTCGGAGTCGCATCCGGAAAATTCCTTGGGTTCATTGTCAATGCCCGAGGAATAGAGGCCAACCCCGAGAAGATCCGGGCTATCAGAAATCTTCAGACTCTGAGAACCATAAAGCAAGTTCAGAGTCTTAATGGAAAGTTGCAGCACCGAGCAGGTTTATCTCGAAGTCGACCGACAAATGCATTCCCTTCTTCGATTTGATTCGAAAAGGGAAACGAAACTTCGAATGGACTGCAGAATGCGAGGGCGCATTTCAATCGCTAGTCCAACATCTTCCCGTACCACCAATCCTTTCAAAGCCTGTAGATCATGAACAGTTATATTTCTACCTGGCGGTATCTGAAAATGCAATCAGTGCTGCATTAATTCGGGAGGAAGACCGAGTGCAAAAACCGGTCTACTACGTGAGTAAACGATTGACCGGAGCCGAGAGAAATTATCCAAAGCTTGAAAAGCTGGCATATTGCCTAGTCATTGCCTCGAGGAAGCTCCGTCCATATTTTCAGGCCCATCCTATTACTGTGTACACCGATCAGCCGTTCCGACAGGTCCTCACGCGGCCTGAGACGTCTGGTAGGTTACTAAAATGGAACATCGAACTGAGTCAATTCGACATCACTTATACTCCGAGAAGGGCCACGGCCAAGTCCTAGCAGATTTTATAGCCGAATTCACTATTTCTGAAGACTTGCCCGAGACCAGCAAATCTCCCGAATACATCTAGAAGCTGTACACCGATGGAGCATCAAACGATCGGTGCTCAGGAGCTGGGGTAGTGCTTGAAACCCCCGAGGGACGATCCATATGTTATGCTTTAAAGTTTGAGTTCCGCGCAACCAACAATGAAGCCGAGTACGAAGCTCTAATTACCGGACTAAAGCTTGCCCGTGATCTGAAAATCATCGCTGTAGAGATCTACTGTGATTCCCAGTTGATAGTATGTCAGGTTCGAGGAGAATATCAGGCCAAAGACCGAAGATTGGCCGCTTATCTAACTCGAGTTCTGGAGATGCTTGATCAGTTCGATTACTATGCCATTTTCTACATACCCCAAGAGCACAATCAGAAAGCTGATTCGTTGGTGAAGTTAGCAAGTACGGGTGAAGCTCAGCAGTTGGGGGTCGTTCTGGTTGAAACCCTATCCTCCCCGAGCATTGATCGAAGGGAGAGCGATTTCACATTTGAAGCTACCTCCCATAGGGAGTCGTGGATGACTCCTTATCGAGATTATATCGAACGTGGTGTATTGCCCGAGCATCGAAGCAAGAAAAGACAAGTTCTACGAAAGGCCTCGCGATTTGTTATTCAAAATGGAGTCATGTACTGGAGAGGATACTCTGTTCCTCTCCTCCAGTGTATCGCGCACGATGAAGTCAAACGAGTGTTACACGATGTACACGAAGGAGAATATGGTGATCACACTAGGGGGCAGGCACTTGCAAAGAAAATACTTCGATATGGGTATTATTGGCCTACTGTTAATCGCGATGCTGCAGACTATGCTAGAAAGTGTGACAAATGCCAGAAACAAGCTCGAATTCCTAGAGCCCCGCCTACCGAGATAACCCAAATGGTCAGTCCTTGGCCATTTGCCGTATGGGGAATAGATATCATCGGCACATTACCTCTGGCCAAAGGTGGCGCGAAGTACGCCATCGTCGCAGTTGATTATTTCACCAAATGGGTTGAAGATGAACCCCTTGCAACAATTACGACAAAGAAAGTAATCAACTTTGTAGTACGTAACATCATCTGCCGGTTTGGTCTCCCACATACTATCATCACCGATAACGGAGCCCAATTCGACAGTGCTGAATTCAAGAATTTCTATCAACGATTCCACATCCATAAGAAATTCTCTGCAGTAGCGCACCCTCAAGCAAATGGTCAAGTCGAAGCTGTTAATAAAGTTATCAAATCCATTCTAAAGAAGCGGTTGGAAAAAGCCGGGGGCAAATGGGTCGACGAACTTCCTATGGCGTCATGGGCCTATCGAACGACTCATAAAACTGCAACCGGTCATACCCCGTTTTCTCTATCCTACGGCTCTGAAGCCATTATTCCAGTCGAAATGGAAGTGCACTCTCATCGTGTAACATATTATGATCCAAAAACAAATGCCATACTACTTGCTGAATCTTTGGATTTACTCGATGAGAAGCGCGAAGAGGCTGACTTGAGGGCAACCGCATATCGAAGTCAAGTTGCTCGACTGTACAATGCCAAGGTCCGCCCGCGAACCTTCGAACTCGGCGATCTCATACCCAAAAGAATCTATCCGGTTCCTTCGCACATGAAGCCGGATTGGGAAGGGCCGTATGTGATTTCACAAAAGCTCGGAGATGGCACGTTCAAATTATCGACCGTTGACGGTCTTACTTTGCCGAGAGCTTGGAATAGAGAAAGTCTTCGTCGCTACTACATATAAAAGACTTTTATTTATTTTTTGTCAATTTATCCCTTTGCATTTTATTCTAGCATTTCGAGATTTAAATTTGTAATAAGGCAACTGACTTTGCCATATTTTCTCGTTTCAGCAATAAAATGCCATCTCTTCGAGCCAGAGCTGTGATTTACTGAATATGACGTACAATATCACGATGCACGGAGAGCTAAGTTCCATCATGCGGTGGGATTTATTCAAATAGGGAGTGACTGTGATACGACCGGTCACTCGCTAAGTGAAATCCGAGCTCGGGGGTAGAACACTACATCAACATTCACAGGGATTGATACACGACAATCCCTCCTCCAACTCCAAATTCCCGAAGTGCGAATTGGAGTATAAACTTCAACTCTCGGTTCTCGGAGTGCGAACCGGAGTATAAATCCATCGCTCCCAGAGTGTGAGCCAACTCCAAATTCCCGGAGTGCGAATTGGAGTATAAACTTCAACTCTCGGTTCCCGGAGTGCGAACCGGAGTATAAATCCATCGCTCCCAGAGTGTGAGCCAACTCTAAATTTCCGGAGTGCGAATTGGAGCATAAACTTCAACTCTTGGTTCCCGGAGGGCGAACCGGAGTATAAATCCATCGCTCCCAGAGTGTGAGCTAACTCCAAATTCCCAGAGTGCGAATTGGAGTATAAACTTCAACTTTTGGTTCCCGGAGTGCGAGCCAGAATATAAAACTCTATCTCCAAATTTCCAGAGTGTAAATCGGAACATAAACACCAACTCTTGGTTCCCAGAGCGCGAACCGGAGTATAAACACTAACTCCAAGTTCCCAGAGCGCGGACTGGAGTATAAACATCAACTCCAAATTCCCAGAGCGCAAATTGGAGTGTAAACATAAAAATAACCCTAAGTCCCCAGAGCATGGACTGAAATACAATCACTAACTCCAAATTCCCGGAGTGTGAATTGGAGTATAAACATCAATTACGGGTTCCTGGAGAGCGAACTAAGTCATAAACATTGATAATTAATAAATTCCCAGAGTATGGGCCGAACTGTTAATTGCAAATTGTGTTAAGTCCCCGAAGTGTGGACATGTATTCAAGGCTTATGACATATGTAAGCACGAGCTAATCAACGCAATACTTAAGCAAAAGAGAAAAGAGTTGTTTTCCATTTTATCAACAAACAAAAAAGGAGTTTGATTACATAGCAAAACAAAAAAAATTCAATTAAGTGGAAGCCGAATCCACATATATACACGGCTCTAGAAGAACAAAAGAAAAAGTAAAAAGAATTGCCGTTTCGCAACCACATGATAAAACGAGAAGTTCACTCCTTCTTCTTCCGGGGTTTCTTCTTCGGAGTTGAGCCGCTAGACCCACTACCCGGCTTCCTGTGAGACTTTTTGTCCTTCTTTGGAACATCCTCAGGATCTGGCATAATATCAACGTCTTCCTCAGAGCTGGAAGGGATAGAGATCCTTTTGTGAGGACGAACCGAAGGCAGAGGAGCCGTAACAGGTGGTGGAGCTTCGGCACTAGAAGTCATAGCTGTGCCGACAGGAGAAGTAACCATTAAAGGAGTTAAGCTTGGTGGAGCAACATCACTTCCGGAACCACCAACCGTCGTTGCCGCAACCATTTCAGCGCTTATTTCGGCAAGGATTTCTTCTTCTCGGGAAGATCGAGCAGCGCTGGACACACTGATAGTCGGCATAAACAAGCTAAAAGTTGGAGCGACTCCACCCATTGCAAAAGAAGGATCGGTAAAAGGTTCACAGGGCTGCTTGAGAAGTTCCTCAATCATCTGAGCATCAAGTGACATTGAACTCCCCTCTCCAGTCTCGCCGGTTACGGTGGTGGTCGTAATAGCCTCAGTAATGACAGCTCCTTGCATTGACTGCGAAGTTTGTGGTACTGGAGTGTTGGCGCATCACTTTCAGTCACTGATCGAAAAGAAATGAGAATAATCAGTCAAACGATCTGTTCCAATTTCGTTATTCTAAAATACTTAAGGAATATTTGAAATACCTTCTTTGCCTCGGCTCGGTGATGAGACTAGTTCGGAAACTACAGTTGTACCGAGAGACAGTTCCGGTTGATCCGGTTTATAAGCAGGAACAACATGTGGACCAACTGTAGCAGTAACTCCAGACGAGGTTGGGACAGCAACTGAAACATCCTCGCTACAATGTGCAGCTCCATAACCCTCGCCAGTCTCCCATGGTGAAAACCGAGTCTCTCTTTCTCAGCAGAAATCATCGCTTCATGGAGAAGTTTCCTTTCCTCCTCGCTCAACAAGCGAGACTCAAGTTCAAATTCATCCACGGCACCTTCGGGGAGAGATGCTTTCTTGTTCGCCACCAATTTTCTCCAGGCACTGAGTAGAAGCACAGAATAATCTCCGAGCCACGAGAGATTCCTGTGCTCAAGCACATTAGCATTATAAGTGTCAAGGAGCTCATCAAACTCGGCTTCTACCCTGAACAGCTCTGCCTGGATTCTCCCCTCCACTTCTGTCTCCACCGCTTCAACTTTAGCAACCACCGCGTCTCGCTCAGCTCGGAGAGACACGGCTTGCTCACATGCTTCTTGTGCGGCCATATTAGCATCATCTTTTTCCTTGTTTATGTCGGCAAACTTAGCCTTTAATTCCTCTAGTTCTTTGACCACCGCATCTCGCTCGGCCTCAACATTTTTGTACCGATGGCCCAAGTCTTCAACTAAAGTGCAATGCGCCTGTTGCATCATTGCCATCTCAACTAATGTCTCATCGACCTTTTTTAGCGACTCAACTTCGGCCTTACGAGAGGATTCCGCTTCAGATTGAAGTATATCAACAATGCGGTTCTTCTGAGCCAAGTCGGCTTCCAGTTTCTCAATAATTTTGGCTCGATCGAAGGCTACTTTCGAAGCTTTAACAGCCGCCTTGTACCATTCTTTGTACTGAGCATAGAAATCGCGGGTATAGCTGAGGGCGGTGTTCACAGCCTCTTCGGGAATTCTTTTGAGATTGGGAGGAAAGATGTAAGCATCGAAGCATATTTCTGGAAAATCTTTCTTCAGTTGAGCAATTCTTATAGCCCCTTCACCAGATGGTTCGAGAGGGGCGTCCTCCACAGTTACGGTCATAGCCGTATCAGTCCTAGAACAATGTGGACCAGGTTTTGAGATCTGTAAAGATGGCTGTTGTCGCGAAGGTTCAAGTGCAGGCGCATGGCTTCTAGGTGGCGGAGGAGAACGAGAGGGTGAACGGTACCTTCGGTCCCTATCAGAACACTCCTGGCTAGAATAATATCGAGAATGGTCCCTCTCACGATGCTCTTGCTCATAATGCCTCCGTTCACGTTCACGATCAGAATCCCTACAGCGAGATTCGTAATAAGATGAAGAATGATGCACTCGCCGAAGTCTATCAAGTGTAGAAGGACGATCCGACATAGCACCTGTAAAGAAGAAACAATTCAGTTAAGTACCAAGGAAAAGCACTACAATGCGTGTGGAGGTCGTGAAGTGTTGTGAAAGTGTATAAGTGCGCAAATCCCCCGACCAACCAGAAGTGTCGATTACACTAACGGGTAAAGACTCGCTTATATCAAGCGCTTCCCGGAGCTCTTCCAAACCAGACCCGTGGTGGAAAGATACGTAGTCCTGAATGGGAATATCGTCCAGCCCTTTGAAAAAGTCTCCGGACTGGCTAAGAGCGGCGCTGGAGATAGTAACCCCAGGTATGGAACGGGTTACGACTACAGACTTCCATCTCTTAAACTTAGGTACAACGGTCTTGCCTTTCCGACCCTTTTCTACTTGGGAAAGGTCGGCTGCTATCTCGGTGTCCGTGGGCGTTCTTTCATCATCACTTGTTTCTCTTATCACAATGCCAGGTTTTCTTTTTACAACTTCCTTCTTCTTCCTCGAGGCCGGTTTTGCCAACCCTTCAATTACAATACTCTGGCTCATCTCAATCAAACCCAGCGTCCTTAAGTTATCGTCGGTCAACAGCAAGTCGATGTGCCTTGAGTCGCTTGGGACCCTTTGCAAGCTTTGAACGATGCCTCTATAATGCCCACCGATAGGTCTCGAAATGATGGCTATAAGAGTAACAGAGTATTAGTGCAAGTATTAAGAGTGGCCATTCAAGGATGACTTATGATACTTACGTCTGGATAACCATCTCCTGGCAAACCCTGGGGGCATCGAACAAAAAACCACTCATTCTTGAAATAGCTAAGCCTGGTCCAGGCCCCAGTCACAACCTGACAGTTTCTGACCGCTTCCAGAAAAGTGAAAGATGGGCTATCACCCCTACTCTTGAAATTGAATATGTGCCTGATCTCGTTTGGCCTTGGCGGGCGAAAAAGGCAATCCATAAGTATGACAAAGATGCTATTCAGCAATGCATGCCCGTTGGGATGGAGTTGTGAAGGAGCAATTCCTAAGCACGACAGCATCTCTCTGATGTATTGGTTAAAAGGAGGGAGAGATCCAGCCGCGCATGCATGGCGGTAAAAGGCAGTATATCCTTCAGTTGGGTTATATGGTCTGTCATTGGCACCAGGTAATAAAACATTGTCCAGGGATATGTTATGTTTCGAACATATCCGGCCCAACAAAGACTCCGAGATACTGGACTGAACAGAATCGATAGGATCTTCGATAAATATGGCCTCCGGCAACTCATCCGGGGCCTGATCTATAACTTCAGGAGGGATTTCCAAAATCTCAAGCACTAGAGGAGGCGAGCTTTGTACTTCTTGTTGTTGAGAACTCGAAGATTCCATAATTAACTAACTCACCAGAAAGCGGCGTTAAATACATAAAAAGCCCATGCATAATTAACTAACTCACCAGAAAGCGAGCTTTGTCACTTTCACGCCATCCAGACGCTACTGACCAATTCAAGTATAAATTCGTTATATTTTGGTTAAGTCATGGTACCATCGACGAGCTCCAAAAGGGAGGTCAAGTCAAATTCGATTATGCAAGGTCGAAGCTCGCCGGAGTCAAGTATGCTAAAGTTCAGTGAGTTCGTTAAAATTCAACTTGAAATTGGTCGTAGTTCAAATGTTGGAGCAAATCAGAAGAGTGGGAGTCCTAGAAGCAAGGACGTTCGAATCGATCGACTCGAATCGATAAGAGTCGAATCGACGAACTTCGAATCGATCGACTCGAATCGATACGAGTCGAATCGATGAACTTCGAATCGGTACGCCCCGACTCCGTGTAGTTCGACTCGATGAGACCTTGGGACAGAGAAGCAATTCGAATCCATGAGCTCTGCATAACTTCGAATCGATCAATATTGAACACCTTCGAATCCATCAGAATATCGTTACTTCGAATCGATCGGCACGAGACCCTTCTTCTTTCACAACCATCGATTCGAAGCCTTGCACTCAAGATCGATTCGAACTGTTCATTCCTGGATCGATGCGAAGCAATGAAGGAAGATAGCGTCGATCAATATCTACGCTCCTCCAAGACAACATTCTACGATCGATACGAATTGAATGGTTTCGTTCCTCAGGTCCATCGAGTCGACCCATTCCAGATCTCATAACCCTTTATGATTTTCAGAAGAAAGGATTGAATCGATGCTGGAAACTCCGGTTTTATCATTCCCTACGCTCGAATCAATCCCTTGATTACCTGATTGGATTCGATTGCAAAAGAAGACTTGGTGGAATTTTATCGTTTCGTGCAAAGACACGACTGTTTCTAGCTCTGGAGGATCGATTCGAAGAAGCGGCGATGGTACTAGTAAAAAGTAAAAAGTGAAAGTGAGGCTTACCTCGCGTATTTATACGGGTTTGAGAAAACGCTTGAGGCTCTTCGTCTCCCGGTCATATTGACCTTCTACCACCGGTCACTCGCAGTATCCTATCGATTCGAAAGATCGCTCGATCACCTATCGTGTTCGAATCCATCACACGGCTGAATCCATATATCACTTCGAACCCGTTGCCCTCGAATCCATTACACGTTCGAATCCATCACTGCAGGATCGATGTGAGGCATTATCGATTCGAAGGAGCCATCGAACAAAGGTTGGATTGAAAACTGTGTCGATTCGAAGCACGAAGACCATTGAACCATTGATTCGAAAGCTATTGCTTCGAACATACATGTCTTCGAATCCATCAAAATCCACCAATGAGAACGGACGAATCGCTTCAATTTGAAAAATTACTTGTCTACCTTTTATATCGATTTAGGAGAGGATCGATACAAGAGGACGATTATAGACAATCATAAAAACAGTGCCTTAACTCGAATCTCAGATCGGTTCAGGAGAGGAGCGATGTAGAATTCGACAATAGACCGAACTGACGACAAATTGCAATCACGCAACGTTAGCCAAAGTCAAGGTGATACATATATGCACATATGTCTGACTAATGTTTGATCTGTGTTGTTCACAGGGATCAAATGTCCATTTCGTCATGATGTAGACGACGAATAGCCGATCGCGATCATACGACGATTGGCAACAGCAATAAAGAATACAACTCTCAACAAAGCATGTTCTAATTGTACAACGATAGACTGCAGCTTTTCAAAGCACGTCATCTTTACACAAGACGTACTTTGGGGGGAAAATGTTATCCCGCCTTTTGGCAAGGCCGAGATAACCAGGAACTGACTGGAAAAAGACAAGATCACATGTCCTCAATTTGGAATGATTGATTGGGCAACTACAAATATCGATGAATTTTTCCCGATTCCGGATCGGGCTACGATTGATAAGACCCGTCAAGCTAAGTGGTAGAAACCAACGTTCCAAATTTCGGGCCAATCCGAGTTAGTATGCTCAAGTTATCGCCAACGGGAGATGGATGGAATGATATAGGCTCGAATCCCTCAGGAATGGCATAGGTTCGAATCGATCAGAAGTAAGCCATGCTCCGAATCCATCGACCACACATTGGTTCGAATCCATCCAAGTGGTCACGCTTCGACTCCATCAACCACGCATTGGTTCGAATCCATCCAAGTGGCCATGCTTCGACTCCACCAACCACGCATTGGTTCGAATTCGTCCACAAGGCCTTCGTTCGAATCCATCGGTAGTCAGCCATGGTTCGAATCCATTAGAACACACCTTGCTTCGACTCCATTGAGCAAGCTTTAAGGTCGTATCCATCCCATTACGCCTTGGTTCGAATCCATCCTTGTATGCCCTAGCTCGAATCCATCGGGGGAAAGTTTCCTCGAATCCATGCAAGTGGAGAACCCCGGCTCCATTCCAAAACTCCTCTTCGAATCCCCCAATTGAGACAACCTCGAATCGATCAAATGCTTTGACCGATTCGAACGAGCACCAGTTCCATCGATTCGAAGGAAGCGTGCCTTCGAATCCAATTCTTCGAATCCATCAGATAAACGCGGCTAAAACCAAGAGTATGACCCAGAAAACTCGGAGAAAAAGGAGGATTGACCCGAAGCATACGCGCCACGTCATCACTTTCACGTGCAGAAGCATGGATTCGACCCTATGGATTCGAACCATATCGATTCGAACGGATCCCTGGGGCGAAAAAATCCAACTTGAATCGATCATAACTCGAGATCTACAAATCCAAATGCTATGAAATTTTCACAGGAGCTTGCATATAGATAGAAGAATGTCTATGCCAAGTTTCATCACGATTGGACACCTTTTTGATCGATTCGAACCAAAGGTCGAATCGATCCCAAAGTGGGCCCGGATCTCCAGAATTCGGCCATGTGGGCCCCCTCACGTTCCAGAAGTGTTCTCCCTTGATTTTAGGCGTAATATCAGCCTCCTACAACTATAAATAGAGCCCCTGGTCATTCAGAAAGGGGATCGGAGAATTTTAGAGATAAAGCACGTCTGGACACTGCCAGAATTGCTTCAGAGCACCACCGCTGCCTTTGAATTTGAATTTTGGCTTACTACTTGCTGTACTTTGACATAAAAAAGTTGTGTTCTCTGAATATCAAGTAATAAAGCAACAAAACTTCATAGTGGACGTATACGCCGAACCACTCTAAATCATTGTCTCTCGTGCAATTTACTTCCTGTTATTTGGAGTTTTTGTTAGATAATCCACATTTTAATTTACTTTCTTCATTTATTATCTCTTCAAAAACTTCCGACGAGTGTTGTGCTCAATTTTGACACAAACAACATCCATAGTGAACCTGTGCATACTCGATATTCGGGATGAGTGATCCTTGGTTTTCAACCAATTCCTTGATATCTCGGCCTTGCCAAAAGGAGGGATAACCTTTGCTTCCCAAAGTACGTCTTGTGTGAACATGACGTGCTTTGAAAAGCTACAATCTTCATTCTGAACAGTTATCGTCTTTTCGTTGAAAGTCATAATCTTTGACTGATTTCCTCGGTAATGTGAACCATTGATTGCCAACTGTTGTACCCTGTACTGTTGTAATTAATTGTTGTATGATAGTGATTAGCTGTTTACCGTTACAATCGTCATCGGATGAGTATTCAATTCCTGTGGATTTTGAAAATTGAATATTAGTCCGACATACATGCATATATGTTAATTTGACTCTCGTTAACGTTGCACGTTCATGAGTCATTGTCAGATTCTCTTGTATCGAATTCTATATTGATCCTCTCCTAAACCGATGTGAAACTCAAGTTGCAACCATGCTTGAAGATTATTTTGGAACGTTCCTTCGTATCGATGCTCTCCTAGATCGATGTAAAAGGTTGAAAGATAGTTAACATAATGATGTAATTCATAATGATAGATACGAAATAGACATTCGCATCGATAGATATGAGTTTGGGTGGACTCCATTGCAGTGGGTTTTAAGTTGTGATTTCATATCGATTGACCCGTGATGGATACACATAGGGTAGCTGATCTCTTAGGATCTATTCGTATCGATCGGTACATGTCATCATGTGTTGCATCATGGTGGATACGAACAGTACAGTTTGTATCGACGCACCTGTATGGAGTCAAAAGCAATGGGTGTGAATAGGCACTTCACATCGATGAAATCTGTTGATTCGGGGTATCCTTTGTTGCATACTTCGTATCGAGGAAATCTGAGCCATTGGGTTCAAAGAGCCAATTCGCATCGCTCTAGGGTGGAACCGGTTAGCATCGGTCATTATGACTAGGAGGCGAAGCATTCCTACCCTCAGATTCGCACCCATATAAATACAAGGCTCTGTACTTAGAAAAATCTTTTACTTATTCATATTTTTGCCTCGTCTTCGCATCGATAGAGAGATCTAGTGAAAAGAAAACTGTACTTTCTTTCGAATCGATCTAGATTTCGTAGAAGTGAGAGATCGTCCTTGCTCTTGAATCGAACACAACTCTAATCCTTCTTACCAATCATCAGAACTAGGTAAATTAAAACACGAATTTGTATTGAAAAATGGCGAGACTTGGAACTCTGTGCCATCCTGGTTGTTTCCACGACCAGTTCTAACGAATTGGTAGTTGAAGGTGATTGACGTAAGGTCAAGGACGAAGAGGATGGCGCCTGAGTGGTTTTGGATAAGATGAAGAATGGAGGGTAGCAAAATCTTAATTTCGTATCGATGAAAGGAAGGAGAAGACGTGTCTTCGTATCGATATGGGGGATACGTTCGTATCAATGGAGGATGGGTAGAAAAAATGGGGAATTTCGTATCGATTCGGGTGATAGTAGTTTGTATCGATCAGTGTCAATCTATATGAAGTCGAGTGGCCAAGGGATCGAAATGAACTTCATGGTCTTAGATCAGTATGAACTTCATGGTCTGAGATCCAGTGGAAACCAGCAAATGTTTATTGTTATGAAATAACAACTTCGAACCGATACGAAATCATGAGCGTACCGATCGATACAGAACAAAAGTTTGGTCGATATGAAGTTAACAAACCCCTAATCGATATGAAATTGAGATCTCTTACCGATACAAAATCATGACTTTCATATCGAACAATCTGATTTTTGACTTCGATGGGTACAAACTTCGTGAAAATTCGAACATCTGATTCCGACGAGCTTCGGCCTTGCATGATTGGACTTGACTATTGAACTGCGTATTTGACCACCCTTCGAGGCTCGTCGACGGAACTATAATTTAATGAACTTTAACTTGGATCGATCGCTAACGCCTGGACGACATGGTCGTGATGGTCAGCGATGACAGTCACTCCAATCGAGGTTTAAAGTCTTGCCGTTTGAATGTTCTCTCATACTCTGCCGAATTTCTCAAGTATTATGCAGCACTGCACTGCAAAACACATCACACACTTTACATTGGGGGACGTACGGGAATATTATTGTCTAACGATGATTTCTCATAAGTTAATTAGTTATGGAACCTTCGAGCTCACAACAACAAGAAGTTCAGAGTTCATTTTCTTTAATAATCGAGATACCGGCCATCATGGCCGAAGTCATAGATCCTACCCCGAACGATCTACCTGGCGCGTCTTTCATCGGTAACCTGCCAGACTCCATTCCTTTTAATGTTTTCGAAGATATGGTAGGACACAAATATGTTTAAGGCATGGCCTGTCGTTGGATGATGTACTATTGTCGGGTCTGAATGATAGGCCGCACTATCTACCAGAAGGGTTCACCGCATTTAATCATCATGCGTGCACAGCCGGGACGCTGCCTCCATTTAATCAGTATACTAAGGAAGTGCTGTCTTTCCTTAGGATTGCTCCATCTCAGCTACACCCTAATGGATACGCGTTGTTGAACAGTTTATTTATCGTGTCCATGGAGCATCTCTTTCGACCACCAATCCCGATCGAGATTAGATACCTATTCAACATTAAGAGCTAGGGAGATAGCCCTTCTTTCATGTTCCTGGAACTAGTAAGAAATATTCAAGTAGTAACGAGGTCTTGGACCAAGCTAAGTTACTTCAAAACGGAATGGTTCTATGTTCGATGCCCCTCGGGATTTGCCATTCGATGGCTATTCAGACGTAAGTATCGCAGTCTTCTCAAGTAGCTAATAAGATAACCATAACTAATGCCAAACTTATATCTCTTCTTTCTTTAAAACTATAATTCCATGACCCGAGGGCGCTCATTTCAAAGAGATAGTTCAGATTCTTCAAGAAGTTCCGAGCGAAGAGAGGAATATTGACTCGGTTCTAACAGATGGGAATTTGAGAATCATTGGATTGATCGAGCGAAACCAAAGCATAAGGCTCGAAGGAACGTTAAAGGATGTCTCGAAGAAACAAGCTAAGCGTAAGACGCCTGGAGTCGTTATAACCGAAGGGTTTGAGCCCGAGAGAACACCCACCGATGACGAACTGTTGGCCGGGCCTTCGGATGTAGTTCAGGATTCCGAAGAAAAGCGAAAAGGCAAGGCAGCTACTTTTAAACGTCCTACATCCGGTAGAAGGAAATCTGTGGTTGTGTCTTTGCCCGTTCTTGGGATTAGTATTGCAGAGGCTCCTTCTTTGAAGGAGGAAAACCTTTTTGAAGAGCTCGCTGACATTTCGATTCTGGATTGCGTGTCATTTCAACATGAGGCCGGATTGGAGGAGCTTCATCAAGCTTTAGACTTAAGCGAGTCTCTTCCAACTAGTGTGGCTGGCATTTTCGGTTGGTCGGGGGGTTGCACATACATGCACACTTCACGACACCACACAATTCCTGGCTGTAAGTTGATCACTTTAGGAGATTGTTAACTCTGCTCTTCTTTTACTTTGCAGATACAATGTCCGGCCAAGGCTCTATGTTAGGTAGTCTTCGAAAAGCTCGCCGATCTTCAACATATTATGAGGCCCGTAGAAGAGAGGCGGATAAGGACTACGACCGTGGGTACTCTAGTCAGGAGTGACATGACAAAGATAGGGAGTACAGGCACTGATCCCGATCTCCTTCTCCCCCTCCTAGAAATCCTGTACATCCTCCTATTTACTGTGAGAAATGCGGATAACGGATCTTAAGGATAGGATTAACACTAGAGAGGGGGTGAATAGTGTAAATAATGAATTACTAAATCTTTTTGAGTTTATGTTAATTTAGACACCGATGTATGCAATATACAGACACAGACATGATCAAAAAAATGAGCACAGATGCAGAAATAAAATAAAAGCAGTAAAGGAAAGAACACACAGGATTTTATACTGGTTCGGAGTTACACTACATCCAATCCCGCAACACAAGTACGAATTTCCTTTCAAAAGCAATTGTATAATTACACCCTCGGTTTCAAGGCTACGAGGTACACCCTTCATAATTTCTATCCTATGGATAGAGATACTTGATTTCTGGGTCACAAGTTTAACCAATTGATTTACCAAGGCTACAATCACACCTTTTCTCTCTTAATTGATTTCCAAGGCTACAATCACACATTCTCTCGCTTAATAGATTACAAAGAAGTCTATAACTCTGAATAGCACTGAGAACCTTGTAGAGATAGTGATAGAGAATCAAACTAGAAGTAATCGAGTTTGATTTAATGTTGATTTCGGCAGAGTAATTGTAAGAATATGTATTAAGAAATGTGGAAGAAGAAGAGGAGTGAAAAACCAGAAAATCTGATGTAAAATTCGTTGAAACTAACCCCTATTTATAGAAGAACAACAGCCATGTCCATTCATGAAGAGTTATGGCGAATAGACACTTCTTTTGAAATTTAGATTTTGAATTCAACTGACACCATGTTGACATGGTTACCCTAGGCATGTCGACATCCCAAAGCAATTTTTGGTGATTTGATTCTCTTTGAAAATAACCTTTATCTTATATTAAAACTATTTTAAACTTTACAAATATACTTGACTATAGTTAAAATTCATAAGTAAATATCGAGAATAATATATATAGATTTTAACTATAATTTTATATTTAAATCTAAGTATAAAAGTTAAACATACAATTTAAAAAGATAGTTTAAAATCAGGAGTAATTTGACTTTGAACTTAAAGATAATTTTGAGGCTAAAATTATTTAAAATCGGGATAAAGGGTTTTGATGTTTTTAAAAGGAAAGTTTTGAAATCATTTTGAAAACAAGATAATTTTGTAAAATCATTTAAATTAAAATTAGTGGATACAAAACAATGTTCCACTAGATTTTCGTAGGTTCCATCTTACTTAGGGTTCCATCCCTTTAACCGGCTCGAAGTGGATTCCATTCCACGAATAAATTGGATTTAAAGATGTAGTGCTTTTCTACGAGTTCTAAAAAAATTCCTAATAAAAATACTTATGCTTGAAATCTTGAACTCTTGATAATCTTGATACTCATGAGTCTTCTATCTTGATATCTTGAATCTCTATACTGTACAGTCTTCATTCTTGGTACCTGCATGGTTAAATCCTGCATATACATATATATCTAAACTTATAATGCCAGTATTTATATTTTATAATCTATTCTAAGGTTTTTGTCATCAAAACCATCATCTCACGGACTAACAATCTCCCCCATTTTGATGATGACAGCCTTTGTTTATAAAATATTATTTCTATCCTAATAACTACCCCTTAATTTATGCCTAACTACCCTATTTTATATTTCTCCCCCTTTGTCATCAACAAAAAACTCACTCTAAACTATATAACTCCCCCTAAAACTAACATTCTATGACATATGATTATAATGATAGTGTTATCATAAGTAATCATCACTTAAATCTAATATTAAAACATAGTCCTAAACAATTAACTATCCTAACTAAGAATTCACGATAGTACTTATAATAAAACACGTATAAGAACATGAGTTTTTTTATTACGTATGAAGTTGTATATACATAAGCATATAGAAAACATAAAGAAACACAAACAACAATGAAGAAGAAAGAAAAGAAACTATAGTGTGCTTTTAAACATAGGAGATCAATGAATCGAACAGTTTGGATAGTGGAAACAGAAATTTCCACGTCGTTCGACAAGATTCCCATTTTTGTTAAAACACACTTCTCCAACACACACGACTTGGTCATCATCTTCCGCTTGCGCTTCTTCTTCCATGGGTTCTTCTTCTTCGCTGGCTTCTTGTTCTTGATTGAGTGAAGAGTCTTCATTAATCAAGATAGGATTGGCCTGGTTATCCATTAGGAATTTTTCAAATTCCTAAGAATCTTGCCTTGCCTCTCTTGTTTCTTTTCCATACGAAGTTGAGTCACTTGAATTTCAGTCATTCTCTGAAGTGCATCCTTCAGAGAGTCCTCTACTTTAGTCACACAAGCGAGAGTAGTATGTTGAAATGGACCAGACGTAGGAGTGGGGAATTAAAAGGTTGATTTTATGTTTGATTGCTGTGTAGAGTAGTATTATCGAGATGAATTGCTGTGTAAAGTGACATCTTGTATTTAAAGTTTGAATTGTATTTCATTTGAATAACTTGGGTTAAGATGACATGTGACTCGAAGAGACCGGGGTCGGGTATCAGTAAATACCCGAAACCACTTCGATTTGTAATCTTCTATAATTCTTTATAGATTTGGTATGTGTAATCAATAGGCTGGAATGAAATAATTTAAGTAAATTGGACCGTTGAAACTAAGTAAGGGTACTTAAAGATTGATTTGTGAAATAAGTGTTGAATATAATAAATTAAGAACTCGTAAAAGGTACGGGTTACCCTGGTATTCACATATGTTATAACTTAGTATTTCAAATATTACGGGTTTACTCACGCTGGTTTCCAGCCTGACCCATGTGTTACTTTGATGTAATGCTCGGGTCAGACCGAGTATTACAGCTTTTCAAGTAAGGACGTTCTGGAGCTCAGGAGGCAAGCTGGATGTTAGGAACGTATGGAGTGTTTCTGCTGTGATATATTGTAGTTTGTCTGGGACATGTTGATTGTATCTGTCCATTGTTTATGTATATGTTGTAACTCTGATGTATTAAAGTGAAATTTGACAAGTACAGTTTTCCTTTGTATAACTGCTATTATTTGATATTATATTTTGATCCGCTACAAATGTGAGATTTTGTTTTTCATTTCTGTTTCTTCTTCTATCTCTTTTCTTTTTTTCCTAACTACCTGGAATTAATTTTTAGGATCGAAAATTACGGGTTGTTACTTTTGGTATCAGAGCTGAAGGTTAAGCGAGAACCTTGGCTCTGGTGGGTTTACTCATTAAGGATACGGTCAGTGGTACCCAAGAATGAGTTGAGCGCGCGCGTGTGTGTGTTTATATATGAGAGTGTACTTGTTATTTTCTTATATAAATGTTTTAAAAATGGTTTTAATGAATGATTTTTGTAAAAGTTTATATTTTATATATAAAGCTATAATTGATTGTTGGATATTGAAATTCAATTGAAATTGAATAAGAATCAAGTGATATATATATATATATATATAATGGGAGTTGAATACAATGAACTATACAAATAAGATGGATTAGAATTGGTTTCAAACCAGAATATGGAATGGTTATTGCATTTAATAATGGGATGTTGTTTTCTAATAAACACTGATAAAGCAAAATGAAAAAATTTTAGGGAAGAAAACTTTTAGATAAGTATTAACTTATAAATTGAAGTGGGTTTTAAATTGATAAGTTTTGAATCCTAAGTCTAGGAACATTTGAAATTGATTTCAAAATGTTAAAGGAAATGATATTATTCAGACTATTTTGAACGTGATCTTATTTTAAAATAAGAAATGTTTGGAAAATTTTAAAAGAATTTGTTTTGAATTTAAAACCAAAGATGGTTTAAAAACTAAAGTAACTTGGTGTGTAAAGGAAATAAATATGTGTATTTGAAATAAACTCTAAGGCTGAGTTTTGAATTTTCCTTGGAATGTGATGTGAAACCCAAAGTGAAGTAAGTTTTTGAACTGAAGTGGGAAGATTATTAATCTGAAGTTTAAAAATTGAATGGTAATTCAAATTAAGTAAAGTTGTTTGGATTAAATTAAAGTGAATTTAATTTTTAGGAAATTAAATAAGTTTAGAACAGACAACCTAAATTGGAAATTTCAAAACGAAACTGAGATTTAACTTGGGAAGTTGAATGGTAGATTGAATTGGGAGTTTGTGTGATCTCAAATTGGGTTTGAGATCTGGAAATTGGAAATGGATGGAAGTTTTAAAATAATTTGGATAATATTATCCTATTATTAATAATAATCTTTAAACTGTGAATTGGAGTTGTTTAAATGAATGAAGAAATGGAGTGTGGTAATATATCCATTATTGAGATAAAAGGGAAATTAAACTTTAATTTGAAATTAAGGAGATGAAATTACTTTGAAATTAAGATTTAAATGTTTAAAAGGAACATAGAAATTTAAACTGTTAAGGATTGGTTTCAAAAACAGAAATTGGGTAATAAATTTGATTTCAAAGATTAAATTGTTTAAAAAGGATTTTAAGTAAAGGTAATTTTGATTTAAGGAAATTAAATCAACATTTGAAAATTTAATTCGAATTTATATAATTCGAGATGATTTAAAAGTAGAGATTGGAAATGGGATTAATTCAAACAAGAATTGAAATGATTTGAAATTGAAGTGGGTTCAAGTTGAAACTAGTCCAAATTGATTTGAATACTTTGGAATTGTGATTAAAGTTGAATAGGTTTAAAATTTAAATAGGATTGATTTGAATTTGGGTTAGAAATTGAAGTTAATTCAAATTAAATTGGAATTGAATCAATTTAAATAGAAATGGAAGTTTAAATTGAATTGATGGGAATGGAGATTGGGAATTGAACAGTTTGGCTCTGGACTATTTTCAAATAAATTATTTAATATAAACTATTTTAAATCTATTTTTTCAAGCTATTTGCTATATACAACCTTTCTTTTTAAAGCCAGATTATTTTATAATTATTTCATAATTATTTTTGGAACTATTTAACTCTTTTACAACATTTTATAAACTAATTAATATTTTCTTTAAGTACTTTATAACTAATTAGTATTTTACAACTATTTTGCAATTATCTAACTATTTTATAACCATTTGACTATTTTATAACTACTTAACTATTTTACAGCTATTTTACAAACTAATAATTATTTTTCAACTACTTATCTATTTTAAACTTTTCAAGCTATTTTCTAAATTTAAGCTGGACAGAATTCAAACTGTTTATGATTAAATATCCATTTGAGATAAGAATTGAGGTGATAATCCAAATAGGGATTAAGGCAATTGTAAATAAATGAATAAAGATCTAAGGGAATGTGAATAGAAAGGAGAAATTGATTTAGCTAATAATCAATGAAGATAAATACGTAGGATGTATGTATATTATTCTATTCGCATAGTGATTTGATCCAGATTCGAGCACAGAATTTCGAGATAGTTATATTGATCCGAGATTGGATTTTTCACTCGATTTTCGACGGCGAATCTGGATATGGATTTTTGGTTGGTTCTGAAAATTCTCTATCATAGTTAGGCTATGCAAGGAGAATGAGTTATCTGATCAAGAAAGCAGATCTGAGTCCGCAATAGGAAGTCGGGTGGACGATAATAGTTCGAAAGAGAAATTGTGTGATCGAGTGGGCGATCGGATTCATATTGTATACGGATGATATGAGTACATCGTACGGGGTTGAATGAAAGTAATATTGGAGATTTGTGGATTAAAAACTATAAAATGATTTGAAATGGAAGGGTATATTTTGAAAAATAAATGATGAAGTTAAAGGAAAATTGGATATTTCTATGTTTAAAGACTCACTTTTTGAAGAAAAGTAGTATGGTTAATAATTTTATAAAAGAGTAATCAAATTTGAACATTTGATTTGAAATAAACAAAGTTATATATCTTTGTTATATATATGATAAAACTCCCTTTGTTGAATCTTTTTCCAGAAGAAAAGAGTTTTTGAAAGTATTTGAAGTATAAAAGGGACTTTATACAAGTATGAAATGATCCAAAGATTTTTCAAGGTTATATATATATATAAAGGATCTTATGAGAATGATTTTGGAGAAAGGGTTTTTGGGATCTATGGATTTTGAAAAGGCTTTTGATTTTTGGGGAAAAATCAATTTTGGAACTTTGAAAAGCCTAGTTTGAGAATTATCGATTTTGAGATAATCGATTTTGAGAAAAGAATATTTATATGGATTCATACTAGGTGTATGATTTGGAAGATACTATATGTGTATAGTATAAAGTGTTTTGAAAATGGCTCGGGAGAAAAAGGCGCTCCCCCTGAAATGAACTTCTTAGGAGTACCATAGGTTGGTACTTCCTTGATACTCAAAGGGGGGAGGCTCTAAAGTGGATCCTATGAGGAAGTCCGGACAAACTGAAGTTCCTGAGGATTATTGGATAGCGAAAGTCGAAGGCGCTGATGCCTATAGAAGCATTTGGGTTATGCCATGACGATAGTGTAACGCGATGTCACTGCGATCTACTATGGACCATAGCGGAAATCGTGTGGAGGTGAGTGTCAACGGTCTACACTTGATTTTGCCAGGAAGACAACGTAACATCAATAGACTGCGATCTATGGTCGAGTGGAGTGGAGAAGATTCATTTTTTTGGCAGCAGAATTCGAGGGCGCCGATGCTACAGTTATATGGGTTTTTTCTGTTATAGTAACGTAACCCAAGATGTAGCTGCGATCTGTTACGGGTTCCATGGCGTAATCGAGGGGCGCGGAGTGCCTACAGCTATCTATGGATTTTGCCGGGATGGCAACGCAACCATCGGGCTAACTGCGACCATGGATGGGGATGATGATATCCAGAGCATTCTCACCAAAGATGTTTCCTTTATTTTCAAAAATGTTTTCTATATTTTCAATAAAATTATTTTCCTCCAAGTATTTTCACCTGTTGTTGAAACGGGTTTGCCAAGTGCTTATAGATTTTCAGTCCTACGCCTGATCAACGTATGACCGAAAATCTATGAGAACGAGGATGGACTTGTTGAAACATTGAGTTATAAAAACTATTTCTATAAAAACTATTTTATAATATAATATCGATTTTAAAAGAGTTTTAAGATCAAAGAAAATTTATCTGATTTTAAGCATTTTAATAAATTCTGGTTTCGTTCCTTTTCGAGGACGAAAAGATTCTAAGGGGAGAGGAATGTGATAACCTGGATTTTTGGCATCTGACAATTGGATAATTAACTGGTTTTATTCGGATTGAACGGATAAATTCTGGTAATAAAAGGCATCTGGATGGATTTGAAACTATGATAAATATTGAAATATAAATATCTGAAAGTGATATATCTTATAGTAAATTAATATATTAATATATAAATAGTGATGTGCAAACTTAATAACGATGAAAATTTTAAGTGTGTTCATATATAAGTATATAAATGTGTGCGTGTGTGTGTATGTTGAGTAAATTAAGAGCATTGATTTGAATTCAATGTATTAAATTTTCAAAGGAGATTCGAAGTTAGAATTCAATATTTATAAGCACTAAAGTAAATAATTATTAAGTTTAAAAATGGTAGTTCAAGTTCAAAATAGGATTTAATAAAGGATCGTACTTTTTTCTATATATGTGTGTGTGTTGTATATATATATATAAACATATTGAACATAAAAATATAAATAAATTAGTTTATATTGTTTAATTTTGTTATATACATATAAATAAAAGAAAGTGAAAAGATAAAGATATAAAACATGATGCCTAATTTATAAAACATAAGGGTTTGAAACCAAATTTTTAAATTAAATTAAGTAAGGGTTTTAAACATAATTTAATCACTAATGACATTTGTATGCTCATAAATTCATGTATGAACAAGTGTTAATACAATAGAACAAGTAGCACTTTTTTTAAGTTAAAATAATATATATATAATAAGATATTTAGAATGAGAATTTTTTTCATTTATTCTCAGCTCAAAATTTTTCCTTCATTCATATTCAAAAACTTAAACCTGAAAGCGGAAAAAAATATAAACCAGATCATAATCTGTTTCAATCTCATCATCAACCTATTCAAAACAATAAATCAAAACTGAAATTCAAAGCTTTAGTTTTCAACCGGGGAAATCAAAACAGTTTCTGCCAGGAAAATTAAAAACCGAAGTCAAACTTGGGAATCACAACCTAATTCAAAGCAAAGGAAAGGATTCAAACCAAAGCCTTAGTTTTAGATCATCATTTTTAGAGCAAAGCAACAAACTACCTTCTCGACAAATCAAATTCTAGATTTATACAAAGGTTCCAGTTTTCAAAATTAAAAATATTTCCAGGTTACAGGCCTCTGTTCTTTCAAAAAAAAAGGTGAGTAAACAATCTTTCTTAAGTAAAATCTGGTTTAAATCTGTTGTATGTGATATAATGGCTGAAGAAATGTTGATGCATGAGGAATGTAGATGTATGTATGGATGTAAATATAGATGTTTGTGTGTGTGTGAAAATATACACTTCTGTTGTATTCCCAGAACTCAAAATCAACACAATTAAATCCATATCTTCTCCATGAAACAATGTTAAATTTTGATCCTAAAAGAAAAAGTGATTGTCAGGTTCTAAATTCATTTTTTTAAAAATATTTTCCAATAAAAAATATATTTAGTAAACATTTTTAAAATAAGAAATAATAGTAAAACTCTTTCAAATCAAAAAAATTGAATATCCTAATTTCTTGTTTGGATTGTGTAAACTAATTTGTATTGAAGACTAATGAATTTTGGTATCCATTTCATAATTTTTAAGATCTGGGTTATCGTGATATCGCAAGATGAACGGAATTTAATTGTCTGGCGAAATCTGGCGATCAAGTGGGTTTTGGACTTCAGGATTTTGACCAGGGAAGGATGAAGTGATGGGGGTAGTAGGAAAAATGGAATTAAGATTTATCGAGCATTGAGGAGGAAGAACAGAGCCGATCTAGAGTTTAGCTGAGTTTTGGGTCTTGGATGGTTTCAAGGCAATTATGGCATCGACAATGCGTCAAGTTGAGTCAAAGTTGCAGGAAAAGAGATGATGGAGGGAAGGAGAACGTGCAGGAGGAAGGTTGGGGTCTCCGGTGGTCGGAATTTGGTGGCGCCAGGAGGAATAGGTGATCGAGTTTTTTCTGATGGGTTCGAGTGTGTTCGATTTTGATTTGCGGGGAAACTCGAGCTTCTGTGTGATCGTTCATGATGGGGTGGTCACTGACGACTTGTCTGAGGTCTTAAAGGCGATCGGAGTAGTGGCGTGGCGACGTGCACGTGCACACACTTATGTGTCCTTTTTTTGTTTGGTAGTATTGCATCGGGGAAGTAGGAGTACATTGGGTCAGTCTCTAGTGGTACTCGAGTTTAATTGAGTGGGAGATAATGTGTTTTACTGGAAGTAGTGGGCCAAAGAATTTTAGGTAGGCCATGTGACGCCCCACCTCTATACCCACGCTAGCCAAGAACATTACGGTGAATGTTGTGGACTAGCACGGAGAATAAAGCTGTTGAGGAGCGACCATCCATGTAATTTCTTTGCGCGAGCACCGATATGTCAGATAATATAACATGCATTCTATTTCAAGAGGAAATCCGACACACCGACACAAACTCAAAGCTACTACACGGTGGCTATATAAATCCTTCGGAAAACAAATATAGAAATAAGCATAACACAAATCAGTCACAGACAATTCATATCACAAAGGCGGAATAAGATATGAATATTACACTAGAAAGTGTACATCAAAGCAGTGGTCTAAAAAGATCCACAAAATCACAAAAGATTAGTTACATGAGCTACACAAAAGAATAGGTATACATTATGGAGTCTATATCTCAAATGTATACAACAAAATAACTACTAATCTAAGTAGTTAACCCAAAAGCAAGAGAAATCAATCCCAAGAGAGAAGTCAAGCAGAAGCACCTGTAACATCTCGGTCTGACCCGAGTATTATTTAATAAGAAAATAATAAACGGATCAGTCTAACTATAAATATCAGATGAAACGATATAGAATAAGAGATATGACTAAACACATAATAATCACAATGCCAGGCTGTGATATATATATATATATATATATATATATATATATATATATATATATATATATATACTTAGTTGATAATCATCAAGAGATTAATCAATGTCACCAGATATACACAAGAATCAAAGAAACGTCGTACTTCTTATTTCGTTCACCATACTATAAATATTGACGATAATATAAATGTCAATCACAAAAGTCAATGACGCACAAATTCCAGAAGACTACACAAGAAATCCAGAAATCACTAAAGTCAATGACACACAAATTCCAGAAGACTACACAAGAAATCCAGAAATCACTAAAGTCAATGACACACAAATTCCAGAAGACTACACAAGAAATCCAGAAATCACTAAAGTCAATGACACACAAATTCCAGAAGACTACACAAGAAATCCAGAAATCACAAAGGGGGGGGAAGGCCTATCACATGAACGAGAGCATGAAAACTCACCAACAGCTGTAACACATGAACGAGAAGCTATCTCATGGTAGCTAACCATAAATTTGACACACGAATGGTCCGAAGACCTGACACACGAATGGCCCGAAGACCGTGGGTTGCTACCCCATAAATTTGACACACGAACGGGGTTTAGTCTCCCACGCAGACAAAGAGACATCGCACATTGCTAGTCTAAATCACAAAAATGATCGTCATGATCATCGAGAAGTGTCAATTACACTAACCTAGTAAATATATGAGTTTAGCTTCATGTCCCATAACCACTTGCTTAACTTAAATATTTACGAACAAACTGTAAATCTCCACTAGAAAATTGTCACAAGAGGTTCAATCGAACAAGTCCAAGAATTAACCGACAAAGTAAACGCAAGCGTTTCATACCACTTGTTTTACTAAGCCGTTTAATTAGATTTCTCATACGAGTGAGGTAAAGGTTTGTATATACTAATAGATTGGAAAACGGTTTTATAAACGAATTTGGTATTAAAATAGTATTGAAATCGTTTGAGGAAAGAGTTTTGATATTTACTACTAGTATATAAAACCTTTATATTTTTAAAGTGACAAATCACGAAGGAGATTGCAAGAACAATCAATCACAAAAATTTACATACGAAGACGTGAATAAAATCCAACGAAATCGATAAAGGATCCATCGAAATGGATATTCAAAAATCCTTAAAAAGAGTCATCAAAGTCATAATAGATGATAACAACAAATAGGATTATCACAAATCGATTTGAATTGGAATTTCAATCCAAAAAGGCAAATTGGACTCAAACAGCAGGTTCAGTCGACTGAACAGAGATTTTCAGTCGACTGACCATGTACATGGAAATTTTTCAGGTTCAGGAAACTTTCTGTTTCCAGTTTCAGTCGACTGTGCAGAGTTTTTCAGTCGACTGAATCATGCCTGGAAACTCTCGGGTTTCAGGTTCAGTCGACTGAACAGAGATTTCAGTCGACCGAATCATGCCTGGGCTGTTTTTCAGCCTTATTCAAATGAAGAGCAAACTCTTCCAAAATGCAATCGGACGAACATTGGCTCTAAGGGTTTATGCCAATCGGCAACCCGGCCCTATATGCTCCTCGATGCATCACCAAAAGCATGATCAAACATCCATAAAAGGATTTTCACACAAATTTGGTTTAAAAACCCAAAAATTGGAATATTCACAAAACCAATCCAAATCAAGAGCAAATACACATGAAGAAGTGCTAGGAATTCATACCCAACGACCAAAGATAATTATAGTCATAGATGTGAGATAAAAATCTCACCTTTTCACAAAATCGAACAAGAAGAAGCTTGAAAGCAAATGGAGAATCAACCTTTCTTCAATCACAACCCAAATGAGCTTGAATCTAAGCTCAAAACAAGAACATTCTCGAAATTAGGCTTAGGAATTTCTGAAATTGAATGGAGAAAGAGTTGGAGAAGAAGAAGGAGATGCTTACCAAGGGGTTCTTCTTGAGTTTGGAGCAAGGAGATGGATTTGCAAGAGAAACTAGGGTTGTGGAATTTTAATTTCCAATCTCTCCCACCATTAACACTCTAAAAACTGAAATGAGAAGAGAATGAGGGTGAGTGGGGAAGAGTGGCTCGGATTTGAGCATAAGTTAACATAGGGTTGAGCCCAAAAACCAAACCCAAAGTAAAAAGTAGCAGAAATCAACTTTCTCCAAACATATCGAAGCTTATACTCAAAAAGGTCGCAAACGGCATTTTAAACTCAATGGGAGTGGTCCCGAGCCCTAATTCGACCGTATGCAAAAAGTAGCTTTTCGGACTAAAATCCGACTAACGATAAAATATTTAAATAAAATATTTAAATATAAAATCGACAAATATGCGGGTTGTTACAGACTCCCCTCCTTAAAGAAATTGCGTCCTCGCAATATTACAAGAAGAAGATATATAGTAACAACCATAGAAGCATATTCAACACAAAAGAAGTTGAAATAAGAAGTTCACCTCAAAGAGCACGAGAAAGTAAGTCCGGATGTGTACACTCGATGTACTCTCTAGATTCCCAAGAACAATCCTTAGGATTTGAAGACCATTGAACTTTAACAAGTGGAACATCTTTATTTCGAAGTCGTTTGACTTCCGAAGCAATGATACGAATAGGATGTTGCTCATAAGTTAAATTAGGCGAAACTTCAATCTCTTCCACAACACCGGGCTCAAGAATAGAATCGGAATCTCGAAGACATTTCCGAAGTTGAGAAACGTGAAACACGTCATGCATAGCAGAAAACTGAGCCGGTAATAAAAGGCGATAAGCCATGGAACCAATACGTTCAGTGATAGGAAATGGCCCAATATATCGAGGCGCTAGTTTACCCGATCGACTGAAACGTACAACACCCTTCATTGGTGAAACACGAATGAACACAAGATCCCCCACAGAAAATTCTAACTTCCTTCTCCGGTTATCGGCATAGGATTTTTGCCTACTTTGGGCTTCTTTCATCCTATGACGAATAAGATCAATCTTTTCTGTGGAATCACGAATAAAATCTGGACCTAAAGCCAGCTTCTCATCGGCCTCAAGCCAACAAGAAGGAGATCGGCATGGCCTACCATAGAGTGCCTCGAAAGGTGCCATACCAATACTAGATTGGAAGCTATTATTATAGGAAAATTCAACAAGTGAAATATGATCTTCCCAACCTCCACCAAAATCAAGAACACAAGCACGAAGAATATCTTCAAGAGTTTGATTCACACGCTCGGTTTGTCCATCGGACTGGGGATGATAAGCGGTGCTAAAATTAAGCTTCGTTCCCAAAGCTTTTTGAAGACTCTTCCAAAATCCACTAGTAAACAATGGATCATGATCACTAACAATAGAAGTAGGAACACCATGCAATTTAATAATTTCTTTGATAAATATTTTGGCCAAAAGAGGAACAGTTCGGTTAGACCGAACAGGAATAAAATGAGCGGATTTAGTAAGTCTATCAACAATTACCCATAAGCTATCATAACCCGATCGAGAACGGGGAAGGCCATCTATAAAATCCATGGAAATTTGATCCCACTTTCAAACTAGAATTTCTAAAGGTTGCAATAACCCTCCGGGCCTTTGATGTTCGGCCTTAAAGAGCTGGCAAGTCATGCAACGTTTAACGAAGTTAGCGATGTGAAGTTTCATTCCCTCCCAATAATAAAGTCGCTTCATGTCCGCGTACATTTTACTACTACCGGGATGAATGGTAAATTTAGAACGATGTGAATCTTCTAAAATATCTTTACGAAGATCACTAATATTTGGCACGACAAGTCTACCAAATTTCTGAATGCCTCCACGAGAATCGATATCAAAGTCTTTCAAACCTTCAATATCAATTTTATCCCTAATATTTTAGCCAAGAAGAGCCAAGTCGGGATCTAGCCCTTGAGCTTCAAGAATGCGGTCTAAAAGAGATGGATGAGCCTCAAGGCTACATAAAACAAACGATGAGCATAAATCGGAAATACGGTCTCGAATTTCGCAAGTGGATAAAATCTCGAGATCGTTCCATTCGGATATCATCATAGAAACAACAGCTTGTTGTTTACGGCTAAGAGCATCGGCGACAAGACTACCCTTACCGGGAGTATAAAGAATATCAAGATCATATGGCGCAAGAAATTCGAGCCAACGCTGTTGACGCAAATTAAGTTCCTTTTGAGAGAATAAATATTTCAAAGACTTATGATCTGTGTAAAGAACAAATTTCTCTCCTAAGAGATAATGACGCCAAATCCGAAGAGCAAAAACAATAGCCGCGAGCTCTAAATCATGAGTGGCATATCTAGTCTCAGCAGGCTTTAATTGCCTAGAAGCATAAGCAATAACGCGTTCCTTTTGCATAAGAACGGCACCCAAACCAATGCGACTAGCATCGGTATAAACAACGAAATCTTGATTCCCTTCGGGAATAACAAGAATAGGAGCATCAGAAAGAAGTTCTTTTAATTTCTGAAAAGAAGCTTCACATTTGTCCGACCAAATGTATTTAACACCTTTCTTCGTCAAGCTAGTGAGAGGCACGGCAATTTTAGAAAAGTCTTTAATAAAACGACGGTAATAGCCCGCCAATCCAAGAAAACTACGAATCTCTGTCACATTCTCCGGTCTCTTCCAATCTTGAATCGCTTCAATCTTTGAAGGATCCACGGAAATTCCGGATTCGGAAATGATGTGACCGAGAAACTTCACACGAGATTGCCAAAAATGGCATTCAGAAAATTTTGCCTTTAATTGATTACTCCTAAGAGTTTCCAACACAATCCGAAGATGTTTTTCATGCTCCTCCTCGGTTTTAGAATAAACAAGAATATCATCGATAAAGATGAGAACAAACCGGTCGAGAAAGTCTTTAAAAACTCGATTCATTAAGTCAACGAAATAAGCCGGGGCATTAGTTAACCCAAATGGCATAACAAGCCATTCATAAGATCCATACCGAGTGCGGAACGATGTCAAAGGAATGCTATCCTCTGCAATACGAAGCTGATGAAAACCGGTAGCCAAGTCCAATTGTGAAAAGACTCTAGCACCACTAAGTTGATCGAATAGATCATCAATCCGAGGTAAAGGATATTTATTTTTGATAGTAAGATCATTAAGCTTGCGATAGTCAACGCAAAGCCTAAGTGTACCATCGGATTTCTTCACAAAAATAGCTGAAGCTCCCCAAGGCGAGGAACTAGAGCGAATAAATTGCTTCGTTTCCAATTCAGATAATTGTTTACGCATCTCCTCGTTTTCTTTATTGGACATACGATAAGGAGGACGAGTGATAGGTTGAGCTCCCGGAGTAAGATTAATTCTGAACTCAATTGCTCGTTTAGGTGGTAATCCTAAAACGGGCTCGAATATGTCGGAAAATTCACAAACGACGTGAATAAGAGAAATAATATCACCCTCATCATCATCATCATCACGAGGATTTAAAGAATATAAAGATGCAACCAAAGCAGAATCTGAATCTTTAAGAATAAAAGAAACCTGATTAACAGATTGAGGATGTCGAAGATGAATAGTCCGCTCAGGACATAGGATATGAGCTTCATAATGGATAAGCCAATCCATTCCCAAAATCATTCGAAAGCCTAAATAACGCATGACATGCAAATCGGCTCGGAAAGAAAAATCACACAAAATAATCTCGACATCTTTACACAATAAACTGATTGTTGCGGATCCACCAACCGGATTCGCAATTCTCAAAGAAGTCATTAAACACAAAACATCCAAAGAAAAAGCATCAACAAGTTCTTTTGATATAAAAGAATGGGACGCACCCGTATCAAAAAGAACTCGAATAGGATGATCACGAAACAAAATAATTCCATCTAGAATAGAATGAGAAATACCTTGGCCACGAGATGTGTTGCCAGGGGCTTGAGCAACATTTAACTTTCCCTCCCTCCTATTTTGAAGTTTGGGACACACATGCATAAAATGGTCCGGGCTTTTGCAATAGCGACAAGTATGAGGCTTTGAACACTTGTTCGCAAAATGGTCTTTCGAACCACAATTATAGCATTTCCCTTGAGTAGAGGAAAAGGTCTTTTCAGCAGGAGTTGCTTGCTTCCCTTTCTTATTGGGATAAGGGCCTTCAAATTTGTTTGGCCTCTTTCTGTTGTTGAAGTTTGGTTTGGAACCCACCACTTCAACATCATTCTCTCTATCCGCCTCTTCAAGACGAAGAGCGATATCAACGAGTTGGTCGAAAGAAACTTCTAACTTTAAAATTAATGGCTTCTTGAGGCTTTTGTTTAAGCCATAAACGAATCTCTGATTCTTCTTAAGAGGGGTGTTGATGTATTCAACCCCATATTTGGAAAGCGACTCGAAAGAGGCAACGTAATCAGTCACAGATGACTCACCTTGAACAAGGTCTATAAATCGTCGAGCCAATGTCACTTTTTCAGCTTCCGGTACGAATTTCAACTCGAAGCGTTCTCGGAATTTCTCCCAAGTGAGATCCGCTTCATTAGTTTCAGAAATAAGAAGCTCGTACCAATCCAATGCTCTTTCTCGGAGCATACTAGAGGCCACCTGAACTCGGTGAAGGTCAATAAGATTCATGCGAGAAAAGATTCGATCGCATGACCTTAGCCAAGCCTGTACTTCAATAACAGTTTCGGAACCTTTGAATGGCTCCCCACCCAAATTAGTGTAATCGCTACACAAGCGTGCAAATCCCGACTTTGGGTGAGTAGGTTCCGGGTTAGCTCCAGCTGCTTGAGCATTTGTTACCAAATCAAGAAGCTGTTGAGCAGTCATAAAAACTCCATCTTGGGGTGGAGTGCTAGATGGCACGGCTCTGGGGCGGCCAGTTCTAGACATTTCTCTTCCTTAAGAAAGAAAGAAGAAGAAGAAAAGGTTATTCACCAAATTGAATATCAAGCAATCTTGATAGATAAAACAAGGAATCATAAAGAAAATAGGATGAATCGGTACGAAGACTCGAATTAAATCCTAAAGCACGACTCCTAAGATGGACTTAGGACGATGATCCTTGTTATAACATTCCATATTGTTCCGAAGTTTGGCTCTGATACCAAGCTGTGACGCCCCACCTCTATACCCACGCTAGCCAAGAACATTACGGTGAATGTTGTCGACTAGCACGGAGAATAAGGCTGTTGAGGAGCGACCATCCATGTAATTTCTTTGCGCGAGCACCGATATGTCAGATAATATAACATGCATTCTATTTCAAGAGGAAATCCGACATGCCGACACAAACTCAAAGCTACTACACGGTGGCTATATAAATCCTTCGGAAAACAAATATAGAAATAAGCATAACACAAATCAGTCACAGACAATTCATATCACAAAGGCGGAATAAGATATGAATATTACACTAGAAAGTGTACATCAAAGCAGTGGTCTAAAAAGATCCACAAAATCACAAAAGATTAGTTACATGAGCTACACAAAAGAATAGGTATACATTATGGAGTCTATATCTCAAATGTATACAACAAAATAACTACTAATCTAAGTAGTTAACCCAAAAGCAAGAGAAATCAATCCCAAGAGAGAAGTCAAGCAGAAGCACCTGTAACATCTCGGTCTGACCCGAGTATTATTTAATAAGAAAATAATAAACGGATCAGTCTAACTATAAATATCAGATGAAACGATATAGAATAAGAGATATGACTAAACACATAATAATCACAATGCCAGGCTGTGATATATATATATATATATATATATATATATATATATATATATATATATACTTAGTTGATAATCATCAAGAGATTAATCAATGTCACCAGATATACACAAGAATCAAAGAAACGTCGTACTTCTTATTTCGTTCACCATACTATAAATATTGACGATAATATAAATGTCAATCACAAAAGTCAATGACGCACAAATTCCAGAAGACTACACAAGAAATCCAGAAATCACTAAAGTCAATGACACACAAATTCCAGAAGACTACACAAGAAATCCAGAAATCACTAAAGTCAATGACACACAAATTCCAGAAGACTACACAAGAAATCCAGAAATCACTAAAGTCAATGACACACAAATTCCAGAAGACTACACAAGAAATCCAGAAATCACAAAGGGGGGGGAAGGCCTATCACATGAACGAGAGCATGAAAACTCACCAACAGCTGTAACACATGAACGAGAAGCTATCTCATGGTAGCTAACCATAAATTTGACACACGAATGGTCCGAAGACCTGACACACGAATGGCCCGAAGACCGTGGGTTGCTACCCCATAAATTTGACACACGAACGGGGTTTAGTCTCCCACGCAGACAAAGAGACATCGCACATTGCTAGTCTAAATCACAAAAATGATCGTCATGATCATCGAGAAGTGTCAATTACACTAACCTAGTAAATATATGAGTTTAGCTTCATGTCCCATAACCACTTGCTTAACTTAAATATTTACGAACAAACTGTAAATCTCCACTAGAAAATTGTCACAAGAGGTTCAATCGAACAAGTCCAAGAATTAACCGACAAAGTAAACGCAAGCGTTTCATACCACTTGTTTTACTAAGCCGTTTAATTAGATTTCTCATACGAGTGAGGTAAAGGTTTGTATATACTAATAGATTGGAAAACGGTTTTATAAACGAATTTGGTATTAAAATAGTATTGAAATCGTTTGAGGAAAGAGTTTTGATATTTACTACTAGTATATAAAACCTTTATATTTTTAAAGTGACAAATCACGAAGGAGATTGCAAGAACAATCAATCACAAAAATTTACATACGAAGACGTGAATAAAATCCAACGAAATCGATAAAGGATCCATCGAAATGGATATTCAAAAATCCTTAAAAAGAGTCATCAAAGTCATAATAGATGATAACAACAAATAGGATTATCACAAATCGATTTGAATTGGAATTTCAATCCAAAAAGGCAAATTGGACTCAAACAGCAGGTTCAGTCGACTGAACAGAGATTTTCAGTCGACTGACCATGTACATGGAAATTTTTCAGGTTCAGGAAACTTTCTGTTTCCAGTTTCAGTCGACTGTGCAGAGTTTTTCAGTCGACTGAATCATGCCTGGAAACTCTCGGGTTTCAGGTTCAGTCGACTGAACAGAGATTTCAGTCGACTGAATCATGCCTGGGCTGTTTTTCAGCCTTATTCAAATGAAGAGCAAACTCTTCCAAAATGCAATCGGACGAACATTGGCTCTAAGGGTTTATGCCAATCGGCAACCCGGCCCTATATGCTCCTCGATGCATCACCAAAAGCATGATCAAACATCCATAAAAGGATTTTCACACAAATTTGGTTTAAAAACCCAAAAATTGGAATATTCACAAAACCAATCCAAATCAAGAGCAAATACACATGAAGAAGTGTTAGGAATTCATACCCAACGACCAAAGATAATTATAGTCATAGATGTGAGATAAAAATATCACCTTTTCACAAAATCGAACAAGAAGAAGCTTGAAAGCAAATGGAGAATCAACCTTTCTTCAATCACAACCCAAATGAGCTTGAATCTAAGCTCAAAACAAGAACATTCCCGAAATTAGGCTTAGGAATTTCTGAAATTGAATGGAGAAAGAGTTGGAGAAGAAGAAGGAGATGCTTACCAAGGGGTTCTTCTTGAGTTTGGAGCAAGGAGATGGATTTGCAAGAGAAACTAGGGTTTTGGAATTTTAATTTCCAATCTCTCCCACCATTAACACTCTAAAAACTGAAATGAGAAGAGAATGAGGGTGAGTGGGGAAGAGTGGCTCGGATTTGAGCATAAGTTAACATAGGGTTGAGCCCAAAAACCAAACCCAAAGTAAAAAGTAGCAGAAATCAACTTTCTCCAAACATATCGAAGCTTATACTCAAAAAGGTCGCAAACGGCATTTTAAACTCAATGGGAGTGGTCCCGAGCCCTAATTCGACCGTATGCAAAAAGTAGCTTTTCGGACTAAAATCCGACTAACGATAAAATATTTAAATAAAATATTTAAATATAAAATCGACAAATATGCGGGTTGTTACAGGCCATGTAATAACTGGTTTAGGGAAACAAAGAAGAGAGGAAGAAAGGTAATGGTCTCGGGTAGGGTATCGAGTGTTACTCGGGTTTGACCCGAAGTAAAATTTTATAATTTTTATGTTTAAAAGAAAATGAGTTTTTTAATTTAAAATGAATCTAATTTTGAACCATTTCTTAGAATTTATTTATAATAATTGTTTTAAGGAAGTTATAAAATTTGTTTAAGTTAAAGGCTTAAGTTATAATTAACTTAAATTAAATGATTTAATTAAATAGGTTAATTATAAAGATAAATGTTTAAAATATGATTATGGTAATTAAGAAATTAAATACAGATAAATGGTTAGTCTTAAGGTAATTAAAGCCTTGGATGATTAGGGATTAATTAAAGTAATTAAAGAGTAATTTATTTATTTAATTAATTAATGAGTGAAGGGTAGTTAATTAAATTAATTAATTATAAGTTAATTAATTAGATATTAATTAATTCGTAATTAAGGATAAACTAATTAAGTAATTAGAGATTAATTAATTGAATGATAATTATTTAATGTAATAATTAAAGGATTAATCTGTTGAGGGTTAATTAATTTAATTAGCAATTAAAGATTAAATTAATTAATGATCAAGGTTAATTAATTGAGGATAATTAACTAAATGGGTAATTACTTGATGGAAGTAATTAAAGGTAAATTACTTAAGGGAAGTAATTAAGGATTAATTACTTAGTGTAATTAATTAAAGGATTGATTAATTAATTAAGGAGATTAACTAATGGTTAGTCAATTAATGAGTGTGATTAATTAATGGATAATTAATCAATGTAAGTGATTATAGGATAATTAATTTGAGTAATTAATTAAGGACAAATGTTATTAATGTGAACGGGTGAAGGTTAATTAATTTGTGTTATTAATTAAAGGCTAAATTACTTAATGTAATTAAAGGGGATAATTAAAGGATGATTAATTATTGGTTTGTAATTAATTAATGTTAAGTAGGCAGGATTAAAAGGGATTAAAACAATTAATATAATTTATTTATATTAATTAGAATGGTGTATCTTGCTTATAAGTAATTGAATGATATAGATTGCCTTAGATTATTTGATATTTTTGATATGAAATGTTTTCTGATATAATTGGGTTGAACAGTGATAATGTGGTTATCTATCGAGATGAATTGCTGTGTAAAGTGACATCCTGTATTTAAAGTTTGAATTGTATTTCATTTGAATAACTTGGGTTAAGATGACATGTGACTCAAAGAAACCGGGGTCGGGCGTCAGTAAATACCCGAAACCACTTCGATTTGTAATCCTCTATAATGTAATCAATAGGCTGGAATGAAATAATTTAAGTAAATTGGACCATTGAAACTAAGTAAGGGTACTTAAAGATTGATTTGTGAAATAAGTGTTGACTATAATAAATTAAGAACTCGTAAAAGGTACGAGTTACCTTGGTATTTACATATGTTATAACTTAGTATTTCAAATATTACAGGTTTACTCACGCTGGTTTCCAGCCTGACCCGGGTGTTATTTTGATGCAATGCTCAGGTCAGACCGAGTATTACATCTTTTCAGGTAAGGATGTTCTTGAGCTCAGGAGGCAAGGTGGATGGCAGAAACGTATGGAGTGTTTCCGCTGTGATATATTGTAGTTTGTCTAGGACATGTTGATTGTATATGTCCAGTGTTTGTGTATATGTTGTAACTCTGATGTATTGAAGTGTAATTTGACAAGTACAGTTTTCCTTTGTATAACCGCTATTATTTGATATTATATTTCGATCCGCTGCGAATGTGAGATTCTGTTTTTCATTTCTGTTTCTTCTTCTACCTCTTTTCTTCTTTTCCTAACTATCTGGAATTTTCGGGATCGAAAATTACGGGTCATTGCATATAGTTACCAAATTTTCTTCTTATTCATGTTCAATTTGATCAGAACAAAAGGTAGAAAAATATATGAAAATATATGCGATGGAATCTTGCTTAAAAATAAATAAATAAATAAATGATAAAATAGTTCTCAGTCAATAATTGAATGAGATGTCTGAATTTTTCCCATATAATCTCAAGGACCGATGCGCAGTGTTTCAAATCACTTAAATCCACCAAACATAGGTATTTCACTTTAATAATTGATCATAGAGAATCTGAAATACGGGATAATAAAAGCCTTAAAGTAAGTAAAAAATGATCGATAGTAGTAAATTATCAGACATTCCTAAACAAGGATGACTGGATTTAAGTAATAATAGTTAGCTGTCATGATACACACACATAGAAGAAGAAAAAGAAGAAGCAGCGTAAAATCAAATAGACCATGAACATAAATAAATCAAAATTTACAAGAAAATTTATTTATACTAATCTTATTGGGAAAATCAAAGAGATCACAATGATGTAAACTGAGCTTTTATAGCATGTTTAGGAATTCAACAAGATAGAATACTAGATCATAAAACACTCTAGGACCTTAACGAAGTTCGATAACTTTGGTTATAATATTATTGTTGTATATATGCATTCCCAACACTGTATTTCTGGTCATAATATGATGCTTGTATATATATAAACATTAAAACGAAGTTTGGTAACTTTGGTTAATTTATGCTTTCCTAATCTATTAAGCAACTTTGGCTAATTAAGCAACTTACTGAAACTACTCAATTATGCCTTCACAATCCTCTCTAATGTAGATAGCATCCTCCATGGAATCAACATCCCTATCATTTTCTTTGCATTCTTCTCTAACACAACTTATATCATCAATTGATTCATCTGTCTCTATTTCATGATACCCTCATGAGGGTGCCTTCAATACAACATACCAATTAGAAGAATCGTTCTCCCTTAAATAATTGTTTTCTTTCGCTTGAGACACAAGAATACACGGATCTCTTGAAAATGAGACTTGATGTTGATGTAAAATAACAAGAGTAAACCCGTCTTCAACTTTCACTCAATTTCCTCTGTTTGCCCAATTGCATTTAAAAACAGGAATATAAAAGACATGGTAGTCTAACAAAATTATGTCGGTTAAAATTCCACAGTATGTGACCACATCAACCACTTGAGAGGTATCCTTTGCACTTGCTCTACACATAGTAGTGGTATCATAAGTCACCCCACAATTTTGAGTTTCTCTCTCAACGTCTTGCGTGTGAAAACGTTGGCCGTTTATAATATATCCTTTGCATGACAATGCATTAGTACTCGGACCATATGCAATCCATTTTAACAACGTATCATGATCATTCGATTCAATAGATATCTGAAAAAAATCAATGTATTTAGCAAAGATTTTGAAAATATTATTTTGAAGCCAAGTAAAGAGTATTTACGATAACCTTTTTTTATTCCAATTAGTGAAGTTTTTTGTATGATTGTTCCAAAGCAATGTCGCATTTTCTTTCATACGTTGGTCTGAATTTTCTAGCTCCTTAAGATGCAAACTAGCATAAAAGAAAAAAATTGTAAGTTATACATATAATTATACACATCAAAACAAAACAAAATAGAATGCAATTTTTATTTACTCTTAGAAAGGTTCCAATATAGCTATATTCATTAGGACAGCCAAATGAGCACTTTCTTTCTCGTTAAATGGCAATGTAATTGTCTCAATCTTTGAAATCGGTCGACCTTTGAGTATTGCATGGTTTTCATAATCTTTATTTCGAGCTTGTTTCTCCTCTAATAGTGATGATTTTTTAAAAATTCACCAAAAAATCTCATAGATTCTTCTGCAAGGTAGGACTCCACAATACATCCTTCAGCTCATGCATAGTTTCGTACATAATCTTTAAGAGTCTTCATATACCTTTCAAAGGGGTACATCCAACGAAAATGAACCGGTCCACACAATCGAGCTTCTCTTCCAAGATGAATTGTTAAATGTGTCATTATATCGAAAAAAGAAGGTGGAAAATATCTTTCAAGATCGCATAACATTATAACGATCTCATCATCAAGTTGTTGCAGCTTTTCTTTATCAAGAACACGTTGACATATTTTATTGAAAAATGAACACAAATGGATTATTTTTTTCCTCGGCTTTTTTTGGCAACAATCCTCTTATTGCAACTAACAATATTTGCTGCATCAAAACATGATAATGATGAGACTTAAAGCCACTAATTTTGCAATCCTCTAATGATATACATCTTTTGAAATTTGAGCAATAACCATCGGACCCTTTAAAATCAGATAATCTCTTGTAGAATTTTCTTTTTCACAACTTGACAATGCGTATGGAGCCAGTGGAAGATATGTTTTCTTTCCACAAGGTTGTGCAAAAAGACTATGTTGAATTCCCTAGTGCTCTAAATTTTTTCTAGAATTAGTTCCATCTTTTGATTTGCTACCATGCAATATTATGCCTAGAAAATTTTCTCCAAAAATTTTCTCGACATGCATTACGTCTAAATTATGTCGCAATGGAAGTTCCTGTAACAATCAAGAATATAAGATTTTAGTAATATACATTTTTTCTATTTAATCAATGTAGGGAAAAAAATAAACATTAACCTCTCAATATGGTAAATCAAAGAAAATTGATCTTTTTTTCCACCTTGATAACTCTGTTTTTACAGGGTTATCATTCTCATCATGTTCATCTTATTTGTTGTAAACACCCTTCCCATTTTGTCCATTATCTTTTTTCCCTTCTTATCTAGTCTTTTCTTCTTTATCTTCTTTCTTTTTTTAATTTCTTCTTTCTTATCTTTTCCAAAATCATTAGGAAAATTTTGCAGCATAGCAGAAATGTTTCTACCTATCAAAATCCTAGGCTAGGTGTCTTTCTCCACCATATTATCAAACCAAGTCTTCTGTTTTCTCAATGAGTCTGAAGGAGGTAAAATTCTTCTATGACCCATATACACAATCTTTCGACTATGATTTAACCATCGACTATGAGTGTTAACACCACATAATGGAAAAGCTTTTTTACCCTTTACACAACATCCAGTAAGATTTCTATAAGCTGGAAAATCATTTATCGTCCATAGTGAGATTGCTTTTAAATTAAAAAGTGTTTTACTACATGCATCATAATTATCAACACCATTATGCCACAAATGATGTAAATCTTCTACAAATGGTGCCATATATATATATATATATATATATATATATATATATATCATTTCCTGGTTGCTTTGGACCAAGAATCACCAATTTTAACATAATATTTTCTTCTTTCATGCACAACATAGGCGGGAGATTATATGTCACTATCATTACTGGCCATCAATTATATATATTTATAACATTTAACGGCAAATGGATTGAAACCACCTGTAGCTACACCAAGTCTGAGATTGCGTGGATCGGTTGAAAATGATTTATATTTCCCATCCACTACATTCCAAGTCATAGAATCCACAGGATGACGCATTTTTCCATCGTTGCTTTTATTACTATAATGCCATCTTAAATCTCTGGCCTTTTTTTGGATCTAAACATTCTCCTGAATCTTGGAATGATTGGAAAATATCTAACCACTTTGACAGGGATGCCTTGCATGATCCCTTTTGTACTCTTATTTATCTTCCATATTGAAGAACCACACTTTGGACAACTATTCAAATCTTTGTATTCTTTTCTAAAAAGACAATAATCATTCTTATAGGCATGACTCTTCTCAAAACCCATATCAAATATTTTAAGAATTTTTTTTACTTCATATATAGTCTTGGGACGTACATTATCCTTCGGCAATAATACATGTAACACATTTAATAGCTTATCAAAACCAGTATTGGATAAACCGCACTCATATTTAAGATTATATGAAGTGGTGATAGCAGATAATTTTGTCTGACCTGCACAATCGGGATACAATGGACTTTCTGCATCTTCCAAATTTTTTGTCAAGTCATCTTCGAGTCTTTGTGCATCAACATAATTTTTATCATCAACAAAAAAGGTACGATCGACAAAATCTTCATCTTCATAGGGAACTGCTTGGAATAAATCATATGTGTCATTCAAATCCATTTCTTCAACTATGTTTATTTGTTCACCATGATTATACCAACTACTACATTTGTACTTAAGATGCATTCCTTTTATAACCAAATGCTCAAACACAGTCTTGTCATGAAGATGAGTAAGATTTCAACAATCTATGCAAGGAAATAAATTTTTTTCTGCAATTGCTAAATTTTTCTTCACAGATTGCACAAAATTCCATGCTCCTTGTCGGTACTCTATTCTAGTTCTATGATAAAAAATAGACAACACAAACATTAATTGTAATATTAAAATTTTAAAATTTTCGAAGTGTATTTAGTTGTATATTATCCTATTACCTGTTTGAATGGAACCAGTCTTTCTCCATCATGAATATACACTGTAATTCCAAGAAAGTATACACTATAATTCAGATCACAACATTATTGTTAAAGAGAAACATAGATTTGTGATGATTCGTTCAAATAATTTCAAATCTTCCTTAGAAGAAAACTTGGTCATAACACTCACATGTCGGACTTGAGTTGCTCAAAAAACCGAATTGTAAAATAAATTTGGCAAAGCTCATAATATACAGTAAATAAACAAATCACGGATCATAGACACAGAGTAATAAATGCAGCGGAAGCAAAGAGATAGAAGTTCATGAAGCTACTATATACATATCAAAGTTAAATAAGATACAATAGAAGTAACAAGATACAATAGAAATAACAAAATGATAATCAAGTACAAAGCTGAATACAACACTGGAATCAACTGGATAACTGAAAGTGAAATAGATGGCTGGATCTTCAAACAAAGCTCCAACTCCGAAGGTGAGTCTCTAATGTTGTATCGCTCAGTCTGACCCGAGCGTAAAGCAAAACACAAAACACTCGAGTCAGGACATACATACTTATACAATGTAACCACTCAAGTGAACTGTAATAAACGGTACAAGTAACTTAAAGGAAGCTTGGGACCGCCCATCCTATAGGGATCTGTTAAACTATTTACTATTTAGTAATATTTCCCTATTATAATAATGTCTATTGTAAAATAAACTTACTTTTAAATAGCGTTAAGGAGTGACGCAATATTCCCCTTAACACGTAATAGTCCCAGTAGTCCCTCTAGTATCATAGTCCCTCTTAATAAGGAAGCCACCAGAGGATACTCCACGGGCTACGGGAGAAAACCAAACCCGTACAAGGCACGATAAGGTAGGTGACACGGCACAATAAGGCAATACCAAGGTAGATATACCAATTATGCACACGGGCTGGTGGTAACGCATAGCGCGCATCTACCGCCCAGCTCGAGCCACACCCCCAAATCAAAAAATCAAAAGTGACCACCAAATCAATCTTAAAGTTAGAATATAATATCGAAGGAGTGTGTCCGATCAGAGGAGCTACCTCATTGGCCCGAGATCGCTCTTTTTTTAGCCACCTTAAGCCAACTCACGAGTGTCGGGTCCATGTTCATAACTTAAAGGACGTCGCCACCATCCCACTTCATTCTGGAATCTCCACCACATACGCGGTTATTAAAGTGGTTTTCGGAGTTGGCTGAGAGTATGACAACTTTCGATCTCGGTCTCTTTAATAACCAAACATTATTATAACCCATGGTTATTTCATTTTCAAATAGTTTGTATTTCATATCAAACATATTTATTTCAAAACCATATAAACCCAATATCATTATTCTTTAGAAAAATAATATTCATTTTCAAAGTTGTAACACTCCCAAAATTTATACATTTAATTATAACACATTAAAATCATAAAAATATAGAAACCATGGCACTTTAAAAACGTAACCTCCATAATCATAGCATTTCAAAAACATTACATTTTAGAAATAATAGCATTTCAAAAACATAACCTTAAGACATCATAGCATTTTGGAAAAGTCATACTCAAGAAAATCATAGCATTTTGGAAATGTAATCTTAAGGAATCATAGCATTTTTGGAATTGTAATACTTTCCACTTTAACATTTTATATAATCAAAGTATTTATGTACATACAATTTTAACATGGTCATTTTATCATAGCCTTATAGTTAAATAAACTTTGTTACTATAATATTCAATTTAAAGCTGAAATTCTTATGTTAAGTTAAAAGAACATTATTAACTTACATTTCTTATTAAAATAAAGAAAATTTATTATTTTAATCATTTAAAATATGTCATTTACATTAATTAAAACTTACATATCAAATGTACATTATCAACTTACATTTTATTATTACAGTAAAGAACATTTATCATTTTAATCAATTTAAAATACACCATTACATTAGTTAAATTTACATGTCAAATGTACGTTTTAACTTACATTTATTACAATAAAGAGCATTTATCATTTTAATCAATATTACACTAATTAAAACTTACATTATCAAACATACGTTTTAATTTACATTTTTATTACAATAAAGAGCATTCATTAATTTGATCAATATTACACTAATTAAAACCTACATTATCAAATGTACGTTTTAATTTACATTTTTTTTACAATAAAGAGCATTTATTATTTTACTCAGTATTACACTAATTAAAACTTACATTATCAAATGTGCATTTTAATTTACATTTTTATTACAGTAAAGAGCATTTATCATTTAATCAATATTACATTAATTAAAACTTACATTATCAAATGTACATTTTAATTTACATTTTTATTACAGTAAAGAGCATTTATTATTTTAATCAATATTACATTAATTAAAACTTTACATGTTTCTTTCATTAATTAAAACTTTACATGTTTCTTTCATTAATTAGAACTTTATACGTTTCTTTCATTAATTAAAACTTTACATGTTTCATTCATTACACTACAACAAAAAGACCCTACTATAGCGCCCGAAAAACGCTATTAAAGGATATTATAGCGGTTCGATAAACGCTGTATAACGACATGTGATTAAAAACAACCAACATTAGATAGCACAAAAAAAGCGCTATAAAAATTATTACTTTCATAGCGCAAATATTGCGCTATGTTATTTATTTTTATAGCGGCAAAATAGGCGTTATTAATTAATATCACAGTGCTATTAGCCCGCTATGAAATTCGTTATTAGCCATAAAATACTTTTTGTTTTTTCTACGATAGCACTAATATTGCGCTATAGAAAGTGTTAATAGCGGATTATTAGCGCTGTATTTAAACGGGTTATTGTAGATGGTAACTTGTCACAACTCCAATATGCCGCTATAAAAAGTCAGCTACAATAGCGCTTGTACTCTGCTATAATATCTTATTTTATAGCGCTTGCTGATCTATCATTCATCATTATTTATAGCGCTTTTTGTAATACCATAGCGCTTTTCTACATCCTACTAATAAACTGCAGTATTAAATACCAATATCAAAAAGCACAATAATAATCATAAAGATAATAAATATAGAGATGTAACACATTACATTAAACATACCAAATATTCATACACATCAAAACGTAGTAGCAAATATTTTAAGCACACCCCAAAAAATGGCAGCATAGTTTAACAAAAAAAAACAAGTACATATTTGATTGTTTGCATTAAAATGAAGATCACAGCTTTAACATCTTCTTCTTTCACACACCTGCAAATAAGATAAATAATTACATTAAGAACGATATATAATTAATGATAGATGTTTTTACATGTAACGAAAAACTAAATTATTGCATATTATTGCATGTCTCATTTTATATTCGTACATGTTACTATCCATTTGAATCTACATCAAAACCAATATAGTAGCAAATTAGTTAGGAAAGATAACAAAAACATCATAAAAATTTATGACCGAGCACACTGAACACATTATAGAAGAAGAGATGATACCTAAAAGGCAAAGGCTTCTTTCCCTCTGATAATAGCAACCATTGCTGTATTAAGATCATCAAATACACTGTAAAATAACTGGTGAAACTCACGCATGCAGTATTAGGCTTGGTACTTTTTTCGGGAACAGAGTAAACAAAACCAATATTTAATCATGCCATGTAGCAAAGCAGTAATAAGCAGATAATAAAGAAAAAATAAAGGACCTTGTTTTACTTCTCCTTCCCACATCATCAACGTTAACTCCAGTAGCATATATACCACTGTTCAACTGCAACTCCATCACACTGCATCTCCAACCACCAGATCACTACACCTCTACCAACAACAACCCATCATAGCCACCGGAATACAACTCAATCACTATCCTCATCAAACTTTGCCAAGAGCAAACCATGACCTGAAAATCAATCTCCAGCTTCATTCACTTCCCCCTGAATCACCTCCTCTACCATCTCCTATACACACTTTCTCAACTCCCCTGACATCACCACCTCACAACAACCAAAACTGCACACATTCAACCTAGCAACAACTCCTTCTTCCTGCCCCTGCATATTGCATATAAAACTCCTTTCTGCCTTCAAACCGTGCATATTTCATCACGCAACAAACCACCACTGTTTCTCCCTGCTTTCAAACCACCCTGAACATTCCATCCAAATCAATTCACCACTTACTCCACTACCTCCAACTAGCTAGCACCACTCTCCTTCACCATTCACCTCTTATACCATCAGCACATCACCACCAGAAACCACCCACAGCCAATCGACCAAACAAACCTTCCAACTGTTAACTGCCTGCAACCTATACTTCATCAACACATTCAACCTGCACTTCATTCTCACCACTGCCTCAACAACCCACTTCAGCACCACCCTCTCCAAACATCCCAAACACCTCACTAACTCACCAAACTCCAATCCATAATCCCAAAACAACAACCTCACCACACCAAAAGGAAAAAAACAAACAAACACCAAAATGAACCCAAATCCACAACCCCGACGATCATCCATCATGCAACTTCTCCCATACTATAGAAAAAATGATATCCATAGAATTGTCGGACAAAAAATTGTGAGAAATGGCACAAATTTTGAAAGATTTTAAATCCAGCAACAGAAAACAAGCATTTATTGCTAAGATTGCACCATATATTATATGCCTAACAAAAAGAACAAACCGGATATTGCAAAATAAATGAAAGAATATAGGGTTATCAACATTTAGAAATATGTACTAGCAAAATAGAAAACTTTAGTACCTTTCCTGCCTATATGTATCTCATGCTTCTGTACATCTGATGACATTTTTAACATGAGAAATTTTTACATGAGGAAAACATATAGTTAAAAATAAATAAACAAACAAACAGTTTTATATTTTTTTACCTGAAGATGACTTTAAACATGAGAAATGGAAAGTCCTTTAACATTCATTAAGTGAAGAAATAGTTTTGGTGTTGCCCCTACAACAAACAGTTCTGTTATTTTCAGCCATTAAAAGTATAGAATTGCTGAAATGAAATATGAAGAAAAGGGTATAAAATAAGCATATTACAAAACAAGAAACGAGAATCAAGATCATAATGGATTAATGTTAAGAAAAAGTAGGAATCTTGGACACTGAGGATTATATTGAGGGAAGATAACAAGAAACACAATGTACAGACACAATAGTGTATGTTTCAATACGTGCATCGTGGGTATCACGACATCGATCAACGTATCGTTGTTTTGTTCGTATTCAAGATTTAGAAAATCAGCTTCATGCAGAAACATAGGATGTTTGTATCCTAGTAATAAAAATAACTAACTTATGCAGAAGCACTCAGATTCTTTGCATTCGTTTAATCACCTGTAACGCAAACATATAACTGTTTTGTAAGAAGATGTAGCTTATATGATAAAAGCTTCTAGTAGCTAGATATCTTCTTTTAAGCGGTCAATCTATGGTTGAACCACATTTAGAACCTTAGGAGATAGAGATTTTGAATCTTTCCCTTCACTTTTTTGTTCGTGTGTCACGTTCATTTCACCTGTCAAACAAATTACACAAGCACTATTGATTTTTTTCGATAAAATTCAGTTCAAACTTACGTATGTCTCACTTTGTTTATAATATGTTATTCTATGGGATGGTACAACACCCTGAACCAAAATACTGAAATTTCTTATTACGCTAACTACTGTGAGGCTGGATAGCAAGGGTATTTGTAATTTGTAGTTATTCCTTAAAGCTTGTTTTTGTATTAGTTACACCAGAAAAACAAGTTAAAGTTTAGAGAAAACCTTCTTCTAGCTATATCTATGAGTCTCTTAGCAATGCCCGATAGATGGAAGCATAGTAGAGTAACCAATGCATTTATAAGAATTGAGGCTGAAGAATCAGCGAGTCCGAGATTAGAGAGGAGAACTTCAACACCCGCTCATTCAAAAATCTATCGTTGATGCCTGAAAACTGTTGACCAATATTCATTAGAATGGTGTAGTAAAAAAGATATCAAACAAAAGTTGCATAAATTTATTAGCCATGTTTCTGAGTTTTCCAGTGCAAACATTGATTGAAATAGACAAATATTGATTGAAATAGACAAATATTTCCATCTAAAGAAAAATACATAAATATCTCATATATCAATGGGACACGCGTGCACATTGATCATTAACAGATAATTTGTCAATAATTATTAAATACTCGGGATACAATATATGATTATACCATCAACGATCAAAGGACAGGAATGTTTATTTCAAAAAATAAAAGTTAGCTTGCAACGAAAACAAACCTCAGTAGCGAGGTATTCCATGATGACGGTAGAGTAAACAGGGGCTCCAGTACCATCTCCTGCTCCCTCTCGCCAGCAACACCATCAAAAACGCCTCAAACACCGTCTTCATCACCTCCCACACCGCCAGTGCCTGCGCCCAGTCAGTCACCACTCTGATACATAATCAAACCAACTCTTCTCCTCACATAGAGCATGGCAGCTTCTTCTAAATCTACACATAGAGCATCATCACATTACATAGTACCCCATCAGACATTGTCACAGATGGAAATGTTAGGTGGGTGTGTGTGTAGGTGTGTTGTGTGTGCTTGCAAGATAAGTACAGCACAATGTTGAAGAAAACCTCATTTATTTAGAAGAATGAACTGATCATAATCTATCTTTATAGTTAAAGTTAAAACAGTGAGAGGAAGAAATATATACTTGTGTGAAATGCTCGAGCCCATCCTTTGTAAACAGTAGGACGGATGAAAACAAAAAGTTCCTGAAATTACAAAAGTTTAATGTATTATCTTCTTGACACAAAAAAGATGCAATGAGGGGAAAATATCTTAAGTTAATTATACTAACTGAAGGAAGGCGATGCATGTTCAATATAAGTTGCCATACGTCGATGTATGAAACATTTAAGTTAAACGCGATGACCATGACTGATTGCCACATTTTAATGCAGATGTCTGCAAATGCTTCACCCACTGATATGCAAATAGCAGCAGGTTATGAATTATAACAAGTGCATTGTGGATAATGGATGTGTCATCTAAGAAACTTCATGGTTAGTTAACACAGGTAAAATTCACCAACAAATTCATCGTATGTATAATGTCATTTTTCTCAACAATGCTTAGGAGCTACCTGATACCAAGGACCGGTGCACGATCTATAATGATGGTCACAACTAATTAAGGTCGCCTTCAAAAAACTAATCATAAGAACATGAAAATTATGTTGAAATTTAACAAATCAGTATCACATTTTGTTTGAAACATCAATTTCGCAGTAGTATATTTTTGAAGCATTTTCAGCATTCAACATTGGAAATGGTGGTTAGGAAGAAGTTGAGGCAACCGATACAAAATCACAAAGTTAAAAGCATTCTTGGAGCTTCCCTAGTAATCAAATCTTAAATAAGAGCGAACTTTGAAAGTTAATTGGTGGTTTGAAAAAAAATATAAATGAACGAAAGGAATTTAGAAGTGGGAAACATGATTTTTTTTTTAGGACAAATTTTCATAAGAGACCAATTTTCAAAACAATTTGCAGATATAGGCTAGTTTTGAAACTAATTGCAGAAATAGGCTTGTTTTGGCCAGCTCAGCGATGAGATGGCCAAAGTTAAAAAAAAATATAACGGGGCGCATTTCTGAAATGCGCCCCTTTGTATTTGCACTGGCGCATCTGCAAAATGCGCCAGTGCAAATAGCCATAGTTTAAAAAAATATAAGGGGGCGCATTTCTGAAATGCGCCCCTTTGTATTTGCACAGGCGCATCTGCAAAATGCGCCAGTGCAAATACTTGCTGTACAAACCTGGACAGCAAACTATATATTTCAATTCGAATTAAAATACACAAAATCGAAATTCAATTGGACCATCTTAAGTGATAACACTGTTGACAAATATCTTCGTAATTACTTAGCTGTCTGATTGTAACAGGAGTTCCTTCTACCGTAACACCTAGAAGGCAACTAACATCTGCTAATGTTATGGTAATTTCACCAGTAGGGAAATGGAAAGTTGAAGTCTCTGGTCTCCATCTATCTAACAATGAAGTAATTAGTGCATGATCTATTTTGAAACAAGTCTTTGTACTGCAAATCATCTGTAGCACTAGCACATTGATAAACGTTTGTTATCACTTAAGATGGTCCAATTGAATTTCGATTTTGTGTATTTTAATTTCGAATTGAAATATATAGTTTGCTGTCCAGGTTTGTACAGCAAGTATTTGCACTGGCGCATTTTGCAGATGCGCCTGTGCAAATACAAAGGGGCGCATTTCAGAAATGTGCCCCCTTATATTTTTTTAAACTATGGCTATTTGCACTGGCGCATTTTGCAGATGCGCCAGTGCAAATACAAAGGGGCGCATTTCAGAAATGCGCCCCGTTATTTTTTTTTTAACTTTGGCCAGCTCATCGCTGAGCTGGCCAAAACAAGCCTATTTCTGCAATTAGTTTCAAAACTAGCCTATATCTGCAAATTGTTTTGAAAATTGGTCTCTTATGAAAATTTGTCCTTTTTTTAACATGAATGTTGCAAATAGAAATATCTAGAACCAAATGTACACAACTTCTACTGATACGTACCATACTCATGAGAAATCCCCACACGCGTGATATAGAACGTAGCGGCAAAAGCTTCAGGAAGGCAGCCTGCATTTAACAGTATAAGAGAAATGATGTAAGAATGTTATTCAGAAAGAGCTTCAAATATATCATAATTATCCTGCTAATAACAATAATACAAAGCAATAATTAAAATGCAGATTAACCTTCCACATTAACCTTCCACATAAAATTTTAGGCATGTATAAAATTTGTACCGATTACCATAACGTTGATTCATTCATTACGCCTATTTGGAAAACAAACCCTAGTAGATGCATCTAGTACACCTACTAATACCAAAGCTTCATTCAGGATTTCTGAGCTTACTAACTAATTTCTTCCACTACATTTTTGCTCTGTTTCAAAGCAAAGCAAAAACTGCAGGTTCTTCAAAACATGTGAGCATACCAACTAGTTCAAAATATTTTCAATTTCTTCTAGTTATTAGTTTCATATTTTAGATGCTCATTTGAAGTTCTTTGGTTTTATATAAAGATCCAACCCGGACAAATATAGAAATGGACACTAATCCATGCTACACGTCTTCGTTTACGCAGCAATCAGTTAAGCTATTAGGGGTTCCTAAAAAGGAGCAAGCAAACAAAGAAACCATCAAGTCCTTTACATTACAAACATTTGGTTCGTTATTGTCATGGTTCAAAATATATCTTAAATTAACCATCTCTTATTCTTTCACATAAAAACTCAGATTAACCTTCCACAAAACAATAATTAAAATGCAGCAATGAAAATAAACGAAATGAAAAATCAAATTGAAATCAAAATAAAAAACTAAATATAAGTCAAAGAACAAAAATATAAAGAAATGTGAATGGTAACATCTTCCCGTTTATAACTGCCGCAACTGCCTGCCATCTGACTCCTGCAACCCCTCTAGCATCTCTTCCATTCTCTCTGAAATTTGCAGTTAAACCAACATCCCAATCCTGACCTTCATAGAATTAGCACCACGCCTTCTTCGAACCGTTCATAGAATTAACTCCTTCCTCCGCTGCCTTGAATCGCGACACTCAACCACCCATCGCCTAAACTACAAGCAACTCGCGAACCGCCTCGAACCCCTTCGAACTGCCGAACTCAAAACGTGCGAATATGGACGACGACTGGGATTTGCCAATTTTGTGTTTGAGGACAGGAAATTGTTTTAGAAAGAGGGAAGAGGGAAGAATAGAAGATGGGGAAAAATTGAGGAGGGAAGAGAAAAATAATTGGACAAAGAGGCGGCAAAAGAAACATCTGGGGATAGAATGCGTTACTCAGTAAAGACAGGCGGTAAATAAAAGAAATTAGAATCAACAATAACACAATGAAACAATGCGTTATTACATGGCGTTATAAATGACCATTTTTCTTGTAGTGTTAATTAAAACTTTAGATGTTTCTTTCGTATTTGTTATTACAGTAAAGAACATTTATTATATTAATCAATTAAAATATTAATCAAACTTACATCTCACATGTAAGTTTTAACTTACATTTTTCCATTTTAAAGTCATAGCTATTTATCTTACAAAACATAACATTTCATAAAAGAATTTTTATCATAGTTAATATAACAATCAAATTTTCTTTATAGATCTATTCATTTAGACATCAATTAACTATGATTTTCTAGTTAAATAAATTTTATTACAAATTGTCCAATTAAAACTGTATTCCATTTTACAAGTTCAAAATACATTATTCATTATACAGAAAATGTCCATTTCATAAAGTAAAATTCATAACAATTTCTAGGTTAGATATACAACTTCCATATTAGGTCAAACTCAATTATAAAGTTATTTATCATCAATAAAGATCTTTAATTCAACTTAAAACCAATTATTAACTTATAAATTTTAACTTACAGGAAAATCCAACATCCCTTTATAATTCAAAGCATTAAATCAAATTTTAAGTTAAACTTTCATATATTTATAAACTCAAAATTACTTAATAATCTTTTAGGAAAATATTATTTAGAAATACTTAATAAATTTTTAGGAAAATATTATTTAAACATATAACCATGGGCCTGTATAATATTTTCTAACCTAGGTCAAGTGATACAGATATATATATATATATATATATATATATATATATATATATATATATATTATATATCACTTCAATCTATAATTTAAAAAGAAAATCCAGGTTCTATCGTTTAAAACCTGCAATCCCAAGTAAAATAAATACAACAAAAATCAATAAAAATCACTCGAGCCTATCATTTCAGCCCATAGTGATTTTCTTTATTCTACTGTCCATTCGGGTTTGTATCATTTCAACCCATAGTGATAGAGAACTTACAGTGTGATATAGTAAATAAAACGAACAACATAATATAACCTAGCTTATCAGATGACGTAACAAATATATAAACCGCATTTAACATCATATGATCACATCACAAGCGTATATGAATAATATATAAGTTTATACAGATTCACTTGTCATCATTTCACAAATATATAAGTACGTAAGTCTAGAGTGATAACTCACCTTTTAAAAGCTAAAATCAAATTCAAAATAAAAATCCAAACTCCGCAAAGCATGAAAAAACATGACAAAGCACAATGCAAACTTGAGTTGATGAAGAGTCAGATCCAAATCTTGTATGCAAATAAATATTACATACATAAGAATATGATTCAATACAAAAGAATAGAAATTATAACAATGGAAAAATATAAGATAAACATGACATAACCTTTGCTTCAACCACCAAGTGGGCTCGGCCTAAGGGGCTAGGCAATGGAAATAAGAAGAGGTGGAAGTTACATGTATTGGAAGGCAAAAAGGTCAAGGGGTTTGGGTCCAATTGGTTTAGCCATAGAGCTTGGAGCTCGGCCTTGGCTACGGTATGGGTCTAAGCACATCATAAGGCACTGCTAAGGCATGTTGTAGGTCATGGCATGGCAAGTAGATGGTGGAACAATTGGTGGCCGAGACTAATAGGAAGGAGGTGATGGGAAAATAGGAGTTTGGCTAGGTTTGAACAATTTGGTGATGGGGTTTTGCTTCAATGGTCATGGATTTGGTTTTGGGTGATGAAGGAGGTGATGTGGTCGGTCATGATGATGGTGGAGAGGAGGTGAGGTCGGTTAGAGGTTGGACGTCGAGCCTATCTTGAAGACAAAAGAGAAAGACAAAAGAAAGATGGAAGAAGAAAGCAAGGAGAAGCCATGGAAATTGAGAGCTTGTTTTATTTTTTTCTTTCTCACGCAAATAAATGAGATAAGGAACTATTTTGTGCGAGATTTGCAGATGATATGGTGGCTAGGTTTTAGGAAATACAAGGCCAAAAGAAAGAAACGGCAATAAATAAAGAGGCTAGTGAATGAATGGGATTTATTTCCTATTTAATAAAAGAAACTTATTGAAAAATCTTTCAATCAGAAGAGGCAAATGAGGGAGTGAGATATTTAGAATTTTTATGTGATTTTATAGAGTAATGCACGGCCAAACAATGGTGGGAATGGCTACAAGAAATAATGAGTAGGCAATTTAAAAAGGCAAACAATTAAGACAATATAACGTATGCCCTTTGATTTTTTTTCCAAGCCATAAATAAAAGATATAAACAAACAACAATCCAAAAATAAACATGACTGTCTGGAAAAAATAAAATAGAAAGATAAAATAGAGATGCATATAGGAAAAATATTAAATATATATAATAAAAGTACAGATATTTATTGCGTGCAAAACGCTGTAATTTATCCAAATCTAAAAGTATAAATCGGAATTTCACGAAACGAAAAGCAGAACCAATATAAAATTTATATCCAGCTTCAAATAAAAAGGTTAGAATTTTAAATTTTAAAATTTTAAATTTTCAAATAAAAGTCGAAGTTTGACCAAAATGTAAATTTTCAGAAATTGTTTATTTTATTATATTTGGAAAGGAAATTACAAACCAAAATCCAAATTTCATTGGAAAAATTCCAAAAATTCAAATTTCAATGAATAAAAATCTAAGTCTTCAAATAAATTAAATTTAAAAATAATTTACAAAAATTTGGGCTGTTACACTCTCCTCTCCCCAAAACTTTTTGTCCCCGAAAAGGAACGAGATGGGAAAACAAGGAAAACAGGATAAAATGAGATAGGATTAAGACACGATGAACAGAAGACTGAAAATATACCTAATAACTATCACTACAGGCGAATCCAATCAGATGGAGATAATCTTTCCAAGATCATCGAATTAACAATTTCTAAAATTATGGATTTGAAAATCATATATTATACTCATAATTTATTCAATAAATTTTATTCCTTCTTTATACAAATATTATTAACTGTGTTCCACTTAATATATATCTAATCACATATATTAAGCATAATTACATTTATTGTAACTATTCCAATTTATTTATAAATTTCTTTAATACCATATATATTGTATTTTATTCAATTAACTTTTTGTTCTTTTGTAACTAAAATTTAAGTGTATAACATTTACTATAGCGACTTAAATTTTATTTATAAAATACTTTTTTTATTGTATATTATCCAATTAATTGTTAACTTCTAATAATTTAGGTAGGTTATATTGGAATGCAATAGAATATTATACAAGTTAAAATTTTATAATTCAATTATCTCAAGCTTAAACATTTATTCAAAATTTTGGCTTTATTTTATATTTGAAATTGTCCTTTAAGATAAAATTTTAAGAATTAAATTTCTGACTACCTTCAAACAATTAGAGATAAATAAATACACATAATATATCAAATCAAACCTTAAATCATATATTACATATATTATAAGTCAAGCCATCTTTAGAAATCCAAATCAATTTAATTCTCCAAGTAAGACTATAGCAAAACTATAGAATGGTCTCTTCACTTCGAAACTCAAAAATGATTGCCGATGATCTATAGTAATCACCAAAATTATTTTCCAGCGACAAAGAAAAGAGCACCGATTACAAATTTAAAATTCTTTGAAACAATTTCTACTTGAAATACTTTAAATACACATCCTTTAAAATTCTAAACACAAAGTTTGAAACCATCGTTGATTAAATTCTTTATTTCTTGTTTTAAATTCATTTAAATTTCCAAATTAATTTGTAGCCATGTTTTATAGTTCGATTATTTATACATGAAAAAAAAGCTAATGGTTACAAGACAAAGTCAAATATTATTTCTTAACATCCAATTCAGCTAATTATCAAAATTCAAAAAATTATACTTATATAATTATACAAAAATTTATTTCATTTACTAAATTTGAAAACTATATTGTGTCGGTTTGCTCTTTTTAAGTGTTTTGGAGATCCTATCAATAGTCTTGATCAGACGAATCGATCGAAAACCCAAATCAATATCAACAACTCAAACAACACAATATATAAAACATTTTAAATATAATTTACAAATACACCATACAGGAATAGTTTTCAAAGCACGGATAGAGAAATTGGATTGACTCAAATCAAAGAAAATTTTGATTTGAGGATAAGTTCGAAACAAAAGACAAGATGGTTAAACAACAGAGTGGGAAGGTGGATAAGCTTATATAAATCACGGGCAACCTTAACCACGTCAACCTTGATTTAAAGAATAAGATCAGCGTAGAATTCTGGTCAAGTCTACTTCCTATCTCAAGAGGTAGAATTCGGGATACACGAGATACTAGCATCTAAACCGAGGATATATATATAAATCTCCGGTGAATAAATGCTTATTGTAAAGGAGTTCTACCCCTTGACAAGTCATTCAGTGGAGCTATAGTATGCTCCAGGATTCAGAAGAACACGAATAGTGAGGGACAAGAATTAATTTCCGAACTGAGGGGACGTTCCAAAATTAAAAGGAACAGAGTCAAAGAGAAAGAGATTCAAGCTCGAATGAAAGTTATTCTACAAATAAATTTACGATAAATGCCAAGTTTTCCTAGAGCCAAAGCTCTGGTACCAAATGTAATGACCCAATATTTTCAATCATTCGCATCCGCACATGTCGGACTTGAATTGCTCAAAATACTGAATTGTAAAATAAATTTGACAAAGCTCAGAATACACAGTAAATAAATAAATCACAGATCACAGACACAGAGTAATAAATGCTGCGGAAGCAAAGAGATAGTAGTTCATGAAGCTACTATATACATATCAAGTTAAATAAGATACAATAGAAGTAACAAGACACAACAGAAATAACAAGATGATAATCAAGTACAAAGCTGAATACAACACTGGAATCAAGTGGATAACTGAGAGTGAAATAGATGGTTGGATCTTCAAGCAAAGCTCCAACTCCGAAGGTGAGTCTTTAATGTTGTATCGCTCAGTCTGACCGAGCATAAAGAAAAACATAAAACACTCGAGTCAGGACATACATACTTATACAATGTAAACCAACTCAAGTGAACTGTAATAAAAGGTACAAGTAACCTAATGGATGTTTGGGACCGCCTATCCTCTAAGGATCTGTTAAACTATTTACTATGTAGTATAATTTCGCTATTATAATAATGTCTATTGTAAAATAAACTTACTTTTAAATAGCATTAAGGAGTGACCCAATATTCCCCTTAACACGTAATAGTCCAAGTAGTCCATCTAGTATCATAGTATCTTCTGATCGGGAAGCCACCAGAGGATACTCCACGGGCTACGGGAGTAAACCAAACTCATACAAAACGCGATAGGGTAGGTGACACGGCACAACAAGGCAATGCCAGGATAAATATACCAATTACGCACACGGGCTAGTGGCAACGCGTAGCGTGTAGCTACCGCCCAGCTTGAGCCACACCCCCAAATCAAAAAATCATAAGTGACCACCAAATCAATCTCAAAGTTAGAATATAATATCGAAGGAGTGTGTCCGATCAGAGGAGCTACCTTATTGGCCCGAAATCGCTCCTGTTTTAGCCACCTTAAGCCAACACACGGGAGTCGGGTCCATGTTCATACCTCAAAGGACGTCGCCACCATCCCACTTCATTCTGGAATCTCCACAGCATGCACGATTATTAAAGTGGTTTTCGGAGTTGGCAGAGGTATGACAACTTCCGATCCCGGTCTCTTTAACAACCAAACGTTATTATAACCTGTGGTTATTTCATTTTCGAATGGTTTGTATTTCATATCAAACATATTCATTTCAAAACCATATAAACCCAATATCATTATTCTTTAGAAAAGTAATATTCATTCTCAAAGTTGTAACACTCCCAAAATTTATACATTCAATTATAACACATTAAAATCATAATAATTTACAAACCATAGCACTTTAAAAATGTAACCTCTATAATCATAGCATTTCGAAAACATTACATTTTAGAAATAATAGCATTCGAAAACATAACCTTAAGACATCATAGCATTTTGGAAAAGTAATACTTAAGAAAATCATAGCATTTTGAAAATGTAACCTTAAGGAATCATAACATTTTTGGAACGTAATACTTTCCACAATAATATTTTATATAATCAAAGTATTTATAAACTAACAATTTTAACATGTTCATTTTATCATAGCATTATAGTTAAATAAACTTTGTTACTGTAGTATCCAATTTAAAGCTGAAATTCTTATGTTAAGCTAAAAGTACATTATTAACTTACATTTATTACTACAATAAAGAAATTTATTATTTTAATCATTTAAAATATGCCATTTACATTAATTAAAACTTACATATCAAATGTACATTATCAACTAACATTATATTATTACAGTAAATAACATTTATCATTTTAATCAATTTAAAATACACCTATATATTAATTAAAACTTACATGTCAAATGTACGTTTTAACTTACATTTATTACCATAAAGAGCATTTATCATTTTAATCAATATTAGACTAATTAAAACTTACATGATCAAATGTATGTTTTATTTACATTTTTATTACAATAACAAGCATTTATTAATTTGATCAATATTACACTAATTAAAACTTACACTATCAAATGTACGTTTTATTTACATTTTTATTACAATAAAGAGCATTTATTAATTTGATCAATATTACACTAATTAAAACTTACATTATCAAATGTACGTTTTAATTTACATTTATATTACAATAAAGAGCATTTATTATTTTAAACAATATTACACTAATTAAAACTTACATTATCAAATGTACGTTTTAATTTACATTTCTATTACAGTAAAGTGCATTTACCATTTAATCAATATTACACTAATTAGAACTTACATTATCGAATGTGCGTTTTAATTTACATTTTTATTTTAGTAAAGAGCATTTATTATTTTAATCAATATTACAATAACTAAACTTTTCACGTTTCTTTCATTAATTAAAACTTTACATGTTTCTTTCATTAATTAGAACTTTACACATTTCTTTCGTTAATTAAAACTTTACATGTTTCTTGCATTAATTAAAACTTTACATGTTTCTTTCGTTTTTGTTACTGCAGTAAAGAAAATTTATTATGTTAATCAATTAAAATATTAATTTAACTTACATCTCACATGTATGTTTTAACTTACATTTTTCCATTTTAAAGTCATAGTTATTTATCTTACAAAATATAACATTTCACGAAAGAATATTTTATCATAGTTAATATAACAATCAAATTTTCTTTATAGATCTATCCATTTAGATATCGATTAACTATGTTTTTCTAGTTAAATAAATTTTATTAAAAATTGTATTCCATTTTACCAGTTCAAAATACATGATTCATTATACAAAACATGTCCATTTCATAAAGTAAAATTCATAGCAATTTCTAGGTTTGATTTACAACTTCCATATTAGGTCAAACTTATTTATTTAGTCATTTATCATCAATAAAGATCTTTAATTCAACTTAAATCTAATTATTAACTTATAAATTTTAACTTATAGAGAAACCAACATACCTTTATAATTCAAAGAATTAAACCAAATTTTAAGTTAAACTTTCATATATTTATAAACTCAAAATTACTTAATAATCTTTTAGGAAAATATTATTTAAAAATACTTAATAAATTTTTAGGAAAATATTATTTAAAAATATAACCATGGGCCTGTATAATATTTTCTAACCTAGTACAAGTGATATGGATATATATCATTTCAATCCATAATTTAAAAAGAAAATCCGGGTTCTATCATTTCAAACCCGCAATCTCAAGTAAAATAAATACGAAAAAAATCAATAAAAGTCACTCGAGCTTATCATTTCATCCCATAGTGATTTTCCTTATTCTAATGTCCATTCGGGTATGTATCATTTCAACCCATAGTGATAGGAAACTTGCAGTGTGATACAGTAAATAAAACGAACAATATAATATAACCTAGCTTATCAGATGATGTAACAAATATATAACTACATTTAACATCATATTAACACATCATAAGCATATATGAATAACATATTAGTTTATAAAGATTCACTTGTCATCGTTTTACAAATATATAATTATGTAAGTGTAGAGTGATAGCTCATCTTTTAAAAGCTAAAATCAGATCCAAAATAAAAATCCAAACTCCACAAAGCATGAAAAAGCATGACAAAGCACAATGCAAACTTGAGTGGATGAAGAGTCAGATCCAAATCTTGTATGCAAATAAATATTACATACATAAGAATATGATTCAATACAAAACAATAGAAATTAGAACAATGGAAAAATATGAGATAAACATGACATAACCTTTGCTTCAACCACCAAGTGGGCTCGGCCTAAGCGGGTAGGCAATGGAAATAAGAAGAGGTGGAAGTTACATGTATTGGAAGGCAAAAAGGTCAAGGGTTTTAGGTCCAATTGATTCGGCCATAGAGCTTGGTGCTCGGCCTTGGCTATGGCATAGGTCTAGGCACATCATAAGCCACGGCTAAGGCATGTTGTAGGTCATGGCATGGCAAGTAGATGATGGAACAATTGGTGGACGAGGCTAATAGGAAGCAGGTGATGGGAAAATAGGATTCTTGCTAGGTTTGAACAATTTGGTGATGGGGTTTTGCTTCAATGGTCATGGCTTTGATTTTGGGTGATGAGGGAGGTGATGTGGTCGGTCATGACGACATTGGAGAGGGGGTGAGGTCTGTTATAGGTTGGAGGCCGAGCCTATCTTGAAGGCTAAAAAGAAAGATAAAAGAAATATGGAAGAAGAATGCAAGGAGAAACCAAGGAAATTGAGAGCTTGTTTTATTTTTTCCTTTCTCACGCAAATGGATGAGATAAGGAACTATTTTGTACGAGATTTGCAAATGATATGGTGGCTAGGGTTAGGAAACACAAAGCCAAAAGAAAGAAACAGCAAGAAATAAAGAGGTTAGTGAATGAATGGGATTAATTTTCTATTTAATAAAATAAACTTACTAAAAAATCTTTCAATTAGAAGAGGCAAATGAGGGAGTCAGATATTGAGAAGATTTTTATGTGATTTGATAGAGTAATCCACGGCCAAACTATGGTGGGAATGGCTAAAAAAAATAAAGAGCAGGCAATTTAAAAAGGCAAGCAATTAAGACAATATTACGTATGCCCTTTGATTTATTTTCCAAGCCATAAATAAAAGATATAAACGAACAACAATCCAATAAATAAACATGACTATTAGACAAATAAAAATAGAAAGGTAAAATAGAGACGTATATAGGAAAAGTATGAAATATATATATAATAAAAGTATAGAAATTTATTGCGTGTAAAACGCTGTAATTTATCCAAATCTAAAAGTATAAATCAGAATTTCACAAAACGAAAAGCAGAACCAATATAAAATTTACATCCAACTTCAAATAAAAAGGTTAAAATTTTAAAATTTAAAATTTTCAAATAAAAGTCAAAGTTTGACCAAAATGTAAATTTTCAGAAATTGTTTATTTTATTATATTTGGAAAGGAAATTACAAACTGTAACCTCCCCAAAATTTTATCAATTTAAAATTCAGCAATTAATGTGAATTTTAGAATAAATTGTGAAATTAATTTGATTTTTTGAAAATAAATGAAATAAGTATTGAATTATATATTTAAATAAAATTGTAAAATTTCATTTGAATTTAAGAATTCAAAAATATAAATATTTTAAAAACTATTTGAATTTAAATTATATGAGTATATACATTTGAATTTATAAATATTTTAAATTATAAACATTCTCAAAAACTATTTGAATTTAAATTATATAAATATTTTAAAAACTATTTGAATTTAAATTATATACATATAAATGGATTTTGGGAAAACTCGAAGCAGGTATGAAAGAGTCTCGGGTATCACTCGAAGCAGCTCTAGGGTAATAACGTTTTCAGTTTTAAACTTTAAAAATCTAAGTCAAAATTGATTTCTAAATTTATTCTTTTCAAATGGATAATTGTTTTTAAGTTGTGATTTGTACTTTAAGGTTTTAAATGGAATATTTTAAATCATTTAAATAAGAATGTTTTAAACTCGCATTTTTCAAAAGTTTATTTTAAATAAAACTTAACAAAGTAATTAAGAAGATAATTAAATGTGTTACATTTTTAACTTAATTTAAGAGTACATCATTTTATATTGTTAATGATGATTAAATAATTAATGATTTATAATTACTTAACAATTTAAGGATAATTAATTAAAGGGTGATTAATTATTAAGTAAAGTTAATTAATTTATAATTAAAGATAAATTAATTAAGGTAATTAACTAAGAAATAATTAATTAATGAAGGCAATTAAGATTTAATTAATTAATAAGTAAGGATTTAATTATCTAATAATTAATATTTAAATTAATCAATAATTAAGGATTAATTAATTTAAAATTAAGTATAATTCATCATTAATTAAAGATAATTAATGAAAAATGATTATGTGATTAATTGATTATAATCACATTGTTAAATCATCTCATTGTTAGATGCTTAATTATTATAGAAATGCCTTGAGCTAATTGATACCTCTGTTTGTGATTGTGATACTATGTGATGTGAATTGCTTTATGCTGAACTGTGATTTATGATTTGTTTCTGTGTGAATATAAAAACCCATTGGCCCGTAAAACGGCAATCGAATTTCGCTGCGACAGAGAGTCGGATTCCAGTTGGTTATCTGAAACCCACATCGAACCCTGAATGTGAATCTTTGTGATTGATGTATACATGTATTTTAAAAATTGAACGCTCAGTATTCGGTTTAGCCGAGAGAGGACCTTTGTATCATATAACCCATTTCGTATATGTGATACGACGAAATGGAAAGCATTTAAAGACGGTGGTGAAGACCGGGCATCTACGAGAATGATAGGATAACCTATCGAATGACTCTGCACTGAGTTGCTCCGGTATAGAGATATCCATAAGTGATGGGACGTCCGATCGGGACTGTGGATGCTCGGATTGCAAGGGCTTCTTTGGAAGTGCCTTCGGTTCTGTTCGAACCCGGAACAGACTTGTATATTGTATATCTGAAATTACACTTAAGATATAAAGTTGATTTCTTTCAAATACATTTCTGTTCGTGGCGGAGAATTTATTCTCTTAGTTTAACACCCTTCTCTAAGACGTACGAGCTCAGAGGTTATGTAGTTGATGGTTATTAGTGATATACTCCCAATTTGGTAGTGTGGCATGATGAGTGGTGCTGATCATTTTTGATCGAAGCATGGCTTTTGTGAAAAGCGTAGCTTTGTGGACGAGTCTTCATCGAACCTCACAACCCGGTAATGGTCGAAACAGGATTGTTGCGACAAGTTTTTTAGGCGTCGCACCCTTAGGGTATATCCATTTTCTTCCGGATAAGAGGTGATGTCATGGTATGGATCCCAGATATTTATCTGTGTGGTTGCTGCTATTTAATTGGTGAATCCCGGGATAAAGGTCGGTAACGACCGGGGATGGCTTACTTGTAAGTGTTACCTAGTTACAGAGGTAACCCGGCCTTGTGTTCGTAGGGAACTAGTTTGGTTCTTGGGGGCGTCCCTCCAGAGGCTCCCATTTTTAAGGAAGTTCCTTAGCCTGACCAGTTGTTGGAAATCCAATCACCAATAGAACCCAGTACAGTTTTAGTTATATAACCCGCTATTCACTTATGGTGGTCACCACTGTTTAGATGGTAGCTATAGTAAGCATACAATAATGGTTATATGATGTCCAAGATTAATATTATACTTTTGAAAATGATTTTCTAAACTATGCATTAGTAATAACATTAAAGAATTTTTTCGTATCAAGCATGTTTGACTATCATAAGAAGAAATCTCCTCCAATTCTGTGATTGCATTGTGTGTGTGGCGGGAGGTCTTATGGTAGTTTCATTTTCCAAAAGCATATCGAGTTTCTTTTACAAATTGTTTTTGTTTCAAACAACTATTTTGTTTACTCATACCAGTCCCATGACTGACTCGGAGTTTATTGTTCCCTTCCTAAACTCTGAATGCCCATAATTTCCACACGGGCAGCCTAGAAGCAAGTTATTCGTGTTTTGGAGTAGCTTGGAATCTTTTGAAGTCTTTTGGAAGCTTTTTGCCTTGGGAATCTTTTAAAGTGTCGGAGTTATTGGAGGATCTTCTCAAAGTCGAAGTATGTTGGAAACTCTCTTGAAGTTGAGATAAATTTGTTATCGCTTTGTTGTTGTATCATGTATATAAACTGTAATGATTGTAACCAAATATTGTGTTGGTGTTGTATCTGTGATGTTGATAAATGATATTCATTTTCTTTCCGCTCTTTATATTCATCTAATGTTGTTATTGTGAGAAATGCGGATTACGGATCTTAAGGCTAGGATTAACACTAGAGGGGGATGAATAGTGTTTATAAAGAATTACTAAATCTTTTTGAGTTTATGTTAATTTAAACACAGATGTATGCAATATTCAGACACAGATATGATCACAGAAACAAACATAGATGCAAAAATAAAGCAAAAGCGGTAAAGGAAAGAACACACCAGATTCTATACTGGTTCGGAGTTACCCTACATCCAGTCCCGCACACAAGTACGGATTTCCTTTCAAAAACAACCTTTACAATTATACCCTCGATTTCAAAGCAACGAGGTACACCCTCCAGAATCACAATCCTCTAGGTAGAGATACTTGATTTCCCGGGCAACAAGTTCACACAATTGATTTCCAAGGCTACAATCACACCTTATCTCGCTTGATTGATTTCCAAGGCTACAATCACACCTTTTCTCGCTAATTGATTACAAAAAGCCTGTAACTTTGAATAGCACTGAGGATCTTGTTGAGATAGTGATAGAGAATCAAACCAGAGATAATCTAGTTAGATTTAATGTTGATTTCGACAGAGTAATGGTAAGAATATGTATATAGAAATGTGGAAGAAGAAGAGGAGTGAAAAATCAGAAAATATATATTAAAATTCGTTGAAACCAACCCCTATTTATAAAGGAACAACAGCCATGTCCATTCGTGAAGAGTTATGACGAATAGACACTTCTTTTGAAATTTAAATTTTGAACTCAATTGACACTATGTCGACATGGGGTACTTGGGCATGTCGACATCCCAAAGGATATTTGATGATTTGATTTTCTTTGAAAATAACTTCTATCTTATATTAAAACAATTTTAAAATTTATAAATATACTTGACTATAGTTAAAATACATAAGTAAATATATAGAATAATATATACAAAATTTTACTATAATTTTATATTTAAATCTAAGTAAAAAATTAAATATATTTTTATTTTAAAAGATAGTTTAAAACCAAGGATAACTTGATTTTGAAATCCAAGATTATTTTGAGGCTAAAAGTATTTGAAATCAGGATAAATGTTTTTGATTCTTTTAAAAGGAAGGTTTTGAAATCATTTTGAAAACAAGATATAATTTTGAAAAAACATTTTGAAAAAATGTTAGCGGATACAAAACAATGTTCCACTAGATTTTTCATAGGTTCCATCCTACTTAGGGTTCCATTCCTTTAACGGGCACGAAGTGGATTCCATTCCACGAATAAATTGGATTTTAAGATGCCAGTGCTTTTCTAGGAGTTTTAACAAAATTTCTAAAAAATAAATTACTTGAAATCTTGAACTCTAGATAATCTTGATATTCTTGTTACTCATGAGTCTTCAATCTTGATATCTTGAATCTCTATACTGTACAGTCTTCATTTTTGGTACCTGCATGGTTAAATCCTGCATATACATATATATCTAAACTTATACTACTAGTATTTATTTTTTATAATCTGTGCTAAGGTTGTTGTCATCAAAACCATCATCTCACGGACTAACAATCTCCCCCTTTTTGATGATGACAACCTTTGTTTATAAAATATTACTTCTATCCTAATTACTCCCCCTTAATCTATGCCTAACTACCCTATTTCATACTTCTCCCCCTTTGTCATCAACAAAAACACTAACTCTAAAGTATATAACAACAAACTATAGAACTCCCCCTAAATCTAATACTATATGACATACGATTCTAATGATACTGTTATCATAAATAATCAACACTTAGATCTAATAATAAACCTAATCCTAAACTACTAACTATTCTAAGTATATAATAACCATATAGTTATATTTATTAATAGGGAAGAACACATATAAGAATACAATTTATTTGTTAATCATATAGTTATTTTTACATTTTCGTGGGAAACGTAAGAAGGAACATACAACAATGGTAAAGAAAGAGAAGAACTAATGTGTGTTTTTGAACATAGGAAATCTATGAATCGAACCGTTTGGATAGTGGAAACAGAAATTTCCACGTTGTCCGACAAGATTACCATTCTTGTCAAAACACACTTCACCAACGCAAACGACCTTGTCGTCATCTTCCGCATGCGTTTCTTCCATGGGTTCTTCTTCTTCTTCTTCACTGGCCTCTTGTTCTTGATCTCCTGAAGAGTCTTCATCAATCAAGATTGGGTTAGCATGATTGTCCATTAGAAATTTTGCAAATTCCTAAGGATTTTGCCTTGCCTCTCTTGTTCCTTGGCCATTCGAAGTTGCATTACTTGGATTTCAGTCATTAACTGATGCATCCTTTAGAGAATCCTCCATTTTAGTCACATGAGCGAGAGTAGTACGTTGAAACAGACCAGAAGTAGGGGAAGGGAAAAGTTTGATTTTATTTTTGATTTGGAAGAAGATGCCATATTTTAATTAATTTCAGAAGTTAGAATAGAGAGAGATCAGAGAGAATGATCAAAAATTCGAAAATAAGAAGAATGTATAACCAATTATTTGAATTTTGGTGGGAAAAATTTCGAAAGTTTAAAACTATGTATGTCGACATAGGGTAGAGGGGTATGTCGACATGGTTCTTGAATTTTTGCCTATTTAATATATTTTGAATTAATTTTTAATTATACTTGTTAATTATATTTTATATTTCAGTTATTGAACAAATACCTAATTCTCTTCTTAATTTAGTAAATATAGATTCATTTAAAGGTTTTGTTAAAATATCAGCAATTTGATTCTCAGAATTGATATAATCTAGAGTGATTACTTCCTTATTTATATCATCTCTGAGAAAATGATGTCTGATATCAATATGTTTAGTTCAAGCATGTTGAGTAGTATTTTTGGATAAATTTATCGCACTAGTATTATCACAATCTTTTAAACAGTGATTTTGAAATATTTAAACCATAATCTTTTAAAGTTTGTTGCATATATCTTACTTGAGAACAAGCCAAAGCAGCAGAAATATACTCTGCTTCAGTTGTTGATAAAGAAACTGTATTTTGCTTTTTACTAAACTAGAAAATCAGAGAATGCCCCAAAAAGTGACAAGTTCCACTTGTACTTTTTCGGTCTGATTTACAACCAGCATAATTAGCATCATAGTAAGATATTAAATCAAAAGAATCATTTTTAGGGTAAAATAAGCCATAATAAGAGTTGTGTTTAACATATCCTATGATACGTTTTATGGATTTTAAGTGAGCCTCTTTAGGTTGACATTGATATCTTGCACAAAGACAAACACTATGCATGATATCAGGTCTGCTAGTAGTAATATAGAGTAGTGATCCAATCATTCCTCTATATAATTTTTGATCTTCATCTTTCGAGAGATCTTCTTTACCAAGGTACTCATTGGTTGCCATGAGAGTGGGTTTTCCACTCGCAGTAGTCAAGCCAAATTTATTAATTGGTCTTTAGCATATTTTTCTTGACTAATAAAGATAACATTATCTAATTGTTTTATTTGTAATCCTAAAAAGAAATTTAATTCACCCATATGACTCATCTCAAACTCTTTTGTCATTATTTCAGAAAATTCTTTATTCATTTCAAAATTAGTTGATCCAAAAATGATATAATCTACATAGACTTGTACTAGTTGAATATCATATTTATTTCTTTTAATAAAAAGTGTATTATCTACTTTACCAATTTCAAAATTTGATTATAAGAAGTAAGATCTTAGTCTATCATACCAGGCTCTAGGAGCTTGTTTTAGGCCATATAAAGCTTTCTTAAGTTTGTAAACATGATTAGGTAATTTTTCATTTTCAAAAAGTGGTGGTTGTTCAACATATACTTCCTCTTTTACAAATCCATTCAAAAAGGAACTTTTAACATCCATTTGATATAATTTGAAATTATTATGATTTGCAAAAGCAAGTAGAATCCTAATGGCTTCTAATCTTGGTACGGGAGCAAAGGTTTCATCAAAATCTATTCCTTCTTCTTGATAAAAACCTTGAGCGACTAAACGTGATTTATTTCTAACTACCTCTCCTAGTTCATTTATTTTATTTTTATAAACCCATTTAGTTCCAATTATATTTTTATTTTCAGGTCTAGGAACAAGTTCCCAAACATCATTTTTAGTAAATTGATTTAGTTCTTCTTGCACAGCCAAAATCCATGAATCATCAGTTAATGCTTCTTTTGGATTTTTGGGTTCAATAGTTGATATAAAAGCTACATTACTCTTTTGACTTGGTTGATTTCTATTTTTAACTACATATTGCATATCTCCTAGTATATTTTCAATAGGAAGATCTTTTGAAAGTTTAGTCCTTTTATTAGGATGATTAATTTCATTATTAGTTTCAGTTGACTCTTGATTTTGAGTAATTAAATCATCATCATTTGTATCTTCAAAATTTTTGAAATTTTCATCGAATGATACATGCATTGTTTCTTCGATGGTGTTATTCTTAAATTAAATACTCTGTACGCTTTACTTCTATTAGAATATCCGATAAAGATACCTTCGTCGGATTTAGGATCAAATTTATCTAAGTTATCTTTAGTATTTAAAATAAAACATTTACTTCCAAAAATTCTAAAATAAGATACTTTAGGTTTCTTTGAGTGAAGAAGTTCATAAGTAGTCTTATTAGTTAAAGGTCTAATTAAAATTCTATTCAAAATATAATAGGCGGTAGCAACTGCTTCTGCCTAAAAATTCTTTGCTAATTTACTGTCTGAAAGCATTTCCCGTACACTCTTGAATCGTCCTATTTTTACATTCTACTACTCCGTTTTGTTGTGGAGTTCTTGGAAATGAAAATTTCTGAGTTATTCCTTTTTTATTGCAGAATTCCTCAAACTTTTCATTTTCAAATTCACCACCCTAATCACTACGAAAGATTATAATTTTTATAGAAAGTTGATTTTGAATCCTTTTTGTAAAGTTCTTAAAACATTCAAAAGTATCACTTTTATGTTTCAAAAATATTGTCCATGTAAATCTAGAATAATCATCTACAATAATAAAAACATATTTACTATGATTTATTGACAGAATTTGAGATGGACCAAATAGATCAAGGTGAAGTAATTCAAGAGGTTTTGAAGTTGAAATCATATCTTTTAATTTAAAGGAACTTTTTCTAAGTTTTCTAATTGACATGCATCACATAGACAATCTACTTTAAAATTCATTTTAGGGAGACCTCTTACTAGATCATGTTTTGATAGTCTAGATAAGAGTTTGAAATTCAAATGCACAAATCTCTGATGCCAAATCCAAGGGTCACTTGTATTTGCCAAAAGACATAAGTTAACATTTGAAACTTTCATACTAAGAATATAAATATTCTATTTCCTAACTCCCTCAAATATTATGGTTGAATTGTTATCTTCAATGTGACATTTATCTTTTTCAAATTTAATTTTATATCCTTTATAGCAAAGTTGACTTATTCTTAGTAGATTATGTTTCAGATTTTTAACTAGCAAAACATTAGTAATAATAGGAGTTTCAGAGCTACCGACTTTGCCGATGCCAATCACAAATCCTTTTGAATTGTCTCCAAAGTTAACCAGTCCTCCGTCTTTATATATTATATCATCTAACATATCTGGATTGCCAGTCATATGTCTAGAACATCCACTATCGAGTATCCATTTGTCCTTTTTGATCTGCACAATTTGTCCGTTGTGTATTGATTCCTCAATAGCCATAAAGCATGATTCTTGCACATCAAACAATTTTGCTAGACAACTTGAATTTGAACACTGATTATATGCAGACTCAAAAGATAATGATGATCTTAATATTTCTAAACTAATATTAACAAACATAGCCATTTAAAAACTTTTTCAAAAATCAGATTATGAAACTTTGAAAACCTTGCTCTGACACCAAATGTGAGAAATGCGGATTACGGATCTTAAGGCTAGGATTAACACTAGAGGGGGGTGAATAGTATTTATAAAGAATTACTAAATCTTTTTGGTTTTATGTTAATTTGAACACATATGTATGCAATATTCAGACACATATATGATCACAGAAACAAACACCGATGCAAAAGTAAAGTAAAAGCAGTAAAGGAAAGAACACACCGGATTTTATACTAGTTCGGAGTTACCTTACATCCAGTCCCACACACAAGTACGGATTTCCTTTCAAAAACAATCTTTACAATTACACTCTCGATTTCAAGGCAACGAGGTACACCCTCCAGAATCACAATCCTCTGGGTAGACATACTTGGAGTCTCTGGCAACAAGTTCACCCAATTGATTTCCAAGGCTACAATCACACCTTATCTCGCTTGATTGATTTCCAACGCTACAGTCACACCTTTTCTCGCTAAGTTGATTACAAAAAGCTTATAACTCTGAATAGCACTAAGGATCTTGTTGAGATAGTGATAGAGAATTAAACCAGAGATAATCTAGTTAGATTCAATGTTGATTTCGACAAAGTAATGGTAAGAATATATGTATAGAAATGTGGAAGAAGAAGAGGGGTGAAAAACCAAAAAATATGCATTAAAATTCGTTGAAACCAACCCCTATTTATAGAGGAACAACAGCCATGTCCATTCGTGAAGAGTTATGACGAATGGGAACTTCTTTTGAAATTTAAATTTTGAACTCAACTGACACTATGTGGACATGGGGTACTTAGGCATGTCGACGTCCCAAAGGATATTTTAATGATTTGATTCTCTTTGAAAATAACTTTTATCTTATATTAAAATAGTTTTAAACTTTATAAATGTTCTTTACTATAGTTAAAATAAAAATAAGTAAATATATAGAATAATATATACAAATTTTACTATAATTTTATATTTAAATCTAAATATAAAAATTAAATATATTTTTATTTTAAAAGATATTTTAAAACCAAGGATAATTTGATTTTGAAATTCAAGATTATTTTGAGGCTAAAGTATTTGAAATCAGGATAGATGTTTTTGATTCTTTTAAAAGGAAGGTTTTGAAATCATTTTGAAAACAAGATATAATTTTGAAAAATCATTTGAATAAAAAGTTAGCGGATACAAAAAAATGTTCCACTAGAACCGTCGTAGGTTCCATCCTACTTAGGGTTCCATCCCTTTAATGGGCTCGAAGTGGATTCCATTCCACGAATAAATTGGATTTTGAGATGCCTGTGCTTTTCTAGGAGTTTTAACAAAATTTCTAAAAATAAATTACTTGAAATATTGAACTCTTGATAATCTTGATATTCTTGTTACTCATGAGTCTTCAATCTTGATATCTTGAGTCTCTATATTGTACAGTCTTCATTCTTAGTACCTGCATGGTTAAATCCTACATATACATATATATCTAAACTTATACTGTTAGTATTTATATTTTATAATCTATTCTAAGGTTGTTATCATCAAAACCATCATCTCAAGGACTAATAGTTATAAGCTCCATCCGAACTGAAATTCGACGTTTGAATCTCCAACAGTCGAATACTAGTTAGGTATTCGATGTCGATTTTCAATCGCTGGATTTCGGGTCGTGACACAAACAAAAATCCAAATTTAATTGGAAAAATTCCAAAAATTCAAATTTATATGAATAAAAATCTAAGTCTTCAAATAAATTAAATTTAAAAATAATTTACAAAAATTTGGGCTGTTACATTTAGTATCCAAGAATTTAGCTGTGTTATTTTAATTTGGTTCAAGCGATTAAATGTGCTATATACTATAGCTTGTGTATTCACAACCCTTTGATATGTTTGCATAATTGATTTTGTTTCATAATGGTTAGATGCTTTTAACATCCAGATTGTGTGCTGTGAATTATTCTAAATACCAAAGCTAATTGAAAATATACCCACCCTTTTGGGTATATTGGCAGGTCGAAGCTTTATCTTCAGATTTTTGAGCATCGGCATCTATAGCAATTGTTCTCTATGCTGCCAGTGCTATTGCCTGTAATCTCTTCTTCCGAATATGGAGTTGTAACCAAGAAGCACTGTTGTAAACATCAATCTTAGTTTCCACGTAAGCCCCATCTAGGCGCTAAACGATGCTTACCACCTAAACGTCCGTCTAGCACGTGCTTAGGTGCTAGGCAGTTACTACAATGCCATTTAAGCATCTAGGCGGTTTGCTAGATGAGATTTGATACATCGTTTGAGAAACTATGCACTAGTTTAGGTTGTCTTCTTTTCTTGGTTGCTTCCAAACCCATTTAAACCCATAAAATTTTGATTCAGGTTGATTGATGCTAAACCAAAAACTAGCATTTTATTGAAATACGCTAGTTGATCTAAATGCCTAACTTCGATTAATCCCCACATAGGCGATTAATATCCTATCCGAACCCACTTCCTAATGTCCACCTTGCGATGTTTGCAACCATGTCATGAAGAAAACTACAACTTCCTATAGGAGAAAGCAAGGAAAGCTGTTGTTGGATACAAACAAAGAAGTTAGGAGGATGCTCGAAATATGAAAATTTGCTCGGTGTAGCCAATGATGTCTCGAAGTAGCAGATTAGAAATGATGAGGATAGCTTCCAGCAAATCCAACACGTAACTAGACCCCCTCCCTTTTTTGCGTCTCTTTGAGTACTTTTGTACGCATTTATGTAAATATGTTTTGTAAGTACATTGCGTGAACACTTTTAGACGGTCATAAATTCGTGACTTTTTGCCATTTTTTTCTGTTAGTATTTAGTTAAGTACCTTTAGACTACTTATTTTTGAATTTGTTTGTAAAATTTGATTTCTTCGAATGTTCTGACTATAAGAAAATTACATTAAGTACTTTTATTAAGTACTTTCGAATCTATTACAATAAGTACTTTTACACATAAACTTTAGCTTACAAAATTTAGAAAATAAAACCTAGTATCAAATGTACCAAGTTTGATCGTAGTTTGCAAAAGCCTGAATCTTAAAAGTCCAGTTTAATTTCAGCTACTGATTTAGTTGAACAAATTGGATTTAGATGTCCCAATAAATGGTATACAAACTCACTTGTTTATTTAAATTGATTGCTTTGGTTTCACAATTTGCTCCACAATTTCAAAAAAACAATAAACCCAATAACTTATCACTTATACACCAAAAAAGTGACATGGAACTGGCTAAGAACGACTGTCACAAAATAAGAAACAATAAATCATATACTAATAACAAAAGTAACTTTCAGCTCATAAAATCGATTATTCGTAGGCGGAGCAAAATCAAACATAGAGATATGCGTACAAGTTGAAAAATACATACCTAAAAAATGGTCAAAGTTCATGACAGTTGAGGAATCGAAGCACTACTAGGGCTCGCAGTAGCGACGAAGTCGAGGGAACGTAGTAGCGGCGAGGTCAAGTCAAGGGAATGTAGCAGCAACAAAGTCAAGGAAGGCGAGGTCAAGGGATCGTATCAGCGGCGAAAATGAGGGATCGTATCGGTGGCGAGGTCAAGGGATCGTAGCAGCGGCGTGCGACGAATTTAAGGAATGACGAATAGCAAAGTTGAGGAACAGCGAGATTAATTTAGGGATTTGGGAATTAGGGTGAAATGGTATTCGCTGTGAGAATGAAATATTAGCGGGAGAATAAACATACACGCGCCTGCTTTTTCTTTTTGATCAATAGCGTGTGAATGGGTTATTTTTTTTAATATCAATATCTAGTAAATAGCTAATGATAGCAAGTCATGCTACGGCGCAATATTCTTATGCCATAAATAAACCATTTTCTTATAGTGTTCGGCTAAGATTAATAATTATGTATATCTTAGACACTATTATAATATCAGAGAATTTCATATGAAATATTTTGGTATCATAAGGTAAAAACTTGTCCGTGTTTATGTATGGTGTGGTCCTACGAGACACTTCTGATTTTCAAAGGTTTTCTATGACTTTAAAATTCAATTGGGTGTGTTCTCTCATCCTTGTTTTCCAGACTGACTCGGGTGTTATTTTATTATAATTCTTAGATCAGACCGAGCATATTTACAGATTGCTACCGATGCATTGGAGCCCAGGAAACAAGTTGGAGGTCTTAAAGTCGTATTCACTTCTTTTATTGTTTAATTTATCTATTAAGCGGCTTATGAATTTTTTTCGATACGTGGGACACCACAATATCTTTGGGGGTTTCTAAACACTTAAACAAGGCAACCGACGTAGTATTGTTTTGAAATGGGTAAATGAAATAATTTTACATTGATTATATTTTATATATAAAGGAATAATTTTCAGAAATTATTATAGTTCTATATTGTGTAGTTGGTTGTTAGGGAATGATAATATTGATTATTTTATCATTTTTTTCATTGTGCGAATAAAAGTTGTTATTGTTATAATCTAAACAAAGATAAACATGGTAGGTTGAGTTATATAAGGATGTAAATCTACAAGTATGAATTATAGATTATTGGTTATGATTAAAATAATCAATATTTGTAAAATGATATACATAAAAAGTGATGTTTTATGAAAATGACTTATAAATGTAATTTATTAATGGAAAGTAAATGAAATTGCCTAATTATATTTATAAATATGAATTGTAAATAAAAGTGGATTTAAAACAAGGAATTTGAGAGTGTAAAATTCCATTGATCTTGGAAATTGTTTTTCAAAGGTTTGGAAAGTTAATAATAGTATTATTTTGAAATGTTTCGACTAGAAATATTTTTAGATGGAATTTAAAAGAAATAGAAAGCATTGAACTCACTTCAGTTGTTGGAAAATAATTATGGTGATGACGGCCGCATTATTAGTATTCATTTTCGATTTTCTAAGTGATGGATTGCTACCATTGAGGTTTTATTTTGGTAAAAAGGGCTTGTTTTAAAATTAAAAGTGTAATTTGATATATAAAGGAGTGATGTTTGTGCGTGTATTTGGAAATGGCTAAGAATTTTATTAGGCATTTCAGCCCAGAATGTTAGCCAAAAATTGGCTCATTACAATATACTTACAAAACAAACTTTCCACTGATAACAGAATATACTAACACTTTCCAGAAATAAAACATTTTCCTTTCTTACTCATTCGAGCTCACGAAGTCATGGCGGCTGAAACAAATAGCTCGTACTTGGGTTTCCTGCCAATGGAGAGCACGGATCCACTACTGCAGCTCGAATTGCATCTCGTCCCAACTTGGTAAGTGAACAATTTTTAATTCTCCTTTGTACTTGATGCATGTCTCCATTCGCAAGTTTACTAACCTCAAAATGATTTCTTTGTTTGTTTTGAAATAAGCGACAGCTCCTCTCTTTTCAAATGCTCCAAACAACAATGGTTATGGCAATTTAGCTCAGTTTGACTTCCAAATCTTTGTTGTGACTTCGCTGGATCAGGTATTTGACCTCTTCTTCTAAGTAGTTTGACTGTGATGGGGAGTTAATCATATTTTTACGCGAGTTCCACACCGATTTCGAGAAATTACATTCGAAAAACAAGTGTTCATGTGTTTCAACAACTTGATTGCATAAGACACAATCAGTATCACTCCCCATTTTGACAACCTATCTCTTGTAGGCAATCTTCTCAATATAGCTTTATTAGCAGTGAAAGCCATCTTCGGATTATTGACATGGTCCCATATAATTTTGCACCATAAAACTTACTGTCCTTTTGTCTTATCTCATTCTATGTAAATATTGCAGAAAATTCATTGCCAGTAGGTTTTCACACCCATATGTCATTCTCTCTCCCACTAAATATTGGCATAAATTGAATTTACTGCTTTTTAACTTGATTCGCTACTAGGGAAATGCAGTTCTAGGCATTATTGTAATCACATCTTGCAATTTATCTGGACATCCAAAGTCAGAGAATTTATTAAGACTCGTAATATCAATCAGGGACTCACCTTGAATCCAGGGTTCTCTCCACAAGTCAGTATCCCTCCCAGTAGTTATTTCACGAGTGCAACATGAGGCTAAAATGCTTCTTTCTCTCAGAATTACTTTCCAATTAGCTGATGCGTTATTATCTATAGACATTTGCCAAAAATTTCCTTTAACGTACATTTGTCTCATCCATCTACCCCATAGACCCTTGCCATTGATAATTCTCCAAGCTTGTTTTAGGGTGTAAACTAGTCTCATGTCTTTAAGTCTTCTAGGACCCACATCTCCTTCTTTAGGCCAACATAATTTTTCAAATTTGATCTTATGAAGACCACCCTTCCATATGAAGTCTGTGCAAACTTTTTCAGTTTTGTGTATGGAAGCATCAGGCAGTTGAAAAGTTTGCGGCTAGAAATTAAATTTAGAGTGAATAAGTATGAAACAATTCAATTCGACCAGCATGAGATAAGAGTTTGGAGCTCCAACCCTGTAGTCTATCTCCAATGGAAGATATCAAAACTGAACATTCTATGTCAGTGATATTATTGGAAGAGAGAGGAACACCTAAATATTTTACAGGAAGTATACTTTCTTTCACATTTAAGAAATCCAAAACTTCATCTTTACTATTACATGATTTGTTAAAATAGCATTTGGTTTTCTGCTCATTCACTTTTAGACCAATATATCTTTCTAGATTAAGAAAAACGTCTTTAACTGCTTTAGCTGATACACGGCTGGATTTTATACAAATGAGCAAGTCATTCGCATATAGTAAGTGGCTCACGGTAGGCTAGCTGATAAAAATAGGCTGAATAAGCTTGTGATGAATAGCCAACTCCATCTGTAGCGAAAAGTATTCCATGGCAATTGCAAATAAGTAAGGGAAAAGAGGATCGGCCTGCCTGATACCTCTATTGGAGCCTATAAAACCATATGGTATGATATTGATCAGGATAGAAAAGGTATATGTAGAGATACATTCTTTTAAGATTCACAAAATTTGTTAGGAACCCCATAGAAGTAAGCATATGAATTATAAAATGCCTGTTAATTTTATCATATGTTGTGGATGTCAACCTTTAGACATAATTTATCAGCACCTGGTTTATTGAATTTCCTAATCAGTTCATGTGCCATGAGAGAATTTTCAGAAATACTTCTACCCTTGATGAATGCACTTTGACATTAAGAAATGAGATCAGGTAAAATAAGCTTCATTCTATTGCATAAGATCTTGCTTAGAATTTTGTATATCACATTGCAACAAGCAATAGGTCGGTAGTCCTCAAATTTTTATGGAATTTCCTTTTTAGGAATAAGGAAAATGAAGGTGTGGTTGATTTCTTTAACTAATTTACCACTTTGAAAGATGTCTTGCATTGCTGATATGATAGTTTCTTTCAGGTCATTCCAATGGATGTGGAAGAACTTGGAGCCTAGACCATCTGGCCCTGGGCTAGAGTCAATTTGAATGGATTGCAAGGCTTCCAACAACTCCACTTCAGTGATTTGTCTGGACAACATTCTTCTACCCCTAGAGTTTACCTGCCTTCTACATTTAACGTCTGGTAAGTTGGTACTAACTTCCCCATTAAACATGTCATTGTAGTACTTGATTGCTTTACCCCCAATATCTGCTGTATTGGTTAGAATATTACCATCCTGATCACTAAGATGAAAATTGTTATTCGTATTACTTCAGATTTTCATTTTAGTGTAAAAATATTTAGTGCACTCATCCCTTCAGTAATCCATTTTTCTTTGGCTTTTTGCTTGAGCTCAATTGCTTTAATCCTGAGAGCCGCTTTTAGATTTCCCTGAGCTTGATCGTACTCTCTCCACGTGTCAACATTAATAGTACCATTGTCTATCATTAACAAAAATTCCTCACATTGTTTCTACAGGGTAGAAATTTGGTTATCATCTTTAAGTCTGCATTTATTCCATTCTTTTATTTTATTCTTAGCTGTTTTGAGAACTTGTACTAACTTGTAGCATTAAGCACCCTCCTCTAGAGGTATATTATTAATTGTTAGAGCCTCATTGTATCCCCTTAGTTCATGCCAGTAATTAGCGTATCTGAATGGTTTTTCCTTGTCATTCAAACATTTTTCAACCAAATTTACAAGGATAGGGCAGTGGTCACTAGTAGACAGAGAAAGAATATTGACACTAATGTTAGAAAATATATTAATGTGATTCAAATTAACTAGAGCTCCATCTAGTTTATAAAATATTTTCTTACATTCTCCACTTCTCCAAATAAATTTCAGGCCACAATGGATGGGTTTGAGCACTCCAGCTTCAATGATGTAGTTGTTGAATTCTTCAAGTTGGGAAACTCTCATGGTAAGTCCTCCATTTTTCTCTTCTGTCCTAAGCATAGAATTGAAATCCCCCAAAACAATCCAGGAACCTTTGACATTTTTACCAATACTCTTAATAGCTTGCCAAAGGTGGTTCGAAGAGAAGCCAAGTTACAGGCATAAACAAAGCTTAAGATTAGTTTGAGACCACCCACATTAGTAGCACTAATAGTAATTTGTTGGTCATCCTTATCCAAAAGGTTGAAATTTCATCTTTTTTAATTCCATAGGAGTAATATACGTCCTTTACCTCCAACATCATTATTATGGATGTAGTTCCACTCATCACTTAGTGAATCGGTAAAGAAATTTATGTTCTCATTAGTGAATTTATTTTCCAGAATACTCAAAATGGAAGAAGAGTGAGCTCTCCTAAGATTCAAGAGGTCTAAACATCTAGTGTCATTATTTAGACCTCTTACATTCCAGCTAATTATAGACATTTCGAAGGTGAAGGCCCACTCCTCAATTTCATAGGAGACATCTCTCGGCTTATGCTCGCCTTTCCTATAGCTTCTGGTTTCCTAAATTGATTTGTATGGTCATGATTGGACTTTGCGAACTTATTTAAGCTGTTATCTTCTATGTATGTATCTGAGTCCAAGCTATCCAAAACTACATTATTAATTTCATTCTCTTCTTCTGGTGTAACAGATGCTCTCTTTGATGAAGGCTCGGCTAAGGTATGGATAGGTTCAGTATCCCCAGTCTTCATACCCAGTGATGGGGCAGCTTCCAAATCATCGTCCTTCAGGACAACATGACTTTCCTTTTGGTTATTAGTCACTATGACTACTTGTTCTGTGTCTATATTTATCTCTACAGCGCTAGGTTCAGAATGTACCTCGTTTTGTTATACATTTTGTATTAGGACAATCTGACTAGCCTCAGCAGTAGGTTTTTGCCTCCACATTTGTTTGATAGGGAGAGACACGATCTCGCATTGGTCCATGTAGTGACCAAAACAGTTGCATTTGTTGCAAACAGGTGAAATATGTTCATATTCTACATCCTATATGTAAATATTACCATTTCTGTCTTTATCACACACCTTTTTTTAATGGTATCACTTGCTTTGATCTCTACGAGAACTCTACAATATTTTAGTCTTTTGACATACCTAGTGTAATCATCCATAGCAAGAGGGTTCCAATAAGTTTAGCAAGTTTACTAATACCACGAGAATTCCATAGAGATAAATCCAGATTCATCAGTTTAACACAGACAGGTTGTGATTTAAGCATATCTCTCTCAAGTCTTATGTTTGGTTCCCTTTTTTTTGGTAAAAATAAGTTTACTATCAATAAACCAAGGACCCCCATCCAACAGTTTCTTACATTCCAATTCATTACCAAATTTGATAAGGTAAAAATCGTTTTCCCTGGGAAAAACATCCCATTTTCCATAAGGTTTCCAATCTCTTTTAATATAAGCATTAAGATGAATATAATAAGGTCTTTTTCTAGCTACATAGATATAGATTGAGGTACCCCACATGCTTTTAGCTAAGCTGAATACCTCATCATCTAGATTAGCATAGACTCCATCAACATCTTCTAGGTTATCAAATTTGTTAACCCCACCATCAATACACGTGTGACCAGCAATTGCGTTAGCCCATGATCTATTTCCTTCCTTGATTTCTAGTTTCTTAGGTTTAGGACCTATTTGTGCAGTTCAATCTTTAAGGACTCTCAATTGTTGCTGTAGATAATCCCTGATTTGATTCTTTCCTTTATTTTTGTTTCTTACCTCTTGCCATCCTGTGTCATCATGTTCCACCTCTGTTTCCACGGAGTTAGGTTTGCTACTATGGTTTATTGCAGTCTCAGTTGCAGTCGCCATTTCCTATGTTACCTTAAATATATGTCATGTATATATATATATGATTTTAATTGATTTGAAATAAAACCGGGTGTTAAAATCCTAAAATTTTGTCTAAATGTTTTGTGAAAACATAAGAAAATATGTTTTGAAATTTAAATTTGGAAATGGTATAGATAAGAAAATAAAATTTAACTTAAATAAAGTTAAATAAATTGAATTAGTGGACTGAATTGAATAAAATGAAGTTTGACTTAACAAAGATTAAAGGAATTTGAATTGGATTGAAATGAATCGGTAAAGTGAATTAGTTCCACTAAAGTTATAAATGAATTAATAGAATGAATAAGAAATTGGGTTATAAAATGAAATTCAACTTAAGCTGTAAAATGAATTGAATATGTTTGGAGTGTATTTGATAGAACTGAAAATGAAATTAAGTTGTGAATTGATAAAAACATTAATGATGTAGTATAAAATGTTTGTAATGAACTTAAATAATTTTTTGTGGAATTGTTCCTAAGTGTTATTAATATTAAAAGAAATAACTAAACAAATTGGATGTGATCAATTTAAAGTAAAATAATTGAATGAGAATCAATTAAATGCAAATGGATTGAATGATAATTAACCGAATGTTAATAAAATGAATGTGAATGAATTGGAGGTGAATAAATTGCATGGTAATAAGAAATGAAAATGTATAAATCGGATATTGACGTTTGAAAGTGCAAGTTGATCGTTGATAAATAAATTAGATGGATATTATTTGTTTAAAGGTTTCTCTTGTTGAATTTGCTAAAATGGCATATGGTTATGGTATATTCTATATTATATGTTGATATTACTTCCCATATACTTGTTCTCATTGGTTGTTGGGTGTTTAGCAAGTGCGAATGGTGTATGCTTCGCATTTGGAGCTCGCTTTCGCATTTTATTGGTTGTATATGTTTTCTAATACTAAAATAAGGTACACATCTTAGATTAAATACCGTATTTTTATATCTTTCCCTACGGGATGCCTCATACTCGAAGTATTTATGATTTGTATATATTGTAAATTTTTACGATCGAGCCGTGCAATGGAGACACTGGCGAAATTTTCAAAAAATTAAGGCATTAGAAATTTTTTGAGAATTTTAGTAACTAAAGTTTGATTTGAGTGATAACTTGAAATGAATGAATGGGAGGAAATTAATTCGTATCGATGCATGAAGTTAAAGACTTAAAGGAATTTGGAAACTTATTACAATTAATTAGTTTTGAAAAGTGTTAACCCAAATTTTGGATCAACACCCTGGTTTGAGCTTGAAAGCACTAGCCATGTTCTGATAGGGCAATATCATAGATATAAAAAAAAAGCACAGTAAAAGGAAGAAGACGGAAAATTTTTATAGTGGTTCGGCTGTTATGAAGCCTGCGTCCACTTTAAAGTTTTATTATAGACTAATTGTTGTTACAAGTATTGTTAGATTACAAGGCTTTGATTATCCTTAGGTAGATTGAATCCCTAAAGCTAGAATCTACTGGAGAATCATAGTGAATTCCTTTGGAGGTTGTTGTGAGGGAGGTAGAGAGTAAATAATGTTTCCAGCAGAGCTTCATCCACCAGTCTGAAAACGATCTCATTTATGTTGCAGGTAGGGCGATATTTATAGAGATCGGAAGACCTCTGGGCCAAGCCACTTCATCAACTTCTCACAAATGGATACATAACGACCTAAAACGGTTTATCTCATGATCCAAGCCAAAATCATGGGTCGCTAGTGACCCATGGTCTGTGGTGCTACCGATCCATGGAGTTGACTCGTACGCGTGCTAATGACTTTGCTCCTTTGTCATTATGTCGCTTAGTTAACTCACTGAAGATTCATGGAGGAGCATGGGTCGCCGGCGATCCATGGTGTATAGGTTGCTGGCGACCCATACACTTAGCATATTTTTTAACATCCTTTTACCTTCCTTCTCTTCTTCCATGCAACAGAGCGACCCTTCATTTTGCATGGATCGCTAACGATCCATATGGTTTGGGTCACTGGCGATTCAAGCACTAAGGATATTTCTTAGAGTTTAAAGTTTGGGGTGTTTCCATGGTCTTGTGTCATTGTTGTTTGCATAGTCTCTTCGCACGTTGTTCCGTTCTGATGACAATCTGCTAGCTGGTTATGCTTAGCCGCTGATTGGACTGGACAAATGCTAGTCTCTTGGTTTAGTCATACTCAGTCATTACATTAGCCCTTTTTGATTGAAATCTAATTCGTTCTAACTCCATCAAGTCGTTTCATATTCTCCTTGATCTTGATGGGTTAAAAACTCAAATAACAAAAAGTTAACGAATTTGAGAAATTTTCTTACCTTGGTAATTTCGGGGATGAAATTCTTTTAGGGGAAAGAATGTAATGACCCAGAATTTTAGTCATTTGAATTTGAAATATTTAACTTATTTTAAATATTGAGAAGTTAATTTTATGAGTTAAATAACTTATATTTCAAATATAGCGATTTATTTGATAATTAAATTGTTAAATTTAATATTTGGAATTGTGAATAAGACTGAATATAGTAAACTAGTAAATTGGAATTAAAAGCGATTAAACTGATTTTTGAAAATAACTCATTTTGATTAACATGTGGAAATAGCCTTTTGGGAATTGTCTAGAAATTGGACGAAATCCATTTTGTTGGATCCGTAATAGTGAATTATAGTATATCATCAAATTTCGTAGCAATCGGACGTATCATTTGATCGTGCGAGATTGAAACGGGTAGATATTAATTTCAGAAATTTATATAAATAATTGCGTTTGAAAAGCTGTCTTCTATATATGATCGAATTAGGCTTCCATTCGTTCAGAATAGGGATATAACATATAGAAAGCTAAGCGGCATGCCTCGATAGGAGTTTGAGATTTTTGAATGTTTAAGATTGAATATTTTAAAATTAAATAATATATATTTACCCTATATCCCATCATCATACCCAATGCTCATAGCCTATGTTTTTCCTACATTTTCACCTTATACCTCTGACTATATTACCGTGTCTAACCAGAGAAATAGTTGGAAAATTTTGAATTAAACATCTCCTTCCATCCAACGACTATAGTTCATTGGGACCAATCCAAGCAAGACCAGGCGAAGTCACCAACTAAGAAAATGTTCGCAACTTGGGGGGAACTTAATCAAAGGTGGAGATTTGGTCTGGCACAGTGGATCGGCAGCAAATTGCTTTCTTTCAACAATAGTATGAGGGTGAAATTCTCGATGACGGAGCATCAATTGGGGGTCGGATCTATGGGGACGTGAAGAGGGTAGTTGGGGGCATGCTTCAGCATTGAAGCGGTGGTCATAGGAGAAGCGATAATGACGGTAGATGTGGATGGAGTCATATTTTCTTATTGTGGCCTGGGTCTCATGTTCGAACAAGAATTTGAAGCGGGGAGTGATATAATTTTTATAGTATATTAATTTAAGTTAATGATCATTTAAATCTTTTCCAAAGTTCTTTAATCCATATCAAATTCATACGTGGTCCTAATTGAACACGACGATTCGCGTTGCGATTGTATCGACGAAAGCTATGTTATGGAAGTGGATTGGATGGATTCGAAGCTAGTAGGAATGTTAGGTTAAAATTGAATGTTCGTTCAATTTTAATTCAAAACAGAAAATTTTAGCAACTACTAAAATCAATGTGAGTTAATTTGACCTTTTTGGTTAACCAAAAATATTTTTAACCGAAACAATTATTGGTTGGATGAGCGAATATTTTATTGTTAATTAAATATTGACTGTTTGGATGATTTAATATATTTTATATTGTTTGTTTGGATATAATCTCCCCCTAGAGCGGACGAGACCCTAATACGTTCCTATATAAGAACGGATGACCCTTTGTATGTGAACCCCGCCTTGAAGCGATTGATTTATATTTTTATGACTATATACTATATGTTATGCGAGGAGACTGGTTGGTGGGATCCAATAGGATTCCTTACATCGTTGATTTTGTTTTCATAAAATTTGCTATATGATATGTTGGATGTTGAAATTGATGACACGAACAAGATTTTGCTTATTTAGTGCTTTAGTAGCACCGTGCCTTATATTTTGGTATTTTAAAAAACCATAAAATAGTGATTGATTTTTAAAAGGGAATTTCAAAGTGATTTTGAAATTTTTATACATTTTAACTAATTATTCTTGAATTATTTGAAGAAGTAATTTATTTTAAAATCAAAGGTATGATTTTTATGGATATTATAATTTAATAATTCTATATAACATTTTAAATGGAGTATTTGAACTGTGAATAAAGATTTTTAAAGTCTTAGAAAATAAGTCGGTCTTTTATAACAAAAGGGATATGGTTTTAAAGAGAAAATAGAAATATTTTGATGTAAATATTTATTAACCATCTTATATAAAGTGACATATATATACGTACATATGTTATAATTTATTTATAAAGGTGAAATTTATAAATATGACAATTTACGAAAGTGATATTTTACGAAGAAAGTGAAGATTTGTAAAATCGTATTTTTATTGCTAAAAGTATGGATTTATAAACGATAAATAGAAGGAAACTATTATCACTGGATAGGTTGGAAAAAAATAAATCAAATGGTAGATCTATTATACGACGTGGAATTATTTTTTAGAAAATAGTTGATTCTATTTTGGAAATTGAAAGTGAGGGTAAATTGGGATTGTTAAACGATATTTTATAAATCGAAAGATTATTATAAAAAAAATTATACCTATGGGAGCAAGGTTAAAAACGGTTGAAATTATGTTTAGAAGGGGACTTTATAAATAAGTGAGATTTATAAAGGAATGGACTTATAAATGAGGTTCACAAATAAAGGGATTTTATGAAAGAATGTTTCATAAAATAGAAGAGAATTATTAATGTAGCTTTGTTAATATGGAAACGATTATGTGGAAAGTTATGTACGGATTTTTATTAAGGAAATATAATTATGTTTTAAAAGTTTTTTATTTATATTAATATTATTTTATGTTGTCATAAATATTTTAATATTTGATAGGTTAATTAATTAAAATATTAATATGGTTTGAAATTAAATAAAATTATTTATCAATAAGAGTTTGGAAATCAATTATTATTACTTATAAGAACGTTTAATATAAATTATTATTGCTTATTTAAAATGTTTTGAAATATATTAATTATTATTTTAAGATGATTTAAAATTAATATTTATTTATTTACATTGTTTATTATTATATATTAGTGTTTTAAAGTAAAAGGTTAGGGTTTGTTTATAAATGTTTTCTAGATTTGTAAATAAGGTTTTATAAACTGATGTGAGTTTTATAAGAGGAGCCGTTTAACATGGTTTGGAAGACTTAAAGGAAGATTGAAAAAGGGTAGAAGGCTATTATAATGGTTAGACGTTTGAAACGAATTTTAGAAATGAGTTATAGATTATAAAAGGATTTTTATAAATGGTTTTAAGGATTTATAAAGGGTTTTTAAATTAATTAAAGGTCAAAAATAGTTATAAGTAATTGAAATTGATTAAAGAGATTAAAAGTGATTTTTAGAGATTTATGAAATAGTTTATAAATGGTTTTAGAAATTTATAACGGGGTTTATAAATGACTTATAATTGTTTAAAAAGAGAATCTTTCCCAGCGTTGATGAGTATACTTACATGCTTGAGATGGATATTTTCCAAGAATTGAAAATAATATGGGTTTGTGAATGAATGTTTGTAAAAGTATTTTTGTATAGATATTAGAAAGTAATTTCAATTAATTGAAGGATTTGTAAAAAAGGTCTTAGTTAAGCACTTGGTGCTTAACCAATGCTGGTTTTCCCTATGGAATTAAATCCTTGAATGAAAGATTGTTATTTGATAGTTAAATAACCGACCATCGAACTGGATCCAAAACGTAACTTTGGAAATATCTAGGAGAAACACATGAGTTATATGGCATAGTCATCTCCGATGATGATGTACTATGCGTATAAATCTTGTTTCGCTCCCTTAAGACAATGATAAGGAAATCCGACCACTAACGGTTAAGAGGTGTTCTTCGCTCCCATCTTCGACTATTTATTTTCTAAAGAACCGAGGTTGAGTTTACCGAAAACTGTCAAATGTTGTTTCGAAGACACCGAGATAGGATATTTTATCCGAAAACCACTTGGATCCAACTTAAGCTTTACGAAGTGAAGACATCTTGAGGATGATGGAAATTGAAGACGGAGCGCTCAAGTGTTTCGTTCAGTCCCAGAACGAACTTGTATGGATGAATGCTGGCACTGCGTTGTTTCCTGAAGGGCAGTGTTAGCATTCCAGTGGGAAGTGCTATATAATGGTAAAACATAGCCTCAAGCCTTATCAATCGCGAATGACTAAAACATGGAAGATGTAGCAGGACTAAGTGGGTCGCTTCCAAGTAGGGTATGATCATCCCTATCTAGAGTCCTTATTTTCTCTTATTTGTATGCTCCAGGGCCCATTAATGAAGGCAAGATCATATTGGTACTATCCAGTAAAGGGTAGGCTGGTTCCATGCTGGCAGGGGTTGATAGGTTCGACCTCGGTGTTATTTTATTTACATATGCACCATGACGGATGATACCCCAGTAGCCCAGTCATCATATGGAATCCATTCTTAAATATGTACCTTTACGGTTTTAGTTGTATACCTATTATGTTGGAATTTAATTAATGTAATAATTTCGTCTAAGATTAATAAGTTTGTGTATCTTAAACACTATTATAATATCAGAGAATTTCATATGAAATGTTTTGGTTACCGTAAGGAAAAACTCGTCCGTGTTTATGTGCGTCATAGTCTTATGAGATAATTTTGATTTTCAGCGGTTCTCCATGACTTTAAAATCTAGTTGGGTGTGCTTTCTCACATTGGATTTCCAAACTAACTTGGGCGTTGTTTTTATTATGATGCTCGGGTCAGACCGAGCATATTTACAAATTTCTATGGATGCATTAGAGCTCAGGAGACGAGTTGGAGTTCTTCAAGTCATATTCATGTATATGTTATTTCCCGCTACTTTGTTTTTGAAATCATCAGCAATTATGAGGACAAGTTGTTATAACTGTCCAGGCTGATGATTGTGATTTGTCGTTGTACTTTGATGGATGTATGTATATAACAGTTTCTCTTTGTAAATATCACTGATATTTTATTATATATTGTTCCTTTGCGATTGTGAGATTCTGTGTTGTTTAAATTTCTTTTCTCTTTTCTTCTCTTCTCATCTTCCTTCTTCTTTCTTTCCCATAAATATCTGTCATTCCGTTCAATTTGGGTTGGATATGTATGGTTTATTGTCAGCTTGGATTGTACGGATAAGTTACAGATACCAAATGTAATGACTCGACTATTCATCCTCACACATTAATACTAAATACATCCATGGTCTTCATGTTTCGAGCACCGAAGTGCTAAAAAGACGGAGAATTGAGGTAAAATAAAAAAAGAATAGAACAGGAAAGTGGGAAGACTACATAATATTCTCATAACGAAACGATAATATATAATATCAGAAGAACAATACAAAGGGTTACTCTAAATACAAAAATTTCAGAGTTATAAAACCCAAGTACTATCATCAGTCTGGACAGTTATAACTGCTTGCCCTCACAATGCTGATATATGCATAGAAAATACGGTATAACAGAAATAGAAGTAGATAGATAATGAAAGCCATCGCCTCACTTCTTGAACTCTGAAGCGACCAATGTAAAACCTTATATGCTCTGCCTACTCAAATGAGTATGCAAGGAATTTAGGAAGAAGAAAAATCAAAAAGCAGACATAAATATGGTATTAGAAAACTCGGCATACATGAATACATGTAACAGTAACTATTGCAACTGTACGAGTTTCTGTAATAGTTTTCCCCTTAAAAGAAAACAACCATTCATTAAGTTTATGTTGACAACAACGGAGATTTCCATCGATTAGAAAACCGACATTAAAATATAATCGTTATAAAAACTACAAGTGCACGACGTATAATAGTAGTACGTTTGCGAGTACGAGTCGATCTGCAGGGTAATAATTATATTTTAATAGTACTCAATCAAATTAGCCTAAAGTTTTGAAGTGATTTTAAATTAAGAAAAATTATACAAAATAAGCTAGAGCTAAAGTGAATAAAACTATGATATTAAGGTGTGATTTAGAGGCAAATCAACTTCCAATCCTTCATATAAATCATCACAAAATTCATTTATAATCTCTCATTGAAATATTTAGCAGAAATAATGGATGTGCTTATTGTAAGTATGATTTATTTGTGCTATTAATTAGAGCAGCTTAAATCATCAAATTCTAACACATCATTCAAACCCATTTATCAAAACTCATTAAAATGACATGAAAATTAAAAATAAAATATATTTTAAGTATGATCTATTTACTATGAGTTAGTCACATAGACCATCAAATTTTAATTATAGCTTAACTTTCATCATCAATATCACTTAGGAAAATGATCAAATAGTTTATATTTATATGGAGTAAAGCATAGACTATTTGAGATGTTAACATAGGCTATCAAAATTCACTAAAAATGAAACATTGACACCATCATTCATAATTTTCATTAGGTAATAAGAGAGATCACAAATAAAATCATTATGTTAATTTATTATGTTTAATGAGAGTTTCATTGCCCCTAAATTGAAGGGGTTTAGCTACTCATATTTGAAAACATGTTAACATGAAATGATTTCAACATAAAATAAATGGAAAATGAAAGCTAATTACAAGAAAATAGCTCTAACTACTTGCATGAAATAAAATTAAACTAATTACAATAATAAAATCTATGCTATTAAAATGAAATAAAAGGAGCATAAAGGAAATAAGTGAGCATATAATAAAAATGTAATAAAAGTAAGCATGAAATAAAAATATAAGAAGGTAAAGAGCAACGCTAAGTTACCATTAAAGAAACATTTTATTTATCATTAATTTGTAGCTTCAATATTGCATGAAAAGAAGAAGATGATTACATGAAACATAAGGGGTGTTTATACACGCTTAAAACCCTAATTCTTTTTTTAGGGTACTACCTAAATGCCCTTGAGAAAGTGTAACCTCCAAGTAACCATAAGGGAAATAATTGATCCCCATTAACAGGCCTTTAAGACTACATTAACATGGGCATGTGATTTTAGGTATGGACCATATATTAGTGGGTATGTGAGCTCCTCCATGTTGCATGAATTATTTTATTTTCCTTTCTTCATTAGCCTTTAACACATTCATCCATGAAATATCTTCATATTTGCATTTCATTCCCTACAAACAAAAAATAAATTTGTGCAAATAAATTTTCTCAAAATTAAAGCATATACAAAATTACCATTTTACCTTCAAATGAAGATGAATGAATAATGATTTGAAAACAATGTAAATATTGGTTTAAACATGTAAAATACCCTTATATTCTCATTTATTTAGTTAAAAGAATATTAAATATTGAAGTAAAAATATGCACTTTTATGTGCAAATACCTCCACACTTATCATTTTATTCGTCCTCGAATAAACTAGAACTATGATAAATCCATTTTTGAAGGAAATATGATTGTATTGAGCGTATGCAACAAGTTGTTAAACCTTTATTCTCCCTACTAGGACAAGTTTTGTCTCTTGAGGGTTTTTAGTGGATACTACCTACAGTGTCCAAATGTGATATGCAAATTCTAATGTGACTACATGAGGAAAATTTTCAAAAATATTTACAAATGAAGAATTAACTTTTAAATTGACATAAGTAAGTTAATATAAGATTTGGTTATTATCAAGAAATTTTTGTCCTTTTACTCATCAAAACTTCTAATAAAAATTTAGTTATCATCACAGTTAGACTCTAGTTTGGCTAGTTGTTTTGGTTGATAAAATAGTGCAATATGAAATGGATCCTTTAGTTGATTATCAAAGTTTTGCAAAGTGGTATTTTTATTTCACCTGAATAACAAGTTGAATGAAATAAGTGAAAATAGTGCATGGATTTCAATTGTTTGCTCTCTCTATTTTTAAAAATATTAACATTATTATTATTTACACACCTAACTCAGATAAACTAATGTCAGATACATTGATCATGCATTGCCATTTGGGCATACGTGAGAAGGGTGCGGAGTAAGCAAGTGTACAAACTTGCATATGTAAACATGACTCTACGTGTTTATTATTATTATTTTATTTACATAGACCTAGCTTAGATAAACTGAGGCCAGATATACTGATCATGCACTATCTTTCGGGTTTACGTGAGAAGGGTGTAAGCATGGTGAGTGTACACACTTATGTGCGAACACCTGACTCTAAGTGTTTCTTATTTTTATAAAAAATCTTTTTTTAAGGAGAGAGTTTTGCGAAATAATCTTAGCACCACTTAATTTAGAAGATTGAAAATTTTATCGCCTTTATTTTAAATCAACCACTCTTTTAAACAAAGATTACAATTAGGATATACTTCATAATAATCACGCATGAACCTTCCTATATACAAGTAAAATCACAATTAATTGTAATTAAACTTTTATTTTTTATTTTTTTAAGACAAGTAAATTTCCAAAAATTCAATTTAATAACCAAAATCATATAATTATCCTATAGCGTTTCTTCAGAAGTAAATCCATATGCTAAAAAGGAGAATTGTTTTGGATTTTATTTGTGTTTATCGAAAATGCAATAAACCATGAAAAATCAAAATGAACATGAGACTCCCCCACACTCAATTTTGACTATGTCCCCACTATCAATGCATGATATAACGAGTGTAACGTAGAAAAATATGTACATATTTACAAAAGAGGGTTAAATTTTCTTACTAGATATAGTGTGACTCATGAAGAATCATGAGCTCCTCTTCTTGAACATTCGGCAATTCTAAGTAAGATTTCCAATGGTGGCCATTAACTTTAAAAATCGATACATCCCTAGGATTTTATATTTCTATGGCACCGTATGAAAAAATAATACGTATGAAATATAGACCTGTTCAACTTGATTTTAATTCTTCAGGGAACAAATGAAGTCGAGAGTCGTACAAAAGAACTTTCTGATTTAGCGAAAATGTTTTCCCTAGGATTAACTTGTCATGGGAAATTTTTGTTCTATCTCTGTAATTTTTCTCGATTTCATACGCGTTGTTCCTAATCTTCTCTAATTCACTGAGTTGCAATTTTCTGTTTTCACCTACTTTTTCAATACCAAAATTTATGTTCTTAATCGCCCACAAAATGTAATACCCCGCATTTTTATATAATTAAATAATCAAATAACAATGAATAGCGAAAATAATTTTTTTGGAAATTTTCAGAATATGGCCTCGAAACTTATACTATTGTGTTCATAGCGATTTTTCGATCGATTTCCATATATAACTTGTCAAAATCTGATTTAATACGGAGAAGTTACGAAGGAAACAAAAATCAAGAGAAATGAAAAAATAAAATAAATAAATAAATATATGGGTTGACCCAAAGCACTCCTAGGTCGACTGCCAGGTCGACCCAAGGAGAATAGAGGTCGACCATAGGGTTGACCCGTGTTGCCACCTGGACGTAATTTCGTCCAGGTACGTGTTGAACGAAATAAAATCAATTTTTATTCTATCCGAGCCATACGTTGGTGCATCTGATGGCTCTGAAGGACCATGTGGCGTGGTGAGTCCAAACTCAGTTCAAGAATCCAACGGTCTGAGATCCCCAAATTCCATTATAAATAGAACCCTAGGCTTAGCTACTTTCTCACAATTAGATTTTCTCCCTATGGGTTCATTGCATGAGGCTAGACCCTAAAAAGAAAATATTTCTAGGAAGGGGATCTTCTCAATAAAAATATTTTACACCTTAGAAGGGGATCCAGAAAGACCATGGAGCCAAGTTGTGCACAAGCAAAGCTAAGGACGATGAGTGAGTGGATTTAATTATATATCTTTTACGTTTATGATATATTATCATTAGATTCTTGTTAAATAATTTTATTTAGTATCTATTTCAATAGTTAATTCTGTTAATTAGTTATGCAAAGATTGTAAATTGTATAAGAGAGCTTATATTTAATTAATATTAGGCTTGACAGTTAGAGAAACGTGTAGGCCTAAAAGTAAGAAAATTACAGTTATTTACATCTATTTTAAAGTAGAAATTTCGCCAATACGGACTAAAATTGAAGAATACTATATTTACATAAATTAGATGTAAAATAAGAAAAGCTGAAATAAAAAGAGAAAGATAAATATTTTTAGTATTTATGTTAAGACGGGAGTAATAAATTAAAGAAAATTTAATAACTTGATAGGGAAGTTAGTGATAAACTGATTGGTTGGTTTAGAAAAGAGAATACATTTTTGTAGTTTAATATTTAAAGATGACGAGAAATGTAATTACAAGAATAAAAAGAAAGAAAAAGGGAATTGGTACAAAATAGAGAAATTACCGTATTTTTCATTATCCAATAAGTAAAGAAGTAATAAAAGAAATTTCTTATAGTTACAGATTTTTGTTTATATCATTATTTAGTATTAAAACATGGAAATGGAATTTTTAGCACAGTTTTTTTAACCAACCAAATAGAATGGAACCACTTCCTAAAATATAATAAAATAAAGTGATGAATTAAAAAAAGTAAAGGAGAAATTAAGTTAATTATTAGACAAAGACTAGAAGCAATGAACAGAAATATACCTAGATCTACATTTACTGTGCAGATAATAGAATAAAAAGCAAAGCAGTTATTATGATAAGTGAATTTGTGATAGTCGGACGTAGTCCCAAGCCAGGATTCTCATATAATAGAAGAGAATTAAAGAGAATATAATATCATAATAAAAGAAGATAGACTAAAATATAAAAGAGATCCTTGTAATTATATTTATAATGTACAAATTATAAAAGAAAATAAAAGTGACAATTACAAGTAAAATTATGACATAGGTTATAACAAAGTAGAAAGAACAGAAAAGGCTTATTTAAGACTTAAATTAAGTTAATAAGAAAATAGAGCGGGAATAATAAAAGAGACTTATTTTAATAAACTTAAGACTTAAATTAAGTTAATAAGCAAGATAATAGAAGTGACCCATAGCAACAGCATTTCCTTTCAGCCAGGAATTGATGGTCTCACCATAGTTAAGTGAGGCTGGGACAAGATTATGCTAATTAGGTAAATAAGTAGCCAATAAAATAAGAAAAGTAAACTAAACGCAAAATAAAAGATTAGACTTAGGATATAATAAAAGAGTGAGATGCGTTTTTAGAAGCCCAAAGGATGAAGAGCCTAACGAAGCAGTTCATCATAGATTTCAGCACGGAAGAAGCACGTCCAACATAGTTATTTTGGGCTAGAAGGAAGTATGAGACTTCAATAGGACTTAAGGGTACTCTAGGATGGCCTTCTAGGTAGGCGTAGCGGAGCAGTCCTCCAGAGGCAGGTCTGTAGGTGTTCCATCAAAAGAGTATGCCTTGAATGCTTTTTTGCATGGCAGGAACATTGTAAGCAGTGAAAAGGGGTTGATGTTTGGAGTAGGATATTCGTATGTTCCAGTACTTGCAAGTAAGTTTTAGTGGGCAGGACCCAAAAGGATAGTCGCATGTGGATATTCGGCCAGCATCAAAACCAAGAAGCGAGTTCGGGAAGACTAGAGTTAAACCAACAGTCTAATGAACCTTTCACTACCAAGACATTGGATGAGGGGCGCGGCCAATTGGATGTTGAGATTGTTTGCAGTAGGGCACAGCCACTTAGCCCTTAGAGGTCTTTTGATTAGTTGAGGGGTGGCTGCATGGGGCCATAGCCATGATAAGAAAAGAGAAAGACCAAATAGAATATCTTTATTGTAGACCTAACGGGGCAGTCCTTTACAGAAATAGAAAATCCCCAACTGAGTTCCATACAAGATAGACCTTATTAAGCAGGATTCGGGGAGCAAACGAAATGACGTATAGTCCTCAAGGTATGCATTGGGTGCTAAATTGTGGATGTTCGAGAACTAGTATAGACTAGTGTGGACGTAGTTTTACATTTTCATAGTAGATGGAAAATCTATGTTGTAGGCCATATGAGGCAGTCCTTTGTAGATGTAGTCACAGAGCACCATAGTTCCAAGACGGTTGAGTCTTTTGCAAGGAGGATACGGAAGGTACTATGGATAGCATCTAGGACCGATGCGATCAAGGGGCATATAGCTATATATATATCAGTTATTAGGTTTTAATCTACTAAGAAGTAGATGGGCACGACTCACGCACAAAGGCAAGAGTGTTATAAACCCAATAAACCTAATATAACAGTAAATCGAAATAAAACGGTATATATATAATTAAGCTTAGAAGTGTATAATTTGTCCATTCACCGGAACTTTAGTTCTGACCCCCTTCTCATAACATCCTACGGGTTAGGTAGATGGCAGAAACTTTCCAGCTTGAGACACATGTTTATAAAGTGTTATTTTATTGATGAGTATTTACTTACTATTATATTTTAGTCAGTTCCGCTGTGAGATATTTATCTAGATCTAATACTTTGCCCATTTTGCAAGATACCACATACCCAACTCGTGTTTTAGTGGACTTAGATTTTAGCATTTTTGCGAAAAATCTGGACTCACTAGGATTTGGGTTGTACACAAAGCTTTATGTTTAAATTCAACGGGTAAATGGCATGCTTTACCATATACAAGCCTAAAAGCGACATCCCAAGATTAGTTTTATATGCAGTTCTATAGGCCCAAAGTGCCTCTGTTAATTTTTATGACCATTCCTTTATATTTTTATTCACAATTTTCTCCAAAATTTATTTGATTTGGCAATTTGAAACTTCAAGTTGGCCTCAAGTTTGAGGATGATAAGGAGTGAATAACTTGTGGGTTATCGAGTATTTATTCATTAGGGATTTAAATGATCGATTATAGAAATGGGTTCCCTTATCGCTTATTATTGTGCAAGGTATTCCAAACCTCGAAAATATGTGCTCTTTTATGGATTTCACAACGTTGCGGTCATTTATTTTACAAGGAATGGCCTCAGCCCATTTAGAGATGCAATCAACAATGAGACGAATGTAAGATGTAATATCCCGGAATTTTTAACAATATCAATTTAATAATCTGTAGTTAAAATTAAATTGATATTGATATTCTATTAATAATTATTCAGATAAATTTAATAATCTTCTTCAGTAAATATTTAAATTGGTTATTTTATCTTTTAAATGACATAAATTGATTTCTGTTTACAATATAAATATTTGGTTTATATTTTAAATGAATTAGTATTGTTTTAATTTTAATAAATAAACCATATTTTCTAGTTTTATTATTTGTAGTAATTTTGGAAATTTTTTTTTAATTAATATTTAAGATTTTCAAAATTTAATAAATGATTTTGGTTTAATTTAATAATTAAATCATGTTTTAAAATTCTAACATATACATTATAAATTGAAATTTTGATTTTGATTAGTATTGAGTTTTCAAGGACTATTTCATAAGTAAAAATATGATTTAAAAATTGAAAGAAATATTGAAATGTTTTAAATTAAATTAGATTTAGTTTTAAATTTAGAATAAATTTAACAAAAGGGTTTTATGGCTTAATAAAATGGATATTTTATTTACAAAAATATAATCTCTTGTAAAATGATTTTAATTTAATAATAAGAGAGTTATAAAAATAATATTGATATTGTAATGACTTTTTAAAATAAGATTTGAATAAGATTTGAAATTTTTATTTCAAAATTGAATTTATATTCTTAACTTGATTTGATATTGTTTTATTTTGAATTTAGTTTGAATTTAAGTTCAAAAGTATAAAATCTTAAATTGTTTTAATTTTTAATATGTATAAGTTTCAAATTGTAAAACATAGTTTGTTCTTATTTCTTTTGTAAATTTATATCCATATTTTAATATAAACCGACAACTTAAATTTAAGCTAATATACATTAATTTGTATTAAATACTAATTACCTTTAAAGGAGAAAACAAGTGTTAAATACATATGCATTCTTTTGACAAGTGTTGAAAATATTTGACAAGTGTTAATTTTTGTTTTTATTTTTCTTTTAGTAAATATGAAATATACATTAGTTAGCTTACATCTTCATACATATGGCATTTTTCATTCTCCTAAATCAAAAGAGAAAAGATCAAATTCATTCTCATATAAAAAAATTCAGAAAAGCTGCATATTCAAATCAATCTGTATATTCTAAACCCTGTACAAAATCCTTCATCTGCATATTCAAATCCAAAACACCTGCAAATTGCACTTCTTCAAAAATCAAACTCACCTTTACCTCAATCATTAATATGCAATGATGTCTGCATGCACCTACATTTTTATAAAGCCTGCACCTTTTCAAAGTAAGGCCTGTTCAAAAGCAGAATTTTAATTGCAAGCTGCAGTTTTAAATCAAACAAAGCAACCTCAGTTTGAAGCTTGTCAAATACTTTTGCATGCAAGTATTTAGAGCATGGATCATGGGCATTTAGATTTCAACAGAGGTCAAGCCTGCATATCCTTATTTTCTGCAAATTCAAAGGGAAAAACAGAGGGTCTACATTCATCAAAAGTGAGTAACTTTTTATTTTAAAATTTAAATTTTAAAAATTTGTTGCATGTTTGAATGCTGAGTACTACATGAATTTATTAGAAAATGTCTAAGGAGAATTCTTATGTGTAGCATGCTGTGTATTTGAATGGTGTGCTCTGCTTGATTTCAGTTTCCACTTTCTTTTTTATTTATTTTAATCCCTGATCTTTTAAATTAGCTGCTGTTAGAAACTGATTTTGTTTAAAATTTATGTTGGTTTAACTTAGATTTCTGTTAAAAATTTATGCAAGCCAAATTCAAACCTGATGTCTCTGGAAACATATCAAAACACCAATGCATGTTAATATGAACTAAAATTTATATTGTATGATTTGTAGATCTAGTACTATAAATTTAAAACACAAATTGAAATATGATTTTTAATACTGGAATTTGAATTTTTAGTAAAGTAGTCATGCTGCAGTTGGTTTTTGAACTGGAAAGGAAATTATATGGTTTTCTGGTGATCTATGTAACTGGAAGGCACCGGGTTCTTTCAGGTGAGGGAGGAGTGTGAGGAGATGCCGGAAAATTATTTGTTGATGTTGAAATCCATAGGGGTAGTTGCAGTTTTGAAATTCATTTTTTAAACCCTAGTTTTGATGGGTTTTATGATTTGGGTCATTTCGATCTGATCAATTGACCGAGTGCTATGATACTTGGAGGATGTGTAGTAGAGGTGTGAAGGAGCTCGAGGGCGGAGTGGGTGGACCTCAGATGGTCGGAGCGGCGTATGGTCGCCATTGACAGGTTTTGAAGGGAACTGTGTTTGTTTCCAGGTTTGAGTTTGAGATCCTCAAACTCGAATTAGGGATTTGAAGCATGAATTGATGGTCGTAGTGGGTAGCTAGGTTGATTTCTGATGAGATGCGATGGTCGTTGGCGATCATCAATGGTCGGAGTTACTGTGCATATGCACGGTGAAGTAAGGGTACAGGTGATGTTTGGTTAGCTGAAGGTGACTCGGGTAAACCCTTTTTTTGCCCGAAGTAATGAAGTGATTTCCTCGGGAAAGTTTTGTTGCAGACTCGAAGTAATTCTGTGGGGGTTTAAGTGTTTTGTTTTACAGGTTTTATAAACCTGTAACTTCTGGGTTTAAAAATTTGTAAACCCTGAATCTTTAAATGATTAAGAAAATTTAAAACACATTTAAATTCAAGTTTGAATTTATTTGAATTCAAGTTAATTTAACATCCTAGTTTAAATAAAATAAAGTTTAAAGGAAAGGAATTTTTTTCACAGGTTTTAATAAACCTGAACTTATTTTATCAAGTATTATTTACAAACCTGAAAGTATTTAAGTTTTTAAAATTTAAACTGAATTTTTAAAGTGTAGAGCAAATTTTAAACAAAGTTTTAAAACAAGTTTAAAATCTTCATTCAGAATGAGTTTGAATTATAAATTTAAAAATATATAAGTTTTATAAAGATAGAAGGTTTTAACAACCTTGAATTTGTTAAAAGTATTTTATAAAATGTTTTAAAATCTGAAGTTTAAGGTTTAAACGAAGTTTAAAATTTAAATTTAAATCTGGATTCAAAGCTAATTTGAATCTTAAGTTTAAAACTGGAATCAAAGTGGAATATGTATTTCAGTTTTTGAAAATTAAAAGAAAGTTTGAAGTTGCAAGATTTAAACTAAATATAAATTAAGTTATTGAGATGCTAAAGTTATAAATTGTTTAAACTTTGATAAGTCTAAATTATTTTCATTTTAAAACTTGTATTTAAAATGAAATTTGGAAACAAGTTCAAAAGTACTTTGTTTAAAATAAAATTTGTTTTAAACATAATTTAGAGATGTCTTATTTTAAAATTTAGTTAAGAATGAATGTTTTGTAATTAAATGGTTAAAAATGTAATTAAGAAATAATTAATTTATTTATTTAATTAATTATTAAGGTTTAATGCATATTGATTTAGGGGTTAATCAAATTTGAAATTTTAATCATTAATTAGATTATTAATTAATGATTAATAAATTATTAATTAAGTAATTAAATTTTAATCAAGGTCAATTAATTAAATAATTAGACTTTAAATTATAGATCATTAAAGATAATTAATTTTGTAATTAATCCCGGTTAATTACTTAATAAAAATAATTAAAGAATGGTTAATGAAGGTCATTAACCAGGATTATTTAAATAATTAATTAATGTGATTAATTTTTATAATTAATTAGATTAATTAATTTATTAATAATCAATTGTAAATGGTTTGAGTAATTACTTAATAAAGTAATTAAGAAATTAATTACTTAATGTAATTAATTTAGTTTAATGGGATTGTTTAATTTAATTAATTAAGTTTAATTAATTTTAAACATTTGGGTTTTATAAATAATTACTTTATGTAATTAATGATTTGGGTATTTACTTAGTTTAAGTAATTAATTAATAATTACATGGTTGTAATTAAGTGGAGATGTTTAAGTGTGAAGTAATTTGGTTTAAATTACTTATTAATTAATCAAGGGATTAATTAAGAGATTAATTAAGGATAATTAATTTGTTTTAATATGGTAATTAAGTTAATTAATTACTTAAGGTAATTAATAAAAGGAAATCATTAATTATTTTAATTAATGATGTATTTAAAGTTGATTAATTTAGATTAATTAATCAATAATAAGTAATTAAAGGAAATTAATTAATGTAATTAATTAAGGATAAATGTAATTAATTATGATTAATTAATTAATTGAGTAATTAAGGGTTAATTACTGTTTGGATGTGAATAATTAATTTTGTGAAATTAATTAAGGATAATTACATGAATGTAATTAAGGATAATTGATCAAAGGTGATTAATTAAGGTAATTAATAATGAATCATTAACTGATTTTAATCAATTAAGTGATTAAGTAAGCAGGATTTATATTTGTAAAGTAATTGATTTAATTTATTTTAAATTAATTAAAGATGAAGTAATTAATTTAATTCATTTTAAATTAATTAGAGATAGAGATAGTTAATTTAATTCATTTAAAATTAATAATATGGTTATGAGTAAATCATTGCTTAGGGATGAATGGATGACATTGATTTGATGCTTTGTGATCTCAGTAATGAGATAAATGATATTGTGTGGTATGGATGTTTGATTGTATTGTGATGATAATATAGGTTATCTATTATGATGGTGATATATGGGATATCTATTTGATATTGATAATGTGGGTTACCTGTTATGTGATAATGTTGATTATCTGTTAAGATTTATGAATTATCTATCTGTGTGAATATAGATACTGTATTGAATTGTTTTAAACCTTTAAAACAACTTGGACCTAAAAGACACGCTTTGGATTTCGATGAGACCGGGATCGGGTTTCCATATTTGGATATCCGAAAACCACATCGATTCCAAATAACGTTAGGTCGTGAATCTAAGTGGAGCGAGTGAAGACTCGAGGTGTAAGGACTACAAGTCAATATAACTTTATGGGTGATTCCGTAATGAGTTTGACGGAATAGTACTTATAGATTCGAGATGGGTGTTTAGAGTGCAAGGGTTATTGTCGTTGACTCTGAGGGTGATTCCAATATGAGTGCAACGAGATAATGCCTTCGGTTTCGCTCGAACCCGGAACGAACTTGTATGGATTGAATGCTTTCAGAACATCGTCAGGCGGACGATGAGCATTCTAAGTGATGTGTCCTATAAAGGTAATCGTAGCCTCAAGCCTCATCAACCGGGAATGGCTAAAACAGGGGAGGTGCATCAAGGCTTCGTGGGTCGCACCCACTGGAGAGCGAGATTTACCCCTGTCTAGAGGTCCCTTTTATTTCGGCTGTGTGGACGGTTGAGAGCTCCAACCGTTGGGGTTGTCTTGTTCGGAACTGTTCAGTAAGGAATGGGTCTAGCCTTGTGTTGCAGGGGAGTGGGAGTACTCCTCGGTACGGTGATCTAGGCCACGTACTGTGACGGGCGGTACCCCAGTAGCCCTGCCATTGTATGGAATCCAAAATCCAATAAGTGCCAACGGTTTTGATTGTGTTACCCACTTTTGTGGCTAGTAGCTGGAATTTAATAATGTAACAATTTCGGTTATTTCTTATTTATTTGAAAACCCTAGACCCTATTATAATATCATCGTATTTCCTATCAAATGTTTTGGTTAGCGTAAGGTAAAAACTTTTCCATGTTTATGTGTGGGAAGTCTTACGTGATACCCTTCTTTTCAAAAGGTTTTGAAAAATTAAGCAACTTTAACATGTTACTCACACTAGACCCATGTCTGACCCGGAGTTTATTTTTGTTTTTCATAAACTCTTGGGTACTCAAATTTTTATGAGTAGTCAAGGGACTCAGGTTAGGATTCTGGTTAGCTTTGACGAATTGTGGAGGAGCATTGGAGCAGGAGGCTTCTGCGTATAGATATATATCTAGTATTCAGCTGTGTGTTTTCTGAGTTGTTGTATTGAGTTGTAACTAGACAGGTGTTTATAATTGTCTAGTATGTGTTGTATCTCTGTGTACTCTGATAATGGTTGTAAACTATGTAATATTTATGTTATTAATATAATTTATTCGTTCCACTATGTAGATTCTGATTGTTGTTTCTTTCTTCTCTTCTTTCTATTCTCTTTTCTATCCCTTTCTTTCTTAAAGATGATACGATTTTCCGGGAGTGGAAAGTCGGGTCGTTTCACTTGGTATCAGAGCTTTAGGTTGAGTGAATACCTAGGTTCTGTAGTGGTGTCTTTCTTGAGAGAGTGTATTTGTAATTTTAAATATATATATATATATATATATATATATATTTCTACCTTCTATTGGGTTACCTGTTCAGGTTTTCCAATATAAGTTATAAAGGTAGATAAGGTAGTAGTCTATGTAGCACGACTACCATTGGTTGGAGTTTGAATGTGTGAGGTTGGAAGTGTAATTGTCGAGACTGTAGACCTAATACCATCTCGACTGAGCTTTGTAGTGATGAAGAACTTCATTGATCTCTGAAGGAAACCTGTTAAGGTTCGGAGTTTCTTTTTGAAGTTGAATGAATAGTGTTTGGATCTGTTGGTTGGCAGAAGTGAGTGATGGTATTTTTGATACCTCAGGAATAGTAGCTGCGTTGATGAGATGCAGTGAATATGGATGTTCCCGAAGATGTTTTCTTTGGAACAAGTTAAGGAAGTGAGTCTGCTTCAGTGTTGTGGCTGTGTTCAGCTTGAGTTTCTGTTTGCTTTGAGGTTAGAGTTTCTCGGAGAACTTTGTTTTGGAATTCTTTGGCATCTGTGGCAGCCGGGTAGCTTGAAGTGTTCTCGGTGTTGGCAAGAGATCTTCTAGCATAGCAGTTTTTCTGAAGTGGAGTTCAGAAGCAGTTAAGTGGACCCGTTTCTTCGATGGGTTTGTTAGTTAAGCTTAAACTGTTCTGTTTGGTTAAGGAAGAACAATTTTCCTTGGATTTGGTTTGGTAGATCGCAACAGCGACTTGCGATTGTTTGAGTGTTTTCTTGGGTTATCTGAGTTTTCTGGATGTCTTCAGGAAGTCAGAGTTTTGTCTGTATCTGGAGATCGAGCTTTTCTTATCAACGGGAATTTCAGGAGTGGTACCGGTGATTTAGCTTTGTAGGAGAATGGTTTCTAGGAGATTGAGTTGGTGTAGCAGCTCGGAGTGTTGGAGGAACTTCTGAATGATTCTTATGGATTTGTTGAACCATATCTCTGGATGTGTTATCCTGTTTGTGTTTGTGTTCTTCTTTAGCATTCTCTTTTACTTCGGATCAGAGTTGAGCAGCGGAAGCAGTTTGAAAGTGCATCTGCTTTTCTTTTTCTGGACAGAAGAAGTTGTTGTCTTCTGATGTTGAGAAGTTGAGTTTGAGTTGTTGGTTTTGGTTGATCTTGAGGAGATCATTTTGTTGAGTTGATTGGTCCAGTTTGTTTCTAGAAGCGTCAGCGAAGGTTGAGCTGATCAGTAAGTATGTGGATAGCCCAGGATCGTCTGGAGAGTTTTGTGGATAAGAGTCGGAGGAATTTGGACTCTGAAGTCGGAGATTTGATTTTGGATAAGTTTTCTCCGATCAAAAGTGAGCTATAAGTTTGGGTAGGTCTGAGAAGTTGCTCTGAAGTGTTTTGGATCTTTTCTGTGATCTTGGAGAATAAGTGATTGATCTACAGGATTGGATTGCCAGTTTGAATAACTGGGATTCGATGAGTTTCACGTATCTCTGAGGGAGTACGTGTATGATCTATCTCTGGTTATGAAACCAGCAGTTTTGGAGTCTTTGTTGTTGAGTCAGACTCGTTTGTAGTCTGATATCTTGTCTAGTGTTATAGATATAGATGAATAGGGGCTTTGTACCTTCATAGTATTGTTTGTTTGGATTCTCTAAAGCGAGTATTCCGGTGTGTATATATATACACCTGGGGAAACTCGAAGAAATTCTATCCAGAATTTGTCTGGATAATTAGATTTGTTTGATTGGTTGTTTTTGGTTGTTAGCATACGTTTGATATATGCTTGAGTTTGAAATTAAAATTTAATGAGATTATTAAATTACCTTTGTTTTAAATTTCGAGGACGAAATTCTTTTAAGGGGGAAGGATTGTAATATCCCGGAATTTTTAACAATATCAATTTAATAATCTGTAGTTAAAATTAAATTGATATTGATATTCTATTAATAATTATTCAGATAAATTTAATAATCTTCTTCGGTAAATATTTAAATTGGTTATTTTATCTTTTAAATGATATAAATTGATTTCTGTTTACAATATAAATATTTGGTTTATATTTTAAATGAATTAGTATTGTTTAATTTTAATAAATAAAACATATTTTCTAGTTTTATTATTTGTAGTAATTTTGGAAAAAAAATTTAATTAATATTTAAGCTTTTCAAAATTTAGTAAATGATTTTGGTTTAATTTAATAATTAAATCGTGTTTTAAAATTCTAACATATACATTATAAATTGAAAGTTTTGATTTTAGTTAGTATTGAGTTTTCAAGGACTATTTCATAAGTAAAAATATGATTTAAAAATTGATAAGAAAATATTGAAATGTTTTAAATTAAATCAGATTTAGTTTTAAATTTAGAATAAATTTAACAAAAGGGTTTTATGGCTTAATAAAATGGATATTTTATTTATAAAAATATAATCTCTTGTAAAATGATTTTAATTTAATAATAAGAGAGTTATAAAAATAATATTGATATTGTAATGACTTTTTAAATAAGCTTTGAATAAGATTTGAAATTTTTATTTCAAAATTGAATTTATATTCTTAACTTGATTTGATATTGTTTTATTTTGAATTTAGTTTGAATTTAAGTTCAAAAGTATAAAATCTTAAATTGTTTTAATTTTTAATATGTATAAGTTTCAAATTGTAAAACATAGTTTGTTCTTATTTCTTTTGTAAATTTATATCCATATTTTAATATAAACCAACAACTTAAATTTAAGCTAATATACATTAATTTGTATTAAATACTAATTACCTTTAAAGGAGAAAACAAGTGTTAAATACATATGCATTCTTTTGACAAGTGTTGAAAATATTTGACAAGTGTTAATTTTTGTTTTTATTTTTCTTTTAGTAAATATGAAATATACATTAGTTAGCTTACATCTTCATACATATGGCATTTTTCATTCTCCTAAATCAAAAGAGAAAAGATCAAATTCATTCTCATATAAAAAAAATTCAGAAAAGCTGCATATTCAAATCAATTTGTATATTCTAAACCCTGTACAAAATCCTTCATCTGCATATTCAAATCCAAAACACCTGCAAATTGCACTTCTTCAAAAATCAAACTCACCTTTACCTCAATCATTAATATGCAATGATGTCTGCATGCACCTACATTTTTATAAAGCCTGCACCTTTTCAAAGTAAGGCCTGTTCAAAAGCAGAATTTCAATTGCAAGCTGCAGTTTTAAATCAAACAAAGCAACCTCAGTTTGAAGCTTGTCAAATACTTTTGCATGCAAGTATTTAGAGTATGGATCATGGGCATTTAGATTTCAACAGAGGTCAAGCCTGAATATCCTATTTTCTGCAAATTCAAAGGGAAAAACAGAGGGTCTGCATTCATCAAAAGTGAGTAACTTTTTATTTTAAAATTTTAAGTTTTAAAATTTTGTTGCATGTTTGAATGCTGAGTACTACATGAATTTATTAGAAAATGTCTGAGGAGAATTCTTATGTGTAGCATGCTGTGTATTTGAATGGTGTGCTCTACTTGATTTCAGTTTCCACTTTCTTTTTTATTTATTTAAATCCCTGATCTTTTAAATTAGCTGCTGTTAGAAACTGATTTTGTTTAAAATTTATGTTGGTTTAACTTAGATTTCTGTTAAAAATTTATGCAAGCCAAATTCAAACCTGATGTCTCTGGAAACATATCAAAACACCAATGCATGTTAATATGAACTAAAATTTATACTATATGATTTGTAGATCCAGTACTATAAATTTAAAACACAAATTGAAATATGATTTTTAATACTAGAATTTGAATTTTTAGTAAAGTAGTCATGCTGCAGTTGGTTTTTGAACTGGAAAGGAAATTATATGGTTTTCTGGTGATCTATGTAACTGGAAGGCACCGGGTTCTTTCAGGTGAGGGAGGAGTGTGAGGAGATGCCGGAAAATTATTTGTTGATGTTGAAATCCATAGGGGTAGTTGCAGTTTTGAAATTCATTTTTTAAACCCTAGTTTTGATGGGTTTTATGATTTGGGTCATTTCGATCTGATCAATTGACCGAGTGCTATGATACTTGGAGGATGTGTAGTAGAGGTGTGAAGGAGCTCGAGGCCGGAGTGGGTGGACCTCAGATGGTCGGAGCGGCGTATGGTCGCCGTTGACAGGTTTTGAAGAGGAATTGTGTTTGTTTCCAGGTTTGAGTTTGAGATCCTCAAACTCGAATTAGGGATTTGAAGCATGAATTGATGGTCGTAGTGGGTAGCTAGGTTGATTTCTGATGAGATGAGATGGTCGTTGGCGATCATCAATGGTCGGAGTTGCTGTGCATATGCACGGTGAAGTAAGGGTACATGTGATGTTTGGTTAGCTGATGGTGACTCGGGTAAACCCTGTTTTTGCCCGAAGTAATGAAGTGATTTCCTCCGGAAAGTTTTATTGCAGACTCGAAGTAATTCTGTGGGGGTTTAAGTGTTTTGTTTTACAGGTTTTATAAACCTGTAACTTCTGGGTTTAAAAATTTGTAAACCCTGAATCTTTAAATGATTAAGAAGATTTAAAACACATTTAAATTCAAGTTTGAATTTATTTGAATTCAAGTTAATTTAACATCCCAGTTTAAATAAAATAAAGTTTAAAGGAAAGGAATTTTTTTTTACAGGTTTTAATAAACCTGAACTTGTTTTATCAAGTATTATTTACAAACCTAAAAGTATTTAATTTTTTAAAATTTAAACTGAATTTTTAAAGTGTAGAGCAAATTTTAAACAAAGTTTTAAAACAAGTTCAAAATCTTAATTCAAAATGAGTTTGAATTATAAATTTAAAAATATATAAGTTTTATAAAGATAGAAGGTTTTAACAACCTTGAATTTGTTAAAAGTATTTTATAAAATGTTTTAAAATCTGAAGTTTAAGGTTTAAACGGAGTTTAAAATTTAACTTTAAATCTGGATTCAAAGCTAATTTGAATCTTAGGTTTAAAACTGGAATCAAAGTGGAATATGTATTTCAGTTTTTGAAAATTAAAAGAAAGTTTGAAGTTGCAAGATTTAAACTAAATATAAATTAAGTTATTGAGATGCTAAAGTTATAAATTGTTTAAACTTTGATAAGTCTAAATTATTTTCATTTTAAAACTTGTATTTAAAGTGAAATTTGGAAACAAGTTCAAAAGTACTTTGTTTAAAATAAAATTTGTTTTAAACATAATTTAGAGATGTCTTATTTTAAAATTTAGTTAAGAATGAATGTTTTGTAATTAAATGATTAAAAAGGTAATTAAGAAATAATAATTTATTTATTTATTTAATTATTAAGGTTTAATGCATATTGATTTAGGGGTTAATCAAATTTGAAATTTTAATCATTAATTAGATTATTAATTAATGATTAATAAATTATTAATTAAGTAATTAAATTTTAATCAAGGTCAATTAATTAAATAATTAGACTTTAAATTATAGATCATTAAAGATAATTAATTTTGTAATTAATCCCGGTTAATTACTTAATAAAAATAATTAAAGAATGGTTAATGAAGGTCATTAACCAGGATTATTTAAATGATTAATTAATGTGATTAATTTTTATAATTAATTAGATTAATTAATTTATTAATAATCAATTGTAAATGGTTTGAGTAATTACTTAATAAAGTAATTAAGAAATTAATTACTTAATGTAATTAATTTAGTTTAATGGGATTGTTTAATTTAATTAATTAAGTTTAATTAATTTTAAACATTTGGGTTTTATAAATAATTACTTTATGTAATTAATAATTTGGGTATTTACTTAGTTTAAGTAATTAATTAATAATTACATGGTTGTAATTAAGTGGAGATGTTTAAGTGTGAAGTAATTTGGTTTAAATTACTTATTAATTAATCAAGGGATTAATTAAGAGATTAATTAAGGATAATTAATTTGTTTTAATATGGTAATTAAGTTAATTAATTACTTAAGGTAATTAATAAAAGGAAATCATTAATTATTTTAATTAATGATGTAGTTAAAGTTGATTAATTTAGATTAATTAATCAATAATAAGTAATTAAAGGAAATTAATTAATGTAATTAATTAAGGATAAATGTAATTAATTATGATTAATTAATTAATTGAGTAATTAAGGGTTAATTACTGTTTGGATGTGAATAATTAATTTTGTGAAATTAATTAAGGATAATTACATGAATGTAATTAAGGATAATTAATCAAAGGTGATTAATTAAGGTAATTAATAATGAATCATTAACTGATTTTAATCAATTAAATGATTAAGTAAGCAGGATTTATATTTGTAAAGTAATTGATTTAATTTATTTTAAATTAATTAAAGATGAAGTAATTAATTTAATTTATTTTAAATTAATTAGAGATAGAGATAGTTAATTTAATTCATTTTAAATTAATTATATGGTGATGAGTAAATCATTGCTTAGGGATGAATGGATGACATTGATTGTCTTTGATGCTTTGTGATCTCAGTAATGAGATAAATGATATTGTGTGGTATGGATGTTTGATTGTATTGTGATGATAACATAGGTTATCTATTATGATGGTGATATATGGGATATCTATTTGATATTGATAATGCGGGTTACCTGTTATGTGATAATGTTGATTATCAGTTAAGATTTATGAATTATCTATCTGTGTGAATATAGATACTGTATTTAATTGTTTTAAACCTTTAAAACAACTTGGACCTAAATGACACGCTTTGGATTTCGATGAGACCGGGATCGGGTTTCCATATTTGGATATCCGAAAACCACATCGATTCCAAATAACGTTAGGTCGTGAATCCAAGTGGAGAGAGTGAAGACTCGAGGTGTAAGGGCTATAAGTCAATATAACTCTGTGGGTGATTCCGTAATGAGTTTGACGGAATAGTACTTATAGATTCGAGATGGGTGTTTAGAGTGCAAGGGTTATTGTCGTTGACTCTGAGGGTGATTCCAATATGAGTGCAACGAGATAACGCCTTCGGTTTCGTTCGAACCCGGAACGAACTTGTATGGATTGAATGCTTTCAGAACATCGTCAGGAGGACGATGAGAATTCTAATTGATGTGTCCTATAAAGGTAATCGTAGCCTCAAGCCTCATCAACCAGGAATGGCTAAACAGGGGAGGTGTAGCAAGGCTTCGTGGGTCGCACCCACTGGAGAGCGAGATTTACCCCTGTCTAGAGGTCCCTTTTATTTCGGCTGTGTGGACGGTTGAGAGCTCCAACCGTCGGGGTTGTCTTGTTCGGAACTGTTCAGTAAGGAATGGATCCGGGCTTGTGTTGCAGGGGAGTGGGAGTACTCCTCGGTACGGTGATCTAGGCCACGTACTGTGACGGGCAGTACCCCAGTAGCCCTGCCATTGTATGGAATCTAAAATCCAATAAGTGCCAACGGTTTTGATTGTATTACCCACTTTTGTGGCTAGTAGCTGGAATTTAATAATGTAACAATTTCGGCTATTTCTTATTTATTTGAAAACCCTAGACCCAATTATAATATTATCGGATTTCCTATCAAATGTTTTGGTTAGCGTAAGGTAAAAACTTTTCCATGTTTATGTGTGGGAAGTCTTACGTGATACCCTTCTTTTCAAAAGGTTTTGAAAAATTAAGCAACTTTAACCTGTTACTCACACTAGACCCATGTATGACCCGGAGTTTATTTTTGTATTTCATAAACTCTTGGGTACTCAAATTTTTATGAGTAGTCAAGGGACTCAGGTTAGGATTCTGGTTAGCTTTGACGAATTGTTGAGGAGCATTGGAGCAGGAGGCTTCTGCGTATAGATATATATCTAGTATTCTGCTGTGTGTTCTCTGAGTTGTTGTATTGAGTTGTAACTAGACAGGTGTTTATAACTGTCTAGTATGTGTTGTATCTCTGTGTACTCTGATAATGGTTGTAAACTGTGTAATATTTATGTTATTAATATAATTTATTCGTTCCACTGTGTAGATTCTGATTGTTGTTTCTTTCTTCTCTTCTTTCTATTCTCTTTTATATCCCTTTCTTTCTTAAAGATGATACGATTTTCCGGGAGTGGAAAGTCGGGTCGTTTCATAAGATTTTCGAAAGAATTAGGAAACGGTCACATAAAGTCAATACCCCAAATGTCAAAGGTTTCAGTTATAAGAATGAGGTTCAAAGGCATCATATTTCGTCGAGAGATTCTTCCTAACATTCGACAGCGATCGCAATTTTTTACAAAAAATCTAATGCATCTTTGAAAAGCGTAAGCCAGTAAAAACCACATTGAAGCACCTTTTTCGCTGTTTTCTCAGGACCGAAATGATCACCACATGCTTGGTCATGGAAAAATGAAATAATACTCTTGATTTCACAATCTGGAATACAACATCGAATGATTGGGTCGAAATAGTAATTAAACAAGTATAGATCATCACAATAGAAGTACTTGACTGGGGGAAGAAGTTTACATTTGTCTCATTTTATCAAAAATGATGGAGTTTCCTTAGTGACTAAATATTTCAATATGTCAGCATACAATGGATCGGCGGAAGTAGAAAGGAGTTGTTCATCAGGAAAGTTCTCATTGATTGGTAAAGAAGATGGTGCGTTTGAAAAACGTGAAGGATGATCAGCAACGACATTGTTAGAACCTTTTTCATCCTTTATCGTAAGGTCAAATTCTTGGAGTAGTGGGATCCAACGAATCAAATGAGACTTAACAACCTTTTTAGCGAAAAGGCGCCTAAGAGCGGAGTGGTCGGTATAAACAGTAATGTGCAAGCCAATCAAATAAGGTTGGAACTTTTCGAGCACAAAGACTACCGCTAGAAGCTCTTTTTCAATGTTTGTGTAATTGAGTTGAGCATCGTTTAAAGTCATACTAGCATAGTAAATGACGTAAAGAATTTTTTCGATGCGTTGCCCTACACTACAACAAAAATCACTTTTAACAGCAACAATTCTCAGCGTTTGTTAAACAAATGCTGTTAAAAATTATTTAAAACGAACTCTTTCTCGTCCAACGCTGACATAAGCTTAGGACCAAAACATTTCGCGTTCCCTCTCTCATTATTAAACTTTGTGAAAAAATTTCGCTTTCCCTCTTCTTATTCCCTCTTCTTTTCATTTCCCTCGTTCCTCAATTTCTTCCTCCCCGAATCCCCTTCCACTTAACTTTCTTTCTTCCTGCCCGAATCCCCTTCCACTTAATTTTCGTCGTTCTCTATTTCCCTCATTTTTCAATTTCATAGTGCCCTAATTGCAATTTTCCAGAAGTAAAGGTGATTCTAGATCAGGCGAGGGAGGCGGTGGTCGAGACATCATGATTGAAGGCGATTTTTGGTTTCTGGTGGTTGGAAGTTTAGTCTAGTTCGCACGTCGAAGTCGAGTGTGAAGCTACGGTGATCGACTTTTTAATTTAGAGGTTTATTCCATGATTAGATTCAAGAATCAATTCGTATTTGGAAAGATTGAAGATGTGAATACCTGTTTTTTATTTCGTGCATTTGCATCAGGTTGCGAGAGACAATAGGAAAGTTTTCTCATTCGGCTTCAAGTTTTCCTGTAAGGACTCTCAAGTTCCTGAAATGGCTCGGTTAAAGAGGTCAGCTTAATTCATATTTTTGTATACTGGTTTAGAGTCGACTTAACTAAACAGTATTCATATTTTCTTTTGTGATTTCCTTTTTAATGAAAATTGAGTTTTCGTAGAATTAGCTTTATTGGTTTACATAAGCTACTTGGTTTTTTGATTTGTCTAGGCTATTGAGATAATTTAGGAATCTTTCAGTTTTTATTAACTATTAGAAACGAGGTGATCCTTTTCTTCCCTAATGTTTTTTCTTTTCATATGGTAGAAAGCCTAAGCTTACTGGGGTTATTTTGGGATTGAATTTAGTTAAATGATTCGTTCAAAGTATGATTTATGTTTAGGAAAGTTTTTAGTCAAATTATGCACGGGTAGTTGGAGCTGCATAAGTATTGCCTATAAAATGCTTGTTATAAGTTCTGAACAGTAGAAAAAATTTTAGTTTTGTATTTCACTGATTAGTAGAAGCACCATGTTTTGAATTATTTGCATCATTGTTTGGTGATCAAATATGAACACATATTATCAAATAGTTTATGTGTAGCAATGGAGATAACATGAAAATGTGCTGTCAATTATTGGTTTTAATGCCAGTTAGTATGTATGAAGCTATAATATATAGTAAGTAGTTGTTGGGTGCGCTTATGCAATGTGCGGTAAGATTATAGATAAACGTTACTTCCCATATGCTGTTATACTTCTCTATCTTATAACTAGGCACAATGACTTCCCATATGCTACAATGCGGATCTGTTGGCTGCATTCAATGATGCTATTTGAAATCGAATAATTGCGTTTGTTTCACAGACAGTCCATCGATGCTTTTTTAATAGCTATAACTCATTTTTTGTGTGGAGAAAAAGGTGTGTTGAAGTTGTTTCAAATGAAGAAATTTGCATTTATACTAGTTGAAATAGCCATAGTATAAATAATCACTTTCTACCTAAGTGTACTATATTTGTAAGATGTCTTACAGTAATAATTAAACTTGTAATAACCTTCAAAGATTATTGAAAAAAGAGACCCTAAATTATAAGTGTCATAGCATAAAAATTCCAATTATAAGCAATATCTGGATATGTAGGGAACAAGCTTGAACACCATTAGAATGAAAGAACCTGCACCAACAATATCTGCAGCAGAAGCAAATGCAAGATATTTCACACCCAATCAATCCAGGTATTAAAAAGGTATTTATCATATTATTGTAGAAGCAGTTCAATTCAAAATAAAAGTTGAAAATATCCATTTCCATGTGTTTTTGTAGTTATTGTTTGGATAGCTCTTTAAATGCAACAAAAGTGAGAAATACTAAATTAAATTATGTTGGAAATCATAATTTATGTTCAATACAAGGGCCTAACAAAATTAAATTCATTTATTGGAAGTAGATAACCTACTCGAGATAATTAAAAGGTTCAACAGATATAATTTTGTTGAAAAGGACAAAACATGATCATTAATTCAAGCTGTGTAGAATATAATGCCACCTGCTAGTCTGAATGAAGTTAGGTTTTGCAGCAACTTTGTATGTTATGGTACTTAATTTAAATTTCTAACTCGATTAGTTTTGTTTTCTAGGTAATTGATAGTTTGTTTTTTTAGTAAATTTTTTTCTTGCATTAATGATTATTTTTGCATTATAGGTGTTGTTTTAACTTTTATTTTCATGCAAGTTGTCATTAAAATTTTCATTTCTTGTTGATTTTCGGTGAATAATTACATTTTTTGCAATTTTTGAAATTTAGTTAATGTGTTTGATTAATTACTTTTCTATAGCGTAGTCAAAAATAGGCACCATATGTCTGCTGCAATTATTCATTGTAAATTTCTCTAAAAATGATTAGTTTTTATTTAGATGTATATGTTATTATTAATTATAATTAATAATGTATACCATAAAGTCGAATCAGATTATATATATTAGTTAATGAGCATTTTAAGCATATTAATGAGATTTATCCGGCAAACTTTCAAATTTTTGTAGTCCAAATTTGTGTTGGATGCATATATGAATGGAAATTTATTATGCAAGTTTAAAGAGCAAACTTTTGGAGGTCATGACCAATATATGACCAATTTATTATGCATCATATCTTCAATTGCGTGATTTGAATGGTCAAGAAAGGAAACGTTCCTACCATAGCTTGATGGTTTAAAGAAAAAAGTTCATAAATCCACAAGTATGTTGCTTATTAAACATGGATATCCTAAATCCGTAAATTATGAGGTGTCCAACATAATAAGGCACTTCTATTCTATGTAGTTATATCGGGTAATATTGCTGATATATCACCGATATATCGCATATCGCTCCGAAGCCGATACATGTGTAATTTATACATGTGTAATACTTCTATCGTCTAGTAATGAGCGTGACATTTATACATGTGTAATACTTCTATCGGGTAATACTTCTATCGTCTAGTAATGAGCGTGACATTTATACATGTGTAATTTATACAGTTTGGGTTCAGCCAGAGCAGTCAACAGGATGATATAGATGTTGTCACTATCGTATAAGGTCTAAATGATATTGATGAGGCATAGTTGAATAGCATAAAAATTGGGAAGATTCCTAAATTTTATGCTATTTAGCTCTTGCCTTATCAATATCATAGGTAATCTGAAGATTCTGGACTTTGGTTAAGCTCCTTTACTGGGCTGGATGTGTTGCTTCACCCTACGTGTGGGACTCCGGTTCATGCTGTGATGGCACAAAGGTAACCTAAATTCTCATCACGCAAAGGTAACTAATAATATTATTTAGTTATTTTCAGCAAGTAATTTCCTTTTCGACTTACTTTTTAGCTACTACAAAACCAATAGAGTTTTTCGACTTACTTTTTAGCTACAAATTTATTGTATAAATATCTTTTAACAGGAACAAGCACCATTCATATCAGCTGCAGAGATGGTTAATAAGTTTCTGTCAAAAACCAGAGAAATCGATTTCTCACAAAAATCAACTTCACATGTGAGTCTAACAAACCTCTCTTTTTTGATTTAATTCAAGCATACTTTGGCTTGCAAATACAGCAGTGAAAAAAGCAGCACATTGAATATTATCAATTTGTTGGTTAATAGTGAATATTATCAATTTAAACATCTCCCAAAACAATAAGTTTGCACTATCTTAAAGAACTGCTAACTGCCAACATCATGTTAAAGTTTGCACTATTTTCTATAAGCTGGCATTGTAAGTTTGTCTCCTGAAACAAACTCTAACAAACATAATATTTTGCTTAGGTAACCAAACATAAGCTTATATTTCCAGTTCAAACTAATAGACCGATTAAAGTCTGTTGGATCCCTCCAGTCATTAGTTAGTGCCATCCAAATACTTTCATTGGAATCGAACTGCGATATAATTAATTGGTTCACCGAATGATTAAAATCATTGGATAATGTCTTGCCATTAACGCTTTCATCATGGGACTTTAATAGAACAAAGTTAATCATCATTAAATAACCTTCTTGGTTTTATATTATGGTGTTGGTAACTTTGACATTAGAAAGTTGACCATGAACAAATATACATGTTGCTCAGTAGTCTTGCTTAACCAGGAAGCCTGTATTCTACTTGAAGGAAATTGGTTATTGTCATTGTTGCAGTTTTAAGTAACTATTTCAACTTCATACATGCAGGATCATGTTAAAATATTGTGCGACTGCTTGCAGGCTGATGTAGATGGAAATGGGGCCGATGGTTACATTGAATTCATAATGGCTACCATGCAGATGAGTAAATTGGAGAAATAAGATCATTTATATAAGGTTTTTGAATATTTTGATAAGGATAATAGCAGGTAACTATTCTGTTCATAAAAAACATCTACGGTTCTTAACTTTTTAAAAGTTACAGTTTAAGCCATTGTTGTTTGTACACATGTTCTTTGCTCAGCTACATAATAGTGGAGGAAATGGAGCATGCATTGACCAAGTATAATATGGGTGATGCGAGGACAACGATATTATGTTAAAAATTAAACTCCTAATTAAATAGCAGTAGCTAAAACTCATAAGAAAATATCAGCCTCTGGATCGAAGAAAGCCAAAAATTAAACATACCACCAAAAAATCATAGAAATGTAAGTAACTTATCGTAAAAATCAGATAAAATGATTTTTTTTGAAGAAATCTTATTTGTAGAAATATAACGCATAGATAAATTTTGGCCTAATCATGTAACTTTCGTAGAATTATATCAAAATAAGATGGTTAAGTGGTTTATTTTAGTGCTATACAAATATGTTTTGTCATTCTTATATGATAGCCTCTCACATGTTATCAAAGCTCTTAAATTTTTTGATGATCATCGCTGCTAGTAAATTAGTAAGTCCAGCAAACTGTAGATGTTATCAAAGCCTCTCACATGTTATCAAAGCCTCTCACATTAAAAAAACGGAGAGATCTGACTGTAGATGTTATACCATGGATGGTAGATGGTTTGCTTTCCAGCATAATAATTTATCCAGCCAAGTTATCAATGTCAATTCTAGTGAATTTGTAATGAACCATAAATTTTAGCGATTTTTAATAACGTAATTAATTGAATTTTTTGCTTGAAATTAAACAATTAAATTTGATAATGAAAATTTGATGTTTGGAATACGCCTATTATAATATAGCAACTGGAAAATTTTCATGTAAATATGAAAGTTCATTCTTTTGTTTATCAGGTAGTCAAGATGGTTAAGTTCACTGCAGAAGAACTTAGAAGGATTATGGATTTGAAGCACAATATCAGGAACATGTCGGTTATTGCTCATGTTGATCATGATATGTAATGCTATCTTATATGTAGCTTTCTTCAGTGGCTTAACTGATTTTTATATTCACATATAAAAGTATATTCTTTAATCCTTAACAGTCAATTTAACTCACTCAGGTATAGTTTTTGTAACATAGTCACTCTTTGATATATTTCTGCAAACGTTTATGGTGGATGAATACCTTTTCCATTATTATGTTTTGAATATCAGATTTTATTCTTTCCCATGGGGTGATATCACTTAATTAAATGATAAAATATCACAAGTCTTTAGAAAAATGTGGAAGTATCATCACTTGGTGGCTGAATTGAAATAAATGTTACTGAGTTGATGCGTGATTCACACAGGAGCATTGCAATGAATGTTACTGAGTTGCAGAAGATTCCATTAAATTACACTCAGGTTTGATCATCTGTTCTTTTGCATGCTTATTTAGTTAACATCATTTCTTTCACAAAAATCATGTTACTTCGTTTCACGATTATTTAGCAAATGTTATATTTTTACAAAATTTCCGAATTCACGCTATTTAAGTAAGCCTCCAGTGAAACCAGTACACCTGCCCAGAAGCTGAAGAAATTGTTTTTATGGGTGTAGAACGTGCGGTCAGAGCAGATCCACGCATGGCTGCTTCTCTCCTCAGGATGCATTTTCACGACTGCTTTGTTTATGTATGTAATATTATAAAATTGGTATATTATATGTTGTAAATCCAACTAATTGACATGATTAAAAAAAATCAAACTAGGGGTGTGATGCCTCGTTGCTTTTGGATGATACAGATGACACAAAAGGTGAGAAGACTGCTGCACCTAACTTGAATTCATTGAGAGGGTGTGAAGTCATTAATGCAATCAAAACTGAGCTTGAGTCAGTTTGCCCTGAAACTGTTTCGTGTGCTGATGTTGTAGCAGTTGCAGCAAGAGATTCTGTTGTTTTGGTACTTACCTTTTCACATCTTTTAACTTTCCCAAATAGTATAACTGATCAATGTTCATATGATGATCTGGAATGAGCAGTCAGGTGGACCTACATGGCAAGTAGAGATAGGAAGAAAGGATAGCTTAACAGCCAGTTTAATTGCTGCAAACAATAGTATCCCTGCTCCCACTTCTGACGTGGCAACGCTGACAAAAATGTTTCAGAATGTGGGACTATCCCAGAAAGACATGGTTGCACTCTCAGGTAACTCACAAGCCTAACTGACTACAATATCAATTATATATGATCACCAATTCTATTGCAAAACTAATTGTAAAATATGTGCAGGTGCACACACGATTGGGAAAGCAAAATGTAACTTGAGTTCTGGATCTAGCAGACAATGTGGTAAGAATTCGAATGGTGTTGCACTAGCACAACTGGATTAGGTTACCCCTGTTGCCTTTGACAACTTTTACTTCAAGAACTTGTTATCTGGCAACGGTTTTTTGCCTTCGGATCAAACACTTGTATCTGGTAACGATGCTGGGACGGTTGGGCTTGTTCAGACGTATGCTATGGATTTGTATGCGTTTTTTGAGTATTTTAAGAATTCGATGGTGAGGATGGGGAGATTGGGATCGAATGGTGGTGGGGAGATTAGGAGGTCTTGTAGGGTTGTTAACTGATTTACTGGTGAAATTACAGTTGCAGTCTTTTTTATTGATTTGCCGCAAGGAGTTGTTAGCAGTTTACGTATATATCATGTAATTGTAATATACTGAATGTATATATTTGTAATTGTAATATACTGAACGTATATATCATGTAAACGTTTATGTATCTAATTAATAGTTATTAGAACATGTTATATATGCTAGTTGCTTCAATATACTCAAAATATAATTCTGGAATATTCAAAAATAGAGTGGAATATTAAAGCTGTTATATAAATAGAAGACAGCGTTTGATTAATGCCGTCAATGAAGAAACAACAGCGTTTAATTCGTGCTGTAATTATCTTGAAATTGTCAATAATAGCGTTTTTTACATGCTGTCGAAATAGTTGATGATTCAATAACAGCGTTTTTAACATGCTGTCGAAATTGTTGATGATTCAATAACAGCGTTTTAGAAAACATAATACAGCACGTTATAAACGCTGTTGAAAACATTATTGACAGCTCGTAATAAACGCTGTCACAGAGATGTTTCAACAGCGTTTATAGAAACGCTGTTGTAAGTTATGTATATACGACAGCATGTCGTTATACAGCGTTTCTAATAACGCTGTTGTATCATATTACAACGTTTATCAAACGCTGTTAAAAGCCTTTTGTGGTGTAGTGCTAAGACAGCACCAACTGGAAAGTTAGAAGCGTCACACATTATTTCGAAAGGAAAATCCCAGTTGGGTGAACAACTGATGGGAGCGGAAATGAGTTCCTTTTTTAGACTCTCGAATGCAGAAACATGATTAGAATTAAAATCAAAAGATCGTCTTTTCCAAGAAGAGTCATTAGAGGTCAAGCGATTTTATTAAAGTCCTTCATAAAGCGTCGATAGAAACCAGCGCGTCGAAGAAATGAACGAATGTCCTTAAGAGATTTGGAAATGGGTAGATTCGCTAGTACATCAACTTCTGCTTTATCCACCTCAATGCCTTTGTTTGAAATGACATGTCCAAGGACATTGCCGTGTTTAACAATGAAATGATATTTTTCTCAATTTAACGTTAAGTGTTTGTCCTTGCATTGATTAAGAACCAACTCAAGATGGTGTAAGCACTTGAAAAAAGAGTTTAGAAAGATGGAAAAATCGTCCATAAACACTTCTAAAAAGCGTTCGATCACATCAAAAAAGATGTTGATCATGCACATTTGAAAAGTAGCAGGAGCATTGCAAAGTCCAAATGACATACGTACATATGTAAAGGTGCCAAAGGGACATGTGAAAGTCATTTTCTCTTAAACTTTTGGAGCGATTGGAATTTGGTTATAATTGGAGTAACCATCAAGACAGTAATAGAATTCTTGGTCGGCTAAACGTTCAAGCATTTGGTGATGGAAGGAAGGGGAAGTCATCTTTACGTGTTACAACATTTAGTTTTTGATAATTGATGCAAACACGCAAACCCATTTGAGCACGAGTTGGAATGAGTTCATTAGCATTGTTCTTGATAATAGTAAGTCCAAAAGTTTTAGGCATGACATGAATTGGGCTAACCCATGAACTATCAAAGATAAGATATATGATTTCATTATCAAGGAGTTTAAGAATTTCGTCTCGTACTGCATCCTTCATTTTTGGTTGAGCCTTCATTGCATGTCACGAACAGGCTTGGCATCGTCAACTAAATGGACACGATGTAAATGAAAGCGGGACTAATTCTCCTTAAATCTGTGATTGACATACAATTGCCTCTTTGTTTTTCAACAAAATTAAAAGAAGGGAAGCTCTTGATCAAGAGAGAGAGTTGAAGGTATTATGACAGGAAATGTTTCGTTGTCACCGAGGTATGCATACTAAAGGTGATCAGGAAGGGGTTTGATTTCCAACCTCGGGGGATGCTTAATCAAAGAATTTGGTAGAAGTTCCGACTCAATAGTAAGGGGTTCAAACGGAAGTGCATTTTCAATTTCATTAGGGCCATCTTGAAACAGTTGTTCGTATTCGGTCTTGCGTTTGTTGTTATGGTCAACAGTTTTGTAGTCAAAATTTTCCTGAATGGAACTAACTTCCAACGTTTGGTAAAGTGATTCGTTCGATTGGTTTTCAAGATTGAAGATGTTAAGATCCAAAGCCTTGTTTCTGAAAGAAAATTTCATAAAACCGTTTCGACAATTGATTAGTGCATTTGAAATAGCCAAGAAAGATCAGCCTAAAATCAATGAAATTTGAATCATCGGATTGTTTACGAGTTGTGTTTTAAGGACGAGGAAATCGACGGGGAATATGAATTGATTAATTTTGATAAGTACGTCCTCGATTTGTCCCACGGGTTTCTTTATCAAATGATCGGCAAATTGAAGAGTTATTTTCATCGGTTTTAGTTCACCCAAGCCAAGTTGCTGGTAAACTGAATAAAGAATCAAATTGACACTTGCGCCAAGTCTAGTAAGCTTTTATTAATCGTTTTGTCTCCTATCGTGCATGAGATTGTTGGACATCCAAGATCTTTGTATTTGTTGGGAATTGATTGGGACAAGACTTCACTAAGTCTGGCAGCTAAGAAAACTGTCTTAGGTACATGAGTGTGTCGTTTTTGAGTACATAAGACCTTGAGAAACTTAGCGTAAGTTAGGACTTGTTGAACGATATTAAGAAGTGGAATGTTAACTTTGATTTGTTTAAAAATTTACAACATCTTTTCCATTTTATCAGAGTGTTTCTTGGGTCGAATACGATGTGGTAATGGAACACAATACTCAGTACATCGGTTTACTTGAGTCGAAGAAGAACTTGGATTGACATTTGATTCAATGTTTGACTCAATGTTTTATTCTAAATTGCTCGTCGTTTTCGAAGTGTCAAGAGCAGCTTCCAGTAAATCTTTTGGATTATCAACTTGGTTATCGATTTGTTTACCGGAACACAAAGTCGTGATAGCATTCATTTAGTTTATGTCGCTATCCTGAACAACATGAGCTTGATTTGAATTCTGTTTCGATTTCTGGGTTCGAAATTGGCTGAATTGGGAATGTGCCTCATTCGCATTCACTCGTAGACGTGGCTAGTGACTCATTTGCATTTCAAGTTTAGCAATCAATTGACTCGTATTCTACATGTATGAGGTTAACAAATTTTGCAAATTGCTATTTGATTGAAGGCTTTGATTGTTTGCTTTAGTCAAAGTTTCAAGACTTTTCTCAAGTAAAGTCAATCGTTTATCATCTTGGGAAGAAAAAGATTATTATGGTTGATTTTGACATAGACCCTCAAAATTTTGTTAAAAGTGGTTGTCCTGAAAAGGAGGATTCGAAGCATTGTTCGGAAATGGTAGGAAATTGGGACGAACCAAATTTATATTGGAATTATTTTGGTTCCATGCAAAATTAGGATGATTTCTCCAACCAGCATTGTACATTGGAAAAAATGGCTCATTCTTAACCTTATTGAAAGCATTGAGTTGTTCTATCGAATTTGAACACTGATTGGCTGTGTGGTTCGAATCATTGCATTTGTAACACATTAGTTGGAAAGCTTGGTTCATTTGGTTGGATGTGAAAACATTGTCGAATTTATTGATCATTGCACCGCTTTTAGCTTCCAAAGCCAAAGATGATCATATTGAGTGTGTGCTCGATCGTGAGTAAATGGATTTTTCATTAGAACGTTCCCATTAGGATAATTTTTTGGCCAAGTTTTTAAGAAATTGCCAAACATTGTCATGATGTTGGGCAAGAAAATTGCCTTGGCACATTGATTCAAGAACGATAGTGAACTATTTTTAAGTCCATCGTATAAGATTTGGCAAAGAGTCCATTTTTCGAAAGTATAGTGTGGACATTTTATCAAAAACTCTATTAATCTTTCAAAATGTTTTTCGAAAGTTTCCCCCCTGAATTGATGAAAATTCACAATTTCATTTCGGATTTTGGTCATTTTTTCCAAGTGGTAGAATTTTTTTAAGAAAACTTTAAAAAATTCTTCCCAAGTTTTGATCATGTTTGACGGTAAGTTGTACAACCATTTTTCATCGTAATCGGTAAGAGCAAATAGAATTAACTAAAGTATGATTTCGTCATCACATAATTGTTGGAGATTAATGGTCGCACATATTTGTTCGAATTTTTTAAGAAAATGTATGACCCGTCGTGTTCAAAATTGCCAAATTTAGGGACTGTGACAATGTGATTTGAATGAATCTCGAAGTGATTACCCGTTAGGACGGATAATGTAATACAAGAAGGAATAGAAACTTTATCGGAAAATATTCTATCCATGGGAGTTCGTAGAGGATTTTCGTTAGCTATCGTTGGAGAGTTGTTCGTTCGAGTTAAACGATTTGTCGTTGTGCCACGAGTCCAAGTGCTCATGCATAAGTGAAAAGGTCAAGGAAAGAAAGAAGTGAGAATCAAGTTTAAAAGAATGAAACAAGGTTTAGAAAAACGAAAGAAAGTGAAATTTTATTGCCAAGAAGAATTTTTTTTCCACAGAGATTTGATTTTGTGTTTTTTTGGAATTTGGATTTTAAATATTTTTTCTTGCTTTTTTATTTGTTTTTTTTAGTTTTTTTGTTGTTTTTGAAAAGATTTTTTGTAATTTTGTTTTTGTTAGATTTTTTTGTCAAAGGAAAAGGTTTGAAAAGAATTTTTCGGATTTTAGTTTAAAAAAAACTAAGTTAAGTAAAATGTAAAAAAAAAAATACTTTTGGATTTTGTTTTTTGTTTATTTATATATGCATGACTTAATGCAACTAAATGAATGCAAGGACTTAATTACAGGTTTTCTGTCCTTAGTAGCTACTAACCCGAAATTGTATAATCACACTTTGTCTTATTCCAACAAAATAGTTCTTAGCCAGGTTACCAATATGAGTTATCGATGCACCATGAATCACCGTATCAGTGCAGCCGAAGTTTTAAGTACCTTCAGAGAAACAATCACTATAATATTTACGAATCACCGTAATATTTATAACTAAGTATTGCTTTGTTGTAGCCTAGACACCAAGAAATAAAATTGTCAAAAGAAGACAAATTGTCAAGATACAATTAAGCCCTATGTGAGCTCGCGACACCCTTAAGTCTAACATCTAACCGTTATTATTAGTCAAATTCTACGATGAAATGTAATTTATGAGCTAAGGAAGGGGGTGATGATATCCCCACCTTATATGGTTTGGATGTTGCCCTTAGAAAAGAAAAATAAGATGAAAAGAATGCAAGTCGGAAATTAAACGTGTATTAATAATGCAACTACGAATAAAATTTGATTTTTTTTTTTTTTGAATTTTATTTTTAAAAAATGCAAGCAACCAACAATGTAAATAAAATAAAAACCAATGATAAGAGCACAATACCACAACGTGATGAATTAGCAATTTTATTTTAAAGCAGTGATTTTTTGTAGAAAGCAAACAGAGCAGTGCAATTATTTAGTAAGTAATTCTTCTCCTTGTCCACTTTTCTAATCCTTAAAAGGAGAACTGAAAATTGATATTTTTTTTACAAGGATTGAATGAAAGCAAAAACAATTTTTTTTTATTACGATTAAATGAAAACAAAAGCAAATGAATTTACACTAAAAATGACCCCACCCCCGGCCAACCCCCCCCCCCCCCCCCCCCTCTTTTTTTTAAAGCTTTTTTTGTTAAAAAAAAAATGCATTGACCACAAAATAAATAAATAAAATTAAACAAAAGCTTGGACAAACGTTAACCCCACAACACAAAGGCTAAAAAGATGGTTTAAGAGCCCAAAACACGCACCCCAGAACAAATATTACCCTAATTCTTCTCCTGTGCATTAAAATAATACGTGAAATCTGAAATTAGTAAATAAAACGTGAAATAAAAAAATAAAGACGGCTTCAATTCAAATTCAATCGAGAGGTCTCAAGTGAGGTCATGTGTTGGATGCGAATGGTGGCCGTGATGGTAATCGAGGCGATGTATAGGTAACTCAGGCGATTTAGAGTTGGATTTATTGGGAATTTGCGATTTGTGGAGGAAGCAGTTGTAGTTTAGGTTAAAGGTTGTGAGGAAGTCAAAGAGGGTAGCACTTTTGACCGTATGGATGTTGAAGGCATGAAGTAGGTGTTCTGGTGGTTGGAGAAGTTGAATTGGATGTTGATTGAATTGATTTGATGTGCTGTGTATTTGTGAAGGAGGAGGATTGTTGAGTGGGCGATGAAGTGAGGAAGTGTGGCAGAGGTGATGAGGCACTGACCGTGTTCAGGCAGGGTAATTGGCAGTTCAATTTGTTTGTGGTTGAAATGTTGTATTTGATTTGGTTGCTCAAGGTTCAGGTGATGAGAGGGAAAGGCAGGTTGGTGATTGGGTCTGCAATGATACCGAAGTGTGGTGGAAGGAGGTGATGAAGAGCAGTTTTATATTTTTGGTGAGTCGAGAAAGAGGAAGTAGTTTGCTATTGAGTTTGGAATGATGCTTGGTGGATGATGCGCGTTGTAATGGCATTTAGGAGGAGGAGTTGATGTTTAGGTGGTTTGCAGCAAAGGGAGATGGTGGCAGCAGAGGTTGTTTGGGCAGTGGAATGATTGCTGGAAGTTGATTGTTTGGGTAGTGATATGTTGCTATTTGAAGTCGCGGATTTGGGTTCTGGTTGTGGTAGTTGCGATTGGAGAAGTTGTTTGTTTTGTGGTGAGATGACATGTGTGCAGGTGGAGCAGCAAGGTGATGGATTAGAAAAGGATATGGTGACTGCAAGCAGATAAGGGATTAAAGGCAGTGTGATGAGTTGTTGTAGTGGTCGATGTGTCTCGTTGGTAGTCAGGTGGTCTTATGATGGCAGTGGGAAGTATTGGAGATGCACTGTGATGTTAGCATTGAAGTTGCTGCAGTGAAGCGTGGGTAAAGTATGAAATTTTGGACGAGGAGGTTGTAGTTTGGAAGAAGGATGAAAGGTGAAGGTGATTGTTCTGTGGTATTTCTGCGGTCCAGCAGTGAGCTTGCAGTATTGGTTGGAAGAAAAGCAAAGATGTATATGATAGGGGAAGTGAAATGCACAGAAGTTGTTTTTTGTTGTTTATGCAGTGTAATGTGTTGAAATGTAATATAATGCACAAAAGTGAAATTGAGAATGCATTTTAATGAGTTTGAAATTTATGCAGAATTCAAAATGTATTTGAAATACAAATTGTTTTTTGTTTTTTTATTAAAAGAAAATAGACATGTAGAATTAATCAGAGAATGGAAATGAAATTGTTGCAGTGCACCACCAAGAATGAAATGTAAAATGAATATGCAATTAGCAGAGAATGGATATACAGAATGAAATGCAGTGAATATGCAAGTGTGAATCGTTTTTTAAGCGATGGAAATAGAACAAAATAAAATCAAACACAACTAAGTCAAAACAATTGCAAACAAAACAAAATAGATTGAAACTAACAAATGCACAACAATTTTTTTGGTTTTTTAAGAAAAACAAAACACAAAATGAAAATAAACAAAAATAATTCGAAGACTAAAATTAAAATTAAATTGCAATTCCCCAGCAACGGCGCCAAAAAATTGTTGATAACGATGGAGATTTCTATCAATTAGAAAATCATCGTCAAAATATAATCATTATAAAAACCGTAAGCGCACGGCATACAATCGTAGTATGTCGATCCTTAGGGAAATAATTAGATTTTAATAATACTCAATAAAATTAGCCTAAAGTTTTGAAGTGATTTTAAACAAAAAAAAAATTGTAGGAAATAAGCTAGAGAAAAAGTGAATAAAACTATGATATTAAGAAGCAATTTAGAGGCAAATCAACTTCCAATCCTTCATATAAATCAACACAAAATTCATTTATAATCTCTTATTAAAATATTAAGTAGAAATGATAGATGTGCTTACTATAGGTATGATTTATTTGTGCTATTAATTAGCATAACTTAAATCATTAAACTCTAACATACCATTCAAACCCACTTATCAATACTCATGAAAATGACATGAAAGTCAAAAATAAAATCTATTTTAAGTATGATCTATTTACTATGAGTTAGTAACATAGACCAACAAATTTTGATTATAGCTTAACTTTCATCATCAATATCACTTAGATAAATGAACAAATAGTTTGTATTTATAAGGAGTTAAGCATAGCCTATTTGAAATGTCAACATAGGCTATCAAAATTTACTAAAAAAGAAACATAAACCCCCATCATTCATAATTTCCATTGGGCAAATAAGAGAGATCACAAATGAAATCATTATGTTAATTTAATATATTTCATGAGAGCTTCATTACCCCTAAATTGAAGGGGTTTAGTTACTCATATTGAAAACACGTTAACATAAAATGATTTCAACATAAAATGATTTCAACATAAAATGAAAGGAAAATGAGAGTTAATTACAAGAAAGGAGAGCGAACTACTTGCATGAAAAAAACTAAACTAATTACAATAATAAACTCTATGCTACCAAGATAAAATAAAAGGAGCATAAAGTAAATAAGAGAGCATAGAAAAAAAGCAATAAAAGTAAGCATGAAATAAATATGCAAGAAGGTAAAGTACAAGGCTAAAAAGCTATTAAAGAAACATTTTATTTCATTAATTTGTGGCTACAATATTGCATGAAAAGAAGAAGATGATTACATGAAACATAAATGGTATTTATACATTCTTAAAACCCTAATTCATATTTTAGGGTACTACCTAAAATGCCCTTGAGAAAGTATAACTTCCAAGTAGTCATTAGGGAAATAATTAATCCCCACCAACATGCCTTTAAGCCTCCATTAACATGTGCATATGCTTTTAATTATTGACCATATGTTAATGGGTATGTTGGCTCCTCCATGTTGTGTGAATTCTTTTATTTTTTTCTTTCATTAACCTTCAACATATGTGCATGCATTCATACATGAAATCTCTTCATATTTGCACTTCATTTCCTATAAATAAAATTTAATTACGCAAAGAAATTTTCTCAAAACTAAATCATAGACAAAATTACCATTTTACCTCCGAAATGTAGATGAATGAATAATGATTTGAAAACAATTTAAATTTTTGTTTAAACATGTAAAATACCCTAATATGCTCATTTAGTTAATTAAAAGAAGATTAAATATGTAAGTACAAATATGCACTTTATGTGCACATCAGTTTAATACAGTGATGTGGCAGATAAGGGCTAGAGTGTAGAATATAAATTATAGGTGCTTACATTCATAACAATACAACATATTTAGGCTCCAATCAAAACCGCAAAGGTACGTTCACCAATGGATTTTCCATGGAGATCCCTTCAGTCCAAATTTAATCTCCATGCATAAGGATCAAAAGTCACCTCTCGAGCTTTGCTTATGTCTAGATAAAATATACAATAAAGAAAAAACAAAGGCCCACACCCGAACATAAACATGAACCGCATGGAACTACATATCATCAAATCCTTATACCAACATATCGATATGCATATTTAGATATGGACTTGATAGTATCCTGTTGTGAGTCAGCCAAACCTTAGATTGTGCAGCCTACTTTATTTTCATCTATTTCCGATGTTGAGGTCTCGTTCGGCATCTCTCACATGAGTCTTTATTACTTGAATAGAATATGAATCCCAAAATGATTTTCATAATCTTGAACAGACCATGAATCACTACATGGATCCGACCATCTCGAATAGATCTTAAAACTCTATATAGATTCCCCTTTCCAACCGCTTCCAAAACGTAGAACCCATATAGTATTTCTGAAGTAGAATTCGGTAAGTATAACGCAAAACAATCCCAGACTATTCAAAACCAATCGATGAAGTATTAGTTAACTCAATTCTAGTTCTTTCAAAACTAAGTAAAAGCTAGAGATGTTTCGTACCAATACTCCTCCCTGGGGATTCTCGTTGGTACGAAATCACAAAGTCTTTTGATACTTCTTAAGTCATATCAGGTCAAGTTCGATAGTCGACTAATCGACTATCTAGTGAAAAACAGTTGTTTATACAAATCAATATTTGTATACTTTACTCATTTTCGACATTCCAACTTAATCATTCCTCATCCAAGATTGAAGCTAGGTAGGTTAGAGCATTGGTTGCAACAAATCCATAACTAAACACTTCATTCTTGAATCTTACAATTAGATAATCGTCAGCATTTAGTGTTAAGTATAATATCAACGATTTCTATATGCAAGTAAGAAATCAGCATGGATAATGCGTTTCTGATATTCTCTACTTAACTATTCCTCGGCTAAGAGGGAAGCCTTAAGTTAGAACTATATTGCTCATATACCTACTCAAACATCAATTTTAACTCTCTTAAATAGATAAGACTACTTTGTTTGCTTTTAGTGTTAAGCTAGTTAATTACCTTTCAAACAAGTAATTAAACAACTAAACATTTGGTCATTGAGGAATTTCTAACCACTTTCTAAACCCTTTATTCATACTTTTAAAACCCTTTTTAAAATGATATATCTCTACTATTAATAAAGAAAATTCATTGAACCAATTTACTCTGTGTCTTTTTAAAATTCCAGAAATGACCTTGCTTCCGTTTAGAATAATATAATAGGCCGTGTACGAAACACGGATCCATACTAGTACGTATAGTAATTTATTTAAAAAAATAGATATTGAGTAAACCATTTTTAGAAGATATTTATTACATAAGATATAAAATAATCAACATATTTTATAAAAATTATGTATACTTAAAAATGATTTTAAATACTTTATATTACTTATAATGGATTTTAAAACATTTACTCAATGAAAATAACAACTTCATAATTTTCTTAAGAACTTGAAAAAACATGTTCTCTGTATATTTATAAGTAAAATGTCTTCTTTAAAAATTCACAGCTAATTCTTCAAAATTCATAAAAATATCAAACCAATTTTAAAATACTCTAATAGGACCTAGTAAACACTTATAAAAAGAATGAAATAAGATACTTAAATTTAAATTTCTTTTAAAACCTTTAAAGTCAAAAAATCAAGGTTAAACGGGACAGTTTTGCACAAGTGAAGTTTTGGTCACATTTCAAAATGTGGCTTATCTTTTTTACTGTCCAATATTTTTATGGACCAAGATTTCATATAAAACATCATAAATATAGGGAGAAATCCCTAAGGATATCTATACAAATTTCCACAAAAATAGCAGGAAAAGGTAATTCTTGATTCCATCTATAGTGACTATCTTTATAAGTGCACTTTCAAATCCGAGTTCAATCTAACCCAATGCCCAACTACAACCTATGTGCTTTGTTTCAAGACCTTGTAATGGGTTATACAAGTCCATTCGAGTCTATTAATATGGATTACATATGTCACTTGCTTTCAAAGTAAGAACCAAAACTAAATTTCAATTATGTCAATATTAATTCAATAATTTAAACACATTCAAACAAAAACATATATGGGTTATATTTCCATTTAAAGTGGCAAATTATCTCACCTTTAACCGAACAAACAACCATGTACAAGCTAACGAAATCCAACCTCTCCTTCCTTGCTTTTGCCTTCTCCTCCCTCAATTGCTCACGGCCAATGGGAACAGAGAAATGTGCTCTACTTTTTCATATTATAACTTAGTAGAAGGTTTTATAATATTGTAGTAAGGCGCTAGTCTAAATTTGAGTTGGTTTGGATAAGATTTGCAATTATTTTGTTTTAGAAATTTTTGCAGAGGACGACATGAAAGTGTGATACTTTTTCTTTGTAAATTTGTGAATTATTATCAAGGGTGTGAGGACCTGTTTCATTGACTCTCGAAAATCAACATTAATACATCCTCGGTATTCACATGCTGAAAATCCAAGTGTCAGAGGGGCGGATTCTCAAGGGTAAAAAAGAAAATAAAGACTGAACAGAATCTCACATATATTATTTCAACAAATAATCTTTATAGTGGAATATTAAATAGATTTATCAGAGTTTTAAAATGGACAGTTACATATATCCGTCCCTACAAAGGTGGAATACAATACTACCCAAGTGTGGTGGAAAAATATTAAGAAAAATCTTCTAACTCCTTGCTTGAGCTTTATCCAGATTTCTTTGAACTAAACCTGACTATCGAGCTAACTGGGGAAAATCAAGACATCTAGAGTTTAAGGAAAATGAAAATAAACTCCAGGCCAGTCATGAGACTGGAGTGAGAAACTCAAAATGCGCAATTTGAAAAGAAAAGATTTCTTATAAGGCCGCGCTCTCATATAAATAGGGATGACTTTTTACCTTATGATAACCAAAAAGTTCGATACGTAAAAATCATTTGATATTAGTTTTAAAGACATTTCTTTGAAAATATCTGCAAGTAAACTTATTAATCTTAGTCAAAATTGTTACCATTATTAAAATTCGGATATGTTAGGCTCTACAAACAAAACTCTTACAGAGCTCGTTCGGAGAGTGGATTTCCATACAATGGCAGGTAAATGACTACCTTTCTACAGTAAATCTCAAAAGGAATGTACCAAGGATACATAAATAGTCCTCTGCATCTGGCAAGGCTGAAATATCCCTATTTAACACTCATACATGGTCTAAATAGAACCAAATATGACATCACTCCTGTCGTAACCGACCTATCCGGGATTCCGTAGCATACACCACATACTCGACATATAGAGAGTAATCTAGAAAGGTGATGACCATAACATAATGGTTACAAACCACATAGCCTTGCGGCGTACTCTTTTAAGCCATTACCGGATGATGAGGCCTAAGGTGACGATTACCTTTCACATAGCGCATTCCACTTTGGATGTTATATTGCCATCCCATTGTCACACAACTGATTTCTACAAACGTATAACTCCTGAGCTCGTACGTCTTAAGAAAAAGTGTTAAGCTAAGAGAAGTTGCCTTCTACGGCCCCAAACAGATGATACATTCACATAGATCAATTTATGTAACTAGAAATGCAACGTTAGACATTCGTCCATGCATGTTGCCTAGGAACAGGACAACGAAGGCATTCTCCTACGACATCCTATTGGGAGTAATCTCTAGGATTAGTAGTGAGAGCTCCTTGCATCGAAGATCTTAAATGAAGAACCACTGCCACATAATATAATGTAGGAAATTTCCCTCGAGGGTCAGTAACAAGCAGCCCTATGTTCCTTTTTCCAAATCAAATCCATATCTTCACTTCGAATACCTAAATTGGTTCAAAGTGGTATTCGGATAGGAATCATCAAAATCCGACCTTGGTTCCTTCAAACCAATCATCAATAAATGATGTTTTGTGAATAGAGAATCATTCTTCAATTGATTAATTTCTTTTTATAAAAATATATTCGGGAGATATATATTTCTAAAACATTCTTTTTGGCATATAGAGAATTATTAAACCCCTCGTATTAAATTCGTTGATTACTTTAAACCTTTTTAAACTAGGAATAATTAGAAATCATTTCATTTTTTCACTTAGAAAAATATTGATCCAAGTAAATCAAATTTACTATACCCTCCGTCGGGCTAGTCGGGATAGTCAGGGAGAGCAGGAAACTGGTTTTCCAAACTCAAGCCTAGACACTATCTCTCTGACACCCAAAAGGCGGTCAAGTAATTTGATCGACTGTAAATCATTTAATATTTAATCATTCTATAAATCCTTTAAATCATCTTTAAAATACTTTATTAATCATTTGAAAATATTTACAAAATATTTGAAAAAGAACTGTTGCGTTTAAGACTAAATTTCAGAAGTTATAGAAAAGTGGTGCGGAAAAGTATTATGGAAAGTGTTTTTAAGCTATATTGACCAAAACGACTTTTCTGTCACTTGAAAATTATTTTTATAACTCAAATAACTTTTAAAACATTTTAAAAGATTTTTATAATTTATTTGATATTTTTTAACAATTTTAAAATATCATATTTAAAGAATCCTTTTATGGATTCCGAATCACAAAACCACGATTTTCCCAAAAACATGTTTTACTCATATTTCAAAATCTACCTGTCGAAATCTCGATTTTCTTTTTTTTCGAAAAATATGGATATAGTAGTTCATAAAATTCTTACGTTGAAGAATGCCGAGTTATATTCCATTCTATATACTCGTTTGACTTTTATGGCAAAAATCGCAAACTATCATTACGCGACGCGTCTAATTTTGACTAAATTTTCAGTTACCTTACAAACTCCACCAAAACACTTTCATATGTTTACAAAAAATTTCAAACTCACTTTTAAATCTTTTTTAAAGAGGTTTAACATTCCATATAAGCCAATTCATTAAATAAAGGAAAGCGATTTCCTTTATGTTTATCGACGTGTATTTACGCGACTTGCATATATACATACATACATACATACATACATACATATATATATATATATATATATATATATATATATATATATATATATTCAACATTCATATTAAACAACCACCATTGAAGATAATAATCAAATATACATAACATCAAATAGCATATAATACTATAGTTTATGGGTTTTTCACCTTGGGTTTAAACCATTAACTAAAATTCAGCTATAGCTCCGCTATTTGGATTTTAAAGTTCACGATCCTGCGGACTTAAGCTCCTAGGTGGCTTGGCCTAAACTTCGAATAGCTTGAAGAGCCCATGGCCTATGGTAGAGGAATAGGAAGGTGTAACACCCTTAATTTTTAATAACACTATTCAAGACAATTAATTAGATAATTAAATAGAATAATGTAAAGGACAGAGTGATAAGGGGATTGAGATTTGAAAACTTGATATAGGCCATGCCTTAACTAAATAAAATCTTAAGAATGGGTTTATAAAACAACTTTATAAGTTAACTACTCAAGAGAATAAGGCAAGGGTATTATGGGAATGGCCGTGTATAACATCATAACACCTTAACCCTTACTTCATTCTCATTATCATACTTTCATAAAACAAAACAAAGAAGACCAAGGCCGGCCATAACCCAAGGAGAAAAAAGGGATTAAAATCAAGTAGAAGCTAAGGATTCAAGCGAGGAAGAATTAAGCAAGATCAGATCTCAAGTTCCTTATCTAAAACGAGGTGAATAATAATTTAAACCATCTCATATATGTTTTAATGAGCATCTTAAATTTAGGTTTAACGGTTTAAAACTATTTGCATGATATTTTCTGATTTTTTTTTCATGTTTGATTTAAGCAAGTATGTTTGAAAAAGACTTCGATTTGATTTTAAGGTTAAAATTGTGTAAAATGGGTCTCAAATGCCATGAGGATTTAATTAGTTTTAAAACATTATTTTGGAGATGGTTTAAATTTTCATAATAATCCAAGCTATGGATAATTTATTATGAATTTTGAATTGAAGAAATAGATAATTTGGGTTTAGAATTAATTACGAAAATTATATAAAGTACTTTGGGTCCTAAATTTATGTATGTTAGAAAAAAATATTAAATGCAAAGTAAAATTATTTTTTGGGGATTTTCCTAAGTGATTTACTAAGGAAATTAAATTAATTAAGTTTTGGACGTAAATGTCTTAATTGTTGTTAAGGGAAAGAGCTTCTTTGCTAAAATATTTTAATTATTAATCGTTGAATTCAGCAGCCTTTAAAGAAAAAAAGGATTTTTGATTAAGGATTGGCAACCAATCATATTTTGACAAATAAAGAAAGTTAGGTATAAAGGAAGTTCTTTTAAAGGTATAAAATAAGTTTTGCTTCGAATTACAAACTTGCCTCTTTCATTTGATTGCTACAGAAATATTCCTTGTTGGCCTTTCAAACCTATTCGAAACCAATACACATGCAAAATGTTAGTATGTTGCATATTGGAGAAAAGTGAAAGGGGATGGTGTTGAAAGCTTTCTTTCAAAGGGGCTGATGCCATTTTTAATAGCTTACGAAAGAGATGCCGCTTACTTTGTTTTTAAAAAAGCTTTTGAAAGAGTTGTTTAGGAAGCATTTAAAAGAGTTGCCACTTGTTTTCTAAGAAGCCTTCGAAAGGGTTGAAGTTATTTCTAAATAGCTTTCGAATGGATTGCCACAAGTCTTTGTTTTAAAAAGTAGCTTTCGATTGAGTTGTCGCGTATTAAGTTTTGAAAAGGGGCTTCCGAAAGGATAGTTGCTTTTGAACCTTGTCGAAACCTAGCCGCCGTCTTCATACCTTTCGAATTGGTTAAAGGCCAGTTTTATTTATAGCTATATAGTAATAAGTTTGAAAGGGAAGCTTTAGTTTTTTTAATATTGAAGCCACTTCTTAATGCTTTCAAAATGGTGGTTTCAATGCCATCTGTTCCCTAAATTCTTTTACTTGAAGATTAATGTGGTGATCCACCTTTCTGACCCCTGAGAACGACACTTAATACATCCGTGGTATTCATGTGTCGTTGCCCTAGTATCTAAAAGATGAGTTGTCATGAGGTAAAATATAAGAACATAACAATAATCTCACAACAGAACGGTCAAATATAACATAAAAATAAGACAATGCATAAGGCTACCCCCCAATAAGGAGCTATCAGTCTAGGTAGTTATAACAACCTGCCTTTAAATATACATATATAGAGCTAACATCTCATAACAGCGAAAATAAATAGCTAGATAGATAAGGAGCCTTCTGCTCGTCCACCATCTTCAAAAGATCCCAAAGAAACCTGTTATTTTCATACCACTCAAATATAAATGAGTACCCGAGAATTTAAGGAAACAAACAATTCGGATTAGACAATAAGTCCGGTATGAGTAAACTCTAAACAAGAAAAATAGAACACAAAAAATAACCGGTGAGACCACGTCGCAAAAAACACAAAACGGGTTTCCCCTCACGAGGACAACATCCAAGCATAAAAAATGGACACAAATAATTAAACGTTACGAAGAACGCAAGACGCTTCCAGAGGCAATTAAGAAACCGTCAATCCAAAGATTTGAACCAAAAATAAGAAAAAGCAATTTTTCCAACATGACTATGAGGGTGCGCCCCCTTATTTAAAGTATACCACTAGAAAAATACTTGAGAACTTTGATGGCTCTCGGAAACCTCCAAGCCGGGCCCGACCAACCTTACCGAGTATCCAAGTATTTCACATCTCCTTGCACATATAATGAAAACCAATGTAGAGTAGATGTGACAATACCCAAATGGAAGAAACCCCACATAGCCTGTCTCCCACTAGCTCTTTATTTAGTCATTTTCGAAAAAGGATATCAATGCTCTAAATGAGCAACAAATCGTCCTAGATTGACGAAACAAAAAAAAGGAAGAAGAGTATCGAAATCGATAGTTAAGATATCAACTATCCGGGATAACAAAAGATCGTATATGGAAATTAAATCTTATACTCTTTGAATGCTTGGAAAATATCCATATACTTATATCATCGATATAAGTATATTTCACAAAACATTTAGGAGGATTTCGTATTTCAAAAACAAACTTAAATAGTTCAAAAACAATTGTCTACAAGAAAGGCAAATGTTTTCCATACCATTATTATAAATATCATTTATGGAAATCAAATCACCTGCATTTGTTACATTCCCAATATTCTTGACTTACTTTATCCCTCGCCCAGAAACAAAGCCAGGTAAGTCAGGCACTAGTTGCTTCGAGCCTTGCCTAAACACTTCGGTTCAAGATCTCATAGATATAGGATCAATCTACTCATCGGCTTTTAGTGCCAAGTATAAGACTATTTACATTCCATAAATAACCCATTTAAATCATTATATAAATTTAGAGGCTCCTTTAAAATACTTTAAACCAAGATTTAAAACTTTCATTCAAATCATAACTTAAACCCACCATCTTTAAAGGAGAATATGACCAAGAGGGGAGAAGCTCCATCTTAATTAAATGAGATAGCCAAAAGGGGTGTTATTTCCTTTTAACCAAAAAGTCACTAAATTTCAATTCTAAGTTAAAAGGTGGTGTAAGTTCCCTTTAACTAAACATCAAGGTTATTGCTCATAAGCCGGCCGAGCACAAATCAAACAACCAAACAAGAATAATAATAGACCCATTATTATTAACAACTTATAATCAACAGTTAATACAACATTTATTAAAATGTGAATGAGTCAAAGGAAGGAGATTAATATTACACTCATTGTAGAATAATTAAATTATACTCACAGAATAAGTTATACCCACTAAACTATGTAAACAAGGAATATACTCATATCCTATTTTCTTTGCTAGAGACCTAGAATACTTTGCCTTTGATAATGAAATTTAGTTCTTTTCTTTAGTTTGTGAATGAATTAAAATGAGATATGGATTTAGCTATTTGTAGGTGAAGAGAAGGGTACTCTAGTTATTTCCTATAGCCTAACCTGATTCGACTAGATTTTGGTCTAGTAGAAACCAGCCTTAAGGCCTAATTTGATTCGACCATTTTTTGGTCCAATAGAAAACATCCTTATGGCTAAATTTGATTCAACCACATTTTAATCAAATAGGAATCCTCCTATCAACTATGGTCTAACCTGATTTGACTAGATTTTCGTCCAATGGCAACCATCCGCATGGCATAACCTGATTCGACCAGATTTTAGTCCAATGGCAACCATCCGCATGGCATAACCAGATTCGACCAGATTTTGGTCCAATGGCAACCATCCGTATGGAATATAATAATCATTATTCTATTTTTCTTTATTAGGCAAGTAATTATACTATTCTGTTTTTATTAGGAAAGTAATTATACTATTCCGTTTTATTAGGCAAGGTTAATAAATTCTTTTTTATTTTATTCTGTTTTATTAGGCAAGGTTAATAATTTTGTCTTGTTTTAGTAGGCAAATTCTTTTCTTAAGTAATCATTCTCATTTGGTTTATTAGGCAAACTTATTATTAAATAAATCGGTACCCCTAACCGCCTTATAACTCGAACTGTCTTTAAACTAACATTTTACATCAGTTTTGAAAATCCATTCGAGATGTTTTATCCAAAATTTTATTTTAGATATAAAATCCATTATTTAATCATTTAAAAACATATTAACCATTCAAGTTCAAAGTGATTAAATTATGAGTCGTTACATCCCCCCTCCTTATAGGAAATTTCGTACTCGAAATTAAGTAGATAAACTCAATATATCAAAGAAACCCAAATGATATCATATATACCACACAAAGATACATGGAAAGTGACCTCAACATAACTGGTGAGTACACGAAAAAGAAACAAAAAATACAAACAACAACTACATCAACTCATGATAAGAATCCCTAACATAGTTTTGAGTTTCCTAAGTACAACCTCTAACATATCTACTCCATTGAACCTTAACTAGATTCACAACCTTCTTCCTTAATCACTTTATATATCAAGCAACAATACAAATAGGCCGCCTAAGAATTGTTAGGTTAGGTTGAACCTCCAAATCAACTTGTTGTCCTAGTTTTACTATCATCGAAGGGTCGTGTACATACTTATGTGTTAAATACGTTGTGCACATCTGATAGTCGATCTGGTAACTCCACTTTATATGCAAGTCTAACAATCCAGTCCAGTATGGGAAAAGGGCCAATTTATCGAGGGGATAACTTCTCTGTCTTCCAAAATCACACGACACTTCTCAGAGGAGAGACTTTTATAAATACCAGCTCCCTGACTAAGAACTCTAGATCCCTGCGCTTTTGATCTGCATACACTTTTGCCTATCTTGCACTTCCTTCAGCTTTCTTCTAATATCAGCTACCTTCTCATTAGCTTCTAAGATTATGTTGGGTCCAAGAACAAGTCTATCTCCGGATTCAACCCAAAACGAACGAGAACGACATGGACGACCATAAAGAACTTTGAAAAGGGCAATACTAATGCTTGCTTGAAAGCTGTTGTTGTAAGTGAATTCGACTAAGGGTAAATGATCTTCCTAAGAACCACCAAAGTCTAGAATGCATGCTCGCAATAAATCTTCCAAGATCCCGTTCACTCTTTCCATCTGCCTATCTATTTGGGGATGGTAAGCTGTACTTAAACTTAGCTCAGTCCGCAAAGTAGTATGCAGTCGCTCCCAAATCCTACAAGTGAATATCGCGTCTTGGTCACTTACAAAACTATGAGGAATCCCATGGAGCCTTACAATATCCTACACATACAAACTCGCCGGACTCGTAGTAGTCCTAATCATCTTAATAGGAATGAAATGGGCACTCTTGGTCAGTTGATCGACGATAACCCAAATGCCATCGTTACCTCTTGTTGACCTAGGAAGCCTATTAATAAACTCCATAGAGATCTGCTCCCACTTCCACTTTGGGATCTCAAGTAGTTGAAATAGTCCAGTTGTCTTCTTCCTGTCACCCTTAATCTGTTGGCAAATCGCACAACGATTTACAAAGATTGCAATAACTCGCTTCATCCCCTTCCACTAGAATACCCTCTTCATATCTTTAAACTTCTTGGTCACTCCTGGATGAAAAGATAACTTGGAATGGTGGCATTCGGCTAACACTTCTTGCCTAAGTCCATCAAAGTTTGGAATACAAATACGCCCGTTCATTTTCAGTATGCCTCGGAGATCACTATCAAAGCTAGAAACAACACTTTCCTCAACATCCTTCTTAAGTCGAGCCAAAATAGGATCTGCCTCTTGACTAGATGCAATTCTCTCCAACAATACCGGCTTAACATCTAGGTGTGCAACCATTGCTACATTCTTACTCAGTGCATCGGCAAGGGCTTTTGCTTTTCTAGGGGTATAAAATCCTCTAGATCATAAGAAGCTAGAAACTCTAGTCATCTCTGCTGCCTCAAATTCAAAGGGTAAAAAGTTACTTTACGGATTTGTGGTCTGTGTATAACTCGAACCTTTCACCTGAAAGATAATGCCTTCACATCTTTAGTGCAAAGACAATAGCCAAAAGTTCCAAATTGTGCGTTGCATAATTTTTCTCATGCTGCATCATAACTTCTCCCAATACGGTTCCGCAAGCATCTGTATATATAATTAAACCTTCGCTCCTATCTAGAATGGTAAAAATAGGAGCGCTAGTCAACTTCGCTTTTAATTTATTGAATGCTTGATCACACTTAGAAGTCCAAATGAACTTAACATCTTTCTTTGTTATTTCATCAAATGAGAAGCAATCTTCAAGAAGTCCTTGATAAACCTATAGTAAAAACCAGCCAATCCCAAGAAACTTCTAACTTTCGTCTCACTTTCTGTCTTCTTCCAATCTTGAACTGCAACAACTTTAGCTGGGTCCACCGATATACTTTCTCTCGAAATAACATACCCTAGAAACCTAACTTCGGATTTCCAACAATAGCACTTGGAAAACTTAGCCTTCAACGCATTGCTTCTTAAAGTATCGAGTACGACTATTTGTGTTCCTCCTCTATCTTTGGGTAGATAAGATGTCATCAATAAAGACAAGAACAAATTTATTAAGAATATCTTGAAACACTCGATTCATTAAGTCGACAAAATAAGTGGGTGCGTTAGTCAATCCAAACAACATAACTAACAATTCGTAGAAATTTTCTAAAGTCCAAAAAGCTGTTAAGGGAACACTCTCCTCTGCCTCTCTTAATTGGTGAAAACCGGTGGCAAGATCTAATTGAAAAAATATCCGAGCATCGTGGAGTTGACCAAACATATCATCAACCCTTGGCAAAGGATATTTATTCTTGATAGTCCTTTTGTTCAACTCCCGATAGTCTACGCATAACCTTAGATAAACATCCTCCTTTGTAACAAAGATGACTGATGATCCCAACTAAAGGTACTACATCGGATCAAGCTTTTCTGCAACAAGTCATAAGTTTCCTTTCTAACTCCCTCTTCTCTTTCGGAGCCATCCTTCATAAGGGTTTTATAATAGGTATGGTTCCTGGAACCAAATCAATACAAAACTCGACTTCACAGTGAGGAGGTAAACCTTGTACCTCATCAAAAATATCTGTGAAATCTCGAACAACTGGCACATCTCATAGCTCCGCTTTAGCCACTTTGATTGAATAGAGAAAATTGCTCATTAACTTCTTAGGCTCTTCACAACTAATATCAACACCAACTTCTCCAGCATCACTAATTCTGATAAGCCTTCTACATAATCCAAGATAGCTTTATACTTAGATAATCAATCCATTCCCAGCAACAATCCAAAACCCATATACCCAAGAACAAAGAAGTCAAAAGGAAAGAGATGATTTCAACAAGAAATAGGTACATTTTGACACATAGTGTCAAGATTTGTCAAACCTCCAATTGAGTTTGACACAGTAAAAGGATTGCTTATGATAACATATTTAATTATAGCTGTTCATTAGATCATGAGAAATAAAACTATGTGAAGCTCCTGTATCAAATAACACACTTACAGGAATATCATAGATGGATAATGTACCTTGCAACACTTGCTTTCCTTTTTGATCTGAAAAAGTGGATGGTATCTCTTTAATGGTAAATGTTTGTCCTTGAGATCCCTTTTTAGGAAAAGGGCACTCATTCTTCATATGTCCTCGCTGGCCGTAATTAAAATATGTGGCAATTGGGCAATGATTTGCAAAGTGGCCTACCTTATTGCACTTGAAACAAAGAATGATGGCCAAATAGGTCTGCTTCTTCTGTGCTGGAGCGCCATCTTCGGGTTTCTTCCCTGCATCCTGCTTCTTTCCTTTAAACTTACACTTGAAGTTTGGCTTTCCTTCAACTGGTATCACTAATAAAGGATTGGCACTTACTGCTAGTACTAGACCCTTCTGGACTCCTTTCTTAGTATCAAGAGCCTCAAAGCTCAAAACCATGCTAATAATGTTGGTGAGCATACCATAAGATGATTGGTTATTTCATGATGGAACTCTGATCGCATTCCATTGACAAACATTTCATTTTTCTTAAGCGGTGTGTCAATCAATCCAAATCAAAAAAGGGACAAAGCATCGAAATTATGCTCATACTGCAACATGGTTATATCACCCTGCTTTAAGTCAATGAAACTTCTAAATAGCTTAGTTCTTCCAGCTTCTGGAATAAACCGTGCATCAAAAACTTCCTTGAATAGGGCATGTGACACCCCACACCTCTAGGCACCCGAAAATCCAGACATGATTAGAAGCACAGGTGGTCGGATGAAATAAAAATCCATAACATAGCACAGAGACAAAGGCAGCAGCATAAAATAATTAAAATATTATAGTGGAAGAAAACTTTCACTAATTATAAATTAATAGCAAAACAGCTTCATTAAAAACAACATTATGTTAAATTTATTTTTGAAACCAAAAGTACCAAGTAGTCTCCACCAAAACATAAAACATAACAAAGTTCACAATATAGATTCTCATATATAGAGTAAAGTACGGAAAAGAGAAACGAAGTATATGAAAAAAGAAACAAAATCTGAAGATAACAACTACTCCAATAACCCTCCAAGCTGCAAAGAACTGCAACCTAGACCTTCTCTCCTATGATTTGGGGAAAGCAAGAAAAATATGAATGGGTCAGACATAAAGTATGATGATAGAGAAAAACTGAAGCAGAAAGAATAAAAGAGTTTAATTCAGAGGGTGGATGATATAATGTGGTGAATCCTTCTTAAATACAGTTCCTAAGAAGCCAAAGTCCATGGTCACTGTAGGGAAGTCAACCATGTAGTAATACTAAATGCCAATCGACCTGTCGGACCTGTTGTCCTTACCTATCCATGTGCTATAGCGCGAAAGTCGTGCTCTTCACCCGTGCATTGTGACTAAATGCCTCTTACGTCTGGCCAGCGCTGACTCAAATAACCTCGTAGGACACCGAAGTTGCGCTCAAGCTCCACCAAACTTGACTCCTATCCTCTTGTCTCCTCGATCACCAATGTGGACTTGCCCCTACTTAAATTGTCGGTCCTCCGAAAGAGCGCCTACACCTGGGTTGGCAGCGCAAAATCCTCCAACAATCTACCTAAAGAAACCTACATCAGAGCACACTTGTCATGTTCCGTCTGCATCGATCTGCTTGTAGAAGCCTACGATTGCAGATGCTATATATCCTATGTACCAGCAGCCTAACCTACTTGCCCACTCCTAGTACGTACAACCAAAACTATATTTTGGTCTTAATTGCATGAAAAAACTATCCAGACCTTTACAAGGTCTGTCTACCAAATCATTTCCAGATTAATTATTTTTACCGTCACAGTTTACATACCGTTTATTTCCATTAATCTGCTTTAGGCCATTTTTACATCTGATTTGGTTATTTCACAATTTCTTTTTTCTTACATAAATGGCATTTCTGATGACCCAGAATTTTGGCAATAACAATTTGATATTCTTCTTTTATAATAATTTGAATTTGCAATATTTAATTGATAATTTTATTTTATAGTATTTATTTTGTCAAAATTTTATCCTTTTCAACCTTAAAAAATATGTTTTCCAATTATAATATATATATATATATATATATATATTTGTGTAGTTAATGCCCCGCTATTACCCCGCTAAAATCCTGCTATATCTTATAGCGGATTTCTGCCGCTACGATTTTTCCATATAGCCCCAAAATGTAGCCTTTCCGCTTTAATCCCCGCTATTTCCGCTATATCCCGTTATTTCCACTATATTCCGTTATTCCCGCTATATCTTTTTTAATAAAATGAATTGAAAAATTGCATTTATAGATTATAAAATTATGAGACCAATTTATTTGATTTAATTTTTAATATATTTTTAGAAATGAAAATACTTTAATATTCTACAAAATTCAGTTATGTTATATAATAGTTTTTCGTTTATTTAAAGTACATTCACACATGTTTTTATTTAAAATTATTTATGTATTATTTATAATTCAATTGAATGATAATTTTTCATGTAATTACCAGTTATATATTTGTAAAAACATTAAGTGCGAGTTTTATATGCTATTTTAGAGCCATCCGCTATATCCTGTTATATCCTCGCTGTATCCCCGCTATGACTTTTTGCACCTCCACCGCTTTGAATCTACCGAGCGCATTAATTGCATATATATATATATATATATATTGTGATTTGGAAGTTATGTTTAAATTCAATATAATGATTTTCAAAAGTAAATTTAAAATTAAATTGAACATTTTTAACACCAGTATTTATTTATAATTATCAATTTAAGTACAATAGCTTAAGTTTGAAGTAGAATTTAACTAAAAGATTTAATATTCTTTCGTTTTAAATTTAACATGAGTAAATGTAATTTGTTTATTTATGAACATTTAAAAAACATATTAATATAAAGGCATGAGAAATTTATAAAATAAGGGATTAATATTCTTTCTTTGAAATTACACATGAATAAGAATAATTTGTAAGTATATAAAGATTTAATACATATATAAACATATTACATAATTTACAAAACATAAGTAATTAAGAAAAATTAATATAAACATATATATACATATATATTAATATAAAAACATGAGTAAATTTATAAAATAAAGATTTGAACATTTGTAAACATAATACAAGCTTTTGACATTTGTAAAATAATTAAAACATGCATAGACACCTGTGTGATAATAATTACATGCAAATTAACAAATGGAAAGTATGTTTTCTCTAAAAATTTAATTATAAATAATTATGAATTAGAGAAAAACCTGGCTATTTTACTTTCAGGTTCATTTCTAAAATCGTCTTTCTCTCATCTGCTTAAAACAAAAACCAAAAGAAAAAAAAAGAAATCAAACTGTTCCAACCTGAGATCAAGCAAGCATTCAAATTTAACTTCAACCTGAGCAGTTCAACCTAAAACAAGCAACTCAACATCAAGATCAGTGCAAATCAAATACAACAGTTTCCAGATCAAAATCAAAGTCCTCTGTTCTTTGTTTTATCTTATCAGGTGAGTAAACAAAAAACTTTTCAAAGCTAAAAATCTAGTATTGCTAGATGCATGTGATAAATCTGGGAAATAATGTTATAAATATGTTTTGCATGGATGTTTTCGACTTGAATATAGTTTGAATTATTCTATATATCGTAGCACGTCTCTGTGTGTGTGTGTGTGTGTGTGTATAAGGTCTCTGTTGAATCTCAGACTCAAGAACAACCTTTAAAAATTCCTATCTACTCAAAGGACCACCGTTAGACTATGATCATTAAAAGAAAATGATTATAACAATGTAATTTTATTTTTAAAATAATTTTAAGTGTTTATATTTTGTAATATTCTGGAAATAGAAAATTACAGTAAAAAAACAAATATTTGTCGAACATCAATGTTCATAATTCCATGCTTTGATTATCTAAACAAGATCGTATGGTAGAATGATGAATTTCAATATAAATATCTAGATTTTAAGATTGACATTGTCTAGTTATCTCGAGTTGATCGATTCATGCATTTTCGTCGATTGTCGACGAACGACGACAAATTTTTCGTCGGGTTTTGGTCTGTAGGTGGTCGGAGTGTTAAGGATTGTCGAAAAAATAGTGGGAGGATTTTTGGGTGGTCGTAGAGGCTGGTCGACGGCAGAGTAGGGTTTAACGTGTAGTTTTGGGTCGGCTTAATTATCGAGCTCGTGCGTGGTCATGGTGGAATCAAACTCCATTGCGAGGGGTGGGATCGTAGCGTGGTGACGTGATGCTGCTTTGAACATGGTAGCATCAGTCCTCGTGGTAAGGTTTGTCGTCGGCGTGGTGTTTTTTCAACTGGGTTGTTCCAACTTTTTGAGCGACTAGTTCGATTTTGATTCGCAGGCAAGATCGTCGATTTGGATGGTCGAGTGGGTAGGCGAGGTCGACTTGTCGAGGGTCGGAAAGTTGGTCGGAGGGGCATGGGTATGGCGTGCACGTGCACGTGTGCACTGTGGTGTGTCTGGGTTTCATGGTGTTGGGGAAGAAGCTGTTTGCTTGGGAATGCCTCGAGTCGAATGAGGTTTTACTCGAAGACGAGTGGACTGGGGGTTTAAATTTTTTAAAGGAAAATCATGTATAGGTTTTGAAAAAACAAAAGTGACTTAAATTAATCAAGTTTTCAAAATGTATCAACTAAGTTTTTAACCAAAGTAAATATTAAACAAAGTTTCAAAGCCAAATGGAAATTTATAAATTTTCAAAGATAAGTATTTTCCAAACTTTGAAGTTATTAAAAATAACTAAGTTTTAAGCCATTTATTAAATCAAGTTTTAAAATGAATAAGTTTTCAAAATATTATAAACCAAGTTCCAAATTAAAAATTAGTAAACAAGATTTTAAAACAAATTTCAAGTTTAAATGTAAAACTTAAACGATTTAAAATTGTTTTGTTTTAAATTAATTATATATTAGGTTTACTATGTAATTAAATTCCTAAGTGTTTTTAAAATGTAATAAGATGATGTTTGAATTAAGTTATGATTAAAATAAGAGTATTTAATTTTAATTAATCAAAGAGTTTCAAATGAGTTTTTTATAAATTAATTTGAAGCATTTAAATTAAATAGGATATAAATGAGTAATTAATTAAATAAATAATTTATTCTTAATTAATTAAGGTTGTGATTAATTGAAGATAATTAATTAGTGAAATTAATTAAAAATTAATCACTTAATGTAATTAGTAAGGGTTAATTAATTAATGCTAATAATTACTTAATGAAAGTAATTAATGGATAGTTAATGAAAGTTATAAAGATCATTAACTAGTGATTAAGAGATAATTAATTAATGTAATTAATTTAAGATAATTAATTGGTTAATTAATTAAGGATAATTACTTAATGAAATTTATTAAGTATAATTAATTAATGAAATTTATTAAGTATAATTACTTAATGTAATTAATTAAGTATAATTACTTAGTGTAAGTAATTTATGGATAACTACTGAATGTAATTAATTAGAGGGTAATTAATTACTTAATGTAATTAAATTAAAGGTTAATTAATGTAAGTAATTAAAGGCTAGTTAATTACTTAATGTGATTAATTAAAAGTAATAATGAATGTGATTAATTAAAGTATATTTAATTAATGTTTTTAATTAAGGATCACTGTAATTAATTATAGTTAATTAATTAATGAGATTAACTAAAGTATAATTAATGTGAATGATCAAAGGATAATTAATTAGTGTAATTAATTAATGGCTAATTTCTTAATGTAATTAAGGAATAATTAATTAAGGATGATTAATCAAGATGGATAATTAAGGGATCATTAATTAATTGGTTTGTAATTAATTAATGGTTAAGTAAGCAAGATTTATAATGATTGAAGTAATTAATTTAAATTAACTAGAAATGGTGTGACTAATTAATCTTGCTTATGGATGATTGAATGATATTGAATGCCTTGGATTATTTGATATCTCTGATATATGGTATGTGATGCTCTGTAATATGAGATGCTTTGGTTGAATTATGATAATATGGATTATCTATCTATGATAATGTGAATTATCTATCTGTGTGTATATGTTATTCTAAACAATAAACTGAATTGTTATAACTTAAACAACTTTGCCTTAAAAGATGGCGTTTTGGATTTCGATGAGACCGGGATCGGATTTCCAAATTGGATATCTGAAAACGACATCGATCCAAATTAAACGATAGGTCGCGAAATCTCAAGTAAAGATTAAGATGAAGACTCAAAGTGTAAGGGCTATTTGTCGTTAACTCTGATGGTGATTCCAAAACGAGTGTAACGGAAATACTGCTTTCAGTTTCGAGATGAAGATTCAAAGTGCAAAGGCTATTGTCATTAACTCTGAGGGTGATTCCAAAATGAGCATAGTGAGATAGTGCCTTCGGTTTCGTTTGAACCTGGAATGAAGTTGTATGGATTGAATGCTTTCAGAACATCGTCATTGGAGGAGGATGAGCATTCCAAGATATGTGTTTAAAAAAGGTAATCGTAGCCTCAAACCTCATCAACCAGGAATGGCTAAAACAGAGGAGGTGCAGCAAGACTAAGTGGGTCGCGCCCAAGTAGAATAAGATTTCCCCCGTCTAGAGGTCCCCTTTTATTCGGCGGTTTGGGCGGTTGGTCCCGCCAACTGCAGAGTTGTCTTATTCGGGATTATCCAGCAAGGATGGCTTCGGTCTTGTGTCGTATGGGATCGGGATGGATCCTCGGTACGTTGATCTAGACCAGGTACTGTGACGAGCGGTACCCTAGTAGTCCTGCCATAGTATGGAATCCAATCTCCAATAAGTGCCGTACGTTTTGATTATGCCCAACTATGTTGGAACGTGAGATGTAAGCATTCTAGCTATGTTCTATTTTACTTGAAAACCCTAGACACTATTATAATATTACTGGATTTCCTATCAAATGTTTTGGTTATCGTAAGGTAAAAACCAGACATGTTTATTTGTGGCGTGGTCTTACGAGATACCTTTGTTTTCAAATGATTTTCAAAGTTAAGAAACTTTAACCCGTTTACTCACACCAGACCCATGTCTGACCCAAAGTTTATTTTCAATTTTCTTAAACTCTTGGCCATTCAATTTTTTTTGAGTAGCCAAGGGATTCAGGTTGGCTTTAACGAATTTATGGAGGAGATTTGGAGCAGGAGGCTTCAACGTATAAAGATATAGTGTTTCCGCTGTGTTGATGAATTGTAATGGATTCTGAGTTGTTTGATGGACAGGCCTTCAGAACTGTCTAGTATATGATGTATAAGTTGTGTAACTCAGATAGATGTTGTATATTATGTAATAACTATGTGATTAATATATTTTATTCGTTCCGCTGTGAGAATTTGGTATTGTTTAGTTCTTTCTTTCCTATCTTTTCTCTTTTCTATCCCTTTCTTTCTTATTGATGATGCGTCTTTCTATGGAATGAAAGGCAGGTCGTCACAACATTTCAATTTCACGTCGGTTCAGTCCATATGGTTTGCCCGTAATTTCTATATCCTTTTGTTACAGATTTACACTAGCCTTTAGGGTCCATTTAATTTGCATTTTTCCTCCTAATTTACATTCTCCTTTTAGATATTTAATCCATACAAATTTTTTATCCAATAGCCACAAGCCATTTAATTACACAAAATTCCACTTTTACATTTTTATGCCACATATGAAACAAACAATTATGCCAATTAAACTTCCTAATTTTGTTCCAAAACCATATTCAAACTTATGTAATTATATCAATCGAAACCATAATTTTATTGAAGTAACATATTTTGAATTTATTCAACTAACCTGTTCTACCAATAGAAATTGAATAATAATTCTAATTCAATTTAATTAAACCAATCTTATTTATGCCTTGAAACGTGAATAACAATTTGTTTGTTCCAAATTTCAACCCAAACATGAATTATAATTGAGAATTGGAAGAAGAAGAAGAAGAAGATACAATAATTCACATAAATTTTAATCTGATTTATGCCATAAAACGTGAATAGACAATTTATATGTCCCATATTTTAAACCAAATATGAATTTGATTTGTGAAAGAAGAAGAAGTTGCAATAATTTACATCTATTCTCAATTAATAATAGAAATTAGTTCATATTAATGTTCAGGAAAGAACTAAAATTGAACTACTATATTTTTCTATTTCATATTAATTCCCACTCACCTGACACTTGAGCTTGCATAAATTTGAAAAAAGCTTTGCTTTAATCTTTCTCCCTTTGATTTTTCTAAATTCCCCAAATTGCTTGAATATATATACATAATTTAATTTGGTTGATATTTGTTTATTTAGTAGAGAAAAGGAGGAAGAAAAATACACACTAATTTTTCTGTAGAATTATGGCGATGGCTGAATATGAGATTAGGTTTAGGTTAGATGGTTTATTTATAGATTGTTTGAGTGAATATAATCCGTTAGATTATTTTAGATTAAATCTGATTCTTTCATATGCTTAATGGTTATTCATTCTAGCCCATAAACATCACTTAACCAATAAAATATAGCCATTTCATCCTATTACATCATTGGAGTGAATGGGAAGCCGCCATATGAATGTAGAAATATGTAGGAAAATCAATGGAAATGAACCAGCTAAAAAAACATCGCTTTGGATTTTAGACGACAATGGGACTTGATCCCTGGTCACTAAGGAATTCAACATTCGCCTTTACCACTCTACCAAATGCACTTTTAGTTTCTTTTTAATTATATTTCTCGTAAAATATTGGGGGTTACAGGGCCCAAGAAACTCCTCTTTCGTAGTACTAGTTGTTTCTGAGGCCCACCAATCCATCGTCGACTTTTGAAGTTGTCGTGATGCCAACAGCCATTTCTCCGCATCCTCCAACTAAAGATCCCTAAATATTCTCTCACAAGTTTAAAGCCAAATCTACACTCAAAGAATATCTTCAGTCCCATAAAATGGTTTCCCGCCCAGAGTGGTAAAATTCTTACACAAAGTCGCAAAGTTCATAGGGGTCCGAACTTGCACTACCATTTCCTCTACCGGATCTACAGTTGACATAGTAGCATTTCTAGGTACCCTGCCATTGGCAGCCATGCTATTTCCAGATCCTCTCCTTCCTCCTCTTCTTGAATTCATTTTCTATTATCTAAAAAAATAACCGGTATCTTTAGAATACAAAAATAGGATTAAAATGGTTTAAGAAAATAACACTAAAGGATCTAACACGAGACTTTAGAGAATAAATCTTATTATTATAAAAATTAAAAATATGCACTCTTAAGATTAACTCATTCTATGGCATCACTTACCCAATCTCTAATGATTTGTACCCCAATCAGGCTAATATGTTCGCTCAATCGAATCTCTGATACCAACTGTGATGACTCACCTTTCTGACCACTGAGAAAGACACTTAATACATCCATGGTATTCATGTGTAGTTGCCTAAGTATCTAAAAGATGAGTTGTCATGGGGTAAAATATAGGATCAGAACAATAATCTCACTATGGAATAGTTAAACATAACAAAAAAATAAGACAGTACATAAGGTTACTCCCTAACATGGAGTTATCGAAGGTACCACAAAAGTACTACTATCTGCCTAGGTAGTTATAACAACCTGCCTTTAAATATACATACATAGAGCCAACATCTCATAATAGTGGAAATAAATAGCTAGATAGATTAAGAGCCTCCTGTTCGTCCACCGTCTTCAAAAGAGCCCAAAGAAACCTATCATTTCTGGATTACTCAGATATAAATGAGCACCCGAGAGTTTAGAGAAATAGAAAATTCGGGTCAGATAATAAGTCCGGTAAGAGTAAACTCCAAATAAAAAAATAGAACACAAAAAATAACCTGTGAGACCACGTCGCAAAAACACAGAACTGATTCGCCCTTACAAGGACAACATCAAAGCCTAAAATAATGGACACAAATAATTAAACATTGCGAAGAACGCAAGACGATTCCTGATGTAATTAAGAAAGAGTCAATCTAAAGATTTGAATCGAAAATAAGGAAAAGGAAAATTTTCAACACTGACTAGGAGGGTGTGCCCCCCATATCAAAAGTATACCTCTAGAAAATATACTTGAGAACTACGATGGCTCTCGGAAACAACCAAGCCAGACCCCTCCAACCTTACCGAGTATCCGAGCATTTCGCATCTCCGTGCACATATACCTATATGAGTCAAAAACAATTGTCTACAAGAAAGGAAAATGTTTTCCATACCATCATAAGTATAAATATCCTTTATGGAAATCAAATCTTCTATACTTGTCACGTTTTTGATATTCTCGACTTACTCTATCCCTCGCCCTAAAATAAAGCCAGGTAAGTATCGCACCGGTTGCTCCTAGACTTGCCTAGACACTTCGATTCTAGATCTCACAGATCGAGGATCAATCTACTCTTTGGCTTTAAGTGCCAAGTATAGGATACTTACTTTCCCTAAATTACCCATTTAAATCATTACATAAATTTCAAAGCTCCTTTAAAATACTTTAAACCAAGATTTGAAACTTCCATTCAAACTATAATTTAAACCTATCATCTTTAAAAGAGAGTACAAACAAGAGGGGTGAAGCTTCCTCTTAATCAAATGAGATAGCTAAAAGCGCTGTTATTTTCTATTAACCAAAAAGTCACAAAATGTCAATCCTTAGTTAAAAGGTGGTGTAGGTTCCTTTTAACTACACTTTAAGGTTATTGCTCATAAACTGGCCGAGCACAAATCAAACAACCAAAGAAGAATAATAATAAACCCATTATTAAAAAATTTACAATCAATAGTTAAAACAACATTTCCTAAAATGTGAATGAGTCAAAGGAAAGAGATTAAGAATAAAATCACTGTAAAATAATTAAATTATACTTACAAAATAAGTTATACCCACTAAACTATAAAAACAAGGAATATACTCATATCCTATTTGCTTTGTTGGAGACTTGGTATACTTCACCTTTGATAATGAAATTTAGTTCTTTTCTTTAGTTTGTGAATGAATTAAAATAAGATATGAAATTGGCTATATAAGGCGAAGAGAAGGCTACTTTAGTAATTTCCTATAGGCTAACCTAATTCGACTAGATTTTGGTCCAATAGAAACCAGCCACATGGCCTAATTTGATTCGACCAAATTTTGGTCCAATGAAAAACATCCTTAGGGCTCAGTTTGATTCGACCACATTTTATTCCAATAGGAATCTTCTTTATCAGCTATGGCCAACCCTAATTCGACCAGATTTTGGTCCAATGGCAGCCCTCCGCATGACATGACCTGATTCGACTAGATTTTGATCCGATGGCAACCAACGGAATGGCGTAACCTGATTTCACCAGATTTTGGTCCAGTGGCAACCATCCACATGGCATAACCTGATTCGACCAGATTTTGGTCCAATGGCAACCATCCATATGGAATATATAATCATTATGCTATTTCATTTTATTAGGCAAGCAATTATACTATTCTGTTTGATTAAGCAAGTAATTATACTATTCTGTTTTATTATGCAAGGTTAATAATTCTTTCTTATTTTATTAGGCAAGTAATTATAATATTTTATTTTATTAGGCAAGGTTAATAATTCTTTCTTGTTTTACCAGGCAAATTCTTTTCTTAAGTAATCATTCTCATTTGGTTTATTAGGCAAACTTATTCTTAAATCGGTACCCTTAACCACCTTATAACTTGAACCGTCTTAAACTAACATTTTACGTCAGTTTTGAAAATCCATTCGAGATGTTTTATCCAAACTTTTATTTTAGATATAAAATCCATTATTTAATCATTTAAAAACATATTAACTATTCAAGTTCAAATTGATTAAATTATGGGTTGTTATAATTAATATATTTGTAATGGCTACTTTCGCTTATATTCTCTTTGACCCTAAAGTTATAATTACAGTTAAACTCAATGATTTCGAAAGAGGTACTTTCAAATAGTTTTGAAGTAATGCTTCTATAAATTCTACTTGAACTAAGTAGTTTCAAAAGGTAAGCTTGACACTTTCAAAGGGAGCGTTTTAATGCTTTCGAAAGGTAGGTTTCAATGCTTTCGAAAGAAATGGTTTGAATGTTTCAAATGGTGTATATTTAAGTGTTTTGAAAGAAGGTTTGAATACTTTCGAAAGGTTATTTCAATGGTTTCGAAAGAGAAGTTCTAAGGTTTTATAAGCTTTAATTTTCAAAACAAAGAACCCAATCACAACTTTAAAGATAAACCCATGGCAATATGAAAGGGTTTTTGAAATGGTATATAACTTTGTAGTTTTTGAAGAAGCTTTCCTTGATAAAGATGATAGGTTAAAGATATTAAGCATGCTTCATTTGAAAATGATTACAAGAAAATAAAACCATAGATGTTTATATTGTTATTTTACGATCAGTTAACATTAGGGATGACAATGGGGCGGGTTGGGGCGGGTTTTTTATGCCCCAGACCCGTCCCAGGTTTCAAACCCCGCACCAAACACCCCCCATCCGTAGACCCTGTGTGGGTCTGAACTTTCGCCCCATACCCGGAACCTAAATAGGTCAGGATAAACCCACCCAGCCCTAAGACCCTATGAAGTATTACATATTAATTCAAAATTGTGCATTGATGTACATATATTTATTTATTTTATTTATAAGAGGGATTGTCAGTAAATGATAAAGTAAATATAAATATCAATGTGTTTATAATGATAAGCAAGGTAATAAAAATGAGGTGTATGATAACAGTTCAAGAAAAACATGCATACGTTATTATATACTTGTTAGTGATGCAACTTAATATCATAAAAATTATATAACTTATTAAATGGAACATAGGAAAATCCATGTTATAACGGCTTATGTATAGAAGGATTAATAAATCATTATTATCGTAATAAAGAGATTTTATGAATCTCAGTAGTGCGGGCCGGATTGGGGCGGGTCGGCTAACCCCAACCCTAGACCCGGAGCTCTTAGAAACGGGTCATGGTCTACCCGTCTCGATGACCCAATAGAGCGTGTCTTAGCGGGTCAGAACATGGGCAAATCTACCGGGTTTAGACCCTTGACCCACCCCATTGCCATTCCTAGTTAACATGGGCTTCTTCTAAAAACATATTCACTTTATAATTAACCTATAATCGCATTTTTAGTATTAAGGACAAAATATACATTGAGTTAAACTCTTATGTTAGTAGAATTGCATCTAGGACGTTGGGTAGACCAGAATATAGGTTGCCCAAAAACGGAGTTTAGACAGGTTCATACTGAGCCCATGAAAACTATATATGGAAAAAAGTTATTGGCAGGGGCCAGTGGGCTCTTAGTGATCCCATGAAAACTATATCCAGATTAAGTTATTGATGGAGATCAATTGGTTTATAGTCAACTGATGAAAACTATGACATGAGAGAAGTTATCAGAGATCCTAATAGGTTCATAGTGAACCTATGAAAACTATAATTGATTGAAGTTATTGGTAGATACCAATAGGTTCATAGTGAACCCATAAAAATTATGTAATCGGGCTTAGAACAGGTTATTACTCAGCCTATAAAAACTATTATGTTAATAGTGACCCTAAAAACTATAACTTGAGACGAATAGTCAGATGAATGGGGATGGAAAATCTAAAAAATATTACATGGTTGCATATCATCATGATATATTTTATTATGTTTACGTCTTAACCATTGTGGATACAGATGCACAGTATATGGTTATCGTAAATTTTGGTTAAGATACTAGTGAGGGGAAAACTCATTCCATTATGTGGCGTGGTCTCACTAGATATTCATATGCTTCAGGATGGTAGGCTATTATTCACACCAGGCTTTTTTTTCTGACTTGAAGTTTATGTTTTCCCCTAAAACTCTCGGGTACTCAATTAATTTTAAGTAGTTTGAGAATTAAGGTTTTCAGGTTCTCCTTTAGATGAATAAGCTTTTAGAGATGTGCAGGAGGCAAGCTAACTATTGGGAGTTCTTTCTGTTTAGTTCCACTAGGAAAATTTGTTTATTTGCCTATATTTAGACTCTAATCATCCAAGGGAGCATGTTCATATGTTGCTCTTGGCGTATTTTGTAATAATTTTTTTTCTTTGCACGTGGTTTACAAATTGGGATTATGTAATGAATTTGAAACAAGATTTGAAGTTGAATGAGAAATATGTTTTATGATTTTAAAATTTTATCATATTCATGCGTTTTTTGTTATATTAATGTATCTAACATTACCGTATTTGGTCACCGAAAATTAATAACTATGGATACTGCAGCATGCATAATCGTGCCAAGTTGGGGGATGTTGTAGAAGGCTCAGCCTTCAATGGAGGAGGAGGAGGCCATGAAAGAGGAAGAGGAAAAGTGGAGTTTTGGAATCACTTTGAGGTGCTCAAGTGTATATAAGTATATGTTACTATTTAAATTCCTTCTGAGAAATATTTTGGTCCTATTTCCTTTATATTGGAGGCCATGAAAGTGTGGAGAGAGAGCTTAGGAAATGAAAAGGAAGATGAATGGAAATGAAAAGGAGAGTGTAGGGTGTTTATGGGGATGGAAGTGGAGGAAAATATCTTAGATATTTTATGCAATACACCATCACTTGCATCACCACCCATTCTCTCCTACCTCACCTAGTTTCAATCGCAAGCACCCCCATGTGCTTGACATGATTTTGTACCATGGTGGGCTTTTACTTAGCTTAGGAAGTAAGGAAAGGAGAAATATCTTGAATATTATATATATATATATATGTATGTATATGTATGTTTTTACACTTACATGTATATGTGTGCATATATGAATGATCGTGTACATGAGTTCATGTATGCACATGTATATGTGGACATGTATCGGTACAACGTTGTACAAATTTTGTGCGTTGTATCGTAACGAGTCCCGATTTTGATTTCCGGTCATATTTTTACTTTTAGCTTATATATATATGTTTGTAAACCAAAATTGAAAATAAATTTCTTGTTATTTTTAACTAACTAAAATGATCACATTTCTTTTATAACACTATATAAATTAATATAAATAATTTTGTACCGACAAAGCGATACGAATATATCTTATGATTTTAAATCAAGTGTGTATATATATATATAATTAATGATAAATTATTACTCTATAACTATTTAAAATGTGTTATAAAATTCATTATAATTATTCATTAATTCATTTTAATCTCAAATTAATTCAAGTGAACAGATTTATTAAAGTGATATATTTGCAGGTCGTTACAAAGGGTATGCCTCTCCTTATATAGATTCAAGATGGTGTTACCTAAGCTTGTTCTCACCTTCCTTTCATGTCATGCAAGGCTTACCTCCCACATGCTCCATCATTTCTCCTTTGCATCACTTCCTTAGCAAAATACTTTTACACCCTTGACATTCCTGTTGGAAGCTTCTAGAATGTTCTATTTGCTTTTATGAAAAGGAGTTTAAATTAGTCTCTAATGTGGTCATTTTATCATTAGACAAGTGCACATAAGTTCTAACAACTTATGTAGATCGAAAAGTTGTTTATCGATAAATCGATTTTCAGTCACATTACCGATTTTCCTTCGAAGAATATATTTTTATAAACAAATTTTAGAAACAAGTTCCTTACCAATATTCATTAATCAAGAGATGGTTAATTAAGATTATAAAATAGTATTTATAACACTTAACTATATTTCAAAATATTTCGATATTCAAAGATGAAGTGTTCGAATTTTAAGGTCGCTGCAACTATTTATTATGACGACAATTCTGCCAGTGCGATGATAAAAAAATCCATTATTTTACAATCGTTCAAAGAATTAAGGCATCACTTTATAAGTGACTGTGTGAGCAAAAGGGAAATTTTATTAGAATATCTTAGTGTAAAGGATCAACTTGAAAATAGCTTCTCTAAGTAATTTAAACAAACAAGTTCAACTACTTTCGAAGTTGCTTGAATATTACAAATTAAGAAAGGTGTTAAAATATAATGTATAATTTTCCTGTATAAATAATTATGGAAAGCTATTATAAAATAAGGGAATGACATTGAAAGAATAATGGAAGTTGTCTTATAGAATCATGGAAAGCTGCATATATATTGAAGATATCTGTTAAAATAAATATAGAATATATCAATTGTGATAGTTAAGAAAAGATATATGAAAAATATTTAATGAATTATGGAGAAGGTTCTAGGGAATTTCTTTCATGTAAAAATCTAGATAAATGGGCAAGTGATTGTAAGCATGTTCCAATTAAGCAAATCAAGCAAATTAATAAATTAAAGCTCTATTGTAAAAGAGAAAAAGTTAAATAAATAATCTTATTTTCAATTCTTCTTCATTCTCTTACAATTCTTTAATGTTGTAAATAAGTTAAATAAATAAATTGAAGCCAATTACTAACAATTTTAGCCTATTATAAGAATGCTATGTGTGCTTAATGTTGAGACATCTTTGATATTTAAGTTACTTATTCTTACAACTACGATGTTGTATATGGTTGAATTTTTTTCCCAAATCTTTTTCTTGTATATCTGCTAGTTCAGGTTGTATTTGCTAAATTTTAGTTTTATTTATCCTTATTCAAATCATTATTTCATTTTTTTTTTTAAAAATAGGGTTGATATTTAGTAAATTGCATATTGGTCGGTTCCCTTAAGGGAGCGATAAAAAGTAATCTCAAACAGAATTAAAATTTTAGGAGAAAACATAAAAAATAATGTTTCTCACAAATAGTTTGACCATTATGATTCATTATAATTTTATTTATTTATTTATTTCATAAGAAATACAGTTGCTCACTTTTACTACAATGAATACATTTTTTAAGACCCAAAGAACCAAGCTTTGCTTGGAAACTCTGGGAAATATGCACCGAACTCACAATACATATTTAGGATAATCCACAAAAATACATAGTTAGTGAGTATTGAACCCTCGATCTTCAAAGTGAGTGTCGCATGTCCTAACCAATTACACTACCCTGGCAATTGTAATGAATACATTAATTTCATTGTAAATGCATCAATTTTAATATATAAAATGTTCAAGAATTGACCATTTATATTCATTTTCTCGTTGTTTTAAAAATAAACGCTAAGTTTCCAGCATGTTTGTTTCACTTATTACCTTTTGCAACATCAACATTTTCATCTATCCCACTTCCAACATTTATCACACTTATTTAATTCAACTGAGTTATCTTCATCATCTTAGTAAGTAAAATTCTTATTTCCATAATTTTTCGGAATCTTTTTTTTTCTTCGACCCCTCACAATATGTAATTTACCATCTTCTCCTTTGCATAAAATAATTCACTTATAAGTCAGAAACTAATTAGAGATTCTTTCCAAATAATTTATTTATTTATCTTAGAATTTTTTAATATGATTACAATTTTATTGAATTCATCAACAATTCTTCACATTTTGCATTCACCTTTAGTGTATTTTTTTTATCAACATTATGCAATGATTATATTTATACCACTTATTATGGATAAATTTCTAAATGCTACGAAAAGACTTTGACTTACTGGATCAACATGCTTGATCTACTAGTTAGATCTTTGTTTAATTATCTGTCCTTTCTTTTAATTCAAGGATCAGTTTTATTAGTTGCAAAAATTATCGATGTAGATTATTTTAACTTTTTATAGCGGATGTTCTTATAATATTAGAAAGGTTAAATGCTATCATTTCAACTTTCTAAAAAGACTGTCACTTCATTTTATGTTTCTCAAAACCTTAATAAAAACATAGAAATCTTTCAATTACTATAGTGGATTTTGGGGCTCGCATGCCTTGGGAATCCGACCTTGAGGAAAGTTAACAAATCATAGGCCCATATGTGATGGATAGCACATTATCCATTGTATCATATAAAACTACTAACCCCATGGTCTTTGTCCTAGTCTCTTCTCGACCCTAAAGAAACTCAACAAATCATAAGAGATTATTCACATGTATCAATCATTTCACGAAGGGCCAAGTATAATGCACGTACCATGACGAAACTCTAGAAATATGTGTGTGTATCTTACATCGTCGTCTAATCAATATATTAATGGTACTATACATATCATCTTTAGCTTGAAACTTAACAACCAAATGACATGTAAGTAATCCATGAACATATAATTGATGGAGGACAACTTATATTTGAGATTCATAACCTTTAATATACATTTAATTGAGTGATATTAATTTAGCAAACAATCTATTTTTTATGAAATACCCTTGTGATTAAAGTATCGGACACACGTGAAATCAAGATATATATACTATATATGTATGTATGTATTCATTCCTTAAACACAATTTAGGTTTCTTATAATTCTACTCTATTTAATTAAATCATATTTAATTTACTTTAAATTTAATTTTATTTAAAATATCTAAACTTTTATATTACTCATCTTAAACTATTTAAAATAGTTAATCAGTATAACATTTATAGTTGTTCATGTGTGTATATTAATATCGGTATACGTATTAATTAATTAACTCTTAATAAATTTTATTTAATATGTTATTTAATTTTAAATTTTAATTTAATTTATCACAAACAATTTTAAGCTAAACAAAACAACCACAACAGTTATATTTATATATGTATGTTAATATATATGTTTTAATCAATCCACTTTTAATTAATTAGTTTATTTAATTTAATTAATCATATTAACTAATTTTAAATTAAAAATTAATTATTTAATTTTTCAAAACAATTTTGAAAAGTTTGAATGCATTTTATAACTTTTATAAAGTTTCGCTTTTATATTTTCAATTTAACTTTTAAATTTAAAATATCTTTTAAATTTTCAAATAGATTTTGAAAAATTAGCCTAAGGCCCAAAATTAATTCGGGCCTTTACATTGTGGATAGTCTTTGGGCTTACTTTATCTTTTAGATCTAGGCACTAGTTAGGTAGGACGGAATACTTGATTACCCAATCTCAATCTCTCAACACTACATTTCTAGACATCCTACTAAGTGGGTATGCTTTAATCGGTTAACCCTTAACATTGCTAATTTAGGTTATATAGACTATTTAGCTTTGATACCATTGTTGAAAGTCGGCTAGTCGGGTTGAATGGATGACTTTTAGAAAAATTCCCATTTTTTGATATGGTTAGGTCTGTTGAGCCTAAATGAATTTTTGACCAAATCTAAAATATTTTAAATAAAATCTTCATTTATATAACATAAAAAAATGGATTTCAGCAATGTGAAAATGGATGAAACCTAGCCCTAATCTCTTCATTTTTCTCCTAATTCGTCATTTATTTCTCTTCTAGTCTCATTTCCATTCTCGTTCACGGATTCTAATGGTGCAATTGAACCCAGTTAGGTATAATTTAATTCTAAAAATGACGCAGCACTATTTTGCAGTGACCTACTGATTCTACAATTTTCATAAAGATGTTCAAGATAAAAAGAAGGATGCAAACTCTAGTCTTTGTGCTAATGTAAAGGATTCTAAAAATCCAAATTTATAGTCGCTTCTGATTCTCAACATATCGTCTCTGATGCTCAAAAATAACGTATTATGATGTTGTTAAAGGTAGTTTCAACCCTGATTTGTCTAATCTATCATATGTAGAACCTAGAATTCTCAACGGCAAGAGGAAAGGTTCGATTTCATCGGATGCCATCAAAGAAGTAGAATTTGGTTGGAGCAATTGCCTTCTTCTTTTTTATTGTGGGTAACCTTTGAGGCTTATTTTAAGTGATTTTGGAAAATGGAGAAAAGTTTTGAGGTCCAAACAAAGGATAATGGCTTTTTTGTTGTTCATTTTGAGTTTTAATAGAACTGTAAAAAAAATTTGTGAAGCAGTCCTTGGTTTTTTGATAAATGATTAATTGTTATGAAATAACTAACACCAAACATGAAGGCTGATAAAGATCTTTTGATTACCATGCCAGTATGGGTGAGGCTTCCAGGTTGGAGTTTTAATTTATGGGGTCCTCGCATGAATAATGCTTTGATCAGCACTATCGGTAACCCAGAATGGACGATGCTACGAAAAATAGGACTAGAATTTCTTTTGCCTGTGTGTTGGTTGAGTTGAAGGCAGTATTTGGTTTCCCATTTCATGTGGAAGCTGAAGATGAGAATGGTTTTATATACTTTCAAAAAAGCATATACGAGAACCCTCCCCCATTATGTGATAATTGCCACTGTTTTGTCCATCTCATTTCTCAATGTCCCAAGAGTAAAGTTTGCATCCCTAAGGAATCTCATTCTCACCACAATCAAGCAGAGAAGCCGGTCCTCGACGTTCCTCTATATTCGAATTTACAAGTCCCTGATGCTGATATTTCCAAAGACGACATTCTCAGTAATGTTTTAGATAATGGTGCGGGTTGTTCTAAAGGGTTAGAGTTCTTATATGAAAAAAGTATTTTGAAAAACATAGAGGAAACTATTGCTAAATTGGAAAAAGTTACGCAAGCTATACTACATACCATGATTAACAAAGTTGCAGATAAATTAAACTCTTTTAACTTAAGTGTTCCCTCAGATTCCAATGGATTCACAGATATACGCGCTGTCATAGGGGCTAACTGACAATCTCCTAAGAAGAATTTGGATTCAAAACTTATGAAAGAGCCAGCGAATCTCCTCTCAGTAAATGTAGTCCACCTTCTTTTTCTATCTTAAGCCGCTGTCGTTCATCATCGAATCTTAATACAAAAGAGTGTGTTGCTACTAGTGAAAGGTTTTCGGCGAAGGGTGAACATACAATGCATGAAGTGGATGGGACTAATAATCCTGAATGTTACACTAAAACTGTTAATAGTGTGCTAGAGGAAATAAAGGATAGCAAGCAGCTTACCAACATGTGGGGGGTCTTGTTGGCAACGTTCTCGTGCATGGTCACACAGAGGAGAGTGGCATTCCTTGTGAGAATAAATCTTTAGTTAAGGGTGATAACTCAGTGCATGTAGTGGATTGATAAAGTAATCTTGAGTGCGCAACTAATATGCCAGACGTTTTTCTTGAGAAAAGTAATCTAATATCCTTGAATTTTATCATTTTGGTTCTTGGTTCTGAATATTTAATTAATTTTAATTATTTAAGTAACTGGTTTTCAAAATATAAATAACCTATATTCAAATATAGGGATTGATTAAACATATGAATTGTGAATTAAATATTAATTAAATATATTTAATAGCCTTGTTTAACTCTTTTTAATTTATAAATAATAATGATGAATCCATGTTGTAAATTTATTTACAATAATAAATAATTGGAATAAATAAAAGGAAAATCAATTTTTAATAGAAATGATTTGACATTTAATGATGTATTTCTAAATGAATTTATTAGACTTTTCCATAATTTTTAATTTAGAAAATAATTATATTTTCGTTTGATATATTTGACAGCAACCGATGATATTTGTGAAATTTTACAGAACGAGATAATCTGTGTATTTTATTGTTTGTTTATGATCATGTCACATTTTGTGCACGATCTTATTTTTTTCGTCATTCGCGATTCGTACACAAAAAGAATATTGCCTTGTGAAATACCGCAGATCCTTTTTTTCAAAACAATTTTAAATCAAATCAAATTCAAATTTATTAAACCAACCTTAATGATGATGTGAAGTTAGCTGGAAAATTTGGTATCCTTGGGAATATTGTCTATCTTGAGAATCGTAGTTTACTTGTACTTGAAGCAAGGTAAGTTACTTTTTATAAAATCAAATAAATTTACACTTAGCCAATTTTCCATTTCAATTTCCACTTTTCCCTCTTCTCTTCTGTTCCTATTTCAGTTCCAGTAAAACGAATAATGGCATCTTCAACTAAAATTCAAGATCAAATAATATAAGCAATGGGAAAATAAGATACAACATACATTGTACTCGTAATGATGAGCACTTTAATTCTATACGAGTAGTGTTGGGTACGTCATCTATTTGGGATGCAGATGTGGTACAGTCGAACTTGGGTTTGGAGTGGTATTCGATTGTAACGGCCCGTAAATTTTAGTGGTTTTATTTATTTAATTAATTGAATTTTGAAAAATTTCAAATATTTGAATTTTGAAATGAAAATTTAATATTTGGAATATGTCTATTTAAATATAGCAAGTGGTAAATATTCATCAGATAATTTGAAAGTTTATTTTATTGTGTAATTCTATTTCAATTTAAATCAGTTAATATTAGATGATAATAAAATGTTTTTCAAATCTGAATATTTTTTATATAACAAATTTGTAAATCACCTTCTGAATGAAACATCATATTTCATTTCGTCAAATTTGAAAAGTTATTGCTCCGTTTATCTTATTTTCGATAGATTTGCAGCATTTTCGGTACCGGATATCGACTTTTGATAAAATGATCATATCACTAATATCTATATACCTTTTTTATCGTCTCGTCGTGTTGATCTTCATAGTATACTTGTTTGTCAATTCCGCTGTCCGGTACATGATGAAATCTGTAGAACGGTTATTCGTACTAACGTTTTAAACTTTTAGGCTTCCTTGTTTCTATTCAGTTATTCACTGGTTCAAATCAAACAGCCGTTTGCTATTATTACTTTCCTGAATTCACAGACAAACTTTTCTATTCCTAGCTATTAATAAATTTAGAGATTAATGTCTATTACTTCAAGAAAATTTATGGCATACGAAACAAAGCATTTGTATATACTTTTACCTATAGCCTGCTCATCTATCCAACTCTTCCCCTTGCTCTTCCTTTTTTTTTCTTCTTCGGCCATGGAAAAATATATTTACCTTTATAATATTTGAAGACTTCCACTATGCTGCCACCACCTCACGAGATTCGCCCTTCCTCTCTCCACATCCCCGCCGTGAGCCTCACAGCGTGAAGCACGTCAACCGCCATGTGACACAATCCCTCCGACCAAGCGCTCCACTTCCTTCCCCTGTCCCCTCTCTTCCCCTTCCGGCAGTCGATCCCCTTTGAAACCACCAAGCGTCCATCACTTTCGAACTCCTTCTGCGATCGACCACTTCCAACTATGTAGCAGCTCCAAGCAATCATCCAATAGGATGCGTTAGTTATCACCTTATACATATATTACTTACATATGGTAAGAACGTATACATATACATATTTGGTTATATATGTATTTAAAGAGAAAATTTTCTGTTATGATGATAGATATATATCTCAGGTTACTTGTTTGCTTGAGTACTGCTGCAGCATCCCATTTTGATGTATATAATATGTTATGTCTATATTTATATAGATATTTTGAACCTGTAGCCTTCTTATTTCTGTTTTATTTTGTAATAACTTATATGTTGTTTCAAGTGATCATCTAATATTTATGTCAACATTTTGAAAGTATTATATATATTTTGAATGTGAAGGTATATATATATATATATATATATACACACACACACACACACACACACACACACACACACATGTGTTACAGACAAGGAATATATGTTTTAAGTATATGTATAAAATGAGTTCTGTTATATATATATAGTATATAGTAATTTTCATGCCTATATATAAGTATGAATATTTTAAAAGAAGTATTCTATTTACAGCTATATATATGTTATACTTTATATGTTATACACTTTATACAAATTGCATGCAACCTGTTTGATTTTATGTATATACACACACTCTATGAAGGTTATAGATTTGTTTATGTATATTATATAAGTATGTATAAAGAGGTATTTTATAAATTGCAACAGTATGTTATATATATATATATATATATATATATATATATATATGGTATAATAAGTGATATATATAGTTGTTGCCAAAAAAATTAAATGATAGGCTGTTGCTTCTATATATATGTACATATAGATTTCACTGTTTGTATATGAGTTCGAGATGTTTTGATTTCTTTGGGTTATATATTTTCTACAGATTTATATGTCGTGAGTACGAGAGAATAATATAAATTATATTTTGGTTTATATAAAGTATACTTGTGATGTGTATATTTTATATATTTGCTGTAGTAGTATTATAACAGGTAACTATATACATATATATGTTCATTTATCTATGTTAATTTATGTAAGTAAATAGATTTTGGAATAGCTATAAATAGATATTTATGTATTAATTTATATATATGTTCTGGCTTGTTAAGTTCTAATGTAAGGATACAAAATTTACTTTATACACACACACATACACACACACATATGTTTGACTTTAATATTTGAGTTTTTAGCGTAAATAACGATTTTTGAAAACATGTGTGTGTATATATTCTATTAATATGTGTTTGAAATTAGAACATGATTATATATATATATATTCAATTCTATCTATATCAATTCACTTATATCAATTCTCTTCATCGATTCAGTTCTGACTGGATTTCGTCTATTCCTATCTATCAACTTTGCTTGTCAAATTCGCATTCAATCTTGCTTTACTTCAGAATTTGTGTTTGGATTCATAGCTAAATTTCTCATCATTCTCTAGCCTCAAAAGGTGAATAATCACTCATGATTAACGTTCTTATATTTATTAAATTTGATTTCAAATGAAACGATAATTGAAATATCCTATTGTTAGTTATTTACATTGCTATATATATGCTATATGTTCTCCTGTGACATCTAACACCATTATCTATTATTTATATTGATGATATGCCTGTTATATTATTATCATATCTATCATCACTCTGCAAGTTCCCTGTTAGTATAGAATTCACTATAGGTTGAAATGATACATGCCCGAACGATCTGTAGAATATGAGAAAATCGTTGTGGGTTGAAATGATAAACCTAAGCGATTTTCATTGAATTGAATTTGGGATTGCGGATTGAAATGATATACACCCGTATATATTTAAATTGCAGATTGAAATGATAAATATCCGTATCACTTGACCATTGGATAGAAAATTATATATAGACACCGTTGGTCTATATATAAATATTTTAAAAATGATTTCCATGGCTTTAGAAAGAAGTATATGGTTTATTAAATATTGATTTTTAAGATATTATATATAAATGTATTTTATAAAGTTAAAAGTTTGGATTTTCTAAATTTATATGTTTTGAAAATTGTATATTATAAACAAATTTTGAAATTTTAAATTTTAATAACTTATTTATAAATCTTATATTTTTAAAATATATATGTAGGTTAATGTTCCATATTGTTTAAGTATTTATTTAAAATTTATTTTCAAATATAGAGTTTATAATGATGTTAATAATACAGGTTGGAAATTAGTTTGAAATTTTATTTATTTAAGAATTATACTTAAATAAATTTGATTTGAAATTTATTAAATTTGAAATTTTAAAGATATGATTTTATAACTTGAATTTGACTAAAAGTGGCTTAAATGTATATTTTAAATTTACATAAATTGAAATGGGATGTTTTGTTTATTTAAATTTGTAAATTGAAGTGGCAATTAGATGTAATTGAAATGACAAGTAAATATTTCAAAATAAATAATAGTGAAGTGAATTTGATATATATATATATATATATATATATGGAATTATCAAATCTAGTTTTGAAATATTTGAATATATAAAGCTTTGAAATGTATTGAAATTGAAATGGTTTATTTTGTGTTTCAAATCTGTATTTGAAATCGATATAATTTGAAATGGTTTATTGAGAAACTAAATTGAATTGGAATTGATGATTTGAGATTGGATCAAATTTGAATTTTTGGAATCGATTTGTGAAATTTGAGGAAACTATTTTATAAAGTATTTTTAGACTATATTTAAAACTATTTTAATATAAATCATTTTTAATATAAACTATTTTTAATATAAACTATTTTAATATACTAACTACTTTGATGTAAACTATTTTAACTTATAACTCTTTTATATAAGTTTTTTTACTTATAAACTATTTTATTATATATACTATTTTAATATCTAAACTATTTCAGCAGTGGAAGTTATGTTTACAAAGTTATGAATATCAAAGTATTATGTTTTGAAAGTGTTGCAATTTCAAGTGTTTGTTTTCGAAAGTGGCATAACTTTGAAATTTCTATGATTTTGGAAATGAATATATTTGAAATAGAAATGATATCGTATTTGGTTTTGAAATGAAAATGATATCATATTTGATGTGGTATTGAAATGGCAACGATGTTTTGGTTTTGAAGTATAAATTATTTTGAAATGATCGCGGTGTTATAATAACGTTTGGTTGTTAAAGAGACTGGGATCAAATATTGTCATACTCTCTGCCAAACCGAAAACCACTTTAACATCCGTGTATGCGGTGGAGATTTCAGAATGAAGTGGGATGGTGGCGATGATCCTATATGAGGTATATACGTGGACCCAACTCCCATGAGTTGGCATACTGTAGCTAAAACAGGAGCTATCGACAGGCCAAATGAGGTAGCTCCTCCGATCGGACAATTCCTTTGATACTATATTCTGACTTTGTGATTGATTTGGTGGCCACATTTGATTTTTTTTTAGGAGTGTGTTCCAAGGTGGGTGGTAGTGGATGCTATGCGTTTCCACCAACCCGGAAGTGTAATTGATATATCTACCCTGGCATTGCCTAGTTGTGCCGTGTCACCTATCCTAACGCGCCTTATACGAGTTTGATTTGTATACCGATGGAGTACCCTCTGGTAGCCTCCCGATCTGGAGGCACTACGGTACTGTATAGACTATTGGCACTATAAAATGTGTTAAGTGGGATATAGGCAACGCCTTAACGCTATTTTTAATAGCTTACTTTACTATAGACATTATTATAATAGCGTATTTTACTACATAGTAGATAGTTTAACGGATCCTTAGAGGATGGTTATCCCAAACATCCTTTGAATTATTTGTACTTAAGTTGTTATTTCACTTAAGTTGAATTTACTGATATAAGAATGTTAATCCTGACTCGAATGCTTTGTGTTTTGCTTTACGCTCGGGTCAGACTGATTGTACCTGAATTTGAGACTCACTTTGAGTTGGAGCTTCGCTTGGAGATCCATCTATCGAATCTACTTTCAGTTATTCAATTGATTCCAGTGATGTATTTAGATTTTGTATTTGACTATTTTATTGAGACATCTATATATTCAAGACTTCTGTTGTATCTTTTTAACTTTGTTATATATATAGTAGCTTCATGAACTACTATTCCTTTGTTTTCGCTGCATTATTGTTATATTACTCCATGTCTATGATTCTGTGATTATTTATTTACTTATATGCTGAGTTTTGCCAAATATAAATTAACAATATGGTATTTTGAGCAATTCAAATCCAGCATGTGTGGATGCGAATAGTTGAAAATATCAGGATGTTACATCGATTGAGGCCACGTTAGATTGAATGGTGAATGATGTTGGCTTAGTTTAGGTAAGAGACAGCCGAGGTATCGTTTTGGTGGTGTACAGATTCATGTGGGAAAAAGCGATCTTAGAGTTTGCTTGCAACATCCTCTAGGTCGCTTTTTGATTCTCGGCATCGAGCTCCTTATGTGTGTGACCGTCGTGTAGCTATCGCGGAGAGGAGTCGATCGATGTAGGCGACACATCGTTTAGTGGAGTATCGAGTGAGAGAGAGGGGAAGGAAGGTGCATGGCTATTGGGTTTCACTGTGCATATCAACGTGCACGTTTTTTGTTGAGGAAGATGGGGTTTAAGTTAATTAAAGGTGATAATTATGTTGATTAAGTTATTAATTAATTAATTAATTTAAATCGATAGCTTATAAAATAAATATCTTGCTTATACGAGGTCGGATTTAAACGCAGTCCATTGCGTTGGACTCGTAATAACATTATCTATGCATTATAGTTGATTCGCTGAATTTAGAGCTAGTTGAATTTCACTTAAAATTGAATGTTGTTCGATTTTAGATCGAACCGAAATGTGAATGCATCAACTAGAATTTCGTTATGTTTACTCATCTCAGAATAAACTATATGATATCCATGTTGCTATACATTATTATTGAATGCTTGGAGATGGCTAATTGTTTTAATTAAATATGAATTAATGATAAATTATAGTGAATTGATTTAATTACGTTTAACGTAGTTAAATTAGTTATACTTTATTTGGGATATCTATTTAATAGAATAAAACACCATTTTTCTATAACTAAATTTAAAAGATTACCTGGACATCTATCAAGTAGAATAAATCACTGTTCTGTGCATGAAAAGTAATAAGATTATTGTTTGATTTTTGTTTGGATTCGAATTCTCGCTTGATAGCAAATGGTATAAATAACCACTGTGATGCAGGGGATTAAAAGAAGAAGTCGAAGTTTTTTCTAGCGAATAGGTTGCTATATGACACTTCGTAGTGCATCTATATATGAGATTTATAAGGGAGTTTTATAAGGAGACCCTAAGAGGTTTCTCGCTAATATTAATTTGTTTATGTGTTTATATTGCTTATACTAATGTTTGGTTGAAATATTGGTGACATGCTATTTGATTTTTGTTAGTGTCGTAATAGTAATCTTTGCTATACCATCAGTAATCAACTATCATCTCCTTAAACCCTTGGGTGTGTTGAACTTGTGCTTATATTTTTACAAAACAAATGTTTGGTCACGTTTTGCACATTGAAAGTTGTTTAAACTATATATTTAATATATTTTGATAATTTTGGAAATAAAGGATAAGTAATGATTAAAAATATATAAAAGAAGCTATAAATTTGATTAATTTTATTTCAAGATAATTAATGTTATTTAAATTTATAAAAGATTATAAACTTAATTTATTTTCCTTCTGGAAAATTAATGTTGTTTTAAATTTATAAAAGAAGTTATAAATTTGATTAATTTTCCTTCAGAATTGATTAATGTCATTTTAAATTTATAAAAGATTATAAATTAATTTAGTTTTCTTTGTGATAATTAATGTTGTTTAAATCTATAAGAGAAGAAATAAATTCAATTTATTTTCCTTTGGAATAAGTAATGTCATTTTAAATATATATAAAAGATAATAAATTTGACTTATTTTCCTCTAAGATAATTAATGTTATTTTAAAGTTATAAAAAATTATAAATCAGATTCATTTTCCTTCGGGATAAATAATGTTGTTTTAAATTTGTAAAATATTATAAATTTGAATTATTTACCTTTAGGATAATTAATATTGTTTTAAATTTAAAAAAGTTATAAATTTGACTTATTTTCCTTCGAAATAATTAAAGTCATTTTAAATTTATAAAAATTATAAATTTTATTTATTTTCCTTCGGGATAATTAATGTTGTTTTAAATTTACAAAAGAAGATATAAATTTGATTTATTTTCCTTTGGAATAAATAGTGTCGTTTTAAATTTATAACAGAATAAATTTGATTTATTTTCCTTTGAGATAATTAATAATTTTTTAAAATTATAAAATATTATTAATTGGATTAATTTTCTTTCGGAATGATGCAGGTTTATTATTTTCTAGGATAATAAATGTTGTTTTAAAGTTTTAAACAGTAATTTTAAAATGAAAATGTTTAAAAATGGAATGTTTAAAAGTAAAGCTAAATGTAAAAAAAATTTGGGTTTATATTAAATGATATTTTAATGGCACTTGTTTTTTACCCTTCCTTTTAGTAAACTTAGAAATATAATTTTCTCCTTAAAATGAAATATTTAAAGGGTGTTGTTTAAAATATCTTACCAATATTTTATGTTGTGAAAATTGAGCATATGTGCATGTCAAATGTTTTAAATGTTTGATTCTTTCATTTCTACAAGTACTATCATTTTGTTATCTCCAATAGTTGATTCGTCGACTATTGATTCGGCTATTTTTTGTTTGTTTCGTCTATTCAAGATGAATTTTTTACTCGTTTGTGGCTTTTGAACTCTAACTGTTTTAAAAGTTAAGAATGATGTTAAGTCGAGTTAAGAAGCAACACTTCCCTAACTTGTCCAGCTTCATTATTTTCCTAAGGGTAGTACAAGCTTGTTTTTCAATACTTGATTCATCGACTATCGATTTTGATATCTTTTGTTGTGCTTCATCAATCTCAGGTGATTTTTTGCTCATTTTGAGCATTGGCATCCAATACTATAGATAACTAAACGAGAGAACGAGTGGGAGAAAAGCCAGTTGGGTCACACCCATTAGGGTACATTCATGTTTATCTATAAATTTGTTGGTCATATGCATGCGGTGATGTGAAATATTTGGATGTTCGTGTGAAGGAGGATCTGGTTCCCTAGAATGATGCGTATTTAGCATTGTCTCTCAAGTGCATTTTATATAGAGGTATACTTTCAGTGTAGGGAGCACACCCTCCTTGTCTTGTTCGATGAGTTTCGTTCTCCTTGTTTTGATCTGAATCTTGGAATTAATATTTTCTTAATTGCATCGAGAAATGCCTTATGCTCTCCCCTATGTTTAATTATTTTGTCTACTCTTTAATTTTGGATTTTGATTTTTTCAAGCCTATCTTTTATAACTTGGATTTTGGGATATTAACTATTCATCTTTTCATGTTTGGAATTTATTCTGATTTATTTTCCATTCTCTCATGTACGGATATTATTCTTGTGAGGTAAAAAGTTGTACCATGTTTAGCGGTGTAATCTCACAAAGTTTTTATAGGTTTATCATATTTATTAAGTTTTCTCAAACAGGTTTTTCAGATTGATCCAGATTTTATTTTATTATAATGTTCAGGTCAGAACGAGCATTTTTCCAAGTTGTCATCGGTGGGATACTGTGTAGCGACACGGAATTTTACCACCTTGATTTGCGAATATTTCATAAATTTTAAATACTAAAATAATAAGTTTTATAAGTAAAATATAACTATTTTAAGTAATAAAAAATGATGGTAAAATAGATTTGTAACAACACACGATTTTGCCACTTTGAAATAGGCTATTTAAATATATTTTATATAATCGAAAAATGGATTTTTATTAGCAAACAAACCTATTTTAACTATTTAATAAGGATGATAAAATAGTTTTGAAAATGTGTTTACCAATATAGATTATTCAAATAAAAGTAGAAAATGTGATCGAAGAACGTTTTTTGAAATTTCGACTTTTTGACACCCGAAAATCATCGTGAACATTGTGCACTCTTGGTGCAATATGCACACATTCATATATGTTAGGAATTGTATTAATTAAGCATAACTTATATATATACATACACATATATACACCTAAGCATGGATGTGATAAATTATGATTTAAAAAGGCATATGTATACTCATACGAACACACTTATATATACACAAATGATCTCCATATCTTTAGAGCACACATATGGAAGCTCTAGCATGATTCACGACATGGTAAGAGGGTAATGTGTACAAGTAATGGGGGGGGTATGATGGTTGACATGTGCATGGCGTATGTATGTATATATATGTATGCATTTATGTGTGTGTGTGTGTCTATATATATATAGACACGCACACGCACACGCACACATACATACGTGTGTGTATATATATATATAGTTTTATACAAAGGATATTTTAGTAATTTATAGTTTTCTATGCTTATAAATACCTCGACCATCTCATGTCATTCACTTTACACTCTCATTTCTTCATTTCCATTTTCCTAACACTATTCTTGCGTACTTTTATTTCCATTGCTTCCTTACAAAATTCCTAAGATAAAAACATGTGTATACACTTTAAAAACTAGCTTAAAGCACTCCACTACGCTTATACTATCACTACCCTCCTAAACAAACCCCATATATCCCTAACCCAAGTAGGTCGAGCCTAGTACTATCCAAGGCCAAGCCAAACTTGTCCCTCCAAGGCCATACAAAGTCATATTTTCAAGTTAAGGTGGTTTGCTAGAAGTATATTCAAGTTCGGCAGAAGTTTGGATTGATTTAATGAAAGTTTGGTGAGTAAAATTCATGTTTTTAAAAATCAAGTTACTAAAATTTTAAAGTTGTAAAGTTTATGATTTAAAATGTTGCTTAAGTATGCAGTAATGTTATGTGTTATTTATGCATGCATATATGTTGATTTGTAATTGATTGTCTGCCCGAAGTTTGAGTAGGCAATAAAGATTATAACTTGAATATTGGAAAAAATGTTAGCATTTGTAAAGTAATATTCTTGCTTATGGTTATGCTATAATGTTAAGATGTGGTTTTTGTATGTGTTGTATGTGGGTTCACGACATGAAGATAGTAAATAGCTAACCAAAAGTAACTTAGAAATCCCTCTTTTTGTCGAAAAGTTGTTATTGTTTTAAAGCAAAATATTTTTAAGTTTAAATATTTGATTTTGGTTTCAAAGGTTTATTTTCATATTTTAAAGAAGATAATTCAAACTTGATGTTTTAAAAGTTAGAAAGCCAAAATTTCGAGTTTCGAAAATTACGGGTCCGTATAGCGATATTTTCTATACGCGCAGTTCGAAAAAATCTAACTATTTTTCTAATCTAAAATTGTTTTAACTTAAAATATTTATAGAAAATGTTTTCTAACTTTAATTTAGTTATTAAAGAACAATTATTTAGTTATTTAATTATCTAATGATTATTTAATTGATCAATTAGTTAATAAAGGTAATTAGTACTTAATCATTTGTTAAAATGGTTTTTAAACTTAAATATTAATCAATTAAGTTAATTATGATTCGCTATCTAATTAAAGTTAATTTTATTTAATTATTAATTAATTATTAATTAATGATTAATTAATTATTTATTTAAGATAATTATTATTTAATTCCTTATGTAAGATAATTATTAATTAATTATTATTTTAAAAAGGGTTTTATTTGATTAATCTTTGATTAAAGTTGTATGGATTAATGTTGGCATTGCATTGTTGCCTGGAGGGCTGTGTTAGTATTTCATGTGGGAAGTGCTAAATGAAAGGTAAAACGTAGCCTCAAGCCTCATCAATTGGGAAATGACAAAAATCAGGCATGCAGCAGGGCCATGTGGGTCGCTCCCTTTAGGATATGGTCACTCCAAGTCTAGATTGATTACTATCTACTCATCTATGCTTTGAGGCCCAATGTGGGGATATCATATTCGATACTACTAATCAAGTGGAAGGCCAGTCCTATGTGGCAGGGGTATAAGATATTCTTGTTATCCCAGTGCATTTTATCTAGAGATGTACTATTGGAAGGTAGTTCCTTACCTTGTCATGGTATGGAATCCATTATCCAATATGTGCCTTTATGGACTTAGTTGTTCCCAACTATATTGAAATATGAGATGCATGCATTTCAGCTATATTCATGTTTGCGCCAAAATTGGTCACAAACCCCAGAAATAGTGAAAGCACCAGTGTATATATACAGATCCTCAATATCCACACACAGATCTTAGATCCAGATTAAGTAGAGAAAAAAAATGAAGAAATAGCAAAGTTAAAAATGTAAGAAAGCAAGAAAGAACACAAAATTTATAGTGGTTCATCTATCTCCGGCCCACGTCCACTTTGAATCAACCCCTCTATTCCTTTTATACTGTAATTACACTTACAAGCTTTTGAAAATCAATAGCAAAAATGGGAAAGTTTTTCCTAGGAGATACGAAGAAGATCCCCTTTTTATTCCCATAGAACCGCTATTTATAGATGTAGATCCAAAAATATCTTCCCCAAAACCTGGAATACCACTTCTCATGCACAGGTAGGCCCATATGATCGATCAAGAGTGATTTTGGATAAGTCCAAGTGTAATTCGTATCGATCCCAAAATAGTCCAAAGAAGGCGGGATCGATCATGAACATTCTTTGGTGCGTCATGAAGCTCATGTGAAAATTTCATAGCATTTAGAGTTGTAAAATGAGAGGTATGATTGATCCAAGTTTGTATTTGTGAGTAGGCTGGAAGTTTCGTATCCACACATACACATCGCCTTCTTATCCACTAACCCGTTCCCCTTTTCATATCGATCGGGTACTGTCCTCTTAGTATCGATCACTCGCTATTTGCGTTGCCTTGTTCGTATCAATCCTTGAGAACCCCGAAAGCACATGCCTTCGTATCCATCAAACCTGCTTTCTTCATATCCATCAATTTAGGCCGTTCGTATCCATCGACCAAGCTTCCTTCTTATCCATTCAATGTCTCCACCTTCGTATCCATCAATGTACTGTTCTCAAGTGCCTCCTCATATCGATCTATAAGAGATTGATATGAAATGTCCATCCGAATTCTAGGAACTATTGCTTCCCCCTTCGTATCTATCCCAGCCTTGATCGATACGAAGCGTATGATATACTTCGCCTCTAATCGATACGTACATGTCAACTCGAGCTCCATATCCATGGACCTATTTCTTATCTAAGGTTGATAGATCAATATAAAAGCCATCGATACATGATGCATCAAGTCAATGACCGATCGACCCGGACCCATCGTCACTCGATCTATATGAAGCGTATCGATCCTAACCCATTTCTCACCGATATTGATCCATCCATATCTCGAGCATATGAGCTCCGATTGACCTGAAATTTGACATGTATCCTCTTCTAGCCTTGTTCATCATTCCCAATCGATCCCATCCTAATTGTAGGTTGGTTAAATTTTGATGATATCAATCATAGCCTTGTTTCCAGTCAATCTCCAATCCAGATACCCATCCTCTCCAACCAATTTTTTGGTATTTCGACCTTGACCAAAAGGCTGGGCAACAATTCATATTTAGCTTTGACCCCTAGAAATTATTATAATATCAAAGGATTTTCTATAGAAACATTTTAGTTATCGTAAGGTAAAAACCCGTTTGTGTTTATGTGCGGCGTGGTCTTAAGAGATGCCTTTGATTTAAAGTTTTTTTTATAAAGTTAAAGAATTATGCTTTACTCAAAAAAGGCCCATGTCTGACCTGGAGTTTATTATCCCTTTTCCTAAACTCTTGGATACTCAAATTTAAATGGGCCGCCAAGTAGTTCAGGTATTTCAATAGATATACCTTGGGGGAGCTTGGAGCAGGTGGCTTCATCGATAGTTAGTTGTTATTTTTTTCCTCTGTATTGTACGTATATTGTATCAGTCAGGTAGGGATATGCTGTAATAACTTTCCTAGGTAGAATTTGTACTAGTATGACTCTAAAGTAAAATTTTGAAATGACTTTGTAATATAGTATGTTGAGTAATATATATTGTTCCGTTGCAATGTGAGAATCTATGTTGTTTAGTTTCTTCTATTCTATCTTTCATTATTTCAACCCTAATAACCTGTCTTTCGGACGACCAAATGATCATCACATAAATACCGAGAATGTATTAAGTGTAGTCTTTGGTAGTAAGAAAGGCAGCTTGTTACATTTGGTATTAGAGCTTAGTTTGAGCGAATATTTAGGATTTGGTGGGGTAAACTCATTATAGATAGGGTCAGTAGTGGCCTAGAATGAGTCTTAGTGTAATATATATAATGCATATTTTCTATGAATAAAACTGTTTATATTGTGTTGTTTGACCTGTTGAGTGGCTTAAGAATTCTGGTCAATGCGCCCAATCAGTGTTATCAATAGGGATTTCCTAAACACTTGAACAAGTTCAATTGACATAATATTGTTTTAAATTTATAAAATGAAATAATTTTAACCAGGAATACATTTTCTATATATAAAAAGGGATGATTTTAAAATTTTATGTAGTTATTTATGAGGAGAGTGGGTTCGGAGTTAATAATATTTACATTATTAGCATTTAAGTTCTAATTAGTCACATTCATCTAGTTTTGAGCATAACTATTGTTAGATTTAATAGTAGATTTCCTTTTTTCCATCAATGAGTTGGGTAGATAGAATTTATAGGAACATTGAATCGAACACTGTTAGAACCTTCACTCTATGGTTCAATGACAACAACTATATAATCACATATATTATATATCTTGTCAATTTATAGGTATACACTATAAGAAATTGCTATGCTCAAAGATATTGGGACTCGAAGACAAACAAAGATTTATGGACCATCCTAAGGTCATACTAAAGTGTTAATGGTCTTAGATAAACAATGTAATATCTGCTTGAGTACATATACACAACAAATTCAAATATATAAATATTTACATCAAAGCAAGCTTGATTTCTAGAACTGCAAACAACAGATGTCTGTGGAAAACCAACAGACGTTTATGACAAGGCTTAGGATTTTTATTCTTGAAGCCACTTATGTCTTTGGAAAACAAAATATGTCTGTCACACGGCTTGGGATTATTGATTCCAAAGCCACGTACATCTGTTGTTTACCAATAGACATCTATCATTTAGTAACTACAAAATTATGAACGGCTGTCTCTGTTCATATTGAAAATACTCCACTCTTCCTCAAAAGTTACAGCCTTAGATCAAAGAGATTTTATCTACCAGTAACAACTCTTCATTTACATCTGATTGGTTCTATAAATAATTGAGATTACAAAAAACTAACCATTCTCTTGATCTTTACTACTTTCTATCTTCATATTTGTGCACTCTTTGCTTACATATTCTCAATTAATCATAACCAAAATATTATTTTGGTTAGATCACTTCCTACAATTCAAAGCATTTATTTTCGTATACTTAAAGGAAATTATAAGAAGAAATGTACTATCAGTCAATATCCGTGTTCTTTGGAACACAAGATTGTCCAAGACACACTAGCATATTCCTTTAGACGAAGTGAGGGTTATTGGTTAAAGGAATTACTGAAGAGGAGCAGCGGGACTGGATGTAGGGCGGAAGGTCTGAACCAGTATAAAAATTCTTGTGTGTTTTTTTATTTATCTTACTCATACTCCTTTAATTTACCCAACATAGTATAATTATTAGTACATACTCTCACATTAATATATAAGTTGTATTAAATAAGATCCTATAGACTTTCATTTGACATCAAAGTAAGGTTATTTCAATTTACAGTAATACGTAATTGAAAACTTTCTAATATGGCAAGTACATTTCAAAAAGGTCAATCAACTGCCCGTCCCCCACTATTTACTGGTTCTTATTATGCTTATTGGTCAACAAGTATGCGAATTTTTATGGAAGTCAGTGGTTTGGAAATTTGGCAAGCTACCCAAACTAGATATGGAGAACCTACCATTGACATAAGCACTTGGACTGATGCATAAAAAACACAACGACTAATAATGCCAAAGCCAAGAATGTTTTATTTCGTTCACTTGATAAAAATGAATTTTCATGAATTATGGTTTGTATTGTATATGATATATGGTACACTTTGCAAATTACTCATAAAGGCAAGGTAAAAGTCAAGAAAACAAATATCTCAATTTTACAAAATGAATTTTCATCATTTACAATAAAAACAAATGACAAATGAATCTATTAGTAACATGTGTTCTAGATTTCGAACTATACAACATGATCTCATGGCACTAGGGATCGAATTCACTGATTTAGATTTAGTTACACGAATCTTAAATTCTTTGACTGTCGAATAGGAAAGAAAAGTTTTAGCCATAGAAGAAGCTAACAATCTCTCTCAACTCAAATTTAAATAACTAATGCAAAATCTAGTATCATATGAAGCTAATTTGCAAGCAAGAAAGGAGCAAAATCAAGAAAAGAAGAATATTGCTTTTCAAGCAAATAGTTACAATTTCGACTTGGATGAAGAAGAAACTGTATTCATTGCTAAGAATTATGACAAATTCAAGAAATTAAAACTGATGAATTTTTTTCCAAATGGTGGCAATTCAAATTCATAAAATCAAACATCAATCAAATGTAATGGAAGTGAAAAATTCTGCTATATGAAGAAAGATTGTCCACAACTCAGTAATGAAAAAAGAAAAGCAAATTCAAAAAACCAAAAGAAGCGAAGAGCTTTTCAAATAACTTGAGATGACTCTAGTTCGTCTTAGTCCTCTGACTGTGATAGAGAAAGCTACACAGAACAAGCTAACTTATGCTTTATGGCCAATACTTATAAGGTACGTCCTGAATAAACATATGATGAAACTTTGGAAATTAGTATAAAATTAGATGATAAATATAGAGAATCCAAGAAACTAAATAAAGATTACATAGGAAAGATAAACATTATAGAGATAGAAATTGCTTTATTAAAGATGAAAAATCAATTTAAGAAGAAGAACTAGAAATAGCTCAAAAATAATGTAAAAGGTTATCCTAAAAAAAATGCTACTCTATTAAATGATTTAGAAAATAGTAGATTTGAAAACACCAAACTTGAAAAAGAAAAACTAGAGCTTAAGGCAAGTGTAGATTTTAAAAATATTGAAATTGGTCATCTTAGAAACAAGTTGGATAAAATAACTAATAATGTATCAAAATTTAATAAAGGGAAAAAACTTAGAAAATTTGGTCAAAATATCGGGACCATCAGGAATTCGAAATGGGTTAGGAGTTAAAGCTAAGAAAAAACAAAGAAACTATAGTACACTATATATTAAATTCAAGAAACCTATATCAAAAATTAAGATTAATACTTCTGAAATGAGTAGTGTTAGAATATGGATCCCTAAATCAAATAACAAATTTATGAGGCAAAAATATATAGATAAATACTTTGAAAAATATTGTTTATAATAAAAATTATTTTATAAAGGTCCCATACCCACTTGGGTATGGTTACCTTCACTCACTAACACATAAAACCCTAATAAGAGAAAGTGGGTACCAATTAAATGTTTACTATTATGCAGGTACTCAAGAATAAAATTAAAAGTAAGAAGAAAGATATTCGACACCGGATGCTCTAAGCATATGAGGGGAAATACCCACATGTTATCAAATATAACATATATCAATGGCTGCACTGTGACATTCGAAGATAACTCAAAAGGATTTGTCATCGGCATTGGAAATGTTATCAACGTTGGTATATCCACTTCTCCTCTTATTACTTATGTTTTGTTAGTAAAAAAAAAAATCTTAACTTACTAAGTATAAGCCAATAATGTGATAAAGTATCTAAAATTGATTTTGAAAAAGAAAAATGTAGTATATTTGATCAAAATAAAATTTTAAATTTTGAAGGATTTAGAAAGCAAAAAATTATGTTTCAAATATGAATATTAAAAATAATAGTGATTTATGCCTAACCGCCAATCATAATGATCCATAGCTGTGGCACAAACGCTTTTGTCACGTAAATTTAAAACATATAAATAAATTAGCTAAAGAATGATTTAGTAAAAGGATTAACCAAAATAACTTATAAAGTCAAAAACTATGTGATGCTTGTCAAGTTGGAGAATTAAAGAAAAGCTCTTTTAAATCTAAGAAAGAAATTACCACCAAACAACTAATTGAATTACTTAATTTATATTTATTTGACCCAACTCAACATTACCCCAATTCAGCCACTTTGTAACACTTATTTTTTTTAAATTTTTAACGGTTATTACTGTTATGAATTACCAATGATTTTTTCCGTTGGCAAACCTTTACAACGGATATAACCGTGAGCGTATTAGATCCTCATATAAATTAGACAAAGAATAGAGGAAAAATTTGTGGTTCTTCTTTTTACATTAATTTTCCAATTACTAGCGAAAGTACCACACTTTCTTTATTGTCGTTTAGTGTTTTCTTCTTACTTCGCCTCCATCGATCTCAAACTAGTTCTTTTCTCAAATTGAATCCATTTACCTATTCAAATGTAGAGTATTTTCTTCTTCTTAATCCCAACAAATAATTTGAATTTCATAGTAAAAGAATGTAATTTAATGCAACTTAGTTATGCTAATCCAACTCGACGTGAAGATTACAACGAAAATTTGAAGAAACAAAAGCTTGCAAATGAGAAACTTCTATTTTAGCAATTGAAAACGTTATTTAACCAAGCGATATGGAACATCAGTTTCTGGTATGGAATTAAATTTAGTGTATGACTATTAGGCGTTGTTTGTTATCATCAAGTGGCACTGAATTTGTTAAGTAATCAGCTTTACTAAAATGTTTTTTTGTTTTACTTGTTATTTTCTCTATCTCATTGCTTTCTTCTGCAGATATTATTCTTTTTAATTGTTGTGGTGTTTTTTAATTGGTTTTTATTTTAGTATAAAGGGGTTTCGAAATGAGAAAGAAAACCTGATGATGGCATGATGAATTAGTAGCTTATAAGTAGTTTAGACTATTATAGTTTGGTTAAGGTAATTGCTAAACCATAGATGAAAAATATGCATGTTTATTTTGGTAAAAAATATATGATTATTTTAAATGTGCTTGATTGCAATTTGGATAGTTCTATTTTCCAGTTTGGGATTTGTTAAAGCATATTGAAAAAGTAGGTGTTGTAAAATGTAAAATTAACATAGATGATATGTTATTCCAATTTGGCTAATTATCTAGTTTACCTTAGTTCAGCAATTTAATTTTATATTAGCCTAAGTTATTGATTCAAATTTAGCACATAATAAATAACAATTTGTTGACTTACCATTATTTAAAATTATTTTCAGGTTAGAGAAATTAGAACCAAACTGTATTTTGCATAACGAATTAAGAGAACAATTGATTTTCAAATGAACATGTAGAATATTAAGAATAAAGTTCATTTATTCATAGACGATGTTAACTAAATAATGGATAAAAAGCAATCAAAATATGTCTAAAAAGTTCATTTAGTCACAAGCTATTAGGTAGCAAAGTTGATTTGTTTTAAATCAAATGTAAGAAGTAGAAGTATCCTTTCATTCTTAAAAGACATATGGATTTCACTTTGATTATAATAAGTTTATCATTATTTTTTTATAGTTAATATTTTTAGAGTTGAAACTGAAGAAGGGTGAAACTAGAGATATGATTCAAGGGTCACACTTTATAAATTTCAAGTACATATGGTATGATTTTCTGGAAATTGATTTAAAAAATTAGTGTTTTCCGGGAAAACTTAAGATTTAGTTATAGAGAGCTCATTAAAAATGGTCATGAGTAAACTTGTATAGATAATCAAGTAGAAACTTCAACGAGAGCTTGAAAATGAAAGCATCACAAGGAGGTTTTCTAGTCATTTGGAATGGAAGAGAATTCTCGAGATAAGATGTCATCTTTGGCTTCCTTGATAATTTCCAACAATGTTCCTGGCTTACATAACTGAAGTATATTGTGCTAATTCATTTAGGTTTTGTTCCAGGTATTTGAATCTTTTTTATTTTTTAATATTTATTGGATGACTTTTGACATATTTTAAATATTGTTTAACTTTACCATATGCATCTAATGTTCTTAATTGACTGCTGATGTTATAGGTCTTATGGAAACATATGTTGGGACATTTACATCCTTACCAAATATATCAGCTGAAGTTAACATGTCAATTAAAGATATCAATCAATTTGATATTTGATGGATAAGTGGTGCTTGATGAGTGAAGAGGCAGAAGCGAGAGCTACAACATGCATTGTCATTTATCTGGTTTTTGTCCTTCCATTTGTGACATTTTTTTACATGGTTGTGAGGATTCGACGAAATCTAAGGCATATTTTAGAATAAAAACTATTAAATGATATAAATAGTTTAGCAGTCAAAATTTAAGGTATATTTTAGGACAGAAAAGTTTAGCAGTCAAAATCCCTTTTTATAATTATCAAATCCAGTTTCATATATACATGGTAATGCTGATGTGAAAATGGATCTTATTCTTTGATTTTTAGATGAATGACTCTTAGCTTTGTAATTCCAATGCTTATATCTGGAAATACTATTGAGCTTCTCTTTAAAATGGTATTATGCTCCAAATTCATGATTCTTTTCAAATAATCGACCGAAAATTAATAAGTGTAGGTTTTTTGATACCTATATGTTCGAGAAGATATTCTTAACTTTGTCATTTATGGAAAAGATAAATAACAGTTTATTTATCTCCATAACGATTAATATTAGGTGTATACAATTAGAAATTAAATTGGATACACTTATTATGAAAAGTTAGAAATAAATGTTTCTAATGTCCTTTTTTTTTCTTATTTGCCTATCTATATTATTTTTTTAATTTTGCGCAAATATACTGCTATATGTATAATATAGTGAGAACTGAAGCATATTAACTAAAACTCAAAATTTATTGTAGTTGTGTTTATATTTAACCACTAACAATGTTGTGCCTTAATTATTAATTGTTATGCATATTCACATGAACTATTTATGCAAAAAATTCAACATTAATGTACGCGTTTGAATTGATTTTCTTTTAAATGACTCACATGTCATATATAAAGTTATTTTCTTCAAACACTTAGATTTTATGTAATTTACGTGTTTGAATTGATTTTTATTTGGTTTCTATATATAATTTACATGATTGAACTGAATTTTTTTGAAATGACTCTCTTGTTTCTATGTTTGTTTGTTACACTTATTTAGAGGTTGTGTGTGTGTGTGTGTGTGTGTGTGTGTGTGTGTAAAAGTGATATGGTGACTGAGTGATAATCCTTTTTTCCCTCCCCTATAATTATAGTACTAACTTTGTCATATATAAAGCAGTTTTTTTTTTATCTTACTAATTTGTCTGGGCACAACAAAAGGCAAATCCAGTAGTTAAAGAGTCCATGGTCAAGAGCAAGATATCAGAATGTCAAGTAACAATATCAATAATAATCCATGATCAAGAAATAGGCCAGTCTATAATGCAGCGATTTGTGATAGATTTGCAGCGGGGCAATCGATAGTTTTCAGATAGGGATAACAATCTTCTGATAGAGTTGGAAAGTTGAGTTTAGGTGTATACCTGAGCAATTTTAGACATTATACTCAACTGTATATAGAGGACTACCTGATAAATTTTCCACCATTATATTGCCTGCATAACAGAGCATACGATGAATTGCAGAGAGTTGTAGCAGCAGGATGTCAGTTACATCTGCAGAATTGCATAGAAATTTTCATCTAGGTATTGGTTATGTGTTCTTGACATCATGTTTTTGCTTTCAACTCAAAATTTCTACCTAAGATTTTTGGTATTTTATTTTCTTCTCTTTCTGGCAACTGCTTTAAGTCTAATCACATATGGTCCTTGTTTTAAAGTTGTGCATTTGTGGTGGATTGTTACATTTTAACGTGAAATGATATTTTTGGAGCCTTTTTAGCTTAGGAATTTATGCGCATAGTGACTTTTCTTACTTCCGTACAGCTCCAGCTGCAGTTCAGTCAGGAAGTAGATCTATCCTTGGAGAAATCGAATCCACCATTGCTGAAGGTACATAATATTTCTTTGGAGCATTTTACATATAGATCTACAGAACTTCCTTGTTAGGATTCTAGAGAATAATAAGCCATTATGATTTATAGCTTGGATTTTGATGGGAAATGTTGGTATAAGATTAGGCTGTTCAAAAAAGCCAGAGTTTACGTAAGGTACTGCAATATTCATTATCACTTTCTAATCGAAATTCTCAAAGAGTGCGGTATTACTTTTTACAGTTCTAGTAAGAAAATGGACAATGTATTTACAACAAATAATCATCCAAACTATTTTGACTCCTATACTTGAAAATATGTTCAAATGAGGAATAAGGAACTTGGGATTATCTGATACATGGTGAAGTAACTTGGGATTATCTGTACGTGGATGATTTCAGCTTATTATTTTGTTTATCAAGAAGAACCATGGTTAATTTTAGTTATATTTCGAAGTGCATAACGTGTTGTTTCATTAACATATAAGGTAGTGTTTTGTCGATAACTGAAAGTTGTATGCTTAGGTATGGCTTTCAGCACCGGTGTTGAAGTGGCTCGAGAGTGGTTGATGCTATTTGGGACCTCACACTATTCAGCTTGAAACTATTGTTTCCAAAGCCAATGATGAAGTTCCCGCTCCTAGGAGTAAAGCCATAAGAAGCAGTGGTGCAAATTCATGCAGTAATCATTCTAAAGCTTTCCAAGATGTAAGTTATCCTTGATTTTCTTTCATTTCTACACAATAGGTTTTTAAACATGCTTCAGCTGAATTAATTAATGATGGATTAAACCATCTTCCATTATCTTTTAAAAGTTGATATTCATTCATGCAAAGATCATACAAATTTCTAGCACTGAACTAAATTGAAACTCGATAAAAAAATTAAATAAATAAAAATAATTTCTTTACCTTTTATTCTTCAAAAAATTTCAATTTCAACAAAATCAACTTTGTTGAAAAATACAAAATAATTAGTCTAAAATCAAATCGAAAGTAGTAAAAGTTGTCTCAAATAATATCTATGGTTTCTTCATTGATGAATTCATTAATTTCATCATAAAGGTGGAATGATTCAGTAAAATTTATTTGTAGTTATCAGTTGATGAGTTATGAAAAGATATGTTAGCAATCTAATTAAGGATAATTAGTCAAATGGCTTTATTTTTGAAAACAAAATAGTTAGAATCAGCCTTCTAAATATTTAATGTATTTTATGTTCGTCTTTCCTTGTATAGCATCCCCGAATAGGTACTCCAATTAATTCGGGGAAACAACAGAGGCCAGAAAGCTCGAAGAAACCACAACCTTCAAAAGGTTCTGATAGCAAGGCCAAGAAAAGAGTCCAGTAAAGTGACAACGACGACGACGATGATTTCATTGCAAAGTTCAAGAAAGTCAGAGGTTAGAATATATAACTATATACGAGTCCTTCCATTAGTTAATGAGGATCAAACAAAGTGTGTGCGCTCAAGATAAGCATACTTGTAAATCTTTAATCATTTTATACAATAAACAAGAATTAGTCGATATATTATATTCATGTAACAGAGACAAGATTTTGAATAATATATTGAAGCTGAAATTTTATTTAGTGCATTGATTCATTGCCAAACATTATGTAACATGATCGACTAGTGTTTCAGGTTTTGTTGCAGTTTAATTTATGGGTTTTGATCAAATACTTGCTTGATGCTACCTGGAACTCATCTTTATATAACATGATCGACTAGTGTAACTTTGCATATTATGTACATAGTTAATATGTATATGTTACCACAGTTATAAGCGTTAGTAATGACCATTTTATCACGATAATAACCGTGAGTAAATACTGTTCTGTCACAGTTATAAGTGTGATAATACCTAAATTTAAAATGGTTATAAGCGTGAGAAATTACTATTTTTATCACGGTTATAACCGTGAGCAAAAGTGTGACTGAATTTGCCCACGGTACCTATTTTCACAGTTATAACCGTAACAAATTAGTTTTGTCACGCTTATAACCGTGAGGAAATTTCCTTTCTGGTGTTGTACAAGTAAGATCAATAAATCATAAAAAATATGTATTTGTTATCGTCGATGATTTTTCACGATACACTTGGCCACTATTTTTAAAACATAAAAGTGATAGTTTTGAAATATTTAAAATTTTCACGAAGAAAATTTAAAATTTAATGAACTTAAAAATTAAACGTATAAGAAGTGATCATGGTGGGGACTTTGAAAATAATATCTTTGAAAATTTTTGCAATAAAAAGGGAATAAGTCATAATTTTTCTTTTCCCCAAACATTATAATAAAATGGTGTAGTAGAAAGAAAATACCAAACACTACGAGAATGTTTACGAACACTACTTGGTAGTAGTAGTTTACCAAAAGATTTTTAGGCCGAAGTTGTTGCTACCGTATGTTATGTATTAAATCATTTAACAATTCGACCTATGACTAAGAATACATGTTTCAAAATGTTTTTCGAAAATAAACCCAAAGTATCGTATTTTCGAATTTTTGGTTCTACATGCTTTATTTTGAATACTAAAGATAATCTTGGGAAATTTGATCCAAAAGCTAATGAAGAAATTTTTGTTGGATATTCTGATCGTTGCAAAGCATACAGATTCTTTACTAAACGAACTGAGATTATTGAAGAAAGTCATCATGTTTCTTTTGATGAAAATTTTCAAGATACCCAAAATGATGACGATGACGAAATTTATAATAACGATAGTATTAGTTATACTTATGTAAATGAAAATAAAAATACATAAATAATAATAATAATCTTTTAAGGTCACCATGTCAAATCTTAAAAGATCACCCAATCAACAGTATAACCGTGATCTAAACATAAGAGTTTCAACAAGAAATCAATCAAATCAAATAAGCCATGTTGTATTTATATCTAATTGTGCCCTAAAAATTGTAAAGAAGCATTGAAAGATAATTTTTGGATTAACGCAATGCAAGAAGATGCTAATTAATTTGAAAGAAATGATGTATGGGAACTTATACCAAGCCAAATGATCAATCTGTAATAGGAACAAAATGGGTTTAAAACGCAAAGCATATGAAAATGGAAATATTGTTTGTAGTAAGCAAGATTATTCACTCAAGGTTGCAACCAAGAGGAAGGAATTTCCCATAAAGAAACATTCGCTCCTATAGCTCATCTTGAAACGATACGAACATTGCTTGCTTTTTCATGTCATCATAAATGAAAAGTTTTCATAAAGGAAAAGTTTTCGTTGAACAGCCATCCTTATTTATTCCTGAGAAATATACAGACTATGTTTTCAAACTTAAAAAGTCATTATATGACTTAAAACAAGCACCCCATGCTTTGTATTAAAGACTAAAAACACATTTATTAAATTCCAATTTTCAAATTGGGAAAATTGATTCTATTATTTGTAAAAAGAGAAGATACTATGTACAAATAGATGTTGATGACATCATATTTGGGTCAACTAATGAAAAATTATGTAACGATTTCTCTAATATAATGAAAAACGAATTCGAAATATAACATATAGGAGAATTAAATTTCTTTTTAGGTTTACAAATAAAACAGCTAGAAAATGGCATTTTTATAAATCAAAAAAATATTGTAGAGAACTACCAAAATGATTTGGAATGGATAATACTTCACGTAAGCCAACTCGAATAAGAACGAGTTCACATTTACATAAAGATGCAAATGGAAAAGATTTCAATAAAAAATTATACCAAAATATGATAGGATTTTTGTTATACTTAATGGCTAGTTGACCAGATATTATGATGAGCATATGTCTATATGCAAAATTTCAAGCATAATCTTAGAAGTCACATCATCAAGTGGTTAAAAGGATTCTATGATACTTAACCCACACCAAAGATTACGAATTTTTCTATCCTAAAAGAAGCTATTTCGAACTCGTATCATATAGTGATGTAGATTTTGGTGGTTGCAAGACAGATAGAAAAAGTATAAGTAGAACATGTCATTTTATCAGTTAATCTCTGGTTTTGTGGTTTAGTAAAAAGAAATATCGTGTCTCTCTCTCTCTCAACATGAGAAGCTGAGTATATATCAGCAGCCTTAGTCTGTGCACATTTATATGCAACAAACTCTTAAGATTTTGGTAAAATTATAACCAACTTTTCTATATATTGTGATAATATTAGTGCTATAAGTTTATCCAAAAATCTAATTAACCATTCACATACAAAAATTGTCGACAGTTGTCACCATTTTTAAGCGATAATGTAGAAAAAGGAATTATCTCTCTTGAATTTGTTTACACTGAATATCACACTGTGGATATTTTCACCAAATCGTTATGTGAATCTACTTCACAAAGCTACGGTAAGACCTTGGTATATGTTCAATTAATGAATTAATTAATTAATGTATGCCACAATTGTTCATCATTATAAACTTTATTTTTCTATAACTTAAATTTTATTTAGTCAACCTTTTTACAACAATAAAAACAAAACAGTTTACAAATTAATGGTTAGAACAACTCTGTTCATACAAAATTTTAACTATAAATAGATTATATAATCTATTTATAAGTGTTTAAAGAAAAATAAAACCATAAATGTTATTTAAAAATTTACATAAAAACTAATCATGTCTTCTGATCACGAGTCACTTATTCAACTATCGACTTTAGCTTACCTTCATCAAATAGCGCCTACGTATCACCAACTAAAACCACACCTCCTTCAATTCGATCAGCCTTGCTAAACATTACGGCATTGCCTGCATACCACATTGGCTTCTCTCCTAAGGAACAAAAAGCCAAACGAGCAATTAATCTAGAATCAACACACCATTATCAACAAGAAATGATGGAAGTCCAACGAGAAATGTATTATGAACAACGACATCGAGGATGTCATCTTAACTTTCTTAAAAAATGCATTCTAGCAATTTGCGGTCATTCACTGACTAAAAATTGCATTCATAAAAATTCTCTTTGTTTAACAGAAACTCCAATAAAAGCTTACAACATTACTTTAATAAATTTGCGCAAGTCAGGACTATCAAACCAAGACTAGATTAATACTCGGCTCACCCAAGTTAATCTCCACTTAAGCCTCAAGATAAGCAAAATGGAACAAACACTTAGGATCAATCTAAAATCCTTCTAACAATAATTAATTCTTTGTACTTATATATATAAACACATGCACACATACTTATATATAGAAATAACAGTGAAAATCAGATAATATATAATTACTAGTTATAACAATTGTTTCTTACGATGCATCTATGAAAGTATTGCATTCAAATAAAAAATTTAATCATCAAAAGTAAATATTTAATTCTGCCTCCCTACAGACATCTTTGATGAAGAGACAGATGCCTATCATATTACTCGGGAAAACAATACAGAGTGATTTCAAACATATGTAACTCCTTCTCGGACGTTTGAGCCAACTATCGGCCTCTACCAGAGGCCAATTCATATATATTTCTTTTACCCTCACTTCAACTATTTACCAAACTGTCTTCAAGTCTAAAACTCCAATTATAAAACCCTAAATACTCAAAACTCTAATTCATCAAAAATGGCTCCCAAAGAAAAAAATCCCATTAGCAAAAGATCAAAGAGGGGTCAATCTTCTTCCTCTCAAACCCATCTTGTCATCGATGCCCACATTCAAGAATGGCTTTGAAATAGCACAATTGCAAATAAGAGAATTGAAGGACTGAAACAAAAAAGGCTTTATCTCGATCCATTTTATTGATTGTGCAAGTTTGGAGAATATGGTATTCAAGAACTCACCATCGCCTTCGGCTGTCGAGATTTAATCAATTTTGACGAAAATGAGGTATAAATTGATCAATTGGCCATCTTTCCTTTACGTAAAATTATATAGTATTGATATTTGGATACCTAAGTATGATGATGGTTAGTTATAAACAAGTGTTTACGGTCGCATTTTGAAAATTAGCATGAACACAATTGGTTGTTTACTTGATTGTTCCTCTACTGGACTTGATTTAGAAGAAATTCTCGACCAACGAAATCTACCACTTAATGAAATAACATATCAAATCTGGGAGAATAGAATGCCATAAGGGAAATCCACGTATTAAAACCCAAAGTCTAGGTTATTAAATTCGTATGATAATCGATACGATAATTCCCCGTTTAGGGTGTCATGAACAAATATACGAAAATGACCACAAAGCCTTCTATGCTATATTTGGTGGGATTCAAGTAAACTGGGTTAAATTTATTCATGACGAAACTAAAAGCTTTTTATCACACCACCGACGCATAATTAAATATGCTCCATTTATCATGCATCTCTTACATGATCTCAAGGTACCTTCTTATATTTCATTTTGAAGAAATCTTGTCAAATAAAGTGGTATAAGGTTTTTATCCTTAATGCACCTTCCCGAAAGACCACCTCCAATCCTATCACAGCCATAATGGACTATGCAGAAGCAAGAATAAATGTATCTGGTCCCTACTCGGCCGATTCAAACTCCTTCTTCTCCACAACTAGTTTATTCAGCTCATCCTTCACAACAACCTAGTTCCTCTCATCATACTACCGAATACTATTCCGATTCGGAGATTCAAGAAGCTCGTACTAAACAAATGAAAAATGAATCCATCCATGATTTAATGTTTTGAAATCAAAAATTAATCACGGTCAACCATCGCGCTTTGAATAGTAAAATGGCTAGTTTGGAACAATCTTTTTCAACAAGAATGACTAAAATGGAAAAAACATTGGAAAAGGTTGTGTTCACTTTAGGCAATGTAATGAGAAAAGTACGTGGCCGACCATATTCTCGATCATCGTCTTCTTCTTCACCTACGCCGCTTACTGGATCATATGCACCAATTTATCATGCCCATACCTCTCATGAAGGATCTTCTCAAGATGAAGGCAAAATATTGAACAAGGCCAACCGATACAAGAGGAAGAAGATAGTAACGATATGTCTTTGTCCGATCCTAACCATCCTCACCAACAATATTGCTTTGCAAGGGCTTTCATTCAAGAAAATAAAGAATATAATGACCAAACTCAATGGCCAACTGAATATCAACATGATCCATCCGCCTACTGAATATTATGAAAACTATGGCAGCTTTTCTTACTCTTCAAAGTGTTATCACTAGCTTCTTTCATTTCCTCTCTTTTCCTTTGAACTATGCTATTTTACTTTAATGTATTATTGTACTACCTATGTTTATTATGTCTGTTGTTGAACTCGTGTTTGCTATCGTTAAACTATCTAATGTACCGTTTGTGTTTGAAATGTCTATATGTTGTTTATTTATCTATTTTATGCTATGTATAATTTATTTTATTATGTTCTAATAATGGAAAAGGGAATATATACATAGGGGGAGATAAGATTAAAGGGTAGAGTTATTTTCATCTTGACTAACTATTGTGTAGTTGTCATCATCAAAAAGGGAGAGGATGTTAGAACCTTCACTCTATGGTTTTAATGATAACGACTATGAAATCACATATATTATATATCTTATCGATCTACAGGTATACACTATAAGAGATTGGTATACTTGAAGATATCGGGACTCGCAAACAAACAAAGATTTATGGACCATACTAAGGTCATACTAATGTGTTAATAGTCTTAGATAAACATATAAGATCCTCTTGAGTACACATAGACATACAAATTCAAATATATACTGCATCAAAACAAGCCTGATTTCTGGAATTGCCAGCACAGACGCCCGTGGAAAACCAACAGACGTTTGTGACAAGGATCAAGATTTTTATTCCCGAAGCTACATATGTGTATAGAAAACCTACAGGCATATGTCACATGGCTAGGGATCGTTATTCCCAAAGCCACTGACGCCTGTCGTTTTTCAATAGATGTCTGTCATTCGGCTAACTGTAAATTATAAATGGATGTCTCTATTCATATTGAAAATACTCCCCTCTTCCTTAAAAGTTGTAGCCATTAGATCAAAGAGATTTTATCTAGCAACAACAAGTCTTCGTTTACATCTCATTGATTCTATAAATACATCAAAGATTAATTTATAAAAACTAACAATTCTCTTGATTTCTACTACTTTATATCTTTATATTTGTGCACATTTTACTTACGTATTCTCAATTAATCATAACTAAAATATTGTTTTGGTAAGATCATGTAATGACCCGCAAATCTGCACAATTCAAGTTGATAATAACCCACACATGCCCAAATCAAACAGTAAGATGGATAGTTATAGGAAAGAAAGAAGAAAAGAAGAAGTGAAGAAGAGAAGAGAAGAGAAGAGAAAAAGAAACTAAAACAACACAAAATCTCACATCATAGTGGAACAACATATAATATAAACCAATGATCTTTACAAAAGAGAAACTATAATACACAAACATTAAATCAGAGTACATGAGTAACAAATCATCATCATGGATATTTATAACAACACGTCTTAACAAATGCTGATAATTTCAACAACCAATGCAACGGAAAATAAACATATACGTGAATACGACCTGAATACCTCCAACTTGTCCACTGAAGCTCCAAAGCATCCACACTAAATCTATAAATATGCTCGGTCTGACCCGAGCATTGAAAGCGAAGAACGTCCTGATTAGTCTGGCAAACTAGCATGAGAAAACGCATCTCAGTTGAATACTAAAGTTATCAAAAACTTTCTTTTTAAAAACAAAGGTATCTCGTAAGGCCACACCGCACATAAACACGGACTGGTTTTACCTTATGATAACCAAAACATTTCATATCAAATTTTGTTATATTATACTAGTTTCTCGGATACAAATACATATTAATAATAGCCGAAATTGCTATATTATTAAATTCTAGCATAATAGGTTTACAACTAAAACTATAAAGGCCTGTATTGGAGAATGGATTACATACAATGACAAGGTAGGGGACAATTTCCGATAGTACATCTCTAGAAGAATGTACCGACACTCCAACCTCTACCAACATAGAACCGACCTACCTTCACCATAGATAGTATTGAATATTCCATCACCCCAGTCATTCCTGACTTATTTGTGGCCACAAGCTACACAACATACTCGATATATAGAGGGTATTCCAGAAAGGTGATGACCATATCCTAATATCAATGGCCCACATAGCCCTGCCGCATCTACTCCATTTTTGCCATTTTCGATGTATGAGGCTTAAGGTAACATACTACCTTTCATATAGCACATTCCACTTCGAATGCCACATTGCCATTTTCAACAATACAAAAATTGATTTTTACAAAAGTACAGCCTTTGGACTCGTACGTCCTAGAGAAGGGTGTTAAGTGTAAGAGAGTTAGTTCCTACACCACCAAAAGATGTACGTTTGTAAAAACCAATGTATTAGTGGTTCTTAGAAATCCAATGTCAAACATTCGTCCGTACAAGTTGTATAGGAACAAGACAAACCGGAGGAATTCTGCTACCAAATCCTATTGAGAATCAACCCTGGGATTAGTTGCGAGCAGTCCTTGTAGAAAATTTTCATAACAGAGCACTACTGCCACCATAAGTATATGATATAGTAGTTTCCTAAAGGGTCTAGCGGAAACAGCCCTACATCATGAAGATCTTCATCTTCAACAATCATTGTCTTCAACCTACACTTTCGAATGCATACGTTGGTTCGAAGTGGCTTTCAGATAAATCTAATCCTCGTCTCTTCAAAGATATAATCGATAAGAGACCCTCAACCTCATATGGAAACCAAGTCTTGTAGTCTTATCACATTTCCAACTCTCAACCTGATATCCTTCGGCCAAGAAAGCAGCTCCCTAGATTGGAGTACCATAGTCACCCTGCACTACCCGAATCAACATTCTTAACATCAAACAATAATTAAGCCTACTCAGTTGGCTTCATGATAAGAGCATGGCTAATCAATTCCTACATTAAGTCAAGGAACCAAAAATGGCCAAATTTGGTAGTCAGTTATTAACAATCATAGCAACAAATAAAATCTTGCATATAAATAATCACTAGGCCCATTTAATTAATCACTTATTAATTAAATCAATTTCTAAATATTTACTTCAAATTATCTTTTAAAAAGATACATTCTGGAAACATTTTTAATCTTTCAATATTTGTAAAACATTTCCATATAATTATTTCAACAGTATAAATATATTCACAAACTATTTCACTTTCAGTACTTAGAAAATATCTCGATATACTTAAATCCGTAATATGTACATTTATAAATATTTTAAGGAAAATTTCATATCTTCCAAAACTCGCTTTATTGGGTCAAAACGAATGTTGCATAAAAAATTGTTACGAAAACCTAGAACAATAGGAAAGGGATTTGGCTATTTCTATTTATATAAATCACGTATGCTATATAAAACATTTCCTTACAAAAATCACTTATTATAACGACAGCTTTATAGTCAACGCCTTCCTTGCTTTCTCGAGAATGTTTATTACAACAATAAATGTTGAGATCTATGTTTTCGTTACTTATATATTTTAAATCACTTATAAAACCATTTAACTCCATAGAAAAATATTACTTTCAAAACATTCCTTGAAAAGATTATATTAACTTTTCAAATGTGAATGTATTTCCTTTATAAAAATCCATATTCAAATCTCAACAAAAATAATTTCCATATTTATAAAACTAAGTTTATAAATCTCCATTCTATTTTATAAAACTTCTCTTTATAAAATCTCTTTATTTATAAAATTCTATTTATAATTCTATTCACCAAATATCAATTACAAATTCATTTTTAATATTTATAAAACTCCATTTATAAGAATTACTTTATGTATAAAATATTACTTTTATAAATCTTTTATATGAACCATTCAAAAATCTTTAATTAATATACTTCATAAAAAAGTTAATTTAGAATACCAAAATTCATACCTTTATTTTATTTAAAATGATTATTTTTCTTTTTATAATTTAAAAATTATAAAACACATATACCTTCAAAAATCACTTTAAAATCCCTTTTAAATCAAAATCATTATGTTATAGTAATATAAAACTATAAGACCAAGTTCTAATATAGTACTAAATAAGCAAAATCATGTCCATGCCATCAAATATGGCATCCAATCAAACATATATCACACTATATATGAAAAGTACAATCAATAGAAGTGAGGAATCCTATTGGATCCCTCCAACCCGTTCCTCTGCATCACATACAGTATGTAATCATATAATATAAATCAATCGATTCGTGGCGGGATCACATAAAACAGGTCATTCTCTCTCACATGGGAACATAATAGGGTCTCACCACCATAAGAGTGGGAATATATCCAAACCAACTAATAAAATAGTAAGTCATCCAAACAGTCATTAATAAATTTATCCATACTTATATAAAAATATAAGTCGGTCAGAGAGGTGAGTTGACTCACCAAAATTCCATAAATCGCCAAAGCGCTTCGGTTTGAATTGAAATTGAACAGGCATTCAGTTTTAACCCAAATTCCAAAAAGATCCGAAATCATCCAATCGAACTTCTGGTACGAGCACAATGCAACTTGTCGCGTTCAATTTGGACCTCGTATGAAGAATTTATAACATTTATAAGCATTCGAATTAAGAAATATAGTTTATTATTCAATAATTACATCGTTAACGTTAGTTAACCCCGTGTAAACCCTAATTCACCTCTTCTTCATTTTTTTTCCTCCTAGTTTATAGGTCAAGATTTTTGAACACCAATCATCGCCTCCACATGCCATGTCAACACGCCGCAACCCTGCTAGAGCTCCGCCTCGCCGTGCACTTCCATCTAACATCGATCTAACCTCGTCAAGCTTTGTCGATCGCCAAAAAATCAAATCTGATGTTGCACCGTCAATCGCTTTAGCTGCCATCATGATCGCCTTATCATCGATCGAATTGTACGGATGGGTTTGAAATCGATCTCTATAAGTTTCATGTGTAAACTTTTCATTGATATGGCCTTGATTGACGTGATGAATGTGGGCCGTTAATTAGAGGAGAGAGTAACGACGGCTGGTTGTTTTCTTGTTTAGGATTTGGAAAAGGTGGAAAATAAAGGACCTTATGCAGAAAATTTCAAAGCACTGTTCACATGTTAAACTTTCAAACTCCAAACAAGGCATGCCATCAGGCGTTCTATATGTAATATCCTTATTCCGAACATAATGGAACTAGTATCAGGAGCCAATTCCATCATATATAGAATTTAGCTTTCAAAATCAAATAATATTAATTTGAATTCCTTTAACAAATTTCTATGCGTTTCGATTTCGCATGACTAAACGATACATCTGATTGCCATGAAATTTGATGGTGTATAATAATTCCCTATTGCAGATCCAATAGCACTAGGTCGAAATCCGAGACAATGCCCGGAAGGCTATTTTCACCCGTTAATCAACAAAAATTATTATTTAAAACCAATTCTAATCACTTTAATTGAAATTCAAATTTTATCATCTTCATTCTTATTTAAATAGAATTTAAATCAACTTACGAAATCATTTTCATTCATATTAAATTCGAGATTTAATTATTTAAACAATTCCAAATATTAAATTTATCAATTTAATTATCAAATAAATTGCTATATTTGAAATTCAAGTTATTTAGCTTATAAAATTAACATTTTAATATTTAAAATCAACTAAATATTCCAAATTCAAGTAAGTGAAATTCCGGATCGTTATAGATCACTTTCTACAATTTAAAGCATTCGCTTTCATATACTCAATGAAGATTATAGGAAGAATTGTACTATCAGTCAATACCGTTTATTTGAAACATGAGATTGTCAAAGAAATACTTTTGTATTAGCCTATTCCTCCGGACGAAACGAGGGTAATTGGTTAAAGGAATTGCCAAAGGGGAGCATTAGGACTAGACGTAGGACGAAAGGTCCAAACTAGAATAAAAACTCTAGTGTACTTGTTTTTATTGTTTATTATATACATACTTTTAGTTTACCCTACATAGTATAGTTATCATTATATACTCTCACAGTAGTATATAAGTTGCATTATATAAGATCCTATGGACTTTCAAACACCTTGTGAATTAAATTTCAAAATTTGATTATAAGGTTAAAATTTTAATTTTAATGATGGTTTTTATTTAAAAGAAAATCTTCAGATATTTTTATAAAATAAATTAAGAGAGAAGATTTTACGATTAGAACTATTAAATGTGTTTTAAAAATGAAAAGCGTTTAGAGAATGTTAAATTCCGATGGCTTTGATGAATTCTAAATGATTTTGGAAAATAGAGCACTCTTTCTTAAAGATAACTCAAGATACAGATATTTTAAAATAAAGTTTGAAAGTAAGGTTTCCTTTGGATAGTTCGAGAATATTTTTGATCTTTTTTGTGATTATCAGAATAGTCTTATAAATGAAAATTAAATGTTTGCGTAGGCAGATGTGATGGTGCACTTAGTAAATTATTCTTTTTGTCTTTGTACAAATCGAAATGTGTTCAAATTTGATTGAATCCAAAGCAAGAGGATGATTTTGTTAAAAACTATTTGTCTATAAATAGTATTGTTTTGAGAAAAAATTTTAAAAAAAAATTGTTAACTGGTTCAAGTGTCTTGGAAATGACTAAAATTTGGTAAGAGATGTGCTCGGATGGCATACACTTCTCTTGAGTTTTTCCCTTCTTAGTAAAGGAGTATATGATACTATTTGGTAGCACCCAGCTCCTTGACATCGTTTTGGAGTTACTCGGTATATATTTACGTTTTCAAAGGTTTTTGAAATAAATCCTGGTATTGTGTTCTTGGATCCCTTAAAAGGAGGATTTTTCAGAATAAAAGGATATTTTGAAGGAGGATTAACAAATGAATATTTAATTAGGTTAAATTTAATAGGGATTTTAATAACTTTGTTTTGTTTAAACCGTGTCTTTTAATTTTAACATCTAAGATGTGAAGAATTATTTAACATCTAAAAAGTAGAATCTCGGATGGAGTTTGGATACAACATCCAACTCTTCTTAGCTACTTATTAGACCAAGTAGGGTAAAGAGGTCGATTTGGTTGACCTAGTTCTAGGACCCAAATAATTTTTGACCTGCATATAATAGTTAAAACTAAATTGACTTAAAAATAAGATGTTTGTATATACTCTTAGGAGGTAGAAGAGTATCATATAAATTAATAAATTTAAAAATTGATTCTTAGGAAGCATGGTAGGAGGGTAGAAAGTAGTCAGATAGTAAGAATCATTAGATCAATATGTACATTGTATGAAGATCATTTCTCCTTTTCATATAGTTTCCGATCCTAGATTCGAGTATATAACCGGAGGTGTTTTACACCATTCCGAATAAGGATTTATCGCTCGATTTTTAATGGTAAACATTGGTGAGGGTTTTTACGTGGAACTGAAAGTGGTCTATTATACTTATGGTTATGCAAGGAGAATAGAGGTTTCTAATTAAAAGGCCCGATCAAAGTCCATAATAGGAAGTAGGATGAGTGATACTAGTTAGGAAGTAAAGTTATGTGTTCGTGTGAAAGATCAAATCATATTTTACATAGGAATGATCTATATACATCATACAAATTGATGAATAGTTTAAGTATTTCTGGGAATTTGGTTTGTGATACAATTTCGGGGACGAAATTCTTTTGAAGGGAAAGAGTATAATGACTTGAAATTTTACCACCTTGATTTGCGAATATTTAATAAATTATAAATATTAAAATAGTAGGTTTTATAATTAAAATGTTACTTGTTTAAATAATAACAAATGATGGTAAAATAGATTTGTAACAACCTAGGATTTTGCCACTTTGAAATATGCTATTTAAATATATTTTATATAACCAATAAATGGATTTTTATTAGCAAATAAACCTATTTTAAATTATTTAATAATTATGATAAAATAGTTTTCAAAATGTGTTTACCAGTATAGATAGTTCAAATAAAAAAAGAAAATGTGACTGAAAAAAGTTTTTTGAAATTTTGACTTTTCGACACCCGAAAGTCATCAAGAATATTATGCACACCTGGTGCAACATGCACACATTAATACATGTTAGGATTAGTATTAATTAAGCATACTTATGTATATTAACTTTTATATATGTTTATACTAAAGCGTGGATGTGATAAGTTATAATTTAAAAAGGCATATGCATACATATAAACACCCTTATATGTATACAAATCATCTCCATATCTTTAGTACACACACATGGAAGCTCTAGCATGATTCGAGGCATAAGAGGGGGTAAAATGTACAAGTGATGGGAGGGAGGTATGATGGTTGTCATGTGCACGGCATGTATGTAACAAAGCCAATCCGCATGATTCAAGCTTACAATAAACCACATATGTCTAACCCAAATTGAATGGAATGACAGATAGTTATGGGAAAGAAAGAAGAAAGAAGAAGAGAAAAGAAAATGAAGAGAAAAAGGAACTAAAAACAACAAAGAGTCTCGCAATCGTAGTGGAATAATACATAATATAATATCAATGATCTTTAAAAGAGAAACTATAATATAATACATCAATCAGAGTGCAACAAAAAAACACAATCATCAGCCTGGACACTCATAACAAGTTGTCCTCCCAATGCTAATAATTTCAACAACAGTGCAGCGGAAAATAACCATACACATGGATATGTCTCTGGGCCTCCAGCTTGTTCCTGAAGCTCTAAAGCATCCCAACTAAATATGTAATATGCTCGATCTGACCCGAGCATTACAATAAAATAGCATCCGATGCAGTCAAGAAAACCAGCGTGAGAAAACACACCCAACTGGTTTTTTATGTTTCAAAATCTTTTAAAAATAAAAGTATCTCGTAAGACCACACCGCTACCTTATAATAACCAAACCATTTTTTTATGAAATTCTCTGATACTATAATAGTGTCTAAGATACAATTAATTATTAATCATAGCCGAAATTATTACATTAATTAATAACATAATTGGTATACAACTAAAATCGAAAAGGCTCATATCGGAGAATGGATTCCATACAATGACTAGGCTACTGGGGTACCGCCTAACGCAGTGCATCTCTTGATAAAATAACACGAGGACCTTGCTAGGATCTCCTGCCAACATAAAATTGGCCTACCACTTGACTGGTAGCACCAAGTATGATTATCCCACCATTTATGGGTCCCGAAGCATACAAATGAGATATAATATTGACTCTAGATAGAGATGATCATATCCTGCTTGGAAGTGACCCACATAGCCCTGTTGCATCTCCAATATTTTATTCATTCCCCATGTTTTATTCATTCTTGGTTAATGTGGCTTGAGGCTATGTTTTACCTTTTATATAGCACTTCCCATTTGGAATGTTTACTGCCCTCCAAGCTGTGCAGTTAATGCACTCGGTAGATTCGAAGCGATGGAGGAGCAAAAAGTCATAGCGGAGATACAACAAGGATATAGTGGGATATAGCGGATGGCTCAAAAATAGCATATAAAACTCGTACTTAATATTTTTACGAATATATAAATGGGAATTAAATGAAAAAATATCATTCAATTGAATTATAAATAATACATAAATAATTTTTAATAAAAACATGTGCGAATATACTTTAAATAAACGAAAAACGGTTATATAACATAATTGAATTTGGTAGAATATTAGAGTATTTTCATTTCTGAAAATATATTAAAAATTAAATGAAATAAATTAGTTTCATAATTTTATAATGGATAAATGCAATTTTTCAATTCATTTTATTAAAAAAATATAGCGGGAATAGCGGAATATAGCGTGTAACGACCCATAATATTTTAATAGTTTTGAATGGTTTTATTTTCATATTTAATTCAATTTTGAGAAAATTTTAAATAATTGAATTTTGAAATAAAAATTTTATATTTAGAATACGTATATGAAGATACAGCAAATAGTGAATTTTCACTTAATTATATGGGAGTTTATTTTTTTATAATTCTATTTCAATCTATATCGGTTAAATATTGCTGATAAAAAAAAATTATTTCTAAGCCTGAATATTTTTACATAAGAAAATTCTAAATCATAGATCCTTCATTTTTAATAATAATATCCGTTCCCCCTTATTGCTCTCCAAACTATGGTAACAAATTTGCTTTAATTTTTCTGCTGAATCAATGTATCAAACGTTGATATTTCATTTATTAGTCCACTATCTACGTTATTTATGGACACAAATGTATTTCAATATCTCTTCATATACCATTCCTAAATATCCTCCTCCAGATCCGTGACCATCTGATTTCTTTTGCGTTTCAAATTTTAAACGCGCATAAATCAATTGCCTTAATATTTGTCAGCTAAATAAATGGGTGACCGTTGCTAGTACATAAAAATTTGTTTTATTTCTGCCTGAATTCCGGGCTAATTTTTCACCGTTCCTTTCGTTTCACTTTAATTGCTTTAATAAGTATGTCAATGGACAGACGTTACCATTCTCATCATTACACTTTATTTCATATGGTACGTTTCTTTGTTTTTTTTTCTCTGTTCATTTCTTTTATTTGCCTCTGTCTGCTCCTTTATCCCTTCCTTCCATTTCAAAATTCAAACGTGCTGTCCATTCTTGGCATAAATTATTTTCAGCTAAATCATAGTCGTTGCTTTTATATTTTTCCAAATTTTAGGGTCACGATTATTAATTGCTGACCTTTCCTTTCCTTTCCTTCAGTCCACTGATTCCTTCCTTTAAACCATTCAATTTGCGCGTTGATTTTATACCAATAGTCGTTACTTTTATTTATTTCTCTGAAATCATGCGTAACGTTCCTTTTCAATTTATTCTTCTGCCTCTCTTTATATTTTTTCCATTTTGCTTTAGGAATACAAATTCGCACACTCCTCTCCTTCTTTAATTGATCTGTAGCCGTTTCTTATTCATTCTTCCTTCAGTTTTAAATTTGAAAGTGCTACCCAAGGTAAACAATTAATTGCTAAATAATTCTCCCGAAATCAGGGGACTTCACAGTATCAATTACTTTTATTTACATGTCCATTCAGATTTTCTATCGGTTAAGACCAAATAGCAGCTCACCTTTTTATTCCCTGAATTCAGGGTTTGACTATTGATTGGTACCTATCTTTTTATATTTCCTTTAATTTATTGTTTCAATATTTTTTCCTAAATCTATGCTTCTAGACGTTGATATGCCATTTCTATATTTTGGGTGATAACTTTTTTGAACGTTTGATAATAATAATAAATCTGCATATTATAATCGGATATCAATTGAGATCTAGGAAAGAAATAAATATAAAACGTATAACCTGACAGATAATAAAAATTGCTTTAATTGCACCGTTGATTTTGAAACGTATAAAATTCTATACGTTTTTTACGCATCCATTCATTTCTTTTATTTCTTCCTTTACGTTTCCTCTCTTTACTGATATATACTTACTTCTTTTATCTCTCCTATCTACTACAAAAGGCAACCCACTTCTTTGTGAAATAAATAAAAATTCCTTCATCCCTCAACCCATCAAAATCACCTCACCTCCGTTCCCGCATGCTGCTCTTCCAGCCAACGTTCCATCCTTGCCGTGAAGTTGTTCCTACCCCCTCTTTCGCCTCTGTATTTTTGAATGGAAGATATTATGTGGTAAGTATATAAAGTGATAACTGCATATATATTTTTACCTTGCCTACCCTTCCTCTTTCGCCTATAAAAATCGGCATGAATAATTTAGGCACGTGCCCTATTAATTAGTTATATATATCAAGCTTTGTATCCGTTGTTTTATACTTCTCAAATTTCGCATTCGGTTCTAAAGGTTTAATATATTCTGTTAGCATACATAAGTAAATAAGTTTGTAAATTGTTATGTATACATATAGTAAGTTATAAATTTGGTACAGTTTTTTTTAAAGGTAGATTTGATTGATGATACGTGTCATAGTTTTTATATAAATTTATATTAGTCTGTAGTTTGTTTTTAAATATGTTGTAATAACATTGATTTTTAAAGTGAGTATATTTATAGATTTATTGGAAATGTGTTTAAAAAAAAACACAACACAATACATTTATATGTAAGGTTTATAAAAGTTATAAGCTAGGTACATTCATATATTAGTTTAAAGATGTTAGTTAGTATACACATAAGCTGCTGTATATAATTTATAATTTACGCGTATATAAGTTTGGTTTGTATATAAGTTAAGGGATCTGTAGTTATTAAATAAAGTTATCGGTTTTATATTATAGGATATTTGTAACAGGTCAGTCTATATACTTTAAGTCGTGTAAGTGTGTCAGTTTTAATACTTGAGTTTACACGCGTACTATATTAAGTTATAATCGACAGTTTCTTTATGTATAAGTCTGGTTATAAAGTATAAGCATAAATATATTTAACATAGAATCTACTTGTTATACGTTTATTTGTATAGCTGCATCATGGGTTTAAAAATTTAAACCGATGATTTTATGTTGTATATTTATTTTCCTTAAAGTAACATATTGATTTTTAAGAAGAGAAAATAATATATATATTACATCAATATGGGTTTAAAAATTTGAATATGATTTGTATATAAACATACATAAACTTTATACGGTGTATCTATTCAATTATACCATCTATCCTTATCAATCCAGTTCTGATTCGACTTCGTCAACTCCTATTTATCAGCTTGTCCGACAAACCCATGTCCTTCGTGCTTTGCTTCGTAATTCATGCTTGGATTTCGTAACTCAACTTCGTTGTCTACATCCTCTAACCTCGAAAGGTGAGCAATCACTCACGATTTACATTCTTTTATTTACTAAATTTGATTTCAATTGGGACGACAATTGAAATATGAGGCTGTAGTTATTTAAATTGTTATATATGCTATTATCTGTAAGTATTCACTTATGGGATATGACACCATATCCTATTGTTTATATATTTATTTTGATGCTATATGCCTGTTGTTATTATATTTACATACCTGTTATCACTCTGCAAGTTCCCTGTTAGTATAGAAATCACTATGGGTTGAAATGATACATACCCGAACAGACTTTAGAATAGGAGAAAATCGTTATGGGTTGAAATGATAAACCCAAGCGATTTCATTTAATTGAATTGGGATTACGGGTTGAAATGCTATCCACCCGTATACATTTAGTGTACGGATTGAAATGATAAATATCTGTAACACTTGACCATATGATAAAAAATATATACAGACATCGTTGGTCCATATATATAAATATTTTGAAATTTAATTCATTGTTTTGGAAAGAAATATATGGTCTTATTAAATGTTAATCCTTAAATTTTTTTATATATAAAGGGTAATGATATATAGATTTAATAATATTTAATTTAGTCAAAATTTGATTTAATACATAAATTATGCTAAATATTTATGTAAATTTTATTCCAAAAGTATTCTGCAATCTACTAAGATTGGGAGATAAATGTGGGTTTATCTAAATGGTATTTAAATAAGGATTTATTCAATTAAATCAATTTGAAATTTTTGAATGGGAAATTTAAGGGTATGATTTTGTAACTGGATTTTATTTAAGCGATTTAATGAATATTTCACGTTTAAATAAATTAAAGAAAATATTGAGTAAAATGTAATTTAAGGTTACTTAAATGATATTGTATCTAATGAGGGATTATTTAAGACTAGATAATAATGAGGTTAAATCGAGATCTATATGGAACTATTAAATTGAACATTTAATTAAGTATTAAAGCTTTGAACTATATTGGGATTTAAATGGTTTATTTTGAGATTCGGATATGCATTTGAAATCAGTATAGTTGAATTTAGTATTTAGAAACTAAATTGGTTAAAAAGTTAGTTGAAACGTTGAATACTTAAAGTTTTGAAATATATTGAACATAAAGGGTATTTTGTGATTTCAAATCCGAATTTGAGATCGATAAAATTGAAGTGTTTATTTTAGAAATTGAGTTGAATTTAAATTAATAAATTGAGATTGAAATAGATTTAAATGGGGTGGTCAGGTTGATGTTAAACGATTTGTCAAGTTGAGGGAATTGAAATTTCTTTACTGTACAAATTATTTAATATATAAAAATACTATTTGGGAAGTATAGAGATATTTGAAGTGAAAATGATATTTTGTTTTGAAGTATAAATTAAGTTGAAAAGACTACGGTGTTATAGTGTATATTTCTATCTTTTAGATAGTTCCATGGACCCTTAAAGGATGGTTATCCCAAACATCCTCTAAGTTAATTATATTTCAGTTGATATTTCACTTGAGTTAGATTTATAGATATAAGAATGTTAATCCTGACTCGAGTGTTTTGTGTTTTGCTTTACGCTCGGATCAGACTGAGAGATACAACATTTGAGACTCATCTTCGAAGTTGGAGCTTTGCTTGAAGATCCAGCTATCTATCCCTTCAGTCATCCAGTTGATTTGTTCAGAGAAGCCATCTGTTACATTGGAGACTTCATGGCATTTGAACTATTCGGTTGTATTTTATTTCTAACGCTGAGGTATATAGTAGCTTCATGAACTACTATTCTTTATCTATTCTGCTGCATTGTATTACTCTGTGTAAGTGATCTATGATTGATTTATTTACTGTATATTTTAAGTTTTGCCAAATTTTATTAACAATTCGGTATTTTGAATTATTCAAGTCGGACATGTATGGTTTTATTGTCGATTTGAATGGTCTAAAATAGCGGGTCGTTACAGTTGGTATCAGAGCTTTGGCTCTAGGCAAAACTTAGCATATACGGTAAATTTGTTTACAGAATCACTTTCGCTCGAGTTGAATCTCTTCCTTTGACTCGATTTCCTTTGAATTTTGGAATGTCCCTCGGTTTCGAAATTCATTCTGTCTCTCCCTATTTATATTCATTTGATTCTGGAGTATCCCACAACTCCACTGAATGTTTTGTAAAGGGGGTGAAAACTCCTTTACAATTGGCGTTGATTCACCGAAGATTTCTGTATCCTCGGTTTACGATGCTGCTATCTCTTGGTATGCCGAATTCTATCTCTGGCAATCGAATGTCGATTTGCTTTAGAATTCCGCATCAATTATATTGCTGAAGTCACAGTTGACCCAGTTAAGGTCGCCCGAGATTTATAGATGTATATCCATCTTCTATTTTGTAATTAAATTATCTCATCTTCGATCGAGTTTATCTTCGAATCAGGATTCTATTGATTGGAGTTCCGCTAATTTAAATCTCTATCTTTGTTTGAAACCCATTCTTTGAAAATCGGGCATGTTGGTATTTTTAAAATTGTTTATATATCGAAATTATTATTTTGATAACTATGATTTTATTCTATATATAAAAGTGAAATTGTTTTCGATAAGGATTATATACCTATATATAAAAATAATAAAAAATAAAATAAGAAATGTTATTCAATATAAAAAGGTTTGAAAGGATTTGAAATTTTGAAAAATTATAAGAAAGTGATTTATATAAAAATGATTTATAACTGTAGTGTTAAATTTGAAATTCGAGAATTAAATTCCGGTATTTTGAAATTGGTTTTAAGATTTTGGAAAATATATAAAAATAATACGATTTAAAAGTATTTTTCCGAATCAGAAAGGTTTCAAATGAGTTCAAATGAATTCCAATAATTTTGAAGAAATTTCGAAGAAGTTTTTAAGAAAATAGAAGTCCAGAACTCACTTATGTCGCTGGAAAATAATTTCGGTGATGAGTGCACGCATCATCGACATTGATTTTCGAGTTTCAGAGTGGGGGAGAGGCCACTTTAATAGCTCGCTATGCGAGTGATTTTGTAAAACCGTTATGATTTCAAATTCCGAAGTATAATTTGATATTTTCAAAAGATATATATTTATATATATTCGAAACAATTTAAAGTGAGACCGGTGTTCAGTCCTCGAGTTTCAGATTTAATAATTGATTTATTGTTGATTTTCAACTCTTGAATTTAAAATTTGATTTTCCTAACTATTTTGAATGTTCGAACACTTCCAAATCGAGACTAAAATTTTAAAACTAAGAAATTTCGAAGAGTATAAAATGTTTGATAAAGAATATAAATTTAGTTTGAAATGTTTTGAAAAAAAATATATATAGTTTTGAATAATAGTTTTCAGAAAGGTAAATTGAATATTTCAACTAAAAATAGATAGTTTAAAAGTTTTAAAGGGATAATTATAAATTTGGAAACCATTTTGAGTATAATTGATTTTGGGAAAATATGTGGTTTTGAAATTAAATTGGAATTAAAAACCAGTACTTATATGGTGATTTTGGAAATGAATTTGTTTGACTTGAATTATTTTAATTTAGAAACTGGGATAATTTTCTAAACCTATTTTTTTTGGGAACTTTGAAATATTAGATATTTAATTCGGAAGAAAATTTGGTGAAATCATATATGATTTTGAAACTGAATTGATATTGAAATGATTTGAAATTGAGAACCTTAGATTACTAAGTACTTGATTTGGGAGTGGTCGAACTTATATAAAATGGATTGTATAAGTATGAAGTTGATTTGAAATCTATTGATTTGAAAGGTACTCAATTTGGAAAGAGATTTTATATGATCGAAGTCTATATAAGTATGATTTGATCTACTATTGATTTGGAAAGTATTCGATTTGGGAAAAAGGGAATCCTATATATAATGGACTTTATATAAGTATGATATTTGAAAGTGATTTGAAAAGGTACTATATGATATATATTTTCGAAGTAAAGATATGGAAAGTGCCTTCTGCTTGATATCCGCTTTGTGGCCACATCGTGGATTCATTCTATCGATATTATTCTCTCTGATTTTCGGTTTTCCGGATGTAATACTCGAGTGTTTCCCACCGTGGCGTAACCCATGGTTTTTTTTCTCTCGCGAATGCATAGCGCAATTGCCTGGCTGAGTCTTGCCTAGGGGTACGGATTGTTTCTTGGGGGATCCAGGCGTAACCATTGTGTATCCTGCAATCTGTGTAGGTCGCGAATAGTAGCGCAAGTGCCTGGCTGAGTCTTGCCTGGGGGTACGGATTGTTTCCTGGGGGATCCAGGCGTAACCATTGTGTATCCTGCACTCTACTAGTCATCATGGCGTAACTCGCAGGGCTGAGAAAGCTTACGGATATGGATTGTTTCCTGGGGGACCCAGGCGTAACCATTGTGTATCTGCGAACCATGATCGGACAAAGGTTTTGGTTTGGTTGTTTTGTTTGGATTGTACTTTCCATATCTGTTTTTAAAGGTTTTCAAGTATTTTCACTGGGTGTTGAAACAAGTCTACTAAGTACTTGAAGAATTCTAGCTTTGCGCCTGATCAACGCATGGCCAGAGTCTGCAAGAACGAGGATAAACTTGTTAAAACATTGAGTTATAAAAGTATTTTCGAAAGAAAAATTGGTCTCGATATAAAAATATTTTATTTATAAAGGTATTTTATTATAAAAGTATTTTCAACAAAGAAATTTTGTATTAATATTTGAAATTTAAATTCTTATGGTTTGAAATAAATTATTCGTGCCCGATTCTATTCTTTTGAATCTACCTCATCTGCTCAGCTTCATTTTTCATCTATATTCCGTTTTCGGAATCTACCTTCCTTTCCTTTTTGAATAAATCTTTTAAATATTGCTTATTTGTATACTGCATTGTTTTATATAAAATTTTAGTGGTATAAATATCTTTGAAGTTATTAATTAAATAAAACATATTTAAAGAAAATGATTATTAATTTATTGATAATATTTGAAAAGTATCTTGAGATAAATTTATAAATTTATGAATTATGGATTTAATGTTTTCAATAGCTTCTTTGTAAATATAACTAATGATGCAAATAATTGTTTTCAAATAGCTTTCACATATGTATAAAGATGTTAGTTAAACATATTAAATTCCAATGAGTTTTGAAAATTTTAAAGTATTAAAGATAACTGAATTGCAAATGAATATTTCAAGTAAAATTTATATAGTTTAAAAATTTAAATTACCCTTGACTTTCAATCTACCTTTATTTCTGGTTGTTCTATTCTCCTACCTCCTTCCTTTTCGGGGACGAAAAGTTTTGAGTGGGGGAGAGTGTAACGACCCATAATATTTTAATAGTTTTGAATGGTTTTATTTTCATATTTAATTCAATTTTGAGAAAATTTTAAATAATTGAATTTTGAAATAAAAATTTTATATTTAGAATACGTATATGAAGATACAGCAAATAGTGAATTTTCACTTAATTATATGGGAGTTTATTTTTTTATAATTCTATTTCAATCTATATCGGTTAAATATTGCTGATAAAAAAAAAAATTCTAAGCCTGAATATTTTTACATAAGAAAATTCTAAATCATAGATCCTTCATTTTTAATAATAATATCCGTTCCCCCTTATTGCTCTCCAAACTATGGTAACAAATTTGCTTTAATTTTTCTGCTGAATCAATGTATCAAACGTTGATATTTCATTTATTAGTCCACTATCTACGTTATTTATGGACACAAATGTATTTCAATATCTCTTCATATACCATTCCTAAATATCCTCCTCCAGATCCGTGACCATCTGATTTCTTTTGCGTTTCAAATTTTAAACGCGCATAAATCAATTGCCTTAATATTTGTCAGCTAAATAAATGGGTGACCGTTGCTAGTACATAAAAATTTGTTTTATTTCTGCCTGAATTCCGGGCTAATTTTTCACCGTTCCTTTCGTTTCACTTTAATTGCTTTAATAAGTATGTCAATGGACAGACGTTACCATTCTCATCATTACACTTTATTTCATATGGTACGTTTCTTTGTTTTTTTTTCTCTGTTCATTTCTTTTATTTGCCTCTGTCTGCTCCTTTATCCCTTCCTTCCATTTCAAAATTCAAACGTGCTGTCCATTCTTGGCATAAATTATTTTCAGCTAAATCATAGTCGTTGCTTTTATATTTTTCCAAATTTTAGGGTCACGATTATTAATTGCTGACCTTTCCTTTCCTTTCCTTCAGTCCACTGATTCCTTCCTTTAAACCATTCAATTTGCGCGTTGATTTTATACCAATAGTCGTTACTTTTATTTATTTCTCTGAAATCATGCGTAACGTTCCTTTTCAATTTATTCTTCTGCCTCTCTTTATATTTTTTCCATTTTGCTTTAGGAATACAAATTCGCACACTCCTCTCCTTCTTTAATTGATCTGTAGCCGTTTCTTATTCATTCTTCCTTCAGTTTTAAATTTGAAAGTGCTACCCAAGGTAAACAATTAATTGCTAAATAATTCTCCCGAAATCAGGGGACTTCACAGTATCAATTACTTTTATTTACATGTCCATTCAGATTTTCTATCGGTTAAGACCAAATAGCAGCTCACCTTTTTATTCCCTGAATTCAGGGTTTGACTATTGATTGGTACCTATCTTTTTATATTTCCTTTAATTTATTGTTTCAATATTTTTTCCTAAATCTATGCTTCTAGACGTTGATATGCCATTTCTATATTTTGGGTGATAACTTTTTTGAACGTTTGATAATAATAATAAATCTGCATATTATAATCGGATATCAATTGAGATCTAGGAAAGAAATAAATATAAAACGTATAACCTGACAGATAATAAAAATTGCTTTAATTGCACCGTTGATTTTGAAACGTATAAAATTCTATACGTTTTTTACGCATCCATTCATTTCTTTTATTTCTTCCTTTACGTTTCCTCTCTTTACTGATATATACTTACTTCTTTTATCTCTCCTATCTACTACAAAAGGCAACCCACTTCTTTGTGAAATAAATAAAAATTCCTTCATCCCTCAACCCATCAAAATCACCTCACCTCCGTTCCCGCATGCTGCTCTTCCAGCCAACGTTCCATCCTTGCCGTGAAGTTGTTCCTACCCCCTCTTTCGCCTCTGTATTTTTGAATGGAAGATATTATGTGGTAAGTATATAAAGTGATAACTGCATATATATTTTTACCTTGCCTACCCTTCCTCTTTCGCCTATAAAAATCGGCATGAATAATTTAGGCACGTGCCCTATTAATTAGTTATATATATCAAGCTTTGTATCCGTTGTTTTATACTTCTCAAATTTCGCATTCGGTTCTAAAGGTTTAATATATTCTGTTAGCATACATAAGTAAATAAGTTTGTAAATTGTTATGTATACATATAGTAAGTTATAAATTTGGTACAGTTTTTTTTAAAGGTAGATTTGATTGATGATACGTGTCATAGTTTTTATATAAATTTATATTAGTCTGTAGTTTGTTTTTAAATATGTTGTAATAACATTGATTTTTAAAGTGAGTATATTTATAGATTTATTGGAAATGTGTTTAAAAAAAAACACAACACAATACATTTATATGTAAGGTTTATAAAAGTTATAAGCTAGGTACATTCATATATTAGTTTAAAGATGTTAGTTAGTATACACATAAGCTGCTGTATATAATTTATAATTTACGCGTATATAAGTTTGGTTTGTATATAAGTTAAGGGATCTGTAGTTATTAAATAAAGTTATCGGTTTTATATTATAGGATATTTGTAACAGGTCAGTCTATATACTTTAAGTCGTGTAAGTGTGTCAGTTTTAATACTTGAGTTTACACGCGTACTATATTAAGTTATAATCGACAGTTTCTTTATGTATAAGTCTGGTTATAAAGTATAAGCATAAATATATTTAACATAGAATCTACTTGTTATACGTTTATTTGTGTAGCTGCATCATGGGTTTAAAAATTTAAACCGATGATTTTATGTTGTATATTTATTTTCCTTAAAGTAACATATTGATTTTTAAGAAGAGAAAATAATATATATATTACATCAATATGGGTTTAAAAATTTGAATATGATTTGTATATAAACATACATAAACTTTATACGGTGTATCTATTCAATTATACCATCTATCCTTATCAATCCAGTTCTGATTTGACTTCGTCAACTCCTATTTATCAGCTTGTCCGACAAACCCATGTCCTTCGTGCTTTGCTTCGTAATTCATGCTTGGATTTCGTAACTCAACTTCGTTGTCTATATCCTCTAACCTCGAAAGGTGAGCAATCACTCACGATTTACATTCTTTTATTTACTAAATTTGATTTCAATTGGGACGATAATTGAAATATGAGGCTGTAGTTATTTAAATTGTTATATATGCTATTATCTGTAAGTATTCACTTATGGGATATGACACCATATCCTATTGTTTATATATTTATTTTGATGCTATATGCCTGTTGTTATTATATTTACATACCTGTTATCACTCTGCAAGTTCCCTGTTAGTATAGAAATCACTATGGGTTGAAATGATACATACCCGAACAGACTTTAGAATAGGAGAAAATCGTTATGGGTTGAAATGATAAACCCAAGCGATTTCATTTAATTGAATTGGGATTACGGATTGAAATGCTATCCACCCGTATACATTTAGTGTACGGATTGAAATGATAAATATCCGTAACACTTGACCATATGATAAAAAATATATACAGACATCGTTGGTCCATATATATAAATATTTTGAAATTTAATTCATTGTTTTGGAAAGAAATATATGGTCTTATTAAATGTTAATCCTTAAATTTTTTTATATATAAAGGGTAATGATATATAGATTTAATAATATTTAATTTAGTCAAAATTTGATTTAATACATAAATTATGCTAAATATTTATGTAAATTTTATTCCAAAAGTATTCTGCAATCTACTAAGATTGGGAGATAAATGTGGGTTTATCTAAATGGTATTTAAATAAGGATTTATTCAATTAAATCAATTTGAAATTTTTGAATGGGAAATTTAAGGGTATGATTTTGTAACTGGATTTTATTTAAGCGATTTAATGAATATTTCACGTTTAAATAAATTAAAGAAAATATTGAGTAAAATGTAATTTAAGGTTACTTAAATGATATTGTATCTAATGAGGGATTATTTAAGACTAGATAATAATGAGGTTAAATCGAGATCTATATGGAACTATTAAATTGAACATTTAATTAAGTATTAAAGCTTTGAACTATATTGGGATTTAAATGGTTTATTTTGAGATTCGGATATGTATTTGAAATCAGTATAGTTGAATTTAGTATTTAGAAACTAAATTGATTAAAAAGTTAGTTGAAACGTTGAATACTTAAAGTTTTGAAATATATTGAACATAAAGGGTATTTTGTGATTTCAAATCCGAATTTGAGATCGATAAAATTGAAGTGGTTATTTTAGAAATTGAGTTGAATTTAAATTAATAAATTGAGATTGAAATAGATTTAAATGGGGTGGTCAGGTTGATGTTAAACGATTTGTCAAGTTGAGGGAATTGAAATTTCTTTACTGTACAAATTATTTAATATATAAAAATACTATTTGGGAAGTATAGAGATATTTGAAGTGAAAATGATATTTTGTTTTGAAGTATAAATTAAGTTGAAAAGACTACGGTGTTATAGTGTATATTTCTATCTTTTAGATAGTTCCATGGACCCTTAAAGGAGGTTATCCCAAACATCCTCTAAGTTAATTATATTTCAGTTGATATTTCACTTGAGTTAGATTTATAGATATAAGAATGTTAATCCTGACTCGAGTGTTTTGTGTTTTGCTTTACGCTCGGGTCAGACTGAGAGATACAGCATTTGAGACTCATCTTCGAAGTTGGAGCTTTGCTTGAAGATCCAGCTATCTATCCCTTCAGTCATCCAGTTGATTTGTTCAGAGAAGCCATCTGTTACATTGGAGACTTCATGGCATTTGAACTATTCGGTTGTATTTTATTTCTAACGCTGAGGTATATAGTAGCTTCATGAACTACTATTCTTTATCTATTCTGCTGCATTGTATTACTCTGTGTAAGTGATCTATGATTGATTTATTTACTGTATACTTTAAGTTTTGCCAAATTTTATTAACAATTCGGTATTTTGAATTATTCAAGTCGGACATGTATGGTTTTATTGTCGATTTGAATGGTCTAAAATAGCGGGTCGTTACATAGCGGAAATACGGGATATAGCGAAAATAGCGGGGATTAAAGCGGAAAGGCTATATTCTGGGGCTATATGGAAAAATCATAGCGGTAGAATTCCGCTATGAGATATAGCGGGATTGTAGCTGGGTAATAGCAGGGCATTAACTACACAGCCTCCAAGCAACAATGCAATATAAGCATTCATCCATTCTAGGACTGAATGAAACGCTTGAGATCTCCATCTTCAAATCCATCATCTTTAAGATATCTTCACTTCGAAATGCTTGAATTTGACCAAAGTGGTTTTCGGATAACATTTCTAAACCCGGTCTCTTTGAAACAACATTCGATAGTTTTCAATAAACTCAACTCTGCTTCTTTAGGAAACAATAGTCAAAAATAAGAGCGGAGATCACCTCCTAACCATTATTGGACGGATTTTCTTACCGTTTGTCCTTGAAGAATGAAAAGAGATTTATATGAACAGTACAGCATCATCGGAGATGACTGTGCCATATAACTCAAGTGTTTCTTCTAGATATTTCCAAAGTTATGCTTTGGGTCCAAATTCGATAGTCCGTTATTTACCTATCGAATAAACAAACAATCAAATCACGAATTTTAATTCCATAGAGAAAAACTAACATGAGATAAACACATAAGTAATCACTAGCCTCTTTTAATAAATTTTCCATTAACTAAAATTAATTTGTGAATATTTGTACCAAAATACTTTTACAAAGATTTATTCGCAAACCCTTATAATTCAGTACTTGGAAAATATCCCTATACTTATCTAAATGTTATAAGTGTACTCACAAAACAAAGAAAGAATTCCTTTTCTTACACAATTCTAAAATAGATTTATGAATTCCTTTATAAATCTCTAAAACCTGTTTATAACCCATTCATTAAATTCTAAAGTCATTTATAAAGTCCTTTTATTTATTCCTAAAATCATTTATAAACCCTCTATGATTCCATAAGACCATTTATTAAACTCTTTTTAAACCTATTCAAATTTCTTTTATAAATTTCTAAGACCATTTATAAAACTCTTTTTACCCTTTTTTTAATCTTCCTTTGAGTTTTCCAAACCATGTTATAAGATTCCTCTTATAAACTCCACATCTATTTATAGAACCCTATTTACAAACCTTGAAAACATTTATAAATAAATCCTAATCATTTGCTTTAAGAAACTATTATATAATAGTAAACAATTTAAAATGATAATTATTAAATTCCAAAATATTCTAAATAAAACAATAACAATTTATCTTCGTTTTTTTTAAATAGTAAGAATTAATTTCTAAAACTTTTTTGGGTAAATAATTATACTTAATTTAAAAACGTATTAATAATTTAAATAATTAATTATCAAAATATTGAAATATTGATAAATAACTTTAAAACAATGTTAGTAAAAATAAACAACTGTTTAAATAAACATAAATATACTTCCATGATAAAAATCCATACTTAAATCTTAACATAATAATTTTCGTATTTGTAAAACTATATTTATAAATCTCTTTAATTTTATAGACTTCCTCTTTATAAAAATCTCTTTATTTATAAAGATCCACGTCTATAACTCCATCCCTTTATAAATCTCACTTATTTATAACAATCCCATTTAAAACATAAATTACCATTCGTTTTAACATTGCTTCCACATTTATAATTTTTTTTATAAATTTCTTTTTATTTATAAAATATCGTTTAACATCTTCAAATCTATCCTAACTTTCTATTTCTAAATAGAATCAACTATTTTTCAAGCAACATTTCACATCTCATTATAAATCCATGATTTTATTCATTTCCCAGTTTATCTAATGATTAAGGTTTTCCTTTATTTATAAACGTCGTTATAAATCTATCCCTTTTATTTATAAAATACAATTTTACAAATCTTCACTTTATTTGTAAAATGTCACATTTATTCGCTATCACACTTATAAACTTTCATATTTATAAACAAATCTTAATATGTGTATAAATATATATCACTTTATATAAAATGGTTAATAAATATTTATACTAAAATATTTTTATCTTCCTTTTTAAACCAGATTCCATTATTATAGAAGACGGACTAAATTTTAAGATTTTAAAAACCTTTACTTTATAGTTAAAAAATCTCTATTTAAACTATTTCATAAAACTATTATTTTATCATATTTAAAAATCATACTTTTTTTTTAAAAATAAATTTCATCTTTAAATAAATTTTCAAGAATAATTATTGAAACATATAAGTTTTCCAAAAATTAATATGAAAATCCTTTTACATCAAAATCATAATTTTATAGTGTTTAAAATACCAAAAATAAGGCCCAGTGCTACTAAAGCACTAGATAAGCAAAATCATGTCCATGTCATCAAATATGGAATCCAACAAGCTATGTATCACAATATATATAAGGCGCGGTGCTACTAAAGCACTAAATAAGCAAAATCATATCCATGTCATCAAATATGGAATCCAACAGGTGATGTATCACAATATATATATGTATGTATATATTTGTATATATATATATATGTATATGTATATATGTATATATATATGTATGTATGTATATATATGTATATATGTATATATGTATATATATATATGAAAAAGTAAACTCAATAGTGTGAGGAATCCTGTTGGATCCCTCCAACCCCTACATCACATACAATATATAACCAAATAATATAAATCAACTGCTTTGAGGACAGATCATATACAAAGGGTGATTCGCTAATACACAGGAACGTAATACGGTCCAATCCACTCCAAGGGCGGGAATATATCCAAACAACAAATAAAATGGTAAATCATCCAAACAATCATTCAACATTTTTATCAATAATATATCATACTAGTGTTAGCCCCAAAATTGGTCACTAACACTTAAGAAAAGATTTGTATAGAGAGATTAATGAAGATAATAAATTAAAAAAGAGGAACGTATGCAAAACTAGTTGTAGAAACAAGAACACCAGAATTATAGTGGTCCGACGTACCTGCCTACGTCCATTGTTTATGTAATCTTTATTGCTTTTCTCAATGACTTGAATATAGATACAATCCGTAAATCAATAACTCGAATACAAGTTTGAACTAAAAGAAGCGAATACCAAAATAGGCAGAGTATCCTTGAAGTTTTCGAAAAAAGGTCCCACTTCACTACACCCTTGCCCCTCCATTTATAGACGAACAAGCTGGTTCAACTGCGTGGGCCCGTGACCAAGATGGCTTGGCCTAAATAAGTAATCTCAAGTTGGCTGGTCCAAGCGTGTCGAACGACTCTCGACCGGTCAAGAAATGATGAACCGGTGCAGTTTATTGGTGGACGTCTAGCAAACGACTCGAAGCAAGCCTTCACAGAACCGGGACAACTTTTAGTGTATCTCGAAGATCTCCTCACTTCGCCATTGACTCCAAGAGTGGGCTATCTCCCTCACCTTGCATCAAACCAAATACATCGAATCACTCGTGCCGAACCGCTCCTGATCGAATGGCAAAAGCCTCCCAACCACGTTCGAACGGTGCCTGCTAGCTCATCCCGGCCGAATTATATTTGCTGGGCCATCCAGACCGAACCACTTTGTCTCTCCAAACTGCCCGAGCCACTTTGAACAAAACTTTCCAGGACCGAATGAGAAATGCCAAGCTACCTCGACCAAACAAGGCATGTCGAACAATTCATACCAAGCGGCATCTGCTAAGCACCTAGACCGAGCCATCTTGTTTTCCCATTTCCGACCGAGCGATATGCGTTAAGTTCCTACCAAACCTTTCCCCAACCGAGCGACAAACGCCATCTCACAAAACCAAATGACACACATCCCCACTTCCATGGCCGAACAATGCATACGGGCGGACCCATGTGTATAGGCCGAACCACTCAGATTGAATCAATTTCATATATTTCCAACCTCTCACTGGCTCGAATCTGGTCCCGAATCAATCAAAGCCTTTATAATTATCATCTTGTATCCGGGTCAAGCAACCGGGTAAAAGTTGCCCTCCAAAATGCGTTATGTGAACCAATATGACATGCTTTGAATCAGCAGTCAGTCTTTGCTCTCTGGTGTTTCGCTCATTCGGAATGGAAATCATATGACACCTAAGTTTTTTTTTTCAAAAGCTGTGGAATCCATTCTCTTGAAGGCTGGATCAGGAAGGACCTTTGGAACATCGTACGTACATATGTACATGTGTATACACATATTCATATAAGTATGCGTGTGTCTTCATTGATCCATTATCATTTCAAGACAAAATGTGGTTCGGCATATCAATACTAACCCACACGATCCGTTTTAACAACATTCTCCTTCTTTGACCTATTCAGATGTGTTGACCGGTTCTACTAGTTAAGGCATGTTCATCTTCCTCGCTCATCGTATAAAAAATCCGGCCTTTGCTTCTTTCTCTTTTTCTTATTTTCGTTCAACTTTTAAAAGCCAGCAAATCTTTTTTCTCCCAACCGCCGTCTGCCATTTAATCCATCCTCCTCCTCTTTTCCAAACCTAGATCTCTTACATCGTAACTCCATTCGTCGACTAATCCGAACAATCTCCATCTCTTAGCCCCATAATCGTCACAAGTTTCAAGCTTCTCACATAGGTATGAGTCTATCTTCCAGTCCACTCCTCTAGGTCTAGAATCTCATTCTGAATTCGAGCTCACAGGTTGGTAGGAGATGGCAAAGAGGAGAAAGCCAAAGTGGAGGTCGGGTCTTTGGACTACAGCTCATTTATGGATTAGTAAGAGAAGTAGTGTAGCTTTAGTCTTGAGGTCGATGATGTGGAGAGTTAGGAAGCAGAGATAGCAGGTCTTTGGAGCAGGGCTAGGTCAGTAAACCCTTGTTGGAGATAAGGGTCTGTATTTCTAAGAGGGGCCAGTTCAGTATCGAGAGAAAGGGAGAGGGTCAGTCACATTGAGAGTGCGAGAGTGTGGTTTAGTAACTTCGCATGCCGTTGTGAGTCAATTAGAGTCTGGAGGATTAGGTTGATATTTTGAATGAGGGAGTCATGGTGTTGAGGGAGAGAGTGTGGTTCAGTGGGGACTTAGGAGAGTGGATAGGTGATTTGAGAGTGAGGGAGAGGAGAGTGGGTAGGTCGGTGTTTTTGGTATAGAAAGTCGTTCGGTAGTTTGTGGATGGGAGGTTTGGCATGTAGGCTTAGAGAGTCAACCGACTACGGGCCTTAGGATCGGCATTGATAATAAAAATCACTTTAACTTGAATGCAACATATGTCAAGTCCACATATCCCCACACCTAATCATAAAACAATGAACAATGACAAGAGCTCAAGTGCATGAGCATATGGAACTGGTTTGGACTAATAACTCCATAGTTTTCACAAATATAAATACGAATTGAACTCAACAGAAGCAATTAACAACCTTCATCACATGATGCCAATGTTCGATTCCGAGACCCCAATTATCAATCATAGAATAAGCTCTAGGAGATGGTCAACGATGATGGTCTCTGAAGATGATAATTTAATGCGCAATCACACTTCATCGGTTTTGAATTCTTTAATTCCTTTATACTCTTGCTTAAATGATTGCACTAGTTCACACACCACATGGGGGAAATCTTTTTGCCATTGTATCTGATATTGATTGTCTTTCAAGTATAGTTCAAACAAGTATCTATTCACATCCCTTGTTCACTAAAGATGTCCATAAAATCAAGCTCTGCTATAGTTTCCGATAAGCCTGAGCCAAGTTCTCGGTAGGAGGTAGTAGAAGCTTCGAATCCTCCGATAACTCTACACCGGCCATTCCGGACCCATTCGCTCTTGTTATAGGCCCGGCTCCTGACGTTATAGATGGAGCAGTTATCCTGGATAATCCTATTGATTCACAAGCTTCAAAAAAATCGACGAAGCCGATCTTCATCGCTGGTGTACAATTCATGGAATCCCTTTCGCTGACATTTTAGTTCCATCGAGGCAAGAATGGCCTCACCTGCCCCTAGCCAGATATAAAGCGTGCAATAAATTCGTGTGCTGGGTTGGTATCATGCCCCCTTTAACTCCTTTCTTCGTGAAGTATTACAGTATATCGGGATTGCCCCAATACAACTACGTCCCAATAGTCATGCGTTCATATATGGCACTTGTATTGTCTTCGTCGGCATCTTATTCAGACTCCCCACTCTCGGTGATATCTGCTACATTTATCGCTTCAAAATACGGTATGACAATCCATCCTTAATATTCCTTGAGCCACACTCCAAGTGTCAGATCCTGACGGAGGCATGGAGTAAATTCTCCTAATATAAGCAGGAATGGTTTTATGTAAGCGACTCCTGGCTTTGCGAGAAGATGGCTGGAAGGGAGTAAGTTCAATTTTCGGACCAATATTTGTCTATGGCATGAAGTGCATTCTTCCTAAACTTCTTTTAACTTTCACTGGTATCATCCCACATCCCGATGGTACTGGGTATTCTGAGGTTGTCGAGGCCATTCGAGCTATTCCCATGGAAGACCGGGAGATCAAATCCATTATTTCCAATGAATCGCTTCCAAAGTATGGATTGTTGGCGGAAGATCATCGAACTAGCCTCCCAACTAGCGTCGCTGCAACTGGATCCACCATGGAAAAAGGCAAAGGGAAAGCTGGGCCTTCGATGCCCTCGGAGGAACACCTGATATACCTGAGGAAGGTGAAATAAAGGAGGCCGAGGTGCTAAAAATGACTGATGAGAACATAGGTCTGATATTGCACCAATAACTGACGCACCTGGCATTGCCAAATCGCTTCCCCTTTCGAAGAGGCAAAAAATCTTATCCTATAAATTGAAAAAGAAAATAGTAGACGGGACTTCTAAACTTACAATCACTCCAGTTGAGAAAAGGTCGTCTCCCTAACACCTGGCGGGTTCACTGAAAGGTTTTTCTGACCTGACCACTCCCGATGGCCTACTGAATTACGGTTTTAACGAACCAAGAGATATGGGACTTAATTCACCCGCAAGAGGTGATTTAGGCGATCCGCCTTGTCGATACAGAGAGACAGCCCAAATAAGTAAAGTAAAAGAAACTGATCCGTCGGGGGGAGACACTAGGGCACACACGAACACTCAAACTTCACCCTACACTTAAATTTTAGCCATCATATTATTCCCGATAATTCATTCTCACTTGATTTATGTGAAGATGATATGGGCCGCACTCATGGATTTGACCGCCTTCATGGGTCTTCTATCTTCCGTCGCTCCATCCGGGATTGAAGATTAGGTAGACGCCGAGAAAGAGATGAAAGCGGCGATAGGGACTACCGTCCTAGAGACTCATAATCTTCTCGAAGAAAAACATATAGCCATTCTTCATACCCTAACGATCCTCTCCCTCATTCAGAGCAAAGTAGGGAAAAATCTGCTCTGAGGGGATCTCAATACGAAGTTCCCCATCACCAACATTCTGGTTGTCTAGCACTAAGCAATCTCGTGAGCCCCATAAGCAGTTGGTAACTCCGGCTAAGCAAACTCCTCCAATCTCTGCACATGATCCATCGATAGCCGAAAGATTAGCTGAGGTTAAAGCCACATTTCCGAAGATATGCTTCGACGGACGGAAATTCCTTCTTGCGATTCACCCAATTCCAAGGCATGTCAAACAAAGCGGCATCTCCTGCAATAATGATGTCTATGTCCAACACGATGCATTTTTTCATTTGGCGGAAAAGTTTCAAAAGTTTCTATGGAACGTCAGCATGAGATTAATCTCCTAAAACTTAAAGCCATCTATGATAAAGACATTATTAAAGCCCACGACGAAGAGCTTTCCTTGTACAAATCTTAATTTGACGCTGCCCAACGAAATGCTAAAGATACAGCTGAGCCAGTCGACCGTCTGGAAGCCACTCATAAAAAGGAAATTGATGAAGCACTTCATCTTAGTGGCGCTCTAGCCCTAGAAAATGACTCCATACAGAAAGAAAAGGATATCCTCGCTCGGCGAGTTAAAGAACTGGAGAAGCTGCTGCTTAAAGAGAAAGAAAAAAAATCACCATACAAGAAGAGTCACAGAGATATTGTGATGGAGTCGTTGCAACACAACTCTTAAAGACAAAGCTCAACAAGAAACTTTATAAAGCTAAAGCATTAAAGAACACAACTCGTGAGGAGGGCAAAAGAATGGCGCTGACGGAAATCGATTCTCATCTCAAGGCAGCTGTTGAAGCCGGCAGAGAAGAAATTAAATGTTTATTTGATCTGCTAATTGCTGAATACAATGCTCGAGTTCTCATGCATCGAGATGTATTTTTTCTGGGCGAGAGTTACCTCGAATCCTTAGCAGAAGCATGGGATACTCTAATAAAAATTAAATGAGTGGAGCTGGGAACTAAAGAAATTGATGAGGATTCTCTTATGAAGGAAGTGCTTCGAGGAAATGAGCCTTCTGACTTATCTGCAGCAAAGTTCTCTACGGAAGAGATTAATCCTCATCAAAAGTGAAGGACGACGTTGGTGGCCCATCCGAAACTGAGTCTCTAGTCCGTCGTTCCGCCTAGCCGATTGGTTTCTCATCACTCGATCCTTTCGAACAGCATGTCGGCTATGACCCAGAGAAACTTGGGCTTGATGTTCACGTTCTTTCCTTTATTCTAGAGGGTGAGACTCCTAAAACAGCTGACAGTCAACCGAAAGACGGTATGCTATTTTTCTTTCAAGTGTGGAAGGGAAATCGCTTTTGACGAACAATAGATTTATTCTAACATTTGTCCTTTATGACTTCGTGTAGGTCATTCTAATCCCGAACCAACTCCAAGGAGCGATGTCGCCACGGAGAAGGAAGAGAAATTGGAAGAGGCATCTCACGCTAGGAATATTCCTGGACCCGATGATCAAATGATCGTGGCGCTCGATGAGGACAAACTCGAGAATCCCTCACCCGTAGAAGAACATGATGAGGTTAAAATCACGGGCGCCTCCGAGCATACTTCGAAACTAAGCATGGAGGAGCAAATTATGAAAGAAGGGAAGAAGAAGGCTGAAATTAAGGCCGAGCCTTGGGTGGTGGAACTTAATGATCCTCTGAACACGCCCTTGAAGGCCATTCTCCCTGGTGCGACCACGCCACTAGAAGTTCCTCCACCTTCTTCGGGCACCACCTCACTAGGAAGCAAGGCATTCAAGAAAAAATGCTGGGGTGAGGAGCCTTTGGAGAGGCCGAAGAAGGAGAAAAAATAAAAAGGTAGCTATCCGGTCGTGCCTCGTTTAGCCCGAATGAACTCGGATCATGTAGTTGTATCGATTTATTTTATAATCATTGTGAATAATATTTTGCTCCAAACTCCAAAATAGTTGTAATGGAACTTTATTTTGGATTAGTAAATAAAATTTTGTTTTTTTGTCTTCCACGATTCTCACTGTTTAGCTTATTGTCTAACTTGTAGCCGAAATTTGAAATCTTGTGGGTTAAATAAACTCTGGTCTGCTTCCATATGACTTGGAATTTTTTTGAATCGTAAATATTCTAGTCCGTGCACTGGGGACTTAGAGTACTCTAGTCCGCACTCCGAGGACTTGGAGATTTATTGAATCATTTATACTCCAGTCCGCTCTAGTCCGCACTCCGAGGACTCATAGTACTCTAATCCGCGCTCCGGTGACTTAGAGATTTTTAAGTCGTTTATACTCTAGTCCGCACTCCGAGGACTCAGAGTACTCTAGTCCGCACTCTGGGGACTTAGAGATTTTTAAGTCGTTTTTACTCTAGTCCGCACTCTGAGGACTCATAGTACCTCAATCCGCACTCTGGGGACTTTGAGATTTTCAAGTTGTGTATACTCTAGTCCGCACTCCGAGGACTCAGAGTACCTCAATCCGCACTCTTGGGACTTAGAGGTTTTTAAGTCGTTTAAACTCTAATCCATACTATAGGGACTCAGAGTACTCTAGTCCACAGTCTGAGGACTTAGAGGTATTTAAGCCATTTATACTCTAATCCGCACTCCGGGGACTCAGTGTACTCTAGTCCCCACTTTGGGGACTTTGAGTTTTTACGTCGTTTATACTCTAGTCCGCACTCCGGGGACCCTGAGTACTCTAGTCCGCACTTAGAGGACTTTGAGATTTTTAAGTTGTTTATACTCTAGTCCGCACTCTAGGGACTCAGAGTACTCTAGTCCGCACTCTGGAGACTTAGAGATTTTTAAGACGTTTATACTCTAGTCCGCACTTTGGGGACTTAGAGACTTTTTAAGTCATTTATACTCTAGTCCACGCTCCGGGGACTTAGAGATTTATATTTTATCGATTGAATTTTAATTTTGTGTGCGCATTTATATGCCAGACAGAATAATGTTAATTTTTGCCATGGAATTATAACACACGGAACACCATCAGTTCACAGAAAAATGGCTTCAAGCCTTTATTGATCATAACTAATAGGAACAAGCTGAATTGTCTTGTTACATGCCGAAAACAAAGAACAACACAAGAAACATATACTGAAAACAATTTCTACTAAAATGCAAAAGAAATTGGCGAATTGTAATAACGGTGCAAATGCTCACTATTCCATGCTCAGGGGAGCGTTTTGCCATCGACGACTGCTAGCTTGAAAGTTCCTTCTCTAAGCTTCTGTTTTATAACATGCGGACCTTCCCATGTAGGATTCATATGTGATGGGGTTGGAAAAACTCGCTTCAAAACGAGACCACCCACATAAAAGATTCTCGGTCAAACCTTTTCATTATAATATCGAGTGACTTGATGCCTATATGCAGCCGTCCTTAAATTAGCTTCTTTACGTTTTTCATCGACAAAGTCCAGCGATTTCAGTAAGAGATCCTGATTCATCTTAGGATCATAATGAGTTATCCAATAAGAAGGAACTTCAAGTTCTACGGATATAACAGCTTCAATGCAGTATGCCAAAATGAATGGAGTGTGGCCAGTCGTGGACTTATGGGTGGTTCTGTAAGCCTAGAGTGTTGTCGGAAGTTCATTCACCCACTTGCCTCTAGCCTTCTCCAAACGTTTCTTCAATACTGATTTGATTATTTTATTTATGGCTTCAACTTGTCCATTGGCTTTAGGGTGAGCAACTGTCGCAAACCTTGCAATCCCATGTATTTGGCAGAATTTTTTGAACTTCCTACTTTTAAATTGAGTTCCGTTGTCCGTAATGATAGTTCGTGGGAGGCCAAAACGACATATGATGTTTTGCACAACGAAATTAATGACCTTTATGGTGGTGATTGTAGCTAAGGGCTCTGCTTCTGCCTAATTGGTAAAGTAATCGACCGCAACAATTGCATATTTTGCACCACCTATGGAGATCAGCAAAGAGCCGATTATATCGGTCCCCCATATTGCAAATGGCGAAGGACTAACCATTTGTGTGAGTTCTGTCGGGGGAGCTCTCGGGACTTTTGCATACTTTTGACATTTGTCTTACCTTCTTATATAGTTCGCAGCGTCCGGATTCATGGTTGGCCAATAGTATCCATAGCAGAGGATCTTTTTCGCTAATGTCTGCCTTTCAGTATTGTCGCTACATTCTCCTTCATGAACCTCTTTCAAGATCCGCTTTATCTCGTCGTAGGTAATACACCGAAGTAAGGGCACTGATAATCCTTTCCGATACATTATTCCATCCTACATTATGTACCAAAAAGCTCTACGAATGACTTGTCGTCTTTCGTTCTTTCTCTCGGGCAGAGTCCCATGTAACAGGTATTATTTGAACAGGGTTATCCACGACTCCCTCCTAGTTTCCACTTCCAACAAAAAATCTACTTCCATCCGTTTATACTCGGAGCATGTAAGATTTCGATGAGAATTGAGCCCATCTACTGTGCATCGCCAATACTTGCGAATTTTGCCAATGAACCGGCTTCCCCATTTTGTTCATGTGTGATGTGTGAAATATCATAATATTCAAGGTCTGCCAACAACTCTTGAACTCGACCAAGGTATGGGGCAAGTCTCTGCCCCTTTACTTGATAGTCTCCCTGCACTTGGTAAACCACCAATGGTGAGTCCCAAAAGATTTCAACCGATTTTACTCCAAGTTCCCTGGTAAGTTTTAGGCCAGCAATTAGTGCTTCATAGTCGGCTTCATTATTTGTAGCTAGGAAATTGAGCTTCAAAGCATAACAAATTGATCGGTTTTCGAGAGTTACAAGAATAACACCAGCCCTAGAACAACAGTTGTTGGATGCCCCATCGTTGTATAGTTTCCAATGAATGGGAGGAATAACATCATCATTGCTTGGCTCGTCTGATATCATGAATTTTGCAATGAAGTCCACTAGCGCCTTCCCTTGATAGCCCTCCATGGTAGGTAGGTAATATCGAAATGACTCAACTCAATGCTCCACAATAACAACCTTCCAAAGGTTTCTGGTCGTTGAAGCACCTACCGCAGAGGTTGATCGGTATAAGCACTGATCGGGTGTGCCTGAAAATATGGACGAAGGTTACGTGACGCAATCACCAAAAAGTAGGCTTAGGATAATTTCTCTCTGCCACCGTTAGACGTTTATTGACATAGTACACAGGCTTTTTAATTCGGTCCTCCTCACGAATCAAGGCTGTACTGATGGCATGCTGAGACACGGCCAAGTATATATATATATATAACACTTCATGGTTTATAGGCTTTGACAAAATCGAGGGACTTTCCAAATGTCTTACCAGAGCTCGAAATGCAATCCTCACAGTCGGGCGTCCATTCAACATTTCTCTTCCCTTTCTTTATCACATCGAAGAAGGAAATACGCTTGTCGATCGCTTTGGATATGAATTGACTCAACGCGACGACCTTCTCATTTAGGCTTTGTATTTTCCTTATAGTTCAGGGCACTTGTATGTCTCAAATAGCCTGAATCCCCATGCATTGACAGTAAAGCCCAAAAACTTTCCCGACGCAATACCAAAGGAACACTTTAGTGGATTGATTTTTATTCCGTAATATCTAAGTATATCAAACATTTCCACTAAGTCTCAAATATGGTCGTTTGACTGCCATGACTTCATGAGCATGTCATTGACATAGACTTCAACTATTCTACCAATTTGGTCTTTAAACGTCTGATTTACCAAGCGCTGATAAGTCGCTCTGCATTCTTCAACCCAAAAGGCATCACCATATAACAATACAGTCCGACATCCATGACAAAACTAATGTGTTCCTGATCTGTAATGTGCATTGGGATTTGATTGTACCGAATACGCATTCATAAATGACTATAACTCATGCCCAACTGTTGAGTCAACCAGCTGGTCAATTCGGGGTAAAGGGAAACTATCCTTATGGCATGCTTTGTTCAGGTCTGAATAATCAACACATGTCCTCCATGTCCCATTCGCTTTTCTTACTAGTACGGGGGTAGAGACCCATTCTGGGTAGAGGGCGTCGCGGACGAACCCATTGGCTTTGAGTTTTTCCACTTCCTCTCTGAGAGCAGCGGACCTCTCCGGATCCATACCTCTCCTTTTTTGCTTCATCGGCACATATTTCGGGTCTATGTTCAACATATTACTCGCTATTGTGGAAGAAATTCCACACATATCAGAATGTGCCCAAGCGAAAACATCCAGATTCGCTCGGACGAAATCAGCAAGATCCTCAGTCATTGAGGGGTGAGTTGTGATCCAATCTTCAACACCCGTGATGGGTCATCATGGTTGACTGGAATGTCAAACATCAACTCAGCCGGTGCGGCTTTAGACTCCTTAGGTTCTTCATCATTGTCTCTTGGATCTATGTCTCTGTAGATCCGACTATGCTCCCCGAGCCAAGACTCAGGCATTACTTGTCTATTTTAAGCAACGTGGATGCAGACAGAAGTCGGTCCGCAACCTTTCCCTTCTCTCTTCGCTGGGCCTCTCTCAGCTCAGCCACATAACATGCACGACTAGTCGCTTGATTGCCATGCACAACACCAACTCCTTTGCTGGTCGAAAATTTCAAATTCAAATACTACAGGGCCAAAGCTGCTCTAACTCCGCCAGGGCCGGTCGACCTAGAAAAACATTATTTGGGGAATCAACATCCAAACTAATGAATGGTAAGATCTGTACCCTTCCACGTTCACATTCTCCTAACTCAACCGGTAAGTCAACAAAACCTATCGCATCAGTTGTTGCACCATTAAAACAACGAATACGTGCTTCAGATGGTTTTAGATCTTTCGCCTCCATCTTTATTTGGTCATATGCCTTTTTGAATATAATGTTGATAGAACTCCCATAATCAATCAATATCCTTCTCACAAACGCTAGGCCAGTCGTGGCCGAGATGACCATCGGGTTAATGGTAGGTGCCTCCACATGATTGACATCTCTGCTTCTGAACACTATATCATCCATCATCATTCGTTGCTTTTTCGCTAGAGTCCCATCTTCCGAGTTCGAGCAGCATTCAAAGTCTGCATGTTTCAAGGAATCAGCATCGCGTTCCATTTCTGGCCAACTCTTATCAACTAGATGAGGCCCACCGAATATTGTGTTTATGATTAGTCTACCTACGGTCTAAGCATGTTTCTTAGGATGACGTGGAGCCTGCCCGCGACCGGGGTTGGATGTTCGTTGTACGCCTTCTTGCGGATTCTAACAAACTGCTGTAACTTTTTTTTGCCAAATTAGTTTTTTTGTACCATCGTGGAGATGTCTACACTCCTCAGTGTTGGGCCCATAGGTCTCACGAAACCGGTTACTTCCCAGTCTACTTTTGTTCCTCAGTGGATTCTTTTGGGCCTAGCTTACGGTATTGGAAGGTGTTACAAGTTGAAAAATAAATATTCTTCAAAGATGTGTTCATAAGAGTGTATTCGTTGTAGGTCGGGATCCTTGGTTTCCACTTTTCGGCTTCTCTCTTTCTTTCGGAATTTCCCCATCCAGATGCCTTAGACTGCTCGAGTTTGTTTCGAACATTAACCTGGACCTTTCCAGAATTGTCGCCGGCCAGTTTTATTGCAATGTTGCTTTGCACCGTATCTTTGCCAGGCCCTGGCGCACTGCCTCGCCTCTTCCACTTGGCTTCCTCCCTTCTTATGAACTGGTGCGCCTTTGAATAAAAACGATCTACGGTGGCTGGAGGTTTTCCTACCAGCCAATCACTAAACTTCGATTCCGGATCTACCCCTTGCATCACGGCCGCGAAATAGTGTGGTCGTTCTGGTTGCTAACTTCAGTAGCAGAAACGTGAAATCTTTGCAAATAATCCTTCAATGACACCCTGGAGCCTAGATTACATTGGATAAAAACATCACGTCTTTTGGGCAAGTGGTATGGATTCTGAACTGCTCCACAAATTTCGTTGCTAACTAATCAAATCTGGAGATCGATTGTGGAGGAAGTCTGGTGAACCACATAGCAGCGATTCTAGATAAAGTTATTGGGAAACATCTACATTTAGTCGCATCATTTTCCCTAACCGAGTCCATCATCCACTCGTATCTCATTACATGCTATCGGGGGTCAGTCTTTCCCTCATAGGTTGGAATAGTCGGCATACTAAACTTTCAGGGGTATTCAACCTGTAGGATAGCATCTGTGAATGGAGTATGTCTTCTATCTATGCCCTAATTATTTTTGGATAAGCCCTGATTTTCCCTCATCGGTTGTCTGACCATAGCTGACAAGTCTGGGGTTTGGATAGGAGGTGGCAATTTGGACTCCGCCCTGCGTGACCATCCCGGCTGGTGCCTCCTTGATTGGTGATCTCCCAAACGAGTGTCCAAGGGACCTGCTTTATTACATCCCTGGTGAGCTGGTCGGTCAGCTTCCCCTCGTGCTCCAGATCCTAAGTTTCCCATTCCAACTTGAGAGCGGTTTCCTAGGTGCAAGTGAGGGGCCATGGCTAAAGGTAGGGAACATGGACCATTCCTGTTGGATTGATCTACTACACCTGTTTGCGCTGTTTCAATTCTACGGCGTCTATGCCTGGGATGTTCATCAGACGAAGCGGAGCTGTCAGATGATGAGTAGGTTGTGGGACTTCCTCTAGCATTCCGATGCTGTTGTTGAGTAAGCTGGGTCATGTGGTTGGCGTTAGCTTGAATCTGCTCATTAAGCTGTCTCCTGCTTTCCACGAGTTCTCTCATCAGCTTGTTAAACTCTGTTCCAGTGACAACTTCTGTTTGGTTTAGGACAGTGGCGGTCCCTGCATCTGAATTAGCTTGTTGATTGCTAGGTCCTACTTATTGGACGTTAGCAGTCTCGTTGACATCAGCATTGTGGGAGGCAGATCTGGTACGTAGTCTTCCCATTGTAGAGTTATCAGTCGGAACTCTGAGTAGAATCTATGAACTTCTTGTGAGTGAAGTTGGATCTTCTTTGGGGGATTTTTTCCAATCCAGTAGCGACAAAGTAGATCCTAATAGCCTAAAAATGTTATTCTCAGTGAAATCACCAAAATGTTAGCACTAAAATTGTCCCTAACACTCAAGAAAAGATCTATATAGAGAGATTAATGAAGACAATAAATTAAAATAGAGGAATGTATGTAAAAATAGCTGTAGAAACAAGAACACCAAAATTATAGTGGTCCAGCGTACCTGCCAACGTCCACTGTTTATGTAATCTTTGTTGCTTTTCTCAATGACTTGAATACAGATACAATCCGTAAACCAATAACTCGAATATAAGTTTGAACTGAAAGAAACAAGTACCAAAAATGGCAGAGTATCCCTGGAGTTCCTAAAAAAGGTCCCTCTTCACTGCACCCCCACCCCTCTATTTATAGACAAAAACAGGCTGGTTCACCTGCATGGGCCCATGACCAAGATGACTCGGCTCAAATACAGTAATCTTTGGTTAGCCGGTCCAAGTAGGGCTGTCAATTTCCTACACGACCCGAAAACATGACCCGGAACCCGCACGAAAATTAGCAGGTTAACCCGACCGTTTAAGTTGTCGGGTCATTTTCAGGTCAACTCGAATTTGACCAGTTTATAAACGGGTGGGTTTCGGGTTGACACGCTAACCCGAAATTGACCCGTTAACAATCCGTTTATACTTATACGGGTTATACTGGTTGACCCGACCCGTTTACGACCCGTTCCGACCCGTTCCGACCCATTTACGACCCAATTATTCCTTATACGGGTTGACCCGACCCATTTACGACCCGTTTACACCTTATATGGGTTGACCCGACCCATTTACGACCCGACCCGATCCATTCCGTTTATAATCGGGTTACACTGGTCGGGTCGGGTCAACCCGTTTATAAACGGGTCGGGTTCGGGTTGAGTTTTTACGACCCGTTTAATATACGGGTTGACCCAACCCATTGAAAATCAATCCGAACCCGACTTGACCCGATCCATTGACAGCCCTAGGTCCAGGCGTGCCGAACGACCCTCGGACGGTCGAGAAATGTCGAACCAGTGCAATTTATTGGTGGACGTCTAGCAAATGACTCGAAGCAAGTCTTCATAGGACCGGGACAACTTGCAGTGAGTCTCCTAGAAAAATAATGCCGAACTCTTCACTTTACTGTTGACTTCAAGTGTGGGCTATCTTCCTCAACTTGCACCGAAATAGATACGCCGAATCACTCATGCCAAACCCCTCCTGATCGAAGGAAAACAACCTCCCAACCACGATCGAACGATGCTTGCTAGCTCGTCCAGGCCGAACGATATTTGCTGGGCCATCCAGACCGAACCACTTTGCCTCCCCAAACTGGTCGTGCCACTTTGAACAAAACTTTCTGGGACCACACGAGAAATGCCAAGCTACCTCGTTCGAACGAGGCGTGTCGAACAATTCAGATCGTGCGGCATCTTCTAAGCACCTAGACCGAGCCATCTTGTTTCACCATTTCCAACCGAGTGATATGTGTTGAGTTCCTACCAACACCTTTCCCCAGTTGAGCGACACGCCATCTCACAAAACTGAACGACACACGTCCCCCCTTCCTCGACCGAACCATGCATACAATCCAACCCATGTATATAGGCCGAACCACTTAGATTGAATCATTTCCATATATTTCCAACCTTTGAATGGCTCGAGTCTTATCTCGATTCAATCAAAGCCTCTGTAATTATCATCTTGTAGCCGGGCCAAGCAACCGGGTTACAACGAGTTAACCAAAAAGGCAAGTCTGACTCACATTGATTCCAGTTTGAATTAAATTGAATAGACATTTAATTTTAACCTAAATTCCTATTAGCTTTGAATCCATCTAATCTAACTTCATAGCATTAAATTCATTCAAACTATGCAGTGCAACTCGTCGCGTTTGATTTAGACTTCGTATCAACCGGTTATTTCAAATATAAGGTATTGATTTTAAATAATTTAATTATTTAAAATTACTCGTCACTAAATTAAATTGCCTTGAGTAAATCCTAAGCCCTTTGGTTCAAAATCACCATGGGATCGCGCATGTCTCTTTGATTATCCATCGCGCCACCATTGAAGCTCCAAGCGCCACTACACTATGCCTTCGTCTACCCCAAGACCACTAATCTCACTCGCACCGCCTAAGCTTCGTCAATCGCTAAAAATTCCTCCAACCTACCACCATGAATGTGGCCCTATTCTGACCACCATGAGCCCCATCACCTTAACTGCACCATTCGTCTCCTTTCCCTCGTCCAGACACGCAACACTCCAGTTGGTGTCGAGTCCTGTTACGACCTCAGGTGGCTCCAATCATCATGAGCCATTCGATTTAGATGGAGGATTTCATTTGAAAAAAAACGAATGGGATTCTCTGGTTTTATAGTTTATATGTAAGGGAAGGGCTATATGGCTAGATATGGGAAGTTTGGTGAATGAATGTAGCACCCCTAATTTTAAATAACATTATTCAGGAGATTTAACTAGGTAAATTAAATAGAAAAATGCAAGGACTAGAAATGTAAGAGGATTGAGGTTTGGAAACTAAATAGAGGCCATGTCTTTACTAAATGTAATCATAAGAATGATTTTATAAAATGGTTTTATAATTTAACTACTCAAGATAATAAGGCAAGGGTATTATGGGAATAGCTGTATATAACCCCATAACCCCTAAAGCCTTACCACATTCTCATTTTCATACTTTCATAAAAACAAAACAAAAAAAGATCAAGGGTGGCCATAACCTTAGGAGAAAAGGGATCAAAATTAACTAAAGGCTAAGGATTCAAGCAAGGAAGAATTAAGCACGATCAAATCTCAAATTCCTTATCCCAAAGAAGAAGAATAATAATATAAACCATCTCATATATGTTTTTATGAATATATTAATTTAGGGTTTAAGGTTTTAAAATCGTTTAGACGATTTAAATGATGATACGTATTGATTATATGCCATGTTTGATTTAAAAAAGTATGTTTATAAAGGTATGATTTGATTTTAAGGTTAAAACCATGTAAAATGGGTTTCGAATGCCATGAGGATTGAATATGTTATGTAAAGCAATATTTCGGAGATGGGTTTAAATTTTCATTATATTACAGGCTATGGATAATTTATTATGAATTTTGAATGGAAGAAATAGATTATTTGGGTTTAAAATTTATTATGGCTATTATATAAAGGATTTTTTGTCCAAATTTATATATGATAGAAAATGCATTAAAAGTGAATTAATATTATTTTAGGGATTTTTTCCCAAGTGACGAATTTAAATTAATTAAGATTGAGGACTTAAATGTCTTAATTGTTTTCTTAAGGGGAAGGGCTTCATTGCTAAACTATTTTTGATTATTAATTGATGAATTCCGTAGTTTTTTTAATATAAAGGTTTTGGTAAAGGATTTGGCAACCAACCATATTTTGACAAACAAGGAAAGTAGGTGAATTTTTTTTCTTTTAAAGGCTAAAAATCAATTTTCTTTGGATTTACTACTATGCCACTTCCCTTTGATGGCTATTGACACCATGCCTCTATTAAACAACCTATTCGAAACTGATGCACATGGTATCAAGTAGTTGATACATAGTGCATTGGAGAAGGGCGGAAGGTACAGTGTCGAAACCTAGCTTTCAAAGGTGTAGAAGTTATCCACCGCTTACTTGTACTTAAGAAAGAAGCTCCCGAAGGGATTGAAGTTACTTTTAAATGGCTTTCGAAAGGATTTCTACAAGCCTTTGTTTTAAAAATAGTTTTCGATTGAGTTTTCACATATTTGGTTTTGAAAAGGAGCTTTCGAAGGGGTAGTTGCTTTTGAACCTAGTTGAAACCTAATTGTCGTCTTCAAACCTTTCGAATTAGTTAAAGGATGATTTTCTTCATAGCCTTGTAACAACGGGTTCAAAAGGGAAGCTTTTGTTTTATTAATATTGAAGCCACTTTGCAATGCTTTCGAAAGGGATTTCGGTAGCCGCTTTGACCAATGCTTTCGAAAGGGATGTTTCGAAGCCACCTTTTCCCCAAATTCTTTTAGTTGGAGATTACTGTTTTTGGAAGAGTTACTTTCGCTTATGTTCACTTTGACCTAGAAGTTATATTTAATGTCAAACCCAATGATTTTGAAAGAGATACTTTCAAATGGTATCGAAGCTATGCTTCTATAAATTCTACTTAAACTAAGTAGTTTTGAAAGATAAGCTTTAATACTTTCGAATGGTATGTTTTAATGGTTTCAAAAGAAAGATTTCAATGTTTTCAAAAGGAATGTTTTAAGTGTTTCTAAAGCATGTCTTTAAGTGTTTTGAAAAGAAGGTTTGAATACTTTCGAAAGGTGTGTTTAAATGGTTTCGAAAGAGATGGTCTAAGGTTTTGAAAACCATAGTTTTCAAAACAAGGAACCCAACCTTAGTTTCTAGGTAAACTCTTAGCAATATGAAAGAGTTTGTAAAATGGCATTTAGCTTTGGAGTTTTTGAAGAAGCTTTCCTTACTAAAGATAACAGGTTAAAGTTACCAACCATGTTTCATTTGAAAAATGATTACAAGGAAATTGAATCATAGATGTTAGTTTTTTTATGTATTAATCAATTATCATGTGTGCTTCTTCTATAAACATATTCATTTTACAATTAGCTCATGTCTGCATATTGGGGTGTTAAGGGCAAAATAACCAGTTAGGTTGACCCGACAGTGAATTTTTACTGAGTTAACTTCTGTATGAGTATAATTGCATCATGCAGGTTAGGTAAACCAGAATGTAGGATGCCCAAAGACTGATCAAAGGAATATATGTTTATACAGGTTCTTAGTAAGCCCATGAAAACTATGTATGAAAAAGTTATTGGCAAAGGCCATTATGTTCTTAGTGATCCCATTGAAACTATATCTGGATTAATTTATTGACAGAGATCAGTAGGTTCATAGTTAACCCATGAAAACTAGGATATGAGAGAAGTTATTGAAGAACCCAATAGGTTCATAGTGAGCCCATGAAAACTATAATTGGATGAAATTATTGGTAGATACAAATAGGTTTTACTGAACCTATGAAAACTATGAAACTGAGCAGAGAGTCTGTAAGCTTTGAATAGGTTATTAGTTAACCAATGAAAATTAATAGGTTAAAAGTGACCCTAGAAACCGTAACTTGAGATAGATAATCAAATGAATGGGGATAAGAAATCCAAATATATTGCATGTTTGCATATCATCATGAAACATTTTATTATGTTATGTCTTAACCATTGTGGATGCAGGTGCATAGTATATGGTTATTATAAATTTGAGTTATGATACTAGTGAGGGGAATACCATTACACTAAGCGGCATGGTCTCACTAGATATCTATATGGTTTGAGATTGTAGGTTACTATTCATACCAGTCTTTTTGTCTAACTCAAAGTTTACATTTTCCCCTTAAACTCTCGGGTCCACAATTGATTTTGAGTAGTTTGAGAGTTAAGGTTTTCAGGTTCTCCTTTAGACGAATAAGCTTCTAGAGACGTGCAAAGGGCTAGCTCGCTATTAGGAGTTCATTTGGTTTGATTCTATTGTGTTTTGGATGTAATGGCAAAGTTGTTTAATTTCCTATATATAGACTCTGATCATCTAAGGGGGCATCATTATATGTCGCTCTTGCGTATTTTGTAATAATTATATTTCTTTGAACATGGTTTATAAATTGGGATTATATAATGAATTTAAAAAATGATTTGAAGTTGAATGAGAAATCTTTTTTATGATTTTCAAATTTATCATTTTCATGTATTTCTATTGAATCAATGTATCTATCACTACCGCATTTGGTCATCAAAAATTAATTACTATGGATGACTGCAGCATCCACGGCCATTAGTTTTGGGCCTCCAAGTGGAAGATTTTACAAGTTGGTATCAAAGCATAGGTTTACGTAAATTTAAAAAGGAATTCAAACCTAAAAGATTTTCAAAACATAATCCAATTGAATCGGAAAATAGATCATTGTTTAGGTTAATGCTATAGTGACGTACTTGTATCTATTAGGTATATATCTATAAGTACGTACTCCCCTCTCTCTTAGACCATTCTTCTATATCTTACTAAGGCTCATATGTAGACTTAGAAGAAAGGAAGGTATGAAGGTAGGAAACGGAAGAGGAAATCTAGGTGGAGGTAGCGCCACGGCCAATTGAAATGATTGACCCAACAATAGGAGAAACCTGGGGCGATAAACAAATGCTAATCCAAATGTAAATGTCAACGTGGGTGTTGGAATTCTACCATTAGGTATGTAGATGATCTATCAGTTCTTTGTCAATCTGGTGCAAGCAAGAACAGCTACAGGAATAGCTAAGGTGGTGCTACGAATGTTGGAGGAGCTAATCCTGTGGCCTTACTTGGCAATAACTATGCTAAGCTGAGCAAGATTATGCCATTCTTGGTGGGAAGCCGTTTGTAGGAATAGAGGATGCTATAAAAGTAGAGAATTGGCTTTCACATTGTGAAAGAACCTTCACCAACTTAGAATTAAACGATGAGTAGAAGAGGAGACTTGCCTCTGGACAGTTGCAGAGAGTAGTACTTCATTTGTGGAACAGTGTTACCATGGTAGTCCTCAAGGAGGAGTTGATTTGAGTAGAATTTCGAAGGAGATTCGAAGAGAGGTTTTTGTCTAAAGTGTCAAGTCAGTATTATTGAGAAAGTTCATGGACTTAGTGCAGGGTGAGATATGGATGATAAAGTATACAACAAAGTTTGATGAGCTATCCAGACATGCATGTGCTACAATTGACAGCGTCATCAAATGAAACGAGAAGTTTATTTAAGGGTTAAGGCCCGAGATTGCTAGAGTGATAATGCCACATCTCCATGACCCAAGTACTATTGTTGTAGAGATGGCAATTCAGAATGAAGATATGCTTTCTACTTATGCGAAGGAGAAGCAGATTAATACATAGGGTTATGAGGGCAAGAAGAGGAAATTCTTCAAAAAGAAAGAACCCAAAAGGGAGAAGATGCGAAGAAGGCGAAGGCTAATTTAGTTTGTTTAAGTGTGATAAGAAAGGACATTACGCTCATGAATGGCGAACTGGAAAAGGGAAGAAGGTTGCAGATAAGAAAGGAGTGAAGTGCTTCAACTATGACCAGATTGGGCATTACGAGAATCAGTGTCCAAAACTGGTTAAATCGGACAAGGGAAAGGACTTTGCTTTAGGGCCATTATCTGCTATGCCAACTGCTGCTAAGAAGGGAAAGATTGTGATGGAAGGTATGCTTTTGATTCAAGGTATACTAGTTAGGGTGCTGTCTGATATCAATGCATCGCATTCATTAATATCTTAGTATTTGGTAGATAGGCTATGTTTAGAACCCTCATACCTTGTAACTTCCTTACGGGTTGTGAATCCGATAGGAGGATATGAAACTCTAGGGTTGAGATGCGGCCTGTCAGAACTTGATTTATTAGGTCATAAGGTTGCATGTAGTTTATATCTTTTTGATTTCCTAGGCTCTAGAATCATCTTGTATATGGATTGGTTAGATAAATATGATGCTAGGATATTTTTTCAAGATTGGAAAATATCGCTAAGATACCTTAATATTCATAATAGAATTATATTCTTGGTGTAGAAGTTAGACCCAAGTGCTTATGCTTGGTTGAATGCAATGGAAGTAGAAGAAGAGTTTATTCAGGTTTTGGTAGTAAGAGCGTTGGAAATGTTTTTGAACCGGTCACAGGACTACCATCAAAACGAATCGTTGAGTTCCAGATGGGTCAAATGCCAGGAGCTGAGCCTGTAAGTAGGCCACCTAGATGGATGACACCGATCGGAATGAATGAATTGAAGGTGCGGCTAGTGGATTTAGAAGGGAAGAATTTCACTAAACCAAGCAGTTCGCCTTGGGGAGCAGCTGCAATATTCGTAAAGAAACCAGATGGATCATTAAGGATGTGTATCGACTATCATAAGTTGAACGAGAATATGATCAAGAATAATTATCCTTTGCTGAGAACCGATGATTTATCTGATCAATTGGGTGGGGCCAGAATATTTTGCCAATTGGATTTGGCAACAACTTTTATTCGGCTAAGAGTAGCATATGACAGTATTCTTTTGATGGCATTTTGGACTAGGTATGGTTCGTATAAGTGGTTAGTAATGTCGTTCAGATTAACGAATGCGCCAGCTTTCTTCATAGATTTGATGAATCGAATTTTCCAAGAGCACTTGGATAGATTCATATTGGTATTCATAGATGATATTTTAATACACTTTAAGGATGAAAAAGGGCATGAAGTTCATCTTAGAATAGTGCTTGAGACGCTAAGGCAGCATCAATTGAAAGTGAAGTTTTCCAAGTGTTATTTTTTGAAGAAAGAAGTTAAGTTTCTTGGTCACTTATTTTTAAAAAGGGTCTATCAGTTGATCCAAATAAGATCGCAGCTGTTAACAACTAATAGAGACCAGATATAGTGACTAAGATTCGAAGTTTTCTTGGACTCATGGGTTATTATTAGAGATTCATTAAGGATTTCTCACGGATAGCAGCGCCTTTGACTAAACTAACCAGAAAGGACGTGAAGTTTATTTGGTCTGACCAATGTGAGGTAGCATTCCTTAAGTTAAAGAACTTGTTGACTAATGCGCCCGTGTTGGTGGTTCTAGAAGAAAACCAAGGATTAGTAGCGTATACCGATGCATGTAGAACCGGATTAGAGGCTGCGTTGATGCAGAAAGCTAAAGTTATTGCCTACGCTTCATACAATTTAGACCGCTTGAAGTGAGATATCTTATTCATGATTTAGAGTTGGCAGCGATAATCTTCACATCAAAAGTATGGAGATATTATCTCTTAGGGGAGAGATTTGAGTTATACACAAATCATAAGTCCTTAAGGTATTTATTCTCTCAGAAGGAGTTGAATATGAGACGGCAGAGGTGGCTGGAGTTTTTAGCGGCTTATAATTTTAGTATAGAGTATATACCTGGAAAAGGAACTAACGTAGCAGATGCTCTTAGCAGAAAACATCAGAATGTGTGTTAGCTATGTTGACGAAATGGAAGGGTCTAAAGGCTTTGACTACTTGTGGTGTGCAGTTAAGATCGATTGTCACTTCTATTCAGAGCAATGCCACGTTATCCTATTTGGATGTTCGACTAATACTGATCAAATGTATTGCTTCTAAGCAGAAAAAGGATCCACGGTTAGCTGATAAGATTAAACGGCTTGTGGTTGGATTAGAGATTGATGATTAAAAAAATTTCTATCTTGACCTGAAGGGATGGTTGAGATGGAAGGAATGGTTGTGTGTTCCAAATGTTGGGGATTTAAGGAGAGAAGTCCTCAGGGAATGCCATCGAACCAAATTCATGATTCATCCTGAGGGAACCAAGATGTATCAAGATATGAAGAAGAGTTTCTATAGGCAAGGTATGAAGAAGGATGTTCGCTTGTGGGTAAGGCATTGTGTGAACTGTCAACAAGTGAAGGCCGAACATCAAAAGTCGAGTGGATGGCTTCAACCTTTATAAATACCAGTTTGGAGATGAGATTCAATATCCATGGATTCTATAGACAGGTTGCCAAGGTTGAATCGAGGAAATGAAAGTATACTAGTCATAGTGGACAGTTGAGCAAGAGTGCCCATTTTATTCGGGTTAAGTCAAGCAGGACGACACCTGTTTTAGCTAAATTTTTTGTGAAGAACATAATTAGACTGCATGCAATTCCTAGTAGTATAGTAAGTGATAGAGATATTTTGTTCACTAGTGAGTTTTGAAAGAGTCTACAAGATGTGCTAGGTATGCAGCTCAAGATGTGTACTGCTTATCACCCTCAGATAGATGGGCGGGTGGAGAGAGTCAACAAGGTACTTGAGGATTCGTTAAGAACTTGTGTGTAAAAGTTTGGTGGATCTTGGGAAGATCACCTACACTTAGTTGAGTTTTCCTCTAATTATAATTACTAGACTAGTATAGGAATGTCGCCTTTCAAATCTTCGTATGGAAGGCAATGTAAATCACCAACATGTCAGTTGGAAACTAGAGAAGATTTGCCTTAGGACCAGATCTGGTAAGAGAGGCAACATAGATGATTGAGTTGATCTATGGTAGGATGAGGGAAGCTCAGTCTATACAGAAGAGTTGCATAGATAAGAGGCGTAAGGATCTAGAGTTCTCATTGGAGATAAGGTTTTCATTAAAGTATCAACTGTTGGGCGAATTCTCACCCAGAAGATCTAGGGACCAGGAAGTCACAATGTCACCCGGGCTTGCAGCCTCCACTTCGTTCGACAGCCAAGAAGCTCAATACTAACCTAGATGTCCATCCAACGTTCAACCATCACCTCATTCGGCTCCACCACATTCGGCTCCAACTCATTCGGCTCCACTTCATTCGGCTCCATCACATTCGGTCCCCACCTCGTTCGGCTCCACCTCATTCGGCGTCCTTTATACCACCAAACCACCGGACAAGACCCTTGCCGGTCCAAAGCCCACACCTCGCTACTGCCGAACCACAATCGCCACCGGACCAACCATACTACCGAACCACCACACCTCGCTACTGCCGAACCACAATCGCCACCGGACCAACCATACTACCGAACCACCACAACACCTACATGCCGAACTACCCAACACCGGTCCAAGCCTCCATATCCACGCAACACCGAATGAGCCTCGCCGAACCACATAGTTGCCAGTCCAGATCGCTTCAGCCCGGGCCCGCCAGCAGTTATATACTTCCAAGACCCCTGCCCCCTACCTCATTCTATAAATAGAGGGGCAGGGGTACAACAATGGCAGACAAGTTTGAGAGCTCAAGCAAGGAAGGAACTTTCAAACTACTTTCATACACTTGTATACAACGCATTGTACTTGTAACCTGAAAGAAAGAAGATAATAACATATAAAGTGGACGTAGGCACATTCTGGCCGAACCACTATAAATCTGTGTGTCTTTTACATTTCAGCCCCTACTTTTCTCATATTTACATACTCATCTAAAATCATTGAAAATTACATATAATCAACTAAATAACACGACTTGGAGGTGTTTGTCCATTTTTTGTGCAAACATTTTTGGTGCTTTCACTGAGAACTGAACTCAGACTTCATCTTCTCCCACTCAACCTTCTTCCTAACAACATCACTCGTTGCTTAGAAATCATGCCTTCCAAACAGAGAAGGGATGTTAACAAAGGAAAGAACATCGCAACTAGCAGCCTTCCAGATCCAGCAATCACAGATCAGCCCACTTCAACAGCGGTACCAGACGAAAATCAGGAGAATCCAACTGGTCCCGCAACGGAACAACCAATCACTAGGGCAGATCTGGACAGGGTTGTGGCTGAAGTAACTAACCGCTTCACATCCCAACAAGAAACTTTGGTGGACCAACTCATGTCACGCTTAAGGGATGCTGAAGAGTCCAACCGCAACACGGAATCATGGGGTGAATCCCAATCCGGAGGATCCCGGAGGCAACAAAGGTCTTCACTCTTCGAACAAGCTACCAACAGGAAAAACGATGATAGGGGCCGCGCCCGGACTCAGCCCGAATTTCGACTCGAGGAAGCCCTGGGAACCGAACCTAGCGGGGGAGGCACCAGGCGAGGGTCGGATGTAGCTGAGCCAGTCATGCCACCTAATCATAGAAACCCCGCCGAACGGAGCCGAGCTAGAACCCAGCCCGAAGTTGACCCCATGGATGTGCTCGAAACAGAACCCCACAGGGGAAGATCAAGGCAGGGGGCAACTGTAGCTGGTCCTAGCGTGCATCCAAGCAGCCAAAGACAACCACTGGATAATGCTAGAGGTGATAGACTGTACCATCCCTACAGGGCATCTGGACGAGATAGATCCCGCAGGGAAGAACCGAGCTCATTTTTGTCCGCTCCAAGTTCTGACGAACGAATGGCACGATTATTCAGAGAATGTGTCCAACGGGAGCAAAGGGACCGGGGAATAGGCGCTAGGGTCACCAGTCCCTTTACCCGAAATATCGAAACTGCCATCACTCCCCGGGAATGGAAAATGCCAACCATGGAACCTTACAAAGGAACTTCCGACCCCATCGTACACCTGCAGAGGTACACCCAGCATATGCTCATGAGTGGAGCAACAGAAGGAGTATTATGTAAATGCTTTCCGCTATTCCTATCAGATCTAGCTACCTCCTGGTTCTGCCATCTACCCCAAGGATCCATCAGCTCATGGGAGATGTTAAAAGAAAGGTTTATTAGCCAGTTCCGCATCCATGTGGAACAACCCAAGGATGCTTATTCTCTATCCAATGTCAAACAGAAATCCGGAGAGACGCTGCAACAATATCTAACACGGTTCAACGCCGCAGCGGCAGCAGTTCAAGATGCCGATGAAAAACTCACTCTGATGGCCCTCTGTAGTGGTGTACATCCAGACACCAAGTTTGCCAGAAGATTAACTAAGGAAAAACCAGCTACCTTGCCTGATTTCTTCCATGAAGCTGGAAAGTATATGAGACTTGAAGACGCTGCTACGGAGAGGCAGTCAGGGCAACAAGGCAAGATAGTTCAGGACAAGGTTCCCACTGCAGCTAAGGACGCTCGAAGAAATGAATCTAGAGACAATGCTGGGGGCAGAAAGGTTGAGAAGCGCCAATATCGACCAGGGCCAAGATTTGACTCCTACACTCCTTTGAATGAAACAATCGAAAACATCTACCTAGCCACTCAGGGCGAACTCGGATACAAGCGCCCCCCGCACAAGAAAGAATCAGATAACGCACTCAAGTCCGGAAAGTTCTGTCGCTTCCACGAATCCCACGGACATGACACCAATGAATGCCACCATCTTCGGGACTTGATCGAAGAACACATTAGAAGAAGAAGACTGGAACGTTATGTGAAAGGTCAGAACAGGACTCCAACTCCTGCCAACGAGAACTCAAAGCAACCCCTCCCAGAAGTAGGCGGAGGGAATCGCAACAATCACAACACCAGTGGCTCTAGTCAAGAGAAGATAGTGGTCCTTACCATCTCAGGAGGACCACACATCGCCGACAGAAGTTGGGCAGAGATGGAAAGGTACGGCAAGTCGCTTAGAAATGCCGAAGGATATGTTAACTCCATTACGGAGGAACGCCACCCGAAACGAAAAGAAAACAATGACATTGTATTCAGTAGGCATGATTTGGAAGGAAGACAGTACCCACATATGGATCCCATGGTCATCTCTGCCTGGTTTGGTCCAGCTAAAGTTTTTCGGATTCTAATAGACACGGGAAGCTCCGTTAATATCCTGTTCAAACATGCTTTCGACAAAATGAAGTTATCAATGAAGGATGTATCCCCCTGTGACAAACTACTGCACGGTTTCACTGGAGATGCAAAGATGCCTCTCGGGCAACTTGACCTCTTCGTCGAAATAGGAAGTCATCCCCGCTCCGTTGTGCGAAAACAAACGTTCGTACTAATAGAAAACCACTCGGCTTACAACGCTTTCTTGGGAAGACCAGCCTTGTCTGACTTTCAGATTGTATTAGCCCCCTGGTGCCTGAAAATGAAATTTCCAACAGACAACGGAGTAGGAGAAGTAGAAGGAGATCAAGATGCTGCCCGAGACTGCTACGTAACTGAACTTCGCAATAACCGCAGAAAGAGTAAAGGAAAAGATGCAGAGACTACTCTCTGCATGAAAAGCTTGGAGGCATAGCAACTAAAGAAAGCCCCTCCTCTTCGATACACAAGCGATCCCTTCAATGAACTAGACCCCAGGGATAAAGAGGAGGAGGCTACCGCCGAGCCTGCAGAGGCTATGGAATTCGTATCGGTAGATAAGCATGATTCAAGTAGACTATTAAAAATCGGATCTCAGCTGAAAACGGGATTGAAGGGTCAACTCATTGACTTCCTCCGCCACAACTTAGATGTATTTGCGTGGACCCATGCCGATATGACAGGAATCTCCCCAGACATAGCATGCCACATGTTGAACATCGATCCCACCAAGGTACCAGTAAAGCAGAAAAAGAGGAGCATGGGGGCAGAGCGATCAGCAGCCCTTGATGAGGAAGTAAAAAATCTACTTGCTAATGGCTTCATACGGGAAGCCATCTACCCAGAATGGATCGCTAACCCGGTGCTAGTAAAAAAGGCCAATGGAAAGTGGCGAACATGTATTGACTTCTCCAATCTGAATGACGCTTGCCCGAAAGACTGCTTCCCACTTCCCCGAATTGACCAACTCGTAGACAGCACAGCTGGGCACGAACTCCTATCTTTTATGGATGCATACTCCGGATATAACCAGATCCCCATGCACGCTCCCGATCAGGACCACACTAGCTTCATCACCGACCGCGGATTATATTGTTACAAAGTCATGCCTTTTGGACTCAAAAATGCTGGAGCTACCTATCAACGCCTCGTCAACAAAATGTTCGCAGGACTGATAGGACGAACTATGGAAGTATATGTGGATGACATGTTGGTAAAGTCCAGGAAAGCCAACGACCATGTAAGCCATCTGGACGATATGTTTCAGGTACTTCGCCGGTATGGAATGAAGCTGAATCCTCTAAAGTGCTCCTTCGGAGTTTCATCGGGAAAATTCTTAGGATTCATCGTCCACGCCAGAGGAATCGAAGCAAACCCTGAACAAGTCCGGGCTTTAAAAGAAATAAGGATACCTTCCACTCGAAAAGAAATGCAGAGCCTAAACGGGAAGGTGGCCGCCCTAAGCAGATTCATTTCCAAGGCAACTGACAAGTGTGTCCCTTTCTTCGAAGCACTCAAGAAAGACAAAGGGAGGTTCGAGTGGACCGACGAATGCTTAAAAGCCTTCCTCAACCTAATCGAACACCTTCAGAGACCACCAGTACTCTCAACTCCAAATGAAGGTGAAGTGTTATACCTATACCTCGCTGTATCATCTCATGCTCTAAGCGCCGCCTTGGTAAGAGAAGAAGACCGCACACAACGCCCGGTTTACTTTGTAAGCAAGAGATTTACAGGGGCAGAAGCCAGATATCCTAAACTTGAGAAGTTAGCATATTGTTTATTGATCGCGTCACGGAAACTGCGACACTACTTCCAGTCTCACTCCATCAGGGTTCTAACCGATCAACCACTAAGACAAGTGCTCCATCGTCCTGACACTTCTGGGCGACTCCTCAAATGGTGCATCGAACTAAGTCAGTATGATATCACCTACCATCCCCGCACCGCTATCAAAGGACAAGCCATGGCTGATTTCATTGCCGAATTCACTACCAACGAAGGCAAGGAACAATCCGAAGTGGCAAAAAACATCAAGTGGAACCTCTTTGTAGACGGAGCATCGAACGAACAAGGCTCGGGGGCAGGTATTGTGATCGTCACCCCCAGGGGAAGAAAGTTGTACTATGCATTAAGATTGGAGTTCACGGCCACTAACAACGATGCTGAATATGAAGCAGTAATAGCGGGATTGGAACTGGCCCTAGAAATTGGGATCAATTCCTTGTGTATTCATAGTGATTCTCAGCTTATCGTAAACCAGGTACTAGGAGAATTCCAGACTCGAGGAGAACGGCTCACAGCATACCTAAAGAAAACCAGACTGCTGCTCGATCGATTGGACCATTATCTAATCAAACACATTCCTCGAGAAGAAAACCAAGAGGCAGATGAACTTGCAAAGCAAGCTAGTATGAAGGACAGCACCATTCCCGGAGCACTAGCAATCTCAAGGCAGCTAGCCCCGAGTTTCGAACAAGCGAATCTGATAACTGCAATCGAAGAAGGAACCTGGATGACTCCTATCTGGAAATATTTGCAAGATGGCATACTACCCGACAGGCGTGACGAAGCCAAGAAGATCTTGAGGAAAGTTCCCCACTACACAATACAAGAAGGCATCCTCTACCGGCGTGGCTTCTCTAGCCCCCTATTAAGATGCGTCGCCGGAAGGGAAGCCAAGGAGATATTAACAAACATCCATCAGGGAGGATGCGGAGATCACACTGGAGGACAGACTTTGGCAAGAAAGATACTCCGATATGGATATTACTGGCCCACACTAAACAAAGATGCCCTAGACTTCGTTAAGAAATGCGACAGATGTCAGAAGTTCGCCAAGATCCCTCGACTACCCACAAACGAAATTACTCAAATGACCAGCCCTTGGCCCTTTGCTGTATGGGGAATTGACTTAATTGGCGAACTGCCAACGGGCCGAGGCGGAGCCAAATATGCTATAGTGGCAGTCGATTATTTCACCAAATGGGTGGAAGCGGAACCTTTAAATAAAATATCTTCAGCAAAAGTTATCAACTTCTTGATCAAAAACATTCTGTGCAGGTATGGAGTCCCCCTCAAGATCGTATCAGACAACGGACTCCAATTTGACAGCGAAGAATTTGCCGACTGGTGCCAAGAGCATGGAATTCATAAAAGCTTCTCATCAGTAGCTTACCCTCAGGCAAACGGACAAGTTGAAGCTATCAACAAAATTCTCAAAACCCTAATCAAGAAGAAACTTGAAAAGTCAAAAGGCGCTTGGGTGGACGAACTCCCTACGGCACTATGGGCATACCGCACATCTTTCAGAACATCAACGGGACATACTCCTTTCTCTTTGGCATATGGATCGGAGGCAATGCTCCCAGTTGAGACTATTGTGCCTTCCCACCGTAGGATCCACTACAACCCAGAAGAAAACGAAGAACTCCTCCTCATGTCTTTGGATCTGATTGAGGAAAGGAGAAACGATGCAGCACTCAAAGCAGCAGCTCACAAACAAAAAGTGGCAGCACTATACAATTCCAAAGTCAAGCATCGCAGCTTACAAGAAGGAGATCTTGTCCTCAGGCGAATCTTTCCACGCCCCGGGGCACTGGACCCCATCTGGGACGGACCATATGTAATTCACAAAGACCTCCACAATGGAGCTTACATTTTGTCAACAGTGGACGGAGAGGTGTTCCAGAGGGCATGGAACATCCGACACCTCCGTCGATACTTTTCTTAACTTGTACCGCCCATATGAAGTGAATTAACAAAGAGAATCAGTGGACGTAGGCATTTTCGTGCCGAACCACTTTAAAAAATCTTGTCTCTTTTTAACTTGTTCCTTTATGTCTTGGCTACTTGTTAAGCGTTATCCCTTTCTGTTGAACAAAATTCTATGGCATCTCCACTCAAGACGCACCGCGGCCTCATCTGGACTAGGCCTAACAGGTACGCTACGATTCTATGCACTCGCCAATGAGACTCTTTTGCCCCAGCATCCCTCTGCTGCGGGTTAACTCATTGCGCGCCTGCCCTCAAAGCCAACTGTAATGAGCCGATTATAAGTCATCATAAAGGCCGACTATAGCCGATGGCAGCTCATTACGGCGTTCGGCTCGTCGGTAACTGTGAACCTACTTTAAGCCCCAACATAAGGTGTGGCCAGCCAGGGGTAGTTCACGGCCAACGGCACCCACGCTAGCCGGCCACGGTAAATCGAATAATACCCACGATTACGGACCATAATGGTTCGGGTAGTTACCGTGCGCGATCTCGGCTCCGATGTGTCTTAAGTGCGGCTGTGGTAAAAAAGAAAACTCCCCGCGGAGGCGTAAGATGGGTGACAAATGTCTCCAAGACCCACAGCTAAGGAAAGTGACTACAAAACCCGTTTGCCACGAACTTAAGCACATCGACGGCCTTCCGTGACTGGAAGTTTTACTTTTACTATATTTCCATTTCATTTAAATATTTTTCTCCTATCCTGTATAACAAACTCTAAAGTACAGGAAACCAAATAGGAAGCATTCACTCATGAGGCTCTAAGCCTGCGTGCTGGGTAGCAGGGCGCTCGGCTATACCCGTGAACAGTTACACAAGACACTCAAAGCTACCGCCTGCGAATAAAACATAAAGGGCGGTACTCTCTTCTCTTGTACATAAATGCGTAACTATAACTTATTCATACACTGACATTGCAAAACGTGAAATTATATTTCAAGCAAAAACTTAACATCAAACACAAGTGGAATCACAGGCATATACATAATTATACTTCTCACACAGCACATAAAGATAGCAACAACATTTAAACATGACAAAATCAGCTTATATTATAAGATCACACGAAGTTATTCTTTGCAAATAATTTTATTACAGTTGCATATCAAAGACTAACATGAACAGTGATAAAAAAAAAAGAAACAAAAAGATGGCAGATGCATCCACACTCCATCACCAACTCGCCCAGCCTACTTAGCCGCAGGATCGGAGCCCCCAGCATGTGGATCTGAAGTCCCACCTGTCCAGATCAGAAGAGGAATTCATTAAACGAACGATCAAGTTATGAAAACACGAAAAGAAAAGAAAGGGAAAAGAATAACTCACCAGCATCCGCCGCTTGATCCTCATCATCCAACTGCACGCCCGCTTCCTCTGCAGCGAGTAGCCGCATCCCCTCCTTCACCGCCGCTTGCTCCTCCTTTGAGAACTGAGCAGTAACCGCCCTCAAGTTGAAAGCCTCTCCGCCTTCCTTACCCGCATTCACCCTGGCCTCCTCTAAAGCCTGGAGATACACCTTGGCCATGACCCGAGGGTAATCGTCCATCCAAGACAAGCCGCCCTCCTTCCAAGTGTGGAAGTACATATCCTGCAACATCTCATCCATCATCCCCTCGTTTTCCTCAAACTCCCTCACCCGGGCCTCGGAAGCTTGCAACTTGGTGATGGCGACGTCCCTCTCTGATTGGTATCTCAAGCAGTCAGCCTGGAGTGACCTCCTCATTTCCTCTTCCTTCAACTTGAGGGACCTCCTCATCTCCTCCATCTCCTCCTTCAACTCGGCCTGAGCCATCTCCGCAGCCTCGAGCCTCCCTGACAACTCCTCTACCCGCTCGAGATCCGCATTTCGAACCTCATCCACCGTTGCGATAGCTATGTTGATCCGTTCCCTGCAAGCGACCTCCATCTTCCGTAATTCCGCCCTACTGGCCTTCTCCATGGTCTCTTTCAGACGCTTGGAGGCTTCCTCATGCTGGGAAATCTGGATGGCTTGGTCGGCGAGTTGCTTGGCCTGATCGGCAACCTTTAACCTCAACCGAATGTTAGCACTCCCGATCTCTTCCCCGGCCTTGACCAACTTAGCATGATGCTCCATTAACTTCTTGGTCTCTGCGGCCACCCGGTCGATATTAGCCTTGGCCTCATCCCCCATGGTGACTACCCGTGTAGTAAGTAAATCAAGATCTAAAGATTTGGCCTCGTCCAGCACTCTTACCATGGGGTTGCGGGGAAGTAGGTGCTCGCCCGTGGTCTCATCGAATGAAATGTCCCGAAAACTTGGGTCTAAATCAGGATGGCCGGCAAAAGGGTCACGAGGCACGGGGCGAGGCACATCGGGACGCCTTATATGAATGACAGTAGAACTCTTGGAAGGAGGAGGAGGGGGGCAGGGCTCCGTGCTCTCCTCCGTAGTATCACGAGGAGGCTGAGTAGGGGGAGGCAGAGTAGGAAGCTGCGAAGCAGAAGAAGACTCAAATAAGGAACGGTTCCGCTTCCTTTTCTGAATGCCCTCTTCGATGACCCCAAGAAGAGGGCGGTACTTGACTACGTCCCCAGTGCGATCAGTAGAAGGTTTCGCGGAAGCTCTCCTCGACTTAAATTGTTCAAGGCGGTGTCGAACATCCGACGTTTTACCCGCCTGGCCTGCCCCTGGAATAAAGAACAAGTGTTACGAACATACAATAATCCGCAATTCAAAAAATGTGCTAAGTTAAAAAGAAAGAAAAGTGAGGAGACACATCTATTATACAAACCCGGCGGAGGAGTGGGATACTGCAATAAGTCCTGGATCTCATTCCAGGACGGAAGTGAACCGTAAAAAATTTCTAAGTCCTTATCGAAAATAGAATCGGCAGAAGACAAAAGTTCACCTTGCATCGCCGGAATCACCCTAGCTGAGGAACCCTTAGAGGATGGGTCAGTGCCAGCCACAGCTTTGCCGGTTTCCTTTGCCTTCTCCGTTCCCTTCTCCGTTTCCGACTCTCCCTCCGACTCCCCGAAGGCCCGACGGAGAGCCTCATCCAGTTCGAGGTCTTGTTCAGAGGTTAGAGCAGCAACACCACTACCACCTTGACCGTCGCCATCTCCTCCACCCTCCGACCCTTCTCCAACTTCGCCTCCTTCCTCCTCTTCTACACCTTCCTCCTCCGGGACAATCGGGCAAGTACTTGGAGAAGGGCCATCGGACTTCCTCAGTTTCTTCCCCCCGACCACGGGACGCTCTGCGAAAGGCTCCCTCTTACCGCTCTTTACCTTATCCCCCTCCTTAGCTTTAGCAGCCTTCTCCTCAGCCGTGTCTCTTTGCTTAACCACGGACTGGTGCGGTAAGATCAAATTATACTCCAAGAGGGTTGCGTTCCTGATCAAGAAGGAGGCCGACCGGTCCCGTGCCGGAATAGCCTTTAGTTCAGCAGCCATTCGCACCAAGGAATCATCCTCCACAACTGCAATACCACCTGTCGCTAGCCAGAAATAGAAGCATGTCAGAAAAAACACTACAGTCAAAACATGGAAAATATAAATGAAATCCATCTTACAGCCAGAAGTGAAAAGGCGGAAAGAAACAGCATCGTCCTTGATGAAGAACCACTCTTTCTTGAACATGGTAAACTTGGAATATAAGTCCAGAACTGGTTTGAAGGGTACGGCCGCCTCCAGACTAATATACGGAGACCCCTTCTTATAGCCTCTCAGGTTGTACAAGTATCGGATTTCCCGGTTAGAAGGAGGACGCCCGTACCTCCTCTGGAAGATGACAAAGAGGCTCACCAGGATAGCATATGAGTTAGGCTGAAGCTGGAAGGGAGCCACCTTCAAATATGTGGTGAAGCTTACTATCCAAGCGTTGATAGGGGGATAGCGCCGCACATGCAATGGTACCTGCTAAAAGCGAAGTAGCCCTCGGGAGGATTATATGGCATCACTCCATCTCCCGGCAGCAGCATAAGAGCCCTATCTATCCCGAAGGAACGGGATATGACGTCAAGTTGCTCCTCCTTTAGGGAGCTAGGAAAGCAATCCGGGGGAGAGACCAAAAGTTCCTGTGGACCATATCCGTCCACTAGAGACCTCGGAATAGGTCGGTGTTGCCCGGATCCTGGTTGGACTGGGGGCAAGGAAGAAGAAGGCTCTCCTGTGCCTCTAGACTTCTTTCTATCCGATCGTGTTTCCGCTTTGCGAGACATTTTCTGCAACACAAGGAAAGCAAGGCATTAGAACAGGGAACATAGAAAAGTAAACAAACAAGTGCGTGCAAGTGTGGGATTTCATTCGCAAACTAAAGTTTTCAAGTTCATTCGGTCATCAAGTTCATTCGGTCATCATGTTCATTCGGTTTCCATCTCATTCGGTCATCATGTTCATTCGGTGGTACTGTATCAAGGGCATTCGGTACACAAGGCATTCGGCCCCAAGGCCGTAATCTCATTCGGAGAAACGAAGACGTACGTGTGTATTCGGCAATAAGTGTATACCTCTGGTCCGGTATAAGGTTGGTTCGGCAAAACACTTGGTTCGGCAATAGATTGATTCGGCGCTTGCTGGTTCGGTGAAGAAAAACAAGGGGGGTACGGCCTCTATATATAGGTGAACTCACAACCACCGAACCAAACGACTCGCCCAACCGGACCAATAATACCGGACCACCAGAAGCCGAATGTGAATAGCCGGACCAACCAAAAACCGAATGAAATTCTCTCTCTACCGATCAAGACCAGGAACTAGTGGCGTGCAAAGCGCCTCCCTCAGATAAGTACCGAACCCCAGAACTAACTAATAAAATAAGATTAAGATAACGATGAATAAGTCGTAAAATCCTCACCGACGTGGATTAAATCGTTTACACGTGTACGCGACCTCGAATGGTCCCTAGGCACGCTCTGAATGGTTGTTAACCCTACCATCGTGGGAATTTACACTTTGACACGCATTCTTAAGCCCATCGGTCATATGGATATTTGATAATTATTATGAAATGGCTAAGCTACTTACACATGTACGGGGTTGCGAACGATCCCTAGGCATGCTCTGAGCTGGCAATAAACCATCTTCACAAACATAAACCGGGCATCGACGATGCCAAGCCCCTTCGGGGCTCACTCTATCGTCCTTAACGGCACAGTTCACTTCAACTCGAATATTTCGATCATGAACGGTCGTTATTCGAAATCACGCTAAAACTGTAAATTTCTTTGCAGGACATTAACGGAATACGAACGTCCGATCACCGGCATTACAAAGCCAATCTCCCCGCCACAAGAAAAACAAAGCGCGACACATGCAAGCACGTGCCCCACTTTGGGGGGCAAATGTTGGGCGAATTCTCACCCAGAAGATCTAGGGACCAGGAAGTCACAATGTCACCCGGGCTTGCAGCCTCCACTTCGTTCGACAGCCAAGAAGCTCAATACTAACCTAGATGTCCATCCAACGTTCAACCATCACCTCATTCGGCTCCACCACATTCGGCTCCAACTCATTCGGCTCCACTTCATTCGGCTCCATCACATTCGGTCCCCACCTCGTTCGGCTCCACCTCATTCGGCGTCCTTTATACCACCAAACCACCGGACAAGACCCTTGCCGGTCCAAAGCCCACACCTCGCTACTGCCGAACCACAATCGCCACCGGACCAACCATACTACCGAACCACCACACCTCGCTACTGCCGAACCACAATCGCCACCGGACCAACCATACTACCGAACCACCACAACACCTACATGCCGAACTACCCAACACCGGTCCAAGCCTCCATATCCACGCAACACCGAATGAGCCTCGCCGAACCACATAGTTGCCAGTCCAGATCGCTTCAGCCCGGGCCCGCCAGCAGTTATATACTTCCAAGACCCCTGCCCCCTACCTCATTCTATAAATAGAGGGGCAGGGGTACAACAATGGCAGACAAGTTTGAGAGCTCAAGCAAGGAAGGAACTTTCAAACTACTTTCATACACTTGTATACAACGCATTGTACTTGTAACCTGAAAGAAAGAAGATAATAACATATAAAGTGGACGTAGGCACATTCTGGCCGAACCACTATAAATCTGTGTGTCTTTTACATTTCAGCCCCTACTTTTCTCATATTTACATACTCATCTAAAATCATTGAAAATTACATATAATCAACTAAATAACACGACTTGGAGGTGTTTGTCCATTTTTTGTGCAAACATCAACGATGAAAGGTGTGGCGCGATACGAAAAGTCAGGGAAAGTGACGCCGAGATATGGTGGTCTGTTTTTAGTTATAGAAAGGATCAAAAAGCTTACATGTAGAATAGAGTTGTCAAACAGTTTGGCAGGTATCCATAATGTGTTTCATATGTCTCATCTTCATAAGTAAGTGCATGATCCAGAGACTACTATTCCTTCAACTATGTTGGAAGATTTAATAGTAAAACCGAATTTGACTTTTGTTAGTTAACCAGTCTGGGTTGTAGCGTGAGATGAGAAGAAGTTAAGAAACAAGAAAGTCAGTTGGTGATAGTTTAATAGAGTGACAATGAGAAGGAATGTAATTGAAAGACAGAAGACATGATTAAAGATACTTATCCTGATCTATTGTAAGGGTATGTTCTATATTTGCTGTACATAGACTGTTTTCTTGTCAGGTAGGCTAGTGTGCTAGTTAGGAGATGTTACAAATGATTCCTATGTTTAGTATTTAGTCCTTATTGAATTTCGAGGAAAAATTATTTAAATATGGGAGCCTATAACACCTCTAATTTTAAATAACATTATTCAGAAGATATAATTTGATAAATTAAATAGAATAATGTAAAGACTAGAATGATGAGGGGACTGAGATTTGAAAACTAAATAGAGGCAGTGCCTTAACCAAATGAAATATAAGAATGGATTTATAAATGGTTTCATAACTTAACTACCCAAGAGAATAAAGCAAGGGTATTACGGGAATAGTTGTATACAACCCCATCACCCCTAAACCCTTACCTCATTCCCATTTTCATACTTTCACAGAAACAAAAGAGATCAAGGGCGGCCATAATCCTAGGAGAAAAAGGAATCAAAATCAACTAAAGGCTATGGATTCAAGCGAGGAAGAATTAAGCAAGATCAAATCTCAAGTTTCTTAACAAAAACAGGGTGACTAATAATCTAAACCATCTCATATATGTTTTTATAAGCATCTTAATTTCGGTATATGCCATGTTTAATTCAAACGAGTATGTTTGTAAAAGGTTTGATTCGATTTTAAGGTTAAAACCGTGTAAAATAGGTTTTGAATGCATGAGGATTGAGTATGTTACGTAAAGCATTATTTTGGAGATGGATTTGAATTTTCATAATATTCCAAGTTTTGGATAAATTATCATGAATTTTGAATAGAAGAAATAGATAAATTGAGTTTAAAATTTTATTATGGCTATTATATAAAAGATTTTCGGTTTGAAATTTATATATGTATAAAACATATTACAAATTAACAAGATGATTTTTGACGATTTTACCTAAGTGATTCACTATGGAAATTAAATTAATTAAGATTGAGGACTTAAATGTCTTAATTGTTTAGTTAAAGGTAAGGGTTTCATTGCTAAATATTTTTGATTATTAATTGATGAATTCGGTAGCCTTTTATAAAAAGATTTTGGTAAAGGATTTGGCAATCAACCAAATTTCGACAAATATGGCAAGTAGGTGAAAAGGAATTTCTTTTACAGGCTAAAAATCGGTTTTCTTTGGAATTACTACTTTGCGACTTCCCTCGGATGGATTTCGACGCCATGCATCCACTAAAGAACCTATTCGAAACCAATCCACATGGTATTAAGCAATTGATGCATAATGCAATGGAGAAAGGCAGAAGGTACAGTTTGAAACCTAGCTTTCAAAGGGGTAGAAGTTGTCCACTACTCACTTCTACTTATGTAAGAAGCTCTCGAAAGGGTTAAAGTTTCTTTTAAATGGCTTTCGAATGGATTGTCGCTTGCCTTTGTTTTAAAAATAGCTTTCGATTGAGTTGCTGCATATAGAGTTTTGAATAGGAGCTATCGAAGGGTAATTGATTTTGAACCTAGTCGAAACCTAGCTGTCGTCTTCGTACCTTTTGAATTGGTTAAAGGTCGCTTTTTTCTATAGCCTATCAAAAAAGGGTTCAAAAGGAAAGCTTTTGTTTTATTAATGTTGAAGCCACCTCCCAATGCTTTCAAAAAGGGTTCTCATAGCCGCTTTTACCAATGCTTTCGAAAGGGGTGTTTCGAAGCCATCTATTCTGCAAATTCTTTTACTAGGAGATTATTGTTTTCGAAAGAGTTACTTTTTCTTATGTTCACTTTGACCCAGAAGTTATATCTAAGGTTATACTCGATGATTTTGAAAGAGATACTTTCAAATGATTTCGAAGCTATGCTTCTATAAATTTTACTTGAACTAAATGGTATAAGCTTTAATGCTTTTAAATGGTATGTTTTAATGGTTTCGAAAAAATATTTAAATGTTTTTGAAAGGAATGTTTTAAGTGTTTCGAAAGGTATATCATTAATTTTTTTGAAAAGAAGGTTTGGATACTTTCGTAAGGTGTCTTTCAATGGTTCGAACAAGTGGGTCTAAGGTTTCGAAAGCCTTAGTTTTCAAAACAAGGAATCTCAATTTTTGGATAAACTCCTGGCAATATAAAAGTGCTTCTAAAATGACATTTAACTTTAGAGTTTTTGAAGAAGCTTTCCTTGATAAAGATAATAGGTTAAAGTTATTAACCTGTTTCATTTAAAAAATTGATTACAAAGAAATTGAACCATGATATTTATGTTTTTATGTATTGATCAATTATCATATGTGCTTCTTCTATAAATAAATTCACTTTATAATTAACCCATATCTGCATTTTAGGGTGTTAAGGACAGAATAACTAGTTAGGTTGATTCAGTAGTGAATGTATATTGAGTTAACTCTTGTGTGAGTAGAGTAGCATCCAAGAGGTCAGGTAGATCAAAACATATATGATGCCCAAAGACTGATCAAAGGATTATTGGTTTTACAGGTTCTTAGTAAGCCTATGAAAACTATGTATGGAAAAAGTCATTGGCAAGCACGAATAGGTTCTTAGTGATCCCATGAAAAATATATCTAGATTAAGTTATTCACAGGGGTAAATAGGTTCACAGTTGACCCATGAAAATTATGATATGAGAGAAGTTATTGGAGAACCCAATAGGTTCATAATGAGCCCATGAAAAATACAATTAGATGAAGTTATTAGTAAATACCAACATATTCTTGGTGAACCCATGAAAACTATGAAACTAGGCAGATAGTTCGTAAACTTTGAATGGGTTAGTAGTCAGCCCAGAAAAACGAATAGGTTTATAGTGATCCTAAAAACCATAACTTGAGACAAATAGTCAAATGAATAGGGATGGAAAATCAAAAATATATTGCATGTTTGCATATCATCATGAAACATTTTATTATGCTCTGTTTTAACCATTGTAGATGCAGATGCACATTATATGGTTATTATAAATTTGAGTTAAGATACTATTAAGGGGAAAACTCATTCCGCTAAGCGGCATGGTCTCACTAAATATCTATATGGTTCGAGATGGTAGGTTATTATACATACCAGACTTTATGTATGACTCGAAGTTCATGTTTTCTTCTTAAACTCTCGGGTTCTCGGTTGATTTTGAGTGGTTCGAGAGTTAAGGTTTTCAGTTCTACTTTAGACAAATAAGCTTTTGGAGATGTGAAAAAGGAACTTTTTATGTTTGATTCCACTGTGCTTTGGATGTAATGGAAAAAAATTTAATTGCCCATATTTAAACTCTGATCATCCAAGGAGGCATCTTCATATGTCGCTCTTGGCATATTTTGTAATAATTATATTTCTCTACAATTTACAAATTGGATTATGTAATGAATTTGAAACTTGGTTTGAATTTGAATGAGAAATCTGTTGTATGTTTTTAAATTTTTTTCATATTCATTTGTTTCTGTTGTATCAATGTATCTAATATTTCCGTATTTGGTCATCGAAAATTAATAACTATGGATGATTGCAGCATCCATAGTCGCTAGTTTTGGACCTCTATGTAAGGGATGTTACAACGAATAGTGTAAAGTATGGACTGAGTATGGGATTACAATATAGAGTATGTATTATTTTATTTTAAAAATATCCGGCTCTACACCCTCTTAAAATCTAAAACTATAATCGAGGCATGTCGACTGGCGTTTTGTATGTATACCCCTGTTCCTAACACAATGGAACTAGTATCGAAATCCAATTCTGTCATATACAAAAGATAGCATTTCAAACCCAATTATTATATAAATTATAAAATTAATTTATACGCGTTTCGATCTCACATGACCAAACGATATGTCCGATCGCCACGAAATTCCATGGTATACTATAATATATTATTACGGATCTAGTGACACTAGTTTCGTCGAAATTCATGACAGTACCCCAGAATGCTATTTTCACATGTTAATTAAAATGAATTATTGTTAAAATCGGTTTAATCACTTCCAATTCTAATTTAAAAGTTTACTATCTTCATTCTAGTTCAAATAGAATTTAAATCAACTTTCAAAATAATTTTCATTCATATTAAATTTCAGATTTAAAAATTTAAAACAATTCCAAATATTGAATTTAACAATTTAATTATCAAATAAATCATTATTTGTAAATCATGTTATTCAACTTATAAAATTAACTTTTCCAGATTAAAAGTCAATTTAATATTTCAAATTCAAAAGACTGAAATGCTAGGTCGTTACAATGTATATATATTATTTAATATAAAGGATATTTCAGTAATTTCTAGTTTTCTATGCTTATAAATATCTCAACCCTCTCATTTCATTCACTTTAAACTCTCATTTCTTCATTTCCATTTTCCTAACACTCTTCTTGCATACTATTATTTCCATATCTTCCAAACAAAATTCCTAAGTTAAAAACGTGTGTATACACTTTAAAAATTAGCTTAGAGAACTCCACTAAGCTTATACTACCACTACTCTCCAAAACAGACCCATATACCCCCAAACTCAAGTTGGCCGAGCAATACTAGCCAACGCGAAGCCAAACTTTACCTCCAAGGCCACACAAAATCATATTTTCAAGTTAAGGCAGTTTACTATGAGTATATTCAAGTTTGGTAAAAGTTTGCTTTAATTTACTCAAAGTTTGGTGAGTAAAGTTTGTGTCTTTAAAAATCAAGTTACTAACTTTTTAAAGTTGTAAAATTTATAATTTACAATGCTGCTGCATGCATATATGTTGATTTGGAGTTGATTGCTTATGCCAAAGTTTGAGTAGGTGATAAAGAATATACCTTAAATATTGGAAAAATTGGTTAGTATTTGTGAAGCAATGTTCCTGCTTATGATTGTGCTATAATGTTATGATATGGTGTTGTTATTGAATATTGTATGTGTTGTATGTGGGTTCATGACATGAAGATAGCTAATCACTAACCAACAATGACTTAGAATCCCTCTTTTTATCGAAAAGTTGTTTTTGTTTCAAAGAAAAATGTTTTTAAATTAAATATTTGATTTTGGTTTCAAAAGTTTATTTTAATTTTTTAAAGAATACAAGAGTTCAAAATTGAAGTTTTAAATGTTAGAAAGTCAAATTTTGAATTTTTGAAAAGTATGGGTCCGCATAGCGACAGTTACTATACGCGCAGTTCGGAAAATCTAACTGTTTTTCTAATCTACACATGTTTTAACTTAAAATACTTTTAGAAATGTTTTCTTACTTTATTTTAGTAATTAAGGAACAATTACTTAATTATTTAGTTATTTAATAATTATTTAATTGATCAATTGATTAATAAAGGTAATTAGTACTTAATCATTTGTTAATAATGTTTTTTAAACTTAAATGTTAAACAATTAAGTTAATCATGATTCGTTACTTAAGTAAATTTAATTATTATTTAATTATTAATTAAAGATTAATTAATTATTATTTGATTATTTATTTAAGATAATTATTAATTAATTATTATTTTAAAAAGGGTTTTATTTGATTAACTTTTTATTAAAGTTAATTATGTTTTAATAAGGTTTATTCAAGGTTTAATTAATATTTAACAAGGATTTGATTCTCATTTACAGGGGTTACAATTTATTTTAAAATCGGTTTGAGTTTAAGTAATCAATTTTTTTTAGAATATTTTCATTTTAAATTTATTCTAAATCAAGGGATTTATGTGTCTCTTACTCTTAAGTAACCCTATGTGATTAGGAAAACTAAATGATATCTATTAGCAGAACAAAACATCATTCTGCTATTACAATTAACTTGGACGTTTACTTAAGTTGATTAATTGTCATGTGTTGATCCCTTATATCCCGTTGTTATCTAATGCCATGTTCGACTGGATAAGTAAAACCTCCATTTGATTTTGTAAAGGTAAATATTTCATTTCTTTTGAAATCATATCAAAGTTATTACATTTTGAACAAGATATTTAAAGAATGATTTGACAAATGGTTTTACTAAATATGTTTTACAGCTAATGGGAATGGTTTCCTATGTTACAAAAGGAAGATTTCATAAAGATTTTTATAAAGGAAATTGTAAATTATAAAGTATTTTTGGGTAATTGATTTGAGTTTTTAAGCAAGGAAGATTTCATAAATAAGGGAAATTTATAAAATGGATTGCTTATTAAAGGAAGCTAATAAACATGAATGATTTATAAAGAAGTTTTATAAATGATTTTGGGGGTACTTATAAAAGAATTTTAGAAAATGATTTGGATATTCATATTGAGAGTTTATGAAAAGGTTTTGATATTTATAAGAAATTAATATGTTGGATATCTATAAAAGAAAATTGTATAAATGATTTTGAATATTTATTAAAGGGTATAGATGAATTTTAAAGTTCAGAAAGTATTCTAAAATGGATTTGAATTTCATGTGAAGAGATTTCATGAACAAAATGGATTTGATTAAAATGGAATTATCGAAAGAAATACATATTCAAAAAAGAATTTTCGCTCATGGTTTCTCTAAACTAATCTTTTAAAAAATGATGGTATAAAAGATCCATTCCAAACTTAACACCGAGGGAATAGTGTATACAGTTTGTCCTTGCCTCCAATTAAAGCAACATTTGTTTAGTCTTTTTAACATGATTTGCAAGTAAGCAGATGTTTTGTGTATATACTTACGTCAGAGAGATAAGTATATGAATGTTTTAGACAAATGTTTGAAAGGAGATTCATGAAATAAAGAATTGTTTTGAGGCTTAGTGGTTTCTATGTAAATAAAACTCAAATGAAATTGGTTATAGTTTGTTCGTTAAATAGTTAAATAACCCACTATCAAATATGGATCTAAAACTTAACTTTGAAAATATCTTGGAGAAACACATAGGTTATATGGCATAGTCGTCTCCGATGATGATGTACTATGCGTATAAATCTCATTTCATTCTCCTAGGACAAATGATAAGGAGATCCATATACTAATGATTGGGAGGTGATCCTTACTCTTATCTTTGACTGTTTATTTCCTAAAAAAATATGGTTGAGTTTATCAGAAACTATCGAATATTGTTTCGAAGAGACCGATATCAGATATGTTATCCGAAAACTAATTTTAAAACACCCACACCCCTTAACATACCCAAAAGGATACATTAAAAGATGTGGTATGTTATAGATATAACTAAGACTAGCAGAGACTAAGACTCACAGGACAAAAATTAAATAATAATAACACGGAGGAAACAATTATAACAATTTGTTCAAAACCAAACTTTATAAAAAGTCATCATAAACCAAATACTTCAAACGCCAAACTACCCATATATGTCTTTAATAAAAAACCATAGTCTTTATAAAATCAGAGTACAATTATCCCTCATTATTGTGCCAGTACAACATAAGAACTAAATTGGCGTAAAAAAAGTACACATAAGAAATTTCCTCTAAGAGAACTCCAAGCTGCAGCAACCTACCGACTTCCTCCTTGATTGCCTAAGGGGGGAAAGGGGAAAAATAAAGGAGAGGGTCAAACTAATAGTCTGGTGAATGATAGTAATTAATAGAGTCTTTAAGCAAGATAAAGTAATAGACTCTACAACAGTTCTAGTATGAATAAGGATAATAAAGGAAATAGGAAAGAGATAAATTGGAAATAAGTACGATTAAATATTGCTCGATTCATGAGATAGATTAACTTTTTGATTGCTTGCCCTTGCCTTTGATTTCGGCATTGATTAGGCTTCATTCCTAGTCCTGTAATTAGGATGTAACCCTAATTCTACCCTTTCTAATCGGCCTGCAACTAGATAATACCTCTCTGTGGACCACCCGCTATACAACTCTCTACACAAAATGTTACTATAGCTCAGAAGACATATATAGCTCCCTACACATAAGGCAATGATGTACACGAAAGACACTTATACTAAGCACTTGGAACTCATAGCTATTATAGAGCACCCATAATAGAAGTCTCACGCGTAACTGCCACCATGCCTATGATACCTTTTGCTCCACCTATTAGGTCTTCTTATTACCCCCAACATTTAGCATAATCGTGCCCCTAGTCCCACTTTAGCCTAATGTTAGATCACCATGTGTCCATAAAATCTATAGGGGCAATGCTGTTGGTACCGACCCTTCATCCAAACAACTTCATCCAAACAATATCTAGTTGTGCCCCTTGTTCAAGTCACCCATGATTTGGACTTCTAATTGACCAATTACTACCCTTTTTAACGTAAGTGTATCCTCATCTCGCTTCAGGCTAATGTGAGACCACCATTTTAACTCATAGGGAATGCTATTGGGTATAGATCTTACTTTCTTCTTTGCTTATTAACTTAGATAAATTATTTTAAATAAGCCTTTATTATCATCTTTACTATCTTTGCTTATTAATTTATCCTAGGTCTAATCCCCATCCCTTCTTTTTCTTATTATAACATATGTTATAACCATGCTTATTACTTATTCCAAGGTCAAAGTGTGAAAATAAGCTTCTTTCATCTTTTAATCTTTTTAGTTACAATTCTAGGTTATAACTAGGCCAATCCTTTTAATTCAGTCCAATTAACGTAATTTCAGTCCAATTCCATTTATATTACAATCTATGAAATTTACATCTTATGTTCCATTATTTCAGTCTCCTTACAATTTAATCCATACCGGCGTTAATCCTACTCTAATCCATACGCGAAGAAAAAGGAGGAATAAAAGAAAACCAAAAATAGAAGAAATTCCAAAGCATAGAAAGAAGATGTAAATAACGTTAAAATAATAGTAAATAAGAACTTAAATACTGTAAATAAATGGAAAAGCTATAATTAATAGAAATAAATAAAAACTGCTGAAAAGAGTAGATGAAAGGAAATAGATTAAAATATTTTAAAAAAAACTATAAATATATTAGTGAAAAGGATTTCGAAAAATCGTAGTGAAACTACAACTATTGGAAACCCTACTATTTTAAATTACTTAAAGAAATCTTAAAATAATTACAATTACTCAACTCCGGTCCTAAGCTTTCTCTTCGATCTACCTGGATCCACTTGGAGTTGTAAAATAATTTAATTTATAATGATTTTCTCCTTTGGAAAATTTATTCTGTTTAGGGTCCTTCCTAGAAAGGTGAACCCAATTGGAGAAAACCTAGAATGAGAAAAAGTGTTAGGTCTAGAGTTCTATTTATAGGTATGGAAGTGGATCTCGGACCACTGGATTTGGAGATTGAATAGGATGCAATCACGCCATAGGTTGAATAGTGGCCATTGGATGCAGAAACAGAAAAACCTGATTAAATTAAAGAATGCAAAACACATGTTTGGTGGCTGCTGATTCAATCGAATGAATTAATATTCATTCATCTGCCAAAATGCAAGGTGGGTCGACTGGGCGATTTATCGCCTCCTTACCCAGATCGACCAGCCAGTCAACCTGACCCCACATTTTTTTTTTCATTTTATTTCATCTTATTTTTTTGTTTTGTAACTTGGTCATATTAGGTCGGTTTATGACGTTCTATATATGGAAATTGACCAGAAAATTACCACAGATATAATGGTGCAATTTCCGTAGCTTAATTTTGATAATTCCACATAGTTATTGTATTATTTAATTAATTAATAAACTAATTATAACAAGTTAAATTTTGAGTTGTTACATCTCCCCTCCTTAAGGGATTTCGTCCCCGAAATCTTCTAAGGATAAAGAACGCACTAAATGTTTCCATCCAATTCTACAACCAACTACTCAATAATCAACCATTCATCCATTGTCCTTAAGTTTTTCTAATGCAATTTATGTTACTTATGCAATTAGTATGGTGTAAATGTCTCTAACTAATGCAAAAGAGTAGGCGGTCCACTGATTCTGTTGACCTCCTTTTTATGCAATCATTCCCATTACATGTATCCAAATGAATGCAAAAAAATTCTAATGATAACTAATAGTTCTATATGCGTGCTACAAACATCACCTACATGTAACAATCAAGTGATAAACATCCATTTACTGCAACCATGGAAATAGAATAAAAAAGCGCACCATCCATATGCATATACTCTAGTGTCCTAGTTATGCCGATCCCTAAGGAATAATAGTGCCTAGTATACCTATATGGGTCCATAGCATCCACTAGCAACCACTTGCAACCATCAACATACATCATTCATAACATGTTTACATCAACTCCTACCATCCATAGGTTAAATCCTAAGTTCTATCCTGCCAAAGGATAATAAAGGAAAGAACCTATTCAAATCTAAAGATGGAAAAAGGAATTCTAGAACATATTATCAAAAAGATGAGGATAGGAAGTATGAATCTTCTCTTTTGCTTTCCAAGTGGCCTCTGCAACATCATCTCCCTATCGCACCTTCACCAGTGGAACCTCCTTATTCCTTAGTCGCTTGATGTCTCTTTCGACAATCTTCATGGGGATACATTAAACTAAGCTTCCCTTTCTACCTCTGCTTCCTCCAACTTACAAGGCTCCACAACCTCTACCGAGTCATGTAAGAACTTTCGCAAGTGCGAAACATGGAAATCATCATGCACTCCTGCGGGCCCATCAGGTAGCCTTACTCGGTAAGCCATCTTTCCAACTCTGTGTGTGATAGGAAATGGTCCAACAAATCTAGGGGCTAACTTTCCATTAGATCTGAATCTTACCACCTTCCTAAGCAGGGATAATTTGATAAAAACTAAGTCTCCAACATCAAACTTTAAGTCTCTCCTCCGCTTGTCCATATATAATTTTTGTCTGTCTTGAGCCTCTTCATCCTTTGCTGAATCAAATCCACTTTCTAAGAGGTCTCCTTAGCCATATCGGTTCCACGTAATAACTTCTTCATAGACTCTACTTTGCGTGATAGGGACTTGTAAGGCCTCCTATATAAAGCCTCAAATGGTGTCATTCCTATACTTGTTTGGTAACTATTGTTGTACGCGAACTTAACCAATGAAAGGTGCTCTTCCCAAGTACCTCTAAAGTCCAGAATGCACATCCGCAGCAAATCCTCGAGCACCCTATTTACCCTCATCATTTGGTCATCAGTCTAAGGGTGATAGGTCGTACTCAACCTAAGTTGCATCACTAGCGCCTCTTGTAAGCTTCTCTAAAACTCACTAGTGAAAATGGGTTCTCTATCGCTAACAACGCTAGAAGAAACTCCGTGCAGACGGACAATCTCTCGAATATACAAGGATGCCAAATAGGAAGCCATATGCTTACTCTTAACTGGGATGTAGTGAGCACTCTTGGTTAATCTATCAACAATCACCAAAATGCTAGTGTTCCCTTTCCTTGAACGGGGTAAACCATCAATGAAATCCATAAAATTATTGTCTCACTTCCATTCCGGCACTTCTAAGGACAGAAGTAATCCACTGGGCTTCCACTGCTATGCTTTTAACCTTTAGCATATGAGACATTTAGCTGCGAATTCGCTCACGTTCTTCTTCATGCCACCCCAAAAGAATATCCTCTTCATATTCCGATACATTTTGTCACCACTCGGATGAATAGTCGAATGAGAATGGTGCGCCTCTTCCAAAATTGCTCTCAATAAGCCATTGGCGCATGGAACATAAGGCATCCCATCTCTCCTAAGTCACTCTCTGCTATCAATGGAATAGCATCAGAGGTGTCTCGATACCTCTCCTCGGCTAATGCTATCCATAAAGTCCATGAGCTCTGAATCCTCCCGTTGTCTCGAGCTAATCTGATCCACAAGGGTAGGCCTCACCTCAAATGTCACCAATAATCTGGGAGTAATGTCCGTAGAGGGCTTAAAATCAAAAGTAGAAACAAAGTCCAAGCCCATCCATTCTATAAAGAAAGGACTGAGGGGTGCTTTCTTTCTACTTAATGCATCTGCAACCACTTTAACCTTGTCAAGGAGCTATCTCAAAATCATACGAGGCTAAAAACTCCATCCATCTTTGTTGCCTCACGTTCAAATCCTTTTGCGAGAATAAGTATTTCAAAGACTTATGGTTGGTAAAAAGCTCAAACCTTTCTCCAATCAAACAATTCCTCCACGACTTCAGTGCAAAAACTAGGCAGCCAACTCCAAATCGTGGGTAGGGTAGTTCTTCTCATGCATCCTCAATTGCCTACTACCATAACACACTACCCTGCCTTCTTGCATCAACACCGCTCCTAGATCCGTTCCGCATGCATCAGTGTATACAGTGAAAGACTTAGCTGCGTAAGGTAAAACTAACATTGGTGCATTAGTAAGGGCTTTCTTAAACTTTGTCAAGGAATCCTCACAATCCACGTCCCATATAAAAGCTTTATCCTTCTTAGTAGGGCATGCGAGTGGTGCCAAAATCTTGGCAAAGTCTCTAATGAACTTCCTATAGTAGCCAGCCAATCCTAGGAAGCTTCCAACCTCGGTAAAGTTCTTAGGGGCCTTCCAATCTTGCACTACAATATCCTTGGTGGGTTCAACTGCCAAACCTTCCTTCGAGACTACGTGTCCCAAGAAACAAACTTCCTCTCTCCAAAAATTACACTTCGAAAACTTAACTCCTAAATGATGACTACGAAGTGAGCGAAGAACTTCTTCCAAATGAAGAGTATGCTCCTCCGTATTCTTGGAAAATACTAAAATATCATCCACAAATACCACCACAAACTTATTTATGACATCCATAAAGATGCGACTCATCAAATCAACGAAATAGGCTGGGGCATTGATTAGCCCAAAAGTCATAACCAACCACTCGAAGAATTTGTCTGGTGTGCTAAAGGCAGTCTTATCTATACTGTCATCAACGACTCTAAGCTTATGGAATCCCATGGCTAAATCAAGCTGAGAGAAAACCGAAGAACCTACCAACTCGCCAAAGAGATCATCAATCATAGGAAGTGGATATCAGTTCTTCTTGGTGAGCTTTTTTAATTCCCTGTAGTCCACGCAAAGTCGGAGAGAACCATCCGCCTTAGTAGCGAAGACGACCGTCGCTCCCCACTCCAATATGCTCCTTCTTATGAATCCCTTCCCCAAAAGATCACGAATCTGCTTGCTTAATTCTTTCCTCTCCCGAGGTGCCATGTGCCTTACAACTAACGCTAATTGCTTAGCATTCTTAGTCAAATAAATTCTAAAGTCAATCTCTCTCTTAGGGGGTAGTCCACTAACCTCCTTAAAGACCTCTGTAAAATCTCTGATGATAGAAATCGAATGAAACTCCAATGATGAGGATCGAGGGAATAGAGAAAACTCAACATGTATGACCCTTGCGGCTCACAAGATAGCTCTAGAGTCCTACCATTGCAAGCCTCAAGTCCAACGAATCTCCTCTCACGGTCTAAGATAGCTCCGTATATGGATAGCCAATTCACCCCTAAGATCATCCCATACCTCGAGAATCCTAAAACACAGGCATCGCAGTCAAATTCTACGCCTAGGATAAAGATTTTCAAACCCCTACAAATCATAGATAAGCGTGTCGATCCTCCTATGGGGTTTGAAACAATAATGGAGTCTACTACTAATGATAGGTCCTAGTGTAAATAATCTAGTAGAGAGCTAGAGATAAAAGAGTGCGGTGCTCCAAAATCAAATAACGTCCGAATGTGAAAATCAGATAAAAATCAAACCATCAACTGTGACTTTCCTACCAGTATTTGGAATGCTACTGGAAGGTGTTGTGTCTAATGTCTGAATCTGTGCAGCCGGTGCGCTCGCTCCCTGCGGACAACTCCTACTCATATGACCGGGCCGCCTGCAAATATAGCACTTACCCTTCATCTTCTCCTTTTAGCAATCCTTGACCATATGTCCAACCTTCCCACAACCATGGCACTTTATTCCATTCTTAATATGATTTTGAGGACCGTCACCTTTCTTCTTCTTCTTATTCTTTTCCCACCACTTCTTCTTTGGACCTTTAGACTTAACCTCCTCTTTAGACTCTCCCTCCTTAACCGTATCTGACACCATCTCGACCAAAGACTCATAAGTAGCTCCCATCGGTGCATGAGTCAGTAGTAATCCCTATAAGGGTTGATTTAATCCATTCGTAAATTCATAGCTTTCTTATGTTGTGTGTTCACCAAATCCATACCAAACCATGACAGCTTATTGAATTCATTGACGTATTCCTTAACAGGCAAACTCCCTTGCTTCAAATTGATAAGCCTCTCCAACTGAACACTCTCTTCTGCCTGAGATAGAAAAATCCTATCGAATCGCTTCCTAAATCCATCCTAAGTAATATTCCTTCCCTCCTACACGATCACCTCCCACCAATAAGATGTCTCCACCTTCAGCCGCCTAGTGGCTAGCAGAACTCGCTGCTGTCCATCCAATCCCAAAAGACCAAAATCCTCTATATGTTCCTAAGCCGAGCTCTCGCCTCCACAAAAGTCTCTTTGTCAAAAAAAGTCTTCTCGCCCAAACTCGCAAAATCCTTACAAAGATTAGAGATGGGATTCCCACCCATTGGTGTAGTATTGGGTGCTGGACAGTGCACTTCTGAAGTCGTGGCTTGTAAATACCTATGAAACCATGCTGGGACTGGAATGTCCTCGGGAAGGTTCGGGGAATCAGCCATTCTACGAAAAGAAAAAGGTATTTTATGAAAGAGTGTCAAAGGGAGCTAGACTTATGAAGGGATTTTTATAAAAACTCTTTTATGCTTAAAAATCATTTCTAAAAGTTCTTTTTGAAAAATACTTTTAAAACAAGTTATTTTGAAAAATACTGTACTTTTAAAAAAAAAATTGAAATCCTGTAACTTGGATCTGATACCAAGTGAAACACCTCACACCCCTTAGTACACCCAAAAAGATACACTAAAGGATGTGGTACGTTATAGGTATAACTAAGACCAGTAGAGACTAAGATTCACAGGATAAAAATTAAACAATAATAACACAGTGGAAATAATTATAACAATTTGTTCGAAACAAAACTTCATAAAAAGTCATCACATACAAAATACTTCAAATGTCAAACTACCCATATATGTCTTTAATCACAAACTATAGCCTCTATAAAATCAGAGTACAATTATCCCACATTATAGTGCTAGTACAACATAAGAACTAAAACTGGAATAAAAGAAGTACATATAGGAAATCTCCTCCAAGAGAACTCCAAGCTGCATTAACCTCACGATTTCCTCCTTGATTGCCTAAGGGAGGAAAACGGGGAAAATAGAGAAGTGGGTCAGACTAAAATTTTGGTGAATGATTGAATTGCTAGAGTCTTTAAACAAGATAAAGTAATAGACTCTATAAAGTTCTAATAAGAAAAAGGATAATAAAGCAAATAGGAAAGGGATATGGAAATAAGTATGATTAAATATTGCTCGATTCATGAGATAGGTTAACATTTGATTGCTTGCACTTGCCTTTGATTTTGGCTTTGATTAGGCTGAGTCCTAGTCTTGTAATTAGGATGTAACCGTAATTCTACCCTTTTTGATCGGCGTGCTACTTGATTGTACCTTTTTGTGCACCAGCCACTATATAACTCTCTACATAAAATGTTACTGTGGCCAAGACAACATATATAGCTCCCTACACAGAAGGCAATGATGTCTATGAAAGACACTCATACTAAGCGCTTGGAACTTATAGATATTACTGAGCACCTGTAATGGAAGTTGTACGTGTAACTGCCACCATGCCCATGCTACCTTTAGCTCCACCTATTGGGTCTTCTTATTACCTCCTTTGTCAAGCATAAACGTGTCCCTCATCCCATTTCAGGCTAATGTGAGACCACCATGTGTCCATAGAATCTATAAGGAAAATGCTGTTGATACTGACCCTTCATCCAAACAATATCTAGTTGCGCCCCTTGTCCAAATCCCTGTAATTTGGACTTCTTATTACATTACTACCCTTATTAGTATAAGCGTGCCCTCGTCTCGTTTCAAGCAAATGTGAGATCACTGTTTTGTCTAATAGGGAATGATATTAGGTAAAGTTCCTACTTTCTTCTTTGCTTATTAACTTAGATAAATTATTTCAAATAAATCATTATTATTATCTTTACTATCTTTGGTTATTATATTATCCCAAGTCTTAAAATAAGTCTCATTCTGTTCTTTTTCTTATTATAACCTACCCTATAATCATGCTTTTTACTTACCCCAAGGTCAAGGTGTGAAAATAAGCTTCTTTCTTCTTTTACTCTTTTTAGTTACAATTCTAGGTGGCCAATCATTTTAATTCAGTCCAATTTACGTAATTTCGATCCAATTCCATTTATACCACAGTTTATGAAATTTACATCTTATGTTCCATTATTTCAGCTTCTTTACAATTTAATCCATACTCGCGTTAATCCTACTCTAATCCACACGCAAAGAAAAAGGAGGAATAAAAAAACTGAAAATAGAAGAAATTCCCAAGTGTAGAAAGAAGATGTAAATAACGAAAACTAACAGTAAATAAACTAAAATACTGTAAATAAATTATAAATAAATGGAAAAGCTATAACTAATAGAAATAAACAAAAATTACTGAAAAGAATAGTTGAAAGGAAATAGACTGAAAATAATTCTAAAAAAGCCGTAAATAAATTACTAAAAAGGCTATTCCAATAATCGTAGTAAAACTACAACTATTGGAAACCATATTATTTTCAGCTACTTAAAGAGATCTTAAAATATATACAATCACTCACCTCTAGTCCTAAGCTTTCTCTTTGGTCTTCCCAGATCCACTTGGATTGTAAAATAATTTAATTTATAATGATTTTTTCCTTTGGAAAAATTATGCCATTTAGGGTTCTTTCTAGAAAGGTGAACTCAATTGGAGAAAACCTGGAATGAGAAAAATTGTTAGGCCTAGGGTATATTTATAGGTGTGAATGTGGATCTTCGACCATTGAATTTGGATATTAAATAGGATGCAACCACGTCATAGGCTGAATAGGGGCCAAATGAAGAACCGGATTAAACTAAAGAATGCAAAACACGTGTTCAGTGGCTGCTGATTCGTTCAAATGAATTAACATTCGTTCACCTACCAAAATGCAAGGCGGGTCGACGGGCGATCGACATCCCCCTTGGCCAGGTCGACCAGCCGGTTGACCTGACCATACATTTTTTTTCGTTTTATTTCTATCTATTTTGTTTATTTTGTAACTTGGTCATATTAGTTTGGTTTCTGACGTTCTATGTGTGGAAATTGACCAGAAAATTACCATGGATACAATGGTGCAGCTTCTGTGGTTTAATTTCGATAATTTCACAAAGTTGTTTTATTATTTAATTAATTAACAAATTAGTTATTACGGGTTAAGTTTCAGGTCGTTACAATATGATCTAACTTATGCGCTTCGAAATAAAGACATCTTGAAGATGATGGAATTAAAGACGGGGATCTTTGAAGTGCAAGGACCGCTTGAACTAATCCCGCGGGTGATTCCGAAATGGATGATGTAGAAATAGTGCTTTCAATTGGTCCATCTTCTGGACAACTTGTATGGATGAATGCTGACATTGCATTTGTTGAATATGCGATTATATGATTTTTGTTTGATGATAATAAACATATATATTCGTGTAAATGTATTTGGTAATGTACTATTTCATTTTTCACAGATTAAATAAATATTTGCTGAATAAAATAAATAACACCGATTTTGAATTCAAACAGAAATTTTATTCAAAACAAATATTTATTACAATTTTGAATAGTACAAATTCAAGATCTCACTATTCACTATACAACTTTGATACAAATTCAATTACTTCACAATTTTACATTTACAGTTGACCTCACTACATATCACTCACACTCGTATTTATCTTCAACTTCATTCCAGATTGAATCCAGCATCTGAGCAATCTGCAAAAATAAATTTTGACGCAGTAAAATTGAAAAGGAAATATTTTTGCTGTATAAAATAAAATGTGAATTTTGAAAATAATATTTGCCTCAGTTATTTGGGTTGTTCGTCATCATTTAAATTTAAATTCATCATACACGAACAGCTTATCACATACACAGTGTATCACTGTATATGCCACAAGGCCGTGCACATCGAAATATACACTTGATTGATTTACAGGGACAGGTGAGCACAGGTCAAACCCAAATGAAAATTCGGGTTCAACTCAAATGCAACACAAATAAAGTCACAACACGCGCACAAGGTCAAATCTGAGCTATTAGCTGGATTCAACACAGGTACAAATGGCCAAAACTCAAGAATCAAGTGTCGACTAGTTCAATATAAACAAGACCAGAGAATAAAATGAAATGACACATGTATATACAGTGCATAGCCGCATCAAGAAATCAAAACCAGAAAGTACACATGACTATTTCAACTTCAAACAGCCGCAAGTAACTCAACAATTCACAATGAAATAAAATACATACATGAATGAATGTATACTCAAAGCAATGCAAGCTAGTAACTCATCATAATTCAAACTGCAATTTCAAACCAGTCTCAACCACTTCAGCAAAACTCATTTATGCAGCCTCGACCAAAATCAAAATAAACCAAACTCAAAGAAACAAGACTCAACATGTATATGAATGGTCAGGCAATATGCATCAGGTTAGAGCATGCAAGCACAGCCTCAAACCAGAGACGATCAAAGACAGAGAAAACAAGTCTACACAGGATACTGCAACTTGAACATCAAAATACAAGCCTCAACTCTAAATACATAAGCACATTCAGGTCTAGACATCACAAAATCAAGTTAGTCAATATGATCAAGGCAACAAGTCCAGCTACGACCAAGAACAAGGCACAATACAGTTTCAATGCTGCAAGTACAGACTCAAGTACGAGCTCCAGAAGAACAATGGCACTCTCGAGCAAAACAAATGACACAATGTATGAAACTGTGCGTATACACAGTGAACTACATGATGAATATGTATGCAAACTGAATGACAGCAAGAATATGAATGTAAGTGATAATGTGTACACATGAATGCCATCATATGTATAAAATCAAATGCTCAGGGATGAACACAAAGATGGCCAGAGTCAAAGCCGACCAGAAATTCGCGCATCAAGCCGCAAGTCAATCAAGTTTACCAGCAAATTCCAAGGAAAGCCAAGGATGCAAGTTCGAACAAATTCAAGTCAAAGCCAGAGATTCACGAAATCAAAAATGGGCAAAGTCAAAGCAAAAATCAACACCATGATGACCACGATAGCAATTCAAAACCATGTCAACCAAGTAACACGAATTTATACGAATTTGATTTAGTCAGTGAAATCACAAGTATCCAGCAATAATCAAATGGCTGAAACATAATGTTGAAGAAATCAGACGAACGCAAATCTAGGGATTATAATCCTATATAAACCATTCATCATCGGCAAATTCAATACACCGGAGTCCAATCGAGCATAGCAGAAAAGCATAAAGGAAAATCACATACCAAATTGAAATCGAACTCCAGAAGTAGCCGAAAGCATTAGACGAACAAATCATCACTCAATTGTCAACCAGATTGATCGACACAATCGGCATCTTCATCACGAAACCCTAATTTGGATCGAAGGACAAAAGCCCTAGTTTGGATCGAAGGATGAAAGCCCTAATTGTGATTGAACAGAGAATCCGCCATTATCTCAAAAGGAACGGAGCAAATAAAAAAAGCATCGGGTTAAATTATAAAAGGGGCCGGCCTGTTTTTAAAGAGCTTTCTCCTTTATTATATAAGGGTTTTTAATTTTTTAAATAGGGTTATTTTATTTTAAATTGTTTTTAATTTGTAATTTCTTTTTAAACCGTTTAAATTTCTAGTCGTGTGACTAGGGGACAAACTACGTGGCGTAGTTTGAGAATTCGCAACTCGGTGGCTGAGTTGTGGCAGGGTTTTGAGCATAGAGTTAGGTTAGTCAGTAGCGGGTGTCGCGAGTTTACGTGTGTAAGCGTGTGACTACTTAATTTCTAGTAGAAACCTTGGGGGTAGCACGTAGGCAGGGTTTTGCCGAAGCTGGGTAAATTCTGTGTCGTTCTATTTCTGCATTTTATTATTCTGCTATTTATCTGTGCTGCTATTATTCTGTGATCTGTGTTGAAATAATTTTATAAGCTTCCTCAATTTATTTTATAATTAATAGCATCACCCTATTCACCACCCCTCTAGGGTGAAATCGATCCTATAGCATCATTTTCTAGAAGGCCGTGTTAGCATTTCAAATAGAAAATGCTATATGAAAGGTAAAACATAAGCTCAAGCCTTATCAATCGGGAAATGATAAAAATTAGGGATGTAGCAGGGCCATGTGGGTCGCTCCCATCAGGTTATGGTCATTCGAATTCTAAATTGATTACTATCCACGCATGTATGCTTCGAGGCCCAAGGGAGGATCATATTTGGTACTACTAGTCAAGTGGTAAGCCAGTCCTATGTGGTAGGGGTGCAAGATGTTCTTGTCAGATCTCGGTGCATTTTATCTAGAAATGCATCATCGAAGGTAGTCCCTAACTTTATCATAGTATGAAATCCATTTTCCATTATATGCCTTTAGGGACTTAGCTGTGCCCAACTATGTCGGAATGTAAGATGCAATCATTTTTGCTATATTCATATTTAACTTTAACCCCTAGACATTATTATAGAATCAATGGATTTTCTGTAGAAATGTTTTGGTTACTATAAGGTAAAAGCATGTCCATATTTATATGTGGCATGATATTACGAGATTCCTTTGATTTAAAGTTTTTTTTATAAAGTTAAAGACTTATGCTTTACTCAGACAAGGCTCATGTCTGACCCGGAGTTTATTTTCTCTTTTTCTAAACTCTTGGGTGCTCAAATTTGAATAGGCAGCCAAGTAGCTTGGGTATTTCCACAGATTTAATTTGGAGGAGCTTAGAGCAGGTGGCTTCATCGATAACTGGTTTTTTTTTCTTGTTTCCATTATATTATATGTATATTGTATCAATTATGTAGGGGCAGGCAGTTATAACTATGTTAGATAAAATTTGTATTAGTATGACTTTGATGTAACATTTTGAAATGGCTTGGTAATATATTATGTTGAGTAAATATTGTTCCATTGCGTTATGATATTCTGTATTGTTTAGTTTCATATGTTCTATCGTTCTTTCTTTTAACCCTAGTGACCTATCTTTTGGACTATTAAATGATCGGGACATGAATACTAAGGATGTATTAAGTGTCATCTTTGGTAATAAGAAAGGTGGTTCGTTACACACAGAGCTCAAGGAGTAGAGATGAATGTTCACCAGCTGTAGTATTTTATTTTCTGATGTATTATATTGTATAGCAGTTAGAAATTGTAAGGTCAAAAAATTATAATTATCAAGTTGATGAGGTTTGTTTTTAACTGTGATGTATCTTGTATCTTGGAGTGGTAATTTATACTATATGTATTATATATGTTGTTGTTTTCGCTGCGAGATTATGTTTCCCCTAATTGTTCATTTTATTTTACCCTGACGGTCTGCCTTTTCGATGATTAGATGTTCGACATTGGAATACCATGGATGTATTTGGTGTTGATTTTCGATTTACAAAAAGATGGGTCGTTACATTTCGTATCAGGGTCGAAGGTTAAGTGAGAACCTTGGCTTTGATAGGGCAAACTTACTAGAGATAGGGTAAGTGACATTCTAGAATTAGTTAAGGGTATTATACACACACACGCACACGCACGAGAGCATATTTGTTATTTCTATAAAAATGTATTATTTTAGTTGGTCTATTGAGTAGCTTATGAATTCAGGTTGATACATGGGACAAAAAAGTGTCGATGGGTATTTCTAAACACTCGAATATGGCAAATGGACACGATATTAATTTTTGAAAATTTGTTAAATGAAATATTTTACCTAGGATTATATATTTTACATATAAAAAGGAATAATATTCAATGTTATGTAGTTATTTATAGTGTCCTTGTTTATTAGGAAGTGTAAATATTTCTTTATTAACATTTCTTTATTCAATGTTTATGTAGTTATTTATAGTGTCCTTGTTTGGATAGTTTGGATAGTTTAGATGCATTGACTATTGTTTGTTAATTATTAATGTGTGCTCGTCCAGTTTATAAGCATTTATTATTTGATAATTGTAAGTACATTAAAATAAACTCTTTGTGAACTAAGTTTCATAATTTGACTATATGGTGTTCGGTAAAAATGATAAGTTAAAGGTCTTCTTTGAATATTGTTGAGTTAAAAGTAAAATATTTAATAAAGTTGTTTAATATAATCTATATGGGAAGATAAAACATTAAGATGATACATAATTATCAAAAGTTTATTATAATAAAAGGGAGTTATCGTAATATAATATGATTTTAAAAGATGCATTTTATATGAGTATGGTATATAAAATGATTAATATTATTTAAAGGGTGTTAGTTTTTTAGAATTTAAATCTCGGTATTGTTTGAAATGATTTCAAAACGATCGTTGACAAAAGTAATAGTAGTATTAATGGGAATAATTTATTAGTTAAAATATTTTAGAAGAGAAATTTTTAGTGAAATATATTTTCTTTGGATAGTTTAGGGAAAACATCTCGATTATTTTTTTGATAATCTGAATAATCTTCTAAGTGATGGTCGAATGTTTGTTTAGGCGAACGTTGTAGAGCACTTAGTAAATTATCCTCTTTATCATTTTGTGATCGAGATCAGTTTAGAAGTTATTGAGTATGTAAGTTATACTTAGCTAAGAAACCAATTGGATTAAATATTTAAGTTATACATATATCATTTATTCGCACGATTTTCATTTAGGACTCAAGTATATAACTTCGGGGTGATGAGCATCAGTCCAAAAAAGGATTTCACATTTGATACTTGTCAACGAACACTTGATTCAGATTCTCAATATGATGCTATGGTTTTTAATCTTAGTATATGGCTATGTAAGGAGAATACAGATTTCTAATCAAGGAACCAAATCGCGATCCACACTAGAGAGGCCAAGTGAGCGATACTATTTTGGAACCAAAGTTTTTGTATCCGAGCAAGTGATTGGATCCGATATAGCACACTAATGATTTATGTTGATCATACAGGCTTAAGTACATTTGTATACTATGTTTTATGACTCAGGGAAGTTTAGGAGTGACTTTTAACTTGGTTCGAGGGATCTTAGATAATCTTCTAAACAATAGTCAAAGGCTGGTGAAAGTAGTGGCATTCTTAGGGAATTATCTATATCCTCGGATGATCGAGAAAATTGTGGACCTATTTGTGAGTGACTACCGTGTGGCTAGCTATCACTTAGGATCGTGTAATATGGAAAAACTAAAGCAGAAAAAAGATGATAATAGCAAAGTAAATAAAAATGATCACACCAGGAATTTTTATACTGGTTCGAACTTCCCGTTCTACGTCCAGTCCCAGACTTCCCTCTAGAATTTCTCACAATATCCCCTCACTTAACCCGGAGGAACCAGTTTGGGACTGGACGTAGAACGGAAAGTTCGAACCAGTATAAAAATTCCTGGTGTGATCATTTTTATTTGCTTTGCTATTATCATCTATTTTCTGCTTTTGTTTTTCCATATTACACGATCCTAAGTGATAGCTAGCCACACATTAGTCACTTTCATTCGGTATCAAAGCTAGGTCATCCTATAATCGTATCACAGTTACTTGATAATTTTTCATTTGTTAATATGGAAAATAACAACATCACAAGCACTACTAATACTAGTTCTATTGAAGGTCAATCTACTGCATGACCTCCACTATTCAATGACATGAATTATAATTATTGGCCAACTAGAATGAGAATATATATGCAATCTAATGGTTTTGAAACTTGGAACATTACTCAAAACGAATAAATTACTCCAACAGAAGATTTTTCAACTTGGACTACTGCACAGAAAACTGATGCTACTACAAATGCAAAAGCAATGAATGTGCTATTTTGTGCATTAGGCTGAAATGAGTTTAATAGAGTTAGTATGTGTACAAATGCTTTTGAGACATGGAGAACTCCAAAAGTAACCCATGAAGGAACTAACAAAGTCAAACAAAGCAAAATTTCAGTATCGAAAAATCAGTTTCAAAATTTCAAAATGAAATCAAATGAAAATATAAATGACATGTATTCAAGATTTCAAGATATATATCATTCACTATTGGCACTAGGAGAAAACTTCTCTGATCTTTATATAGTATCAAAAATCCTGAACTCTTTAACGGATGAATGAGAAAGAAAGATCCTAGCTATTGAAGAAGCAAACGATCTTTCAACTATGAATCCAGAAGAGTTAATAGGAAATCTAATGTCATATGAAGTGAATTTGCAGGCAAAGAAAGTTCAAGCACAAGATAAGAAGAATCTAGCGTTTCAAGCAGAACAAGATGACTCTGACTCAGATGAAGAGGATATGGCATTTATTGATAAGAATTTCAAAAAGTTTTTGAAATTAAAAAAGAATAACAAGGGCAAGAGTTACAAAAATAATTCTAGCAACAATAATAGCAATAAACCATCATCGTCTGTCATGGAATGTTATGAATGTCACAAGAAAGGTCATATGAAGAAAGATTGTCCAGAGAAACAAAAAATATTCAAGAAGAACAAATTCAAGAAGAAAGCATTATCTATAACATACGATGATTCAAATTCTTCATCATCAGAAAGCGACAGTAACAGTGACACAAGCAAGCAAATGTATGCTTCATGGCTACAAATGATGATGTAAGTGAACTAAGTTTTGAAGATTTAGTTGAACTTAATTCTGAACTAATAGATGTAGAACAAACTAAGAAACATAATAAGGAGTTACAAGGAAAACTGAATAGATCTGAATTAGAAATTAGTATGCTTAGAGATGAAAAGAAAATTCTCGAAGAAGAACTTGAAAAATCTCAAGAATCTAATTCTAATTTAGCTTCTCAACATTCTATGATAACTCAGGAGCTAGAAATTCAGAAGAATGAAAATGATGTTTTATCTGCTGAAATTAATGATTTAAAATCTAACACTGAAGTATTAGAGTTAGAAAAATCTAGTCTTAAAACTAAGCTAGAAGATATTAATAAAAATATTTCCAATTCTAATAAAGGAAGATTTCTAAAATAATAGAAAATTCTCAGTCTACTTCAAATAAAATGGGATTAGGATTTAAGAAAATTGAAAATCCTAAAAATCTGGAAAGCTTAAAAATAAGTTTAGAAACAAAATTAGTAAAGATTTAAAGAAAACAGTTTCAAAAGATTTTAAAACTATTAAAATATGGATTCATAAAACAAATGGTAATTTGATTAGGAATAAACTTATCAAAACATTTATAGAAACTGTTCATAAAAATAAGAATTATATTTTTAAAGGGAATTCTGAACCTTCTTGGGTTTGGTTTCCTAAGATCTGACTCTTAGGACCCTAAAAGAAAATTGGGTACCATCTTAATCTTTATATTTTGCAGGTACCACTTGAGAGGAAAATGGATTCTAGACAGTGGTTGCTCAAAGCACATGACTGGTGATAAAGACATGTTAACAAACATAATCTACTCAAATGGAGGATCGGCCACTTTTGGAGATAATTCAAAAGGTTACGTCGTCGGAAAAGGTGATGTGAGCAATAACGGTATCACTAACTCACCTCTCATTACTGATGTTTTATTAGTTAAAAACTTAAAACATAACTTATTAAGTATAAGCCGATTATTTGATAAAGGTTTTAATATATTTTTTCAGAAAATAAATGTAACATCTCTGATAAAAATCAAAAATTAATTTTTGAAGGTATAAGAGATAAAAATATTTATATTTTAAATATGAATATAAATCATAACACAAATATGTATTTAGTAGCTACAGAAAATGATTCTTGGCTATGGCACAAAAGAATTTGTCATATAAATATTAATACTATTATTAAATTGGCTAAAAATAAACTTTTTAAAGGACTACCTGATATGAAATTCAAAGTTGATAACTTCTATGATGCATGTCAGTTAGGAAAATTAATAAAACCTTCTTTTAAAACTAAGAAAATCATATCTACAACAAAACCACTTGAACTATTACATATGGACCTTTTCAGACCTACTCAAGTTCAATCTATTAATCACAATAGATATGTGTTTGTTATTGTAGATGATTTTTCAAGATATACATGGACTATTTTTATGAAACATAAAAGCGATACTTTTGAAAATTTTAAAATTTTATAAAGAGAATTCAAAATATAAAGAATTTAAAAGTTAAAAATATTAGAAGTGATCATGAAGGTAAATTTGAAAATGAAGCTTTCGAACATTTTTGTAATAAGAAAGGAATTTTTCATAATTTCTCCTTTCCTAGAACACCACAACAAAATGGAGTTGTAGAAAGGAAAAACGGAACACTACAAGAATGTGCATGAACTCTATTAAATGGAAGCACTTTACCTAAACATTTTTGGGTAGAATCTGTTGTAACTGCTTGTTATGTTTTGAATCGTGTTTCTATTCGATCATTAACAAAACATACTCCATATGAACTTTTAAATGGTAGAAAACCAAATATATCATATTTTAAAGTTTCTGGTTCAAAATGTTTTATACTTAACACTAAAGATCAGCTTGGAAAATTTGATCCAAAATCTGATGAAGGAATATTCATAGGATATTTGGAAAGAAGCAAAGCTTATCGAGTTTTTAATACAAGAACTAAAGTTATCGAAGAAACTCTTCATGTGTCATTCGATGAAAATATCAATGTTTCTTCTAAAAATCCAAATTTGAAAAATAAAACAAATATTATTCTAACAAATAATTCAGAAGATGATGATATTATTCTTCAAAATAATACTTCTAATGTTACTTTAGAAAATGTAAATACTATTAATAATGATAATATGATAAGATCCTCTTCAAGAATTCTTAGAGATCACCCTGTTCAAAATATAATTGGAGAAGTAAATTCAAATGTAAGAACAAGACATCGATTAAATCAAATGGGCCATATAGCTTTTCTCCCTAATATAGAACCCAAAAATATTAAGGAAGCCTCAACTGATGACTATTGGATTATAGCTATGCAAGAAGAGCTAAATCAATTTGAAAGGAACGAAGTTTGGGAATTAGTTCCTAGACCAAGTGATCAATCAGTCATTGGTACAAAATGGGTTTTCAAAAACAAAGTCGTTGAACAAGGTAACATTACTAGAAATAAAGCTATATTAGTAGCACAAGGTTATAATCAAGAAGAGGGAATAGACTATGAAGAAACATTTGCTCAGTTGCAAGACTAGAAGCTATACGTATTCTACTGGCCTTTGCATGTTTTCATAACTTTTCATAATTTTAAAAATTATCAAATGGATGCTAAAAGTTATTTTCTAAATGGTTTTATAAAAGAAAATGTTTATGTTGAACAACCTCCTCTGTTTACTCACGAAAAATTTCCAGATCATGTTTATAAACTTAAGAAAGCTTTATATGTTTTAAAACAAGCACCTCGTGCTTGGTATGATCGACTTAAAAGCTATTTTCTAGAATCTGGTTTTGAAATTGGGAAAGTTGATCAAACATTATTTATTAAGAAAACTAAACAAGATATTTTAATTATTCAAATATATGTTGATGATATTATTTTTGTTTCAACAAATGAAAAATTATGTTAGGAATTTTCGACTATCACGAAAAATGAGTCTGAAATGTCACATATGGGAGAACTATCATATTTTCTCAGATTACAAATCAAACAAATTCAAAATGCATTTTCCTTAATCAAGAAAAGTATTATACTAATCTAGTTAAACGATTCGGTATGGAAAACACGTCTGCCAAACTAACTCCAATGAGTACAATTATACATCTTGAAAAAGATGAAAATGGTAAAAGTGTTGACCAAAAACTATATCATAGTATGATTGGATCACTACTTTACTTAACTGCTAGTCGACCTGACATTATGATGAGTGTTTGTTTATGTGCTCGATTTCAAGCATATCCTAAATAATCACATATGCGAGCAGTTAAACGTATAATTTATTATCTTAACAAAACCAAAGATTTAGGATTATTTTATCCAAAAGAATGTCCTTTTGAATTAGTATCATATAGTGATGCTGATTTTGGAGGAAGTCGGACAGATCGAAAAAGTACATGTGGAACTTGTCATTTCATTGGACGATCCTTAGTATCTTGGTTTAGTAAGAAACAAAATTGTTTTTCACTATCGACATGTGAAGTAGGTATGTATCTACAGCTTTAGCATGTGCTCAAGTAATCTACATGCAACATACATTACAAGATTTTGATATAAAATTAAATAAGTCTATTATATATTGTGATAACACTAGTGCAATAAATTTATCTAAAAATCCTGTCAATCACTCACGAATTAAACATATTGACATTCGTCATCATTTTCTTCGCGATAATATTGAAAAGGATATAATAAATTTAGAATTTGTAAATTCTGAAAATCAATTAGCTGATGTTTTCACTAAACCGCTCAATGAAAATTGTTTTATAAAATTAAGAAGAGAACTAGGTATAATTTCTTTAAAAGAATTATAAAAATTACTAATTAATTTAATTTAATTTAAAAAAAAATTGGATACTCGAACTCTGCAACTCAGGCTTGATAAGCCTATGTCACTCCACCTGACCATTCAGTGTTTCACATCTAGTTCTTATATATTGTTTCTTTTTTATTTTTAATTATTTTTAAAGATAAATTTTCAGCTACACTCTAGTTTAATTCTCATCCTCATTCTTTCAATTTGCACATAGAACCATCATTTTCAAGCTGCATTTCCTCCTATATATTTCAGTTTTTCAGCTCTCCTTTCTCCATCAAAAGAAATATGTATCTCAAACTAATTTTTTTTCTTTTACATAAGCTTCTAAAACTCCTTTTCTTTTCAAAATCAAAACGTCTTCACACGATTCATCAGATGGATTAGCTTACTCATCTATCAACTTTGAAACTCCACCATTTCAATCGTCAAACCTACCTACGCCTACTCCTACCCATGAACCTACAAGACCATCAAATTATCGCATGTGTTATACACCCAAGAAAAAGAAAGCTAAATGGTTCCTGTTCTTTGGTTCTCCTCAAACCAAACAAAAAATTGATGATCTGCATCATTGCCAGAGGGAATCGATAGCACTTCAGCGTGAGATGTATTATAAACAGAAAATGAATTCAAGACGTCTGAATTTTCTAGAGTAGATTGGATGGAAGTTCTGCGGTTCATCTTTTCTGCGGTTCATCAACCTAGACCATTGTCATCTCAGAATCCATGGGATAGGTCGCCTCAAGCTCCGCCTGTCTCTCCAAATTCATGGGAGCGTGGAAATCGTTGGTCACCACTACAACCATATGTAGAAAAGATGAAGGATGAACCAACAAATTCCAAGTCTCCATCAACATCGTCTTCTAAATAATTATTTTTCTCTATGTTTTTAATAATTTTTTATCTGTACTTGATATGCATTGTGTCAGCATATAATATATGTATTAATTATTTGTGTAAAAAATTGACTGAATATGCCGCAAGACTTATTTAGTCGACTGAAAATTTCGATCAGTCGGCTGAATCTGTATACTGTAAGTTTTCATACACTATTCAATCGACTGATCGAAAGCAACCAGTCGACTGCATGACTAAAAAAAGAGCATATTTTCTTATTCACTCGACTGGCCCAGTCGACTAAATCTGAAACAGAACTCTTGGAAAGTGGTTTAGTCGACTGACCATATTATCCCAGTCGACTGAATCTAAAGCAGAACTCTCGGGAAAGTGGTTCAATCGACTGACCACGATCGTTCAATCGACTGAATTCGAATATGAAGCCTACTTTTCACCTTTTTACCTACCTTTTTAACACTCCAACCCTTTACCTTCTCTTTTACTTTTTACATTTACCTTCATTCTTCAGAATTCTAAAACCCTAGTTCCCAAAAAAATTCCAAATTTCTTCAATACTTTGATAAATTCAGATGGCTCCTCGTCAAACAAAGAGATCCAGGCATGCTTCTTCTTCCTATGAGCCAATTGATTCTCAAATAGCTCAATGGCTATATGATGCAACTGTAGTCCAAAGGTGGGATAAGATGAAAGAAGTCCGATTCTTTGAAGGTTCTTTTGTTGTTTTTCCTAATTTTACGCCGTATAGGATTCAAGATTTAGCAAGGAGAAGCCATCTAGTATCACTCCTAGATCATAATCAAAACAATATCAAGATAAATCATATCTTGGTAAAACTTTTCTATGCGAATTTGAACTTAGGACATCAAAACCCACGCAATCATGGCAATTGCGTTTGGAGTTTAGTATGTGGCCAACAACTGTTTCTTTCTTTAGATAAAATTGGTCATATTCTTCATACTCCGACAAGTGGTATTGAGTTACAAGAATTAAATGTTATCGTAGGCGAGAGAGAAGAAGTAAGTCATCGATTCTTAGAAGATGACATGACCAAACTTAAGTCTATTGCATTATGACCTAATGCCAGAATTATGCATAGAGCTCTAATGCACACAATTCTACCCCGTACCGGCTCTTATGAGCTTGTTTATCCAAACAACTATAAAGCATTATATGCTATTTGGGGAGAAATTGAAGTAAATTGGCCAAAACTCATTCTAGATGAATTTTTGTCATTCAACCAAGGTCGTATAAATATTATTTATTTTGGAGAATACATTATGCGGCTATTTATGAATCTACAAGTTCCTATTCTGGAATCTGATACCTCTATTCCAAAAACTCTGAATAGCCGCACCATAAGCCTTATGAAACTACCACCAAGACCTCTTACTATCATGACTTTTCATGAACGTAAATCTTGACCTCGCTAAGAAAATTCTACTCAACAACAACAACAATCAAGAGATGACATCCGAATGCCATCTCCATCCCAAAGCACACGGGAATCAATTGATTTAATTGTAAGAAATCATGTCATCTTGGATTCCCACATAAAAAATCTTGATAAGAAAATTGACAAAAAGTTTGACAAAATCAAAAGTTTCTTAGGGATTTTATGGGATGCAATATCATGCTCCTCTTCCACCGCTACAGAGACTTCTCAACGTGATCCAGGCAAATGCCCAGCCCCTCACTTTACGTGGTCAACATCGGAAGAACATACTAGTTCTGACACAGGTGGCAATGGAGGTGGCAGACAATTTGCAGGAAGTTCCTCCAGAGGAAAAGTACCAATGCAAGTTGAAGAAGAGGAGACAAAATCTGGTTCTGAATGAGGTTGTTATCTTTTAGTGGTAGTAAGTTATTTATTTGTTCCAAACATTCTATCTATAAGTTTGTATTCGTAATAATTGAAATCTTTTGTTTCTGTGATTGTAACTAGTATTTTTATTCTATTGTGTTAGTTTAATACTTAAATTATCATTTCCTTTTTGTCGATCACAAAGGGGGAGAAATTTGTATGACTAACCATTCCATTCAGGGACTAAAAATGTCGCCATATATTCAGGGGGAGATATATATATATATGTATGTATGTATGTATGTATGTATGTATGTATGTATGTATACACACACACACACATATATATATATATATAACTCCTGTTATATATTTTTCAAAAATATAGTATCACATATAACTGGTTTTCATCAATCAAAAAGGGCGAGAATGTTGCATATATTTTAATTCATGACAAAGCAGTGAATTAGACTATATGGATAAGCGACAAAAAGAAAAGGAATTATGTTGTTCAAACTACAAAGGAGACAAGGCTATGAAACTGCTTATAGTATGCTAAATTATTGAAGTTTTTAGTCTTAGAAATGTTAAAATCTATCCTCAGTAGTTAAGTTTCTTTAAAAATTTAAAATTTTAAAATATGTGAAGACCGTGCTTTGACTGTCAGGTAAGTCGACTGACCGTATATGGCCAGTCAACTGAATCTGTACAGGTGCATAGAAACTCTCTGTTTTTGCACAACTTTGAACATTCAGTTGACTAGTCGTTTTGGGTCATTGGACTGAATTCTTTCAATAGCTATTTTTTCTGAATGGACACTTCCTTTTGCCAAGAGTTACGTTCTAAAATGAAGAGGTATGGTTGCTCCCTTTGATCAGAACTCTTCATGAATGGTTGCATCTCTTTATCTACTATATAAACACACAAAATTCACTTCACAAATCACCGATTTTTCTGATTACTTTCTGATCATACTTTCTACTATCTTTGCATTCTGAAAAGAAATCACGACTTACATATATTACTTGAATCTCTGAATCAATTATCTTATTCTTTGATACAAAGCGATATTTTCCTTTCTAAATTTTTACACCCACATATATACTTGAGGAAAAGATTATAGGAAGGTTGTACTATAAAAGACAAATCAGTGTTATTAAGAACACAAAGTGTCAAACCAATTTTTAGTGAATCTGTTGAAGTCCTGTTCGGTTGTTCAGGCAGGTAAAGTCCTCTTTCGGCTGCTAGAGGTGGAAAAAAATCATGATCGGTTGTTCAGGTATTGTATACCTATTCCTCCGGGTTAAGTGAGGGGATATTGTGAGAAATTCCAGAGGGAAGTCTGGGACTGGACGTAGAACAGGAAGTTCGAACCAGTATAAAAATTCCTGCTGTGATCATTTTTATTTACTTTGCTATTATCATATGTTTTCTGCTTTAGTTTTTCCATATTACACGATTCTAAGTGATAGCTATCCACATAGTAGTCACTTTCACTATTTAAAATTTTAAAGAATGTTAAGTGTTAGTTTATTCCTTTATGGAATTAGATATAACTGATAGTGTGATTTTGTAGACTATGGTTTATAAAGTTGTTGTTATTAGGACTTAAATCTCGGTGCTTTGAAAAAAGTGATTTCAAAAGAATTTGTGAAAGAAATAATAATATTATTATTTTGAAAGCTTCGGTGGAGTATTATTATTTTAGGATATTTGAAAAGAGTTATGTGAAGTAATTTTTCAAATATTTTTGGTTATGAATAAAGTTGAACAATTGTGAGTTTTTTGATTTGGAAGACTCGCCGGGTATATTTGTTTACTTTACTTGTTGTTTCAGGAGGAACCGGGATACCATTGGATGCTTCATGTTGCTTTGATTCTAAATTTTTACCATGCTTCGATAGGAGGAGCCCGCTCCACATAATTGATTTTGGTTCGATCTATTTCATTTTGGAGGAATTTGAAAGTATATTTTGAATATAAAATCTCGGACATTTAGTTCTAAATTTATCTTTTGAAAAGTTTGGATGCGTAATATTTATTTTAGAGTATTCTCTGAACCTCGGCTGCATATGGTCTTTATATTTTTATGTTGCTAGTGTATTGCTCTTTTGTTAGTATGAGTCTCTTTGGCTTGTGTAAACATAAGATAGGTACAGGGATGCAAGAGATTACCTGCATTCGCATCAAGATAGAAAGTTGCTTACTAAAACTCAAATGCAAATGAGGTAGTCGTAGATTTAGATATTGGTTTTTTTGATTGATTGATGATTTTATGCTTCAGATGTGAGAGGCACTTGGCTTTTGTTTTCTTTAGCTGGCTTAGGCCAGTTGTGGCGAATTGTAGTTTTTTGGGATCAGCAGCAAAGGAGGTGCTGCCAAAAATTTTAATAACATAAAGAACTTTAAAATCTAATAAATCGTTTTAATTAATTGTTTTTAAAGCCTAAGGATTTGGAGATAATTTTCTTATTTGGGAATTTTGGTGACAAAATTCTTTTAAGAGGGGAGAGAATGTAACATACCGGAATTTTATTATTTTGATTTTGAAAATTTAATTAACATAAAATATTTAAATAATTGGTTTTCGAAATATAAATGACTAAATTCAAATATATAGACTGATTAAATATTTAAATTATGAATTAAATATTAATTAAATGGATTTAATAGCTTTATTTAACTCTTTTTATTTTATAAAAAATAATAATGAATCCATTTGGTAAATTTATTTAAAATAATAAATAGTTCGAATAAATAAAGGAAAAATCAATTGTTAATAAAAATGATTTGATTTTTAATGATAATGGCATACTTTTGAATGAATTTATTGGATTTTTCTATAATTATATTTTCTTTTGATGTATTTTACGGCATACGATGATATTTCTAAAATTTCCCACTTAATAGCAGATGGCATAGATAACCATTGTGATGCAGGGGATAAAAAGAAGAAGTCTGAGTGTTTTCATAGCAAATAGGTAGCTACATAACACTTTGAAGTGCATCTATATATGTGGATTATAAGGGAGGTTTGTAGGGAGACTCTAACAATTTTTTTGCCAATATTAATTTATTTATATGTTTATATTGATTATATTGATGTTTTGTTGAAATTTGGAGACATGCTGTTTGATTTGTGTTAATGTCGTCATAGTGATCTTTGCTATACCATCAGTTATCAACTATCATCTTTTTAAACCCTTGTGTGTGTTGAACTTGGGCTTGTATTTTTACAAACAAAAATGTTTGGTCACGTTTTGCACTTTGAAAGTTGTTTAAACTATAATTTTCAATTATTTTGAGAATTTTGGAAATAAAGGTTAAGTATTGATTAAAAATATATAAAACAAGTTGTAAATTTGATTAATTACCTTTTGGGATAAGTAATGTTGTTTTAAATTTATAAAAGATTATAAATTTGATTTATTTTCCTTCGAGATAACTAATGTTGTTTTAAATTTATAAAAGATTATAAATTTGGTTTATTTTCCTTAGGGATAATTAATGTTGTTTTAAATTTATAAAAGAAGTTATAAATTTGATTTATTTTCCTTAGGAATAACTAATGTCACTTTAAATTTATAAAAGATTATAAATTGTTTTATTTTCCTTCAGGATTATTAATGTTGTTTTAGATTTATAAAAGAAGATATATATTTGATTTATTTTCCTTCGAGATAATTAATGTTGTTTTAAAATAATAAAAGATCATAAATTGTATTTATTTTCCTTCAGGAAAACTAATGTTGTTTTAAATTTGTAAAAGATTATAAATTTGAATTATTTACCTTTGGGATAATTAATGTTGGTTTAAATTTATAAAAGAAATTATAACTTTTATTTTTTTTCCTTAGGAATAATCATAACAATTTAAATTTACAAAAAAAATTGATTTATTATCCTTCGGGATAATTAGTTTTCTTTTAAATTTATAAAAGAAGCATATAAATTTGATTTATTTTCCTTTGGAATAATTAGTGTCATTTTAAAATCATTAAAGATTATAAATTTGATTTATTTTCCTTCGAGATAATTAATGTTGTTTTAAAGTTATAAAGGATTACAAATTGAATTAATTTTCTTTCGGGATGATTAACACTGTTTTAAAATTTATAAAAGTCTTTTTGATTAGTTTACTATCTTTTGGGATAATAAACTTTTTTTTAATGCTATAAATAATAGTTTATAAATGAAAATATTTAAAAAGGAAACATTTAAAAATTAAGCCAAGTGTAAATTGTTCTGGGTTTGTATTAATTTAATGACACTTTTTTTTGACCCATCCTTTTAATACACATATAAATATAATATTCTCTTTAAAAAGAATAATTTAAAGAGTGTTATTTAAAATATTTTATGATGTGAAAATCGAGCACAAGTTTTAGTCAAATGTTTTAAATGTTTGATTCGTTCATTTCTACAAGTAATACCATTTTGTTATCTTCGATAGTTCATTCATTGTCTTCGATAGTTCATTTGTTGGCTATCGATTCTGCTATCTTCTGTATAATTCGTCGATTTAAGATGAATTTGTTTCTCGTTTTGGGCATTTGAACTCTGGCAATTTTTAGAGTTAAGAATACCGTCAAATCAAGTTAGGAAGCAACACTGCCCTAACTCTTCCAACTTCATTGTTTCCCTAGGGTAGTACAAGTTTGTTTTTCGATAGTTGATTCATCGACTATCGATTTTGATATCCTTCTTTGTGCTTTGTCAATCAAAGATGATCTGTTACTCATTTTAAGCATTGACATCCAACACCGTTGATAACTAAAACCAAAGAGCGAGTGGGAGCCAAGCCAATTGCGTCACACCTAGTAGGCTATATTCACATTTATCTACAGATTTGTTTGTGACGACCGCCCTTCACCTACGACACCCAATACCAGTGCATAGCCGATGCAGGACGACCGTCAAAGGTTGTAGAGTAAATTGAATAAGCATCGCATCACAGAACCTGTCATATATCTCACAATGTGTAGAATAAAAAGTCATAATAAACATAGCTGGTATATAAAATAGGTGAGATTGTAGATAACTGAATGGAACAAAACATAAAAGTCAAAGATCCATACAGTACAATAGTAGAAATAGAGTCATACATCCCAAATAGCTCGTAAACAACCGTCTCATAAACTCAAAGTACCGATAAGCCCCATAGCACCGAATAGTGGAAAGACTAGGGTGAATATAACAATACGAGAATTAGCCTCTTGCTCGCCACCTGAATAGTTATTCGTGCTCACCAAACTTGTTTCTAGTCTACTCATTTAAGAGGACCCAGAGTAATAAGAAGCAATGCATAAAACTCCAGGTCAGACAATAGTCTAGTGTGAGTGATAGAAATCTCAAATATTATATAGGAAATAAATAGTAAAAATGGTATGAAAGTCAAACTTGACCTATTCCTACATCCATAGAGTTAAAACATAAAAAAGGTGTGTATATATATATATACACACACTACTCTATGTCCATCATCAAAGGTATGCTAGATTTCTATATACTAAGATGAGAGAGAATCAAAAAAGCATAACATCCATCGACCATCCTCACATTTGCTCACTTGGTGCATTGGATATACGATAACGCTTGGTTCCTCGACATTTGAATCTATGCCACTCAGTGTGCCAGGAACTAAGTTGAACCAACGTGTACAACTCAAGGTAAGGATCTGATGTGGTCTGAGTAGATGCCATAAATTTCCCAACTTGGAAAATTTTCCAATGTGCAGATAAGGACCTGACGTGGCCCAAATGGACACTACACAAATACCCCTTCTTTCCGAGTGCCTACTGAAACCTTCCATATCAATGACCACTTTGCACGCGTTCTCCAGAGTAGAACCAGTCTTAGAACTGCCTTTATGACTTCTGTCTAAAGCTATCTTGGTTGGGACCTACCTAGACAACCATCACATGTCGTCGTATCTCTTTGTATGCCCCTATCCTTCTCTATCCTTTCCCATGACTCTACGTCTTGGAGTAAATCTAGTCGTATTAGGTCATTCTTTTGGAAGTGGAATTATGGTCGAACCAAGCTATCAAATGAGCAACCACGCCATCGTCGACGAACCAAACTCCACCATTAAGCTCCGCTGATCCACATAAACTCCCAGTAACACCACACCTCCGTACCTGTAACGACCCGAAATTTCCGAACTCGAAAATTTCAAATAGTTATGAAAAAGAAGAAAGAGATAGAAGAAGAAGAAGAAGAAGAAGAAGAACGAAAACACCAAACATCTTTCATTCGCAGCGGATAAAATATAATAATAAATAATAACAATTTACAGAAGAATACTATATTTGTCGATTACATTTAAATACATCAGAGTCACATATATACAGACATTGAATATACTCAATTATCATGTCACAGATACACAACAATATTATACAGCGGAAATACTCTATACGCTCTTGCCATCCAGCTCGCCTCCTGAGCTCCAGAATGTACCTACATGAAAACTCGTAATACTCAGTCTGACCCGAGTATTACACCAAAGTAACACCCGGGTCAGGCTGGAAACCAGCATGAGTAAACCCAACTAACATGGAATATCCAAGCAGACAACTTATATAACCCGGGGTAACTCAAATAAATTTACAAAGTCACAATTTGTTATAGACATAACTTATTTTCAAATAAGTTTTCTAAGTGCCAAAAATTAGATCAACTAATCCGTTTCATTTAAATCCATTCATTCCAACCTATCAATTTCTCATATTAATTTATAAGAAATTCGAAGTGGTTTCAGGTATCTCCCAATACCCGACCCGGCCTCTTCGAATCTCATGCCATCCTATCCAAAGTTATCCATACGAAATGCACAACATTTCATATCAGAGATATCAACTCATTCAAAGCATCCAATGCCATTCAATCGGCCATAAGCAAAACTTGTTCGCTACCAACATTAATTAAATTAATTCTGATTGAATTTCTAACCTCAACCATTTAGAATTCTTCACTTGCCATTAATTAATTTCAAATCAATTAACCAATCATACCTTCATCATTCATCTTTCATTCAACCTGGATTAATTATCCTTCAATTACATTCATGTAATTAACTTTAATTAATTTCACGATATCAATTATTCTATCCAAATCAATAAGAAATCTTTAATTACTTCATGAATTAATTAACTATTTTAATTACATTAATCCTTAATTAGTTATATTAATTAATTCCTCATAGCCACTTATTATTCATTAATTAATCTTAAACTAATCAATCTTTAATTACATCATTAATTATATAAATTAAGGATTTCCAATTATACTCAATTTATCCTAATCTTAACTAATTAAAGTAATTAAATCCAAAATATTAATCATTCTTGATTTATCTCAACCTGTTATTAATTATCCATTTGTTTACTTCATTAAATAAATCAATTTCTCTTTATTAATCATCTTAATTAATCTCCTGATTAATTACACAAAGTAATTATATTTTATTAATTTCATTAAGTAATTATTTATCAAACCATCCAATGATTTTTCTGAATTAGTTACACTTAATTAATTAACTTAAAACTTAATTTATTAATTAAGTCAAACCCTTAATTACTAAATTAACTAACCCAAATTATTAATTAATTGAATTATTTATTTATTTATTTAATTACTCTACTATTTAAATGAATCACAATTCATTAAGCCCTTATTAACTTAAGAATGAAACATTTTCTTATTTATGATTTAAGTTTAAAACAACTTAAACCCCAATATTTCGAGTCAAAGCACATTAACTCGAGTATCAACCAAAACCAAGTCACATCATCATTAGTATATATCCAATTGACTTAGTCATTCAACCAATTATTTCAGTTTAACTATTTAAATTTAAATAAAAATCCAACAGAGTAAGAATTACTCACCTTTGATTTTGGTTTGAAATTCACTTCAATCCCGACTATTGTCTTCACAATATATGGACCTTGCATAAACATTAAATGGTCTTATTAATATTCGAAAAATTTGAACAAACTAATTTCTATTTAATAAATTTCGTTTTACCTAATAAGTTAATTTCAAACAAATTTTTCGTTTGTAAAATATTTTGTAGTTATCAAATAATTATGTGAGTTAACTAAATAAATTGATTTCCATTTTGTAAATTTTAATTTAACTAAATCTTTAATTAAACAAATAATTAAGTTTTCTTAGACTAATTTTTCCCCCTTTTTATATTTTGTTTTAAATCCTTACGTATAATTCCCAAATCGGAAACCAATATTAGTTCATACCTAAATTTCAAATTTCCAACACTACAGTAAACAACAAAATAATTTTTTTTTCATGTACATATATTATATAAACTTAGGAAAATGTAAAATAAAACAAGAACTTCTCACCCACTATCGCGAGTCCACCACTCCACCTCCTGGATGCCGCCGTCAGCCTCGCGAGCATGGAACCCTAGATCGAAGCCGAGCACGAACGCGACCGCTCCTTGATCGATGCTGCGACCCAATCGAACACGGTTTCCCCCTTTCGCGCTTCAATCGCGACTACTGTCGATCGACTCTACCTCCAGATCCCCAAACGGCGATCCACTCCATACAAATCGAAACCCTAACCCCACCCAATCGATCGCGACGTCGGCTACCTCTTGAGCCCGAGCTCGAGTTAACCATGCGTCGTCGATTATATTGAGCCGAAGACGAAAATGATAAGGAATTTTGGGCAGAGTCGGCTTCGGCCATTGATTTCATACTTTTTTTAAAAAAAAGTTCGATCTTCTGTTCCAAGTTAGAGAGGGGACGGGGATAAGTTATAGAGTTGGGGGAATGGCTTCCTGAATACGCGTGGTACATGAAAATATCTTGCTATTTTACTTCAAATTTAATTATATCATAAAACTTTAAAACGTCTTGTCAATCGCCAATTAAAATTTTGAACTCCTCTTAAGGAATTCCGCTAGGCGATTATAAGGATTTACCCACATCCCAAACACAATGGAACGTGTTTCGGAAGCTAACTCGATCATATGTGCGAGTTACGGAAATAAATGTAAATCGATTAAAATACTTTCTAACCGTTTTGAGCTGCCAGGGTCTAACGACAACTTCGATTGCTATGAAAATTGAAATCCGATAATAACTAACTATTACAGATCCAATAGAACTGGTTTCGTTGAATTCCGAGACTATGCCTCGGAAGGCTATTTTTAAATTCAATTTAAACGATATGTTATTAAAATTGAACATATCACCTTTAAATTAAATTTCAACCATTCTATTATCTTCAGTATCATCATTATAAATTTTATAAGCCTTCAAATTATTTTAAACAGGCTTAGAAATTTCAGATTCAACAATTTACCCAATTTCAATTATTAAATTCAATATTTAAACTATATAATTCAATGATTTAATTATCAAGTAAATATTGATATCTGAAATTCAAGTTAAAATTAACTTCTAAATATTTTAAATCAATCAACTATTCAAATTTAAATGGTTATAAATTCTGGGTCATCACATTCCTCCCCCTTAAAAGAATTTCATCCCCGAAATTACTAATTAGGGAGAATGGTACTTTACCCGTTTACCTTTCATCCAAAACCAACAGTTCAACATCCTACCAATTATCTTTTATTAAAGACCTCTTATCAATCTTGCCAACTTTCCAAATTCTCCCACGGTTTTCGAACAATACCCTTTTGCTCAATCATTCAAATTTCAATTTAAAACCAAATTTTGAATTATCAAATGTTTTCCCAAAATTTTTCTAACTCTCTAAATTTCCGAAATTTTTTGCCTGCGTCTCCTTTGCGCGGCTAGCTCGGTACAACTACAAAAGGCCTCCACGGGCTCCCAAATTCCAAAAAGAAAACAAAATCCAAGTAGCTACATCAAAACCCAATCCAATTTCATATAGAAATTTAAATACATACCTTTTAGTCGGGCAGTTCAAATTTATCTTCTGATATCAAATCCAATTTCCTTTTTCTCTTTATAATACCTGCATAACTTTCCTAGCAATAATATTCAATCATACCCTTTTCAAATCTTTTCATACATTTCCTTACAGAAGTTTTCATATCTATTTCTATTCAAATTAGTTTCTCCCATTTCCATACGGATTCAGTTTGTCTTCAATTCTGAATATTGAATTTATTTTCCATTTATAACTAATTCATACTAGTTTCATCTACTAAGTTATTTCAGTTTCATATTTAAAATTGTTTTGTCGCTAACAAAATTTTTTTCCAAATTTTCGAAATTTTTTGGCAGAGTCTCCTTTGTACGGAGGAGCTTTTGCAATTTAACAAGGGGTATAAATATATATACATCGACCCACCCGGTCGGAAAAAGCAAAAACAGTTCATATTTCCTATTTTTATTGCGTATACCTTATTTAGCATTTTAAACAAGCAGCTTATTTATTTTAGCATTTATCGCGTCCAAATCCAGCCAAACGGCCTTCAGGTACCTGTACTTACTCAATATAAATATGTAAGTGCCATATATAGAAAATTTATTAGCATTTCATTTACTTTCAATAGCTAAACACAAGCATTACATTCACAACAAGCACCAAACGCTTCCCAGAAGCGATTCATATGATTATAAAGTTTATTCAATTGCTTTTATCCAATTCATAAGCCATTTCATTCAATTTTAATGGCCTGCAACTCAATTTCTAACATTCAAATTATTTTTATTTATTTTTTATTTTTTATCCAAACAAACTCATATTCACTTCAATTAATTCTAAAACCAATTTTATTTGCTTCTATTAATTCATAGATTTTTATTTACTTGTTTACGTCAAACAACGACCATTTTTATGTAAATTCATTAATATATGCTTAATAGAGTATCCATTTCAATTTATAACTACTTCAAATTAATTTCAGCTCATTTTATATTCAATTTCATTTCATTTCCATTTTATTCACCCATCACACATATGCATTTCATTTCATCTCAGCATTGGTTTCATTTTAAAACTATTTCATTGAGCTTGACAACATTCAATGCTTATATTAATATCCATTTTCCAATTAAATTTAACCCAAATCCTAATTTAATGGTCTACTATTCTCACTCAATCCAAGCTTCCATTGACTTAAGAAATTTTACTTCAAATCAATACGCCTCTGAACTTAAGTTCATTCCGATAACTCAATTCCAATTAAAATTTTGATTAAATTTTATTCAATCGGACTTCATCCAATTATTATTTAATTCAATTACCCCATTTTAAAATTTTAATTCATCTACTTAATTCAATTTCAAATTTATTTTATTTATACAATACCATTCTCAATTTATTTCAACTTACCTGGGTTTTATTTGCCACTCAAACCATTTCTATTATAATTCACTTTCATTTCATTCGACAATACTTAAATTATATCTAATTTACTTGCAAATTACGTTAAATATTACTTATAACCCACTTGAATTTTTTTTGCAATTCAACCCATCACTATTTCGATCCAAATCTATTTTATTTTTATTTTTATTTTTACAACATCTTTTCTAATTCAATTCATTATCAAATCCAAGTCGAATTCTATTCACAATCCAAATTCATTACCAAACTCCGTTATTAATTCACAACCCATTTTATTTAACCAGGTTAAATTTTATTAACATACTCTATCAAATAATTTATTTAGCTAATTAGCTTACTCCCAATTTTTAAATCAATATTCGATTTTTATTACAAAAATCGCTTCATTAAATTTTCCTGAGTTCAAATTTTGTTTTTCATATTTCCAGTTTGGATTTCTTTCATTTTCCAAAATTCCAACACCTTTATTTAAAAAATTTAGAAAAGCTTTTAAATTCACATAATACTACTAAAATAGCTTTTCATAAAAAATACTTCTTATAACTCGATGTCTCAACCAGTCCATTCTTGTTCTCACAGAAATTTAGTCATACGTTGATCATGCGTGGGACTGAAAATCTGTAAGTACTTGGTAAACCTATTTTCAACATCCAGTGAAAATACTTGGAAAATAAATTGATGGAAAATTCAGAAAATGGTTTTGATAATAGAGGAAATTTCTTTGTGAGAATGCTCTGGAGATCATCACTCCCATCCATGGTCACAGTTACATCCTAGGTTACGTTGCCATCGCAACAAAAATCCATGTAACTATAGGCACTCCGAGCCCCTCGATTACGCCATGGAACCCACAACAGATCGCAATTACATTCCAGGGTTACGTTGCCATCACAGCAAAAGTCCATGTAACTGTTGGCTCTCAGCGACACACACGATTTTCGCTGTCAAAATGAAACTTCTCCACTCCTACATAGGTCGCAGTCTACCGATATAAATTCAAACGCAGACTGTTGGCTCCACACGACTTTCGCTATGTTACCATAGGTCATAGTCTACCGATATAAAATCAAACGCAGACTGTTGGCTCTCAGCGGCACACACGACTTTCGCTATGGTACACACTACTCATAATCCCCAGGAACTAGTTTTGTCCAGACTCCTCACGGGATCAACTTTAGAACCCCCTTGGGGATCAAGGCAGCACCACCCAGTGGCACTCCTGAGAAGTTCATTTCAAGGGAGCGCCTTTTCCCCCAGAGCCATCATCAAAACACTTTATACTATATACATATAGTATCTTTCAAATCATACACCTAGTATAATCTCATACAAAGCTCCTTTACAAAAAATCGATTATCCCAAAATCGATAATTCTCAAACTAGGATTTCTAAATTTCAACAGTGATTTTACCCAAAAATCAAAAGCCTTTCCAAATGCAAAGGTTCCCAAAAACCTTTTCCAAAATCCTCATAAGATCCTTTATATATACATAAATATATATAAAAAAAATAAAACTTTGGATCATTTCAATCTTGTATAAAACTCCTTTTATACTTCAAAACACCTTCAAAATGCTTTTCTTCCGTCAATAGATACGACAAGGGAAGATTTACCTTATATAACAAAGATATATAGCTTCATTTATTGAAAATCAAATATTCAAATTTGATAAATCTTTTCATTGTCAATTTCATTCAAAACTGTACGATGTACACTTATCATCCGTACACTATACCAATCTGATCGCTTGCTTGATCACACAATTTCACTTCCAAACTAGTATCGTCCACCCGACTTCCTAGTGCAGACACAGATCTGGTTTCTTGATTAGAAACCGTCATTCTCCTTGCATAACTATAACTATGATAGAGAATATACAGAACCAATCTGTAACGACCCGATATTTTCAACCATTCGCATCCGCACATGTCGGACTTGAATTGCTCAAAATACCGCGTTGTAAATAAAATTTGGCAAATCTCAGAATATACAGTAAATACATCCTATGATAGAGAATCTCAGAACTCACGGGAGTTGGGTCCACGTAATATACCTCAAGAACGTCGCCACCATCCTACTTCATTCTGGAATCTCCACCGCGTACACGGTTGTTAAAGTGGTTTTCGGAGTTGGCAGAGAGTATGACAACTTCCGATCCCAGTCTCTTCAACAACCAAACGTTATTATAACGCCGTGGTCATTTCAAAATAGTTTATATTTCAAAAGGATCAAATCATTTCATATCAAAACTATATTCCTTTCAAAATAGTTTACGCCTCGGAACCAAAACCATTTTTATTTCGAAACTATTTATTCAATCAAAATAGTTTATACTTCGAAACCAAAATCATTTTTATTTCAAAACTATATTCAAATCAAAATAGTTTATACTTTATCATTTCCATCTCAAACCTACATTCACTTCCAAAAATCATAATACTTTCCAAGTTATAACTCTTTCGAAACCAAAATACTTGAAATCATTACACTTTGAAAATCATAACATTATGAAATCATACATTTGAAATCATGAAACATTCATTTAATTCTTTACATTTTACAAATTTATTTCCAATTTAATTCAAAATTTCAAATTTCCAATTTAATTCAAATCAAACCATCAATTTCAATTCAATTCAGTTTTCTAACAAAACATTTCAAATCTTATAAATTTCAAATATAGATTTGATCTACAAAATAAGCTATCCAATTTTAATATGTTTCCAAACTTTAATATCCCACATTTCAAAACTAAACTTTATAATTCCATATATTCATATCTCAAATCTAATTTCATTGTTATGTAGTTTTGAAATATTCATTTCATAAATCCAATATTATTAAAATAAACTTAAATTACAATTAAACCAAATATCTTTTCATACAAATATAAACTTCAAATATTCCTTTATCAAATAAAGCAAAATCAAATATCATTCAACATTCACATTCTTTATTAAAATAAATATCAAATCATTTCCACACCATTTCAAAATCATTAAAATATTACATCCTTTCAAAACTTCATAATCAAATCATTATTTGAATTCAAATCCAAATATTCAAAGTTAAATATCATTTAAAAATCAAATATGTCATTCATTTATTATTTCAAACATCATTACCAAAAATACATTTCAAAATTCCATTCAAAAATTCATTTATTATATTACATTTCATTCCGTTTAACGCATAACCAAGTCAACTTTATTTAAATTCAAATTCAATTTAAATTCCTTAAAAATTCAAATTTAAATATTCAAAACTTCTAAAGTTTCATAGATAATCCATTTCAAAAGTTATATTATTTAACACTTTAAAATATAGCCCAAACAGTGTTAAAATCTATAACATTTCAAAACATTGTCATATTATAGCAACGACAGCATTTATAAAGTGCTATCGTAGCTTATATTTTCCAAAATGGTTTATTTCAATAATAGCGACATTTATAAAATGTCATAATAGATATTTAGTTATTTCAAACATTGTAAGATTCAAAACAATAGCATAAAAATGATGTCAAAAGACTAAAGCACTTTGGAAATGCTATAAAATTCCAGGTTTCATTTTAGCTTTTCAAAAATAATAATAGAACTCCAAATTTTTATTATTACAACTTAAAAATCATATTTCTAGACTTCAAAATTTCACATTTAAAATCATTTTAACATATGATTTAACACAATAAAATTTTAAGATCAAATATTCAATTTTGCAAACTCCATTCATTTATTAAGTCAAAATTCACTGTTTATTAATTTATAAATTTAATAAACTTAAAATTTTACTTCAAATATCATTTCAAAACTTTAAATTTAATTTCCATTATTTATTTACATCTTAAAATAAAATTTAAAGTAAACGTTACATTTACTCCAAATTTACATACTTGAATTCACTTAAATTCACAATTTCAAGATTTAATATTTAACTTTCTCAAAACCATAATATATATATTTTAAATCAAAATTTCATACTTTTGAAAATACATATTTTTAATAAAAATCATTTAAAAATATATCACGGGGTCTGTATATAATTTTCTAACCTAGGTCAAGTGATACGGATATATATCATTTCAATCCGCAGTTTACAAAGAAAACCCGGGTTCTATCATTTCAAACCCGCAATCCCAAGTCAAATAAAATACAATAAAAATCGCTCAGGCCTATCATTTCAGCCCATAACGATTTTTCCCTATTCTAAAGTCCGTTCGGGTATGTATCATTTCAACCCATAGTGATTCTATTCTAACAGGGAACTTGCAGCGTGAATATATGCATAAACAATATAAACAATGTCAATGTCACAATATAATGTTATATATCACATGTCAGGTGATAATTAACAGTTTTAATATGGTAATAACATGGCATAGCATATCATATGATCATCATTAACTTGCATAACATTTTATATTACTAAACACTTGTCATCAATTCACTATTTCATAAGTATAAATGTCAGAGTGAGAAAGACTCACCTTTTACGAAGCTAGAGACAAACAACACACACAAGAGCGATTCCAAAGGCACGACAAGCACGATTTGATTTGAATTGATGGAGACCCTTGTAAACAGCACAAAATATAACATACATAAGCACAAATATAGATATCGACATACAAATATAATCAACAACTTTAGTTTGCAGAACAGTTGCAAAACAAGAGAGATGACCAAACCTTAGAAGCAAACGACTTGCACACGACAACATAAGCTTGTCACATGATCAAATGGGCTTGACCTCACCATACTAGGCTCAGCCTAGATGCCAACAGGGCTCAAGTTTGGGTCAATACGGGTTCATATGGCTCGGCCTAACTTGGATATGAAGGAGTGGAAGTTGTGAATTGAGAAATACAAAAGTCAATGCAATTAAGTGGATTTTTGGTGCAACTATAGGTTCGGCCTGCCATGGCTTGGGCTTGGTCATGCAAGGGGATGGTCAGGTAGTGGCTAGAGTGGCGGCCAAAGGTGGTGGAGGGACTGGTGGTGGCGGCCATGGAGGTGGTTTAAGTGAAAAATGAAGGTTATGGCCTTAAGGGTTTGGCTAGGCTAGTTTTCAAGTGATGCTTGTATTAATTTGAGGAATTTGCAACCTTGGAAGGGCCATGGCCTGTAATGGTCAGTGGAGTAGGAGGAGTAGCTACCAAGTATGGTGGAGGTGGTGGTCGTGGAGATGGAGTGGACTAGAGGCCGAGCTATGCTAGAGGAGGAACAAGGTAGAAATCATTGAAAAGAAGTAGGAAAGAAAGAATGAAGCCATAAGTTTTTTTTCCTTTTTTTCTTCATGAAGCCGTGAGTTTTAGGGGGAAGATGAGAAAGAGTTTTCGCGTGAAAAGGAAAATGGAATGTCAGCTGAAGAGTGGAGTTAAGGCAGCCAATTGAAGAGATGTTGGTTGAGAAATGAAAAGACAGAATACAAAAAGGCTTGAGCAAATAAAGAGTCACAAACCTTTCAAATTTCCACCATTTCTTTTTAAATTTTAAATACATGTAAAATATATATAAATGCAGATAAAAACACGAAAATATGGTAAATAAAGAAAAATAAATAAATAAATATTAATTAAATATAATTAAATTAAGAAAATAGCAAAGAAAATGTAAACTAGGCTTGAAAATTTGAAAATAAATGAAATGAACTTTGGAAAAATTGTATTTACATGAAAAGTATTTATAAATAAAGATAAAGACATAAAAATAAAATGAATATATAAAAATTAATAAATAAATTTTAATTAAATATAATTTAAATGAAGAAAATAGCAGAAAAATGGAAACTAACCTTTAAAAATAGAAAATAAATTCAATAAGCTTTGGAAAAATTTAAACATCACTTTAAAAATATTTAAAAGGTAAAAATATATGTAACATAACATATAATACATAATAAGATATGACAATTAAAAAGATTATTTATATAATTTAAAATAAACAATATTGTTAAATAAAATAATTTACACCCAATTTTGTAAATAGCATAACTTTCACAATATTATTCGGATTTCAACGAAACGAAAAGTAGTGTTCTTGAAATTTTATTTACTTTCATAATAAAAGAAAAAATTAAAATTTTCAAACTTTTAAAATTTAAATTTAAAAGTAAAAGTTTGACCAGATTGACCAAAATTCACATTTTCTGTAAATATTCAATTTATGCATGTTTGAAATTCTAATCCACATCAAAATCAACATTTATATTTCTAACAAAATATATTCATTTTAATAAATAAAATAAAGTTTTTAAACTAGGAATTTAAATTAAAATAATTAAAATATACAATTACAATAATCAGAAAATACAGGGTTGTTACACTCTCCCCCACTCAAAACTTTTCGTCCCCGAAAAGGAATGAGGTACGGAAAAGCACAAAAAAAGATAGAATGAAATAGTATTAAGACAAGATGACAAGAAGATTAAAATTATACCTGATAACTGTTGCTATAGGTAAGTTTAACAAGGTGGAGATGATCTTTCCAACATCCTCCAGAATCAAGAACACAAGCATGAAAAAAAATCTTTTAGAATCTGATTCACCCTTCCCGTTTAACCGACGGTCTGTGGATGGCAAGCAGTGCTTAGATTCAAAGATGGGTACCAAAGATTATTAAAGATTATAGAAAGATTTCTAAACAGACTGGTTTAAGCAATAACCTCTCATTCTGTAGCAAGATAAGGGAAATTAGGACAACCAAAAGATAGTTTAAAAAACAAAATAAAATAATAAATTTGAAACCATAAAATTTCAACTTAAACTGAAAATTAATTTTACATAAGTCAAATAAATCTTAAGCGTCTCTAATTTCACTATCTTATCATCCAATTATCTTAAATTAACAAATCCCTAAAATCATTTATTTGAAAAATCTTTTATTATACTCAAAATGTACCAAATAAAATTCAATTCTTCTTCACTACTAATTAAAATTAAAATTATTCCTCTCAATATATTTTATCACCTATGTTAAATATACTCACACTAATTATAATTACTTTATCTTATTCTTAGTTCTTTTAACATTATTTTATTGCAAGTTATTTAATTATCCTTTCTTATATTTACCTCTGTTAATTATTTTATAACTAAGATTTAAGTGTGTAACATTTATTATAACCACTCAAATTTTATTTATAAAATCCTTTTATATTGTATATTATATAATTACATTGTTAACTTTTTAAAAAATTTAAGGTAAGTTATATTGAAATGCAATTGTGTGTTATACAAATAAAACTTTTAAATTCAATTATCTCAAGTTTGAATCATTTATCCAAATTTTTAAATAATTTTTTTCTTTCTTAATTGAAATTATTCTTTAAGGTAGAATTTAAGAATTAAATTTCCGATTCCATTCAAACCATTTAGAGATAACTAATAATATATACATAATATGTCAAATCAAATTTCAATCATATATCTATATATATTAAAATCAAGTCATATTTTAGAAATTCAAATCAATTAAATTCCCAAAACAAAGCTGTAGTAAGACTACAGAACTGTCTCTTCACTTCGAAACTCGAAAATGAATGTCGATGATGCTGCAGTCATCACCGAAGTTATTTTTCAGCGACCAAGAGAAGAGCACTAATTTTTAAGTTTAAAATTCTTTGGAAACAAATTTCTATTTGGAAATACTTTACATAATATATCCTTTTTTTTTAAACTTTAAACCAAAGTTCGAAATCATCGGAATTTTAAATTCTCAAATTCTTGTTTTAAATTCATTTCAGTTCCCAAATAAATTTATAAACAACTATTTATAAATTCATTTGTAGAACAATAAATGATAAATCAAGTATTATCATTTAAAATTATCAATTTAAATCATTAATTAAGTTCCATAAATTTACTTATATATCAAAATTTATTTCATTTCCCAAATTTTTAAAATAATATTGTGTCAGTTTGTTCTGTCAAAGTGTTTTGGAAATCTTATCGATAACGTTGATCAGACGAATCGATCAGAAACCCAATCCAACATCAACAACTCAAACAACACAATATATAAAACAAAATATAGATTTACAAGTACAATTCAAAATGTTTGGAAGAATAGATTGGAAACAAAAGACAGGATGATAAAATACAGAGTAGGGAGGTGGATAAGCTGAAATAAATCGCGGGCAACCTTAACCGGGTCAACCGTGACTTAAAGAATAAGATCGATGTGGATTTTCTGGGTAAATCTACATTCGACCTCAAGAGATAAAGTTTGGGATAATAGGAGATACTAGCATCTAAACCAAGGATAAATATAAATCTCTAGTGAATCGATGCTAATTGTAAAGGAGTTTCACCCCTTTTACATGAAAATTAGAATAATGGTGAGACCGCCAATTCACTATAAAGATCATTCGAAGTGGAGTTATGGGATACTCCGAAATCAAATGAAGATGAATAGTGGGGAATAAGAATGGATTTTGGAACCGCGGGGAACGTTCCAAAATTCCAAGGAATCGAGTCAAAAGAAAGAGATTCAACTCGAATGAAAGTGATTCTGTAAATACATCTACTCTATATGCTGAGTTTTGCCTAGAGATACCAAAGCTCTGATACCAACTGTAACGACCCGATATTTTCAACCATTCGCATCCGCACATGTCGGACTTGAATTGCTCAAAATACCGCGTTGTAAATAAAATTTGGCAAATCTCAGAATATACAGTAAATACATAATCACAGATCACAGACACAGAGTATTTAATAATGCAGCGGAATTTAAAAGAAACAGTAGTTCATGAAGCTACTATATAAAAATAAGATACATCAGAGTTAAACATGATACAAAAAAAAGTAACAAGATACATCAGGTACAAATCAGAATACATCACCGAAATCACTGGATACAGAAAGCAAAATAGATAGCTGGATCTTCAAGGAAAGCTCCAACTCCGAAGGTGAATCTTGAATGCTAACTCACTCAATCTGACTCGAGCGTAAAGCAAAACACAAAACACTCGAGTCAGGACATAAATACTTATGAACTGTAAATCAACTCAAGTGAACAGTAACAAAAATGCATCAGTAACTTAAAGGATGCTTGGGATCGCCCATCCTTTAAGGATCCGTTAAACTATTTACTATGTAGTAATATTGCGCTATTATAATAGTGTCTACAGTAAAATAAACATACTTTTAAATAGCGTTCCGGGCTACCCATATCACCCTTCACACATAATAGTCCCAGTAGTCCATCCAATATCATGCCATCTCCACTCCGGGTGACTGTCAGAGGATACCACACGGGCTACGGGAGAAAAACAAACTCGTAGTAAAGGCTCGGTATGGTAGGTGACACGGCACACAAGGCAATGCCAGGGTAGATATACCAATTACACACACGGGCTGGTGGTAACGCAGCAGCCACATACGCCCACCTCGGAACACACTCCCAATCAAAATCGGAGGATGGCCATCTAATGAATCACCAGTAAGAGTATAGTATCGAAGGAATGTGTCCGACCAGAGGTGCTACCTCCTTTGGCCCGAGATCGCTCCTGTTTTAGCCACCTTATGCCAACTCACGGGAGTTGGGTCCACGTAATATACCTCAAGAACGTGGCCACCATCCTACTTCATTCTGGAATCTCCACCGCGTACACGGTTGTTAAAGTGGTTTTCGGAGTTGGCAGAGAGTATGACAACTTCCGATCCCGGTCTCTTCAACAACCAAACGTTAGTATAACGCCGTGGTCATTTCAAAATAGTTTATATTTCAAAAGGATCAAATCATTTCATATCAAAACTATATTACTTTCAAAATAGTTTGCGCCTCGAAACCAAAACCATTTTTATTTCGAAACTATTTATTCAATCAAAATAGTTTATACTTCGAAACCAAAATCATTTTTATTTCAAAACTATATTCAAATCAAAATAGTTTGTACTTTATCATTTCCATCTCAAACCTATATTCACTTCCAAAAATCATAATACTTTCAAAGTTATAACTCTTTCGAAACCAAAATACTTGAAATCATTACACTTTGAAAATCGTAACATTATGAAATCATACATTTGAAATCATGAAACATTCATTTAATTCTTTACATTTTACAAATTTATTTCCAATTTAATTCAAAATTTCAAATTTCCAATTTAATTCAAATCAAACCATCAATTTCAATTCAATTCAGTTTTCTAACAAAACATTTCAAATCTTATAAATTTCAAATATAGATTTGATCTACAAAATAAGCTATCCAATTTTAATATGTTTCCAAACTTTAATATCCCACATTTCAAAACTAAACTTTATAATTCCATATATTCATATCTCAAATCCAATTTCATTATTATGTAGTTTTGAAATATTCATTTCATAAATCCAATATTATTAAAATAAACTTAAATTACGATTAAACCAAATATCTTTTCATACAAATATAAACTTCAAATATTCCATTATCAAATAAAGCAAAATCAAATATCATTCAACATTCACATTCTTTATTAAAATAAATATCAAATCATTTCCACACCATTTCAAAATCATTAAAATATTACATCCTTTCAAAACTTCATAATCAAATCATTATTTGAATTCAAATCCAAATATTCAAAGTTAAATGTCATTTAAAAATCAAATATGTCATTCATTTATTATTTCAAACATCATTACCAAAAATACATTTCAAAATTCCATTCAAAAATTCATTTATTATATTACATTTCATTCCGTTTAACACATAACCAAGTAAACTTTATTTAAATTCAAATTCAATTTAAATTCCTTAAAAATTCAAATTTAAATATTCAAAACTTCTAAAGTTTCACAGATAATCCATTTCAAATGTTAAATTATTTAACACTTTAAAATATAGCCCAAACAGTGTTAAAATCTATAACATTTCAAAACATTGTCAGATTATAGCAACGACAGCATTTATAAAGTGCTATCGTAGCTTATATTTTCCAAAATGGTTTATTTCAATAATAGCGACATTTATAAAATGTCGTAATAGATATAGTTATTTCAAACATTGTTAGATTCAAAACAATAGCATAAAAATGCTGTCAAAAGGCTAAAGCATTTTGGAAATGCTATAAAATTCCAGGTTTCATTTTAGCTTTTCAAAAATAATAATAAAACTCCAAATTTTTATTATTACAACTTAAAAATCATATTTCTAGACTTCAAAATTTCACATTTAAAATCATTTTAACATATGATTTAACACAATAAAATTTTAAGATCAAATATTCAATTTTACAAACTCCATTCATTTATTAAGTCAAAATTCACTGTTTATTAATTTATAAATTTAATAAACTTAAAATTTTACTTCAAATATCATTTCAAAACTTTAAATTTAATTTCCATTATTTATTTACATCTTAAAATAAAATTTAAAGTCAAACGTTACATTTACTCCAAATTTACATACTTGAATTCACTTAAATTCACAATTTCAAGATTTAATATTTAACTTTCTTAAAACCATAATATATATGTTTTAAATCAAAATTTCATACTTTTGAAAATACATATTTTTAATAAAAATCATTTAAAAATATACCACGGGGTCTGTATATAATTTTCTAACCTAGGTCAAGTGATACGGATATATATCATTTCAATCCGCAGTTTACAAAGAAAACCCGGGTTCTATCATTTCAAACCCGCAATCCCAAGTCAAATAAAATACAATAAAAATCGCTCAAGCCTATCATTCCAGCCCATAACGATTTTTCCCTATTCTAAAGTTCGTTCGGGTATGTATCATTTCAACGCATAGTGATTCTATTCTAACAGGGAACTTGCAGCGTGAATATATGCATAAACAATATAAACAATGTCAATGTCACAATATAATGTCATATATCGCATGTCAGGTGATAATTAACAGTTTTAACATGGTAATAACATGGCATAGCATATCATATGATCATCATTAACTTGCATAACATTTTATATTACTAAACACTTGTCATCAATTCACTATTTCATAAGTATAAATGTCAGAGTGAGAAAGACTCACCTTTTACGAAGCTAGAGACAAACAACACACACAAGAGCGATTCCAAAGGCACGACAAGCACGATTTGATTTGAATTGATGGAGACCCTTGTAAACAGCCCAAAATATAATATACATAAGCACAAATATAGATATCGACATACAAATATAATCAACAACTTTAGTTTGCAGAACAGTTGCAAAACAAGAGAGATGACCAAACCTTAGAAGCAAACGACTTGCACACGACAACATAAGCTTGTCACATGATCAAATGGGCTTGACCTCACCATACTAGGCTCAGCCTAGATGCCAACAGGGCTCAAGTTTGGGTCAATACGGGTTCATATGGCTCGCCCTAACTTGGATATGAAGGAGTGGAAGTTGTGACATGAGAAATACAAAAGTCAATGCAATTAAGTGGATTTTTGGTGCAACTATAGGTTCGGCCTGCCATGGCTTGGGCTTTGTCATGCAAGGGGATGGTCAGGTAGTGGCTGGAGTGGCGGCCAAAGGTGGTGGAGGGACTGGTGGCGGCGGCCATGGAGGTGGTTTAAGTGAAAAATGAAGGTTATGGCCTTAAGGGCTTGGCTAGGCTAGTTTTCAAGTGATGCTTGTATTAATTTGAGGAATTTGCAACCTTGGGAGGGCCATGGCCTGTAATGGTCAGTGGAGTAGGAGGAGTAGCTGCCAAGTATGGTGGAGGTGGTGGTCGTGGAGTTGGAGTGGACTAGAGGCCGAGCTATGCTAGAGGAGGAACAAGGTAGAAATCATTGAAAAGAAGTAGGAAAGAAAGAATGAAGCCATAAGTTTTTTTTTCCTTTTTTTCTTCATGAAGCCGTGAGTTTTAGGGGGAAGATGAGAAAGAGTTTTCACGTGAAAAGGAAAATGGAATGTCAGCTGAAGAGTGGAGTTAAGGCAGCCTATTGAAGAGATGTTGGTTGAGAAATGAAAAGACAGAATACAAAAAGGCTTGAGCAAATAAAGAGTCACAAACCTTTCAAATTTCCACCATTTCTTTTTAAATTTTAAATACATGTAAAATATATATATAAATACAGATAAAAACATGAAAATATAGTAAATAAATAAAAATAAATAAATAAATATTAATTAAATATAATTAAATTAAGAAAATAGCAAAGAAAATGTAAACTAGGCTTGAAAATTTGAAAATAAATGAAATGAACTTTGGAAAAATTGTATTTACATGAAAAGTATTTATAAATAAAGACAAAGAAACAAAAATAAAATGCATACATAAAAATTAATAAATAAATTTTAATTAAATATAATTTAAATGAAGAAAATAGCAGAAAAATGGAAACTAACCTTTAAAAATAGAAAATAAATTCAATGAGCTTTGGAAAAATTTAAACATCACTTTAAAAATATTTAAAAGGTTAAAATATATGTAACATAACATATAATACATAATAAGATATGACAATTAAAAAGATTATTTATATAATTTAAAATAAACAATATTGTTAAATTAAATAATTTACACCCAATTTTGTAAAAAGCATAACTTTCACAATATTATTCGGATTTCAACGAAACGAAAAGCAGTGTTCTTGAAATTTTATTTACTTTCATAATAAAAGAAAAAATTAAAATTTTCAAACTTTTAAAATTTAAATTTAAAAGTAAAAGTTTGACCAGATTGACCAAAATTCACATTTTCTGTAAATATTCAATTTATGCATGTTTGAAATTCTAATCCACATCAAAATCAACATTTATATTTCAATTAACAAAATATATTCATTTTAATAAATAAAATAAAGTTTTTAAACTAGGAATTTAAACTAAAATAATTAAAATATACAATTACAATAATCAGAAAATACAGGGTTGTTACACAATCAGCAATACATATCCAGGTTCGTCGTCAAAAATTGAGTGAAAAATCCCACTCGGATCGATATAACTATCTCGAAATTCTGTGCTCGAATCTGGATCAAATCACTATGCGAACAGAATAATATATGTACATCCTACGTATTTATTTCCATTGATTATCAGCCAAATCAATTTCCTTTCTATTCGCATTTCCTTTAATTCCCATTTACTTATTTACAATTGCCTTAATTCTCATTTGGATCATATCTTCAATCCTTATCTTAATTGGGTATTTAATCAATAACAATTTTAACTCCGACGAGTTTATATTTAGAAAATAGCTTGGAAATTTTAAAAATAGATAAGTAGCTGAAAAATAATTATTAGTTTGCAAAATAGCTATAAAATAGTTAACTAATTGTAAAATAGTTGAAAATAGTTAAAAAGTTATAATGATTTTAGATAATTGCAAAATAGTTGTAAAATAGTAATTAATTTGTAACATAGTTGAAAAATAGTAATTAGTTTACAAAACAGTTGAAAAATGGTTAAATAGCTCCAAAAATAACTGTAAAACAAATATAAAATAATTTGGCTTTAAGAAAGAAAGGTTGTATATATTAAATAGCTTAGAAAAATAAGTGTATATTAAAACAATTTATTGAAAATAATCTAGAGTCAAAACTGTTCACTTCTCCATCTATTTAATTTAAATTTCCATTTAAATTGACCCAATTCCAATTCAAATAACTCCAAATTCCATTGGACTTGATTTATTCCCAATTCAAGTTGAATTAATTCTCAATTTCTTTCCAACTTCAAATCAAATTCCAATTGATTCTTACTTATTCAACTTTATTTACAGTTCCAAATTATTCAAATAAATTTGGACTAATTTCAAATTGAATCTGCTTCAATTTCAAATCATTTCAATTCCTGAATTTAATACCAATTCCCATTCAAATTTTAAACCTTCAGATTAATAACCTTTCCACTTAAGTTTAAAACTTGCTTAACTTTGGGTTTCACATCACATTCCAAGGAAAATTCAAAACTCAACCTTAGAGTTTATCTTCATATTTATTTCCTTTACGCACCAGATTACATTTAAATTTTAAACCACCCTTGTTTTTGATTTCAAACAAATCCCTTTAAAAATCTTCCAAACATTTCTTGTTTTAAAATAGGACTATATTCAAAATAGTCTGAATTATATTACTTGTTATTTCTTTAACTCTTTGAATAATTGATTTCTTTCTAGACTTAGGTTTTAAAACTTCACAACTTTAAAACCCGCTTTAATTAAGAAGTTATACTCATCTTATAAATTTACTTCATTTGGCTTACTTAATAACAAATATATCATTATTAAACACAATAACTATTTATGATAATTCCCAAAGCTGTCATATCAAGATACCAATTCCTTTTTATATTATTCTTATTTCTATAAATTCAAGATTAAATTTTAGTTTGAATCAATTTCAAACTTACCTTTATTAAATTTGATTTGGTTGTATTTCTAGTTTTTACTTAATTAAATTCCAATTCAAGATTTCAATTTGGTTGCATTATATTACTACTTAATTTAATTCCATTTATTTGACATCCAGTCACCTTAATATTTATTATAGGAAATATTGCTACATATGCCATGATATATTTTTATATAAAATCATTTAAAATCTTTATAAAAAAATAACAAATACGCACTCATATATATATATACACACACACACACTCAACTCATTCTAGAGTACCTCAGACTCTATTTAATGAGTAATCCCCACCAAAGCCAAGGTTCTCGCTTAACCTTTCAGCTCTGATACCAACTGTAACGACCCGAAATTTCGAACCCGAAAATTTCAGATAGTTATGGAAAAGAAGAAAGAGATAGAACAAGAAGAAGAAGAAGAACGGAAACACCAAACATCTCACATTCGCAGTGGATAAAATATAATAATAAATAATAACAGTTTACAGAAGAATACTATATATGTCGATTACATTTAAATACATCAGAGTCACATATATACAGACATTGAATATACTCATTATCATGTCACACATACACAACAATATTATACAGCGGAAATACTCTATACGCTCTTGCCATCCAGCTCGCCTCCTGAGCTCCAGAACGCACCTACCTGAAAATATGTAATACTCGGTCTGACTCGAGCATTACACCAAAGTAACACCCGGGTCAGGCTAGAAACCAGCGTGAGTAAACCCAACTAACATGGAATATCCAAGCGAACAACTTATATAACCCGGGGTAACTCAAATAAATTTACAAAGTCACAATTTGTTATAGACATAACTTATTTTCAAATAAGTTTCCTAAGTGCCAAAAATTAGATTAACTAATCTGTTTCATTTAAATCCATTCATTCCAACCTATCAATTTCTCATATTAATTTATAAGAAATTCGAAGTGGTTTCAGGTATCTACCAATACCCATTCCCGGCCTCTTCGAGTCTCATGCCATCCTATACCAAGTTATCCATACGAAATACACAACATTTCATATCATAGATATCAACTCATTCAAAGCATCCAATGCCATTCAATCGGCCATAAGCAAAACTTGTTCGCTACCAACATTAATTATATTAATTCTGATTGAATTTTTAACCTCAACCATTTAGAATTCTTCACTTGTCATTAATTAATTTCAAATCAATTAACCAATCATACCTTCATCATTCATCTTTTATTGAACCTGGATTAATTATCCTTCAATTACATTCATGTAATTAACTCTAATTAATTTCATGATATCAATTATTCTATCCAAATCAATAAGAAATCTTTAATTACTTCATGAATTAATTAACTATTTTAATTACATTAATCCTTAATTAGTTATATAAATTAATTCCTCATAGGTGACTTATTATTCATTAATTAATCTTAATCTAATCAATCTTTAATTACATCATTAATTATATGAATTAAGGATTTCCAATTATATTCAATTTATCATAATCTTAATTAATTACATCAATTAAATCTAAAATATTAATCATTCTTCAACCTGTTATTAACTATACATTTATTAACTTCATTAAATAAATCAATTTCTCCTTAATTAATCTCCTGATTAATTACACAAAGTAATTATATTTTATTAATTTCATTAATTATTTATTTATCAAACCATCCAATGATTTTTCTGAATTACTTACGCTTAATTAGTTAACTTAAAACTTAATTTATTAATTAAGTCAAACCCTTTATTACTAAATTAATTAACCCACATTATTAATTAATTGAGTTAGTTAATTATTTATTTAATTACTCTACTATTTAAATGAATCACAATTCATTAAGCCCTTATTAACTTAAGAATAAAACATTTTCTAATTTATGATTTAAGTTTAAAACAATTTAAGCACTAATATTTTGAGAGCACATTAACTCTAGAATCAACCAAAACCAAGTCACATCATCATCAGTATATATCCAATTGGCTTAATCATTCAACCAATTATTTAAATTTAACTATTTAAATTTAAATAAAAATGCAACAGAGTAAGATTTACTCACCTTTGATTTTGGTTTGAAATTCACATCAATCCCGACTATTGTCTTCACAGTATATGGACCTTGTATAAACATTAAATGGTCTTATTAATATTCGAACAATTTGAACAAATTAATTTCTATTTAATAAATTTCATTTTACCTAATAAGTTAATTTCAAACAAATTTTCTGTTTTTAAAATATTTTCTAGTTATCAAATAATTATATAAGTTAACTAAATGAATTGATTTCCATTTTGTAAATTTAATTTAACTAAATCTTTATTTAAACAAATAATTAAGTTTTCCTAAACTAATTTTCCCCCTTCTTATATTTTTTTTAAATCCTTACATATAATTCCCAATCCGAAAACCAATATTAGTTCATACCTAAATTTCAAATTTCCAACACCATAGTAAACAACAAAATAAATTTTTTTTTTTCACGCACATATATTATATAAACTTAGGAAAAATGTAAAATAAAACAAAATATGCTCACCCATTGTCACGAGTCCACCACTCCACCTCCTGGATACCACCGTCAGCGTCGCGAGCATGGAACCCTAAATCGAAGCCGAGCAAGAATGTGACTGCTCCTTGATCGATGCTGCGACCTAATCGAACATGGTTTCCCCCTTTCGCTCTTCAATCGCGACTATTGTCGATCGACTCTACCTCCAAATCCCTAAACGGCGATCCACTCCATACAAATCAAAACCCTTACCCCACCCAATCGATCGCAGCGTCGGCTAGACCCCTCGAGCCCGAGCTCGAGTTAACCATGCGTCGTCGATTATATTGAGCCGAAGACGAAAATGATAAGGAATTTTGGGCAGAGTCGGCTTCGGCCATTGATTTCATACTTTTTTTTAAAAAAAGTTCGATCTGCTGTTCTAGGCTAGAGAGGGGACGGGGATAAGTTATAGAGTTGGGGGAATGGCTTCCCGAATACGCGTGGTACATGAAAATATCTTGCTAATTTACTTTAAATTTAATTATATTATAAAACTTTAAAACGTCTTGTTAATCGCCAATTAAAATTTTGAACTCCTCTTAATGAATGCCGCTAGGAGATTATAAGGTTTTACCCACGTGCCGAACACAATGGAACATGTTTCGGAAGCTAACTCGATCATATGCACGAGTTACGGAAATAAATGATAAATTTTAATTAAATCGATTAAAACAGTTTCTAAGCATTTTGAGCTTCCAAGGTCTAACGACAACTCCGATTGCTACGAAATTGAAATCCGATAATAACTAACTATTACGGATCCAATGGAACTGGTTTCGTCGAATTTCGAGACTGTGCCTCGGAAGGCTATTTTTAAATTCAATTTAAACGATATATTATTAAAATTGAAAAAATCACCTTTAAATTAAATTTCAACCATTCTATTATCTTCAGTATCATCATTATAAATTTTATAAGCCTTCAAATTATTTTAAACACGCTTAGAAAATTCAGATTCAACAATTTACCCAATTTCAATTATTAAATTCAATATTTAAACTATATAATTCAATGATTTAATTATCAAGTATCTGAAATTCAAGTTAAAAATAACTTTTAAATATTTTAAATCAATTAACTATTTAAATTTAAATTGTGATAAATTCCGGGTCATCACAATGCCCATACTATCCATGAGTATTACTATGTAATATTGTCAGATAATATAGAGAATGAGGCTGCATAGCGTACACACGTGAATATTCTATTGGGCTAACACTGGTACGTGTTAACTATATAGCTCACTCTTGAAAACAAAACCTGTAAAAGCATTATTAACACTTCACATGGATTAAAGATAGGGGTTCCGTCATGGTCCAAAATGAGGTTTTGAACATGTCAAACTGGCTTTCGACGGCATTGAATTGGAATTACAAACATTTGACGATCCCATAAATATCAAATAAAGTATGGAGAGTTGAAAGGGGTCAACGCTACATTTCCACCTCAGTCGATCCTTTCGACACAGTTGGTTCCGCATAAATGAAAGAGTCTTATATGCGTAAAAAGCACCTTTCGAAAGAATAAAATGACTAACTTCCACGGATGTGCCAAACCTTTTGAAATCGTTGTTTCCTTCGCTGTTTGCTATCCATACAGGAACGTCTCATTAAGGCATCCCTTTCGAAAGCATAGAATAGCCTTTCAAATCGGTTGATTCCTATCGCAAATGTAAAAGGGACTTCACATGCAACCATAAGATGGGGCTTCTGCATTAGTCAATATGGATACTTTTGAAAGCAATATTTCATAAACAAACCTCCTCAAGTCACCTTTTGCAATTATCCTTTTGTCACCTATACGGCCTTTCGAAGACATCCGAAAGATTATCTCCAGACCAAAGTAGCCAAGGAGGGGTTTTGAAAGAGATGAAGGAGTTGAAGGTGCTCCCGCTTACGTCCAAACAACACAATAGGGAACCTTGACCCTTTTTGTGACATCCCGCCCTTTTGTACGCTTTAAATCGACGATAAACCACACGTCAGACTCAAACCATACAAAAGAGCTGATTGTTATTGGGGTGAATAAGAAAAGCAGAGAAAGAAATAAAACAAAACAGAATCTCACAGCGGAATGATAAAATATGATAATCAAATAACGGTTTATGAAGCTGTTTTACAAAAACATTTGATTATACTTGTACAACACAAACCAGAGTTACGCATACCAGAGAATAATAAATAATGCAACGAAATACATGGTAGTGAAATATAATAAACAATAATAATACAATCTTCGTCTTAGTCCTCCAGTAATAGGGTCTTCAAATCCTGAAATGCTCAGGCTGACTCGAGCGACTTGAAAAGACAAAACACTCGAGTTAGAACTAAAAGATTTTATGTAAGTTAAATCAACAATATATAAATATGAGTCTAAACAGTGTCAGAGATGTTTATGGAATTTGACATCTTCTATCCAGTGTCTAACGTGAGTGTAGTAACTTAAGAGTTGTTCGGGACTTACATCTCCTAAGGATCCGTTAAACTATTTACTATGTAGTAATATATGCTATTATGATAATGTCTAATTGTAAAATAAACTTACTTTAAAATAACGTTAAGGTTTTACATTTTCCACCTTAACACATAAATAGTGCCAGTAGTCTATACAGTACCATAATACCTCTTGATCGGGAGGCTACCAGAGGATATTCCATAGGTACGACACAAATCAAACTCATACAAGGCGCACTAGGGTACGTGACACGGCACAACTAGGCAATGTCAGGGCAGATTTACCAATTACGCTTTCGGACTGGCGGTAACGCGTAACAGCTACTACCGCCCACCTCGAATCATACCCCCAAAATCAAAGGTCCCCAATCAATTACAAAGTAATAGAATGGTAACAAAGGAGTGTGTCCAGTAAAAGGCGCTACCTTCTTAGCCCGTCGATCGCTCCTGTTTTAGCCACCTTATGCTAACTCACGGGAGTCGAGTCCACGTATATACCTCAAAGGAATGCCGCTGCCATCCTACTTCGTTCTGGAATCTCCACCGCGTACACGGTTGTTAAAGTGGTTTTCGGAGTTGGTAGAGAGTATGACAACTACCGATCCCGGTCTCTTTAACAACCAAACGTTATTATAACACCACGGTCACTTCAAAATAGTTTATACTTTAAAACCAAAATATCATTGCCATTTCAAGACCATATAAATATGATATCATTTCCATTTCAAAACTAAATCAATACGATACCATTTTCATTTCAAATATATCTTTTTCCAAAAATCATAGCACTTCCAAAGTTATACACTTCGAAACCAAAACACGTGAAATTATAACACTTTTCAACCATAATACTTTGAATCGTAACTTCCACCACTTAAATTTTATATAATAAAATAGCTTCTTAAATTTCACAAATCAATTCCAAAACAACTCGAATTAAAAAAATTAAATTTAACCAAATCCCAAATCATAAATTTCAATTCAATTCAGTTTCCAAATAAATTATTCCAAATTATATCGATTTCAAAACAGATTGATCCACAGAATAAACCATTCCAAATTCAATATATTTCAAACTTTAAGTATTCAACAATTTCAAAACTAAGTTTGGTAATTTCATATATATGTGTGTGTGTGTGTGTGTGTGTGTGTATGTATGTACAAATAAATAAATAAATATATGTATATCAAACTCAATTTTCTATTATTTAGTTTTGAAATATTTTGCTTAATAAATCCATTATCTTTTAAATAAATCCCAAATTACAAATAACTAAATATTTCTTTCAATTTATTTATACTTGAAATGCTTATTTAATTCACCTTAACGCACAATCAAGTTATAAAAAGTCATACCTTTTAAAATTTCTAATTTAATAAATTTCACGTCAAATTTATTTGAGCTTAATTCTTAAATAAATTCAATTTCAAATAAATTTCCAATTTATCTTCCAACCTTAATTTATTTAAATCATTATAAACTCTATATTAAAATATAATTTAAATTCTTAACCATATCACCTTCAATAAAAATCAACTTATTTTAAGTTTACTCTATATTAAAACAAGTTTATACATAGCTTAAAAATCAAGAGTAAAATAACTTTTATATAATATCTAAAATCACTATTTATATTAAACCATATATTTCTTTACAAAACCATAGAAATCATTTCAAAATATTTTTATATATAGACCACAGTGTTAGTATATAATTTTCTATCCTATGGTCAAGTGATACGGATATTTATCATTTCAATCCGTAATTTAAAATATAAATACGGTTATATATCATTTCAAACCGCAATTCCGAATGAAAAAAAAATCCATAACAACTTGCAGTTTATAACAATATAAAATACAACATCCATTAGTCCAATATCAATCGTCAAGTATTTATCACAATCATCATCCAATTCAATCAATAACATCAATATAGAACAGATAATAAATAACAGGTATTTACTGGCAATTTTATTCAGTAATATAACTATTTTATCCAAATAAATTCAAATAAACTGAGTTGATGATTCAAAATATGCCAAACTGTCATAAACATATTTGAAATCACATTATAAATCAATTTAACAAACATAAGAAATTTTAGAAGTTGTGAGTGGGTTAAAACACTCACCTTTTGAATTTAAATTGAATTCAAATCCAATTTAAACCAAAATTCAAACAGTCTCCAAATCCATCCAAAGCAAAGTCACAATTTCTGGAATTTCAGTACGATCCTACACAGAAAACTGCACGTGAATTGGACCTCGTACGTAAAAGATAAGATGATTGGACGATTTAAAATTTAATTTATATTAAACAAACAAAACAAAAAAAGGAACAGTACTACCACTCTCGCCGCCACATAAGCAACGCGCTTCGCTCCAGAAAACCCCAAATCTCGATACTCAGCAATGACCGCCGCTAGGTCCACTTTGACCAGAGTTTCCGCTGCCCACGAACTATTGCGCCACGATCAGGCAGTGCCTCCGGCCCCACCACCCTTAACCGCGCCTAAGGCTACCAGATCGGAGCCTCCGGTCGCCAATAGCCCATACGCGCCGTCGCCTATGTTTGCCATTCCTGGCGATTTTTGGTCACCAGAAGATGAACCAGTAGTGCCGATACAACCTGCTATACGCCCTGTACGCATCAATGCCCCCCGATCGACCTAAGGTCGTAGCCCCACCATTGAATCACCCCGACCACAATGAACGGCTGAAACAAATCCATGTATTCCTGGACAAAAAATGACTCCAATCAAAAAATGAATCACATATATGAGATGCCCTTTTCGAGAGTTTCGAATCGATATATAATTCGATATAGTTTGAGGAGAGTAAATTTTTGATTTGATTTTGAATTGCAATTGGATTTGGATTTGGAATTGAGAATTTGTCTGCCATTGGGAAAGAGGAGCAATAGAAAGAATTGTACGTACAGAAAATGAGAGTAAGGAGTACCTAGGGTTTATAACGAGGTATATATAGGTAGATCAGAAATAGAGATGAATGGACACGATTTGATTGCACGATAAGTGACTCGAAAAGCCCGTTCCGCCTCCGGAACAAAAATGGGTCAACCATATATCAAAATAGATGTTTTTAAATATTTTAAAATCAATGAAATAGGTTTTAAGTCCAAATTTCATCTTACGAATAAGTTATGTTGAAATCAAGTTATTTCAAATTGATTTCAATTGATTTCAATTTCATTGATTTCTAGGCATTTCGAGCCCGTATGATCAAACGACAAGTCCGATCGTTACAAAACTTGAAATCATACAATAATTCACCGTTACGGATCATATGAAATTGGTTTCATCGAAATCCAAGACAGTAGTCAAAATGGCTAATTTCTAGTAAATTAAATAAATTAATATTAAATTAAATTAATCACTTTGCAATTCAATTATTATTATTTCCAAATTCTATCATTTTGGATTTCTTAGAAATTAAATTTTTTAAAACAAATTCTCTTATTAACATATAATTGAACATTTCATCATTTACAGAATTTAATTTCGATTTCAGTTAATTCAGTAATTAAAAATTTAAATTCTCAATAACTCCATATATTTGATTTCTCAATCTTGTTATTAAATCAGCTATTAACTTACCATCTTATAGGCAATATTAACTTTGGTTTATATATACTAATACATCAATAATTTCCCAATTCATCCAAATATCGATTGTCATAATATTTAACTTCATTTATTATGAATTGAATTTCGTTTAATTATAATTAATCCCAATAACTGATTTGATTCAATTCTAAACCTTTTTATTAAGTCTATTATTACTCTATAAACCTAGTTAATATTTATTTGTCTTTCATTACATTAATGTTCTCCAAATTTCCATCCCTATTTGTATTAACTGCCATAATTCATTTAATTGAAAATTTGATTACAATTTTATTTAATAGGCTAAATAGATAGATAGCCAATATTAATTGTCACCATTAACGATTAATCGTATTTATAGGTTTATTATTTACAAACAATTGTTACCATTAGTTTCCTAACACTAATTCCATTCAATTACTATTAATCAGTATTTTATTCCCTTGGTTAATTCAATACTTACTTTTTATTTTCTTTTATTCAATTGATAACCAAGCATAGCATTTAAATAACAATGAATTAGAATTTCATTAAGATTTTTAACAGTTAACTTGGATTAGCATTATTTCATTTTAATTTAATTATTATTTCGTTATGAAATTACAAAATTTTATTTCCTTAAATAGTAAATTGCCAAAATCATAATAAATTAAAATTTTAAATTGTATAAAATTATGGGTCATTACACTCTCCCCCACTCAAAACTTTTCGTCCTCGAGAATGAAAAAGAAGGGGAAGGATGAAATTAAATAATCAGTTTATCTTATTCAAAATATTATTAACTTTATAAACAAATAAATTTACAAAATTAATTAATTTAAGTAAAATATACTAATTTATAACCATTAAATCTTTTTATACTCAAATTAATACAGTTTGGTAAAAAAAAAATCTAAGTCCAAAATTCACGGAAATTTTTGGCAGGGTCTCCTTTGTATGGAGAAGCTTGGGAGAAAATATAATATCAAATATAACAATATATATCACAATATCTCAAAATAATATATCCCAACAACGGAAAAAAAATGTAACGCTATAAAACCGTAATCCAAGAACGTACCTATTTGTCGGGCAAACAATGCTTAATTATGAATTTAAAAGCGGTAGCGATTGCTTCCATAACATGTATTTCGCTTATATAATCCAAGAAAATTAATAATTACATATGAGAAATATTCAGAATTGTTTAAACCACTAGCAAATAAATTAATATAAAACAAGAATCACTTCCAATCACAGCACACAATCATCATATGAAATCAATATAAGTCAATCATCCAGCCATAACAAACAAAGCAAATGGGTTGTTTGAGTTCAGAAATTTTAAATTGTCGAATGATAAATAACTATTAGTATACCATATACTCAACAGCCTCAGATAATCTCAATAGATTATTCGTACATCTAAGCAATTAAAAGTATCTTTTACCCAAACAACTTATAAACCAAAACAAACAACAATTTTAGACAATAGATCACATTTATTCTTATTAATTCCATTCCATAGCATTTATTGTCTAAACTCCTCTTTATTCATATAATGATTCCTTTTTTAATTTACATTTTCTTCTTACAAATTTATATTTCCATTTATTACCATTCATCTATTCATAGTATTCATGTTTAATTCAATTTCTTAACATATCAATTCATCTACTTAGGTTTATAATCATCTATTTATAATACTTAACTTTCTATTATATTAAATTAGAAGCATTTTCAATTATAATTAAGTTTATAATAACTACAACATCAAATTCTTATTTATAAAATAATTTCATTGAATACTTTCATTACTTCACGTTTACTTGTATAATATCCATTACATTTTCTTATTAAACATTACAACTTTTAATATTTGCCAAATTATATATATGCTTTTAAGGATGTAATTGAAAGTTACACAAGTTTATTTTATTTCTTTTAAATTAACATAATGTTCAATAATAATATCCTTTGTTTTATAGTTTACAGATTTCAAATTTCTTTTAATTCCATTAATAACTTAGCGTTAAATTTCTTATTTCATTTAGAGGTTTCAATTATTAGTTAAATTCCATTTCATTACACTAATTGAAATTATTACCTAATGGAAACTTAAGAATTAAATACCGAGTTCTGTTTCAAATCATTTTAAAATAATACATAACCATATCTTTATATATCTATCAAATCATATTAAAATTCAAAAATCAAGATTTATTTATCAAACTATTGTGTAGTTACTACTACAACAGCCTTCCCACTTTGAAACTCGAAAATGAATGTCGATGATGTGTGCACTCATCATCAAAATTATTTCCCAGCGACATAGAGGGGAGTACAGAACTTATTTCTTTCCAAAGTTTCTTTACAATTTTTTTTTTCAAATTATATTCGAATATTTATATCACAAAATACTTATAAACAATATTATTATATTCTAAATCATTTGAAAGCAATTTTCAAAATCTCGGGATTAAGTTCTAAAATTTCCAATTTTCATTAATTTATTTCAAATCTTATTTTCAATAATATCTAAAAATTTCACTACGTAACAAACCAACATATTACAACCAAATATAACCTTTATAAAAATTTATTTTACATATAGAAAATATAATAGGCAAAATTATGTCATTCACCTATATCCAAACAAATATTGTGTCGGTTTGTGCTATTAAGTGTTTAGAAATCCCTATTATGTCATAACGTCCTACGCACCAATTAGAATTATAAATACAAAACGGAACTAGTTAACATAATATCACAACTTTTTTATGCACTAATAAATATGATCTCTCATATATATAGGCTCAGCGACTCATCATAGGGTATTACTACCCTATTTATAAAGAGTTAGACCCCACAAAGCCATGGTTTATCACTAAGCCAAAGCTCTGATACCAAAGGTAACATCTCGTCTTTTTATACACTTTAAATCGAAGATATATCACACATGTTAGACTCGAACCATACAAAAGAGCGGATTGTTATTGGGGTGAATAAGAAAAGTAGAGAAAGAAATAGAACAAAACAGAATCTCATAACGGAATGACAAAATATAAAAATCAAATAACAGTTCATGAAGTTGTTTTTCAAAAACATTTGATTATACTTATACAACACAGATCAGAGTTACACAGACCAGAGAATAATAAATAATGTAGCAGAATACATGACGCAGTGAAATATAATAAATAATAATAATACAATCTTCATCTTCGTCCTCTAGTAATAAGGTCTTCAAATCCTGAAATGCTCAGGATGACTCAAGCGAATTGAAAAGACAAAAAAGACAACACACTCGAGTCATAACTAAAAGATCTTATGTAAGTTAAATCAACGATAAATAAATATGAGTGTAAATGGCATCAGAGAAGTTTACGGTATTTAACATCTCCTATCCAGTGTCTAACGTGAGTGCAGTAACTTAAGAGATGTCCGGGATTTACATCTCCTAAGGATCCATTAAACTATTTACTATGTAGTAATATATGATGTTATAATAATGTCTAATAGTAAAACAAACTTACTTTAAATATCGTTAAGGCTTTACATTTTCCACCTTAGCACATATATACAGTACCGTAATACCTCCTGATCGGGAGGCTACCAGAGGATACTCCATAGGTACGACACAAATCAAACTCGTATAAGGCGCGCTAGGGTAGGTGAAATGGCACAACTAGGCAATGCCAGGGTAGATATACCATTACGCTTTCAGATAGGTGGTAACATGTAGCATCTACTACCACCCACCTTGAATCACACCCCCAAAATCAAAGGGCCCCAATCAATCACAAAGTAATAGAATGGTATCGAAGTAGTATGTCCGATAAAATGTGCTACATTCTTAGCCCATCGATCGCTCCTGTTTTAGCCACCTTATGCCAAATCACGAGAGTCGGGTCCACCTATATACCTCAAAGGAACGCCGCCGCCATCCTACTTCATTATGGAATCTCCACCGTGTACATGGTTGTTAAGGTGGTTTTTAAAATTGGCAGAGAATATGACAACTACTGATCCCGGTCTCTTTAACAACCAAACGTTATTATAACACCGCGGTCACTTCAAAATAGTTTATGCTTTAAAATCAAAATATCATTGCTATTTCTAAGCCATATAAATATGATATCATTTCCATTTCAAAACTAAATCAATACGATATCATTTTTATTTCAGATACATCTTTTTCCAAAAATCATAGCACTTTCAAAGTTATACACTTCGAAACCAAAACACTTGAAATTATGACACTTTTCAACCATAATACTTTGAAACTCGTACCTTTGAAACATAACTTCCACCACTTAAATGGTTTAAATATTAAAACACTTTATATAATAAAATAGCTTCTTAAATTTCACAAATCAATTCCAAAACAACTCGAATTCTAAAATTTTAAATTTAACCAAATCCCAAATCATAAATTTCAATTCAATTCAGTTTCCAAATAAATTATTCCAAATTTTATCGATTTCAAAACAGATTGATCCACAGAATAAACCATTCCAAATTCAGTATATTTCAAACTTTAAGTATTCAACAATTTTAAAACTAAGCTTGGTAATTTCATATATATATATATATATATATATATATATCTGTGTGTGTGTGTGTGTATCAAAGTTAATTTTCTATTATTTAGTTTTGAAATATTTTACTTAATAAATCCATTATCTTTTAAATAAATCCCAAATTACAAATAACTAAATATTTCTTTCAATTTATTTATACTTGAAATGCTCATTTAATTCAACCTTAACCCACAATCAAGTTATACAAAATCATACCTGTTAAAATTTCCAATTTAATAAATTTCACATCAAACTTATTTGAATTTAATTCTTAAATAAATTCAATTTCAAATAAATTTCCAATTTATCTTCCAACCTTAATTTGTTCAAATAATTACTTTATATTAAAATATAATTTAAATACTTAACCATATCATCTTCAATAAAAATCGACTTATTCTTTAGTTTATTCTATATTAAAACAAGTTTTTACATATCTTAAAAATCAGGAATAAAATAACATTTATATAATATCTAAAATCAATATTGATATAAAACCATATATTTCTATACAAAACCATAGAAATCATTTCAAAATATTTTTATATATAGACCACGGTGTTTGTATATAATTTTACATCCTATGGTCAAGTGATACAGATATTTATCATTTCAATCCGTAATTTAAAATATAAAAACGGTTATATATCATTTCAAACCGTAATCCCGAATGAAATAAAAATGCATAACAACTTGCAGTTTATAACAATATAAAATGCAACAACCATACATCCAACATCAATCATCAAACATTTATCACAATCATCATCCAATTCAATCAATAACATCAATATAGAACAGATAATAAATAACAGGTATTTACTAGCAGTTATATTCAATAATAAATTAAATAACTATTTTATCCAAATAATTTCAAATAAACCGAGATGGTGATTCAAAATACGCCAAACAGTCATAAATAAATTTCAAATCACATCATAAATCAATTTAACAAACATAAGAAATTTTAGAAGTTGTGAGTGGGTTAAAACACTCACCTTTTGAATTTAAATTGAATTCATATCCAATATAAACCCAAAATTCAAATAGTCTTCGAATCCGTCCAAACTAGAGTCACAATTCCTGGAATTTCAATACGATACTAGCGGATAAAACTGCGTGTGAAATAAATATTAACCTTTTAAAATATTAATTACAAATGACTAAATATCGAATTTAAATAATTTAATTTAATTTACGGTGTACAAAGTAGGGTTGCTACATCCCCTACCGATTTCATATCCAAATGAGTGATATTGAGGTATCGGCTCGGATCCTTTATATGGGTTCAGTGTCCGATCCATATACTTGGCCAATTTCTCTATCTTCTACTTGCGCTCGCCTTCCTTGACTGATCCCCAAAGTCACTGATCCATTCAAGTATGCCTTGCCAATCCAATACTAGCATATGTGTAGTTGATCCCCAAAGTGAACGTCGCCACCGATCCATGCACACGAAGCCTCCACTGATCCCTCTTTGCGATCCCTCTAACTTGAGCATACAAACTCCAAATGACTTAAAATCTGGCATGCTACCTTATAGGGCCTTCCTTGTTGCTCCCTAGCGATCGCACGTTTATAGGGTGAAATCCTATAGATCGGTGTTGATCCCTAGTGCAACAAGCACACTAACTTTCCTATGTCTATTTTCACCATTTGATCGATGTCTGCATTCATTTAAGCATGTTTATAGCAAGAACATGACATTTAAACACACAATAACAAATAAATGGTCGACGCATAGCGAATCAAAGCATAGAACTAACTAAATAGTCACATATTCATAAGGTATAACTATGGGTCCATGAACACATGATTTCACAAATTTGATCCAAACCAACCCAAATTCACATATGTGCTAAAGAATGATTTAAGATGATTTATGAAGATTTTTAGGGAATTTTAAAAGGTGGTTTATAACCTAATACATCCTAATTAGTAAGTGAGATCATAATCACTCACCTCAACCCAAGAAAATGTCTTAATCTCCCTATGAACAATAGCTGGCATGTTTTCCAAGGCCTTTCAACAGCTAATCTTCAATCCTAAAGAGAATCTTGCTAATCTCTTATTAATGATGTGATTTGGCTAACTAAAGTAAGGATTTAGGGTAGATTTAGGTGAAAAGATGATTAATGGAGAAGGAGCTATTTTAGGAGTTATGAAATGATGGATGTGATGTCCCATCGCTCCATCAGCCCTCACAAACCCTAATCTCGAAATGGGTCATGGGCCTCACCACTAATGACCCTAATTACTCGCTTATGCTACTTAAAATTAATGAAAACTTCAAACAGCCATATCTCTTAAACTCTAAGTCTATTTTGTTATAACCACTATATAGAAAGGAAAATCATCGTCCAAATCTAATGTAAGTGGTTTCAGGACCAAATTTAACTCCTAATAAAAGCTAAGGGCCGAAAAAAAATTACAAAGGCAAAACAGTCAAAGAAAATTTTGAAAAAATTCTAAGCAAAGGAAATGACTCTAATAGTCCTTCCCCAAGATTAGGGAATCAATCAACCTCATATAAAAATAATATAAATATTCTACTATTACTACCAAAAATCACTTCAACCCTATCGGAGCCCAAAAAATTACAAAGGAGAGCTTCATGTAGAATAATAATGATGGCAATGCCTTTCGAAAGAGTCAAAGTGAAGCTTCTGCCGGTATTAAATGAAGGCTTCCGAAGGATTCGAGACTACCCTTCCACTTCTGTTGATCCCTTCCGTGATAGTTGGTTCTGCACGCATTAAAGAGTTTCACATGCGTTAAAAATGCCTTTTGAAGGTATTAAATAATAAGCCTCTGCAATAATCGAAGACAAATACCTTCCATAAGAAACAACTACTTTAGCGAAAGCTACCTTCCATAAGTATTAAAGGAGTCCAATGCCTTCCATAACTGATCAAGTAAATACTTCCAAAGTAGTTGAACCTTCCTCAGAAGTCAACACAACTTGCCATGCCATCTCAATGAATGCTTTTGCAACCACCAAAATGAAAATATTCGAAAGCATCATAACCATCTGCAAGTATTGGACATGTACTTCCACACACATTGGGACTTCCTTTCATGCTTATCCAACACATCTACAACAGCATAACAATTGCTCCTATACCATCTAATGGAGTCGAAGGCATCCAAGTCTTATTCGAAAGCAACATTGGTGAGGAGCGCTAGATTCAACAATGGTGGAAGGTCATGAAGGCATCCTTTCAATTAAGTTGAAATGACCGATGCGGAGGGGGTCCAACTTGCGCCTATATGTGGTTTCATTTATGGAGCACGCATAACTATACCTCACGATGGGGTTACTTTCAGAGGACTAGGATCCTTTCAACTTAGTTAATGCCTTTTGTTCTCGCTAGGTTACGGCCTTATATTACTCCAACTAATTTGAAAGGGGTTGTTCACTCTTCTAACATTACTTTAGGGTGTTGATAGGATTTCCTGTTAACATCTTTAGTGCTAGAACGAGGGCTTGGACCTCCGACTTTGTTGACTTCCCAACATTACTTTCACCTATCCCTATTCCATTCTAAGCTAACCTTAGGCCCGATACCACAACACTCAAGTAAATCAAGAAGTCTGAGCAAGGATCTTCAGAACCACACTTAGTTGGATTCTCTCATGAAATTGCTTAAGATTCAAAGCTATATGAAGATTAAATGTTAAGACTGGAAGCTTTAAGGATCATGGAAATGAAGATAGTTGAATCTTATGATCCAAACAATTGGAGCTTAAACCCATTTTGCATTGAACCTACACCCATCTTTTCTTTAGGAGAAACAAGACGTAGGGGTGATAGTTTGTTTGCTCTAATGAAGGAGGCTATTCAATTCTTTACAAAAAGAACTAACTTTGAAGAAGGAATGATTTTTGATTACTACTGTAACACCCATATTTTTAGTAACATTATTTGGAATATTTAATTAGCCAAATTAAATAAAACAATGTGATGATTAGGGGATTGAGATTTGTAATTAATAAGGGGTAGCTGTGCCTTGATAACAAATGAACTAAAATAAAATAGTAAATATTAATAGGCAGGGGCAAAATAGGAAAATGAGCATTCTAATACCCTAAACTCTTAGCTGTGTATCCATAAATTCATATCATTTGCAAAAAATAAACAAAGAGGCCGGCCAACATTAGCAAGAACAAGAGGAAGAAAGAGCTAAAGGAAGAAGATTAATCAACTTAATCCTTTCAAATCTCAAATCCTTAATCTCAAAATCTAAGGTAAATAAGGGTTGCATCTCATTTTCTAATTGTTTTCGGTCTTAAGATGAATCTGAAGTATTTTGCATGATTATGCCTAGTTTTTGAATTATTAATTATTTATACCGTATAGGTTTTATGAATGTTTCAATGAGAAAACCCTATTTGATGGCATCTAAATGACTTGTGATCTTAGATACAGATCGGAAATGATATTTTAGAGATGGGTTTAATTTTTCATAATTTTTTGAATCAATGTTGATTTTATATTAATTTTCTAGCATAGAAAATGATTATTTGGGTTTTAAATTACTTACAGCTAAATAATTAATATTTTGGGTCTGGAATTAATAGACTGTCTAGAAGAGGAGTGTCTAACAATTGTTAGATTATTTTGATTATATTGTCTTGTTGGCCCGAGTCTGCCAAAGGTTGGTAGTTTGCCAAACAAAACTATAGTTTTCGGACAGATAGTTCATTTGTTACCCGATATCTATGTTTACATAATAGTGCTTTGTTAACCAGTTTTGGTTGTAGGATACTGGTTTGTAAGAGATATGTTTTTAAAAGGATATTAGTGAGGGGAAACCCATTCCACTAAGCGGCATGGTCTCATTTAATATCAAATAAGCCAAGTGTATAGTATTATTCACACCAGGCTTTATGTTTGATTTGAAGTTTATAATTTCCCCCTTAAACTCTAAGGTTCTCAAAATTGATTTGAGTGGGCTGAGGGTTGAGGTTTTACAAGTTTTAGTAGGTTGACGAATAAAACTTTCGGTGACGAGTAGGTGGCTGACGGATAGCTATTTAAGAGTTATTGCTTTGTTTTATTCTATTGTGTTGTATTTAAGATAATTATGTTTACATATTACTCTGGTCAACCAAGGGGGAATTATCATATGTCACTCTTGGCATATTTATGTAATAATTATATTTTATCTGAACTTGGAAAACGATTATGCGATTATGTAATTTGAATGTGAAACATGTGTTTTGAAATGTAATCGGTAAAATGTTGTTTTATGAATTTGTGATTTTGTTTCATATTCAAGTGCTTCTTATATTATGGATACCATTAACATAACTATATTAGTCACTAGAAGTTAATACTATGGATGACTGCAGCATCTATAGCGCTTAGCTTTAGGCCTCTCGATAGGGGATGTTACTACTTGGTATCAGAGCATAGGTTTATGAAAAAATTTAACTAAAAATTATTTTTGAAAACATAATCCTAATGAACTAGAGTAAGATTGGGGTATGCGATAATGCTATAATAAAGTATTTGTATTTTCTATATAATTATATGTTATATCTTTAGTTTCCTATCTCTCTTAGCCTATTCTTCTGTGTCTCACGGGGATTGAATACAGATATGGACGCTGGAAGCGGAAGAGTGAATCTTGGAGTAAGCACCACTACAAATGGAAATGCCAGACCGAATACAAGGAGAAATCAAGGTCAGGGACAAGTAGGGAATGTTAGTGTTGGAGTCCAACAAGTGGACATGGGAGCTATGTATTAGTTTTTCATGAATATGATGCAGGGGTGTTACTGCTAGAATGGTTGGAGGAAATGCTGATGTAGAAGTTCGTGAAGCTTCGGCGGTCAAACCTTATGCTATCTTGAGCATAGATTACGCTAGGCTTGTAGGGAAGCCCTTTATTAGAACTGAGGATGTTATGGAAGTGGAGAACTAGTTACTACATTGTGAGAGGATCTTTAAAGACATGGGGCTCATTGATAAGTAGAAGAGGAGGCTATCTTCAAGACATCTTCAGGGAGCAGCTTTATTTTGGTGAAATAATGTAACGGCTGGAGTAAATAAAGAGATGACATGGGCAGAGTTTAGAAGAAGGTTTTAGGAGAGGTTCATGTCTATGATGGCGTGGTCTGCTTTGCTCAGAAAGCTTGCTGAGTTGGAGCTGGGGGAGATGTCTGTTTTGGAGTATGCTAGAAGATTTGAGGAGTTGGCTTTGTATGGGTATGCTACTGTGGATAATGTGTTAAAGAGGAATGAGAAGTTCATAAGGGGGTTGAAGCCTGAGTTGGCGAGGGCTACATTACCTCATATCAGAGACCCTTGTGATATGGTTGTAGAGATGGCTTTGAGACACAAGGAGATGCTTTATTGTCTAGAGAAGAGTAAGGAGAAGGAGGCCCAGGTTGGGCAAGGCTAGAAGAGGAAGTTCTTTTAGAAAAAGGGTGCTCAGAAAGGTGGAGCAGCAAAGAAGAGAAAGTTTGAGGTTGTGTGCTTCAAGTGCGACAAGAAGGGGCATTTTGCGAATGAGTGACGTACTGGATAGGTGAAGGAAGTGATCGCGAAGAAGGGCATCAAATGTTTCAACTGCGATCAGATTGGACACTATAAGAATCAATGCAAAGAGCCCGCTAAGGATGGAAGGGGCAAGGTATTTACTTTAGAGCCTGCTACATCAAGACCAACAGCGTAGGAGAAGGGAAAAGTAGTATTGGGAGGTACGCTTCAGATTCATAGTATGTCTGTTAGCGTTCTGTTTGATAGCAATGCATTGCAATCATTTATCTCTCGTTGTTTAATGGACAAGCTTAACCTAGAACGCACATACTTAGTTATTTCCTTAAGGACCGATAGGAGGGAATTCGACACTTGGGATGAAATGTGACCATTTAGAGTTTGATTTGCTAGGTCATACCTTTGTTTGCAGTTTGCATATGTTTGAATTTGTAGGGTTCAGATTATATTGGGTATGGATTTCTTAAGTAAGTACGATGCTAAGATATTTTGCCATGATAGGAAGATACCGCTTAGACACCCTGACTATAGTGATCTGATTATGCATACTGTAGAAAGCCCTAATTGTGAGGTGAATGCTTTGTTGGGTTTAGTGGAGTTGGAAGATGATTTGAATCGCATTTTCGTTGTTAGAGAATTCGAGGAAGTCTTCGAGCCTATAGTAGGATTTCCACTGAAACGAGCCATTGAGTTTTGGATAGATTTGGTAGCAGAACCGGTGAGTAGACCGCCAAGTAGGATGACACCTATAGAGATAAGGGAGCTGAAGGTGCAGTTAGTAGATTTGGAAAGCAAGAGTTTTATCAGGCCAAGTAGTTCTCCTTGGGGAGCAGTCGTGGTGTTTGCTAAGAAGCCAAATGGATCGTTGAGGTTATGTATCAATTATTGAATGACAAGGCGATAAAGAATCGATATCCATTGCCTAGAATTGACGATTTGTTCGATCGATTAACTGAAGCCAAGGTATTTTCTCAGTTGGATTTGGCAATAGGTTTTTATTAACTTAGAGTAGCAGAGGATAGTATTCATTTGACGGCATTTAGGACAAGATATGGATCGTACGAATAGTTAGCAATACCGTTCAGCATTCTTTGTGGATCTGATGAACCGAATTTTTCTAGAGTACTTGGATAGGTTTGTGTTGGTTTTGATAGATGATATTTTGATATACTCTAAGGATGAAAGGGAGCATAAATTTCATCTTAGAGTTGTGCGTAAGAAGCTGAGGCATGATCAGCTTAAGGCGAAGTTTTCGAAGTGTCATTTCCGGGAGAAGGAAGTGAAGTTTCTTGGTCACGTGGTTTTAGGGAAGGGGTTGTCAGTCCATCCAGATAAGATCGAAGTTGTTAATAATCGGAAAAGAGTCAAGAAAGTGACTGAAATAAAGAGTTATTTGAGATTGGATGGATATTATCAGAGATTCATAAAGGATTTTTCGTGGATAGCAGCACCGATGACCAAGCTAACGCGAAAGGATGTGAATTTTGTGTGGACTAATGAGTGTGAGGAAGTATTCTAGATCTTAAAACGCTTATTGACCCATGCACCTGTGTTAGTTGTTCTAGAGGGGAATCAGGACTTTGTAGTTTATACAGATGTGTGTGGAACTGGATTAGGCGTTCTGTTGACGCCGAGAGGTAAAATGATTGCCTATGCTTCTCGACAGCTTAGACTGCATGAGGTTAGATATCCAATGCATGATTTAGAGTTGGCTGTAATGATTTTTTTTCTTTGAAGGTGTGGGGACATTACCTTTAGGGAGAGAGGTTTAAGCTTTATATAGATCATAAGTCATTGAAGTACTTGTTCTCTCAGAAGGAGCTGAATATGAGACAACAGAGATGGTTAGAGTTTATAGCTGCTTATGATTTTGAAATTGAGTACACACTAGGAATGGGCAAAAATTTGCAGATGCACTTGGTAGAAAGCATCAGAATTTAGTGTTGGAAATGATAGTAGAATGGAAAGATTTGGAAGCATTGTCAACTTGCAGAGTGCAGTGGAGATCTGAAGTTGGATCTAGTGAAGGAACTGTTGTGTTATCTTGTTCAAATGTTCGACCAATAATGTTTGAAAGGATTTCTTCTAAATAGAAGGAGGATCCAGTGTTGGCTGAATGGATCAGGAAGTTGAAGGATGGAAAGAAGAGCGATGACTTGAAAGATTTTAGTCTTGACAAGAATGGGTGGTTGAGAAAGAAAAGAAGGTTATGTGTTCCGAGTGTGGGAGACATAAGGAAGGAAGTTTTAGTGGAATCCCATCGTTTAAAGTTCACTATTCATCCATGTGGAAATAAGACATATCAGAATATGAAGCGGAGTTCCTTCTAGAAAGGTGTGAAGAGGGGTGTTGGCTTATGGGTGAAGCAATGTTTGAACTGCCAACAGGTAAAATTCGAACATCAGAAGCCAAGTGGGTTGTTATAGCCATTGGACATTCCGGTGTGGAAATGGGACTCTATTTCTATGGATTTTATTGACGGGTTGCAAAGATCTAGTAGAGGAATTGAATGTATATAGGTCATAGTGGATAGACTGACCAAGAGTTTCCATTTCATTCCAGTTAACTCAACTAGGATGATACCTATTTTAGCAAAGTTATAATGAAGAATATAGGTAGACTTCATGAATTCCTAGAATTATAGCAAGTTATAGAGATTCCTTGTTCATCAGCGAGTTCTGGAAGAGTGTAAGAGATATTTTAGGAACCAAGCTCAAGATGAATACCTCTTACCATCCACAGACCGATGGGCAAATGGAAAGAGTTAACAAAGTCTTGGAGGATTTGTTAAGAGCATGTGTGTTCGATTTTAGAGGGTCATGGGAAGACCATCTACACTTAGTCTATTTTCGCGTAACAATAGTTATCAGACTAGTATAGGGATGGCACAGTTTGAAACTTTGTATGGAAGGCTATGCAAATCATCAGTTTGTTGGCTAGAGACCGGGAGTAAGTTTGTTCTAGGTTTGGATTTGGTTAAACAACCTGCAGAGAAGATTGAGTTGATTTGAGCTATGATGAAGGAAGCTCGGTCTAAGCAGAAGAGTTATGTAGACAAAAGACAGAAAGACTTAGAGTTTTCTATTAGATACCATATTTTTATTAAGTTATCACCGATAAAGGGTGTGATTAGCTTCGGGAAATTAGAGAAGTTGGCACCAAGATTCATAGGACCATTTCCTATTGTAGAGAGGATCGAGAAACGCGCATATAGAGTAGAGTTACCAAGGATTTTGGCAGGAGTCCATGATGTTTTTCATGTTTCTCAGCTAAGAAAGTGTGTTATAAATCTGGAGTCTACTATAGCACTGACTTTGTTAAATGACTTAGTAGTAGAGCCAGACTTGACCATAGTTAGGAAACTGATTCGTATAGTCGCGAGAGATGAGAGACATTAAGGAACAAGACAGTCAAATTAGTGAAAGTCCAGTGGAGCGACGATGAGAGAAACTGTACTATTGAGACTGAGAATATGATTAGAGATGCTTACCCTAATTTGTTTGATGGTATGTTTTACCTTTATGTTTGATTTTTTCTGTACTTTATCGTAATTTCGAGGAAGAAATTCTTTAGGGAGGGAAGATTGTAACACCCCATATTTTTAGTAACATTATTTAGGATATTAAATTAGCTAAATTAAATAAGACAATGGGGGATTGAGATTTGTAATGAATAAGGGGTGGCCGGCCCTTGATAACAAATGAACTAAAATAAAATTTATAAGTACAACAGGTGAGGGAAAAATAGGAAAATGAGCTTTCTAATACCCAAAACCCTTAGCTATGTATCCTCACATTTAAATAATTTGCAAAATTAAACAAAGATATCAGCCACCATTAGAAAGAACAAGAGGGAGAAAGAGCTAAATGAAAAGATTAATCAACTTAATCCATTGAAATATCAAGTCCTTAATCTCAAAAGAAAAGGTAAATAATGGCTACATCTCATTTTTTAAATTTATTTCAGTCTAAAGATGAATCCGAAGTATTTTACATGATTATGTCGCCTTTTTAGATGATTAATTGTTTGTATATGCTTGTTGATGATGTATGATTAATCATATAGGTTTTATGAAATGTTTTGATGTGAAAACCCTATTTAATGGCATCCAAATGCCTTGCGATTTTAGATAGATTAGAAATGATATTTTAGAGATGGGTTTCAATTTACATAATTTTCCGAATTAATGTGGAATTTAGATTAATTTTCTAGTGTAGAAAATGATTATTTGGGTTTTAAATTATTTACGGCTAAGTAATTAATATTTTGGGTCTGGAATTTATATATGTTAGAAAACATATTAAAAATGATTTTTTGGAATTTTTGTAGAATTTTCCTAAGTGTTTTGATAGATATATAAAATTATTTAAAGTATGGGACTTAAATGTTTTATATACAGGTAATTAGGCACAAGGAAAAAGTTGCAAAAAAATTTAGTCTTAGAGACAACAAGTTTGCTTTTTAGTCTGAAGGACACTTTTTAGTGTAAACTGAAAATGATAGTTACAACTATCATTCTGTGATTTGCACTAAAAAGTGTCCTTCAGCCTAAAAAACAAACTTTTTGTCCCTGAAACTAAATTTTTCTCTAACTTTTTCCCTAAGCCTAAAAACCCCTTTTATATATTTATAAAAGGAGAAGGGGTATTTTATAAATAAATTAAATTGTTTATATCTGAAATATTAGCAGCACTTTTAGAAAAGAAACATAGCAACCAATAATATTTGACAAACAAGGCAGGTTAGTTGAAAAGAAATTCTTTTTAAAGTAAAAATCAGTTTTTACATGCTTTTAACATGTTACGCCAATTTCGGCACAGGGTTACCGACCAAATAATGCCACCTCCATGCAATCGAAACCTATAAACATAGCATCGATTACTTGGTACAAAGTGAATTGGACCAATATGGAAGGCAATAGATCGAGACTAAAGGTTTCAAAGGGGTCGAAGTGTGTATTTGCTTTCAAATGAAATCGCGCCTGCTTTGCTTTCGACTTAGTAGGCTTTCAGCTGAGTCAAATGTCTTAAAGGAAAGTTTTTGAATGGGTTGTTCCTCTTGTTTTAAGTAAATTCTTTCATCGGGGTCGAAACCCCTTAGCTCCCGCTTTTCTACCTTTCGACGCCAATGGTTTCGGAAAGTATACTTTTCTCTTAAAACTTTGCTACTTCTCCAATGCTTTCAGAAGGTTGGTTTTGACTCCTTCACTTCTTTGCTTAGGAAATGCTTTCGAAAGAATGCTTTCGACTCAAATGTATCATGACCTTTTTGCTCTGTTGAAGATAGAAACCAAATGGTTTCGGGGGAGTTATTTTTTAATGGTTTTAAAAGGTGTTTCCACATGTTTTACTTGAACCCAAAGGATTTCGAAAGGTTTGACGTTTTGTTGCTTTCGAAAGGTTTTGAAGAATGGTTTTGAAGGAGTGGTTCCCTAATGGATTCAAAAGGTTTGAAAGGTTCGAAAGGAAATGTTTTCCAATGTATTCGAAACGTAATGTTTAAAGATTTTGAAGAAGGATGTTTAAGATTTTAATGCTTTTAAAGGAATGGTTTTTTCAACGTTTTCGAAAGGATGATTATGAATGGTTTCGAAAGGAATGTTTGGCCTTTTAGCCTAGGTGAAAGAAGGGTTTTACTTGGTTTCGAAAGGAGTACTTTCATTGGATTCAAAAGGGGTACTTTCAATGGTTAAAAAGTTTTCATCAACAAAGATTTGAGTAAATATATAAGTTTGGCTTAAAGGTTTTAAATCAGTTTGAGACGAAAAGATTTTCAAGGAAAATTTAAAGGAAGACTACCCTAGGGAAAATGACTCGGATATTAGAATACCCGATGGGAGTGGTATAAGGTCACGCCCTATATATTAGCTATTAGACGTAGCTATTTTAGTCCAAAATTCTATAGTGTGGGCTTCGCCACAGGTAAGACTAAAATTATGATTACATACAGAAGAGAATATATATTTGTATACATTTAGGTTACTGGTTAGTCATAAAACCATTAGGATCAGGTGACCCTGGAAGATGTTAAATTAGGGATAGACCATCTAGAGAGGAGTATGTAACAGATAGTTAAGGATAGATCATCTAGTAGAGGAGTATCTAACAGTTGTTGATTATATTGATTATATTGTCCGGTAGTCCCGAGTCTGCCAAAGGTTAGTAGTTAGCCACAAAAGCAAAAGTTTTCGGATATATAGTTCATTTGTTACCTTATATGTATGTTTACATAATAATGCTTTACATTTTAACCAGTTTCGGTTCCAAGATAAAGGTTTGCAAAAGATATTTTTTAAAAAGGATATTAGTGAGGGGGAACCCATTCTGCTAAGTGGCATGATCTCATTTAATATCAAATAACCAAGATGTATAATATTATTCACACCAGGCTTTATGTCTGACTCGAAATTTATGTTTTTCCCCTTAAACACTTGGGTGCTTAAAATTGATTTGAGTAGGCTGAGGATTGAGGTTTTACAAGTTTTAATAGGCCGATGAATAAAGCTTTCGAAGACAAGTAGGTAGCTGACGGATAGCTATTTAGGAGTTGCTATTTTGTTTTGTTTTATTCCATTGTGTTGTATTTAAGACAGTTATATCTATACAGTACTCTGGCCAACCAAGGAGGCTCCGTCATATGTCGCTCTTGGCATATCTATGTAATAATTATATTTTATCTGAACCTGAGACACGATTATAGGATTATGTAATTTGAATATTAAACATGTGTTTTGAAATGTAATCAGTAAAATGTTGTTTTTTAAAATCTGTGATTTTTTTCATATTCAAGTGCTTTTGATATTATGGACACCATTAACATAGCCGTATTTAATCGCCATAAGTTAATACTATAGATAACTACAGCATCTGTAGCGCTTAGCTTTGGGCCTCTAGATAGGGGATGTTACAACTACACATTTTCTCAGAAATGGCATTTGGTAACAAGTGGACCATTAGCTCCATATAAGCTTCGAAAGATTCAAATAAGGAAGTCGGTCATCGAAGGTGAAGCTCCTGAATCAAGCAACAAAAGATCTAGAAATCAACCTCAAAAGATAGGTTTCAAATCAAGACTCGCTAAGGAATGTAACATGACAACATCAATTGAGAACATACTTAATAATAAAAGAGGAACTCAATTACTGGCCATCTAAAAAGAAAGAGACCAAGTATGAAAGAAATCTAGGAGGATCACCATATGATGAATAGACATGAAACAAATCAATGCACAGCTCTTGAAGGCATGATCACCAACTTTTTCGGATAAGGAAAGATCGATGGATTTATAAAGATATCCAAGATAAATTCAATAAAGAACCATTCAAATAAGAAAATCTAGATGGTGGGGAGTAAGATTCTCTTTAAGATTGGAAACTACTTTAAACGGTCATAAGCCTTTGTTTGCACTAAGATGGTCAGGTCAAAGTGCCTCATGGAGGAAGGTCAGAGTAATCTTTTATCCGTGCCACACAATGGCCAGGTTAAAGTATCTACATGCCCTTGATCACGTCACACTATGACCAGATCAAGGCACCTCCTAGAGGGTGGACGAAGTAAGCCCTTGAACATGCCATCCTATAGCCAGTTCAAGGCATCGACAAGCCTTCAGTCCCTCCTATAAGGACAGACTGGAGCATGTCTTAGAGGGAGATCGGGTAAGCCCTTGGGTCCTTCTTGTAGATAAGCTAACCAAGCGCACTGGACAGTATCGGCCTAAAACATCCAAGAAAAAAGAGTGGTACACAAAGGATTAACAATATACTAAGCCTAAAGGATAGCGCATATCAAAAGAATCATGTAACTAGAACTAGAGAGGTAACACAAAGCAAAAGAGTTGGACAATCATAGTCCAAAGAGTGGTGCAGAACAAAAGGCTCTGATAAGAATTTTTGAACTTCAATTATTCAAATAATGATTTCTAAACTTTCCTTCTTATTTCCTAGAAAATATTTCTAATCTTCTATTATTTTTGGACGATAATTTTTGGATTTATTCATGGCCTTTGGCTAATTTTCAAAAGATGATTTATGGACTTCCCTTATCAATACCCGAATATGGGCTTTTGGTCTTTTATTATGAATTCTTGGTCTTCTACTATATCCAGAAGTTGATTTCTGGACTCTTTATCAATACCTGAATCTGGGTTTCAAGTCTTCTACTATTGATTTCTAGACTTCTCTCATTAATGCCCGAATCTAGGTTTCAGGTCTTCTGTTATTATGAATCTATGGTTTTCTACTAACTTCTAGATGATAATTTCTAGATCTCTCTTACTAATACTCGAATCTGGGTCTTGAGTCTTCTACTATTAACTTCTGTACTCCTACTATTTGGCCCAAAATGAGGATTCCTTGTCTTCTATGACTTGATGATTTCTAGGCTTTTATTATTACTAGACGATTGGTCTTGGTCTTCTATCAGTTATTTCCAGAAGAGGATTTCTAAACTTCCATTATTAATGCCCGTCTTGGATTTCTGGCCCTCTATTATTAATTCCATAATTATATTTCTAGTCTTTTATTAATATAACCCGAGTCGAATCTTTGGTCTTCTCTTATCATTACCAAAGTTGGATCTCAGGACTTCTATTATTGTCATATAAGAATTTCCAATCTATAATTGTTCCCAGCTGTGGATTTCTCATCACTTATTATCTTCAGATGTGGATCTATTAATTTCTATTATTCCCAGATTTAGATTAATGGAATTCTATTATCAGGAATTATAATACTATCCCCAATAAATAGACAAACTACTAAACATATTCTTACATAAATTTCAAACTAACCATAAGAAATGTTGTCTACTTTGTACATTGAAGGAAAATAAAATTTATAAAGAAGACCAAATGATTCAACAAATACAAAAAACCATAGCCAAAGTTATTAAGAAGCAGATTCAAAAACAACATTACAACGACAAACAAGGGCTACAAGAAAACATAATCTACAAAATTATTTACAAAGTATATTTTACAATACATTAAGATATTGGTACCAAAAGATCGAAAACAAGTGTGTGTCTCAAAGGTCTTGTGCAATCTTATATCGATTCTTAAATGTTAAGGGATCAATAATGTGGCGTATTACTACATAAAGAGTTTCTTTAAGTTTGTTTTTCTTTCTTCCTAATTTCATCAGCATCATCGATAAACTCGATATGAGTCTTCAGAGCATGATTGAAAGCGTTATTTGCACCTTTAGGGGTCCAGTTTTTTCTTTCTAATTCAACAATTTGTTTTTGAAGAAGATATGTTTATGTTCAAGTTTTTGAATTTCTGCCACGTACTCGTTGATACGTTGTGAGTACCTTTCTGTTGATTGTCGAAATATTTCATCATTTCAAATTTGACTTGCACCATTCGTCCACCACTTTTTCACCCAAACCCGGAGGAGGGTTTGCTGTAGCGGGGAGTTTTTGAATGGCTAAGGAACAAGACCTTGTTGATTTCCTAATAGTCGAGGTGATTGGAGTAATCGGTAAATTAATATTTGAAATATCACCCCCCATGATAAATTTTGAAGATTTACACTGTGCTTGACTATCCTTCGGTTTTATTTCCAAATCACTTACTTATTGGTAAAGCTTGGATATTTCATGATCAATGTCGATCTAAGGATTTGATTTGATTTGATGTTTCAATTGAGAAACCTTCTTGTCCTTCTTCTTAATATCCGCTCGAGACTAGTAATTTGATCGTTAAGGCCTTTGGTGATCATCTTTTGAAGCAAAAATTTCCTACACCGTTCATGCGCTTGAGTATTACCTTAGAGTTTGGCAGACAAAGAATCTTTAGATAAGCTTCTATTTTAAAGGTCAATAATCAATCTATTCGTAAGACTAGTAGAACAAGATGAAGGATCTGATGAAAATGAGGTAGTCGCTAACCGTGTTTCCAATTCGAACAAACGAAAAAGAATTTAATACCCAAAGAACAAATTTCTTTTATTACAATAGTAGAGGTTACAACTCAAGAGGAAATAAGATAGTGGACACAACATCATTGTTATAATCAAGTTCTCTCTTTGCCCTATCACACTTAGAGTCTAGAGATAGCATTTTTAACTTTGTCTAAAGAGTTGGCCGAAAGAGTAATTATTGATTCAAAAGTGGCATTAAATCCTTATGGCGTAATAGCTGGAGAACATTTTCCATAGTCCCATTCTTCAGTTGAGGAACTATCATGACAACAAATTTATTTTATATGATATGTCTGAATTTCCTTAAAAAGCTTTTCCTTTTCCTCGCCTAAAAAATCAAAGTGAAGCGGGGGATGTTGCATGTAAAACTTTTGTAGATCTCTAAGAAAGCAATATCTAGCCAATCTTGAGGATTTCAAGAGCGGGGACTTTTCTAAGTAATCTCTTCTTAACTTGAAGATTTTTCCCAAGTAATACGTAGTAATAAGGCTGCTAGAGAGATGTTTACTCTATAATGATGTAATAAAATAAAACTAAGTATGAAAAACTAATATAGAAGGTCTATAGATCAATATAAAGCATCATTACAAATTTTCTTTCGGTTCACACAAGACTGATCTTTTAAATATCTCAAACATGAACTTATCCATATAACATTTGAGTTTTTTGGAGGCAATGAGCGATGAATTGAGTAGATCCATGGTAAGTTCCAACAAGCCCCTAGGTAGGGATATGACCTATGTTCATCCAAGTGTCTCTTATGTAGGTATCTAAGGAGGCCTCTACTGAAATAACCCAAGTACAAGTAATCCATAATTGGATGTCTACAATAAGCTTTATACAGAATTCTACCAAAACATCTCTGTCTACGATTGACATCCAAAAGTGTGTCATCAATTCTTTGTTCTCCTCTAAAAGCTTGTCATAATGGAGATGTGCCTATTATAGTTGAGGGTCCGCTTCTTGATCTTTGAAAGATGTAAATACTGCAGCACCTTTATTAAGTTTATAGCAGTTATCAGATAGTGCGTTGTGTTCTTTTAACTATTTATCTAATTCTCTATATAGGCCATTTATTTCTGCCTGTTTCTTTTCAAGCTTTGTCTTATAAAGATGTATGGTTTCTTTCTTATCTAAAATGGTAAGATATTAGCTAGTTTTATCTTGAAAATGAGAGCCATTTTGATAACGAATTCCATACCTGAGAAACAAGAATCGAGGTCTGTAAAGTTTTCTTCTTCTCTTTTTACTCGACACAAAAATCAACATTACTTTCTTGAGAATCAGATGGGTTAGGAAATTCAGTCTAAACCACTTCATAAGCAATAGGATTGGGATTACATTTCTTGATCCATCTTTATCACTTGGAGCCATGGAAGCATTGCCACCATCCCCACCAAGAGTGTCATCACGGTCACCCTCATTATTGTTAGCACCCTGACCTTTGGCATCATCGTTATGGTTATTATTTTCATTATCGTCATAGTTGTCATCTTCATTAATGATGACTTCATTACCCTCTTTATCTTCCACCTCATTTGAGTTGGAATCCTCTTCCATAGGAGGAACTTCAAAAGATAGGAGTTGGGTGGCATTCATTTCCTCTCTATCGAGAACCTCGATCCCTTGCTCCATTTCCTTAATCTTAGCCGTAAATCTTTTAATTAGCACAAGACATAAGAAGGAAAATTTAAATCTGGGCACTTTTCTATGTTATCAGAATAGGCATTTATGAGCGCATCCTCATAAGTATTTACAACAATATCATTAAGAGAAGTGCTTAGAGACCGAGACACTTTTTGCTTAGGCTCATACATAGTGTCGATAGCTTTGGTAAAGAATCCTTTTTCATCTCTAACCTCTTTTTAAGAGAAGTACACTCCTTCTTAAGTGAAACATATCTAGCATTAACCCTGGATTTTTCATCCTTGGACTCTTTCAAAGTCATTTTCAAAGCCAAATATTCATCAGCTAAAATCTGTTTAGCCTTCTTCTTATCAGAAATTGTAGACTTTGCCAAAGCAAGAGAAGCACTTAAACTTTGTTGTTCCCTCACTGCATTATCTTTGGCAGTAGTCGGGGTAGTGATCTGATTATTTAAAGTCGAGACTTATTCCCTCAGCTTTGATGTTTTAGTAGTGGACTTGGAAACATCTTCATAAAGAGAGTACCATCTTTTGGTAAGTCAGGATTCAGTATAAAAAATGGTAATAAGAAATTCAAGCAGTATAGAATATACCAGAAGTTGTTATTCGATAACAGACCGGCAAGGACTCGATGTGGGTGGGTGAAAAGCATAAAATGATGGAGAGTGCATAATCGACTGCATAACATCCTTAAATTCAGTAGGAGGCACTTGTGACGAGGGTCTTGAGGGATTAAAATCCTGGAAAGGAGTCGAAGTGCCTAGATCCTTTTGAATTTGATCAATACCACCGGGAGAATCAGATACAACAATATGAGATATAAAGTCAACCCTCGAAGGAACAATTTTAGTTTGATCAACAGTTATAGAAGGTAAGTTATCCATAGAAGACGTAGGATCAGGGTTAGGACCCTCTAAAGCCTTGTCCGCACCAACAAATTCATCCATTTTTAGGGTAAGAGAAGACTAGATATCAGTAGTCTAGGATTTCTTGGGAATAGAGCCGGAGCATCAGATTCCAAGGATTGAACGGTTGGATCATTTGTTAATAATTCTGTTAGAGGAGTGGCTGTTGAAACAAAAAGGCATAGATTAGAAAAACAATTTAATGAATAACATGACAGGAAGTTACAAACAATACGCTTAAGTTTATTGAGTAGATCTAGGCAAACTAGGAACAAGAATGAAAAAAAATTGGGGTCACCGAAACCTAAGAAGCATTTTCTTTACGAAGTATGTTGGACAAGAGGTGGCTGTCCAAGAATCTTCTAGTCATCTGGTACGAGGGAATGTTTTTGGAGGTTGCTAGAGTCAGCAATTTTAGTCTACTCCCAATATGATTTGAAGTAGCAGTCATCAACTTTACAATTCTCTTGCCTTCTTTTTCATGATCCTTAGGAGTAAGGCCTAACAAAAAAATTATTCAACGAAAGAAAAATAGATATAATGGAAATGATCTACTTACAAAGAGAGAAAAAAGTTCCACTAATGTTTTGTAAAGCATTTGACATAGAAGAACTGTGTTTCCCAAACCTTAAATATGTTAATCCCTCTTAAACTAACTTTTTTGAGGGATTAGTCTGGAAAATCTGGCTATTCAAATTACTAAGTTTGACAAGGCGTGCTAAATAGTTAAGAACTTCAGCACTCAGAGAAGCAACTCTTGACTCTAGAGCCATGAGCTCCAAAGAGACAAGGTATGTGTATACATTTGATGATAGCTGAATAGCAACAATGTCGAGATGACTTACGAATCTTGACAAGAACTCTAGAAATGGGATGAAACCTCCATGCCAAATATGAATGGCGGTTTAAGCAAAGTATCCCTCGAGAAAATTTTGAATTGTGTTGTTATCGCCAGGAGGGATAGCTTCAAAACTTGTAATCCCAAAATCGTTGAGAATCGCATCTACTTCATCTTGAGAAGTTCTGAGGGAGTGTCTTGAAACTTTCTCAACTTTTTTGAAGAAGATTCTAATTTCGAAACAATATCCTTGTTGGATTTCTTAGAGGTTTTTTAATACCCATGATCCTGACATGTGATATAATTTCAACAAAGTTATGATTTATTCAACTACTAATACCTTTCGAAGGTGTCGGAAGCCTATTACAATGGCTCAAGTACCCATCGTAGCACTTGGTTCCATGCCTTCAGAAAGGTCAAAGCTTATTAGAACAGTATGAATCATTGAGCTTTCGACAATGTCAAAACCATTAACTCCATTCCCCATTTTATGGCATATATTCATCCAGACTTACCCTTCGACAAAGTCGAAGGCCACAGATTTCACTCTATTTTGTAATAAGCGTAGCTATCTACGTAATATCCATTAAAAATACACATTGTTGAAAAGCCATACTCCAATCAAGTCGAAAGACTTGAAACAAAGTGGCATTCACACTAACGAAAGGACATTGACATGTTTCGATAATGTATGTGTTGGTAAAGTGATAATAGCAAAGTCAAAAGGTTGATTAATGGTTTCGAAGATGACAGAAAGTATATTTTTCTTAACTTAATTTATAGTAAGGGTCGTTAGTTTTTAACTCTTAGTATTCTTCAAGATAAATAAAATTTGGGTTCAGGCAAATTCGTGTTCGAACCCTAATTCAGGAAAATTCGTGTTCGAACCCTAATTCTCGTTCGAACACTAATTCGTGTTCGAACTCTTAGTATTCGGGCAAATTCGTTTTCGAACCCTAATTAATGCCATGGATTAATCAAAATCAGCTTAAAATTTGAGTCTAGGATCATTTTACATGGTTGATTAAATCGAATCATTTTCAAAATTCAACATGGACTTAAACCCTAGAAATTTGAATTTAAAATTAAGCAAAAAAAAAACTAGTTTCTAATTTTGAATCATAAATACTTACCATAATTCTGAGAGTTTCACCTTTTAAATTTTGAGGTTGATGGAAATTTGAAGAAAATAATTCTTGCTTTAGAAATTTTCAATTGCAAGTGAAGATAGAGGAAAAAAAAGTGCAATATATAAGCTGAATGGATGGGAAGACGACAATCTGATCAGATTCAAGTAAACGGTCGAGATCAGCTCAGGAACACCAACGGGCAGGAAAGTTCTATATTGAAGCAATAGAAGGTGCCATATCAAAATAGTTGATTTTAAAAGTCAAGAGAATCACTTCGTGGGGATGCAAATGTTACTACCAAAAATCACTTCAACCCTATCGGAGCCCAAAAGATTATGACGGAGGGCTTCATGAAGAACAATAGCGATAGTAAGGCCTTTCGGAAGAGTCGAAGGGATGCTTTTGCAAGTATTAAATGAATTACGAGCTTCCAAAAGAGTCGAAAGGGATCAAGACTACCCTTCTGCTTCAGTTGACCCATTCCGCAATAGTTGGTTTGGCATGCATTAAAGATATTCACATGTGTTAAAAATGCCTTTCGAAGGTACTAAATAACTAGCCTTTGTAATAATCGAAGCTTGATACCTTCCACAAGAAACAACTACATCACCAAAATCTACCTTCCGCAAGTAGTAAAGGAGTCTAATGCTTTTGAAGGAGTCAATAAGCATGTCTTTACTAACCAACTAAGTAAATATTTAAGAAGCAGTTGACCTTTCTACAAGAGTTAACACCGCTTGTCATACCATCCTTAACGAATACTTCTGTATCCATTAGAATCAAAACATTCGAAAGCATCATAACCTATCATAAGTATTGGATATATACCTTCCACACACATTGGAACATCCTTTCATGCTTATCCAACACATGTACAGCAGCATAAGAATTACTCCTATACCTTTCGATGGAGTCAAATGCGTCCATGTCTTATTCGAAAGCAACCTTAGAGAGGCGCTCTAGATTCAACAGCGGTGGAAGGTCATGAAGGCATCCTTTCGATTAAGTTGAAAGGACTGATGCGAATGGGTCCAACTTGCGCCTATAAATAAGACCCTAGGGCTTCCGTTTTTAGGGGATCTGATTTCATTCCTTCCGCATTTGTACTTTTCTTGAATTTGTAAACCCTAATTTCTAAATCAAATTGGAGGTTTCTCTTCATTATAATACCTAAACCCTTATATTCATAAAAATTATCAATAAAGTAAATACATGGCACTTTCTAATGCATGGAGTTTGACTCGCTACTTATACGTGGTTTCATTTGTGGAACACGCATAATTATACCTTTCGAAGGGGTTCCTTTCAAAGGAATAGGATCCTTTCGACTTAGTTAATACCATTTGTTCCCACTAGGTTACGACCTTAGATTACTCCAACTAATTTGAAAGGGTTTCAAAGCAGTCATTCACTTCTTTAACCTTTCTTTAAGGTGCTGACAAGATTTCTTATAACGATTATGATCCTTTGATACATAGAATACGGGTCGTTACATTGTTGGTAGCATACATGCGGTGATGTGAAATATTTGGATGCTTGTGTGAAGGAGGGTATAGCTTGGAAGTTACTGAGAATGATGTGTATGGTGTAGGCTCTAAAGAATATTTTATCTAGAGGTATACTTTCTATGCATGGGGCACAACTTCCTAGTCATGTTGGATGAGTTTTGTTCTCCTTGTTTTGATTTGAACCTTGGAGTTAATATTTTCTTAATTGCATCGAGAAGTCCCTTGTGCTCTCCCCTATGTTTAATTATTATTTCCATTCTATGAGTTTGGAATTTGATTTTGTTCGATCCTATCTTTTCAAACTTGGATTTTAGGATCTAAATTGTTCATCTTCTCAAGATTGTAATCTGTTCCAAAAAAATTCCATTCTTTCATGTATGGATGTTTTTCTTGTAAGGTAAAAACCCGTTCCATGTTTAGCAGCAAGGTCTCGTGGAATTTTATAGGTTTATCATATTTCTTCCATTTTCTGACGCTGGTTTTCCAGAATGATCCGAGTGTTATTTTATTATATACTTGGGTCAGAACGAGTATTTTACCAGGTTGTCGTTGGTGGGACACGGAGCTCAAGGTATCGAGATGAATGTTCACCTGCTGAAATTTTTCATAACATAAAGAACTTTAAAAGTCTTATAACTCATTTTAATTAATAGGTTTTAAGCTTAAGGTTTTGGAGATAATTTTCGTTCTTTGAGAATTTCGAGGACGAAATCCTTTTAAGGAGGAGAGAATGTAACACCCCAAAATTTTATCATTTTGATTTTGGATATTTATTTAATTTTAAATATTTAAATAATTAGTTTCCAAAATATAATAACTTATTTTCAATTATAGGGATTGATTAGATATTGTAATTGTGAATTAAATACAAATTAGGTGAATAAGCTTCCGAGACATGTAGAATGCAAGCTAGCTATTATGAGTTCTTTTCTTTAATTACGCTGTGTTTTGACGTAAAGGCAAAGTTGATTAGTCGCATATACATGTATGTATATATGTATGTATACGCATATACATATATTCTAATCATCCAATGGGGCATCTTCATATGTCGCTTTTGGCGTATGTTGTAATCATTATTTTTCTCTAAATGTGGTTACGAATTTGGGATTATGTGATGAATTTGGAATATGATTGAAATGGAATAAGAAATTTGTCTAATGGTTTTAAAATAATTTCATATCCATGTGTTTCTATCATATCAATGCATCTAACATTGACGTATTTGTTCATCGAGTATTAATAACTATGGATAACTACGGCATCCGTAGCCGTTAGTTTTGGGCCTCCAAGTGGGGGATGTTACAAATCAAAGCATAGTTTATGAAAACTTAAAAGAAATTTCAAAATTAAAATATTTTTCAAAATATAATATAATGAACAAAGCATCTCTAGCCATGATATATGCTTCACACAAAAAAATGTTGATGAAAACCAAAATTAATAAGGTTATCTGTCCCTTTAAAATAAGTCAAAGCCCTTCATTAACTTAGAAAACATTGGTTTTAAATTCAAGATATCACATTCTAAACCTTTGTTTAAAAAGTTTAAACCATACCTTTCTAATCCATTGGAAGAACCCTTTCAAAATAAGTTAACTACTATACTTTGAAACACTATGCGGAAAGGCCAAAAAAATACCTTTCGAAAACCTTTAAAAATAGACCTTTCAAAACCATGGAAAGCATCCCTTCGAAATCTTTATAAAACCTTAAATCCTCTTTCAAAACACTTTAAACTTGCCAAAGCATTGGAAATCTTCCATTTAAGTACTCAAAGTAAACCTTTCGAAAACATTAGGTAATCTACCCTTTGAAACCTTCATCATATACCTTTTGAAAGCATTAAAGTCATTTACTTAAAACAAACGATTCGAAGGCATTGGGTTCAAGTGGAACATTGCTTCAAAACCATTTAAAACCAGCCCTTTTGAAACCTTTGGGTTAAACTTTCAATAGAACAAAGGGTCCTAAAAGAACTAGGGTGAAAGCAACTCTTTTGAAAGCATTATTCCTAAGAAAAAGAAAGTGGATGGTTTTGAAACAACCCTTTCAAAAGCATGGAGAAGCAGCTTCAAAGTTTGAGGCAAAAGAACACTTTCGGAGTCATTGATTTGAAAGGTTGAATGTGGCAGCATGGGTTTCAACCCCTTCGAAAATTTATTTTAAAAACAAAACGCGAAAACCTCTTTCTAAAGCCCTTTTCTAAAACAAAAGCATATTTGACTACGTTGAAAGCTAATTCCTTTATAAGCCTCGTTTTGTAACCAAAATAGTTCTGAGTTTATAAAGACTAATTCTACCCTTCGGAAGCTTGTTTCGACTCTATACCTTCCACCTATCTCAAATCCACCACGTACCAAGTTGTTGATACCATGTGTATTGGTTTCGACTAAGTTGGAGGCAGTAGTATGGTGTCAAAAGATGGCTGCTATAAGTGGTGAAGTAGTAATCTTTTATAAAACTGATTTTTAACTTTTTAAAGTAATATCTTTCCAACTAATTGACCTTATTTGTCAACATTGGTTGCCAATTCTTTTCAAAATCTTTTCTAAAAGTGTCGTCGAATTTAGTAATTAACAATTTTAACACATTTAACAAAGTGTCCCTTCTCCTTTCATAAACATATAAAACATTTAAGTCCCATACCTTAAATAGTTTTATGTCTTTAATAAAATACATAGGAAAATTCTCTTAAAATTTCCATAAATCACTTTTAATATGTTTGCTAACATATTTTAATTTCTGACCAAAGCTAACATATAATAACCGTATGTAATTTAAATCTAATTTAACTGTTTTCTTTACTAGAAAATTCATACTAAGTCCACAACAACTTAGAAATTATGAAACTTGAAACCCAACCCATCTTTAAAATAATGTTTCTGAACTTAGATAAAAAACGCAAGCCATTTGGATGTCATGTGATAGTTTTTTTTCAAATCAAATCTTATAATAAAATCTATATAAAATAACAAAAATCATTAACTAGCATGTATAACCATTTAAACTATCAAAACATGACATTTTTGTTGCTAAATAATGTCATCTTTGATTGGGAACCTAACCCATCTCTAAAATAATGTCTAGAAACCGAAAGAAATAAAAATGAGATGTAACCTATTATTTACCTTAGCTTGATTGTTAAGAAGGTTGAGATTTTCCCTTGAATTGATCTATAAATCAAAAGAGCAAGATACAACCCCTCGCTTTCTCCACACTCTTCTTCGGACTGGGCGCAAAAGTATAAATAGAAGCAGGCATGACAAGTCCGTAAATTCTTAACATCTTGCCAGGTGTTGGCAGAATGAAAGGTCCAAGCTCGAACTAAAACGGGATCCAATTTTTAAGCCTTCGATCAATACCTGGAGTTATCGAATGCTAACATCCTAGATGAGGATATACAAACTACGATTTTAACTAGTTAACTTAAGCTCACACTCAGAGTTTGTTGCGGTTGGAACTTGTTATCCCAGAAAAGGATACTCAAACCACTATTTTAAGTGGTTTACCCTAAGGATGTCTTTACACTCTCTAGAACGATGCGAGTCAGCAAATCACAAAATGGATTAAGGACTGATCCAAAAATGATCACTAAAAGAAATAAATCGCAAGTACATTGAAAGGAGAGTGTATCTCTTGAGTACTTAGAAAATTTGAAGAAAGATTTTACAAAACAAAAGGACTTTTTTATTAACATTAAACTAGGGAAGCTAAGTACAAATGGGTCACACCAAAAGCAAAAAAGTGGTAACGGGCACCAAACCCGTACAACCTAGCCAACAAATAAGAGGAGTCTAACTACGGAGAAAATATGTAGCAACTGTTTCTTCTTTGACTTCTTCTTCTTCTTCAAATCAGGTGAGATTTCACTCAAGCTCTCTCCTTGCCTCTTTCCACCTCCTCCTCAATCGCCTTAGCCCTTGGAGGGAGTGCTTTGCAAAGATCCAGTAGAGGCACTCTGGTTCCTCTTGGGTGGAGAAATGTACGCTGGGATGCTTTGTGAAAATACTATCAATGTACTTTGAGTACTCCAATGTAGAGGAATGTAGATTGGAGCGAAAACAGTTTGCTCGAGCAAAGCGATAGATAATGGAGAAAGGAAAACATCTATTTGCTCCTGCTTAATTTAACTGGCAAGGAAGATATCTGCCCCAAGTTTTTCCTCAAGCTCAGGCATGGAGGGACCCGATAGGGACTAGGAGACCCCAGTAATAATAAAATCCTCATCAGCTTGAGTCTCTAGGTTCTCTTCATTTCCTTCTTCCAACAAAGCTTCTATCATGCACTCAGTAAGGCTCGGCATCTCCTCATTAGGATGTTATCAATTGATGTCAAAGTCATGACGATTACAGACTCCATTGCCAAGATTTGATTTCCTGGTTGAGAATCCTAGGGAGGAAGCAGAGCAATTGCAGGCTGACCTGTAGCTATAGAAATACAAAGAGGGAGACTAGTGACGTTGATCGGCGACATGTCAACTCTATGGAAAACAGAAGAAGTCAATGAGATACCTTCTTTAGTCTGGACTTCCGCATGATATGCAGTGTTGTTGGGAGTTTCCTTGGGAATAGGGGAGAGAACAGTGAATTTTTAGAGCTGTGGCTTCTCTTGGTCATAACCGACGTCGGTAGAAGAATCAACAGTGGAATTAGGAGCAGCCTGAGCCTCGGGAGTTTGACCAACTATAGCACCATGATGTGCTGAACCAGAACCTTTGCCTAATTCTTTTTGAGTGGTTGCATCAAGTTTCAGATGAATAAGTTGTTGATTATCATGAAGTATTTTGGGCTCATTTCCCTTCAAAATTTCTTTTTCTAGCCGCTTCATAACAATATTATCACTCTTAAGAAATTCTTTCTCTTCCTCAATAACCCATTCCCAGGAACGGGTAAGCATCGAAGGGTAATCTTTTCTAAACCACTTCAGATTCTGTAATTTGAGCATATTCACATTGTACTGAGTGATCAGTGGCTCAAACTTCTTCACCATCTGCTCTTCTACCCGCTCCTCAGCATGTTTTACTGTAGCTTCAACTTCTCTCTTGATGAGAGCATCAATGTCCTTGGCCTTTTCGAGTGCATTGTCTCTCTCTATCATGACGGCGACCAGCTTGTCACATCCGTCATGAGAAATTTTCTACACTTCATCTTTTTCCTTGGTCTCAGCTCGAGCTTGGTTTTCAATTTAGTAATGTTCCTCCTGGAAGCATCCCTTTCCATGACAAGCTCGTGGTTCCGATGACGTGCTTGCTCGATTTTGTTCAAATGCTTTTATTTCTCGGCTTCAAGTGCTTTAATAGACTCCTTGACCATCTTCTCCACTTCGACTTGGGATATTCTTGAGTTCTCAATCTCAGTGTTGGGAGCGGCTATGATTTTGTTATTCTCAGCTTCAATAAGTTTTTGGTTCTCTATCACTTGCAGCCTGTCTCTTGAAACTTTTGAAATCTTTTTGGCCATCTTTGCCTATTCATTATATTGAATGTAGACATCAATCGTGCATTTGATGGTCCTCCATTGGACTTCAACAGGTATTGTTTTTAAATTTGGAAAAACCATAACTCCATAAAAAAAATGGTGGGGAATTCATTCTTAAGCTCGGCCATTTGACCCGTACTATATATCTACTGCTCCTTTGTGATGGCTGAAGCAATAAAACTTTCATTGCCCGACCTTTGATGGATAATATTAGAGCTGCTCTTATGATGTTTGTGCTGAGAAGATCGGCTAAAATAGGATAATGTTGTAGGCTATAAAGGAATAGTGGCAATTGGTGGAGCTCGAGTAGAGTCGGTCTGTGGAATTTCATCACGGTTGCCTATTTGGGCCTCTAAAAGGAGGTGATCTGGATCAAGGTCGACAATTAGAAGCTAAATCATGAGAAGAACAGTCCATGTCGTAACTATTCCTATCCTGGTCATCTTTGTCACGATTGGAGCGATAACTTGAATCATAGTCTCAACCACTCCCTTGATGGTATGAGCTTGACCGGGGCGTAGAACATGATATTCCTTCTCTTCCAGGGATTGGAATGAATGCTTTCTCTTATCCATCGAACCTGTAAAGCAAATAGAAATGGGTTAGATCAAATGGACATGGACATGGGTCAAGTCCGAGTGTTGTGTAGTGCACGTTTGCGGGTGTGTCCTAGAGTCCCCTCTACGAACCATGTACCGAAGCTTTACTTATGGGAGTAACCTCTCCCGCACTTGTTGGAATGGTGTCCTTCTCAAAGGGGATCGGGGAATTGATGCCACTGATGCTAATGTTACCAACGTCAAAAGAGCTGAACTGTATAAGAATAGATCCTAAATCAACGAATATGCCCGTTGATGGAATAGATGGAGTCTTCTATGCAGCCGTGACTGGTGGAGACTGAGCGGAAGTCTGCATCTTTGAAATTTTCACAATCAATCTCCTTTTAGAAGCAGGCAATGGGTTATCCCTGGGTTGTTCGGTTCGAGACCCGTGAACCACTTCAATGTTACTTTGGCTGGCTTCACCGCTTTCTCTAATAATTGTGCTTTCCTTGGAGCTTTTGTGTTCTAGTTCTATGTTTTCTGAGGCTCCAATCCTAGGACTTGGGACCAGGGGCATATCCAGATCGACTTCGCCTCCTATGGGCAGGTTGTTATTATCATTGTCGGTATCATCCTCAATGTCGACAACTGGAACTATGTCGGTGCTACGGCCTTCCTCTAATAAACCAAGGGCGAGAAGATTTTCATCTGTCAAAGGAGTTCTTATATAACTATCCTCGATTGGAATTGCCATGAGAGTATTAACGGTATTCGAAAGTGATCCGCCGTTGGGTCTCGCAGGAAAATCTGTATAACGGAGAAAGTTAAATTAAGCATGCATACTATAAGGAAAATGCACGAATTGCATTTGAAATAAAAATTATGTCTGTATATCAACCTAGGAGCGAAACCAAATGGGCAACGTACATAACACCATTCAGCATTAAAAAAACTCAGCTTGTTCCAAGCCTCAGCAACTATTCTGCAACCCTTCATCAACTCTAATTAAAAAAGAGATGGGTTTTCTTTGCAGCTCTTAAAGCTATAGATGTATTGAATTTCCTTATCGTTAGGCACTTGATTCAAATGCTCATAGAAGATAATATAAGTGCAAAAAAGAAGAGCACGTCTATTTGGATGTAGTTGTGTGGAAGCAAGTCTTATAAAGGCAAGGACTCGATGGATGAATTGATTACTTGGCAAGACACAAACCACTGGGCATATTTATCTATTGCAAGCTATATATTCTTCTAGAGGATTGTGAGCTCTATGATTATGAGATGATGCCAGAATGTCATCAAATGTAATTCCGTGCTTACTACATATCCTTCAAAGAGATCCTTCATCGATTTTGGAGGGAAGGGAATCGACTGGGTTATCCCGTGTTATAGCATCCTCAAGAGCATTAGGTGTTGGATCTATTTGGGGCCCATCTACCAGTTCAACTAGATTTCAAGAATCTGTTTCACTACTCTGGGATTCTCTTGACTTTGTTGATCAATATATGGAATTTCTGGTTGCTAATCTTATTGCGCCTAAGAAGTTGGAGCTGAGCTTGACTCTGCATCATATTCGATGTAGTTAGAAGTTGATGTACCTATGGCCTGAGTAGCCAGACGTTCAGAATGTCTTTGGTCCATTTTTATAGAAAAACTCGGTATGTAATTGACATTAGAAGATTAACTACAAACCATACCCCTTATGTAAAGCGGATTCTAGTGCAGTGTGGTGCACTCTGGATTTTGGTTATTATTTAACTGTTAATTTTAGAAATTCATTTTAAACGTTGGACGTTTGTCGACGGGACCATCATCATTGAAAGTCCTAGCCAGTTTAATGATATTATTCGTGCTTCGGAAATGTTCGAGATGAAAGAGGAATCCTAGGCAAAGTTTAGTTGTAAAAGTTGGAATAGGCAAAAATTTCCTAAGTATGGGAGTCTCACTAACCCCCACAGTCAAGGAAAATTCCACCTTCCCCCTTCACCCCTATCGACTCCAATAAATGACCAACTACACCCTCATTCCACCATGTCATGGCCATGCCAGTTCTTCTCCATCGATGTGCACACCATACACCCACCTATTAAGATCGATTCAAGTCGAGATGGGTTTTGGAGCTAGGTTCAAGTCGATGGAGGTGTGTAATGACCCATATTTTAACGGTCGGATATATAAATAATTTTTTTAAACATTGAATCGTTAATCAATTGATGGTTCAAAAAACGTGATTTTTCATATACGATCGAATCATAACTCGAGACCACTTCCGTTGAGTTCGTACCGATGTTGCGAATTAAAATAGGTATAAGGATCGCTATATTTGAAGATCGAACAATCCGATGATCGAAACGGTCTTGAAAAGTGCGAAATTATTATCCTGAAGCACAGGCTCAAATAATAATGAAATTTATACCATCGAGACTGGAAAAATGAGGTGATGCAAGATAACGAGTTTCATGGCGATCGAACACACTGTTTGATCGTGTGAGCTCGAAATGCACGACCGTTTATTTGAGAAATCAAATAAGTGAGAATATAGTATTATCTAAATAAGTAAACCTCATTCCTCTCAAACTAAAAGTCACTGTTTCACTACTTATCCTGGAATGCGCAAAAACTATGGCCGACTTTTATTTTTCATCTTCAAACATTAATTCTCGTCAATCCGCTCGGCTAAAAATCACTAGCCAAGTTTCATTAATTCCATATCGATGAGATCTTCGCGACTAGCGTAGCATAATTTCATATGGTAGTGATTTAGAAGATGACCGTACACAACTGGAGAACTAGGGTTTTGATCTATGGGAGGTAGAAGCGACGATATCCATAATAGAAGCCAAAATCATTTTTGTCTTACCGATGTTCACTTTTGCACCAAATCTCATCGAGCTCAGTTATGGAATGCAAAATTTGTTCGCGAAAAGGGGGTCCCAACTTGCCTAGGTCGCACTTCATAGGAGGCCAACGTTTATACTAGGCAAAGCAACATAGTCCTTATTCGTTTGCCAGTATATTAATTGGTACCCTCTTCTCATTAGTCGATAGAGGTGGTATGGTCCCCAGTTAGATGTTTTAGTAAGAATACTACTTTCCATTTTCCACTATGGACATGACTAAGGATATACTAACCTTACAACACCTTTCTCTTTATCCATAAAGATCTCTCGGTATGCGCCTTTTTATATTCATATGATTCACCTTACACATCAACATTTTTACGCTTGTCAGACAGAAAGAGGCGTTTAGTGAAAATGGAATGCAATCCTTTGCATAAGATAGAGGGGTGTTAGTATCAGACTGATCTTGTTGTGCACTTACTAGGAGGATAGGATTTCTGCCAAGCCAATCGTTTATCTTATAGTTTTCCTGAAATGAATAAGAATAGACCTCTGTAGCAAGGACTTTCCAGTGATGGATTCTCGCCACCCCTCTTACGACCAAAGGGGTAAACAACGATTCATGAATACGCCTCACTCCTTAGATTTCACTGTCCAGGGCAATGAGCTCGTGTAGTATGGCGTGTAGGAGAAATTCCTTCGTCCTTTCATCAAGGACGAGAAAATGGGGAAGGAGAATATGGAGCAAGTGGGTTTGGATATGCTACGTGCATGTACAAGAAATTGCTAATTGGAGAAGAAGGATTAAGGCGCTAATGAAGGTGATCAAGGAATTTAATTATTAATTAAATTTAAATAATAGTTTGTTTAATCTCAAATCTTATAAACGCTATATCTTTTGCTTATGAGGTCCGTTTTGAATGTTGTTTCTCACGTTGTGCTCATGATGGAGAGCTCTTCGATTTAGCACTAATTGGCCAGATTTGGATGAGGTGAGTAATATTGTCTCCCATCATACCCTGATTGTTAGTATGGTATTAAACGACATTTTAAAACATTTTCTAAATTAAAATGGGTTCTAAAATAGTCAAATCTATATATTACTTTATAAAAAGAATTAAAAGTGTTTTAGTTTAAATTAAGTATCACATTTTCCTCCCATTTTGACACACTATTTGGATGATATTGCTAGATCTATGCTATTTTGGTATTAATTGCACATTATACCACATTGGTTGCTTGAATGGATTGTAATGTATTATCATAGATTTATGTAGGTTGTTATAGACATTTATATGATTGTTGGTTGCATGTTTTCTTGTATAGTAGTTGGTTGGAAAAGCTGTTCGAAGGCGATATAGGATTAGAATATCTCCTATAGGATAGGATTTCATGCATAGAGTATCGTGCACACCGATGGATATGAAGATGAAAGACAGATTTGAAGATTTTCTTCATAGTTCGGAATATATGTTGGATTTTTTTCTTTGGTTTGTGTTTAAATGTTTTCGATGAAGTACACGACCAAAGTGGTCGTTATCGACTACTCTAGAGTGGTCGATATCTACCACTATTGACGATGGCTGACTTGGCCAATTTTGACATCAACGAGGGAGAGGCTTCGATGAGCAGGATGTGACAGTTCATTCATTTGTTCGACATTCGATTTTGATGATTTGGCTCTTCGATGATTGGTTTGGCGAACAAGCAAGGATGCAACCTTCGATGCGATGACTTTATGGTTCGATGATGATGATTCCTTGATGGGAATCGGTGACTTTGATGATGGATAGTTATACTTCAAGACGCAGAGTAGTGGATTGTGAGTCGTATTGATGGAACTACCGGAGGGAGGTTACGGGATGCTTGATGATAATCTATGATCTATGATGGATGTCTAGAGTACTTCCAAACCGCGATGACTTCAGATAGGAGTTGTAAGGATAGTTCTAGAATGAGCTCTGTTACTGATGATGTGGGAAAAGGGTTCGTTGATACTTTTAGGTTTCATAGTGTATTCGTAAAGCATGGGGTACGTAAGGACATTCATTGGGCCGTTTATGAAGATGCAGACCCATTGTACCCTAGGTTATCTATGGAGGTGCAGACCATATCCTGGGCTTTCTATGAAGGTGCAGACCCATTGTACATTGGGTTGTCTATGGAGGTGTAGTTTAGTTCCTAGCTTGAGTGGCATGGATTTGAGTATAGAGGAACCAAGACATTGAGTAGTCTTTGGTTCTATATAGGTGGCCATATAAGTATCATATATCCAACGAACTGAGTAAGTGAACATGAGGATGGATACTATGTTTGCTTGATTGTCTATCACCCTAGGGATGTCACATGGTTATAGATTACTAATATTGATATCTAGACACCCTTAGTGCTTTGATATATTATACACCCTTTATAACTATCATAGAGTAGCATATGTTCGACGTTACGTGTTAACTCTGTGGATGTAGGGACATGTTAGGTATGATTATACATACCCTCTGTACCATATACTATACCAAATTTTATAATGTTTTGAGATTCTTTATCGCTCACACTAGACTATTGTCTAACTTGAGGTTTTATGCTTTGCTTTTTATTATCTTAGGTGCTCTTAAATTAGTAGACTAGATAGCAGGTGTGAATGGCAATTGGAGCTACATAGATGGACTGGCGAATGGTGATGCTTTCTCATATTTATATTTTGCGTTATTATTGTTTATTCTACTATGTAAAATTATGGAGCCTTAGCAGTGTTGACTTACTATTATTAAAGATAGTTTATAGGTTGAGTTTATTTATCAGTTGCATAAACTCTATTACTGTTCTGCGTAACTGTATGAACCTGTGTACTACGATCCTTTGATTTATATAGTTATTATTATCTCGCCTATTTTATATTTGAGATGTTTACCATTATATTTATCTGATGCGCTATGAGATATACGATAGGTTATGTGATTGTGTGATGTTTTTCCTTTCTATTATTCTATTCTCTTCCCTTCTTTTCTATTCCATTTTTTTATTTCTTTTTCTTTCCATTTATAATCTTCATACATCGGCCAGATGCTCTGGCAAGGCATTATTTGGTTATATGAAAATTAGAGGTGTAAGGCAGTCATCATATTTGGTATTAGAGCTTAGGTTACGTGATTAACTTGAATTGGTACCATGATCTGGTAGAGATAGGAAAGGAGTTGTCATACCTAAATACGAGGGAGTACATATTTGTTATGCATTTTGGTTTTCAAAACTATATAGTATTATACATAGTACATAAGTTATACTGAACATAAGTACCATTGATGCAATTTTTCTCTATGAGAGACTGATCTTCTAATTTTGTATTAAGAGTGGTCTAGTATACGAGAAATGTTGTTATTGACTCCATATTTTGAGTAGAGGAGTGGGCTGGATCGAGGAGCACTAACCTTGGTTTACAGAATATGTTCGCACAGAAAGTGTGAATCATTTTCTAAAATGTCTAATTGCTTTAAATGGTTACGGTTTTTAAGTACAAACACCTAAACTCGACATTGTCGAGCTATATACCGACTATATGAGTCTAAGGGGTAGACCGTTCCATAGGACGCCGTCGGCTATTGAGGTGCAAGATGGGATGATATTTGTGAACAAATTTTCGACGACTTTGGGTTAGGTGATCCAATAAGGTAGAAGTTAAACTTTAGATGACACAAGGGATGAATGATGAATTGGTGGAGTTCCTTTATAGCTTCTATTCTCGAGGATTATTTTACCTGGGATCAAGTCACAGTTCGCTTCGAAGAGAATTTATCTTGACTTTTCAGAAGTCGACGTTGTTTAGGAAGTTAGGCAAATTGAATTAAGGCGATATGTCTATGTTGGAGCATGTGACCGAATTTGATGAAATATTGAGGTACGATCTATCTTCTACTGATACTCCACATAGAAAGGATGGAGAATTTACCGTTGGCTTTAGTGATCAGCTTGGGAAATGATTGTTTGGTCATATTTGATGAGAGCTTCAAGAAGTTAATAGAAATGGCTTATAATGTGGGAGCTAGACCCAGTATGAAGGATTTTTCGAAATAAGCTGAATAGTGACAAACCGTGGAAGCATATGCATTGATTTTTGTTCTATTTATCCAGTGCTCCATCGATAAAAGAGAAGAGAACAAGAATTACAAGTCGAGAGTATGCTTTCCATTTATGGCATTTCCATATGTATTTTATTTGATGTCGAAGTTTCACATTCCTTTATATCTATTGTTATAGACAGATTGGAATTGGGACTCGAAATAATTGTTGGTCGACCTTTGAATTACGAAGAACCCTGTTGAAGGGATCAGCTAGATTATACATATGTAACATCCCATATTTTATCATTGAAAATTAGTAATATGGATGACTGCAGCATCTGTAACGCTTAATTTTGGGCCTCAAAATGGAGAATGTTATCACATAGGTTGTCTACACTTAGCTTATACGTGTTTTGTCGAAGCCTTGTCTCATCAATTCATGGATATTGTTTGTTTATTTGCTATTTATTACTTTGGATTTAATTATGATTAGTATTAGAGCCTAGGAATTTATTAGTTGGAGGGGTATGAAATAGTGGTGGATTGTAAGAGGCTGTTGGTGATGACAGAATCTGACGATGAGTGGATGACAGTGTTAGGCTTCCCATCTGATGATGAGGTGATGGTTAGCTTCTATATTCACTCAATGTCCCACATGACATCACCTGTGCCTTTACCTAGAGAGTATTCGGACACATTCGATGAGGTGACCGGATTACCACCACATAGGGATAGAGTTTTGTATCGATCTGGTTAGACATGCTTGACCTGTAGTTATGCCTTTAAAGCAGATGATGCACAAATAGCATAGGAGACCAGGACCAGATGATCTATTGAGGCAAGTGTTCGTTCATATGAGCACATTTGAGTAGGATGCACCTATAGTGTTCGCCACTAGGGCGGATAGCTCTTTGGGTTGTTAGCTGATTATCGTGAGCTAAGTGAGACAAAGAACAAGTATCCACTCCCATTTATTGATGGCTTGTTCGACCTTCTCTATAGCATGAGGTTTTCCTCTTAGTTGGATCTTACGATGGAGTTCCATCCACTAAGAGTAGCTAGAAAGAGTGTGCTAATCATTGTGTTTCGTGTGCTACTTTGATTTTTTGATTGGTTGGTTATGCCATTTGGGATAACCAATGAGTCGGATGCTTTGTTGACTTCTTGGACCGTGTTTCGAGAGATCACTTGGGTAGGTTCGTGCTTGTGCTTGTTGATGATACTTTCGTCTAACCATGGACGAAAGAGGAGCACAAGATATGATCGATGATTGTGTTGGAGGTGTGATAAGACACCGACTACAAATGAGAAGTTCCCTTGGGTCGGTGAGATGTTATATACACTATACCAAGGATTTCTTAATGGTAGAAGCATCATTAGTCAATTCGACGAATGAGTATCAAACTTTTATTTGAGACACGAGGTGTTGACATGCGTGTAATGACCTGTAAATTTTAACGATTTTAAATAGTTTAATTAACTAAAAATAATTTTATAAAAATAAATAATAAAATTTAACAATGAAAATTTGATATTTGAAATACGTCTATTTAAACGTAGCAAATGTCAGATTCTCTCAGCAAATAGGGAAGTTTGCTATGTTGTGTAATTACAAATTAAAATTTAAAATCAGTTAACATTTAATGGAAATAAAATATCTTTGAAATTCGAATATTTTATGTAATAAAATTTTAAATCATTTTCTAAATGAGACGTCATATTTCGTTTCGCCAAAATTTGATTGCTCTGGCTCCGTTTATCTTATTTTTGGCGTTTTAGCAGCATTTTGGCAGTGAATATTGACTTTTGATATGATTGTCGTATCGATGATATCTATGTACTATTTTGTTCGTCTCATCATGCTAATCTCTATAATATATTCATTCCTGAATTTCCACGTACGACGCGGCAAAATCTGCGAAACAGTTTGTCATATCAGTTCCGCATTTGAACCTTTTTGGTTTCCTTTGTCCCTTCGTTATCCACCGTGTAAAACAAATAGCCTTTTTGTATTAATATTTTCTGATTTAATTGTGATATATATTCGCGTCAATCCTTTCATTTCACTGTTGTTTTCAAAAGAAAAATAAATAAAATATATATCTCTTTATATATGAGAAGCCACTGTTTTGAAAGCCCATTCGTCTTTTTGCCTAAGAAACCATTTTTTTGCTCAACCCATTCGTTTTCGGACTGCCGCCCGTCCGCAACTCGATCACCCTACAACGCCGACCCCACCATCGAGTCTTCCATCCATAGTCGACAACTCTCCGCCTCACTCTCAAATCCTTGCCTGCCGAACACCCTGAACCAACGCATAAACCCTGCCTTCCATATATTTTTTGTTTTTTTTCTCCGCCGCTCAAAACCCACTTCTCAACCGAACACATCCATTGCCACCTCTCCTCATCTCTACCTCCATGTCCTCTCTCTAAACCCATTACAGCCTTCGCCATGCACTCCTCCATCTCAAGGCCACATTCAATAGAGCCAATCTGCCTCCGTCGGCCCACTAGCAGCTTCAACCGCCATCTCTCCACCAACCACCTTCCCACCGAACCGTCCTCTACCACAATCCATCCATCCGACCACCTTAACCGTCGTCAGCCACCAAATCACCCTACCGCCCGCCCACTCGAGCATCTATCTCCGCCCCATTCCCTATAGCTTTGCCCTCCACTTGTCAGCTACTCCACTTCTCAGCCTTACATAGCCGAAGCCACCTATCTCCACCATCACACTACCCCTCTGGCCGAATAGCAAGGGGCCTCCACCTTGAACCCTTCCATCACAGTTTCTCATAGCCTATACCTAAGTGTCAGCCGATAACCTTTCTTATTCTTGCTTTTGAGGTAATATAATATAAAAATTATATTTATATAATATATATATACACACACACACACACACACTTTGATTTTAAATATATGTGTTTTAAGAATATAATATTGGTCTTAAGTATTGATTTTAAAATATTATATATATATATATATACATACACTTTGATTTTAAATATATGTGCTTAAATTAAATAATGATTTTGAAATATAATATATAAAGATTTTATTTTACTATGTGTTTAAAATTGAATATTTATTTTAAAATATAATATACAAGGGTTTATTTTAAACATGCGAGCAAAATTTTAGATTTTTAAAATTTTATATATTTTGTTTTCGTCGATTGAAGTCGTCATGCTTTGCTTTGGAATTCGTGCTTGGATTCGTAGTTCATTTCATTGTCAAATTCCACTAGCCATGAAAGGTGGGCAATCACTCACGATTAACATTCATATACTTAGTAAATTTAATTCACATGAAATGAAGATCGAAATATGTTGTTAGATTTGAATTTTAAATCATTAATATGATATATTATTATATACAATTGTTTAGCTATATTAATTGACATATGACACCATAACCTATTGTATATATTTAAATTGTTAATTATGATATATGCTTGTTATTTATATGTATGTCATTTTATATTATTATTTTGTTGTTTTCACTCTGCAAGTATCCTGTTAGTTTAAGAAATCCCTATGAGTTGAAATGATATATAGTCGAACGATGTTTTAGATTAGGGAAAATCGTTGTGGGTTGAAATGATAAACCCAAGCGACATTATTGATTTTTGAAATTTTGGGATAGTGGGTTAAAATGATGTATACCCGCAAATTTAAATAATTTCGGATTGAAATGATAAATATCTATATCACTTGAGCATAGGATAGAAAATTATATACGGATACCTTTGGTCTATTTTGTAAATGATTTCTGAAATTTTGACAAGGAAGAAAATATGGGATTTTAATAAATATTGATTTTTAAATATAATATAAAGATTTTATTTTAATATATGAGAAAAATTAGATTTTAAATTATACGTTTTGGAAATTCTAAAAATTATCATTTAAGTTTTAAAAATGTAAATTTTAAGATTTTACTTACATTTTTACTATTTTTAAAATATATAAAATAATATTTTAAATAGATTTAATAATAAGGTTTAATATAACTTAATTTAATAAAAATTTAATATAACTAATATATATACATAATATGTTTAAGTATTTCTTTAAAATTTATATTAATATTTGGAAAATAAATCCAATGATAACTTTAATAAATTAAGGTTGAAAAGATAAATTGAAATTGAATGGAAATTTTATTTGTGTAAGAATTGTATTTAAATAAATAAGGATTGATTGAACTTATTAATTTTGAGATGTTAAAGACATGATTTTTTTACTTGATTTAATTAAAGGAGATTTAATGAATATTTTAAAATTTAAATAAAATTGAATATTTAATTTTGATTCAAATTTGTAATTTGAGATTTTATTTAAATGCTTATAAAAAGCGATTAGGAAAATATTTTAGAATTAAAATATAATTGAAGTTAGATGTTTAATTATTGATTTTATTTAATTTTGTAATTGGAGATTTATTTAAATGACATTAAAAACGATAAGTGAATATTTTCAAATTTAAATAAAATTTAATGTTGAATTTGGAAATATAAATAATAATTATCAAATTGAGTTAATGTAAATTGTCTTAATATTTATACTTTGAATCCTATTAAAATTGGAAGTGGACTAAATTGTAGTTCAAACCTGGATTTGAAATTGACACAGATTAAAAATGGTTTTAATGAGAATTTGAATTGAAATTGAGATTGTTGAACTAAGATTGATTTAAATTCAATTTTTGGAACTAAAGTTAATTTCAGTTTGTGAAATTGGGAGAAACAATTCCAATTTGAAATTTATATTAATATATAAATTATTTTAATGTATAAACTATTTTCAATATATAAACTATTTTAATATACAAACTATTTTAATATATAACATATTTTAAATATAACTATTTTTAATGTATAACTATTCCAGTATATAGACTACTTTCAATATTCAAACTATTAAGTTGTAACTATTATGATTTAAGGTTTTGAAAGTAATATGATTTCGAAAGTGTATATGATTTCGAAGTCATATGATTTTGAAATGAATATGATATTCCGATATGAATTATGAACTGTTTCAAATATAAAACGACCACGGTGTGAAATAAGCGTTTGGTTGTTAAAGAGACTGGGATCATATATTGTCATACCCTCTAACAATACCGAAACCACTTTAACAACTGTATATGTGGTCAAGAATCCAAAATGAAGTAGGATGGTTTGGCGAAGATTCTATGTGAGGTATTAATGCAGCCTTGAGTCCCGCGGGTCATCTTGATGTGGCTAAAACAGGAGCTATACTGGGCTAATTAAGGTCACACCTTCGATTGAGCATGCTTCTTCGATACCATTCTATTACTTTGTGATTTGATTGGGTGCACCTTTGTTTTGGGAGTGTGTCTCGAGGTGGGCAGTAGTATCTATTATGCGTTACCATCGGTCCGGGAGTGCACACGATAGAATCCTACCCTGGCATTGCCTCGCGTGTTTTGTCACATGCCTTATCGCGCCCTCTATGAGTTTAGTTTGTACCGTACCTATGGAGAGCCCTCTAATAGCCCTCTAGTTTACGGAGGAATTACGGTACTGTATAGACTATGGGAATATATAAAATGTGTTAAGAAGGATATAGGTAACGCCTTAACACTATTTTAATAGTTTACTTTACTATAGACATTATATATGTAGCGTATTGTACTATGTATGTAGATAGTTTAATGGATTCTTAGAGTATGGTAATCCCAAACATCCTTTAATTTATTTCATATTTCACTTGAAAGTTGATTTACTGGTATAAGAAGGTTAATCCTAACTCAAGTGCTATGTGTTTTGTTATATGCTCGGGTCAGACTGAGTGTCACAGCATTTGAGACTCACCTTTGGAGCTTGGAGTTTTGCTTGAAGATCAATCTTTTATCTATTCAGCTTCAGTTATTTTAGTTATTTCCAGTTGTTTATGTTCACATGTCATTTTCTTCTGTATTGAGACTTTTATATATTTGGATTTCTGTTGTATCTTGTTTTAAACTCTGATGTTTATATAGTAGCTTCATGAACTACTATTATCTATTCTGTTGCTTATTGTTGTATTTATCTGTGTCTGTGACTCTATGATTGACTTATTTACTGTATTTGCTAAGCTTTGCCAAATATAAAATTAACAATCTGTTGTTTTGAGCAATCAAGTCTAACATGTGTGGATGATTGTCGATTTGAATGTTTTGAAATGCCGGGTCATTACAAGTGGTATCAGTGCTCTTGTTTAGGCAAACTTAGCATATAGAGTATAAACTCATTAGAGATAGGGTAGCGATACCCTAGAATGAGTAGAATCAATTAAAGAATCAACTTCGTTCGAGCTTGAAATTCTTTGTTAGGATCCCCTTTGATCTGGGCTTCTTTTGAATTTTGGAACTTTCCCTTTCTCCTGAAATCCATTCTCGTCTTTTCCTGATCATGTTCTCCTCGATACTAGAGCATCCCATGGCTCTATTTTTGTTGATCAATGTAATAAATTTGAGCATATTTTGCAACCTCAGTTAACAACCTCATCCTTGTGTATGACTAATCCCATCGAAGATCCCACCAACCTTTATATGATATGTAAAAGCGTGAATCTTCTTTACAATAGGCGTCGATTCACAGGAGATTTCTAGGTCTTCGGTTTTGTTGCTGTTATTCCTTATAAAGCCTGAACTGCTTCTCTAATAGATGATCAGGGTAATTCTCTAGTGATCGAATGTCGATTGCCCTGGATTTGGCAGGCAGTCTTATCTTTTCATTTGATGCTCAGCCTGGTGGTTTCGACTCCTGATATTTAAGGATTATCATAATGCTTTGATGAAGTCGCTTCTCTTTCTCCCAAGCGGGGAATTAAATTCTGCATCAATCTTATTCTTGGAGCTCGACATGTTGTCTTTTCTTTCAGACGAATTGTTTCTATGAATGGTTAGTCATGCCATTTGAATTAACCAATGCTCCTTCCTTCTTCATTGATCTCATGAATCGCGTTTTCTGCAATGTTCTCAACAAGTTTGTCCCCATTTTCGTGGATGATATTCTCGTCTTTTCTAAGTCTCGGTTGACCTGGTTAAAGTCACCGCGATCAATATAAGTCTATCATCTTTCCTCTTTCGTAATATAACTATCTTATCTTCCTTTCAAACCTATCTTTGTAGTTAGAATTCCCTTTGATTAGGGTCCCTTTAAATTTGAATCTCTATCCTTGTTCTAAAATCCATTCCTAAATATCCTATGAGAGAGCGTATTTGTAATTGATGTAAAGAATGTTTTATATCTTGAGTTGTTAAATTTGAATTTTGGGTTTAGATCGATTCGTCTGGCCAACGTTATCGATAAGAGTTCCAAAACACTTAAGCAGAGGAAACTGACACAATATTGTTTTTGAAATGGTAAATGAAACAATTTTATGTATAATAATATTTTATATATAAAATTATAACTTTCTGAAAATAGATAGTTAATGTATTGGTTGTTAGAAACGATAATACTTGATTATCATTTATTGTTTTGTCAAAATTCCTAAACCATTAACTATTGTTGTATGTTATTAAAAAAAAAACATGGTTTATAAATCTGATACGCAAATGAAATGAATTTAAATTAAGGTTTGAGAATTAAATTCCGGTGCTTTTCAAAATTTGGTTTTCAAAGTTTTGAAAAATATATTGTTTGAAATATTTACGAACAGAAATTTTTTCCAAAGACTTTTTAAAAGAAGTAAGTTTGTACTCTCCTTTTTTGTCGCTAGAAAATAACTTCAACGTGACTGTAGCATCATCGACATTCATTTTCGAGTCTCAAAGTGGAGAGACCACTTAGTAGCTTCGCTGCACTTTTGTTTTGGAAAATGGATCTGATTTGGATTTCTTGAATATAATTTCATGTATAATATATATATATATATATATATATATATATATCTGTGTGTGTGTGTGTGTTGTGTGTGTGCGTGTGTATTTATTTCAAAATGTTTTGAAGTGAAACCAGAAATTTAACTCTTAAGTTTATGTTAAGTGATGGTTTTTAATTATGGAAATAAAGCAAAAGGTTTGAATAATTGAGTATCTATAATGAGAAATGGAACTGAAACAGCTTGAAACAGTTGAATTAGGATAAAATTAATTTGTAGAATACTCAGTTACACTCAAAACATGTAATTGAATAATAGACAACAAAAATGTAAGTAATAAGATGTCTAAAAATGATATTTTGTTAAGGGAATTTATAAATAATAAATTGAATAATAAAAAGAGAATTAATTTAAACACTTAGTATATGTTGTAAGATATGTTAAGTGAAATAAATTGGACAATAAAAGAGAATGTTATTTAAGTAAATAAATGTGGAATGTTAATATTAAACTTAAATAAATTTGTTGAAGTGTAAATTAAGTAATATCGACATTAAAAGAATATACGATATGAATGAAATAAAATAAATGAACATAAATAAACTGAATGTAAATTAATTAAAAGTGAGATAATTAGAATGATAATAATAATAAATAGATGTTAATAAGTAATGAGATGTATAATGTAAATAATTGAAATTGAAATCTATATGGTTTTGAATTAATTGTTGTATCTAATACTATGTATTTTGAATCTATCTTTCATTTCTATTACTTCTATTTTCCTATCTCGTTGCTTTTCGGGGATGAAAAGTTTGAGTGGGGAAAGTGCAACGACTCGTAAATTTTAACGATTTTAAATAGCGTAATTAACTATAAAAATTTACAAAAATAAACAATGAAAATTTGATATTGGAATACGTCTATTTAAACGTAGCAAATGTCAAATTCTTTCAGCAAATATGGAAGTTTGCTCTTGTTGTGTAATTTCAATTTAAAATTTAAAATCGGTTAAATATTGATGGAAATAAAATATCTTTTAAATTTGAATATATTTTTTTAATAAAATTGTAAATCTTTTTCTAACTAATACGTCATATATTTTTTCACTAAATTTGGATTGCTCTGGCTCCGTTTATCTTATTTTCGACCATTTAGCAGCATTTTCGAAGCGAATATCGACTTTTGATAAGATTGTCATAACGATGATATCTATGTACCATTATGTTTGTCTCTTCATGCTGATCTCCATAGTTTATTCATTCCTTTATTTTGGCGTCCAGTACGCTGCAAAATCTGTGGAACTGTTGGCCATATCGATTCCGCATTTGAACCTTTTTGGTTTCCTTTATCCCTTCATTATCCACCATGTAAAATAATGGCCTTTTGCTATTAATATTTTTATGATTCAACACCTGGCCTTTGCTATTCAGGGGTTTTGATATATATATATATATATATATATATATATATATATATATATATATATATATATATATATCACGCGAGTCCGTTTATTTTCATCTCTCGTTTCTCTGTTGTTTTAAAAGAAAAAATAAAATATATATCGTTTTATATATGAGAAACCACTATTATGAAAGCCCCTTCTTCTTTTTGCCTGAGAACCCATATTTTTGCTGGACCCCTTCGTTTTTGAACTGTCGCCTATCCACGACACGATCATCCTAAAGCGCTGTCCCCACCATCGAGTCTTACACCCACAACCGACAACTCTCCGCCTTCCCCTCAAATCCTTGCCTGCTGAACACCCTGAACCAATGCATAAACCCTGCCTCCCTTATATTTTTGTTTTTCCCCTCCGCCGTTCAAAACCCATTTCTCAACCGAACACGTCCATCGCCACTTCTCCTCATCACCCACCTCTGTGCCCTCTCTCCGAACCCATTGCAGCCTCCGCCATGCACTCCTCCATCCTACAGCCACGTTCAACAGAGCCAATCCGCCTCTGTGAGCCCACAACAGCTCTATCCACCATCTCTCCACCAACCACCTTCCCATCGAGCTGTCCTCCACCACAATCCATCCCTTTGACCACCTTGACTATCGTCAGCCACCAAATCACCATGCCGCCCTTCCACTCGAGCATCTATCTCCGCCCCATCCCCTATAGCTTCATTCGCCACCTGTTAGCTACTCCACTTCCCAGACTTACGCAGCCGAATCCACCTATCTCCACCATCACATCACCCGCCCTGGTCGAATAGCAAGCAGCCTCCACCTTGAACCCTTCCATCACAGTCGCCTAGAGCCTATACCTAAGTATCAGCCAATAACCCTTCTTGTTCTTGTTTGAGGTAATATAATATAAAAACTTACACATATATATAATATATATACTTTGATTCTAAATATATGAGTTTTAAAAATATGATATTGGTTTTAAGTATTGATTTTAAAATATAATATTTATATATATATATATATATACTTTGACTTTAAATATATGTGTTTAAATTAAAAATGATTTTGAAATATAATGTATAAAGAGTTTATTTTAATATGTGTTTAAAATTGAATATTGATTTTTAAATATAATATATATAAGGCTTCGTTTTAAACATGTGATTAAATTTTAGATTTTTAAAATTATATATATATATATTGATTTCAAGGATTCAAGTCCATCATGCTTTGTTTTGGAATTTGTGCTTCGATTCGTAGTTCATTTCATTGTTAAATACCTCAAGCCTAGAAAGATGAGCGATCACTCACGATTAACATTCATATGCTTAGTAAATTTAATTCACATGAAATAATGATTGAAATATATTATTAGATTTGAATTATTGATTCTTAATATGATATGTTGTTATCTATCATTGTTTACCTATATTAATTGACATATGACACTATAACCTATTGTATATATTTAAATTGTTAATTATAATATTTGCTTGCTATCGATATGTATGTCATTTTATATTATTACTTTTATTGTTTTTACTCTGCAAGTTTCCTGTTAGTTTTGGAAATCCCTATGAATTGAAATGATATATAGTCGAACGATGTTTTAGATTAGGGAAAATCGTTATGGGTTGAAATGATAAACCTAATTGATTTTATTGATGTTTGAAATTTTAGGATTGCGGGTTGAAATGATATATACCCATAAATTTAAATAATTGCGGATTGAAAGGATAAATGTCTGTATCACTCAATCATAGGATAGAAAATTATATATGGACACCGCTGTTCTATTTTTAAATGATTTCTTAAATTTTAAGAAAGAAGAATATATGGGTTTTTAATAAATATTAATTTTTAAACATAATATAAAGATTTTACTTTAATATGCGAGAAAATTTAGATTTTAAATTATATGTTTTGGAAATTTTAAAAATTATACGTTAAGTTTTAAAAATGTAAATTTTAAAAATTAAATTAAATTTAATAAAAATTAATAAGGTTTAATTTAATTTCATTTAATAAAAATTAAATTTAACTACTATATATATATATATATAATTTGTTTTAGTATTCTTTAAAATTTATATTAATATTTGGAAAATAGATTCTGTAATAATTTTAATAAATTAAGGTTGGAAAAATAAATTGAAATTGATTTATTTAAATAAATAAGGATTGATTGAACTCATTAATTTGATATTTTAAAGATATGATTTTTTTCACTTGATTTAATTAAAGGTGATTTAAAGAATATTTTCAAATTTAAATAAAATTGAAAATTCAATCTTGATTTAAATTTGTAATATGAGATTTTATTTAAACGCTTATAAAAAGCGATTAGGTAAATATTTTAGAATTAAAATATAACTGAAGTTAGATGTTTAATTATTGATTTTATTTAATTTTGTAATTGGAGATATATCTAAATGACATTAAAAATGATAAGTGAATATTTTCAAATTTGAATAAAATTTAGTGTTGAATTTGGAAATATAAATGAAAATTATCAAATCGAATAATTGTAAATTGTCTGAATATTTATACTTTGAAACCTATTGAAATTGGAAGTGGATTAAATTATACTTCAAACCTAGATTTGAAATCGATACAGATTAAAAAATGTTTCAATGAGAATTTAAATTGAAATTGAAATTGTTGAATTGAGAATGATTTAAATTGAATTTATGGAACTAAAGTTGATTTGAATTTGTGAAATTAGGAGAAATAATTATAATTTGAAATTTATCTTAATATATAAATTATTTTAATATATAAACTATTTTCAATATATGAACTATTTTAATATACAATCTATTTTAATCTATAACCTATTTTAATATAACTGTTTTTAATGTATAACTACTCCAGTATATAGACTACTTTTAGTATTCAAACTGTTAAGTTGGAACTATTATGATTTAAAGTTTTGAAACTAATATGATTTCGAAAGTGTATATGATTTGGAATGTGATACGAATTTGAAATGAATATGATATTTCGATACGGATTATGAACTGTTTGAAATATAAAATGACCACAGTGTGAAATAAGCGTTTGGTTGTTATTAATAAACGGGGATCGGATATTGTCATACTCTCTGCCAATACCGAAAACCACTTAACAACTGTGTACATGGTGGAGAATCCAGAATGAAGTACAATGGTTGGGCGACGATTCTATATGAGGTATTATCGCAACCCTAACTCCTGCGAGTCAGCTTGATGTGGCTAAAACATGAGCTATACCGAGACAAGTGAGGTTGCCCCTCCGATCGAGCATCCTTCTTCGATACCATTCTATTACTTTGTGATTTGACTAGGTGCACCTTTAATTTGCGATTATCTCGAGGTGGACGGTAGTAGTTGCTTTGCGTTACCACTAGTTCGGGAATGCAAATGGTATAATCCTACCCTGGCATTGTCTCTCGTGCCTTGTCACATGCCTTGTCACATGCCTTATCGCGCCCTCTACAAGTTTGGTTTGTAGCATACGAGTTTGTACCATGCCTAATGTATAGACTACGGGAATATATAAAATTTGTTAAGAGGGATACAGGTGACGCCTTAACGCTATTTTAATAGTTTACTTTACTATAGGCATTATATATGTAGCATATTTACTATGCATGTAGTTAGTCTAACGGATCCTTAGAGGATGGAAATCTTAAACATCCTTTAAGTTTTTTGTATTTCACTTGAGTTCATTTACTGGTGTAAGAACGTTAATCCCGATTCGATTGTTTTTTGTTTTGCTTTATGCTCGGGTCAGACAGAGTCTCACAGCATTTGAGACTCACTTTTGGAGCTTGTAGTTTTGCTTGAAGATTTATCTTTTATCTATTCAGCTTTAGTTATTTCAGTTATTTCCAGTTGTTTATGTTAAGACATGTTATTTTCTTTTGTGTTGAGACTTCTATGTATCTAGATTTATGTTGTATCTTGTGTTTAAACTCTGATGTTTATATAGTAGCTTCATGAACTACTATTATCTATTCCGCTGCTTATTGTTGTATTACCTTGTGTCTATGATTGATTTATTTACTGTACATGCTAAGTTTTTTCAAATATAAATTAACAATCTATTGTTTTGAGCAATTCAAGTGTGATATGTATGGATGATTGTAAATTTGAATGGTTTAAAATGTTGGGTTGTTATAATGCGTTAGTGAGTCTTATTTAGAGGTTGACAAGTGCATTGATGTTATTCATTCTGAGCGAGAATAACGATAGTGCACACGGCTGTGGTACTTAATTAGGCGCGGTATTGATGCCAAAAGTTAGGGTTGTCACATTTGCTAGTAAACAACCAAAACTGAATGAGAGGAAGTATCTGACTCTGCATTTGGAATTGGCAATGATAGAGCTCGCTTTGGAGATTTGGAGGCACTATCTATTAAGAGAGATATTTGAGTTGTTCAATGATCCCACATCATTGAATTATCTCTTCTTCGAGAAGAATCCCTACCATTTCCAATAACAGCAGTTAGACTTCTTAGCCTACTACGTCTTTGACCTTTCCTATACATCTGTAAGGGAAATGCAGTTGTTGGTGTTTTAAGTTGGAGACATACCAATTTAGGAGCGATATTCCTAGAGTGGGTGTTGCTCGAGTTTATCACTGGTTATGACTTCAGAACTCAGTGAGAGATTATTTGTTCTCAAGTAGGGGAATATATATTTATAGACTATATCGATGGATTTCATTAGTGGAATGCCAAGGACCAGAAAAGAATATTAGAACAATTGAGTCACTATTGATGGATTGATAAAAATGCTAGATTTATATTCATTAAGTCCGGTAGAATGGATAGTGTGATTCTATTGTGTGCCAAGGGCATTATAAGTAGCTGAAACCCACTGTTCGATAGTGAGTTTCAGGAGAAAAGGCGATTAGAAAGTTGGCACCAAATTTATTAAATGATATCGAGACTGAACCAGGGACTTCGAGACCTCGCAGGCCTATTTATACTAATAGACGTGATATGAAACAAGTTAGGTAGAAGAAAATGGAGTGGAAAGGTTTGGTGGAGTGAAAGCGAAGGCGATTTTCATTTTATCATCGGCTTTTATGTTAAATATCATATTTGATTGTTTTGTACTAAATAGTTTAGTATCCGACAAGCTAGGATAGACATGGATGTTATTTTTGATGTTTGACCTTGTATATGCCTATTGATGTTTAATTGTTAGCACTTTATATGATTACTTTTTCTTATATGGTTATCATGCATGCAGGATGGTCATAGTTTGATATAGCACATTTATTTAAGACGATTGCTATATATATGATCTAGCATGCTTACTTACATTACGATGTTACTATTATGCATAATCCTCTTTGTTGAGTACATATTCAGGTACGAGGAAGCAAGTGTTGGCTATTTGGATGCTTATCCACTTATATTTGCATCTAAATAAAATGCTCTGGCTGTAAAAAGAGATATGTAACACTAGTAGTGTAGATTTGCCTATATGTGTTTGGTTGTGCTCGAAAACAAGATGCCTTAGTTATGAGATGTATACGTCTATTGTCGTATCAGGTTTTTCCTAGACCTAGCTACGTAAAGGAGATGCTGTAGGAACTTTCCGTGACATAAGCTAAATGTAACATCCCCAAATTTATCAATTTAAAATTTTTAATTTATTTGAATTTTTGGAATCCAATTTGAAGTCAATTTGAATCAATTTTAAAAATTTCAAAACAAGTGAAATATTGAGTTTGTTTATTTAATATTTTATCTATATACATATGTATGTAGAATGGAGTGAATTTCAAGTATGAATTGAATTTTATTTTGAATTTGAAATTTAATTTGAATTTGAATTTAAACTTGTATTTGAATTTAAATTTAGAAAATGAAATATCTTAAGTAAAAAAAAGATTGTATAATATAAAAGAAAATGTATTTATAAAAGAACAATTTAAAAATAATGTATTAATCTTTTCTCATGCAAAAGCACAAGTGTAACATTTATAATGTGAAAACTTACAAGTGTTAAGATGTAAATTATGGAAGTGAACAAGTGTCGTCTTCCTAAATTTGAATTTTTAGAAAATTTATAAAAGAAATGTAAACTATTTTCTCTTATTCTTTTGATCTCATTTTCAAAAGCTTAAAAGAAAAAAAATCTGAGAAAAAACTCAAATCCTCAAATCAGATCATCAAGCAAGTTTAAAACAAATTGAATTCACAAACCAAAAAAAGAACAACCTCTTCAATTCTTTTGATTTCAAGCTGGAAATTTCATCTCTGTTCAGCAAATAAGAACTGTAAAACTCCAAACAATTTCAAATCGGCAAGCCTCATCATCTTAACATCAGGAATCAAGACCTTTTAAATCAAATCCAGACAAAAGCAATTTCTAAATTTTCTCAAATCCAACATTCAACACTTTTATGTTTTTATAAGCTGAAGGTAATTTCTTTTAAAAAAATATTTGAGTTTCAAATTGTTAGCTAATCAAGAAAATAAACGCATCAGAAGCTAAGAAACCTTGAATAACTAGTTGCAGGTAAAATAAAATCCAAGATCAAGTTTAAAATAGCAATTCCAGTTCAAATAATCAATTTCCAGAGCTTCTCTCTGTTTCTGTTTTCTGCTTTTAGGCATAATAGGTGAGTAAACATTCCTAAACTCTGATGTCTGGTGTGTTGTTTGAATGTAGGATTTAAACAAGTTTGAATATTTGTTTGCATGCACAAAATCTATGAATATGTGTAAAAAATTTCCTGTGCATGTCAGTTCAAATTTAAATCACCTCTGCTACAGTTCACAAGGATTTAGACCTCGTCCAAAATTTTATTTCTTCCTCCCTGTTGCTTATTAGGCTTTGAAATTTAGACAAAAATTGTAAGTATAAACATGATTTAAGCTTTAAAAATAAATTTAGGCAAAACAAATTCATGCTTCTTCTGTAACATTTGAAAAATACAGTCAAAATGCAAATCATGTTAAATTTCAAACCTTGTAGATTTTAATTTCAAGTATACCATCTGAAATCTTATCAAAAATAATGATTTTTGAAAGTAAATTCACAATTTTTAAATCAATATTCACCAAGATAAGCTGAAAAGAACAATTTTGGGGTTTTTGGCCATTGTCGATCATCGATGCGATGGCTAGGGTCGGGGTTTCTCGTGAAGATGGTGGAGGACTCAGGGATTAATGGAAAAATGCTCATCGATCTTATAATTGGTTATGGAGAGCTGACAAGGTTGAATTAGGGTTTAAACCCATTTTTATGTAGAGGTCGGAATTTTAGTGGCTGCAACGTCATTGATCGACCGGAGTCGATCGCACCAGTGCCGTCACGAGCGTTAGGCATCATGGAAGCTTCGAGTGTGAGCACGCGACTGCTGACGACCAGAGGTGGATGATCAAAGCGATTTCGTGATGATGGGTTTTGGCTGCAGTTTGGGGTCGACAGAAAAAATTTCGATTTCGTCGACGTGATGGATTTCTGGGTGCTTGTGGGGTTCAAGTGAGTTACCGTCAACTCAATGGTGGCTGAAGCTTCGACTGGATGTGGCGTTTTCATTTGTGCATGTGCACAGCGATTTGGGTTGTGTCAATGGAAAGAAGATTGGAGAAGAAGGGTTTGTCTCGAAGCAAGTAACGGGGAAAACTTGTTATAGCTCGAGTCTTAACTTGAGTAAAAATTCTGAAGCACCAGGTAAAAATATTAGGAAAAATTTTTAAGTTGAAAATTTTGGCACTCGGGTTGAATTTTTGATAAACCCGAAGCAAACGAGAATTTTTCTTGGGCGTGACTCGAAGCAGGTCTCGTGCCTGATATATAAAACAGTTTTTACTTTAAAAAATTTCAAACTTTTAAACTATGTTTCAAATGATGATTTGATTAAAATTTTAAATTAATTTAGGACTTAAGTAAGATGCTTTCAAAGGAATTAAATTTTAGTTTATTTAGTTTTGATACATTATTTTTATAAAGTTTAATAAATAATGTAATTAAGATAAAATGTTGTTTAAACTAATCTTAATATTTTAAGGCAATTAATGTATGAAGATAATGATTAAATAAGGTTTAAAAGGATAATCAAAGTAATTAATTTATTTCTTGGATTATTAAATAATTAATGATTTTGTGAATATAATTATTTTAAATGGTAATTACTTGATTAACTATTTGATATTAAAGATTAATTTAATAAACAATTAAGGTTAATTAATTTGTAACTAATTATTAATTAATTGAGGGGTAATTAATTAATAAAAGTAATTAAGAGTTAATTAATTAACAATTAAGGGTTAATTAATTAAGATAATTAATTAAGAATTGATTAATTAATGAAGATGATTAAGACTTAATCAATTGTAATTAATGATAATTAATCATTGATTAGAGATTTCTAATGAAAGTAATTATGTGGTTAATAAATTTAAAACCACATGATTTATTCATCTTAATTGAAGATGTTTGATTGTCATTAAATGTTGTGTGTTGGATTGATATTCTTGATATATGATGTGATGCTATGTATTATGAAATGCTTTGTGCTGAGCTATGATATCTGTATTGAATATGTTGCTGTGTGAATGTGAAAACCCATTGGCCCATAAAACGGCATTTGAATTTAGATGCGACAGCGAATCAGATTCCGGTTGGTTATCTGAAACCCACATAGAACTCTGAATGTGATTCTTTGTGATTGATACATCCATGTGTTTTTAAATTGAACGCTCACTATTCGGTTTAACTAGAAGAGCACCTTTCTGTCATATAACCCATTTCGAATATGTGATACGACGTAATGGATAGCAATTGAAGACGGTGGTGAAGACAGGGCGTCTTCGAGTATGATAGGATAACCTTTCGAATGACTCCTTACTGAGTTGCTCCAGTATAGAGATCTACATATGTGATGGGGAGTCCAGTCGAAATTGTGGATGCCCGGATTGCAAGGGCTTCTTCGGAAGTGCCTCCGGTTCTGTTCGAACCCAGAAACGGACTTGTATGGTTGTACGTCTGACATTACAATTTGAGATATAAAGCTGGTTTCTTTCAAATACATTTCTGTTGGTGGCGGAGAATTTATTCTCTTAGCTTAACACCCTTCTTTGAGACGTACGAGCTCAGAGGTTATGTAGTTGAAGATTATTAGTGATATACTCCCAATTTGATAGTGTGGCATGCTGAGTGTTGCTAATCATTTGTTGATCGAAGCATGGCTTTATGAACAAGCGTAGCTTTGTGGACGAGACTTCGTCAAACCTCACAACCCGGTTATGGTCAAAACATGAATCGTGGCGGCAAGGTTATTTGGGGGTAGCGCCCTCTGAGGGTATGTCCATTTCCTTCTGGATTATAAGTGGTATCATGGTATAGAGCCCAGATACTTACTTTGTGGTTGCTGCAAACTTATTTCATTGTGGTTGTCGGTTGAGAAGCGCTTCAGATAAAGGTTGGTAAAGACCAGGAGGTGGCATACTCGTGTCAGTTGTTACCTAGTTACAGAGGTAACCCGGCCTTGTGTTATAGAGATCCGGTTAGGTTCTCGGGGACGTCCCTCCCGAGGTGTTCCATTTTGTGTGGGAAGTTCCTTTTTCTGGCCATTTGTTGGAAATTCAAATAAAACAGTACGAGCCATATACGGTTTTAAATTCTATAACCTGCCACCTCAGGTGGTTGCTATAGTAGGCATAGTATAATGGTACCTATGCTGGCTAAGATTAATATTATACTTTCGAAAATGTTTTCACACTATGCACTAATAATAATATCTAAGAGAGTTTTCTCGTATCAAGCATTTTTGACTCTCATAAGGAGAAATCTCCTCCAAGTTTGCGCTTGCATTGTGTGTGGCGGGAGGCCTTATAGAAGTTTCATTTTCAAAAAGCATTGTGGATTTTTTTCAAATTCTTTTTTTTTGATAAAAATAAACTGTTTTTATTTCAAAAAACTGTTTTTGTTTACTCATACCAGTCCCATGACTGACCCGGAGTTTATTGTTCCTTTCCTAACTCTGGGTATCCACAATTTCCACACGGGGAGCCTAGAAGCAGGTTATCCGTGTTTTCGAGCTAGCTTGGATTTTGAAATCTTTCGGAAGCTATCGGATTTTTGGAAAGCTTTTGGATTTGGAAATCTCTAGAAGTGTTGGATTTTTGAAGACCTTGTCGAAGTGAAGTATGTTGGGAACTTGTTGAAGTTTCTGTTGTCATATTATTGTCGTATCATATTTGTATCACTCTGATATTGGTGATCGATATTGTATGGATATTTTTTATACACTGTGATTTGTGAATTCATTTTTCCGTTGTTTATATTCATCTAATGTTGTTATAAGCTCCATTCGAACTGAAGTTCAATGCTTGAATCTTCGACCGTCGAATATAAGTGAGGTATTTGATGCCGATTTTTCAATCGCTGGATTTCGGGTCGTGACAAGTAGTATCAGAGCTAAAGGTTGAGTAAGAACTTTAGCTACAGGGTATAGCATATTAGATGGCTCATTAGAGATAAGGTGAAGTATACTCTGGAATGAGTATAAACCGAGAGACCGAAACCCTAAATTTCTTGGTCTATTCCTTTTAACTGTTGATATTCCCTAAGATATCTTGTCTGTGTGCCCAAATCAAGTTTTCTTGCTATTTATAGATAGTGAGAATGAGTGGAAGAAAAGGACAAGGTAGGGGATGGGAAATACCACCGCGACTGATCAAGTCCCTGCAACAGAAATTGTGCCTACTCAACCTCAGCCGAATCTGGCTGATTTATATAAGAATTTCTCGAGACTTTGTGGTAAGCCGTTTACTGGCATGGAATCAATAAATGAAGCCTAAGCTTGGATCTGATCCTGTGAAAGAATTTTCAAGGGATTAAAGCTGAAAGACGATCAAAAGCGACTAATAGCTTCTTGGCAACTCCAAGTGGAAGCATTAGCTTGGTGGGAGACAGTTATTGGGGATGAGTCAAAAGATAAGTTTACTTGGAGACGATTTAAAGAAGTATTTGAGCAGCAATACGTTCCATATGCTGGTATCTATCGAATGTACCAGGAGCTCCTAGATTCAAAGCAGGGAAGTCTACCATTTGAGGAGTATTTGAATAAATTTAATGAATTGTCTCAATTTGGTCCGGAACTAGTGAATACACCCCTGAAGAAGAATGATAGATTCATTCGAGGAATGAATGAGGAGTACCACAAGAGGATGACAACCCACATTAAAGAATCTTTTTCGGACTTAATCGATATGGGTTATCGATAAGCTACTCTAGATATGCAGAAAGTTCTGGAAGAGAAGGGGAGTTCAAGTAGTTTGAATCGGAAGAAAAGAAAATTCGAAGGATAGAGGCCGGTTCAAGGCAAGGGGAAGAAGAGGAGTAATTAAGAGAATCCAGCTAGATATATTACATGTTATAACTGTTTGGAGAAAGGCCATTTAGCAAATGATTGTGAGAAGCCAAAGAAACAAGTGAAGAAAGATCAACTTGTAAAGACAAGTCGAAGATCCAAGGAATGCTATTGTTGTCACTAGCCAGGTCATGGAGTTAAGAATTGCCCCAAAAAGAAACAAGCACAAATAGCAAAAGTGTGCGCAATAAAAGATAACCCCTCAACTTCAAAGGCGAATGAAGGAAAGGGAGTTTTGGAGGGTAACCTTATTATTGGTGAAAGAGTTGTTAGAGTTTTATTCGACACGGGAGCTTCACGTTGCTTTATCTTCCAACAGATCGCGGATGAATTAAAACTTAAACTCAAGTTTGTCGACGAACCTATTTGTGTGAAGAATCCAGTGGGTGGTCCTGCAAATCTGTGCCTATATTGTAGGAGGGTGCCTATCTCGTATTCTGACCATCGATTTCCTATTAACCTTTATGTTCTTGAATTCAATGAATTTGAAATCCTACTCGGAATGAATTGGTTATCGAAATACGAACCCAAATTAGATTGCAATAACCGAATGATTCTAGTCAAAACAAAACTTGGAGATTTCATTGAAATTTCTTGTGAAGACCCTAGTCCAAAAAGGGATAAATTGATGTATACGTTAGGATATCCAGAACCTAGTCTGGAATCCATTCCTATTGTCCAGCATTTTCCAGATGTATTCGAAGAAGTGAAATCTTTACCCCCACACAGAGAGATTGAATTCAGAATTGACTTAATTTTGAATGCTCATCCTGCCGTTCATGTTAGTCGTAGGATGGCACCTTGGGAAAGAATTGAACTAGTCAAGCAAACTAGTGATTTGCTAGAGAATGGATTGATTCGTCCTAGTGTTTCAGAATTTGGTTAAACTGTAGTTTTTGTAGCTAAATCTGATGGGTCTTTGAGATTGTGTGTGGACTATCGCGATCTCAATAAGCAAAGTCTCAAGAACAAGTTTCCTTTACCCAGGATCAATGACGTATTCGATCAACTTCAGGGTGCACGGCTCTTTTCTAAGATGGATCTAGCCGAGGGATTCCATCAGTTGCGAATTGCCGAAGATTGTGTTCACCTAACAAGTTTTAGGGGTCCAGATGTATTCTACGAGTGGTTAGTCATGCCTTTCGAACTAACCAACGCTCCAGCGTACTTCGTAGATTTGATGACTCGCTTGTTTCGGGAGGTGTTGAATAAATTTCTTCTTGTATTTATCGATGATATCCTAATCTACTCCAAAACCGAAGAGGAGCATGTTGAACATTTTAGAATTGTTTTGGAAATTTTGAGAAGGAATATCCTATTCACCAAATTTTAGAAATGTCATTTTTGGGTCAAAGAAGTCAGATTTCTTGGCCATATTGTTAATGAAGAAGGGATTTCTGTTGATCCGAGCAAAATTCCGCTATTCTTGACGGGAAACGACCCACAGCTCTGAAAGAAGTTCGAAGTTTTCTGGGTTTAGCAGGCTATTACCGGAAGTTTGTTCAGGACTTTTTTAAGATAGCTAGTCCGTTCACTAAGCTAACAATGAAGAATGCCAAGTTCAATTGGACTCCGAGGTGTGATGAAGCTTTTCAGGAATTGAAAAGGAGATTGACTACTGCTCCTGTTCTCACTATTATCAACGGGAACCAAGGTTTATCTGTCTATACTGACGCTTGTGGTGATGGGGTAGGTGTAATATTAATGCAGAATGGGAAGGTAATTGCCTATGCAAGTAGACAATTACGTCCGCATGAGAGAAACTACCTGACACATGATTTGGAACTGTTGGCTGTTATTTTCGCCTTAAAGATTTGGTGACATTATCTTTTGGGTAAGAATCTCCTTCAGCTTTTCTAAAAGAAAATTTTGAAATTCAACTTAACTTAATATATACTAAATAAATTCTTCTTGTTTAGGTGAAAATTTTGAATTATTCACCGACCATAAATCTTTGAAGGATCATTTCACCTAAATAAATTTGAATCTGCGACAACAACGTTGGTTGGACTTTTTGGCATCTTATGACCTAGATATTCTGTATACACCCAGAAAAGCCAATGTAGTTCCGATGCTTTGAGTAGAAAGCATGATTCTTGCTCATCTTGTCGTTACTCCTACTCTTCTTGAGAAAGTTGCCAGCAAACAAAAAGAAGATGAGTTTCTTCATCAAGTTTATGAGAAAATGCGTCGTGGTGAAAATACTTGTTTTGAAGTCGACGACAATAAATTTATAAGATTGAAAGGAAGAATTTGTGTCCCAAACATTCCAGAGCTGAAAATGAAGTTTTGGACGAATGCCACAAGTCCAAACTTTGCATCCATCCAGGAGTCAAAATGTATCGTGATATCAAAGGAACGTTTTGGTGGAAAATGATGAAAAGGGACATATCTATATATGTGAGTCGTTTTGCTACCTGTCAACAAATTAAAAGCAATCAAAAGAAAGTGGCTGGTTTACTTCAGCCTTTGGAAGTACCGAAGTGGAAATGGGATCAAGTGTCGATGGATTTCATCGACGGATTGTCACAAACCAAGAAGGGAAATGAAGCAATTTGGGTTATAGTGGACTTCTAACCAAAACTGCTCACTTCATTCTAGTGAAATCCACTCGGACTGCAGCAAGCTTAGCAGAAGTATATATAAAAGAGATTGTCCGTCTCCACAGTGTTCCTAGCAGCATAGTGAGTGATCGTGATCCAATCTTCACTAGTAGATTTTGGGACGCATTCCAAGCCGCATTGGGAACAAAGATGAACTTTAGTACTGCTTATCACCCGCAGTCTGATGGGCAAACAGAAAGGATTAATCGAATTCTAGAAGACCTTTTGCAGTCTTGTATTCTCGACTTTGGTGGTTCTAGGGAGGACCATTTACATCTAGTAGAATTCTCATATAACAATATCTATCAAGCCAGTATTGAAATGACTCCTTATGAGGCTTTATATGGTCGTCCGTGTCGATCACCTACATATTGGATCGAATCAGGTGATAGACTCGACCTTGGACCAGATATGATTAAAGAAGCCACGGAGAAGGTAGATTTTATTCGAAAGATACTAATAACTGCTCAAACTCGTCAGAAGAGCTGTAATGACCGTCGAAGAAGTGATTTGGAATTTCAAGTTGGAGATTCTGTATTTCTAAAAGTGTCTCCAATGCGGGGTGTATTGAGATTTGGGAAAACTGGTAAGCTAGCGCGGCGTTATATTGGTCATTTTCCTATTCTGGAGAGGATTGGTCCTCTAGCATATCGAGTGCAACTATCCAGCTGGTTATCTGGCGTGCATAATGTATTTCACATTCTAATCTTCGAAAATATGTGCACGACCCAGATAGTATTATTGAAGAGGCAGCTCAGCAGGATCTTGAGATCACTCCCAACTTGGCAGTAAAAAGGGAACCGACAAAGATTGAAGATCGTGAGGAAAGGCAGCTAAGAAACAAAATTGTGAGACTAGTTAAAGCGCAATGGAGTGGCGATCCAAAGGACAGCACTTGGGAAACAGAGGATAGCATGCAGAAGTCATATCCCAACTACAGAGTGGATATCTCGGCTTAATCTAGTAAGCCATTACTTTATCTTTTATATCTTCATATCTTCTTTGCTTGTCTTTCTCCTCTTTCAAATTTCGAGGACGAAATTTTCTTAAGAGGGGGAACCAATAACATCGCCAAATTTATCAATTTAAAATTTGTAATTTATTTGTTATTTTGGAATTCAATTTGAATCAATTTTAAAATTTTCAAAATAAATGAAATATTGATTTTGTTTGTTTAATATTTTATCGATATACATATGTATGTAGAATAGAGTGAATTTCAAATATGAATTTGAATTTTATTTTGAATTTGAAATTTATTTGAATTTGAATTTGAATTTGAATTGTATTTGAATTTAAATTTAAAAAATGAAATATCTTAAGTAAAAAAAATTTGGATTCAGATACATTAACATATGTGTATAGTTTATAAATTAGTATTAAACATTTTTTTTAAAAAAAGATTGTATAAATATAAAAGAAAATGTATTTATAAATAAACAATTTAAAAATATTGTATTAATCTTTTCTCATGCAAAAGCACAAGTGTAACCAATTATAATGTGAAAATTACAAGTATTAAGATGTAAATTATGGAAGTGAACAAGTGTCATCTTCCTAAATTTGAATTTGTAAAAAATTTATAAAAGAAATGTAAACTATTTTCTCTCACTCTTTTGATCTCATTTTCAAATGTTTAAAGAAAAAAATCTGAGAAAAAATTCAAATCCTCAAATCAGATCATCAAGCAAGTTTAAAACAAATTGAATTCACAAACCAGAAAAAGAACAACCTCTTCAATTCTTTAGATTTCAAGCTGGAAATTTCACCTCTGTTCGGCAAAAAAGAATTATAAAACTTCAAACAATTTCAACTCAGCAAGCCTCATCATCTTAACATCAGGAATCAAGGCCTTTTAAATCAAATCCAAACAAAAGCAATTTCCAAACTTTCTCAAATCCAACATTCAACACTTCTCTGTTTTTATAAGCTGAAGGTAATCTCTTTTAAAAAAATTGAGTTTTGAATTGTTAGCTGATCAAGAAAATAAACACATCAAAAGCTAAGCAACCTTGAATAACTAGTTGCAGGTAAAATAAAGCCCAAGTTCAAGTTTAAAATAGCAATTCCAGTTCAGATAATCAATTTTCAAAGCTTCTCTCTGTTTCTGTTTCTGCTTTCAGGCATAACAGGTGAGTAAACATTCCTAAACTCTGATGTCTGATGTGTTGTTTGAATGTAGGATTTAAACAAGTTTGAATATTTGTTTGCATGCATAAAATCTGTGAATATGTGTATATTTTTGCCTGTGCACGTCAGTTCAAATTTAAATCACCTCTGCTATAGGTTACAAGGATTTAAACCCTGTCCAAAATTTTATTTCTTCCTCCCTATTGCATATTAGGCTTTGAAATTTAGACAAAAATTGTAAGTATAAACATATTTAAGCTTTAAAAATAAATTTAGGCAAAACAAATTCAAGCTTCTTCTATAACATTTGAAAAATACAGTCAAAATGCAAATTATGTTAAATTTCAAACCTTGTAGATTTTAATTTCAAGTCTACCATCTGAAAGCTTATCAAAAATAATGATTTTTGAATGTAAATTAATAATTTTTAAATCAGTATTCATTAGATAGGCTGAAAAGAACAATTTTGGGGTTTTTGGCCATTGCCAATCATCGATGCGATGGCTAGGGTCGAGGTTGCTCGTGAAGATGGTGGAGGACTCAGGGATTAATGGAAAAATGCTTATCAATTTTATAATTGGTTGTGGAGAGCTACCGAGGTTGAATTAGGGTTTAAACCTATTTTTCTGTAGGGGTTGGAATTTTAGTGGCGGCGACGTCATTGATCGACAAGAGTTGATCACACCAGTGCCTTCCCGAGCATTAGGCATCTTGGAAGCTTCGAGTGTGAGCACGCGACTGCTGACGGCCTGAGGTGGATGATCGAAGCGATTTCATGATGATGGGTTTTGGCTACAGTTTGGGGTCGACGGAAAAAATTTCGATTTCATCGACGTGATGGATTTCTGGGTGCATGTGGGGTTCAAGTGAGTTGTCGTCGATTCGATGGTGGCTGAAGCTTCGACAGGAGGTGGCGTTTTCGTTTGTGCATGTGCACGGCGATTTGGGTTGTGTCAGTTGAAAGAAGATTGGGGAAGAAGGGTTTGTCTCGAAGCAAGTATAGGGCAAAACTTGTTATTGCTCGAGTGTTAACTTGAGTAAAAATTCTGGAGCACCGGGTAAAAATACTTAGAAAAATTTTTAAGTTGAAAATTTTGGCACTCGGATTTAATTTTTGATAAACTCGAAGAAAATGAGAATTTTTCTCGGGCGTGACTCGAAGCAGGTCTCGTGCCTGATATATAAAACAGTTTTTACTTTAAAAAATTTCAAACTTTTAAACACTTTTAAAATATGTTTCAAACGACAATTTGGTTAAATTTTTAAATTAATTTAGGACTTAAGTAAGATGTTTTCAAAGGAATTAAATTTTTGTTTATTTAGTTTTGATACAATATTTTTATAAAGTTTAATAAATAATGTAATTAAGATAAAATGTTGTTTAAACTAATCTTAATATTTTAAGGCAATTAATGTATGAAGATAATGATTAAACAAGGTTTAAAAGGATAATCAAAGTAATTAATTCATTTCTTGGATTATTAAATAATTAATGATTTTGTCAATATAATTATTTTAAATGGTAATTACTTGATTAACTATTTGATATTAAAGATTAATTTAATAAATAATTAAGGTTAATTAATTTATAATTAATTATTAATTAATTAAGGGGTAATTAATTAATAAAAGTAATTAAGAGTTAATTAATTAACAATTAAGGGTTAATTTATTAAGATAATTAATTAAGAAATGGTTAATTAATGAAGATGATTAAGACTTAATCAATTGTAATTAATGACAATTAATCATTGATTAGAGATTTCTAATGAAAGTAATTATGTGGTTAATAAATTTAAAACCACATGATCTATTCATCTTAATTGAAGATGTTTGATTGTTATTAAATGATGTGTGTTGGATTGATATTCCTGATATGTGATGTGATGCTATGTTATATGAAATGCTTTGTGCTGAGCTGTGATATCTGTAGTAGATATACTGCTATGTGAATGTTAAAACCCATTGGCCCATAAAACGGCATTTGAATTTCGATGCGACAGAGAATCGGATTCCAGTTGGTTATACGAAAGCCACATCGAACCCAAAATGTGAATTTTTGTGATTGATAGATCCACGTGTTTTTAAATTGAACGCTCACTATTTGGTTTAGCCGGGAGAGGAACTTTGTGTCATATAACCCATTTCGAATATGTCATACGACGAAATGGATAGAAATTGAAGACGGTGGTGGAGACCGGGCGTCTTCGAGAATGATAAGATAACCTGTCAAATGACTCTGCACTGAGTTGCTCTGGTATAAAGATCTCCATATGTGATGGGGAGTCCGATCGAGATTGTGGATGCCCAAATTGCAAGGGCTTCGTCGGAAGTGGCTTCGGTTCTGTTCGAATCCGGAACAGACTTGTATGGTTGTATGTCTGACATTACAATTTGAGATATAAAGTTGGTTTATTTCAAATACATTTCTGTTGGTGGCGGAGAATTTATTCTCTTAGCTTAACACCCTTATCTGAGACGTACGAGCTCAGAGGTTATGTAGTTGAAGGTTATTAGTGATATACTCCCAATTTGGCAGTGTGGCATGCTGAGTGCTGCTGATCATTTGTTGATCAAAGCATGGCTTTGTGAAAAAGCGTAGCTTTGTGGAGATTTCGTCGAACCTCACAACCCGGTTATGGTCAAAACAGAATCGTGGTAGCAATGTTATTTGTAGGTAGCGCCCCCCGAGGGTATGTCCATTTCCTTCCGGGTTATAAGTGGTATCATGGTATGGAGCCCAGATACTTACTTTGTGGTTGCTGCAAACTTATCGCTTTGTGGATGTCGGTTGAGAAGCACTTCAGATAAAGGTTGGTAATGGCCGGGAGGTGGCATACTCATGTCAGTTGTTACCTAGTTACAGGGGTAACCTGGCATTGCGTAGCAGAGATCCGGTTAGGTTCTCGGGGACGTCCCTCCAGAGGCGTTCCATTTTGTGTGGTAAGTTCCTTTGCCTGACCATTTGTTGGAAATCCGAATAAAACAGTATGAGTCCTATATGGTTTTAAATTCTATAACCTGCCACCTAAGGTGGTAGCTATAGTAGGCATAGTATAATTGTACCTATGCTAGCTAAGATTAATATTATACTTTCGAAAATGTTTTCACACTATGCACTAATAATATCTAAGCGAGTTTTCTCGTATCAAGCTTTTTTGACTGTCATAAGGAGAAATCTCCTCCAAGTTTGCGGTTGCATTGTGTGTGTAGCGGGAGGCCTTATGGCAGTTTCATTTTAAAAAAGCATTGCGGATTTCTTTCAAATTCTTTTGTTTTTATTTTGATAAAAATAAACTATTTTTATTTCAAACAACTGTTTTTTGTTTACTCATACCAGTCCCATGACTGATCCGGAGTTTATTGTTCCTTTCCTAACTCTGGGTTCCCATAATTTCCACATGGGCCACCAAGAAGTAGTTATCCGTGTTTTCGAGCTAGCTTGGATTTTGAAGTCTTTCGAAAGCTATCGGATTTTTAGAAAGCTTTTGGATTTGGAAATCTCTGGAAGTGTTGGAGTTTTGAAGACCTTGTCGAAGTGAAGTATGTTGGGAACTTGTTGAAGTTTCTGTTGTCATATTATTGTTATATCATATTTGTATCACTTTGATATTGTTGATCGATATTGTATAGAAATTGTACCTGTATTGTGATCTGTGATATTCATTTTTCCGCTATTTATATTCATCTAATGTTGTTATAAGCTCCATCCGAACTGAAGTTCAACGCTTGAATCTTCGGCAGTCGAATACAAGTAAGGTATTTGATGTCGATTTTTCAATCGCTGGATTTCGGGTCATGACACTAAAACTGAGAGAAAATTCGATGTATAGAGTATTAACATTGCCTATAGTTGAAAGGGTCGGTAATGTTTAGTATTGAGTTGACTTGCCTTTCTATTAGTGAGTTGGCACTTTTGTTTTCCATTGTCCGTTCCTTTGGAAATAAGTGCCTAACTTAGATGTTTGGTTTGGCAACATTGATTTTGGATTGGGTAGTGATTGTACTTAAGGATGAGGATGATAACTCCTGTCTGATTTTGGGTCTATTCCTATTGTTGTGACATCTTTCCATGATCATGTCAGAGTTGATAAGTGATGACTTCTCTTATACCGTTGATTATGTGAGGGTATTGGGTTGTGTTGCTTCGTCCTTGGGATTTCGAGGACGAAATCTTTTAAAGGAGGGTAGTATATAATGACATGTATTTTAACGGTCGGATATTTGAATAATTTATTTAAATATTGAATTGTTAATTAATTGTTGGTCCCAAAAATGTGTTTTTTCATATACAATCGAATTAAGACTCAAGACAATTTCCTTTGAGTTTGTATCAATATTGTGAATTAAAATAGGTATAAAGATCTCTATATTTTTGGAGATCAGACAATGTGATGGTCGAAATGGTCTCAAAAAGCGTGAAATTGTCATCCTAGAGCGCAGTCTCAAATTGTGATGAAATTTGTACCATCAGGACTGGAAAACTGAGATGATGCAAGCAAATTAGTTTCGTGGCGATCGAACGCACCATTTGATCGTATTAGCTGAAACACGACCGTTTATTTGAAAAATCAAATAAATGAGAATACAATACTATTTAAATAAGTAAACCCTCGCTCCTTTAAAACTTAAAGTCACTGTTCCATTCCTTCGTCTGGAACGAGCAAAAACTATGGCCGCCTCTTATTTTTCATCTTTAAAAATTAGTTACCGTCGATCCACTTAGTTAAAAATCATGATATCGGTTTCATTAAATCCATATCAACGAGATCTTTGCGATGACCGTGGCAGAATTTCATAGTGGTGATTTGGAAGATGTCCATACAGAGCCCGTGAACTAGGGTTTTGATCTGCGGGAGGTAGAAGCAACGATATACAAAACAGAGGCCACCATCATTTTACTCTTGTCGACGTTCACCTTTGCACCAAATCTCGTCGAGTTCGCTTATGGAGTGTGAAATACATTCATGAAAGAGGGGAGTCTCGACTTGTCTAGGTCGCACTTAATAGGAGGCAGCTGAGTTTGAAGTTTTTAGGTCCGAGGCGATGAGCTCGTGTAGCGTATGGAGTAGAGGAATTCATTTCGTTCGTTTCGTCAAATAACGACTGAGAAATCAAGGAGAGAGAATGTGTAGCAAGTGGGTTTGGATATGATGCATGCATGTATAGGAAATTGCTAGTTGGAGAAGAAGGATTAAGGTGCTAATGAAGGTGATTAAGGAATTTAATTATTAACTAAGTTAATTTAATAGTTTATCTAATCTCAAATCTTATAAACGTTGTATCTTTTGCATATGAGGTCCATTGTGGACATCGTTTCTTGCATTATGCTCGTGATGGAGAGCTCTTCAATTTAGCGCTGGTTCAGACAGATTTGGAAAAGGTGAGTGATATTGCCACTCACCATACTATAATTGTTAGTATGGTATTAAAACGACGTTTTAAAATGTTTTCTAAATTTGAAATTGGATTTCTAAAATAGTTAAATCTATATATTATTTTATAAAAAGAATTAAAACTGTTTTAAAATGTTTTAAATTAAATATCACATTTCCCCCATTTTGACACATTATTTTGACGATTTTACTAAATTTAATCTATTTTGGTATTAATCTCACATTGGTTGCTTGGATGGATTGTATTGTATTATTATAGATATATATAGACTGTTACATATATTTCTATGCTTGTTGATTGCATGTTTGGTTGTTTGGTAGTTGGTTGAAAAATTCATTCGAAGGCGATATAGGATTAGAGTACATCTCATATGATAGGATTTCAGGCATAAAGTATTGTGCACGCCGATGGATATGAAGATAGAAAATGGATTTGGAGATGTTCTCCATATTTTGAAATAGATGCCGAACGTTTTCCTTTGGTTTGTGTTTAACGGTTTTTAGTTAAGTACACGACCAGAGTGGTCGTTATCGACTACTCTGAGTGGTCGATAGTACCACTATTATGATGGCCGACTTGGCCAATTTTGACACGGACGATGGGAAAGCTTCAACGAGCGGGATGTGATGGTTCGTTCATTTGTTCAACATTCGATTTTGATGATATGGCTCTTCGACGAGCTGTTTGGCGATGAAGTGAGGATGCGATGCTTCGATGCGATGACTCCATGGTTTGATGATGATGATTCCATAATGGAAAGTGATGGCTTAGATGATGGTTAGCTATACTTCGAGACACGGAGTAGTGGACTGTGAGTCATATTGATGGACTGTCAGAGGAGGTTACGAGACACAAGATGATAATCTATGACTTATGATGGATGTCAAGAACATTTCCTAATCGCGATGACTTCAGATGGGAGTTGTAACGACAGTTCCGAAATGAGCTCTGATATGGATGATGTGTGCAAAGGGATCGTTGATACTTATAGGTTTTGTAGTGTACTCGTGACGCGGGGGGTATGTGGGGACATTTATTGATCTATCAATGGAGGTGCAGACCCATAGTAAGCTGGGCTATCAATGAAGATGGGGACCCACTGTACCCACGGTTGTCTATGGAGGTGCAGTTTAGTTCTTAGCCTACTTAGTGGCATGGATTCAAGTACATAGGAATCAAGACGTTGAGTATTCTTTGACTCTATGTAGGTGGCCGTATGAGTATTATATCCAACATACTGAGTAAGTGAATGTGAGGATGGATGATGGATGCTATTTTTGCTTGATTTTCTATCATCCTAGGGATGTCACATTATTAGATATTACTAGTACCGATATCTAGACACCCTTAGTGCTTTAATGTATTGTACACCCTTGATGACTATCATAGAGTAGCATATGTTTGATGTTATGTGCTAACTCTGTGGATGCACGAACATATCAGACATGATTCTTCATACTCTATGTTCCATATACTATACCCACTTATATAGTGTTTTGAGATTCTTTATCGCTCTCACCAAAGTATTGTCTGAGTCGAGGTTTTATGCTTTGCTTCTTATTCTCTCGGATGCTCTTAAATGAGTAGACTAGATAGCAGGTGTAAATAGCACTTGGAGTTGTGCAGATGGACTAGCAAATGGTGACACTTTCTCATATTATATTATGAGTTTTTATTGTTTATTCTGATGTGTAACACTATGGAGTCTTGACGGTGTTGATTTGCTATTATTAGAGATAGTTTATCAGTTGAGTTTATTTATCAGTTGTGTAAACTCTATTACTTCTTGTATAACTATATGAACCTGTGTACTCTGATCCTGTGGTTTATATAGTTATTACTATCTCGTATGTTTTATATCTGATGTTTACTATTATACTTTATCAAATGCGCTTCGAGATATATGACAGGTTATGTGATTCTGTGACGTTTTATCTCCTTCTCTTTTCTTCTATGCTCTTTCCTTCTTTTCTATTCCTCTTCTCAATTTCTTTTTCATTCCCTTGATAATCGTCCTACATCGACGGGATGCTCCGGTAGTGCACTATTCGGTTATACGAGCATCGAAGGTGTAAGGCGGACGTCACTAGGTGGGTTTGACCAAGGAAAAGATGAGGTGATGTGGGATTTTTCAATTGTAGGTGAGGATGCAACGATGATGGATCTAAGAATAGAAGAAGGTGGGGTTGATTGGCAAACTCGAAATCTTCAGAGCTCGAGTTTTTAGGTTAAAAGTAAGAACACAATGAGGAGATGGGGGCGGAGAAAAAGTGAGTTATATACCTACGACCCATATTCTTAGGAAAACTCCCAAATAAGGGAAGGGTAGAGTCCCAAATTAAAAAAAAAACATGCATGTACAAGCATACATATGGTTTATGTGTATGTGTGCGAATGCATGCACATGTGATCAACCATGTACATGTACTCCATTCAACCCAAGAACGTGCACATGGGCATGTGTAAATTTAAATCTCCAATACTTGATGAGAAAAATCAAAGTAAAATTTGATTCGTACCCGAGGAACTCATGGATGGAAATAATCTAAAATCATCCGACTTAGAATAGCAGATCATAGGATCATGTTTCAGATTTATAATCCCAGGTATTGGAAAAACATCTCAACGAACCGCTATAGACATAAAAATGCATGAAATCGGTTACGAAAAGATGACGACCATTAAAAACACGGAGTGGAATCCTTCATGGAAATCTAAGCTTGCCTCGATTCAAAATACATTACGTTTGAAACGAGATGTACTTTGGGGGGCAAGTATTGTCTAGCCTTTTGACCAAGCAGAATCTAGATAGACTGGACAGATATAACTTAGAATCATCAAGATAGAAAGCCGGAAGAGATAGCCCGGGAGTAGAGAAACCAAACACTGATAGGGTCACAAAGCCAGAACCAAGACAACCCAAGACAACAAGATAGGAGGATCTCCAAAGTTTGGGATCGGTGTCGACTCCCAATTTGGGATCAGTGCCGACTCCCAAATAAGACTTTGGTGGACCCAACCACTGCTTACACTCTTATCTTGGTGCCAATAGCCTATTTCCGAAGTTGGTTTTCTGATTAATGCAATTCTCCATCAATCTCCATGAACACATGAAACTACAACTTTGTTCAACTTCAACTCCATTATTTAGACTCAGAAGCAAGTTAATACTGGTGCAAATAACTATAGAATCTCTAAGCTAACCATAAGACGATCTAAAGGAAGAAGTCGAAGACACAAAAAATGGTAAACTTAAGAATTGGTATCAACTCCGACTTGGGGATCAGTGTCGACTCCCATATATTGTTGAGGTGGTGCCTGCTATTTTCGAAGAATTCTTCAAATTTGTGCATAATGTCTTAGAGATATTTTTGATGAGATTTTTGGCCAATTATCTCTATAAATAGGAGAGCACGGATCATTTTTTTTAGGATCTTTTGGCTCGAACAATATCATTTTTTATATTCTTATATCTCTGAATTCTAAGTATTGGAGCTGTACCGAGTCCTAAGAACTTCTACCTCCAAGAACCAATAATAAAATATTAAAGTGAACATAGGCCAAGCTTTACCAAGCCACTCTAAACGAATGTGTCTTGTTTATTTCCTTGTTTTCATTTACTTTTCTTCACTTAATCTCTAATACATACACTTCTAGGCGTTTGTGCTGTTTTTGGTTCAAATAGTAACAATATTGAAACAAATATTTATTTGAAGAGAAACAATAGATATAGAATTTTACACAATGCACTAATCTTAGAAAGGAAATAAAGATGTTGAATTTTATACAAAAGTCCACACATGAATAGCAAAAAATATCTTTTTTATTAAAAACAATACTCAAAACAATTGTAATCAAAACATCAATCGATGTAACCAAAAAAGTTAGTTTTCAATACAAATATAAATGATTAATATATATATAGTACAATATTATAAAGATGGTTTCTACTCGAATTTTTATTAAACAACAAAAGGAAAAATGATAAGGATTTGGACAACTTAAGCATATGTAAATTCGTGATGGAATATTCACAACAAAACAACATAAAGAACAACTATAGAATTGATAAGGAGAAAGAATGTATCAATCATGTCGATAATAATGAACGTATTTAGAAAGAGATAACGGGAAAAAGTAGGTCTGAATTAAATAAACATATTTGACATACTTTCAACAGAGGTGAACATGGAAGGATTTGAATTACTTATTGTAAGATGACCATTAGAACCCTAAATAAATCATCTGGAAACCAAACAGACAAATAATCATAAATAATTTAATCAAATAATTACTTTGAGATGTTTCCAAAAATCACACCTTGAATGATTAAACAAAAGCTCCTAGATTCTTGAATCAACCTCCAGATATTGCAAGGATTGTAAGGTATAAACTTCCCTGATAAATTGATTTAATTTGTATTAGATTTTTGAAAATTTTAGCCCTAGACCACCATGGAATTTCATCCATGACTTGATAGGAGGAAGAGAGATAAATTGGTAGGAAAGAATGAATAAGAGAGAATATGTTTTAAAGAAAACACTGAAACCTTTCAATTTCCTTCTTTAAAACCTTCCATGTTTAAATTCCTAATTAAATCCCATTAAAAGTCTTTTCCCTCACCATCCTTAGCCGACCATAGAATGAGGTGTTGTGGACTTCAAAATTTCCTAATCCATTTAGCATTTATTACATTTACATCTAATTTAAATATTTTATCAATTTTGTATATGAAGACGTGCGTTTATAACTTTTATATATGCACTTTATTAAATACCAATGGTATTTGAACATCAAATAAAATTTAATAATTCAAAATTTTAAATTAATTTAATTAATTAACAATGATTACGAATTAATTAAATCGTGTGGTGTATTTGGAGTATTCATCATTTCGGTTGTGCGACTCAAAGTTATAAATTCGGTCAGCAATGAATATCGATCAATTATGCACATTGTAGGATCGATTTCACCCTAGAGGGTGGGTGAATAGGGTGATAATATTAATTATAAAAATTTAATGTAGAAGTATATATAAAATAATCGTAACACAGATGTAGCAGAATAATAGCAGCACAGATAATAGCAGAATAAAAACAGAAATAGAACAACACAGATTTACCCAGCTTCGAAAAAACCATGCCAACGTGCTGCTCCCATGGTTTCTACTAGAAATTAAATAGTCAGATGCTTACATATGTAAACTTGCGACACCCACTACGGATAACCTAACTCTATGCTCAAAACTCTGCCACAACTTAGCCATGAGTTGTGAATTCTCGAACTACACCATCGTAGTTCGTTCCCTAGTCACACGACTAGAATTTACAAACGTTTAAAAACAAAATAAAAATTAAAAAAAATTTAGAAAACATTAAACCCTAATTTAAATTAAAGTCCACTAGAAAAAAGCCCAACAATATTCCTCTTTTTTTCTTTTATATTATTCGGCCCGTTCCATTGCGTTTGTGATAATGGCAGTATTTACTTGTTCGTTCCTCTTCCTTCAAAAATTAGGGCTTCTGAAATGAAGCGCTCCAATTTAAGGTTGATCGATTGAATTGATGTTCTCGCATTCACTTTGTCGATCATTCGTTTTGCTTTTCTCTACACTCGGTTGCTTCAATTTCGTCGAGTTCGATTGAAAAAATTTGGTATATAATTTCTTCTGTTATTCTCATTGATATGCTTGAACACTATTGATTTCTATATGCCGATAATGTTATGGCTTAAATAGGATTCGAAATCCTATTTCGTTCGTATAGATTTATTTGAATTCGTCAATTCATATGCTTGGCCATTCGATTTAACTTGAGTGTTGATAATTGTTCCTGACCGATTCAATTCGTATATTTTCATTGCTTGTTTAACACGGCTTTGAATTGCTTTGAGTTGTTTTCCTTGCCCACCACTGTTTCAATTCTTTGGTCTTTGAATTTATCACGGCTTTGACTTCTTGATTTAAAACTGCCGTTGACATCGGTTTCTTAGTTTTTGATAATGTGTTAATCTCTGGCTTTGACTTTCACATTTAACATGTTAAGTTCGATAGTGAATTTGGTTTGGCATTTGTGTTCCATCCCTGATGATGTTGATTTAGTTGAACCTGCATGCTTTGTTTGCATATTGTCTGGTTGCCTTGAGTACATATGTATGCATGATGTTTGTTTCACTGGTGACATTGATATTGGTCTTCATGTAGCTTGTCTGCACTTGATTCTCTCGTCTTCAATGATGATATTTTGAGTCATGTGCCAATATTCATTATATAGTCGGGTTGTAGTTATCGTTGCATATGTATATAAGTGCACGTTGTTTCTTATTCTGGTGTTATAATCTAGTTCAGGTTGCATACTGTGGTGAGTTGCTTGTTTTTGATGCAATTTTGATATTGTATGTTGGCATGGTCTAGTTGTAGCTTTGCACTTGAAGTCTGTAGCTTCGAGGTTGCATCAAGTACGTACATTTGCCTAATATGCTAGCTCGAGTCTGGTACCTTTTGAAGCTTGATTCCCTATATATTGATTCTTATGCACTTATGGTTGGTCTGCACTCCCACATGAGTTCATATTATAACTGTTATTGCTTTAAGGCAGTTTGCATTACTTCACCATTGACTGTTGACATGTGCATTTTGTTGTATTTGAACTGGTTCGTGATATCTTCATGTTGTTGCCAGACTTGTTTGAGGACCGCTACTTGATTTTTGTAAAAACTGCAAGTTGACATTATCTTTATTCGAAACTGCTACTTGGAAAAAAAATTGACCTTGATTTAATCTTCAAACTGCTTTCATGTTCGAATATAGTTTGTGTCTATTGTTGTCATTTCTGATGCGGAGTGACCCATTCATTTCGACTCATATATGTGTACACATATATGTGCATATATGTATATATATTTATGTGGTCTTTTTGACACTGTCTGCATATATATATATATATATATATATATATATATATATATATAAGTGTATGTATGTATGTGTACTTGTGAAGCTTTGGTTTGTATCGAGTAGTTGCATCGAGTTACACTGCAATTTTCCTCTTATTCATGTTCTGGTCTAGTGCAGTTTCATTGTGGCTTCACTTTGTATGCTATGTTTGCATTCACCACTTTGCACCCTGTGTCTTGAACTTGTGAGCAAAATGAACTACTAGCTTGTTTCTTTGACTTGTATGTGATCGGTGGTGGTCTCTTGGCACTTGAATTTGGTTTGCACTCGTGCGGAATCCAGCTTATAGCTCGGGTTTGACCTTATGCTGATATCGAGACTTTATTTCTATTTCACTTGAGTTGAACCCATCTTTTGATTAGGTTTGACCTTGTGCTCACCTGTCCCTGTAGTTTTATCAAGTGTACATCGGCGTGCACGGCCTTGTGGCATGTACAGTGATACACTGTGCATGTCACAAGTTGTTCGTGTATGATGAATTCAAAATAAATGATGATAAACAATCTAAATAAATGAGGCAAAAATTTTTTCCAAAAATACACATTTTACTTTATCTACAAAATATTTTCTTTTCAATTTTGCTATGTTAGTTTTATTTTGCATATTGTTCAGATGCTGGATTCAATCTGGAATAGAGTCGAAGATAAATGCTAGTGAATGAGCGATATGTAGTGAGGATAGTTGTGTAAATTGAAATGTATTGTAATTGAAATTGTATATATAGTGAGAGCACAAATTTGTACTATTCAAAATTGTAATAAAATATTTATTTGAATAAAATATCTGATTTAATTTAAATTCTAATTTATTTATTTTATTCAGCAAATATTTATTTAAATATGTGAAAAATAAAATAGCACATTAACAAATACATTTAAATGAATATATATATATATATATATATATATATATATATATATATATTATCATCAAACAAAAATCATATACTAGCATATTCAACAATCTCCCTCTTTTGATTATAAAGAACATATGTTCAAGAATTTGAGTTTATTAAATGTATTTTATTATTCAGTTTGATCCCCTTATTTGAATGCTTCCTCTCTACATAAAGCTCCCCCTTCGTGTGTGCATGAAAATAAAAATGTACAAATGAATCTAGATGCAAATAGAAAATAAAAATAAAATATTTGACCTTTATTTTCCAAAATCTTAACTTTTCTCTCCTCCTTTTGCTATCAACAAAAGAGTAATAGTGTTAGAAAAATAGAGATTAAGTGATAGATATTAATATAATATTAATATTGAATTGGGTATAAATATTAAATTTCAATAAAAAATCAAACAAAAATCATAAACACTCTGTTAGGTGCATATTCCACTTTAAAATGATAGGGACGATGCAAAACCATATAGATGTGTCTATTTGTGATAATTTATATTAGAAATTTGAATATTTACTAACTATGCATAACCGTTAGGGCCTTCAAATGAGATTAGTAGTATTCCTAATTTTTATAAAAATGAATTCAAGTTTCTTCTAACCACGCATAACCGTGAGGACTTGTAAATGAGATTAGAATTAACTTGTCTATTTAGTAAATCAATTTTGATATGTGTTTCGTACATGCATAACCGTGAGGACTTTTAAATGAGCATGAAAGCACATAATCAAAATTCTAAGTAATTCACCCATGCATAACCGTGAGGACTTTTAAATGAGAGTGAATAATTTGGATGTTTTTATTGCTAAAAAATATAATAAATTGAAAAACGAATGATTTCCCGTTTAGAATACCACATATTGACATACTATATCGGATTTTGATGAGTGGTGGTCGTTAGAAATATAGTAACAATAGAGATGGTCATGGAATTTCTACCCATCAAAAAGTTTTTATAACTCTTGTTTAAATTTCTAAAGAAATTTACTAAATATATTGCCTCAAGTTATAATACATGATCAATATCAACACTTATCACTTTTTTTATCACTGTTTAACTTTTCGATAACCAGTAGGGAGTCAAAATTAGTTAATGTACTCATTTAAGACCAAATCCAAAAATAATTAAAAAATCAAATTTCCAAAAATGATTAATCTAAAACAAGGTCAACAAAAACAATTTTATAGAAGAGGTTTTAGAAAAATGTCCGCTATTTGAAAATTATTTCAAGTGAAAAATATGCAGATATTTTCTTTGAAAAACGATGCAGCTACTGAATGTCTCAACATAAATCACGTTCCACTAGTAATTTTTCTATCAACTAGGTTACCGGTGTAATCTACATCTGAATTTCTCTTAGACTCAAGATTATCATTAATTGAGTGTTATAGACCAGACCGTGAAGTTACAACAAAATTCCTTAAAATCATTTTTACAGCATTTAAATGGAATTGAATTGAAGCCGTGCAAACAAATAGAGAACATGGTATTAGATCCAGTAAATATATCCACGTGTATCAAGAGCAATCATCAAAACATCATCATTAATCCAAAAAAAATCTTTATGAATTAATTCAAAGTCTCTAGAAATACTTATTGTATTTTCACATAAAAATATAATTGGCCAACAATTTTGAAAAATTCAGAATCAATATCGTCATTTTTAAAATTAAAATCAATATTTATTTCATTATCACATGACTGGCTGATTTAATTCAGATTATGGTGCAGATTTTCACATTTAATAAATCATTCAAGATGAATATACAGTTACATGTTTTACCTTTACTCATAATATTTCGTTGTTGCCCATCGTGATTCTGCCATCTTTGTACTAGGCTAAAGAACTTTGATTTGTCGCCCGTTGTGTGCTTGGAACAGCCAGAATCCAGATAACACTGTTGTTGTTCCTTAGCCTGCCACCACACCTACACGATAAAAGATTTTTGTGACCTATTTGTTTTTATAGGTCCATGGTTGTTAGTGGTAATAGATTTTGAAAAATAAGTTTATGGAGACCCAAAACTATTTATATATGTTCCTTTCGGTACCTAGATTTGTTTGACTTTTAGAGATTTTATATTTGTTCCTTTTGGAACCCAAATTGGAATGGTTTTTACGTTTTTGGGTCTATACCAATAACTGTATTGATTGTGTCCAATTTTTCTACAAATTGTGCACTCAGATTTGACTTGACTAATTTTGCTTCTAATAAGTTCAGGTTGATTATATCCAAGTCCTTTTCTATATGTATTAACAGTTTGTTTCCCTAATAGCATGTTTAGTGACCTTTCACTTTTTGAAAATTTTCCAAAAGTCGTAGGCAGTTGTTGGACTTGTGTTTTGAGAGGTTCATTTTCATTTAATAGTTGTGTGCACTTTTTGATAGAATTCCCTCTCCTCGTATTTTCACTTTCTTTCAAAACCAGAATTTCATTTTCAAACGATTTAATTTTAATTTTTGCTTTTTTAATTTCTTCTTCAAATGTTGGACACTTATCACACTTAGGGCCCTTGCTTTGATAGTTTTTAACCAATTGATCTAGTTGTTTGTTTAAATCTATCAAAGTATCTCTTTGTGATTCAATTTTAGTATATTTCTCCCTAAGTCTTTCGAAACAGCATTTACTTCATGAAAATATATAAGTAATTCTGAATGAGTAAGTTTTGATACCTCACTTGGCTCGTTATCACCTCTGTTAGTTATATCACCTCGAAAGCACGGATCTGCTTTTCCCTCTCACTGCAAGTGCTTTTATCGTCTTCATCCGTTTCATCCCAAGTGGCTGCAAAACTTCTCCTTTTCGGTTTCTTTTTTGGCTGAATCGATTCTGTGGACAATTGGGCTTGATATGACCGGGTTTGTTGCACTCGTGACAAATGATCTCTTGTTCTTATGAATTGTCAAGTGCTTTGGCTATTCTTCTTTTCAATTTTTGATTTAGAGCTGGATTTTCGTACTTGTGATTTCATCTTTTGAATTTCTTTATTAATAGTGCCAGCTCAGCTGCTCCATCATAATCACCGTCGTCATCATCACTTTCCGTTGTTCCTTTGAGAACTATTGATTTCTTTTGAGTATCACCTCCTTCACGCTCTTCCTTGAATTTCATTTCTAGCTCATAAGTGGTGAGATTTCCAATAAGTTCTTCGACTTTTATTTGTTTCAAATCTTTCGATTCTTGAATAGCGGTGACTTTTTCTTTCAAAACTTCATGGAAGGACTCTGAGGATTTTTCGGACTATTTCCAATTCTACGTATGATTTTCCAAGAGCTTTTGATCTGTATAAGATATTGGAAAGTCGTCTGTACATCTCTTTGAAATTTTCTTCCTTGGCCATTGTGAAATTATCGTATATGCTACTCAGCATGGCAAGGCGAGATTCTTTGACTTGAGATATTCCTTCATGAGTCACTTCGAGTGTGTGCCATATTTCCTACGCAGTTAGACAATATGAGACACGATTAAATTCAATTTGATCCAATGAACAAATAATAGAATTTATGGCTTTAGCATTAGCATTCTGTAGTCTATTTCTAGATCTATCCATTGATCCATTGGTTTATCTATTTCTTGATTATCTACAACTATAGTTGGCGCCTATATCCAGTCTCCACTACATTCCAAGCATCAATGGTTTTCAAAAGAAAATTATTCTATTTTTCCAGTAAGCATACTCACCATTGAACATTGGTGGTCTAACTATGGACTGACCCTCAGCAAAAGCATTATTAAAAGAAGCCATATTAAAAATTTAAAATTGTTACAACAAAAATTGGCTTTTGAAATATCAATTTTTTTAAAAATAAAAATTGGCTTTTGTTCCTAGCTCTGATACTGCTTGTAGGATCGATTTTACCATAGAGGGGGATGAATAGGGTGATACTATTAAGTATAAAAATTTAATGCGGAAGTATATATAAAATAATCGTAACACGGATGCAGCAGAATAATAGCAGCATAGATAATAGCAGAATAGAAACAGAAATGGAACAACACAGATTTACCCAGCTTCAACAAAACCCTGCCTACGTGCTGCTCTCAAGGTTTCTACTAGAAATTAAGCAGTCAAAGGCTTATACACGTAAAATCGCGACACCCGCTATCGACTAACCTAACTCTACGCTCAAAACCCTGCCACAACTCAGCCACTGAGTTGCGAATTCTCGAACTACACCACCGTAGTTCGTCCCTTAGTCACACGACTAGAATTTACAAATGTTTAAAAACAAAGTACAAATTAAAAACAATTTAAAAAACAATAAACCCTAATTTAAATTAAAGTCCACTAGAAAACGGCCCAAACAAAAATTATCCCTTTTTTCCTTTTATATTATTCGGCTCGTTCCTTTGCGTTTGTGATAATGGCAGACTCGTTTCTTTACTCGTACGTTCATCTTCCTTCAAAAATTAGGGCTTTTGAAATGAAGCGTGCTGATTTAAGGTTGACCGATTGAATTGATGTTCTCGCATTTGCTTTGTCGATCGTTCATTTTTCTTTTCTCTACATTCGACTGCTTCAATTTCGTCGAGTTCGATTGGAAAAATCTAGTATGTAATTTCTTCCATTATTCTCGTTGATATGCTTGAACTCAATTGATTTTTGTATGCCGATGATGTTACGGCATAAATAGGATTTGAAATCCTAAAATTTCCTTCATATAGATTTATTTGAATTCGTCAAATCATATGCTTGGCCGTTCGATTTAACGTGAGTGTTGATAATTGTTCCTGGGCGGTTCAATTCGTAAATTTTCGTTGCTTGTTTAACACGGCTTTGAATTGCTTTGACAATGTTTTCCTTTCCCACCACGGTTTCAATTCTTTGGTCTTTGAATTTATCACGGCTTTGAATTCTTGATTTGAAACTGTTGTTGACATCGGTTTCTTAATTTATTAATAATGTTTTACTCTCTGGCTTTGACTTTTACTTTGACATTTAACTTGACATGTTCAGTTCGATAGCGAGTCTAGTTTGGAATTTGTGTTCCATCCCTGATGATGTTGATTTAGTTGAACCTGCATGCTTTGTTTGCATATTGTATGGTTGCCTTGAGTACATATGTATATCTAATGTTTATTTCACTAGTGACATTGATGTTAGTCTTCATGTAGCTTGTCTGCACTTGATTCTCTCGTCTTCAGTGATGATGTTTTGAGTCATGTGCTTGTATTCATTATGTAGTTAGGTTGTACCTGTCGTTGCATAGGTATATAAGTGCATGCTGTTTCTTGTTCTAGTTTTGTAATCTGGCTCAGGTTGCATAGCTGTGGTGATTTGCTTTTTTGATACAATTTTGATATTATGTTGGCATGGTCTGGTTGTAGCTTTGCACTTGAAGTCTGTAACTTCTGGGTTGCATCGAGCACATCCATTTGCCTAATATGCTAGCTCGAGTCTGGTACCTTTAGAAGCTTGATTCTCTATATACTGATTCTTGTGCATTTATGGTTGGTCTGCACTTCCACATGAGTTCATATTGTAACAGTTATTGCTTTGAGGCAGTTTGCGTTGCTTCACCATTGACTGTTGACATGTGCATTTTGTTGTATTTGAGTTGGTTCATAATATCTTCATGTTGTTGCCAGACTTATTTGAGGACCGCTACCTGATTTTTGTAAAAACTGCAAATTGACATTATCTTTATTCGAAACTACTACCTGGAAAAAATTTCGACCTTGATTTAATCTTGAAACTGCTTTCATGTTCGAATATAGTTTGTATCCATTGTTGTCATTTCTGGTGCAGTATGACCCATTCATTTAGACTCATATATGTGTATACATATATGTGCATATATGTATATATATTTATGTGATCTTTTTGACACTGTCTGCATATATGTGTGTATAAAAGTACATGAATGTATGTGTGTGAAGCTTCGGTATGTATCGAGTAGTTGCTTCTAGTTACACTGCAGTTTTCACTCTTGTTCATGCTCTGGTCTAGTGTAGTTTCATTGTGGCTTCACTTTGTATACTGTACTTGCATTCACTACTTTGCACTCTGCATCTTGAACTTATGAGCAGAATGAACTACTAGTTTTTTTCTTTGACTTGTATGTGATCGGTGGTGGTCTGTTGGCGCTTGAATTTGGTCTGCACTTGTGTTGAATCCATCTTATAGCTTGGGTTTGACCTTGTGCTAATATCGTGACTTTATTTGTATTTCACTTGAGTTGAACCCAGCTTTTGATTGGGTTTGACCTTGTGCTCACCTGTCCCTGTAGTTTTATCAAGTGTATATCGGTGTGCACGACCTTGCGGCATGTACAGTGATACACTTTGCATATCACAAGTTGTTCGTATATTATGAATTCAAAATAAATGATGACGAACAACTCAGATAACTGAGGTAAATAATATTTTCAAAAATACACATTTTATTTTATACTGCAAAATATTTTCTTTTCAATTTTACTGCGTTAGTGTTTATTTTGCAGATTCCTCAGATGATGGTTCAATCTGGAATAGAGTTGAAGATAAATACGAGTGAATGAGCGATATGTAGTGAGAATAGTTGTGTAAATCGAAATGTATTGTAATTGAAATTTTGTATATATAGTGAGAACACAAATTTGTACTACTCAAAATTGTAATAAAATATTTGTTTGAGTAAAATATCTGTTTCAATTTAAATTCTAAGTTATTTATTTTATGCAGCAAATATTTATTTGAATATCTGAAAAATAAAATAGTACATTAACAAATACATTTAAAAGAATATATATATATATATGTGTGTGTGTGTGTGTGTTTATTGTCATCAAACAAAAATCATATACTTGCATATTCAACACACATCACCTTAGCTAGTGGTGTGACATTTTGGCTGAATTATCATTTACACATCCTTTCCGTAAATCCAATTTTACCTACTATAAGCTGTACCCGATAGTAATAATTATTTACATCAATTCTCTTCGCCAAAACTATATTACATTAGGATTTATGGAATTTAGTTTTTGTCAAAATTCCAATGTCATCCACGTTCAAATTTATAAGTCTAAACATAATATCCTTAATTCAATAATAACAATTATTATTAATCGTATTTCTCTAGTCGAAGACGTTGACTTTAAGTTGACTATGGTTGATTGTGACACTAACCTCATATAACTTAGAAGATAGATTCTCTTTTGAATAGTGTTTCACTTTTAATGCTTCAACTTAGACCCAACTATAGTTGTTCGATGGATACGACGTCATGATTTAACTATAATCAATATGGAGTGTCCATATTTAAGTTCCATATTATTCTTATGTCGAGGGAACTGTGTAACATCGTTACTTCTAGGTTCTTTGTTTACCTTGGTTATATTAACTCATAGAGAACTTTCGAGTGAATCATTCCATAGTTATCCAATAACTATCAGTATGTAACCAATTAGTACCCCCTGACAACAATGAATAATACATTGTCTATCATTTTGAGAGCGTCACGCATTCTAATCTCAATGGATGTATCGATAACCCGTCTCAATATAACTTGATCATGAATGTTTAGAATAATATGTTATTTTAATTGTGATAAATTTCTAAAGATTACAATATGTTGTAGTTACTATCGTATAACAATTATTTAAGAATTTTCTATTTAATATACTTGAAATTAATTTCTTAATTAATTATGTTTAAAAGTATATAATAGAAAGAAAACATCTTTTATTTTGAACAAGATTGCTTATCAAGATAGATATATGTAATAGTTTACATAGTTGCCTCTAAGAAATCCCTTAACTTTATTATGGATGATATTATGGAACTTGAGAAATTTGGTCAATTATTGAAAATGCAAAACCGTTTGTCAAAAATGCTCATCGAAAACCTCCAGTCGGAAACTGTTCATTGCAAAACTTTTGAAGACTTGGAGAAATATAAAGAAAGATTAAAGAAATAGGCAAGTAAAACTGGTCAGCACTGATCAAAACCGTTTAGGATCTGTCACAACTGCATGGACCGAACGGTATGACTGATGAAAGTTTTTTATTATGACATGTTCTTCATGCCAAAATCTTGGATCGGAATCCTTTCTTGTATAAATTCATTTTGTCGACTGTGTTGGAGCGATTGGCCAATAAATAGAGAGCCTTTATAAAAAATAAGGAAACTTCTTCTTCTTTTCTTAACCCTTTTGGGAAAAATCGAGATCTAATTCATTATGATTCGACTTCGAGATTCCGTTGTAGATTGAGCGATATAGAAAGAATTAACAAATAAACAACAGCTATGTGGACGTAGGCTAGAGATTTTGCCGAACCATTATAAAAAATTATGTCATTTTTCTTTTTTCTCTTTGATTTCTTACATATTCCATTTATTTCTTTTTCATTGATTTAGGGTGTTAGCCTAGAAAAAAGGCTGAAAGAAATACTGCTTAAGAGAGGTTTCGTCTTCTTCGTTGTCGAAGGTTGGTATCAAGGTAATTGGTAGTCAAAATATCTGGTTAAAATAAATCAGTTAATCGATAAATATTATCGAACTAAATCAAGGGTTTTAAAGTGACACTATGCAATTAACTGCAAATGTTATTGGAGTTTTTGACCACTGAACAAACTCTAGGTAACTTAGTGATATAGCGATGACAAAAAAAAGTGAATAAAATATCATTACTTATGGTGTAGCTAAATAAAGATTAGAAATTAGATTTAAGTGATCTATAAATAACTGCATGATACTGTACTTCAATGAATTTCATACATGCTTTACTAGTTAACTTGTTCAAATATTAAAGAGAACCGAGTTATATTAAGGAGTAAATATAATAGTGTTAAATTAATTTATAAATATTATAAACTAATAATAAAATTAACACAGACTTAAATTTTTATGGTTATTAATTATATAGGACCTGAAAATTGATTATACTAGTATATAATCATTATATAATCATTTAATTAGACATTTAGGCTAAAATAAATATTTAATTAACTAATATATGATGATAATGATTCCCAATGTCATGGAGATTCCATATATAAATGGGACCAAAATATGGGGGTGGAAGAGGATTGAAAGTTTCTCTTTGACCTAGATCAGATCTAGAGGTAAAAAAGGAGGAAAATGTGAAGATATTTACGACTATAAATAACTCCACCTTCTCTCATTCAAAACATAAAGAAAGAACCATAGTCCCCATTAAACTAGATGGAGCCTTTAAGCTAACATTTGTACACCAAGATAGAAAAAGGATTTACAGTTCAAGAAGGATTAAATAACATCACAACGTGTTGGCAACTGATAGATCTGAGGTAAACACTCATTTTAAAATAATTTTTTTATATGTATATATCTATTTGCTTTCAGCCATGTTTAAAATATTTAATATATTTACATGCATTAACACACACACACAGATATATATATATATATATATATATATATATATATATGCATGATATATACACACATACACACTTTTCTCCTTTCTACCATACACACACGCGCATACCCCTTTGTGTGTATTATTTATTATGTATGTATGCAATCTTGTATATATGTGTGTGTGTGGGTATGTGTTTGTATGTGTGTGGATGTTTGGATTGAAATTTTTTTCTGTAAACATATAAATGGATATTATTATGTAAATCAAAATTTTAAATTTTCAATTTCAGGGCATATGGTTATGTATATACCCGCAAGTTTAAAAAAAAGCTTTCCTTGAATATTTAAACTATGTGTTTGTGTGCCATGCAAAAATATATTAAGCAGATATTATATTAAATTTTTATATTGTATTCTGATTATACAATATGACCATAAATCCCAATAGTCATATATATGTTCTATGTTGTTATCATATCTCTTAGATTAATTTACTTGTATTATTGTGACATATTACGAATGTGAATGTCTAATAAATAAAATAAAACTGATTATATTCTAAACTAAAATTAAATTAAATTAAATTAAATTATGAAAAATGTAAGTTATATAATATAAATATAATAAACACAACATTAGAACAAAAACAAGTTTAAATAATAAATTCTCCTTTTGCAAATATACACTAAATATGATTAAGGGCAAATGAATTGTTCATGTAAAAAAAAATAAAGATCTAGTGCAAAATTAAAAAAGGAGTTATATTTAGAATTTTCTCATTTTCCGTCGCTACCAACACACATGATCAAACAATGATATAGTACATGTAGGTATGTCAATGGTATAGGTTTTGGTCCGAACCTGATCCGAACCTGCCCTATAAATGCGGGTATGGTTTTTAACTCCAACTACCAAAGCCCAACCTAAACCCAACCCGGTTACTATTAGGGTTGGGTACGGTTTAGTCAAAACCCGATCCAGTTTATGCCCGGCTAGATTATTAGTTTTCTATAGTTTCTAAACATGAGCGTGTATGTTATTTTTTATCATTTTGTTTGTTTGCATCCAGATATTTTTGCATACTATTATCGTAAACTTGTTTATATCACCTTTCAATTTATATGTTAACGATTATTTGTCTATATATTTTATAAAAATTGCAAGTTTAAGGTGTGATTTTAACATAAATATCATGAGTTAGGTATACAGTTATTATCCAACGGGCTTTAAAAGTCCGACAGGTCGTACTCGAAGATTGGTTTTGAAATACCGACCGGGTTAGGGCTAGGCTCGGGTTTTGATTTTTGTAAATGGGTTCAGATCCGGGTTTTAAGATACGTGGACCGAACCCGACCCATTGACAGGCCTAAGTGCATATGCATGAAGTAAAGTACTTAAAACTAAATCCATATTTATAATAAAAAAAACCAAAATAAGTCATTACATCACGTCATCATATATCATACATATACATAAAACACCTTATAACATTCCTGGTTTAGAGCACTTCTATCATGCCTTGAGCTATACTACTTCAAATGCTACAAAATTCTGTGTATATTATATTCACGTATAGAGGATCATGTCTACAAAATTCGAGGTCATTTCAATATATATAGCATAATATGTTTGATGTTTGAATTAACAGTTAAAATATATGCTTTAACGGTAAATAATTGAATTATGATTTTGAAAATACTACAAATATCAAAATAAGCCCAAATTTTATAGATATGATTCTCCTTTATACGGGGATTGAGCACGTGATTGAAATTAAGGGATTTGAGGTGTAGCAAAATTAAAGTGTGGTCAACCTTTGTCTACACACGCACATACATTAAGGGAACTCGACATCTACCAAATGTCCACATCTATCTCTTATTTATCCTCTCGAAATCATTTATTCATCCTTTTGCATCAAAAAGTTGAAAATGCTTTTAAGATTCATTTGCCATCTATATCATTATAACAAAGATTTTGGGTCATTTTTGAGCTTCTATTTACAGTAAAGCTACATTTTAAAACGTGGGTATTTAGAATGACCTAGATGTTTTATAATGACTACGGAATTTGTGATGATGGTCTTCAATAAAATAAGATCATATTTACCAAATGGTCGAAAGATTTTTAAAAATTAATTGACAAGAAAATTGCAACGAGAGATTCCAGAAAGATAAAAAGTACGAGGATGCACGTCCTTCCCTTGCAATAAATGGAAATGATGAAGAAAGAGATCATAACTCATAAAAGGAGATGGTAAACTGGTAATACTTTGGGCATAGAAGTGCTTCGTAATCTTCTTCCCCGGAGTGCTCCCACAATTCTGTATTCCAAATTGACAACTAAGATGAATCATTGATTAATGGGACCAAGCTATGAAAATGTGTTGTCTATCATAAACACGACATTTACCCATGAGCTCATGTTGGGCAAGACTGACAACTCATACAATAATAATCCCAAAGGAAAAAAGACAACACCACCAAACTCACAATTAACATATTTGATTCTAACATCCAACCAACCATCTCCTTTTATTCCAATCACATGATCTCTCCCTCCTCCTATTATTATATAATAAATCCAACAGCATACATGATTAATCAAGAATATACAACTCATTTTAACTAACCTTTCAATTCAAACAAATATTTAAAATATCAAATGCAGCACCAACTGTTTCATATTATATGAACCAACAACTACCCAAAAAAAGAAAAAAGGAAGGAAAAAAAAAATAGTTTTCTTACAGATTGAATGAAGAAATCGAGCTGTACACTAGGTTTCTCTGCACATGGATCTTTTTCTCAGTGATGCATATTTTTTACTTGCTCTGCATTATTTTGGAAAGAATGTGATAAACATAAACTGGTGATTGATTGATTGATTGATTCAAGCTATAGCCAATGGACTGTAACTGTAACCAGCAAGTGAATAACAAACGCTAGAAGCACTGGATTGCAGTTCAGTGCAAGGTTGAGGAGAAACCAAGTCAGAGAAACCAGATACATTAGTACATACCCACCAAGGGTCAGAAGAAGAGCTCACAGACAATGTGATGTTCGATAAGCATATTGCAGAAAACGGGTCGTTTTCTATACCAGAAAAGATGCCTGCTGTCCCGATATTCTCACCCACCACATTCTTGATCGTGACCCTTGAAACCAAAGGTAGAGCGCTGAGGTCGTATTCGTCGTCCGGGTGGGACCCGCTGTGGCCTGTGAATTTGAAGGCGGTGTGCACGTTTTGCATGTGCACGTATGACACTACTATGTCACTCATGTAGCCACCTCTACCTTTGGTTGTTTTAAGAATTATGCCGGTTTTTGAATTTTGAATGTTGAGGTTATCTACTTTGATGTCTGATATGCCACCGGACATTTCGCTTCCGAAGGAGAGGGCAGAGCCTTGAGCTGTTTCCAGGTTCACTTTGCTGATGTGGATGCTTGTAGATGGTTGGGCGTACGAAATTCCATATTTGTCCCAACCGCTTTTCAGAGATATTGCATCATGACCTGTTGTGATTGTGCAGTCTTCGATGCACATTTTGGAACATGAATCTGTGCAGGAATAATATATGTCATGCCTTAATCTACCTTATGGATTATACACGTATTCGGAAGACAAAAGAAAGTTAAAAGCGCTTTTTTATTCTTTAAATTTGGTTCATGGTTGCAAAAGTTGAGGTTCTTTTGGAGCTTGGAGATTCTACGATATCATTCATGGTTACTAAAACCTTAAAAAGGAACTCTCTTCATTTTGGTTTGAAGATTTGGAAATACTGATGTAGTCCATAATATCAAGGGAGAGAGCTCACTGAGTCAAGAAATTATGTTTAGTTGCAAGTAAGAAGAGCTTGAGTATTATATTTCCAACATGATTGCGGATATTACACGGAAACTGCAAGTGTTGAAATAAAATTTTCATATTATACAGACTTCGATGAAGTTGAATCTTGGAACACATCACCTTATTACTTAGTATATACAGTTACGGACATTAGTTTCATAGTTTCAATTTTAATTAGAACATAATAGGCTAACGGTAAATAATTCTTGTTGAAAATATATAATTAGTAATTGAAAACGATTGCATAGCTGAAGCACAAACAAATTTCAGGTAGTTGAAACAAATTGTACGATATATGGTTTCAGTAATAATGAAGGAAGGAAGAAAAAAACCTGGAACAATCCCATCGGTATAAGGAGAATCTGACGGTGCTTGAATGGTCAAGTTGTGAATTTCTACTTTACTGCATCACAAGCAAAAAGAAAAGAAAACACAGATAAATACATAAATCAACTAGCTCAAACAAAAGTAACCAGGATACATAGTTTTTGTCATTTTGACCGACAAAGAAAATATAGCACCATAAATATCCAAAACATAATTGCATTAGTACAGAAGTGAACATGATGCCGAAAACCAGTACATACCTACAATACACTGGATGAATGCTCCATGAAGGTGCGTTCAACAAAGTGAGATTTGATATTACTATTTCGGTGGAGCTTACAAGTTCTACAAGATGTGGACGGCTATAATTCAAACTATGTGAATTGTACCATTCATACCAAGCTAATCCTTGACCATCTATAGTTCCATAATCCCCTGAAATTTATAGAAGAAAAAATAAATAAAAGCAAAGAATGTTGGAAACTCTAATAGTTCAAATAGACAAGGAAAACCCATTAACTAATTACCGGTTATTACAACATCAGTTAAGTTGTATCCATTGATTAAACTGCGGTGTCTTCCACCTGGAAGTTCTATTCCACGGCCATACGAGGGCAAAGGATCGACGATTGGCCATTGAGTTGAGTCCTACAATGTATAACAAATGGCATTATTACCTACACTCTGGATCCTTTTATACCAATCTCAGTCTTGTTATTAATGATCAAATTATATGGGAATCTACAAATATTGAACCAAAAAGGTTATAACTCTGTCAACTGCAAAAGATATTACCTGGCTACCAAGGATAACTGCATCTTTTTCAATGAAGAGAGTGAGATGGCTTGTAAGATTGAAACTGCCCGTGAGCCATTTTCCCTTGGGAACATAGAGTTGTGCCCCACCTTTATCAGCAAATGACCTTAGATAAAAGATGGCATTCTGAAATGCGAGTGTATTCAGAAATAAACCATCCCCAACTGCACCGAATTCAAGTATAGAAACGCTATGTGGTCTGGGTGCCAAAGCTCTTTTGTATCCACATTGTCCATCGTATTCACCGTTTGACATGACTAAACTGGCAAAGGCCAAAACTAAAAGCGTCTGTACCTGACATTGATAATTTGATATTGAAAAAAGCATTATCAGTGTTCTCTTCTATCACAAATGGAGGTAGTTACTTGACTTTTAAGACATATTTTTCTTGTTATAATATTAATCTGTAAAGCAATCTAGTAAATCAAACTACTTAGATTTAAACAAGTTTTGAGCAAAGTAGAATTACGAGATTTGGACACATTTTTTAATAGGAATTTGAACTAGGATTGATGTACAGTATATAAGATTCACATTTCATAAATTATAGAGAGATAAATCAATCGTTAAGATCCAAGCAAATATACCAAAAGTTTACACAGCTATTTTCTAATCAAGCAAGATCCGCATTAATAATATGAATAGAAAACGAAGCAGTCACTTAATCAGTTGACATAAATGGAACATGAAACGAAGCAAATAAAAGAATAAACATACTTACTAGCCTCTTCATGAGTCCTCTCGTTGGTACAGGACAGAAAAACAATGGCTTTGCTCCAAAATTTGAAGAATGGGAAGGAGAAGAAGAAATAAATATATTATCTATTTATGATGATGATAATAAAAATTAGAAAAGAATAGTTATAGAAACGAAGGTGAACGAATGTCCTAATTAATAGTAGAAGAACCAAAATCAAATAGTAACAAAATGATATAATATATGAAAATAACAAATCAAAAGAAAATATACTAAATTAAATGCTCAACAAATAATGGAGACCAAAATGTGAACCCAGGTCTCCCTTTATATCTCCCTTCCCTTTTTAGAGCTTCCATTGCATATGAGGCAGATGAGCTGGACCATTTATTTGGGGCTATTATAAATTTAAAGTAAATGTCAAACGTTAGGAAGGGACACAGGCTTCTCTAATGCTGATCTAGGAACTTGCATACCCGGGACGTTTGCACGGAAAAGTTAAAATAAATTGTAAACTTTACATTATATCTTGACGTTGAATAGAATTTCTGTCCTCTTTCTAATTATTTGCTGGAATGATTATTTTAATCCAACCAAGGTATGTTTCGCACCCAAAAATTACTACATTTCTGCTTTTAACACATTGAACGCATCCGAAAGGATAATCATGTAAGAGTTCTCCTTTACTATGGCACTGCATTAGACTCATCACACATGGAACATTATCTATTTAATTATTTTCCTTCCCACAAATATGTAAACGCACTCTTTTTTCGTTACTTTCTCTTTTACCAGCTCATTTGAATACATAATTTTACTGTCATTCAAAATAAACCTTAAATCTTCTGTCATTTAGATTAAAATTGTCATCAGGTTTTTCATTCAACCTAGTACGCGCTTTAATTATTCTCCTTCCTACATATCTACAAATTTGTAAGCAATATCTTTTTTCATTTCTTTCTCTTTTACGGGCTCATTTCATTTGTACTTTTGTTATGTCAAGTACACATCCTCAATTTGAGTTCGATTTAAATATTTAAATAAAAATCTAAATATAAAGTTCTTTCCTCTTTAAACATAGGACAAATTTTAGTTTTATACCTCAAAAAAAATCATACTTCAAGTTTAGGTTTTGTTTTAAATTTATTATGAAAATACACATATTTTTCCATATTCAACCTTGTTGTACATGTGCAGCACTTTGAAAATAGCATATACAGAATTTTAATTTGTGTATGCGCAAATTCAAAGTATGTGGGTATACGTATAAAAAATATTTGTACATGCGCATTTTCAAAGTGTGCAAGTATAAAAACAATGAATAGTGAAAAATAGGCATATTTTCATAATAAGTTTCAAACGAACTTGAAATAAGTTTTTTAACTCATTCTCAATGGACATATAAGCATAGTGTCTGGTGAGTCCTATCTAACTTCAAAAGTATGATGTTTGCATTATGGTCGACCAATTCTAGTAACACTCCAAAAATGGTATTGCGCACCCCGTTTTAAAATGTAAACGTTTTACTATATTTTTGCTTCTACCAAATATCTAAACATATTCAAATTTTGACATTTAAAATAAAAAAACTGTAACGACTCAGAATTTTGGATATTTAAATTGGAATATTTAATTGATTTTAAATATTTAAATGTTAATTTTTAACTTGAATTTCAAATATAACTATTTATTGGATAATTTAATTATTGAATTTAATAATTGAAAATTGGTTAAATTATTGAATCTTGGGTTTTAAGTCTGTTAAAAATAATTTAAAGGCTTATAAATTTATATTGATAATAATGGAGATAATAAAAGTTTTAAAATTAAATTTAAAAGCGGTTTGTTCAGTTTTAAAAATATATAGTTTAAATTGACATTTAAAAATAGCCTTCCGGGGCATAGTTTTTTATTTCAACGAAACTAATTCCATTTGATCTATAATAGTATATTAATATCGGATTTCAAATTTTGTAACGTTTGGATTTATCGTTTGATTGGGATATAAACACGCTGAAATTTATATCGAAATTCAATATAATAATTGGATCCAAAAAGCTATCTTCTCTATACGATCGAATTAGGACTCGAAAACTTTTCCATTACTTTCGGAATAGAGGTATAACATTATGAACACCTAGCGGCGCGTCTCGATAGGAATTCGAGATTTTGAGTTGTGTAAATCGAGACGATTTAAATTTAAATAAACACATTTATTTATTTGACTTGACTTTTATTCACATCAGCTCCTTTATTTCCCTTCAAGCTACTATAGCTAACCTATTCAAACACGCTTCCCATCATTTCCTCCTTTTCTTTTTAAATCACGCGGCCGAGCATTTCACAATCATGAACAGAAAAAATAAAAAAATTGGCCAAGCTTTAAAAAAAACTTCGATCGACCTTCTCCTTTCCTTCTTCAGTTAAACAAAATCGCATACAATTCCCCCTACTTCTTTTCAAAATCACGCCTCTCCCTTTTCAATTCAAAACGAAGAAAAACTGAATCCTCTCATTTAAAAAAAAAAACAGGCGCGAGCACGAGAGGAGATGATGCATGGGTGCTAGAGTTTGTCGTGGTCGCTGTGGGGGCATGTACGAGGCGCGACTGAGGGAGGGAAACGGCACGTTCTTTCTGGAGGCACGGAAGCTGGCTCTCGAAGGGGGGATTAACCGCAATTCTCGAGCAAGAGTTTGGGCTCGGACGTGACGCGATGGGTGATTTGATTCACAAGTTGTAGGGTTAGGCTACGACTAGGGAGGCAAGTGAAGAGAGGTAGAATGCAACTCCAGTTCGTCGTTTTTGTGTCTGGACTATCGTTCTTGAGATGGGGTTGAGGTCGAACCCGACCTCTGCACGCATGGAGACTAGGGCATTTGCTCGATCGGTGTAAGAACCGCAGAGGCTTCGGCAAGTTGTGTCTTATGTCGGAGAGTATAGGGTGCCGCGTCGTGTCTTATGCTGTGAGATTGAGATTTGATGTTGTAGACACTACCTTGTTCTATAGACATGCACTGGCTTGGATAACTATAAGTTGAAGGTGAGGGATTAGTTTTAAATTCTTTTACATTAAGTTGATTTAAGTATAATTAAATCATTCAAGGATTAATTGATTTCATTTGTAAGTAATTAATTTAAAATAATATAATTTACTAGTTAAGTGTCATTAGTAAATTTAATTATAATTGAAATTGAAATCGATAATTTATATACTCCAAATTTGCTTACACGAAGTTAAAATCGAACGGAATGTTCAATAGAGTCAAAAATTGGATCGACCAGCAAATTCGAAAATAAAGGTAAGTAGATCTCGCTCCTTTGGATGACTAATGTTAATATTTAACGGTTAAAATTAATTATTGGTTGTTGGTTGAATTTGACAATTATTATCAGTTTGGATGTTATTATATATAGTAGTATGTGTGTGTGTATGTAATTGGAGTGATTGATATTCCCGCATATATATAGCGAATGAGAACCTATGCTCCCCGTATAATAGTGGATTACCCTATATACCGCGATATCCCCCTCAAAGTGGGATTAGTATTTTTATATTGTGCTAACATTTGTGGATGTAGGAAAACAGGTTGGAGGGATCCAACTAGATTCCTAAAAAATGTTGAATTAATTTCATATATTGATATATGATTTGTTTGAATAATCTATGGTAGATTATAGTGTAATTTGAATGCATTGAATGCTATGGTAGTTTTGGCCTGGATTTTGGTGTTTTTAAATACCAATAATAAATGTTTTGAATTTGGGAAGAAAATAAAAGGCAAATTGGAAGTAAAATATTTATGGAAAAATTTGGATTTCATTAAAAGAAATTAATTTAGGTAAAATAAATAGTTTGGTTTTAAAATTATACTCGGTAGTTTTGGAATATGGAAACATAGAGTTTTTTTTTTGAAAAATGTAAATAAAAGAATTTTAAATTATAAAACTTAAGCGATATTTATTTAAGTGTAAAAATGTTTTCAAATCGAGATTTAAAATAGCTTGGAGAAATGAAAAAAGAAATTTGAAAATAAAAATATATAAATTGTTATACTAGAGTTTAAATAAGATTTTAAGTTATGAAAAGGAAGTGGAATCGGAATTAATTAGGTTTTGGGATATAGTTGGATTATTTAAGAAATTAATTTAAAAGTGGAATTTAATTTAGAAATCGATTTAAAATCAATTAAGTGTTGTGAAATCGTTATAGATGGGAAATGAGGCTATGGAATTTATAAACAAGGTTTATAAATAAAGTAAAGTGATTATGAGTGGATAAATTAAAGTTATAAATTCACGGTGAGGATTTACAATGAGATGGGGAAATCTGCTTTAAAAATAAATGATGAATTTATTTTTAGAAATGTAAAAAGAGGGAATTACGGAAGTGGGACGTAAAATCAAATTGGAAATAAATCGAGAGCTATTTATGAATGTTAGATTAGTTATATTGGGAATGGAAAATATATTTTTATCGAAAAATTGAGTTTGTTTTAAAAAAGAAGGATTTTGAATTATCAACTGGGTAATTTAAAAGGTGTCTAAGAATATTTCAGAAAAGACTAATTATTTAGTTATTTTAAATTGTTTAAAATATATTTAATTATTAATTAAGTAGTTTATAAATGGTTCGTATTAAGTTAATTATTATTTAAGAATTAATCTGTATTGTTATTTTAAGAGATAGATTATTCTATATTAATATTATTTTATAATAACTTTTATTTCAAAGAGTAATTGGCTAAATTTAACTTGGATATTATCATAGAAGTTTTATAAATATTATTTTGAAATAAATAAATAAATAAAGTTTTCGAAAAGTAATGGTATACTCGCATAGCGAAATCTGAGGCAGTGAGTGCATACAGTTAAGTTTTGGATTTCTTTGGGATAGAGACGTAACCATTGAGCTATGAATCCATGGTTTGATACCGCAGTGGTACTTTCCAGATTATTTCAAAGGTTTCAAATACTTTTGAAAGATAGTTTGTGAATTTACTAAATTTGGTAAGATAAGAACATACTTTTGGATAAAGAGATTTAATTTGTTAAAATTAAATTAAATGATACTTTGTGTTTTTCAGTAGAAAATAAGATATTTTGTTAAACAATTGTTATTTGATAGTTAGATAACCGATTATTGAATCTGAACCCAAAATATAACTTTGGGAATATCTGGAAGAAACACGGGGATTATATGGTACAATTATCGTTCGAGGTGCTATACGGTACGTGTAAACTCGTCTTGTTCTTCTAGACGTTTATAAGGAAATCCATCCACAAACGGTTAGGCGGTGATCTTCGATCTTATCTTCGTCTGTTTATTTCCTAAAGAACTGGGGTTGAGTTTACCTGAAAATATCAAACGTTGTTTCGAAGAGACCGGGATCGAATAAGTTATCCGAAAACCACTTCGATCCAATGAGTACGTTTTCGAAAGGAATACAAGAGCATGGAGTCAAAGATGGAGTAGTGAAGTGCAAGAGTTAAACGCTACTAATCCTAAGGATTCAAAATGGATGTAGTAGGAGTAGTGCCTTCGGTTTCGTTTGGACCCAGAACGGACTTGTATGGATGAATGCAATCAGTACATTGTCATTGGAGGACAATGAGCATTCTAAATGAAAATTTATTAAAAGGTAATCGTAGCCTCTAGCCTCATCAACTGGGAATGACTGAAAAGCAAAGAAGATGCAGCAAGGCCAAGTGGGTCGCACCAAATTAGGGTATGTTTATCACCTTTCTAGATACCCTCAGATGTTATTACTACGATTTATGGAAGGAGCTCGGAATGGGTGGGAACACCCAGGGTGATAGAATATTTGGTCTATCCAGGTTAGGGGTAGTCCGGTCTTGTGTTGCAGGGGATCCCAGCATGGCCTTCGGTACACTGTTTCTAGACGTGTACTATGACAGGTGGTACCCTAGTGCTTAGTCATTTGTATGGAATCCATTCTCTAATACGTGCCTTTACGGTTTTGGTTGTAGAGCCTAGTATTCTAAAATTTAATTAATGTAACAATTTCAGCTATTTGAATAAGTATTTGTACTTAGATACTATTATAATACCAGAGGATTTGATATGAAATGTTTTGATTATCGTAAGGTAAAAACATGTCGTGTTTATTTGTGGCGTGGTCTTACGAGATACCTTTGTTTTTCAAAGGTTCTGATAACTTTAATAATTCAAATTGAGTGTGTTTTCTCACGCTGATTTTTCAGACTGGATCGGGTGTTATTTTATTATAATGCTCGGGTCAGACCGTGTATTATAGATACATGATAGGATGCTATGGAGCTCAAGAGACGAGCTGGATGACAAAGACGTATGATACGTATTTGATTTTATTCCGCTATGTATGGTATGTTGTATATTTAGCATTTGTGAGGACAAGTTATATAATTGTCCAGCATTGGGTTATTGATGTATTGTACTCTAATGATGTAATGTATAAATAAGAGTTGTAGTTTCTTTTTGTATAATGACATGTCGGTATCTATTATATATTGTTCCGCTGCGATTGTGCGATTCTGTGTTATTATTTTTATTTTCTTCTTCTACCTCTTTCTTCTTTTCCTAACGATCTAGTATTTTTGGAATTTGATTTCTTGGGATGCAATACATTGGACGTATTGATGTCAATTTTCGAAAGTCGAAACTCTGGTTCGTCACACTTGATATCAAAGCTGAAGGTTAAGCAAGAACCTTAGCTCTGGTGGGGATTACTCATTAGAGATAGGGTCAATAGCACCCTAGATTAAGTTTGAGAGTATTAATAGATATGAGCACGTACTAGTTAGTGAATATAAAGCCGTTTTTCATTGTGTTGATTGATCAGTTGAGTGGCTTATGAATTCTGGTCAATACGAGTTATTAACGTTATTGATAAATGTCTCTAAACACTTGAATGGAACATTTCGACATAGTATTGTTTTAAATTGGGGTAAATGAAATAATTTTACCTAAATTATTTTTATATATAAAAGGAATATTTTTCAGAAATTATTATATTTGTATACGATGTGCTTGGTTGTTAGGAAATGATAATATTAAACCATTATCATTTATTGTTTAGGTAATGGAATAAAAATTGAAATTATAACAAAAGTTAAGAAAGTAATTCATATGACAAAATGGAATTTGTAAACATGAGTTTATAAATGTGATTTATAACTTGAAATGGAATGAAAATACCAGAGGAATGTTTAAAAATTGATATGGTTTATGAAAAATGATTTATAAACGAATTAAAAAACGAAAATTTGGGAATTTAATTCCTATTGGTTTTGAAATGTTTTTCAAAGGTTTTGGAAAATAATAGTAATATATTTGGAAATATTGTTGAATTGGAAATGAAATCTATTAAGATTTGGAATAAAAATATTTAAAATGGTTTTAAAAGGAAATAAAAGCACTGAACTCACTTCAGTCGCTGGAAAATAATTTCGATGATGATCGCGACATCATCAGTGTTCATTTTCGAGTTTCCAAGGGAGGAGTTGCTATCCTAATGATCTGCAATTGGAATTTTGTTTTGGAAAAACTTGTTTTGGTTTGAAATGAAAAGGAATAGTTTAATATACAAATGGATTGTGTATATTTAATTGATTTCAAAAATGATTTTGAAATATTAAGTAATTGCTTAAAACTCTATAGTTTGATTTAAAATATTTTATGGAACGTGAATAAGTTAGATAGCCTATGAAAATTTGGAATTTGATTTGGAATGGGAATTAACTCGAATTAAGTTAAATACAAGAGGATTTGGAAAAAAATTTGCCTAAGTAGGCTAAAATGAATAGTTATTGAAGTAAATTTTAGTAAGTTAGAAATAAATCAATGCATGAACAAATCGATTTAAATTGTAAGTAAATAGAATTGAAACTAAATATTGGAATGACATTTAATTTTGCCTTATGTTAAATAAAGTGAAGTTGAAGAAATAGTTTGAGTGGAATAAATAAAATAAAAGTTTGAAAATAAAATTTGATTGGGATATGAAATAAATTAGTGAAAATAAATATAAGGAGTCGTATAAAATATTTATATTAAACTTAAGAAAGTTGACGGTGAAGTTCTTAAGTAAAAATTGGTATTAAAGAAATATACGAAGTAAATTAGTGAATGTAAAGTTTAAATACAAGCGATAATTGTGAATAAGTAAACATAAATAAGTTGAGTATGAAAAGGAACATACTAAGTAATTATTTGAATGTAGATTAAGTAAAAGGTGTGTAAAAGGATAATTGTGAATAAGTGATGGTAAATGAAATGAGCGAGAATAAAAGGAATTGATGTAGCTAATAATCAGTTGGAAATTAATACGTAAGTTGTACATATATTATTTATTCGCATAACGATTTGATCCAGATTCGAGCACAGAATTTCAAGATAGTAATATCGATTTGATTTGGTATTTTTCACTCGATTTTCGACGGTGAACCCTAAATATGAATTTTTGATTGATGTCGGAATTCTCTATCATAGTATATGATTGTGCAAGGAAAATAACGGTTTTTAATCAAGAAACTAGATCTGAGTCCACATTATAGAGTCGTGTGAACGATACTAGTTCAGAAATGAAATTGTGTGACCGAGTGGGCGATCGGATTTGATATTGCGTACAGATGATATATGTACATCGTAAAGGATATGGTGAAATAAATATTGGTAATTGAAAATACTAAATAAAATGATTTTGAATTAAATGATCGGATACTATTGCTAAGTAAGGTGCAGGTAATTAAAAGCAAAAGCTAAATTAATGTCTTCGATTTCAGAAATAAAATTTGATTGTCCGACAAAAAGGTATGTGTTTAAATTGTTGAATGAAATTGATGATTTTCTGATTGAGCAACTTGGCTTTTGTTTTCTTTTGATGATTTAGGTCTGTAGAGGCGTTTTGTAGTTTTTCGGCCCTAGCCGCGTAAAGGAGACGCTGACGAAATTTTTCTAAAATTTAAGGAGATAGAAATTTTTGATAATTAAACTGATTTGAGATTTTAATTTAAAGTGGTTGAGAAAACGATATCACTTGGAATCTATGGATGAATTTGGAAAATCATAGCATTGGTAATGTAGTTCCAACAAAAAAATTGTTTCGGGAAGTTATTTAAATTGTTTAGTTTCAGGAGAATAGTTAACGGGTTTTGCACCATTCTTCTTGCTTGGAAATTTCAAGGTTGAAATTCTTATAAGGGGAAGGAATGTAACGATCCTAAATTTTTAATATTTGAAATTAGAATATTTAATTTATTTTAAATATTTAAAAATTAATTTTTAACTTGAATTTCAAATATGACTATTTATTAGATAATTTAATTATTGAATTTAGTAATTGAAAATTGGCTAAATTAATGAATCTTGGGTTTTAAGCTTGTTAAAAATAATTTAAAGGTTTATAAAATTTATATTGATAATAATGGAGATAGTAAAACTTTTAAAATTGAATTTAAAAGTGGTTTGTTCAGTTTTAAAAATACATCGTTTAAATTGACATTTGAAAATAGCCTTACAGGGCACGGCCTCGGATTTCGACGGAACTAGTTCCATTGGATTTGTAATAGTATATTATTACCGAATTTCAAATTTCGTAACGTTTGGAGTTATCATTTGGTTGTACGGGATATAAACGCGTTGAAATTTATATCGAAATTCAATATAATAATTGAATCCAAAAATCTATCTTCTCCATACGATCGAACTAGGACTTGAAATCTTTTCCATTACACTTGGAATAAGGGTATAACATTATGAACATCTAGCGGCACGCCTCGACAGGGATTCGAGATTTTGAGTTGTGTAAATCGAGACGATTTAAATTTAAATAAACACATATATTTATTTGACTTGACTTTTTTTCACATTAGCTCCTTTATTTCCCTTCAAGCTACTGTAGCTAACCTATTCAAACACGCTCCGATCATTTCCCCCTTCTATTCTTTTTAAATCATGCAGCCGAGCATTTCACAATCAAGAACAGAAAAAACAAAAAAAACGGCCGAGCTTAAAAAAGAAGAAGAAAACTTCGATCGACCCTCTCCTTTCCTTCTTCAGCTAAACAAAACCACATACACTACCCCCTTACTTCTTTTCAAAATCATGCCTCTCCCTTTTCAATTCGAAATGAAGAAAAATCAAATCCTCTCAGTTAAAAAAAAAAGAACAGGTGCAAGCACGAGAGGAGATGACGCGTGGGTGCTGGAATTTGTCGTGGTCGCTGTGGTGGCATGGACGAGGCACGACTGAAGGAGGAAAACAGCGTGTTCTTGCTAGAGGCATGGAAACTGGCTCATGAAGGAGGATTAACCATGATTCTCGAGCAAGAGTTTGGGCTTGGGGGTGAGGAGATGGGTGATTAGATTTATGAGCTGAAACGTTAGGCCGCGACTAGGGAGGCAAGTGAAGAGAGGCAGAATGCGACTCTAGTTCGTCGTTTTTGGGTCTGGACTGTCATTATAGAGATGGGGTTAAGGTTGAACTAACCTCTGCACACATGGAGACTAGGGAATTTGCTAGATCGGTGTAAGAGATGCAAAGGCTTCGGCAAGTCATGTCTTATGTCGGAGAGTATTGGGTGCCGCGTTGTTTCTTATGCTGTGAGATTGGGATTTGATGCTATAGACACCACCTTGTTCTACAGACATGCACTGGCTTGGATAACTTTAAGTTGAAGGTATGGACTAGTTTTAAATTCTTTTACATTAAGTTAGTTAAGTATAAATAAATCATTCAAGGATTAATTGATTTCATTTATAAGTAATTAATTTAAAATAAGATAATTTACTATTTAAGTGTCATTAGTAAATTCAATTATAATCGAAACTAAAATCAATAGCTTATATACTTCAAATTTGCTTATACGAAGTTAAAATCGAGTGGAATGTGCAATTGAGTCAAAATTTGGATCGATCATCAAATTTGAAAATAAAGGTGAGTAAATCTCACTCATTGGAAGGCTGGTGTTAACTTTTAATGGTTAAAATTAGTTATTGGTTTTGGTTGAATTTGATAATTATTATCAGTTTGGATGTTATTATATGTAGTAGTATATATATTAGTAATTGGAGTGATTGATATTCTTGTATATATATAGCGGATGAGACCCTATCCGTCCTGCATAATAGCAGATGACCCTATATACCATGATATTGGAATTTGGATTTAATTAAAAGGATTAAATTTGGATAAAATAAATAGTTTGGTTTTAAAATTGTACCTGGCAGTTTTGGAATATGGAAACATAGAGTTTTTTTTGAAAATGTAAATAAAAGTATTTTAAATTATAAAACTTAAGCAATATTTATTTAACCGTAAAATGGTTTTCGAATCGAGATTTAAAATAGCTTGGAGAAATGAAAAAGGAAATTTGAAAATAAAAATATAAAAATTGTTATATAAGAGTTTAAATAAGATTTTAAATTATTAAAAGGAAGTGGAATCGAAATTAGTTGGGTTTTGGGATATAGTTGGGTTATTTAAGAAATTAACTTAAAAATGGAATTTAATTTAGAAATTGATTTAAAATCGATTAAGTGTTGTGAAACCATTATAAACGAGAAATGAGACTATGGAATTTATAAATAAGGTTTACAAACAAAATAAAGTGAATATCAGTGGATAAATTGAAGTTATAAATTCACTATGAGGATTTACAGTGAGATGGGGAAATCGGCTTTAAAAATAAATGATAAATTTACTTTTAGAAATGTGAAAAATGGGAATTACGGAATTGGGATGTAAAATCAAGTTGGAAATAAATCGAGAGAGAATAAATGTTAGACTGATTATACTGGGATTGTAAAATATATTTTTATCGAGAAATTAAGTTTGTTTAAAATGAAGGATTTTTAATAATCAACTGGGTAATTTAAAAGTTGTTTAATTTTTTTTAGAAAAGAACAATTATTTAGTTATTTAAAATTATTTAAAATATATTTAATTATTAATTAAGTAGTTTATAAATAGTTGATATTAAGTCAGTTATTATTTAAGAATTAATCGGTATTGTTATTTTAAAAGATGGATTATTCTATATTAATATTATTTTATAATAACTTTTACTTTAAAGAGTAATTGCCTAAAATTAACTTAGAGATTATTATAGAAATTTTATAATTATTATTTTGAAAAAAATTTAAATACATTTTTTGGAAAATAATGTTATACTCACATGGCAAAATCGGAGGCAGTAAGTGCCTATAGTTAAGTTTTGGATTTCTCTGGTATAGAGACGTAACCATTGAGCTGTGAACCCATGGTTTGATGTCACTTTGGTACTTTCTAGATTATTTTAAAGGTTTCAAGCATTTTTAAAAGATAGTTTGTGAATTTACTAAATTCGATAAGATAAGCACATATTTTTGGATAAAGAGATTTAATTTGTTAAAACTAAATTAAATGATACTTTGTGTTTTTCAGTGGAAAATGAGATAGTTGGTTGAATGGTTGTTTGCTCGATAGTTAAATAATAAACTATCGAATCTGAACCCAAAATATAACTATGAGAATATATGGAAAAAACACAGGGATTATATGGTACAGTTACCGTTCGAGTTGTTACTCAATACGTGTAAACTCGTCTCGTTTTTCTAGGACGTTTATAAGAATATCCATCCATAAACAATTAGGAGGTGATCTCCAATCTTATCTTCGCCTGTTTACTTTCTAAAGAACCGGGGTTGAGTTTACCGAAAAATATAGAACGTAGTTTTGAAAAGACTGGGATCAGATAAGTTATCTGAAAACCACTTCGATCCAACGCGTATGTTTTCGAAAGGAAAACAAAAGCATGGAGTAATGAGGTGCAAGGGCTAATCGCTACTAATCTTGAGGATTTTTCCAAAATGGATTTAGTAGGAGTAGTGCCTTCGGTTCCATTCAGGCCTAGAATGGACTTGTATGGATGAATGTTATCAGTAAATAGTCATTAGAGGATAATGAGCATTCTCAGTGAAAATTCCTTAAAAGGTAATCATAGCCTCTAGCATCATCAATCGGAAATGACTGAAAAGCAAGGGAGATGCAGCAAGGTTAAGTGGGTCGCACCCAATTAGGGTATGTTTATCACCTTTCTGAATACCTTCGGATATTATTACTACGATTCATGGAAGGAGCTCGAAAAGGGTGGGAACACCTGAGGTGATGGTATATTCGGTTTATCCAGGTTAGGGGTAGTATGGTCTTGTGTTGCAGGGGATCTCAGCGTGGTCCTCGATACGTTGTTTCTAGACGTGTACTGTAACAAATGGCACCCAATGCCTAGTCATTTGTATGAAATCCATTCTCCAATACATTCCTTTACGGTTTTGGTTGTAGAGCCTGGTATGTTGGAATTTAATTAATGTAACAATTTCAACCATTTGAATAAGTATTTGTACATAGACACTATTATAATATTGGAGAATTTGATATGAAATGTTTTGGTTATCGTAAGGTAAATCGTGTTTATTTATAGCATGGTCTTACGAGATACCTTTTTTTTCAAAGGATCTGATAACTTTAATAATTTAAATTGAGTGTGTTTTCTCACGCTAGTTTTCCAGACTGACTCGGGTGTTATTTTACTATAATGCTCGGGTCAGACCGTGTATTACAGATACATGATAGGATGTTATGGAGCTTAGGAGACGAGTTGGATGGCAAAGACGTATTATATGTATATGATTTTATTACGCTGCGTATGGTATGCTATATATTCAGCATTTGTGAGGACAAATTGTATAACTGTCCAGTATTGGGTTATTGATGTATTGTACTCTGATGATGTAATGTATAAATAAAAGTTGTATTTTCTTCCTGTATAAAGACATGTTGTTATATATTATATATTGTTCCGTTGCGATTGTGAGATTCTATGTTCTTATTTCTATTTTCTTCTTATGCCTCTTTCTTCTTTTTCCTTACGATCCGGTATTTCCGACATTCGATTTCTCGACATGCAATACAGTGGACGTATTGATGTCTATTTTTGGAGGTCGAAAATCCGGTTTTTCACAAAAACCCTAATCCTAAATAAAAACACAAAGATTTGGATTTATGAACTACAAATATATAAATTAAGAATATCATAATATATTTCTATTTAGATCTCAAAACAAATTAACATATGGATAACATATTTTTAGTTTAAATTGGTAGCAACCATGAATATCAAATATACTTCATTTATGTCCAACCAATCATGGGAAAAAAATAGTATAATAACATTTTTAGCTTGGATTTCTTTTTCCTCGGTATCACTTCCACCTTTGATAGACATGAAGTATGATTTTTCTTAACAAAATTAATTGATTACATAAATAAGAGAAAGTGAGGAAAGTTAAAGAGTGGGATAAATGAATCAGTATTCCTAGATTTGGTAAAGGAATAAAGGAGAAAGAAGAGTATTCATGGAATTATTGAGAGATGAAAAGGATTATATAGGGTGTGATTTTTTGAAGAAGAATGGCAGGGTGTGTAAAACATTATGCAGGGTGTTAATAGATGGTGCCTTACATTATAGCATTATAACAGACAGTTTTTTCATGGTGTCCAAGAAAGAACCCTTAATGTTAAAATATGTGTTTGATTAGGGCATAATGCTAAGTTCTATGTTTCGCACCTATTGTAATATTCATATTAATCCTTAAACAAAACAGTGAGTATTTATTGTTCAAAATCGAATAAAACAGTCGTATTGAATAATTTTTGTTTATTTGGTTTCATTTAATTTGATGAGTGAACGAGTTTAGTTCATTTGGTTTTCTTATTTTACGTAACTTATTACTTATATACCTATTTGCTACTTAGCCTTGTGATTAAGACATATTCAGACAAATCAGATTAGTTCAACTTGAAGGTCATCGAGGCAGAGAGCCTAGAGTGATGATTGGCAAACTCAGATGCCAAGTGCAACCAATAAGTCAAGCCCAAACACAACAATCAATTTCCTAAGAAAGCCTATATACCCTACAAAAATTCGAAAGCCAATAATAAGAGGAGATAGGGATCGATACCGATCCCTATCATGGTGGGTATTGAGCCCTTGATGCTTGCCTAAATAATCAGTCTTCCCATACATTATCAACCGATGATGCCCACAACCCTTCTCAAGCATTGTTGGATCGTTCACGAGCAGTTAGCATCAAGTACACTTGAAGCCAAGAACTACATTTCAACACTGAACCAAGAAAATCATCTAGAACCAAGCTTCCAACGAAGCAATTAGAGTGGAAAACATGAAGGCACAAGCAAGTCGCACCTACTCAAGACCACAGAGGAGACCAATGAAGCAATTACATGGATTGGTACCACACCCTAACCTTGGACCGATACCGATCCCTGATCGTGGTTGATGTGGCCACTATCTTCCTAACATTTATCTTCCTGGATATGGAGAACATGGATGTGAACACGGTGGAGATGATTTCGGCAATATTCAGCTATAAATAGAGAGGTAGGGTGATTTTCTGGGGAATCTTTTTAGTTGTTTACGAATTTACATATTCCTCTTGTAATTTCAAGGATCATTAACAATCCTTAAGAACAACTGTTATAAGAAACAAAGTTAAGTGGACGTAGGTAACGATTAGCCAAACCATTATAAAGTTTATGTCTTGTTTTTTCTCATTCTACTTTACTTTCTTCACATAATTCTCTAATTTCATTCTTACATGTTTATGCTACCTTTTGGTATAAACACTATTTTAATAATAATAAAAAATTGATTAATGCTAATGTTTAGGAATGTAAGAAAGAAGGGGCATAAAGGACCATTGTTCTTGCACCAAATTCATCCAACATTCATTTTTTGCTTGTATAAACTATTTTATAACATGTTTTCATTTCAAGAGCAATGCGCGTATAATAAATTTTTCTTATGTTCTGCCAATGGATGTAGTGTTTTACCCAGGAGTTGACTGGAAAATTTTACCGGTTGGCTGGTAATCTTATTTTTTCATTATTTTTGAACTGACACTTCTAACGACTATTTTTTTTTTCAAAAATGATTTTTTCTATAAAAATGACTTTTTGACTTTCCCGAAAGGTTGCATTTTCTCTATAAAGGATTATAACTTTTGTATAAAGATTTATGACTGTTAAGTCACTTCTCTTCGCTCATATGTATAAAGATTTGATTTTGCACTTGCATTTTAACATTTTCTATTCTCAAAATCTCTTTTGCAATATTCGTATCTTATGCATACTTGCTCTCTACTATATTGAAAAGGTCACTCTAAGCCTCAAAACTATTCTTTCGTGATCGTACTTCCTTAATCATAGTGCATTCATTTCATATCACTTGAGGGAATTATAGGAAAGGTGAATTGAAAGACAACATCGGTGTTCTAAGACACATGTATTGTCAGAAATAATTTCTTATTGTAGACTTGGTCAGCTGCTCAGGCTGATGTATTATAAACCTGTTCTATTGGATGAAGTAATGGTGTTGATATTAAAATTCCTAAGAGGTGCATATGGGCTGGATGTAGGAGAGGTGCTTTGAACCGGTATAACATCTCTGGCGTGCTTATCTACTTATTTACTACTTTGTTAATTTTATTATACTTTAATATAAGTTAGTGGTTATCTTGATTATAATAGCCATATACGATCCATTAGAACCTTTGGTTCTTTCCAAATATTTTAAATTTAAATCTATTTACTTAAATTACTTATGAAACCTCAAATTTAGACTATTTAAATAATCTCAATCAATAATTTCTCTATTCCTTTAATAACTTCTAAAAATATATGTCAATTTCAATGTCTTTACACACGCAAACAATAAAAATTATATTTTCCATTCAAGTTTAAAGATGTATAGATCACATACATTAAATTATGTATATAAACAATAATAACAAAGCTGATAAGCACCATTGTTGTAGTGGTTAAGTGATTCAACTTTGATGCGAGATGTCACAAGTTCGAAACTTGCATAGCGTGATTCGAATATATATTGACAAGCGATTTGTGATATGTTGTCCTAGTGACATGTTGTATCTAAGTACCATTTCAAAAAAACAATAATGACAAAGCTAATTTGTAAACCAATTTAATTACTTATCTCATATAATGCATTACAAAATTACGTTTTTAACTTCAGATATCTTCTTTAAGGCTTCTAGAATATTTTCTACAAATCCTTATGTTCATATATGTAAACTAATTGCGTAATTGGAACGTAACATATTTGAAAAAAATCGATTAAATAATATATTTTAATTCATTTAATAAATCTTTAAATTATATATGTTTCCATATGTATACCATATTCATATGAAAAAATGATGAAATTATAATTTTTTACTGAAATGTAAATATATATAAGCAACATAACATAAAACTTACATAAACAATAAAAATAATTTTAATTTATAGCTCATTAATTTTACTTATTTACACATTACATAACAAAGTTCTAAATCTAACATTAAAAATATAAAATTATATTTTACAATATTACCGTTACACCCAAATTTCTATGGATGAATATGGTATGAAGCAATCGAAGGTTGATATACCCTTGAGCCTTCACATATTGACTCCAAAGAGCTATCGAAGATTGATACCCTTGAGTCGTCGCATGTTGACTCCAAAAGGCCATCAAGGATTGATACATTTGAGCCATCGCATGTTGACTCCATAAGTAATCAAATAATGAGATGCCCGAGCCATCACATGATGATGAACTACCAATGATTGACACATCTAAATTATCACATGGTCAAAATAGAAAACTATCATAGGACACGTTTATAAAGCGTCGCATGCTAGAAATATAAAGCATCGAATGGTGCGTATACAAGCTGTCGCATAGTAAAGTTGGGTACCCATCGCATGTTGGATTAATAAAGCTATCAAATGGTGAATTTGCAAGCTATTGTATAGTGAAGATAGGTAGCTGTCGCATGTTGGATTATAAAGCTATTGAATGGGGAGTTTGCAAGCTGTTGCATAGTTAAGTTGGGTAGCTGTCACATGTTGGAATTATAAAGCTATGGATAGTTGTTGCATGATGGAATTATAAGGCTATTGAACGTGAGTTTGCAAACTATCGCACAGTGAAGTTGGGTAACTGTTGCATGTTGGAATTATAAAGTTAATGGACTGTGAGTTTGCAAGCTGTTGCATATTGAAGATGAGTCTATGTCACATAGTAAAGTTAGGTAGCTGTCGCATGCTGGAAATATAAAGCCATCGAACGGTGAGTTTGCAAGCTCTAGCGTGGTGAAGATGGGTAAATGTCGCATGTTGGAATTATAAAGCCACCGAACGATGAGTTTGCAAGCTATCGCACGGTGAAGTTGGTGCCTATTGCATGTTGGAATTATAATGTTATCCAACGATGAGTTTGCAAGCTATTGTATAGTAAATTTGGGTAGCATTCTCATGTTGTGAAGCATAGCTATCGAGTGTTGGAAAATACATCCAAAATTGATAGTCCCAATCACCATGTGAATTCTTGCTATCGCACGATGACCACTAAAGCTTTTTCCATGTCAGCAAAATCTTAGCCATCTATTGATTTCGGATGGCACGTGTCATGGATCCAAAGGCTAGAGTTTTCAATAAATAGACATGCTCCCCTTACTAGAAAAGGGCGAATTCGAAGTGGATCTCCTTCCACATTTCCATTTTCATTTTCATTTCCACGTAAGAAAGAGATCTTGGTTTGAGCCATCAATGGATGAATTGACCTAAAGGACTTTGTGACTTTTCATTTTAGAATTCTAATAATAAACTAATTGAATAATGACTATGCATAAACACAATTCTAGCATATTTGGCTAAGAGACCCATGTTACTCAAGTGCCTTTTACTCTTCAAATCCAAGGAACATAAAGCTGGCCTAAATTTTGACTTAACTATTTCCATGTGCAATGCAGGGGTTACATGCTACGTAGTTTATGATTGAATAAATCTCCATCCACCCATGAAATGAAGTATAATAAGTAGGAAAGATCAGCCTCGCTTTGTAATGAAGTAAAAAGAAGCAACCAAGCAAAATTTTAATCCAAATTTTTAATAACTTTCAAATTCCTTTTTTATAAAACACAATTTTCATTTTCACCTCCTAGAAAAATCATTTAGAATGCGAATACTACATATCCTAATCAACTACACTACCCCTAAGGTTATTAAAGCATAAATTAAGAAGAAGAAAAAAACATTATCAATTCTTTACATATATGGATTTAGTAAATTATTTTAATATGATATCATGTTGTTAATAAGACTATTTAGCTCAATACACAACTAAAACTTAGGGTTCTTTTGGTTTCATTTGGCTTTTGTGTTTTGTGTTTTCAACATTTATTACAATATATAAAGAGAGTGAAGGAGAAGATTTAATATTCTAAGCTATTATGATGGAGGGATAATAGAGGGGATAGATTGTTCTTGTGCTTTTGTCCAAAATATGAAAAACAAAATAATCTTTTTTCTATTTTGTATGTTAACTTCATTTTTCAAATTGGCTATCTTTCATGAATACATGTGTTGTGCATATTTTTGTTTGAACGGAGAACCCAAAGATAAAAACGGCAAACCAAATGAGGCATTATATTTTCATTTGCATGTTTCTATTTCAATACATGAAGAGTTTTTTCACATCCAATGTATTTAGTAAGTGCAAGTTAGGATCTGTTAACGGACAAAAGAAAAGCTTTGGAAAAAGCGTTTAGCAGGGTTGTGTCCAACTTATCTCAGATAAGTTAAACGTAAATGTTATATCAACGTTTAGTTAGGAAGTGTTTGCCCACACCAAATTGGAGCAGTTGGGCAAGATGTATTTTCTACTTCGAACGTATTTCCAGCTAAGTTCGACATAATATTTACATCCAATTCTTTATTATTTATATTATCATTCTCAAATTCATTATTCGCACACATTTATCACTTATCTCTTTTAACTAATTCTTCCTAGTGATGTCCAGACACGATTTCATCTACCATAAATGATTCACAAGGCATCGAAGGCTTAAGTGATATTATCTTATTTCGACGATTCAGGTTAATATGATAATGATCTTGAAGCTATTGCTTGATTGATGGTAAAACTATTTCAATTAATTCATGTTTCACATCATAATTCTTCTTATATTAGTCAAATATGGATGACGGATGTTCTCAATGGACATGAGAACAGAAGTTAAGAACTTCTCCAAATGAAGAATGCTACTTTCATACGTCTATAATCCTATCAATTAAGCATGGCTTAATTTTTACTAAACAAACAAAAATTCTTGAAATCGTAGGAATTTTTTACAACATGACAAGACATGAAATATCATACAAATTGGCATGTGAAAAGGAATTATTGACATCTATAAAAAGAAAAATGTGTCAAACACAAAATATTGTTGTTGCGGTTAATTTTGATTTTACATTTCGTTTTGTATGTTTGGTTGGAAAGGTTCCGCCAATGATAGTAGACTGTTAAAGCATGCTATTGAAGAAGTTGAAACCTTCCTACACCTAACAATAGTATTACCTTGTAGATTTAAGGTACAAGCATAGAAATGGATATCTACCACCTTACCATAACGAACGCTATTATGTTATAGAATTTTATTAAATCCATAGTGTTCTGAAATAGTATAATGAAATCTTCAATCCCTATCATTCTAGTTTGTGCATGGCTGTGAATAGGAGGCATTCGTTATTTGGAAAAATATTTCAACAGTTATACGAGATAAATCGACACACAATTTCCCTAAACAAGTACAGTTTATCATTGCAACTTGTAATATTCATAGTTTTATAAAAAAAATACAACTGTGTAGAAACCGAATATGCCAAAACTGTTAATGCAGAAGTTCCACTAGTTTGCGTGGAAAATTAGCACGAACAACATTCGCACAACTATGATAGTGTAAGCTCACCAAATGCAACATAGATTGCTGCGAAACGCGGTCAGATCAGAAACATTGTGGTTGTTGAAAGACGACGTTGATGTATGAAATACTTGTATGCTCTTTATCATTAATCTGAACTTGTGTTTGAATATGTATTTAAATTTGACTTTAAATTTGAATTTTAATTCAATTATTAATTAATTATTACAAAAAGCTACATATTACACAATTATATATACTTCATATTCAATCTCTAATTTAATCTACTTACAAATGTCACAACTTCTAATCTCCAATGTCCACACTAATCCAATTTGTCTGTGAACGTACCCTTAATCGATGAGGTTAGCAATAAATTAGCATTTTCAACCATGTTCAACCTACGGCATATTCATTGATAAAAATCGAGGATAGTTACATTTACAATACATAATTTGTAGATCAATGCATGAAAGTTAGTTGGCATGTATTTACTTGGAGTAGCAACACTTTAGTAGTTGGAACTATGAATAAGGGTAAAGATAGCAAATACATGAGCCCATGTGTAAATCAAAATGGCATGCATTATTGATTTATATTAAGAGAATGCATCATTGAAATTCATTATCTACTCTTCATAGATTTCACTATCTACGACAGTGGTTCTTTACTATGCATTTTATTTAGCTAATCGAATTACCCATTATATTATACAATCTCGCACCATTACTTCGGTAGATTTGTTATTTATCACTTTAACGTTACATTGGATTTTTAAACTAGATGTCGAGAAATGAGCAGCTAGACGCCGTAAATCATACAAAGAAAATTTAGTTTTTCTATAATTGTAGTCATTATATGTTAATGTTATTTAGAGAACAAAGTACAAGTTCTAAATGTTAAAAAATTAATTACTATAGCACGCTTCACAATTACACATGATTCTTAGCAAAACGAATCATTTATTAACATTGGTTTACGCTTTATACATAAAAATCCTCAATAGTCAAATGGAATTACAATTAAATACACCGAAAAGATTGTTGATGTATTTTTGATGCGTCGAAAGCATCGATAATTCTAAAATTTTAGGTATGCCTTGAGAGGAGATTATTAAAATGTGCTTAAAAAAAAGCAGGTTCATCAATTTTTATGTTATGGGAACACATGATCAATGAGCGGCTACTTTACAAATTTATTTAAGTTTGATAATAAATGAATTTCAACGGGAACCGAAATCAATGCATTGGATTGAAAAGCAATGAAAATTAGTGAACAACATTTGGCATTTGACGAACACAGGAGACGCACATAGCATGCCAAACCGTTTAGTTAGAAACGGGGAACAAAATATAAAGCGAAAATCCAAATCAGGTAATATACAGTTAAAATAGGAAAGAAAGAAATAGTGGTGAAATATAGGGAGGGAACCAAGCGGCTTTGGAAAAAAAGAAATTGCGGAGGAAGGTGAAATGTTTTGTAGGATAGTAGTATAGTTTAATAAAAGAGGGGCTGTGGCGCATGTGGGTTGCTAGCCAAATGAGTGGGGCTCACATTCCAATCATCCCACCGATGCCAGCCTGACATCGATCATCTGCTTGTACCAAACAGGAAGCATGATTTGTGACGGTGGGCCTTTTACCACGTAGCAGCCTGTCGTGGTCCCCGTGCTTTGCCTGCTGGCTCCTCCACCCCCACCCCGTCCATACACGCGGTTTTGAGAGGTGTAAAAGGTAAAACCCCCTGCACTGTTTTCTGGTTGACCACTGCATCTGCTTTTACCATTTTGACCTGCAAGTCGCCTGTTCTCGGTTTTTTCAACACCTTTTTCCATTTCATACGGTATTGTCTTTCTTCCTTTTATTTAACAAGGCCGATTGGACTTTATTATGTTGTAATTAAATGAGTCCAGTAAGAACATGGGCTCAGGTCCACCTTGATAAAGCTAGATGATTCATTAGAACGATATTCTTATCTAGAGGCATGAATGTTGTTACCTTAAACAGACAATGGTCGGGATTAATATAATATGTAGATAGCAAGGCACGATTAACGTTTTAACCAAGTGAGATAATAAATTTGACCAGTGATTAAATTCATGTTCCATTTAAATCATTTCTCAATGGAATACAAAAAGAAAATACTTTTTGCTACGTAAGGGTGGCAAATAAGAGCACTGGAAGCAAGTCTGGGCCGGTATTTATTTATAAACGATTTTCAATTTAACTTAGATGACCATTCAATCTAAGTTTCATATAAGAAAAATTAAAACAAATCTGCAAAATATCATACCATACAGCGTTAAAGTGATAGGCGTAATAAAAACCAAATCATGATTTGTAATCATACTAGATTATGGATAGTTTAGGTTAATCAATAAAACATTGCTAAGACACGAACAAGCCACTGCTTTTCAAGCAAAATTCAGCACGATTACAGTGTAATTGATAATTTCGTCCTCTACTAAAGTTAACACTATTATTTATCAAACTTGTACCTCAAAATTTAAAGATTCGGTGAATTACATAAACTATATATTACCCACGAGTTTTACTTCTATTAAAAAGATTATTTTTATTGAATCTATTTTGAAGATTAAAGAACGAAAAAGATGGATTTGTTTGTTGTATTGTTTTACAAAAGAGAGAGAGGGAAAGGAAGGGAGAGAAAGTAATGACCCGCAATTTATGGATGGAAGGATCGTAAAGTATTATTTTTAAATTAATATTGGATCATGTAACACTATAATTTTACGAAATGTAGGGTAGAGAATACCCAACCTTAGAAATTTGTTTGGACGATTTTGACTCTGAAATTTTTTAAGGTCTACAACTTTTGATACGAGTCAAATTAGGGGTTGAGACTAATTTCATGGGAATGATATGATATTTTCTCTTTTCGTAAAGTGATTATAATGACTTTTTGGACTTACCATTTAAGAAATATAACCATATAAAGTTAGCCAGTTTCTAACCAAATTAGCAGACAATTAATTAGGCTTGGAGATATAACCATTTAAAGTTGTTGTTAAACCGTTTTTCAAAAATAAATATAACTTTTGATAACATCTTTAAACCAAGTTTTAAAAGATAAAAATGTAATTTGGTTCAATTTTTTTTATACCATTTTGCAAATCAAGTCATTAATTTGTGTGTGGTTAGATCTAGCACAATAGACATGTTTGAATTGCATTTCTATTGTTTATATATGTAACGACCCGCCCTTCTGACCGCCCCTAGTCGGTAATTAAACCAACTTGAAACGTTCAAAATGACGGATTGTTATTCAGTTTATAGAGTTTAAACAGAATCAGCCACAGAAACACAGAATAATTATATTTCACATAATGAATTTTCTTACATATATCAGAGCTTGTACAATGCATTAATTTATACAGCGGAATATTTCTTTAAGTACAAAAATAAATCCCCGAAAAGCTAAAGTGAAGCGTTATCCTCTTCTCTCTCTCTAACTTCGCTGCCTGAAAATCTTCAAGCTGTAACATACCGGGTCTGACCAGAGTATTACATTCAAAAGAAAATAATACACGGTTCAGTCTAATTCAAACTCAGTTATTAGTGCATAGAGGCAATAATAATCAATTAACAAATATACGACAGTCAAATATAAATTCACATATCCGATCCTTTAACAAGAAATCAGATAACGGTAAATATAACACTTAACAGTGTTAAACAATACATCACTAGATTCAATTTTTCAACAAAGATAGATGAAGTGTTTTTTTTGTTTTTTTTAAAGATAATTTAGAAAAACATCAAAATTTCCTAAACGGCAATTAACAACAAAATCATCAAATTATAACCAAATCGATTCAAACAATTGAAAAAGTTACTTAAAGACATCAAAACTGATTGGCTGCAGTAGACGCATGCATGTACGGCCTCGCCAATACGGCATATGAAATACGCAAAGAAATCAATGAATCAAAAGCAAAAGAAATATAAATTAAAATCAATACTGTGTGGCTGCTGTACACGCACGCGTGCAGTGGCTCGCCACAACAGTGAAGAAATAGAAATCATTACAACAGTGAATACTAACAGAAATCGAAGCTGCAGAGGTCAAGTCAGTGACTCAACACAGCTGCAACACCAAAACCCATGCAACATGGCCAGGTCGAAATGCAACTGTTTGCATATACTCAAGTAAACTCGAGAAAACAAGTTCCCAAACAACTCATTACTGCACACTTCAACAAGTGCAAAATTTTCATAAAAATGAACTGCAGCCCCACTTTGAACTCAAGGGCAAACTGCAGCCACCACAAGATTACAAGGCAAGACTGCAAGTAAATCAAATTCAAAGATTCAAGCTCAAGCAAAGCTGAGGCAATTCTCAAGTACTTCAAAAAAAATTCCATGCAACTTAAGGGCAACATGAAGTATAACAGACTAAATGAAGTAACACTGCCGATGCAAGCAGGCTTGAGTCACAGTGCAGTATGAACCATAAGGTATACAACAAGTAGATGAACTATGCAACAGAGAGGTGTACACGTGACTCAAGTATGCACCTAGAACACCAAGTGAAACAAGACCTCACGGCAAATATGATCTGTGTCTAATCAGTGGACATGCATTGGTAAAGAAACAGTGAAACAACAATTCAGATTTAAAGCTTATTTGTTCCAAACCAAATTTCAAAACTAACTTAAATTCACTTTAAAACTTTAGTTAATCTCAGTTAAATCTTGATCTGGAATTCAATTTTTTTTTTACTTCCAGTTTCCCAATAAAACAGTTCAAGTTTGAACCACACACATCCCCGAGATAGCAACAAAATAAACTAAACACTTCAAATTCCTAAGTAAAATCTCGAGTTCCCCGAGGCTGACATGTCATCACTCTCAACCAAACACAACAGAGAAACAAAAGGACGGGCAGTGCAAACAGGCTCAATATTTCATAAATTAAAGACCTTAACATCATAACAAACATGAAGTCAGTCCACACTGAGTACAGGCAGAGGGAGATTTCTAGCATGAAGTTACAAATCAGACTCAAGTTAATGGCAATATCACTTACAAGCTTCAGGTCAGAGATAACAGAGACAGGCTCAATAAAAAAAATCAAGTAAGATAACCAATGCAACAAAATCCAGGTCAGTGACCATTTCAGATGTGCAGACCACAAAGCAATGTCTCTTCCTCAATTTAATAACACAGACTACAACCTTAATGCTCAAACCACTACACAATGCATGAAGGCTTGAGCAAGACTCGAGTGTTACATTAAAAGTGCACAGACAATATAATGAAGGCAAGGCACTGGTTAAATGGAACAGCAGGTACAATCAATGATGCAGAAAAATGAACAAACCAGGTTGAACTTAAAACCAAAGGTAACTTCACAACCTACTGATCAGACCATACTAAGCAATGGACAGAAATGTAGTGACTTCGTATAACAATAACTTGGAGTTTATATTCAGGATTTGCTTTAGAAAAACTCAGGTCAAACTGGGTTTAAGACAGATTAAAATCAGTTTCTTTTTTTTTCTTTTTCCAAAGATATGAACTAACTGTTTTTAATATATATATAGACACACACACACACACTTGTTAAAATTGTTTATAAAAGGGAATTTGCATTGAAATAGAAATTTAATTTGAAACTAATATATATATATTAATATGAACTCTCTTTTATAAATTTTCTTGTATTCAAATCACATATTTATATTTATATATATCAGATAGAGTTTTATATAATGCTTGAAATTCCGAATCACATAAAACAAAAACAATAAAACATTAAACGATGAACTTGTACATTTTATTTTAGAAATCTGAAACAGTTACAGGTTTCATTTAAATTCAATTCAAAAACCCCTTCTTTTACTTATCATTTCTGAGTTATTTAAAACAAATTCAAACCAAGTTCAACAGTCAAAGTATCATCAACAAAATGATACAAAAAAAATATCAAAGACATAATGGCCGAAGCAACAAATGACAGAGAATCAACTGCAACAGGTTATTCTTTTTTTTTTTCTTAAAACATCTTCAAATATTATCATGTTAGTAAAGAAAACTACAAAAATCAAGTCAGGAGGTACGCTCGAACAAAGTCAAACTAGCAAAAATCGAAACTGTGGTGATCAAGGAGATACAAAGCCGCGAGTATCAAAACATCACCAAATCAAACGAAATCAACGAAATCAAAGAAATTATCAACACCAAAACAAAATTACACGAACAAAAATCATAAGATCATAGAGCTCGAATTAGATGTGAGGGAAAGATTCACTCACCTTGTTTAACGCATCGCAAGTAGGAGGGGTCGTGAGCTACTGAAGTCGAGGCCTTCGATTTATCCAAGCCCTAATTTTTGAAGCGAAGAGGGAGACGAGAGAGACGCCATTTTTTTTCTTTCGTTTGATTTAGGGTTTTCGAATGAATATGAAACGAAAGGGGGGAGGTATCGGGTATTTTATGAGGAAAGGGAAGGAGATGTCGGCCATGCTTTGTTTTCGGCTGTGAAGGTACATAGGGTGTGCCTGAGAGGATGGGGCATTAAATGCATGTCCTTCATGCCTTATTTTATTATATATTTTTTTATTTCAATTCAATTTTTTTTTTCATTTTCTTTCTTTGTTTTGTTTAATTATGTTGTTAAAATTTTAACTATGTGTATTTGTTTATTTATTTTGTATTGATAAAATTTATTCTATTTTATTTAAGTTAAAGAAAAAGATTATTAAAACCAACCATAAATTTATTAATTTACATAAGTAATAATTCTTAAATCCAAATTATTTTTCTGATCATTAGTTCGAATTTCAATTACAAATTTAATATTCAATTTCAACTCCAAAATTCAATTCAAATTTTTATTAAACTTTCAATAGATTAAATTCTAAAATTTAATCACCAAATCCAAAGAAATAATTGAAAATTCAATTCAAACCATCATTCAAATATTTAAAATTAATTAAATATTTTCAATTTAAATTGTTTAAAAATTTAGGGTCGTTACAATCTTCCCCCCTCAAAAGAATTTCGTTCCGAAATTATAAGTTAGGAAAAACGATTGTTAAAATCTCACCGATATTTATACCCTACACAATTTTACCAAGTTCGAACTTATTAAAATAAATAAATATAGGATTCATTCCATTTATTTTATCTCCCTAGCTTTGTTCATTATCTCCTTTGTTCATTGATTTCTAAAATTAAGACGCAAGTCTTTTACCAAAATTTTCGACTACGAACTCAGATTTAAACTTGAAATTCTACATGTTAGAGATTTGCATATTATATCTTTTTCAAAAGCTGTGGACTTTCAAGATATTTTGAAATATCTTCTTCCTTAATTCAATTAGGTTGGAATTATGTAATTCTAATTTCAGACTATTGATTTGCTATCTAAAGTTTTGAAAATACTTGCTAACTCGAAGTTTAACAAGTCTATCGTCGTTCTCACAGACATTAGGCATACGCTGGCCAGGCGTAGGACTAAAAATCTCCAAGTACTAAATATACTTGCTTCAACTCCCAGTGAAAATACTTTTAAAAATTCTTTTAAAAATGGATATGGAAAGCACGTTCCCCCATGGATCACAGTTTTACCCGACGGTTACGCTACTATCCCAGTAGAATCGCTTGTAATCTGTAAATTTCACATCTCTTGAATTTCTCCATGGTTGTTGCCATAGATCGCGGTTCACACGGCGGTTTCGCTACTATCCCAGTAGAAACGCTTGTGACCGTAGGCATCTCGCCCCTCAAATTTCGCTTTGGCCTCTAGATCGCAGTTTACGCGGTGGTTGCGCCACTATCCCAATGGAAACGCTTGTAACTGTAGGCATCATGCCCCACGAATTACGCTAGCATACATCATCAATTCACATGATCCCAACACGATGATCCATCGTGGGGGATTCCAGTCCAAATGGACATTCCAACTTATGGAAATTCTACGTAGCTACGATTTTCAAATGGACACTCACACCGAGTTCCAATCACCTTCATAAATTTTAAATGGAAGGTACTTGTCCATATCCTCAGTTTAGAAAACATAATGTCATATACATATAGTACTTCATTTCACATTTCGTACGTATCATACCTATGTAAACTTGCATAGGATTTTCATAATAACGACTTTCCAAACTGATGGTTTTCGAATTATTACATTCACATATATAAGTCTCGAAAACCAAATTCACATTCATAACAAATAGAGGATTCCAATTTTTTTTTTTCCATCTCGTTTAAATTTTTCCTCTAAATCGATTTGAAAATTTAGGGTTATCTCAAACCCAATTCACATTCATAATCCAATTCATTATCGAGTTCACATTCGATTTGGATTTCACGTTACATCGTCAATTCTCAACACATAATTGATGTCTACCGATATATAACCTCTAAGCTCGTACGTCTCAGGGAAGGATGTTAAGCTAAAAGAATAAATTCTCCGCCACCACAGATATATATTTAATAGAGATCAATTGCTATGTCATCAATTCACCATGTTAGACATACAATCCAAATCGACTATCCGAAATTCAAAGCTCAACTTATATTTGTTTTTGGTGTCGAAGTTAAACTTAATTTAACTCATAATTCGATCTTTTTGAAAAATTTCAAGTTGAACTAATTGTTCAAATTTCCCATAAATATCTTTACAAGATATATATAATTTTCCACACTTAAACATTTGAAACAAATTTCAAATATTCAATTTTTTTCAATTTATCTTTAAAAGATAGAATTTCAAAACTTTCATTTTATATTGGAAAACATTTCCATACTTATTTAATAATAAGTAATTCACAAATCCATTCATTTTCAACACTAGGAAAAATATTCAATATACTTAAATCATAATCAAGTATATATTCCGTTCTTTAAGGAAAGCGTTCTTTTAAACACATTTATTTGAGTCAAAACGAATGTTACGTAAAACATCGTTACGACAACTCAAAATCTCTAGTATAGGGATTCGAATTTAAAATTGATATATAAATCCCAATACTATACAAAACATTTCCTTTCGGAAATCATTTACTATAACAACAGTGTTATAGTCCACCATTTCCTTATTTCTCGAAACGTCTATTTCAACAATGAATGTTGAAATCTATGTATTTGATAGTTAATATATTTTAAAATATCTTTTAAAACAATTAACTTCATTCTTTTAAATTTCACTTCTCCAAATCATACTCGTTTTATTCAATAATATATTCACTGTCCAAAATCGCGAATATACATCGTTTACCAAATTCAATACTTGGACTTATTTCATAGTTTGAATTCCGCATACTTTTCACAATATTTAACTTAAAGGATAATTCGCTGTCCAAAATCACGAATATATCTCCTTTAATAACTTCTATGTTTCATTTATCAAATTCAATTGGTTTCGAATTTATAAGCAATTTTTATAAATTCCGTTTCTATTTATAAAACTTCGATTTATAAATCTCCTTTATTAATTCAATTCAATTTATATAACTCAGTTATATACCAAAAGTCCATTTATAAGTTAAGTACTTATAATCCATTTATTTACTAAATCGTTCTTCAAAACATTTGAAATCAATTTTCAAAAGAATTCAGAATCAAATTCCCAAGTTATAGTTCAATGATCCTCTTGGCTATACTAAATTGACATGTCATTTTATTTCACAATTATTATTTTGGAGATATTCAAAATATTTGATTCAAACCAATTCATTAATTCACTTAACTTATATTTTATTTTTCATAAATCTCAACAATTCGATAATGGTTTTCGAATGATCGGGACTCAAATCTAAGGAGACCTTACCGAAGAGAAACTATCGTAAACCTAAATTTAGAGAGGTATAAAAGAGAGGTGGGTTGTCCGAAAAAGATTTTAATTTTCAAAATACCTTAGTTTCAAAAACAACGATTTTTTTTATACTTCTTTAGATTTGAAAAACGTTTTCTTTAAAGTGGTTCTAGTAACTATTCATATTAAACATCATAAACTGAGCTTTGTATAAACCAAAACTCTGATACCACTTTTGTAACGACCCGCCCTTCTGACCGCCCCTAGTCGGTAATTAAACCAACTTGAAACGTTCAAAATGACGGATTGTTATTCAGTTTATAGAGTTTAAACAGAATCGGCCATAGAAACACAGAATAATTATATTTCACATAATGAATTTTCTTACATATATCAGAGCTTGTACAATGCATTAATTTATACAGCGGAATATTTCTTTAAGTACAAAAATAAATCCCCGAAAAGCTAAAGTGAAGCGTTATCCCCTTCTCTCTCTCTAACTTCGCTTCCTGAAAATCTTCAAGTTGTAAAATACTGGGTCTGACCCGAGTATTACATTCAAAAGAAAATAATACACGCGTCAGTCTAATTCAAACTCAGTTATTAGTGCGTAGAGGCAATAATAATCAATTAACAAATAGACGACAGTCAAATATAAATTCACATATCCGATCCTTTAACAAGAAATCGGATAACGGTAAATATAACACTTAACAGTGTTAAACAATACATCACTAGATTCAATTTTGTCAACAAAGATAGATGAAGGTTTTTTTTTAAAGATAATTTAGGAAAACATCAAAATTTCCTAAACGGTAATTAACAACAAAATCATCACATTATAACCAAATCAATTCAAACAATTGAAAAAGTTACTTAAAGACATCAAAACTGATTGGCTGCAATATACGCATGCATGTACGGCCTCGCCAATACGGCATATGAAATACGCAAAGAAATCAATGAATCAAAAGCAAAAGAAATATAAATTAAAATCAATACTGTGTGGCTGCTGTACACGCACGCGTGAACTGCCTCGCCACAACAGTGAAGAAATAGAAATCATCACAACAGTGAATACTAACAGAAATCGAAGCTGCAGAGGTCAAGTCGGTGACTCAACACAGCTGCAACGCCAAAACCCATGCAACATGGCCAGGTCGAAATGCAACTGTTTGCATATACTCAAGTAAACTCGAGAAAACAAGTTCCCAAACAACTCATTGCTGCACACTTCAACAAGTGCAAAATTTTCATAAAAATGAACTGCAGCCCCACTTTGAACTCAAGGGCAAACTGCAGCCACCACAAGATTACAAGGCAAGACTGCAAGTAAATCAAATTCAAAGATTCAAGCTCAAGCAAAGCTGAGGCAATTCTCAAGTACTTCAAAAAAAATTCCATGCAACTTAAGGGCAACATGAAGTATAACAGACTAAATGAAGTAACACTGCCGATGCAAGCGGGCTTGAGTCACAGTGCAGTATGAACCATAAGGTATACAACAAGTAGATGAACTATGCAACAGAGAGGTGTACACGTGACTCAAGTATGCACCTAGAACACCAAGTGAAACAAGACCTCATGGCAAATATGATCCGTGTCTAATCAGTGGACATGCATTGGTAAAGAAACAGTGAAACAACAATTTAGATTTAAAGCTTATTTGTTCCAAACCAAATTTCAAAACTAACTTAAATTCACTTTAAAACTTTAGTTAATCTCAGTTAAATCTTGATCTGGAATTCAACTTTTTTTTTTACTTCCAGTTTCCCAATAAAACAGTTCAAGTTTGAACCACACACATCCCCGAGATAGCAACAAAATAAACTCGGGCTAAACACTTCAAATTCCTAAGTAAAATCTCGAGTTCCCCGAGGCTAACATGTCATCACTCTCAACCAAACAAAACAGAGAAACAAAAGAACGGGCAATGCAAACAGGCTCAATATTTCATAAATTAAAGACCTTAACATCATAACAAACATGAAGTCAGTCCACACTGAGTGCAGGCAGAGGGAGATTTCTAGCATGAAGTTACAAATCAGACTCAAGTTAATGGCAATATCCCTTACAAGCTTCAGGTCAGAGATAACAGAGACAGGCTCAATAAAAAAATCAAGTAAGATAACCAATGCAACAAAATCCAGGTCAGTGACCATTTCAGATGTGCAGACCACAAAGCAATGTCTCTTCCTCAATTTAATAACACAGACTACAACCTTAATGATCAAACCACTACACAATGCATGAAGGCTTGAGCAAGACTCGAATGTTACATTAATAAGTGCACAGACAATATAATGAAGGCAAGGCACTGGTTAAATGGAACAGCAGGTACAATCAATGATGCAGAAAAATGAACAAACCAGGTTGAACTTAAAACCAGAGGTAACTTCACAACCTACTGATCAGACCATACTAAGCAATGGACCAGAAATGTAGTGACTTCGTATAACAGTAACTTGGAGTTTATATTCAGGATTTGCTTTAGAAAAACTCAGGTCAAACCTGGGTTTAAAACAGATTAAAACCAGTTTCTTTTTTTTTTCTTTTTCCAATGATATGAACTAACTGTTTTTAATATATATATATATATACACACACACACATACTTGTTAAAATTGTTTATAAAAGGGAATTTGCATTGAAATAGAAATTTAATTTGAAACTAATATATATATTAATATGAACTCTCTTTTATAAATTTGCTTGTATTCAAATCACATATTTATATTTATATATATCAGATAGAGTTTTATATAATGCTTGAAATTCCAAATCACATAAAAACAAAAACAATAAAACATTAAACGATGAACTTGTACATTTTATTTTAGAAATCTGAAACAGTTACAGGTTTCATTTAAATTCAATTCAAAAACCCCTTCTTTTACTTATCATTTCTGGGTTATTTAAAACAAATTCAAACCAAGTTCAACAGTCAAAGTATCATCAACAAAATGATACAAAAAATATCAAAGACATAATGGCCGAAGCAACAAATGACAGAGAATCAACTGCAACAGGTTATTCTTTTTTTTTTTCTTAAAACATCTTCAAATATTATCATGTTAGTAAAGAAAACTACAAAAATCAAGTCAGGAGGTACGCTCGAACAAAGTCAAACTAGCAAAAATTGAAACTGTGGTGATCAAGGAGATACAAAGCCACGAGTATCAAAACATCACCAAATCAAACGAAATCAATGAAATCAAAGAAATTATCAACACCAAAACAAAATTACACGAACAAAAATCAGAAGAATCACAGAGCTCGAATTAGATGTGAGGGAAAGATTCACTCACCTTGTTTAACGCATCGCAAGTAGGAGGGGTCGTGAGCTACTGAAGTCGAGGCCTTCGATTTATCCAAGCCCTAATTTTTGAAGCGAAGAGGGAGACGAGAGAGACGCCATTTTTTTTCTTCTTTCGTTCGATTTAGGGTTTTCGAATAAATATGAAACGAAAGGGGGGAGGTATCAGGTATTTTATGAGGAAGGGGAAGGAGATGTCGGCCATGCTTTGTTTTCGGCTGTGAAGGTACATAGGGTGTGCCTGAGAGGATGGGGCATTAAATGCATGTCCTTCATGCCTTATTTTATTATATATTTTTTTCATTTTCTTTGCTTTGTTTTGTTTAATTATGTTGTTAAAATTTTAACTATGTGTATTTGTTTATTTATTTTGTATTAATAAAATTTATTCTATTTTATTTAAGTTAAAGAAAAAGATTATTAAAACCAACCATCAATTTATTAATTTACATAAGTAATAATTCTTAAATCCAAATTATTTTTCTAATCATTAGTTCAAATTTCAATTACAAATTTAATATTCAATTTCAACTCCAAAATTCAATTCAAATTTTTACTAAACTTTCAATAGATTAAATTCTAAAATTTAATCGCCAAATCCAAAGAAATAATTGGAAATTCAATTCAAACCATCATTCAAATATTTAAAATTAATTAAATATTTTCAGTTTAAATTGTTTAAAAATTTAGGGTCGTTACAATATATGACGTTTGGATGGTATGGTGATGTTTATATGTGATTATTTGTTGTGTTTTCATGTCGTGTTGGTATATTTAGAGAGCAAACATCGTTTTATGCAAATTGACATAAAAACATTTAGAACGTGATGCGACTGAAATATGTTGCTTTTGGAGGTCTTTCGTCAGGGTTTTAGTTGGGAAGCTTCGGGCCAGGTAAATGACGAAAGATTTTTGGAAGCGGGTGGAAATTTGGTTAAGCACCTTTAGCCTCGAAATCTTTTACCATTGAGATGATTTTGTTGGATCCGAGCCAGCATGTAGCGAGTTAATTTGGTAAATTTCAAGACAAATTATTTCATTTTGGATCTTATTGGACCTATGAAGTCTAAATTTATTTATTTCTGGTCTAAAATATTTTTAAATAAAATCAACATTTTATATAAGTGTAAATAATGTTTTATTTTAACGTTATATTTGTATTATATTATTTAATATGCATATGATATACAAATGTGTGTGCACGTGCAACATATACAGTGTACATGGTCTAACATGCCAGTACATGAGTGTAAGGATTTACACCGCAATGGATATGTTGTCCCCTCCATACACATATGTGTTGTATAATATATATATATATATATGTGTGTGTGTGTGTGTGTGTGTGTGTGTGTGTGTGTGTGTGTGTGTGTGTGTGTGTGTGTGCGCGTGTGTGCGCGTGTGCGCGCGCGCCTGCGTGTAGTTTTGGTGTAAAATTATATTTATTAAATATTAATTTTTATGAACATATATACCTTTGTATGATATAACATTTGTAAATATAAATATATATAATTCCAAATTTAATCTAAATTTAAAATTCAAATTTTCGATCTTGACCTAGGTTTAAAATATCTTATAATTTCAAATTTAAAACTATTTATAATAAATTTTATTTAACAAGTATAAGTATAAATATATATATAATTATATATATATATATGTATGTATGTATATACATATATAAAGTAAAATGTGTATATATATTGTTAAGTAAAATATGTACAAAGTTAATGTGTGTGTGTGTGTGTGTGTATTAAAATTAATGTTTAAAATATAAAATTGTGGTGTGTGTATTAATGTGCAAATACTCACAACATAAACAAAATTAATTTTTTTGACGTATAGTTTTAAATTTTATTTTATTTAATATTCTTATTTAAAAATTTTCGTATGGAGATTGTGTATATATATATATGTATGTATGTATTTGTAAGTTTTCTGGAAGTATTGAAACATACAAAAATTTATACTTATTAAACTTACTATACATACACACACATACACATATGTATATTAAAATATGAAAAACATAATATTTAAATATATATATATATAATTAAATACATACGATTTTATAAATAAAATTGATCATTTTTAATTGCTAGTATTATTATGTACATATTTTCAATACGATTTTAAATGTAATCTATTTATTTATTTATGCATTAAAATCCAATTTTGATTTAAAAACCTTTTTAAAATAATATTTAATTCAATTTTTTTAAACGGCCGTGAGCTATACATACATACATGCACGCATGCACGCACATATAATTTTTATTATTATTGATACTCCCACAATATATATATATATATGTATGTATGTATGTATGTATGTACGTACGTACGTATGTAAATAAAGTTATTACCTTTACTATAGCCTAGTTGTAACACGTTGAAACGTTGTGACTCCTTGAATCTATATCCAAAACTTCCTGAAAGAGCTACGAGATTGAAAGCACCAACCACCGATATACCGGTTTTATTTGAATTTGTGTTTAAATTGCTTGGAAATGTGAAGGATGTTATGAGGTGGCCGACCAGAAATAGATGAAGGAGGAGCAAAAATTGGAGATTGGAGAAATGTGTCAAAGACATTTAAATGGCTGAGGGTTTGAGAAGTTAAAAGTGGATCAATATCCACAATTTCCTCTTGCTATTTCAAACCTTCTTGAATCTAATTAACCCCATTCTACTACCCCCTATGGCTACTATGCTTGCCCATGTTTGGGCCTCCAAACCGCTTCAAGCCCATTCAAATAAATGTGCATATATATATATATATATATATATATATATATATATATATCTAATTTACACGCACATCGATATCGTATATCGATACGTGTGTATAACTTTTATATACACATTATTTTCAACATAAATCAAACAAAATTTTATAATTAATATTCTATAAATATTAATTTAATTTAAATAATTTATAACAATTATAATTAATTAGATTAAGAGGTAGCTGGAGTAAACAACATTTCGGTTGTGTGACTTTTAAGTGTAAATTCAGTCAGCGATCAATAGTAAACAATTCGAATATTAAAGTTAACACAATATCTTAGCTAGTAGTGTGACATTATGGCTAAATTTATCGCTTATATAGCTCGGTAAATTCTAATTCTACTTAATTTAATGTTACCCAGTAATGACAAATTATTTACACCGATTCTTTTCGTCAAAACCATATCACATTAGGACTTACAGAATTTGGTAATGATCAAAATTCCAATATCATCCATTTTCAACGTTATAGTACAAACAAAAAGTCCTTGGTTTTATGATAATAATAACCGAACTGCTCTAATGAGAGACTTTGACATCAATTGATCGTGATACTAACCTCATATAACTAAGAAGATGAATCCTCTATTGAATCGTGTTTCACTTCCAATGCTTTTACTTGACCCAACTATAACCGTCCGATGGATGTCGTGTCACAATTAAAATAAATTAAAGTAGGGTTTCCCCATTGAAGATCGATGGTATTTGTAACGACATTAAGACACGTAAAATTTAAAGCGGAGTTTTAAAACTATATCACACCATAACACGTAAAAATTGCAAGGAAACAAAAAGGTCCTCCAAAATAAGCCCCTAGGCTCCTATTTATAATTGTAGACTGGCGGGAAATCCTTCACCATGTCCTCTTCAACGATCTCCATTATACAGCAGCAGTTGCTCTCGAGAAAACGTAGTCATGTCAGCAGGTAGCTGGGGATTGGTACCGATCCATAGGCATGTATTGGTACTGATCCATAAGATCTTCTTATGGATCCTCTTGGCTACTTCAGGATGAAGCGATATGTCATTAGCTTCATGTTTTTCAACTTATTTGTATAGCTATGAGCTTGTTTCTAAGTCCAAATGATGAATCAGTGGAGGAATGGAGTTTCTGATTTTCAGTGCTTGAGGCGTTCAATAGAAAACGGCATGCGATCGTTCAAAGGAGTTTGGAATGTGTTACTACCACCAATATTTGAGCATGAAAGGAAGTTGGAGTTTATTTGGGAAGATTCTATGCATCAGTACCGATCCATGTAAATGGATTGGTATCAATCCATCAAAGTGATGGATCGAGTGTTGGATCTTTTGGAATGGCTTTGTATTTATCTAGTGATCTTGATTGTTCTCGGTTTTTAGACTTTACGACCATCTCTTTGGACTTTCTACCTCGATAGCTTTCAAGTTTGATTCGTCAAGTCCATCTAGATGTTATCTGGTCAAAAGGCTAGATAACACTTGTCCACTAAAGTACATCTTGTTTCCAACAGGATGTGATTTTAATCAAGATGAGTCGGGATTGCCATATCGGACTCTAATCCGTACTTTGAATAGTTGTTATCCTTCCTCCTGACCTTTCCAACGAAGTGTTCTGTTTATTGCTATTCATTACGATGCTTCGCTAGTATCCGGTACCATAAAAACCGGAGTGTGCTCTCATGGTCTATCATTTTGAGCTTGGTAATTTTAAAACAGTTCTTTTTCTGGATTTTTCACGTTTGAATTGGCTTTCTTTCGAGTTTGCATATGCATACGCATTTAAATTCTTGGCACGCTTCAATTCCACTCACATGCTCATCCTTGTGAAGTCGTATACATGTGTGCACATATACATAGCACACGCGTGCACACGTACCTTTGTTTCATGATTCAGTAATGATCCATGGCTACGGATTGGTACCAATCCAATACTTGAGAAGAATCGCTCTATTTTTAGGTGAGTTTTTGTCTATATTCTTGGTTCATGGATTTAAGACCCGATCCCTGTTCTTTGGCTTCTTACTTTATTTTTGCCATCGAGTTAGAGCTTTTAATCTACCATTAAAATACTCATGTTACCAAAGTCGAATTGCCACTATTCGACACCAAAACATTCGCCGCCATCCATTAAACCACCGCTTCCACCTTTAGACTTCGATCTCCATTCCCCTTATTTGGATCTGACCCAATCAATTTAGCACAAAAAAAATCTCCAGTTCGAGATCCAGGACATGAACCGACTATTATCTTTAAACTTAAACAATTTTTGGTAGGCGATGGTAGTGGAGACGCTCTTGGGCGATCCACTTGATAGAGGCCGTGTTTGGGGTTGGAGAAGAGCTAGTTTAGGGCAGAAATCAATAATAAAGGTATGGATCGATACAGATCCAACCCTTGGATGAATTTTTGCATTGAACTTTTGTTTGTGAAATATACTATATTATACTGCGCTCAAGTTTCTTCAAGCGACACTTCTCGAACCCTAGGATTTTTTGAATGCATGGTCAACAATACGAAGCCCATTAGAAAGGTCGGTGATGACGGTCACATCGGATGTCATCTAGATTTTCAAACGAACTATTATACAATATCGAAAATTGACATTACACAACACTGCACTAGGTTTTCATTTTAGCATGGGGAATAACTTTTAAACAATCTGATATTAGTTATGTGTTGAGTTTTGATAGCTATGGGTCATAGATGTTTTGAGCATCTCTCTGCTCAAGCTATAGGTCCATTAGTTTCTAGATACGCTAAATCAAATACCTAGTCAAGCTCGACTCTTATCCCATATGGTCCACAAACTCCAACACAACCCGTACTTCAACTTGAAAATCTACAAGTATAACAACTTATTTCGAAAGCTCTAGTAGAGCATGTAAAAGGCCCAGAAATCGAACCTGCCCCTGATACTCTTAATGATGCTGTTATATTAGATGATCCTATCAATTGTGCTGCTTCAAAAATCGAGGAAGGATCTCTCAAGAGAATTTGTGAGAAGCACGAAATCCTATTTGAGGACGTGTTGGTTTCGGTTCGCCACTAGAGAGCACACCATCCGTCAGATGCATATACATCGTGTAATAGGTATATGTGCTTGGTAGAAGGCATCCCATCATTTAATTAGTTTATCTGAAGAGTTATACATTTTATGAGACTGGCTTTAAGAACAACTATGCATTCCTTCATAGCTTATGTATAATCTTTTCTTTCCATTTCGATCGAGTCCTCGACAATCTAGAGATCCCATATCTATTCAGCTTTAAGCAACGCAAGGGAAATCCTTCCCTTATTTTCTTAGAACCGTCTAGGGGTTGCCGAATCGTGGTTGGAACCTGGAATAAACTGGGTTATTTCAAGGATGAATTCTTCTTCATTCACCGTCCTTCTGGATTTACATAACGATGGTTGTCTCCCCGTAAGTTCTATTCTTCACCTTTTCGTACTAGTCTGGGTTCATAGTTCTACTATCACTGAACGTCTTTTTTGTTCTTTGCAAATGTGCCGCACGGGCCTAGAAATGCGAATTTGGTGGAAACTCTCTGGCAACTTCATCAAATTCCAAAGGAAGAGAGTGGCTAAGACGTTTCTTAGCGATGAAAACTTGCGAGCCTATAACCTGTTTGACCTCGATTGTAGCGTCGGCCCGTCTTCGGTTCAAAGTCTGGTAGTTGAGACTGGCAACATATAAGAAGCATACCAAAGAAGGTGAAGTTAGAGGTGAAGGTGAAGGAGGAGGTAACAGAGTAAGAGAAAGCCAAGTTGGTACTGAAGTAAGCCATGACCCATCTGTTGATGAGGACAATGAAGATCAATAACCTCTTTAAAGAAGAAGCCTTAAATTAAAATTGGCAAAAATTAGACTCTGATTCTACCTCCGCCAGTCATGACTGCATTTAAACTCTTGTACAGATTTTGGAGGATCCATATGCCAGTCTCGGGCCGATTCTAGATAATATCCCTTCATATGAGCTTGGCGATATAAGTATCAGGGACATTGGTTCCCCTATCTGTTTTCAAGATGACGTGCCTTCAACTAAAGCAAGGGAGATTATTCTTGTCAGCAAAATTCTAACCTACCGTCCGTCGAAGGGGACACTACGACATTTGCGTGTGCAGACACATGCACCACACTTTGCTTAGCTTACATTGTATTCTTTTCTTGTGAAACATATTTGTTTTAAATATATTTGTAGGTTCCATATAACAATGTAGTCGTATCAGGATCTTCAAGATCGGATGTGATACCTATCGAGGCGCCAATCCAGTGCATGCCCCTATAAGTCCAGCCATGATTTTGGCTCCAGCCGACGGTCAAGCCATGATCGAGGAAGTAGAAAGAGACTATAGGCCACATGACTCATCATCTAGGAATCGATCTAGATCCAGGCCATCTCCACCCAAGGGCTAAAAAAAGTATTCTCGTCACCACAACGACGTTCTCTACGATGACCCCTCTCATGCTTCCTTCTTTACCAAACAAACAGTGTCGTCTTATGCTTCTTAGCACTCTCATCATCCATCGAAATTCATTTGCCTCAGATTTCTCTTAAAATAGAGTTAATAAAGCAGCCATCGAGCCGACTATCGAAAAACCTATTATCGAGACAAAGCAGCGGATTGCTTCAAATCCTCAAATAGCTGAATTGCAACATTGCTTTACGAAGATCAATTTTTAAGGCATTAAATTTGTTCCAAATCTAAAATATATTCCTTTATATATTAAAGATAAAATGGTAACATATGTTAGGGATGTGTACAATTAATACTTTATCTAGAGAAGGTTGGCTAAGCAGATCTTGGAATATGCCAAGAGTTTAGAAACTGAGATTGACGGACTTCAACTGATAGCTGGTCAGAATGATGAGAACATTGTTCGTCTTGATGTAGAGGTCACTAAGTCTAAGAAGGCATAGATGGCGGTCGATCAAAAATTCGGGGACTAAATGCGACTATGAAGCAAGCAAGAAAGAAAGAACCACCTAAGCTAAGTAGAGTCTGTTCACCACAAAAATCATGAGTTGGTCGAAGAGATGAAGTAGCCGAAGGCACAACTCTAAAAAGAAAAGAAGGGAAAGACAAGGCCCTCCAAACAGCTTAAGAGCACTACAAAGTAATCATTGAGTCTCGTAAGCAAAGAGACGATGCATTGGAAAAGGCCGAGAAAGTGGATGAGTTGGTGGCAGCTACAAAGAGGCAGGTTAAGGATAGTTTTTATCCACTTATCACCAACTACAATGCTAACGTTCTTAAGTTATGAGACTTTGCATGGCATAGCATCCCCATGCCTTAGCAATGGCATGGGAGAAGATTGTGCAAGAAGAGTGAGGACATTGAGAAGTGGAATTGGCAGAACTAGAGAAAGAGATCCTAAGTTTATAGGAAATTGAGGCGCTTAGAGTAGGTGATCTCATTTTACATTCGAAGTTGGTTGCTATCGTTTAAAAGAATCAAGCTGAAGGTTCTGACACTACTCCTCTGGATACCACTACAGGCCTTACTTATGAGCCTTTAGCTGCCTCTACCACTCCGTCAGAATCTGAGTATAATCCAAATGCTCCGCAACTTCATAAGACTATCATGTTATCTCCTATTCAGGAGGGGAACCTTAGATGGAACGCTTGCCCATACAGAGTCTCCATCTGGTGGAGGTATATCGTTGACCTCACCTATAATTAAGAGAGTGCACATGACGTTGGTTGACATCGCGAATCTCTCCTTTCATTTTTCTCAAATTTCAAGTTAGTCTACGATATCTAATTTCCCATAAGAGGGCACCCAACCAAACAACAAGCGACAACAGCCGATTCAAAGGTCGTGACTATTTCAAGAACGACTTCGAGCATTCCAATTGACGATACTCTAGGCCCTGGAGCAAAAAAGATTCATGCTTTGCAAGAAGGGGCCTGGTGACCTCTATGGTACAAAAGATGATGATAATGTTCAGATCACCGGGTCCATTGATCTCGCTTAAAGGCTTGAAATGAGCGAACTTGAGCAACAGCTCAAGTCCACTATAGAAATTGAGCAAGAGCCAACTAACTTTTTTCCTCCTACTCTGTCAATAGCTTTGCCCAACGAGGCCATTTTTGCTTCGGTCACGCTATCTATGACCGGGAGCACTCAAAACATGTCCGTCCACTGTGGTACTGTAACGATTTGAAATTTCGGACACTTCGTATTTAAATATCTGAATTATTTAAATATTTGAATCTTGGATTAAATGTTACTTAATTGATTTAATAAGCTTTTCAAACCCTTTAAAATCATATGTAATGATGGTAAACTTGTTTTGGAAAAATGTTTACAAAAATAAATACTTTAAAAAAATATCGATAATGTGACAAAAAATTGTTTTATCGATAAACAAGTTTTTCTCAACAAAATTTGTTCAAACTTTTTGTGCATGTCTAATTAATCATTATGGAGATAATTAGCAACTAAAAATATTTTCATATATATGGCTAACTAAATGTGATGATGTCATAGATGAAGTAATGGAAGATATTTAGGAAATGAGCATAAATAGAAATACTTAAGAGTTAAGAAATGATAAAGAAGAAGTGATGGATGGTGATCCTTACCTGACTTGAAAAAGGGATGAGAACAAGCTTATGCTACACCATTTTAATCCTATATAAGGAGGGAAAAAACCTTGTTAAATAATCATTAATTTACAAAGCTTGAAATGAAGTATGAGAATTAAAAATGGTGGAACTGCTTAAGCACTAATCCACTAATTCTTCCATAACCTTTTCATGTCTTAACCAAATCATCTCCAATGTCTTCTAATCTTTGTCTATAGTCCTAAAACATCATGGGAAGCATGATTAGCACATAAAAAGTGGGCGAAGGAGGGATAAAGAAGTGGATCCATGATACGAGCCGTGAGCATGGGAAGTGGAGGGAAGGTGTTGCTTTGGCTTGGAAGTGCTAAAGGTTGGTTCTTTAGGCTTTTGGTGATGGTGGAATATGGTTCTTTACTTTGTGGCTCTATGCTTGGGTTTGACATGGATCTGAGTGGGTTATCTCACTTCTTATAAGTATATATTGTGAGTATATATATTGTGTGTAAAGTATAAAGTTAAAGTGACATTAACTAAGTAAAGTTATAAACTTTGGATCCCTCTTGCTTTTGAAAACAAATGATAACTTTATATTATATAACATCACTTCTGTTGCCCTTTTAAACATGTGGAGTAGCCTTAACTTGATATTTAAATGATTGTTTAACCTGTGTGTTAAATTGAAGTAAGTTTGAAAATGTTTGAAGCGGGAATAGTCATTATAAGTGCACTTCTGAATCCCTTGTTTTCAGAAATTTTTATAAATAAATAAGAATATATTCTTAAGTGATTCTTTCCATGGTTTTTAAGTACCCTAATGGTAGTACCTACTACAAAAATTTCAAATCTTCAATCATTTGATAAATTGGTTCAAAACTAGTCGCAAAGATTGTGTTTTCAATGTGTTCTTTAACAAGGACTTTTAACAACATTTATAAATGGGGCATTTCACAAGAAGGACAAACTTCGCAGTCTAATTAGTTTCTAGGACACACATTCAAAGAAATTACTTTTAAGGCCAAAATCAGCAGAATAATTACTTTTAAGGACAAAGTCGGTAGTCCATTTACTTTCAAGGACATGATTTCATAGGTTTTTAGACCCTACAAACTAATTATTTTACGTTTTGTCCTTGAAAGTAATTATTTTCGTTGTGTGTCCTAGAAATTAATTCCACTTGCTAAAGAGGACCTTGTGCCTAATTTCCACTTTATAAATGCTGTAGTAAGTTGCTTATGGTTTTAAGCGTCCAAAAATGATATTTAAATTGGGTATTTATCTCTAATATTTTTAGAGATGTTTTTAAAACACATTTTAAAGTCCCTTAAAGTTGGTTTGAAATTTAAATACATTTTTTGTAATTATATATATATATATATATATATATATATATATTCAAAGTAAAGAGGTTTTATAATGCAAAACATGTTTTTGATCAGATTATGAATTAGTTATTTTCAAGTAATATTTTACGTAAATATTTAAATCTATTTACATGTATTTTTAAAGTATATATAATTTTTTAGAAAGGTAATTAACTGTGCTTAACGCTCAAAGTCGACGAAGTAGGCTTATCTATTTGTGAGAGTTAAGATTGATGTCAGTAGGGACGAAGCAATAGAGCTCTAACCTACCGGGATTCCCACTTGAACGAGGAATAGTTAAGTCGGAATGTCGAAAATGAGTTAATCATGTTGTTTTTACTTGTTTATGGAAATCATTAATACTACTTAAAACTAAAAACCGATGAGTAAACCTATCTATTTGTGAGATTTAAGAATGAAGTGTTTAGGCAAAGCTCGGTGCTCTAACTTACCTGGCTTCACTCTTGAACGAGAAATATTTTAGTTGAAATGGCAGAAACAAGTTAATATACGAAAATTGATTTGTATAAGCAATTGTTTTAACTAGATAATCAATTAGTCGACTATCGAACTTAACATATTATTAGATCTTTAAAAAGAATGTTTTAAAGATAATATAAGTATGAAATGGTTTTGGGTTTGCTGTGATCATATTTTTATTACATTTGTTTTTAACCCATTTTATGATACTTATGAGTGTAAATAGATCTTTAAAAGAATGTTTTTAAAGATAAGCGTAAGTGAAATGATTTTGGGTTTGTAGTGGCAATGTTTGAGTAACAATAGTCTTAGACCTTTTTGAATGGATGTGTGAAAGTACTTGGATCGTTAAAATGGATATTCTAAAGGAGATTATGAATATAGAATCTTTTGAAAAAAGATAGAAAAAGTAAAGGTTTAAAGTAAGAAATCTTGTTAATAATTTGTGAATGTACTTATATCATTTGAAATAAGTATATGAATACATTTTGAACTATTGAAAGAATGCAAATGAACATTTGAAATTGATAAAAAATGTTATGTTGGAAAAAAGAAGTTTTACTAGTAAAAATAGGGTTTAATTAATAAAAGCTTAACTAAACAAAAAACGGATTAGAAGTTACTTATGTGACAGGTCGTGCTTTGTGTGACATGATCGTGCTTTGTATGTTTACTTGTTTATGAAAAATATTTAGTGGTATGTTTATCACTAAAAGCTGATGAAGTAGGCTTGTCTATCTGTGGGAATTAAGACTGATCTTCATGTAGGGATATGAGCTATAGAGCTCTAACCTACTGACTTCACTCTTGATCGAGGGATAGAGTGAGATGAACATATCGGAAAGGTGATAAGTATATGAGACTTGGTTTCCATATCCGATCATTCTCATTAGCATTTAATGAACAAATTCGTCGATTCAATCATGAAGAGACCAGGATGGTAAGTGTTTTACTTATTGAAAACTACTTCAAGGCTGAGATATGTGTTCTATCTCTCGGAAATGGATATATTCGAGATGTTGGAATCCATGTATGGTTTCAAGATCTATTACAGATGTGGGATTCCAATTAGGGATTCATGTTCTGTTCGAGTGATGAAGACTCATGTCAAAGATGCCGAACATAACCTTGACATCGAAAATGGCAGAAACAGAGTAGGATGAACAATCTGGGGTTTTGCTAACCCACGATGGGGTATATCAACGCCATATATAGAGATACTTATCGATTGTTGGCCGAAAAGAATTGATGTACTTGGTTCCATGTGGTTCGGGATCACCTGTTTATGCATGGAATAGTTGTGTTTACCTTAATGGTCTATTTTATCTTGAGTTATATGGTGCTCGAAGTTACTTTGTGACCGTTGTCAGGGGCTGGCCTCAGTTTATCTAGGGACGTCTTCAGCGGAAAATCCAATATGTGAACGTTCATTATTGATTTTGATTGCACTCCTAATATGCTGTTGAATGTAACCAATGTAACCATTCTAGCTATTTTCTTATTTATATTCTTCACCGTAGACATTATCTACTCTAAGGGTGGGCATTTAACCGGGTTAACTGACCTAACCGACATAACCGGTCTTAACCGAACTACTTTAACCGACAAAATTGGTTAACCGAAGTTTTGGTTAACTGACCGGTGTTAACCGACCAAAGTCGGATCGGTTAACGGTTAACCACATTTTCATATAACGGTTAACCGTTAACAAAAAGATTTTTTAATCAATAGCCCACTCCCAATATTCCTAATGCCCATAACCCGATCCAACCCATTCTTAACCTTAACCTAATTTGTGCCTTTTCCAGCCACAATTCGCATTTCATAAGATAATTATCTCGTTCAACCCTTGATCTACAAAATTTGTCGCCCCCTGACCAAGAATCCAAATAAAACCGATCTCCGCTGCCTTTGCCTTCGTTCTTTAGTATCTGGATCGTCGATTCAAGCAACGGTGAATTATAATAGGAATATGAAGAATATGAGAATGATTTATTTTTTGTAGTTTTAGTTTTTATCTATGTTATTTAATTTTGCTTGAGTGTTTAATTCGTGTATACTCATATGAGATTATTGAGTGTAATTTATCTGTTTAGTTCGTTTTAATTAATAATTTACTATTTAGTTTAGATAAACTAAAGTCTATTTAATTTAGTTTAAATAATTTTTTTTTGCTTTTTAATCCATGCATGCTTAAGCGAAATTATTGGCTGTATGATTTATACATTTAGTTCATCTGATATATGATAAATAGCCTTAATACACACACACACACACTCCATAAATAGTCTGAAAAATACAGTCTTGAAATATCAGATATATGAACTGCTTATAAGTGAGCTCAATTTGCAAAGTTCTATATGTTCAATAACCGATTCGAATATCAATCTTTTGATTGCTCTAATACTGTAGATTATACTGGATGTCGTTTATAACCACACTAATGAAGCCGATGATGCTCATCCTTATACTACTTCTTTCCATGGTATTGACAATAAGGTATTTACTGAAATTAGATGTTTTGATCATGAAAGAGTATATACTATATGCGTTGTGTAATTAGATAATGCACAACATTATATTACTGTAAAAAAAGTCATAATACCAATATAGGTTATTAGCTATTTAATTATCATGCTGTCCTTCATTACAATAGGAGTACTTGCCGAGGCATGTATATAATTAAGTGATCTATGCAACATTATACTTATGCTTTTAAACCTAACATGTTTTCCGTCTGTTAAATTTCTTTATTATACTTATGCTATTAATCCACATAGGTTTATTACCTCATGGATTTTGACAATAGTGCCTAATTGTTAAATTTCTCTGGTAGTGGTATGCGTGCAACCAAATTATAATGTTTAGTATTTCCTATCAAAATCGTTCCCTGAAACATTGATGCTATGCACATGTGTTTGTGTCCATCACTTGCAAGTCAAGAATGATTGTCGAGGTGTATTTTCATGTGACCATGTTAGACTTTGAAACTTGGTAAAATTCCAATTGCTTTAAAGGTTAACTTAACATCCACTTTAAGGATGTTTCGAGTGCGATTGCGCCTATCCCCGGGCATCGATCAAAGTAATTCACCTTCAGATGGCTCTCTGGACATCCTTCTTTGGAACGCATGCTCTGACTATGCCATACTCAAGGCATCGGTCGGAGTTAGCCACTTAAGATAGTAGTTGAGACATCCTCATCCAGGAAGTTTGTCTCGATTGCGCCTAACTCTAGGCATCGATCGATGCTTGTAGGTAAAATCCTACCTATCTCTTGGTGTAGATTTCTCATCTTTCCTACTCCGTGCAAGGTGTGAATGCTCCGCCGAATTCTGGGCATGAGCTATAGAGGAGAACTGTCTCATTCAACCTTTGAATGTTTATACTTTTGCCCTTAAGTCGTGGGTTAAAGGAGTAGTTTGGCATCCTTCGGATGCCAAGTGTGGTTGACCTTCGTGCATCCGATCGTGGACCACGGAAGCTTATTTGGCACTTATATTCGAGTATATGAACACCTAGATTTTGCATAGGCAAGTTCATTTAAGTATATATTACCGATCCAAGTGTAAAGTCAAGCACGTATAGATTCATAAGCTCTAAAAGTCATTTCTTTTATAAACACTAATAATGATAGATTCTATCTGCATACACAGCTTTGATTAGATATGTAAAAATTTACATTTAAGTGAAATAGCATCACAAGTGTTTGCTATTCCATGCCTATGGGAGTGAGATCCCGTCCACTATTGCCCGCATGAATGTGCCATCTCCAAGTTTTTGCTCAATTGTGTACAGACCTTCCCATGTCGGGCTGAAGTTCCCAGGGCCAGGGAAGATTCATTTGAGAACGAGATCGCCAATTTCAAGATGCAATTCCCAATCTTGGCACTGTTGTATCAGACGGATCTGTTCTGATGCATAGCTGCTCTCAAGTCAACTTCATCATGCTTCCTATTGATCATATTGAGAGATTCCAGCAGGAGTTCCTTATTATCTATGGATTATAGTGATTCACTCGATGAGAAGGTATTTATAGTTCAACCGGGATTATAGCCTCTGATGCAGTTGGGGCAAACGAAGAGTAGTTAGTCATCGACTTGTGGGTCGTTCGATAAGCCCAAAATGCCTATGGAAGTTCGTCGACCCACTTACCCTCAACCTCCAATCGCTTCTTGAGTGGACTTAATGATTTTGTTAACTGCTTTGACCTGTCCATTCGCCTGGTGGTATACCACCACAACAAACCTCTTTTCGACATAGTTCCTACAGTAAAATTTTTTGAACTCGGCACTGTTGAATTGGGTCCAATTATCAAAAATAATCATTTTTGGAACCCTAAAACAACAAATGATGTTTTTGATCGCGAAGTTGATTACTTTCTTTGTGGTGATTTTGACTAATGGCTCCACCTCAGCCCACTTGGTGAAGCAATCAACTGCAATGATGACAAACTTCGCACCAACCTAAGATATTGGAAACACACCAGTGATATCGATTCCCCAGACAACAAACGACCAAAGACTGACCATTTGAGCAATGTCTGTTGGTGGGGTTCTAGGAATCTTAGTGAATCTTTGCACTTGTCACACTTTCTGGTATAGTCGGCCACGTCTCTATTGATAGTTGGCCAAAAATACCTGTAACGAAGAATCATCTCTACCGGAGTTTTCCCCTGGTGTGGTCGCCATAGGCCCCTTCATGAACTTCTTTCAAGACTTGCTTAGCCTCATCGTCTATGACACACTGAAGCATAGGAACTGAAAATCCTTTCCCATAGAGTACTCCTTCTTGCATGACGAATCTTGCAACTTTACAAAGAAATTAACATCATTTGTTCTTCATTGGATTCATCCATGACTTCTTCTCAGGTTCAACCTCTAAGATCTAATCGACATCCATCTAGTCGATGCTTTGAACCAACAGTACTTCCACTGGAACCAGTCCTATGAGACGTGCATCTCTGAAACCGGCCAACGTAAATAACGATTTAACCTTCACATTTTTCTCATTGGGAATATGCGTTATTGTATAACATTCAATATAACTAAGCAGCTTGAGTATGTTATATGCCATGTTAAATTTGATATATGTTATTGATTATATGCCATAACTAAACATTCAATATGCGTTATTGATAATATGCCATGCTAAATTTGAATAAGTATGTTTGTAAAAGGTTTGATTTGATTTTAAGGCTAAAAGAAAGTAAAATGGGTTTCGAATGCCATGAGGATTTAATATTTTATGTAAAATATTCTTTTGAAGATGGGTTTAAATTTTCATATTAATCCAAGCTATGGATAATTTATTGTAAATTTTGAAAGGAAGAAATAGATAATTTGGGTTTAAAAATTAATTACAATAATTATATAAAGTATTTTGGGTCCGAAAATTATATATGTTAGAAAACATATTAAAAGTGAACTAAGATGATTTTTGGGGATTTTTTCTAAGTGATTTACTATGGAAATTAAATTAATTAAGTTTGAGGACTGAAATGTCTTAATTGTTTTGTTAAGGGAAAGGGCTTCATTGCTAAACTATTTTTAATTATTAATTGATGATTTTGGCAGCTTTCTTAGAAAAGTGATTTTGATAAAGGTTTGGCAACTAATCATATTTTGACAAATAAGGCAAGTTAGGTATAAAGGAATTTCTTTTAAAGGTACAAAATCAGTTTTTACTTCAAATTACAAACTTGCCACTTCCATCTATTTGCTACTGAAATCATCCCAGTTGGTCTTTCGAACCCATTCGAAACCAATACACATAATATCAAATAATTGGCATGTAGCGTATTGGAGAAAGGTGAAAGGGGATGGAGTCGAAAGTTTTCTTTTGAAGGGGTTGTTGCCATTTTAATAACTTTCGAATCAACCCACTTGCCTTCATTTTACTTGCAAAGGAGATACCGCTTACTTTGTTTTTAAAAGCTTTCGAAAGAGTTGTTTAGGAAGCATTTGAAAGAGTTTTCTCTTGTTTCCAAAAAAGCTTTTGAAAGGGTTGAAGTTACTTTCAAATAGCTTTTGAATGGATTGTCACTTGCCTAGGTTTTAAAAGTAGCTTTCGATTGAGTTGCCATGTGTTAAGTTTTGAAAAGGAGCTTTTCGAAAGGGTAATTGCTTTTGAACCTAGTCGAAACCTAGCTGCCGACTACGTACCTTTTGAATTGGTTAAAGACCATTTTTCTTTATAGCCTTATAATAATGAGTTCGAAAGGGAAGCTTTTGTTTCATTAATATAAAAGGCACAACCCAATGCTTTCGAAAGAGTCCCTACAGTCACTTATATTTAAGGTTTCGAAGGCAATGGTTTCGAAAGGTTATTTCAAAGCTACCCTTTTCCAAATTATTTTACTTAAAGATCATTACTTTCTAAAGGGTGGTTTCGAAACCATCTGTTCCCCCAAATTCTTTTACATGGAGATTAAAGTTTTCGAAAGGGTTACTTTCGCCTATGTTCACTTTGGCCCAGAAGTTATACTTAAGGTTAAACCCAATGATTTTGAAAGAGATACTTTCATATGGTTTCGAAGCTATTCTTCTAAAAATCCTACTTGAACTAAGTGGTTTTGAATGATAAGCTTTAATACTTTCTAAAGGAATGTTTTAATGGTTTCGAAAGAAAGGTTTTGATGCTTTCGAAATGGATGTTTTGAGTGTTTCGAAAGACATATGTTTTAGTGTTTTGAAAAGAAGGTTTGCATTCTTTCAAAGAATATAATTAAATTGTTTTGAAAGATATGGCCTAAGGTTTCGAAAGCCTTAGTTTTCAAATAAGAAATCGAATCCTAGATTTTAAAGAAAAACCCATGACAATGTGAAAGAGTTTTGAAATGGCATCTAACTTTGGTGTTTTTGGAAAAAGCTTTCCTTTCTAAAGGTAATAGTTTAAAAGCATTAAGCATATTTCATTTGGAAAATGACTACAAGAAAATTAAACTAGAGATGTTTATATTATTATGTTATGATAATTTATCATGTGTGCTTCTTCTGTAAATGTATTCAGTTTATAATCAACCCATAACTGCATTTTGGGGTATTAAAGGCAGAATAACCAGCTAGGTTGATCCAGTAGTGGATATAAATTAATAGAGTTATATCCAAGAGTTCAAGTAGACCAGAACATAGGATGCCTAGAGATTGATCAAAGAGTTGTTTGTTAAGACGGGTTCATGGCAAACCCATGAAAACTATGTATGGAAAAAGCTATTGGTAGGGGCCATAGGTTCTTAGTGATCCCATGAAAACTATATCTGGATTAAGTTACTAACAGAGGGAAACAGTTTCATAGTTAACCCATGAAAACTATAATATGAGGGAAGTTATTGGTAGATACCAATAGGTCCATAGTGAATCCATGAAAACGATAATTGGATGAACTTATTGGTAGATAACAATAGGTTCTTAGTAACACCATGATAAAATATGAAAATAGGAAGATAGTCCATAGGCTTTGAACATGTTGTTAGTTTGCCCATGAAAACTAATAGGTTAATAATAAGCCTAGAAACTATAAATGAGAAAAATAGTTTGAAAGAACGGGGATGAGAAATCTAGAATATATTGCATGTTTGCATATCATCATGTTATTTTTATTATATTATGTCTTAACCATTGTGGATGTAGGAGCACAGTATATGGTTATTATAAATTAAGTTAGGATACTAGTGAGGGGAAAACCCATTCCGCTAAGCGGCGTGGTCTCACTAGATATCTGTATGGATCGAGATGGTTGATTATTATTTATACCAGACTATTTGTCCGACTCGAAGTTTATGTTTTCCCGCTTAAACTCTCGGGTGCCCAATTGATTTTGAGTAGCTTGAGAGTTTAGGTTTTCAGGTTCTTCTTTAGACGAAGAAGCTTCCGGGGATGTGTAGGAGGCAAATTAGCTTTTAGAAGTTCTTTTCTGTTTGATTCCGCTGTGTTCTGGTTGTAATGGGAAAGTTGTTTAACTACCTATGTTTGGACTCTGATTATCCGAGGGGGTATCTTCATATGTAGCTCTCGATGTATTATTTATATTTCTCTTAACGTGGTTTAGGAATTGGGATTATGTAATGAGTTTGAAACCTTATTTGAAGTTGAATTAGAAATATGTTTTATGATTTTGAAATTTTTTCATATTCATGTGTTTCTGTTATATTAATGTATCTAACATTATCACATTTGGCCACCAAGAATTAATAACTATGGTGACTGCAACATCTATAGCCGTTAGTTTTGGGCCTCCAAGTGGGGGATGTTACAAGTTGGTAGCATATATTTATGTAAACTAAAGAAGGAATTTAAACCTAAAATATTTTCAAAACATAATCCAGTGAATTAGAAAATGAGATCAGGGTTTGGGTTAACGTTACAGTAACATACTTGTGTTTATTATGTACATATCTATAAGTACGTTCTCCTCTCCCTCTTAGATTGTTCTTCTATATATTACTAAGGCTCATATGCAGATTTATTGGAAATGAAGATATTGAGGTAGGAAACAAAGAGGCAATACCATAACCAATGGAAATGCTCGATCCAATATCAGGAGGAACCCTGGTCGATGGGAAAATGCTAATTCAAATGAAAATGCCAACGTAGGTCCTAGAATCCCGCTAGTAGATATGAAGGTGATGTATATTTCTTCGTCAATCTGAATCAAGCTGGAGCAGCTGCAGGAGTAGTTGGGGGTAATGCTACAAATGTTGGAGGAGCTAATCCCGTGGCCCCAGTTGATAATAACTATGCTAAGCTGAGGAGGGATTATACCGGTCTTGGTAGGAAGTTGTTTTTGGGAATAGAGGATGCCATAGAAGTAGAGAATTGGCTTTTTCACCGTGAAAGGATCTTCACTGACTTGGGATTAAACGATGAGCAGAAGAGGTGGCTTGTCCCTAGACAGTTGCAGGAGCCAGCATTTCGTTGGTGGAATAGTGTTACCATGGGAGTTCCCAAGGAGGAGTTCACTTAGGCAGAATTTCGAAGAAGATTCGAAGAGCGATTTTTGTTTGAAGTTGCCAAATCAGTATTTCTGAGAATGTTCATGGATTTGGCGCAGGGTGAGATGTCGGTTATAGAGTATGCTATAAGGTTTGATGAGTTATCTAGATACGGATATGCTACCATGGACACCGTCATAAAAAGAAATGAGAAGTTTATTTGAGGGTTAAGACCCGAGATTGCTAGGGCGACAATGCCACATCTCCATGATCCAATATTATTGTGCAGATGGTAATCCGAAATGAAGAGATATTTTCTGCCTATGGAAAGGAGAAGCACATTGGAACCTAGGGTTTTCAGGAAAGAAGAGGAAATTCATCAAAAAGAAAGGACCAGAAGGGAGAAGCTACCAAGAAGGTGAAGGCTAATCTAGTTTGCTTTAACTGCGAAAAGAAGGGACATTATGCGCATGAATGTTGAATTGGAAAAGGGAAGAAGGCTGTAGAAAAGAAAGGAGTGAAATGCTTTAACTATGACTAGACTGGGCAATACAAGAATTAGTGTCCAGAATCAGCTAGAGCGGACAAGGGAAAAATCTTTGCTTTTGGATCATTGTCTACTTGACCAACTGCACCGAGAAAGGAAAGACTGTGATGGGAGGTACGCTTTTGGTTCATAACATACCAGTTAGGGGTACTATTTGATACCTGCACATCACATTCATTTATATCTCAGTGTTCGTTAGCTAAGTTATGTTTAGAATCCTCATACCTTCTTACTTCCTTAAGGGTTGCAAATCCGATAGGAGGGTATGCAACTCTGGGGACGAGATGTGATCAGCTAAAACTTGATTTGTTGGGTCATAAGTTTGCGTGCTATTTTTTTGTTTTTGATTTTGTAGGTTTAAGAATCATTTTAGGTATGGTTTGGCTAGATAAATATGATGCTAAGATTTCCAAGATAGGAAAATATCGTAAAGGTACCCTAATAATCATAACCGAATTATATTCTCAATGGAGAATTCAGATCGGAGTGCTTATGCTTTATTGAGTGCTATGGAACTAGAAAACGAGTCGAATCAGGTTTTGGTAGCAAGAGAGTTTGCAAATGTTTTTAAGACGGTCACAGGACTACCACCGAAGTGATCCATTGAGTTTCGAATAGATCTTATGCTAGGAGCAGAACCTGTAGGTAGACCACCTAGGAGGATGACACCGACTGAGATAAAAGAATTGAAGGTGCAACTAGTGGATTTAGAAGGGAAGAATTTCATTAGGCAAAGCAGTTTTCCTAAGGAAGCTTCCGTGGTGTTCGTAAGGAAACTGGATGGGTTGTTAAGGATGTGTATCGACTATCGCAAGTTGAATGAGAAGACAATCAAGAATAGGTATCCTTTGCCAAGAATCGATGATTTATTTGATAGTTGAGTAGAGCCAGAGTATTTTCCCAATTGGATTTGGCAACAGGTTTCCGTCAACTAAGAGTGGAAGAGGATAGTATTCTATAGACGGCGTTTTAGACTAGGTATGATTCGTATGAGTGGTTAGTAATGCCATTCGGGTTAACAAATGCGCCAGCTTTCTTTGTGGATTCGATGAACCAAATTTTCTAAGAGAACTAGGATAGGTTCATATTGGTATTCATAGATGACATTTTAATACACTCTAAGGATTAAAAAGGGCATGAAGTTCATCTTAAAATAATGCTTGAGACGCTAAGGCAGCATCAGCTGGAAGCGAAGTTATCCAAGTGTCATTTCTGAAAGAAAGAAGTTAAGTGTCTTAGTCATGTGGTTTCAGAGAAGGGTCTGTCATTTGATCCGAATAAGATCGAAGTAGTTAACAACTGGAAGAGACCAGAGACTGAGATTAGAAGATTTCTTAGACTCACTGGCTATTACCGGAGATTCATTAACGATTTCTTGCAGATAGTTGCACCTTTGACTAAGCTAACTAGGAAAGGACGTGAAGTTTATTTGGTTCGACAAATGTGAGGAAGCATTCCCTAAGTTAAAGCATTGCTAACCAACGTGCCTATGCTAGTAGTTTAAGATAGAAACCAAGGGTTGGTAGTGTATACTGATGCATGTGGAACCGTATCAGGGGTTATGTTAATGTAGAAAGGTAAAGTTATTGCTTATGCTTCACGACAGCATAGACCGCACGAAGTGAGATATCCTACTCATAATTTAGAGTTGGCAGAGGTGACCTTTGCATTTAAAGTATGGAGACATTATCTCTTAAGGGAGAGATTTGAGTTATATATTGATCATAAGTCCTTAAGTTATTTATTCTGTCAGAAGGAGTTGAATATGAAACAACAGAGATGGTTGGAGTTTTTAGTGGCTTATGATTTTGGTATAGAGTATACACTTGGAAAAGGAAATAAGGTACTCAATGCTCCTAGTAGAAAACATCAGAATGTGGTGTTAGCAACGTTAACGGAATGGAGGGATCTAGAGGCTTTGACTACTTGTAGAGTGCAGTTAAGATCGGCTACTAGTTCTAGTCAGAGCATTGCCTTGGTATCTTTCTTGAAAGTTCGACCAATACTGATCGAAAGGATTGCTTCTACGTAGAAAGAAGACCCATTATTAGCGAAGCAAATTAGAAGGCTTGAGGTTGGGTCGAAGATTGATGATTTAAAGGATTTTAATCTTGACCAGAGTGGATGGTTGGAAAAAAAAGTACGATTATGTTTTTTGAATGGTCAGAACTTAAGGAAAGAAGTTCTTAGGGAATGTTATCGATCTAGACTTACGATTCATCCTAGGGGAAACAAGATGTATCAAGATATGAAGAGGAGTTTTTACTAGAAAGTTATGATGAAGGATGTTGGATTGTGGTTAAAGTAGTGTGTGAACTATCAACAAGTAAAGACCGAGCATCGAAAGCCGAGTGTATTGTTTCAACCTTTGAAGATACTAGTTTGGAAATGGGATTCGATATCCATGGATTTTATATCGGGTTGCTAAGCTTGAATCGAGGAAATAAGAGTATATAGGTCATAGTTGAGAGGCTGACCAAGAGTGCCCATTTCATTCCAGTTAAGTCAACCAGGATGGCACCTGATTTAGCTAAATTGTTTATGAAAAACATAGTTAGACTACATGGAATTCCTAGTAGTATAGTCAGTGATAGAGATTCTTTGTTTACTAGTGACTTCAAGAAGAGTGTACACGATGTGTTAGGTACCAAACTCAAGATGAGTACTGCTTATCACCCTTGGACAAATGGGAAGACAGAGAGAGTCAACAAGGTACTCAAGGATTTGTTAAGAGCTTGTGCGCTAGGCTTTGGTGGACCTTGGGAAGATCACCTGCACTTAGTTGAGTTTTCCTATAAAACTGTTATCAGACTAATATAGGAACGACGCCTTTTGAAGCTTTATATGAAAGACCATGCAAATCACCGGCATGCTGGTTGGAAGCTGGAAACAGATTAGTCTTAGAACCATACCTGGTAAGAGAGGCAACAGAGAGGATTGAGTTGATCCGAGGAAGGACAAGGTATGCTCAGTCTAGACAAAAGAGTTACGCAGATAAAAGGCGTATGGATTTAGAACTCTCAATTGGAGACAAGATTCTCATTAAAGTATCACCAATGAAGGGTGTGGTACGATTCGAAATGTCAGGAAAACTAGTACTGAGATATGTTGGACCATTCCCAGTTATGGAAAGGAATGGAAAGCTCACATACAAAGTAGAGGTGCAGAGCAGTTTGGCAGGTGTCCATAATGTGTTTCATATCTCTCATCTTCGTAAGTATGTGCATGATCCAAAGACTACTATTCCTCCGACAACGTTGGAAGACTCAATAGTAGAACCAAATTTGAATTTTGTTAGACAACCAATTCGAGTTGTAGTGAAAGATGAGAGGAGGTTAATAAACAAGATAGTCAAGGCTTTGAAAGTTCAGTGGAGCGACAACGAGAAGGACTGTACTTGAGAGACAAAAGATAGGATTAGAGATACTTATCCTAATCTGCTGTAGAGGTATGTTCTATATTCACTTTATGTAGATTGTTTGCTAGTCTGGTAGGCTAATATAGTAGTTAGGTGATGTTACAGATGATTGCTATGTTTAGTATTTAGTCCTTACTTAATTTCGAGGACAAAATTCTATAAGGAGGGGAGCTTATAACACCCCTAATTTTAAATAATATTATTCAGGAGATTTAATTAGATAAGTTAAATATAATAATGTAAAGATTAGAGTGACGAGGGGATTGAGATTTGAAAACTAAATAGTGGCCATGCCTTAATTAAATGAAATCATAAGAATGGGTTTATAAAAATGGTTTTACAAGTTAATTACTCAAGAGGAATAAGGAAAGGGTATTATGGGACATAGCCATATAGCATAATCTTATAACCCCTAAACCCATACTTCATTTTTCATTTCATATGTTCATAAATAAAAAACACAAGCTAAAGAAAAAAAAGGCTGGACATAACCCTAGGAGCAAAAGGGATCAAAATCAACTAGAAGCTAAGGATTCAAGCAGTGAAGAATTAAGCAAGATCAAATTTCAAGTTCCTTATCCAAAAAAGGTGAATAATAATCTAAACCATCTCATATATGTTTTAATAAACTTCTTAATTTAGGGTTTCAGATTTTAAAAATTGTTGGGATGATTTGAATGATGATATGCTTTGATTATATGCCATGTTCGAATTGAACAAGTATGTTTGTAAAAGGTTTGATTTGATTTTAAGGCTAAAATCATGTAAAATGAGTTTCAAATGCCATGAAGATTTAATATGTTATGTAAAACATTATTTTGGAGATGAGTTTACATTTTCATAATAATCCAAGCCACATGGATAATTTATTATGAATTTTTAAAGGAAGAAATAGATAATTCGGGTTTAAAAATTAATTACGGTAATAATATAAAGTATTTTGTGTCTGAAATTTATATATGTTAGAAACAAATCAAAAGTGAATTAAGATGATTTTTGGGGATTTTTCCTAAGTGATTTACAATGGAAATTAAATTAAGTTTGAGGACTTAAATGTTGTTAACAAGAAATTTAGTCAACACCTCAAAGTGAATTTTGACTAAAAAGTGATTACTTCGAAACCTTCTTTCAAATAGATAAAAGCTAAAGATTGTTAACTTCCTTAAGTCCTCCTCTCAAATATGATGTGGTAGAGGGAAATTTCTTCCTTTATGACCATTTGACGTGGTCGAACTGTTTAACGCTTTTTTATATTGCCTTTCGAGCTCATTCAATTGGTTTAGGAGTTCTTCAAAACCACATTTCTAAGTAGTTCTTAACAAGAAAACTTGTCAACACCCTAAAGCTGTTTTTAGGATGAGGTTAGTCCTTTTTGACTTCTTTTGGTTGAGTGGAAGAAGGTAAGATGTAGATAATTCTTTTAGTTCTTCCTTTAGAATAGGTTTTTTATGATATCTTTCCCTCATTAACCTTTCGATCCAGTCGAAACGCTTAAATTCCTTTCTTTTCGATCTTTCGAACTGAGTGGAGCAGCTTGATTACTCTTTTGAAATAGTCCTTTCATAGCTGTTGCAGAAGCATGATAGATGGCTCTAAGATTCAAGGTTATGATTAGTTTTGAATGGTTTCAACCTTGTCGAAAGCTTGAGTCTTAAGTGTCTTGGGTTTGGTTTGGAAACTAAAGGTAAAATTAACCTGGGATTAGGTTTCGACCCACTTGAAGGTAGGAGTCCAATAAGTTGATAAATGGAATTACTTGAAAGTGCATCGGTTTCGACTCAGTCGGAAGGTGTCTTTCGATTGGGTCCGCACCTGAAAAACAGAGTTAGACCAAATAAAAGCTTTTGAATCAAATAAGTAATTAAAAATGTTAAGTACTTCCCGTTCGCAACATAAATTATCCTTTAGCAATCAATTTTCCCTAATTCAATTGACAAATTAGGGTTACAACTTTTTAGAATTAAGCAAATACGAGTGTAGAATGAATGAATTCAGATCCCCTAAACTAGACCCTTAAGGTCTTATTTATAGGTGCGGGTTGACACCTTTTGACCCAATGCTTTCGACACGGTTGAAAGGACTGCTTTCCTACTTTCGTATGCATCCTTTGAACCATAACTTTCGACCCAGTCGAAAGGATTATAAGGCCGACCTTCCGCTGCCGTTGAAGAATGGGATTCCCTTTATCTTGATTTATTCCTTTCGACTTCGTCGAAAGGTATATTGCTGGATCGCTTTTGACTTCATCAAAAGATGTACAGATGCGCTTTTCACTTAGCTATTAATGTGCTATGTAAGTTAGGATGGGCACTGGTCTTCGATGCTGTCGAAACATGTGCTTTGTAGGCTTCAAATGAGTCGAAACATTGTTGAGATATTAGCTGTAGGAGACACCATTCGAAAGCATTCGATCTATATGGTGCAAAACCCTATCTTCTTATGTTTGGGGAAGTTATGTAGATTTCCTATAATTTTTCCTTTCATAGGTGATGATGGTTTTAACCAATTCGAAAGGCTAATATATGCTTCCGAAAGGGTTAATTTTTGTGAACATTCTTCTGGTGGAGGTAAATAAAGATGAAACCAATTGTTTCGAATGGCTTGGCACACATGCAGAAAGTATTCTATTCATTGCCTTTGAAAGGCACCTTTCGATCACTTTGAAAACTGTAAACCTGTTAGCCATCGCCTTCGAACGGTACCTTTTGACTTCGTCGAAAGTTGTTATTTTATGTTTTTAGAAACCACTTTTAATGTCTTCTAATCCTCATCAATGATCTTGCTCATTCTTTCATATTTTTACGCTTGAGAATATTTTATGGATAGCATTTAGCCTCTTAGTATAAAAGAAGCTTTTGTTCGTTAGTACAAAAAATCTAAAGAATTTCTTTCTTTGTTTCCTGCAAAATAGATAATAACTTCTATGAGGATCATAGCCTTGTTATGAGACCTTGATGGTTGACTTTACAATTCAAGACACTATATGGTAATTTTATCGGGCAGAGCATTCAAATAAATACATAACCAAATCTTTTCAATAATAATAATAGAAATATGAAACGATATCAGCTGCTCTTCCGTAGTTAATTTAAGTAAATAAACCTTCCAAAAAGGCCATTGCATACTCCAAATCCTCTATTCTTGGGTTATGTTTTCTTCAGCCATTGGGGATTAATTCCTCACTTTTGTCGATTTTACCCTGCTTCCCTATTATGATTTTATTTTCAACTCTGCACTATATTCATTAACAAATTAGCAGCATATTAAACATTGATGTTGTATGAAAACTAGAGGGCTCTTACTCCCTTTTACCATCAACTTCTAACAAAAAAGAATAAAGCCTGCTTGATAAAAAAACTCTTTTTGGAAATTCCTATCTAATATTGGTGTGGGAGTGTTAAATTTTAGAATAAACCTTAATACAAAATCTCAAATTTATCCATAAAAATTATAAATCCTAAAATTCGATGGGAAATCAATAACTCACCATAAGAATTCAATAAAGAAATTAAGAATTCGTAAAACCAGAAAACCAATACGAAAAGAGACTGAAAATCCAAGAATTTAGGAATGTAACCAGAAACTTGCTAGGATTTCATCTGTCAAATTAACTTCTTTAAACTTTATCCAATACCAGTGCAAAGTCATAAATTCAATAAAAAGTCTATAGATCATCTTGGAAATTCAATAAAGAAGCCAGGAAATCAAGAATTCATAAAAACATGAGACTAATAAGAAATCAATACGAAATCTAAAGGGGAAACCAAGTATATGAAATCCACAAATCATCATAAAAGCCAATGAGGAATTTTAGAATTCTTAAAACCAGAAATTTAACAAGAAATTCATTATAAAAATTCAATATGGAAACTATGAACATGAAATCACCTAACCATCATAAAAGTTAATAAGGAAATGTTGAATTCACAAAACCCAATATGAAATCTTTATGAAAAGTAACAAGGAGACTGAAAGTTTATGAAATCAGGAATTCAACCAAAATCTTGTCAGGATCTCATCTGATGAATACTATACTTAAAATTTCATTCAATATAAGTACAAAGTCGAAGAAATATCTAGTAATGGTAGACTTATTAGGTTTAAGCAAAAGAACCCTAAGCCTATCTAGCCTTAGTTCTAAAGTGATTCCTAAAATATTATGCCAAAGATATATTTAAAACTTATGCCTTAAATAGCGACGAAGATTCTCTTTTTTCAAAGGATAGTATTCTATTAATAGATGTGCAATCCGTAAAGTGCGTATAAGTTTGTGGTGTTATTGTTATATTAGGGCGAAGTAGTTCTATAGTGCCATGCGATCATTTGGAATAGTAGTTCCATATTACCAGTCTACTATTCGGAGTAGTAGTTCCATAAGACCAAATAACCATTCAGCAGATATCTCTATGCAGTTGTTCAACTTTGCAGCCATTCAAACGTTCAGCAGGTAGTTTCATTCAGTTGATTGGTTGTTCAGCAGTGCAAGCTTCGTTTGACTATTCAGTCGTTCAGCCGTGCAAGTTCCATACTATTGCTTGGCCGTTCAGTAGTGCAATGGTCCAAATAACTCATTGATATATATATATATATATATATAGAACATATAGACTCTTCTATCCTAAATGGTCACCTTATTTCTATGGATTCAGGAATGGTTTACTTAATCCATTCTTTAGATGAAGTCACTTTTGTCTTTGTAGTAAAAATTTGCTTTATATCCCATTCCTTTAACTTTTGTATAGATCTTTGCTTTCCATCTCATGTTACAGATTTATTTTTCCATTTTCTTGCTATGTGTTTCCGTGAAAGTTCCACAATTCATCGGTGTGGAAGCCACTTTTCAGTCTTTATATGTTCTGAAGGTTGCTTACAGATACTTTGTCTTTCCTGATTATGGTTTTGGATTCCTTGTCAGTTCCTGATTCTGGCATTGAACATCTTCATCTTTTTGCCTTTGTCGGTACCCTTTTTCAGGGTTTTATCTTTGTTTTAAATGGTGGATGGATTTCTTTCTTTAATCCTTTATTCTTATGGGTTTTGACTTATAAACACCTTTATCTTTCTTCTCCTGTTTGGTGCCCCTTCTAGGCTTCCCTTAGTTCTAAAGGATGTAGTGTATGTTAGGTTGACCTTCTTTTAAAAGGTTGTTGGTTGGTACTTGACTTATCCCTCCCTCTAAGAGGTGAACTAGATGTTAGAGGTTTTAACCCTCCCTCTAGGAGGTGCTATGGATTGGTCATAGGCTTTTGTCCCTCCGTCTTAGGAGATGCTACAGATTGGCCGTAGGCTTTGGTCCCTCTATCTTAGGAGGCGTTACGGATTGGCCGTAGGCTTTTGGTGGGTATGGGACCTCTTCTTTTAGGAGGTGCTATGGATTGGCCGTAGGCATTTTGATGGGTGCAGGACCCCCCTCCTTTTAGGAGGTGCTACGGATTGGCCGTAGGCTAAAACTTGTATATGAAAATAATTTTTGGCCAATTAATTTTTCTATGAACATCCTTTTGAATATCAAATAATTCGTGTAAATAAACCCTACTAATATATTGAGGGATTATTTTTTTGAAAAGAGCTTGCTCATAAAAGAATCTTTTCATATTGCTACTTTTGCAAGGGTCTTTAAATCATTCTCATAGTAGAGACATGGATCTCAAATAAGAGACGGGGAGATCATGATTCATGAACTAATAGTCTTTCAGTTGAGAATACGATTCTTTAATTTGAGTTTTTGTTGATGTACTTTTGATAGTTTAAAAAATTTCTCCGAAAAAGTATAAATAGATTTCTTCTCGCCAATGGTTTTTAGAAAACTTTGTAACATTGGAATTTCTTAATTAGATGATCTTAATGTGCATTTACTAATGCTAAGTAATATTCTTTAAAGATTGTGCCAGTTTATCTTTAAAATAAACAAATACTTAATCTCCCTTATTTATAGGGAAATTCGAGAAAATCCTTTTTAATTTTTGAAATCAACTTTGTTGAAAAAATATTTAGAAAAATCCTCCCCAAGTGATAGAATAACAAAATCAATATGTGTAATATATATGACTATGCTTCCTTAGGTTCTGCTCAGCAAAAGAGATGTCCTTTTTGCGAGTCTGGAAAGCCATGATACACGGTCTAGTAGACTTTCACGAATAAGGGCATGCTTTTCCTAAGCATCCCCTCTTTCGGGAGAGTTATAGATATTTACCCTTCTTGAGTCTTCAGTTGAAGCTTGACTATAATCTAGGGTCCCATGGGAGTAGTTCTTTACACCACATTGATTCAAGCTTTCATATGAGGATAAATTGTCTCATTCTCATCATTTGGGTAGTATTTCTTAAGTAGTTAAAAGTTTGTTGTACGTCGAGAGCATGTTGAATGCCATGAATTGGTTATGTTTTTACCTATAATGACACTCGAATTTTGTATTAATATATTGCCAATTCAAACTACAATTTAAATAAAGAAGTAATAAGGAAAGAAAATTTATAATAGATAGATGTTGCAAGGCTTCATAGTCTGATTAGAGTCTGAAGATGAAGTTGTAAGACTGATTCTTTATCAAGGCTTTAAGTGATTGAGTTGCTCCCTTCGAGGTAGAAAATCTTCTAATCCTTTTTGGAAAATTCTTTTAAAAGTCCAAGCTTGATTAGATTCCGAACTATTTTTCCAAAACTCTACAATTGTCAGTTTCATGTCCATTCGCTTTATGATACGCACGGTAGTTCCTTCCTTTTTTGGATTCGGCCGGGGTTCTTGTCTTATAGGAAATAGAGAAATTCTCATCATCTTTTGTCATGGAAAAGATATAGGAAATGGGTTTGCTTAATTCTATTGGTCCGTATTTAGATTTTGCCGTCTGCTTATCTTTTTTGTTTACCTTCAATCTGAATTTTTTTACTAGGATGGTTGAAGTCAGACCTTTCTTCCTTTTATTTTTGTTGAGATTTCTTCATGGAAAGATGCATTTCTTCCATTTGAATAAACTTCTCGGCTTGGAAATAGAAGTGTTATAAATCTTTACACCCACGAATATGAAGTTCTTGCCAAAAAGGAGTTTGTTTGATTAAACCAGAGTGAATTGCAATTAGTTTTTCTTCATCGTTCGTGTTTTCAGTCTTCAATGCTTCCATGTTGAATTTTTGATGTATTCGCCGAGTAATTCTTTCGTCCTTTGTTTGATATTGACTAACGTGTAAGAATCCATTCTCGAATCTTTATATATGTGAAATTGCGCGATGAATTCATAGGAAAATTGCTCCCAGGAATGGATAGTTCTCTTTTGGTAGTGGCTATATCATTTGACTGTTGCTCCTTTGAAAGTAATGGTAAAGAATTTACAATGAATTAGACCAGGAGCATTATATATATTTATCCAGTTTCATCAATTTTAGTAGGGGAATTTGTATATGAGGAGGAAAACTAAGTGCCATTATTTCTTCTAAAAAAGGAGTCTTTTGCAGGAAAACATATTTGTTCAGTTTAGGGAGTATGTCTTTTACTTTATCCTTTGCGACTTGGTTGAGAATGTTGTTGTTGTGATCTCCATTGTCTTTCAAGGTTTAACTATTTGACTGGTCGAAGAACTTTTCTACCTTACTTTCTTGGCTTAACATCTCATCTTTTGCCTCACTTGGAGATTGCACTTCATCTTCTCCTTTCACTGTCCTTAATGGTTCTTGAGATAGAGCCTCTTCAAAAAGTTCTTGCATAGCCATCATTTGTTATTGTAGATTCTGGACTTTAATCTCATTATTTTCCAATCCTTTTAAGGTTGAAGGTTGTCCTACTTCCATATTCTCTAAGTTAAAGTTGAGGACTATATTATCTTCCAAGGTCGATTGTGATGCAGCTTCTTTATTTGGATTATCATTATTATTCCTTACTCTTACCATATTCTCCTCTTGAATGAAGAACTTTATGCAATTAATCTGTGATGATAGTTATTGGGGATCGGAGGTTCAAACCCCCCTTCTAGCACCAAAAATGTTAACAAGAAAACTTTTCAACACCTCAAAGTGAATTTTGAAGAAAAAGTGGTTCCTTCAAAACCTCCTTTCAAATAGATAAAAGCTAAAGATTGTTAACTTCCTTAAGCCCTTCTTGTGAATATGACGTGGTATATGAAAATTTCTTCCTTTGTGACCTTTCGATATGGTCGAAATGTTTAACTCTTTTTTTATAATGCCTTTCATGTTCGTTCAATTGTTTTAGGACTTCTTTAGAACCACCTTTCGAAGTAGTTGTTAACAAGAAAACTTGTGAACACCATAAAGTTTTTTTAGGATGAGGTTAGTCCTTTTTGACTTCTTTTGGTTAAGTGGAAGAAGGTAAGATGTAGATAATCCTTTTAGTTCTCCCTTTCGAATAAGTTTTTTTTTATAATAACTGTAACGACCTAGAATTTTAGTTATTTGAAATTAGACTATTTTATTAATTTTAAATATTGGAAAGTTAATTTTATAGGTTAAATAACGTAAATTCCAAAAATAGCGATTTATTGGATAAGTTTAATTGTTGAATTTAATAATTGAAATCGTTTAAATAATTGAATCTTGGATTTTTATTTGGATAAAATAATTTAAAAGCTTATTTAATCACTATTTAAGAAGAATAAAGATAATAAGTTTTTTAAATTGGATTTAAAAGTGATTTAATCGATTTTGAAAATAACCCGTTTTAATTAACATATAAAAATAGCCTTTTGGGGCCCAGTCTCGGATTTCAACGAAACTAGTATCATTGGGTCCGTAATAATGAATTATAATACTGTTAAATTTCATAGAGATCAGACATATTGTTTGGTCGTATGGGATAGAAAAGCATTTAAATTAATATCGAAAATTTAATATAATAACTGGGTTCAAAAAGCTATCTTCTCCATACGATTAGTTAGGTCTCAAAACTAGTTCCATTACGTTCGAAATAGGGGTATAACACTAGGTAAACCAGGCGGTACGCCAGGCGGCACGCCTTGATTGGGATCCGAAATTTATAGCTAGATATTTTGGATTTTTAAATAATATATTTCTATTCAGATTTGACCACGCAACCATCTTTCCATCACTATCAGCCACCCTACCCCAAACAAGCCACACATTATACTATTTTTATCATTTCTCCCCCATGAACCTGACTGTACCTTCCTGCTATAAAATGTCGTGCTTCATTCCAGTGAAAGATAAAAAAGACGATTCAAAAATTTATTTCTCAAAAATTACTTAACTAAAAAATCTAAAACCAATTTTAAAATTCTTCTTTGGGTGAGGGCTTCTTACATATATGCTTTTTGACGCATGCAACTTCACTTTTGAACTCGACAGTAATGGATTTAGCAATTAGGGTTTGGGAAATTGGAAATCTGAGTGCTCGATTTGAGGATAGGTTGTCATTATTGATTTCAGAGGAACATCTAGCACCTGGGTACAAGTTTTTATGGTGTCTGATGGGGATTTGGCCCGTGTGATCTAGTAAGGGTTGGAGGAGTCGAGGAGCAGGTCGCGTTCACAGGGGGAGGTGCGGTCATGAAGTTTGGGTAGTCGTTGAGCTGAATTTATCGATAGATGAAGATTGGTGAAGACGGCGTGCCGTTTCGTGGAGCGATTCCCCGTGTCACAGCGTTTATGTGCACGAGAAGGGCAGGTTTGTCTTCGACCTGGAATGGGAGAAGACGGGGAGAAGGGTGATTTGGTAAATATAGGGAAGTGTTTAATTTGTTTATTTTAATTATTGGTTAAAAATCATTTAACTTTTAAAATTCATATCTCTCCCATACGAGGTCCAATCGAGACGAAACTTTTTGCTTGCGATCGTGATGACGAAAGCTTCACAATGGAACTAGTTTGGAGGGATTTGAAGACTGCTGAAATTTGGACTAAAATCGGACATCGTTCGGTTTTAGTTCCAAAACAGAATGCTTCGACGATGATAGAAAATTTAGCTCACCTTTTTGGATAAAAATTATTGAATGGTTGTTTGGATAAATTATTATATTTATTAGTTGGTTTGGATATATTCCCACATATTGGAGCAGATGAGACCCTATTGCGTTTCCGTGTAAGAGCCGATGACTCTTGTATATGAATCTCGTCTCGAGGCGTTTGATTTATATTTTGTGATTATATAACCTTTTTGATGCATGGTAATAAGTTGGAGGGATCCAACAGGATTTCTCACAACCATTGATTTTATTTACATATACATGTGATTATTTATATATATATATATATATATATATATATATATATATATATATGTATGTATGTATATATATAAGCTGTGATGAAGGGGGCAACAGGTTGGAGGGATCCAACATGATTTCTCGCTATTGTTGAATTGTTTCGATAATTAATTGTATATGGATTATTGAAAGAACCTGATTGTAGACATTATAGTTATAACATTGTTATATGTTGAAAAGTCAAACCTGGAAGTAATAGAAAACCAATATTGATATTGGTTAAGTGTTGGGTGACAATTGGCCTCAAATTAGTACTTTTAAAATGCTATAACTTGCCATTAAATCGAAAATTGATTTTGAGACAAGAAACAATTTTTAAATCCAATATTGAGTCTAGAAACATGTTGTTCAACGATTATTTAAGTTAATTACATATATTAATATTGTTTTTAAGTTATTAAGTTATAAATATTAATTTAAAACTATTTAATTATAATAATATTGTTTTAAATTTATTTAATTATATTAAAATTATTTTAAGTTATATATTCATATTAATATTATTTAAGGTTATTTAATTATTTTAATATTGCTTAAAAGTTATTAGTTTATAGTTAATATGTTTTAAGAATTTATAAAAAAGTTAATAAATTGGAAGATTAATTATTTAAGAATAATTATGGCTTTAAAATTAATAATAAGGATTATTAATAAAGTTTTAAAATAAATTATTATTATTTATAAAATGGTAAGGATTGATATTACTATGATTTCTTAAACAATATTTTGGAATGATTAATTATTATTTTAAGAAAATTAAAGTTAACGATTTCCATTTATTTATAATATTCATTGTTAATAATTATTATTATATAATAATGTTTTAAAGTAAACGGTTTTAATTATTTATAAACCTTTCCGAGACTATAAATAGAGTAGAAAGACTTGCATTTTATAAAGGAAGTTATAAATTGATTGAAGACTTAAGGAAAGATTATTTGCAAGGAGAAATAGTACATAAATAGTTGGATATTTATAAATGAATTTTGGAAATAGGTTTATAGATTATAAACGAAGTTTTATAAATGGTTTATAGATTCATAAAGGGTTTATAAGTGATTTTGAAATGTATAATAAGTTTATAAGGGATTGAAGTTTTATAAAGGAATTATAAATGGCTTTGGAAGGTTTATAAAATGATTTGTAAATGGTTTGGAGAATTGGAAGGAAATTTATAAATGATTTGGAGTCGAATGAAAGAGAATCTTTCTCAGTTTTGTAAATATACTTATACCGTGGAGATAAGTATATAGATATTTTCTAAATATTGAAGATATAGGAATCCATGGATATATCTTGTAAAAGTATTACTATAGAAGAAATTTACAAGTGGTTTTTATTCGTAAAGGGGTTATAAAACGAGGCTAGTGGTCGCTTATATGCTTAACCAATGTTGGTTTTCCCTATGAAATATAATCTTTGTTTGAATGTTTGTTTATTTAATAGTTAAATAACATACTATAAAATCTTGGCCTAAATATGTAATCCTTCTTAATTTTGGTGGTACGAAAATATTCCCTACTTAACACCAAAGGATTTGAACTCTAGAAGGGAAATACGACAATTATATGGTACAGTTACCATTGGTGGTGCTATTGTACGTATAAACACGTTTCGTTCTTCTAAGACAAATGGTAAGGAGTTCCGTTCACTTAAACGGTTAGGGGGTGATCCCCGCTCTTATGTATTATCTGATTATTTTCTAAAGAACCGGTATTGACCATTCTAGAAATTGGCCTTTGGTTTGGTGGAGCACCCAGGAAATAGAAGAATGTACTCGTAAGAGATGACTCGAACCCATAACCACTTCGATAACCATATACAGTTCTATGGAGGAGACTCGTGATATATTGGAATGTTGGGATCAATGTGTGATTCCGAGACCTGTTGGGTATGGGAATCCGGATGTGATTCCAAATCTAATTGAGATGTGGGATCTTATGTGTCGTTCCGAGACCCATTAGGGGTATTGGAATTCATGTGGGATTCCACGATCTATTTGGTGGCGGTGCGTAAGCTGGACTGCCGGATGTAACCTGATCAGCGGGAATGATTAAAACCAAAGATAGGAGGCATGGCCAGTAGGTTTGGCAAACCCATAGTGTGCAGTCGGATCCTCCTAGGTGTCACTTGTAGTTGTTATGCATGCATGGGGCAATGCACTCGGTCTTAGCGAGATCAGCCATTTTTTTCCTACGGTACATCACTTGGGATGTATGTTGCTTCGGAAGGATAACTTTGATCCTTGTGCAGGAGGACAGTTCCTAGAATTATCAAGGGTACCTCCATGGAAATCCTACACAATTAGCAAACGTGCCTTATCGATTTTCGATTATATACCTAGTATTGATGTGATGTAGACTCACGAGCATCACAGCTACTTGAATATTATTATTTTTACCCTTAGACATTATTATAATATCAATTGATTTTCTATATAAAAGATTTTGGTTATCGTAAGGTAAAAATGCGTCCGTGTTATGTGCGGCGTGGTCTTATGAGAAACCTTTGATTTCAAAGGTTTTATATAACTTTAAATCCAGTTGGGTGTGTTTTATCAGGCTGGTTTTCCAGACTGACTCGGGTGTTATTTTATTATAATGCTCAGATCAGACGAGCATATTACATATTAGTTTGGATGCTTGGAGCTATAAGAGACGGATTGGAGGCCAGAGACGTATTCACGTAGATGGCTGTTTTTCGCTATATTCATTGTTGTGTTATCAGCAGTTGCAAGGATAGGCTGCTATAACTGTCCAGGCTGAAATATGTTAGTATACTCTGATTGAGGTCTGTGTATATATATATAACAGTTTTTTTTTGCTTAAAGATTTATGGTATATTATAGATTATTCGTTCCATTGTGAGATTCTACGTTATTTAGTTTCCTTCTTATCTTCTTTCTTCTTTCTTTTTCCTAAGAATCGGGTCTTCCGACATTCGATTGCTCGACGTGTGATACAATGGACGTATTAGTGTCTATTTTGGAGGGTTGAAAAGCTCGGTTCGTTACACTTGGTATCAGAGCTGAAGGTTAAACGAGAGCCTTGGCTTTGGTGGGGCAACTCATTAGAGATAGGGTTAGTAGCACCCCTGAATGAATTTGAGTGTGTGTGTATATATATATATATATGAGCGCATATTTGTCAATGACATAGAATTTTTTTATATTGTATTGGTTGATATATTGAGTATCTAATGGATTCTGGTCAATACGAGTAATTAATGTTATTAATTGTGATTTTTAAACACTTGAAAGAGTAATTCAACATGGTATTGTTTTGAAATTGGGTAAATAAATTAACTTTACCCTGATTATAGTTTATGTATAAAGGAATAATTTTTCAGAAATTATTATGGTATATATGGTAGTTTGATTGTTAGAGAATGATTGATTATTGTTTGTAATCGAATTAAAGTTTACATTGTTATAATGTACGCAAGATTAACAGCAAAGAAATGATTTTATCTAACCAAAGTGAGATTATATAAATATATAGTTTGTAAATATGATTTATAAATTGAAAGGAAATGAAAATCCTGAAGTATATTATAAATATGATTTGTTAGTAAAAAGGGATCTAGAAGCTGGAAATTTGGGAATTTAAATTCCGTTGGTTTTGAAAATGTTTTCAAAGTTTTGGAGAATAATAATAATATTATTTGAAGACCAATTTTGAATGGAAATATTTTTTTAAAACGGGGTTTTAAAAGGAATAAAAGCATTGACCTTATTTCCGTCGTTGGAAAATAATTTCAGTGATACTGTAGCATCATCGACGTTAATTTTCAAGTTTCCATGGAAGGAATTGCTACCATTAGTGTTTTGTTTTGAAAAAACTAGTTTTGATTTTTAAATCTTGAGGAATTGCATGCATATATATATATATATATACGATTTCAAAAATAATTTGAAATTCTTTAGAAAAGGTGTTAAACTCTAGGATTTTCATTTAAAATGTTTTATTGAAAATATGAGAAAATAAGTTTGATAACTTATAATATTTGGAAATTATTAAGTTAAAGCAATCTTTTGAATTATTAAATGTGAATGCAAGAAATGTAAAAATTTGAAATTGAACTGTGGAATGAAAGTTAATTTAAACTAAGTTAAATAAAGTGGAATTTGAAAATTTAGCCTACGTTAGGCTAAATGAAATAATTTTTGAAAGTGGAATAGATTGAGATTTGAAATAAATTAACAAAATGAGCTAATTAAATTAATTCGTGAATTGGATATGATTTGGAATGTTAATTGATAAAATTGAATGTTGAAATTGGAAAATGAAATTGAATTTGGTTAGATATAGTTATGAACTTAAGTTATGAAATGGGAATAAACATGAAAAGAGTTGTATAAAATATTTATAAAAATTAAGTAAAATTATATGAAATGATTCATAAATGAAATTAGTATGAGGTGAAATGTTGTTAAACATGAAAATCTGATGAAATGGTTCTTAAGTGATATCAATATTGAAAGAATATACTAAGTAATAGATGAAATGAATGTGAATAAAAGGGAATTTGGTATAGCTAAGAAATCAATTGAAATAAATACGTAAGTTGTACGTATGTTATTTTATTCGCATAACGGTTTGATCCAGATTCGAGTATATGATTTCGAGATGATTTACATCGATCCGAGTTAGGATTTTTCACTCGATTCTCAACGGAAAATACTGGCTATGGATTTTTGATTGATTCCAGAATTCTCTATCATAGTATAGGGCTATGCAAGGAGAATGGCGGTTTCTAATGAAGGAACCAGATCTAAGTCCGCACTAGAGTGGTCCTGTGAATGATACTAGTTTGGAAGTAAAATTATGCGATCGAGTGAGCGATCAAATTTGGTATTGCATATGGATGACATATGTACATCGTACGAGCTTAAGTAAAGCAAATATTGGAAATTGGAAAATAGAAAATAAAATAATTATGAACTATATATTTCGATATCATTGGAAAATAAGATGCATGTATGTAAAAGCAAGAGCAAGTTGATGCCTTTGGTTTCATAAGTAAAACTGGATTGCCCAACAAAAAGGTACATGTTTAATTATTGTTGATTTGATGATTTTATAGTTAAGCCGCTTGGCTTTTGTTTTCTTTTGTTGGTTTGGGCCCATAGTGGCGATTTTTTGTTTTTCTGATATAGTTGCGCAAGGGAGACGCTGACAAAAAATTTTGAAAATTTAAAAAGTTAGAAATTTGGAGGAAAATTTTAAGTAACTAAAAATTGATTTTTGAGTTATAACCTGAAATGATTGAATGGTTAAAATTATTTGAAACCTATAAATGAATTTGGGACCTTAGTAAAAGTAATAACAAGATTTCAACAAATTGATTTTGGGAAGTTAAAGACTTAAATGGATTTGAGAAGTAATTTCAACTAATTTGTTTTAGAAAAGAAATGGGTTTGGGCACTTTCTTTATCTTGGCAATTTCGAGAATGAAATTCTTTTAAAGGGGAAAGAATGCGACGACTTAGAATCTTGGTTATTTGAAATTAGAATATTTAATTAATTTTAAATATTGAAAAGTAAATTTTATAGGTTAAATAACTTAAATTCCAAATATAGCGATTTATTGGATAAGTTTATTGTTGAATTTAGTAATTGAAATCATTTAAATAATTAAATCTTGGATTTTTATTTGGATAAAAATAATTTAAAAGCTCATTTAATCACTGTTTAACGAGAATGAAGAAAATTGAAATTTTAAATTGGATTTAAAAGTGATTTCTCGATTTTGAAAATAACTCATTTTAATTAACATATAAAAATAGCCTTCCGGGGCAAATCGCGGATTTTGACGAAACCAATGTCATTAAGTCCGTAATAAAGAGTTACAATACGCTGTCAAATTCCGTAGAGATCAGACGTATCATTTAGTCGTACAGGATTGAAACACGCTGAATTAATATTAAAAATTTAATATAATAATTGGATTCAAATAGCTATCTTATCCATACGATCGAATTAGGCCCCAAAACTAGTTCCATTGTGTTCGAAATAGGGGTATAAGACTAGGCACGCTTGGCGGTATGCCTTGATTGGGATCCGAAATTTATAGCCAGATATTTTGGACTTTTAAACAATATATTTCTATTAAGATTTGACCACGCAGCGATCGTTCCATCACTATCAGCCACTTTACCCTGAACCAGCCATACCCTTTTTCTTCAATTCTCCCCCACACGCCTAACTATACCTTCTCGCTATAAAATGGCGTGCATCATTTCAGTGAAAGAAAATAAATAAAGAAGATGATTCAAAAATTTATTTCTCAAAAATTACTTAATTAAAAAAAATCTAACACCAACTTTAAAATTATTCTTTTGGTGGGGGCTTCTCACTGATATGATTTTGACGTATGCGACTTCACTTTTGAACTCGACAGTAATGGAGTTAGAAACTGGGGTTTGGAAATCGAAAATCTTTGTGCTCGATTTGAGGTTTGGTTGTCGTTTTTGAGTTCGGAGCGTTGTCTAGCACCTTGGCGTAAGTTTTTATGGTGTCTAATGGGGATTTGGACTATGCGATCTGTTGGGGGTCGAAGGAGTCGAGGAGCAGGTCGCGTTCATGGGAGGAGGTGCGGTAGTGAAGTTTGGGTAGCCGTTGAGTCGAGAGATGAAGATTGGTGAAGATGGCGTGCCGTTTCGTGTAGTGATTCGCCGTGTTACAGCGTGCATGTGCATGAAGAAGGGCGTGTTTGTCTTCGACCTGGAATGGGAGAGTAAAAGATGGGGAGAAGGGCAATTTGGTAAATATGGGGATTAGTTTAATTTGTTTATTTTAATTATTGGTTAAAAATCTTTTAAATTCTAAAATTCATATCTCTCTCATACGAGGTCAGATTAAGACGAAACTTTTTGCGTTGCGATCGTGATGATGAAAGCTTTGCAATGGAACTAGTTTATAAGAATTTGGAGACTATTGAAATTTGGGCTAAAATCGAACGTCGTTCAGTTTTAGTTCCAAACCGAAACGCCTTGGTGACGACAGAAAATTTGTGCGATTTAAACTCACCTTTTTGGATAACTAGTATGATTTATAGTTGATAAAAATTGTTGAACGGTTGTTTGGATAAATTATTAAATATTACCACCTATTAGAGCGGATGGACCCTATTGCGAATCCCGTGTAAGAGCGGACGACCCTTGTATATGAATCCCGTCTCGAAACGGTTGATTTATATTTTATGATTATATAACGTTTGTGATGTAGGGTAACTGGTTGGAGGGACCTAATAGGATTCCTCATAATTGTTGATTTTATTTACGTATATATGTGCTAATATATATACAAGCTGTGATGTAGGGGGTAGCATGTTAGAGGGATCTAACAGGATTCCTCGCTATTGTTGAATTGTTTCAATAATATATATTATATGGATTATTGAAAAGAACCTAATTGTAGACATTATTGTATAACATTGTTATATGTTGAAAAGTCAAACCTGATAGTAATAGAAAACCAATATTGATATTGGTTAAGTGTTGGGTGGCTATTGGCCTTAAATTAGTATTTTTAAAATACTATAAATTGTTGTTAAATCGAAATTGGTTTTGAGACAAGAAATAATTTTTAAATCCAAAATTGGATTTCAAAACATGTAGTTTAAGGATTATTTAAGTTAATTAAACATATTAATATTGTTTTTAAATATAATATTAGTTATTTAAATATATTAAAATTATTTTAAAGTTATATATTCCTGTTAATATTATTTTAAGGTTATTTAATTATTTTAATATTGCTTAAAAGTTATTTGTTTATAGTTAATATGTTTTATGAATTTATAAAATAGTTAATAAATTGGAAGATTAGTTATTTAAGAATAATCATGGTTTTAAAATTAATAATAAGGATTATTAATAAAGTTTTAAAATAAATTATTATTATTTATAAAATGGTAAGGATTGATTATTATTATGATTTCTTAAACAATATTTTGAAATGATTAATTATTTTTTTAAGATAATTAAAGTTAATGATTTCCAATTATTTATAATATTTTTTTGGCAAAGCCAGCCGGCTTTAGAGTGGGTCGTGCCACTATGGATATAAATAAAGACAGGTGTTCTGTACATGCACAGTATTGCTAAAATCTGGTTTGATAGTGGTCAGACCACTAAGAACAAGAATAAAGAGAAAACACAGGTGCTAGACATATAGACTAGACTACTCGGAAGGGAACATGACCCTGTTATAATGGCTGATATCAACATCAGTACCAGGACCTATAACATGCTGAACTATAGAAAAATACCAAGCCAAATTCGGATCCAAAAAACCTCAAGGGAGGTGAGTAGACATAAATCCGGTCCTATTGCGGATCTAAGAATTGCCACCAATTCCTAGCACCAACAATCCCAATGGTCATTAGAGAAAGACTAATACCCTCAACATGATACACTAGCCTCCTAGTCTCATCAAGACCACTTAAGAACATGTGATACCTATGCATCTGCGGGCAATACCTCATTTCCGACATCTCGTGAATCCAAGAACTCTCTTCGGGTTCCCATACAACAACCTCATCATCGGAATCATCAACTGCATCAATTTCTGTCTCCACAGCAGGAGAAGTAGTAATAACAGGATCAGAGGGAGGCGGAGCTCTAACCTTGGGAACCCATTTCATTTCCGACCTAGCGAGGGGGGTTCTATCGGTAGGAGATAGAGGTGCATTACTATAAAATTTCTCTATAGAATGACCAAATGAATGATAGATAGCACATATGTCAGGCTTCCAGCTCTAGTTAGCTTTTATTACCACCTCGTGACCTTCCATGATTGTTACTTTCAATATCAACGGTGATGGATTCTCTAGGGTAATTTCAATTGCCCTAGCATATAACAGATTCTTCCGCACGACGATATTTTCATCAAAGCATTTGAAATCCCCAATTAGGCTCGCTAGCCAATTTAAACCAATAAGAGGTTGAAGGACAGAAGGTATATTGGAGAACGTTGCCCAAACCGGAACAGAAAGAATCTGCACTTTAACACTGTCTATACCAACGCTTCAAGGAGTCACAAAAATGGTTTCCCCTCGATAATGAGAGTGCTAGTATCTAGAGCTATAAGTCTGTCTTATTTAGAACCAAATTCAGGAAAGAAAAACGGATTTAGGAATTGGACATGAAGCGAACCTTTCAGTTTCCACACTCTCCTATAGTGCTCATGATCAACCGAATAAGATGATGTAGCATCTAGGAAAAAACCAACAAGGTGGTCAAACCAATGGCTCTCCGCCTCTCGAAGAACAGCTGGTGGAATCTCATTATGAGTGCTAAAGATATGCGGTATGCACCGGCGTTCTGAGGCAATGCCTTGAACAAAGACGACAAACCGGTCCGGCTATAATATTAGCAGCGGCATCACAACAGCCATTAGAAACCTCATTACAAACAGGACCTTCATATGATTTAGGTAATGGCATATGAGAAGTTGTAGTAGGTAATATAGGAGCAATCACACAACCATTCGATTTGGATGGAGAAAAATTCGCATCAGTAGCCGTAACTTCAGCATTATTCCAATCAGTAGCCATAAACTTCGACAGAATCAGAGGAAACAAAACAAAACCTACCTCTTAACAAATCAGTATCAATAATTCCTGAACTAATGTTGCAATCTTCATTCACCCAATTTCCAACAGTCTATACCAAATGCGATATAGGAGAAGTAGGATTAACATCGGTTATACCTGACATAGGGATAACACCATCCGGACATGAGGCGAGGTTAGCAGCGAGAGATGAACTTGGATTATACGCACTTGGGATATGAGCGACTAGTGGAAGTGAGGATGTCTGAGTCGAAGGCGGCACAGGGATAAGGGTGCCATCAGTGGGCAAAGCAAATACCGATGGCTAAAGGAGCGAAACCAAATTCGAGAATGTACGGCCAAATCTAGTTTGCAAAGAAACACCAAAAGAAGCAACGAGCCTCAGTTTATCCTTTCGATTCTTGGCCATCAGAGGAGATACAACATGGGGGATTAGGATGAAGCAGACAAGGAGAAGGAAGAGCGAGAATACGAAGAAGAAATGGGGAGGTTGAAAAATCACCGTATGAAGAAGATGGAGGCCATTTTTTTAATATTTTAATATGAATATCATTTCTTATAAAGAAAGTTTATAATAATTTTTTGAAGTAGTAATAATATTTCAATATCCATATCATTTATTTATAATATTCATTGTTAATAATTATTGTTATATAATTATGTTTTGAAGCAAACGATTTTAATTATTTATAAATGATTCTGATACTACAAATATAGTTGAACGACTTGCATTTTATAAAGTAAGTAATAAAATGGGTTGAAAACTTAAGGAAAGGTTATTTTCAAGGAGAAAGAGTTTATAAATATCTAGATATTTATAAATGAATTTTAGTAATAGGTTTATAGATTATAAACAAAGTTTTTATAAATGGTTTATGGATTCATACAGGGTTTATAAGTGATTTTGAAATGTATAAGAAGCTTATAAAGGATTGAATTTTTTATAAAGGAATTATAAATGGCTTTAAAAGGTCTATAAAATAATTTATAAATGGTTCGGAGAATTGGAAGGAAATTTATAAATGATTTGGAGTCAAATGGAAGAGAACCTTTCTCAGTTTTGTAAATATACTTATACCGTTGAGATAAGTATATAGATATTTTCTAAATATTGAAGATATATGAATCAATGGACATATCTTGTAAAAGTATTCCTATACAAGAAATTTACAAGTGGTTTTTATTCGTAAAAGGGTTATAAAACGAGGCTAGTGGTCGCTTATATGCTGAACAATGTTGGATTTCCCTATGAAATATAGTATTTGTTTGAATGTTTGTTTATTTGATAGATAAATAACCGACTATCAAATCTTGGCCTAAATATGTAATCCTTTTTAATTTTGATGGTACGGAAATACTACCTACTTAACACCAAAGGATTTTAACTTTTGAAATATCTAAGGGAAACACGAAATTATATGGTATAGTTACCATTGGTGGTGCTATACTATACGTATAAACACGTTTCGTTCTTTTAGGACAAATTGTAAGGAGATTTTAAATAGTTAGGGGTGATCCCCACTCTGATGTATTGTCCGATTATTTCCTAAAGAACCGGTATTGAGCATTTTGAAAATCGACGTTTGGTTTGGTGGAACACCTAGGAAACGAAAGAGCGTACTCGTAAGAGATGGCTGAATCCATAACCACTCCGATAACCATATACGGCTCTATGGAGGAGACTCGTGATATTGGAATATTGGGATTCATGTGTTATTTCGAGACCCGTTGGGGTATGGGGAATCCGGGTGTGATTCCAAATCTAATTGAGATGTGGGATCCTATGTGCGGTTCCAAGACCCATTGGGGGTATTGGAATCCATGTGGGGTTCCCTGATCTATTTGGTGGCGGTGCATAAGCTCGAATGTTGGACGTAACCTCATCAGCGGGAATGTCTAAAACCAGAGATAGGAGGCATGGCCAGTAGAGTTGGCAAACCCATAAGGTGTAGTCGGCTCCTTCTAGAAGTCACTTATAGTTGTTATGCATGCATGGGGCGATGCAGTCGGTCTTAGCGAGGCCATCCATGCTTGTCCTATGGTACATCACTAGAGATGTATGTTGCTTTGGAAGGATAGCTCTGATCCTTGTGCAGGAGGACCATTCCTCGAAGTACTGAGGGAACCTACAAGGAAATCCTACACAATTAGCAAACGTGCCTTATCGGCTTTTGATTATATACCTAGTATTGTTGTGATGTATACTCACGAGCATCACAGCTACTTGACTATTATTATTTTCATTCTTAGACATTATTATAATATCAATGAATTTTCTATATAAAATATTTTGGTTATTGTAAGGTAAAAACCTATCCGTGTTATATGCGGCGTGGTCTTACGAGATACCTTTGATTTCAAAGGTTTTATATAACTTTAAATCCAGTTGGGTGTGTTTTCTCGCGCTGGTTTTCAAGACTGACTCAGGTGTTATTTTACTATAATTCTCGGGTCAGACCGAGCATATTACAAATTAGTTTGGATGCTTATTGATTCAGGAGACGTATTGGTGGCCAAATACATATTCACGTAGGTCGTTATTTTTCCACTGTATTAATTGTTGTGTTATCAACAATTGTAAGGATGGACCGTTATTACTGTCCGGGCAGAGATAGGTTAGTATACTTTAATTGATGTCTGTGTGTGTGTATATATATTACAGTTTTGTTTTGTGTAAAGATTTATGGTATATTATAGATTATTTGTTCCGCTGTGAGATTCTATGGTATTTAGTTTCCTTTTTATCTTCCTCCTTCTTTCTTTTCCCTAACAATCGGGTCTTTCGGCATTCGATTGCTCGGCATATGATACAATGGACATATTAGTGTCGATTTTTGAGGGTCGAAAAGCTCGGTATGTTACAATAGCTTTCCCTTATTAACCTCTCGATCCAGTCGAAATGCTTGAATTCCTTTCTTTTCAATCTTTCGAACTGGATAGAGCAGCTTGGTTACCCCTTCAAAATAGTCCTTTCGAAACTATTCCGGTAGCCTGATAGATGGCTTTAAGATTCAAGGTTATGATCAGTTTTGAATGGTTTCGACCTTGTCGAAAGCGGGAGTCTTAAGTGTCTTGGGAATGGGTCTGAAACTAAAGGTAAAACTGACCTGGGTTTAGATTTTGACCCACTTGAAGGTAGGAGTCCAATAAGTTAATAAATGGAATTAGTTGAAAGTGCAAGGTTTTGACCCTGTCGAAAGTTGTCTTTCGATAGGGTCAATACCTGGAAAAAAGAATTAGACCAAATAAAAGCTTTTGAATCAACTAAGTAATTAAAAATATTGATGACTTACCTTTCAACACAACCGAGCCTTTATTGATCAATTTTCCCTAATTCAATTTACAAACTAGGGTTACAACTTTGTAGAATTAAGCAAATACAAGTGTAGAATGAATGAATTTGGATCCCCTAAACAAAACCTCTAGGGTCTTCTTTATAGGCGGGGGTTGGCACCTTTCGACCTAATTCCTTCGACACAGTCGAAAGGTCAGCTTTCCTACTTTCGTGTGCATCTTTTGAACCATAGCTTTCGACCTAGTCAAAAGGATTATATAGTCGACCTTCAACTGCCATTGAAGACCGTGCTTCCCTCTATCTTGCTTTATTCCTTTCGACTTCGTCGAATGGTATATTGTTGGATCGCTTTTGGCTTCATCGACACGTATATAGATGCGCACTTCACTTAACTGTTAATGTGCTATGTAAGTTAGCATGGGCACTGGTCTTCGACACTATCGAAACGTGTTCTTTGTAGGCTTCGAATGAGTCGAAACACTGTTGAGATATTAGCTGTAGGAGACACCATTTGAAAGAATTCTATTTGTCTAGCATGGAACCCCATCCTCTTGTGTTTGGGGAAGTTATGCAGAATTCCTATAATCTTTCCTTTCATAGGTAATGATGGTTTTAACCAATTCAAAAGGCTAATATATGCTTTCGAAAGGGATATTTGGCTGAACATTCTTATAGTGGAGGTATATAAAGATGAACCAATCATTTCAAATGGCTTGGCGAACATGCAGAAAGTATACTATTCATTGCCTTTGAAAGTACCTTTCGACCAATTGAAAGCTGTAAACCTATTAGCCATCGCCTTCGAAAGGTTACCTTTCGACCTCATCGAAAGTTCTTATTTTTTGTTTTTAGAGACCACTTTTAATGCCTTTTGATCCTTATCAATGCCCTTCCTACATATTTCATAGGTTCAATCTTGAGAATATTTTATGGATAACAAATGTCTTAATTATTTTGTTAAGGGATAGGGCTTTATTGCTAAAATATTTTTAACTATTAATTGATGAATTTGGCAGCCTTCTTAGAAAAAGGATTTTGATAAAGGTTAAGCAATCAATCATATTTTGACAAATAAGGGAAGTTAGGTATAAAGGAATTTCTTTTAAAGGTATAAAATTAGTTTTTGCTTAGAATTAAAAACTTGCCACTTCCATCTGCTTGCTATTAAAATCATCCTAGTTGGCCTTTCGAACCCATTCGAAACCAATACACATGATATCAAATAGTTGGTATGTAGTGTATTGGAGAAAGGTAAAAGGAGATGGCATCGAAAGCTTGCTTTTGAAGGGGTTGATGCAAATTTTGATAACTTTCGAATCAACCCACTTGCCTTCGTTTTGCTTTCAAAAGAGATGCCGCTTACTTTTGTTTTTAGAAGCTTTCGAAAGAGTTGTTTAGGAAGCATTTGAAAGAGTTACTGCTTATTTTCTAAGAAGCTTTCAAAAGGGTTGAAGTTACTTTTAAATAGCTTTCGGATGGATTGTCGCTTACCTTAGTTTTAAAAGTAGCTTTCGATTGAGTTTCCACATGTTAAGTTTTGAAAAGGAGCTTTCGAAAGGGTAATTACTTCTAAACCTAGTCAAAACCTAGCTGCCAACTTCGTACCTTTCGAACTAGTTGAAGACCGCTTTTCTTTTTTGCCTCATAAAAATGAGTTCGAAAGGGATGCTTTTATTTTATTAATATAGAAGTCACACCCAATGCTTTCGAAAGGGTCCCTGTAGCCACTTATATTAAAGGTTTTGAAGGCAATGGTCTCAAAAGGTCGTTTCGAACCTATCCTTTTCCTAATTATTTTACTTAAAGATCATTGCTTTCGAATGGATGGTTTAGAAACCATCTGTTTTCGTAAATTCTTTTACTTAGAGATTAAAGTTTTCGAAAGGGTTACTTTCGCTTATGTTCAGTTTGACCCAAAAGTTATACTTAAGGTTAAACCCAATGATTTTGAAAGAGATACTTCCATATTGTTTCAAAGCTATGCATTTATAAATCCTACTTGAACTAAGTGGTTTTGAAAGATAAGCTTTAATACTTTTCGAAAGGAATGTTTTAATGGTTTTGAAAGAAAGGATTTGATGCTTTCTAAAGGGATGTTTTGAGTGTTTTGAAAGGCATATGTTTAGGTGTTTTGAAAAGAAGGTTTGCATACTTTTGAAGGATATAATTAAATGGTTTCGAAAGATATGGCCTAAGGTTTCGAAAACCTTAGTTTTCAAATAAAAAACCCAATCTCGGTTTTTAAAGAAAAACCCATGGCAATATGAATGTGTTTCGAAATGGCATCTAACTTTGGTGTTTTTGGAAAAAGCATTCCTTGCTAAAAATAACAGTTTAAAAGTATCAGCCATATTTGTAACGATCCAGAATTTTTTTCATTCGATATTTGTATATTTAATTGATTATAAATATTCACAAGTAAATTTTATAAGCTGAATAACTTATATATCGAATATAATGATTTAATTGGAAAATTAAATTGTTAATATAATATTTGAAATTGTGAAAATAATTGATATTTGAATTTAATGTGAATGAAATGATTTATAAAGTTAAATTAAATTCTATTTAAATTAAAATAATATTAGAGAACTTTTAAAATTGAATTAAAAGTTAATTTATAGAAATTGAATATTTCAATATTTAATTAACGTGTAAAATAGACATTTTTCACATAGTCTCGAATTTCGACGTAACTAGTTTCATTAGATCCGTAATGTTATATTATTGTAGGATTTCAAATTTCGTGTCATTCAAATTTACGGTTTGTCCGAGGGAGGCTAAAACGCATAGAAATTTGGTTAAGTAAATTTTAAATTTAAATAAGTCGATTCGAAAATCTATCTTCCAAATACAATCGAATTGGCTCCCGATATATATTCCATTATGTTCGGAATAGGAGTAAAACATTCTAAATGCCAGGCGGCATGCTTCGTTTGATGTTCGGAAATTTTTCGGGTGAATAGTGTCGCGTAATTTTCTATAGAAGGACCTCAATTCTTCACATTCGCAAAAACCCTAAAGAAACTAGGGCATGCTGCCACCTTCCTTTCAATGGCTAGAAATGCTTCAATCTTCTTCCTCGATTATTTCTTAATCCATACATTTTCGAGTTTCGATTTCTAAATGAAACTTGTAGAGCACAACGCGATCGACGAATCCAACGGCTATGATTGGAGTTCACGATGTAGATTGGTGCAAAGTGGCCTTAAAAAGCCATAATTCGTGAAAAAAAATCTAGATGAGGGGACAAACGAGTTCGATTGGTTCTCCGGTGTTGATAGAGTAGGCGATGGCGCTTCGAATGGCACTATCTGATCGTGTTTTCGACGGTCGTAGATGGCGCGAAAATTCACGAAGATGGAGCGGGTATGGGTGCATTGATAGCTTCATGGTCTCGCATTTTTCACAAAAGGGAAGAAGGAAAGGAATAGCGGCCTAGATCTTGGGCTGATGAAATCGACAGCCCGATTTGTTTTAGGGTAAAATTAAAAAGAAAGTTGTATATTAATTTATATTTAAAATTGTATAAACTTTAGAAACGCATAACTTTGTCATACGAGGTCCATTTTTGACGAAACGATTTGCGTCGGGTTCATATTGACGAACACCACCTTTTAGAGATGGTTTAAAGTTGATTGGAGCTAGTATAAATTTGGACAAAATTAAACACTTGTTTAATTTTATTCGAAATAAAACACTACAACTGCTATTGGAACCAATGTGAGTACAACTCACTCTTCTGACTCACTGAAATTTTTATATAAGTGAGAAATAAATTTATTTATGATGATTGATGATTGTTTTTATGATATATAGTATATTATTTATATATTGATTGGTATTTGGATATATTCCTGCCTATTGGACCAAATGAGACCCTATACGTTCCCGTGTAAGAGCGGATGACCCTTTGTACGTGCGTCTTTCTCGAAGCGGACGTTGTACATACTTTCTAATATGTATATTTGTTGTAGGTGATAGGTTGAAGGGGTCCAACTGGATTCCTCACCAGTATTGGTTTTATTTATAGGTATTATGATTTATATGCTGTTATCATGTGATATATGATGTTTTGGTTGCCATGATTGATGTATTTGATGCTGTTGCAGAATTGGGCCTATTTTTGGAAATTTAAAAATGTTAAAGTGACGATTTCAATTAAAAAGGAATTTCAAGTGATTTTGAAAATAGAAGTTTTATATATAATTGAATTGTTAAAGTTAATGGATTTATTTTAAATAAATTAAAGTTATAATTTTTATGTTATAAAAATTATGATTTTTGAGAAATATAATTAGAATGTGATTTTTGAAAAGTGAAGTTGATTATTTTATAAAATATTTTACATTGAGAATTTTGAGTTTATTATAAACGGTATATATATAAGATTTATAAATTGATATTCTATAAATCAAAATGATGGAATTGTAAAGGAGTTTTATAAATGTTAAAATGAAGTTATTAATGGATTTTATAAGCGAATAAGATCTACAAATTATGAAGTTATAAAATGAATGGATTTTGTAAAATAAACAATTTATAAGTAATTAACTTATAAATTGGGTTTTGGCATGTAAATGAGTTATATATAGAATTGGTAAATAAAGAGATTTCATAAGTTGAAGTTTTTGTAATATATAAATGGAATTTATAAACATTGTTTTATAAATTCGAAATCAATTAAATTTGATAAGTTAAATATATAAGTTTATTAAAGGAATTTCATCCACGATTTTGGATAGTGGATAATCCTTTTATTAAATGTGAAATAGTAATGAATTGGGTAAAGGAATTTCATCCATGATTTTGGACAGTGGATAATCCTTTAAATTAAAGGTGTAGAAGCTTAATTTGGTAAACGAATTATATTCACGATTTTGGACAGTGAATAATATTTTGAAACTAAATGAATGTTTTGAAAAGTGATATTTTAAAATGGAGTTGAATGTTTTCAAGATGTTTTAAAATGTGTTAAGTATCGAATACATAGATTTCAATGTTCATTGTTGAAATAGACGTTTTCGAGAAATAAGGAAATGATGGACTATACACCGTTGTTATAGTAAATGATTTTTGAAAGGATACATTTTGTATAATATATGGAATTTATATATCTATCTAATTTTCGAATCCCTATACTAGTGATTTTGGTTGTCGTAATGATGTTTTATGCAACATTCGTTTTGACCTAAATAGATATGTTTAATAGAATGTTTTCCTTAAAGAATAAAATATATACTTAATCTTGATTTAAGTATTGTACTATTTTTTAAGTGTTTAAAATAAATTGATTTGTGAATTACTTATTTTTAAATAAGTATATGGAAATTTTTTCCAATATAGAAGTTGAAATGGTTTGAGAATGTATCTTTGTTAGGAAATCCAATCCATGGTTTCGATGAAAGCAACTATACAATGGAAATTAAATATACATGTACATATACATTTATATATACATGTACTTGGTAGAACAACATTACTAGAAAGACAGGAATAAGGCTCAAAGGACATACAAGAAACTACAAGTCGATAGGTACAAAAAAGAAAATGAAAAGATGCACGTAACAGACATGCACGAGTATCAGACGTCTAGGTGCACAAGCCAGACATCTGGAAAAGTTCTCTGGAACAACAAATAGGCAAAACCAGATATCTGGTAATAGCACTCAGACATCTAAAAATCTACTACGTTCAAAAAATATATAGTATCAGACGTCTGAAACAAATACCGGGCGTTTGAATTCAAACTCAAACTTCAGAAAAGAACTGCAACTGCCACATGCGAATGGACATCTTTACTTCTCTTCGCCACAACTCTTCACCATCAGTAGAAGCAACTTTAGAGCATTCGTTAAGGGATGCAACTACTCAAGATACCCATCTACAACTATATACAGCATCAAGAATCAAGAGAACAAAACTCACCTTACTTACTTATGCTTTCTAATTCTATACTCTATCCTATATTCTTGATCTCTGCACTCTATCAATCTATACTTGTATCCACTCTTCCATATACTCAGTTCTTCATAGATAATATTCTTTAGATATATATTGGAAGCAATTGGGCTAATTAGTCAACATTTGTATTATACTAGAACATACATTTGACAAGAACAACTTATTGTAACCAAGCCTATTCCTCCGGGCTAAGCGAGGGTTTTTGATAGTCGAATTCCGAAGGGGATCTTCGGGACTGGACGTAGGACAAGAGGTCCGAACTAGTATAAATTTCTGGTATGCTTATTCAATATTTACTTAGATTAATACTGTTTTAGTCGCATCATATATTTTTCCACATATACTTGCATATACACTACACGATCCACCCTGTGGACTTTCAATTGGTATCAAAGTAAGGTTTGATCAAAGTACAATAACAGGTATTTGAATCACTTTAATATGGAAAATATTTTTCAAGAAGGCCAATCCACAGCACGTCCCCTACTTTTTAATGGTTCTAATTATGCATATTGGTCAACACGTATGAGAATCTTTATGGAGGCTAATGGATTAAAAATTTGGTCAGCCACTTAAAATAAATATGAAGCACTTGGCACTGCTATGAACACATGGAATGATGCACAAAAAACCATAGCTTCTAATAATGCTAAAGCTATGAATGTTTTACTTTGTTCATTAGATAATAATGAATTTTCACGTGTCATGTTATGTAAGACTGCATATGATATTAAACGTACCTTACAAGTTACACATGAAGGCACAAATAAAGTTAAACAAACTAAAATTTTAATTTTACAAATTCAATTTTCATCATTTAAAATGAAACAAAATGAATCTATAGTGGACATATACTTTAGATTCCAAACTATGCAACGTCATTTAATGACACTTGGAGTTAGATTCATAAATTTTGACTTAGTATCTAGAATGCTCAATTCTTTAACTCCAGAGTGGGAACGAAAAGTATTAGCTATCGAAGAAGCTAATGACCTCTCAACACTCTTAGTTGAAAAATTGATAGGAAATTTAATGTCCTATGAAGCTAATCTGCAGGCAAGAAACAAGAAAACAACAGAACTTGGAGAAGAAAAATATAGCATTTCCAACAATAAATGGAGACTCCGGCTTAGACGAAGAAGAAATCGTATATATTGCCAAAAAATACAACAAATTCTGTAGGATCTAGATTAACCCTAGAGGGGGGGGGGTGAATAGGGTTATAGCAAATTTTCTCGATTTAATCACAGAAATAAACTGCAGAAATAAATATGCCGAAAAGTAAATCACACACAAAATTTACCCAGCTTCGGCAACCCCTGCCTACTGCTGCATTCACAGATTTCTATTAGAATTAAACAGTATCACGCTTACAACAACTCTACTAGACTCGCAGACCCTTTTGCTCCCGCTCACAAACACTCTACTAGACTCGCACACCCTGCTCCCGCCTATAGAGTTTCGCTCACTCGCAAACACTGCTCCCGCCTATAGAGCTTTGCAAACTCGCACACCCTGCTCACTGAACTAACTCAAAATAGACAATCTGACACTACCTAAACCTAGGTGGTGATTTACCTAAATTCTTTGATTCGTAAAATAAAAACAATAATTAAGAACAATAGAAAAATAACCCTAAACTAATTAACAATATTAATAAAAGCCTATAGAAACAAAACCCCTTTTTTACTTGGACCCTAAATAAAACTTTAGCCCTTTTATAAAACAAAACCGGCCCCTTGTTTTTATTAACCCGATCCACTTTCTTTTGAGAAGAAAAATGGCGGCCTCTTTCTGATTAGGGCTTCGTTCCCTTTTGTTCCAGTTAGGGCTTCGGCTCTTTGTTGGCTTCGGTTTCTTCAATTGATCTGTGTTATGTTTCCATAGCTCGCTGCTTCTCTGATGGTTGACTATTGGCTGTTTTGCAGTTGCTCGATCGAGTTCGTTGCTTGTGAATTCGGTATGTACTGTGTCCTTTTGCTTTTCTAAATTGATACTTGAACTCGATGCTTGATTCGAGTTGGATGATTTTGTTCTTTGTTATGCTCGAACTCCAATTCCATTTGCCGATGATGTTTCGTGGTTTATATAGGGTTTGTAACCCTAGATTTGCGTCGTATATTCTCTATTTGAATTTGTCATATTATTCACCTCGGCCGTTCGATTAATTTCTGATGTTTGATGATTTCTCTGACTAATTCATATGTGAATATTCTGGTTGCTTGATGATTACGCCTTTGAATTAATTTCGTGATGACTTTCGACTTTGACTTGTTCAACATTGAAATTTTGACACGAACTTGATGCTGGATAATGTTTGACATCAACTTGGTTTTTAACTTGTTCCAATTTTGTAATTTCGGCTTCTTGAATTTCTGGCCCCTGTGTAATTTAGCTCTGGCCATCTTTGTTTCAATGCTGATCTTGATTTCATGAATTTAATATTGACACTGTTATGCTTCCACGACTTCGACATTTACATTGTTCAACATTGTCCTGATTGCTTTGGCTTCACCACATAGCATATTTGTGCATTTTAAAATGTTGCATCATTGAGTAGTTTTCATTTGTGTCATGTTGTATCATTTACTTGATGTGTTTGCACTGTACATTGAGCATAGATAAGGTTGCTTTGGTCTGGATTAGTGCAGTGTGTATTCTAGCTTGTAACTGTTGCATACTTTGATGGTTCATCGGTGCACTTGCTTGGTCATTTTGTACTCGCATCCATAGTTGAGTAATTTCCACTGTCTTTTGTTCACCTGCTGATGTTTGTTGCAGTCTTGAGTCACTTTGTTGTCGGGCTCACTGTACACTGATGCATTCTGGTTTGATTTGCTACTTGATGTAGTTTGCATATGCTTAATGGTGTCACTGTGACCTGTTGCATTTGTGCATTGCCCTGCTGATTTACTTGTGATGTTCTTGTAGTCGAGTCATGTTGCATGCATTGAGTAGCTGGTCTTTGTATTTCCAGCTTCATCACTGTTTAACTTCCACACTGTTGCATTGTTGTTCACTTCTCTTGTATCATTGGTACATGTACATTGCTGCTATATTCTTGCTTCACTGCATTCATGTCACTGTTGTTACTGGCTGCATCACTGTAGTTTGCTACTGTATCATTGAGTAGCTGTCGTATTATACATCTTATGTTTGAACATAACATTCATTTTGTTGTTTCACTTGTGTACTGCCTTCACTGTCCACTTGAACTGTTTCACTATGGTTTCATGCCTTGTAGTTGTATTTGAGTCAGTGCTTCACCATATCACTTTTTGATTGATGCTGCATCACTTGTAGTTTTATGTATTCATGTGCTTGTCTGCATTCACTCTGGCTTGTGTTATGATTGCTGTGAAGTTGCATTGATCTCTGTAGTACTTTATGTTGACATTTTCTTTGACACTGTTTTGTTGGGCTGTGTCTTCATTGGTGTGTCACTGCATACATGTGTACTTGATTCTTTGATGTTGTTACCTCTGGTATGCTGCATATTGTCACTGTATTGGTTCGAGTCAGTTTCTTTTATGTTCACTGGCCTGTACATTTGAGTTGCAGTGCTGTCTTTGATGTTGTACTTTGGTCTATTGGGCTGCATTTGTGTATATTTGATCATTTTTGCAACCTGGTCTGGTGCACCTTGTTTCATGCTTGAGACTGTGCTTGCATTGTCTGGTCAGTGGTGCTTTGAGTTGAACCTATCTTGGGTTTGACCTTGTTTTTGATTTCTGTGCTTTTGTTTGATTTTTGCACACGAGTTGGCGAGGCAGTGCACACGTATACGAATGTACACGTGTGTACTGCAGCCACTTATAATTACCTGTCCCTGATAAAAAATACTGATATGCACAGATATTGCACAGTCAAAAATGATGACGAACAACCCAAATAACTGAGGCAAACAATGTTTTCAAAAACATCGTTTCTTTCAAATTTCAAAAATATTTCTCTTTCAATTTTACTGCGTTTGAAAATATTTTTGCAGATTACTCAGATGCTGGATTCAAACCGGAATGCAGTTGAAGACAAAATACGAGTGTGAGTGATATGTAGTGAGGTTATCAATGTAAAAATATTTGTGATGTAATCGTGATGTAATCAGAAATGTATATGTATAGTGAGAGCATGAATTTGTACTATTCAAGTTTGTAATAAATATTCGTTTGAATAAAATATTCGTTTGAATTCAAAAACTGTGTAACTTGTTCTGTTTGAATTCAAATTCAAATTCTGTGTAATTTATTTTATTCAACAGATATTTATCTAACCAAATACATACTATACAAAAAAAATTTGTTTGAATAAAATTTCTGTTTGAATTCAAAATCTGTTTAACTTGTTTTGTTTGAATTCAAATTCAAATTCTGTGAAATTTAATTTTATTCAACAAATATTTATTTAAACTATGAAAAACAAAATAGTACATTACCAAATACATTTAAATGAATGTATATATGTTTATTATCATCAAACAAAAATCATATAGCGCAAAGCGCATATTCAACAATCTCCCCCTTTTGATGATAACAAACATATATTTAAGATTTTGAATATATTAAATGTTTTTGATAATTTCATTTGCTCCCCCTATTTGAATGCTTCCTTTTTATGTGATACTCCCCCTACATATGTGGCTCCCCCTACATATATGCATACAAATAAAAATATGTAAATGAGCCTATATGCAAATTGAAGGTTATTTGACCTTTGCTTGATTCTATTTGACAAAATCTTTACTTTTCTCTCCCCCTTTTGTTATCAGCAAAAGAATAATAGTGTTATAAAAATAGGGATGAAGTGATAGACATGAATCAAACATTTAACTCAATTAAATATAAATATCAAATTTCAATAAAACTCAAACAAAAATCATAATTACCCTTGTCAAGCGCATATTCCACTTTCAGAAGTGATGGAGATAGAATCATCAAAAATTCATATAGATATGTCTATTTGTGGTATATTTATTTCTGGAAATTTGAATATCTACTAACCATGCATAACCGTTAGGACTTTTAAATGAGATTAGTAGTATTCCAATTTAATTTAAAAAAAAATGAAATCAAGTATCTTCTAACCACGCATGACCGTGAGGACTTTTAAATGGGATTAGAATCAACTTGTCTATTAAATCAATTATTTTTAATATGCGTTCCATACATGCATAACCGTGAGGACTTTTAAATGAGCATGGAAGCACATAATCAAAAATCCAAGTAATTCACCCATGCATGACCGTGAGGACTTTTAAATGAGAGTGAATACTTTGGATATTTATTTTTAATTGCTGAATATAAGCAATTGAAGCACAAATATTTTCCTTCACCGATTTAAAGATATTGAAGAACAAATGATTTCCTTTGTAAACTACCACAAATTTACATATTAAATATGATCTTGATGAGTGATGTTCGATAGAAAGATGATAGAAATAGAAATGGTCATGGAATTATTATCCAACAAAAAGTTTTTATAACTCTTGTTATGAAATTCTAAAGAAATTTTTAATTATACTTTCTCGAGTTATAATATATGATAAATATCAACACTCATCTCTATTTCAATCACTATTTATCTTTTCGATAATCAAAGGGAGTCAGATTTAGTCAAATTTGTCATTTAAAATCAAATTAAAAATTATAAAATCAATTTTTCAAAAATGATTAATCTGTAAATATGGTCAAACATGATTTTCTCGAGGGGGGTTTTATAAGAAAATTTTCTGCTAATTGAAAATTATTTCAAATGAAAAAATATGCAGATATTTTCTAAAAAACCGATGCAGCAAATGAATGTTTCAAAAATTAATCATGTTGCACTAATAATTTTTCTATCAACTATATTACTAGTGTAATCCGCATCTGAATTTAAATTTCACTCAGTATTCACTTGTTGAATCAAACCATGAGATGTGCACCAAAAATTTCAAAACATCATTCTTTTGAATTTGAATTTAAGCCGTGTTAACACTCAAACAAATATCATGATGTTAATTTCAGAAAACAAAGGATAAACAATTATTTTCATGAGTAATCAACAGTCAATCAACATCATAATTATTTCAAAAACAATTTCTTAAAATCCTTTTTCTCATGAATTTGAAATCGTGCAAATTTACAAACAGTGATCAAAATGTCAGAACCAATATATCTACGTGTAGCATGAGTAACCAGCATTTGACCGAACAAATTTATATAAATTAGTTCAAAATTGAAAATCTGATTGGTCATCAATTAAGCACAAATTAATGCCATAAATCATATCAATTAAGTCCGAATCAGTCAACCATCATAATTACTCCAAGTAATTCTCTTTAAAGATGGTTAGTCAATATTTTTTTTTAAAAAAAAATCATAGCATCAAAATCATCATCTTTTGTTCATCTCAATATTGGCTGATTTTAATTTAGAGTATGGTGCAGATAATCATATTTAAAAACAATTACCTGTTTTACCTTTACGATAATTTTTCGTGATTGCCCATTGTGATTCTGTCACCTTTATACTAGGCTAAGGAACTTTGTTTTCTCCCCTGTTGTGTTTCTGGAACAGCCGAAATCCAGAGAACACTGTTGTTGTTCCTTAGCCTGCCACCTCACCTACACGATAAAAGATTTGTGTGACCTATTTGTTTTTATAGGTCCATTGTTGTTAGTGGCAGAATATGAAAAATATGTTTTTGGAGACTCAAAACTGTTTATATATGTTCCTTTTGGCACCCAAATTTGTTTGACTTTCAAAGATTTTATATTTGTGCCTTTTGGAACCCATATTGGTATAGTTTTCACGTGTTTGGGTCTATACCAACAATTATTTCGATTATGTCCAAATTCTCTACAAAACGTGCACATTGAATTGACTTGATTAAATTTTGTGTTTCTATGACTACGATTTTCAACATGATTTCCAATTATTTCAGATCGAGCAAAAACACTTTTACTTTTTGCATTATCATTATTTTGTGATTTCCCAAAGCCTAGTCCTTTTCTATTGTTAGCAAAAATTTGATTTCCAAATAGCATTTTGAAAGATTTTTCGCCTCTTGCAAAATTATTCAAGGATTTCTCAAGGTTTTGGACTTTGGTTTTTAATGTTGAGTTTTCAGTAACAAGTGAGGTGCATCTATTAATAAAATCCTTTCTCCTAGTGTCGATGGTTTCCTTAAGATTCAAGTTTTCATTTTCAAGACTTTCAAAGTTATTCCTCAGTTTTGATAATTCTGAATCTAAAATCTTACATTTTTTACATTCTAGGTTTTGAATATTTTCAAGTTCAGTTTTTAACCTAAAATTTTCACGAGCAAATTCTCTCCTATCAGATTTCAGTTTTTCAATTTTAGATTCAAGAGTATCCACTACCTTAGTAAGATCAGAACACATAAAAACAAGTTCTTTATAAGAAAACTCACCTGCCTCACTAGATTCGTCGGAGGTTGCTTCTGATTCTGATTTTGCCATGCAACACAAGTTAGCCTCCTCTGAGCTGCTATCCGAAGCTTCCTCTCCTTCTTCATCATCCCAAGTCACTGCAAATACCTTCTTCGCCTTTTTCTTTTCTTTGTTGTTTTTGAGAAGTGGGCATTTTGGTTTGATGTGGCCAGGCTTGTTGCAGTTATAACATGTCAGTTCATTATCGGAATTTTCGGAATCTTTTGACCTATTGCCCTTTGTTTTCTTCTTGCGTGGCTTGAATCTAGACCATCTTCTAAGATTATTGACAGCCATTGCAAGCTCTTCAATTGGATCTTCTTCATCGCTTTCTTCTTTACTTTTTAAGGCAATCGTCTTCTTCTTTGGTTCGGAGTTGTTGCGTTCTTCCTTTGCTTTTAACTCAAGCTCATATGTCATCAAGTTGCCAATCAACTCCTCCATGCTTAGTTTGCTCAGATCTTTCGATTCTTGGATTGCTGTGACTTTTGCCTCAAAGTTCATTGGTAAAACTCGTAGTATCTTCCGCACAAGCTCTACCTCAGTGAATACCTTCCCAAGCGCTCTAGCATTGTATACCAAGGTTGAAAAGCGTCCAAACATATCCTTTATGCTCTCGTCTTTGTCCATCACAAAGTTTTCGTATTCAATGCTGAATAGGGCTAGCCGAGACTCCTTGACTTGAGAAGTTCCTTCGTGTGTCACCTCCAAAGTATGCCATATTTCCTGTGCTGTTATACAATGAGAAATTCTATTAAATTCATTTTTATCAAGAGCACATATCAAAGCATTCATGGCTTTAGCATTTATCGTTTTCAATTTCTTATCGTTTGCATCCCACCTATCCTTAGGTTTAGGAATCTCAGTACCACCAACGATTATAGTGGGAGGTTTATAGCCAGTTTCAATAATATCCCAAACATCATAATCAACGGAACTAAGATAAATACTCATCCTAACTTTCCAATAAGCATAATCGTTCCCGTTAAACATGGGTGGCCTAGCAATAGATTGTCCCTCATAAAAAGCATTATTTTGTAGACCCATGACTCTAGAGTTAAAAAAAAATATAAACCTCGCTCTGATACCACTTGTAGGATCTAGATTAACCCTAGAGGGGGGGGGTGAATAGGGTTATAGCAAATTTTCTCGATTTAATCATAGAAATAAACTGCAGAAATAAATATGCTGAAAAGTAAATCACACACAAAATTTACCCAGCTTCGGCAACCCCTGCCTACTGCTGCATTCACAGATTTCTATTAGAATTAAACAGTATCACGCTTACAACAACTCTACTAGACTCGCAGACCCTTTTGCTCCCGCTCACAAACGCTCTACTAGACTCGCACACCCTGCTCCCGCCTATAGAGTTTCGCTCACTCGCAAACACTGCTCCCGCCTATAGAGCTTTGCAAACTCGCACACCCTGCTCACTGAACTAACTCAAAATAGACAATCTGACACTACCTAAACCTAGGTGGTGATTTACCTAAATTCTTTGATTCGTAAAATAAAAACAATAATTAAGAACAATAGAAAAATAACCCTAAACTAATTAACAATATTAATAAAAGCCTATAGAAACAAAACCCCTTTTTTACTTGGACCCTAAATAAAACTTTAGCCCTTTTATAAAACAAAACCGGCCCCTTGTTTTTATTAACCCGATCCACTTTCTTTTGAGAAGAAAAATGGCGGCCTCTTTCTGATTAGGGCTTCGTTCCCTTTTGTTCCAGTTAGGGCTTCGGCTCTTTGTTGGCTTCGGTTTCTTCAATTGATCTGTGTTATGTTTCCATAGCTCGCTGCTTCTCTGATGGTTGACTATTGGCTGTTTTGCAGTTGCTCGATCGAGTTCGTTGCTTGTGAATTCGGTATGTACTGTGTCCTTTTGCTTTTCTAAATTGATACTTGAACTCGATGCTTGATTCGAGTTGGATGATTTTGTTCTTTGTTATGCTCGAACTCCAATTCCATTTGCCGATGATGTTTCGTGGTTTATATAGGGTTTGTAACCCTAGATTTGCGTCGTATATTCTCTATTTGAATTTGTCATATTATTCACCTCGGCCGTTCGATTAATTTCTGATGTTTGATGATTTCTCTGACTAATTCATATGTGAATATTCTGGTTGCTTGATGATTACGCCTTTGAATTAATTTCATGATGACTTTCGACTTTGACTTGTTCAACATTGAAATTTTGACACGAACTTGATGCTGGATAATGTTTGACATCAACTTGGTTTTTAACTTGTTCCAATTTTGTAATTTCGGCTTCTTGAATTTCTGGCCCCTGTGTAATTTAGCTCTGGCCATCTTTGTTTCAATGCTGATCTTGATTTCATGAATTTAATATTGACACTGTTATGCTTCCACGACTTCGACATTTACATTGATCAACATTGTCCTGATTGCTTTGGCTTCACCACATAGCATATTTGTGCATTTTAAAATGTTGCATCATTGAGTAGTTTTCATTTGTGTCATGTTGTATCATTTACTTGATGTGTTTGCACTGTACATTGAGCATAGATAAGGTTGCTTTGGTCTGGATTAGTGCAGTGTGTATTCTAGCTTGTAACTGTTGCATACTTTGATGGTTCATCGGTGCACTTGCTTGGTCATTTTGTACTCGCATCCATAGTTGAGTAATTTCCACTGTCTTTTGTTCACCTGCTGATGTTTGTTGCAGTCTTGAGTCACTTTGTTGTCGGGCTCACTGTACACTGATGCATTCTGGTTTGATTTGCTACTTGATGTAGTTTGCATATGCTTAATGGTGTCACTGTGACCTGTTGCATTTGTGCATTGCCCTGCTGATTTACTTGTGATGTTCTTGTAGTCGAGTCATGTTGCATGCATTGAGTAGCTGGTCTTTGTATTTCCAGCTTCATCACTGTTTAACTTCCACACTGTTGCATTGTTGTTCACTTCTCTTGTATCATTGGTACATGTACATTGCTGCTATATTCTTGCTTCACTGCATTCATGTCACTGTTGTTACTGGCTGCATCACTGTAGTTTGCTACTGTATCATTGAGTAGCTGTCGTATTATACATCTTATGTTTGAACATAACATTCATTTTGTTGTTTCACTTGTGTACTGCCTTCACTGTCCACTTGAACTGTTTCACTATGGTTTCATGCCTTGTAGTTGTATTTGAGTCAGTACTTCACCATATCACTTTTTGATTGATGCTGCATCACTTGTAGCTTTATGTATTCATGTGCTTGTCTGCATTCACTCTGGCTTGTGTTATGATTGCTGTGAAGTTGCATTGATCTCTGTAGTACTTTATGTTGACATTTTCTTTGACACTGTTTTGTTGGGCTGTGTCTTCATTGGTGTGTCACTGCATACATGTGTACTTGATTCTTTGATGTTGTTACCTCTGGTATGCTGCATATTGTCACTGTATTGGTTCGAGTCAGTTTCTTTTATGTTCACTGGCCTGTACATTTGAGTTGCAGTGCTGTCTTTGATGTTGTACTTTGGTCTATTGGGCTGCATTTGTGTATATTTGATCATTTTTGCAACCTGGTCTGGTGCACCTTGTTTCATGCTTGAGACTGTGCTTGCATTGTCTGGTCAGTGGTGCTTTGAGTTGAACCTATCTTGGGTTTGACCTTGTTTTTGATTTCTGTGCTTTTGTTTGATTTTTGCACACGAGTTGGCGAGGCAGTGCACACGTATACGAATGTACACGTGTGTACTGCAGCCACTTATAATTACCTGTCCCTGATAAAAAATACTGATATGCACATATATTGCACAGTCAAAAATGATGACGAACAACCCAAATAACTGAGGCAAACAATGTTTTCAAAAACATCGTTTCTTTCAAATTTCAAAAATATTTCTCTTTCAATTTTACTGCGTTTGAAAATATTTTTGCAGATTACTCAGATGCTGGATTCAAACCGGAATGCAGTTGAAGACAAAATACGAGTGTGAGTGATATGTAGTGAGGTTATCAATGTAAAAATATTTGTGATGTAATCGTGATGTAATCAGAAATGTATATGTATAGTGAGAGCATGAATTTGTACTATTCAAGTTTGTAATAAATATTCGTTTGAATAAAATATTCGTTTGAATTCAAAAACTGTGTAACTTGTTCTGTTTGAATTCAAATTCAAATTCTGTGTAATTTATTTTATTCAACAGATATTTATCTAACCAAATACATACTATACAAAAAAAATTTGTTTGAATAAAATTTCTGTTTGAATTCAAAATCTGTTTAACTTGTTTTGTTTGAATTCAAATTCAAATTCTGTGAAATTTAATTTTATTCAACAAATATTTATTTAAACTATGAAAAACAAAATAGTACATTACCAAATACATTTAAATGAATGTATATATGTTTATTATCATCAAACAAAAATCATATAGCGCAAAGCGCATATTCAACAAATTCAAGAAGTTTAGAAAAACGACTAGATTTCAGAAAGGAGGAAAATCAAGCTCAACAAATCAAACGTCAATAAAATGCTATGAATGTGATCAATTTGGACATATGAAGAAAGATTGTCCCAAGCTTAACAATGATGAAAAGAAGAACAAATTTGAAAAATTCAAAAAAAAGAAAGCTTTCAAAGTTACATGGGATGATTCCGACTCTTCATCATCATCGGACAGTGACAACGATAGTGACGGAGAACAAGCTAATGTATGTTTCATGGTACATACTGATGAGGTATGTCCCGAACTTAGCTGTGATGAATTATTAGAGCTTAGAAGGAGTTAGTTGATAAACTTAGACAAATTAAAAAATTGAATATAGAACACATAGCCAAAATAAATAGATTAGAATTTGAAATAGGAATGTTGAAAGATGAAAAAATTATTTTAGAGGAGGAATTAGAATTATCTCAAGAAAAAATTGAAAGTAGTTTAGTTGAAAATGAGACTATATCTATGATTTTGGAAAAGTTAAACTAGAAAAGGATAACTTGTTAAAAGAAAATATCAACTTAAAATATAATATAGAAACATTGAAAATTGAAAATTTTGAATTAAAAGAAAAATTAAACAAAATTACAAATAATGTTTCAAAATTTAATAAAGGAAAACAAGATTTGGAAAATCTTATCAAAACTTCAAAACCGTCAGGAAATAGAAATGGAGTATGATTTAAAAATATTCCTAAACAAAAAGGGAATAATATTAAGAAATATAATTTTATTTATCAAAAGACTAAAAGATCACCTAACTCTAAAACGAATACCAAAAATAATAAAAATTTAGATTCATAAGACAAATAATAATTTGACTAGACTAAAACATATTAATAATTTTCTAGATAACGTAGTCGATAATAAAAATTATGTTCATAAAGGTAACAAACCGTCTTGGGTGTGGCTACTTGCACCTCCTAACATCTAGGACCCTAACAAAGTATATGGGTACCAATTAAATCATTTTTTATTTTGCACGTACCCAAAATAAAAAATAAGGAGAAATGGATACTTGATAGCTGCTCCAAGCATATGACCAGAAACTAAAAAAATGTTATCAAATATAACATGCATCGATGGTGGAACGGTAACTTTTGGAGATAACTCAAAAGGATACATCGTTGGCATCGAAGGAGTCGTCAACTCTGGTATTTCTTACTCTCCTATTACTGCAAATGTTTTGTCAGTACAAAATTTAAAATGCAATCTACTTAACATTAGTCAATTATGCGATAAAGGTTTTCAAATTAATTTCGAAAAAGATAGATGTGATATTTTCGAGAATAACAAACAACTTATCTTTAAGGTTTTCAGAAACAAAAATATTTATGTCTCAAATATGAAAATAAATCGAAATTCAGACTTATGCTTAACCGCCAAACATGACGAACCATGGTTGTGGTATAAACGATTTTATCATATTAATTTCAAATATATTAATAAATTAGCAAAATATGAGCTAGTTGGAGGTTTACCTAAAATAAATTATAAAGTAGAAAATTTATGTGACGGCTGTCAAATCGGCAAACTAAAGAAAAGCTCTTTTAAATCTAAAAATAATATTTCTACAAAACAACCATTAGAATATTTACATTTAGATTTATTTGGTCCAACTCAAGTACGATTTATAAATCACAACAAATATGTTTTCGTAATAGATGATGATTTTTCAAGATATACATGGACCTTTTTTTTTAAACATAAAAGTGACACTTTTGGTATATTTAAGATTTTTGCTAAAAGAACTAAAACTAAAATGGATTTAAAAATTAAGAGTATTCGAAGTGATCATGGTGGAGAATTCAAAAATGATGTTTTTACTAATTTTTGTAATAAAAAGGACGTAAGTCATAATTTTTCTTTTCTCCGCACACCTCAATAAAATGGTGTAGTAGAAAGAAAAAGTCATACGTTACAAGAATATGCACGAACATTTTTAAATAGTAGTGGTTTACCAAAACATTTTTGGGCTGAAGCTATTACTATGGCTTGTTATGTTTTGAATCAAGTAACCATACGACCTATGACTAAACATACTTGGTTGGAAATATTTTTTTGGAAGAAATCCTAAAATATCATACTTTAAAACTTTCGGATCAAAATGTTTTATATTAAATACAAAAGATAATTTAGGAAAATTCGACCCAAAGGTCGATGAAGGAATCTTTGTTGGATATTTGGATCGTAGCAAGGCGTATATAATTTTTAATAAACGCATTAATACAACTGAAGAAAGTTTACATATTTCATTTCATGAGAATTTCCTTAACAATCATACTAACGACGATGAAGAAATTATTCCAATAACAAACTCATCTAATAATGAGACAAATGCACATAATAATACTTTAGTGGCATCCCCTAGAATTCTAAAAGATCATCCAAAAGATAATATCATTGGGGACCTTAATTCCAGAGTAACTAGAAATCAACTTAACAAATAAGTCATATTGCATTTGTGTCAAATTTTGAACCAAAAAATTATAAAGAAGCTTCAAACGATAATTTTTGGATAATAGCCATGCAAGAAGAATTAAATCAATTTGAACATATTAATGTTTAGAATTAGTACCAGACCAGAAAATCAATCAGTTATTGGAACAAAATGGGTATTTAAACACAAAGCAGATGAAAACACAAATATAGTTAGGAATAAAGCACATTTACTCGCTCAGGGTTATAATCAAGAAGAAGGTATCGACTACGATGAAACTTTTGCTCCAGTAGCAAGACTTGAGGCCATACGTACGTTATTTGCTTTTGCAAGTCAACACAAATTTTAATTATTTCAAATCGATGTCAAAAGTGCTTTTTTAAATGGTTTTATTAAGAAAACATATATGTTGAACAACCTCCATTAATTGTTCACGAAAAATATCCTAATCATGTTTTTAAATTACAAAAAGCCTTATATGGTTTAAAGAAGCCCCCGTGTCTGGTACGAACATCTTAAGAATCATTTAATTGCATCTGGTTTTCAAATAGGTAAAATAGATATGAATTTATTTATTAAACGAGAAAATAATGAAATCTTAATTATACAAATTTACGTAGACGATATTATTTTTGGTTCAACTAATGAAATTCTTTGTACTCAATTTTTAAATATTATGAAAAACAAATTTGAAATGTCTCACATGGGTGAATTGAATTTCTTTCTAGGTTTACAAATAAAACAACTTGAAAATGGTATTTTTATTCATCAAGAAAAATATTGAAACGATTTATTACGTCGTTTTGGAATGGATAAAACTTGAAGCAAACCAACGCCAATGAGTTCTAATGTTCACTTGGAAAAAGATGATAATGGAAAAGATTTTGATGAAAAATTATATCGTAGTATGATTGGCTCCTTACTATATTTGATGGCTAGTCCACTAGACATTATGAGAAGCATATGTCTTTGTGCCCGATTTCAAGCAAAACCAAAAGAGTCTTACCAAAGAGCTGTTAAATGTATCTTACGATATTTATCGAGTACTAGAGATTACGGTTTGTTTTATCCTAAGGGATCATCGTTTGAACTTGTTTCATATAGTGACGCGGTTTTCGGTGGTTGTAAAACAGATCATAAGAGTACTAGCGGAATGTAACAACCCTGGATTTTTGGCCCCGTTTATTTTAATAAATATTTAATCTAATTAAATAAAATGTGAACTGATCATATTAAAATGAATATGATTTTGGAGATATTTACCATTTGTTTATATAAATTTGTATTTTAAAAAAAAGAGATTGATTTGGAGCATTTAAAATTAAATCTCTTAATAATATTTATAATAAAATTTGTCTTATATAATTAAATTAAAATACTTTACTTTGTTTACATCTAATAAATATACATATGAATAATAATGTTTGAAATTTAAATAAATCTCTTTATAATATTTATCTTATACCATCAAATTAAAATACTTTCTTTTGTTAACATTTGATAGAAACATCTATAAATGATAATGTTTAAAATTAAAATCTAATTCTAGTAATATAAAATATAAATGTAAAATATGAGTCAAACTTATGTATATAATTTAAATAAAATACGAATGGAAATAAATATAAAAGATAAGTATAAATAAGTAAATCATATATATTGTACATAATTGAAATATTGTTAGCTAAAGTACAAATACAAATAAATATAAGTATGTAAATTTATGAAATATAACTTAATAATTGTTAGTTAAAATATGAATACAAACAAATGTATAAAGCTAATATAAGTCACCATGTTAAATATAACTTAAATATTGTTAGTCATAGTCAAAATACAAATATAAATACAAACAAGAAATAAAGTGAAATCAAAATACAGAATAAAATTTAAGAACAAAGTATATGGAATAGGATGAAAACAAGGCAAAACCATAAAATAAAATAAGCCAGGTAAACATTATTAAGCTAGAAGTAATACCAGAAAGAAAAAAATATCTTTATAAACAAAGCTTCATTCACAAGCCATATGCATACCTGCAATGTATGTCTGCATACAAATGTTCATCTACAGTTGGACATAATTATACTATGTAAGCATATTAAGTAACAAAGTATGTACTTGCTATCAACTCAGCCTACTATTTGGTTTATGCTAATATTTACAAATCTTTACTTTTCTGTAATGAAAGATCTGGTTAATATAAAACAAAACAAAGAAAATGCTTGACTAGTTAATACCTACCTTAAGCTTCATGTTCTTTTCATATATATATATATATAGACACACACACACACACACACACACACACGAACACATCTGAACTATTTGGGTTCGTTCAGCAAGGAAAAAGGAAAAGAAGAAACAAAAAGAAAATAAGAAGTAAACTCAAAATTTTTGGCAAACTAAAAACAGTTTCAAACTGAATTCAAAACAAAAAATATACAGGGCAGGTTCAAAAATAAACTTCAGGCAGTTTTATATTTCAGGAAATCTTTCAACTGCAGATTCAAAAATAGAAATTGTTTCTGTACAAAGGATGTGCAGGTGAGTAAACTTAATTCCTTAAGTTTTAAATTTTAAATTTAACAGTTAAGCAACTCTGTGATCTTATGGTTATGTATGTTTTCATCTTGTGAGAATAATCCTGTGAAGCATATGCTCTCAGTTTAACTGATACAGGGAAATAAATTGTCCTAAGCTCAAATTTATGTAATGCAAATATATGTCAAAGTTTTAATTTCTTTCAATCAAACAAAGTAGTTAAGCTAAAATAAGATTTTGTAAGCTGTTTAAACCCTCTGTTTAAAAAGTATGCTACTGAATATGATTTTACAAGCAACCAAGTAATTTATAGATAAATTCATTTGTTATAGAATGCTAATTCGGATTTATATCTTGAATTCCGATGGAAATTTATGATTTTTAAAAGAAGATTGAAGAATTTTTGTCTCATATTTAAAGAGCAGTTTGAAGTTGAACTTATGTTGCAATTCTTTCTATTTCAAGCAATCGATTCAATTTTAATTGATGAAACTTGAATTGAAGCAAGTTTATCCATCCACGATTTCGGGAAAAATGTGAAAACAATTATTTATTTCGTGAATTAAGAAATCAAGGCCATTTTAGGGTTTTATTTGTAGTTTTGTTCATCACTGTAAACACAACAAATTCATCGTCTACACGGGTTCAAGCTTCACGTGATTCATGAGGGAGGAAGCTTATTGCGTCGTGCGGGTGTGGCGGAGGTTCGAGCTCCTCTGGCGATCGGTGTGTCATTCGTGAGGCATAATTGCCGAAGGTCTTGTTTTGCAGTTTTCCATGAAACTGTAAATTTTCGATTTCGATCATTTGAGGGCGAATTGAATTTAGATTTTGAGTTTCGGAATGATTTCGAAGTTGTGGGTGATGTTGGTGGTAGCCGGAGATCGGCCGTGCCGCCGTGCACATGTACGGCGGCGAAACGTGTCAATGTCGTCGTCGAGTTAAACTGACGCTAGTCGCAATCGAGCGAAAATGGAGGAAGCTTCGGGTTAGTTTGTCGAGTTCGAATGTAAATTTCCTGATGCTAATTATACTTAGTTTATAATTTTAACTTACTAAAAAAAGAGAAGTATAAGAAGATGTATCAGGGGTGACGCAGAAAAAGTTGGGGTGGAACTCGAAGTAACACTCGAGTAACGCAGCGGAGGTCACGGGTTTTACCTAGGAAGCCTCGGGTTTGGTCAAACTGCAGTTTTGCATTGATGTAGAAGTAGAGTAAAATTTTGTTTTTACAAATTTGTCTAAACATTTTGAGCTTAGAATATGTTTAAAAGTTAAGCTAAGATTTTGTTTAAGTTTTTAATTATTTTAGTCAAAAGCTTAACGATGATCTTAAACACTTAAATTATTTTAATTAAGAATTAATTTAGGATAAGTGTAAAGTTAATTAACTCTTAAGTTTGTAGTTAATAAATAAATGATTTAAAATTTAAAGAGGACTTTTAAGGGTTAACTACATTGAGTAATTAAAATCAAATGAATTATTTCTAGAAAGTAATTAAGAATAACTACTTTATGTTTGTAATTAAGGATGGATAAATGAGTGATTAAGTGATAAAATAAATTGTAATTAACTACTTAAATTAATTAATGAATGATTAATAGTTAACTAATTAAATAATTTAATTATGAATTAGTAGTGAATTAATTAAATAATTTAACTAAGAATTAAGGATTTATAATTGATTAATTAAGTAATTAGTTGTTAAATAATTAAGTAATTAAGTTTCATTAATTAATAATTAAGGTTATTAATTAATGAATAAGGAATAGTAATTAAAGTTAAACAACTTGATTATAAAGTAATTAATTAAATAAATGAAATAAATAATTAATTTGATAATTAAAAATTAATAGTTGATTAAGAAATGATTAATTAGATAATTTATAATGAAATAGGTATAATTGTTAATTAATAGTTAATTAAACAAGGTTAAGTGATTAACTCTCAGGTAATTAATTTAAATTGAATTAATTACAAATGAGAATTTAAGTGGATTGCTTATGGATTGTATGCGTAGAATATCTGATTGTGATATTTATTTAATGATAGTCTGTGATGCTCTGTGGTATGCTGTGTTATATCTATGATGATTGTGTATGATTCAACTGTGATAAGGCTATGTTAATTCAATTGTTGAAGTTAAATTATTTAAACTGTTTAAGTTAATTAGACAACTTGGCCTTTAAAATGGCGTTTGGATTTTGATGAGACCGGGATCGAGTGTCAATTTGATATTTCGAAAACCACATCGATCCAATTTAAACGATAGGTCATGAATTCTGAAATGAAGATCAAGATGGTGTTTCCAGAATGCAAGGGTTATCGTCGTTGACTCTGAGGGTGATTCCAAAATGAGAGTGATGAGATAATGCCTTCGGTTTCGTTCGAACCCGGAACGAACTTGTATGGATTGAATGCTTTCAGCACATCGTCAGGCAGACGATGAGCATTCTAAGTGATATGTCCTGTAAAGGTAATCACAGCCTCAAGCCTCATCAACCGGGAGTGGCTAAAACAGGGGAGGTGCAGCAAGGTTAGGTGGTTTATGCCCAAGCAGGACAAGATATTCCCCTGTCTAGATGTCCCTTTTTATTTCGGCTGTGTGGGAGGTTGCTAGCTACAGTCGTGGGGTTTATCTTGTTAGGGACTGTTCAGTAAGGAATGGTTCCGGCCTTGTGTTGTAGGGGGTCGGGAGCGATCCTCGGTACGATGATCTAGGCCCCGTACTGTGACGGGTGGTATCCCAGTAGCCTCGCCATTGTTGGAAATCCATTTTCCCTATGAGACCCTACGGTTTTGATTTGTATTACCTACTTTTGTGGCTAATAGCTGGAATTTAATAGATGTAACAATTTCGGCTATTTTCTATTTACTTGAAAACCCTAGACACTATTATAATATCACTGGATTTCCTATGAAATGTTTTGGTTAGTGTAAGGTAAAAACTTACCCGTATTTATTTGTGGGGAGTCTTACGTGATACCTTTATTTTCAAATGATTTTCAAAGTCAAACAATTTTAAACCGTTTACTCATACCAGACCCATGTCTGACCCGGAGTTTATATTTGTTTTTCATAAACTCTTGGGTACTCAAATTTTCATGTGTAGCCAAGTGATAGGTTTTGGACTTTGATTTCTAGAGGAGCTTGGAGCAGGAGTTCCAGACGTATGTAGCCATCTATCTAATTCCGCTGTGTTAGTCAATGTATGTTGTATCTCTGATGTATTTAGTGACAGATGTGTATATGACCGTCATGTGTGTTGATATTGTATAACTCTGATATATGTAAAACTATGTAATAGTTATGTGATATATTATATTTTGTTCCGTTCCGCTGTGAGATTCTGATGTTATTGTTTCTTTCTTTCTATTCTTTTCTATTTCTATCTCTTTCTTTCTTAATGATGATACGTCTTTCTGGTAGTAGAAGGGAGGGTCGTCACACGGAATGTGTCATTTTATCGGACAATCGTTGGTTTCATGGTTTAGCAAAAATCAAAACTGTGTCTCTTTATCCACTTGCGAAGTCGAATATGTTTCAGCGGCCTTAGCTTGTGCACAAGTGATACACATGCAACAAGCGCTTAAGGATTTCGGAAAATTTATCAATAAATCACCAATATATTGTGATAATACGAGTGCAATAAATGTATCAAAAAATCCTATAAACCACTCACTACTAAACACATAGATATACGACATCATTTTTTACGCGACAGTGTAGAAAAAGGAATTATTACATTAGAATACGTAAATAATGAGAATGGAATAACCGATATTTTCACAAAACCACTAAATGAACAAACGTTTGCTAAACTACGACGTGACTTAGGAACATGTTCTCTTACTGATCTTCTCCGTCAATTCCAAACTTCATTCATTCTGTTTTTGGTTAAAAAGTTTTCATCCACAATCAAATTTTTTAACACTAACCAACAATTTTTTAGAAATTTTGTTTTTTGAAATCAACTATGTTTAACCTTTTAAAACATGCATAAATAGCCTCTCTTTTTATCAAACATAGACTTCATATTCCTTTTAGAAACAAAATAAAACAAAAACATGTCTTCCTTCAACTCTCATCTCTCCTTCTGAACACCAACCTCGGATAGTTCAGCAGATACCCCTCATCGACTTTCTACTCCTACACCAAGTCAAGAGCCGACCTATAAGTGGTTCTCCTACCACACATGATTCACTCCCGATAAAAAACGATCCAAACGATCTCTATTTATCTCTCCTAACACCAAGGAGAAAATCGATGAGATACATCATTACTAAAAGCAACAAATGGATTTACAACTAGAATTATACTTTGAACAAAAAGTCACTGCGCGACGACTAAGTTTTCTAGAGCAAATAGCGATTAAAATTTGCAAGTCACGAAAAAAATGTACATGAACCACTTTCGATTTCTTGCAATCCTCTGGATCCTTCGGCACCTTATCGTACACCTTGGGATCCTCCACCTATGCAATTTTCTGGTTCCCCAAGAACCAACGAATGTGGAAATATTTGGTCACCATTCAAGCCATGGAAGGATAACACCTCTGAAGATCGCAATGCTCCATCTTCATCTCAATAAATTATTTTATTGTATTTTCATCTACTTATATTTTTTGTTGTCTTTAAAGATAATAATATTATGTTTCAATAAAATTGATACCTCGAAAATCACGCATACCCTTTCAAAATAAATCTATTTTTAGACATACTACACATTTCAGGCGGCTGAAAAATTCCCTCAGACGTTTGACATCTGTGTGACACACCATTTTTTTTATTGCTGTACATGTATCGGACGTCTGATATAAACATACACACGTTTGAAAATTATCTCTGCCTCATAAAAAACAAAACAATCCATTTCAGACATCTGAAATAGTGACCAGACGTCTAAACAAAGTCTTTGCCGCCTTAAGACACAAATTCAAGCCATTTTCAGACATCTGATACTTTATCCAGACGTTTGAGAAAACTATCTGTCTTCAAAAAATTACAATTCTGCCTATTCCAAACGTCTAATTCTATATCCAGACGTCTTACAACACTCTCTGTCCTTAAAATTTACAACTCTATCTATTCCAAACATCTGCCAACAACTTCCAGACGTCTGAACATATTTACTATCTTCATTCTAGGGTAAAATCAGACGTTTGACTCGCTTCCTAGACGTCTGAAATTCAATCGACAACCTTAAGTAACCTTATAACGACTATTTTTTCCAGATTACTACCTCACATTTCATTTCGTTTCTCTTTCATTTCCGAAACCCTAACTCTCCAGATCGTAATCTCCATAACTTCATTCGATCTAATGGCTCCTAAAACTAAAAACCCTAAAATTTCTAAGAGCAAGCCACATCCTCCAACCTATAAGTGTGATCTGATGATTAAATTGAGAGATGGATGAATCGAGTGTCTCATTCAATCAAAAGATATGATGATATTTCAAAGAAAAGCTACATACAAGTCCTTTCTATAATCTGCTTAAATTTCCTACGTACGATTTGGATGAAATGTGCGAAAATGCTGGGTTAGAAACATTGATTTCCATCAATTAAAATAATGTCCAAATCAATCAGCTCTCCATATTCCTTTTCTATGCTAATCTCGATAGCACTGCCATATGGAATACTGATAATGATGATAATTGGCTTCGTTCAAGTGTTTACGGCAACACTATTCATTTAACTCCAGTAATTATAGGTCGTACTCTAGATCATTCCGACTTTGGAGAAGATTTGTATAACATCTCAGATATGCACCTAGAACCAAGAGATAATGTTAACCATCAAATTTAGAAAGATGAAATGCCAAGATTTGCTTCCAAACACTTACGACCTAAGGAAAGACTCCTCATAAGGATGTTTATCAAAAAATCATTCCTCGCCTTGGCAGTCATAAGCAAATAACAAAATTAAAGCACAAAGCTCTATATGCCATCTTTAGTGGGACGAGGGTAAATTGGGCGAAATTCATATTTGACGAGCTTAAACACTGTTGGACTCGATCACGTCCATCCATCATCTACCCTACCTACGTCATGCATCTTCTGAAATCTCACAACGTTCCATCGTATTTATCGACTTTTGGAAAGATTTCTCCTAGGTACGCCACCACAAAGTTCTTCTCTCTTATGCACTTACCAGAAAATCCTTCGGATTTTATGCCATTTAAAGAGTGGACGCAACGTCGTCAACAAGCCGAACAAGCTAGGCCTCAACCCCATCAACAACCACCATAACCACTATAAGAAGAGGAACAACATTACGAACTCCTCCTCCTCCTCCTTCTGCACTTTTTGACCATCCAGGCCAAGCTGAAATTTTGGAGACTCGCACCGAGACCAATCCAAATGAAAGTATTCAAGACTTAACTCTCCAAAATTAGCTTATCTTATCCAGAAATAATAAATTATTGGCTAAGCGTATTGATAGCTTTGAAACAACGTTTTCTTCTCGCCTAACCACAGTTGAAACATCACTTCCAAAAACTTTATCCATTCTAAAAGAGGTTCTTCAATGAGTCCATGGCCCTACACCACCTTCGGAAGATTGGCCAACTCCAATGCCTTCTCCTCCTCCTTCAAAAATTCTAAACTTTTTGAAGAGGAAAAAGAACCTCTCAAACATACTTCAACATCTTCTAAAAAACATGATAGTTATTCAAAGAATGAAGACGAAGGAGATGCTCAAGCTAAACTCAAAAGATCCTTAGATATTTTTTACTAGTTTCTATCTTTTGTATTGAAATCAAAAATCTATGCATGTAATTACCGTGTTTAATGATTATAAAAAGTGCATTTTGGATTGTTACTTTTACGTAATTATAGTAAATTATTATAACCTTCCGGCAATTATTAAATATTCTAGATTAACAGTGTATACATGCTATCTAATTATACATATTAATACTTTTTGATAATGTCAAAGGGGGAGAAATAATGTTAAGCACATATTCAAGGGGAGATTTATAAAATTATATCTAAGTACATTTTATAGTTGTCGTCGTCAAAAAGGAGGAGAATGTTAGGAAATCCAATCTATGGTTTCGATGACAACAACTATATAGTGGAAACCAAATGTACATATATATTTATATACACAGGTACTTGCTAGAACAACATCACTAGAAAGACAAGAATAAGGGTTAAAGGACACTACAAGAGACTACAAGTCGATAAGTACAAAGAAGCAAAAGAAAAGATGCATAAAAATAGACATGCACAAGTATCATACGTCTAGATGCACAAGCCAGACGTTTGGAAAATTCTCTGGAACAACAAATATGGAAAACCAAACGTCTGTAATAGCACTCAGATGTCTGAAAATCTATTATGTTCAAAAAATATATAGTATCAGACGTCTGAAACAAATACTACAAGTTTGAATTCAAACTCGAACTTCAGAAAAGAACTGCAACTGCCAGAGGTTTTTTGGTAGTTGAATTTTGAAGGGGAGCTTTGGGACTGGACGTAGGATGGAAGGTCCGAACCGGTATAAAATTCTATGTGCTTATTCTATATTTACTTAGATTAATACAATTTTAGTTGCATCATATATTTTGTCACATATACTTGCATATACATTACACGATCCACCCTGTATACTTTCAATCTTTTTAAAGATAATTTAAAGTGAATATTTGACAAGTGATTTAATTAATAAAAGATTAATTAAAAGGGCCTAGTGATTGCTTATGGTGCTAGATATTTGTTTGTTTGCTTTGATATTTAATAACCGATTATCAAATTTGGCCATTTTAGTTCCTCAACTTAATGTGGGAACTATTTAGTCGTACACTCAGTACATATTCTTCTGTGTAGGCTTGATTATCATTTGTGTTGAGGATGTTGATTCATGTAGTGCGGAGTATTACTCCAATCTATCGAGCTTCCTTCTTGACCGAAGGATAACAAGTTGAAAGTTGGAGATGTGACAATTCTATGAGACTTAATATCTGTTTGAGGTTGAGAGACGCTTTTGCATTGTCAGTGCGAAGAGACTGGGATCAGATTTAATTGAAAACCACTTCGGACCAACGTATATGCATTCGATTATGCAAGTTGATTGTGATGATAATGTGTTTTAGGATTTTCATAATGGGGGACTGCTTGTTGATCGTTTGGGGTTAAAATCGCAATATATGTACAGCAGCAGTGGTCTCTTCATTATGAAATATCCAATGCAAGGACTATTCGCTACTAATTCTAGGGATTTCCCGAAAGGATGTGGTAGGAAAGTACCTTTGATTTGTCCTATTCCTGAACAACTTGTATGCATGTTTTTCTAATATTGCATTTCTAAAGATTACGTACATTGATTTTTACAAACATACATCAGTGGTGGCGAAGAAGGCAACTTCTCTTAGCTTAACATCCTCCTTGAGACGTATGAGCTTAAGGGTTGTATTTTTGTGGAAGGCAATTAGTAGTCAATGGAAATGCCATGTGGCATTCGAAGTGATGTGATATGTGATTTGTGAAAGGTAATGGTTACGTCAGGCCTCATCAACCAGAAATAACCAAAACAGGGTTAGATGCAGCAGGGCTAAGCGGGTCGCTTCTAAGTAGGATATGATCATCATCTTCTAGATATATCTTTACACGCTACAACCTCGTGTATCTGATTATTATGGTTTCTATGCTTAGAAGGCCCTTAAAAAAGGTTGGTAATGACTGAAGGATGACATATTTGGTACAATCTAGTTATTGAGGTGGGCTGGTCTTATGTTGGTAGAGGGCGGATGTTCTATGCCTCGGGAGATCCATCTAGAGGTGTACCCATCGGAAGGTAGTCCCTTCACTTAGTTATTTGTATAGAAATTCAAACTCCACTACGTACCTACCATGCCTAGTATGTTGGAATTTAATAATAGCAACAATTTTGCCTATATTGAATATTATTTGTATACGAGACACTAGTATAATATAAGAGGATTTGATATGAAATGTTTTAGTTATCGTAAGGTGAAAACATGTCCGTGTTTATGTGTGGGTGTGTCTTATGAGATACTTTTGTTTTGATAAAGGAAAAGTTTGGTAATTTAATAAATTCGGTTGAGTATGTTTTTCACGCTGGTTTACCAGACTGATCCGGGCGTTCTTCCCTTTTAATGCTCGGGGTAGACCGAGTATATTTATAGGTTCAGGTTTGGTGATTTTGGAGCTTTAGCAGGAGAGCGGAAGATCTTCATTTTCGTATACACGTATCGGTTTTTTTGATTATGTTCAGCATGATAGGGGGTTCTCGCTTCTTGTTATGTAGCGAATGGATGACTCTTACCCTTACATGTCCATAGTGTGAAAGGGTTGGTTGTAATCGAGAGGCTGGCCATAAAAGCAAAATGCGAGGTATCAGTGTGAAGAGTTAACCACTGCCCGTAGACCGTCACATTTGGTATCAAAGCTTTGATTTTGTATATTCCTGAGCTTTGACGTGTACTTGGTATATATAGGGACAATAACACCCTAGATTGAGTTGAGTTTATATACGAGCGCGTATTTTTTAGTTACTATTAAAAAAATTATATTGTGTTTACTTGTTCGTTGAGTTGTTTGTGAATTTTAATCTGTATGTGGGATGCCACGTTATCGATACGGATTTCCAAATACTTAAATGAGGCAAGTCGACATAATATTACTTTAAATTGGGTAAATTAAATAAATTTACCTCCATTATATTTTATATATAAAGGAAATAATTTTACAAAAAATATTAAAGTTTATATCAATTGATTGTTTCGTTATTTGAAAATGTAAATTTATAAGTTAATAAAAGCTGGTTGAATTATTTAAATAAAAACAACAATTCTAAAAGAATAAATTATATAAGCTAATGAATTATAAGAAGGAAACTATAATTAATATGATTTACAATTGTGAAATAATCTTATATATATAGGAAATGAAACAACATGAATATATTTATGAATATGAGTTATAAATAAAAATGGATTTAAAGTAAGAGTTTGAAAATTTGAATCGTGTTGATTTTGTAAGTTATTTTTCAAAGATTAAAGAGATTATATTACTATAAATCTGAATAAGATAAATAAATTTGGAATGAATCTTATATAAGTAAAGTGAAATAAGTTAAATTATATAAGTAAAAAGATTTGTAAATGTGATTTATAAATATAAAAAGGATTTCTTTAAAAGAATATAAAGCACCGAATTCACTAATGTTACTGGGAAATAATAAGGGTGATAACTGCAGCATCATCAATATCATTTTCGAGTTTCTATGTGATGGATTTGCTATCAATAGTAAATTGAAAATTGAAGTTTTGTTTTGATAAACAAATTTAAATTTAAAATCCAAGTTAAAATTGATAAATAAAAGTGAAATGAGTTATGGACTTATAATAGGAAAAAAAGATTTAATTTTAGTAAAGTTAGATAAATTGAATTGAATTTGAACACGATTAGATAAGTTATTGGAATGAACATTAAACTTAAATGGTAAGTGATTATGTAATATGAATTTGGAAGTTTGAATAAGTAAGTTGTATAACTTATAAAGTGAGAAAATCTAAGTAAAACCAAATATTAAAATAATTAGACAATTTGGTTAAGCAAAACAAAATCTGAATTTGAATAGTGATATGAAACATAACTTAAGTAATGTTGAATGAAGTTGAATTTGATATCAAAATGAATTAATAAAGTAAAGTGATGAATATGAACTTGAGTTATATTATGAAATTCAACTTTAATTGTAAAAGCAAATTAGTGAACAAACATGGATTGGAAATGTTAATATTAAGATTTTGAATAAAACTTAAGTTAAGAAGTTGTGAATATAGTGAATACTAGAATTAAATCTAAATTAAATATTAAACCAATCAAAATTAAAAATGTGTTGAACCAAATTGAATGTAAGTAAAGTAAATAAATTTGGTTACGATGGGTATGCATTGGTTGTTAAATGGATGTTCATTGATTGTATAGAAATTCATATGAAGTTGAGTTAATGAAATTGGAAGATAAATAGTTGAAATCAAATTGGAAGTTTATTAATTCTAAATAGAATATAATTTGATTTGAATTTGGAAGTGAACAAACTTGAATATAAATTAGTCAATGTAAACTAATTGAAGCTGAATAAATGAAAGTAAAAAAATCCAATGTTAATGAATTGAATGTGATTAAATTGCAAACCAATCCATTGAATATTAATGAGAAATGAATTAATATTGATTTGGTTATGGTTTTTTGAATAGAGATTTGTTTGTTGGATGTGAGTTGGATGATAGTTGTGTGATGGTTGGATTTGTCGCTTTTGGATAGCATTGATATATTGGCATATATAGTTGTTGTATTGGTATATGTTGTATATTGACATTACTTTCTATATACATGTTTCTCATTTGTTTATTGAGTGTTTAGTAGGTGCAGATGGCCTATGCTTTGCATTTGGAGCTCGCTTTCGCGCTATATTAGCCATATATGCTCGCCAATAATATATAAGGTACATATCTCAGATTACATATCGTACTTTTACACTTTTTTCCCTATGGGATGCCTCATACTCGAAGATGAGATGTATACTTGTGATACATATATATATATGTTGTGATTCTATTACGATCCAAATGTGCAATGGAGACGCTGGCGAATTTTTTTTGAAAATTGAAGGCGTTAGAATTTTTTGAGAAATTGGAAAATTTTTGATAACTGAAATTTTGATTCCAAGTTATAGTTTGAAATGATATTAGTTGATTTGTGGGATGGTATTAGTAGATAACTATAAATGGATTTGAAACTCAAAACAGTTTTTGTAAAAGGTTTAGCGAATGGATTTTCAAAATGTTAAAAGGTTTAAATAATGTTGGTGATCTAATTTGAACGAATTATTTTTGAGAAGTTAATGGATTTTGTGACATTTTCTTACTTGGTAATTTCGAGTACAAAATTCTTTTAAATAGGGAAGAATGCAACGGCCCAGAATTTTAGTCATTCGATATTCATTTATTTAATTTATTTTAAATATTCATAAGTAAATTTTATGAGCTGAATAACTTATAATCGAATATAATGACTTAATTGGATTATTAAATTATTAATTTAATATTTGAAATTGTGAAAATAATTGATATTTGAATTTATTGTGAATGAAAATGATTTACAAAGTTGAATTAAATTATATTTGAATTAGAATGACGTTAGAGAACTTTAAAATTGAATATTTTAATATTTAATTAATGTTTAAAAATAGTAATTTTTCGCACTGTCTCAGATTTCAACGAAACTAGTTTCATTGGATCCGTAATGTTATATTATTGTAGGATTTCAAATTTCGTGTCATTCGGATTTACGGATTGTTCGGGGGAAGGTAAAACGCGTAGAAATTTGTTTATTTAAATTTTAAATTTAAATAAGTCAATTCGAAAACCTATCTTCCAAATACGATCGAATTGGCTCCCGATATATACTCCATTGTGTTCGAAATAGGGATAAAACATTATAAATACCAAACAACACGCTTCGTTCGGAGTTTGGAATTTTTTCGGGTGAATAATGCCGCGAAATTTTCCATAAAAGGACCTCAATTCTTCACATTTGCAAAAACCCTAAAGAAACTAGGGCAGGCCGCCACCTTCGTTTCAATGGTCGGAATTGCTTAAATCTTCTTCCTCGATTATTTCTTAATCCATACAATTTCAAGCTTTGATTTCTAAATGAAATTTGTAGAGCACGGCACGATCGACAAATCCAACGGCAATGATTGGATTTCAAGATGTAGATTGGCGGCAATGTGGCCTTGAACAACCAGCATTCCTGCGTGAAATTTTAGATGAGGGGGAAACCGAGTTCTATTGGTTCTTCGACGTTGATAGAGTAGGCGACAGAGCTTCGAATGGCAATATCTGATTGTGTTCTCAACGTTCGTAGATGGCGGAGAAATTCACGAAGATGGGGTGGCTATGGGTGCATTGATAGCTTGGTGGTCTCGCGTTATTCACGAATGGGAAGAAGGAAAGGAATTGCGGCCTAGATCTTAGGTTGATGAAATCGACGGCCTGATTTGTTTTAGGGTAAAATTAAAAAGAAAGTTGTATATTAATTTATATTTAAAATTGTATAAACTTTAAAAATGCATAACTTTGTCATACGAGGTCCGTTTTGAGGAAACAAATTGCGTCGGGTTCGTATTGACGAGCACTACATTTTAGAGCTAATTTGGAGTTGATTGGAGCTAGTCTAAATTTTGGGTAAAATTAGACGCCTGTTTAATTTTATTCGGAATAAAACACTACAACTGCTATTGGAACCAATGTGAGTACAACTCACACTTTTTGACTCATTAATATTTTTATATAAGTGCAAAATAAATTTATTTATGATGATTGTTTGGATGATATATAGTTTATTATCTATATATTGATAGGTATTTGGATATATTCCTACCTATTGGAGCAGACGAGACCCTATACGTTCCCGTGTATGAGTGGATGACCCTTTGTATGCGCATCTGCCTCGAAGCGGACATTATACATATTTTCTTATATGTATATTTGTTGCAGGTGACAGGTTGGAGGAATCCAACTGGATTCCTCACCAGTATTGGTTTTATTTATAGATATTATGATATATATGCTGGCATGTGATATATGATATTTTGGTTGCTATGATTGATGTATTTGGTGCTGTTGCAGCCTTAGGCCTATTTTTGAAAATTTAACAACATTAAAGTGACGATTTCAATTTAAAAAGGAATTTCAAGTGATTTTTAAAATAGATGTTTTATATATAATTGAAATTTTAAAGTAAATGGATTTATTTTAAACAAATTAAATTTATAATTTTATGTTGTAAAAATTATGATTTTTGAGAAATATAATTAGAATGTGATTTTTGAAAGTTGATTATTTTATAAAATACTTTAAATTGAGATTTTTGAATTTATTATAAATGGTATATATATAAGACTATAAATTGATATTTTATAAATCAGAATGATGGAATTGTAAAGGAGTTTTATAAGTGTTAAAATGAAGTTATAAATGGATTTTTTAAGTGAATACGATTTACGAATTGTGAAGTTATAAAATGAATGGATTTTGTAAAATAAACGATTGATAAGTAAAATTTGATTTTGGCATGTAAATGAGTTATATGTAGAATTGGAAAATAAAGGGATTTTATAAGTTGAAGTTTTTATAATATATATATGGAATTTATAAACATTGTTTTATAAACTCGAAATAAATTGAATTTGATAAGTTAAATGTAGAAGTTTATTAAAGGAATTTCGTTCACGATTTTGTACAGTGGATAATCCTTTAATTAAATGTGAAATAGTAATGAATTAGGCAAAGGAATTTCATCCATGATTTTGGACAGTGGATAATCGTTAAAATTAAAGGTGTAGAAGCTTTAATTTGGTAAACGAATTATATTCACAATTTTGGATAGTGAATAATCTTTTGAAACTAAATGAATGTTTTGGAAAGTGATATGTTAAAATGGAGTTGAATGGTTTGAAGATGTTTTAAAATGTGTTAAGTATCGAATACATAAATTTCAACGTTCATTATTGGATGTTTTTGAGAAATAAGGAAATGATGGACTGTAACACGGTTGTTATAGTAAATGATTTTCGAAAGGAAATATTTTATATAGTATATGGGATTTATATATCTATCTAATTTTCGAATTCCTATACTAGTGATTTTGGATTATCGTAACGATGTTTTACGCAACATTCGTTTGACCCAAATAGATATGTTTAACAGAATGTTTTCCTTAAAGAATAAAATATATACTCAATCCTGATTTAAGTATATGTAATATTTTCTAAGTGTTGAAAACAAATTGATTTGGGAATTACTTATTTTTATATAAGTGTATGGAAATGTTTTCCAATGTAGAAGTTGAAATGGTTTGAGAATATATCTTTTTAAAGATAATTTGAAGTGAACATTTGAAAAGTGATTTAATTAATAAAAGATTAATTAAAAGGGCCTAGTGATTGCTTATGATGCTAGATATTTGTTTGTTTGCTTTGATAGTTAAATAATCGACTATCAAGTTTGGCCATTTTAGTTCCTTGACTTGATGTGGGAACTACTTAGTCGTACACTTAGTACATAGCCTTCTGTGTAGGCTTGATTATCATTTGTGTTGAGGATGTTGATTCGTGTAATGCGGAGTATTACTCCAACCTATCGAGCTTCCTTCTTGGTCGAAGGATCTCATTTGAAAGTCAGAGATGTGATAAGTCTATGAGACTTAGTTTCTATGTGAGGTTGATAAACTCTTCTGCGTTGTTAGTGCGAAGGGACCAGGATCAGATTTATCTTAAAACCACTTCGGACCAACGTATATGCATTTGATTGTGCAGGTTGATTGTGGTGATATTGTTATTTAGGATTTTCATAGTGGGGGACAACTTGTTGATCATTTGGGGCTAAAACCCAATATACATATAGTAGCAGTAGTCTCTTCATTATGAAATATCCAATGCAAGGACCATTCGCTATTAATCCTAGGGATTTCCCGATAGGATGTGGTAGGAAAGTACCTTCGGTTTGTCCTGTTCCTGGACAAACTGTATGGATGTTTGTCTGACATTTAATTTCTAAAGATTGCGTACATTGGTTTTTACAAACGTACATCAATGGTGGCGGAGAAGGCAACTTCTCTTAGCTTAACACCCTCCACGAGATATATGAGCTTAAGGGTTGTATTTTTGTGGAAGGCAATTAGTAGTCAATGGAAATGGCCGTGTGGCATTCAAAGTGATGTGATATGTGATTTGTGAAAGGTAATCGTTACCTCAGGCCTCATCAATCGAAAATGACCAAAACAGGGTTAGATGCAACAAGGCTAAGTGGGTCGCTCTCAAGTAGGATATGATCATCCTCTTTTAGATATATCTTTACATGCTATGACGTCATGTGTCTGATTATTGTGGTTTGTATGCTTAAAGGTCCCTCAGAAAAGGTTGGTAATGACCGGAGGATGACATATTTAGTACCAACTAGTTATAGAGGTGGGTCGGTTTTATGTTGGTAGAGGGCAGATGTTCTGTGCCTCGGCCATCCAATTGGAGGTGTACCCATTGGAAGGTAGTCCCTTCACCAGGTCATTTGTATGGAAATCCAAACTCCACTACGTACCTACCATTTTATTTGTAGAGCCTAGTACGCTGGAATTTAATAATGGTAACAATTTCAGCTATTTTGAATATTATTAGTATACTAGACACTAGTATAATATAAGAGGATTTGATATTAAATATTTTAGTTATTGTAAGGTAAAAACATGTCTGTGTTAATGTGTGGGCGTGTCTTACGAGATACTATTGTTATGATAAAGGAAAAGTTTGGTAATTTAATAAATTCGGTTGAGTGTGTTTCTCATGCTAGTTTACCAGACCGATTCGGGTGTTCTTCCCTTTCAATGCTCGGGTCAGACCGAGTATATTTATTGGTTCAGATTTGGTGCTTTTGGAGCTTCAGCGGGACAGCTGGAGATCTTCATTTTCGTATACACGTATCGGTTTTGTTTATCCACTGCTTTTCTTAGTTGTTTTATATTATCGACAATTGTGAGGAAAGGTTATTATAATTGTCCAGACTGATGATTATTGATCCATTGTTGAACTCTTATTGATGTATGTATATACAGTTTCTATTTTGTAAGATCATTGATGTGATATTATAAGTTTTCCGCTGCGATGTGAGATTCTGTATTGTTTGATTTGGTTCTATCTTCTCTCTTTCTTCTTTTCTCTTCTTCTCTCTTCTTTTCTTTGCTTGACTTTCCGTTAGTCGGTTCTTTTTGGGTCGGACATTTGTGGATTATTGTCGATTCAAAAGGTACGGATTTGCGGGACGTCACAATATTTCACTTGGAAAATGATTACAAGAAAATTAAATCATGGATGTTTATATTATTATGTTATAATCATTTATCATGTGTGCTTCTTCTGTAAACTTATTCACTTTATAACCAACCCATAACTGCATTTTGGGGTATTAAGGGTAGAATAACCAGCTAGATTGACCTAGTAGTGAATATAAATTGGTAGAGTTGTATCCAGGAGGTCAAGTAAACCAGAACATAGGATGCCCAAAGACTAAATAAATAGTTGTTAGTTTAGATAGGTTCATAGTAAACCCATGAAACTATGTATGGGAAAAGTTATTGGCAGGGGCCAGTAGGTTCTTAATAATCCTATGAAAGCTATACTCGGATTAAGTTATTGACAGATATTAATAGGTTCATGGTTAACCCTTGATAACTATGATACAAGAGAAGTTATTGGTAGACATCAATAAGTTCATAGTCAACCCATGAAAATTATAATTGGATGAAGTTATTGGTAGATGCAAATAGATTCTTAGTAAACCAATGAAAAACTATGAAATCGGGAAGATAGTCCATAAGCTTTGAACAGGTTATTAGTTAGCCCTTGAAAACTAATAGGTTAATAGTGACTCTAGAAACTATAACTGATAAAAGATGCGAAATCCATAATATATTGCATGTTTGCATATCATCACGATATTTTTATTATGTTTTGTCTTAACCATTATGGATGCAGAAGGACAATATATGGTTATTATAAATTGAGTTAGGATACTAGTGAGGGGAAAACCCATTCCACGGCGTTGTCTCGCTAGATATCTATATAGACCTAGATGGTAGGTAATTATTCATACCAGACTTTTTGTCCACACGAATTTTATGTTTTCCCCTTAAACTCTGGGTGCTCAATTGATTTTGAGTAGCTTGAGAGTTATGGTTTCTTAGTTCTTCTTTAGATGAATAAGCTTCCATAGATGTGTAGGAGGCAAGCAACCTATTAGAAATTCTTTTCTGGTTGATTTCGCTCTGTTTTGGTTGTAATGGCAAAGTTGTCTAATTGCCTATATTTAGACTCTAATTATCCAAGGGGACATCTTCATATGTCACCCTTGGCATATTTTGTAATAATTATATTTCTCTGAACGTGATTTACACATTGGGATTATGTTATGAGTTTGAAATCCGATTTGAAGTTGAATGAGAAATTCTGTTTTATGATTTTGAAATTTTTTCATATTCTTTTGTTTCTATTATATCAATGTATCAAACATTACCGCATTTGGTCACCGAGAATTAATAACTATGGATGACCGCAGCATTTGTAGCCGTTAGTTTTGGGCCTCAAAGCGGAGGATGTTATAGTGCTTTGATGACCTTTCGCTGCTGCTAAGTTAAGGAGTTTTTCTTCTTCGCTTCCCAATGGAACCTGATTGCTTTCGACTTCATTGAAAAGGGTGGATGCACTCTCCACTTTATTGTTGATACGATATTGCAAGTGAGAATGGATATGGGCTTTCGATTATGGATATAGGTGAATCTATGGGGCTTCAGAGGGGTTGGGATGTGGAAGGTTTAAATGCAGATGGTTGCTTTTGAAGGCATACTTGTTGATTGATGCAGAACGCCATCCTCTCAAGTAAGCTTTCCTTTATAATTGTGAATGGTTTCAACCGGTTTGAATGACTAATTTATGCTTTCGAAAGGGTAGCTCTGGCCAAGTGTTCTTTTGTGGAATGTGAATAAAGGAGAAACCACTGTTTTGGAAGGTTAGTGTGTACGTGAAAGCTTGTAATCTGTTGCTCTCGACAGGTGTTCCTCAACTTATTAGAAACATCTTCTTGTATACAGAAGCCATTGTTTCAGAAGGAAACAATTAAAGAAAAAGTGTGCTTTTGTCCCATTTTGACTCCTTTGAAAGCTCATAGCACATCCAACTATTGCAGAAACGTCCCTTCGACTTTTTCGAAAGGTCCTGTTATTGCTATCTCTCTTTGTAAATCCTTCTTTATTATTCTTCCTTGTTTTGACAAGATTGAAGTGAAGACTGATGGTAACACTTGCCCTCCCTAATGAAGGGATGCTCTTAACTTTTCAAGTCAACTGTTTCAACACCTCTCTTTTTTCCGCATGAAGTTTCTTAACTTTTCATATGCTTACCTAGATCTTGGCCGTTCATTTAAATTTGATCGAACGGTTTGTCTTTCGCATTGGCTTTTTCATATAAATCATGCTTCCTTCTTCGTCTTTTTATTCACCTGCAATTAAAAACTCAAAATAAGAATAAATTTTTTTAAATTCTTTCTAAATTCCTACTTCTAGTAAACATGAATTCGGATTTAAGGTATGTGCCCATTATATCATCGTTCAAACCGATTCATCATGTTTAATTCTATTTTTAAATTCTTTGGTTTCGAATTTGTATTACTGTTCTAAATTTTTGAAGATGATTCGAGTTTCTTGCTCATATGAAATTACCCTTAGGTTCATTTATATGCTTATTTCATTCAATTTACAGTGCCAGTTTGTATTTGAATTCATCATATTTGAGGCTATATGCCATTGTAATGTTGGTCCCCAATCTCACATATTATTATGCTCAATTATAACCTGTTTGGGAAGACTCATTTTCCTCCTTTTTCTTAATTTATGGAATCAATTATGGTTTGGACTTAAATTTGGGTGTTTTCGTTGTTGTCGAATGCAAATTCATGCTCGAGTCAATTTGATTGTTAGCTTCCAAAAGCATTGGATTAAAAATTGAATTAGTGATAAAATTCTTTTCCTAGTAGCTTCAAATAGAAAGCTAAGTCGTACAAATTAAAACCTATTATTGTAATTTGACGTTTCAACCCTTTCGAAGGGGTTAAGGCGGTTAACTCCGCTCTACTTTTTTAGCCTCTTTCAAAGGGGTCGAAAGGAAGTTAAGCATCTACTATTAAGTGAAGCCTTTTGAAGGGGTTGACATGGTCGACATGAGATGGACTCCTTCAAAAGAAGAAATATGTTTTGATATATTATGATACCTTTTGAATAAGTCATCTTAAAGGGTTCAATTTAAAGGCTACATAACATATAATCAGCTTTTATTTTTATTTTAAAGGATTCAAAACTTAATTTATATAAAAGTGGACTTAATTTATCATTGGATTAATGCTCAATTTTGATTTACTTTAGAAGGTGTTAAAATTTAGAAATTTATACTTCCTATAGTAATTGCACCGAGAATAGTTAATTTTGTTAAAGCTAAAAACCTTATCAAGCCTTTCGACTTGATCGAAACCTCCAAAATTGAAAGAAGTTTAGTTGTTTGTATGCTTTCGAAACTTTACTCCCCTTTTGACTTACTCGAAACCTATTGTAGCTAACAGGAGTATAACTATCATTTTTATATATACACTATCAAAACGTTCCAAAGCCCGTTCATTTGTATTAAAATCACTTGGATCCATGTCTTTCGACTTAATGAAATATAATGTTTCAGCATATTGTTTGAGTAACATAAAATTTATGGATTTCGAAACCATCGAAAGGTTTATTTGGCTTGAACGTGAAATGTTGTCAATATCTCTAATAATATATATATATTTATTCAAACTAGCACTGTAAGTTTAGTTATCCCTATTAATAGTAAAAAAAATTCGAGCTTCCAGGATTCTCGAAGGGTGTGTTTAGGTTTTCTATTCCATCTACCCCTTCAATATCGTCGAAAGCTCAATGAGCTTCATGACCCAAATTAACTTTAACATTCTTTTGAAGATATGGAATTATATTCTTTGGTGAACATTTTAATTATTGTAATAGGCATTCAACATCTTTGTAAGGTGTTAATAATGAAATAAATTATAACTTTTAATGAAATGGTTTCACCTGACAAGATCATGGGTTTGAAAAAGACTTCGAAGAAACCTGAAAAGGATATAGCTCTAGAAGCAGAATCTTTACCAAAAAAGGTTGAAGCTTTCTCTAAACATTCTCTGATATCTTCTCAAGATGAAGTCGATGCCATTCTTAAGACTTCGGAATCACTGGAGTAGAAGTCATTCTTCATGCCGATAGCGATACTATTCAGAACCCCCCCGAAGGATACTTTTCTTATACCGACATTTACATTTGGCATGGTGGCTGTATTCCATTTTCAATTTTCTTACATAGATTCTGTTGAATATGCTGGTATATGATTTTTGTTTGATGATAATAAACATATTTATATATATTCATTCAAATGTATTTGTTATTATACTATTTTATTTTCACATAATTAACTAGATATTTGCTGAATAAAATGAATAACAAAGAATTTAAATTTAAACAGATATTTTATTCAAACAAATATTTTATCACAATTTTGAATAGTACAAATTTGAGCTCTCACTACATATATACATTTTTCAATTACAATACAAATTCGATTACATCTCAAATTTCACTTTACATTGTTCACCTCACTACATATCACTCATTCACTTGTATTTTATTTTCCACTTTGCTCCAGCCCGAATCCAACATTTGAATTATCTGCAAAATAAACATTAACGCGGTAAAACTGAAAAAGAAATATTTTTGCAGTGTAAAATAAAATGTGTTTTGAAAATAGTATTTGCCTCAGTTATTTGGGTTGTTCGTCATCATTTAGTTTTGAATTCATCAAACATGAATAACCTATGACATGCACAGTGTATCACTGTGCATGCCATAAAGCCGTGCACATCGATATACACTTGATAAAACTGCAGGGATAAGTGAGCACAAGTCCAAACCCGAGGCATAAGCTGGATTCAACTCAGGTGCAATAAAAATACATCACAAAATTGTCGATTACAAGTTCTCATGCAACAAGAATCTAAAACTAGACCATGCTAACAAGTGCACAAATGTGTACACATACGAACAGACTCGACATTGGAGTCATGAAACAACCAACATTCAAAATGTCAACAAAACATACAAAAGCTTGCAGTTGAAGTAAAAAAGCATCAATATCAAATAGCAACAAAACAGCAAGTCCAGTAAAAACATGGAAAACAAAGTGGTGAACTATATGAATATACAAGCACTACACACTGGAATAAGCAAGAAAAATGCAAACACTAGAACACTGGACTAACCGACAAACTTATATGCATGCATATAACTTAACAATTCAGTATAACAAGATATATATGCAAAGTCAACATGTATGCAATAGAGTGCGTAAGCATACTACATAACACAAATAGCCCAAATATGAATACAATACAAATGTCAACCTATGTATACATATGTATTCACACATGTATACATATATATGCTATGCACATGAATCCAAAGGCAAAAGATAAATCAATTGGTTTGCATAAATGATCAGACTCAACTCCAAGCAGACCACATATGAACATGTACATAATTGTGTCAACACAACCAGACTCAACAAACTATACAAAGGAGCACTTGAAGCTCACATGAAATGCAACAGCAGTGATCATAGTAAAGGCACAAGAAATCTGCAAGTAAAATGTTCAGTGACTTGAAGTTTATATGGAAATGCAAGTGCAGAAATCAAATACACATGACTCGAAGCAATGCAAACACAGATCAAACTCGAGTAAATCACAACCAGAGGCTACAGTAGGTCAACAACGCATATACACACATATACATATGTATGTATGTACACATATGGTGATACACCAAGTTATGGATATGCAAAGTGCAACCCAAAGAAAATACAATGCTATGCCAGAGAATACAAAAGTGCAGACCATAAATTCAACTCAATGCAAAGACTATGTTAACATAATTCGATGAACAAGGTCAATGTCGCAAGGATTTCAAAATGGACATGTCAAATTTATTCAAGGCTATTAAGTCTAGAGCATCATCAACACAACAAGTGTGAATCAAAAATGGTCTGTAGCCGTAAGTCAAACATTATCAAAAAAGAGGTATATACAGTAAATTGAACCAAGTAAATTTTCTCAAATTCAATTGACATGCTCAAGAAATTGATGAACAAATCATAAGAGAAACCAATTCAAATCAAAAGATCATAAAGAACGAAACCAAAGTCTGGACTATCACAATTGAAATACCAAAGTCGGAGCCGTGGTGGCCAAGGTAGAATCGAACAAGTCAAAATCAAAGGCATAGTAATCAAGCATAGCACATCAGAAAATATACGAATTGAAAAAGTTAGAAATCATCACCATCATTCAATCGAAAATCGGTGGCCAAGCATATCAAATGAAGAAATTAAATAAAATATATACGAACGAGATTATAGGATTTTGAATCCTATTTAACCCAATCTCATCATCGGCTACTACCCATTTGAGTTCAAGCAATATCACAGAGCAGAGTTTCAAATCAATAACTCGAATCGTATCGAGTTCAAGCCTATCTAAGAGAGTAATAAAGGAAATCACATACCAGATTTATTCGAATCGAACTCTCCAAAATTAAAGCAGCCATTTGCAAATCAAAGAAACAATCAATCGATAAAGCAAGGAACGCAAAAACATCTACTCTATCGATCAACTGAAGTCGGCCTCTTCAAATTTACAAAAGCCCTAATTGTTGAAAGTGGAACGAGGTAGCCATTTTCATAAAGCAAGGATACAGACCGAAGATACACAAGAAGATAAAAAGAAAAGGTGATTCTCTTTTAATGTTTTTGGGCCGGTTCCTTTCGTATTAATTTAGGCTTAAATTTTATTTAGGATTTTTTTATTTGCTTTTTATTTTGTAATTTACTTTTAAACTTTTATTAAATTCTAGTCATGTAATTAGGGGACGAACTACGGTGGTGTAGTTCTAGAATTCGCAACTCATTGGCTGAGTTTTGGCAGGATTTTGGGCATAGAGTTAGGTTAGTCGTAGTGGGTGTTGTGAGTTTACGTGTGTAATCATCTGACTACTTAATTTCTAGTAGAAACTTTAAGGGTAGCATGTAGGTAGGGTTTTGCCTAAGCTGGGTAAATCTGTGTTGTTCTATTTCTTTTTTTTGTCATTCTGCTATTTATCTATGCTGCGATTATTTTATATATTTCCACATTAATTTTTATAATTATTAGTATCACCCTATTCACCCTCCTCTAGGGTGAAATCGATCCTATAGATTCTTGAATCATCTTGGCATTGCACCTATCCAATTATCACCAAATGTCTACATATATCTGATCTCTTTGGAATTTATTGCTTTGAAATCAGGCATGCCTTCTCTAAACGTTGAAATTCTCAATTATTTAGTACACCTAGTCAAACTTAGCAATTTGAATAGCTAGATTTTCATAGCTAATGCCCTTAAGAAACTAACTTCAAAGGGAGTAGATAAATTTGGAGACTGGGAGACATAGTTCTTTTTCGTCAAATGTTTTCCAAACATCATTGGAGTCTTCTTTTCTCCCAGTAAGTTAATCATAATCTTCAACTTTATTTAATTACTTTCTTTTGATAATCTACATTTCTTTATCAGGTCCCATACCCAAAGATCTCAATGATGTGGGTAAGAGAATCGTAAAGCTGTCGACCACTACTTCAAGTAACATCTAGAATAGACTTACACTATTGACGCCAACCAATCTTCAGAAAATTCCCTTCTTCTTGTTGGTCAGAGAGTTCTTGGATAGCCCCCTCTTGTCCAACACACTTCTAGGAACAAACATTTCTTGTCATTGGGTGATCCTAATAATTTTTCTCCTATGTCTTCAATTTTTTCGATCATCCTGGTAAGCTTAAGCGTAGTACTTGCAATTTTTTGTCTTGTTACTTCCTAGATTGCTTTTTTAGCTTATATCTTTCGAATTTAGCAACCGCTCCTCCGCTTAAATTGATCATAGGTGATCCAGTCCTCCCAACTTTTACATCCAATGTATCATCTTTGAACCAAGACATCACTAGTTCGAGGATGATTGCCAAAAGAAAATTGAGTGAAATGGCTGTAGTGGGCTCTTCTCACAAGAAAGATAAAGTGTTGATGTCCAGTCCTCTTCGATTCCAAAAGTGGGTAGAACTATTGATGATCAATCTTCACCTACGTCAAAAAAGGGTGAAACTATTGAGGTGAGCAAAACTCTAGAGGGCCTGACTCTTGAAGTTTCTATTGACCAAACTCAAACAACTCCTTCAATGGACGACCTTATATCTCGCATTATCGTTTCTGATTCTCCCAATGTCTTCGAGTAGATGCAAAGGGATTTAGGCACTTCAACTCCCCCTTAGGAGTTAAACCCCTCTATACCCCCCATCTCTGGTTTCCCTAAATGATTTTCATATGATGGTGCAATCAATTTTGAATTCTTCCTCATTCACTGCCATTCATTCGCCTTCCTCTATTCTTGACCTGACAACATATTGTCAATCTCTGATTGAGTAACAACTCCTAGTACATTTCATACTACTTGACCTTGTTATTACTAATTCTTATTGAAATTTGACTCATGTCGTACTTTTACTTTTGGATTTTAAAAAGCCGGTACTGTCTTCAAGAAAGCGCTTCAAAGTCTTTTGCTGAGACGTCCAAGCTTCAAGAGGAAATCTCAACTTTGAATGGTCAAATTAACTCCCTTTCTGCTGCCAAAAATAATGTAGTAAAGGAACAAGAAAAGTTGGGGGGCACTCTCGCTTAAGAAGAATCTACTATCTCTTAGGAGAGGAAAGCAAGACAACTCTTAGCCAATGAAATTTTTCCTTTTAAAATGGCTTTAAAAGAGTCCAAGGAAGAAAAGGCTCGAATGGTTGCTAAACAAATTTTTCTCAAAAAGTCGGGGAAAAAGATAAATTCTTTGACAATGGACATTGATACTATTTCTAATGCCAAGCAAAAGGTGTCACAATTTCTGAGCACATCCCTCAGTGACATCATCATGAATCTTATGAGGACGTTTTTATGCTTGCCTATTCCGACAATATAGAAAAATATTCAGACTTAAGCTTCCCTTCACTCGATCCTACTCTAGTCAAAAGATTCATGGATAAAATCAAAGAAATTGAGCAAGGAATCGAAGTCCCGAAGAGAGAAGAGATTGATGCCACTAAAGTCTTATCTTTTGAAGTCCCTTCTATTGAAGGAGATTCTGATTCCGGTTAAGAAGATGACGATGATGAAATCATTGTCGAGGAAGGCAGAAATGACGATGACGACGATAATCCTGACAATGGGGATAAAGATCAAGGTTCAGGCGATAGTGGTGGCGATCATGCTGGTTCCCATGGATGGGATGGCAAAGACATTCCCAGGGCTTTAGATAAGGTTAACCCTGATCCTAGCGGCCATGACTCAAACTAAACTTCTTAAGCCTTCTAATCTCCATGAAGAAGTTGGTAATACTAACGTTGGAGAACAAAGGGAGAAAAACCAGACTTCACAAACTAGCGTAGGATTCTTTGCCTAAATGGTTTTCGCTTCCAAGATGCAAATAGTTGACATCATTTTATTTTAGATAAAGAAGAAATATATTCAACTATATAAAATTTTTTTTTAAAGAAAACAAGCAGAAATAAATAGCTTGTAAAGAGAGTTTGATAAGCAATTAAAAGAACATAATGCACTCTCCGACAAGTATCATAAGCTAAATAAGAGTGTCGTAGTGCTAGCGTCCTTTATAGACCAGGAAGCTGCCTCCCATCTGAAGAGGGCACACCTTCGATATGACAAGCTTTTGGAAGAGAACTGGGGATTAATAATGCTCTTCTGGATGTTGATTGAAGAAAGGGATATCCTAGTTGACACCCTATACAAAGCCTATTACAAAAACCCGACCATAGATTTTTCATATTTAAGTGATTTTAGTGGAGGTCTACTTCGATCTACATCATAGATATCTAGATGAATTTGGATCTTATCCACATCCAGGGGCTTGTAGGAATTTATGGCGAGTCAAATCAATCCCTCATGAGTTATCTTCAAAAAACTCAAATATTATAAGGTTAAATTTATTCCTAAGTTATTTAAAAATTAAATTTTGTACGAACCAGATGAACATTTGTAATTATGTAATATCATTGAATTATAAATTTTCTGTGCTTGTTTCTTTTTATACTTAGTCTGGTATTATTACGTTATCACAGAATAAACGTCTCTTAGGCAGCCTCGTTTCTAGAGATTATTTAAGCAAAGATGCCAAATTAAGAAGATATTATTTAGAAAATGCTTCGCTATTAAAATCCTCAAAATTGCTAGATACTGCTTTCTTAGAGACCTGTTAGCGCCAAAATTGATCACTAACACCCACATCCAAGTGAAAGCACCAAATACCAGTCAGAGCTCACAGATAGAATATATGTAGAGAGTATAAATATGATGAACGGTAAAAATTAAAGAGAAAGCAGTAAAGACACATAATTTATAGTGGTTCGGTTGACTCCGGCCTACGTCCACTCTAGAAATTTCTTTTTTGTGGATGTTAGAATCAATTACAGTTACAATCCAGAGTTTAACAATGGCAGAATAGCCTTGGCCTTAGAAAAGAGAAAGTAAGAGAGCCCTCTGAGAAAATCCCTCTTCTGAAGCCCCACATGCTGTATTTATAAGCAAATCCCGAGTCACTGGGCTTCCTGAGTAGTCTGGCCCATTAAGGCCATAGCCGAGCCATAATTTTCATCCCTACCGATCCATGCCAACCGGCCTACCCCACCAATAACCGAGCCATGTAGGAATTTCCAGCCTTTACCGACCGGCACCTGTCGATCCAGCTAGGATGATTCATGCATTAATCCCCAACCTTCACCGAGCGGCACCTGCCGATCCACTAATGACCGAGCTGCGTATGTCCTTCGTGACCGAGCAGTTTCTGCTGGCCCACATAGGTCAAGCCGTAATCCATACTCCAACACCGAGCCACTGGATGCCGACCCATCCCTAAGCCAGTCCCTAGTCTTCCTACCGACCTACTTCCTTGGACTGATCCACACATGTCGATCCACCTACGCCAATCCCATATCTGACCGAACCATAATTGGCCGACTGAACTAGCATCCTGACCGAACTATACCTGGCCGACCATACCTCCCAGGCCGAACGAACTTCCATCGATCCACATTTGCTAAACCTTTAGGCTGAGCCACTTCCAAGTGTCGAACCACCATTGAGGCCGAACCACCTATGCCGAGCCATAAATACCGAGCCACTCATGCCGAGCTTTCATGCCGAGCCTCCTAAAAGACTCGAGGAAATCATTCATACGACTCGAAGCTCAACTCCTTATGACTCAAATATAATCTAAGACAACTTGAGACATATCAAAACCTGAGCTTCAAGTGTCCAATAACCTTCGTCCATCGACCATGTCGAGTCTTGGCTATTTAACCACGTTTGTTGTTCATGATTGATCATCCATCGACTTAGTTGATTAAATTCTTCATAAACCAGCTTCGACAAACGAGAAGTCGATTTAGTTAAATCCGTCTGTTCATGGCCTTGCCAAAAGACGGGTTAACATTTTCCTCTCGAAACATGCCTTGCTATTGGAAGGCGTGTTTTGAATAGCCTCAAATCTGATATCCGAAGTCCATTTTTCATTCATAGCCATATTATTATATCCATGATTCAAGCCATTCTATTCAAGTGCCATCGCCGTATTCTTATCCATGACCTCTCCGGGTTTAACTTTGAATCCGTAGACCTCGCCGGATCTCATTATCTTGTTCCAGCCTTGACTCTCCAGTCAAGGACTTTTATCTTCTCTAGCCTCGGCTCTCCGGCCAAGGACGTCTATATTATGGCCTTGGCTCTCCGGCCAAGGACGTTTATATTCTCCAGCCTCGGCTCTCCGACCAAGGACTTTTATATTCTCTAGCCTCGGCTCTTCGGCCAAGGACTTTTATATTCTCCAGCCACGGCTCTCCGATCAAGGACTTTTATATTCTTCGAGCTCAGCTCTCCGGCCAAGGACTTTTATATCCTCCAGCCTCGGCACTCCGGCCAAGGACTTTTATATATAGTGCGTTCGAGCCCATTCCATCGCTCTCGGGCAATGGGACTCATAACTTGCGATCACTGCCCCATCTCTCCGGTCCGGACCGTGATCGCGAGACTTGTATCATTTATTACATTGATCCAAATGCAATCATTACATAATACAATTATCAAAGCGAAAGTTCGTACAACAAAGGGAATTAAATGTCCAAAGTACCAAAGAAGAAACCAGAGTTTGCAGAAAAACAGAAAGAAAACACGATTTCATAGACCCAAGCAGTATGATTTTTCATCATCTCAGAGCACGCCTAGGGAAGGTCCTCGATCCCGTATGCGTGTAAGTGACCTAGCCATATTACTTTGAGTTCTATTACTTATTCAAAACCATAAAACCATTTAGTTGATAATAAGCCGGTGGTGACTAGATCCAGCGCCACCTTCATTCGAGGTAGGCGGTGGCCGCTCCCGTTCCACTGCTACAGCTCGATTCCTTATGTATTATTGCAGGTGACCATTCCTTACATGCTCCTCCATGATATCTTTCAAATGCCTACAATCGTTTGTGTTGTGCCCATCTAGATCATGGAATATGCATGCTTTCCCGATGCCCGCTTGTATTCAGAAGGTTCCCTCCTTTCCGGCCTTCGATACTGGAGGTGCCCTCGAGTATCCAAGTAAATCATTTCCAGATTCTCAGTTAAATCTATGTAAGAAGAAACTTTGACTACCTCCGGGGCCTCTTCGAAGTGCTACCATTGCCATTCATTTTCCTTTTCCTTTATCATCTTTATTTGGATCCTTCTTGGGTGGACCTCCACCCCATACTGCATAAGCTTCAACTTCTCTCCCTACTCTCTCAGCCTGTGCATCTTCCTGCCTTAGGAACCTTTTTGGCTCATGGTAGTCCCCAAGATCCCTCGGTGGGTCCCGTTCCAACGATATCGTGAAATCCGAATTATTTGCAATTCCTGAAACTGCCGCCATCAAAACCATCAATGGATTGGGCCGATCCACCGAAGCCACCGCCGCATTGAATCTGGTTAAGAAATCCTTGAGCGACCCTCCTTTCCATTGTTTCATCGATGTCAAAGTCATCACATTCTTGGGTCTAACTATATGGACCCGAAACTGCCTTATAAACCTTTCAATCAGCTCCGTCCACGTGTCAATAGAACCACTCTCCAGCTGTTTGAACCATATAGCTACGATATCCGTCAAATACAAGGGAAAACATCGAGCCATGACGTCATCCGATGCCCTCGGTACCTCCATATGCCTCATGTATCTCGTCAGGTGAACGACGGGATCCGTTCTTCCATCATACATCTCCACCATTGGTAGCTTAAAGTCCGTTGGATTCCAAGCTTGCCTGATAGTAAGAGTAAAGGGACTTCTATTCACATCCTCCAAGTCTTCATTTACCAAACCACCTCTCACGGCTCGTCTGACCATCTCCTCTAATTTATCATTGTTGCCAAGCTGTATCCATGTCTGCTACCTCTGATCTGTCCCCCGAGTTCACTAAGGAATCCTTGCACATACTCCTCATCACATACTCCTGTATTCCTGTTGATGCCGGGTTGCACAGCATCGTCCGGTATCTCTCTATGGATTGGTCCAGCATTTCCTGGTGGTGTGCCCACGAGCCTAGGTCCATCCAGATTGATAGTCGTTTGTTGATTGGGGGCTGCCCCTACTGAACCACTCCATCTACTTGCTGGTTGAGTGTTTCTGATCCAGCCCACGGATCTGAGCTCATGTAGTTCCTGCTTGTCCAAATTATTTGAGAAGAGTCGGCATCATCTCCTCTTTTCTTTTCAACATCGCTTCCACCTCGTCTCTGGTGATGTAGGCGGATGCTTGACCTGTTCCAGCTCCAAAGGAGGCCCCTTGACTTCCCTCTTGATTACTTCGTTTTGTCACTTGGTTCCCTGCTAATGGGCTAGCCATTGCGTCCTAGAATTCCAGTTCCTAGCTCCAAATCCTCGAGTGCTTGCGTTCTCAGTGAAATCACCAAGATGTTAGCGCCAAAATTGATCACTAACACCCAGATCCAAGTGAAAGCACCAAATACCAGTCACAGCTCACAGATAGAATATATGTAGAGAGTATAAATATGATAAATGGTAAAAATTAAAGAGAAAGCACTAAGGACACAAAATTTATAATGGTTCGGCTGACTTCGGCCTACGTCCACTCTAGAAATTTCCTTTTTATTAATGTTATAATCAATTATAGTTACATTCCAAAGTTTAACAATGGCATAATAGCCTTGTCCTTAGAAAAGAGAAAGTGAGAGAGCCCATAAGAAGATCCCTTTTCTAAAGCCCCACATGCTGTATTTATAGGTAAATCCCGAGTCACTGGGCTTCCTGAGTAGTCCGGGACCATCAAGGCCATAGCCGAGTCATACTTTTCATCCTGACCGATCCATGCCGACCGGCCTACACCACTAATGACCGAGCCATGTGCGAATTTCCAGCCTTCACTGACCAACACCTGTCTGTCCTCCTAGGTCGGTCCATGCATTAATCCCTAACCTTCGTCGAGCGGCACCTGCCGATCCACTATTGACCGAGCCGTGTATGTCCTTCGACCCTGACCGAGCGGCATCTGCTGGCCCACCTAAGCTGAGCCGTAATCCATACTCCAACACCGGGCCACTCGATGCCGCCCCATCCCTAAGCCAGTCCCTAGTCATCCTGCCGATCTACTTTCCTGGATCGATCCACACATGCTGATCCACCTACGTCAATCCCACATCAGACTGAACCATAACTGGCCGACCGAACGAGCATCCTGACCGAATCATATCTGGCCGACCATAACTCCTAGGCCGAACGAACTTCCACCGATCCACATTTTCCGAACCTTCAGGCCGAGCCACCTCCAAGTGCCGAACCACCATTGATGCCGAACCACTTATGCCGAGCCATAAATGCCCAACCACTCATACCACGCCTTCGTTCCGAGATGCCTAAAAGACTCGAAGAAATCATTCATACGACTCGAAGCTCGACTCCATACGATTCGAAGCTAATCTAAGACAACTTGAGACATATCGAAACCTAAGCTTCAAGTGTCCAATAACCTTCGTCCATCGACCATGTTGAGTCTCGGTTATTTAACCGCGTTTGTTATTCATGATTGATCATCCATCGACCTAGTTAATTAAATTCGTTATAAACCAGCTTTGACAAACGAGAAGTCGATTTAGTTAAATCCGCCAGTCCATGGCCTTGCCAAAAGGTGGATTAACACATACAGAGACTTTATATGGAACATCCCTGCCTTTGTTTCGATTTTCTAAGAAAAATAAAAATTTCTCAAGGAAATTTGAACCTATCATACCAAATTAATATGCGGTCGTGATAGTCCTCCCCTGAGGAATGAGACTATATCAAATGTCCTGCAGTTATTATCCCAGAAGGATCTAATGCCCCTCTCGATTCGACAGTTACTCTTTCAGCCAATTCTTTGAAAAAAGTCAAAAATATCGTTTCTTAACTTTAAATGCAATGAAATGAGTATTTGATTATAATAATGAGATTGTATTTTTTTATTTCTTCTTGAGTTGTAATCTCTATTTTTGTAATAAAAGAGATTAATTATTTGAGCCTTGACTTTATTTTTTTAGTCTAAATAGGACTCACAGCTAGCTATCGCACTACTCTCATCGAATTCCTTATCTCGCTTCACTGGCATCAGAGATAGATTGATTGTGGATGTTGAAAAGAGGAATTTACTTAAGAATCCTTTATCTGCTCGTTTTCAAGGCAATGCTGAAGCAATAAACTGGCACAGAAGATATTTGCTTCAAAAGGCAACTATTAGAAACCTCAATGATAAAATCGCTAATCTTAAAATGGACATCAAGAATAAGAATGAAACAATTTCCATATTGAAGTGCCAAATCAAATCGAATCCTTTGATTGATTTTGATCATAAGATGTTTGAGCTACTTCAAAAGATATGCGATTTGGAGATTAAGTTAAAAAACAGTCAAGCTCAATGCAAATAATTGGAATTCATCATGGGGGACAACATTCCAAATATCAATTTACCGTCTTCTCCAATCGCCTCATTTGTCATAAAATCAACAAGGTCTTCATCTCTTGCAATTCAAAAATTTCCTACTATGACAAATCCTCTCCCAAGTTTAAACGAGAAAGTAATGGGTGAATGGTGTAGGAAGGTGAAATTTGAAATGATGAGATATTTTGATGATCAATAGAAGATGAGATATTCGCAACACATTAATGAACAAGCGCTAAGATTCAAAGACTTGAACATGAAAAGTATCTTCTTCAAAAGCGCATTACTGATTTAGGAAGATAGAATAAAACCCTTAAGGTGCCAACAAAGCTTTCAACCATGCTTTGAAGGCTCGTATTGAATCCATTGATGATGCCGATGAAGTAAGGAAAAAGGGAAAGAAACTTAAAGAAATTCTTTGTATAGCAATTCGCCATGTCGTTGATCCTCTAGTTGTTGAAAATCTAGATAAGACTATTCAGGATGTGTGAAACATATACTTGTGATGTATACTTGTAAATAGTTATAAATTATGCAAATATCACCTAGTCCGCTGCCTCTTCCTTTTGAATTCAATCTAACAACTTGAAATCTATATAAGAACATGTTCAGTCGTTTGTCCACATCATTAATGATTGTATTAGGAATTCAAAAGATCCCAGTAATGGAAGTTAACATATCATTTTGTGAAAATAATGATAATAAGTGAGAAGTAATTCCATAATTGCATATGGTTGAATGTCTTGAAAGCCATCATTGGTAATGACGAGAGAGAGCCAGGAATCCGATTCCAACTATATTGACAGAACACCAAAAGTCTAATCATAAAGAACCAGAAATCCAATTCTAGTTTCAATTATAGAAATTTAGAAATTTCTCTTCTAGAGACTATTAGAAACCAATAATAATCATTTAATAAAATCCAGAAATCATCATTTGTAAATAAATCATAGAAGATTGCAAATCTTTATAATAGAAGATCCAAAACTAAGATTCTGGTGTTAAAAAGTATTGCCTAAAAGTTTGTAGTAGAAGTCCAGTGACCTTGATTTGTAAGATAGATCTCGAGTTTAATTAAAGATTAGAAATTCATAGAAATCTCAATATCAATTACTCTAGAACCCAGATTTGGACATTAACGAATGAATTAAAAGTTAAAAGACCCAAAACCTAGATTTGAGTATTAGCGAATGTTAGCCAGAAATCCATGATAAAGGTCTCTGTAATAGAAGTCCAAAGCCCAGATTCGAGCATTAATGAGTGAAGTCCAGAAATTAGCAGTAAGATCCCCGAAACCCAAATCGGGTACGATGAAGACTAGAGATCAATAGTAAAAGATCCAAAACCCAGATTCAGGTATTAATAAGTGAAGTTCTAAAATTCTCTTTTGGGAACCAATAGAATGCTGTAGGTTCTTATTAAGCCTTCTTTTGGGTTTTGATTCGTTTGACATGTGCCACCCTTTAGGCCTTATATGTTGTCGTCGTTTGATATGCCGCTTCTTGTTCTCAGATGTCTTATTCCGTTGTTGTCATTGTTTGATATACCACTTCTTGAGCTTGGATGTCTTTGTCCGTTGTTGTTTGGTGTGCTTGGTTAGCTTATCCCTAAGCAGGACCCAAGGACTTAACCAACCTCCCTTCAGAAGGTGCTCCACCTAGGCCTTATAGGCAGGACTCAGCATGGAAGGGCCAAGGACCTACTCTGTCCTTCCTCTAGGAGCCGCCTTGATCTGTCCATAGCATGACACGATCAAGGGCTAGTCCATACTTTAACTTGGCCATGGCATGGCACAAATAAAGGCTTACTCTAACCTTCCTCTAGAAGTTGCCTTGATTTGGCCATAGCGTGGTGCAATCAAGGGCTTATTGATGCTTTAACTTGGCCATAGCTTGGCATGGATAAAGGCTTACTCTAACATCCCTCCCGGAGGCACTTTGACCAGGCTAACTCAGCGTGAACAAAAGCTTTGACCATTTAAGGTAATTTCCAAATTAAAGGAGAATTCTACTCTCGACCATGTAGACTTCTGTTGGAAAAGCGGTACTTTATTGAATTTGACTAAGACCGCTTTACAAATCCATTGATTTTACATTGTCTAAAAAAGTTGATTACCATTCCTTCAAGTGCTCTACATTGATTTGTCTCATGCCCATTCATCATATGATAGTGGTAGTGTGTATCCTCCCCATTCCTTTCATATTTATGCATTTTCTTTTGGGATGGTCAATAGTGGAGTTCCTCCTTGGTTAGCAAATAAACATTCTCAACTGATGTAGTCAGATTGCATTCTTTAAGGAGTCTCAACTTAAGCTTATCTTTTGAGGATGGTTTCTAGAATTTTTTTATTGCTTGATTCTAAAGCTTCAGCCTCAACGATCAATTTCCTTTTCGAAACCTTTTGAAGCTCACATGTAGGCAATGTCCCACTTGTTGCTTGATGCCATTTTTGTGCAAAGGTGTTGTAATCAGCCATCTTCCCCTCTTCAAATAGTGCATTTGGTATAGATTTGAATTATCTTCTTCATTTAGTCAACAAGTGATCACTCTTGCCTTTTGTTCCCCTACAGCAAAGATAGTTGTGGGGCCAATGTGAAAGGGGTTTAAGCTCCACTAGTCTAGGTCATAAGATTCAGCTCTCTTTCTCTTTATGATCCTTAAATCTAATATCAACATTTGCTCTTCATGTAGTTTAGAATCTTTAATTGTTCTATGGGAGAATCTAACTAAATGTGGCTTCGAGGTTCCTTACTCAGAATTTTAGTTTTACTAAACATGATGGTGTTAGGTTTAAGGTAAGCTTAGAATGGAACAGAGTTAGAAGAAAAACAAAGTTGAAAACTCAACAAGGTCGGAGATTTGAGCCCTCTTACCACCAAAAATGTTAACAAGAAAACTTTTCAACACCCCAATGCAAAGTTTAAAGTGTAAGTGACCCCTTCGAAACCACCTTTCGAATAGAGAGAGAGATAGTTAAAACCTTTTGATTCCTCTAAGTCCACCTTTCAAAATGATTGTGGCCATTGAAACTCCTTTTTATATAATCTTTCAACATGGTCGGAACACCTAATCCCTTTTTATAATATCTTTCGAACTAGTTGAATTGGTTAAGTATCCTATCAGATCCTCCTTTCAAAGTAGTCAAGGTGAGTCAAGGTATGGTCCTAATGATCTAAGGATATTAGTTGAATTAAAAGGTTTTAACTTCCTTGAAAGGTAGCCTTTCGATCATGGTTAATACAAGCAGATCATAATCAGAACCACATAGAAGCATTAGATCAACCAATATGTCCAAAAAAGCCATAAACTTGCTTTGATTATGTTTTCCTTTATTACTAGTAACTTAAGTGATACAAAGAAGTCAAATCCCTAATCTAATTTTAGAAACAGGGTTTACAAATTCATGAAAGTACAAGTATGGAGTAAATGAAATTGGATCCTCTAAACAATACCCCTAGGGTCTTATTTATAGGCACAGGTTGGCCCTTTCGAATCATTCCTTTCGACCTAGTCGAAAGTTATGCTTTAATGACCTTCCGCTGCTGCTAAGTTAATGCGCCTTTCTTCTTCACTTCCAAATGGAACATAATTGCTTTCGACTTCGTGGAAAGGGGCAGAGGTGCTCTCTACTTTGTGTTTGATACACTGTTGCAAGTGGGAATGGATATGGGCTTTCGATTCTATCGATAGGTGAATCTTTGGGGCTTCGAAAGAGTTAGGACGTAGAAGGTTTAAATGTAGAAGGTAGCCTTCAAAGGCATACTTGTTGGTTGATGTGGAACCCCCTCCTCTCAAGTAAGCTTTCCTTTATAATTATGAATGGTCTCAACCGGTTTGAAAGTCTAATTTATGCTTTCGAAAGGGTAGCTCTGGCCAAGTGTTCTTCTATGGAATGCGAATAAAGGTGAAACCCACTGTTTTGATAGGTTTGGTGTGTATGTGAAAGCTTGTAATCTGTTTTCCTTGAAAGGTGTTCCTTAACTCATTCGAAACGTCTTCATGTATGCAGAAGCCTTAATTTTAGAAGGAAACAATTAAAGCAAAAGGGTGCTTTTGTCTCCTTTCGACCCCTTCGAAAGCTCATAGCACACCCAACTTTTGCAGAAGCATCCGTTCGACTATTTTGAAAGGTCCTATTATTGCTCTCCTTTTGTAAGTCCTTCTTTTATATTCTTCCTGGTTTCAACAAGGTTGAAGTCAATCCTTATGGTAATAGGTATCTGATTGTATCTAGAATATACATCCATGAACAATAATAATTCATGTTAGGATGTCGAGTCCACCAACTGATCAATCCTCGAGAGTGGGAAGCTATCCTTTCGGCATGCCTTATTCAGGTCAGAATAGTTAATGCATGTCCTCCACTTTCCATTCGAATTCTTCACCAAAACTAGATTTGATACCCACTCTAGGTGTAGGGCGCCATGGATGAGGACGTTATTTTTCAACTTTTCCATTTCTTCTTTGAGTGCAACAAATCTCTTCGAACTCAAGCTGCGATGTTTCTGTTTCACAAGAACGCATTCAGGATTTATATTTAATGCAAGGCTCGCTATCTTCGACAATATTCCATACATGTTTGAGTGAGTCTAGGTAAACACATCTAGGTTTGTCTATAGAAAGCCAACTAATTCTTTCATCATCTTCATGCCGAGTTATGATCGAACATTCAGGACCCACGTAGGATCATCCTGGCCGATCGGGATGTTGATCGTCAACTCGGCTGGTGTAGCTCTTCCATCCTCCGGCTCTTTTCTCAGATCCATATGCTTATGGAACGGACCATGCTGCCTGACCCAGGGCTTAGGCAGTGGTTGCTATGCCTCTAGAGCCTTGATGCAGAGGGCCCTCTCGACATCCTTTCCTCTCTCCGTTCCCCTTGCTTCTTTCAGGTTGGCAATGTAACATTTGCGTCCAAGCCCCTAATCTCCTTGAATTATTCCAACACCATTCTCGGTCTGGAACTTCATTATTAAGAAACACAGAGTGATGAACACTCTAAATTCGGTAAGGGCAGGTCTTTTCAGAAATTCATTGTGGCAGAATATATTTCCAACACAACAAAAGGCACGAGTCACATCCTCCTGCAATTACCCGCTCCAAGTACCACTGGTAGATCCACGCATCGCAAAGGCTCAGTAGCAGTCCCGTTAAATCCCTGGATCCAGGATTTACGCGGCTTTAGGTCCTCACCCTCCCAAAGCATAGGGTTATAGGCTTTCTCGAATAGAATGTTGACTGAGCTCCCATAGCCATCAACACTTTCCTTACAATAGCAGGGCCAATCATGGTCGATATCACAAGCGGATCAATCATTGGGGCCACTACCCCATCAGCGTCTCTATTTTGAAATACAATATCATAAGTCATAGTTCTAAGTTTGTTTTCCATAACAGCGTCCTCGAATGAAATACAGCTCTCAGTCACTACGTGTTTTCAACACTCTTACATACTGTTCCATCTCGTTCTAGATCTTCTCACGTGGATGTGGTCCTTCATTAATAGAATTGATTACTAATCTCTTATTAAGCTGGCAGGACTCATCTACACCAGGCCCGGCTTGCCCCAGTGGGGGAGGGGGGGTTCAAAGTTCCTTGGCCACCATCCTACGGGGTTTGCGCAAACTGCTATAATTTCTTCTTGTGAATCAATTCTTCGATCACATCATGCAAATATCTACATTCTTCGTGTTGTCGTATGTCTCATGAAATCTAAAAAACTTACCATATTTCTTTTCCTTCTCAGTTGACTCTTTGGGAGCCGACTTATTATATTGCTCTTTACCTTGGGTGGCCAAATATATACTGTCGATCGAGTTGTTCAATGCAGTATAAATGTCAAACTTTGGGATTCTCGAACGTCTCCTTGAATCCGAATTCTTGTCTTGTGCTGTTCATAACTTCGTGCTCCATATTTACATTACATTAATAGAATTCCCTCCGGACTGCTTTACAACAACATTGCTTTGTATTATTTTCATTGATTGTCCAGCATCGGTTTTTCTGACATTAGTACTTGCCTCTTTTAAGCACAAGAACTATTTCCATTTTGTAAAATACATTCATTGTTGGTGGGAGTTTCATCTTTAACCACCTTCCGAAGTCAGTCTTGGGATGGATCCCCCTAGTTACCACCATCAACACAATATCCTCCCGAGCATCGCTAACTTCAGTCACTGCGATATTAAACCTGTGCAAGAAATCCTTCAAAGACTCTCTCCCGCTCCTTAGAAGAGGTTGGAAAGTGACAGGAAATCCTTTGGATGGGTTGTGTGCATATGGAATTGCTCAATGAATTTCAACAACAATTTTTCAAAAGACGGTATGGATGTCAGTCGCAGCCGAGTGAACCAAATCATCACCACTCCCTTTAGGAAAATCGAGAAAAACGACATTGTACAACATCAGTAGCCTATATGAAAGTCATACTTCATAAAATGTTGCCTCAAATCCATCTTCCCATTATACGACGACATCATTGGCATCAAAAATCTCCTTGGGTATTCCTCACATAGGATGCCTTCTACGAACGTATTCCAGCTCTAGGAAGAACCCTGCTCATTATTAATCCGATGCTAGCTCTCACTTATAAGTCTCCTGACCATTTCAGTTAAATTTGGATCAAATGGATCTACTAAACGTCGGTAATCATAATCCATCCCAACAATTTGGCCGGTAATGCTCTTGGTTTGTTTCACCATACCTGGGCTCTCCTGACTTCGAGAGAACCATTCGTTCAACAGTTCCATGCACATAATCTCTCCATGGCGATTCTACAACACCCACCCGATCTTCAACATTCTGGCTGTCTACAGTACGTCCTAAAGCGCTATCACTTAGAAGTCGACCACCCAAATCATGATATATGGTTAGGTACCAATCACTCTAGATGAATTAGTACTAATCCATAGACCATGGCCGTGGTTTAGTCCTATCTTCTATTTCGATCTTTTGGCGTCCTTTTGAGCCATCTTATGATTCTTGTTCCTCTGCCTTTGCTCCAAAGACGAGGAACCATAGAATTCTGAACCAGAAGGTGTTCTGTCCCTCCTTCTTCTCCTATAGCTATTTGTCGGTTGATTTAACAAATGCTGGCTCTGCTTCATTTGTTGATTCAGTTTATCGTGGTTTTCCTACAGCCTGTCTTCCATTTTCTTCATCACAACTTCCATCTCAACCGTAGTAGTCACACTATTGGGTTTTGACCTTCATTAGTGGTTGGGTGTACAACCTCCTCAACATGTTGGGAATTAGAATTCCCAACATTCTGAGCAACATGTGAAAGTGGTGGATCGATTTGAGTAGTTAAAAATTCTAAAAAAGAAGAAAACTGTATCTCTCTCCTGGATTTAGGTAATGCAATAGCAGATGATGGATCCAAATAGAATAAGAATCGGTTCTTAGTGAAAGTACCAAAATATTAGTACAAAAATATGGCGCAAACACCCAAAAGTTTATGTAGAATAAGACAAAAGAAAAGTAAATGGAAATGAGAGGAAAAAAGACACCAAATGTTTATAGTGGCTCGACTAATCATTGCCTACATCCACTTGAGATATTTATTGATGATACTATAATTTTACAAGTATAGTTCTTATGGTTCGGTACCATTCCATAGTGATTACAAGAGAATATGTAAAAATTTCAAGGAAACAGAAAGAACCTCCAAAATGAGCCTCTAGCCTCCTAAATATAACTGTAAGTTGGAGGGAAATTCTCCACCACGTCCTCCTCCATGATCTCCATTATCTAGTAGTAGTTGCACCCGAGAAAATATGGACATGTCAGTAGGCGGTTTTAGATCGGTACCGATCCATAACTATGGATCGGTATCGATCCATAAGATCTTCTTATGGATCCTCCCGGCCACTTCGGGATGAAGCAATATGTCATTAGTTTCTTGTTTCCCAACTTGTTTGTATAGCTATGAGCTTGTTTCTAAGTCTAAATGATGGATCAGTGGAGGGATGGAGTTGTTGATTTTTAATGCTTGAGGCATTCAATAGAAAATAGTGTGCGATCGGTCGATGGAGTTTGGAATGGGTTACTATCACCAATATTTAAGCATAGAAGGAAATTGGACTTTATTTGGGGAGATTCTATCGATCGATATCAATTCATTTAGGTGATGGATCAAGTTTTGGATCTTTTGATATGGATTTGTTTTTATCCCGTGATCTTGATTATCCTTGGTTTTTGGACCTTATGGCTATCTCTCCGGACCTTCTACCTCGACATCTTTTAAGTTTGACTCGTGAAGTCCATCTAGATGATGCTTGATCAAAAGGTTGGATAACAACACTACTTCACCAATGGGTGTTAGGACACATTCTTCTTGGGGATCTAACCTTGAGTTTGCTTAACAATTCATAGACCTAAAAGTAATGGATAATGCCTTATCAGTTGTATCATATACAACTGCTAATCCATCGTTCTTTGTCCTAATCTCATTTTGACCTTGAGTTTTCTTAACAAATCGAAAGAGCTTATTCACTCGTACATACCATTTCACGAAGTACTAAGTATAGTATATGTACCATGAGTTTGTTTAGCAATTACATATGGTTATCTTACCTATTTTAACCCAAATATCAATGATACTACACATAACATCTCTAGCTCGAGTTTGCTCAACAAGTAGGGAGTATGCAAGTAATTTATTATCATATAAATGGTAGACGACACCTTTATATTAAAGATTCATAATCCTTAATAATTAAGTGATATCGACTTAATTTATTATCATATAAATGGTAGATGACACCTTTATATTAAAGATTCATAATCCTTAATAATTAAGTGATATCGACTTACGGAATAATGTATTGCTTATGAAATAAACTTGTGACTCAAGTGTCAGACACATCAGAAATCATGGTATATGTACTACACGTATGTATTTACCCTTAAGTCTATTTAGGGTTTCATGTTATTCCACCTTTAAATATACATTCATATCATATAAGTTTTAATTATTATATAGCTTTTATAATTTTAATTTATATAATAGTCTTTTGTATAACATTACATTAGTTAAATCTTACTTGATTAAATAACATTTTGATTAAATTTATATTATTCTATTAAACATTTTATATTAAGTATTTATACTATAATATTTATATTTATACACATATATCTATATATATATATATGTATTATATAATTAATTCACCTTTGACTAATATATTTAATTAAATAATTTTAATTATTTATTAATTTCAAACTTTTCTTATATACACATATATACTTACATCATCTTAAGCAATTTAAGATAGTATAACGTATTATATACACTTTAATTAATTAGTATTTAATTAATTTATTAATCTAGTTAATATTTAAAAAAATTGAAATATGTTTATTGTATTTTCAAAACACTTTTGAAAATTATATTGTAATAATTATGATATATTTCTTATTTTAAATTTAATTCTAATTTTAATTTTAGAACAATTTTGAAAATTAGCCCAAAGCCTAATTCAAGTTGGGCCTTTTATATTAGAGGCAACATTTGGGCTCACTCTACTTTTTGGGTCAAGCCAATAGCCAGGTAGGGCAGGGTATTTGATAAACTAAACCCAACCTAGATACTATCCTTTCAGACGTTCTATTAGTTGGGTAAGTTAATTAACTAGCCCAACATGACTAATCTAGACCACATAGAATATTGGGCTATAATACCATTATTAGATCTAGGTCAGCATGCAACGGATTAATTGGATAAATTTCCAATAAATTATTCCATTTTGGATCTTATTGGGCTAGTGAAGTCTAAATTATTTTGATTTGATCTAGATTAATTTTAAATAAAATCAATACTTTATTTAAGTTGTAGATAATTTTTTAGTTTTATGTTATATTTGTATTATATAATATGCATGTCATATACACATATTTGTGTATGTGCACGTGTAGCATATTTAATGTACAACGGCTTAATATGCCCATAAATAAGTGTTGGGATTTATGCTGCAATGAACTACTGGCTGGAAAATCTTCTTTTGAGGAAGGGAAGCCATTTAGATATGCTAATGATTTAGTGCTTATATGAAGGTTATAATGAAGCAGTTAATTTTGGTGTATGTGAACAAGTTGATGGATGCTACTTTGATAAATTGACTCACATACTTAAAACAGTTAAATAAAGATTAAAATAGTGAAATAAATGCATACCAAAGGACAATGATAATGTCTTAAACCGCAAAAATCCATGTGAGGAATATTTACACAAGATTGACATGGGACCCATCATTAAGAAATCTGGAAACAATACTGTCTAACACAGGAACAACTCAATGAAGCCTTGAAGGTTAAATCTATAGAGTTAAAACAAAAGGCTAAGGAGAAGTGGATAACTTAAGGGGATGGGTGCACTAAATTCTTTTATACTAAGATGTCTATCAGAAGAAATACTAACAATAATTTTCAATCTTTTAATCTAGATGGTCTGGCATGTAATGATTTTTAAAGTGATAGAGAAGGAAGCTATAAAGTACTATAGTGTGTTATACAATGGGCATTGTGAATCAAACTTACCCATGTTGAATATATAAGACTGATAAATTCTAGTAGAAGTAGGATGATGTGCAAGAGGTGTTAGGAACTGAGATGTCGATTTTGATGACGACAACCTTTTTAACTTATCTTATTATAAAATATATACTAACACTGTTGTATATATATATATATATATGCAGGACATATAGATATACATACATACATATATATATCTATATATATATGCAGGTATTGATTACTGAAGTCTGATCAGTATAAAGACTCAAGGCTCAAGATTTAAGACTCTAGAATATCAAGATCAAGATATGTGTCTAGTTTTTGTTAAAACTTCATAATAGCATGGAAATCTTCATTCCGAATTTCATTTGGGATGGAGCCCATTTTTACCTTCTTAATGGCTTACAGACTCACGACAAATAACTTACAAACCTACGACAAGTGGCTTACAAACCCACGAACATCCTGGTTTTGCACAAGTTCTCGAGTCCTGATGTGATGAGATATTCTACAGGAAGAAGCTTGCAAAACTACTTCAAAATGGTTTTTCAAAACTTCTTTTCAAAATATTTTAGCCTTAAAATTATCTTTTCGAATGATTTTCAAAAAGATGTTTTAGCCTTAAAATATTATTTGTTTTTGTTTTAAAATAAACTCTTGTTTTAAACTTTATTGTCAAAATAAATTTTACATTGGCTTTTAACTAGGGATGTCGTCATCACGGGATACCCCATGTGGCCATTGAATTCAAAAGTTTCAATTTTCAAAAGAACTGTTTATTCGTTTAAATCTCTTCACGAATGGTGATGACTATTGGTGCTTTATAAATAGCCTTCACAAACAAATTTTTTAACTAACTAATTTCTTATTTTCTTCATTTCTTCTTCTCCATAAATCCATATTCTAAAATTTTCATATTTTTAAGATTGTGCCGAAATTCTGCCGAATTCTTAAGCGAATCAAATTAGAGTCTCATTCTTGTTTGATTCTCTATCCTCTCTCGAAGATCAAAGTGCTATTCAGAGTTATAGGATCAGTTTGTAATCAAAAGTTTATCGAGTCTCTCTATAAGGTATGGTTGTGCCTGGAAGTCAATTGGGTAATCTTGAGTCCCATAAATCAAGAGAGTTTGCCCCGGACTCGTGAGACAGGAGGGTACCTCAAGGCCTTTAAAAATTGAGGATTTTAATCTCGACATTGGTATAATAAAAATATGTATGAGGTGATTTGCCTTGGTACATGACTGGATGTACGGTAACTTCGAACCAGTATAAAATCCGGTGTGTTCTTTCCTTTACTGCTTTTTATGTACTTTCTGCATCTGTGTTTGATTCTGTGATTGTTCTGTGATTAAGTTCTACATTTGTTTGAGTCATAATTTCAATTTAGTCCATATATGTCTTAGAATACATTAAACACTATCCACTCCCCCTCTAGTGTTAAATTAGCCTTAGGATCCTTAATCCGTTGTTCCTTTTAGAAGGGTGGCTGAAATAGAAGTGTGGGATTCCTTGAATTCCATCCGTAGTTTTCTTCAAGAAACATAGGATAGACCTAAAAATCACATAGTTTTAGCTATACAAGACACTTTCCAAATAGGAATTTGTTTTTAAAGCAATAAATCACACTTCCATTTGTCTAATCCTAAAAAATGATAAAAGAAAATCTTACAAGACATTATCGTGAAGTGTCGAAGTGCCATTAAAGGAAGAAGTATATCTAAAAATTCTCTAATGGCACATGAATTAATAAAAAATTTCAATTTAAAAGGTGTTAATAAGCTATGTTTAAGGTTGGCCACCTCAAGGCGTATGGTAAGGTAAATGTACAATTTATCCTACACATGCTCAAATGTATGGGGTTCCTGAACAAATTTGTTGAACTAGCTATTGATTTCATAACCACTGCTACCTTTTCAATTTTAGTGAATGGTATTCGCAAAGGAAACATTAGCAGTCATAGAGGATTTAGGCAAGGAGATCCTCTATCTTCCTACCTATTTGCGATCACTATGGAGTATTTTACCCTCCAAATAGAGTTAGTGGGCCACAATAAGCTATTCCAGACAATATACAATTCCAATTTAGTATGAGCCGCCTATTATATGCTGACAACTTGATATTTATTTAAAATCAAGTAATGAAATAATAAAAGCTATTCAGGGTATCTTCCAACATTTAGAAGAGAAAGTGGGACTCAAACTCAGTGAACTCAAAAAAACATGCTATTTTAATAAGTTTTGCAGAAATAAGGCAAAGGTTCTGAATATTTTAGGAGTCGAGGAAGGGATTTTACGAGTGAAATACCTGGCATTTCCTCTCTCTTCTAATAAAATAACAGACAAAGAATATGTGGAATCGATAATAAAAATCCGAGGCAAACTTCAAAGGTGGAGTTCAAGATTGCTATCCTTTGCTGAAAGGATCGAACTTGTGCGTATAGTAAATCAAGCAAAAGCAAATTTCTAGCTTCAAACCTTTTATTTACCAAATTCTTCAATTGACAAAATAGAGAAGGTTTGCGCCATTTTTTTTTATGGAAAGGCGGTGATCATAAAATAAGATAATAAGATCTTTCGGCGTAAAAAAAGAAGGTGGTATGTGACTTAGTAATCCGAGTGACATGAAAGATGTGTTCACTTTGAAATAAGGATGGAAAATTATTAATTCCAATGGACAGATAGAATTAGGGGTATACCATAGGGGTATGTATTTAGTTTGTTTTATATATCTTACCCGAAAATCAATCTTGTTCCAAAGAAAAGGGTGTTTTCTTTATATTCTATGCTTGATATAATATGTCATATATTTATTAATTGAAAGTATATTTAATAGAAAAATCATAAATGGTATGTTTTGTGGTAATAGTTACAAAGTGTTGTAATAGTGAGTAAGTCATCACAATGAAACAAACGTACCGTTTTAAATATTCCTAGTTAAGATGTATCAGGACTGGATATCAATATATTCATTGAGACTAAAGTATGTAACACTTTTCTAATATTGGATAGTGTATTACTCATAGCTGCTAGGGGCACCAAGAGTATATGTACTGATAGTTATTGGATAATCATGGAGTGACTCACTCGATGGTTTTTTGTTGGTTATTATAACTAAGGTCAAATAGAAAATATCAATGTGATTAATTTACACAGTTCTTTGGACTTGAAAATACTATTGATCTTTAATGTGAAAGCTCCGCTTTGATTATAGTTAAATTGTGATATAACGTCAATTGAACGACTACAGTTGGATCGAGTGAAAGCTTTGAAAGTGAAACACTATTCAAAAGAGAATTCATCTCCTTAGTTATATAAGGTTAGTATCACGATCAATGGATGTCAACTTAAAGTCAAAGTTTCTAGCCAGGGCAGTTTGATTAATAATAATTGTTATTATGAAACCAAGGACTTTATTTTTGGACTATAATGTTGAATATGAATGACACTGGAATTTAGACCACTACCCAATTCCATAAGTCAAATATAGTTTGTATGAAGAGAACTGGTGTACATAATCATTACTATTAGGTACTGCTTATATTAAGTAAAATTAGATTTTACCAAAAAGATGTTTAATCGATAAATTAAGCAAAATGTCACACCACTAGCTAAGGTGACGTGTGAACATTAATTTTTGAATTGTGCAATATTAATTCTAACTGAATTTACACCTTTTAGTCGCACAACCTAATGATGAATAATCTAAATAAACCGTACGATTTAATTAATTTATAAGTTATTGCAAATTAATTAAATCAATTAATATTCATGAAATATCATTAGCATTTAATAAAGTGCATATATAAAAGTTATTGGAGTGAACACTCCTCAAGTCGCACAATATTGATTTGTTTTAATTATCATTAGCATTTAATAAAGTGCATATATGAAAGTTATAAACATGTGTATTGATAAAATTGTGATAACCCGGATTTTTGATATTTGATAATTGAATAATTGACTGGTTTTATTCAGTTGAACAGATCAAATTCTGATATCTGTATGAGTTTGAAACTTCAATAATTAAAGGAAGTCTTTGGTTTTAAATTTAATAAAAGACATGTTGTCTAATATATATATATATATATATTGTAATTGGATAATTTGTTTTAAAAATTCAAGTTAATAATTTTCAAAACTAGTTAAAATTTATTCTATATTTTCAAAATCAATATATATATATATATTAATCAAATCAATATATACATTAGATCAAAACTTGTATTTAAATCAATTAAAAATGGATTCCTGGCGATTTTCTTCTGCTTCCCCTCCGTGAATTATCTTGCCCCTCTCTGTTTCGTTCGCCCCCTTCATGTCCTCTCCTCCTTCTTTTCACAATCCTCCACGTCTGCTCTCCCCATCGTCTACTCGTTCTGGCCGCCGATTTGGAGCCATGGTCCTTGAAGACGTCGCACGTCTAGATCTTCTATCTCCCCGTGATTTTCCTCCCCTCCGAGCATCCAAACAGCCCCCCCTTGTTTCTACTGCCTGCCCTAACCTGAATGAAGCTTCTACTGCTGGTAACTCTGCTGTGAGTTCGACTTTGATTAAGTCAGGTACACAACCTTTTTCTAACGCCGGAACCGATGTGGATTTCGTTGGGTCTCCCTGTGGCGTTATTGGTGTGATAGTCAAGGGTACATTGGCATTAGAGCGTGATCTTGGTGGACTGTCTGGTGATGATATAGGTATGGTTGAGTCTGTCGTGCTTTAAAGTTGCACGACAAGTGTTTGTATCAACGATACTGTGGGATCTGGCCCTTCAATCAGTGCTACTAGTTTGACTAACCCTTTGTGTGTAGCTACTCCGACCCTCCCATCAGATGTAGTATGTTTTGGGCCTCCTTCTTCTTCGACTGCAAGCCCAGTGAACAATGTGCTAAATCCTAGTGGCTCTCTAGACAATGCTAGTGGCTCTCCTATCAATGTTGATGTTAACCCAGTGAACAAAATGTTAAATTCTGGTGATATATTACAATCTCCCATTGTAGCACAATGCACCAATCCTGTGGCCTCTACTGGTGTGGTGGAGAGTCGTCCTGTTGATACTTGCCCATCGGTACCTAAATCTTGGTCTTCACTTTTAAATCCATGCCCCGTAATACGGGTGTATATGAACCAGTTGAGTTCGAAATCCTTGAGGAAAATGGAGTAATGATCCCTCCCCCCAGTGTTATCCAAGCCGGTTTGGACTTTTGGTCAGAATACGTAGTCGGATTCTTTTTGGACCCTAAGCATAGACTTCATGATGTGGCTGCTGTTTGTCGTAGGGCCTGGAGACTACATGGTGGTCTTAGAGTCAAGTTGGTTGATTCCTTTTACTACCTATTGTTCTCTTCCCCTGAGGAACGTAGTCGTGTTCTTGAATCTGAGCCTACCTTCTTTGATGGACAGCCTTTTATTATTACCCCCTGGTCTCCGACGGTTGCAAGAGCACGTGAACAGGTTTTTTCTATCCCTGTTTGGGTTTATTTCTCTCAAATTCCTTCTGCTCTTCAACCGCTGCTTGGTTTGAATTGGCTTGCTTGCAATGTTGGTAAATTGGAGTGTTTTGACTCCAACACTGTAGCGCGTGATAAGCTTGTTTACGCTAAGGCACTGATTGAGATTACTCCCCATAAGCCTCTTCCTACCTCTATTCTTGTCCAGCTTGCTGTTGGACATGTGGTGGATGTGCGTGTTCGGTATGGATGGGTCCCTGACATTTGTACCTCCTGTCACTCTTTCGGCCATATAGCCTCTGCATGCTTGCACTCTGTTACATCTGCTGCTGCTCCTAAGATCCCTCTGCCTAGGCCACCGCTTAAGAAATGGGTACCCAAGGTCAAACTGGTTGCATCTCAATCATCTGACCCTGGTCCTTCCCTCTCCTTAGCGCGACCTGTTTCCCCAGTTCCTGGTGTTTCTTCTGCTGAGCCGGATCATGTTGTTTGGGCTGACACAGAACATAGTTGGGTTGATCTCCGTTCAGATATGAGATTCAACCCTGTGGATGACTCCTTTTTCAGTTATGTATCTGATGATCTACTAGATCTACGCTGCCTCTACTATAAAATTTCTGGCGATTCCTTGGTTCTTGACTTGGATGGTACGCACGCTCAATCTAATTCTGTTATTCTGGCTGATTCTGACTGGGATCGATCTTTTATATACTCTTCTGGCGTTGACAGTTATGATCCTTCTCTTGCTGTTCTTTTTCGCCCCTATTTTGGTCTTCTTGGAGGTGGTTCTCTGGTCTCTACCCGAGTTGTTGAGAGCGATTGTGATTCTTCCTCTTCTGAGGAGAACTAGTCTAGTAATTTATATCTAGTAGCTGTGACTTGTCTGTCATACTTCTGTGCTGTAATTTTATTTCTTTCTTTCATAGTAGCTAAAGTGCCTCTACCTTACTCCTGTATTTCAAACTTAATTACGTTCGTAATAAAAGTGGTCGGTCCACTATAAAACCGTTGACCATGCCAAAAAATAATAATATTATCTTGAGTTAAAATAAGATTTAAATTTTTGATCATTTCTTTGCTTTTAAAATTCTTTCTTTAAATAACACATGAATAAGGCTTATAAATATGCGTATAAGTTTAAACCTTAAATATAAATTAATATAAACATAACATATTAATATAAATACTTGTATAATTAATTTAAAAAAATGGTTTTAAACATTTGTAAATACATAAGTCAAGATTTAGACATTTGTTAAATGGACGCATGTAAAATACATTTTCACTTAAGTATCATTTGAATCAACAAGTGGCTAAACTTGTATTTTCTTTAATTTAAATTTCTAAGTAACATAGGCTGGAGAAGAACCAGGTTTTCATTTTCTTCTTTCCACTTTCAAAGAAACCTGGAAACAAGAAGAAGAGGAGAAACAAACAAACCTGTAAGGAAACAAACCAAGGGAAGATGAAATTCAAAACAATTTCAAGCCTGAAGCTAAAACAAGATCATCCTAAGTCAATTTCTGTTCAAGTACTAAGGATTTAAAGCAGCTTCCAACTTATCCAACCTGAAATCAAAGTTTAATCATCTCTGTTTCAAGCTTAAACCATCTCAATCACAACAAAGTTTCTAGTTTCAAATTGTTTCAAACTCTATGCCATCATCACAGGTGAGTAAACATATCTGATTTAAAAAGCTTTTGATCTGTTAAATTCCTGTTGCATGCAGAAACTTAAGCTTAAATAGGCAAAAAATGGTTTGCATGTTGTAATTAAATGATTTTATGTATATTTGTTGTGGTTATCTCTGTGTGCATGCCTGAAATTCAAGTGTAGTGCTCTGTTCTTTAACTGTTGGATGTAAATAACATTCAAAAATTAAGTGTTTTGTTCTTAATCAGTTTTATGCTGAAGTGCTTAAACAAAATTTGTTTAAAACAAAGAGGATTAAATTTTAAAAATTTATATGGTAAGAATTGAAGGCCGTGTCAACCTGGATGCTTATTATTAAGTAAAAACTTGATTTTTTTTTAAAAAAATTCATGAATAATTAGGCGATTCAAATTTATAATCTGATACATCTATGAGAAATAGGATTTTTGAAACAAAAATCAGTATTTTTAGTTTAGTATTTTTGGGGCAGTTTGAAGTTGATTGGGAAACGGATTTCGACAATTTCCCGGCGATCGACGAACTTTTGGATGATCAGATTTTGGTCGAACCAAGTTTGGGGTTCATGTACTTTGGGAAAAATGGAGATTCATTTTTGTAATGCCTGTGGTGGCCGATTAAGATGAAGTTAGGGTTTTAAAAGGGTTTGGGGACGGGATCAGTTACCTGAGAATTTCGGCGTCGAGGTGATCGGTTAAACCTGCGATATGGGGGAATAGGATAACGAGTCGTTGGCGACGGCGTTGGCGAATTTTTGGTGGTTCCTGTGGCCAGAGCATGAAGAACGAAGTGGGAATATGGAGGCCTTTCCCTATGGGGGAATTTTAGAGGTTCGGATTTCGATGTGGGAGTAATCGAGCGATGTTGTGGTGATCTGGTGGTTCAGCAAGTCAGAGGTGGTTTGTGGATAGGGATGGCGACGTGCTCTAGTGAGGTGGAACTGTGTAAAGGTGCAAGCGATTGTGCTCGTGTATGTCAAAGCAGTATGTAGGAGAAGAAGAAAGGTGAAGATGAAGTCTGGAATATGAGAAGAAGGGGTTACTCGGTGTTCTACTCGAGTCAGTAGCGAGTTGCCTTCGATAGTTCACCAGTATTTTATTGGTTTTAATTCAAAACAAAGTTTAATATAAAATGATGGGTTTGTTTTGGGTCTGGGTCGAGTGCTTTCGAATTGATTTTGAGAAAAATTTATACAGTTTTAAAATCCAAGTAAAATCAAGTTTTTATCAGGTTTAAAATGATCTTAAATAAATTACTTTTACATGTAATCAATGTTTTTGTTTAACTATTGGATTTAGAAGTTGAATAAATATGTTATTAATTTAGTTGATTTTTAAGTTTATTTAAACTTAATTTAAAATATGTTAATAATAAGTGATTTAAGATTTATTAATAAGATCTTAAAAATGATTTAGAAAGTAATAAGGATTGAAGAGTTTATCTTATAATAACTGAAAGTCTTGGATAATTATAGATTTAATAAATTAATAAGTGATTAAGAGTAATTAATTAATGATTAAAGAATAGTTAATTAATTTAATTACTATGAGTTAATTAATTAGAGATTAATTAATCCCTAAACAAGGATAAATTTATTAAGTAATTAGAGATTAATTACTTAAAAGATAATTATTTAATGTTAAGAAGATGATTAGAGTAAGTACTCAATGATGTAATTAAAGGAAATTAATTTCTTAGTGTAATTAATTAAGTTAATATGGTTAATTTTAATTAATTAATTAAGTTTAATTAGTTAAAGATAATCATTTGTTGTTGGGTTAAGTATAATTACTCGAGGCAAATAATGAGGTGTAATTACTTAGTGAAGTAATTAGTGAATAATTACTGGATGGAAGAAATTAAGTGATAATTATTCAGTATAATTAAAGGATTAATTAATATAATTAACCAAGGAGTTGATTTAATTGATGGAGTAATTAAGGAAAGTTATTTTCTGGTTGTGATTAATCAAGGTTGATTAAAGAATGTAATTAAGTTAAAGGTTAATTATTAAATGAAATTTAAGAATAATTAACTAATGAAAGTAATTAGAGGATCATTAACTAATGAAATTAATGGAAGTGATCAATCTTGCTTATGAATGATTGAATGATGATAAGTGTCTTGGTTGATATCTCTGATAGGAATTGCTTTGTGATATGATATGTTTGGGAAAAAATGATAATGTGATTATCTATCAATTATGAATTGCTGTGCAAAAGCGTTATCCAATAATTAAAGTTGAATTGTATTTAATTGAATAACTTGGTTAAGATGACATTGGACTCGAAGAGACCGGAGTCGGGTATTAGTAAATACCCGAAACCATTTCGACCTTTTATAAATTGATACGTGAAATCAATTGGCTGGAATGTAATGATTTAAGTGAATCAGACCATTTAATCTAAGTTTTGGTACTTAGAAATTGATGTGTGAAATAAGTGATGTCTTTAACAACTTGTGAAGATGTAAATTGATACAAGTTACCCGGGTTTATATAAGTTGTATGCTTTTATATTCCATGTTAGATGGGTTTACTCACGCTGGTTTCCAGCCTGACCCGGGTGTTACTTTGATGTAATGCTCGGGTCAGACCGAGTGTTACAGATTTTCAGGTAAGGACGTTCTGGAGCTCAGGAGGCGAGCTGATTGCAGGAACGTATGGAGGGATTCCGCTGAGATATATTGTAGTATCTGAGTCATGATTGTATCTTCCCAGTGTTTGTGTTTATGTGTAACTCTGATGTATGAAAATGTAATTTGATAAGTATAGTTTCTCCTTTGTATAACTGTTATTATTATTTGATATTATATTTTATCCGTTGGGATTATATAGATGTTGGTATTTCTGTTCTTCTTTTCTTCTATCTCTTCTTTTCTTTTCTTAACTATCTGGAATTTTCGGGATCGAAAATCACAGGTCGTTACATTTGGTGTCAGAGCAAAGGTTAAACGAGATCCTTGGCTCTGGTGGGATTACTCATTAAGGATAGGGTCGGTGGTACCCTAGAATGAGTTGAGTGTGTGTGTGTGTGTGTATATATATATATATATATATATATATATTTATGGGAGCGTACTTGTTATTTTCTTATGAAATGATTTTAAAAATGATTTTAATATAAGTTTATCTTTTGATATATAAAGAAATTGCTTGTTGATTATTGGAATTAAGTAAAATAATGAGAATTTAGTGATAATAACAGTACAACCAAATTGAAATTAAATGAAGATAAGTTTGAAATGGATTCAAGCTGAAATTAAAATCTTGAATTTGAGGAAGGGTTTCAGAATAAGATAACAATGAATGGGTTTTCAGATATGATAAATCTTGGTTATTATCATTGTTGTGTTTAATAATAAAATGTGTATTAATAAGTGAGCAAAATGAAATGTTTTAGGGAAGTAAAACATTTAGGTAAGTATGACTTATAAATTGGAATTGTAAATGATCTAAATTGTGAATTTCAAAACTAGGTCCAGAAATTTGAAAATTGTTTCAAAGTGATAAGAAATAAGAAATAATATTATTTAATGTATTTGGATGAAAGGGTTCGGTTTCAAACAAGAGTTGTTTGAAAAATTTAAAACAATTTGTTTTGAATTAAAACCAAGGTGGTTTAATATTTAAGTATCACTTGGTGTGTAAAGGAAATTATTATGTACATATTTGGATACGCATAATATCAAAAATGATTTGAAATAAACTCTAAATGTTGAGTTTTAAATTTGAAATAAGATATGATACCCAAAGTGATAATTTTTTGAACTTATAAGTGGGAAGATTATTAATGTGAAGTTTAAAATTTGAAATGGGAATTTAATTTGGGTAAAGTTGACTGGATTAAGTAAATTGGAATTTAACTTGAGAAGTTAAATGGTTGATCTGAATTGGGAGTTTGTGTGATCTCAAAAATTTGAGATCTGGAAATTGAAAATGGATGGATGTTTTAAAAATATTTTAGATAATATGTAACAACCCTGGTTGGAGAGTACCGTAAATATTAAATTATAATGAAGATTATAATTTAATATTGGAATTAATTGAATTTATTGGAAGAAAATGATGAATTATATTGTTTATTTGGAATAAACAATATAATATGAATAAATTTTGGGAGAACAATATAAAATAAGGTTTATTTCAAATTAAATGATTGAAGCAAATTTAAGATGAAGGAAAGATGAAGTAAACAACTTAATTGTGATCTTTGAGTTGGAAATTATCATTGATGGAATTTAGTAGGAGCATTAAAGGAATATTGGCAATTTATTCCAATATTCTCCTTTTATTGTAAAATAAAAGGGAAAATAAAAGTAGAAAGATTTCATTGTATTAATAGTAATAAACATATGTGTGAGATAAACTTGTTCCTTTATTTCATGAATTTTGAATATAGAGATGCAACTATATTCAATTAACATGTACGATTTGGCGATAATGTAATTTATTGTCAAATTGCATCTTTTCTTTGTTAAATACAAAGAAAATTGTTAAATAATTGTTTAATCATCATATGCATAATGAATTTGAATTTTTGGGCTAATGAATTGTAACAAAATAAATTAATCACTCCATTTCGATGGTTGGAGTGGTTTGGAATAATTAATGGAATTTGGTTTGGGTTGGGGAAATCATATTGGTAATTTTAAAACCAATAATACATTTTATTGTAAAATAAAATGTGGGGAATAAGAAGAAAAAAAAAATAATCTTCTTTGAGTATGAAAAAATGATGGACATGAGTAAAATAAAGTTTCTACTTTATTTCATGAATTTGAATGTAGTTAATTGACTACATTTGATTAAATTGATAATTTGTACAATATTGTGCTTGTTTGCCAATATTGTCATTTTATTAATTAAATATATATATAAGAATGAGTTAATAAAATAATTAATCATGATAACTATGATTAAAAATGTGATAAATAATTTAATAATGTCTAAACCTATATTTGTTTTGTTTTGGGTACATAATATCTTTTTATTTAACCAATTGCATTAAATTTGCAATTTATTTTGCAATTATGGGAAAATTGGATAAATTGAGTAATAAATGGAAATTTAATAACAAATTTGTTAAAACTTATGTTTTGATAATTTTATTAAAAACTAGATGACATAACGAATCCAACGCATCCAAAATCATTAAAAACGGATTAAAAATGTAGAAGTTATGAAGATTTAAGCATTGTATAAGTGTAAATAAACTTAAACAAATTTTTGCCTAAGTAAAATTAATATGGGTCATTAGGTTAAGCCCAAACCCAATATCCACTAGAGAAACTTCTAGAGCCAGGAAAGAAGTACATACACTTCTTCCTCCTTCAGCTCATTTGAGAAAAGAAACCCTAGAAGCTCAAAAATTAGAAACAATGGCCGCCATCTCAAACCCTAGCCATAATTAATAAAATTCTTTGCTAAATCAATAGAAATTTGGATCTAATTCAACAAGAAGGTAATCTCCATCCTTCTCTATCTTGAATTTGAGGAGAAATCCATATTTGTTTATTGTAATTCTTGTTTTGTAATTTATCTTCTCTTGCATGCCTATTTTCAACAATCATAGGTCCGGCAAAGGCAAATTCGAGTTGAAAGCTTCCATCTTCAAGCCTAAATCATCATCTTTTTACTGCTAATAGGTAAGCTAAGGCTTATAGCAACTGTAAACGAATAAATTTCAGCAGCAAATAATCTTTTGCTTGAAATATTTGGTTAAATATGTTGAATTTTACCTCTGTTCTATATTGATTGGTGCTGAAAATGCCCTGTCTTGTTTTACTCATATCTGGCTCGTCCGGTATCGGATTGACGCCAATCTTTTTTCAGATTGTAGAGGACTGATTAGGGTTTGTTTATTTTAAATTTCATTGGGTTCTGAGTCCGTTTGGACCTTCTTAGTTGCTGTCAAAAATGAAAATCCGAGAGGGACTAAGCCCAGAATATTCTAGTGGCTGGTTAGTGTTTTCACCGTAACTTTTGTGTTTCTTATCGGAATTTTTATTTCTTGGATGTTCTGAAATCCTTGTGAAATATCCCACAACTTTCATGTTTTCGGTTTTGACTGATTTTGAAGTCTACATAGTGGAAAATTGGCATTTTCATCGCTGGCCTGTGTTGACAGGCAGCGCAAATAATTTCTTTCTTAGTAGTATTTTGATCATAACTTCTTCGTTACTCATCGGAATATCAAAATTTATGAAGTTTTGGAAACCTGAGGCTGTTGGCTACAATTTTTGTATTTTTTATTTTGTAGAATTTCAAAGTTTGCATGGTGGAAAATTGATGTTTTCAATGTTGGCCTGTTATGAACTGCCCCAACATTGATGTACTTGTTCGACTTTGATGATTTCATTTGCATGCTTTTGCAAGAATTTTACTACGAAATTTGATGCTAACATTTGATTCTTTTTTCCAGCAATGGACTAGTAAATTTAGAATGTGACTTGAATTCAAATTGGTTTTAAATACGATTTAAATTTTGAATATCGGTTTTTACCGATTAAATTGCAAATTGATGTTTTTCTGAGTTTTAAAAATCCGAATAAATTGCATAAAATCTTCTAAAATCATGGGTTGAGCAATAAATGTTTTTATACATTTTTAAAGGTTTTTAAACAATTATTCTTTATTTTCTAGGCTTTCAAAAATCATTAAAATTCTTTAAATGATGGGTTTTCACTCATAATCCTTTAGATAAATTTCTATAAATTGGTTTAAAATCCCGTTTTCTCTAGTAAAATATATTATAATTAATTTTATTTACTTTAATTACTTTTATGCTTTTTCGGACATATAAGGAAACAAATTAAAAGATTTAGTAAATCCGTGAGGTATGGGACTTGAGTATTTACTTTTTCGGTTAAATTCGGACTTGTACTATCGAAACGACATTGAGAAATCTTTTTGATTTACTCCTTGGGATTTACCACTTTGTGGTCTGGGATAGAGTGTTATATTAGTCTTTTAGACTAATAACTTTAGTCTAATATTTCGTATTCGGAAGCATATACGACATGAGACTATCTTGGGAAAAACACTATTGCCGATGATATGAGGCAATTGTTTTATATGAGATTTTCTGAGATTTATAATTTTATGGAATTTTCCACTTGTCAATGAGATAAGACAGGTTAGATATTATATGCCTTACGCCAATGACATGAGGCAATTCTTTGAGATTTTGATGCATTTGTTAGTGTGGCATCGACTAGCGGCTAGAAAACCGCTGAGTGAGGACGTACGGTATGGGACGTACGTAACCACTTTTCGGGTTACTATCCGAGAGTTTCTGACACATTCTGGGAATTACTAGTGCTATGACCTTTGGGTCATCTGAGAATCTGGGAATCTGAGAATCTGGGAAATTAAGAATCTGGGAAAGTGTGACTTCGGTCGCCTTAGAGATTCATGTGGGTACCTAACTATATTACTAGCACTAGTCTGAGAACTTTAGCACGTGCAACATGCTTTAGCATGTAATTATTGGCCAATCTGAGATTTATTTTATGAGTTAAGAAAATTTTGATTTCACCATATTTTGATGTGTTTACTTAGCCTTATAGAGATGAATAAGGCGAAATATGAGTTTTTGAGGATTTTGGTGATTTCAATTTTATGGTTTTATACTTGGGTTTCATTTACTACTTTGAGAAGTTTATTTATTCATGTATCATATTTGGATGTTTTCTTTATATGCATGAATCCACTAGTATTAACCCAAGTAAGTGTAGAATTATACCATCTTAGAGATAGACAGTTCTTGATATCAACCTTAGTCATTCTTATCAATTATTGGTCCCTTGATGTATGTTTCCCCTTATACCTTATCGTATTTCCTCTCTAACGATAAGATTCAGTTGCCTGACCCGTGTGTTTTCACTCGGGTCAGACCGAGTTGTTTCAGGTATAATCTATTGGGCTTAGCTTGAAGTTGATGTTGGATATCAGCTCTTCTTTCTCTTGAGTAGTTTATTTCTTCTGCATACTCTGATGTTTTTACATTTGATTCGATGTATACGGTGTGGTCGTATACCACCTTTATTGTATTCATATTGTATTGTACTGAACGTGTATCAGTGTATATGTATATATATATATATGATGTTGGTTACTGTTCTGTGATGTGATTTACATTCAGTTATTGTATTTTGTTCTGATAGATCCGTTTTCCACCTATAGTTTTGGATTAAGCATTTACTGGGTATGTCGATCCACTTGAGTTGAAAAATTATAATGCATTTATCGACGTATTCAATGGATGTTTAAGACAAAATTATAGATGGTCGCCCTTAACCAGCCCTATTCTCCGCTTTAGTAGACAGAATTACTCATTAATTCTCTTTACTAAGGTGGGTCTCGGGGTGGGGCGTTACAGCTTGGTATCAGAGCTATGTTCAGAACAAAGTAGAATAAACACAGAACAGTACGTATATCACAATACGTCAAAGTACAATACGAGTGAATCATTGTCCTTCATTTGAGCTTGTTTTCGAATAGTGCTTTGATTCTTTTTCGAGTTTTGGGATATGTTGAGATGGAATATGTCTAGGAATATAAATTGTATTCCGTAGTATTTCATAACTGAGTTTGATGTTATCTTATCTTATGAATAATCTTATTTGGGATTATTCTATTCTTTTCTTTTTTTGTCGATACGAGTGAGTTCGTATCGATGGAGTTGATCGATTTCTTTGAGCATTCTTGTTGCATTCATTTGTGAGTTGTGAATCCTATTGAAGGGATCCACAATGATTGGCTCATTGTGGGCATTCTGAGATTTTTATTTGATGTTGCTTTTGCGAGTATTTGTTTGTTACTCACAATCTTGAGATGTATCTGATTTGAGATGGACTAACTTATTTGATGTTAAGCTCAATCCTTTTGTTGTTATAGGATCCTGTATTTATTTAGGCATCCTAATTTTATTGGGTTATTATTTCTATCACTTTGAAATGTTAATGATGATTTCGAAGTTTCTGTATTCGCTCTTGAATATCGAGATGCTGATGATATATCTCGAATTCCAATCAAGGTGACTTTGTTGAGTTTTGTAAGTCAATTTGGATTTGACATCCAATCGAAAAATCGAGTGTTGAGGTAACCTTATTCCTAGCTCTTAGCTCTTCGGTTATCCTTCCACGGGGATATCCACTAAGGAATGAGGAGAGTTTCTAGATATTCGAGTTAGATTGAGTTTATCATTCTACTTTGTTTGAGTGTACTTTTCAGACAGTCAATCATTGTTATCCTTTAGCATTACTCCGTTTGAAGTAGCGATTCGTGGATTGTGTGCTTCTTCTCCTTCGAGAAGAATATCTTGCTTATCTTATATCTTGCTGTTTTTTTTTCTTGGAGCGGCTTGTGATATTGTAAGATTGACGAACACTCTGTCTCCTTTTGATGATTTTGAGAATCAAGTATTCTGGGAAAATCTCGATGCATTCTCTTAATGTTCTTTGGTTTGATTTTTTTTTAAAGCTATATATATATATATATGAGTTTTAAAAAGAGAAATTGGAGTTTTGAGATATTTTAAAAATCAAAGAATGTTTTGAGAATATATTTATATAAGTAGTATTCTTTCATAGAAATGATTTTAGAGTGTTGGGTTATCCATCGAGTAGTTAAGAGTTCTGGTCGATACGCTTGATCAACGTTATCGATAGGAATCTCCTAAATGCTATGATGAGGCAATCAGACACAATGGTTTGTGTTTTAAAAATTGAGATTTTGAAAATAATATTTTGAGATTATATATTAAATTTATTAGAGATTCAATGGAGAGGCAATGCCATTTATTTATTTATATATTTATTTTGAAATTGTAAAGATGAGAATATATGAGAATATTCTTAAGTTATACTTTATTGGAAGTATATTTTGAGATTTTTAAATCTATATTAGATACATTGGATATTTTAAGAGAAGAGTTACAAGAATATTTGAAGATTGTTTTTAAAATATTTAAGTGTTTTAATAAAAAGAGTAAAGAGAATTTAAACCCTTAATTTATTTTGAGGGATATTATTATGGGTTTACAAATCTCTTTGGAAATTAATTTTGAAGTAAGAGAAGAAATTTGGACTTTTAATTTGAGTTTAAATTACTTACAAAGTAGTATAGTAAAGAGTTTGAAAATTTTCAAATGTTAAAAATCTAGATTTAAAATTTAAAAGATGTTGGGATTTAAAAATTCTAAATATCTTGGATTGAAAAGTAATTTGAGCCTATATCCTTATTTCTTGAGTATATTCTATCCTTGAGTTAATATCAACGACATGCCTTATCGCGGTCGTTCGACTTTGGTGGCCTTGCAAGAAGTCATTCCGTGATTTATTCATCTTGTCTATCGTGTTTATCTTGTTGTGAGGATGTTCTTTCCGCATTATTATGCAGAAAATCTTATTGATGATATTCTTTATTGCTTAGAGTTTGGGTTTAAGTGAGTTTGGTCCCGACTCTATTCGTAGAGTTTTGTAAAATCAATCATTTTCGATTGATTAATTGTTGAACATCTTATTGAGTTTTTTTTCGAAGATGGGATATCTTCGAAATTCTTTCAAGTTACTTGGAAAATTCGATGGTTTGCTAATCGCTATATAAGCATTTGATGGGCCATTGGATTAACCAGGGAAGTTTTTCCTTGTTTCTCTCTACCACTCTATGTTGAGAATATGAACAGTTTGAGTTTCGAGCTTCTCTTTTATCCTTTGTCGATTGAATAAATTGTGTTGAATACAGATTTCCTCTATGAATTGCGAGGACGCAATTTTCATAAGAGGGGGAGTCTGTAACAACCCTGGTTGGAGAGTACCGTAAATATTAAATTATAATGAAGATTATAATTTAATATTGGAATTAATTGAATTTATTGGAAGAAAATGATGAATTATATTGTTTATTTGGAATAAACAATATAATATGAACAAATTTTGGGAGAACAATATAAAATAAGGTTTATTTCAAATTAAATGATTGAAGCAAATTTAAGATGAAGGAAAGATGAAGTAAACAACTTAATTGTGATCTTTGAGTTGGAAATTATCATTGATGGAATTTAGTAGGAGCATTAAAGGAATATTGGCAATTTATTCCAATATTCTCCTTTTATTGTAAAATAAAAGGGAAAATAAAAGTAGAAAGATTTCATTGTATTAATAGTAATAAACATATGTGTGAGATAAACTTGTTCCTTTATTTCATGAATTTTGAATATAGAGATGCAACTATATTCAATTAACATGTACGATTTGGCGATAATGTAATTTATTGTCAAATTGCATCTTTTCTTTGTTAAATACAAAGAAAATTGTTAAATAATTGTTTAATCATCATATGCATAATGAATTTGAATTTTTGGGCTAATGAATTGTAACAAAATAAATTAATCACTCCATTTCGATGGTTGGAGTGGTTTGGAATAATTAATGGAATTTGGTTTGGGTTGGGGAAATCATATTGGTAATTTTAAAACCAATAATACATTTTATTGTAAAATAAAATGTGGGGAATAAGAAGAAAAAAAAAATAATCTTCTTTGAGTATGAAAAAATGATGGACATGAGTAAAATAAAGTTTCTACTTTATTTCATGAATTTGAATGTAGTTAATTGACTACATTTGATTAAATTGATAATTTGTACAATATTGTGCTTGTTTGCCAATATTGTCATTTTATTAATTAAATATATATATAAGAATGAGTTAATAAAATAATTAATCATGATAACTATGATTAAAAATGTGATAAATTATTTAATAATGTCTAAACCTATATTTGTTTTGTTTTGGGTACATAATATCTTTTTATTTAACCAATTGCATTAAATTTGCAATTTATTTTGCAATTATGGGAAAATTGGATAAATTGAGTAATAAATGGAAATTTAATAACAAATTTGTTAAAACTTATGTTTTGATAATTTTATTAAAAACTAGATGACATAACGAATCCAACGCATCCAAAATCATTAAAAACGGATTAAAAATGTAGAAGTTATGAAGATTTAAGCATTGTATAAGTGTAAATAAACTTAAACAAATTTTTGCCTAAGTAAAATTAATATGGGTCATTGGGTTAAGCCCAAACCCAATATCCACTAGAGAAACTTCTAGAGCCAGGAAAGAAGTACATACACTTCTTCCTCCTTCAGCTCATTTGAGAAAAGAAACCCTAGAAGCTCAAAAATTAGAAACAATGGCCGCCATCTCAAACCCTAGCCATAATTAATAAAATTCTTTGCTAAATCAATAGAAATTTGGATCTAATTCAACAAGAAGGTAATCTCCATCCTTCTCTATCTTGAATTTGAGGAGAAATCCATATTTGTTTATTGTAATTCTTGTTTTGTAATTTATCTTCTCTTGCATGCCTATTTTCAACAATCATAGGTCCGGCAAAGGCAAATTCGAGTTGAAAGCTTCCATCTTCAAGCCTAAATCATCATCTTTTTACTGCTAATAGGTAAGCTAAGGCTTATAGCAACTGTAAACGAATAAATTTCAGCAGCAAATAATCTTTTGCTTGAAATATTTGGTTAAATATGTTGAATTTTACCTCTGTTCTATATTGATTGGTGCTGAAAATGCCCTGTCTTGTTTTACTCATATCTGGCTCGTCCGGTATCGGATTGACGCCAATCTTTTTTCAGATTGTAGAGGACTGATTAGGGTTTGTTTATTTTAAATTTCATTGGGTTCTGAGTCCGTTTGGACCTTCTTAGTTGCTGTCAAAAATGAAAATCCGAGAGGGACTAAGCCCAGAATATTCTAGTGGCTGGTTAGTGTTTTCACCGTAACTTTTGTGTTTCTTATCGGAATTTTTATTTCTTGGATGTTCTGAAATCCTTGTGAAATATCCCACAACTTTCATGTTTTCGGTTTTGACTGATTTTGAAGTCTACATAGTGGAAAATTGGCATTTTCATCGCTGGCCTGTGTTGACAGGCAGCGCAAATAATTTCTTTCTTAGTAGTATTTTGATCATAACTTCTTCGTTACTCATCGGAATATCAAAATTTATGAAGTTTTGGAAACCTGAGGCTGTTGGCTACAATTTTTGTATTTTTTATTTTGTAGAATTTCAAAGTTTGCATGGTGGAAAATTGATGTTTTCAATGTTGGCCTGTTATGAACTGCCCCAACATTGATGTACTTGTTCGACTTTGATGATTTCATTTGCATGCTTTTGCAAGAATTTTACTACGAAATTTGATGCTAACATTTGATTCTTTTTTCCAGCAATGGACTAGTAAATTTAGAATGTGACTTGAATTCAAATTGGTTTTAAATACGATTTAAATTTTGAATATCGGTTTTTACCGATTAAATTGCAAATTGATGTTTTTCTGAGTTTTAAAAATCCGAATAAATTGCATAAAATCTTCTAAAATCATGGGTTGAGCAATAAATGTTTTTATACATTTTTAAAGGTTTTTAAACAATTATTCTTTATTTTCTAGGCTTTCAAAAATCATTAAAATTCTTTAAATGATGGGTTTTCACTCATAATCCTTTAGATAAATTTCTATAAATTGGTTTAAAATCCCGTTTTCTCTAGTAAAATATATTATAATTAATTTTATTTACTTTAATTACTTTTATGCTTTTTCGGACATATAAGGAAACAAATTAAAAGATTTAGTAAATCCGTGAGGTATGGGACTTGAGTATTTACTTTTTCGGTTAAATTCGGACTTGTACTATCGAAACGACATTGAGAAATCTTTTTGATTTACTCCTTGGGATTTACCACTTTGTGGTCTGGGATAGAGTGTTATATTAGTCTTTTAGACTAATAACTTTAGTCTAATATTTCGTATTCGGAAGCATATACGACATGAGACTATCTTGGGAAAAACACTATTGCCGATGATATGAGGCAATTGTTTTATATGAGATTTTCTGAGATTTATAATTTTATGGAATTTTCCACTTGTCAATGAGATAAGACAGGTTAGATATTATATGCCTTACGCCAATGACATGAGGCAATTCTTTGAGATTTTGATGCATTTGTTAGTGTGGCATCGACTAGCGGCTAGAAAACCGCTGAGTGAGGACGTACGGTATGGGACGTACGTAACCACTTTTCGGGTTACTATCCGAGAGTTTCTGACACATTCTGGGAATTACTAGTGCTATGACCTTTGGGTCATCTGAGAATCTGGGAATCTGAGAATCTGGGAAATTAAGAATCTGGGAAAGTGTGACTTCGGTCGCCTTAGAGATTCATGTGGGTACCTAACTATATTACTAGCACTAGTCTGAGAACTTTAGCACGTGCAACATGCTTTAGCATGTAATTATTGGCCAATCTGAGATTTATTTTATGAGTTAAGAAAATTTTGATTTCACCATATTTTGATGTGTTTACTTAGCCTTATAGAGATGAATAAGGCGAAATATGAGTTTTTGAGGATTTTGGTGATTTCAATTTTATGGTTTTATACTTGGGTTTCATTTACTACTTTGAGAAGTTTATTTATTCATGTATCATATTTGGATGTTTTCTTTATATGCATGAATCCACTAGTATTAACCCAAGTAAGTGTAGAATTATACCATCTTAGAGATAGACAGTTCTTGATATCAACCTTAGTCATTCTTATCAATTATTGGTCCCTTGATGTATGTTTCCCCTTATACCTTATCGTATTTCCTCTCTAACGATAAGATTCAGTTGCCTGACCCGTGTGTTTTCACTCGGGTCAGACCGAGTTGTTTCAGGTATAATCTATTGGGCTTAGCTTGAAGTTGATGTTGGATATCAGCTCTTCTTTCTCTTGAGTAGTTTATTTCTTCTGCATACTCTGATGTTTTTACATTTGATTCGATGTATACGGTGTGGTCGTATACCACCTTTATTGTATTCATATTGTATTGTACTGAACGTGTATCAGTGTATATGTATATATATATATATGATGTTGGTTACTGTTCTGTGATGTGATTTACATTCAGTTATTGTATTTTGTTCTGATAGATCCGTTTGCCACCTATAGTTTTGGATTAAGCATTTACTGGGTATGTCGATCCACTTGAGTTGAAAAATTATAATGCATTTATCGACGTATTCAATGGATGTTTAAGACAAAATTATAGATGGTCGCCCTTAACCAGCCCTATTCTCCGCTTTAGTAGACAGAATTACTCATTAATTCTCTTTACTAAGGTGGGTCTCGGGGTGGGGCGTTACATAATACCATCTTGTTGTTATTTAATAATCTTTAAGTCGAAATTGGATTTGCTTAAATAAATGAAGAAATGGGGTATGGTAATATATTCATTATTAAGATAAAATGGAATTTGGATTCAGAATTAAATGGTTTAAAGAGATAAGTTGATTTGATTTAAAGGATTAAATCAACATTCAAAAATTTAACTCAAATTTATATAATTCGAGAGGGTTTAAATTTGAAATTTGAATTGAATTAAATTAGTTCAAATTAAATTTGATTTTAATTAATTAGAATTGTGATTGAAGATGTATAAGTTTAAAAATTCAAATGGAAAGTTTGAATTGGATTATTTTTGAAATGAAATTAAAATTGAATAAGTAAATTCAAATGGAATTTGATTTGAATTTAGGAAAGAAAATGAGGATTAATTCAACTTTAATTGGGGTTAAATCAATTTCAATGGAAATTGAAGTTATTTAAATTGGAATTGAGTCAATTTAAATGGAAGTGGAAATATAAATTGAATTGATTGGAAATGGAGATTGGGAATTGAACAGTTTGACTCTGGACTATTTTCAAAATAAATTGTTTTAACATAAATCTATTTTTCCAAGCTATTTACTATACAACTTTTCTTTTTAAACCTAAAACTATCTTATACTTGTTTTACAATTATTTTTGGAACTATTTAACAATTTTTCAACTGTTTTATAAACCAATTACTATTTTTCAACTATTTTACAAATTTATTACTATTTTATAAACTAATAATTATTTTTCAATTACTTATCTATTTTTAACCTTTCAAGCTATTTTATAAATTTAAGCTGGACAGAGTTCAAACTGTTTATAATTAATTACCTAATTGAGATAAGAATTAAAGTGGTAATCCTAGAGAGGATTGAGATAAATATGAATAAGTGAATAGAACCATAGATGAAGGTGAGTAGAAAAGAAAATTGATTTGGTTAATAATCAATGAAGAGAAATACGTAGGATGAACGTATATTATTCTATTCGCATAGTTATTTGATCCAGATTCGAGCAGAGAATTTCGAGATAGTATTATCGATCCGAGTTGGGATTTTCACTCGATTTTCGACGGCGAACCTGGATATGGATTGTTGATTGGTTTTGGGTATTCTCTATCATAGTTAGGCTATGCAAGGAGAATGACGGTTTCTGATCAAGAAACCAGATCTGAGTCTGCACTAGGAAGTCGGGTGGACGATACTAGTTCGGAAGTGAAATTGCGTGATCGAGTGAACGATCAGATTGATATAGCGTACGAATGATATGGGTACATCGTACGGGTTTGAATGAAATTTGATATTGGGAATTTGTGGATAAGAAATGTGAAATGATTTTTGAAATGAAAGGTATATTTTGTGAAATATATATATGATGAAGTAAAGTGGGAATTTGATATTTGTATGGTAAAAATTTACTTTATGGAAGTAAGTAAATTGGTAAGTGACTTTATAGAGTAATCAAATTTGAATATTTGGTTTGGAATAAACAAAGTTATGTATCTTTGTCATATATATGATAAATCTCCTCTTGTTGAATCTATTGCCGGAAGGAAAGGATTTTTGAAAATATTTGAAGTATAAAAAGGGTTTTATACAAGTTTGAAATTATCCAAAGATTTTCAAGGTTATATATCTATATCTATATATATATATATATATATAAAGAATCTTATGAGGATTTTGGGAAAAGGTTTGGAACCTTTGGATTTGGAAAGGCTTTTGATTTTTGGGTAAAATCAATATTGGATTTTGAAAAGCCTAGTTTGAAGGTTATCGATTTTGGGATAATCGATTTTGAGAAAGGAGATTTATATGAGATTCATACTAGGTGTATGATTTGAAAGATACTATATGTGTATAGTATAAAGTGTTTTGAAAATGGCTCTTGAGAAAAAGGCGCTCCCTTGAAATGAACTTCTCAGGAGTACCATAGGCTGGTACTGCCTGGAACCCTAAGGGGGGATTCTAAAGTTGATCATGTGAGGAGTCCGGACAAAACTAATTCCTGAGGATTATGAGCAGTGTGTAGCGGAAGTCGAGGGGCGCTGAGGCCTACAGAGGCATTTGGGTTATGCTGCGACGATAGTGTAACTCGATGTCATTGCGATCTACTATAGACCATAATGAAAGTCGTGTGTGCAACTGAGAGCCAACAGTCTACGTTTGATTTTATGTCGGTAGACTGCGACCTATGCTAACATAGCGAAAGTCGTGTGTGCTGCAGAGAGCCAACGGTTTGCGTTTGATTTTACATCGGTTGACTGCGACCTATGTGGGAGTGGAGAAGTTTCATTTTTGACAGCGAAAATCGAGGGCGTTGATGCCTACAGTTACATGGACTTTTGATGTGATGGCAACGTAACCCTGGAATGTAACTGCGATCTATTGTGGGTTCCATGGCGTAATCGAGGGGCGTAGAGTGCCTACAGTTACATGGACTTTTGCTGCGATGGGCAACGTAACCCAGGATGTTACTGCGACTACAGATGAGGGTGATGATTTCCAGAGCATTCTCACCAAAGATATTTCCTCTATTTTTTAAAAAATGTTTTCTATATTTTCAATAAAATTATTTTTCTAGTATTTTCACTCGGTGTTGAAAATGGGTCTGCTAAGTACTTATAGATTTTCAGTCGTACGCCTGATCAACGTATGACTGAATTTCTGTGAGAACAAGGATGGGCTTGTTGAAACATCAGTTATAAAAGTATTTTTATAAAAACTATTTTTGTAATGCTATATATGTTTTAAAGTGTTTTAAAAACGATCAAAGAAATTTATCTGATTTTAAGCATTTTAATTATTCTAACTTCGTTCCTTTTCGAGGATGAAAAGTTTCAAAAGGGGGAGGAATGTGATAACCCAGATTTTTGATATCTGATTATTGAATAATTGACTAGTTTTATTCAGTTGAACAGATCAAATTCTGATATCTGTATGAGTTTGAAACTTCGATAATTAAAGGAAGTCTTTGGTTTTAAATTTAATAAAAGATATGTTGTCTAATCTTAATATTTATATATATATATATATTGTAATTGGAAAATTTGTTTTAAAAATTCAAGTCAATAATTTTCAAAACTAGTTAAAATTTGTTCTATATTTTCAAAATCAATATATATGTATATATATTAATCAAAAAATATATTAGCTTGAGTTAAAATGAGATTTAAATTTTTGATCATTTCTTTGCTTTTAAAATTCTTTCTCTAAATAACACATGAATAAGGTTTATAAATATGCATATAAGTTTAAACCTTAAATATACATTAATATAAAATAACATATTAATATAAATACTTGTATAATTAATTTTAAAAAAATGGTTTTTAACATTTGTAAATGCATAAGTCAAGATTTAGACATTTGTTAAATGGACTCATGTAAAATACATTTTCACTAAAGTATCATTTGAATCAACAAGTGGCTAAACTTGTATTTTCTTTAACTTAAATTTTTAAGTAACATAGGCTGGAGAAGAACCAGGTTTTCATTTTCTTCTTCCACTTTCAAAGAAACCTGGAAAAAAAAGAAGAGGAGAGACAAAAAACCTGTAAGGAAACAAACCAAGGGAAGATGAAATTCAAAACAATTTCAAGCCTGAAGCTAAAACAAGATCATCCTAAGTCAATTTCTGTTCAAGTACTAAGGATTTAAAGCAGCTTCCAACTTATCCAACCTAAAATCAAAGTTTAATCATCTCTGTTTCAAGCTTAAACCATCTCAATCACAACAAAGTTTCTAGTATCAAATTGTTTCAAACTCTATGCCATCATCACAGGTGAGTAAACATATCTGATTTAAAAAGCTTTTGATCTGTTAAATTCCTATTGCATGCAGAAACTTAAGCTTAAATAGGCAAAAAATGGTTTGCATGTTGTAATTAAATGATTTTATGTATATTTGTTGTGGTTATCTCTGTGTGCATGCCTGAAACTCAAGTGTGGTGCTCTGTTCTTTAACTATTTTATAAACCAATTACTATTTTTCAACTATTTTACAAATTAATTACTATTTTATAAACCAATAATTATTTTTCAACTAATTATCTATTTTTTACCTTTCAAGCTATTTTCTAAATTTAAGCTGGACAGAGTTCAAATTGTTTATAATTAATTACCTAATTGAGATAAGAATTAAAGTGGTAATCCTAGAGAGGATTGAGGCAAATATGAATAAGTGAATAAAATCATGGATGAAGGTGAATAGAAAAGGAAATTGATTTTGTTAATAATCAATGAAGAGAAATACGTAGGATGAACGTATATTATTCTATTCGCATAGTTATTTGATCCAGATTCGAGCAGAGAATTTCGAGATAGTATTATCGATCCGAGTTCGCATTTTCACTCGATTTTCGACGGCGAACCTGGATATGGATTGTTGATTGGTTTTGGATATTCTCTTTCATAGTTAGGCTTTGCAAGGAGAATGACGGTTTCTGATCAAGAAACCAGATCTGAGTCCGCACTAGGAAGTTGGGATGACGATATTAGTTCGGAAGTGAAATTGCTTGATCGAGTGAAAGATCATATTAATATAACGTATGGATGATATGGGTACATCGTACGGGTTTGAATGAAATTTGATATTGGGAATTTGTGGATAAGAAATGCGAAATGATTTTTGAAATGAAAGGTATATTTTGTGAAATATATATATGATGAAGTAAAGTGGGAAATTGATATTTGTATGGTAAAAATTTACTTTATGGAAGTAAGTAAATTGGTAAGTGACTTTATAGAGTAATCAAATTTGAATATTTGTTTTGGAATAAACAAAGTTATGTATCTTCGTCATATATATGATAAATCTCCTCTTGTTGAATCTATTGCCGGAAGGAAAGGATTTTTGAAAATATTTGAAGTATAAAAAAGGTTTTATACAAGTTTGAAATGATCCAAAGATTTTCAAGGTTATATATATATATATATATGTATGTATGTATATATATATATATATAAAGAATCTTATGAGGATTTTGGGAAAAGGTTTGGAACCTTTGGATTTGGAAAGGCTTTTGATTTTTGGGTAAAATCAATATTGGATTTTGAAAAGCCTAGTTTGAAGGTTATCGATTTTGGGATAATCGATTTTGAGAAAGGAGATTTATATGAGATTCATACTAGGTGTATGATTTGAAAGATACTATATGTGTATAGTACAAAATGTTTTGAAAATGGCTCTGGAGAAAAAGGCGCTCCCTTGAAATGCACTTCTCAGGAGTACCATAGGTTGGTACTGCCTTGAACCCTAAGGGGGGATTCTAAAGTTGATCATGTGAGGAGTCCTGACAAAACTAATTCCTGAGGATTATGAGTAGTGTGTAGCGGAAGTCGAGGGGCGCTGAGGCCTACAGAGGCATTTGGGTTATGCTGTGACGATAGTGTAACTCGATGTCATTGCGATCTGCTATAGACCATAACGAAAGTCGTGTGTGCAACTGAGAGCCAACGGTCTACGTTTGATTTTATATCGGTAGACTACGACCTATGGTAACATAGCGAAAGTCGTGTGTGCTGCTGAGAGCCAACAGTCTGTGTTTGGTTTTACATCGGTAGACTACGACCTATGTGGGAGTGGAGAAGTTTCATTTTTGACAGCGAAAATCGAGGGCGTTGATGCCAACAGTTACATGGACTTTTGCTGTGATGGCAACGTAACCCTGGAATGTAACTGCGATCTGTTGTGGGTTCCATGACGTAATCGAGGGGCGTGGAGTGCCTACAGTTACATGGACTTTTGCTGCGATGGGCAACGTAACCCAGGATGTAACTGCGACTACGGATAGGGGTGATGATTTCCAGAGCATTCTCACCAAAGATATTTCCTCTATTTTCAAAAAAATGTTTTCTATATTTTCAATAAAATTATTTTTCAAGTATTTTCACTGGGAGTTGAAAATGGGTCTGCTAAGTACTTATAGATTTTCAGTCGTACGCCTGATCAACGTATGACTGAATTTCTGTGAGAACAAGGATGAACTTGTTGAAACATCAGTTATAAAAGTATTTTTATAAAAACTATTTTTGTAATACTATATATGTTTTAAAGTGTTTTAAAAATGATCAAAGAAATTTATCTGATTTTAAGCATTTTAATAATTCTGACTTCGTTTCTTTTCGAGGATGAAAAGATTCAAAGGGGGGAGGAATGTGATAACCCAGATTTTTGATATCTGATTATTGAATAATTGACCGGTTTTATTCAGTTGAACAGATCAAATTCTGATATCTGTATGAGTTTGAAACTTCGATAATTAAAGGAAGTCTTTGGTTTTAAATTTAATAAAAGATATGTTGTTTAATCTTAATATATATATATATATATATATATATATATATTGTAATTGGAAAATTTGTTTTAAAAATTCAAGTTAATAATTTTCAGAACTAGTTAAAATTTATTCTATGTTTTCAAAATCAATATATATGTATATATATTAATCAAAAAATATATTAGCTTGTGTTAAAATAAGATTTAAATTTTTGATCATTTCTTTGCTTTTAAAATTCTTTCTCTAAATAACACATGAATAAGGTTTATAAATATGCATATAAGTTTAAACCTTAAATATAAATTAATATAAACATAACATATTAATATAAATACTTGTATAATTAATTTAAAAAAATGGTTTTAAACATTTGTAAATGCATAAGTCAAGATTTAGACATTTGTTAAATGACTCATGTAAAATACATTTGTCACTAAAGTATCATTTGAACCAACAAGTGGCTAAACTTTTATTTTCTTTAATTTAAATTTTTAAGTAACATAGGCTAGAGAAGAACCAGGTTTTCATTTTCTTCTTTCCACTTTCAAAGAAACATGGAAAATATAAAAAAGAAAGAAAGAGGAGAAACAAACAAACCCGTAAGGAAACAAACGATGGGAAGATGAAATTCAAAACAATTTCAAGCCTTAAGCTAAAACAAGATCATCCTAAGTCAATTTCTGTTCAAGTACTAAGGATTTAAAGCAGCTTCCAACTTATCTAACCTGAAATCAAAGTTTAATCATCAATGTTTCAAGCTTAAACCATCTCAATCACAACAATGTTTCTAGTTTCAAATTGTTCAAACTCTCTGCCATCATCACAGGTGAGTAAACATATCTAATTTAAAAAGCTTTTGATCTGTTAAATTCCTGTTGCATGCAAAAAATTAAGATTATATAGGCAAAAAATGGTTTGCATGTTGTAATTAAATGATTTTATGTATATTTGTTGTGGTTATCTCTGTGTGCATGCCTGAAATTCAAGTGTGGTGCTCTGTTCTTTAACCGTTGGATGTAAATAACATTCAAAAATTAAGTGTTTTGTTCTTAATCAGTTTTATGTTGATGTGTTTAAACAAAATTTGTTTAAAACAATGAGGATTAAATTTTAAAAATTTATATAGTAAGAATTGAAGGTTGTGTCAACCTGGATGCTTATTATTCGGTAAAAACTTGATTTTTTTTTAAAAAAAATTCATGAATAGTTAGCTGATTCAAATTTATAATCTGATACATCTATGAGAAATAGGATTTTTGAAAAAAAAATCAATATTTTTAGTTTAGTATTTTTGGAGCAGTTTGAAGTTGATTGGGAAACGAATTTCGACCATTTCCCGGCGATCGACGAACTTTTGAATGATCGGATTTTGGTCGAAGAAAGTTTGGGGGTCATATGTTTTGGAAAAAATGGAGATTCACTTTTGTAATGCCGGTGGTGGCTGATTAAGATGAAGTTAGGGTTTTAAAAAGGTTTGGGGTTGGGATCAGTTACCTGAGAATTTCGGTGTCGAGGTGATTGGTTAAGCCTGCGGTATGGGTGGAATAGGATAACAAGTCGTTGGCGACGGCGTTGGCGAATTTTTAGGGGTTCCGGTGGCCAGAGCGTGAAGAACGAAATGGGAATATGGAGGCCTTTCCCTATGGGGGAGTTTTAGAGGTTCAGATTTCGATGTGGGAGTGATGGAGTGATGTTGTGGTGATCTGGTGGTTCAGCTGGTCTAAGGTGGTTTGTGGATAAGGATAGCGTCGTGCTCCAATGAAGCGGAGCTGTGCGCAGGTGCACGCGATTGTGCTCGTGTATGTCAGAGCAGTATTTTGGAGAAGAAGAAAGGTGAAGATGAAGTCTGGAATCTGAGAAGATGGGGTTACTCAGTGTTCTACTCGAGTCAGTAGCGAGTTGCCTTCGATAGTTGACCAGTATTTTATCTGTTTTAATTTAAAACAAAGTTTAATATAAAATGATGGGTTTGTTTTGGGTCTAGGTCGAGTGCTTTTGAATTGATTTCAAGGAAAATTTATATAGTTTAAAATCCAAGTAAAATCAAGTTTTTATCAGGTCTAAAATGATTTTAAGTAAATTACTTTTATATGTAATCAATGTTTTTGTTTAACTATTGGATTTAGTTAAGTTGAATAAATATGTTATTAATTTAGTTGGTTCTTAAGTTTATTTAAACTTAATTTAAAATATGTTAATAATAAGTGATTTAAGATTTATTAATAAGATCTTAATAATGATTTAGAAAGTAATAAGGATTGAAGAGTTTATCTTATAATAATTGAAAGTCTTGGATAATTATAGATTTAATAAATTAATAAGTGATTAAGAGTAATTAATTAATGATTAAAGAATAGTTAATTAATTTAATTATTATAAGTTAATTAATTAGAGATTAATTAATCCCTAAATAAGGATAAATTTATTAAGTAATTAGAGATTAATTACTTAAAAGATAATTATTTAATGTTAAGAAGATGATTAGAGTAAGTACTCAATAAAGTAAATAAAGGAAATTAATTTCTCAGTGTAATTAATTAAGTTAATATAGTTAATTTCAATTAATTAATTAATTTTAATTAATTAAAGATAATCATTTGATATTGGGTTAAGTACAATTACTTAAGGCAAATAATGAGGTGTAATTACTTAGTGAAGTAATTAGTGAATAATTACTGGATGTAATTAATTAAAAGGAAATTACTTGATGGGAAGTAATTAAATAATAATTACTTGGTGGAAGAAATTAAGTGATAATTACTCAGTGTAATTAAAGGATTGATTAATATAATTAATCAAGGAGTTGATTTAATTGATGGAGTAATTAAGGAAAGTTAATTTCTGGTTGTGATTTATCAATGTTTATTGATGAATGTAATTAAGTTAAAGGTTAATTATTAAATGAAATTTAAGAATAATTAACTAATGAAAGTAATTAGAGGATCATTAACTAATGAAATTAATGGAAGTGATTAATCTTGCTTATGAATGATTGAATGATGATAAGTGCCTTGGATTGGTTGATATCTCTGATAGGAATTGCTTTGTGATATGATATGTTTGGGAAACAATGATAATGTGATTATCTATCAATTATGAATTGCTATGCAAAAGCGTTATCCAATAATTAAAGTTGAATTGTATTTAATTGAATAACTTGGGTTAAGATGACATTGGACTCGAAGAGACCGGAGTCGGGTATTAGTAAATACTCGAAACCATTTCGACCCTTTATAAATTGATATGCGAAATCGATTGGACGGAATGTAATGATTTAAGTGAATCAGACCATTTAATCTAAGTTTTGGTACTTAGAAATTGATGTGTGAAATAAGTGATATCTTTAACAACTTGTGAAGCTGTAAATTGATACAAGTTACCCGGTTTTATATAAGTTGTATGCTTTTGTATTCCTTGTTAGATGGGTTTACTCACGCTGGTTTCCAGCCGACCTAGGTGTTGCTTTGATGTAATGCTTGGGTCAGACCGAGTATTACAGATTTTCAGGTAAGGACATTCTGGAGCTCAGGAGGCGAGCTGATTGCAGGAACGTATGGAGGGTTTCCACTGAGATATATTGTAACATCGGAGTCATGATTGTATCTGCCCAGTGTTTGTGCTTATGTGTAACTCTGATGTTTGAAAGTGTAATTTGATAAGTATAGTTTCTCCTTTGTATAACTGTTATTATTATTTGATATTATATTTTATCCACTGCGATTGTGAGTGTTGGTATTTCTGTTCTTCTTTTCTTCTATCTCTTCTTTTCTTTTCCTAAATATCTGGAATTTTTGGGATCGAAAATCCCGGGTCATTACAAAAATATTTACACTGGGTTTAATTAGATTAATTGCTAAGTTGTTATGGAAATTCTTTTTTGAGGCCTGCATGCAAGATGAAAAGGGAAGAGTTTTCAAATATGATTGAAAAACTAAATACAGTAATCAAAAGAAGGAATTAAATCTTCGTCCTTTACTACTCTTTATCATTCACTTAAATCTCATATATGAAACAAATTTTGTCCTTTTCTCTTTATTTCTTTTTCTTTTGAAAAAAATGTGAAGAGGAGGGAAAGGATTTGATCGAATTTAATTAGGAATTAAATATGGAGTTTTAAAAGGGAAAACTAAAGTGTTTCAATGTTTCCTTCAAAACATATTCTCTCCTTTTCAATTTATCATTATTCTTTTCCTTAAACAAACATATTATCTTCTTTCTCTTGCTCTCCTCATCTCTCCTAGTGGCCTCCATGAAAAAGTTTCCTTAAAATAAATTCATATATAAATCAACAACATTCAAGGTGGTGATTACCTCTAGATCCTTGCAAAATCCAATGGTTGATTCAATCAATTCAGAATGTTATTCTTTATTCAACGTGCAAATCTTAGGCTTCATCTTTAGATCTAGAGAGTGATTTATCGGATCTAGGATTTGTTCCATCATTCGAGGTGTTTTTTGGGCTTTATCTAAGGTAATTCTATATATTTACATATCGTTTAATTTGGTTTTCATCTTTGAATTTTTTCTATTTCTCCCTTCTGTTTATGTGAATTTGGATTTTGATTTGAATGTCTTAAAAACCCTTCTCGAATCAACTGTATATTCTTATCATGCTAAAAAAACCCTTTTTACGTTCGCTAGTAATAATTTCATTTATCTTTGTTACGTACATTTATTTATCCAGTTTGTTTGATCCAAATCTAGACCTTCTTATCACGAATTTGTATATCGTTTGATTTTGTTATTATTATTTAAAAAAGGAAACAACACAAATTAAATTTTGGAATATTCTTTTTAATGAGTCAATTTTCATATTAGAAGATTTTGATTTGAATGTTTACATATAAATTGCTATGTGAATAAAACTGTGAAATAATTGCATTAGTTAATATCTCTTGACGACATAATATGATGATTTAATTAAATTATGTTTCAAATCATTCTGAAACAAAATTTTCTAACTAAAAAAGGAAACATTAAATTAATGATTTATTCCTCGTTTTCTAATTGTATCTATTCAAGTACTGAATCTTTATTAGGAAACATTTAATTTCACAAGCTACTTGTGTATTATTTTATTTTGTTTTGGTTTGTATGTGTTTATAAATTTATATGTTTATGTAATACCTTTTGTGTGTCTATATATTTATACTTAGCTCAAAGTTTCAAAATGGTGTTTTGTGCATGATTTAATTAAATAGCTTTAACTAGACATTGAATTCATTAATTTATTACATGTATTATAAATAAAGTCTATTTCATTTTAAACTGCCATGCAAAATATTTATTTTGTACGTCTATATAATTATTTATATATATGAGCATGCATACATACATACGTACATATACATATAGATATTTTTATTTATAAAACTTTCATGTTTTAGACGAAAAAGACATATAAGAGGGAAATGGGTTTGTTGCGGTGTAAATCCTAAAAACTAAATAACATTCACATTAACCATATACACTTTTCACATGTTGCACTTACACTATACACATGGGTGCATTTGATGTGCTCATCATAATATATAATTAACTAAAATTAAGTTAAACTAATTTTAAACAATTATAATAAAATGAAGAAAATCTTAAAAGGAAAATTTAGAAAAGTTCTAAATGAATTTAGATTTCATAGGCATGTTTAAAGATCCAATAAAGGATTTTTTTTTAGAAATTTACCCTTTAACTCTGGCACAGGCTGACCCATTTCTTTCAATTGTATCAGAGCCCAATAGTCTATGTAGTCTAAATTAGTCATGTTAGAGAAACTAATTACGCCTACCCACTTAGTATGTAGTCTAGAAAGGTAATGTGTAGGTTGGAATTGGGTAATCCAGTACCATTCCCTACCTTATTATCGATCTGGCCTGAAAGGTGAAGTGAGCCCAGAGGTTGCCCTCTGGTTAATGTTTTTCAAAATGTTTTTGAAAATTAAAGTAAAGATTTTAAATTTAAAGCTTAAATTTAAAATGAGGCATATTTATTATAAGAGTTGTAATATAACACAAATTTTCAAAATGTTTAAAAAGATAATGAAATTCTCAAAATGTTTGAAAATATCTAAATATTAATTTTGAAATTTATTAATAATATTAATATAATAAATTAGTTAATAAGTTAATTATATGCATGTACTATATATATTGATATATGTTATTGTTGACTGGGTTTTTATCCAATCAGAAGTCAATAGAAGTTAGAATGTTGAAACGAAGACATAACGGCTTGAAACTTGGTTAGTGCGCTTAGAGAAGGCAGAAAAGAGGCTTGGAGGAGTTCGGCATTGTTTGTGGCTAACACCTAAACTCGGCACCTAGTTAAGGACTCTTAACTCGATATAGAGTTAAGGCTCTCACCCCAAACTCCATCAAAACTTCACATTACACTTATAATACTTCCTTACGTTGATATATAGTGTATTCTTCAAGGTTAGCATGGACAATCACAAAGTTGATGAGATGATATTGGACAAGTCAGGACAACTCAACTGCAATCAAATAGATTACTAGAATCAAGTTGAAAAAATGGAAAGGAAGTTGGGATGTCTCCTTCAAGACATAGAAGAGTATGGCCTAAGTCAGAGATGACTTAGCACGTAACTCCTTAGCTCGGTATTATGTTAAGCTGCCTTAACTTTGTACTGAGTTAGAGGGCCTTAACTTGGTACCGAATTAAGGTTTTAACTTGTATGCTTATGGATTTTTCAATACAAGTATGTGCCGACTTCTGGACCTAGTTGACAGCAAGGTTCTGGCCCAATAAAGTTGCTAACCATATAAATACAAACCATAGAACAACCAAGGAAGTATTTGGATCCTGCTACATTACGCAAGAACTTTGTCTCTTCTTCAACTCTTTTCTCTATACCATAGTCACCAAGGAAGTTGTCATAGACATTTCTAGGACTTAGAACTTTTCTAGCCTCTTTACTTGTGACTCTTTCTCTCTTAATCACTTTGTAATCTTATAAAACAAGATCAAGCAACTATTAAGTGGACGTAGGCTTAGTTAATAACCGAACCACTATAAAAACCCTACGTATCTCTCTTATTTTTTTACTTTACTGCCTACTCTATTATCTTTATCCTATTCTGACAAGACTGGTGCTTTTACATACTCATAATGGGAATTGATCCATTTTTTGGTTAACATTTTGGTGCTTTCATTGGAAAAATCTGTATTCAGGCTTAGATCTTGCTTGCTGCTTTGGGTTAGAAGAGATCCAGTGGTTAGATCTAGGGAATTTTCTTCGAAGATTCATAGGCTTTCCATCAAGGATCATTGGCACCTAGAAAATTAAAAACGACTTGTGCATGATCAACACGAGCAATAGTTGGTGATGATGACACAAACCCCCAACAAACTAAAGTAAATAATGTTAATAATCATCTAACAGAGGTTAATGTTTGAAATCTAGCACCAGTTATTTTCTCTCAATAGGATGTGGTGACTAAAGGAGAGCTTAACTAGATGGTTAATGAACTAAACAAGAAAATGGTCGATAGCCAAAAGGCTCTCATGGATAAGATCGTTGCTTTGCTAGCGCTGCAGCCACCGTGTGTTCCAAGAACTAGACAAGAAACTGTAACTACTATGGAATAAGAGAATTCCTATGTTTCAGGCTTAAATAAGAGGAACTATAAACAAAAGCAGAAGGTTGTGAATCATAGTAGAAGACAACGAATGTACTACTCCTACTGAAAAACAGCTACAAACCAAAATCTTTGAGTGAACACTCCTCAAGTGAACAATGCAATGCTTGTTTCCGACTCTGAAGATGACATGTAACTTGACGATGAAAGATTAGAACCGAACACTGATGTAAACATGCAAATTGGCAGAAATGAAGTTTAGATCGTCCCGGTAACACCAACCGTATGCCAACGGGGACCTGCAAGAGTAGTTCTCCTAAAGAATGGAGAACCTTGGCTTCGGTTGGCAAACCGAGACCATTGGCAAAGTCGAACACTCGACATAGCCCTTGATAGCCGACCTATACACCACTGTGCTAGCGAGGAGTACATCGCTGACATGGTCAAACGGTTAATAGAAGAGAGTAGGGGTAGAAAGAATAAAGACTGGGGTTCCACGCCAAGCCAAACTCTATTAAAAGAAAACGTTCTAAGGGAAGAATATCCTAAAAAGATCACTGTGCAGACCATGCCGTCATATAACGGAATGACAGACTCTAAAATAGCATTTATACAAATATGAGTGGCATATAGCCGGAGCTAAGGCGACGGATCAGATATTTTTCTATCTTGTTGGAAGGAGTTGCTTCGATGTGGTTTACTTGACTTTCATCGGGATTCATTTCTACCTTTGACGAGTTAGCAAGAAAGTTTCAAGAGTAGTTTAGACTCCATATTACATGACCAAAAGACGGGATGTCCTTATCTAGCATTTTCCAAGGACCTAATGAGTCAGTAAAATCTTTCTTGAATTGGTTTAACATTGTAGTCATGGAGGCACACAATCCCAAGGAAGATATGATTTTCGTGGCTTTGGTCCAAGCAATCCATCCGAATATAACGGGTAAATGGATTAAAATGAAACAACCGACTACCATAGAAGAATTCCACCGAAAAGCGAATCGGTTACTATGGTTGGAAGAAGCAAATATGATCAAAGGTAAGATTATCGATCAACAACCGAAGGAAATAGTTCAGACTAATGTCGTGGCTAAGCAGGAAGGCGATGACTCTTGAAATGTTGTCAGATACCCTCAAAATCAAAAGAAGAGGAACTAGAACTCTGGTGATGGGCATAATACAAATGCCTAAGGAAATTCTAACTAGACGACTACACGCCGTTGAACTATAGTCTAGAGAATATCTATCTTGCTACTCAGGGAACCGAGCGCTGCATCAAATACCTCTGGAAGGAATCCTCCAAGCAACAGAAGCAATCAGGGAAGTATTGTCACTTCCATGAGACACACTGGGTGTAACACTAATGAATTTCAACATCTGAAGGATGTAATTGAGGAGTTAATAAGGAACAACAAACTCCATCAGTACATGAAGAAACCGCATAATAGCGAAGGAACCACGGGGCCCCAGTGTCCAACTGCTCAAGTGAAATTGCCTAGGCCCAACAGAGAGCGACCTCGACAAACTAATGGAAAACTAGTCATTAATTAGCCATCCAAGAACGAAGCAACATCCAAATGTGGTGCAACTTCGCTCCGTCTATCTATATATTTCGTATTTTCACAAATAAGCCACCTAGGGACACTACAGGCATTGTAAATAAGCATGACTTGTCTTCCTTTCTATTTGGTTAGTAAAATTATCTTGTTGAACTGATAAAGCCATGTTCTTGCAAACAAAACCATCGAGTCGAAGGGAAAAATTGACTCAATCACTGGATCGATGGGGAAAATTGATCCCTGCCTCCTAAGAGTCAGCATTGCTCCAACAACATCAAAAATTTCCACATTTTTCTAAAAGGTCTCGATGTTACCCACCAACATCAAGAAATTTACTGCTCTCAAAAGCCTCGGTGTTACTCCGATGACATCAGGAAACTTCCCATTACCTTGCGCACATACAATAAGCCATGCGCCGCTGTTTGAACTGGTGTAATCGTGTTCAAGTATGCAACGTCTCCTTGCGTGCATCCCATAAGGCGCTTGTCACTTGTTGTACCACGGAACCACATCCAAGTAACCATCTCCACCTTGCGTGCATCCAGTAAGTCGCACATCGCTGACGAACCTATGGTACCATGTTCAAGTACGCAACATCTCCTTACGTGCATCCCATAAGCCGCGCGCCGCTTCTTAGACCAATGGAACCGTGTTCAAGTAAGCGCTCCTCTTGTGCACCAACACTATAAGCCACACAAAGCTGCTTGAAACAATGGAACCGCATTCTGGTACGCAACACCCCCATGCTCCATTCAATAGGTTGTGTTTCGCTCCTTGAACCGATGGAACTACATTATGGAAAGTGATATGCATACTTAACTAGAAAAGTGCTTCTTACTCTTCAGATAAGAGGTATTGACTCAAGAACCATTAGATCGATGGAAAAATTGATTCTAACTCTCTAAGTAATAGCACTGCCCCAGCAATGTTGGGATACCCTTTGTATCTAGGTTATCGATATTACTCTGATAACATTGACATTTTGTTAGAATCTCCTAAGTACAGGTACACCTCGACAACGTCGGGAAATTTATCTATTTAAGGATTAACAGAAATCAATCCCTGCTTTCTTAGGGACCGGAGCTGCCCTGGTAGTGGCACGAAGATTCGAAACCATAGGATCAACGGTAAAATCCAATCTCTGTCATTAAAGTATTGGCATCACCCCGACAATGCTAGTAAATCTTAAATCACCAAGTGGGTTGAGAAATTAGCACAAACTTACCGAAACTAGACATCGCTTGGAGATAAGAGACATCATAAGAAAACCCAAGGGATTGAGCTATTCGTGGGTTTTTGAAGATAGAAACTGACACAAGAACGAGACCTCAATACCAAACTTAGAGAAACTCGACCACAATCAAAGTATAGAATGCTCGGATTCAAGCATCCAAACCATAAGTTCTCAAAGACAGGAACTACTATACAACTCAAATTGGAGGCAACCAGAGAGTCGCCCAAAGTACCTGATCTCTTATTAAGTATTTAGGTAAAGAGTAACTAACCCTGTGGAGTGGGGGGCGCATACACTAACACTTGGTCAAATTAAAAGAAATCACAGTAATGTTTGCTACGTTGAATAGAGAATTTCTCAACCACAACAGAACTAAACAAAGTAGTGTACAAAAATCATTGCAAATTTCACTATTTACATGCGCAGAGTTGCAGTAAATAAACAAGTATAGTTCTCACACTATTTACATGCACATATTTTCGGTAAATACACATATAACATAGTACAACAGTATATAATATGGAAATTGCAAGATAGACAATCGTATTATGTACACACACAGTGGTATATAAACAAGCTTAACACGTAAAGTATAAGGAAAGCAAATAGGAAAGATTACAATACAAATGGTGATCTTTTCATTACCAGTATCATTCTTTGTACAAGTCAAATAGCTAGGGCCAATCTCGCACAATATCGACCGCTTTTAGAACACTAAAAATAAAATACAGACTCCACTAATGCAGCAAGGAAAAATACAAAGTATAGACTCTTTACTTGTATGGACTCAAACAACACAAAAGACATGCACAAAAAACCACTAGAACTCCACTCCACCAATGCTTGAGCGCGTAATCACTTCTTCCCTCCTTTTCCAGGATGGATTGAGTTCTTCTTTCTGCTACCCATACTAGTCTCTCCTCCCATAGTGGGGCCAAGAACCCTCGATCCTCCGTTAGTCGTGCTTCCCTACTTTGACAACCGTCACTTGATAGTGGTTGGTGTCTTGCGCTTCGCCTCCTCCTTTTCCTTCTTCAAATAAAATCCTTTCTTTTCCTCTTTGAGCGTCTCCGCCATCATTGTCTTATTTATTGACTCCTGATCACCAGTAATTGCTACCTCTTCTTCCATAGATATAGAGACATCCTCCAGATTTTACAATGCTTTTATTTTATAAGAATCAGGACCAGTCCCAGAGCTAGAGGGAGGAATCATGCCAGAAGAAACTTTAGTGAAGTAGTAGAAGCAGTGACTAGAGTAGTGGCTCCTAAGCTTTGAGTAGCTAAGGTCAAAGAAGGAAGAGTCAACTAACAAAAAAAATTAGGAAACATAGTTGTATGATTTTGTAAAAGATTTTGGAGTGGATCGAAGCGCCTGGAACATTGGAGAGATGAGGAAAATACCTAATCTAGGAGTTTGAGTTTGGTAATGAGCTACACCTTCGAAGTCTCCTCTGCTAATCCCCATCTCAGAGGGTAGTATGATAGCTAGAGAAAGGTGTGGCTCACATAAGGCTTCAAAAGATAGATGAACAGGATCAACTTCAAAAATAGTAATTGTGGATATTAGAATGATTGTCGTTTTCTCTGAGGAAGTAGGAACAAGTGTTTCCTGCTGACCCAAAGAGCTTGGGCTAGCAAGAGCCTTGGTGGTTGCATCAACGACATCCCTTTCTCTCTCTTCTCGACAAATCTATCTACCAACATCCAAAAAGTTTATGTCTTCAGAGCTGAGGTAGGCAGCCATTAATCCCCCTTGGAGCGCATATCCCTGTCCTGCTCTGATCTTACCAGCACCTCCTCCCAGACCATAGCGAGAATCTGGGGATGATCATCACCAAGCCATTTCAGGCAGCCCCTGTTCATCACATTGCAAGTGTAGAAGTGAAGTATGCTAGCATCCATTTGGCCAATCGCCTCATCATACTCTGCTCGAAGATCTGAAAGCTCTGATCGTGTGAGTAAATGATCGATATCTTCTGCCAGTTTACCACTTGCAGCTTCTTATTTCTCCTTGGCCAATCATGCATTCTCCATATGGAATTGGGTAAGCTCAGCGGCCTTTTCGGCAATGGCGATAGTTTGACCACTACTGGTTTGGTCCTGGGACTGGATAGTGTTTTCAGCAGCGGTTATCTGCTCTATCAGTCTACCGGATTCCCTATGAGCATCTTTGAGCTGATCTATAATCACGATAAGCACTATGTCATGAGCTTGGTTCATTTCAGTTAATAACTTCTCGCTTGATGCTTTTCCCTTTAAGGCCACATCTCTCTTGGCCTTCAGTTGGGTAATCTCGTCATCGTGATCATTGAATGCTTTATTATGGTCTTCCCTTTTAGCCTCGAATGATAGGATCTCCTGATAATAGATACGATTCACATCTGAAAGAGCCCATACAAGCCTCTGCACTCGAACCTAGCCTCCAATTCCTCACGGACTGTCTCAAAATTTCAAAGGGAAGCAACTTTATTAACGGGCTTTATGTTCTTATCAAACTTAACTCTCTTCAAGAACATGTGTGGATAAGCAGCTTAAAGCATAGTGGACCTGACGAAAGTACAAACTTCTCCCTTTGACTAAAAGAAGTAAGGGCAGCAGTAGTAGTTATGGACCAAGATGAAGGAACCTCCTGCGTTGCGACGATCCGAGCTTTGATGCGAGAGGGAGCAATGGATAACGATGCCTTGTGGCGTTCATGAGAGTCTCTATGGTACTTATGTACATCACAGAGAACACTGCTCTCATCGCCCCTTCTCCTTTTATCTCCCTTCTCATGCTCTCTCTCCAAGTGGCGAGCCTCCCGCTCATTTCACTTCCTTCTCTCCTTGTCTATTATGCGATGAGAGCGACGGGAAGGATCCAAAGTTTGATCCTTGTAGGAGCCATATTTTTGACGAAGTTCGTGGTACAGTCCATGGCTCATGGAAATAGAAATAAAAAGTAAAGCGGAGTTAACGCTTTAAATAGGAAAGTTGACTCAATGCAAAAATGTGTATTCGTGTTTTTAAAGTGAAGCGTGTAGTGCTAATGACCCCCAATGTACTCTACCAACCGTATCGGCACGGTTTAAGGGTTGGAGTCTCCCACCTTCGCTCCTAAAAGCACTGCAAGAGAAGTCAATTTGCGAGTTGATCTCGCCTATCATCTCACTAATCGAGATATCCTTGAATTCATTCACATGAATGGAGATATTTCTTAGAAAATCAAGAGTCAACGTTTCTTCGAAGGGAGTTGTAGCTGCTTGGCCTAAAATAGATCAAGGAGATTCAACAGCGGGTTACCCTAGAGGAGGGGAGATCGGAAGCTCATGACATAATGCCTCAGTGGTTAGAAGATCTAGGGAAGGTAAGTTGGGGAGATCAGAGCTCATCTCTGGCGACTCGCCAAAAGACTCATCTCTTTCTTCGAAGATGTTACAGTCACCACCACCATCATCATCGTCATCTAAACCTTCTTCCTCTCATTCTTCTACTATAACACTCCATATTTAGTAACATTATTTAGGATATGTAATTAGTAAATAAAATAAAATAATGTAGGGTGATTAATAGATTGAGATTTGAATATAATTAAGGGTAGCCATGCCTTGTTAATATGTAAATCAAAACGAGATAGAATGAATAAAACAAGTTAGGAAATAAGTAAGGGGTAAAATAGGACGAAGGGCTCACTAATACCCTACACCCTTAGCTGTGAGTTCTTACTTGCATTCATTTATAAAAATTAAAAGTAAGGAGAGGCCGACTTCCATTTTCAAGAGTAAGAAGAAGAAAGTAAAAGAGGAAGATTAATTAATATCAATATTCAAATCTCACATCTTTAATCACAAAGCTAAAGTGAATAATTACTACATCTCATTTTCTTATGGTTTTTCGTTTTAAGGATAATTCAAAGTATTTTTTCATGTGTATGCCATGTTTCGAATGATTAAAAGTTTATATATACTTGGTGATGATTTATGCATATTTATGTTGATTTTTATGATATGTTTGACATGAAAATCCTAATAAATGACATCTGAATGCCATGCGCATTTAAATGTAGATCAAAATCAATATTTTAGAGGTAGGTTTCAATTTTTATAATTTTCTGAATCAATGTGGATTTTTTTTATTAGTTTTCTAGTGAAGAAAATGATTTATTGGGTTACAAATTATTTACCGCAAAATAAATAATTATTTGGGTCTGAAATTTATATATGTTAGAACACATATTGAAAAAGATTTACAGAAATTTTATAGAATTTTCCTAAGTTTCTGATAAATATATAAAATTATTTAAGGTGTGAGACTTAAATGTTTTGTATATTTAATTAAAGGGAAGGGGTATTTTTCAAAATAAAATTATAGTTTATTTTTGAAAATATCGGCAGCACTTTTGGAAAAGGTATTTAGCAACCAATGGAAATTTAACAAATAATGGCAGCTTAGCTAAAAAGTGTTTCTCTTTTAAGTTAAAAACAAAAATAACATGTTTTTAGCATGCTTTGCCACTTTTGGCACAGGGGTTCCGACTAGGACGTTTCACCACCATTGGTTTCGAAACCAATGCGCATAGTATTAAGCTACTTGGTATGAAACGCATCAAATAAAGGCGAGTGGTACTTAGTAGAAACCTTTGACATTAGATAAAGGCGCCTTCTTTGTTTTCGAAAGGTTAGGTTTCGACTCAGTTGGCTTTCGACTGGGTCAAATATTTTAAAAGGAAAGGTTTCGAACTCTTTTATTTTAAGTAATGCTTTCGAAGGGGTCAAAAGCACTAGCTGCTGCCTTTTTACCTTTCGAAGTAAGAGGTTTCGAAAGGTATACTTTTCTTTTAAAATTAACCACTTCTCCAATGTTTTCGGAGGGATCATTTCAACATCATCACTTATTTACTTAGGAATAGCTTTCGAAAGGTAGGCTTTCAAGCTAAATGATTTTATAGACCCTTTTTATTCTGATGAAGTATAACCCAAGGGTTTCGAAAGAGAATGTTTTCGACTTAAATGGTTTTGAATGGTGTTTTTCCACATGTTTTGAATTGAGCCCAAGTGCGTTCAAAAGGTATTTAAAATGGTTTCGAAGGGGCGTTTCCCCAAAGGGTTTCGAAGAAGTCAAAAGGTAGTGTTTTCTGATGGTTTCGAAAGGGTTGAAATGGAAGGTTTTCCAAGGTTTTCTAAAAGCAATCTTTTGAAGTGTTTTAAGATATGATGTCTTAGGTTTTAAAGCTTTCGAAAGGAAGGTTTTCAATGTTTTCAAAAGGGGTTTTAGAATGGTTTAGAAAGGGATTTCTTTCCCTTTTGGCCTAGATAAATAAGGTGTTTCACTTGGTTTCGGAAGAGATGCTTTACTTTCAATAGAATCGAAAGGGGTACTTTCAAGTGTTTAAATGTTTTCAACAACAAAAGTTTGAGTAAAGTGTGTATACATAACATGGCAAGGTGATTTTTAGTGCATAAAGTATAAATGGTTTTCCTTGTTTAAGTTTGGTTTAAAAGGGTTTAAATCTACTTCAGATGAAAATGGTTTTTCAACGAAAATTATGGGAAGGCATCCTTAAGTAAAATGACTCTGATATTAGAATACCAGATGGGAATGGTATAGGATAACACACTATACATTTGCTATTGGGCCTAGTTAATTTAGTCCAAAATTCCAGTGTGTAGGGTTTTGTCACAAGTAAGACTAGAATTATGATTACACATAGAAGGGAACATATATATATTTGTATACATGTAGGTTATTGGTGTGCCCGCAAAACCATTAGGATCATGTGACCCTGGGAGATAACTAAATTAGGGATATACCATCCAGAAGAGAAGTATTTTACAGATAGTTAAGGACAGACCATCCATATGAGGAGTGTCTAACAGATGTTAGATAAAAAAATTATATTGTCTTATAGGCCCGAGTCAACCAAAGGTTAATATAAGCCAAATAAAACTAAAGTGTTCGAACAGATAGTTCTTTTATTACTTGATATGTATGTTTACATAATGATACTTTGCAGTATTTTAATCATTTTTGGTTGTAAGAAAGATTTGCAAAAGATATGTTTTAAAAGAATGTTAGTGAGGGGAAACTCGTTCCGCTATATGGGGTGGTCTCATGTAAAATTAATAATAGGGACGTATGGTATTATTCACACCAGGCTTTATGTCTGACTCGAAGTTAATGTTTTTCCCATAAACTGTCGGGTGCTCAAAATTGATTTGAGTAGGCTGAGGGTGAGGTTCTTTCAGCTTTTTAGTAGGATGATGAATAAATCTACCAAAGATGAGTAGGAGGATTATGGATAGCTATTAGGAGTTGCAGTTCTTTGTTTCGTTATTTATTTCTGCTGTGTATGTATTAAGTCAATTATGAATATATGACTCTGAACATTCAATGGGGCATCTTCATATGTCGCTCTTGGCGTATTTTGTAATAAGTATATTTTATCATTGCTTGTGAAACATTTTTGGGATTATGCAATATGAATATGGAACATGTATTTTCAAATATAATGGAAATTCTATTTTGAAATCTGCGATTTATTTCATATTCAAGTTCTTTCGCTATTATAGATACTATTAACATAGCCGTATTTAGTCGCCAGAAGTTAATACTATAGATGACTGCAGCATCTGTAGTGCTTAGCATTGGGCCTCTAGATAGAGGATGTTGCATCTACCATCACTTGTTTCCCGTCACTCCTTTGAAACGGCTCATCTTCCTCCATAGGGATCAGTGACGTCCTCTGTGTCTCATGACTGTCTGTCATAATGTCCTCCACGAAATGTAAGTCCATGTCAGCTTGAATAACTTCATCGGGCTGAATTTCACCCAATGGGCGGTCCACGTCCTCTTGAGCCTCTTTGTCGGAATTACGAGTACGGGCGAAAGAACAAATGTGCCTCCTAGAGCCACTTGAAGTTGAGGGCTCTTCATCCATGACAAATCTTTTAGGATGGAGCAAACCGAACCATTGAACGTTCTCATTCGTCAAAAGGAACTCTGATGTGCACTCAGAAGCCCTTATAGCTTTAAGAGTTTCAAGTATTGCTTTGAGCTCATCGTTACTTTCCCGCCTTAGGATGACTGCAAAAAAGTATAAAGACAATTAGGAATGTGAAGCATTCTAGTCGTCGAGAAGCTAAGGAACGGAGACTTACTTCCTGATATGCAGAGACGGTTGTAGCCTTCTAGACACTGAGCAAAGAAATATTCATTTTTAAAATCTGAGCATTTGTTATGAAGGTCTTCGATTAGCTTGCAACCTCTCTAGGCTTCTATGATTATGAAGGAAGGTCAATCTTTGTGCCTCTTGAATTGTAAGAGGAATATCAGCTCATACATCCTCAAAGGCTGCCCAAGCCTGATCATGAACAAGATGTACATCGAGCTTAGAAGTGTGTAACCAGAGGATGAATTTGGAGTGGTACAAGACCTAATTCTTGCAGCATCGTCGATAGGAACCAATTTAATGGAGGCACCGTACCGCTCAAGCACATTATCTGTTGCATGAAGTAAAAACTTCTGGAGGATTGTGTACCAATTCAGCTTAAATAGGCAATCGAAAATCATTCTCTGGAATGCCATGCTGTGTACATATGTTCCTTAATATCCTGGCCGTTATGATTGAATGCGCTTGTTCCGGAGTGTCGGTTAGGATTCTTATCTCAAGAGGTAGCTGATTGAGCACAGGGCCAATGGGAACAAGCGCGCCGTAAAATTTTGTAGGAACAGGTTGACTTAACCCTACATGAATAGATGGAGGAATTGGGGCAATTGATGATTTAACCTTTGAAGGTGGGGATTCCCCTTCGCTAGAATTGTGCCGAGATGACTGGCACATCATTCTAGACAATAAAACTCATTGATCACGGTCAAGTATGCTATATTTCTAACAGTGTTCCCATGTGGTTAACACTTGGAATCCCAAAAAGTCTTCATGTGCTGACCAATCAGATTCTAAGTATTGACCAAAGCAAGTGTGGTATGTTATCTTTATAGGGTGAGTCCAGTGTCTCAAACACTATGAACGGGTCATCCCATAAGATAGCTCACTCGTATTGATAAAGCAATCCGCCTCATCCTTTAGAAGTATCTTTTTGGATTTATCGATTATCGATCAACGGTCGATAAGGGATCCGTTACCTGAAGCAATGCAAAAAGGTATTTCTTTTAAGGACCACTTGATGTGTAGAACTAGAAAGGTAAAAGAAATGGAATCATCCGATATGCAAACCAACATATTGGAATTGATTCGATGATTCAACCTTGGTTAATTTCACGGAGATGGGTAGTCAATGTCGGGAGACAAAACTTGGTCCTGACATTATGCACCTACAATCGAGGCAAACCTTAACCTCACCACTGATCAAGCACCGCTAAAACCATCCATCTCTCCCCAAGTTGAAATTCACCAAAGTCAAATCATCCACATCGCATGGCCATTTCATAATCAACTCAAATCCAACCTTCAATTCGAACCCAAAGTTAACTCGGCCTAGGGTTTTAGATGGATCGGATCCATAAATTGAAGGAGGTGAACTCGAGGAAGAAACTTTGTCTGACAATGGAAGTTGATCAGTGGGAGCAACAGAGTCAAGCAGCGATGCTAGTAGCTCGATGGTGTGGAGGTAAAGGTTTGGGTCGGCAAGGCTAGGGCAGAGGACATAGGTTGGAGGCTATGAAGACTCGAAAACAATTCAAGAGCATGTGATGGGAAAGAATAGAAGAATAATATAAATTAAAGAGAATTTTCTAACCGAAATTTCTCTAAGTCCTTAACTCGGTACCGAGTTAATGCTATAACTCAGTACCGAGTTATCATTTTATGCCCATATCAGCTCTAACCCAACAAATGAAACTATATGCCGACCTAAAGCATTACGTAATTTCCAAAGTGCAGATTGCACTGTCAACACAGAGAATTTGTATTCAGATTGAAATCAAGGCAAATAGCTAATCAAAAGTTAACCAAATAAAAGTAATGCCCTAGGAAGGAATCCAAATAATCAGCTCAAATTCACCAATTAGAAATCTGAAACATACCTTATTACAGAGCACACTTTGTTTCCAACGAAAGCATATTCTAGTGGGTAAATGTTAACTAGTTTTTTGTCCATGCATATATCCATAGAAGTTAGAATGTCAAAAAGAAGACATAATGTCTTGAAACTTGGCAAGTGCGCTTAGAAAAGATAGAAGAGGTTTGGAGGAGTTTGGCATTATTTGAGGTTAATACCTAACTCGACAACGAGTTAAGGACTCCGAACTCGGTTCTGAGTTAAGGATCTCACCCCAAACTCCATCAAAACTTAACATTACACTTATAATACTTCCTTTTACTGAAATTAAGCATATTCTTCAAGGTTAGCACGACAAATCACAAAATTGATGAGATAATTTTAAAAAAGTCAGTACAACTCAATTACAATTAAAGAGATTACTAGAATCAAGTAAAAAACAATGGAAAGGAAGTTAGGACATCTCCTTCAAGATATAGAAGAGTATGGCCTAAGTCAAAGATGACTTAACACAAAATCCTTAACTTGGTACCGAGTTAAGGGGCCTTAACTTGGTAAGGGTCCTTAACTCGCCATCGAGTTAAGGTTTTAACTTGTATGCTTATAGGTTTTTCAGTACAAGTGCGGGCCAACTTCTGGACTTAGTTGACAGCAAGCTTCTGACCCAATAAGGATGCTAACCCTATAAATACAAACCATAGAGCAACCAAAAATGGATCTGGATTATGCTTTCACTATGAAAGAACTCTATCTCTTGTTCAACTCTTTCCTCTATACCATAATCACAAAGGCGGCTATTATAGACATTTGTAGGACTTAGAACTTGTTTAGCCTTTGTACTTGTGACTCTTTCTCTCTCAAATACTCTATAATCTTATATAAATAAGATGAAGAAACAATTAAGTGGACATAGGCTTGTTAATAACCTAACCACTATAAGTTTAAAATTTGGTCGCTTATGAGTTTATTTGGTCAAGACCGTGTATTGCATTCTATGAGTTTCAAACTCAAAAGCAATACAAAACTATGGATATTTGATCCATATACTATCAAATATAAGGCAATAACGAACTAGAGGCAAAGTTTTTAATTTTCAAATTTACTCAAAAAGAAAACTGGAAAAGTACGCTTCTTTCTTGGCGTTTTCATCATTCTCTTTATTTCTGTTTTCTTTATCAAATCTCGCTAATCCTGCTCACAATTTCATTTCAAATTCTTTCTCAAATTTGGTCGATTCTAATACTTTCGCAATGCACTTTTGATATTATATCCAAGTTGTGAAAAACTCATTGGGTTTTTCCTCTCAAGTCCCCAATCAAAATGCTTTATATAACAATTAGACTGATTCTAGAAAGAAGAAATATTTTTGTTTTCGTTGTGGGGATTATTTTCATCTTACCAAAGATTGTAGGGAGCCTACTAAATGTGGCTTATTTAGGCATAAGAAACATTAGCGTTTGAGTAAATTTTCAACAGTCTTAGACTCTAAGAAAACTATCAATTATTGATTATGATTTTTTCTCCGTCTTAAAATGTACGAAATTGTAGGGAATCTTGTTGGATCATTTGTAGCTACAAAGACAAGAAGGGATCGAACTCTTGGAGGATATGTTCAAGCATTTTGACATATTTAATGCTATGAATATTGATCGTAATTTTAAAGAAAAATTTGGTGATTTTGAATTGTTTTCACATAGTGATGTTCTTGTTGATGATTGTTACTCAAATTCAGAGGTGTTTGGTGTTGATTTGACTGGAATTTTAATTGTTAAAGATGATTTGATTGATCTGTTTGATGTTAATATTGATTGACTAAGTGAGATTTCATCTTCTGATCCATTACTTTTTGACTCGGATGTTTTACAATGCAGAAACAATTTTCATTTTCAGGTTAAATCCGTTGATTCGGGCAGAGTCAAGCATGTGACTGATATTTTATTCGCATGAATAACAAAAAACATATAGCTAAATCTTGCAAAATAGGAAAGTTTGAAATTTCTACTTCATATATTTTGATGAGTTAAGAGACTTGGATGGTTTAAAAATATATGTTGTAAGGTGTGTAGGTTGATAGTGAGGTCGAAGGCAGGTATTTGAGCAATGTTTTGGTGGTTGAAAAGAAGTGTAGAGATATTGTATTGCCTGTTGAGGATGTTGATGTAGAGCCTTATGATATTGTCAGTGTGTATTAGGCCAGACATAATTGGTTTTGCTCCGTTGTTGACTCATACAAGGTATAACACCCTTAATTTTAATAACATTTTAGGAGATTTAATTAGATAAATTAAATAGAATAATGTAAAGAATGGAGTGATAAGAGGATTGAGATTTGAAAATTTATTAGAGGTCGTGCTTAACTAAATAAAAATTTACAAGAATGAGTTTATGGAAATGGTTTCACAAGTTAACCAATAAGAGAATAGGGCAAGGGTATTATAGGGAATATCCGTCCACCATAAGCCTTAACCCTTAAACCCTTGTTCCCATTTTCATTTTCACAAGTTCATAATTTTAGAAACAAAAACAAAGGAGCTCAAGCCAGCCATAACCTAGGGGAAAAGAGGATTAAAAATCAAGTAAAAGTTAAGGAATCAAACAAGGAGAATCAAGCAAGACCAAATCTCAAGTTCCTTATCCAAAGCAAGGTCAATAATAATCAAAACCATCTCATTTTCATTTTTAAAGAGCATTTGATTTCAAGTTTCAAGTTCGATACCTTTATGATCATTTTAATGATGATATGCTTGGATTATATGATTCGAACAAGTATGTTGATAAAAGATTTATTCGATTTTGAGCCTAAAATCGAATATATATTGGATTTTGAATGCCATGAGGATTTAATATGTTATGTAAAACATTATTTTGGAGATGAGTTTAAGTTTTCATAATTATCCAAGCTATGGATAATTTATTCTGAATATTTGAAGGAAGAAATAGATAATTGTGTTTTAAAAATTTATTTTCGGCTATTATATAGGGGATTTTGGGTCCGAAATTTATATATGTTGGATAATGTATTAAAATTGAATTATGATGATTTTTGGGGATTTTTCCTAAGTAATTTACTATAAAAATTAAGTTAATTAAGTTGGAGGACTTAAATGTTTTAATTGTTTTGTTAAAGGGAAGGGCTTCTTTGCTAATTATTTTTAATTGTTCCTAGAGGTATTCGGCAGTCCTTTAGAAATGATTTTTGTAAAGTTAAGGCAACCAATTATAATTTTACAAATAGGGAAGTTAGTTGAAAAGCATTTACTTAAAGAGGAAACAAAATAGTTTTGCATAGATTTATTATCTCGCCACTTCCATTAGCAACCTTTCAACACCATACCTCCACCCACAACTAGGTCGAAACCAAGACACATGGTATTAATGTGTTGGTATGAAGTGGATTGGAGAAAGGCGACAGATATAGAGTCGAAACCATGCTTTCAAAGGGGTTGAGGCCATTTTAATATAGCTTTCGAAGGGTTGCCGCCTTTTTTTTGGAAGGGTAGCTTTCGAATGAGTTGTTATGTTTTAAAGAGAACTTTCGAAAGGGTAGATTTAAACCAAGCCAAAACTTTGCTGCCATCTTCATACCTTTCGAATAGGTTGAAGTTTTCAATGAGTTCGAAATGCAAGCTTTTGTTTTATAAGCATAATGCCGCTTTCCAATGCTTTCGAAAGTGCTCCGGTAGCCATTTAAACTAAAGATTTCAAAGGCAACGGCTTCGAAAGGTGTTTTAAAGCTATCCTTCTAATTGTTTTACTTAAAAGATTAAAGCTTTTGAATGGATTTTTCTAAAGCCGTCTGTTTTCCCCAAATTCTTCACATGAAGATTAATGGTTTCGAAAGAAGTACTTATGCTTATGTAAACTTTGACCCAAAAGATATATTAAAGATTAAACCCAATGGTATCAAGAGAGCTACTTTCAAATGGTTTCAAAGCTATGCCTCCATTAGTTAGAAAGATATGCTTTAATACTTTCGAAAGGAATGTTTTGATGGTTTCAAAAGGAAGGTTTTGATGATTTTGAAAGAGATATTTCAAAGTGTTTCGAAAGGCATATGTAGCGTAGTGAAAAGAAGTTTTGAATGCTTTCGAAAGATATGTTTTAATGGTTTCGAAAGTAAAGGTCTAAGATTTGGAAATCCTTAGTTTTCAAAATAAAGAATTCAATCTCATTTAAAGAAAAACCCATGGAAATTTAAAAGAGCATTGAAATGGTTTTTAAATTTTAGAGTTTTTGAAGAAGCTTTCCTTGATAAAAATAATGGGTTAAAGGGATTAACCATGTTTCATGTGAAAATAATTTCAAGGATATTGAGCCATAAATGTTATTATTATGTTATGATCAGTTATTGTATATATGCTTCTTCTCTATATATATTCACTGTATAATGGACCCATAATTGTATTTTGGGGAGTAAGGGCAGAATAACTAGCTAGGTTGACCCAACAGTGAATATAAATTGAGCTAACTCCTGTATGATTCGAATTGCATCTAGGAGGTCAGGCAAACCAGAACACAGGATGCCCAAAGAATGATCAAAGAAGTTGTCAGATTAGACAGGTGCATAGTTAACCCATGAAAACTATTTTTGGATAAAGTTATTGACAGAAGTCAATAGGTTCATTGTCAACATGAAAACTATGATATGAGGGAAGTTATTAGAGATACCAATAGGTTCAGGGATAACCCATGAAATTGAATGAAGTTATCGACAGGGTCCAATAAGTTTTAGTAACCCCATGAAAAATATGAAACCGGACAGGTAGTCTTTAAGCTTTAAACAGGTTATTAGTCAGCCCATGAAAGCTAATAGGTTAATAGCGACCCTATAGACTATAACCGAGACAAATAGTCAAATGAACGAGGATGGGAAATTCAGGATATTTTGCTTATTTGCATATCGCCATGATATTTTAAATTGCTATGTTATTAACCATTGTAGATGCAGAAGCGTAGTATATGGTTATTACAAATTTTTAGAGTAAGGTCCTAGTGAGGGTTAAACCCATCCGCTAAGTGGCGTGGTCTCACTAGATATCTAAATGTTTCAAGATGGTAGGTTAATATTCATACCAGGCTTTATATCTGACTCGAAGTTTATATTTTCCCCTCAAACTCTGGAGTGGTCAATTAATTTTTAGTAGTTTGAGAGTTGAGGTTTTTCAGGTTTTCCTTTAGACGAATAAGCTTTTGAGACGTGTAGGAGGAAATCTAGCTATTATGAGTTCTTTTCTTTTTGATTCCGCTATGTTTAGATGTAAAGGAAAAGTTTTTAATTGCCTATGAACTTCAATCATCCAAAGGGGCATCTTCATAAGTCGCTCTTGGCGTATGTCGTAACAATTACATTTTCTCTGAACGTGGTTCACGAATTTGAGATTATGTAATGAATTTCAATATGATTGAAATGGAATGAGAAATTTGATTAATTTTTTAATTTTTTTTTCATATCCATGTGTTTCTGTCATATCAATTTATCTAAAATTACCGCATTTGGTCACCGAGAATTGATAACTAGGGATGACTACAACATCCATAACTGTTAATTTCAGACCACTACGTGAGGGATGTTACAAGTTGGTATTAGAGCATAGGTTTATAAAAACTTAAAATAAATTTCAAAATTAAAAAATATTTTTCAAAAATATAATCCAATGAGTCAGAAAATAAGACTGTGTTTTGGGTTAACTATGGTAACGTACTTGAATTTTATATATATATATATATATATATATATATATAAGTACATACCCTCTCTCTTAGACCGTTCTTCTATATCTTACCAAGGCTCGTATTCAGATTTATGAGAAAGAAAGATATGGAGGCAGGAAACGGAAGAGGAAATCTCGGTGGAGGAAGCATTACAACTAATGGAAATGCTCAATTTAATACTTGGAGGAATTTAGGTCAATAGGAAAATGCTAATCAAAATGCAGTTGCAAACGTAGGTGCGGGAAATTTGCCAGTATATATGGGGATGATGTATCAGTTTTTCGTCAATCTGGTGAAAGCAAGAGCTGCCGCAGGAGTAGTTGGGCGTAATGCTGGGAATGTTGGAGGAGTTAATCCCGTGGCTCCAATTTGAAACAACTATGTTAAGCCGAAAAAGGATTAAATCGGTCTTGGTGGGAAGCCGAGCGAAGGATGCTATAAAAATTGAGAACTGGCTTTTACATTGTGAAAGGATCTTCGCTAACTTGGGATTGAATGATGCGTAGAAGAGGAGACTAGCCTCTAGGCCATTGCAGGGAACAACACTTTATTGGTGGAATAGTGTCACTATCGGAGTTCCCGAGGAAGAGTTGACTTGGGTGGAATTTCAAAGAAGATTCGAGCAGAGGTTTTTGTATGAAGTTGCCAAGTCTGTATTATTGAGGAAGTTCGTGGATTTGGTGCAAGGCAAGATGTCGATGGTTGAGTATGCCATGAAGTTTGATGAGTTTTCCAGGTATGGACACACTACCATTGACATCGTCATTAATAGGAATAAGAAGTTTATTCAGGGATTGACAAATGAGATTTCTAGGACGACCCTGCCACATCTTCATGATCCTTGTAATATTGTTGTGGAAATGGCAATCCGACATAAGGAGATGCTTGCTACTTATGGGAAGGAGAAGCAGGTTAAAACTCGGATTTCTCTTGGCAATAAGAGGAAGTTCTTTAAGAAGAAGGGAACCCAGAAGGGAGAAGCTACCAAGAAGGAAAAGGCTAATCCAGTTTTCTTTAAATGCGATAAGAGGGGTCACTATGCTCATGAATGCCGAGCCGGCCAGGGTAAGAAAGCCGTATACAAGAAAGGAGTGAAATGCTTTAACAGCGACCAAATTGTGCATTATAAGAATCAGTGTACGTAACTAGTCAAGGCAGACAAGGGAAAAGTCTTTGATGTTGGACCATCGTCTACTAGATCAGCTGCTACTAAGAAGGGAAAGGCTGTGATGGAAGGTACGCTTTTGATTCAGAGTATACCAGTTTGGGTAATTTTTGATATCAGTGCATCACATTCATTTATATCTCGATGTTTGGTTGACAAGTTATGTTTAGAAGCTACATACCTTGTCACTTCCTTAAGGGTTATGAATCCAATAGGGGGTATGCAACTCTAGGAATGAGATATGGCAAGTTAGAACTTGATTTATTAAGTCATAAGTTTACATGCGTTTGTGTCTTTTGAATTTCATAGATTTTAGAATTCTTTTAGGTATGGATTGGCTAGGTAGATAAGAGGCTAGGATATTTCTCCAAGATAGGGGAATATTGATGAGACACCCTGGTAGTCGTAACCGAATTATATTCTTAGCGGAGGACTCTATTGAGTGCTATGGAAGTAGAAGCAAAATTAAGTCAGGTTCGAATAGCAAGAGAATTTGTAGATGTTTTTTAGCCGGTTACGGGACATCCATCGAAATGAGCCGTTGAGTTCGGATAGATCTTGTGCCAGGAGCAGAACCTGTAAATAGACAACCTAGCAAGATGACACTGATCTAAATGAAGGAATTGAAGGTACAGCTTGTGGATCTAGAAGGAAGAAATTTTATTAGACCAACCAGTTCACTTTGGGGCGTAATCGTGGTGTTCGTGAAGAAACCGGATGGGTCGTTAAGGATGTGTATAGACTATCGTAAGTGGAACGAGAAGATGATCAAGAATAAGTATCTGTTGCCAAGAATTGACGATCTATTTGATCAGCTGGGTAGACCCAGAGTATTTTCCAAATAAGATTTTGCGATGGGGTCCATTAAGAGAGCGGCAAAGGGAAATATTACATTGACAGATCAGATTAGGCATGGTTCGTACAATTAGTTCGTAATGCCATTTGAGTTAACGAATGCACCTAACGAATGCACCAGCTTTCTTCGTAGATTTAATGAACCGTGTTTTTCGAGATTACTTGGATAGGTTCGTATTGGTATTTATAGATGATATTTTAGTGTACTCTAAGGATGAAAGAGAGCATGAAGATCATCTTAGAGTAATGCTTGAGATGCTGAGGCAGCATCAACTGAAAGGAAAAAATTTCAAGTGCCATTCCTGAAAGAAGACGTTAAGTTTTTTGGTCATGTGGTTTCGGAGAAGGGTTTGTCATTCAATCCATATAAGATCGAAGCTATTAATACTAGAAGAGACCAAACACAGTGACTAGGATTAGAAGTTTTCTTGGGCTTGCTGGCTATTACCGGAGATTCATTAAGATTTCTCGTGGATAATAGCTGCTTTGACTAAGTTAACTAGAAAGGATGTGAAGTTTATTTGGTCTGACAAATGTGAGGAAGCATTCCTTCAGCTAAAGCATTTATTGACCAACGCGCTTATGTTAGTGGTTCTAGATGGAAACCAAGGGTTGATGGTGTATACCGATACATGCGGAACTGGATTAGGAGCTATGTTGATGCGAAAGGGTAAAGTCATTGCCTACGCTTCATGACAGCTTAGACCATATGAGATGAAATATCCTACTCATGATTTGGATTTGGCTGCGGTGATCTTTGCATCGAAGATATGGAGACATTATCTCTTAGGGGAGAGATTTAAGCTATATACAGATCATAAGTCCTTAAGATATTTATTCTCTCAAAAGGATTGAATATGATACAACAGAGTTGGCTGGAGTTTTCAACGACTTATGGTTTTGGTATAGAGTATACACCTAGGAAAGGAAATAAAGTAGCAAATGTTCTTAGCAGAAAACATTAGAATATGGTGTTAGCTATGTTAACAGAATGGAAAGTTTAGAAGCTTTGACTACTTGTAGTGTGCAGTTAAGATTGACTGCTAGTTATAGTCAAAACACTCCCATGTTGTACTGTTTAGAATTTCGACCAGTATTGATCGAAAGGATCACTTCTAAGAAGAAAGAGGATCGATTATTGGTCGAGAAGATTAGACGGCTTGAGGTTGGGTTGGAGATCGATGATCTAAAGGATTTTAGTCTTGACCAGATGGGATGGCTAAGAAAGAAGGGACGGTTGTGTATTCCAAATGTTGAGAACTTGATAAGAGAAATTCTTAGGAATATCATTGGTCCAAATTTACAGTTCATCTCAGAGGATTAAAAATGAAGCAAAAGCTAAGGAATCAAGCAAGGAGAAGGAACCAAGATCAAATCTTAAGTTACTTATCCAAAGCAAGGTGAATAATGATCAAAACCATCCCATTTTCATATTTAAAGAGCATTTGATTTCGGGTTTTAAGTTTGAACACTTTATGATGATTTTAACGATGATATGCTTGGATTATATGATATGTTTGATTCAAATAAGTATGTTGATAAATGTTTTATTCAATTTTAAGGCTAAAATCGTGTATGTATTGGGTTTTGAACGCCATGATGATTTAATATGTTATGTAAAACATATTTCGGAGATGGGTATAAATTTTCGTAATTATCCAAGCTATGGATAATTTATTATGAATTTTTAAAGGAAGAAATAGATAATTGGGTTTAAATTTTTTATTTCGACTATTAGATAAAGGATTTGGGTCCAAAATTTATATATGCTAGATAACGTATGAAAAGTGAATTATGATGATTTTTGAGGATTTTTCCTAAGTAATGTATAATGGAAATTAAATTTAAGTTAGAGGACTTAAATGTTTCAATTTTTTGTTAAAGGGAGGGCTTCTTTGCTAATTATTTCTAATTAATCTTAACAATTCGGTAGTTCTTTAGAAAAGATTTTGGTAAAGTTGAGGTAACCAATTATATTTTTACAAATAGGCAAGTTAGTTGAAAAGTATTTACTTAAAAGGCAACAAAACAGTTTTGCATAGATTTATTGTTTTGCCACTTCCAGTAGCAACCTTTTGATCCCATACCTCCACCCCAACTAAGTCCAAACCAATATACATGGTATCAATGATTTGGTACAAAGTGGATTGTAGAAAGGCGACAGTTATAGAGTATATTCCAAACCAATACACATGGTGTCAAGTTTTTAGGAATCCTATAACCTTAGACTCTGTTACCAAGTGAAACACCCCGCACCCCTTAGTATACCCAGAAAGGGCACACTAAAGGATATGGTGCATTATAGGTATAGCTAAAGCATTACAGAGACTAAGATTCACAAGACAAACAAGTAAAAACAACGGAAACATTTAAATGGTAACTTATTATTCAAAATAAAACTTCATAAATAAGTTTGAAAAACATCACATGTCTAAAATACTAAATACACATGTCTTATGAAAAATGCATCTCAGTCTCATAAAAGCAGAGTACAATAAAATTAACAATCCCTCTCATAAGTACCAATACATCAAAAGCTAAATGAAAAGAAAATTGAAAAGAATAAGAATACATGAAGAACTCCGAGAATGAATCTCCAAGAAATCTGAATCTGCCGTCCTTTCCTTTGTTGGCCTACGGGGAAAAGGGGGAAATAGAGGAGTGGGTCAGACTTAAAGTCTGGTGAGTGAAAGTAATTACTAGCATTTCTAAGCAAGATAAAGATAACAGACTAAGCAACAGTTATAGTATAAATGGAAAATACAGAAAAGGTAAACCTGGAATAAAATACTATTTTTGATTCTATTAGACTGTTTGCCTTGATTATGATTGTTTGCGCTTGTCTTAGATTACTGTGATTAGGCTGAAATCCTAATCCTATTTAATTAGGCTGAATCCTAATTCTACCCATTGATCGACCTTCTATCTCTGTTGTGCCACCATGAGCAAGTCTCATCCTATGGGTCCCACAACATAAGACACCTGTTTAGTGCTTGGAATGCTGTAGCGACTTATTGATGCTGCATTCTTGGTCATCATCGGTACACACTAACTATTGCCTCTTCTTGTGACCTCTTACTTACCCTCATCAGCATAAGCATGCCCGACCTCACCGAATCTGTCATGAGACCATCGGTCCTACTCTGAATAGGTCCTACCCAGTCTTACCTAAGTGTTTTGTGAGACCATTAGTCATAGTCTGAAAAAGAATGTTGTTGGTATGGGTCCTAACAATAAAAATCTATTTTGCGCCCCTTGCCCAAATCCCTCGATTTGAGCAACTATATACTGGCCACTTGTTTACCCTATGTCCCAACCTCTCCAAACTATTGTGAGACTATCAGTCCTAGTCTAAAATGGAATGCTGTTGGTACTGGCCCTGCTTCTATGTTTGCCTATTAACTTAGTGTAAGTTCTGAAATAAGCCTCTTCTGTTATTTCTGTTATATTTTCTTATTAAGTTAATCTAAGTCTTAGAATAAGCCTTTTACGTTATTTCTAATTATAACCTATGTTATAATTTTCTTATTAACTTAGTCAAAGTTTTAAAATAAGCCTTTCTGTTCGTTCTGCTTAATTATAATCTACGTTATAATATTTACTCTTCTGTTTTATCTTTTTTAGTTATAACCACTAGTTATAAACAAGCTTACAAATGTCTCAAATTTTCCCATTTCAGCCTACCTTCTTTTTATTACACTTTTTTTTATTTTACATTTAATTTCTATAAATTTAACGTTTTCTATTTTAATCCATATATGCGAATTATTCTCTTTTTTAAAATTCTTATATTTTATTCCCGCAAAAAGGAATAAAAAGAAACTAAAATTTGCAGGCTAAATTCAAACGTATAACATATGTAAATAAATTCAAATAATAGTAAATAACTGTAAATAACCGAATAAAATAGTTGAATAAAATAACTGAATAAAATAGATTGGAAATACTTTAAAAACTAGCTGTAAATAACTTACATAGAAATTGTCTCAAAATTGCAGAAAAACTACAACTTTTGAGAATTCTATTATTTTAGATTACTTAAAAACCTATAATAATTACTAAATACTCACCTATGGTCCTTAGCTCTATTCCTTGGCCTTCTTGGATCCACTTCCAGGGTGTAAAATATTTTAATTAAAAAGATCTCCTCCCAAGGAATTTTTTCTTTTTAGGGTCCAACCTCAGGCACTGAACCCAATTGGAGAAAATCTAAATGAGAAAAATAGCTAGGTTTAGGGTATTATTTATAGTCTCACTTAGGGATCTTAGGCCGTTGGCTTTGAAGATTAAATTTGGTGCAACCACGTCATAGGCTCACTGGGAACCGTCGGATGGAAGCACGAATGCATTGGATTGAAGAAAAGTTGCAAAATGACGTGTTCGAACAAAACTAGATGAAGCTACATTTACATTCATTCCTACCATCCATAGGTTAAGTCCTAAGATCTACCTTCCCAAAGGATACTAAAGGAAAGAACCTATTCAAACTAAAAATGAAAATAGAAAATTCAAACGTAGCATCGAAAAGAAACGGATAATAAATACATGTTTTCTCTTCAGCCTCCCATGTAGGATCCTGAATACTTTCTCCCCACCGCACCATAACCAAAGGGACTTCCATATTTCTAAGCTTCTTGATATCACGTCCAACGATCTTGGTAGGAATGCGATGAACTGTAATATCCAGGAATTTTTAACAATATCAATTTAATAATCGGTATTAAAAATTAAATTGACATTCTGTTAATAATAATTCAAATAGATTTAATAATCTTCTTCAATAAATATTTAAATCGGTTATTTTATCTTTAAAAAAAAATAATAGATTGATTTCTATTTACAATATAAATATATGGTTTATATTTTAAATAGTTTGGTATTGTTTTAATTTTTAAAAATAAAGCATATTTTCTAGTTTTAATATTTGTAGTAATTAGGAAAATTTGTTTTATTTAATATTTAAGCTTTTCAAAGTTAAATAAATGATTTTGGTTCAAATTTAATAATTGAATCATGTTTTAAAATTCTAATATATACATTATAAATTGGAAATTTTGATTTTAATTAGTATTGAGTTTTAAAAAAAAAAACTATTTCAAAAGTAAATATATGATTTTAAAATTTGATAAGAGAAAATATTAAATGTTTAAATTAAATTAGATTGAGTTTTAAATTTAGGATAAATTCAACAAAAAGGGTTTCATGGCTTAATAAAATGGATATTTTATTAATAAAACATAATTTCTTGTAAAATGATTTTTAATTTAATAATAAGAGATTTATAAAAAAGCAATATTGATATTGTATTGTCTTTATAAATAAGTTGAATAGGATTTGTAATTTTTGTTTCAAATTGAATTTATGTATATAACTTGATTTGAAAATATTTGATTTTGAATTTAGTTTGAATTTAAATTCAAAAGTATAAAATCTTAAATTGTTTAATTTTTATATGTATAAGTTTCATTTATTAACATGATTTGTTCTTATTTCTTTTGTAAATTCATACACATATCTAATATAAACTAACAAATTGAAATTAAGATAACACACATGCATTTGTTTGTAAATTAGTACTAATTATTATAAGAAACAAGTATTGCATTCTTTTAACAAGTGTTTCATCAATTTAACATGTGTTTAAAAATTAGCATAACAATTTGACAAGTGTTAAATTTTGTTTTAAATTTTCTTTTATTTCATTATATCTGAAAACACATTAGTTTAGTTTGCATCTTCATTCATATTGCATTTTCATATTTCCTTAATCAAATACATCACCTCTAAAATCAGTAATTCCTACATATTCAACACCAAATCTAGATCACCTCTTCAAAAACCTGCATATTCAAAATCAATAACCTGAAAGCAAATTGCAATCCATTTCTGCATTTCCTCAAATCAAAGTGAAACCTGCATTCTGTTTAGAAATATGCATATTCCTCCTTTTCAAAATTAAACCCATTTTACTCGAATTCAAACATCAAATCTGCATTTATTCACCAACAATCTGCATATTCAACAATTTCAAAATCAAAGAAGCCTGCATCAACCTCTATTTACCAAAAATCTGCATTTCCTCAAATAAAAATAAGCCTGCATTCTGTTTTTAAGACCTAGAATGGATCAAGCCTGATTTGAAACATGATAGCATCTGCATGCATATGGGAAATTAGCAATTGCATCTTCTTTCTGCATGCAAGTAATTAGAGTATGGGATCATGAGCTTTCAAAATTGCAACTCAGATTAAAAACAATAAAGGGTCAAGCCTGCATTTTTTTTCTACAAATTTCAAATGATCAACAGAGCTCTGCATTCTAAGGTAAGTAACATTTAAAATCTTAAGTTTAAAAATAAGTTGCATGTTTGACTGAATGAAAATAGTATTGTTGTGTTATCAGCAGTTGTTGATGTGAAATGGTTTATGTTCATCCTGTGCTTTATCTTCTGATTTGTTTTGATTTTCCAGGTAAAATTTTATTAGTTACACTTACCTTTTTATTTAGTTTTCTGTTAAAATGAAGTTGCAAAATAAAGTTATTTTATTTTCTTAAGTCCAAATTTAAAAATTTCAAATAAGTTATAAATATGAGTTTGACCCTGGAAACTGAAGAAAACATCATGCATGTTTATTTTTTTTCCAAACCCAATCAAAATAATATGGTAATTCATTAATACAAATCAAATATATAAACTGAAACTTGAGTTTTAAATTAAGTATCAGGATTTTTTAAGTGTATGTTTCAGTAGCAGTTTGTTCTTGAACTAAAATATGAATTTGTGAAAATGCTTGTAATCTGTGATTTAAGGAAACTCAAAATTCTTCTGAGTTATTAAGGAAGGATCATAGGTCCTTAGAAAAATCATGATTGTGGATATAATCTGTTAGATTGATTGCAGTTTTGAATTTCTTCATTTAACCATAGTTTTGAATGGGTTTTAGCATTGAGACAGTTTGAGGTATAGGGTCGATCGAGTGTTCTGGTTTTTGGTGAATGGGTAGTTGGTGTGAAGAGGGACTGGAGGCCGGAGGGGTTGAACGCCAAGTGGTCGGAGTGGCGAACTGTCGCCGTTGACAGGTTTTGACGGTAAAACCTGGTTTTTGTTTTACAGGTTTTGTATTAGGGGCTTAATTTTGATTTGTTCGATCTGAGGGTTTCTGTGGGCATACTTGGGTTTATGGAGGTTGCTGGATCAACTATCGCAATCAACGTGGGCTAGAGTCGCCGTGCATATGCACGGCGATGAAATTTTGGTGAAGTATGTGGTTTGTTGGTGTTATAGGGGAGATGTGGGGTTTTACTCGAAGTAGGTAGGATGATGTCTCGGAGTAATCATGTTTTAAACCCGAAGTAGAATTTGGTTTTCTTGGGTTGAACCCGAAAATTTCCAGGTTTTAGAGGAAACCGTTTTTTTTAAATCCGGGTTTTTAAAATCTTTAAAATCCGTAGTTTTTGTTTAAAGTAAAGTTTAAGTTCAAATTCATTTCAAGTTTGAATTTCTGATTTGAATTTAAATCCCAGTTTTTAAAATTAAAATGGAAGTTTTAGAAATTTAACTTAATTAACTATTTCATTTTGGTAAATAATTGAAACTTTTGAATAATGAGGTTTTAAAAATGTGAGTAAGATTTAAAGATTAATTTTAAATCTGGAAATCTAAGTTTAATATGAACTTCAGTTTTAAATTTAAAAGAAGATTTAAATTTGAAGTTTTAAACTAAAAATGAATTGAAATGTCTAAAATTTTGAAATGAATTTAACTTTAAATTTTTTATATAAGCACTTGTTTGATTTGAAAATTTTAAAAAGTTTTAAATTATTTAAACTTTGATAAGTTTTAAATTTTGTTCTATTTTAAAACTTGTATTTTAAATGAAAATTTAAAAGTAGTTCAAAAAGAACTTTGTTTCAATTTTTTGTTTTAACATAATTAAGTTATGTTTTATCTTAAAAATTAAATTAAGATTAATATTTCAGAATTAATTTAATTAATAAGGTAATTAAGATTAAATAATTAATTTAATTAATTAATTGAATTTGGAATTAATAATTGATTAATGATTAATCAATTTCTAATTAAGATCATTAATTAGATTATTAATTAATGATAAATGAATATTATTAATTATGTAATTAAGTTTAAATCAAGGTTAATTAATTTAATAATTAACTTTAATTTAATGAATGATTAAAGATAATTTAAATTATAATTGATTTAAGTTAATTACTTTATAAAATAATTAAAGAATGGTTAATGAAGATCATTAACCAGGATTATTTAATAATTAATTAATATAATTTATTTTTATAATTAATTAGATTAATTAATTTAATAATAATCAATTGTAAATGGTTTGAGTATAATTACTTGATAAAGTAGTTAAGAAATTAATTACTTAATGTAATTAATTTAGTTAAATATGATTGTTTATTTTAATTAAGTAAGTTTAATTAATTTTAAACACTTGGGTTTTGTAAATAATTACTTTATCTAATTAATGATTTTGGAAATTACTTAGTTAAGTAATTGATTAATAATTACAGAAAGTAACTAAATGAAGAGGTTAAGAATGAAGTAATTTGGATTAAATTACTTATTAATTAATCAAGGAATTAATTAATAAATTAATTAAAGGATAATTAATTTGTTAAGTTAGTTAATTACTGAATGTAATTAGTGTGGGATGATTAATAATTATAAGTTAATTACTTAAGGTAATTAATAAAAGGTGATCATTAATCATTATAATTAATGATGTAATTAAAGTTGATTAATTATGATTAATTAATCAATAATAGGTAATTAAAGGAAATTAATTAATCTAATTAATTAAAGATTAGGATAATTAATTATGATTAATTAATTAATTGAAGTAATTAAAGGTTAATTACTATTTAGTTGAGAATAATTAATTTTGTGAAATTAATCGAGGATAATTACATGAATGTAATTAAGGATAATTAATCAATAGTGATTAACCAAAAGAAAGAGTTAACCTAACTTCTTTGCGAGGATTCACTTAAGGTAATTAATAATGAATGATTAATTTATTGTAATCAATTTAATGATTGAGTAAGCAAGGTTTATATTGGTGAAGTAATTAATTTTATTTATTTTAAATTAATTAAAGATGAAGTAATTAATTTAATTAACTTTAAATTAATTAGAGATTAGTGATAGTTAATTTAATTCATTTTAAATTAATTATATTGTGATAAGTAAATCTTTGCTTATGGATAAATGGATGACATTGATTGTCTTGGATGCTTTGTGATATCAGTAATGAGATAAATGATATTGTGTGTTATAAATGACTTGATTGTATTGTGATGATAACTTAGGATTATTTATTGTGATGGTGATATATGGTATATCTATTTGATATTGATGATGTGGATTACCTGTTATTTGATAATGTTGATTATCAGTTATGATTTATAAGTTATATATCTGTGTGTATATAGATACTGTAATTGAATTGTTTTAAACCTTTAAAACAACTTGGACTTAAAAGACACGCTTTGGTTTTCGATGAGACCGAGATCGGGTTTCCATATTTGGGTATCCGAAAACCACATCGATTCCAAATAACGATAGGTCGTGAATCTTATGTGAAGAGTGAAGACTCGAGGTGTAAGGACTATATGTCAGTATAACTCTATGGGTGATTCCGTAATGAGTTTGACGAAATAATTCTTATAGATTCGAGATGGTGATTTAGAGTGCAAGGCTTATTGTCGTTAACTCTGAGGGTGATTCCAAAATGAGTGCAACGAGATAATGCCTTCGGTTTCGTTCGAACCCGGAACGAACTTGTATGGATTGAATGCTTTCAGAACATCGTCAGTTGGACGATGAGCATTATAAGTGATGTTCCTATAAAGGTAATCGTAGCCTCAAGCCTCATCAAACGGAAATGGCTAAAACATGGGAGGTGCAGCAAGGCTTCGTGGGTCGCACCCACTGGATAGCAAGATTTACCCCTGTCTAGAAGTCCCTTTATATTCGGCTGTGTGGGTGGTTGCTAGCTACAACCACGGGGTTGTCTTGTTCAGAACTGTTCAGTAAGGAATGGGTCCGGCTTTGTGTTGCAGGGGAGCGGGCATACTCCTCGGTACGTTGATCTAGGCCACGTACTGTGACGGGCGGTACCCCAGTAGCCCTGCCATTGTATGGAATCCAAAATCCAATAAGTGCCAACGGTTTTGATTGTATTACCCACTTTTGTGGCTAGTAGCTGGAATTTAATAAATGTAAATTTTTTGGCTATTTCATATTTATTTGAAAACCCTAGACACTATTATAATATCATCGGATTTCCTATCAAATGTTTTGGTTAGCGTAAGGTAAAAACTTTTCCATGTTTATGTGTGGGAAGTCTTACGTGATACCTTTCTTTTCAAAAGATTTTTTGAAACTTAAGCAACTTTAACCTGTTACTCACACCAGACCCATGTCTGACCCGGAGTTTATTTTTGTTTTTCATAAACTCTTGGGTACTCAAATTTTTATGAGTAGTCAAGGGAATTCAGGTTAGGATTCAGGTTAGCTTTGACGAATTATGGAGGAGCAATGAAGCAGGAGGCTTCTGCGTGTAGATATAAATAGTTTTCCGCTATGTGTTCTCTGAGTTGTTGTCTTTGAGTTGTATCGAGTTGTATAACTAGACAGGAGTTTATAACTGTCTAGTATGTGTTGTATATCTGTGTACTCTGATAGTGGTTGTAAACTATGTAATATCTATGTTATTAATATAATTTATTCGTTCTGCTGTGTAGATTCTGATGTTGTTTATTTCTTCTCTTCTTTCTTTCCTCTTTTCTATCCCTTTCTTTCTTAAAGATGATGCGATTTTCTGTGGTAAGAAAGTCGGGTCGTCACATTTGGTATCATAGCATTAGGTTGAGTGAATACCTAGGCTCTGTAGTGGTGTCTTTCTTGAGAGAGCATATTTGTAATTTTTAATATATATATATATATATATATATATTTCTACCTATCTGTTGGGTTACCTGTTCAGGTTTTCTAATATAAGTTATAAAGGTAGATGGGGTAGTAGTGTGTATAACACGATTACTACCATTGGTTGGAGTCTGATGTTTGAGGTTGGAAGTGTAATTGTCGAGATTGTAGACCTAATACCGTCTCGAGTGAAATCTGTAGTGATGAAGAACTTCATTGATCTTTGAAGGAAACCTATTAAGGTTCGGAGTCTATTTCTGAAGTTGGATGTGTAGAATGTGGATCTGTCGGCTGCGCAGAAGCAAGTGATGGTATTTTGATACCTCAGGAATAGCGTGATGAGATGCAGTGACTATGGATGTTCCCGAAGATGTTTTCTTTGGAACAAGTTAAGGAAGTGAGTCTGCTTCAGTGTAGTGGCTGTGTTCAGCTGGAGTTTCTGTTTGTTTTGAGGTCCGAGTTTCTCGGAGAGCTTTGTTTTGGAATTCTTTAGCATCTGTGGCAGCAGTGCAGCTTGGAGTGTTCTCGGTGTTGGAAAGAGATCTTTTGGCTTAGCAGTATTTCTGGAGTGGAGTTCAGAAGCAGTTAAGTGGACCCGTTTCTTCGATGGGTTGGCTAGTCAAGTGTAAGCTGTTCTATTTGGTTAAGGGAGAACATTTTTTCTTTGGATTTGGTTTGGGTGGTTCGCAAAAGTGACTTGCGATTGTTTGAGTGTTCTCTTGGGTTATCTGAGTTTTTCTAGATGTCTTTAGGAAGTCAGAGTTTGGTTCGCATATGGAGATTTAGATTTCTTATCATCTGGAATTCCAGGAGTGGTACCAGTGATTCAGCTTTATAGAAGAATGGTTCCAGGAGATTGGGTTGGTGTAGCAGCTCAGAGTTTTGAAGGAACTTCTGAAAGTTTCTTATGGATTTGTTGAACCATATCTCTGGGGTGTGTTGTACTGTTTGTGCTTGCGTTCTTCTTTAGCATTTTCTTCTACTTCGGATCAGAGTTGAGCAGTGGAAGCAGTTTTGGAAGTGTATCTGCTTTTCTTTTTCTGGATAGGAGAAGTTGTTGTCTTCTGATGTTGAGGAGTAGAGTTTGAGATCTTTATTTTGGTTGATCTTGAGGAGATCATTTTGTTGTGTTGATTGTTCTAGTTGTTTCTAGAAGCATCAGTGAAGGTTGAGCTGATCAGTAAGGTTGTGGGCAGCCCAGGATTGTCTGAAGAGTTTTGTGGATAAGAGTCGGAGGAATTTGGATTCTGAAGTCAGAGATTTGATTTTGGATAAGTTTTCTCCGACCGAAAGTGAGCTATAAGTTTGGGTAAGTCTGAGAAGCAAGCTCTGAAGTGTTTTGGATCTTTTCTGTGATCTTGGAGAATAAGCGATTGATCTATAGGATTGAATTGCCAGTTTGGATAACTGGAACTCAATGAGTTTCACGTATCTCTGAGGGAGTACGTATATGATCTATCTCTAGTTGTGGAACCAGCAGTTCTGGAGTTTTGGTTGTTGAGTCAGACTCGTTTGTAGTCTGATATCTTGTCTAGTGTTATGGATATAGTTGTATAGGAGCTTCGTAGCTTCATAGTATTGATTGTTTGGATTCTCTGGAGCGAGTATCCCGACATATATACATACATACATATATATATATATACACCTGGGGAAACTCGATAAAATTCTATCCAGAATTTGCCTGGATAATTAGATTTGTTTGATTGGTTGTTTTTGGTTGTTAGCATATGTTTAATATATGCTTGTGTTTTTAAATTAAAATTTAATGAGATTATTAAATTACCTTTTTTTTAATTTCGAGGACGAAATTCTTTTAAGGGGGAAGGATTGTAATATCCCATAATTTTTAACAATATCAATTTAATAATCGGTATTAAAAATTAAATTGATATTGATATTCTGTTAATAATAATTCAAATAGATTTAATAATCTTCTTCAATAAATATTTAAATTGGTTATTTTATCTTTTAAAAAATAATAATAGATTGATTTCTATTTACAATATAAATATATGGTTTATATTTTAAATAGTTTGGTATTGTTTTAATTTTTAAAAGTAAAGCATATTTTCTAGTTTTAATATTTGTAGTAATTTGGAAAATTTGTTTTATTTAATATTTAAGCTTTTCAAAGTTAAATAAATGATTTTTTGGTTTAAATTTAACAATCGAATCATGTTTTAAAATTTTAATATATACATTATAAATTGGAAATTTTGATTTTAATTAGTATTGAGTTTTTAAAAAAAAAAACTATTTCATAAGTAAATATATGATTTTAAAATTTGATAAGAGAAAATAATAAATGTTTAAATTAAATTAGATTGAGTTTTAAATTTAGGATAAATTCAACATAAAGGGTTTCATGGCTTAATAAAATGGATATTTTATTAATAAAAATATAATTTCTTGTAAAATGATTTTTAATTTAATAATAAGAGATTTATAAAAAGCAATATTGATATTGTATTGTCTTTATAAATAAGTTGAATAATATTTGTAATTTTTGTTTCAAATTGAATTTATGTATATAACTTGATTTGAAAATACTTGATTTTGAATTTAGTTTGAATTTAAATTCAAAAGTATAAAATCTTAAATTGTTTAATTTTTATATGTATAAGTTTCATTTATTAACATGATTTGTTCTTATTTCTCTTGTAAATTCATACACATATATAATATAAACTAACAAATTGAAATTAAGCTAACACACATGCATTTGTTTGTAAATTAGTACTAATTATTATAAGAAACAAGCATTGCATTCTTTTAACAAGTGTTTCATCCATTTAACATGTGTTTGAAAATTAGCATAACAATTTGACAAGTGTTAAATTTTGTTTTAATTTTTCTTTTATTTCATTAAATCTGAAAATACATTAGTTTAGTTTGCATCTTCATTCATATTGCATTTTCATATTTCCTTAATCAAATCCGTCACCTCTAAAATCAGTAATTCCTACATATTCAACACCAAATCTAGATCACCTCTTCAAAAACCTGCATATTCAAAATCAATAACCTGAAAGCAAATTGCAATCCATTTCTGCATTTCCTCAAATCAAAGTGAAACCTGCATTCTGTTTACAAATCTTCATATTCCTCCTCTTCAAAATCAAACCCATTTTACTCAAATTCAAACATCAAATCTGCATTTATTCACCAACAATCTGCATATTCAACAATTTCAAAATCAAAGAAGCCTGCATCAACCTCTATTTACCAAAAATCTGCATTTCCTCAAATAAAAATAAGCCTGCATTCTGTTTTTAAGACCTGGAATGGATCAAGCCTGATTTGAAACATGATAGCATCTGCATGCATATGGGAAATTAGCAATTGCATCTTCTTTCTGCATGCAAGTAATTAGAGTATGGGATCATGAGCTTTCAAAATTGCAACTCAGATTAAAAACAATAAAGGGTCAAGCCTGCATTTTTTTCTACAAATTTCAAATGATCAACAGAGCTCTGCATTCTAAGGTGAGTAACATTTAAAATCTTAAGTTTAAAAATAAGTTGCATGTTTTAGTGAATGAAAATAGTATTGTTGTGTTATCAGTAGTTGTTGATGTGAAATGGTTTATGTTCATCCTGTTCTTTATCTTCTGATTTGTTTTGATTTTCCAGGTAAAATTTTATTAGTTACACTTACCTTTTTATTTAGTTTTCTGTTAAAATGAAGTTGCAAAATAAAGTTATTTTATTTTCTTAAGTTCAAGTTTAAAATTTTCAAATAAGTTATAAATAGGAGTTTGACCCTGGAAACTGAAGAAAACATCATGCATTTTTTTTTCAAACCCAATCAAAATAATATGGTAATTCAGTAATGATGCAAATCAAATATATAAACTGAAACTTGAGTTTTAAATTAAGTATCAGGATTTTTAAGTGTATGTTTTAGTAGCAGTTTGTTCTTGAACAAAAATATGAATTTGTGCAAATGCTTGTAATCTGTGATTTGAGGAAACTTAAAATTTTTCTGAGTTATTAAGGAAGGATCATAGATCCTTAGAAAAATCATGATTGTGGATATAATCTGTTAGATTGATTGAAGTTTTGAATTTCTTCGTTTAACCCTTGTTTTGAATGGGTTTTAGCATTGAGACAGTTTGAGGTATAGGGTCGATCGAGTGTTCTGGTTTTTGGTGAATGGGTAGTTGGTGTGAAGAGGGACTGGAGGCCGGAGGGGTTGAACGCCAAGTGGTCGGAGTGGCGAACTGTCGCCGTTGACAGGTTTTGACAGTAAAACCTGGTTTCTATTTTACAGGTTTTGTATTAGGGGCTAAATTTTGAATTCTTGTTTATTTGTTCGATCTGAGGGTTTCTGTGGGCATGCTTGGGTTTATGGAGGTTGCTGGACCAACTATGGCGATCAACGTGGGCTAGAGTCGCCGTGCATATGCACGGCGATGAAATTCTGGTGAAGTATGTGGTTTGTTGGTGTTACAGGGGAGATGTGGGGTTTTACTCGAAGTAGGTAGGATGATGTCTCAGAGTAATCATGTTTTAAACCCGAAGTAGAATTTGGTTTTCTCGGGTTGAACCTGAAAATTTCCAGGTTTCAGAGGAAACTGTTTTTTTTTAAATCCGGGTTTTTAAAATCTGTAGTTTTTGTTTAAAGTAAAGTTTAAGTTCAAATTCAATTCAAGTTTGAATTTTTGATTTGAATTTAAATCCCAGTTTTTAAAATTAAAATGGAAGTTTTAGAAATTTAACTTAATTAACTATTTCATCTTGGTAAATAATTGAAACTTTTTAATAATGAGGTTTTAAAAATGTGAGTAAGATTTAAAGATTAATTTTAAATCTGGAAATCTAAGTTTAATATGAACTTCAGTTTTAAATTTAGAAGAAGATTTAAATTTGAAGTTTTAAACTAAAAATGAATTGAAATGTCTAAAATTTTGAAATGAATTTAACTTTAATTTTTTTATATAAGCACTTGTTTGATTTGAAAATTTTAAAAAGTTTTAAATTATTTAAACTTTGATAAGTTTTAAAATTTGTTCTATTTTAAAACTTGTATTTTAAATGAAAATTTAACAGTAGTTCAAAAAGAACTTTGTTTCAATTAAATTATTTTGTTTTGTTTTAACATAATTAAGTTATGTTTTATCTTAAAAATTAAATTAAGATTAATATTTCAGAATTAATTTAATTAATAAGGTAATTAAGATTAAGTAATAAATTTAATTAATTAATTGAATTTGGAATTAATAATTGATTAATGATTAATCAATTTATAATTAAGATCATTGATTAGATTATTAATTAATGATGAATGAATATTATTAATTATGTAACTAAGTTTAAATCAAGGTTAATTAATTTAATAATTAACTTTAATTTAATGAATGATTAAAGATAATTTAAATTGTAATTGATTTAAGTTAATTACTTTATAAAATAATTAAAGAATGGTTAATGAAGATCATTAACCAGGATTATTTAATAATTAATTAATATGATTAATTTTTATAATTAATTAGATTAATTAATTTAATAATAATCAATTGTAAATGGTTTGAGTATAATTACTTAATAAAGTAATTAAGAAATTAATTACTTAATGTAATTAATTTAGTTAAATATGATTGTTTATTTTAATTAAGTAAGTTTAATTAATTTTAAACACTTGGGTTTTATAAATAATTACTTTATGTAACTAATGATTTTGGAAATTACTTAGTTAAGCAATTGATTAATAATTTCAGAAAGTAATTAAATGAAGAGGTTAAGAATGAAGTAATTTGGATTAAATTACTTACTAATTAATCAAGGAATTAATTAAGAAATTAATTAAAGAACAATTAATTTGTTAAGTTAGTTAATTACTAAATGTAATTAGTCTGGGATGATTAATAATTATAAGTTAATTACTTAAGGTAATTAATAAAAGGTGATCATTAATCATTATAATTAATGATGTAATTAAAGTTGATTAATTATGATTAATTAATCGATAATAGGTAATTAAAGGAAATTAATTAATGTAATTAATTAAGGATTAGGATAATTAATTATGATTAATTAATTAATTGAAGTAATTAAAGGTTAATTACTGTTTAGTTGAGAATAATTAATTTTGTGAAATTAATTGAGGATAATTACATGAATGTAATTAAGGATAATTAATCAAGAGTGATTAATTAAGGTAATTAATAATGAATGATTAATTTATTGTAATCAATTTAATGATTGAGTAAGCAAGGTTTATATTGGTGAAGTAATTAATTTAATTTATTTTAAATTAATTAAAGATGAAGTAATTAATTTAATTCACTTTAAATTAATTAAAGATTAGTGATAGTTAATTTAATTCATTTTAAATTAATTATATTGTGATAAGTAAATCTTTGCTTATGGATAAATGGATGACATTGATTGTCTTGGATGCTTTGTGATCTCAGTAATGAGATAAATGATATTGTGTGGTATAAATGACTTGATTGTATTGTGATGATAACTTAGGATTATCTATTGTGATGGTGATATATGGTGTATCTATTTGATATTGATAATGTGGATTACCTGTTATTTGATAATGTTGATTATCAGTTATGATTTATAAGTTATATATCTGTGTGTATATAGATACTGTAATTGAATTGTTTTAAACCTTTAAAACAACTTGGACTTAAAAGACACGCTTTGGTTTTCGATGAGACCGAGATCGGGTTTCCATATTTGGGTATCCGAAAACCACATCGATTCCAAATAACGATAGGTCGTGAATCTTATGTGTAGAGTGAAGACTCGAGGTGTAAGGACTATACGTCAGTATAACTCCGTGGGTGATTCCGTAATTAATTAAGGTTAGCTTTGACGAATTGTGGATGAGCAATGGAGCAGGAGGCTTCTGCGTGTAGATATAAGTAGTTTTCCGCTGTGTGTTCTCTGAGTTGTTGTCTTTGAGTTGTATCGAGTTGTATAACTAGACAGGAGTTTATAACTGTCTAGTATGTGTTGTATATCTGTGTACTCTGATAGTGGTTGTAAACTATGTAATATCTATGTTATTAATATAATTTATTCGTTCCTCTGTGTAGATTCTGATGTTGTTTCTTTCTTCTCTTCTTTCTTTTCTCTTTTCTATCCCTTTCTTTCTTAAAGATGATGCGATTTTCTGTGGTAAGAAAGTCGGGTCGTCACACGAACCGAAGCTTCTCTCTCTACTTCAACTTCTTCAAACCGGCTAGGTTCCATTGCCACTGCTGAGTCATGTAAGCACTTTCTCTAATGTGAAACATGGAAATCATCATGAACTCCTATGAATCTCTCTAGTAGCTTTATCCGATACGCTATCCTTCCTACCCTTTCCACAATAGGGAACGGACCTACGAATCTGGGACCAAATTTACGACTTGATCAAAATCTCACTACCTTTCTTAGCAGAGATACCTTACTGAAAATAAAATCTCCTACCTCAAACTCAATGTCCCTTCTCCGCTTATCTACATAAGATTTTTGCCTATCTTGGGCCGTCTTTATTCTCCTTCGTATCCAATGAATCTTTTTCGAAGTCTCTCTAACCATGTCGGGACCAAGTAGCAATCTCTCCGTAGACTCTAACCAACATGAAGGCGACCTGCATGGTCTTCCATAAAGAGCTTCAGAAGGTGACATTCCGATGCTAGCTTGAAAGCTATTATTATAAGTGAATTCCACTAAAGGAAGATGCTCCTCCTAGGTTCCTCCTAAATCAAGAATACACATCCTTAACAAATCCTCAAGAACTTTATTAACTCTCTCAATTTAGCCGTCCGTCTGAGGGTGATAGGCCTTGCTCAATCTAAGTTTTGTACCTAGAGCCTCTTGCAAGCTTCTCCAAAATTCTCTAGTAAAGATATGGTCTCTATTTCTCACTATGCTAGAGAGAACTCCATGAAGTCAGACTATCTCAGAGCATATAAGGATGCCAAATAAGGTGCGGTCCTCTTACTTTTGACTGGAATGAAGTTGGCCCTCTTAGTCAAATGATCTACAATCACCCAAATACCGGTATTTCCCTTCCTAGATCAGGGTAAACCATCTATGCAGTCCATCGAAACACTATCCCACTTCCATTCGGGTATATCCAATGGTTGAAGCAATCCACCGGACTTCTGCTGCTCCACCTTAACTCTTTGGCAAACAAGACACTCGGCTGCAAACTTTGCCACATCCTTCTTCGTGTCTGTTTGTACCAAAATTGGGCACAACAATCTTCGGATATGTTTGAAGAGATAAAATGAAGAGAATAAATGTAAAATGAAGTAGGTCTAACAAACACACCAATAAACAAATAAGACAATGCACAGAAACACACAGATTTAGAGTGGTTCGACGAATTGCCTACATCCACTAAGAAATGATTGATGTTTAATGAACTTTACTTGTTGATTACAAAAGATTACAATGGTACAACTGAAGTTTGATGATGATTTTGGTAGAGTATCAGCGTAGAGAGGACCAAAAAGTCCTTTTCTGGATGCATATGGCTGCTATTTATAGGTGTAGGCTGAAAATATCTCGTCCAAATCTTGGGGGACTTTTTCTCTCATGTGGACAGGCCCATAAGATCGATCCCATGTCATCTGCACTCGGTCCGTGATTGATACGAATGAATTTTGTATCGATCAAGATTTGATCCAACCGAGTCGAAATTTAGCATGAACTTCCTTAAGTTGTACGTAAGCTCCTGTGAAAATTTGGTGGTATTTGGATCTGTAGATCTCGAGTTGTGGTCGATGCAATTTTGGATTTCTCAATTGTGATCGATTAATATCTCGAGGATACGAACTCCGATTGACTTGAACTTTGGAACGTTGGCTTTCATAGCTTTGCTGGTCCTATCATATCAATTATAGCAGGATCCCGGCTTGGAAATTTTTTACCGATATCCATAGTAGACCTATGTATTAATGATCTCCAGGACGAGCTATCCTTAGTTTCTAGTCAAGTTCTTGGTGTCACAGCCTTGCTAAAAGGTGGGATAAAATTTGCCCTCCAAAGTACGTCTTGCGTGAACATGATGTGCTTTGAAATGTTGCCATCTTCATACTGAAAAGTTCCATCTGATTCGCTGAGTAGTTGTTATCTTTTCGTTAAAAAATGTAGCCTTTGGTTGATCTTCAATGATGTAGATGTCAAACTGTTGATTGTCAATGATTGTGTAGTGTTTTGTTGTAACTAAGTGTTGAGCACTAGCGATTTGTTGTTCATCATTCCGATCGTCACCAGGTAAGCATTCAATTCCTGTTAACTGTAGGATCGATTTCACTCTAAAGGGGAGGTGAATAGGGTGATACTATTAATTATAAAAAAATTATTATGGAAGTTTATAAAATATTTACAACACAGATATATCAGAATAATAGCAGCATAGATAATAGCAGAATAATAAATGTAGAAATAGAACACACGGATTTACCCAGCTTCGGCAAAACCCTACCTACGTCCTGCACTTAAGGTTTCTACTAGAAATTAAGAAGTCAGACGCTTACACATGTAAATTCGCGACACCCGCTATCAACTAACCTTAACTCTATGCTCAAAACCCTGTCACAACTCAGCCACCGAGTTGCGAATTCTCGAAATACACCACCGTAGTTCGTCCCTAGTCATATGAGTAGAAATCACAAAGGTTTAAAAAGGAAAATAAAAATTTAAAAACATAATAAAAAAACCCTAATTTTAAACAATGAAGCTCAAATACTATTTATAACCGGCCTAAAATAAATCCCTTTTCTTTTTTATTATTTCGCCGGTGTCTTTGTACTTCGTTCCTTTGCAAGATTAGCTGCTTCGTTCCTTCAGAAAATTAAGGCTTTCTGAAATTGACAAGCCACCTCAATTGATCGATCGAATGGGTTGTTCTCGTGATTTCTTTGATGATCAATTGTATCTTCTCTTTACCCACGACTGCTTCAATTTGAGTCAAGTTTATCTATTGCAAAAATTGGTACGTTCGTTACTTCTTTCACTTATACTATACTCGACTTTGATTCTATGAGAAATGCGGATTACGGATCTTAAGGCTAGGATAAACACTAGAGGGCATGAACAATGTTTTAAGGAATTATTAAATAGTTTTGAGTTTTTGTTAATTTGAACACAAATGTATGCAATATTCAGATACAGATATAATCATAGAAGCAAACATAGATGCAGAAATAAAGTAAAAGCAGTAAAGGAAAGAACACGTCGGATTTTATACTGGTTCGGAGTTACCCTACATCCAGTCCTGCATACAAGTACGGATTTCCTTTCAAAAGAAATTGTACAATTACACCCTCGATTTCAAGGTTACGAGGTACACCCTCCAAATTCACAATCCTCTAGGTAGAGATACTTGATTTCACGGGAAACAAGTTCACCCAATTGATTTCCAAGGCTACAATCACAGCTTTTCTCGCTTGATTTATTTCCAAGGCCAAAATCACACCTTTTCTCGTTTAATTGATTATAATGAAGCCTATAACTGTGAATAGCACCAAGGATCTTATTGAGATAGTGATAGAGAATCAAACCAGAGATAATCTAGTTAGATTCAATGTTGATTTCGGTAGAGTAATGGTAGGAATATGTATAAAGAAATGTGGAAGAAGAAGAGAAATGAAAAGCAGAAAATATGATTAAAAATCATTGAAAACAACCCCTATTTATAAAAGAACAACAACCATGTCCATTCATGAAGAGATATGACGAATAGACACTTCTTTTGAAATTTAAATTTTAAATTAACCGACATTATGTCGACATGGGTATATTGAGCATGTCGACATTCCAAAGGAATTTTTGGTGGTTTGTTTTTCTTTGAAAATAACTTTTATCTTATATTAAAAACTATTTTAAACTTTATAAATATACTTGACTATAGTTAAAATACATAGGTAAATATAGAGAATAATATATATATATAATTTTATATTTAAATCTAAGTATAAATATCAACAGTTAAATATATTATTATTAAAGATAGTTTTGAAACTAAGAATAATTTGATTTTGAAATTAAAGATTATTTTGAGGCTAAAAATATTTGAAATCAGGATAGATATTTTTGATTCTTTTAAAAGGAAGGTTTTGAAAACATTTTGAAAACAAGATATGATTTTGTAAAATCATTTTGAATAAAAATTAGCGGATACAAAACAATGTTCCACTATATTTTTCGTAGGTTCCATCCTACTCAGGGTTACATCCCTTTTAACGGGCTCGAAGTGGATTCCATTCCACGAATAAAGTGGATTTTAAGATGCCAGTGCTTTTCTAGGGGTTTTAACAAAAATTCCTAATTAAAAAATAAATTACTTGAAATCTTGAACTCTTGATAATTTTGATATTCTTGATACTCTTGATACTTGAGTCTTCGTTCTTGATATCTTGAATCTCTATACTGTACAGTCTTCATTCTTGGTACCTACATGGTTAAATCCTGCATATACATATATTTCTAAACTATAATGTTAGTACTTATATTTTATAATCCTATTCTAAGGTTGTTGTCATCAAAACCATCATCTCGCGGACTAACAATCTCCCCCTTTTGATGATGACAACCTTTGTTTATAAAATATTACTTCTATCCTATTAACCCCCTCTTAATCTCTGCCTAACTATCCTATTTTATACTCCTCCTCCTTTTTCATCAACAAAAACTAACTCCAAACTACATAATCTCCGAAATATATAACCCCCCCTCATTTTTGGACTAAAGTACCTACATTAATAAACTATGCAAATGGAGTATATAATAGATAGATTAAGAGATAATTATACTGATAGACATGATAATTAATTAAAGATCATATAAATATTAATGCATATTTATACATGTTTTTCACACCAAATATCAATCAAATCTATTCAAATCAAATCAAATCAAAAAATTCAAATCAAACAAACCAAATCAAACAAATCAATCAAATCAAACATTATGAGGAACTTCCACCCATCCTTCTTCTCCTAATATAGGTCTGCTTTAATGGCATCCCAATTTTCATTATCATTAGTGAGAGAGGCTGGTGGATGTGCTTCATTATCATCCTTGTGTAGGGAGGAAATCATCCATCGTATTGCATCGAAATGCCTTTCTTGCTCTTTAATCATCTGCATTTGACTCAATTCTAAATGTCGCTGGTTACGAAGACTGAACGAAAGAATATTCTTGAAAGAATTAAAAATCTCTTCAAGATTTTCTAATAGATTATGAATTGGATTGGCCATATTCGAGTTTGTGAGAAGAGTGAGAGACAAAGTGGATAAAAAATAATATTCAGTGATGAATTCTGGAATAAATAGGTATTTATAGGTGTAGAAATTCGTTTGAAATGAATAGACATAAGGTTGTTATTCAAATTTCAAATTCAAAATGAAATGTCAGTTCTGACCAGTATATGTCTACATGGTCATAGGGGGGAGTCGACATGGTGTAGTGAATTTTGATGGCTTATTTTGATTTTATGAATAATTATGTGTGTATATATATATTTATATAATATACTAAAATTTATTCTGGAGATAAGATAAGCTAGATAACAGAAAAGGAATTCAATTTCATTTCATGATAACATGATACAATGATTAAACACAAAGAACTACACGAACATTCAAATCAAAATAAACTAAAACAAATACAATGAGATACGAAAAGGTAGAACCAGTTAGAGGATGATGACGATGAAGATAATCCAAGCTTCTTGCTAACTTTGGAAATAAACTTGTTCATCTTGGATGAAATTTTGTCCAACTTCTTACTAATGGATTGTTTAAGAATCCATCGATTCTCAACAATGGTCTTTTGGTTTTTGAGAAGGGTTTTGTTGGATGGATTAGGAGGATAGTCGATGCTTTCCAAAGAAGTTTCACCTTCTTCTTATTCTTCTTCTTCAATTTCCATTTCATCCCCTTCTTCTTCTTCTTCCTCTTCCACTTCTTCCATCTCCTCAAGAACCAAACGCTCTTCCTTTTCGGCAAGAGTCTCATAGGGTTGAAAAAGAAATGGAATTTTCATAAGCGAAATGTTGGAATGATTGAAAACTTTTCTAGAAACAAATTCTTCTCCTTTGAAATCCACTCCAAAATAGTTAAAAATCCGAGTGAGATAAATTCCATGATACAAAGTATTCTCACCAATTTCAAGATTTTTGGGACCAAGTTCATCCAAAATAACTTGCACCCAATTAATATCATAATTTTCAAAAATAGCAAAAAATGATTTGCAAACTTTTGTTGTAGGATCGTTAAAATTTCCCGATCTTGGGGTCAAAGTATGTTGTAAAAGAAGATTGACAATTCTAGCTTTTGGTCGAAAGTTTCGATTTTTGAATTCAAAATTATCATTTCCTTCGAAAATGTGATGAAATGTCTCACGGCGTCGATTTTAAAATTTGAAACATCCATTCCCGTACTCTTGCAATTGAGAATGGTACCCAAAAGATCACAATTCAAAAGAATTCTAGTGCCTTTGGCACTACTCCAAATTTCATTATCATTTCCATTATAGAATCCACGATTAAGATTTGCATAGAAAATTTTAACAAGATTTGGATAACAAACAAAATCATTTTGAGAAGCATCAACAAGACTAAGAATTTGATTATCTGCAAAAAGAGAATCAATTTCATAAGAAGAGAAATCTTGAAATATATCAAACTTTTCGGGATGGACTTTTGCATAGTTAGCATAATTGATGTATGCTTTTATAGCCTCCGGATCATTGAAGAGTTGCTCTTTTATCTTTCTAGGAATTCTCATGGTGGAGGGGTTGTTTGAAGAAGCCATTAGAGTAGAGAGTAGAGAGCTTGAAGTTTTGAAGAAAGAGTTTGAATTTGAAAATGAGAGTGAAAAGATGTGATAAAAGATAGTGAAAATAGATTCTCAAAGGACATGTTCTCTGGTCAAAAGATGCCTTTTAAGATAATTGAATGAAGTGAAAAGGTGGAGGGAAATTCAACCATTTGAATTCAAATTTTGAATTTCAAATTCTATACCCATGTCGACATCATGGAAAGGACCATGTCGACATGTGCTTGTGAATTTCTATGATTTATTTTTCCTAAGTACTTTAATATATATATATATATATATTAATTATTTTTAATGTCTATATATATCTGGAATATTACTAGAATTATAGTATATTCCATAATATATTATTATACTAATAAAAATAAAAATAAAAATAATAATAAAATAACGATAAAAAAATTTAAAATTCAAATAACACACCAATTCAAAATCAATCAATCAAGCAATCAAACATCTAATTCTAAGCATGCAATTTCAACTAATTGTATTGTAAATGTGTACCTTTTTCTGAGTCCGTTTCTCTGAATTTGTCGGAGTCGTGAACTGCCGTAAAACACAAATTTGAATTATCTGTCTTCCAATCATCATCGCTTGAGGACGAGTCTGAGTCATCTAGAGTAGCAGTAAATGCACGCTTCCGTTTCTTTACTAAATCATGTTTATAGGAGGATTTTGCCTTTCTGGATACAGATAGTCTCTTTTGATATGGCCTGATTCATCATAGTTGAAACATTTGACATTGTTTGGCACTACATTCTATTTTCAGAGTTCTTATAGTTATTTCTCTTGAGATTATTCATCTTTCCGTATTTCAGAAATTTCCAAAAATTCCTGGCCATCAAGGCTATCTCTTCATCATTATCACTGTTTGATTCTGATCCATCAGTCAATGCATTAAATGCCAATGGTTTCTTTTCAGATGCTTTGCTTTCTCTTTCCTAATCATTTGGACTTCAAACGACATTAGATTTCCAAATAATTCTTCTATCTTTAAGGTACTGATGTCATTTGCCTTTTTGATTGCAAGTGTCTTTTGATCCCATTCTAGAGTGAGAGAATTTAAAATTTTTCTGACTTGATTTTCTTTTGAAAATTCCTTTCCCAAGGATATTAGAGAATGCATAATATCCTGAAATCTACTATACATATCTGAAATAGACTCATTAGAATTCATTTTAAATAATTGAAACTGATTTGTGAGCATGGTAATTTTGGTCTGTTTAATTTTGCTTGTTCCTTCGTGAGTAACTTGCAAAGTTTTCCAGATTTCGTATGCAGACTTACAAACTGACACTCTAGTAAATTCATTTCTATCAAATGAACAAAATAGAATATTCATTGCTTTAGAATTATTTTGTGCAAAAATCTATTGCTCAGCGGTCCACTGTGCAAAATCAGTTGTGGGTTCAAAATATTAAGTTTGTGTGATATTCCAAGTGTCTATTCCTACAGATTGTAATATATTTTCATCCTACATGGCCAATATGCATAGTTACTGCCATTAAAAAGTGGTGGTCTGACAGTAGACTGACCTTCTACAAATGAACTAGTGACAGGGATACTACTGTTACTAACTGTACCACTGTTGGTAGCCATTTTGAAAACCTCTCAAAAATCAGATTATGAAACTTTGAAAACCTTGCTCTGATACCAAGTGTGAGAAATGCGGATTACGGATCTAAGGCTAGGATAAACATTAGAGGGGGTGAATAGTGTTTTAAGGAACTATTAAATCTTTTTGAGCTTTTGTTTATTTGAACACAAATGTATGCAATATTCAAACACAGATATGATCACAGAATCAAACACAGATGCAGAAATAAAGTAAAAGCAGCAAAGGAAAGAACACACCGTATTTTATACTGGTTCGGAGTTACGCTACATCCAGTCCCGCACACAAGTACGGATTTTCTTTCAAAAGCAATTGTACAGTTACACCCTCAATTTTAAGGCTACGAGGTACACCCTCCAGATTCACAATCCTCTAGGTAGAGATACTTGATTTCATGGGCAACAAGTTCATCCAATTGATTTCCAAGGCTACAATCACACCTTTTCTCGCTTGATTAATTTCCAAGGCCACAATCACACCTTTTCTCGTTTAATTGATTATAAAGAAGCCTATAACTCTGAATAGCACTGAGGATTTTGTTGAGATAGTGATAGAAAATCAAACTAGAGATAATCTAGTTAGATTCAATGTTGATTTCGGCAGAGTAATGGTAGGAATATGTATAAAGAAATGTGAAATAAGAAGAGAAATGAAAACTAGAAAATACGATTAAAAATTCGTTGAAAACAGCCCCTATTTATAGAAGAACAACAACCATGTCCATTCATGAAGAGATATGACGAATAGACACTTCTTTTGAAATTTAAATTTTGAAATTAACTAACACTATATCGACATGGGTATATTGAGCACGTCGACATCCTAAAGGAATTTTCGGTGGTTTTTTTTCTTTGAAAATAACTTTTATCTTATATAAAAAACTATTTTAAACTTTATAAATATACTTGACTATAGTTAAAATACATAAGTAAATATGGAGAATAATATATATAAAATTTATATTTAAATCTAAGTATAAATATCAACAGTTAAATATATTATTATTAAAGATAGTTTTAAAACTAAGAATAATTTGATTTTGAAATTAAAAATTATTTTATGGCTAAAAGTATTTGGAATCAGGATAGATATTTTTGATTCTTTTAAAAGGAAGGTTTTGAAAACATTTTGAAAATAAGATATAATTTTGTAAAATCAATTTGAATAAAAATTAGCAGATACAAAACAATATTCCACTAGATTTTCGTAGGTTGCATCCTACTCAGGGTTCCATCCCTTTTAACGGGCTCGAAGTGGATTCCATTCCACGAATAAATTGAATTTTAAGATGCCAGTGCTTTTCTAGAAGTTTTAACAAAAATTCCTAATTAAAAAATAAATTACTTGAAATCTTGAACTCTTGATTATTTTGATATTCTTGATACTCTTGATACTCATGAGTCTTCATTCTTGATATCTTGAATCTCTATACTGTACATTCTTCATTCTTGGTACCTGCATGGTTAAATCCTGCATATACATATATTTCTAAACTATAATGTTAGTGTTTATATTTTATAATCCTATTCTAAGGTTGTTGTCATCAAAACCATCATCTTACGGACTAACAGATTCGAGTTGAATGATTGTTCTTTGTTGCTTGAACTGGAATGATCTTTTACAGCCGATGATTTTATGGTTTATATAGGGTCCGATCCCCTGTAATCCCGTTCGTTTGATAATTTTCTTCGGCCACTTGATTATGTTTGGATGATTGAGATGATTTCTGACTTCTTTAATTTCGTATATTTTCGTTGCTTGTTTACATGATTAACACGGTGTTGATTTTTAACTTGGTTCGGTTTCTTGGCAACCACGGCTTCGAATTTTTGCACTTGAATTTCTGCTGACTTTGTTCATTTTTCTGTCTTGTTCATCGCGGCTTTAAAACTGCCGTCTTTGTTGGAAACTGTAACATCCCAAAACTTTTAAATTAAATTTTGTAACTTATTTAAATTTTTGTAAATTAATTTGGAAAGTTTCAAAACAAAATGGAATATTATAAATATTAAATCAAACAAAAATATATAACAAACAAGGATTTTTGTCAAACCATAAAAATAAACATATGTATATGTTCAAGTTACATGTTAATATGGATACATCGAATAAGTTAATATATGTGAAATTTTGTGTATGTAAAATAATGATAAAACAAAGTGTATGAGAGAAGATAATAACAAAACAACAAATACAAGAGTGAAGCAAGAAAAAAACTGTATACGAAATGTACTTGCTAGGAAAAATTTTATGTGTAAACTTGAAGAAGGATCAAGGCATTTAATGCCATCACCTCTAGTACATCAAGCAAGATTATCAGCCCCAAATAAAGGAATATCTCTGATAAAGGTACAAAGAAAATTTATTACCTGTACAAACATATTCTCCTCTAGCCTTCTTTTATACATCAACCTTTTCATTTCAGTTCGTTCAAACCAAATTTAGCAAGCCAGGAGAAGGAAAAAAAATAAGAAAATCAAACACCACTATTGTCTCACAAATTCAAATTCAGTTATATATATAAAAAAAGGATTTAGAGGAATCAAACTGCAGGCTGAGTAAACACAAGAGTGCTCTCTGTTTCAACTATATTTGGGCGAGTAAACTTATTTTCTTTCATTTGAAATCTAAGTATTTATATTGTGTTTTGTTGTATATTGAAAGTGAAATGTGCTATGTATGTTTCTATGTTACAGGAAAAATTTATATAGTTTTTTGTTTAATATTTTGTTTTTATTTCTCAGAGCAAAGTGTATTAGAACAAAATTCAAATAAACTCCATTTGACATTTTTTCTTGGGATTTTTAAACAAAATAAACTTACTTAAACTTGAATCGCAGTTTAAAGATTGGTTTAAGCTTGATCATGAAGAGTTCGACCCTGTAAATTTGATTTTACAGTGAAAACAAAATCAAATGATAAATTCGAGTATTTTAAATTATGAACTTGATTGCATAACTTGAATCTTCACTACAAATGATGATTTTTAAGACAAAAATGGGAATTTTTAATTGCCTAGGTTACATGCAGTTCAATGTTGAATGAGACTTGCATTTTGATCGATTTTCGATCATCGAACAAATTTTAGATGTTAAGATTTTTCATGAAGCTTGCTTGGCCATAGACGATCCCAGGAAAATTGCCAGAAATTTTTTCTATTGTATAGATTGGTGGGACGAGGTGAATGTAGGGTTTGCATTCAAGTTTTTGATGCGCCTGGAAACAAGGTAATTTCACCACCTCGGATGCACCGAGTTGCACACATTCTAGGGAAACGTTTGGGTAAGGGGTTGTGGTGGTGTGGCCCGAGTCTTAGGCACTCCGGTGGTCGGCGTGGGGCGTGTGAAGTGATTCTTTGATGATGGCTGCTGTGCCCATGTTGATCGAGATAACTCGATTTTGTTTTCGAGTTTCATCTTTGTCTTTTATTGTTTGGGTACAAGTGTGGGTCGAAGGTCGTCTGTTGGTGGTGGTCTTGGGGGCCGGAAGGGTGACGTCGATCGGTGCATGTGCACGACACAAATATTTGTGTCAGTAGTGGATTTTGGGGAAGAAAGGAATGACTCGAAGCAAGCTTCGAGGAGTAAGGGTTTTGACTCGAGGTGGTTTGGGGGTTGTACGAGTTTGTACTTAGGAAAAATTGGAAAAGAAAAAAAATATGGCACACGGGTTGATTTTTGAAAAGACCCGAAGCAAACATGAATTTTTCTCGCGCGTGACTAGAAGCAGGCTGCGAGACCAATTTATAAATAGTTTTTACTTTAAAAATTTTCAAATTTTAAGACACTTTTAAAATATGTTCAAACAATGATTTGATTTGGAATGTTAAGCTAATGTAAGACTTAGGTGAAATGTTTGGAGTAATTAATTTTAGTTTATTTAGTTTTAATATAATATTTTTATAAGGTTATTTATATTAAATAATTAATTTAATTTAAAGGAAAACTAAAGTAAAATGTTTTTTAAAACTAAATCTTAACCTTTAAAATGTGATAAAATTAATTTATTGAACACGGTTTAAAAAGATAATCAAAGCGATTCGATTATCTTTTGGTTTACTTAAACGATTAATGATTTTGTTAATAAAATCTCTTAAGAAATAATTACTTAGTTAATTATTTAATATTAAAGTTTAAATTAATTGATAATTAAGATCTAGATTAATTAATAATTAAGATTAATTAATTCGAAAAAAATTAAGATAATTAATTAAGAAGTGATTAATCAATGAAAATGATTAAGATCAAATCAACGGAAATTAATTGTAATTAATCATTAATTAAAGATTTCTAATGAAAGTAATCATGTGATTGATAAATTTAAAACCGCATGATTTATTCGTCTTGAGGGAAGATGATTTGATTGTTCTTGAATGCTGTGTGTTGGATTGACATTTATGTTATGTGATATGATGCTATGTAATAATGCTTTGTGCTGAGCTGTGATATTGGTATTGAATATACTGCTATGTGATTGTGAAAACCCATTGGCCCGTAAAAGGGCAATTGAATTTCGATGCGACAAGGAGTCGAATTCCGGTTGGTTATCTGAAACCCACATTGAACCTGTGAATCTTTGTGAATGACACCCACATGTTTTAAAATTGATTCTCACTATTTGGATTAGCCAGGAGAGGATCTTTGTGTCGTATAACCCATTCCGAATATGTGATACGACGTTATGGATAGCATTTGAAGACCGGTGGTGAAGACCGGGTATTTGCGAGAATGATAGGATGACCTGTCGATTGTCTCTGCACCGAGTAGCTGTGGTATAGAGATTCCCTAAGTGATGGGAAGTTCGATCGGGATTGTGGATGCCTGGATTGCAAGGACTTCTTCGAAAGTTCCTTCGGTTCTGTTCAAACCCGGAACAGACTTTATGGTTGTATGTCTGACATTACAAATTGAGATATAAAGCTGATTTCTTTCAAATACATATCTGTTGGTGGCGGAGAATTCATTCTCTTAGCTTACAATCCTTCTCTGAGACGTACGAACTCATAGGTTATGTAGTTGAAGGTTATTAGTGATATACTCCCAATTTGGTAGTGTGACATGCTAAGTGCTGCTGATCATTTGTTGATCGAAGCATGGCTTTGTGAAAAGCGTAGCTTTATGGATGAGACTTCGTCGAACCTCACAACCCGGTTATGGTTAAAACAGGAATCGTGGCAGCAAGGTTATTTGAGGGTAGTTCCCTCTGAGGGTATGTTCATTTTCTTCTGGATTATGAGTGGTATCATGGTATGGAGCCCAGATATTTACTTTGTGGTTGCTGCAAACTCATTGCTTTGTGGTTGTCGGTTGAGAAGCGCTTCGGATAAAGGTTGGTAACGACCGGGAGGTGGCATACTCGTGTCAGTTGTTACCTAGTTACAGAGGTAACCCAACCTTGTGTAGCAGAGATCCGGTTAGGATCCGGGGACATCCTTCCAGAGGCGTTCCATTTTATATGGGAAGTTCCTTTGCCCGACCATTTGTTGGAAATCCAAACAAAACAATACGAGCCCTGTACGGTTTTAGTTGTAGAACCTACCATTTAACATGGTAGCTATAGTAGGCATACTATAATGGTACGTATGCTGGCTAAGATTAATATTATACTTTCGAAATTGTTTCCTACACTATGCACTAATAATATTATCTAAAAGTGTTTACTCGTATTAAGCATATTTGACAATCATAAGAAGAAATCTCCTCCAAATCTGCGTTTGCATTGTGTGTGTGGTGGGAGGTCTTATGGTAGTTTCATTCAAAAAAAAAAACATTGCAGATGCCTTTCAAGTTCTTTTTTGTTTGCTTTTGATAAGAATAAACTGCTTTATTTCAAACAACTATTTTTGTTTATTCATACCAGTCCCATGACTGACCCAGAGTTTATTGTTCCTTTCCTAAACTCTGGGTGCCCATAATTTTCCCCACGGGCAGTCTAGAAGAAGGTTATCCGTGTTTTTGGAGCCAGATTGGATTTGTAGCCTTCTGGAATCTTTGGGTTTGGAAATCTTTTGAAGTGCTGGAGTTTTTGAAGACCTTGTCAAAGTTGAAGTATGTTGGAAACTTGTTGAAGTTTCTGTTGTCATATTATTGTTGCATCGTTTGTATCACTCTGATATTTGGGATCTATGTTGTATTGGGTATTGTATCTTGTTGTATCTATGTTGATATATGGCATTCATTTTTTTTCCGCTATTTTATATTCATCTGATGTTGTTATAAGCTCCATCCGACTGGAGTTCTATGTTTGAATCTTTGACAGTCGAATACAAGTGAGGTATTTGATGTTGACTTTTGAACATTGGATTTTGGGCCGTGACAAATTGGTATCAGAGCTTAAGGTTGAGTAAGAACTTTAGCTATGGAGTATAACTCATTAGATGGCTCATTAGAGATAGGGTGAAGTATACCTTAGAATGAGTATAAACAGAAAGACCGAAACCCCAAAATTTCTTGGTCTATTCCTTTTAAGTTGTTAATGTTTCCTAAGATATCTTGTCCGGATGCCTAAATCAAGTTTTCTTGCTATTTACAGATAGTAAGAATGAGCGGAAGAAGAGGACAAGGTAGGGAACGGGGGATACCACTGCAACTGGTCTAGTCCCTGCAATTGCAACTGTGTCTACTCAATTTCAACCGAATCTGGCTGATCTATATAAAAGTTTTTCGAGACTTGGTGGAAAGCCGTTTACTGGCAAGGAATCTGTTGTAGAAGCCCAAGCTTGGATCCGATCCTATGAAAGAATTTTTAAAGGATTGAAGTTGGAAGACGATCAAAAGCGATTAATAGCTTCTTGGCAACTCCGAGAAGAAGCATCAGCTTGGTGGGTGACAGTTACTGTGGATGAGTCAGAAGATAAGTTTACTTGGAGACGATTTAAAGAAGTGTCTGAGCAGCGATATATTCCATCTGCTGGTATCTCTCATATGTACCAGGAGTTTCTGGATTTGAAGCAAGGAAGTCTATCATTTGAGGAGTACTTGAATAAATTTAATGAATTGTCTCGATTTGGTCCGGAACTAGTGAGTACACCCTTGAAGAAAAATAAAAGATTCATTCAGGGAATGAATAAGGAGTATCACGAGAGGATAACAGCCCACATTAAAGAATCTTTTTCAGACTTGATTGATATGGGTTATCGATATGCTACTCTGGATATGCAGGAAGTTCCAAAAGAGAAGGGAGTTCAAGTAGTTCGAATTGGAAGAAAAGAAAATTCGAAGGAAAGAGGCCGGTTCAAGGCAAGGAGAAGAAGAGGTGTAATCAAGAGAATTCAGCCCAAAATGTTATTTGTTTTAATTATCAAGAGAAAGGCCATTTAAGAAATGATTGTGAGAAGCCAAAGAAACAAATTAAGAAGAATCAATTTGTAAAGACAAGTCGAAGATCTAAGGAATGCTATTGTTGTCACCAGCCAGGTCATGGAGTTAAGAATTGCCCGAAAAAGAAACGAGCACAAATTGCAAAAGTGTGCGCAATAAATGATAACACCTCAACTTTTAAGGCCAATGAAGGAAAGGGAGTTTTGGAGGGTAAGCTTATTATTGGTGAGAAAGTTGTTAGAGTTTTATTCGACACGGGAGCTTCACATAGCTTTATCTCCCAACAGATCGTGGATGAATTAAAACTTGAACTCAAGTTTGTCGATGAGCCTATTTATGTGAAGAATCCGGTGGGTGGTCCTGCAAATCTTTGTCTATATTGTAGGAGAGTGCCTATCTCTTATTCTGGCCATAAATTTCCTATTAATCTTTATGTTCTCGACTTCAATGAATTTGAAATCCTACTCAGGATGAATTGGTTATCGAAATACGAAGCCAAGTTAGATTGCAGCAATCGAATAATTCTAGTCAAAACAAAACTTGGGCATTCTGTTGAAATTTCTTGTGAAGACCCTAGTCCGAGAAGAGATAAACTGACGTATACTTTGGGATATCCAGAACCTAGTTTGGAGTCCATTCCTATTGTCCAGCATTTTTCTGATGTATTCAAAGAAGTAGAATCTTTACCCCCACATAGAGAGATTGAATTCAGAATTGACTTAATTCCGAATGCTCGTCCTGTCGTTCATGCTAGTCGCAGAATGGAACTGCGGAAAACAATTGAACTAGTCAAGCAAACTGGTGATTTGTTGAAAAAGGGATTGATTCGTCCTAGTGTTTCCGAATGGGGTTCATCGGTAGTATTTGTGGCTAAATCTGATGGGTCTTTGAGATTGTGTGTTGACTATCGCGATCTCAATAAGCAAACTCTCAAGAATAAGTTTCCTTTACCCAGGATCGATGATTTATTCGACCAACTTCATGGTGAACGATTCTTTTCTAAGATGGATCTAGCCCAGGGATTCCATCAATTCGAATTGCTGAAGATTGTGTTCACCTAACTATTTTTAGAGGTCCAGATGTGTTCTACGAGTGGTTAGTCATGCCTTTCGGACTAACCAACGCTCCTGCGTACTTCGTAGATCTGATGACCCGTGTGTTTCGAGGGGTGCTGAATAAGTTTGTTCTTGTATTTATCGATGATATCCTAATCTACTCCAAAACCGAAGAAGAGCATGCTGAACATCTCAGAATTGTTTTAGAAATTTTAAGAAGGAACATCTTCTTCGCTAAATTTTCTAAATGTCACTTTTGGGTCAAAGAAGTCAGATTTCTTGGCCATGTTGTTAATGAGGAAGGGATTTCTGTTGATCCGAGCAAAATTACCGCTATTCTTGACTGGAAGCGACCCACGACTCCGAAAGAAGTTCGAAGTTTTCTTGGTTTAGCAGGCTATTACCGGAAATTTTTTCAGGACTTTTCTAAAATTGCCAGCCCATTAACCAAGCTAACCATGAAAAATGCCAAGTTCAATTGGACTCCAAAATGTGATGAAGCTTTTCAGGAATTGAAAAAGAGATTAACTACTGCTCCTGTTCTCGCTATCATCAACGGGAACCAAGGCTTATCCGTCTATACTGACGCTTGTGGTGATGGAGTAGGTGCAGTGTTAATGCAGAATGAGAAGGTGATTGCCTACGCGGGTAGACAATTACGTCCGCACGAGAGAAACTACCCAATATATGATTTGGAGCTTTTGGCTGTTGTTTTCGCCTTAAAAATCTGGCGACATTACCTTATGGGTGAAATTTTTTAATTATTCACTGACCACAAATATTTAAAGTATCTCTTCACCCAGAAAGATTTGAATCTACGACAACAACGTTGGTTGGAATTTCTGGCATCTTATGACCTTGATATTCTGTATACACCCGGAAAAGCCAATGTAGTTTCCAATGCTTTGAGCAGAAAGCATGCATTCTCGCTCATCTTGTTGTCACTCCTACTCTCCTTGAAAGGATTGCCAACAAATAAAAAGAGGACAATTTTCTTCAGGAAATATATGGGAGAATTCGTCGAGGTGAAGATTCTAGTTTTGCGATTGATGATAATGTGGTTATAAGGATGAAAGGCAGGATATGTGTTCCAGACTTCCTTGATTTGAAACGTGAAGTTTTGGACGAATGCCACAAGTCCAAACTTTGTATCCATCCAGGAATTAACAAAATGTATCGTGATATCAAGAGAACTTTCTGATGGAAAACGATGAAAAGGGACATATCGATTTATGTGAGTCGCTGTGCTACTTGTCAATAAATTAAAAGTGATCAAAAGAAAGTGGCCATTGTACTTCAGTCTTTGGAAGTACCGAAGTGGAAATGGGATCAGGTATCGATGGGTTTCATCGATGGATTGTCATGAACCAGAAAGGGAAATGAAGCCATATGGGTTATAGTGGACCGTCTAACTAAAACTGCTCACTTCATTCCAGTGAAATCTAATCGGACTGCAGCAACCTTTGCAGGGCTATATATAAAGGAAATAGTTCGTCTCTATGGTATTCCGAGCAAGATAGTGAGTGATCGTGATCCGATCTTCACTAGTAGATTTTGGGAGGCATTACAAGCCGCATTGGGAACAAAGCTGAACTTTAGTACTGCTTATCACCCACAATCTGATGGGCAGACAGAATGGATAAATCGAATTCTAGAAGGCCTTTTGCGAGCTTGCATTCTTGATTTTGGTGGTTCTTGGGAGGACCATTTGCATCTGGTAGAATTTTCTTATAACAATAGCTATCAAGCCAGTATTGAAATGGCTCCTCTTGAAGCTTTATATGGTCGTCCGTGTCGATCACCTGCAAGCTGTATCGAATCAGGTGATAGACTTGTCCATGGACCAGACATGATTAAAGAAGTCACGGAGAAGGTAGATTTTATTAGAAAGAAATTGATAACTGCTCAAGGTCACAAGAAGAGCTATTATGACTGCCGACGAAGAGATTTGGAATTTCAAGTTGGAGATTCTGTATTTCTGAAAGTATCTCCGATGCGGGGTGTATTGAGATTTGGGAAAACTGGAAAGCTAGCACTGCGTTATATTGGTCCTTTTCCTATTCTGGAAAGGATCGGTCCTCTAGCATATTGAGTGCAGTTACCCAGCTGGTTATCCGGCATGCACAATGTGTTTCATATTTCTAATCTTCAAAAATTTGTGGATGACCCAGATAGTATTATTGAGGAGGCAGCTCAGTAGGATCTTGAGATCACTCCCAACTTAGTAGTAAAGAGGGAGCCGATAAAGATTGTAGATCGTGATGAGAAGCGATTGAGAAACAAAGTTGTGAAACTTGTTAAAGTTTAATGGAGTGGCGATCCAAAGGACTGTACTTGGGAAACCGAAGATAATATGCAGAAATCATATGCCAACTACAGAGTGGATATCTCGGCTTAAACTAGTAAGCCATATCCTTATTTTTTCTGAATTCGTATATTCTTTGTCTATTTTTCTTTCTTTTTCAAATTTCGAGGATGAAATTTTCTTAAGAGGGGATATTTGTAACATGCCAAAACTTTTAAATTAAATTTTGTAACTTATTTAAATTTTTGTAAATTAATTTGTAAAGTTTCAAAACAAAATGGAATATTATAAATATTAAATCAAACAAAAATATATAACAAATAAGGATTTTTGTTAAACCATAAAAATAAACATATGTATATGTTCAAGTTACATGTTAATATGGATACATCGAATAAGTTAATATATGTGAAATTTTGTGTATGTAAAATAATGATAAAACAAAGTGTATGAGAGAAGATAATAACAAAACAGCAAATACAAGAGTGAAGTAAGAAAACAAATTATATACGAAATGTACTTGCAAGGAGAAATTTTATGTGTAACCTTGAAGAAGGACCAAGGCATTTAATGTCATCACCTCTAGTACATCAAGCAAGATTATCAGCCCCAAATAAAGGAATATCTCTGATGAAGGTACAAAGAAAATTTATTACCTGTACAAACATATTCTCCTCTAGCCTTCTTTTATGCATCAATCTTTTCACTTCAGTTTGCTCAAACCAAATTTAGCAAGCCAGGAGAAGGAAGAAAAAGAAGAAAATCAAACATCACGATTGTCTCACAAATTCAGATTCAGTTATATATAAAAAAACAGGATTTAGAGGAATCAAACTGCAGGCTGAGTAAACACAAGAGTTCTCTCTGTTTCAACTATATTTGGGTGAGTAAACTTATTTTCTTTCATTTGAAATCTAAGTATTTATATTGTGTTTTGTTGTATATTGAAAGAGAAATGTGCTCTGTATGTTTCTATGTTACTGGAAAAATTTATACAGTTTGTTGTTTAATATTTTGTTTTTTTTCTCAGAGCAAAGTGTATTAGAACAAAATTCAAATAAACTCCATTTGACATTTTTTCTTGGGATTTTTAAACAAAATAAACTTACTTAAACTTGAATCACAATTTAAAGATTGGTTTAAGCTTGATCATGAAGAGTTCGACCCTGTAAATTTGGTTTTACAGTGAAAACAAAATCAAATGATAAATTTGAGTATTTTAAATTATCAACTTGATTGCATAACTTGAATCTTCACTGCAAATGATGATTTTTAAGACAAAAATGGGAATTTTTAATTGCCTGGGTTACATGCAGTTCAATGTTGAACGAGACTTGCATTTTGATCGATTTTCGAATATCGAACAAATTTTAGATGTTAAGATTTTTCTTGAAGCTTGCTTGGCCACAGACGATCCCAGGAAAATTGCCAATTTTTTTTCTATTGTATAGATTGGTGGGACGAGGTGAATGTAGGTTTGTATTCAAGTTTTTGATGCGCCTGGAAACGAGGTAATTTCACCACCTCGGATGCACCGAGTTGCAAGCACTCTAGGGAAACGTTAGGGTAAGGGGTTGTGGTGGTGTGGCCGGAGTCTTAGGCAGTCTGGTGGTCGACGTGGGGCGTACGAAGTGATTCTCTGATGATGGCTGCTGTACCCATGTTGATCGAGATAACTCGATTTTGTTTACGAGTTTCATCTGTGTTTTTTATTGTTTGGGTAGCAAGTGAGGGTCGAAGGTCGTCTGTTGGTGGTGGTCTTGGGGCCGGAAGGGTGACGTCGATCGGTGCATGTGCACGACACAAATATTTGCGTCAGCAGTGGGTTTTGGGGAAAAAGGAATGACTCGAAGCAAGCTTAGGGGAGTAAGGGTTTGGACTCGAGTTTTGACTCGAGGTGGTTTGGGGGTTGTACGAGTTTGTACTTAGGAAAAATTGGAAAAGAAAAAAAATATGGCACACGGGTTGATTTTTGAAAAGACCCGAAGTAAACATGATTTTTTCTCGCGCGTGACCAGAAGCAGGTCGCGAGACCAATTTATAAACAGTTTTTACTTTAAAAATTTTCAAATTTTAAGACACTTTTAAAATGTGTTCAAATAATGATTTGATTTGAAATTATAAGCTTATGTAAGACTTAAGTGGAATGTTTGAAGAAATTAATTTTAGTTTATTTAGTTTTAATATAATATTTTTATAAGGTTATTTATATTAAATAAATAATGTAATTTAAAGGAAAACAAAAGTAAAATGTTGTTTAAAACTAAATCTTAACCTTTAAAATGTGATAAAAATAATTTATTGAACACGGTTTAAAAAGATAATCAAAGCAATTCGATTATCTTTTGGTTTACTTACACGATTAATGATTTTGTTAATAAAATCTTTTAAGAAATAATTACTTAGTTAATTATTTAACACTAAAATTTAAATTAATTGATAATTAAGATCTAGATTAATTAATAGTTAAGATTAATTAGTTTGAAATTAATTAAGATAATCAATTAAGAAGTGATTAATTAATGAAAATGATTAAGATCAAATCAACGGTAATTAATTGTAATTAATCATTGATTAAAGATTTCTAATGAAAGTAATCACGTGATTGATAAATTTAAAACCACATGATTTATTCATCTTGAGGGAAGATGCTTTGATTGTTCTTGAACGCTGTGTGTTGGATTGACATTTATGTTATGTGATATGATGCTATGTGATAATGCTTTGTACTGAGCTGTGATATTTGTACTAAATATACTGCTGTGTGATTGTGAAAACCCATTGGCCCGTAAAACAATTGAATTTCGATGCAACAGAGAGTCGGATTCCGGTTGGTTATCCGAAACCCACATCGAACCTGTGAATCTTTGTGAATAACACCCACATGTTTTAAAATTGACGCTCACTATTTGGATTAGCCAGGAGAGGACCTTTGTGTCGTATAACCCATTCCGAATATGTGATACGACGTTATGGATAGCATTTAGACCAGTGGTGAAGACCGGGTATTTGCGAGAACGATAGGATGACCTATCGATTGTCTCTGCACCGAGTAGCTACGGTATAGAGATTCCCTAAGTGATGGGAAGTCCGATCGGGATTGTGGATGCCCGGATTGCAAGGACTTCTTCGGAAGTGCCTTCGGTTCTGTTCGAACCCGGAACAGACTTGTATGGTTGTATGTCTGACATTACAAATTGAGATATAAAGCTGATTTCTTTCAAATACATATCTGTTGGTGGCGGAGAATTCATTCTCTTAGCTTAACACCCTTCTCTGAGACGTACGAACTCAAAGGTTATGCAGTTGAAGGTTATTAGTGATATACTCCCAATTTGGTAGTGTGACATGCTGAGTGCTGCTGATCATTTGTTGATCGAAGCATGGCTTTGTGAAAAGCGTAGCTTTGTGGACGAGACTTCGTCGAACCTCACAACCGGTTATGGTCAAAACAGGAATTGTGGCAGCAAGGTTATTTGAGGGTAGCTCCCTCTGAGGGTATGTTCATTTTCTTCTGGATTATGAGTGGTATCATGGTATGGAGCCCAGATATTTACTTAGTGGTTGCTGCAAACTCATTGCTTTGTGGTTGCTGCAAACTCATTGCTTTGTGGTTGTCGGTTGAGAAGCGCTTCGGATAAAGGTTGGTAACGACCGGGAGGTGGCATACTCGTGTCAGTTGTTACCTAGTTACAGAGGTAACCCGACCTTGTGTAGCAGAGATCTGGTTAGGATTCGGGGAAGTCCTTCCAGAGGCGTTCCATTTTATATGGGAAGTTCCTTTGCCCGACCATTTGTTGGAAATTCAAACAAAACAATACGAGCCATGTACGGTTTTAGTTGTAGAACCTGCCATTTAACATGGTAGCTATAGTAGGCATACTATAATGGTACGTATGCTGGCTAAGATTAATATTATACTTCCAAAATTGTTTCCTACACTATGCACTAATAATATTATCTGAAAGTGTTTTCTCATATTAAGCATATTTGACTATCATAAGAAGAAATCTCCTCCAAGTCTGCGTTTGCATTGTGTGTGTGGTGGGAGGTCTTATGGTAGTTTCATTTAAAAAAAACATTGCAGATGCCTTTCAAGTTCTTTTTTGTTTTCTTTTGATAAGAATAAACTGCTTTATTTCAAACAACTATTTTTGTTTACTCATACCAGTCCCATGAATGACCCGGAGTTTATTGTTCCTTTCCTAAATTCTGGGAGCCCATAATTTTCCATACGGGAAGCCTAGAAGCAGGTTATCCGTGTTTTTGGAGCTAGCTTGGATTTGTATCCTTCTGGAAGCTTTGGGTTTGGAAATCTTTTGAAGTGTTGGAGTTTTTGAAGACCTTGTCGAAGTTGAAGTGTGCTGGAAACTTGTTGAAGTTTCTGTTGTCATATTATTGTTGTATCGTTTGTATCACTCTGATATTTGGGATCTATGTTGTATTGGGTATTGTATCTTGTTGTATCTGTGTTGATATATGGCATTCATTTGTTTTCGCTGTTTTATATTCATCAGATGTTGTTATAAGCTCCATCCGACTGGTGTTCTATATTTGAATCTTTGACAGTCGAATACAAGTGACGTATTTGACGTCGACTTTTGAACATTGGATTTTGGGTTGTGACAAAAACTACATACGCAGCCGGTTTGCTTTGTGCTTGTTTTCCCTGTCCACTGCTTGACTTGTTCACTGTAATGCAGTTTCTGGTCAGTTTTTGTTTATCTGGAGTTGTTTGCGTCTTGCTCTTGACCATTGTCTTTGTTAACCATTCATGTGTGTTTGCCTGTAGTGTTGCAGTCTTTGACTTATTGCATATATATCACTGTACCGAGTCCGCACCTTTCCATGTTGCCCCAGGCTATATGTGTACATGTGTGATGGTCTCTGGTAGTTGCAGTCTGATATGCATTTGCTTTAATTGCTCCGCTGTTTATGTTCATGCAACAAGTATTCATGTTCTTGTTTTATACTGAGCTTAGTAACCTCGAGCCAGTTTGTATTTTGAACTTAAGTCATATGCATGTTGCACTTGTACCATTCGAGTTGTGGTACTGATTATCACTACATACATCATATATATGTATATTTACATGCATATTTTCAACCTGATGCTTGAATGCAGTTTATCACCATTGTTCACTGGTGCATGTGCTTATGCATTGACAGTTGAGGCAGTGCCATTGTTATTTGCGTCTTTGTGCCATGTTGTTTTGAATTTGGAGCTTGTGAATTTCATCCCTGGTATATATATGCACTGCCTATATATGTGTACATGTGTGTTTTCATTTCCATGATGAATTTGTGGCCTTGGTTTCACTCAAGAATTATTTGCCTTTTGAATTGCACCTATGTTGATTCCAGCTTATAGCTCGGATTTGACCTTGTGCTTGTGTTGTGGCTTTATTTGAATTGCACTTAAGTTGAACCTTGCTTTTGATTTGGGTTTGACCTTGTGCTCTCCTATCCTTGTAACTTTTTCAAGTGTATATTGGTGTGCACGGCCTTGTGGCATGTACAGTGATACGCTGTGCATGTCATAAGTTGTTCATGTATGATGAATTCAAATTTAAATGATGACGAACAACCCAAATAACTGAGGAAAATAATATTTTCAAAATACATTTTATTTTACACTGCAAAAATATTTTCATTTCAATTTTACTACGTCAGTGTATAATTTTGTAGATTGCTCAGACGCTGGAATCAGACTGGAATAATGTTGAAGAATAATTATGAGCGAATGAGTGATTTATAGTGAGGTGCAAATGTAAAGTGATGAATTGTGATGTAATCAAAATTGTATTGTAATCAAAGATTGTGTGTATATATAGTGAGAGCTTAAATTTGTACTATTCAAAATTGTAATAAATATTTTTTTGAATAAAATATCCGTTTGAATTTAAATTCTATGTTATTTGCTTTATTCAGCAAATATTTATATAATTATGTGAAAAATAAAATAGTACATTAACAAATACATTTAAATGAATATATATATATATATATATATGTTTATTATCATCAAACAAAAATCATATACTTACATATTCAACAATCACCCCTTTTGATGATAACAAACATATATTTAAGATTATGAATTTGTTAAATGTATTTGATCATTTAATTTGCTCCCTCTATTTGAATGCTCCCTCTCTACAACAAAGCTCCCCCTTCATATATGGATGTAAATAAATAAAAATAAATAAATGAACCTAGATGCATATAGAAAATACAAAATAAAATATTTGACCTTTATTTGCTTTTATTTGACAAAATCTTAACTTTTCTCTCCCCCTTTTGTTATTAGCAAAAGAGTATTGTGTTAGAAAAAATAGAGACAAAGTGGTAGACATCAATACAACATTAATTCTTAATCGAGTATAAATATTAAATTTCAATAAAAAAATAAATCATAAATACTCCGTTTGATGCATATTCCACTTTAAAATGATAGGAATGATATCATCATATAAAACCATATTGTTGTGTCTATTTGTGGTATATTTATATCCAAAATTAGAATATCTACTAACCATGCATAACCGTTAGGAATTTTAAATGAGATTAGTAGTATTCCAAATTTTTATTAAAAAATGAATTCAAGTATCTTCTGACCATGCATAACCGTGAGGACTTTCAAATGGGGTAAGAATAAACTTGTCTATTAAATCAATCAATTTTGATATGCGTTCCATACATGCATAACCGTGAGGACTTTTAAGTGAGAATGGAAGCACATAATCAAAAATCCTAAGTAATTCACCCATGCATAACCATGAGGACTTTTAAACGAGAATGAATACTTTGGATGTTTTTATTACTAAAAATATAATAAAATGAAAGCACATAATTTGCCATTTAAAATACCACATATTGACATATTATATTGGATTATGATGAGTGATGGTCAATAGAAATATGATAGAAATAGAAATGATCGTGGAATTTTCACCAACAAAAAGTGTTTATAACTCTTGTTTAAATTTCTAAAGAAATTTACAATTATACCGTCTCAAGTTATAATATATGATTAATACTGTTTGCGCCAAAATTGGTCACAAACCCTAAGTGTTGTGAAAGCACCAGTATATGAATATAAATCCACAATATTCAAACACAAACCACAGATTTAAGCAAGCAACAAGTAGCAATTCAGAAATAATGAACAAGGACACACGATTTATAGTGGTTCGGCTGTCTCCGGCCTACGTCCACTTCAAAGGTTTTTCTTTTTATTGATGTTCTCTTGATGATTACAGTTGGTTACAGCAAGTTACAATGGATTATAGCTCTGAAACTTGAATGCAACAGCGATGATAAGGTATAGAGTTGAATCCAGTAGAGTCTTGGCGCTTCATAATTCCGATCCCCTTTTCTAAATGACCTGGGGATCTATTTATAGCTGTAGGAGGCTGATATTTCTCCTAAAAATCCAGTAGACCACTTCTGGCACGTGAGGGGGCCCATATGCCCGGCCTTAGGAAATTTGGGTCCACTTTGGATCGATTCGAACTCCATTCGAATTGATCAAGAAATCATCCAATCGAGATGAAATTTGGCGTGGACATTCTTCAACATGTATGTAAGCTCCTGTAAAAATTTCATTGCATTTGGACTTGTAGATCTCAAGTTATGGCCGATTCGAATTGCTATTCTCGAGCAGGTTGCTTGCTTCGACTCGATGTCGTTCGAATCGATGGGTTCGACTCGATGGTTCCACGCGCTTTCGTGATGACGTGGTGCGCATTCTTCGTGGCGATCCCCTTTTCACACCGGTTTGACTGGGTCGACTCCATGATCTTCAGTACTTTGACTTAGTGGATTCGAGGGATTTCAGGGATTAGAACAGAGGCTCGTTCGTATCGATCATGGTATGCTCTGGCCGATCGATACGAAGCCGTTGTAACAGGATCGATTCGAAGTGGAGTAACTTCATGGATTCGAAGGACTTCATCTTTGGTGGATTCGAACCAGGTAGACATGAGGCTAATTCCTTTCTGACCGATGCGAACGCAATGGGTACGAAGTCTAACAATATTTATGGATTCGAGTATATCTTCTGCTGATGGATACGAAGCACACTATCTGTTGATGGATGCGAAGTGAAGTTACCGATGGATTCGAAGAGCGGTTGTCTGATGGATTCGAACTAGTGCTCGCTGATGGATGCGAACTAGATGGAGTCGAGCTGAGACATGAGGATGGGTACGAACTTCATGGATCAAAGTTCTCCAAGCTGATGGATTCGAAGTAGCTTAGCTGGAGGGATACGAACAGAACCCTTGTCTATGGATTCGAACAAGGGCTATCTCCTCTATCTTGAATCGATCATAACTTGAGCGTACGAACTCGGATTGACTTGAAATTTGAAACGCTGGCTTCTACAGCTTTGCTCATCATGTCTTGTCAATTGTGGCACGATCCGGACTTGGACAAAATTTATCGATATCCATGGTTATCCTGCAATGCACAGTTGATATTCAAGAATAATAATTATCGATTCTTAGTAAATTTTGGATATCTCGACTTTGCCAAAAGTTGGGATAACACTTTGCTCCCCAAAACATGCCTTTTTTAAAAGGTATGTTTTGAACAGTCTTAAATCGAGTGTAGTAAATTCACATTTCATTCGTAGCTGCAATATTATCAATCAAGTTCATGGCTACTCGGAGCCAAGTTGTTATCAATCCCTTCCAGTGGAAGTTAAGAATTAAATTCTTCAGTCTCTCCGGACTATCGATGGTCACTCCGGACCCTTGCCAAGCCCATTCCCAACTTAGCGATTAAATAGAAAGATCCTATTGCACTCTTGTCCTGGTTAGGACGTATGGCGATGTCTTGGTCATTCTAGACCGATCATAGCCTCTCCGGGCTCTTGCTGGATCCCATCCTGTCACTCTCTGGTGAAGGGGACACAACGCTTAAGTGAGTTGATCCTGTCGCTCTCCGGCGAAGCAACTCACTTCTTGCACTCTGGTTTAGTGTATCTGAACATTAAGCGATGTCTTGGTCATTCTATACCGATCATAGCCTCTCCGGGCTCTTGCTAGATCACATCCTGTCACTCTCCGGTGAAGGGGAAATAGCGCTTAAGTGAGTCGATCCTGTCGCTCTCCGGCGAAGCAACTCACTTCTTGCACTCCAGACCCCGCCTTTCCGGGTAGGGTCATAAAGCGATCATTTTTATATTGGTATTTAATGTTTATCCTTTAACTCTCTGGTCAAAGGTTTTATTTCAAGAAATTCTAATTTTTTTATTTAAATTCGAGTCCCAGATGTTCAATCTCAAACGTCAAGAAAAAACTAAACATTTCCTCTTCGGGCGTACCAGTTTATCTCCATCTCAGAGCATGCCTAGGGATCTCTCCGGTTCCCGTACATGAGTAAGTGGAGTAACCGTTTATTCTGAAAACAAATCCAAATGAAATTATATGACCGAAGTCCAAATCCTAGACTTGGCCCTTGCTGTCTTTAATCAGTGGATGACGAGTCGTGATCCCGATCCAGGATCGTTCCTGTTAGGTGGAGATGGTAGTTGTTCAGGCCTTACCGCCGCTGTTCGTTCTCTGACATATTGTGGCAATCTACCACTCCTGGCATGTTCTTCCATCTCATCTTTCAAATGGCGGCATTCATCTTTAGTATTCCCATCCAGCTCATGGAATAGGCAGTATTTACCAGTTCTACGCTCCCGCTCAGTAGGATCTCTCCTGGGTGGCTTTCGATAAGGGAGTTGCCCCCCGAGTATAGTGTAAATTCATTACAGGCCTACAGTCAAATCGTGTACAGCCTAAACCTAGGTTCTCGGAATTTCTTTTGTTTATCAGGACCATCGTATCTGTCCTCCTGCTTCCTCTTTCCTTTATCTACTCCGGACTGTTCCCCGGAGGTTCCTTCGCTTTGCGCAACGTTTGTTTCCTGCCTCTCGGCTCGTGATTCTTCTAATCGGATGAACATTTCAGCTTTGTCATAGAACTCTTCGAGATCTTGCGGTGGTTCTTTAGTCGGAGAATCTTTAAATTTGGTGCATTCCCCAACTCCTGCCACCGTCGCCATCAAAATCATCGATGGATCCGGGCGATCTGCAGAAGCCACCGTTGCATTGATCGCAATAAGAAATCTTTTATGGACTCTCCGGTCCTTTGCTTTATCGAGGCTAAAGTCATTACACTCTTGGGTCGCATCACATGGACCCTAAACTGTCTCATGAAGCAGTCTACAAGCTCGCCCCATGTACTGATTGATCCAGTTTCTTGTTGCCTGAACCAAAGTACAGCCAAATCCGACAAGTATAAAGGGAAGCATCGAGCCATCACTTCCTCGGATGCTCCTAGCACTTCCATGTGCCTAATATATCCGGTGATGTGCATGGTCGGGTCTGACCTCCCATCATAAGGATCTAGCGTTGGTAGTTTGAATTTTGGAGGGTTCCTTGCATTTCGGATGTTCGGAGTGAATGGACTTCGACTGACTTCTTCCAGCCCTCCAATAGATAATCCTCCTCTCATGATTCGTCGCATTAGACCAATCATTCTTTCATCTCCGTCCAGGGGTTGGCCCCCGGCCACATTCCTGTCCTGTCCCCCGAGTCTTGAAGGGAATTCTGGTACATACTCTTCGTGAGGCTCGTTATCATAAGCATTGGCTCCAACCTGTTGACCTCCGTCTATCGGTCTTCCAGTATCGGAACCTGAGGGTTTGCCCCCAAGTCCTTGTTGATTGCCTTCAGGTCCTGCATTCTGGTCTTGAACCCGACCTTCATTAGCTTCTGCAATCCTGATTCCTTGTCCCGCACTTGCAGTTGTTGTAGTTGGTCCAAGGTTTTGCACATTCGCCGCCCTCATTTTCTCAAGAAAATTCTGCATCATCTCTTAATGAGTTTTCATCATGCTTTCGCGTATCGAATTATCCATAGCCTCCATCTCATCTCTAGTGATGTAGACGGAAGCTTGTCCTTCTTCGGCTCCAGAGGATGCCTCCTGGCTTCCTCCTTGTTGGCTTCTTTCAGCCCTCTGCTTTCTATTGTTCTGCCTAGTCATTTTCTCTAAGTCTGAGGTCTTCAAGCTTTTCAAATTCTAACTTCGATCCGATGTAGCAGGTGCCGGTCTTCTCAGTGAAAGCACCAAAGTGTTTGCACCAAAATTGGTCACAAACCCCAAGTGCTGTGAAAGCACCAGTGTATGAATATAAATCCACAATATTCAAACACAAACCATAGATTTAAGCAAGCAACAAGTAGCAATTCAGAAATAATGAAAAAGGACACACAATTTATAGTGGTTCGGTTGTCTCCGGCCTACGTCCACTTCAAAGGTTTTTCTTTTTATTGATGTTCTCTTGATGATTACAGTTGGTTACAGCAAGTTACAATGGATTATAGCTCTGAAACTTGAATGCAACAGCGATGATAAGGTATAGAGTTGAATCCAGTAGAGTCTTGGCGCTTCAGAATTCCGATCCCCTTTTCTGAATGACCCGGGGCTCTATTTATAGCTGTAGGAGGCTGATATTTCTCCTAAAAATCTGGTAGACCACTTCTGGTACGTGAGGGGGCCCACATGCCCGGCCTCAGGAAATTTGGGCCCACTTTGGATCGATTCGAACTCTATTCGAATTGAGCAAGAAATCATCCAATCGAGATGAAATTTGGCATGGACATTCTTCAACATGTATGCAAGCTCCTGTAAAAATTTCATTGCATTTGGACTTGTAGATCTCAAGATATGGCCGATTCGAATTGCTATTCTCGAGCAGGTTGCTTGCTTCGACTCGATGTCGTTCGAATCGATGGGTTCGATTCGATGGTTCCACGCGCTTTCGTGATGACGTGGTGCGCATTCTTCGTGTCGATCCCCTTTTCACTCTGGTTTGACTGGGTCGACTCCATGATCTTCGCCACTTTGACTTAGTGGATTCGAGGGCTTTCAGGGATTCGAACAGAGGCTCGTTCGTCTCGATCGTGGTATGCTCTGGCCGATTGATACGAAGCTTTTGTAACAGGATCGATTCGAAGTGGAGTAACTTCATGGATTCGAAGGACTTCATCTTTGGTGGATTCGAACCAGGTAGACGTGAGGCTAATTCCTTTCTGACCGATGCGAACGCAATGGGTATGAAGTCTAACAATATTTATGGATTCGAGTATATCTTCTGCTGATGGGTACGAAGCACATTATCTGTTGATGGATGCGAAGTGAAGTTACCGATGGATTCGAAGAGCGGTTGTCCGATGGATTCGAACTATTGCTCGCCGATGGATGCGAGCTAGATGGAGTCGAGCTGAGACATGAGGATGGGTACGAACTTCATGGATTCGAAGTACCCCAAGATGATGGATTCGAAGTAGCTTAGTTGGAGGGATACGAACAGAACCCTTGTCTATGGATTCGAACAAGGGCTATCTCCTCTATCTTGAATCGATCATAACTTGAGCGTACGAACTCGGATTGACTTGAAATTTGAAACGCTAGCTTCTACAGCTTTGCTCATCATGTCTTGTCAATTGTGGCACGATCCGGACTCGGACAAAATTTATCGATATCCATGGTTATCCTGCAATGCACAGTTGATATTCAAGAATAATAATTATCGATTCTTAGTAAATTTTGGATATCTCGACTTTGCCAAAAGATGGGATAACAAATATCAGCACTCATCACTTTTTCATTCACTGTTTATCTTTTCGATAATCAGTACGGAGACAGATTAGTCAATGTAGTCATTTAAGATCAAATCCAAAAATAATTATAAAATCAAAATTTCTAAAATGATTAATCTGAAACAAGGTCAACAAAAATGATTTTCTAGAAGGAGTTTTATAAAAGAAAAAACGTCTGCGATTTGAAAATTATTTGAAATGAAAAATATGCAGATTTTTTCTTTGAAAAATGCGATGCAGCTAATGAATGTCTCAACATAAATCACGTTCCACTAGTAATTTTTCTATCGACTAGATAACCAGTGTAGTCTGCATCTGAATTTTCTTTCACTCAAAATTATCATTTGTTGAATGTCATAGACCAGACCGTGATGTGTGCAACAAAATATCTCAAAATCATTTTTAACAGCTTTTAAATGAAATTGAATTGAAGTCGTGCAAATAAACAAATTAGTGAACATAATGACCAAATATATCCACGTATATCTTGAGTAATCATCAGTAAATAAAACACCATCATTAGAGCAAACAAATCTATATGAAGTATTTCAAGGATTGTATTGTTCTCAGCATAAAAGGATAATTGGCCAACAATTTTGAATAAGTCAGAACCAAAATCAGCATTCATTTCTATATCAATAACCCGTTGAATTGAATCAAATTACGATGCAGATTTTCACATATATCGTTCAAGATACCTTTGCCTATTTTACCATAGTCGATAAATTTTCGTTGTAGCCCATTGTGATTCTACCACCATTGGACTAGGCTAAGGAACTTTGATAAGTCGCCTGTTGTGTGTGTGGAATAGCCAGAATCCAGATAACACTGTTGTTGTTCCTCAGCCTACCACCACACCTACATATAAAGAAGATTTTTGTGACTTATTTATTTTTATAGGTCCATGGTTGTTAATGGCAGCAGATTTTGAAAAATAATTTTGTGGAGACTCAAAACTATATATGTGTGTGTGTGTGTGTGTTCCTTTCGGCATCCAGATTTGTTTAACTTTGAGGGATTTTATATTCGTGCCTTTTGGAACCCAAATTGGTATGGTTTCACATTTTTGGGTCTATACCAACAATTATTTTTATTATGTCTAATTTTTCTACAAATAATGCACTCGGATTTAACTTGATTAATTTTCTTCTAACATATTTAAAGTGAGTATACCCAAGTCCTTGTCTATCAGTATAAACAGTTTGTTTTCCTATTAGCATATTTAGTGATCTTTCACTTTTTGGAAAAGTTTCCTAAAGTTGTAGACAATTTTTCGACCTGTGTTTTGAGGTATTCATTTTCGTTTAATAATTGTGTGCACTTTTTAATAGAATTTTCTCTCCTTGTATTTTCGCTCTCTTTCAAAATCAGAATTTCAATTTCAAGCGATTTAATTTTAATTTGTGATTTTTTAATCTCTTCTTCGAGTGATGGACACTTATGACACTTAGGGCTCTTAGTTTGATAGTTTTTAATCAATTGATTAAGCAGTTTATTTGACTTGTAGTGAGATGCAAATATAAAGTGATGAATTGTGATGTAATCAAAATTGTATTGTAATCAAAGATTGTGTATATATAGTGAGAGCTTAAATTTGTATAATTCAAAATTGTAATAAATATTTGTTTGAATAAAATATCCATTTGAATTTAAATTCTGTGTTATTTACTTTATTCGGCAAATATTTATTTATTTATGTGAAAAATAAAATAGTACATTAACAAATACATTTAAATGAATATATATATATATATATATATGTTTATTATCATCAAACAAAAATCATATACTTGCATATTTAACATTAACTTTGAAAATTCAATGTTAGTTTGGCATACATGTACATATGTTAACCTGGCTCTTGTTCATGTTTGCACATTTGAGGGTCTTATCAAGTTATTTAGTTTTTGTTTGGATTGAGTTTCGTATCGTTCCTCTCCTGGATCGAAGTGAAATTCGAGTTGTAACAGCGTTCGATGGTTATTTTAAGTCCTTTCTTTGTAACGATCCTCTCCTGGATCGATTTAAGATGTTAGAATGTATGCTTTATATCGATGCATATGTAATATTGGGTCTCGGATTGATGGATATAGGAGTAATGCTTTATGTTGATGAGTTGAACGATCCAAACATAATCATGTAGCGATGCTTCGCGGAGGATATGGCATCTCTCATTCCTCTATTCAAGAAGAATTCCACACAGTAGATTGTCTTTGATAGGAGTCATCCATGACCCCTTTTCTAGATCCATCTATAAGATCATGTTGATTTTCATATGTCAATGCTTGGAATAATAAGTATTTTAACTGGGGCAGAGTCTTTTTGCCGCGCATTCTAAGAACTGACTAGCTTGGCGGATGATCCAGTCTTTTTGTTTTGTTCTCTGAGGATTTGCGTAGTGGTGTAGTACTTGAAGTCGGCTAGTAGTTCTAGGATATAGCTGAGATAAGGAGAAAGACGTTGCCCTTAGTCAGATAGTCTTCCCTGACTTGTCATACCACTAACTAGAAATCGTATAAGATATGTAAAGTTTCCATTCCTAGTCTTCTTACAAGTATGAGGGTGGCGACTAAGGCTTCATACTTAGCTTCGTTACTTGTTGCAGGGAAGTTGAGTTTCAGGGCGTAGCAGATCGAACATTCCTCATAAGTCATTAATGCAATTTCAACATTAGAAAGCTGATTATCAGAAGTTCCATCTATGTATGTTCTCCATTAGTTGGACGGTTCTCTACTTTTTTTGGGATAATCATCTGATGCAGTGAATTCAGATATGAAGTATGCTAATATTTTGTAACGACCCATAAATTTAGCCGGTTTTAATAACGTTATTAATTGGAATTTCAGGATTTTAAACGATAAAATTTTGAAATATGAATTTGATATTTGGAATGCGTCTAGTCAAACATAGCAACTGGCAAATTTTCGTCCAAAAATACGAAAGTTTATTTCGCGCGTAAATTTACTTCAATTTAATCAGTTAAAAAACAATGAAAATAAAACGTTTCCAAAACCAAAATATTTTACATAGAAAAATTCTAAAACATCTTTTGAGCAAGTTGTCAGTTTGTCGTTTTTTCAAATTCGGACATTTTTTACTCCGTCGATCTTGTTTTTCTGCGATTTTCTTGCATTTTTCGTAGTATAAAATTTCGAATTTTTATAATTCGATCGTACCACTGATATCCGTATACCGTTTTGATCGTCTCGTCCTGCCGATCTCCACGGTATATTCGATTGCCAATTTCGGTGTCCGTTTCGCGAAAAAAAAAATCGTAAATAGATAACGGTTGTTTGCCGCCATGAGAAAACAAATGGACACTTTCTTTATTTTATTCAAATTCAGCCTTTTACCTTCACTACCCACCGGTTCAAAATTCAAACGGGTTGTTACTGTTGCTTTATTAATTCGTAAAATTGGGAGCTGCAAAGTTTCCATGCATTTCAATGTATAATTGCGCTGGAACTTTTCACCATCTCTCCATTTTCATTTTTCCTGACACACACGTTTCCCTTCTCTACTCTTTTCCCTTCTCAACTTCCACCCCTCTTTGTTAACCCATGGCCGTATTAAAAATAATAATAATAATAATAATAATAATAAGAGAAATGTTGCATGCGTACACCACCACCATGCCTATGCTTGGCATACCTCATTTTCTTTCCTTCCTCTTCACACGTGCCATTCTTCCCATACTCACCGAGTCCTCCCACCCAATTCTCCGCTCCTTCTTTTCGCCATCCCCTCCGAGCACACGCACAACCATTCTCCCCACCGACCGCCCGAGACCACCTTTCCCTTCCACCGTTCTGCCTCCTTGGCTGAAGCCTACCACCATCCATCAAAACTCGGCCAAACCTACAGCAGGTTTATTTATTCTCATCTCTATTTGTATATATTCATATGCATTGCTATCTTATATCTGTTTATATATATGAGTTAGGAAAGTTTTCTAGATATTTGTATAAGTATATACATAGGTTCTTTTGTTTGTATATGGGTTTATGTGACAACTTATATAAGTTTAAAGTATGTAAAATTTGTATTAGTTTGTATGAGATCTGGTAGTTTTATGAATATAAGGTTCTGGATGTTATATGCGTGTGTATATTTTTTTTTTTTATAAATCATATTTATAGCATATATATTGTAGACGTGACTTGCTGTAGCTTTATGCTTTCAATACTTACAGTTGCATAGAGATTTATACTTTAGTCATAAACTAGTCTAAGCATGCATATTTGTTCAGAGTTTAGAGATATACAATACAACGTACAATTGTTTAAACATATGACAGTATATATATACAAGTTTTGTGTTTTGTTAGGTGCAGATATATTAACAACGTAAATTGTATTTTTTTTATGATAAACATTGAATAATAATAATAATAATAACTCAAGTTTCAGTTCGATTATATGTTAGTGGGTATAAGATATATATATATATATATATATATATATATATATATATATATATATCTTAGTGTATATATGGATATAAGTATATAGTATAATTTGTACAAGTTTAGTCAGTTGTACATCTTTACAGTAACAAAAATGTCAGTGAGTTATGTATGTTTTATAATATTGAATTTAAATCTGTTTTCCAATTTTAAAGAGAAAAGATGTTAAGTTTTGTATATTATTGATACAGAATGTGTGTTGCGTGAGGGTTTGAACAATGTTTGCTGTTATGTCCTGTCACTTCAATTCTTGCTATAAAGTAACAGTAGGAAAGATATAAGTTGAATGCTCATCTATATATTTGTTAGTATATGCCCTGTCATACACAAAGGAAGCATAAATTTTATGAGTATTTTATATGGATTCAACAATTTTTGGTTTTCAAAGTTTATTACATGTCAGTTTATAAATTCTTGTTTTCAGTCTTATATACATCAGATTTTATATTTGTACATATGTATTGTAGATTCCAAAATATTTTATATACTGTAAATTATATTTTTGAAAATTTGTACATTACATTGTTTAAAAGTATTGAACAATGAATCAAGGTCTATATATATTGTATTTATTTCAAAACATATAATGCGTGTGCGTGTTTGATTCAAACGATGATTTTGAAATGCCAATATATTTAATTTAATATGAGCTTGAATTTAAAATATGATTTTTCTTTTAGTTATATATAGACATATATAGTTCATCTATACAAATTTTCTTCATCGATCTAGTTCTGATTCGTTTTATCAATTCTTGATTACCAGCCTTGTTCGCTCAATTCGTGTTCAATCTTGCTTTGCTTTGAAATCCGTGCTTGGAATCGGAGCTCACTCTATCGTCGAATCTCTCTATAGCCTCGAAAGGTGAGCAATCACTCACGATTAATACTCTTTTATTTATTAAATTCGATTTCAATTGAAACGACAATTAAAATATGCTGCTGTTATTTATTGCACTGTTATTTATGTATCAGTTCACTTTTGACATCTGACACCATTATCTGTTAATTATGTATGCGATGATAATACAGTTTGGTTGATAATTAATTGATTGATTGTTGTTAATATTGGATGTAAATTGTAACGTATAAAGTGATAAATATTATGCAATTGAATTTGACGTAGGATAGTTAAAATTGTGAATCGACATATGTGATGAATTTGATTACTTTACTTGAATAATATGACCCATTTTAATTGTTAAGTTGATTGACACGTGGAATTTGAGAAATCATACTTTGAACCTTTGAACGTATATTGGATTAATTGTTGTAGCATTAAATTTGGAATTGAAATGGAACAACAAGTAGGAAAACCCAAATGTAATAATCTTTAATCTACATGAAATGATAGTGTAGATTCTAGAGATAATTATATTAATTCGCACAAACAACAATGCGAATTAATACGATTATTTCGGGATTATTTGAATTGATTATTGAATTGTTATTGATTGTTGCTATTGCTTGTTTATTTACTTTGACACCATCCCTGTTATCACAATGCAAGTTCCCTTTATTATGTTTGATTTTTAATTGAAATTGGAATCGGGTTGAAATGATAAATACCCAAATGAACTTGACTTAGGATAGAAAATTAAATAAAATCCGATTGGTCAATAATTTGATTTAAAATAAAATAATGATTTTATTCAAATAAAGAATAAGTTTTGAAATGAAGTTGAAATTTAAACTTTTGAAAGGAAAATGCAAAGATTGAAATCTGAAACAAATATTAACGTAGTAATGATGAAAAGAACGTTGTTTGAAATTTGATTATCTAATAATTAAATTTGGAATTATTAATAAATAATTTGAAATTGGTAATAATTGAGTTTTTAAATTATTAAGTTGAAATCATTTAATAATTAAATTTGAAATTATAATTAAGTTTGTAATTATAATTAAGTTCGAAACTATTAAGTTGAATTTATAATTAAGTTGAAATGATTTGATGATTAAGTCTGAATTCATAATTAAGCGGAATGATTTAATAATTAAGTTGAAATTATTAAGCTTTGAAATTATTAATAATTAAGATTGAAAATTTTTAATAATTGAATAAGATTGAATTATTTGATAATTGAATAAAATTGAATTCTTTGATAAGTAAAATTGAACTTTTGAATAAGTAGATTTGAACTTCGTTAATAAATGAAATTGAGTTTCTTTATTTATTAAAGTTTTGAAAATTATTTAAGTAAGTTAATTAGTGAATTGAAACTTCTCGATTAGGTGAAATTTAGTTCTTTATTAATTGAGTTTCAAATTTGTAACGAAGTTAATAAATAAGTGAAAATTGAATTTCTTTAACAAGAAATAAAATACGATTTATTAAATGAATGTGATTTATCGAAATTAACGTAAGACTTGTAATTTAAAGAATTGGATTTTTGACGAATCTAATTTAGTTAAATTTGAAGTTTTGATATAATAGAGATGAACGTAAGTAATTGATTTAATGTATTGGAAATTAAGTAATATTGTTTGAATGATAAATTAACTTAACGAATATTGAACGAAATCGATAAATGAATTGAAATTGATTTTGAATGTTAAATTAAATTGATTTAAATGATTTCAGAATGAAATTTTATATTCAAACTTGAATTAATATTTGAATTATTAAATAAAAATTGAAATTGAATTATAGGATTTTGAAACGAGAAGTTAGAAGTATTGAAAGCATAAATTTCGGAAATTGATATTGAAAGACAAATGAAATGTTGGTTTACAAATTGAAATTGAAATTGAATTTTATTTGTTTTTGAAATATATTAAACGACCAATCGGTGTAATAATTACGAAAGTTATTAAAGAAACCGGAATCGGTTATGGATATACTCTCTATCTAAACCGAAAACCACTTTAATAACTGTACGCGGAGTGATGATCCAGAATGAAGTGGTTGGAATGGTGTACGTGTTGACTGAAGAAAGTGAACGATAATGGATAGCCTTGACACTTGTGTCAAATTGGAAATGACTAAAATCAGGAGCTGTGCCGGGCCAAATGGGGTTAGCTACCTCGAGCGAGCACACTTCTTCGAAAACTACTCATTACTTTGTTTTTGATTGGTGCACCCTCGGAATTTCAGGAGTGTTGTTTCGCGGTGTTGCGATCGTTGCGGCGATGCGTTCTCACCAGTCCGGATCAGGCGAACGGTAGTTTCACTACCTTGGGTATTGCCTCATGTGCCTTGTCATACTTGTATCCCGATATACGCGACCACTACGAGTTTGTTTTGTGTTATACCTATGGAGTACTCCCTGATATCCCACCAGTTTACGGTGGAGTTTACAGTGCTGTATAGACTATGACATTTATATAAAATGTGTTAAGGGGGATAATGGTAACGCCTTAACACTATTTTGATACTTTATATTACTGATAGACATTATCTATTTAGCGTATACTACTACATAGTAGATAGTTTAACGGATCCTTAAAGGATGGTGATTCCAACATCCTTTGAGTTACTTGTATTTCGATTGCTATTTCACTTGAGTTGGATTTATTGATATAAGAATATTAATCCTGACTCGAGTGTTTTGTGTTTTGCTTTACGCTCGGGTCAGACTATGAGTACCAGCTTTCGAGGCTCACCTTTGGAGTTGGAGCTTCGCTTGGAGATCCAGCTATCTATCCAGCTTTCAGATATTCGATGATTCCAGTGATGTATTCTGATTTGTACTTGATGTATCATATTTCTCTTCTGTTGTAAACTCTGATGTATCCTATATATTTATATAGTAGCTTCATGAACTACTATTTTCCTTTTACTTCCGCTGCATATTATTACTCTGTGTCTGTGATTCTGTGATTATTTATTTACTGTATATCTGAGTTTTGCCAAATTTTAAATTAACAATTCGGTATTTTGAATTTTTCAAGTCCGACATGTGCGGATGCGAATAGTCCAAAATAGCGGGTCGTTACAGTTGGTATCAGAGCTTTTGGTAGCTCTAGGCAAAACTTAGCATATATGGTAAATGTATTTACAGATTCACTCCCACTCGAGTTTCAATCTCTTCCTTTTGACTCAATTCCTTTGAATTTTGGAACGTTTCCTCGGTTTCAAAATTCATTCATATCCCTCACTATTTATCTTCTTTTGATTCCGGAGTACCCCATAACTCCACTTCGAATGATCTTTATAGTGAGTCGGCGGTCTCGCCAATCCCAAATGTATTTGTAAGTGAGTGGAACTCCTTTACAATAGACATTGATTTACCGGAGATTTCTGTATCCTCGGTTTACGGTGCTATCTGTATCCCGCTATACCTGAATTCTATCCTTGGAGATCTGATGTTGATTTACCTCGGAATTCTGCATCGATCTTATTCTTGAAGTTACGGTCAACCCGGTTAAGGTTGCCCGTGAATTAAATCATCTATCCATCTTCCGATTCTGTTAATTGAATTGTCTTATCTTCTGTTCCGAACTTATTATCGAATCAAAAATTCCCTTTGATTTAATTTCCGTCAAATTTAAATCTCTATACTTACTTTGAAATCCATACTTGTACCGTCGAGCGAGAAAGTGTATTTGTAAATTAATATTTAAAATGTTTTATATATCGTGTTGTTTGAGTTGTTGATGTCGATTTGGATTTTCGATCGATTCGTCTGATCAACGATATCGATAGGATTTCCAAAACACTTGAGCAGAGCAACTGACACAATATTGTTTCAAAATCTGGAAAATAAAATAATTTTGAATGATTATGTTATAATTAGTATAAATTTTTGAAATTAAAATGTTAATGAATCTGTTGTCCGAAATGTGAAAAATTTAATTTCCATTTATTGTTTATGAATCATTGACTTTTTCATATAATAAATTAATGAATTTATAAAATTGGGTTATAATTTGATTTGGAATTTGAAATGTATTTAAATTAGAATTTGAGAATTTAATTTCCGATAATTTCGAACTATGGTTTTAAGTTTAAAATGTATACTATTTAAAATATTTTCGAATATAAATGGTTTTCGAAGAATTTTAGATGTTTAAATCAGTGCTCTTCTCTTTGTCGCTGGAAAATAATTTCGGTGATGACGGCCGCATCATCGTCATTCATTTTCGAGTTTCGAAGTGGAAAGACTATTCTGTAGCTTTGCTACGGTTTGTTGTGAAAAATAAACTGATTTGAATTTTTTTTAAACTTGACTTGACTTATAACATATATTAAAATTTTAGATTTGTTTTGATATATTATATATGAATGTATATATATATTTATTTTATCTCTAAACTATTGAAGTTAATTGAAAATTAATTCTTAAAATTTGTTAAAGGGTGATTTTCAATCATAAATGAAGCCAAATTCTTTTTATATATAAATATTTAACTTGAAATAACTGAATTGTAAAATTTTATTTGAATAATACTCAATTGCATTATTTATAACGTACCTAAATTTTCAAAAAAAAGTTAATTTTGTAATTGAATATTATACAATATAAAAGGATATCAAAGGAATTTTTAAATAAATTTGAGTAGTTATAGTAAACGTAAATATACTTAATATATATGTGATAGGATATATTTAGTAGAATAAATTAATAATACTTTGAAATAAAGAAGAATTAAATATGTCGAATAAAATATGATTATAATAATGGACAATTCAATTCTTGATTCTAGAAATTGTTAATTTAGGATAATTGGATAATATACAATGTAAAATGATTTTGTAAATGAAATTTGAATGGGTATAATAATTGTTTTACGCTAAAATTTTAATTATAAAGGTTAATAGAGATAAATAAAATAATAAGTTAAATAAATAATAGATGTGATTAATAAAATAAAAAAATTTATTTTGAAAGTTAATAAATTGAATTAAATCAACTGAAGAGAGTATCTTTAATTAATGGAATTTAAATTGAATTTCATTTGAAAGGAACCTTGTACCTAACATTAATATATGTGAAATCAAATCAATTTAATGGAAACCTTGAATTTAAAAACAAATTGTTGAATATAATTTATTTAAACTGAAATTTATATGGTTGAACTAATTGTTTATTTCGTTTTTAGTCTATTTTCTTCTGGTTGTTTCTATTCTCCTACCTCCTTCCTTTTCGGGGACGAAAAGTTTTGAGCGGGGGAGAATGTAACGACCCATAAATTTAGCCGGTTTTAATAACGTTATTAATTGGAATTTCAGGATTTTAAACGATAAAATTTTGAAATATGAATTTGATATTTGGAATGCGTCTAGTCAAACATAGCAACTGGCAAATTTTCGTCCAAAAATACGAAAGTTTATTTCGCGCGTAAATTTACTTCAATTTAATCAGTTAAAAAACAATGAAAATAAAACGTTTCCAAAACCAAAATATTTTACATAGAAAAATTCTAAAACATCTTTTGAGCAAGTTGTCAGTTTGTCGTTTTTTCAAATTCGGACATTTTTTACTCCGTCGATCTTGTTTTTCTGCGATTTTCTTGCATTTTTCGTAGTATAAAATTTCGAATTTTTATAATTCGATCGTACCACTGATATCCGTATACCGTTTTGATCGTCTCGTCCTGCCGATCTCCACGGTATATTCGATTGCCAATTTCGGTGTCCGTTTCGCGAAAAAAAAAATCGTAAATAGATAACGGTTGTTTGCCGCCATGAGAAAACAAATGGACACTTTCTTTATTTTATTCAAATTCAGCCTTTTACCTTCACTACCCACCGGTTCAAAATTCAAACGGGTTGTTACTGTTGCTTTATTAATTCGTAAAATTGGGAGCTGCAAAGTTTCCATGCATTTCAATGTATAATTGCGCTGGAACTTTTCACCATCTCTCCATTTTCATTTTTCCTGACACACACGTTTCCCTTCTCTACTCTTTTCCCTTCTCAACTTCCACCCCTCTTTGTTAACCCATGGCCGTATTAAAAATAATAATAATAATAATAATAATAATAAGAGAAATGTTGCATGCGTACACCACCACCATGCCTATGCTTGGCATACCTCATTTTCTTTCCTTCCTCTTCACACGTGCCATTCTTCCCATACTCACCGAGTCCTCCCACCCAATTCTCCGCTCCTTCTTTTCGCCATCCCCTCCGAGCACACGCACAACCATTCTCCCCACCGACCGCCCGAGACCACCTTTCCCTTCCACCGTTCTGCCTCCTTGGCTGAAGCCTACCACCATCCATCAAAACTCGGCCAAACCTACAGCAGGTTTATTTATTCTCATCTCTATTTGTATATATTCATATGCATTGCTATCTTATATCTGTTTATATATATGAGTTAGGAAAGTTTTCTAGATATTTGTATAAGTATATACATAGGTTCTTTTGTTTGTATATGGGTTTATGTGACAACTTATATAAGTTTAAAGTATGTAAAATTTGTATTAGTTTGTATGAGATCTGGTAGTTTTATGAATATAAGGTTCTGGATGTTATATGCGTGTGTATATTTTTTTTTTTTATAAATCATATTTATAGCATATATATTGTAGACGTGACTTGCTGTAGCTTTATGCTTTCAATACTTACAGTTGCATAGAGATTTATACTTTAGTCATAAACTAGTCTAAGCATGCATATTTGTTCAGAGTTTAGAGATATACAATACAACGTACAATTGTTTAAACATATGACAGTATATATATACAAGTTTTGTGTTTTGTTAGGTGCAGATATATTAACAACGTAAATTGTATTTTTTTTATGATAAACATTGAATAATAATAATAATAATAACTCAAGTTTCAGTTCGATTATATGTTAGTGGGTATAAGATATATATATATATATATATATATATATATATATATATATCTTAGTGTATATATGGATATAAGTATATAGTATAATTTGTACAAGTTTAGTCAGTTGTACATCTTTACAGTAACAAAAATGTCAGTGAGTTATGTATGTTTTATAATATTGAATTTAAATCTGTTTTCCAATTTTAAAGAGAAAAGATGTTAAGTTTTGTATATTATTGATACAGAATGTGTGTTGCGTGAGGGTTTGAACAATGTTTGCTGTTATGTCCTGTCACTTCAATTCTTGCTATAAAGTAACAGTAGGAAAGATATAAGTTGAATGCTCATCTATATATTTGTTAGTATATGCCCTGTCATACACAAAGGAAGCATAAATTTTATGAGTATTTTATATGGATTCAACAATTTTTGGTTTTCAAAGTTTATTACATGTCAGTTTATAAATTCTTGTTTTCAGTCTTATATACATCAGATTTTATATTTGTACATATGTATTGTAGATTCCAAAATATTTTATATACTGTAAATTATATTTTTGAAAATTTGTACATTACATTGTTTAAAAGTATTGAACAATGAATCAAGGTCTATATATATTGTATTTATTTCAAAACATATAATGCGTGTGCGTGTTTGATTCAAACGATGATTTTGAAATGCCAATATATTTAATTTAATATGAGCTTGAATTTAAAATATGATTTTTCTTTTAGTTATATATAGACATATATAGTTCATCTATACAAATTTTCTTCATCGATCTAGTTCTGATTCGTTTTATCAATTCTTGATTACCAGCCTTGTTCGCTCAATTCGTGTTCAATCTTGCTTTGCTTTGAAATCCGTGCTTGGAATCGGAGCTCACTCTATCGTCGAATCTCTCTATAGCCTCGAAAGGTGAGCAATCACTCACGATTAATACTCTTTTATTTATTAAATTCGATTTCAATTGAAACGACAATTAAAATATGCTGCTGTTATTTATTGCACTGTTATTTATGTATCAGTTCACTTTTGACATCTGACACCATTATCTGTTAATTATGTATGCGATGATAATACAGTTTGGTTGATAATTAATTGATTGATTGTTGTTAATATTGGATGTAAATTGTAACGTATAAAGTGATAAATATTATGCAATTGAATTTGACGTAGGATAGTTAAAATTGTGAATCGACATATGTGATGAATTTGATTACTTTACTTGAATAATATGACCCATTTTAATTGTTAAGTTGATTGACACGTGGAATTTGAGAAATCATACTTTGAACCTTTGAACGTATATTGGATTAATTGTTGTAGCATTAAATTTGGAATTGAAATGGAACAACAAGTAGGAAAACCCAAATGTAATAATCTTTAATCTACATGAAATGATAGTGTAGATTCTAGAGATAATTATATTAATTCGCACAAACAACAATGCGAATTAATACGATTATTTCGGGATTATTTGAATTGATTATTGAATTGTTATTGATTGTTGCTATTGCTTGTTTATTTACTTTGACACCATCCCTGTTATCACAATGCAAGTTCCCTTTATTATGTTTGATTTTTAATTGAAATTGGAATCGGGTTGAAATGATAAATACCCAAATGAACTTGACTTAGGATAGAAAATTAAATAAAATCCGATTGGTCAATAATTTGATTTAAAATAAAATAATGATTTTATTCAAATAAAGAATAAGTTTTGAAATGAAGTTGAAATTTAAACTTTTGAAAGGAAAATGCAAAGATTGAAATCTGAAACAAATATTAACGTAGTAATGATGAAAAGAACGTTGTTTGAAATTTGATTATCTAATAATTAAATTTGGAATTATTAATAAATAATTTGAAATTGGTAATAATTGAGTTTTTAAATTATTAAGTTGAAATCATTTAATAATTAAATTTGAAATTATAATTAAGTTTGTAATTATAATTAAGTTCGAAACTATTAAGTTGAATTTATAATTAAGTTGAAATGATTTGATGATTAAGTCTGAATTCATAATTAAGCGGAATGATTTAATAATTAAGTTGAAATTATTAAGCTTTGAAATTATTAATAATTAAGATTGAAAATTTTTAATAATTGAATAAGATTGAATTATTTGATAATTGAATAAAATTGAATTCTTTGATAAGTAAAATTGAACTTTTGAATAAGTAGATTTGAACTTCGTTAATAAATGAAATTGAGTTTCTTTATTTATTAAAGTTTTGAAAATTATTTAAGTAAGTTAATTAGTGAATTGAAACTTCTCGATTAGGTGAAATTTAGTTCTTTATTAATTGAGTTTCAAATTTGTAACGAAGTTAATAAATAAGTGAAAATTGAATTTCTTTAACAAGAAATAAAATACGATTTATTAAATGAATGTGATTTATCGAAATTAACGTAAGACTTGTAATTTAAAGAATTGGATTTTTGACGAATCTAATTTAGTTAAATTTGAAGTTTTGATATAATAGAGATGAACGTAAGTAATTGATTTAATGTATTGGAAATTAAGTAATATTGTTTGAATGATAAATTAACTTAACGAATATTGAACGAAATCGATAAATGAATTGAAATTGATTTTGAATGTTAAATTAAATTGATTTAAATGATTTCAGAATGAAATTTTATATTCAAACTTGAATTAATATTTGAATTATTAAATAAAAATTGAAATTGAATTATAGGATTTTGAAACGAGAAGTTAGAAGTATTGAAAGCATAAATTTCGGAAATTGATATTGAAAGACAAATGAAATGTTGGTTTACAAATTGAAATTGAAATTGAATTTTATTTGTTTTTGAAATATATTAAACGACCAATCGGTGTAATAATTACGAAAGTTATTAAAGAAACCGGAATCGGTTATGGATATACTCTCTATCTAAACCGAAAACCACTTTAATAACTGTACGCGGAGTGATGATCCAGAATGAAGTGGTTGGAATGGTGTACGTGTTGACTGAAGAAAGTGAACGATAATGGATAGCCTTGACACTTGTGTCAAATTGGAAATGACTAAAATCAGGAGCTGTGCCGGGCCAAATGGGGTTAGCTACCTCGAGCGAGCACACTTCTTCGAAAACTACTCATTACTTTGTTTTTGATTGGTGCACCCTCGGAATTTCAGGAGTGTTGTTTCGCGGTGTTGCGATCGTTGCGGCGATGCGTTCTCACCAGTCCGGATCAGGCGAACGGTAGTTTCACTACCTTGGGTATTGCCTCATGTGCCTTGTCATACTTGTATCCCGATATACGCGACCACTACGAGTTTGTTTTGTGTTATACCTATGGAGTACTCCCTGATATCCCACCAGTTTACGGTGGAGTTTACAGTGCTGTATAGACTATGACATTTATATAAAATGTGTTAAGGGGGATAATGGTAACGCCTTAACACTATTTTGATACTTTATATTACTGATAGACATTATCTATTTAGCGTATACTACTACATAGTAGATAGTTTAACGGATCCTTAAAGGATGGTGATTCCAACATCCTTTGAGTTACTTGTATTTCGATTGCTATTTCACTTGAGTTGGATTTATTGATATAAGAATATTAATCCTGACTCGAGTGTTTTGTGTTTTGCTTTACGCTCGGGTCAGACTATGAGTACCAGCTTTCGAGGCTCACCTTTGGAGTTGGAGCTTCGCTTGGAGATCCAGCTATCTATCCAGCTTTCAGATATTCGATGATTCCAGTGATGTATTCTGATTTGTACTTGATGTATCATATTTCTCTTCTGTTGTAAACTCTGATGTATCCTATATATTTATATAGTAGCTTCATGAACTACTATTTTCCTTTTACTTCCGCTGCATATTATTACTCTGTGTCTGTGATTCTGTGATTATTTATTTACTGTATATCTGAGTTTTGCCAAATTTTAAATTAACAATTCGGTATTTTGAATTTTTCAAGTCCGACATGTGCGGATGCGAATAGTCCAAAATAGCGGGTCGTTACATATTTGACCATGGATAGCTATTTGAGGAAGATAAGTGATATCAAATTGCCTTAGCTTGATATTCCGTTTGAGTAACCTTTTAGAAATCTAAGGTTGCCATTGGACCTAACATAACGGTTGGTCGATACATACATTAATAGGGTAAGCTTGTCAATAGCTAGCTTTCATCATATACTGGTCTTTGGATTAGTTTCTCTTCACATAGCATTGCGATGCTTATGGCGTATGTTCACATGACCCAATTGAGGTATATATATTCACGATCCAATGGCTTGGGTAAAATGGGAGGTCTCTCTGAGCGATTTATCAGAGCTGCTTGGTTTCCTTGGTACATGGATGACTCTAATATTCAGCATTTTCTGAAATTAGCCTCAATCCTACAAGACTTGATGACGAAACCCGAGAAGTCTTATACAATGCTGAAAGAGCATTTCAAAGGATCAAGTTTCATTCTATAGTTGTTGGAGAGCACTGAATATCTTTGCAAAGTCATTGATGTGGTCGCTCGATGGTCGTGATCTCATGAGCACATTAACCACATACACTTTCATCGATCGGCCGATCTGATTTTTGAACAATCTGTTCATCGTCCTTTGGTAAGTAGCATAAGCATTCTCAAATTTGAATCCAAGGAATGCAGCATAGCACTATAGGCCCGGGTCAGTAATGAAACAGTTGTATTCCTAGTCTGGGACATGTTTCAGTATCTGATTGTATTTGGAATTTTCATCCATGCATGCGAGTAATTCATGTATGATGGTCGAGTCTATTAGTTGGTTGATCATGAAGTGGAAAGCTATGCTTTGCTATGCCTTATGCAAATTTGAGTAGTCGGCATACGTCCGGCACTCTCCATTTGTTTCTCTCATAAGTAAAGGATTGGATACTCATTTTGTGTAAAGGACATCATAGATAAAACTATTGGTTTTGAGTAGATTTGCCTCCTCCTTAAGTGCAGCAGATCTTTCTAGATCCACATCGCTTCATTTTGATTCACCGAGACATGCCACGAGTTGACAATTAATGCAGGGTTCCTAAATAGTTGGTGAGAGTCCGTATATATGTATGAGATTGAATCCAAGTGAACATATCAAATTCATCTGGAGCAAAGCAGTTAACTCTTTCATCATCATTGCGTTGAGTTGTGATCTGATCCACAAAACTCATGATGGGTTGTAGGTGCTTCATGTGCTTATTCGCAATAGTAAATGATCAGGCTTGTATGGGTATTTAATCAAAGGCTCAGTAGAGTTTAGCCTTGTATCACGCGCTGCAGCATAGTAATCTACTTGTGTTTCCGAGCAATGCACTTTCCATTCAATGTACTCCTGATCCATTGCTCATTGGAAGGGTCGGAATGATGATCGGTTTCCCATAAGTCCGGGCTTCATCTAATGATTCTATCCCTAATTATCCTTTTGGTCATAACTTCAAGTTGTTATAAATACTAGGCATGAGCTATAGGATTGTGTAGTTGTATCCAGCTCTTGGATGATCACACTTATGCCCCCAGTCTTGGGTTGATGGATGTATTGTGTGAATGATCGAGCCGAGCTTCTGCTATGTTTATACTGTAGTCCAAGCTGTAAGAGCTAGAATTGTTTGAAGAACGATCAAATTATATTGTTCTTAGTTCTCATGCATGCCCCCAAGTCTAGGTAATATCTTGACAAGTGGCAAGGTAGATAATGTTCGCTTCAATTTCGCATTCTATCCCATTGAACCATGGGATCAAGTTAACCGATGGAAGGCTGAGTTGTGCCTTATCCTGTATTCTGTCCTAGTTCTTTCCTCTAAGCAGAATACTTTATTGCCTCGACGACATTCACTTTGCTGCTTATGTCTTCATACTCTAGGCAAAAACTGAAGAGTGAATCGTTCAGTATGATCCAATGCAGGATTGATGCTTCCCTTGTCGAATCGAGGGTAAGAATCGGTGCACGGACATTTAGATTGCACTTGTTGTGAATTGCTCATTTAGTCGGATCGTGGTTAGATTCAAAGAATGAATGGTCGCATTGCATTCTTTTAGAGTTGGGCGATCAACTTCATTCATTTCAGTTTATATTATCCCGTCAAAAGTAGGGATAAAGTCAGCTCAAATGCAGTCATGTCATGCTCATCCGGTCTCATGCTCTTCCTAATGATTCAAAAGAAGGTGATGGAGGACAAATGGTCAATTCATACCCATTCGTGGTTTATTCTTCTATCCATGCTCTGTTGGTCAAAAGTATTCGATGGATGTTCCAGTCACATTGATTTGTAGTCGAAGAGGATCAATATTAACCATCGATCCAATGACATGATGTTGAATGCTCGGACCTCATTTACCGATGATCCAATGGTATGATATGAAAGGTGCAGATCGATATTGCCTATCGATCCGGCGGTGCGATATAATTGGTTTCTTGTAACTTCAGGCATCATTCTGATTGGTTAGCATTAAGGCTTCCTTGTAGTCGTTGCCTTAAGTTGTAAAGGTTGCTAAGCTGGTGATGTAGCGAGTCACCTTTCTTTTCTTTTAGTGATTTATGCCTCTGCCCCTAGTCTTGGGTTAGCAGAGTAAGTTTGTGGATGGTTTAATTGCATCTGTAACGAGTTTATACCCCTTCTGTCGAGTTTAGGTCGGAGTTGGTGAATGAATGGTCGAATCACATTCATTCAACTGTCCATACTCGTAGTTGCATGTTGTGGATCAGAGTCAGATGAAGGGCCATTCGTCACACCTATTTGATGTTTATACCCCTATCCAAACTCTGGGGACTAAGATTTTATAGAAAATGGTCGAACTGCATTTTCCTTGGTTAATTCCTCTGCCCCCAATCAAGGGAAAAGGTCAAAATGTGGCTGTCATATTACAACAACTTTAATTTGATGCTTCTCGCACTGAAATGTAGGAAGGAATTCATTGGCGAATGGTTGGATCACATCCGTCCATGTTGCACGCATAACTCGTCGGATCATAGGCGAGAGTTAACAGATGAACGACCGTGTCACTTTCGTTTGCGGTAAGATGGGTAATCAAATCCATTTAGAATTGGACGTTCAGCTAGGTCCGTTTTGTGAATCCGCGTCTCCCTATCTAATCAAGGAAGAAATTTTGTCCTGTAGGGTTGGAGTGCATCCCTATAAAATTATGTTATGTGTTCCTGCCAGTGACAAGAGTTGATGCATGGATGATTGTGTTATCCCCGCTTAGTGCTCGACGGTCGGATCGCATCCGAGTTTTTATGATAAGTGTGCCCCCATGTCAGGGGAAGAGTTGGAAAGCAGGCAGTCAAACCACATCCGCTTTTTGTACTATAGAACTTTCTGAGCAATTAGAGTTGATAGATGGATAGTCGAATCGCATCCCTTTTGGTATTTATATTCCAATCCATGCTTTGAGGACCGAAGTTGGTTGAAGGGTGATATGCCACACCCATAGGTCTTTATACTCCAGTCTGCGCTTTTAGGACCAGAGTTAGCTAATGTTTATAATCCAGTTCGCACTCTGGGAATCTGGAGTTAGTTGATGGGTGGTCAGTTACACCCATTTGGCATTTATGCTCCAGTCCGTGCTCTTAGGACTAGAGTGAGTCGGTGTTTTGTATTCCATTTCACGCTCTTGGAATCTGGAGTTAGTTGATGGGTGGTCAGTCACACCCATTTGGTATTTTAGGATTATGTCCACACTCTGGGGATTTAAGTTGTTTTACGGGTGGTCGGTCACACCCGTTTTGATGTTTATACTCCAGCTCGCACTTCAAGAATCTGAAGTTGGTTGATGGTGATCAGTCACACCTATTTGGTATTTTAGAATTATGTCCACATTCCCGGGACTTAAGTTATTTTGCGGGTGGTCGGTCACACCTGTTTTGATTTTTATACTCCAGCTCACACTACGGGAATCTGGAGTTGGTTGATGGTGGTCAGTCACACCCATTTGGTATTTTAGGATTATATCCACACTCCAGGGACTTAAGTTGTCTTATAGGTGGTCGGTCACACCCGTTTTGATGTTTATACACCATCTCGCACTCCGGGAATCTAGAGTTGGTTGATGGGTGGTCAGTCACACCCATTTTAGTGTTTATACTCCAGTCCACGCTCTGGGGACTTAGAGTTAGTAAATTTTTATACTCCAGTTCGTACTCTGGGAATCTGGAGTTTGTTGGTGGGTGGTCAGTCACACCCATTGTAGTGTTTATACTCTAGTCCATGCTCTGGGGACTTAGATTTAGTTAATGTTTATACTCCAGTTCGTACTCTGGGAATCTAGAGTTAGTTGATGGGTGGTCAGTCACACCCATTTAGTGTTTATACTCCAGTCCACGCTCTGGGGACTTAGAGTTAGTTAATGTTTATACTCCAGTTCGCACTCTGGGAATCTAGAGTTAGTTGATGGGTGGTCAGTCACACCCATTTTTGTGTTTATTCTCCAGTCCGCTCTCTTCGGACCAGAGTTAGTTGATGTTTATACTCCAGTTCGCACTCTGGGAATCTGGAGTTAGTTGATGTTTATACTCCAGTTCGCACTCTGGGAATCTGGAGCTAGTTGATGTTTATACTCCAGTTTGCACTTTGGGAATCTGAAGTTGGCCGATAGATGGTATGTCACATCTATTTAGGCATTTGAATCCCGTTCGCACTTTAGGAATAGGAGGTCGATTAAGGTTGTGGATGGTCGGATCACATCCACCTTGAGTAGGCAAGCGAAGTCATTAGATGGACGGATCCACCCTCCTCGAGCTTGTAAGTATGGAAGGCGAGGTCGTTAGATGGACTGATCCATCCTCCATGAGTTTAGGTTGAATACGGGAAAAGTCGTTAGATGGACGGATTCATTCTCCTTAGGCCCATGTCCGTACTTTTATACGCCAGCTCGCACTCTGGGAATCTGGAGTTAGTTAGAGGATTGTTGTGTTTCAATCAATTTTGATTTAAGTGTGTCAGCCCCCGAGCTCGGGTTTCACTTAATAAGTGATTGGTCGGATCTCGATCACTTTTCACTTATCTGCCCTCAATGAAGGATAAGATTTAATTGATGGACAGTCGAATCATGTACATTCGTATGGATTCTGCTTCTCCAAGCTTAAGGAGTAAGATTAGTGTTATGGCAAGCTTTGAGCTTGTGATATCCCGGAATTTGAGGAATTTAAAATATGGTAATCTCTTTTACAAATTAATTTAAATTAATCAAATTGTTATTTTCAAATATAAATAACTAAAATAATTAATAATATGATAATTTTAAATATAGCTTTAAATAAACTTTTAAATGGAATAATTATTTTCAAATTTAATTAGTGTTGTTTTATAAATAGATTTTAAAAAAGATTTTTAAATAAAGCTATTATTTTCAAATTTAATTTGTATTTGTTTAAAATTACTGTATATCTGAATTGATATTAAATTTGAATTCAAATTGAATTTGAATTTAGATTTAAATTTGAATTTAAATAGATATATATCTTGAAAATTATTTTGGATACAAAATATACGAGTAAGTTTTTATTAAAAATAAGATTTGTTTTTCCTTAAAGATTATTATTTATATAAAATTTGGAAAGACTTTATTAAATGGTAAATAAATACAAAAAGTCTTATATTATCATTTAAAAATGGAATAAATATATTCTATATGATTTTATTTAAATTATAATTGGTTGATAATTTATTTTCTTTTAAAGATTTTATTTATATAAATTTAGGAAAGGATTTATTAATTTGGAAATGTATTTATTAATTTAGAAAATTAATGTAAAAGCTTTTAATGTCTTTTAAAAATAAATATAAATATAAATAAGATTAATACAAGTGTAGCTTTTAAAATCTAGATAAAAACACATGTAAGTAAATTAATTATGGGTTGTGACAAGTGTTTAACATTTGGGCAAGTGTCAAAATTAATTTTTGTTTTCCTTAATTCTCAATAAATTCTAAAATACATTATGTAAAACTATCATCTTCCTTTTCTCATATCTTTTTATCTTCTCATCTTTTCAAAGAAACTCATCCATGTTAAACTCTTCTTCCAAAACCAGAAATGATCATAAACAAAAATTTCTTCAAATCTGAAAACATTTTCTCATACTCAAATCAAAGTTTCAAAAAGGCTGAAAATTCCTCAAACCCAAAATCAAACAAATGCAATCCCTGTATACTGTATTCTCCTCAAAACTGTAACCAATTTCTTTTTCAAATCAAAAGACCTGAAAATGTTAGTCTGTAACCCTTTCCTCTCAAGCCTGTAAGCAAGATTTTCAAATGCAAACACCTCAAACTCAAGAATCAAAGCTGAAAGCCAAGCCTGAAAACATTTTTCAGATCTGTAAACAATCAACCCTGTAACCTTTTCATTCTCAAAACTATAACTTTCTCAAGCAAGCAAATCTGGAGGAAAATTATTAATCAAAGTTCAATCAAGAACAATTGTAGCTTCAGTTCAGTTTTGAATCATCTCAAGCTTCAACATAGCAGCAATGCAAGTTTCAAGTGTTCCAAGTTTTTCAAATTTTCCAGTTAAAAACTAACCAGGCTTCAACAATTCAAGCTTACAGTCTCTGCTTTTTAAAATCTGGTGAGTAAACACTTTTTAAAATTGAAATCTAAGTAAATATTCTTCTGTTTGTCTGTGAAGTTTAAGATGAATAATACTTGATTGTGCATATATATGAGTATCTCTGTGTTAAGAATGATTGTGAGTGTGCATGTCTGTTATATTGAATTATGTCTGTTCTTAGTTCTGTAAATTAAAATTTTGATCAAAAATCCAAACCTACTCACCTGGTCTTTATTTGGCTTAGAGATTCAAACATCTTATGTTTGTTTAATCCCAAATTAAAGTTTAAAATTTGTTTTAAGTAAAATAGTTTGAAATGTTCCTGGAAACATGAAAGAACAGAAGAAAATTAAAATGTATATTAAAATCCATTATGGATTTTTGATTCATGATAATAACTTGAATCTAATTTGAAAATGAGGATTTTTAAAACAAAAATCAAGATCAGTGATTGGATGGAAGAGCATTTTAGTGTTGACTGGAAAGTGGTTTTGGGGGAGTTTTTGGTGGTCAAAGGGTCTGTGATGATCGGGAATTGGTCTAGAGATAGGGGAAGGTACGACGAGGCTAGGAAAAATGGCTGGAAGGGTGTCTGATCATCGTGGCATCGACGGCGTAGCAAAATAGGTTTCTAACCCAAGTTTTGGTCGAGCCTGTAATTTGGGGCAGTGTGTCTTCTATGGTGGATCGAGCTTCACCAGGCCAAGGGGAATAGTTTGGGGAATGAAAGGAGATTGCGAGGCTGGAGAGACAATGATTCCCGTGGTCGGAGGAAGGTGATCGAGGCATTTTCTGGTGAGGTTATGTGTTCCAGTTTCTAACCTCCTGCTCGATTTTGATTTGAAGCTTGGGTTTGTATTTGGACGATCAGGAACCGATGCTTAGGTGATGGTCATGGTGTCGGAGGGTACGGTGCTGGTCATCGTCGTCGAAGTGGGTTGTGCATGTTCACAGAGGAGTTTGGATATATGAGTTTGGGATTGTGGTTTGGACTCGAAGGTAACATTGTGTTTTTGGGAATATAACTCGAGTTCGAACTCGAGTAAGTTACGTGAGTGTTTAGGCCTGTAAAGTTTTTAAACTTAAATTTAGGCTAAGTTTTAAAAATGGGTAGAAAGATAATTTACTCGGGATTTAACCCGAGTTGTCTTCAGGTTTGACCTGAAGTTAAGAAAAGAGCAGATTTTTAAAGGTTTTAAAATCAATTTGTTTTTGAAATTTAAATTCAAATCTAGTTCAAACTTACTTTTTTAAACTTAACTTTTTCTAATGGTTTTCTTTAACTATTAATTAAGAAGTTTTGAAAATTTGATTGATTTAAATTTTGTGAAATTTAAAGTGATTTTAAAACATTAATTTAAAATAAATTTTAAGATTTTTTTTAAAGTAAGTATTAAACAAATTGAAATTAGCTTTTAAAACTTCTACTTGATAATGTTTTAAGTTATTTAAGGAAGTTAAGTTTTGTTAACTTTACTTATCAAGTTAAATGGTTATCTTATTTCAAATCTTAATTAAAGGATTTAATTAATTTTAGTTAATTATAATGTTAAAATGTTTTAAAATGTTAATGTTAATAAAGGTACTAATAAGATAATGTTTTAATCTTAAGATAATTAAGGATCTAATGTCCTGAGATTAATTAAGTTAATTAAGGGGATTAAGTATAATTAACTAATTTGATTAATTAATTTTAAAGGATTAATTAAGTAATTAATTAAGAGTAATAAATTGGTTTAATTAATAAATAATTAAGGGTAGTTAATTAATTAAAGGTTAATTAATTATAATTAAGGATTATTAATTAAAGATTGTTAATTAATGATCAAAGGTTAATTAATTGAGTAGTTAAATAATTATTAAAGTAATTAAGATTTGATTAATTTAGCAATTAGAGAGTTGTTAATTAAGTAATTAGAGGTTATTTAATTAAAAATTAAGAAGTACTTAATGTGTAATTATGTTTTATTACTTAATACTTAAAGGATGATTAATCAAAGGTAATTAAATTAATCAAAGGTAATTAAAGATTAATTAAAGGTAATTAAGGATTAATCAAAGGTAATCAAAGATTAATCAAAGGTAATTAAAGATTAATCAAAGGTAATTAAACATTAATCAAAGGTAATTAAGGATTGATCAAAGGTAATTTAGGATTAATCAAAGGTAACTAAGGATTAATCAAAGGTAATTAAAGATTAATCAAAGGTAATTAAAGATTAATCAAAGGTAATTATGGATTAATCGAAGGTAATTAAGGATTGATTAACTGTTTAATCAATTGATAATTAAGGATTAATTAATTTGTAATTAAGGTTGTTAATTAATAATTAAGTTTATTAATTAATAATTAAGAGTTAATTAATTATTTAATTAATGATTAATTAATTAATTACAAGATTAATTATGGATTAATTAATTTGTATTAAGAGATATTGATTAATAATTAAGGTTATTAATCAATAGTTAATGGATAATTAATCAGTTAATTCGAGGTTAATTAATTGATTATAAAAAGTGATTAAGGGTTGATTACTTTGTCTTGAAGGAGATTAATTAATAATTAAGGTTTATTAATTGATAATTAAAGGATAATTAATCTTTGATAGAGATTAATTAATTGATTGATAAGGTAATCAAAGAGTAATTTATTAATTAAGTTTGTAATTAATTAATAATTGATTGAGCAGGTTTAGGTGATTAATTCTTAAGCAATTAATTTAATGTAAGTTGATTAAATTAATTATAACATGGATTAATGATTCATGTTTATGGATGATTGTTTGTGTAGAATGTCTAGATTGGATGATATCTATTGGATGATATCTATTGAATGATATTTATTGGATGATATTTATTTGATGATATGCTGTGATATTCCGTGATATGATATTGGATATATCAGCGATAAATGTGTATTATTTATCTGTGTAAATGCTGTGTGAATTCAACGTATTGGATTGAATTGAATTGAATTATAAACAACTTGGCCTTTAAGATACGTTTGGATTTCGATGAGACCGGGATCGGGTATCATATTTGATTATCCGAAAACCACATCGATCCAAGTTAAACTATAGGTCGTGACATCTCAAAGTGAAGAAACGAGATGGAGTTTCAATGTGCAAGGGTTATCGTAGTTAACTTTGAGGGTGATTCCAAAATGAGTGTAACGAGATAATGTCTTCGGTTTTGTTCAAACCCGAAACGAACTTGTAGGGATTGAATGCTTTCAGAACATCGTCAGATAGACGATGAGCATTCTAAGATAAGTGTGTTCTGTAAAGGTAATCGTTGCCTCAAGCCTCATCAACCGAGAATGGCTTAAACATGGGAGATGCAGCTAGGCTAAGTGAGTCGCGCTCAAGTAGGACAAGAGCTTCCCCTGTCTAGATGTCCCTTCTTATTCGGCTGTGTGGGCAGTTGGTCCGCAGCCAACTATGGGGTTGTCTTGTCCGGAACTGTTCAGTGAGGAATGGTTCCGGCCTTGTGTTGCAGGTGATTTAGGGTGGATCCTCGGTACATTGATCTAGGCCACGTACTGTGATGGGCGGTACCCCAGTAGCCCTACCATTGATGGAAACCCATTTTTCCTACGTGCCTTACAGTTTTGATTGTATTGCCCACTTTGTGGCTAGTAGCTGGAATTTAATGAATGTAATAATTTCGGCTATTTTCTATTTATTTGAAAACCCTAGGCCCTATTATAATATCACTAGATTTCCTATCAAATGTTTTGATTAGCGTAAGGTAAAACTTACCCGTGTTTATGTGTGGAAAGTCTTATGTGATACCTTTTGTTTTCAAAGGTTTTCAAAAGTTAAGCAACTATTAACCGTTTACTCATGCCGGATCCATGTCTGACCCGGAGTTTATTTCTATTTTTCTTAAAACTCTTGGGTACTCAAAATTTTATGAGTAGCCAAGAGATCAGGTTTTTGGCTTGACGAATATTGGAAAGCATGGAGAAGGAGTCCAGGCGTAGCTATATCTGTCTATTTCCGCTGTGTAGTGTCTTTGTCTGTTGTGTATTGGAATGTAATGGATTAGACAGATCTTTATAACCTTCTAATATGAATGTTGTTGTAATCTGTGTAACTCTGATGTAATGACTATGTAATATCTATGTAATATATTATATTTTGTTCCATTTCTGCTGTGAGATTCTGATATTGTTGAGTTCTTTCTTCTTTCTATTCTATATTTACCTCTTTCTTTCTTATTGATGATGCGTATTTCTATGGGAGAAGGACGGGTCGTCACATGTGGTATCAGAGCATAGGTTGAGATAATACCTAGGCTCTGGAGTAGTGTCTATCTTGAGAGCACGTATTTGTAAATTTTATATAATTTTATACCTATCTAAATTTGTTGGGTATCTGTTCGGATTTCCAACATGAGTTCTAGAGAAGTTTTATCTTCCTCTATTTGGCTGAACGTCCTATCTTTGTATCTAATCCTTAGGTGGAACAACCGAGTTAGATAAGATCTGTAGAGGATTTTTTATCTTCCCCATAATTTTCTTGTGACCCATCGGTATTGGATCTCGAAGGGTTTGATTTTAGTCGGATATGGATTTGATGGATAGTAAGGATTGTTTCTTTGGAAACTAAGTTGGGAAGAATCGCAAAAATGACTTGCGATGATTCCGGAGTTCTTTTGGGTGATCTTCTGCATTGGAGTCAAGGCATGTCCAGAAGGCGTAGGGTCCATCGTTGTGGTTAGAGATTGTCCAGATGTTTCCATAGGAATGAAGGTTTTCCTTCATCAGGAGATAGAGTTGGTGAAGCAGATCCAAGATTTCTGTGAAGAGGCTCTCTTTGATTTGAAGGCAAGGCTGACCAGTGTACCTGTTATAGCTATTCTTGATGGCAGGAGTAATTTTGAGGTCTGCACAGACGTTTATGTGTGCCTGTTATAGATGGATTGAGTCAAGAATGGGTCAGAGTCCCAATCTTGAGATTGATAGCCAAGGAACTTTGAGATCATCTGTAGGATTTGTGTTTCGAGTTTCAAAGATTTTAGGCAAGGTGTTCTGTCAGAGAGTCTTCAGCTGAGCATGAAGAAGGATGTAGCTTCTTTCGTCAATGGATGTACGATCTGTCAGCAAGTGAAGGAGATCAACAGAAGACCACAGGTTTGTTGCAGCTTTTGAAGTTTCTGAAGTGAAGTGGGAAATGATTTCTTTGGATCTCATCGACGGTTTGCCAAGGACCAAAGAGGGAAATGGAGTACGGGTAATTGAAGACCGGTCAATCAAGAGCACCCATTTTATTCTGGTCAAGGCAACCTATATTGCAACATCTTTGGCTAAGTTTTCTTGAAGGATTTTTGTCCGACTGCTTGGTGTTTCAGTCAGCATTGTTAGCGATCGTGATCCTATCTTCTCCAGCAGATTTTGGGAGGCTTCGTGATCAGCTTAGGATTTGAGTTTGAATTTGAGTTCAGCCTATCATTCCTTGATCGATGGTCAGACGGAAGGGCTGAATAAAATTTGTGATGTTGTGCTGAGAGTTGTGTTTTGGATTTGATGGGTCTTGGGAGGACCATCTGCATTGAATGAAATTCTCATATAGTTATCAGGCGAGTATCTAGATGGCACCCTAGGGAGTTTTGTATGGAAGGCCTGGAAGATCCCCATTCTATTGGGTAGAGTCGAGAGATCGTCTTGTTCTTGTCCAGTTTGATCCGAGAGGCATCTGCGAAGATGGAGCTTATCTAGAATAGGTTGAGAGCAGCGCAGGATCGCCAGAAGGATTTGTGGACAAGAAAAAAAGACAATTGGATTTTAAGATCAAAGGATTTAGTCTTTGTCGAAATTTCCCAATTTTAAAGGAATTACCAGATTTGGAAAGACGGGAAAATTTGTTCCAGGCTGTATCGGTCTGATCCGAGTGCTCAAGAGCTTTAGGGCTGTGGTCTACAGGATTGAATTGCCAGTTTGGATGGCTGGAATTCATGATGTTTTCACGTATCTCATCTGAGGAAGTACGTGGATGATCCATCTTAGTTAGGATCTGCAGTTCAATAGGATCTGGTAGTTGAGCTGGTTTTCAGTGTGGTCTGATATTTTGTTCAGAATTTTTGGATCAGAGTAAGAGGAAACTCTGGATCATTGTGGTATAGCTATTTAAGATTCTGAAGAGCTAGGATTTCAGAGTTTGTCTTGAGAAACTCTGGATAGTTTTAGGAAGGCTTATCCGGAGTTATGTCTAGATAGCTAGAGATGTTTGTTCGAATAAATTGTTCGTTCGAATAAACTGTTTATTTGAATAAATTGCTTGTTTGGATGATAATGTATGTTTGATATGGATGCTTGGATTATTGAAATAAAATAAAAGTTTTTGGATTATCTTTGTTTCAAATTTCGGGGATAAATTCTTTTAAGGGGGGAGGAATGTGATATCCCGGAATTTTGAGGAATTTAAAATGTGGTAATCTCTTTTATAAATTAATTAAAATTGATAAAATTGTTATTTTCAAATATAAAAAACCAAAATAGTTAATAATATGATAATTTTAAATATAGTTATAAATAGATTTTTAAATGGAATAATTATTTTCAAATTTAATTAGTGTTGTTTTATAAATAGATTTTAAAATAGATTTTTAAATAAAGCTATTATTTTCAAATTTAATTTGTGTTTGTTTAATTAATGTATATTTGAATTGATAGTAAATTTGATTTAAATTAAATTTGAATTTGAATTTAGATTTAAATTTGAATTTAAATAGATATATATCTTGGAAATTATTTTTGATATATAATATATGAATAAGTTTATATTAAAAATAAGATTTGTTTTTCCTTGAAGAATATTATTTATATGAAATTTGGAAAGGGTTTATTAAATGGTAAATAAATACAAAAAGTTTTATATTATCATTTAAAAGTGGAATAAATATATTTTATATGATTTTATTTAAATTATAATTGGTTTATACTTTATTTCCTTTTAAAGATTTTATTTATATAAATTTAGGAAAGGATTTATTAATTTAGAAATGTATTTATTAATTTAGAAAACTAATGTAAAAGCTTTTAATGTCTTTTAAAAATAAATATAAATAAGATTAATACGAGTGTAGCTTTTAAAACCAAGATAAAAACACATGTAAGTAAATTAATTATGGGTTGTGACAAGTGTTAAACATTTAGGCAAGTGTCAAAATTAATTTTTGTTTTCCTTAATTCTTAATATATACTAAAATACATTATGTAAAACTATCATCTTGTTCTTCTCGTATCTTTTTATCTTCTCATCTTTTCAAAGAAACTCATCCATGTTAAACTCTTCTTCCAAAACCAGAAATGATCATAAACAAAAAATTCTTCAAATCTGAAAACATTTTCTCATACTCAAATCAAAGTTTTAAAAAGGCTGAAAATTCCTCAAACCCAAAATCAAACAAGTGCAATCCATGTAAACTGTTTTCTTCTTAAACTGTAACCAATTTCTTTTTCAAATCAAAAGACCTGAAAATATTTGTTTGTAACCCTATCCTCTCAAGCCTGTAAGCAAAGATTTTCAAATGCAAAAACCTCAAACTCAAGAATCAAAGCCTGAAAGCCAAGCCTGAAAACATTTTTCAGATCTGTAAACAATCAACCCTGTAACCTTTTCTATCTCAAAACTGTAACTTTCTCAAGCAAGCAAATCTGGAGGCAAATTAATAATCAAAGTTCAATCAAGAACAACTGTAGCTTTAGTTCAGTTTTGAATCATCTCAAGCTTCAACATAGCAGCAATGAAAGTTTCAAGTGTTCAAAGTTTTTCAAATTTTCCAGTTGAAAACTAACCAGGCTTCAACAATTCAAGCTTCCAGTCTTTGTTTTTTAAAATCTGGTGAGTAAACACTTTTTAAAATTAAAATCTATGTAAATATTCTTATGTTTGTCTATGAAGTTTAAGATGAATAATACTTAGTTGTGCATATATACATGAGTATCTCTGTGATATGAATGCTTGTGTGTGTGCATGTCTGTTATATTGAATCATATCTGTTCTTGGTTCTGTAAATTAAAACTTTGATCGCAAATTCAAACCTACTCACCTGGTCTTTATTTGGCTTAGAGATTCAAAGATTTTATGTTTGTGAAATCCTAAAAGTTTAATATTTGTTTTAAGTAAAATAGTTTGAAATGTTCCTGGAAACATGAAAGAACAGAAGAAAATTAAAGTGTATGTTAAAATCCATTATCATGGATTTCTGATTCATGATTATCACTTGAATCTAATTTGAAAATGAGGATTTTTAAAACAAAAATCAATATTTTTAGTGATAGGATGGAAGAGCATTTCAGTGTTGATTGGAAAGTGGTTTCGGGGGAGTTTCTGGTGGCGAAGGGGTCTATGATGATCGGGAATTGGTCTGGAGATAAAGGAAGGTACGACGAGGCTAGGAAAAATGGCTGGAAGGGTGTCTGATCATCGTGGCGTCGACGGCGTAGCAAAATAGGTTTCTAACCCTAGTTTTGGTCGAGTCTGTAATTTGGGGCAGTGCGTCTTCTATGGTGGAACGAGCTACACCAGACCAAGCGGAATAACTTCGAGAATGAATGGAGATTGCGAGGCTGGAGAGACAACGATTCTGGTGGTCGGAGGAAGGTGATCAAGGCATTTTCTGGTGAGGTTGTGTGTTCCAGTTTCTAACCTCCTGCTCGATTTTGATTTGATACTTGGGTTTGTATTTGGACGATTGGGAACCGATGCTTAGGTAATGGTCGTGGTATCGGAGGGTACGGTGCTGGTCAACGTCGTCGAAGTGGGTTGTGCATATGTGCAGAGGAGTTTGGATATCTGGGTTTGGGATTGTGGTTTGGACTCGAAGGTAACATCGTGTTTTGGGAATATAACTCGAGTTTCTACTCGAGTAATTTACATGCGCGTTTAGGCCTGTAAAGTTTTAAAACTTAAATTTAGGCTAAGTTTTAAAAATGGGTAGAAAGATGATTTACTCGGGATTTAACCCGAGTTGTCTTCGGGTTTGACCCGAAGTTAAGAAAAGAGTAGATTTTTGAAGGTTTTAAAATCAATTTGTTTTCGAAATTTAAATTCATATCTAGTTCAAACCTACTTATTTAAACTTAACTTTTTCTAATAGTTTTCTTTAACTATTAATTAAGAAGTTTTGAAAATTTGATTGATTTAAATTTTGTGAAATTTGAAGTGATTTTAAAACATTAATTTAAAATAAAAGTTTAAGATATTTTTAAAGTAAGTTTTAAAATACAAATGAAATTAGCTTTTAAAACTTCTACTTGATAATGTTTTAAGTTATTTAAGGAAGTTAAGTTTTGTTAACTTTAAATTATCAAGTTAAATGGTTATCTTATTTCAAATCTTAATTAAAGGATTTAATTAAGTTTAGTTAATTATAATGTTAAAATGTTTTGAAATGTTAATGTTAATAAAGGTATTAATAAGATAATGTTTTAGTCTTAAGATAATTAAGGATCTAATGTCTTGAGATTAATTAAGTTAATTGAGGGAATTAAGTATAATTAATTAATTTGATTAATTAATTATAAAGGATTAATTAAGTAATTAATTAAGAGTAATAAATTGGTTTAATTAATAAATAATTAAGAGTAGTTAATTAATTAAAGGTTAATTAATTATAATTAAGGATTATTAATTAAAGATTGATAATTAATGATAGAGGTTAATTAATTGAGTAATTAAGAATGAATTAATCAAGTAATTAAGATTTGATTAATTTAGTAATTAGAGAGTTGTTAGTCAAGTAATTAAAGGTTACTTAATTAAAAGTTAAGAAGTACTTAATGTGTAATTATGTTTTATTAATTAATAATTAGGTTTTATTAATTAATACTTTAAGGATGATTAATCAAAGGCAATTAAGATTAATCAAAGGTAACTAAAGATTAATCAAAGGTAATTAAATATTAACCAAAGGTAATTAAGATTAATCAAAGGTAATTAAGGATTAATCAAAGGTAATTAAGATTAATCAAAGTTAATTAAGGATTAATCAAAGGTAATTAAGGATTAGTCAAAGGTAATTAAGGATTAATCAAAGGTAAGTAAAGATTAATCAAAGGTAACTAAGGATTAATCAAAGGTAATTAAAGATTAATCAAAGGCAACTAAGGATTAATCAAAGGTAATTAAAGATTAATCAAAGGTAATTAAAGATTAATCAAAGGTAATTATGGATTAATTGATGGTAATTAAGGATTGATTAACTGTTTAATCAATTGATAATTAAGGATTAATTAATTTGTAATTAAGGTTGTTAATTAATAATTAAGTTTATTAATTAATAATTAAGTTTATTAATTAATAATTAAGAGATAATTAATTAGTTAATTAATGATTAATTAATTAATTATAAGATTAATTATGGATTAATTAATTTGTATTAAGAGACATTGATTAATCATTAAGGTTATTAATCAATAGTTAATGGATAATTAATCAGTTAATTAAAGGTTACTTAATTGATTATAAAAGTAATTGAGGGTTGGTTACTTTGTATTAATGGAGATTAATTAATAATTAAGATTTATTAATTGATAATTAAAGGATAATTAATTTGTGATAGAGATTAATTAATTGATTGATAAGGTAATCAAGGAGTAATTAATTAATTAAGTTTGCAATTAATTAATAATTGATTGAGCAGGATTAGGTGATTAATTCTTAAGTAATTAATTTAACTTAAGTTGATTAAATTAATTATAACATGGATTAATGATTCATGTTTATGGACGATTGTTTGTGTAGAATGTCTGGATTGGATTATACCTATTGGATGATATCTATTGAATGATATTTATTGGATGATATCTATTGGATGATATGTTGTGATATTCTGTGATATGATATTGGATATATCAGTGATAAATGTGTGATATTTATCTGTGTTAAATGCTATGTGAATTCAAAGTATTGGATTGGATTGAATTGAATTGTAAACAACTTGGCCTTTAAGATATGTTTGGATTTCGATGAGACCGGGATCGGGTATCATTTTGATTATCCGAAAACCACATCGATCGAACTTAAATGATAGGTCGTGACATCTAAAAGTGAAGAATCGAGATGGAGTTTCAGAGTGCAAGGGTTATCGTCGTTAAAGCCAGGGTGATTCCAAAATGAGTGTAACGAGATAATGCCTTCGGTTTCATTCGAACCCGGAATGAACTTTTATGGATTGAATGCTTTCAGAACATCGTCAGGTGGACGATGAGCATTCTAAGATAAATGTGTTCTATAAAGGTAATCGCAGCCTCAAGCCTCGTCAACCGCGAATGGCTAAAATAGGGGGGATGCAGTAAGGCTAAGTGAGTCGCGCTCAAGTAGGACAAGAGCTTCCCTTGTCTAGATGTCCCATTTTATTCGATTGTGTGGGCAGTTGGTCTGCAACCAACTGCGAGGTTGTCTTGTTCGGAAATGTTCAGTAAGGAATGGTTCCAGCCTTGTGTTGTAACAACCCGGTATTTTGCATCAATTAATATTCGACATTAAACGATTAAAAATTGTTGCAAATTGCCGATTGAAGTTTTTTTTTTAAATTTGAATTAAAATTCTTTTATAAATTGTTAAAAGGAATTTTGGGCTTTAGCATTAAATAGTGGCCCATGTTTATTGTGGCCGTGAAAATTAGCAAAAGCATAAAACCCGATCCCCTTTTATCCATTTTTCATTCGTTCAGTAACCCTAAAACGAAAACAATCGAACAAAAATGGCGGCATCTCGTTAGTTCGCCGCTTCAACAATTAGGGCTTTCGACTGCTTCGATTTTTGATCGAGCTCGAGGGGACTTCGGCTGCTCCATTCGTGGCAGAGGTGAGTAATTTATACTCAAATCTAATTCGAATTCATAGTTAGGTGATTTTGTGTTTCGGCCTTGAATTTTTGGTACCTGTCTTCGGCCATTCGATTTGTTTTGGTATCGATGCTTTCTTTATCTCGGCCATTCGACTTTGTTGATGTTGATGATTTCTGGGTTGTTCGAAATTACGTCTTTTGCTGCTTGACTTTTGGGGTTGATTTGTTCGATCTTCTGGCTTTGACTTGGTCGACATTGTCGAACCCTGTTCTGCCTTCTAACCTGTACATGTTGATGCTTGATTATTGTTAGTGTTATTGATGCGTTGGTCTTACCATGTTGTATCATTGAGTAAATTTGCACTGTGTCTTGTTTAAGCCACTGATGTTGTTTCTCTTCACTATTGAAATATTTACATGCTTGGAGTCTTTTTGTAATTGTCTGAAGTATGTGCATTGCTTGTGATCTTGCCTCTGTTATACTTTGTATATACTGGCTGTTGTTGGGTTTAGTATTATACCACCTACTGTTTACTTACATGCCTGCCATTGATCATGTGTTGAAGTCATTTATGTACTCGACTCTGACCATTTATTACATTGAACTTGGTGGCCTTTGTTGCACTGCTTCATGCCATACTTGTTGATGTCTTTGTAGTCTGTTACCAGTCAGCACTTCACTGCCTTTATGTCATTCATGTTGCTTTTTCTCTGTAATACACTTGAACTTTTTTATGCAATTAGTCACTGTATCACCTATGACATAGTTTGCATTTGAGTTATACTCATTTCATCACTCCTGTTACATTCTGGTATATGCTTTGAGTCACTGGTGCAATGCCTCCTACCTTTTGACACACATACTTCATCTTAGTGTTGTAGTTGTTGCCATTGAATTGGTGCAATAGTTTGCACTATGCATTTAGGTGGACTTCGTCCACTTGCAATCTGCCTGCTCCATATTGCATTTGCATTTGGTCGCCATTGCATTCATGTGCTTGGTCGTACATGTCCGTTTCACTGCCTTTTGTACATGTACTGAACTGTGTTGCACCTGTACTCCTTGTTTCTGTTTTGGGTCGAGATGCTTGTGCACTTTGTTTCAGTTATTTTGCTGGTGCACTTGTTGCCTGCCTCACTTGTTTACTACATTTGCTAGTCTGGTTATTGTACACTTGTTTATGTGCACTTGTATATGCACAGTACTTGTTCATGTGCATTTATACGTCTTGATTTTGTTTTGTTGTACATGACTTGCTACTTTACTCATTGCCTTGAGTTGAGCCTAAAATTCATTGGGCTTGACCTTGCATTTGTCTCTGCAATTTAATCGACACTCGCCCTTATGACATTCACAGCGATGCTTGTGAATATTCATTGGGTACATCATCACTGTAGTGGCAGGGCAGTGCACGCAAGCGTGAACTGCAGCCACATGGTATTCATTGGGTACATCATCACTGTAGTGGCAAGGCAGTGCACGCAAGCGTGAACTGCAGCCACACGGTATTCATTGCGTACATCATCACTGTAGTGGCAAGGCAGTACACGCAAGCGTGAACTGCAGCCACACAGTATTACTTTTATTAATATTCTAATTGCTTTTGTTGCGTATTTCCATATGCTGTAGTGGCGAGGCAGTATACGCGTGCGTGTACCAGCCCTACCCCTGTTGACCTTTTAATTGATGTTCCAATTGTTTGAATTGGTTCGTGTTATATTTACCGTTATCCGATTTCTTTATTTAAGAATCGGATAGGTAAATTTATTTTGAATGTCGTCTAATCTATTCATTATTTAATTTGCTTCTATGCACTAATGACTGAGTTTGAATTAGACTGACCCGGGTATTATTTTCTTTTGAATATAATACTTGGGTCAGACCGAGTATTTACAGGTTGAAGCTTGCTTCGGGTTGCTGCTTGAGCTATGAAGACTTTCATATCTTTTGGAGTTGTCGTGTCAAAGTGTAGGTTGATATGTATTCATGTATATTAGTCGATAATGTACTTGTATATATATCACTTTCAAAGTCGACTATTGTAGTTGTATCACATGTACCGTGTCAAATGTATTGTAACTGACATCAGTTATTATATATATATGTGACTTTCTGTTTCATCTGTGTTCCGCATTTATATTATCTGTGTTATTATTTTATATTTTTGTCCTAGACTATTATAGCCACTGTGTAGTAGCTTTGAGTTTGCTTCGGCATGTCGTATTCCCTCCTGAAATGAAATGCATGTTTTTACTATCTGACATATCGGTGCTCGCACAAAGCAATTACACGGATCGTCGCTCATCAACAGCCTTATTCTCCGTGCTATTCGACAGCACTACGCCGTAGTGTTCTTGGCTAGCGTGGGTATAGAGGTGGGGCGTCACAGCTTGGTATCAGAGCTTGGGGTTTAGGACGAATATAAAACATAACTTGGATGGAACATGTGTTACAACTATTTGTCGATGTTTTATCTCACATCTTTATCTAAGATGAGCTTTGATTGTTAGGTATGAATTACTAATGCTTATTCATGAGCATTGCTGCTATTCTCTGTTGCACTTGCTCATTTGAGTTTGCACTGCTACGTATCACTGTGTATATGCTCTACCAAGTTGCATATTGCTGCAACTCGTACCCACTTCGATTTGAGCTCGCATTGTTTATTCGAACTGCTGTATATATGCATTCTTATCTCTGATTCGTGTACTTGACGCAGTCTCCATACAATTGGGTTTTGGGTATCAATCTTTGAGACAAATTGCATTTCAATCGTCGACTCTGTCTGTTTATCCGACAAATTGCATTTCAATTGTCGACTCTGTCTGTTTATCCATGGTTTGTTGGTTTTCATGCGCCTCTCTCTGATAGTTTTAAAATTTCTTTGGTATAAAAGAAATTGTCTTAGACTTTGCCTTGTCGATATCGACGTTGACTTGACTTTTACTTTTGTTAGAGTCATTCATGCATTTATGCTCGTTTTGCTTTGTCTTTCCAATTGTTGATCGATTCTTCTTTTCCGGTTAGTTGTTATCACCTTTGTCGACTTTGATAACTTCTATTTCAGAAATTTTTCGGTTTTCCTACCTTGATAGATTTGGAATCGATTTCTTTGGATTCTATTCACGTCTTCGTATGTGAATTCTTGTGATTGATTGTTTCTACAATCATTTTTGTGATTTGTCACTTTAAAAATATAAAGGTTTCAATACTAGTAGTAAATATCAAAACTCTTTTATCAAAATGTTTTCAACTCTATTTTCAATATCAAACTCTTTTCCTAAACCGTTTTCCAATCTATTAGTATATACAAGCCTTTACCTCACTCGGATGAGAAATCTAATTAAACGGCTTAGTAAAACAAGTGGTATGAAACGCTTGCGTTTACTTCGTCGGTTAATTTTTGGACTTGTTCGATTGAACCTCTTGTAACAATTTTTCTAGTGACGATCTACAGTTTGTTCGTAAATATTTAAGTTAAGCCAGTGGTTATGGGACATGAAGCTAAACTTTTATATTCACTAACTTAGTGCAATTGATACTTCTCGTTGATCATGACGATCAATCTTATGATTTAGACTAGCAATTGTGCGATGTCTCCTTTTGGTTAAGCTAGACACCATTTGTGTGATTTCATTCACACATACCTTTTTGGTTAGCCTAGACACCATTTGTGTGATTTTGTTCACACATACCTTTTTGCTTTTTGGTTAGGCTAGACACCACTTGTGTGATTCCACTCACACATACTTTTTGGTTAGCCTAGACACCATTTGTGTGATTTCATTCACACATACCATTTTGTTGCGAGGTTAGGCTAGACACCACTTGTGTGATTTCATTCACACATACTTTTTGGTTAGCCTAGACACCATTTGTGTGATTCCATTCATACATACTTTCTTTTGTTTGCGAGGTTAGACTAGACACCACTTGTGTGATTCCACTCACACATACCTTTTTGATTTTTGGTTAGTCTAGATCTCAATCTGTGTGATTCCGACTCATACATGTGGGCTAGCGCCCCACGGTCTTCGGGCCATTCGTGTGTCAAAATTAATGGCTTGCAACCATGAGATAGCGTCTCGTTTTGCGTTACACGTGCTGATGAGTTTTCATGCTTGCGTGTAGGTGAGTTTTCATGCTCCCGTTCTCGCTTTGCGTTACACGTGCTGATGAGTTTTCATGCTCGCGTGTAGGTGAGTTTTCATGCTCCCATTCTCGCTTTGCGTTACACGTGCTGATGAGTTTTCATGCTCGCGTGTAAGTGAGTTTTCATGCTCCCGTTCTCGCTTTGCGTTACACGTGCTGATGAGTTTTCATGCTCGCGTGTAGGTGAGTTTTCAGGCTCCCGTTCTCGCTTTGCGTTACACCTGCTGATGAGTTTTCATGCTCACGTGTAGGTGAGTTTTCATGCTCCCGTTCTCGCTTTGCGTTACACGTGTTGGTGAGTTTTCATGCTCACGTGTAGGTGAGTTTTCATGCTCCCATTCTCGCTTTGCATTACACATGTTGGTGAGATTTCATGCTCACGTGTAGGCGAGTTTTCATACTCCCATTCGAGTTTTCATACTCCCATTTGAGTTTTCATACTCCCATTCGAGTTTTCATACTCCCATTTGAGATTTCATACTCTCATCTTGTGATTTCTGGATTTCTTGTGTAGTTTTCTGGAATTTGTGCTTCACCAATTTTTGTGATTTCTATTGATAAGTTTTATCAATTTTTGTGCATTTGTGAATTCGTGTGCCATTGACTTGTTATGAATACAAGTTTAGGGTATGATATCCCTTTCCATCTTTGAGAAGATTCTTGTGACATTTTTGATGAATTAAAATCCACTTATCGAAGTTGCTACTGATGTTGCTGTTTTAATCACGTGTTTTAAAAATTGTTTCAAAATAAAAATCGTTTTCAAAATTTTTACAGTTTACGCTTTCAAAAGAATGAGGAAGCGATTTAAACGTTTCAGCAAAATCGAGGACTATGACCCATTTCTTTTATTGATTCGTTTAATTCCGGACTTGTCCGTTTGAGAATGTGAAATGTTATTTTTAAAATACACAATTTTGCACTTTCAAGGAAACGATGAAGTGAATTAAACGATTTAGTAAAACTCGTGGTTATGGGACATGTGCGTTTGCTATTTCGGTTAATTCCGGACTTGTTAATTGAATATTTGTGATTTCTGGTTATCGTTTTTGATAATCGAATATTTTGTGATTGTATTGCCCATTGAGTGCTTTAAGAATTCTGGTCGATGCGCTTGATCAACGTTATCGATAAGAATCTCCTAGACGCTTTGATGAGACAATCAGACACAGTAAATTGAATTTTAAAATGTAAATTTGTCTGAAAAGATAATTACATTAAGTAAATTGTAAATTTCGAAAGTTTTAGCTTTTCGGGAAAGAATATTATTTAAAACAACTCTTTTCCGATACTTCTATTCTTGCGATTCCCGAGGGGAATCAAGACTTTATCTTTTGTACCAATACTAATCGCATTGGTTTGCATGCCATTCTCTCGCAAAAGAGAACGTACTGTCTCTTGTGTTTCTAAATCATTAATGCCTATTGAGACTAGATATGCTACCCATGATCTAATGCTCTTGGCTATTGATTTCGCTTTTAAAAAAATTTGGCATCATTATTTTTGGGTGAGAAATTTGTTCTCTACCCTGATCATGAATCTTGGGAATATTTATTTTCTCATAAGGAACTTAATTTACGTCAACCACGCTGACTCGAGTTCCTTGCAGCTTGCGATCTTGATATTCTTTACACTCCCGGAAAGGGAAATCTTGTTACCGATGCACTTGTCGTAGGCAACAAGTGGTTATTTCTTTAATGATGTCCGGATGGAATCATCTTTTTACCAAGTTCATCAGACGTTTCGATGTACTTCGTTTTATTGAGCTTCGTCTCATTCCTTTTATGGACTTACGTCTGATGTTCTTTTATGTTGATCGGTTCATCGGATGTACCGTTATTGTACTATATCGATGTCCCGACTTTTCGGTTCATTGGACGTACCATTTTTGTACTACGTCGGGCTTCCGAATTAATGAAGCTTTGATTCATCTGGCGTATGGTTATTGTACTACGCTGTTGTTCCAAATTATTCATGTTTCACCTATGAAAGGTGTTGTGCGTTTCAGTCGGTCGGGAAAGTTAGTGCCTCGATATATTGGGCCATTTCCTATCACTGAACGTATTGGTTTCTTGGCTTATCGCCTCTTATTACCGGCTCAATTTTCTGTTATTCATGACATGTTTCACGCATCTTCCTTTTACGGAAATGCCTTAGGGATTCCGATTTTATTCTTGATCCCGGTATTATTGAAGAAATTGAAGTTTCACCAGATTTAAATTTGAGCAACATTTTATTCACGTCAATGCTTTGGGGATACAGCACCTTCGAAATGAAGATGTCTTCTTGTGGATGTTCAGTGGTTCTCAAATCCTAAGGATTTCTCTTAAGAATCCGGAGAATTCATCGAACAAACACGTTCAGGCTTACTCTATCATGCTCTTTATGGTGAACTTCCTACTTCGAATTTCTTCATCTTGTGATGATATGTTCTTATGGTTGTTAACTTTTGTCCATTTATTCCTTAGAATTGTGAGGATGCAATTTCTTTAAGGAGGGGAGTCTGTAACAACCCGGTATTTTGCATCAATTAATAGTCGACATTAAACGATTAAAAATTGTTGCAAATTGCCGGTTGAAGTTTTTTTTAAAATTTGAATTAAAATTCTTTTATAAATTGTTAAAAGGAATTTTGGGCTTTAGCATTAAATAGTGGCCCATGTTTATTGTGGCCGTGAAAATTAACAAAAGCATGAAACCCGATCCCCCTTTTATCCATTTTTCATTCGTTCAGTAACCCTAAAACGAAAACAATCGAACAAAAATGGCAGCATCTTGTTAGTTCGCCGCTTCAACAATTAGGGCTTTCGACTGCTTCGGTCTTTGATCGAGCTCGAGGGGACTTCGGCTGCTCCATTCGTGGCAGAGGTGAGTAATTTATACTCACATCTAATTCGAATTCATAGTTAGGTGATTTTGTGTTTCGGCCTTGAATTTTTGGTACCTGTCTTCAGCCATTCGATTTGTTTTGGTATCGATGCTTTCTTTATCTCGACCATTCGATTTTGTTGATGTTGATGATTTCTGGGTTGTTCGAAATTACGTCTTTTGCTGCTTGACTTTTGGGGTTGATTTGTTCGATCTTCTGGCTTTGACTTGGTCGACGTTGTCGAACCCTGTTCTGCCTTCTAACCTGTACATGTTGATGCTCGATTATTGTTAGTGTTATTGATGCGTTGGTCTTACCATGTTGTATCATTGAGTAAATTTGCACTGTGTCTTATTTAAGCCACTGATGTTGTTTCTCTTCACTGTTGAAATACTTACATGCTTGGAGTCTTTGTGTAATTGTCTGAAGTATGTGCATTGCTTGTGATCTTGCCTCTGTTATACTTTGTATATACTGGCTGTTGTTGGGTTTAGTATTATACCACCTACTATTTACTTGCATGCCTGCCACTGATCATGTGTTGAAGTCATTTATGTACTCGAATTTGACCATTTATTACATTGAACTTGGTGGCCTTTGTTGCACTGCGTCATGCCATACTTGTTGATGTCTTTGTAGTCTGTTACCAGTCAGCACTTCACTGCCTTTATGTCATTCATGTTGCTTTTTCTCTGTAATACAGTTGAACTTGTTTATGCAATTGGTCACTGTATCACCTATGACATAGTTTGCATTTGAGTTATACTCATTTCATCACTCCTGTTACATTCTGGTATATGCTTTGAGTCACTGTTGCAATGCCTCCTACCTTTTGACGCACATACTTCATCTCAGTGTTGTAGTTGTTGCCATTGAATTGGTGCAATAGTTTGCACTATGCATTTAGGTGGACTTCGTCCACTTGCAATCTGCCTGCTCCATATTGCATTTGCATTTGGTCGCCATTTCATTCATGTGCTTGGTCATACATGTCCGTTTCACTGCCTTTTGTACATGTACTGAACTGTGTTGCACTTGTACTCCTTGTTTCTGTTTTGGGTCGAGATGCTTGTGCACTTTGTTTCAGTTATTTTGCTGGTGCACTTGTTGCCTGCCTCACTTGTTTACTACATTTGCTAGTTTGGTCATTGTACACTTTTTTATGTGCACTTGTATATGCACAGTACTTGTTCATGTGCATTTATACGTCTTGATTTTGTTTTGTTGTACATGATTTGCTACTTTACTCATCGCCTTGAGTTGAGCCTAAAATTCATTGGGCTTGACCTCGCATTTGTCTCTGCAATTTAATCGACACTCGCCCTTATGACATTCACAGCGATGCTTGTGAATATTCATTGGGTACATCATCACTGTAGTGGCAGGGCAGTGCACGCAAGCGTGAACTGCAGCCACACGGTATTCATTGGGTACATCATCACTGTAGTGGAAAGACAGTGCACGCAAGCGTGAACTGCAACCACACGGTATTCATTGGGTACATCATCACTGTAGTGGCAAGGCAGTGCACGCAAGCGTGAACTGCAGCCACACGGTATTACTTTTATTAATATTCTAATTGCTTTTGTTGTGTATTTCCATATGCTGTAGTGGCGAGGCAGTATACGCGTGCGTGTACTGCAGCCCTACCCCTGTTGACCTTTTAATTGATGTTCCAACTGTTTGAATTGGTTCGTGTTATATTTACCGTTATCCGATTTCTTTATTTAAGAATCGGATAGGTAAATTTATTTTGACTGTCGTCTAATCTATTCATTATGTAATTTGCTTCTATGCACTAATGACTGAGTTTGAATTAGACTGACCCGGGTATTATTTTCTATTGAATATAATACTCGGGTCAGACCGAGTATTTACAGGTTGTAGATTTTTAGCTTCGGGTTGCTGCTTGAGCTATGAAGACTTTTCATATCTTTTGGAGTTGTCGTGTCAAAGTGTAGGTTGATATGTATTCATGTATATTAGTCGATAATGTACTTGTATATATATCACTTTCAAAGTCGACTGTTGTAGTTGTATCACATGTACCATGTCAAATGTATTGTAACTGACATCAATTATTATATATATATATGAGACTTTCTGTTTCATCTGTGTTCCGCATTTATATTATCTGTGTTATTATTTTATATTTTTGTCCTAGACTATTATAGCCACTGTGTAGTAGCTTTGAGTTTGCTTCGGCATGTCGGATTCCCTCCTGAAATGAAATGCATGTTTTTACTATCTGACATATCGGTGCTCGCACAAAGCAATTACACGGATGGTCGCTCCTCAACAGCCTTATTCTCCGTGCTAGTCGACAGCACTACACCGTAGTGTTCTTGGCTAGCGTGGGTATAGAGGTGGGGCGTCACATGTGTTGTAGGGGATTTAGGGTGGATCCTCGGTATGTTGATCTAGGCCACATACTGTGACGGACGGTACCCTAATAGCCCTGCCATTGATGGAAACCCATTCTTCCTACGTGTCTTACGGTTTTGATTGTATTACCCACTTTATGGCTAGTAGGTGGAAGTTAATGAATGTAACAATTTCGGCTATTTTCTATTTATTTGAAAACCTAGGCCCTATTATAATATCACTGGATTTCCTATCAAATGTTTTGGTTAGTGTAAGGTAAAAACTTACCCGTGTTTATGTGTGGGAAGTCTTACATGATACCTTTTGTTTTCAAAGGTTTTCAAAAGTCAAGCAACTTTTAACCGTTTACTCACACCAGACCCATGTATGACCTGGAGTTTATTTCTGTTTTCTTAAACTCTTGGGTACTCAAATTTTTATGAGTAGCCAAGAGATCAGGTTTTTGGCTTGGCGAATATTGGAAAGCATGGAGCAGGAGTCCAGGCATAGCTATATCTATCTGTTTCCGCTGTGTAGTGTCTTTGTCTATTGTGTATTGGAATGCAATGGATTAGACAGATCTTTATAACTGTCTAATGTGAATGTTGTTGTAATATGTGTAACTCTGATGTGATGACTATGTACTATCTATGTGATATATTATATTTTGTTCCGTTTCCGCTGTGAGATTCTGATATTGTTGAGTTCTTTCTTCTTTCTATTTCATTTCTACCTCTTTCTTTCTTATTGATGATGCGTCTTTCTGTGGGATGAAGGACGGGTCATCACAGAGCTCGAAAAGAGGAGAGGATGGTCGAACTACATCCACTTTGAGCTGTGTATTTTCCCTTAAGTTGGGGACAAGAATTGGAGAGGGAAAGGACAAGTCAAATCCACTTTATACTTTTCGTTCTTCCGGTTGAGCCGAGGATGAGCGTTGAAATGATGGCACATGATGGTTAGTGAATAGGCAGTCAGTCGTTGATGATTTTAAATTGTGGTTGGCCCTTGATGAAGTCGGTTTAAGGCACAATTGTTTTTTGGAACCATAGATGCTAACTGGGAAGTGAATGGTTAAATCATATCCACTTTAAACTTGTGTTCTTAAACAACCCCAAGTGTCTAATGTAGGATTGGATGCATAGATGGTCACATCATGTCCACCCCTGGTGTGGTTCTGATCTTACTGGGCATCAGAAGAACCATAAGTTTTTTTGGCGAGCTTCAAGTACGTGATGGGGAGTGCTTAGATGGGACATATCACTTCAAGTCTTTCTTAGATCTCCAATTAAATTGCATATGCGAATGAGTGGATGGATGGTAGTATCCACGTTGTACTAGTCCTGACCTTATTAGTCTCTTCCACTTTGATGCCCTAGCCCAAGTCAGGTGCATACAGCAGCTGATGAATGGTTGAATCATGCTCGCCGTGATGATACCTAAATGATTTGATCATAGTCCGAAGAGTTTTCTTTGCACACATCTTTAAATACTCGGTTACGTGCATCATTTGCAAGTAGTTTAATTCAAGTCGGTCATAATTCGCAACATAAATGAAATTGAAATAGAAATAAATAAAAAGAGATCGGATTAAATGTCATTGATAAGTGAAGCGACATCGTATGCTCGCTATTGCACTTCAGTCTAGCCCTTCACAGTTGGAAGTCTAACGCAAATGGTTTAGCTTGATCAAAGTTCTTGATTGATAGGGGGCTTGAACTTATTATTAGAGCTATCCTTTCTGGAGCAGCCTTATGGCGTTGGCGTCTGCGGTAGCCATCTAAAGAAGAGGAATTTCCCAATCTAGAGTACGGAGTAGGTTCCCTCCTTATCTCACCAAGTTGATCCTTCATCTGATTCATCAACTCAATATTGGATACGATATGTTGGTGTACTAGTTGGCGGCTATCCACCAGTTCTCTTATCACAGTCTGGAAATAAGCTCTTGTAATGAATCCATTTATGGGTATTGGCAGCAATTAGCTGTGGACTTTGGATAAATTCATTGGCTGCCAGCTTCTTTATTCCCTTCAGCAATATGAGAAGTAGAACCAGTATGTCTAACCATGACTGACAGTGTTCTTTGATGAATGGGGGGAAGACATTTGCATTTGATGGCATTCATCACTCTTGGTGGAGTCTATGTGCCATTCTCACTTCATGAGGGTGTCGGAAGTTGTATTTTCGTAGTATACAGACATAGTCAACATGTTAAATTTTCACTGGAAATATTGCAGGTAGGATGGCTTCAATGAATAGTCTCCTTTGGGGAAGATTCTCCAATTTTCATTATGACTAGGTCCATTTTATGGCTTTGGTGTCTTGTAAGACTGATGAATGATGCGTGCATGATTGTCCAACATTTGAGTGGTTGGTAATGCCGACTGGACGGTGAGTTGGTTAAAATGGGCTAATAGATTAGTGATTGTCCCAAACTTTCATCCAGATAGGAGACCTATATAGGGTATTAAGGAAGTCCTCTTGAGGTTTTATGCCATGCTTTTAGTCATATGGATGTGGAATGATTAAGATGCGGGCATTTGAAGATGGTTTAGCGGTGACCAGCTATGTTTTGAGTGGCAGAGTAGACAATGTCGGGCAGTCGTCATATTAGCCACATACCACAGTTGTCAATTCAAGAGTTTAAAAGCTGGTCAATTGGGAGGAAGTTGCGGTCCACCTTAGAAGCATGACATATTAATCAACTCTAGTTCTTGGTATACTAGCTAGGTTCTCCAGCCTCACGGAGCACGGTTGAGTAGTTTCTTTACCCATTCCTTGATTGCAATTCAACAATAGTTGCTGTAATCCCATACGTTTGAATGATGCGAAGTGTTATCTGAGCATCGATACAAAATGCACATGGCCAGATCGATACGAAGTGATAAATGAGGATCGATACGAAATGCACACTACCGATACGAAATGCACACTGCTGGATCGATACGAACTGTATATGACTATCGATACGAATTGGACGCAAATGGATGATATGAACAATATGTGAGTATCAATAAGAATAGGATGCAGATGAGTCGATACAAACTGTATCTGAGTATCAAAACGAATTGGGCGCAGATGGATCAATACGAATTGCATGTGAGTATCGATACAAATTGGGTGCAGATGGATCGATACGAACTGCATGTGAGTATCGATACGAATTGGACGCAGATGGATCAATACGAACAACATGTGAGTATTGATACGAATTGGACTCAGAAGGATCGATACGAACTGCATGTGAATATCGATATGAATTGGGTGCAGATGGATCGATACGAACTGCATGTGAGCATCGACACGAATTGGGTGCAGATGGATCAATACGAACTATATGTGAGTATCGACACGAATTGGGTGTAGATGGATCGATAGGAACTACATGTGAGTATCGATACGAATTGGATGCAGATGGATCGATATGAACTGTAGATCGATGCGAAAATAGATCGATACGAAAACAGATCAATAAGAAAAGTGATCGATACGAATTTCGATTAATACGAATGTTTTCATATTCTTTGGAGACGAAAACATAGATACGAAAATCACCATATTTCTAGATATGCGAACATGGATACGAAAATCACCATATTTTGTGGATACGAAAACACGGATATGAAAAGCACCATATTTTCTGGATATGATAACACGGATACGAAAAGCACCATATTTTCATGGATACGAAAACAAGGATACGAAAATCACCATATTTTCTTGATACGAAAACATGGATACGAAAATCACCATATTTTCTGGATACGAAAACATGGATACGAAAATCACCATATTTTCATGTATACGAAAACATGGATATGAAAATCACCATATATTCTGCATATGAAAACATGGATATGAAAACATCATATTTTCTGGATACGAAAATATGGGTACGAAATCATGATGAATGTAGTTCCTCTTAGATCTGGAGCAATATGAATAGAATAGAAGGAACCACTTGTAACGACCCGGGATTTGAGCCAATATCAATTTAATAATCTGCATTAATAATTTAATTGGTTTGATAATTTTCTTTATAATTTTAATTTAAATTGGTAAATTTAATCTTTTAAAGGTTAATAAATATTTAATCTGATAATTGTGATCAATATCATTTTAACAATATAAAAATTGATAAGATTTATTTTACAAAGATAATGAAATTTTATTCTATTTATAATATATATATCTGATATATATTGTGAATAGAAGATCTTATGTTTAAATAAAAGATGAATTTTTAAATTGTAATATATATTTTTGTATATGTTATAATTTGAAATTGTTTTGAATCTATTAAAAATTTGAATATGTATGAAATTATAATTTAAAGCTTTGTTTAGAAATTAATATTCTTCAAAAGCTAATTTAAAGACTAATTCATTTATTTTTAAAATATAAGATAAACTGTTTGTTTTTAAATATGATAGTTTAAAAAGGAATTTAAACAAAGTTTGTTTTGCTTTCTTTTTAAATGCTTCAATTTAAATAGTTATAAATGTATGTAAATAAATGTTTTAAGATTTTTAAATCCATAAGAATATATTTGTATTATAATTTGTTTTCTAATATTTCTTTAAAGGATTAAACTTACATTTACATATGTAAGTATTAATCAATAAAGTAAATCAAATATGTTAGTATATGTTAACATTCAAATTAAATAAAATTTATTAAAAATACATAAGTAACATGTGTAAGTATTTTAAGGCATCTCTAAAACACATGTTAGAAGATTAAGCTAATTATGTGACAAATGTTAGAAAATTAAATAATATAATGACAAATGTAAGTATTTGTGACATGTGGCCATGTTTTACTTTTAATAAAAAAAATTAAGAAGAAACTAATTTTCTCGAACACTTTCATTTTTTCCTCAGCTCAAATTCTTTTATTCTCTCCCTTCTTTCTTTTAAAAATTAATGGCAAAACCAGAGAATTCTTTTCAAACCTGAAATTAAAATCAAAAGCAAATCAAAAACTGTAATTTCAAATCCTGCAAATTTAAAGGCTGCAATTCAATTCCAACCTGCAAGTTTAACATTTTTCATCAACTAAAGCATGCGGTAGGATTTTATCTGCAAAACTTCTATTTGCAATTTACAAAGTAAAGCTTCAACCTGCATTTCAAAAACGATCTTCAATCTGCAAATTTCAAACCTGAAGTTCATGAAGATCTGTAGTTTTTAAAGCATCAGATTAAAGTACGCAAAAGGGTTCATCTTCTGCAGAAAGTTTTTTTTTCAAATATAAGATTCAGGTCTGGGAAATTAAAAAAAATCTACTCTGCATATAATCAGGTGAGTAAATTTCTTTAAAAACGGTTTGATCTGTTTTTTTACTATCATGCATGTGATGATATTGTCTTGCATTGAAGTTCTTTAACTTGAATTTATATGAATCATCTCTGTAATTATGTGTAATGTAAGTGTGCATGTCTGTCTATTTAATCACCTCTGTTCTTGGTTCTGTAAATTTTAATTTTGATCAAAAATCCAAACTTACTCAACTGGTCCTTATTAAGATCAGAGATTTAAACATTTTATGTTTGATTATTCCCAAGTTAAAGTTTAAAATTAGCTTCAAGAAGTATAGGTTTGAATTTTACCTGGAACCAAGAGATGCAGTGGCAAATTCTAAATGCATGATAAATCAAATGGTACAATTTGATAATCTAATCTTATAACTTGAATCCATATTGGAAATAAGGAATTTTAAAACAAAAATCAAAATTTTTAAGTGGGCATTGGGAGAGCATTTTAGTGATGCTTGGAATTTGTTCTCTGAGCAATTAACGATGATCAAAGGGTCTAGGATGACTGGGATTTTGGCTGGGGGTAGAGGAAGGATAGGAGTATTCGGCAAAAATAGTGGGGAGGGTGACCGATTAGTATGGCGTCGGGGGTGAAGTAGTTAGGTTTCTAAACCTAGTTCAGGTCGCGTTGGAAAATTGGGTTCTTTCATCTTCCATGATGCATCGAGCTTCATGATATTCTAGGTATTGGTTCGTGGGAGTCTGGTGATGACGTGGCTGGAGTTACGGCAGTTTCAGTGGTGGCGATTATCAGAGACGATGGGATTAGTGGATCGTGATTTCTGCAGTTTTTCAAGAGTAGGGTCGAATTTCGATTCGAGCTAGAATATTTGATTCTGGGTTGAGGGACAAGTTGTCGAGGGCTTGTGTGATGGGTCGACGATCAGAAAGATGGTCAGAAGGAAGTGGCGTGGTTGCGCACGTGCACCGTGTACGTTTTGTACACTGGAAATTTGTGAGATAGGGAAGACGAGGTTGACTCGATGTGTTCTTGCTTTTTTCCTGCAATCAACTCGAAGAAGAGAAGCATGGGTTTTATCTCGGGGCAGGCTCCGGATTGTTGTAGAGTCGACTCGAGTTTTGTTAGATAGTATGTTATCGGGTAAGTGCTGTATAAGTTTACAAAATCAAGCTTTGTATTATAAACAAGTTTTATAAGAGAAACAAATTTTCAAAGTCTAAAACTTGTTGTTTTGAAATTAAGTTAATCAAACTTCAAAATGTAAATCGAATTTACTTTCAAATTTAAAAATGTTTAAGATGATTTCTTTGAAAGTATTTAACTTAATTAAAGTTTGAATTTTAATTTAAAAAGAGTGTTTTTTAATTTAATTATTAAATCAAAAGTTTTTAAGTAAATTTCAAGCAATGTTTTAAAAAACTAAGTTTAAAATTTTATTGAAAATGAATAAGTCTAAATTTGAGGTTAAATTGTTTTAAATTTCAAATTGTTTCTAAATGCTTTATTTTCAAATAAGGTTATGGTTATAATTTTGTAAATTAGTAGAATAATTTGTTTTTAAGTTGTTAAAATTTTATTAATTTTAAATAATTTAGTTATGAAGATAAAAAGGGTTAATTTATCTTTATTATTAACTTAAGAATACTAAATTAAGTATGATTTGTTAATAAGTGAGTTTAATTAAGAATATTGTTTCCTTAAGTAATTATGGATTGTTAAATATAAGAAGTTAGTTAATTAATTATTTAATTAATTTTAAATAATTATTTAATTATTTATTTAATTTTAAATAATCACTTAATTATGGATTAATTAAGTGTAATTACTTAATAAAGTAATTAATGGTTAATTGTTGAATGTAATTAAGGAAGTTAATTACTTATGGAAGTAATTAATGGTAATTACTCATAGGAATAATTAGTTGAAGTGATTATTTGGTAATCACTTGTTGTTATCAATTAAGGAATTGATTAATATAATTGTTTGAAGTTAATTAATTATGGAGCAATTAATAAATTAAAGAATTAAGGATTGGTTAATGATGGAAATAATTACTGGTTAAATAACTAATTAAGGAAGTAATCAAGATTTATTAATGAAGTAATTAGAGATAATTACTTGTTAAGTAATTAAGAGTTAATCACTTAATTATTTTAAATAATTAATCAATGTGATTAATTTGATTAATTTAAGATTAATTACTAAGTGTAATTAATTAAATTGTAATTAATCAATAAAGTAATTAATTAAGGATTTATTTTTATTAATTTAATTGTTTAAATAATTACTTAATAAAGTAATTAAAGATTAATTAATTATATTAATTAATCAAGGGTTAACTTAATTAAATGAGAATTTAATTAATTAAGATAAGTAATTACAAATTGTTAATTACTGATTATGATTAATGAGTTGATCAATTACAAGTTAATTATTTAATTAAAGAGAATTATTAATTAATGGGGATCATTAATTAATGTAATTAATGATATTAATCAAAGTTGATTAGTATAAGTAATTAATTTAAGTGTGATTAATTTATTATAATTAATTGAGGTTTAATGCAATTAATTATAGTTAATTAATGGAAGTAAATGAATGATCACTAATTATTGTTATTAATGATAGTAATTAAAGGTTAATTACTGAATATGGTTAAGGATAATTACTTGAATGTAATTAAAGTATAATTAATCAAGGAAGATTAATTAAAGAAGATCACTAAGAGATGATTAATTTAATTTATTTGGAATAAATAAATAAAGAAGGATTAAGGTTAATCCAATTGATTAAGAGATAATCATTTTTGCTTTGGATGATTGATTAATATTGGTTGATTGATTGATATTGGATGATCAATATTGGATGATTGATATTGGATGTTTGGTTGATACTGGATGATTTGAGCATCTATGATATGTGATATGCTACTGTGTGAGATGAAAGTTTGATGTGAATTATCTATTGTGATAATGTGATTCATCTATCTGTTTATATATCATCCTAAATATGAGTTTAAATTGTTCAAACCCTTAAGTACAACTTGGACATTAAAATGGCGTTTGGTTTCGGTGAGACCGGGATTGGGTTTCCATATTTGGGATCCGAAAACCACACCGATTCCAATTAAACGTTTGGTCGTGAATCCAAGTGTTTGTGAAGGCTCGAGGTGTAAGAACTATATGTCAGTATAACTATGTGGGTGATTCCGTAATGAGTTTGACGGAATAGTACTTACAGGTTCGAGATGGTGATTTAGAGTGCAAGGGCTATGGTCGTTGACTCTGAGGGTGATTCCAAAATGAGTGCAACGAGATAGTGCCTTCGGTTTCATTCGAACCCGGAGCGAACTTGTATGGATTGAATACTTTCAGAACATCGTCAGGTGGACGATGAGCATTCTAAGATAGATGTGTTCCTTAAAGGTAATCGTAGCCTCAAGCCTCATCAACTGGGAATGGCTAAAATAGGGGAGGTGCAGCAAGGCTTCGTGGGTAGCTCCCACTGGGGAGCAAGATTTTCCCCTGTCTAGAAGTCCCTTTTATTCGGCTATGTGGGCAGTTGGAATCGTGTGCTAACTGCGGGGTTGTCTTGTTCGGAACTGTTCACAAAGGAATGGTCCCGGCTTTGTGTTGCAGGGGGGTTAAGTTGGCTCCTCGGTACGGTGATCTAGGCCACGTACTGTGACGGGTGGTACCCCAGTAGCCCTGCCATTGATGGAAACCTATTCTTCCTACGAGTCCCTACGGTTTTGATTGTATTACCCACTTTTGTGGCTAGTAGCTGGAATTTAATAATGCAACAATTTTGGCTATTTCATATTTACTTGAAAACCCTAGACACTATTATAATATCATTGGATTCTATCAAATGTTTTGGTTAGCGTAAGGTAAAAACTTTTCCATGTTTATGCGTGGGAAGTCTTACGTGATACTATTTCTTTCAAAGGTTTTTCTAAAGTTAAGCAACTTTAAACCGTTTACTCACACAAGACCCCTGTCTGACCCGAGTGTTTATTTTCTGTTTTATTAAACTCTTGGGTACTCATATTATGTATGAGTAGTCAAGTGATTCAGGTTTGCTTGACAAATTCTGGAGGAGATATGGAGCCAGAGGCTTCGACATGTAGATATATATTGATTCCGCTGTGTTTGTTGTATCTGTATCTTGTGATTACTTGAGATGTTTAGTTAGACAGATGCTTATAACCGTCTAATATGTGTTGTATATGTTGTGTACTCTGATGTAATATGATACTATGTAATATTTTATGTGATATATTATATTTCATTCGTTCCGCTGTGAGTTATCTGTTGTCGTGTTCTTCTTTCTCTTTCTTTTCTTCTTTCTCTTTCTTTTCTTCTTTTATCCCTTTCTTTCTTCTTTGATGATGCAATTTCCTGGAGTTAGGAAGTCGGGTCGTCTCATTTGGTATCAGAGCATTAGGTTGAGTGAATACCTAGTCTCGAAGCGGTGTCTTTCTTGAGAGAGCGTATTTGTAATTTTAAATATATAAATATATATCTACCTGATCTGTTGGGTTATCTGTTTAGATTTTCCAACATAAGTTTTTAAAGGTAGATGGAGTAGTGGGGTGTGTGTGTAACATGACTACCACTAATGGAAGAGGTCCATATGTTTGAGGTTGGAAGTATTTGTCAAGATTGTAGACCCAATATCATCTCAAGTGAGATTTGTAGTTTGGAGTTAGGATTTCTCTAATATCCGAAGGAAATCTTTTTAAAGATTCGGAGTTTATCTTTGAAGTGTACGTTTGAATCTGTCGGAGCATAAGTAAGTGATGATATCTCGATAACTGTGTGATAGGATGCAGTATCCATGGATATTTTTTGAAGATGTTTTCTCTCGAAGCAGTTTTAGAAGTTGTTGTGGAGCAGTCTGTACCTGCTACAGGGAAGACTCGTCTGTGTTGAAGTTATCTGGATCTGTAGTAAGGAGGTTCGCTGTTTTGGAATATGAGACTAAGGTCTATGAGTTGTTTCGTTTCGGCATGGTCTCATTTTTCATTCCTTAAGGAAAGCGAGATGTTGATGCTTGGTTTGGAGCCCGAGTTTCTTTTGGGATGTCTGCCATCTCGGAGGTCCGTTGTGTGGTTTGTTGATGGTTTTGGTTTTTGAAGAGCTCTTTGGATTAGAAGTCTTTGGTTAGCTGTGGTAGCAGTGCAACTCGAAGTGTTCAATGTGCTGACAAGAAGTTCTTTTAGCTTTGCAGTATCATCAAGATAGAGTTTGGAAGCAACTGTGTGGCTTGTTTCTCTGATGATTCAGGAATCTTTGTGGTTTTTCTTTCAGTAGCCGGGCAGGTGGTGAAGTTTCCTTAAGGGTTAACCTTGTTTAGAGAAGCTTAAGGCTGTTCTAATTGGTAAAGAGAGGACAGTTTCTTTGGAATCCGAACTAGGTTGGATCGCAAAAGTGACTTGCGATTAGTTTGGGAATTTTTCTTTGGGCAATCTTTTGTCTGAGGCTAAGGGTTCTCATGTGGAAGTAGGAGCTACTGAGGTAATCAGAAGTTTGTCTGCATCGGGAATTGAGTTCCATATTGTTTGGTCCAGAAGTGATTTTGGTAGTTAGCCTAGTAGAAGAGTTGGTGTAGCAGCTCAGAAATATTTTTGGAATTTGGATTGATTAGATCTTACTACTGGGTTGGATTCTGTTATGAGGTTGTGTGACCGAGTCTGATGTGTCACTCAGATTTTATGGATTTGATGAACAAAGTTACCGGATATATCAGATAAGTTTACACTTGTGTTCATCAACAATATTCTCATCAATTTTAGAATCAGAGTTGTGCAGCGGAAGCAAGGTAACAGCTGTGCAAGGAAGGAAGCAAGTTCAGTTTGCTATTGCTTTGGAGTAGGGCTTGAGATCTGGATTTCGACGGATTTTGGAAGACTTTTCTATTGAATAGGAATCCAGAACTGTTTGTTTTGGTCTAGTTGTTTCTGTAAGTATCAACATAGGTCGAGCTGATCAGGAAGAAGATTGGCAGCCCAGGATTGTCTGTTGAGTTATACAGATATGAGATAAGGAGTTTGGAATTCGAAGTTGGAGACTTCATTGTTGTTAAGATTTCTTCGGTTAAGAGAGTAGTAATTGGGTAAGATTGGTTGGTTAGTGCTGTGGCATTTGAAATTTCTTATCTGTGTTTTTGATAAGATAAGATTGAATTGCCAGTTGGATAGCTGGAATTCATTGTATTTCACGTATCTCTGAGGGAGTAAGTGTATGATTCATCGATTGATTGTTGAATCTGCAGTTCAGTTGGATTTGGAAGTTGTTCTGGACTTGAGTATAGTCTGATGTTCTGTTCAGATTGATGGATCTAGTGACGGGAGGAGCTCTGGTTTTTGGTGGTGTTGTTTGTTAGATTCTATAGAGCAAGTCTCCCAGTGTTCTATACTTGGGAAGCTCGGGATAGTATTAGTAGGATTTATTCGATTTGTGTCAGAATAATTAGTTAGGTTGGTTTTTTTGTGTGATTGATTGCTCTGGTTGTTAGTAACTAGTTGATAGGAATGCTTTGTTGATTTGAAATTGAAACCTTTGCTGGATTATTAAATTACCTTTGCTTTTAAATTTCGGGAACGAAACTATTTTAAGGGGGGAGAATTGTAACGACCCGGGATTTGAGGCAATATCAATTTAATAATCTGCATTAATTATTTAATTAGTTTGATAATTTTCTTTATAATTTTAATTTAAATTGGTAAATTTAATCTTTTAAAGGTTAATAAATATTTAATCTGATGATTGTGATCAATATCTTTTTAACAATAAAAAAATTGATAAGATCTATTTTTCAAAGCTAATGAAATTTTATTCTATTTATAATATGTATATTTGATATATATTGTGAATAGAAGATCTTGTGTTTTAAATAAAATATGAATTTTTAAATTGTAATATATATTTTTGTATATGTTATAATTTGAAATTGTTTTGAAATTTAATTTAATCTATTAATAATTTGAATATGTATGAAATTATAATTTAAAGCTTTGTTTAAAAATTAATATTCTTCAAAAGCTAATTTAAAGACTAATTCATTTATTTTTAAAATATAAGATAAACTGTTTGTTTTTAAATATGATAGTTTAAAAAGGAATAAAACAAAGTTTGTTTTGCTTTCTTTTTAAATGCTTCAATTTAAATAGTTATAAATGTATATAAATAAATGTTTTAAGATTTTTAAATCCATAAGAATATATTTGTATTATAATTCGTTTTCTAATATTTCTTTAAAGGATTAAACTTATATTTACATATGTAAGTATTAATTAACAAAGTAAATCAAATATGTTAGTTTATGTTAACATTTAAATTAAATAAAATTTATTAAAAATACATAAGTAACATGTGTAAGTATTTTAAGGCATCTCTAAAACACATGTTAGAAGATTAAGCTAATTACGTGACAAATGTTAGAAAAGTAAATAATATAATGACGAATGTAAGTATTCGAGACATGTGGCACTATTTTACTTTTAATTTTTAATAAATTTTTTTAGAAGAAACTAATTTTCTCAAACACTTTCATTTTTTCCTTAGCTCAAATTCTTTTATTCTCTCCCTTCTTTCTTTTAAAAATTAATGGCAAAACCAGAGAATTCTTTTCAAACCTGAAATTAAAATCAAAAACTATAATTTCAAATCCTGCAAATGTAAAGGCTGCAATTCAATTCCAACCTGCAAGTTCAACATTTTTCATCAACTAAAGCATGCAGTAGGATTTTATGTGCAAAACTTCTATCTGCAATTTACAAAGTAAAGCTTCAACCTGCATTTCAAAAACGATGTTCAATCTGCAACTTTCAAACCTGAAGTTCATGAAGATCTGTAGTTTTTAAAGCATCAGATTAAAGAATGCATAAGGGTTCATCTTCTGCAGAATTTTTTTTTCAAATCTAAGATTCAGGCCTGGGAAATTAAAAAAAATCTGCTCTGCATATAATCAGGTGAGTAAATTGCTTTAAAAACAGTTTGATCTGTTTTTTTACTATCATGCATGTGATGATATTGTCTTGCATTGAAGTTCTTTAAATTGAATTTATATGAATCATCTCTGTAATTAGGTGTAATGCAAGTGTGCATGTCTGTATATTTAATCACCTCTGTTCTCGGTTCTGTAAATTTTAATTTTGATCAAAAATCCAAACTTACTCAACTGGTCCTTATTAAGATCAAAGATTTAAACATTTTATGTTTGATTATTCCCAAGTTAAAGTTTAAAATTAGCTTCAAGAAGTATAGGTTTGAATTTTACCTGGAACCAAGAGATGTAGTGGAAAATTCTAAACGCATGATAAATCAAATGTTATAATTTGATAATCTAATTTTATAACTTGAATCCATATTGGAAATAAGGAATTTTAAAACAAAAATCAAAATTTTTAAGTGGGCATTGGGAGAGCATTTTAGTGATGCTTGGAATTTGTTCTCTGAGCAATTAACGATGATCAAAGGGTCTAGGATGACTGGGATTTTGGCTGGGGGTAGAGGAAGGATAGGAGTATTCGGCAAAAATAGTGGGGAGGGTGACCGATTAGTATGGCGTCGGGGGTGAAGTAGTTAGGTTTCTAAACCTAGTTCAGGTCGCGTTGGAAAATTGGGTTCTTTCATCTTCCATGATGCATCGAGCTTCATGATATTCTAGGTATTGGTTCGTGGGAGTCTGGTGATGACGTGGCTGGAGTTACGGCAGTTTCAGTGGTGGCGATTATCAGAGACGATGGGATTAGTGGATCGTGATTTCTGCAGTTTTTCAAGAGTAGGGTCGAATTTCGATTCGAGCTAGAATATTTGATTCTGGGTTGAGGGACAAGTTGTCGAGGGCTTGTGTGATGGGTCGACGATCAGAAAGATGGTCAGAAGGAAGTGGCGTGGTTGCGCACGTGCACCGTGTACGTTTTGTACACTGGAAATTTGTGAGATAGGGAAGACGAGGTTGACTCGATGTGTTCTTGCTTTTTTCCTGCAATCAACTCGAAGAAGAGAAGCATGGGTTTTATCTCGGGGCAGGCTCCGGATTGTTGTAGAGTCGACTCGAGTTTTGTTAGATAGTATGTTATCGGGTGAGTGCTGTATAAGTTTACAAAATCAAGCTTTGTATTATAAACAATTTTTATAAGAGAATTTTTTTTTCAAAGTTTAAAATTTGTTGTTTTTAAATTAAGTTAATCAAACTTCAAAATGTAAATCGAGTTTACTTTCAAATATAAAAATGTTTACGATGATTTCTTTGAAAGTATTTAACTTAATTAAAGTTTGAATTTTAATTTATAAAGAGTGTTTTTTTTTAATTTAATTATTAAATCAAAAGTTTTTAAGTAAATTTCAAGCAATGTTTTAAAAACTAAGTTTAAAATTTTATTGAAAATGAATAAGTCTAAATTTGAGGTTAAATTGTTTTAAATTTCAAATTGTTTCTAAATGCTTTATTTTCAAATAAGGTTATGGTTATAATTTTGTAACTTAGTAGAATAATTTTTTTTTAAGTTATTAAAATTTGATTAATTTCAAATAATTTAATTATGAAGATAAAAAGGGTTAATTTATCTTTATTATTAACTTAAGAATACTAAATTAAGTATGATTTGTTAATAAGTGAGTTTAATTAAGAATAATGTTTCCTTAAGTAATTAAGGATTGTTAAATATAAGAAGTTAGTTAATTAATTATTTAATTAATTTTAAATAATTATTTAATTATTTATTTAGTTTTAAATAATCACTTAATTATGGATTAATTAAGTGTAATTACTTAATAAAGTAATTAATGGTTAATTGTTGAATGTAATTAAGGAAGTTAATTACTTATGGAAGTAATTAATGGTAATTACTCATAGGAGTAATTAGTTGAAGTGATTATTGGGTAATCACTTGTTGTTATCAATTAAGGAATTGATTAATATAATTGTTTGAAGTTAATTAATTATGGAGCAATTAATAAATTAAAGAATTAAGGATTGGTTAATGATGGAAATAATTACTGGTTAAATAACTAATTAAGGAAGTAATCAAGATTTATTAATGAAGTAATTAGAGATAATTACTTGTTAAGTAATTAAGAGTTAATCACTCAATTATTTTAGATAATTAATCAATGTGATTAATTTGATTAATTTAAGATTAATTACTAAGTGTAATTAATTAAAATTGTTATTAATCAATAAAGTAATTAATTAAGGATTTATTTATTAATTTAATTGTTTAAATAATTACTTAATAAAGTAATTAAAGATTAATTAATTATATTAATTAATCGAGGGTTAACTTAATTAAATGAGAATTTAATTAATTAAGATAAGTAATTACAAATTGTTAATTACTGATTATGATTAATGAGTTGATCAATTAAAAGTTAATTATTTAATTAAAGAGAATTATTAATTAATGGGGATCGTTAATTAATGTAACTAATGATATTAATCAAAGTTGATTAGTATAAGTAATTAATTTAAGTGTGATTAATTAATTGTAATTAATTGAGGTTTAATGCAATTAATTATAGTTAATTAATTGTAGTAAATGAATGATCATTAATTATTGTAATTAATGATAGTAGTTAAAGGTTAGTTACTGAATATAGTTAAGGATAATTACTTGAATGTAATTAAATTACGATTAATCAAGGAAGATTAATTAAAGAAGATCATTAAGAGATGATTATTTTAATTTATTTGGAATAAATAAATAAAGAAGGATTAAGGTTAATCCAATTGATTAAGAGATAATATTTCTGCTTTGGATGATTGATTAATATCGGTTGATTGATTGATATTGGATGATCAATATTGGATGATTGATATTGGATGTTTGGTTGATACTGAATGATTTGAGTATCTATGATATGTGATATGCTACTGTGTGAGATGAAAGTTTGATGTGAATTATCTATTGTGATAATGTGGTTCATCTATCTGTTTATATATCATCCTGAATATGAGTTTAAATTGTTAAACGTTAGGTCGTGAATCCAAGTGGAGCTTTGTGAAGACTCAAGGTGTAAGAACTATACGTCAGTATAACTCTGTGGGTGATTCCGTAATAAGTTTGACGGAATAGTACTTATAGGTTCGAGATGGTGATTTAGAGTGCAAGGGCTATGGTCGTTGACTCTGAGGGTGATTCCAAAATGAGTGCAACGAGATAGTGCCTTCGGTTTCGTTCGAACCCGGAACGAACTTGTATGGATTGAATCAGAACATCGTCAGGTGGACGATGAGCATTCTAAGACAGATGTGTTCTATAAAGGTAATACGATAGCCTCAAGCCTCATCAACGGGGAATGGCTAAAACAAAGGAGGTGCAGGAAGGCTTCGTGGGTAGCTCCCACTGGAGAGCAAGATTTTCCCCTGTCTAGAAGTCCCGTTTATTCGGCTGTGTGGGCAGTTGGAACCGCGCGCCAACTGCGGGGTTGTCTTGTTCGGGACTGTTCAGTAAGGAATGGTCCCGGGTTTGTGTTGTAGGGGAGTTAGGGGGCTCCTCGGTACGGTGATCTAGGCCACGTACTGTGACGGGCGGTACCCCATTTTCCCTGTCATTGATGGAAACTCATTCTTCCTACGAGACCTTACGGTTTTGATTGTATTACCCACTTTTGTTGCTAGTAGCTGGAATTTAATAATGTAACAATTTCGGCTATTTCATATTTACTTGAAAACCCTAGACACTATTATAATATCACTGGATTTCCTATCAAATGTTTTGGTTAGCGTAAGGTAAATTTTTTTCCATGTTTATGTGTGGGAAGTCTTACGTGATACCTTTTCTTTCAAAGGTTTTTCTAAAGTTAAGCAACTTTAAACCGTTTACTCACACCAGACCCTGTCTGACCCGAATGTTTATTTTCTGTTTTATCAAACTCTTGGGTACTCATATTATGTATGAGTAGTCAAGTTATTCAGGTTTGCTTGACGAATTCTGGAGGAGATATAGAGCAGGAGGCTTCGACATGTAGATATTTATTGATTCCGTTGTGTTTGTTGTATCTGTATCTTGTGATTACTTAAGATGTTTAGTTAGACATATGCTTATAACTGTCTAACATGTGTTGCATAAGTTGTGTACTCTGATGTAATATGATACTATGTAATATTTTATGTGACATATTATATTTCATTCGTTCCGCTGTGAGTTATCTTGTGTTGTTGTATTCTTCTTTCTCTTTCTTTTCATCTTCTATCCCTTTCTTTCTTCTTTGATGATGCGATTTCCTAGAGTTAGGAAGTTGGGTAGTCTCACCACTGATCGATAGATCTGGATCTTCTCCTTAGACTTTTGCAATCCAACGACGGTAGTAGATCCATAGAGCTGGAGAAAAGCAGGGTTATCTCAGTGAAAGCACCAAAGTGTTTGTACCAAAATTGGGCACAACACTCTTCGGATGTGTTTGAAGAGATAAAATGAAGAAAATAAATGTAAAATGAAGCAGATCTGACAAACACACCAATAAACATATAAGAAAATGCACAGAAACACACGGATTTAGAGCGGTTCTGATGTTCATCGAACTTTACTCGCTGATTACAAAAGATTACAACAGTACAACTGAAGTTTGATAATGATTTCGGCAGTATCAGCGTAGAAAGGACCAAAAAGTCCCTTTTCTGGATGCATATGGCTGCTATTTATAGGCGTAGGCTGAAAATATCTCGTGCAAATCTCCAGGGACTTCTACTTTCAGGTGGGCGGGCTCAGAAGATCGATCCCATGTCATCTGCACTCGGTCCGTGATTGATAAGAACGAATTTTGTATTGATCAAGATTTGATCCAATCGAGTCAAAATTTAGCACGAACATTCCTTCGGTTGTACGTAAGCTCCTGTGAAAATTTGGTGGCATTTGGACTTGTAGATCTCGAGTTATGATCGATGCAAGTTTGAATTTCTCAACCATGATCGATCAATATCTTGATCATACGAACTCCGATTGACTTGAAATTTGGAACGTTGGCTTTCACAGCTTTGTTGGTCCTGTCATATCAATTGCAGATTGATCCAGACATGGGAAAAATTTACCAATACCCATAGTATACCTATGTATTAACGATCTCCAGGACGAACTATCCTTGGTTTCTAGTCAAGTTCTTGGTGTCACGGCCTTGCCAAAAGGCGGGATAACAGTGTCGCTCTAATAAAACACTCTCTTCATATCCCTATACATCTTATCACCATCCGAATGAATAGACATTCGAGAATGGTGTTCTTTTTCTTTTACATCTCTTATCAAATCACTAGTGCAAGGGACACAAAGTCTTCCATCTCTCCTTAGCACCCTCTACTATCAATGGAATAACATTGGAGATATCTAGAGACTTTTCCTCTGCTAATTCTCTTTAGAATATCCATAAGCTTGGAATCCTCTCGCTACCTTGAGCCAATATGATCTATGAGGGTAGGCTTAACCTTAAGTGCTTCCAACAATCCTTGGGTAATGTTCGTAGAGGGCTTAAAATCAAAGGTGGAAATAAACTCTAAGCTTTTCCACTCTACGAACATTGGACTAAGGGTTACTCTCTTCCTACTTAACACATCTGCAACCATGTTCCCTTTACCAAGGGTAAAATTCATACGATGCTAGAAACTCCATCCAACACTTCTGCCTCAAGTTTAAATCCTTTTGTGAGAATAGATACTTCAATGATTTATGGTCGGTGAAAAACTTGAACCTCTCTCTCAATAAGCAATGTCTCCAAGTCTTAAGCGCGAAAACAATAGCAGCTAACTCCAAATCATAGGTAGGGTAGTTCCTCTCATGGGTTCTCAACTATCTACTCCCCTAACATACTACCCTCCCTTCTGTCATTAATACTACTCCAAGACCCGTCCTACATGCATCAGTGTATGCTTTATATGGCTTAACTCCATCGAATAAAACTAACACTGGTGCATTAGTAAGGACCCTCTTTAGCATCATAAAGGAATCCTCGTAATCTATGTCCCACATGAATGCTGCATTCTTCTTAGTGAGGTGAGTAAGTGGTGTTGAAATCTTAGCAAAATCTCTGATAAACTTCCTATAATAGCCAGCCAAACCTAGGAAGCTTCTACCTTCGGTAGCGTTCTTGGAGGCCTTCCAATCTTGCACTGCTGCTACCAAAGCGGGATCAACAGCTAGACCTTCTCTTAGGACTACATGCCTTAAGAAACTTACCTCCACACGCCAAAAGTAACACTTCAAGAACTTTTCCTTCAACCGATGAACACAGTGTACGAAGAACCTCCTCAAGATGAATAACATGCCCTTTCTTACTCTTGGAAAACACCAAAATGTCATCCATGAATACTGCAACGAACTTATTTAGGACATCTCGAAAAACATAGCTCATCAAATCTAAAATATAGGCTGGGGCATTGGTTAGCCCAACCGACATAATCAACCACTTAAATAATCCATCGGGTGTCCTAAATGCTGTCTTATCGATGCTATCGTCAGCGACCCTAAGCTGATGAATCCAGTAGCCAAATCATGCCGAGAAAATACCGAAGAGCCAACTAGCTGATCAAAAAGATCTCTATCCTAGAAAGTGGGTAACAGTTCTTCTTTGTGAGCTTATTTAACTCTCTATAGTCTATACAAAATCGAAGGGAATCATCCACTTCGTAGCAAAGATGACTGGTGCTCCCCACTCAGATATGCTCCGTCTGATGAAGCCTTTCTCCAATAGCTCACCAATCTGCTTACTTGACTCCTACCTCTCCCTAAGAGCCATATGTCTAACAGGCAATGACACTGGCTTAGCACTGTCATTCAGATAGATTCTAAAGTCGATCTCTCTCTTAGGGGGTTGTCCCCTCTCCTCCTTAAAAATTTCTTGGAAATCTCTAATGGTAGGAACAAAATCTAATTCTCCTAGTGATGAATCAAGGGAATAAAGGAAGCTCAACATGACTGACCTTTGTGGGTCGCAAGAAACCTCGAAAGTCCTACCGTTGCATGTCTCTAATCTGATGACTCTCCTCTCGCAGTCCAATATCGCTCCATAAGTGGATATCCAATCCATCCCTAAAGTCATCCCATACCCAGAATATCGCAGTACATAGGCATCACAATCAAACTCGACGCCTAGTATAAAAATTTTCAAACCCTTACAAATCATGGATAAATGTGCCGATTCTCATGTGGGGTTTGAAACTACTATAGGGTCTACTACTAGAGAAATATCTAAGTGCAAACAATCAACTAAGGAACTAGAAATGAAAGAATGCGATGCTCCATAATAAAAAAGAGTTCGAATAGAAAAATCCAAAATAGAGATCAAACCTTCTACAAAGACTTTCCTACCTCGATCCGATCCACTACTAGAAGGTGATGCAACCAAAACATGTACTTGCGCTGTAGGTGCTCCTGCTCTTTGCCCCGTCTTTTGAGGACAAGCTCTACTAAGATGACCAGGCTGCCCACGGTTGTAACAACTCTTCTTCATCGTGTCCTTCTTACAATCCTTTATGAAATTCCCAACCAATCCACAACTTTGACATTTCCCGCCTTTCCTAATGTGCTTTTAAGGTCCTCCTTCTTTCCACTTGTTCTTATCCTTCTTGTTCTTCCACCACTGCTTCTTAGAGTTTTCTGACTTAGGAACCTCCTTAAGCTCTCCTTTCAATTGCCAAGGTGCAAGCTGAACTCCCTGTCGGTCCTCTAATCCTAACAGACCAAATATCCACTCAGTATTCCTCAACCAAGCTCGAGCCTGCACGAAATCCTCCATGTCGAAAAACTTTCTGCCTCCTAGACTAGCGAAGTCCTTGCATAGCTTAGAAAATTTTGCTGTTGCATGTGGATTAACGGGATCTCCACCTACTGGTGTTGTATTGGGTGATTGCCCTTGCACCTCTAGTGCCATAGCTCTATGGAACTAGTCAGCCATAATTATGCAAAGAAAAGAAAAAATTAGGCTTGAAAGAAGGTTGAACTGAACTTTGAGGGGATTTTTATAAAAGCTCTTTTTATACTTGAAAACTATTTCCTAGATTTTCTTTCTGAAAAATATTTCTAAGAGATGTTATCTTTGAAAAATACTTTACTTTTCAAATAAGTTTTTAGGAATCCTACAACCTTAGGCTCTGATGCCAAGTGAAACACCCCACACCCCTTAGTATACCCAAAAAGAGCACACTAAAGGATATGGTGCATTATAGTATAGCTAAAACATTATAGAGACTAAGATTCACAAGACAAACAAGTGTAAACAACAGAAACATTTAAATGGTAACTTATTATTCAAAATAAAACTTCATAAATTAGTTTTAAAAACATCACATGTCTCAAATACCAAATACACATGTCTTATGGCAAATGCATCTCGGTCTCATAGAATCAGAGTAAAACAAAAATAACCATCCCTCTCTTAAGTACCAGTACATCAAAAGCCAAATGAAAAGAAAAATGAAAAGAAGAAGAATACATGAAGAATTCCGGGAATGAATCTCCAAGAAATCTGAATCTACTGTCCTTACCTCTGTTGGCCTATAGGGGAAAAGGGGAAATAGAGGAGTGGGTCAGAATAAAAGTCTGGTGAGTGAAAGTAATTACTAGCATTTCTAAGTAAGATAAAGATAATAGACTAAGCAACAATTCTAGTATAACAAAAAATACATAAAAGGTAAAACTGGGATTAAATATTGTTTCTGATTCTGTTAGACGGTTTGCTTTGATTATGATTGTTTGCACTTGTCTTAGATTGTTATGATTAGGTTGAAATCCTAATCCTATTTAATTAGGCTGAATCCTAATTCTACCCATTGATCGGCCTTCTACCTCGGTTGTGCCACTGTGAGCTAGTCCCATCCTATGGGTCCCACATCAAAAGAAACCTGTTTAGTGCTTGGAATGTAGTAGTGACTTATTGATGCTGCACGCTCGATGATCGTGGTACACACTAACTGTCGCCTCCTCTTGTGACCTCTTACTTACCCTAATCAGCATAAGCATGCCCAACCTCACCTAATCAGTTGTGAGACCATCAGTCCTAGTCTGAGAAAGTCCTGCCCAACCTCACCTAAGTGTTTTGAGAGACCATCAGTCCTAGTATGAAAGGGAATGTTGTTGGTATGGGTCCTAACAAACAAAATCTAGTTTGCACCCCTCGCCCAAATCCCTCTATTTGAGCTTCTATCTATTGGCCACTTTATTTACCATATGTCCCAACCTCACATAACTATTGTGAGACCATTAGTCCTAGTCTGAATGGGTCCTGCCTGCCTCACCTATTCTGTTGTGAGATCATCAGTCCTAGTTTGAAAAGGAATGCTGTTGGTATGGGCCATGCTTCTATATTTGCTTCTTAACTAAGTGTAAGTTCTGAAAATAAGCCTCTTCTATTATTTCTGCTATATTTGCTAATTAACTTAATTTATGTCTTAAATTAAGCCTTTTATTTTATTTCTAATTATAACCTATGTTATAATTTGCTTATTAACTTAGTCAAAGTTTTAAAATAAGCCTTTCTGTTATTTCTGCTTTATTATAACCTACGTTATAACTATTACTCTTCCATTTTACCTTTTTAGTTATAACCACTAGCTATAAACATGCTTGCAAATGTCCCAAATTTTCCTATTTCAGTCTATCTTCTTTTTATTACAGTTTTTCTTATTTTACATCTAATTTTTGTAAATTTAATGTTTTCTATTTTAATCCATATTTGCGAATTATTCTTTTTTTTAATATTCTTGTATTTTATTCGCATAAAAAGGAACAAAAAGAAACTAAAATTTACATGCTAAATTCTAATGTAAAACAGATGTAAGTAAATGCAAATAAAAGTAAATAACTGAATAAAATAGCTGAATAAAAATAATTGAATAAAATAGATTGAAAAGAACTTTAAAAACTAGTTGTATATAATTTATATAGAAATTGTTTCAAAATTGCAGAATAACTACAACTATTGAGAACCCTATTATTATAAATTAGTTAAAAATCTAAAGTAATTACTAAACACTCACCTGTAGTCCTTAGCTCTATTCCTTGGCCTTTCCGGATTCACTTCTAGGGTGTAAAATATTTTAATTAAAAAGCTCTCCTCCCAAGGAATTTTTTCTTTTCAGGGTCCAGCCTAAGACAATGAACCCAATTCGGGTGAAATCTAATGATAAAAATAGCTAGGTCTAGGGTCTTATTTATAGTGTCACTTAGGGATCTCAGGCCATTGGATTTGAAGATTAAATCTGGTGCAACCACGTCATTTGGTCACTGGGAACCGCCGGATGGAAGCACGAACGCACAGGATTGAAGAGAAGTTGCAAAATGACGTGTTCGAACATACTGGGTGAATCTACGTACAAAACGAAGGCTGCTCGACCTTTATATCATGAGGGTTGACCTGGCCTTAGTTTGGGTCCACCTGGCCCTTATTATTATTATTTTCTTCTTTTTAATTCAATTCTTGTTTAATTCATATCTTCTTCATGTTAACTCGGATTTTAACAAACTATATGTGAAATTTGATCAGAAAATCGCCACGGACACAATGATGCAACTCCCATAGCTTGATTCTGATAATTTCGCAAACTTGTTTTATTATTTAATTAATTCATTAATTAATTATTATTGCTTAAATTTTGGGTTGTTACAGATCATCCAATGGGGCATCTTCATATGTCACTCTCGGCGTATGTTGTAATAATTATATTTTCTCAGAACGTGGTTCAAGAATTTAGGGTTATGTAATGAATTTGAAATATGATTGAAATGGAAAGAGAAATTTGTTTAATGGTTTTAATTTTTTTTCATATCCTTGTTTTTTATATCAATGTATATAACAAATGCGCATTTGGTCATCGAGAATTAATAACTATGGATGACTGCACCATCTATAGTTGTAAGGATGTTATGGATGACAAGGCAGTTTTTTCTTGTTGCTTGGATGGGGATAAAGTTCATTTTGCTCTAATTTCAAATGTCCACAGAGATATCTCATATATTATGGCCAATGAGGGTGATTTTGTTAGTTGCTTAGATGGGGTTATGGTGGATGATAATTTTGATCGTTTTGGTGATTTGGTTTCAAACTTGCACAAGGATGTCCTGGTTGAGGTTGTTTGTAGGAGGGTAGGCTTTTGTGATGGGTGATAAGCTAGATGCTTGTACATGCACGGTCAGTGCACATAATTCTTCCAGTTTGGATATAATTGAGAGTTGTTATACTCTATTGAGCTCTGGGATGTTAACTTATGAGGCTGGTTATGGGTTTCTATTTAATATTGTGGTTGATTCAGGCATGACTTCTGATATGGTTTAGGATATTGCTGTTGATTGTTGTGGCGGAGACAATTATTTGATTAGTAATTGGGCGATGGAGAATTGTTGTAGTGAAATTGTTAATGTGCATAATGGTAGTTCATGCATGCATAGGGATATTTCTCCTGACATAGTGGTTGATAATGTTGAAATGGTAGATGAGGATGATAGTGAGTGTGCTATTTTTAGTAATGAAATGTATAGAGATCTGAATTATGTTTCTACTAATATGTGCATATCTCAAACCAGCGCATGCTCTTATGCAGATATGATACATGGTTTTTGAATGTATATGCTTGCTTGGTTTTGCCTGGGTTGGATCTGCGGTCGAATTTTTGTTTTTCAAATGTTATTAAAGTCGGATTTTGATAGGGCAAGGCAAGGGGGATTGTTTAAGTGGGTTGTTAGTAGGTTGTTTAAGTAGGGTCAGAGGCAAGGCAGATTGTTTATGTTTATATTATTCGAGTAAGGAATTGACAGTTACTTTTCATATTAAGCCTTTAAAAATTTATTTTGTACTGTTGCCTTCCATCTTTAAGAAGACCTACACCTCCTCCTATCCATGCTTGTACTTCTACTCATACTTCCAAGTATGCAATTTCTGTTAAAAGAAAAAGTAGGTGTAATTCAACTATTAATATTAGAAGAAGTCCTGGATTGTTAAAACTTAAAGATTATTTCCTTTGTTTGAGAGCTGATGGTAATAAGGGCGATTTCAAGGTGCAATACAAAATAAGTCCGAATATATGGTGATTTTTGTAATGGAGATTGTATGCGGTTTGAGTAGATGTAATGTGAGTTTGGAGGCTCTATCAAGTGTTGATGTTAATGATGGGCTACATGCATTGATTTAGATTGTATGGATTCTACCTATCTTAAGGATTTGAGCATTTATCGTTTTTTTTTTGTTGTACATTTATATTATGGACCTTAGTTGCATAAGTTTTTGGGAGGGTTTTTATTTTCTCTTTATTGTATAAGGGATTTTTTTGCTGCCTGCCATACTTTTTGGCCGTTTCTTCTTAAATGTAGAATAAAATTAGGTGAGTGCTCTCCTCCTAACGAGGATTCCACATTTTCCTCAAAAAATATAAGTGTTATACGGTGAACGGTCACACTTTGCAATGTACCATACTTTAATGAAATTAGTTCATTCGAAACAAACAAATAAACCATACTGTGAAATTAAGTATTCAATTTAATTGATTACAATAAAGATCGTATTGTGTTAAGTGTAAAAGTATACCAAAATTATAAGATAGATCTAAGAACCCGATCATTGAAATGTCAGTTATTGACCAGTTTATGTAATGTGCAACATATTCGATGTCTTTAAATGTTAAAGGATAATTGAATAAGCTTTTGTAAAGAGTTTATTATAATATTGTAGTAAGGGTTTTCATATGAATTTGGTTCGACCATTTAGAAATAAGCTAGTGTACAAGAGTAGATGGGTTTAAGGCACAGTTGGGATGAAGAGTGTGATCAGCCAATTCTACTTCAAATAGAAACATCGGAAACAAGAATTGTAATAATAATAATAATTGATACTTATCATTAGAATGAGAATTATGTTTTCTATTTCGAAATGTATTTTCATATAGAAAATTAATTTCTATGAAATTGTTTCTTTGAGTTCCAGATATTTGATCAAAGAACTCTCCGTTCTAAACAAGTTGCAATATATATAATCTATATTAAGTGAATGATGGACCTCCGAATTTGATATGCTATTATAACGTTATGGCGTAAATAGTAGGAGAATTCCATATAGCACTTAGTGATTGCATCAAGTTAGGAAAATCGTTTGCTAAAACGTACTATACACATTATGAAATATTGAATATTTTCGGTGCCGATTGAAAAATAAACATAATTATATTTTAATGTGAATAATCGTTATGAAATAAAACTACAATGTGGCATTTGTTTTCATAACAAAAGTGATGCATTGAAAAATACAGAAGTATCAAAAATTACTTATAATTATTTTGGAATATAGACTAAGCCATAGTTTTGAGAAACAATTTTTATCGTATGATTATGAATTATATGATACTGGTTAATTACATCTCAAACAATTAAGGGCTATATACCCATTTAGTGGGAGTGTCATAAGAGTTAATGAACTCTTTGGATTGATACATAAAGATATATGCAATCGTATGTCTATTAATACCAACATGTTTCCATATACTTGATCATATTCATCGATAAGTTATGATAGACATAGACATGTGTATTTGATATATGTATGTATAAATCTACGATATGCTCATAGAATATAAAACAGAAATAAATAATATACGTTACAATAGAAATGATACGTTTTGATCAAATGGATAAGTATATTAGAAATATTATGTATGTACCTAATAATAAATAAAAATTTAGTCCTATAGGTAACTCCTCTCTATAATACATAATGATGTATTGATAAGGAGTAATTGAACTTTGTTGGATAAAGCACGATTAATAATGAGTGAAACTGAGATAGATTCTTTCTGTAAGGTGTGTACATAAGTGTAGTACACAAGGCCAAAAATAATATCCTCCAAAGAACAGTTTACAAAACCAAACGAGATAATAGTTTATAAGAAACCCCTGCATATCCTAGGCTGATGAACTGGCAGATTGTGAGTCGAAATACTGCATGTAATAATTGTATGTAAGGGATTTTGTATGAATTAGACCAAAAGAAGTTTGCGTATGATAGTCGTTAGATGACTAATTTATGTTGTGAGTATGAATGTTGTAAACTAATACTAAATCAGATTATATAAGGTAATTCATAAAATGTCCAAGAATTCCCATTTTGTTGCATTGAGAAATAACCGTTGTTTCAAAAAAATACAAATTTCGTAGCGAAGGAATTTCTTTAAGAAATTATTGATATAGAATAAATTTGGATACGATCCAAGGATAAGAATGATTACAAGATTTGAAATGAAATTGGCCGAACCCAAATGAACACAGTACATTAAAACATCTAATGAGTATTCATGTACATTAAAGAGAAACTGTGAATTTCTTGTCAACGTCTGGAATAAATAATCCTCGATTGTTTAATTAAACCATTAAGAGTATTGACTCTATTTATGGTACGATGCACAGATTCGAAATAGAATCCTATTACATTATCAAAATATGTTTTTGACAGTTGTACCCAAAGGGATATGATACATTAGCCGCAAATGCATCTTTAAGAGAAAGACAAATTGTAACATCCCATATCTAGATGCCCAAAGCTAAGAGCTACAGACGCTACAGTCATCCATAGTATTAACTTTTAGCGACTAGATAAAGTTATGTTAATAGTATCCTTAATATCAAAAGCACTTGAATATGAAACAAAATCACATATTTCAAAAAACAACATTTTACTGATTACATTTCAAACACATGTTTCACATTCAAATTACATAATCGCATAATCATTTCCCAGGTTTAGATAACATATAATTATTTCATAAATACACCAAGAACGACATATGATGATGCCCCCTTGGTTGACCAGGGTACTATATAGACTAACTTCTTTAAATACAGCACCTCGGAAAAAAAAAACAAACAACAACTCCTAAATAGCTATCCGTCAGCCACCTGCTCGTCTCCGGAAGCATTATTCATCAACCTGTTAAATCCTGAAAAACCTCAACCCTCATCCTACTCAAATCAATTTTGAGCACCTAAGAGTTTAAGGGGAAAATACTAAACTTCGAGTCAGACATAAAGCCTGGTGTGAATAATATTATACATCTCGGATACACGATATTAAGTGAGACCACGCCGCTTCACGGAATGGGTTTCCCCTCGCTATTATCCTTTTAAAATGTATCTTTTGCAAACCTTTTTCCTACAACCAAAATTGGTTAAAACTCTAAAGCATCATTATGTAAACATACATATCAAGTAATAAATGAACTATCTATCTGAACACTATAGTTTTTTTTGGCTAACTACTAACCTTTGACTGACTCGGGCCTACCAGAAAATATAATTAAAATAATCTAACACATGTTAGACACTCCTCTTCTTGACGGTCTGTCCCTAACTATTTGTTAAATATTCCTCCTCTGGATGGTCTGTTCCTAATTAAACATCTCCCGAGGTCACCTGACCAAACGGTTTTGCAAGCTCACCAACAACCTGTTTGTACACAAAAATATATTCCCTTCTGTGTGTAATCATAATTTTAACCTTATTTGTGACAAAGCCCTATACACTTGAATTTTGGACTAAATTAGTTAGGGCTAACAGCTAATGTATAGGGCGTGACCCTATACCAGTCCCATCTGGTATTCTAACATATGAGTCATTTTACTTAGGGTATTCTTCCCTTGAATTTTCCTTGAAAACCTTTTCATCTCAAATTGATTTAAAATCTTTAAACCAAACTTAAACAAGAAAAATATATGCACCATGCTTTACTCAAAATCACCTTGTCGTGCTATACATACTTTACCCAAATCTTTGTTGATGAAAAACATTTAAACCTTTGAAAGTACCCCTTTCGATCCCATTGAAACTATCCCTTTTGTAACTAAACAAACCCTTTCTTTCATCTTGGCCGAAATGCCAAAACCTTACTATCGAAACCAATTACATAAACCTTTCGAAACCATTGAAATACCTTTTTCTTCGAAAGCTAAAAACCTTAGACATCCTATCTTTAAAACCTTTAAACATACCCTTTCGAAACCATTAGAAAAACCTTTCCTTTAAGCCTTTCGAAAACCATTGGTTAAACCTTTCAAAACCATTAGGGAACCACCCCTTAGAAGATATCTTTAGAAACCTTTTGATAGCATCAAAACCTTAAACCATTAGAAAGTATTTGGGTTCAATTTTAAAACATGTGGAAACACCTTTCAAAACTATTCAAAACCATCTCTTTCGAAACTTTTGGCTTAATCTTTAAAAATCTTTAAGCGTCACAAACAACAGGGTAAGCAACTCTTTTCAAAGCCAAAACCTAAGTAAAGAAGTGATGGTGTCAAAACCATCCTTCCGAAATCATTGGACAAGCGATAGAGTTTTTATAAAATGAAATAACCGCTTTCGACGGCATTGCTTCGAAAGGTAGAAAGCGATAGCTAAGGCTTCGACCTTGTCAAAAGCAGTTATTTTGAAACAAAGGCGCAACTCTTAAAACCATTTGACCCGATCGGAAGCTAACCAAGTCAAAAGCAATATATTCGAAAGCAAAGCAGATGAATTTTCAACTTAAAGTAAAGTAACGCTTCAACCTCCTTCGGAACCCCTGGTTTCGACTCAGATCTTTGCTTTTGTCCAATTCGCTATGTACCACGTTAATGATACTATGTGCATTGGTTTCGATGGAGAGGCAGAACTACTAATTTGAAAGCTACTCAATTGGAAGCAAGGTGCCGAATGTGGCGAAACTTGCATTTGGCATGAAAAACTGGTTTTTTCCCATTTTTAAGTAATCTTTTTAACTAACCTACCTTGTTTGTCAAAAGCTTATTGGTTGCAAGTTTTCTTTTCTAAAAGTACTGCCAAAATTTTAGAAATAAACAATTTAATTTATTTACAAAATAGCACTTCTCCTTTTATAAATACATAAAATAATTAAGCCCCATACCTTAAATAATTTTATATATTCATCCAAACACTTTGGAAAATTCTACAAAAATTTCAAAAACCCTTTTAATATGTTTTTACACATATAAAAATTTCAGACCCAAAACATTAATTATTTAGCCGTAAATAATTTTAAACTTAAAATAATCATTTCTACACTAAAAAATTAATATAAAATCTAAATTAATTCATAAAATTATGAAATTGAAACCCATGTCTAAAATATCATATCTGATCTATATCTAAAACCGTAAAGTATTTTGATGTCATTAACTAGAGTTTTCACATCAAAGCATATCATGAAATCTATATGAATAAGCATAAATCATCAATAAGCATATATAAACGTTTTGTCCTTCAAAATCATGGCTAAACTATGCAAGATAAATTTGTATTCCCTTAAAACTGAAAACATTTAAGAAATAAGTGATGTAGTCATTATTCACCTTAGCTTTGTGATTTAGGATGTGAGATTAGATCTTGATTAAGTGATTTGATTCTTCCTCTTAAATCCTAGCTTTATCTGCTTCCTCTTTGCTAATGGTGGCCAGCCTTAGACTTAATTTTTTTCTTGTAAATGTATAAATGATCGTATGGAAGTAAATTCGTAAGGATTTAGGGTATTAGAATGTTCTATTTCCTATTTTGCCCCTCCTCTATTTGCCTTAACCCTTCATTCTTTAGTTCATTTGTTTATTCATTTACATGGTGCGGCTACCCCCTTAATGAAATCTCAAATCTCAAATCTCAATCCATCAATCAACCTACATTATTTGATTTAATTTAGCTAATTAGATTCCCTAAATAATGTTACTAAAAATATGGGGTGTTACAGATTTCCCTCCTTAAAAAATTTCGTCCTCGAGATTACGATGAGGTACACATCAAAACAATCAAAAGTAAAATATATCATCAAACAAATCAGGATAAACGTCGCTTATCTTGCTCTTAGTCTCCCAAGTATAGTCTCTATCATTGTCACTCCCCTATACCTTCACTAATATGATTGTCTTGTTCCTCAACTTCTTCTCATCTCTAGCGGCTATCCGGATGGGCTTCCTAACTATAGTCAAGTCTGATTCCACTACTAAATCCTCTAATACAGTCGGTGCTATAGTAGTGTCTGGATGTCTAACACACTTCCTCAGAAGAGATACATGGAAAACATTGTGAACTCTTGCCAAACTACTTGATAATTCTACTCTATACGCTAGTTTCTTGATCCTCACTAAAATAGAAAACGGTCCTACGAATCTCGGTGCTAATTTTCCTATCTTCTAGAACTTGATAACACATTTCATTGGTGATACTTTGACGAAAACATGATCTCCAACAGAGAACTCTAAATCTTTCCGTCTTCTATCTGCATAGCTCTTCTGCCTAGATCGAGCTTCCTTCATTCTCGTCCTTATCAGCTCAATCTTCTATGTTGCTTCTCTTACCAAATCAGGACTAAGGACTAATCTATCGCCGTCTCTAATCAACATGCGGGAGATTTTCATGGTCTTCCATACAAAGCTTCAAATGGTGCCATCCCTATACTAGTCCGAGAACTATTGTTATATGAAGACACGACTAGATGTAGATGGTCTTCCCATGATCCTCCGAAGTCTAATACACAAGCTCTTAACAAGTCTTCCAAGATCTTGTTAACTCTTTCTGTTTGCCCATCTGTCTACGGATGGTAAGCGGTACTCATCCTGAGCTTGGTTGCTAAATTTCCTGTAGACTCTTCCAGAACTCGCTGGTAAATAAGGAACCTCTATCACTAACAATACTACTAGGAATTTCATGTAGTCTAACCACATTCTTCGTAAATAACTTAGCCAATACAGGTGCCGTCCTATTTGACTTAACGGGAATGAAATGGGCACTCTTGGTCAATCTATCCACTATGACCCATATACCTTCATTTCCTCTGTTAGATCTTGGCTATGAAATCCATAGAAATAGAACCCTACTTCCATATCGGAATATCCAATGGCTAAAGAAACCCATTTGGCTTCTGATGCTCAGCTTTCACATGTTGACAGTTCAAACACTGTTTCGCCAACAAGCCTACATCCCTCTTCATTACTTCTCAGAAGAAACTTCTCTTCATATCCTGATACATCTTCATTCCTCCTGGATGAATAGTGAAATTGAACGATGACATTCCTCCAAAACTTCCTTCCTTATGTCTCCCACATCTGGAACACATAATTTACCCTTCTTTCTCAACCACCCACTTTTCTCAAGACTGAAATCCTTCAAGTCATCGCTCTCCATTCCATCCCTTAACTTCCTGATCCTTTTAGCTAATACTAGATCCTCTTTCTGTTTAGAAGCAATCTTCTCAATCAATATCGGTCAGACTTCTAAACATGACAACATAGTAGATTCTCTACTAGACCCAGCCTCAGATCTCTACTGCACTCTGCAAGTCGACAATGCTTCCAAGTCTTTCCATTCTGCTATCATAGCCAACACTGCATTCTATTTCTTCCTACTAAGTGCATCTGCAACCTTGTTGCCTTTCCTTGGTGTGTACTCAATTTCTTAATCATAAGCAACAATAAATTCTAACCATATCCGTTTTCTCATGTTCAGCTCCCTCTGAGAAAACAAGTACTTCATTGACTTATGATATGTATAAAGCTCAAACCTCTCTCCCAAAAGGTAATGTCTCCACACCTTCAAAGAAAAAATAAATGCAGCTAACTCCAAGTTATGAGTCGGGTATCTAACCTCATGCGCTCTATGTTGTCTAGAAACATAGGCAATCACTTTACCTCTCTACATCAGCATTGCTTTTAATCCAATTCCACATGCATTTGTATAAACTACAAAATATTACTTCCCCTCGGGAACAACTAATATAGGTACATGGGTCAATAATTGCTTCAAGCTCTGGAATGTTTCCTCACACTTATCGGTCACACAAACTTCATATCCTTTCATGTTAGCTTGGTCATTGGTACTGCTATCCACGAAAAATCATTTATAAACCTCCAACAATATCCGGCCAATCCAAGAAAACTTCTTATCTCAGTCACTATTTCTGGTCTCTTCCAACTATTCACAGCTTCGATCTTAGATGGATCTACTGCCAATCCTCTTTCTGAAACTACATGACCAAGAAACTTCACCTTCTTCTTCCAGAAATAACACTTCGAAAACTTCACCTTCAGCCGATGTTCTCTCAAAGTCGCAAGAACCAATCGAAGATGAACTTCATGCTCTTTCTCATCCTTAGAGTAAATCAAAATATCTCTATAAACACCAAAACGAATCTATCCAACGCTCTCGAAAATTCGGTTCATCAAATCTACAAAAAATGCTAACGCATTAGTTAATCCGAACATCATAACTAATTATTGGTACAATCCATATCTACTCCTAAATGCCGTCAAAGGTATACTATCTTCTGCTACTCTAAGTTGATGGAAACCTGTAGCCAAATCCAACTGAGAAGATATCTGGGCTCCACTCAACTGATTGAACAAATAATAAATTCTAGGCAATGGATATTGATTCTTTATCATCTTCTCATTCAGCTTACGATAATCAGTATATAACCTTACTGATCCGTTCGTTTTCTTAGCAAACACTACGGCTGCTCCCTAAGGTGAATTACTAGGTCTGATAAAATTCTTTCGTTCCAAATCCACCAACCGCATCTTCAACTCTCTCATCTCTATAAGTGTCATCCTACTTGGCGTCCTACTAACTGGTTCTACTCTAGGCACCAAATCTATTTTGAAACTCCATGGCTCGTTTCAGTAGCAATACTACTACCGGCTCGAAGACATCAGCGAATTCTCTAACCATGAAAAGTCGATTCAACTCGTCTTCTAACTCCATACCACTAAACAAAGCATTCGACTCATAACTAAGGTTTTCTATGGTACATACAATCCGATCACTACAACCAGGGTGTCTAAGTGATATTTTCCTATCGTGGAAATATATCCTAGCATCATACTTACTTAACCAGTTCATGCATAATATAATTCCGAACCCGACAAAGTCAAATATATGCAAACTTCAAACAAAGGTGTAACCTATCAAGTCAAACTCTAAGTAGTGACACTTCATCCTAAGTGTCGCATTGTAACATCCTATATCTGAAGGCCAAAAGCAAAGCGCTATGGATGCTGCAATCATCCACACTATTAACTTCTGGTGATGAAATACAACAATATTAATGGTATCCATAATATCAGAATCACTTGAATATGAACAAAATCACAGATGTCCAAAAAAAATAGTTTCGGTGATTATATTTCAAAAATATCATATTCAAGTTACAAAAATCCCAAACGTAATCCCAGGCATTGATCAAGTATAATTTACAATAATACGCCAAGAGCGACATATGAAGATGCCCCTTGGATAATCAAAGTAATATAGACATAATTATCTTAATACGCAGCGGAAACAGTTTTAAAATAGAATCCCTAAATTAGCTATCTGTCAGCCACCTGCTCGTCGGATGCTTTATTCATCAAAATCTGCTAAAATCTAAAAACCAAAACCCCCAACCTACTCAAATTATATTTTGAGCACCCAAGAATTTAAGGGGGAAAAAGTTTTGAGTCAGACTTAAAGCCTGGTATGAATAATATCTGTTACATCTCAGTTTATTGATAACTAGTGAGACCATGCTGCTTAGCGGAACGCGTTTCCTCTAACTAATATCTCTTTTCAAAACATATATTTTGCAAATCCTTTCCTGCAACCAAGCTGGTTAATCAACAGGTTTTAATAATATAGCAATATCCATTATGCTTAAAAACGAAATAAAATAGACTATCTGTCTAAATCTGAACTATATGTCCTATATTTTGAGCTAACTACTCTTTTCTTGACTATCAGTCCTAAAACTGGTTATACAAAAATAGCAGTATCTTTTATGCTAGATAATGGGATATCTGCCCAAAACAGGTAAAAATGGTAGACTAACTGTCCTTAAAAATTTAGCAAGATCCATAATGCTAATAAATGAACTAACTATTCATATCAGAGCTAATTGCTCTTTCTGGACTAACTGTCCTCTAGGCTGACTGCCCTTAAAATGGACTGACTGTCCGAATTTAAATTGAGCCAATTGCTTGAATTTTGTTTTGGGTTAACTACCCTTCAAAATATCTGAGCTAACTACTCTACAATATCTAAGTTAACCGCTCTACAATTTAAAATGAGCTGATTGCCTGAATTTTGAAAAAGCCCATTTCTCCTTTATAATTATATAAAATATTTAAGTCCTATAGCTTAAATAATTTTACATAACTATGAAAACCCCTTCAAAAATTCTAGAAAAATTCCAAAAAATCAATTAATATGTTCTTTCAATATATAAAATTTTCGAATCCAAACTGTAATTATTTCCCGTAAATAATTTTATAATCCAAATTAACTTTTTATTCCTTAAAAAATTCACAACAATTCCACAAAAATTCATAAAATTATAAAAACCAAAACCGGTCTTTAAAATAACATTTTATATCATCGTAAAAATTCACAAGGCTAACGATGTCATTTAATAGAGTTTTATCTCGAAACATGTCATAAAATCTATATGAACATACACAAATCATCAACGTGTGTATATATATCATTTTATCTTTCAAAAACGTGGCAAACCTTTGCAAGATCATTCGGAATTAACCTTAAAACCAAAACCATAAAAGTTTAAAGATGTAAACATTATTCACCTTTTGCTTTAATGATTAAAGAGCTCGAGATTTGAATGAGTTTGATTTGAATTTGCTTTTCTTAAGCTTTTTTTTGGTTTCCTCTTCTCCTTCATTCATTAATGGTGGTCCGCCAAGCTTTTAACGTTGCAGAAAATGAGAGTGAATGTGTGTTTTGAAATATATGACCTAAGGAAGATAATATAGGAGTGGCCTCTTTCCCAGAATACCTCTCCTCTAATTAATTTTTAGACCCTTCATTTAATTTATTAGTTAAAAAGGCACGGCTACCTTAATTAAAGCAAATCTCAATCCCTCTATCAACACATTTTATTTAGTTTTCTTACTAAATTTCCTAAATAATGTTATCAAAAATCTGGGATGTTACAGACCCCCATCCGTAAAGAATTTCGTCCTTGAAATTACAACAAGGCTAAAAAAACAAGAAGGTAAAACATACCATCAAAACAAGTCAGGATAAGTATTTCTAATCCTGCTCTCAACTTCCCAAGTACAGTTTCTGTCATCATCACTCCATTGGACTTTGACTAATCTGTCTATTTTAGTTCTTAGCCTCTTTTGAGCTCTTGCAACAATGCGAACTGGCTTCCTCACTATGGTCAAGTCCGGTTGTACCACCAAATCATCTAGCATTGTCAGTGAAATAATAGTCTCCTAGTCACTGACACAATTTCCGAGATGAGAAATATGAAAAACATCATGGACGCCTGCCAAACTGCTCGGTAATTCAAGTCTATACACGAGCTTTTCGATTCTCTCAAGAATAGGAAAAGTTCCTATGAACCTAGGAGATAACTTCCTTGACTTCCCAAATCTAAGAACACCTATCATCGGTGATATTTTGACGAAAACTTGTTTCCCAACTGTCAACTCCAAATCTTTTCGTCTCTTATCTGCAGAACTTTTTTGCCTAGACAGAGCCTCCCTCATCCTATCTCGAATGACCTCAATCTTTTCTGCAGCTTCTCTAACCAAATCTGGACCAAGAATCAACCTATCCTCAATCTCCAACCAACAAATGGGAGATTTGCATGGCCTTCCATACAAATCTTTAAATGGTGCCATTCCAACTCTAGTTTGATAATTGTTATTATACAAAAACTCGACTAGATGTAGATGGTCCTCCCATGATCCCCCAAAGTCCAGAACACGAGCTCTCAACAGATCTTTCAAGATCTTGTTTACTCTTTCCTTTCATCCATTTGTCTACGGATGGTAAGCGGTACTCATCATAAGCTTAATTCCCAAAACTTCCTACAGACTCTTCCAAAACTCGCTATTGAACAAGGAATCTCTATCACTAACTATGCTGGTAGGAATTCCGTGTCGTCTAATCATATTCTTCATGAACAACCTTGCTAAAACAGGTGCCGTCCTTGTTGATTTAACTGGAATGAAATGGGCACTCTTGGTCAATCTGTCCACTAAAACCTATATACTTTCATTTCCCCTTTTTTATCTTGGCAATTCGTCTATGAAGTCCGCAGAGAATCCCACTTCCACACTGGAATATCTAACGGTTGAAGTAAACCACTCAGTTTCTGGTGTTTGGCCTTTGCCTACTGGCAATTCAAACACTGCCTTACATACAACCCAATATCCTACTTCATTCCTTCCCAGAAGAAACTCCTCTTCATAACCATAACCTGATACATCTTGGTACCTCCAGGATGTATAGTGAACTTCGAACGATGGTATTCATCTAAGACTTCCTTTCTTATGTTTCCTACACTCAGAACAAATAATCTTCCTTTCTTTCTCAACCACCCATTCTGGTCAAGACTGAAATCTTTCAAGTCATTGCTCCTGGTTCTTTCTTTTAGCTTACTGATCCGTTTAGCAAACACTAGATCCTCGATTTGCTTAGAAGAATCCATTCGATCAAAATTGGTCGAACTTCTAAACAAGACAATACAACAGTATCACCACTAAACCTTGCCTTGGATCTCCACTGCACTCTACAATCTGCTAATATTTCTAAATCTTTCCACTCAGCCATCATTGCTAACACTGCATTATGATGTTTCTTGCTAAGTGCATTTGCAACCCGGTTTCCCTTCCTTGGCGTGTACTCAATCCCAAAATCATAAGATGCTATGAATTCTAACTATCTCTGTTGCCTCATGTTCATCTCCTTCTGAGAGAACAAATATTTTAGCGACTTATGATCTGTAAATAACTCAAACCTTTCCCCCAAAAGGTAATGTCCCCACTCCCTCAAAGCAAAAAATCACAACAGCCAACTCGAAATCATGCATTGGATATCTAACCTCGTGTGGTCTAAGCTATCTAAAAGCGTAGGAAATCACTTACCTCCTGTATCAACACGGCTCCTAATCCTATTCCACACGCATCGGGTGAACTACCAAGTCCTGATTCCCTTCTGGAACTACCAACATAGGTGCATGGGTTAATAAGTGTTTCAAACTCTGAAATGCTTCCTCTCACTTAATGGTCCACACAAATCCTTCCTCGTCAGCTTGGTCATTGGCACTGGTATCTACGAAAAATCTTTAATGATTCTCCGATAATAACCAGCCAACCAATGGAAACTCTTAATCTCAGATACTGTCTCGGGTCTCTTCCAACTATTCATTGCCTCGATCTTAGTCAGATCTACTGATAACTCTTCCTTTGAGACGACATGACCAAGAAATTTATCTCCTTCTTCCAGAAATGACACTTCAAAAACTTCGCTTTCAGCTGATGCTGCCTCAACGTCTCAAGCACCACTCTAAGATGAACTTCATGCTCTCTTTCATCCTTAGAGTAAATCAAGATATCATCTATGAAAACCAGCACGAACCTATCCAAGTTCTCCTGGAAAATCTGGTTCATCAAATCCACAAAGAAAGCTGGAGCATTCGCTAGTCCGAATGGCCTAACTAGCAGTTCGTATGATCCATATTTGGTCCTAAATGCTGTTAATGGTATACTATCCTCTGCTACTCTGAGCTGATGGAAACCTCATTGTCAAATCCAACTGAGAAAATACCTTTTCTCCACTTAGCTGGTTGAATAAATCATCAATCCTGGGCAATGGATATCAATTCTTTATCATCCTCTTATTCAACTTACGATAATCAATACATAGCTTCAACGATCCATCCAGCTTCTTAGCCAAACACTACTGCTGCACCCCACGGCGAATTGCTCGGCCTGACAAAACTCTTGCCCTCTAAGTCCATCAACTGCATCTTCAACTCCCACATCTCTAGAGGGGTCATCCTACTTGGCGGTCTACGCACTGGTTCTGATCTCAAACTAAATCTATCTGAAATTCAATAGCTCGTTTTGGCGGCAATCCAACTACAGGCTCAAACACATCTGCGATTTCTCTAACCATGAAAACTAGCCTCAACTCATCATCTGAATCCAATGCACCCAACAAAGTAAACACTGCACCGCTAGAACCTCCTACAATGAAAATAATCCGATCGTTACAATCTGGGTGACAAAGAGATATCTTCCTACCTTGGCAAATGTCTTAGCACTTCACCAATCCATACCTAGGATGATCCCAAACCCCACAAAATTAAACGCATGCAAACTGCACTCAAAAGTATGACCTAACAGGTCAACTCAAACTAGTCACACCTCAACCCTAGAGTTGCATACCCTCCTATTGGATTCGTAACCCATAAGGAAGTAACTAAATATGCGTGTTCAAAGTTAAGATTATCTATCAAAAATCTAGATATAAAAGAATGACACGCACCAGTATCAAATAAAATGCTAACAGGCATATCATGAAACTGAAGGGTTCCCCCAAGAACTGATTTTCCCTTCTCTTGGGCTGTTGGCTTGGAAGCAGCATGCTTCAATGCACAACCTTTCCCTTACCATCTCTAATGGGCTCCTTGCACCTGTTCTTATAACAGCCTATCTGGTCATAGTTAAAACACCTGATATTCTTCCCCTTAGCCACATCCTTCGCTTTCCCAGAGCGACATTCATTAGCAAAGTTCCCTTTCTTATTGCATTTATAGTAACAAATTCAAACTTCGCTTTCTTGGCTGTTCCACCCTTCTGAGCACCTTTCTTGGAAAATAACCTCCTCTTCTGGCTTTGCCCAACCGGGACCACGTTTTCCTTTCCCTTCTCCAGAGACTCAAGGACTTCTACATGCCGCAAAGCCATCTCTATAACAATATCAAAAGGATCTCTAAGATGAGACAAAGTGACACTAGCCAATTTTGGCTTCAATCCTCTGATAAACATCTCATTCCATTTCAACACGGCATCCACCGAAGCATATCCATACCGGGCAACTCTTCGCACTTCCTATCATACTCAGCAACAGACAACTCTCCCTGCACCAGCTCAACAAATTACCCAATCAAAGCTGATTATGCCATTACTGACCTAAACCTCTCCTGAAATCTCCTCTTGAAATCCTCCCATGTTACTGTCTCCTCAACAACTGTCGTTGTTACACTGTTCCACTAGAACAATGCGCTCCTTTGAAGCTGCCTGGACGCCAACCTTCTCTTTTCCTTATTATTGAGCCCTAAATCTACAAAAATCCTTTTGCAGTGCAACAACCAATTCTCCACTTCAATGACATCCTCTATTCCCATAAACGGCTTCCCTCCTAGCTTCACATAGTCATCGCTCATCTTAGAGAAATGATTAACTAATGGAACTTTTAGAACCCCTACTCTTGAGGCATTTCCTCCCACCTCCAGCTGCAACTCCTGCCTACATCGTGTTCTTGAAAAACTGATACATGGCTTCCATTTCGACCTACGGGACTTCTACACCAGCATTCTCTGCCTGACCTTGGCCTTTCCCTACATTAGGTCCGACACTCATTTTGATGCTTCCCCCTCCTTGGTTAACTCTACTTCTTCTACCATCAATATCTATGTATTTAAACCTCATGAGATACAGAAAGATAACCTACTCAAAGATAGGTGAATGGAGATAAAGTGCATGCTTATATGTAACAAATACAAGTACGTTACTATAGCATTAACCCAACCCCAATTCTTACTTTGATTTCCTCGGATTTTTGTTTTCAAAATTAATTTTTTAGTTTATAAACCTATGCTCTGATACCAAGCTGTAACATCATGTATCTAAAGGCCAAAAGCTAAATGCTATGGATGCTGCAGTCATACACAATATTAACTTTTGGTGATGAAATATGGCAATGTTAATGGTATCCACAATATCAGAAGCGCTTGAATATGAACAAAATAATAGATTTTCAAAACAATCGTTTCAGTGATTATATTTCAAAAATATTGAATCCAAGTTACAAATCCCAAACGTAATCCCTAACATTAATCAAATATAATTTACAACAATATGCCAAAAGCGACATTTGAATATGCCCTTAAATGATCAAATCAATATAGACATAAACGTCTTAATACACAGCGGAAACAACTTTAAAATAGAATCCCTAAATTAGATATCCGTCAGCCACCTGCTCGTCCTTGGATCATTCGCCAAAATCTGCTAAAACCTGAAAACCAAAACCCTTAGCCTACTCAAATCAAATTTTGAGCAGCCGAGTGTTTAAGGGGGAACAAAAATTTCGAGTTAGACTTAAAGCCTAGTATGGATAATGTCTATTACATCTCAGTTTACTCATAACTAGTGAGACAACGCCGCTTAGCGAAACGGGTTTCCTCTCACTAATATCTCTTTTCAAAACATATATTTCGCAAATCCTTTCCTGCAACCAAACTGGTTAATCAACAGGTTTTAATAACATAGCAATATCCATTATGCTAAAATAGGAAATAAAAAAGATTATTTGTATAAATCTGAACTATTTGTTCTTTACTAGACTATCTATCCTAAATTCTGAGCTAACTGCTCTTTTTTGGACTATCTATCCTAAAACTGGTTATAACAAAATAGAGTATCTTTTATGCTAGATAATTGGATATCTGCCCAAAATAGGTAAAAAGGGTGGACTAACGGTCCTTAAAAATTTAGCAAGATCCGTTATGCAAAAAAATGAACTATCTGTTTATATCAGAGCTGACTGCTCTTTCTGGACTAACTGTCCTCTGGGCCAACATCCCTTAAAATGGACTGACAGTCCGAATTTAAAATGAGTTGACTACTCGAATTTTCTTTTGGGTTAACTACCCTTCAAATTATCCTATCTAACCGCTATACAATATCTGAGCTAACTACTCTTTAAATTTTCATTGAAACCTTTTCTAAATGATTTAATCTGTCAAATCATATATATACAAGGGAAACATATCTTTGGCTTTACTCTAAGCTATTTTTTCCATGTTATATATACTTTGCTTAAAATAATGTTCATGATATTCAATAAGGATTGTCTATCCTTTAAAGTAAGTTAAATTTCTTCATAACTTAAAACACTTAGGCTATCTGCCTAGTTCTTATATTCGAAACCTTTGTTCGTAATCTTTAAACAACCTTTCGAAAAAATAGAAGGTAACTACTTCAAAACAATTTATAAAACCCGTCGAAAGTATTGAAGGTAACTCCTTCATATTCTTTAGTAAACCTTTCGAAATCATTGAAGGTAACTCCTCCTAAACCTTTTAAAAGCCTTCCCTTTACAAGCTTTAAAATATATGACATCTGCCTTTTAAATCCTTTAAACCTTAACCTTTCGGAAACATTAAACCATACCTTTCGACCTTATCGAAAGGTCCTACTTTTCGATCTTTTCGGAAGGTTTCTCTTCGACCTAGTCGTAAGGTTTCACCTTTCGACTTTGTTGAAAGTCTGGGGTACCTCCTCTATATAATAAAATTTTTAAAGAAATGTAACTCAAAACCTTTCGAAAACATTGGGTTCAATTTAAAATAGGTGGAAAACCTTTTGAAACCAAATCAAAGTTAACAACTTTGAAACCTTTAAAATGATTTGACTCAAAACATTTGGATTATGCAAAAGGATCAGAAAAACATTAGAGTCGAAACAACTGCTTCGAAATCTTTAAAAAAACCTTTCGAAATCATTCCAAAACATTGAAGTGTTGGTGTTGGAACCAAACCTTTGAAATCAATGTAGAGGGGCGGCAAGTTTTAGAAAACAAAAGATACATTTGACTCCATCTGTGTAGAAAGGTTAAGAAGTGGCAACTATACTTCCGACTTTACCGAAAGTTATACCTTTCAACCTTACCAGAATTTTATATTTAAAAAAGAAAGCAAACCAATTGAAACCTTTTTCTTTTAAACCATTTGACAACGTTGAAAGCTCTTTGTCGAAAGCAAGCAGGTATATTTTCTTTAAAACCAAAACTGGGTTTCGTCTTCTTCGAAAGCTCTAACCTTTCATCCCTAAACCTTTCGACCTCTTTCAATTCACTACGTACCAGTTGCCTGATACATTGTGCCTTGGTATTTGACTTAGCCAAAAGGTTTAGTACCTTTTGATTGTCGGAAGGTCTGGAATGAAGCGGAAGCTCTACCGAAGGGTTGAAATAGAATAAAAACTATTTTCTTGTACTTTAAAACAGTTCTTTTATACCCCACCCGCCTTGTTTGTCTAAATTTGATTAATTTCCAGAATTTTATATTCAAAAATGCTGCCAACTTTTCTTATTTGGAAATTTAAATAATTTTGAAAAATCCCCTATGTCCTTTGTAATTATATAAAACATTTAAGCCCCATACCTTAAATAATTTTATATAACTATTAAAACCCTTCAAAAATTCTGGAAAAATTCTATAAAATCAAATAATATGTTCTCTTCGACATATAAATTTTTTGAATCCAAATTATAATTATTTTTCCCATAAATAATTTTGTAATCCAAATTAACCTTTTCTTCCTTAGAAAATCCATAACAACTCAACAAAAATTCATAAAATTTTAAAAATCAAAACCCATCTCTAAGATAACTTTTTAAATCATCATAAAAATTCACAGCGCTGACGGATGTCATAATAGGGTTTTATCTCAAAACATGTCATAAAATCCATATGAACATACATAAATCATCAACGTGTGTGTATGTGTATACATACATACATACATACATATATATATATATATAAATCTGTGTGTGTGTGTGTCATTTTATCTTTCAAGAACGTGGCAAACCTTTGCAAAATCATTCAGAATTAACCTTAAAACTGAAACCATAGAAATTTAGAGATGTAAGCATTATTCACCTTTTGCTTTAATGATTAATGAGCTTGAGATTAGAAAGAGTTTGATTTGAACTTGCTTTCCTTAAGCTTTTCTTTTGTTTCCTCTTCTCCTTTCTCCGTTAATGGTGATCGGACAACTTTTAATTTTTAGAAAATGATAGTGAACGTGTGTTTTGAAATACACGGCCTAGGGAAGATGATATAGGGTGGCCTTTTTCCCTTAATACCCCTCCTCTAATTCATTTTTAAATCCTTCATTTAATTTATTAATTAAAAAGGCACGACTACCTTAATTAAATCAAATCTCAATCCTCTTATAAACACTTTATTTAATTTAGCTTATCTAACTAAATCGCCTAAATAATATTGTCAAAAATCTGGGGTGCAACACGCATACCTTCCTATCAGATTCACAACTCTTAAGGAAGTAACTAAATATGTAGGTTCTAAGTTAAGCTTATCTACTAAACATCGAGATACAAAAGAATGCGATGCACCAGTATCAAACAAAATGCTAACAGACATACCATGGATTTGAAAGTTAATTCCAAAACCTGCCTTTTCTTTCTCCTGCGTTGTTGGTCCTGATGTAGCAAGCTCCAATGCATACACCTTGCCCCTTCTATCCTTAGCGGGCTCTTTGCATTGATTCTTATAGTGGCCTATCTGATTGCAGTTAAAACATCTGATGTTATTCTTCCTGATCGCTTCTTTCGCCTTTCTAGTATGACACTCATTAGCGAAATGACCTTTCTTGTCACACTTGAAGTACACAACTGCAGACTTTCCCTTCTTTGTTGTTCCACCTTTCTAAGCACCCTTCTTATGAAAGAACTTCCTCTTCTGACCTTGCCCAACCGTAGACCTGCTTCTCCTTACTCTTCTCTGGACAAGCAAGCGTCTCTTTATGTCTCAAAGCCATCTCTACGACCAGATCACTAGGGTCTCTGATATGAGGTAATGTTGCCCTCGCCAACTCAGGCTTCAACCCTCTTATGAACTTCTCATTCCTCTTCAACACAGTATCCACAGTAGCATATCCATGCCTAGCCAACTCCTCAAATCTTCTAGCATACTCCAAAACAGACATCTTCCCCTTCTCCAACTCAGTAAACTTCCTAAGCAAAGCAGACTCTGCCATCACGGACATGAACCAATCCTGAAACCTTCTCCTAAACTCAGCCCATGTCATCTACTCTTCATTAACTCCAGTTGTCACACTATTCCACTAAAATAAATCTACTCATTGGAGCTATCTCGAAGCAAGCCTCCTCTTCTACTCATTATTGAGCCCCATGTTTGTAAAAATCTTCTAACAACGCAGAAATCAGTTCTCTACTTCTATAGTATCCTCGGTTCCAGTAAAGGGCTTCCCTCCAAGCGTAGCATAATCTCTGCTTAGGATAGCGTAATAGTCGGCCATAGTAGCTTCCTGAACTCCTACTCCAACATTTCCTCCAACCATTCTAGTATCAACACCCGTCCGCATCATATTCACGAAGAACTGATACATAACTCCCATATCCACTTGTGGGACTCCAGCATCAACATTCCCTGCTTGCTCCTGATCTTGGTTTCTCCTGACATGCGGTCAGGCATTTTCATTTATGGTGGTTCTTCCTCCAAGATTCACTCTTCCACTACTAGCGTCCATATCCATATTCTAGCCTCAAGAGATACATAAGAATAGCCTAAGAGAGATATGAAAGTAAAGATATAGAATACTAATATATATCAAATACAAGTATGTTACTATAGCGTTATCCTATATCCCAATCTTACTCTAATTCCTTAGGATTATTTCTTCAAAAATCATTTTTAGTTAAAGTTTTTCTTGAACCTATGCTCTGATACCAAAATGTAACATCCCCTATCTAGAGGCCCGAAGCTAAGCGCTATAGATGCTGCAGTCATCAATAGTATTAACTTCTGACGACTTGATACGACTATGTTAAAGGTATCCATAATATCAGAAGCACTTGAATATGAAACAAAATCATAGATTCAAAAAAAACATTTTACTTATTACATTTCAAAACATATGTTTCACATCTAAATTAAATAATCCCATAATCATTTCCTAGGTTTAGATAAAATATAATTATTACATAAATACGCCAAGAGTGACATATGATGCTGCCCCTTTGGTTGACTAGAGTACTATATAGACATAACTGTCTTAAATACAACACGGAGGAGTTAAACAAAACAAAGTAACAACTCCTAAATAGCTATCTATCAGCCAACTACTCATCTCTGGAAGCTTTATTCATCAACCTACTAAAGCCTGAAAAATCTAAAACCTCAACCTAATTAAATCAATTTTGAGCACTCGAGAGTCTAAAGGGAAAAACATAAATTTCGAGTTAGACATAAAGCCTAGCGTGAATAATAATATACATCTCAAATACACAATATTTAGTGAGACCACGTCGCTTAGAGGAATGGGATTCCCCTCACTAATATCCATTTAAAACATATCTTTTGCATGCCTTTTTCCTACAATAAAACTTGTTAAAACCGTAAAGCATCATCATGTAAACATGTATATCAGGCAATAAATGAACTATCTGTCCGAACACTATAGTTTTATTAGGCTAGCTACTAACCTTTGGCTGGCTCAGGCCTACCAGACAATATAATCAAAATAATCTAACACATATTAGATACTCCTCTTCTGGATGGTCTGTCCCTAACTATCTATACTCCTCTTCTAGACGATCTTTCCCTAACTTAACATCTCCCTGGGTCACCTGATCCTAGTGGTTTTGCGAGATTACCAATAACATATCTATATACAAACATATATTCCCTTCTGTGTGTAATCATAACTTTAGTCTTACCTGTGGAAAAGCTACACATACTGGAATTTTGGACTAAATTAGACGGGGCTAATAGCTAATGTATAGGGTGCGACCATATACCAGTCCCATCTGGTATTTAATATTTGAGTATTTTACTTAGGGTAATCATCCCTTAAATTTTCCTTGAAAACCTTTTCATCTCACATTGATTTAAAACCTTTATACCAAACTTAAACAAGGAAAATATATACTTCATGCTTTACTCAAAATCATCTTGCCATGCTACACATATTTTACCCAAATCTTTGTTGATGAAAAACGTTTAAACCTTTGAAAGTACTACTTTTGATCCCATCGAAAGTATCCCTTTCGTTACCAAATAAACCCTTTCTTTCAACTAGGCCGAAAGGTCAAAACCTCCTTTCAAAATCGTTTACATAAACCTTTAGAAACCATTGAAATACCTTTTGCTTCGAAAGCTAAAAGCATTAGACATCCTATCTTTAAAACCTTTAAACATAGCCTTTTGTAACCATTAGATCCTTTAAACCTTTCAAAACCACTGGTTAAGCCTTTCGAAACCATTGTGGAACCACCCCTTTGAAACTATCCTTCAAAATCATGGCTAAACTATGTAAGATATATTCGGATTCCCTTAAAACCAAAAACATTTTAGAAATAAGAGATGTAGTTAATATTCGCTTTATTTTGTGATTTAGGATGTGATATTTGATCTTGATTAAGTGATTTGATCTTCCTCTTGAATCCTAGCTTTATCTTCTTCCTTTTTGTTAATGGTGGCCAATCTTAGACTAATTTTTGTCCTGTGAATGTATAAATGAACGTATGAAAGCAAATTCCTAAGGGTTTAGGGTTTTAGAATGCTCTATTTCCTATTTTACCTCTCCTTTATTTTCCTTAACACTTCATTCTTTAGTTCATTTGTTTATTCATTAACATGGCATAGCTACCCTTTAAGTAAATCACAAATCTCCATCCATTAATCAACCTACATTATTTAATTTAATTTAGCTAATTAAATTTTCTAACGAATGTTACTAAAAATATAGGGTGTTACACAGATGCAGTTGGAACATAGTAAGCCACATTGATGGAAATAACATCGCTAATTTCAATTGTTGAATTAGCGTAACAGATTTCCCATTCAATGCACTTGAGTTGATTTTGATTTTACTCATAAAATTATCAACTAATATAACTTTATGTATTGATATGTATATTTCAAAACAAAAAATTCTAAATGATTTAGAGTAAACTATTTGCATATAATAACAAAGTGTCCCAAACTCAGTAGGAGAAATATTGATTTTCTGACTTTTCAAATACGATCTGAGAACGAATAAGAAAGTATCATTTAGAAAAGCATCTAAATTAAACAATTGTATTCATAGAATATCAAATAGTTTTATTATCAATAGAAATACAGAGGAAGCGTATTTTCATATGAAAGAGCGTTAAAGGTACATTGATATTTCTAAACTATAAAAAACAGAACATTACTGATTTTAACAATGTACTAATGTTAAACTCAGCCATAGTTGTTTTAATACTCGACAATGGATTTATAAATGATGTCTTTTAATGTGACAACCCATAATTTCTAACAATTTAAATTGGAATAATTAATTGATTTTAAATATTTGAGGTTAATTTTAACTTGAATTTCAAATATCAATATTTATTAGATAATTTAAATTTTTGAATTAAACGATGAAAATTGGGTAAACGCTGAATCTGGAGTTTTAAGCCTGTTAATAATAGTTTGAAGGCTTATAAAATTTATAATGATGATACTGAAGATAATAGAATGGTTGAAATTTAATTTAAAGGTAATTTGTTCTGTTTTAATAATATATCGTTTGAATTGAATATAAAAATAGCCTTCTGAGGCACAGTCTCGGAATTCGATGAAATCAGTTACATTGGATCTGTAATAGTTAGTTATTATCGGGTTTCAAGTTTCGTAATGTTTGGGGTTGTTGTAGGAGCGTACGACATGTGAACGAGCTAAAATTTTTAACGAAATATTTTGAACATTTATTTATTTATATACGTATTGACCAAGTCAACTATGGTTCCTTCTCGAATACGCCCGCTTTCTTCCTTTAATCACGCAATCTTTCTTTAACCCTAAAAAGATCAAATCATCTCGTCCTTACCTTCTGAAGGAAGCTAAAGCCTTCGTTATTTTAATTGTAACCGGCCTCTTTCTTTTACACAGCATGTTGAAATTTCATCTCAAAAACAAAAGGGGGTTCGAAATCAAGATAAAAAAAAGAAAGCAGAAAAGATAGAACCCATAAAATAAAAAATAAAAATAAAAATCGCCGCTCCCTTCAGTTGAAATCCACGAATCCATTGTCAACCAACCTAATCGATCGAGATGAAGGCGACGTGAGGTGGTGGAGTAGTTCGCGCTGAGCTAGGGTTCGCTGCGGTTTTGGGGACGCGTTGATGATGATGCTCGATGTTTTAGTTTCGGCGATTGACATGTGTGGTCATGGTGAGTTGCGTTGTCGACTGGAAGTGATCGCAGTAGGGTTCGCGAGTTGGAATCAGGGGCATACGAGCACGACTCGAACTCGTGTGAGGAGGAGGGAGGCTCGGTGAATCTCGAGTGGCTTTCATTGCTGGAAGAACTCGAGTTAAAGACGTTATCCTTGTCATCTTCGATACCTCAATCTGCTGCAGAGAGACAAAAGACGATTAAGTGCGTGGACGAGGAGGCGGTTAACGCTGATGTCGATGCTGGTGTTGTACATGATGGTGAAGATTTGGGATTGCTGGCCAGTAGCGAACGCGAGCGTAGAAGGTATAATTTATGTTGATTAGATAAACTATATTTTTTTAGTTATGAAAGTAAAATTTAACTAGAATAAAATAAAATAAAATATATAATAATTTATTTAACTGGGAAATAGTTTAAATTTCACTATCGGTTAATTTAAATTTATTAAGTGGTAATTGATTTGTACAAATGATAATAAACTGAAAATGTTTTTACAAGGTTAAAATTTTGATGAAACCAAAGTCAAGATTGAAGGGGATTGCAATTAACAACAAAGGTGAGTAAATCTCACGCTTTTGAATTTCTACTTAAATTTAAATGGTTAAAATTTAAATGATTGGTTGAACGATTGGTTTGTTTTGATGTGTTATATTTTATATGGTAGTATATTATATATTTGGTGATTGATATTCTGTGATGAATATTTTTTGGTAATTGGAATGTTGAATGCTATGGTCTGCTTGGATATTTCGGTATCCTGAGTTATCGATATATGTAAAAATTGGATTTTGAAAGAAATGTAAGGGTGAAATTTTGCAAGCAAAATAATTATAGAATAAAATAAAACGAATGGGAAAGAAATAGAAGTGATATTTAAATAAAAAACTGGAGTTAAATTGTAAAACAAGTTCTAAAACCATGTTAAATCTAACAAATAAAGTTTTAAAATATTAAGTGTTTTAATAACTTAAATGTCAAAGTGCAATTGTAAACCGAATTGAATTTAAAAATAAATTTAGTTTTAAATTCCTTTAAGCTTCCATTATAAGAAGAGTAATTAAATCAGATTAGAATAAATTGAAATGTAAATGGGAAATCATTAATTTATATAATCAATGATGTAAATAGAGATTGATTAGTTTAGAAAATAAATCAATATAAGTGACTTATGAGAAGTTAATTAATAAAAGTAATTAAGGATTAATGAAATTAATATTGTTAATTAATTTATGAAGTAATTAGGATTACTTATTGTTTTGTGTTAAGGATACTTAATAACATGAAATTAGTTAAAGATAATTACTTGAATTTACTTGAAAAATAATTAATCCACGGTGATTAATTAAAATGAATAATGATGGGTTGACTAATTAATTGATTTGGAATTAATTAATGTAAATGAAGGAATCTAAGTGATTGATGTTTGAAATTCAATTAGAATCAATTGAATTGATTTGTGTGATTACTCTTTGCTTATGGATGGTTGAATGGTATTGGATGTTTTGGATGAGTTAATATCTCTGATATGAAATGTTGTGTATTTCATTTAAATATCTTGGGTTAGGATAATATGAGTTTCGAAGAGGCTGGGGTCGGGTATTAGGAAATACCCGAAACCACTTCGAATTTCTTATAAATTGGTATGAGAAATTGATAGGTTGGAATGATTGGATTTAAATGAATTGGATTATTAAATCTAATTTTGACACTTAGAAACTTATTTGAAAATAAGTTAAGTCTATAACAAATTGTGACTTATAAAATTTGTTGAGTTACCCGGGGTTTTTATATAAGTTGTATGCTTTTGTACTCCATGTTAGATGGTTTACTCACGCTGGTTTCCAGCCTGACCCGGGTGTTACTTTGGAGTAATGCCCGGGTCAGACCGAGTATTACAGATTTTCAGGTAGGTACGATCTGGAGCTCAAGAGGTGAGCTAGATGGCAAGAACGCATAGAGTACTTCCGCTGTATTATATCATTGTAAATCTAAGACATGTTGATGTACTGTGTCTCTATATATGTGAAACACTGATGTATTAAAATGTAATTGACAGATATAGTATTCATATGTAAACTGTTATTATTTATTATTATATTTTACCCGCCGCGACTATGAGGTGTTGTTTTTGTTCTTCTTCTTCTTCTTCTATCTTTCATTCTTTTCATAACTATCTAGAATTTTCGGCTTTGAAAATTTCGAGTCGTTACATTTGGTATCAACGCTGAAAGGTTAAGCGAGAACCTTGGCTCTAGTGGGGATTACTCATTTAATAGAGTCTGTAGTACTCTAGAATGAGTTGAGAATATATATATATATATATATATATATATATATATATATATATATATATATGAGCGCGTACTTGTTATTTTCTTATATAAAGATTTTAAATGATTTTATATAAGATATATTTTGATATATAAAGCAATATTTCCTTCTAATAAATATTAAAGTGATTGGTTGTTAATTATTGAAATTAAAATTAAGAAGTAATATAATACAACCAAATTAAAATTTAATTGATTGAAGATAAAATTCTAAATCTGGTCCCAGAATTTGAAAATTTTGTTTCAAAATAAATAAAAAAAAATTATAATAATAAATAAGTATTATTTGGATAATTGTGACTTGTTGCAAACAATGGGTTGTTTGAAAATTGATATGAATTTAAAACCAAGGGTGGTTTAAAATTTTAAAACATGGCTGGGAGTTCCAAGAAATCAATATGTATATATGTATGGATATACATGATATTAAAGATAAATTGAAATATACTCGAAGAGGTTGAGTTTTGATTTTTCCCTGAGGTGTGAAGTAAAAAAAAAACCAAAGTGATATAAGTTTTGAACTTATAAGAGGGAAAGAATTTTGAAGTATGAAGCGGAAATTCAAATTGAGTAAGGATGATTGGATTACGTGAATTGAAATTTAACTTGGAAAGTAAAATGGTTGATTTGAATTGATAGTTTGTGTGATCTCAAAATGGGTTTGAGATTTGGAAATTGAAAATGGATGGACGTTTTAAAATAAATTGGATAATATCATCCTCTTGTTAATAAAAATCTTTAAATTGAGAATGGTATTGTATAAATAAAATAAATTTGAATAATTGAATTGTAAAATTAAAATTGTTTAAGAACCGACTTCAAACTGGAAGATATAATTGAGTAATAAATCAAAATTTTAAAATAAAATAGTGTTGAATTCTTATTTGGACCTTGAAATACATAAGTTAAGATAATTTAAAATGGAATTTTGAGAATTGGACTCAGAAATTAAATTGTTTATAAACTTTGAATAAAAGTTAATTTGGTTTAAAAAGGTAAACCAACCTTTGAGAATTTAACTCGAATTTATATAATTCGAGATAGTTTAAATTCAAGATTTAAATTGTATTAGTTCAAAAAAAAATTGAATTTGGTTTGAGTTATTTGAACGGGTGATTGAAGATGTATAAGTTTAAGAATATAAATGGGAAATTGAATTGGATTATATTGAAATGATTTGAATTTGAAATGGGTTCAATTGATAATAATTCACATTAATTGGAATAATTTGAAATTATAATGTAAGTTGAACATGATTAAAATTTAAAGGGATTTGATTTAAATTGGGAATGGAATTAAGATTGATTCGACTTGAATTGGGTTTAAATAAATTTTAATAGAAATTGAAGTTATTCAAGTTGGAGTTGAGTCAATTAAATGGAAATTAGTTGGGGAAGTGAACAATTTGACTCTTGACTATTTTCAATGTAAATTGTTTTAATATAAACTTATTTTTCTAGTCTATTTAATATATACAACTTTTCTTTCTTAAAGCAAAATTATTTTATACTTGTTTTACAATTATTTTTGGAACTATTTAACAAATTTTCAACTATTTTATAAACCAATTACTATTTTCAACTACTAATTACTATTTTATAGCTATTTTGCAATTATTTAAAATTTCTATGACTATTTAATTATTTTCCAATTATTTTACAATTACTGAACTATTTTACAGCTATTTCACACACTATAAATTATTTTTCAACTACTTATCTATTTTTTTGAAAAAAAAAATTTCAAGCTATTTCTAAATATAAACTGGTCGGAGTTCAAACTGTTATGGATTTAATACCCAAAAGAGATAAGAATTGAAGTTATAATCCAAATGGGGATTAATGTAAAGGTGACTAAGTGAATGGAAAAGAAATTGAATTGGCTAATAAGCAAGAAAGTTAAATACGTGGGATGTACGTATATTATTCTATTCGCATATTGATTTGATCCAGATTCGAGCACAGAATTTCGAGATAGTTATCGATCCGAGTTGGGATTTTTCACTCGATTTTCGACGGCGAACCTGGATATGGATTGTTGATTGGTACTGGATATTCTCTATCATAGTTATGGCTATGCAAGGAGAATGATGGTTTCTAATCAAGAAACCAGATCTGAGTCCACACTAGGAAGTCGGGTAGACGATACTAGTTCGAAAGTGAAATTGTGTGATCGAGTGAGCGATCAGGTTGGTATGGCGTATGAATGATATGTGTACATCGTACGGATATGAATGAAATTGATATTGAGAAAAGTAATCAAATTTGAATATTTGATTTTGAATAAACAAGTTATAAATCTTTGTTATATAAGATAAATCTTCCCTTGTTGAATTTATTGCTGGAAGAAAAAGGGACTTTGGAGGTGTTTGAAGTATGAAAGGAATTTTATACAAGTTTAAAATGATCCAAAGTTTAAAAAAAAATTATACATATTTTTGAATATATATAAAAAGGATCTTATGAGGATTTTGGAAAAAGGTTTTGGGAACCTTTGGATTTGGAAAGGCTTTAGATTTTTGGGTAAAATCAATATTGAATTTGAAAAGCCTAGTTTGTAAATTATCGATTTTGGAATAATTGATTTTGTATAAAGGTGATTTGTATGAGATCATACTAGGTGTATGATTTGGAAGATACTATATGTGTATAGTATAAAGTGTTTTGATGATGGCTCTAGGAAAAAGGCGCTCCCTTGAAATCAGCTTCTCAGGAGTGCCACTGGGTGGTGCTGCCTTGAGCCCAAGGGGGTTCTAAAGTTGACCCTGTGAGGAGTCCGTACAAAACTAATTCCTGGGGATTATGAGTAGTGTATACCATAGAGGAAGTCGTGTCTGCCGCTGAGAGCCAAAAGTTACATGGACTTTTGCTGCGATGGCAACGTAACCCAGGATGTAATAACGACCTATGGTATAACATAGCGAAAGTTGTGTGTGCCGCCGAGAGCCAACAGTCTGCGTTTGATTTTATATCGGCAGACTGCGACCTATGTAAGAGTGGAGAGGTTTCATCTCGACATCGAAAATCAGGGGCCGCTGAGAGCCTGCAGTTACATGGACTTTTGATGTGACGGCAACGTAACCCTGGATGTAACTGTGACCATGGATGGGGGTGATGATTTCCAGAGCATTCCCACCAAAGTTATTTCCTCTATTTTCAAAAACTATTTTCTATATTTTCTGTAACAACCCGCAAATCCGTACCCCTTGAATCAACATTATACTATCTCTATTAACTCAAGTGGCACAGAACTACGAACCATTAGGGTTAAAGAAGAAGAGATAAAAGAAGAAGGAACTAAACAATATCAGAATCTCACAGCCGCAGCAGAATAAAATATAATAGTAAATATAGAACTTTACAAAAAATGAAAACTATCACTGTTTTATACATCATATCATCAGAGTATCACAAACATCAACAATTACCAATCAAACATACCATACAATCATAGCAGCGGATATATATAAATATGGATAATACGTCTCGGCTCCAGCTCCTCTCCTGCCCCATATCATCTTGTCCTGTACATATAATACTCGGTCTGACCCGAGCATTATGATAAAATAACACCCGAGTCAGTCTGGAATACCAGCTGATAATAATGCATCCAAATTGATTATTACAGTTACAAAAATCCTTTTGAAAACAAAAGCATCTCGTAAGACCACGCCACAAATAAACATGTCGGGTTTTTACCTTACGATAGCTAAAAAACCTTTTTATAGAAATCCTCTGATATTATAATAGGGTCTATTTACAAATACTTATAAAATAGCCGAAATTGTTACATGATTAAATTCCAGCTACTAGCCACAAAAGTGGTTAATACAAACAAAACTCGTAAAAGGCTCGTAGGGAGAATGGATTTCCAACAATGACTAGGCACTGGGGTACCAACTGTCACAGTACGGGGCCTAGATCACCGTACTGAGGACCACTCCCGATCCCCTGCAACACAAGGCCGGACCCATCCCTTACTGGACAGTTTCGAATAAGATCACCCCGCGGTTGGGATCAGCAACCGCACCACTAAGCCGAAATAAAAAGGGACACCTAGACAGGGATGACCTTACTCTCCAGTGGGGGCTACCCACGAAGCCTTGCTGCATACCCCCTGATTTTCAGTCATTCCCGGTTGATGAGGCTTGAGGCTTAGAGTTACCTTTAGAAAGTTTTCACTTAGAATGCCCATCGTCCGCCTGACGATGTTTCGCAAGCATTCATCCATACAAGTCCGTCCCGGTTTCGAACGGAACCGAAGGCACTATTCCTACTACATCCATTTTGGAAATATCCTCAGGATTAGTAGCGACTAGCCCTTGCACTTCGCTGCTCCATCTTCGACTCCGAACACATTTTCGCACGAAACGTACAAACCGGATCGAAGTGGTTTTCGAGAAATAAATCTCGATCCCGGTCTCTTCGAAACGATCAACGCATTTGTCCAATATTGATAGTCGGTGATTTAACTATCAATTTATATTCACAAATATCCATCACACAATAAATAATTTCCCACATTATTTATTTACCTCAAATATCTTTACAAGATATATTTCAAATTTTCAAAACTCGTTTGAAACAATTTCCTAAAGTTCTTCCTTTACCCGGTAAATCCTTTACCATTTATTCCCATTGGAAATAACAAGTTCAAAACAATTTAGATTTAAAACAGTTAAAACACTTTATTCTAAAATATATTTTAAATATGGAAATTTACTACTAATTATTACTCAAAAATATAATTGCAAATATGTAAAGTAAAACCATTTATTTGGATATAAATCTTGATTGTAAATAAAGGTTTAGTCTAAACTAAACTTATTAGTAGATTTTTAAAAGGTTAGTACTAATTTCAATGACTTAGGTCAAAACTAGTCTTTAAATAATTTCATTTATAAAAATAACCACTAATGTACTCGCAAATAATCACTATTGCTAATTTATTAATTAGTTACTTTAAATTAATAATTTTCAAAGCACTCTTTTAAACAAGTTTGAACTATAAACTTTCTTTTAATAAAATCTGTTTAAAACTCGAACTTGGTTTTCCAGGGAACTCACCTTCCATTGCCAGACCCCAAAGAATCCGTCTTATAAATCCAGCAGATTTATTACCATTCAAATTCATGTTTTAATAACATAAATTTCCTTTCCAGGTTTTAAAAATAACTTCTTTCGAAGCCCAAACATAGTTTACCATTCCTGGAAATTTACTTTCAAAGTTCGGGTTTAAGATTTTTTTTTTTAAATAAACCTTTGAGAATTTATTAAAGGAAAGTAATGCTTATGAATTTTTTTAAATAAAATTCCAATGGTGAAAGCTGCATTTCAAAATATTTTATTTACATTTACAATTGTTGATTTATGTTTAGAAACATCGTTGACACATAATTTAATTTTTCGTAAAACTCTATTAATTATCAAAAATAACCCATCGTTATTTTATCACTTTATCCCTTCTTATAAAATTTCGCACCAGAAGCCATACTTCCATATTTATAGATTGATAAATTTCCCGCTTCATTTAAAATTTAAATTTAACCAATTTCATTCTTCATTCAAACCAAGCCCAAATTTTAATCCTTTAAAATTCTTTATATAACATTTTCTCTTATTTCTTTAAAAACCCAATTTGTTCATTTATAATTAAATTCTGGATTTATAGTTTATCCAACAATAGCACAGTACATTTTAATTCCAGATTTATCAATCACAATATATAAACAGATTGCATCATCAATTATAAAAATGATCACTATATTGTGAGGAATCCAGTTGGATCCCTCCAAATTGTTTTCCCTGCATCCACAAATATTAGCACAACAATATATATATATATATATCAATCCAGGTTGATATAAATAAACATTCCAACCAATCACACAATTATTTTAATACTAACTACTTAAATCAGCTAACATTCCAAATGTGAGTGAGATTAACTCACCTTGAGTTTCGGCGAGCGTTCGAAATTTAAATTAAACCGAACGACGTCCGATTTAACTCAAATTTCTACTTGCCCGGAATGGATCCGGATCTGCACCACTGCGTAATACGCGCTTCTGCGATTCCGGCGCTACCAAATTCATTAAATTCTGATAATGTATGCAAGAGTTATTAGTTTATAAACTATGGATATTCTTAAAAACAATTTTTTTTTAATATTATACCCAAACGAATCTCATCCGCAAGATCAAGAAAACAAGGCCGCCCTCCTTCTCTTCTCCCTCTCGCGAATACAGGCTACGAACGAACCCAAAGTGGTCCACCTAGGGCTTGCCGCCGCTTCCTTCGTGATCAACTGGAGGTCGATCCAACCCCATCAAACGATGCGCCTTCCCCTGTCGCGCTATCTCCTGGAACCACGCGACGCCCGGTCGCTTCTAGCAGCCGCACAACCCACTCGAACGCCGTTCGTTCTCTGATGGCTTGTCAACAAACCAAAGCTTCAACTCCGATCCTAACCGTTGATATCGAAGAGCTTCTCGAGTGCTTCAACTTCCATATAGGAAGATTTTACTATAGATGAATGGATTGCTCGATAATTTGAGAAGAACGTAAGCGTTTTTCGGCCATTGGAATAAACGAACGGCGGCTCGTTCTTTTAGCTAGGGTTTTGAGGAAAAGTCAATATATACATTTTAAAATTTTATATTATTTTAATAATATTCTTCTCAATTTAACACCATATGCAAACGAACTCCAAACTACGTGTTCCGACAGGCATTCCTAGGGTTTTTCCTGCGCTCCGAACACAATGGAACAGGTTTCATAAGCTAATTCAGCCATACGTGCGAGTTACAGGATTAAACGATCAATTTAAAATTAAATCGGTTAAATCGATTTCTATGCGTTTCGAGCTACCACGTCAAACGACAACTCCGATTGCTACGAAAATTGAAATCCGATAACAACTAACTATTACGGATCCAATGGAACTGGTTTCGTCGAATTCCGAGACTGTGCCCCGGAAGGCTATTTTAACTCGTCTATTAAATCGAGCGATTTTTCTGAAATTATCAGAAATGCTTAAAATTTCACTTTTGAAATTTTAACAACTTAACAATAAATCATATAAAATTTATAAACACAATAAAAATCATTCTGGCTCATTCCGGACCAAAATCTAATTAAATTGCAATTTAATAATATTAAATTTCATTATCCAATTTATATAAAATTCCAAATATTAACTTATCAACTTTTAATTCCATCTAAAAGTCCAACAACATTATTTATATCCACATAGACTCAAAAATAGATTTTAAAACCATTTTATAACTATTTACACTTAGAACTACCAATTATCCAAATTCTAATATTAAATTATTATTATTCAAATTTCAATTTCATTCCTGTATTTAAAATCTAACTAATTCTATTAACTCAACCATAGTCTTTTATTTCAAAATTCAAATTATAATCCATATTCAACATTTACAATGAATTAAATGTTCAAATTTGGCGATCCAAAATTCCGGGTCGTTACATTCCTCCCCCCCTATAAAATTTCGTCCTCGAAATTTGCTAAGGTAGAACATACTCTCAAACAAATTTACTTACCCAATTTTCTTAGTTAAAACCTTATATACACTTCCCAAATTTTTTTTAGCTCAAATCCAGACTCAATAGCTTTATTTAATAATCAAAAACTTTTGTGGCAACATTATTTCAAAACAACATTATTAGTTACTAAACTTTTTCCAAAACCCAAAAAAATTTCTAACTCCCAAAATTTTCGAAAATTTTTGGCAGAGTCTCCCTGCACGGAGGACCTTTCGCGATATCGCGATACAAATAAATATATATACATCGACCCACACGGTCGGAAACCAAAATATATCACAATATATATATATATATATATATATATATCATTTTCCCAATTATATTTGCGTAGGCGTACCTTTTTAGCAAATTTTAATAGCGAGCGGCTAATATAACGCATATATGCGCTCCAACTCTCTCGAGTGTCTTCCGTACCTGTACTAAACTCAAACAAACTCATCAGTTTCAAAGATATAAACATTTTAACAACATTTCCAATATAATGTAAGCTAACATATCCATTTCATCCCAAACAACACTTTGCATAATTTCATAAGTGAATCATATTTAAAGCATATACAAAGTCCCTTCTCTAATGCCAAACTCCATTTTATTTTGCACAAATGATTTACATACAAGTTTACCATTCTCAATTCATAATTACTACCACCAATTCATATTCACTTCAATATTATGAACATATGCTTCACCATTTTCAATTTACTTCAATTTAGATTCAAATTGATTCACAATCTAATATACTTCCAATTTGATTTATTTGCACTTCTTTTCCAAATTCAAACTTCATTATATTCCACTCGAATGACCTACATCCGAGTTGCAAATGTTAGATTCACATTCACTTCAATAAGAGTAGTATAAGCTTTTGATTCCTTTACTTTTCTTTTTAATTAACCTGCATTTACATACAAACCCACTAAATAGATTCTAATCCATTTCCCATTATTTAAATATCATTTTCATTTACTTCCTTTAATTCACTCGCTTAAGTTAAATGACTAATTTCTATGCAGGTTGTGGTTATTCAAACAAATAATCAATTCTTAAGCTTATAACCATTAACATTCATTCCAACTTATATTCGTATTAATTTTATTAAATTTTGCATGGTTTACAATCCAAGAATTCTCAATCCATTGCAATTGTTAACTCAATTTCTTATTTTCACTTCAAGATCATCATTTAAGTTTAAATTAATCACATCCCATTCTATATTATTTATAACTCACACATCTTTAATTCATCTCAAAAATTAATTAGAATTCTCTTCACTTGCATTTCAATGTTTATCTAACGAAATATCATTTAAAACTATCCCATAAGCTTAACAATAACCATCTCACTACTTCCTTCAATAACTTCCAATTTCATAATATCTTTCTTATAAATCAAATTTTATTTCATTAGATTTTCATCCAAAGCAATTCCAATCCATTTACAACTTTTAATCCACTTTATTTATTTATTCAATCCATTTTAAATTCATTTTATTAGCAAAGAAACCACTTTAAATTACTTCCTTCCGTTGAATTTATTTACAATTCAAACTATTACCATTATAACCTAATTCCATTTTTCATCTACACTTCAATATTAGTTACCACAAATTTAAATCCCATGCCACAATTGGATTTTTATTTACTTTCCAAATTTTGACCAATCTATCAAAATTCTATTCATTTCAATACAAATTCCATTAACTTGTAATTCAATTTAGTCAATAACCTAATCCATATTAGGTTTTAATTCACTTCCTCAATTCCCTCTGAATTCATTTATAATATCACCATTTTCCAATTATTTCAGTTAGCAAATTTAAATTTTCTACCCTTCCTTTCCACTCCTTTAAATAGGATCTAAATTTCCTTTAATATAATTTATTACACAACTGAAATTAAATTTAAATATCATTATCAAAACAAATTTCATTTTCCCTATTCATAATTTCAAGATTTATTTGCTAACTTAAGGACATCCACCTTAACATTCTTACTTTGCTTCATTACACTTTACATTTCATTTATAGTTAAGTTTTGAATTTGCCACACCATTCAACTCTTTCCATTAATGAATTACAATTGCACTTCTATTCAAGAGTTTAGATTGTTTATTTAAGTCCATCTCCATTTTATAATTGCAAATTCAAATTATAACACTTAATAACTTAAGAATATGCATTTCTTTATGCAATTATAAGCAATTTACATTTCACCTTTATATCCAATTCAAATTAATTTCAATTTATTTAGATTTAATTCAATTTCAAATCCACAATTCTAATTCTCCATAAACAAATTCAAGATTTATTTACTAACTTAAGTTCATTCACTTCTTTTATATCTCACTTTACCTTATCTCAATTCGCATTTCTTTTCAGATTACGTTTGAATTCACCATATCATTCAACTATTTCCTAATTGTGATTATAATTTCACATCTATTTATATAAGTTCACCAACTTATTTATTTTAAAGCTCATATTGCTCTTTTTAATCCATCTACATCATATAATCACAATTTCAAATTATATATATATATATATATATATCCGAATTCTTAAAAATACAAATTTCTTTCACCTTAATCCTTTGTAAATTTTTAATCCACAATTCCAGATTATAAGTATAACACTTAATAACTCATGGGTACCATTTATTTTCCGATGACCCACAATTACAAAGTCATTTTATATTTCAATTTAATCCAACTCAATTTAATTCTAAGTCCAAACAAATACCATAATCACTCACATGGTAGCAATCCATCACTTTAGAAACTCGAAAATGGATTCTAATGATGTGGCCAGCATCATCAGGATTATTTTCCAGCGAGTGAAGTGAGTTCAATGCTTCCTTACTTACCAAATTCATTCCAAAACGGTTTCAATTCAAAAATACTTCCCAAATCAACATTCCATTATTGTCTTTAAACACTTGGGAAAATATTACCAAACATTTCCAAGATTTTAAATTTCCCAAACCTTTGGTTTCATTACATTTAAAATCCTTTCCAAAACTTCCGGGATGTAAATTCTGGTTCAATTCAATTTTGTTATTCTTCCTTTTATATAATTTATATTTGTAGAATTTTATTTTCATTATAACTATTTCAAATTCCAGATTAAATTTTAGATTCTTATTTGATTTAGACATTTACAACCAATCATCCAAATATATATAATAATTTCAGAAAATTATTCTCTTTATATCAAAATATAATCTTGGGTAAAATTATTTCATTTACCCACTTTAAAACAATACTATGTCGGGTTATCTTGTTCAAGAGTTTAGAAACCCCTATCGATACGGTTGTACTTCCCGTACCGACCAGAATTCATAAACACTCAACCGATAAGTCAGCACAGTATAAAAACAATTTTATATCCACTAACAAGTACGCTTTCATATCTATAAATACGCTCAGCTCGTTATAGAGTACTATTGACTCTATTAAATGAGTAATTTCCCCACCAAAGCCTAGGTTGTCGCCAACCTAAGCTCTGATACCAAGTGTAACAGCCCGCAAATCCGTACCCCTTGAATCAACACTATACTACCTCTATTAACTCAAGTGGCACAGAACTACGAACCATTAGGGTTAAAGAAGAAGAGATAGAAGAAGAAGGAACTAAACAATATCAGAATCTCACAGCCGCAGCGGAATAAAATATAATAGTAAATATAGAACTTTACACAAAATGAAAACTATCACTGTTTTATACATCATATCATCAGAGTATCACAAACATCAACAATTACCAATCAGACATACCATACAATCATAGCAGCGGATATATATAAATATGAATAATACGTCTCGGCTCCAGCTCCTCTCCTGCCCCATAGCATCCTGTCCTGTACATATAACACTCGGTCTGACCCGAGCATTATAATAAAATAACAACCGAGTCAGTCTGGAATACCAGCTGATAATAATGCATCCAAATTGATTATTACAGTTTTAAAAATCCTTTTGAAAACAAAAGCATCTCGTAAGACCACGCCACAAATAAACATGTCGGGTTTTTACCTTACGATAGCTAAAACACCTTTTTATAGAAATCCTCTGATATTATAATAGGGTCTATTTACAAATACTTATAAAATAGCCGAAATTGTTACATGATTAAATTCCAGCTACTAGCCACAAAAGTGGGTAATACAAACAAAACTCGTAAAAGGCTCGTAGGGAGAATGGATTTCCAACAATGACTAGGCACTGGGGTACCACCTGTCACAGTACGGGGCCTAGATCACCGTACCGAGGACCACTCCCGATCCCCTGCAACACAAGGCCGGACCCATCCCTTACTGGACAGTTCCGAATAAGATCACCCCGCGGTTGGGATCAGCAACCGCACTACTAAGCCGAAATAAAAAGGGACATCTAGACAGGGATGACCTTACTCTCCAGTGGGGGCTACCCACGAAGCCTTGCTGCGTATCCCCTGATTTTTAGTCATTCCCCGTTGATGAGGCTTGATGCTTAGCGTTACCTTTAGAACGTTTTCACTTAGAATGCCCATCGTCCGCCTGACGATGTTTCGCAAGCATTCATCCATACAAGTTCGTCCCGGGTACGAACGGAACCGAAGGCACTATTCCTACTACATCCATTTTGGAAATATCCTCAGGATTAGTAGCGACTAGCCCTTGCACTTCGCTGCTCAATCTTCGACTCCGAACACGTTTTCGCACGAAACGTACAAACCGGATCGAAGTGGTTTTCGAGAAATAAATCTCGATCCCGGTCTCTTCGAAACGATCAACGCATTTGTCCAATATTGATAGTTGGTGATTTAACTATCAATTTATATTCACAAATATCCATCACACAATAAATAATTTCCCACATTATTTATTTGCCTCAAATATCTTTACAAGATATATTTCAAATTTTCAAAACTCGTTTGAAACAATTTCCTAAAGTTCTTCCTTTACCCGGTAAATCCTTTACCATTTATTCCCATTGGAAGTAACAAGTTCAAAACAATTTAGATTTAAAATACTTAAAACACTTTATTCTAAAATATATTTTAAATATGGAAATTTACTACTAATTATTACTCAAAAATATAATTGCAAATATGTAAAGTAAAACCATTTATTAGGATATAAATATTGATTGTAAATAAGGGTTTAGTCTAAACTAAACTTATAAGTAGATTTTTAAAAGGTTAGTACTAATTTCAATGACTTAGGTCAAAACTAGTCTTTAAATAATTTCATTTATGAAAATAACCACTAATGTACTCGCAAATAATCACTATTGCTAATTTATTAATTAGTTACTTTAAATTAATAATTTTCAAAGCACTCTTTTAAACAAGTTTGAACTTTAAACTTTCTTTTAATAAAATCTGTTTAAAACTCGAACTTGGTTTTTCAGGGAACTCGCCTTCCATTGCCACACCCCAAAGAATCCGTCTTATAAATCCAGCAGATTTATTACCATTCAAATTCATGTTTTAATAACATAAATTTCCTTTCCAGGTTTTGAAAATAACTTCTTTCGAAGCCCAAACATAGTTTACCATTCCTGGAAATTTACTTTCAAAGTTCGGGTTTAAGAATTTTTTTTAAATAAACCTTTGAGAATTTATTAAAGGAAAGTAATGCTTATGAATTTTTTTAAATAAAATTCCAATGGTGAAAGCTGCATTTCAAAATATTTTATTTACATTTACAATTGTTGATTTATGTTTAGAAACATCGTTGACAACATAATTTAATTTTTCGGAAAACTCTATTAATTATCAAAAATAACCCATCGTTATTTTATCACTTTATCCCTTCTTATAAAATTTCACACCGGAAGCCATACTTCCATATTTATAGATTGATAAATTTCCCGCTTCATTTAAAATTTAAATTTAACCAATTTCATTCTTCATTCAAACCAAACCCAAATTTCATTCCTTTAAAATTCTCTATATAACAATTTCTCTTATTTCTTTAAAAACCCAATTTATTCGTTTATAGTTAAATTCTGGATTTATAGTTTATCTAACAATAGCACAGTACATTTAATTCCAGATTTATCAATCACAATATATAAACATATTGCATCATCAATTATAAAAATGATTACTATATTGTGAGGAATCCAGTTGGATCCCTCCAAGTTGTTTTCCCTGCATCCACAAATATTAGCACAACAATATATATATCAATCCAGGCTGATATAAATAAACATTCCAACCAATCACACAATTATTTTAATACTAACTACTTAAATCAGCTAACATTCCAAATGTGAGTGAGATTAACTCACCTTGAGTTTCGGTGAGTGTTCGAAATTTAAATTAAACCGAATGAAGTCCGATTTAACTCAAATTTCTACTTGCCCGGAATGGATTCGGATCTGCACCACTGCGTAATACGCGCTTCTGCGATTCCGGCGCTACCAAATTCGTTAAATTCTGATAATGTATGCAAGAGTTATTAGTTTATAAACTATGGATATTCTTAAAAACAATTTTTTTTTTAATATTATACCCAAACGAATCTCAGCCGCAAGATCAAGAAAACAAGGCCGCCCTCCTTCTCTTCTCTCTCTCGCGAATACAGGCTACGAACGAACCCAAAGTCGTCCACCTAGGGCTTGCCGTCGCTTCCTTCGTGATCAACTGGAGGTCGATCCAACCCCATCAAACGATGCTCCTTCCCCTGCCGCGCTATCTCCTGGAACCACGCGATGCCCGGTCGCTTCTAGCAGCCGCACAACCCACTCGAACGCCGTGCGTTCTCCGATGGCTTGCCAACAAACCAAAGCTTCAACTCCGATCCTAACTGTTGATATCGAAGAGCTTCTCGAGTGCTTCAACTTCCATATAGGAAGATTTTACTATAGATGAATGGATTGCTCGATAATTTGAGAAGAACGTAAGCATTTTTCGGCCATTGGAATAAACGAACGGCGGCTCGTTCTTTTAGCTAGGGTTTTGAGGAAAAGTCAATATATATATTTTAAAATTTTATATTATTTTAATAATATTCTTCTCAATTTAACACCATATGCAAACGAACTCCAAACTACGTGTTCCGACAGGCGTTCCTTGGGTTTTTCCCGCGTTCCGAACACAATGGAATATGTTTCATAAGCTAATTCAGCCATACGTGCGAGTTACAGGATTAAACGATCAATTTAAAATTAAATCGGTTAAATAGATTTCTATGCGTTTCGAGCTACCACGTCAAACGACAACTCCGATTGCTACGAAAATTGAAATCCGATAACAACTAACGATTACGGATCCAATGGAACTGGTTTCGTCGAATTCCGAGACTGTGCCCCGGAAGGCTATTTTAACTCGTCTATTAAATCGAGCGATTTTTCTGAAATTATCAGAAACGCTTAAAATTTCACTTTTGAAATTTTAATAACTTAACAATAAATCATATAAAATTTATAAACACAATAAAAATCATTCTGGCTCATTCCGGACCAAAATATGATTAAATTGCAATTTAATAATATTAAATTCCATTATTCAATTTATATAAAATTCCAAATATTAACTTATCAACTTTTAATTCCATCTAAAAGTCCAACAACGTTATTTATATCCACATAGACTCAAAAATAGATTTTAAAATCATTTTATAACTATTTACACTCAGAACTACAATTATCCAAATTCTAATATTAAATTATTATTATTCAAATTTCAATTTCATTCCCGTATTTAAAATCTAACTAATTCTATAAACTTAACCATAGTCTTTTATTTCAAAATTCAAATTATAATCCACATTCAACATTTACAATGAATTAAATGTTCAAATTTGGCGATCCGAAATTCCGGGTCGTTACATTCCTCCCCCCTTATAAAAATTTCGTCCCCGAAATTTCTAAGGTAGAACATACTCTCAAACTCATTTACTTACCCAATTTGCTTAGTTAAAAGCTTATATACACTTCCCAAATTTTTTTTAGCTCAAATCCAAACTCATTAGCTTTATTTAATAATCAAAAACTTTTGTGGCAACATTATTTCAAAACAACATTATTAGTTACTAAACTTTTTCCAAAACCCAAAAAAATTTCTAACATCCAAAATTTCCGAAATTTTTTGGCAGAGTCTCCCCTGCACGGAGGAGCTTTCGCGATATCGCGATACAAATAAATATATATACATCGACCCACACGGTCGGAAACCAAAATATATCACAATATATATATATATATATATATATATATATATCATTTTTCCAATTATATTTGCGTAGGCGTACCTTTTTAGCAAATTTTAATAGCGAGCGGCTAATATAACGCATATACGCGCTCCAACTCTCTCGAATGTCTTCCGCACCTGTACTAAACTCAAACAAACTCATCAGTTTTCAAAGATATAAACATTTTAACAACATTTCCAATATAATGTAAGCTAACATATCCATTTCATCCCAAACAACACTTTGCATAATTTCATAAGTGAATCATATTTAAAGCATATACAAAGTCCCTTCTCTAATGCCAAACTCCATTTTATTTTGCACAAATGATTTACATACAAGTTTACCATTCTCAATTCATAATTACTACCACCAATTCATATTCACTTCAATATTATGAACATATGCTTCACCATTTTCAATTTACTTCAATTTGGATTCAAATTGATTCACAATCTAATATACTTCCAATTTGATTTATTTGCATTTCTTTTCCAAATTTAAACTTCATTATATTCCACTCGAATGACCTACATCCGAGTTGCAAATGTTGGATCCACATTCACTTCAATAAGAGTAATATAAGCTTTTGATTCCTTTACTTTTCTTTTTAATTAACCTGCATTTACATACAAACCCACTAAATAGATTCCAATCCATTTCCCATTATTTAAATATAATTTTCATTTACTTCCTTTAATTCACCCGCTTAAGTTAAATGACTAATTTCTATGCAGGTTGTGGTTATTCAAACAAATAATCAATTCTTAAGCTTATAACCATTAACATTCATTCCAACTTATATTCATATTAATTTTATTAAATTTTGCATGGTTTACAATCCAAGAATTCTCAATCCATTGCAATTGTTAACTCAATTTCTTATTTTCACTTCAAGATCATCATTTAAGTTTAAATTAATCACATCCCATTCTATATTATTTATAACTCACACATCTTTAATTCATCTCAAAAATTAATTAGAATTCTCTTCACTTGAATTTCAATGCTTATCTAACGAAATATCGTTTAAAACTATCCCATATGCTTAACAATAACCATCTCACTACTTCCTTCAATAACTTCCAATTTCATAATATCTTTCTTATAAATCAAATTTTATTTCATTAGATTTTCATCCAAAGAAATTCCAATCCATTTACAACTTTTAATCCACTTTATTTATTTATTCAATCCATTTTAAATTCATTTTATTAGCAAAGAAACCACTTTAAATTATTTCCTTCCGTTGAATTTATTTACAATTCAAACTATTACCATTATAACCTAATTCCATTTTTCATCTACACTTCAATATTAGTTACCACAAATTTAAATCCCATGCCACAATTGGATTTTTATTTACTTTCCAAACTTTGACCAAACTATCAAAATTCTATTCATTTCAATACAAATTCCATTAACTTGTGATTCAATTTAGTCAATAACCTAATCCATATTAGGTTTTAATTCACTTCCTCAATTCCCTCTGAATTCATTTATAATATCACCATTTTCCAATTATTTCAGTTAGCAAATTTAAATTTTCTACCCTTCCTTTCCACTCCTTTAAATAGGATCTAAATTTCCTTTAATATAATTTATTACACAACTAAAATTAAATTTAAATACCATTATCAAAACAAATTTCATTTTCCCCATTCATAAGTTCAAGATTTATTTGCTAACTTAAGAACATCCACCTTAATATTCTTACTTTGCTTCATTACACTTTACATTTCATTTATAGTTAAGTTTTGAATTTGCCACACCATTCAACTCTTTCCATTAATGAATTAAAATTGCACTTCTATTCAAGAGTTTAGATTGTTTATTTAAGTCCATCTCCATTTTATAATTGCAAATTCAAATTATAACACTTAATAACTTAAGAATATGCATTTCTTTATGCAATTATAAGCAATTTACATTTCACCTTTATATCCAATTCAATTTAATTTCAATTTATTTAGATTTAATTCAATTTCAAATCCACAATTCTAATTCTCCACACACAAATTCAAGATTTATTTACTAACTTAAGTTCATTCACTTCTTTTATATCTCACTTTACCTTATCTCAATTCGCATTTCTTTTCAGATTACGTTTGAATTCACCATATCATTCAACTATTTCCTAATTGTGATTATAATTTCATATCCATTTATATAAGTTCACCAACTTATTTATTTTAAAGCTCATATTGCTCTTTTTAATCCATCTACATCATATAATCACAATTTCAAATTATATATATATATATATATATATATATATATATATATATATATATATCTGAATTCTTAAAAATACAAATTTCTTTCACCTTAATCCTTTGTAAATTTTTAATCCACAATTCCAGATTATAAGTATAACACTTAATAACTCATGGGTACCATTTATTTTCCGATGACCCACAATTACAAAGTCATTTTATATTTCAATTTAATCCAACTCAATTTAATTCTAAGTCCAAACAAATACCATAATCACTCACATGGTAGCAATCCATCACTTTAGAAACTTGAAAATGAATTCTAATGATGTGGCCAACATCATCAGGATTATTTTCAAGCGACTGAAGTGAGTTCAATGCTTCCTTACTTCCCAAATTCATTCCAAAATGGTTTCAATTCAAAAATACTTCCCAAATCAACATTCCATTATTGCCTTTAAACACTTGGGAAAATATTACCAAACATTTCCAAGATTTTAAATTTCCCAAACCTTTGGTTTCATTACATTTAAAATCCTTTCCAAAACTTCCGGGATGTAAATTCTGGTTCAATTCAATTTAGTTATTCTTCCTTTTATATATTTATATTTGTAGAATTTTACTTTCATTATAACTATTTCAAATTCCAGATTAAATTTTAGATTCTTATTTGATTTATACATTTACAACCAATCATCCAAATATATATAATAATTTCAGAAAATTATTCTCTTTATATCAAAATATAATCTTGGGTAAAATTATTTCATTTACCCACTTTAAAAAAATACTATGTCGGGTTATCTTGCTCAAGAGTTTAGAAACCCCTATCGATACGGTTGTACTTCCCGTACCGACCAGAATTCATAAACACTCAACCGATAAGTCAGCACAGTATAAAAACAATTTTATATCCACTAACAAGTACGCTCTCATATCTATAAATACGCTCAGCTCATTATAGAGTACTATTGACTCTATTAAATGAGTAATTTCCCCACCAAAGCCTAGGTTGTCGCCAACCTAAGCTCTGATACCAAGTGTAACAGCCCACAAATCCGTACCCCTTGAATCAACACTATAATACCTCTATTAACTCAAGTGGCACAGAACTACGAACCATTAGGGTTAAAGAAGAAGAGATAGAAGAAGAAGGAACTAAACAATATCAGAATCTCACAGTCGCAGCGGAATAAATATAATAGTAAATATAGAACTTTACACAAAATGAAAACTATCACTGTTTTATACATCATATCATCAGAGTATCACAAACATCAACAATTACCAATCAGACATACCATACAATCATAGCAGCGGATATATATAAATATGGATAATACGTCTCGACTCCAGCTCCTCTACTGCCCCATAGCATTCTGTCCTGTACATATAATACTCGGTCTGACCTGAGCATTATAATAAAATAACACCCGAGTCAGTCTGAAATACCAGCTGATAATAATACATCCAAATTGATTATTACAGTTTCAAAAATCCTTTTGAAAACAAAAGCATCTCGTAAGACCACGCCACAAATAAACATGTCGGGTTTTTACCTTACGATAGCTAAAACACCTTTTTATAGAAATCCTCTGATATTATAATAGGGTCTATCTAAAAATACTTATAAAATAGTCGAAATTGTTACATGATTAAATTCCAGCTACTAGCCACAAAAGTGGGTAATACAAACAAAACTCGTAAAAGGCTCGTAGGGAGAATGGATTTCCAACAATGACTAGGCACTGTGGTACCACCTGTCACAGTACGGGGCCTAGATCACCGTACCGAGGACCACTCCCGATCCCCTGCAACACAAGGTCGGACCCATCCCTTACTGGACAGTTCCGAATAAGATCACCCCGCGGTTGGGATCAGCAACCGCACCACTAAGCCGAAATAAAAAGGGACATCTAGACAGGGATGACCTTACTCTCCAGTGGGGGCTACCCACGAAGCCTTGCTGCATATCCCCTGATTTTCAGTCATTCTCGGTTGATGAGGCTTGAGGCTTAGAGTTACCTTTAGAACGTTTTCACTTAGAATGCCCATCGTCCGCCTGACGATGTTTCGCAAGCATTCATCCATACAAGTCCATCCCGGGTTCGAACGGAACCGAAGGCACTATTCCTACTACATCCATTTTGGAAGTATCCTCAGGATTAGTAGCGACTAGCCCTTGCACTTCGCTGCTCCATCTTCGACTCCGAACACGTTTTCGCACGAAACGTACAAACCGGATCGAAGTGGTTTTCGAGAAATAAATCTCGATCCCGGTCTCTTCGAAACGATCAACGCATTTGTCCAATATTGATAGTCGGTGATTTAACTATCAATTTATATTCACAAATATCCATCACACAATAAATAATTTCCCACATTATTTATTTGCCTCAAATATTTTACAAGATATATTTCAAATTTTCAAAACTCGTTTGAAACAATTTCCTAAAGTTCTTCCTTTACCCGGTAAATCCTTTACCGTTTATTCCCATTGGAAATAACAAGTTCAAAACAATTTAGATTTAAAACAGTTAGAACACTTTATTCTGAAATATATTTTAAATATGGAAATTTACTACTAATTATTACACAAAAATATAATTGCAAATATGTAAAGTAAAACCATTTATTAGGATATAAATCTTGATTGTAAATAAGGGTTTAGTCTGAACTAAACTTATAAGTAGATTTTTAAAAGGTTAGTACTAATTTCAATGACTTAGGTCAAAACTAGTCTTTAAATAATTTCATTTATAAAAATAACCACTAATGTACTCGCAAATAATCACTATTGCTAATTTATTAATTAGTTACTTTAAATTAATAATTTTCAAAGCACTCTTTTAAACAAGTTTGAACTTTAAACTTTCTTTTAATAAAATCTGTTTAAAACTCGAACTTGGTTTTCCAAGGAACTCACCTTCCATTGCCAGACCCCAAAGAATCCGTCTTATAAATCCATCAGATTTATTACCATTCATATTCATGTTTTAATAACATAAATTTCCTTTCCAGGTTTTAAAAATAACTTCTTTCGAAGCCCAAACATAGTTTACCATTCCTGGAAATTTACTTTCAAAGTTCGGGTTTAAGAATTTTTTTTAAAATAAACCTTTGAGAATTTATTAAAGGAAAGTAATGCTTATGAATTTTTTTAAACAAAATTCCAATGGTGAAAGCTGCATTTCAAAATATTTTATTTACATTTACAATTGTTGATTTATGTTTAGAAACATCATTGACAACATAATTTAATTTTTCGGAAAACTCTATTATTTATCAAAAATAACCCATCGTTATTTTATCACTTTATCCCTTCTTATAAAATTTCGCACCGAAAGCCATACTTCCATATTTATAGATTGGTAAATTTCCCGCTTCATTTAAAATTTAAATTTAACCAATTTCATTCTTCATTCAAACCAAACCCAAATTTTATTCCTTTAAAATTCTTTATATAACAATTTCTCTTATTTCTTTAAAAACCCAATTTATTCATTTATAATTAAATTCTGGATTTATAGTTTATCCAACAATAGCACAGTACATTTTAATTCCAGATTTATCAATCACAATATATAAACATATTGCATCATCAATTATAAAAATGATTACTATATTGTGAGGAATCCAGTTGGATCCCTCCAAGCTGTTTTCCCTGCATCCACAAATATTAGCACAACAATATATATGTCAATCCAGGCTGATATAAATAAACATTCCAACCAATCACACAATTATTTTAATACTAACTACTTAAATCAGCTAACATTCCAAATGTGAGTGAGATTAACTCACCTTGAGTTTCGACGAGCGTTCGAAATTTAAATTAAACCGAACGACGTCCGATTTAACTCAAATTTCTACTTGCCCGGAATGGATCCGGATCTGCACCACTGCGTAATACGCGCTTCTGCGATTCCGGTGCTACCAAATTCGTTAAATTCTGATAATGTATGCAAGAGTTATTAGTTTATAAACTATGGATATTCTTAAAAACAATTTTTTTTTAATATTATACCCAAACGAATCTCAGCCGCAAGATCAAGAAAACAAGGCCGCCCTCCTTCTCTTCTCTCTCTCGCGAATACGGGCTACGAACGAACCCAAAGTCGTCCACCTAGGGCTTGCCGCCGCTTCCTTCGTGATCAACTGGAGGTCGATCCAACCCCATCAAACGATGCGCCTTCCCCTGCCGCGCTATCTCCTGGAACCACGCGACGCCCGGTCGCTTCTAGCAGCCGCCCAACCCACTCGAACGCCGTGCGTTCTCCGATGGCTTGCCAACAAACCAAAGCTTCAACTCCGATCCTAACCGTTGATATCGAAGAGCTTCTCGAGTGCTTCAACTTCCATATAGGAAGATTTTACTATAGATGAATGGATTGCTCGATAATTTGAGAAGAACGTAAGCGTTTTTTGGCCATTGGAATAAACGAACGGCGGCTCGTTCTTTTAGCTAGGGTTTTGAGGAAAAGTCAATATATATATTATAAAATTTTATATTATTTTAATAATATTCTTCTCAATTTAACACCATATGCAAACGAACTCCAAACTACGCGTTCCGACAGGCGTTCCTAGGGTTTTTCCCACGTTTCGAACACAATGGAACAGCTTTCATAAGCTAATTCAGCCATACGTGCGAGTTACAGGATTAAACGATCAATTTAAAATTAAATCGGTTAAATCGATTTCTATGCGTTTTCGAGCTACCACGATCAAACGACAACTCCGATTGCTACGAAAATTGAAATCTGATAATAACTAACTATTGCGGATCCAATGGAACTGGTTTCATCGAATTCCGAGACTGTGCCCCGGAAGGCTATTTTAACTCGTTTATTAAATCGAGCGATTTTTCTGAAATTATCAGAAACGCTTAAAATTTCATTTTGAAATTTTAATAACTTAACAATAAATCATATAAAATTTATAAACACAATAAAAATCATTCTGGCTCATTCCTGACCAAAATCTGATTAAATTGCAATTTAATAATATTAAATTCCATTATTCAATTTATATAAAATTCCAAATATTAACTTATCAACTTTTAATTCCATCTAAAAGTCCAACAACATTATTTATATCCACATAGACTCAAAAATAGATTTTAAAATCATTTTATAACTATTTACACTCAGAACTACCAATTATCCAAATTCTAATATTAAACTATTATTATTCAAATTTCAATTTCATTCCCGTATTTAAAATCTAACTAATTCTATTAACTTAACCAAAGTCTTTTATTTCAAAATTCAAATTATAATCCATATTCAACATTTACAATGAATTAAATGTTCAAATTTGGCGATCCAAAATTCCGGGTCGTTACATTTTCACTAAAATTATTTTCAAAATTATTTTCACTGGATGTTGAAAATGGGTCTACTAAGTACTTATAGATTTTCAGTCCTACGCCTGATCAACGTTTTGCTGAATTTCTGTGAGAATAAGGATGGACTGGTTGAGACATCGAGTTATAAAAAGTATTTCTATAAAGAGTTATTTTATCAGTCTGATGTGAATCTAAAAGCATTGCTAAAATTTTTAAATAAAGATGTTGGAATTTTGGAAAATCAAGGAAATCCAAACTGGAATTTTAATGAAGTGATTTTTTAATTAAAATCAAATATTGATTTAGAGATTGGAAGAAAGCTAATTGATTAAATAATTATTCGATAGAGTATATTAATAAAGTTTAACTCGGATAAATAAAATGAATTGTAAGTTAATAATGAAATTTGAAAATGAATTCAAATTGTAAATAGAATTCGACTTGGATTTGATAATGAAATAAATAAGTGGAGATGTTGTAAAAATAAATAGAGTTTGATCGAAATAGTGATGGTTTGAATTACAAATAAAATTCAAGTGTGTTGTAAATAATACTAAACGTAAATTGCAAGTAAATTAGAAATAGTGGAAGTGTTGTCAAATGAGATGAAACTGAATTATAATAGAAATGGTTTAAGCTGCAAAACAAAACCCAAGTGAATAGAAATAAATTGAGAATGACTTTGTATTAATAAAAAAATTCGAAATGAGTTAAGCAGGTGAATTTAAAATTTAAAATGGGATGGATAAATTGGTTAATTGAGTTAAATAATAAATGGATGAAGTTTGACTGAATGGAAATTAAATAAAGGTTTTAGTTGGAATTGGAATGTCAGAATGGACTTAAGTTATGAGACGATTAAATATGAAGTAAAATTTCTTAAATCAATGAAAGCTTGGATTAAATTAAGTTGAAAATGGTCATTAATTTATAAGTCTGAATAAGCAAAGCCTAATAAATTGCTTTGGATGAATCCAAGGCTGAGATAAAATGAAATGCAATGAATGGTTCGTAAATAATTTAGAAAAAAATGGAATTAAATGCAAAATGGGTTGAAATTAATTTAAAATAGTTATAAACTAAATAAATACTCTATTAAGCGAATATTGTCGAATTTGTATAGAATGAATCGTCGTATGATGGAAATAAAAGTAATTAAATTTTTGTGAATTGATAGGGACTAAATAAATTGGTTTTAGAATTAATCGAAGTGAATATGAGCTTGTTTGGATTAAAAATCAATTGGATGTAAGCAATTGAGTTGTAAACCATTAAAATTGAATGAAATGGCTTATGAATTGATTGAAAGCAATTGAATTAACTTAAAAGTTATATAAATCGCTTATGGAAAGCGTTTTGGTGCTTGTTGCTTATGATATATATGTGTTTAGCTATTGAATATAAGTGAAATTTTTGTGTTTGGCCATTAAAAGTATGTGAGATGCAAATAGATTTTCTTATATGGCACTTACATATTTAAATTGAGTAAGTACAGGTACCTGAAGGCCGTTTAGCTGGATTTGGATTGCGCTATTTGCTAAAATTAATACGCTACTTGCTTAAAATGCAAAATAAGGTACGCCTACACAATAAAATAGGAAATATTAACTGTTTTTGCTTTTTCCGACCGTGTGGGTCGATGTATACATATTTATATCTCTTGTCAAATTGCAAATGCTCCTCCGTACAAAGGAGACTCTGCCAAAATTTTCTGAAAATTTTGGGAGTTAGAAATTTTTTAAAAAGTTTGGGAAATTTTTGTTAACAACAAAATGATTTCAAATTGGAATTTAATGTAAATCAGTAAATGAAACTAAAATGAGTCAGTTATAAATGAAAGATAAAATTTAATACTCAGAAGCGAAGACAAATTGAATTCATATGGAATGGGAAAACTAATTTTGAAATAGATATGAAACATATGTGAGGAAATGTATAAAATGATTGGAAATGTTACGATTGGATATTATTGTTAAGTAAGATATGCAGGTATTAAAAGGAGAAAAGAAAATTGGATTTGATTCCAAAAGATAAATGTAAATTGCTCGACAAAAAGGTATGTATTTTAATTTATGTATGAATTAGATTGGGTTTTTTATCTAGCCACTAGGCTTTCTGTTTTCTTTTTGGAATTTGGGAGCCCGTAGAGGCCTTTTGTAGTTGTACCGAGCTAGCCGCGCAAAGGAGACGCTGGCAAAAAATTTCGGGATTTTAGAGAGTTAGAAAAATTTTGATAATTTAAAATTGGTTGTAAATTGAAATTTAAATAATTGAGCGGAAAGGTAGTGTTTGAAACTATAGAAGGTTTTGGGAAATTGGTTAAGGTGATGGTGGGTCTTAATAAAAGATAGTTGGTAGGATGTTGATAAAACTGTTGGTTTTGGAGAAAAGTTAAACGGGTATTGGTCCATTCTTCCTAACTAGTAATTTCGGGGACGAAATTCTTTTAAGGGTGGAGGAATGTGACGACCCGGAATTTCTAACAATTTAAATTGGAATAATTAATTGATTTTAAATATTTGAAGTTAATTTTAACTTGAATTTCAAATATCAATATTTATTGGATAATTTAAATTTTTGAATTAAACGATCAAAATTGGGTAAACGCTTAATCTGGAGTTTTAAGCCTGTTAATAATAATTTGAAGGCTTATAAAATTTATAATTATGATACTGAAGATAATAGAATGGTTGAAATTTAATTTAAAGGTAATTTGTTCTGTTTTAATAATATATCGTTTGAATTGAATATAAAAATAGCCTTCTGAGGCACAGTCTCGGAATTCGATGAAATCAGTTCCATTGGATCTGTAATAGTTAGTTATTGTAGGGTTTCAAGTTTCGTAATGTTTGGGGTTGTTGTGGGAGCGTACGACATGTGAACGAGCTAAAATTTTTAACGAAATATTTTGAACATTTATTTATTTATATACGTATTGACTAAGTCAACTATGGTTCCTTCTCGAATACGCCCGCTTTCTTCCTTTAATCACGCAATCTTTCTTTAACCCTAAAAAGATCAAATCATCTCGTCCTTACCTTCTGAAGGAAGCCAAAGCCTTCGTTATTTTAATTGTAACCGGCCTCTTTCTTTTACACAGCATGTTGAAATTTCATCTCAAAAACAAAAGGGTGTTCGAAATCAAGAGATAAAAAAAAGCAGAAAAGATCGAACCCATAAAATAATAAATAAATAAATAAATTGTCGCTCCCTTCAGTTGAAATCCACGAATCCATTGTCAACCAACCTAATCGATCGAGATGAAGGCGACGTGAGGTGGTGGAGTAGTTCGCACTGAGCTAGGGTTCGCTGCGGTTTTGGGGACGTGTTGATGATGATGCTCGATGTTTTAGTTTCGACAATTGACATGTGTGGTTATGGTGAGTCGCGTTGTCGACTGGAAGTGATCGCAGTAGGGTTCTCCAGTTGGAATCAGGGGCATACGAGCTCGACTCGAACTCGTGTGAGGAGGAGGGAGGCTCGGTGAATCTCGAGTGGCTTTCGTTGCTGGAAGAACTCGAGTTAAAGACGTCATCCTTGTCATCTTCGATACCTCAATCTGCTATAGAGAGCCAAAAGACGATTAAGTGCGTGGACGAGGAGGTGGTTAACGCTGATGTCGATGCTGGTGTTGTACATGATGCTGAAGATTTGGGATTGTTGGCCAGTAGCGAACGCGAGCGTAGAAGGTATAATTTCTGTTGTTTAGATAAACTGTATTTTTTTAGTTATGAAAGCAAAATTTAACTAGAATAAAATAAAATAAAATATATAATAATTTATTTAACTAGGAAATAGTTTAAATTTCATTATCAGTTAATTTAAATTTATTAAGTGGTAATTGATTTGTACAAATGATAATAAACTGAAAATGTTTTTACAAGGTCAAAATTTTGATGAAACCAAAGTCAAGATTGAAGGGGATTGCAATTAACAGCAAATGTGAGTAAATCTCATGCTTTTGAATTCTACTTAAATTTAAATGGTTAAAATTTAAATGATTGGTTGAATGATTGGTTTGTTTTGATGTGTTATATTTTATATGGTAGTATATTATATATTGGGTGATTGATATTCTGTGATGAATATTTTTTGGTAATTGTAATGCTGAATGCTGTGGTTTGCTTGGATATTTCGGTATCCTGAGTTATCGATATATGTAAAAATTGGATTTTGAAAGAAATGTAAGGGTGAAATTTTGCAAGCGAAATAATTATAGAATAAAACGAATGGGAAAGAAATACAAATGATATTTTAAAAAAAAACTGGAGTTAAACTGTAAAACAAGTTCTAAAACCATGTTAAATCTAACAAATAAAGTTTTAAAATATTAATTGTTTTAATAACTTAAATATCAAAGTGCAATTGTAAACCGAATTGAATTTAAAAATAAATTTGGTTTTAAATTCCTTTAAGCTTCCATTATAAGAAGGGTAATTAAATCAGATTAGAATAAATTGAAATGTAAATGGGAAATCATTAATTTATATAATCAATGATGTAAATAGAGATTGATTAGTTTAGAAAATAAATCAATATAAGTGACTTATGAGAAGTTAATTAATAAAAGTAATTAAGGATTAATGAAATTAATATTGTTAATTAATTTCTGAAGTAATTAGGATTACTTATTGTTTTGTGTTATGGATACTTAATAACGTGAAATTAGTTAAAGATAATTACTTGAATTTAATTTAAAAATAATTAATCCAGGGTGATTAATTAAAATGAATAATGATGGGTTGACTAATTAATTGATTTGGAATTAATTAATGTAAATGAAGGAATCTAAGTGATTGATGTTTGAAATTCAATTAGAATCAATTGAATAGATTTGTGTGATTAAGCTTTGCTTATGGATGGTTGAATGGTATTGGATGTTTTGGATGAGTTAATACCTCTGATATGAAATGTTGTGTATTTCATTTAAATATCTTGGGTTAGGATAATATGAGTTTCGAAGAGGCTGGGGTCGGGTATTAGGAAATACCCGAAACAACTTCGAATTTCTTATAAATTGGTATGAGAAATTAATAGGTTGGAATGATTGGATTTAAATGAATTGGATTATTAAATCTAATTTTGACACTTAGAAACTTATTTGAAAATAAGTTAAGTCTATAACAAATTGTGACTTATAAATTTTTTTGAGTTACCCAGGGTTTTTATATAAGTTGTATGCTTTTGTACTTCATGTTAGATGGTTTACTCACACTGGTTTCCAGCCTGACTCGGGTGTTACTTTGGTGTAATGATCGGGTCAGACCGAGTATTACAGATTTTCAGGTAGGTACATTCTGGAGCTCAGGAGGCAAGCTGGATGGCTAGAACGCGTAGAGTACTTCCGCTGTATTATATCATTGTAAATCTAAGACATGTTGATGTCCTATGTCTGTATATATGTGAAATTCTGATGTATTAAAATGTAATTGACAGATATAGTATTTATATGTAAACTGTTATTATTTATTATTATATTTTACCCGCCGCGACTGTGAGGTGTTGTTTCTGTTCTTCTTCTTCTTCTTCTTCTATCTTTCGTTCTTTTCATAACTATTTGGAATTTTCGGCTTTGAAAATTTTGGGTCGTTACATTTAAAGGATTTTAGGAATGTCCCAATGATATATAAGGACATATTATTAAAATATTTAATACGAAATATGTAAGAAGGATTCATTATGCATTGGGAATAGAAATTATCATACATGATGTTGTCTACAATATCATATTTTGTTTACGTATTTAATACACGAAGTAAATATCAAATCCAAATTGATATCACTAACTAGTTGTATAGGGTGTTCTTTTGTATTTGTGAAATACTATATAATTGTTTGCTAAAACAACAAACTCCTTATAAAGGAGTGTTCAGACTCAACCCTTCATAAGTGATATTGAGAATAAAATGTCTATAATAAATTTAAGTCAAGAACCTTTAAGTTGAAAATGTTCCAATGAATGACTGTGGCTGATTCAATGAAAAAGGCTGTACATTTCTTTGAATTGCACAACAATACAAGCAATGTATATAAATATAAATGCATAGATTTATAATTGAGCCGAGGATAATTTCAAATGTTGAGAACGTTATAACATTGTTATTGATATGGTTCATAATAAACTTAGAGCTCACTAAAAGTCGAGAGACATACTCTAGTTTTTTCCACATGATAAAGGTAGTTTATCTGCATTAGAGAGAGTTGATTGACATAGTATAAAATTGAAATATAATAGTATGCTAGTTCACCAAGGGATTGATCCAATTGGTTTTGAGAAAACCGATTAGAGAAGTTGGAATGAGATTCCATAATTGATACCAAGTGCAAGTAAAAGATTGATGGAGTTAGAGGTATGTCCTAGGAGCAATTATGTATTATCTAATTCGATAACCAACCTTCTTTGAAATAAAAGATGTTTTCTTTCAATTATATACTCGATATAATGTGTCATATACTAATCAATTAATTTAATTAAAGCACATTTAATTAAAAAATCCATAAATTGTATTTTTTTATAATAGTTGCATATGTTGTAATCGGAAGTAATCGTCATAATGAAAATAAATGTACCGTTTTAAAAATTTCTAGTCAAGATGTATCGAGACTAGATATCGATATATTCTTTGAGACTAGAGTATAAAACACTCTTTAAATGTTGGGTAGTGTATTACTCATGGCTGATGGGGGCACTAAGGAGTTACGTACTGATAGTTATTGGATAACCATGGAATGACTCACTCAATAGTTTTTCGTTGGTTAATATAACCAAGGTCAAATAGAAAATATCAATGCAACAAATTTACACAGTTCTCTCGACTTGAGAATACTATTTATCTTCAATATGGAAGCTATGCTTTGATTATATTTAAATTTATGGCATAGCGTTCATTGAACAAATATAGTTGGGTCGAGTGGAAGCATTGGAAGTAAAACAATATTTAAAAGAGGATTCGTCTTCTCGGTCATATGAGGTTAGTATCACAGTTAACTGATGTCAACTCAAAGTCAAAGTCTCTAACCAGAGTAGTTTGGTTAATAATAATAATAACTATTGAACCAAGGACTTTGTGTTTCATCTATAGAGTTGAATATGAACGATATTGGAATTTTGACCATTATCAAATTCCATAAGTCCAAAATGATATAGCTTTGACGAAGAGAATTGGTGTAAATAATCATCACTATCAGGTACCACTTATAATAAGTAAAACTAGATTTTACCTAAAACATATATAAGTGAGAAATTCAACCAAAATGTCTCATCACTAGCTAAGGTGACATGTGAACATTAATTTCGAATTATTCGATATTAACTGCTCACTAAATTTGCACAATTGACATGCACAACCGTAATAACGAATATTCTGAATTAGCCACACGATTTAATTAATTTATAAATTGTTGTAAATTAATTAAATTAATTAATATTTACCAAATATTAATTATTGAACTTTATTTGATTTGTTTTGAATATCATTAGCATTTAATAAAGTGTATATATAAAAGTTAGAAATGCTCGTATTGATATACGCTATCGATAAAATATTTAAATTGCATTTATATAGATTAATTGCTATCCAGTTCTGGGAATTTTTTTCAAGGCCCATGTGCATGATAAAAAAGCGAAGAGTTTAAAATGCGATTTGAAAATCCAAAAGGAGCTATCAAAAGATGGAATTAGATCTTTGTCCTTTACTCTGATTTATGACTCACTTAAATCTCATTTATGAAATTGCTTTCGTTCTTTTCTCTTTAACTCAATTTCTTTTGACAAAAATATGAAGAGAAGTGAAAGGATTTGACTAGACTTAATTAGGAATTAAATAGGGTGGTTTATAAGGAAAAATTGGAAGGTTTCAACATTTCCTTTAAAACATGTTCTCTCTTATTCAATCCATCCTTATTCTTTTCCAAAAAGAACATCTTATCTTTTTTCTCTTGCTTTTCCCTCTCCCCTAATGGCCTCCACGATTAAAAAAATTCGTAATACAAATTCGAATATAAATCATTAACATTCAAAGTGGTGATCGTCTATAGATCCTTACAAAATCAAAAGGTTGATTCAGTCAAATCATAGTTTTATTCTTCATTCAAGGTGCAAATCATAGGCATCGTCTTTAGATCTAAAGAGTATTTATTATATCTTGGATTTTTTCTATCATTTGAGGTATTTCTCCATGCTTCATAATCAGGTACTTCTATATATTTACATATCTTTTAATTTAGTTTTCATCTATTAACTCTCTATCTGTCTCTTCTGTTCTTATGTGTGCATTTGAATTTTGAGTTGAATGTCTCGAAACCCCTTCATGAATTAACTGTATATCTTGTCACGCTAAAAATAAACCCCTTGCTATGTTCACTAATAATAATTTCATTTACCCCTGTTATGTATGTTTATTTACACAGTTTGTTTAGTTTAGATCTCGACCTTCTTATCACGAATCTACATACGCATATGTCGTCTTATTTTTTATTATTATTTAAAAAAAGAAGGAAGAAAAACATATTAAATCTTGGAATATTATTGTTATTGAGTCAGTTTTCAAACTAGAAAATTCATATTTGAATGTTTACACATAAACTGCTATGCGAATAAAACTCTAATATAATTGCATCAATTAATATTTGTCGACAACATAGTATGATGACATAAGTGCGTTACGTTTTAAATCATTCTATAAAAAAATTTCTAATTAAAAAGAAGAAGGGAACAATAAAATAACGATTTATTCCTTGTTTTACAATTGTATCTATTCTAGTACCGAATCTTACTTAAAAGGAAACATTCCATTTCACAGGCAACTTATATATTATTTTATTTAGCTTCAATTTTTCTTGGTTTGTATGTGTTCATAACTTTATTATTTATGTAATACATCTTGTATGTTTGTGTTTAACAAAGTTTCAAAAGAGTATTTTGTGTAAGATATAATAGTAAACTTTTAAACAAATTAATTAGACATTGAATTCAATGATTTATTACATGTAATATAAATAAAGTACGTTTTAATTTAAAATTCTATGCAAAATATTTATTGTGTATGTATACGTATTTATTTATATATGAAAACACATACACATACATAGAGATATTTTTATTTAAATTTTTTCATGTTTTAGATGGAAAATGCATATATAGGATAAATGTGTCTGTTGCAGTGTAAGTCCCAACAGATAAACAATGTTCACATTAACTATGTACATATGTTACACTTACACTATACACATGGGTGCATTTGATGTGCTCATCATAACATATAATTAATTAAAATTAAATCTAGCTAATTTAAAACAATTATAATAAAATGATGAAAATATTAAAAGGAAATTTTAGAAAGTTCTATATGAATTTAGAATTCATTGGCGCATTAAAGATTTAACAAAGCAATTTTTTTGAAATTATACCCTTTATTCCACTATAGTAGGCCCGGTTCCTTCATGGAATGTGGGCTAAATGGATGATATATATATATATATATATATATATATATATATATATATATATATATATATATATATTAGGTATAACTTCTACCAAATGGCTATGGAGAATAATTGTAACGACTCATGAATTTATCATTCTGGAAAATAATGTTTAAATTTAAAAATATTCAAAAACAAGATTTTTAACAATAATAGTAGTGTTTTGAACAATAAATAATATTGGTAATCTAATCTTGAAGAAATGTTTACAAACATATACACTTCGGAAAACATCGATAAAATGATTGAAAATCGTTTTATCGATAAACAGCTCTAAGACCCTTCGACATCGTACACGGAACATGATACATACACTTATTTATCCATTCAAACAAGATTATGAAATAAAATTATTTATTTTATTTTTGGGAAATAAACGTATTTATGAAATCATCAATAATGACATCGTATTTAATAACTGACTTATGAATTAAAGTTGAGATTTAATGGTTTAATAATTATTATAATTATTCAAATAATTTTTTAAATGATAATAATTCATTTTAATTAATTCTGAAGTGACGATAAATCGTTTATAATAGTTTTGTAAAGATATATACTTGACTTGAAAACATAAGGAAAATTGATAACGCATTACCGATACGATGGCACTTTTTCTACACATTTTTGTAATATTAATAAATATGGTTTTATAATTCAAGTGAGATCATTTTAATTCATTTAAAATGAAGAGAAATATATTATCAAGTTTTTTTACTAATATAGTTTAACTAAAAACTGGAAATGTGACTGAGAATCGAAATGGAATTCGTACGGTTTAACATATAGAAGTTGTGAACAAATCAATGCAACGTTGTGATACATATACACATGAACATATATACAAATGTTTGCACATATACATTTAATTATGATTAGGAATTAGTCAAATCAAGCAAAAAATTTTCCAAACACATATTTATATATACAAGCCCCTTATGTGTAAACAAGAGATAAAAACAAAGTACCATATCACGTCACAAGCTAAGCACATGGTGGGGAGAGTGGGCTTCAAGGTCAGTCGAAAGATGATGGAAGGGGATGTGGTGGAATGGTGATGCAAGCATTCTTAGGTAAGGAAATAATATCATGATATTTTTGGAGCAAAACTTTCCTATAAATACTCAAATACATTCACACACTCATTCACACAATTCACTTCTTCTTTCTCCTGCTTCTTAAAGCTATAAGAGCTCTTCTTCAACGGTTTCCATGCCTTGAAAAAATATTTGCAAAGTTATGGTAAAAATAAAGTTATATATATATACACACCATCCCAATCCACCTCCAAAACCAAGTCAAACGCCTCATCCGCCTTCCAAACTCACCGCCACCACCCTCCATCACCAAGGACGAGCCCATCTCCACTTGCAAGCTTAGGCCATGGCCATCCAAAAGTCTTGGGCTCGACTCCATAGACTTTGGTACGATCGTAGCAAAGCTATAGTCCATTTTCCTAAATTTGATATCGAATAAAGGTGAGAAAAATATATAAAAATTGTATATGTGATGTGATATGATTTCTATGGATGTCTACTATGTTTTGATCATCAACTTTTGTTGTTTACTATAGTTGTTTAATTGTGTAAACAAGTCACGTTAAATACACATCGATATTACACAAGGAAACCACTTTCCGAATAAAGTTATAAAAGTGATATGGAATCATTAAACGTCTTTAAAATGGTTTAAAATGATTTATAAATGTTTAATAAATACTAAAACCCAATATGGTGAAGTTTTGATAAGTTATGAAAATGAGTCAAAAATAGGCGTGTTACATAACGGCAGTTCGCGATTTCGTGCCGTAGAAAGTTTAATACATTACACGATTGAATCGGAGTCAGAATTCTTTGGAATAAGAATTTTTTGAAATCATATAATCTTAGTTTTCAAAAAAAAGACAACGATCGAGATTTCTTTTAGTAGATTTTTAAATATTAGCAAATCAAGTTATCAAAATAGTCTTGGTTTGGCGGTTCGGAAACCAAAGCGATTAATTCTTTAAAAGAAATATTTTTAATTCTTTAAAAATATTGAATAAATTCTACAAATATTTTAGAATGTTTAAAAGATATTTTAGTTATTAAAATGAATTTTTAAATGATATAAAAGTTGTTTTGATCAAATAAGCCTTAAAAGCACTATTCATAGCACCTTTTGCAGCAGTTTTAATTACTTTTGAAATATGACTTAAACTTAAGTTATCTTTCCCAAATATTTTCTAAATATTTTCAAATAAATAATTAATTATTTTAAAGATGATTTGTAGGTTTTATAATTTATTTTAAAAATTTTAAATAAACGAATTAAAGAAAAGCTGTTAGAATCTAGTGATTTAATCTTGCCTCTAAAAGCCGATGACTAAACTTGTTTTTTCAATTTGTGAGATCTGGATGGAGGGCTCTTAAAATAAGGAGATATTTAGGAGTAACCAGTGCCCTGGCTCTTCGGGCCTCTTTCTTGGGCGAGGAATAGACAAGGTCAAAATGTTGAAAACAAGGCGAGTATAAAAAATTTAATTTTTCCAAATTTAGTACAACTTGGATTGTATGGAAATAATCTTCTTATACTTGGTATCAAATTTCAAGGAGGGAACTTGTGCTATTTGTGTGAATTTAAAAGATGATTTCACCGTTATTCAACGAAAATTAAAGATTGAATACGAAAATTAATATTGGGCAGAACTAGTATAATTTCTATGGATACATTTTATTCGATTACTGACTAATTTGGATTTACCATCTCATATAAGATCTTTAACTACTAAAAAGATATGTGTCGGAAATAAGAAATCTTGTATCAATATATAAATAAATGATTTGGAGTTTTTTTATTCCTATGGATCCTTTTACTTAAAATTAATTGTTTTGGGTTTATAGTAAACGATATCTTAAATAACATTGTTTTCGACCCGTTTAAAAGTTATGATTTGCAAATAAGAAATCTTGTTATTGTTTATGATTTCCTAAGTAAAGGATGAAATGATTTGGAATTACTTCAAGATCTTAAAAGGTTTTAATTAACCAAAGATTTGATAAATGAGGTTTAATGATTCCGTATATATTAAAAAAATGATTTTAAAAGATATATATCTCTAAGAAGATATTTTGGATAAAAGGATATGAATTAATGGGATATTAATCACCCACTTACAAATTTGAAAGTGAAGACATGTTAAAGACAATGAATTGAAACCGAGGACCTTCATAACAGAAGGACTTCTTGTTGATAATTTCACGGTAGCTCCCGAGATAAATAAATATTGGTCGTCCCTTCGTTCTAGGATCATCGCATGCAAGGACTACTTGCTATAATTCTAGGGGTAATGCCCAACAGGATGTGGTAGAAGAATGCCTTCGGTTTATCCTATTCTTGGACAACTTGTATGGATGAATGTTTGACATTGCATTTCTAATATCACGGTGCTTTGATCTCTACAAAGTACATTTGTTTGGTGGTGTAGGAGGTAACCCCTCTTATGCTTAACACCCTTTTCTGAGATGTATGAGCTTAGAGTTTGTATTCTGTTGAAATCAATATTGTGTTGTTGGAAATGGCAATGTGCCATTTTAATTGAATATGTTCTAAGAAAGGTAAACGTTACCTCAAGCCTCACACTAAGGGAATTGTGTTTAGGGGTTGCTTTAAGGCTAAGTGGTTTGCAACCATTAGGTTATAAGATCATCTTTCCATATTTATTTATTTCTTCCCATTATAACGTCAGGTTTGAATATTGTGATGTATGTTATGAGACATCTCAAAGAGGTTGGGAATAGCTAGGTTGATATCATATTCGGTGCTATTCATACCATTTGTTGGTCTCGGGTAGGCTGGTCTTAATTCGTAGGGGATCATCTGTTGGTGTCTCGGTAAATTCCTCTAGAAATGTGCTATCTAGAAGGTAGTCCCTTACCTTGCTATTCATTGGAAATCCATTCTTCAATAAGTGCCTTCGGACTTAGTTGTAAACCTATTATGCCATTTGTTATCCGACATTCTAGGCCGGCTATATTGAACTGATTGCTCGAGTTAGATTCGACTAGCATCAAGGCCAATGACTCCAGAGTGATAATTGTGGGTCCTAGAAGTCAAGTACAAATGATCGTATGAAGTCAGGATTGAATGGGATTGATAGAGGGGCAATGTTGAATGCTCGATGTATGAAATATGAATCAACACACAGGAGGGATTAACATAGCTTGGCTCCCAAAAGAGGGATCAACATGTTTCAAAGTACAAGATCATTCTTGTGGAAAACAATCATTATCTCAAGATCTACGAGTCCAATGCCTATGAAATTTAAAGAGCAAGATATAAGGACCCTAGGGATCGTACATCAAAAGGACAAGGTTGGAGGGATCGATATATACCCTTAGAAGGGATCGGCGAAAAGTTGCATACAAGCCATGTTGAATCAAGGATCAAGCAATAACTCATGCTCTAATGATATAAATGAACTAAAATTTAGAGGCTAAACATATTTTTGCATGAGGAAGCCACTATAGAGATCACTCTCAAAATGTGACCAAAGAAGGGAACGGTACCGATCCCTCCTCTTTGGGAATTGGGCCCAGCGATCCCTCTAGTGGGCCTATATGGTTTTGAAGGTCCTTCAGCCGAGATTTCAAAGAGATATTTTTCCATTTTCATCTTCAAATACTAGTTTGAAGGGTCATCCTAAGGATCTTTCATGCTTCTTGTACTCTGGACTCCATTGTACTCAAGTACTAGCTGTTTTTTTTACCATTGTAATTAGATTCAAAGATTATTAATAAAGGATAATCTTCAAAGTGGACGTAGGAATACAACATCTAACCACTATAAACTTCTGTGTCTTTAATTATTTCTTAATCTTTGTTTCTTACTTGTTCATTTACTCAGTTTAATTTTACTTTTCTGCACTTACTACTCTACAAACCTATTCTTAGGTGTTTGTGACCATTTTTGTGCAAACATTTTGGTGCTTACTTTGACAGCCTAGATTCTCAGTCTATTAGAACCCCTTTGTTTATATTCGATTACATAAATCCCCTAAAGGAGATCCATAGTTATCTTCAAGAAGTCTGCTCGTTCTACACAAATTTGCAAAAAATCTAAGCAAAGCTATCGACTAAGGCGAGGAACACTAGATCTACTTCTCGTAACGTGGAAAGAAATGAGAAGCTAACATCCAACATGGAGGCCTAAGAAATCAACCAATGGATGTGAATGCTGAACCAGTTTAAGTTTAGAATCCCACTGATTCTATTATAAGAGCTGAATTTCATAATCAAATGAGAGAGCTGATGGAGAGCCATCGATAATTAAATCAATAGATTCAGACCAATATCAACTTAATGAACCAACTCAATCGATAACAGCGATGGAAAGCTAGGGGGACCCCACTCTTACTTGGCATCAGAGAGTTCTAGCTCATTAGATGAGTATCACAGGCATAAGCATCATAGAACAGACGAATATTGCGTAGAAACTTTGGGGCATCAACCGACAGATCAATATGGTCTACCAAGATCAATCGGTGCCGATCCCTCCATAGGGATCAGTACCGATCCATTCCCTAAAAGAGGGAACCAACACATGCACCATGGGAATCAAGCTGGAGCTACTTCAGTTGGTTTGGATGATGGAGTTCAATTAAATGTTGACCAAGTACTTCCCTGGAATGATGATGAAATGAATTTATGAGATATACATCAGGAAGATGGTGAACCAAGAAGGCGTGGAATGACACTAGATATCAACTGGACCATTCACGTGAGGTGGTGCACGACCACCACTTGGCACCAACTATCCAAATGTTGGACTAATTGCTTATTGTCAGACAGTTAGTGAGAGAGAGCCACGGCTTGACCAACGATGACTAGGGAATCTCAAGAAGCAATCCATATTCGTTAATAATGTTCTACATGCAGAGTATCAAAAGAGGTTCAACATGTCGTCGACGCCTGCCTACGAGAGAAAAATCAACCCCGGGCAGCACATTATGAGATATAAATGGCTGATGGATTTCGTGCGAGCGGATGATGAAACTAAGTGTAGATACTTTCCCATAAATCTCTTTGAAATAGCAACGATGTGTTTTACAACGTTACCCCCACGATCAATTTCTAAATTCAATGATTTGGCAACAAGGTTTGCAGAGCAGTTCCGAATGCAAGCAACTCGTCTCAAGCATCCAAGGATGTAATGTCCCTATCCAGCGTGATCCATGCTTCAGGAGAATCATTGAAATATTATTTAAAGAGATTTCATACAACTACTTATGGGAATAAGTAATCCGAATGACCATGCAATATTAATGGCCATGACAAGAGGGATAGATCCAAAATCTAATTTCGAGGATTGGTTAGCTGGCTACCCACCTGCAATATTGGAACGCTTTTATGCAAAGGCGGCCCAGTATTTAGAAAGGAAGAAACCCAGGTCCTCCATAAAGAAGAATGTTGCGGGACTGAGCGGAGAGGGAGTACAGAGTAATATTGTAGTAAAGCGGTCTGATTATAGCTCTAGAATTGTTCAAGTGAATATCCAAAACAAGCCGAACCAGTAAAAGAAAGGCGGAGATAGGGGCCAAGAATGAAAGAGGGATTCTAGACGAGGGAAGCTTAGGATTTCAATGTATGATACTTACACGCTGTTGAATATTTCCTTAGAGAATATCTATTTATCTACCTACAATACCATGTGATGTAAGAAGTCGCCTCTAAAATAATCAATAGAGAAGCAAAATCAAATCGGAAAATATTGTCGATTCCATGAGTGCTATGGACATGGCACCAATGAATGACGGAAACTCCAAGATATTATCAAAAAGCTGATTCAAGAAAGGAAGTTGCAGCAATTTGTAAAATCCCCACAGGACGGCAGACATAGGACATCCAAACCCAACCGAGGAAAAGCATCGCGCTGGGCTGAAGAGCTTGCATGAACTGGTGGAAGATTGGTAATAAGTATAATAGTCGGAGGACCACATCCGATAGATAGGAGTTGGCATGATATGGAGCGCTATGCTAGTGTGATTAAGCATGTGGATTTGGAATATTGTTCAAATACAGAAGATGGAGCTCCAGCAAAATGACAACGCATAATGGCAGATGATATCATATTTAGAAACAAAGCTGCAAACAAGGTTGAGGCTCCGACGATCGATCCAATGGTCATTTTGGCAATGATCGGCCCCGCTTTGGTGAGAAGGATATTAATTGATTGTGGAATTTCTATAAATATAATTTTCAAAAAAGACTATGATCTGATGAGGATGGAAGCCAAGGACTTTAGACCATCTAAATCCCGCATACACGGTTTTAATGGTGCTGCAATTGAAGTCATTGGTTATGTTGAATTACCTGTGGAGTTGGGAGAAGGTGACCGTAGGAGAGTGCGAATCTTGCAGTTCATTGTTTTGGATGTTGACTCTCCTTACAACATTTTCCTAGGCCGATCGACCCTAGCCGAATTCTGGGCAGCCCTTGCCCCATGGTGTTTGACTTTAAATTTTTCGATAGATAATGGTTTGGAGTTGTTTATGGTGATCAAGCAACTGGACGTTCCTATTATGTAGCTGAGTTGAGGGATGCTCAACGCAAAGAGAATGGTAAGGATGTGGACAAGACTGTCCGCATTTAAGCTACCAAAGACTGAAAACTATTGCCCGATCCTTGGCTCTGGTGATACAGTCGGTTCTATAGAGATATAGATCTGAGAGATGATGAGGAGGAGCCTAAAGAGACCAAGGCTGCACAAGCTGAGCTGACGATTGACATCATATTTAGCCATGATGAACAGTCATGGATCCTAAAGATTGAATCACAGGTCATCCCCCCAATGATGAAAGAACTTGCTAGATTTCTCCGAGCGAATCTAGATGTGTTCCCTTGGACTTAGTCTAACATGTGTGGAACCTTGCCTGCCATTACAAGCCATACATTGAATATCGACCCAAGGCATGTCCCGGTAAAACAATAAAGACGTGACATAGATCCGAAGAGATCTACCGCTCTCAAAGAGGAGGTGGATAGACTCAAAGACAATGGACTTATTCGTGACGCCGTGTACCTTAAGTGGGTATCTAATCCTGTGCTTGTGAAAACGGCAAATGGGAAATGGAAAACATGCATTAATTACTACGACTTGAACAAGGCATGTCCAAAAGACAATTTTCCCCTTCTAAGGATCGACTAGCTGGTGGACTCAACTACGGGACATGAATTGCTATCTTTCATAGATGCATACTTGGGATATAAAAAAATCTCCATGCACATTCCTGATAAAGAGCACACTATTTTCATTACCGATGTTGGATTATATTTAGTCCACAGAATGTTTAAATATCATATTGGAAAAACGATGAAAGTATATGTGGATGATATGCTCGTGAAGTCACGACAATCAAGCAAACACATTAGAGACCTGGTAGAAATGTCGGCATCCTTCGACATTACAAGAAAAAAATTAATCCATTGAAGTGTACTTTTGGCCTAGCATCAGGGAAGTTCTTGATTTTAATTGTTAACGCTAATGGAACCGAAGCTAATCCCAATAAGATTCAAGCTATCCACGATATCCAAGCACCAAAACTATCAAACAAGTACGAAGTCTGAATGAGAAGGTTGTTGCCTTAAGCCGATTCATTTCCAGAGCGACTGATAAATGGATTCCTTTTTTTGACTTGATTAGAAAAAGGAAAAAGAAACTTTAAATGGACATAGGATTGTAAAGACGCATTTCGAGCCTTAGTGGACCACTTAGAGAGGCCTCCCATCTTATCAAAGCTAGTGGATCATGAAGATTTATACATCTATTTGGTCGTGTCGGTACATGCCATAGCAGCATTCTTGGTTAGGAAGCAACCGACTCCTAACGGAGGGTCGGTTGGAGCCTTTTGTGTTGCTTCTTAGCCCGCCAAAATAAGGCATGCTAAGCATTGTCGGCCTTATTTTGGCCGGCTAAGTCAATGGCTTTATTGTAGTCATTAGCACTTAGCCGGCATAGCCGGCTAAGTACCAATGGCCATATTATAGCCGTTAGATTTATCTGGCTATTATTTAATCGGCTAAGTCCTAAGGGCTATGCAACCGACCATTTCCATTTCCCCTATATAAATTCTAGATTTCGAACTTTTCTTCACACCATTTCAATTATAATTTTTTCTCTCCTCAACACACTTTCTTCAAACAAGATTAGTAATGTCAAAAAATTCTAAAGGTAAATCTCAGAAATCTTCATCTCCTAGATTTCTACCTCAACAAAGGTAGATAATCAAAATTCCACTCAATTCAATCAGCATATGTATAGTTCTCAACATGGTCAGAATCAATTTCATTCTCAATAAGCATCAAATTCGTCTCGGCCTCAACAAAATCATAATATCTACCATTCTCAACAAGATTCGAACAAGCACTAAAATTCTCAAAATACGAATTAGTTGCACAACAGTTTGTTTCAACAAAACTTTAACTACGATCAAAATTACGTATCCCTTAATAGACAACAACGTCCAGTATTGCCTTACCGTTTACAAAATATATTGAGAAATCTCAATAATCAATTTGGAGGCAACAGATTTGAAAATCAGGAAACCGAATCGATGTCAATGAAATAGCCGAAGAAGAAGACGTTTATAGGAATTCTAATTTGTCTTCTGGTCAAACTTAGGGAAATCAACCATCGAGAATCAACATTTCTAAATCTGGTGGCGCGGAACTGAAAGGCGCAAAAATTGTTTAGATGGTACCCGGACAAGCAAGCTAAATTAGCATTCTACTGGGTTGAATGTTCTAGAGATAATAAGAAAGGTACGAGCCAAAGGGAAACACCTTTTTGGACTTCTGTATGCAATTTGTTCAACCTTTGAACTTCAAACAGTACCCCAAGAATGGTAGGTTCTTTGAAGCAGTCGTGGAAGAGAATAAACGCCGCTTATTAGCGTTTTAAAGAAGTAATGGCCAGCCTGCATTCTCGACAGCCAAGCCAGGAAGACATGGACCTGGTAATTAATTGAAATTTGGACTTCTAAATAACAAGTTTATGTTTAATTCTTCTAATAGTACTTCATCCTCTACAACTTACTCAAGCAAATGCATTGTATATGTCTAAACATAAAAATCAACCATTCAACTTGCACCATTGCTACGACATACTTGAAAAAGAGGAAAAATGGAGTCTAGTGCGACAAGAACATTCAGTAGTGCACTTTCTTCCTCGAAAGATGAGCAATGAATCCAACCCCGGTAGTTTCGATCCACATAAGGACACCCCCTTCACAACTAGTTTAGGTGATCGACATCTAGGAAGGTTCAATGGCAAGAAAAAACAGCCCCCAATTACAGCGCACATTATGAAAATATTGGATACCGTATGGAGACCGCTGAAGATGCAAATAAATTAAATCTGGAAATAAAAGAAACAAAGAGAATTGAAAGGGCAAGGGAAAAACAACGACGGCACGATGAAAAATAGAAGTTAAGAAATGATGAGCTAGAGTTAAGAAAACAAGAACTAGCTCGACAACAAAGAGATGATGATATGGCTCTTTTAACTTGCAACTTAAACGAACTCAATCTAGTTTAGAGGATATATAGAGATGCAACTTGAGGAGTGCCATAGACGTCAAGGGAGGATGTAAGTGTTGTTTGTAATGTCAATGTTAGTGTTGTTGTTACTTCGATTGTCGATGTATTAATTCGAGTTAATGGTTATGTTATTATGGTCAATTTTGTTGTTATTGCTATTGTTATCTTTTAATACTCTTAATACATCAACAACAAGTTAGTAAAGTAGATATAACAAATTCAAACATAAACATTAATACAAAACATCAACAACCACTTATTATTACAATAGATAAGCACCAACAAACATCACTTCTACTAACGATTTCCTTTATGTTCCCAAAAGTGTTCGACTAGTTCTTTTATATAAGATGGGCATGTGGATCTCTAATGTCTTGTATTCTTTGCAAGTACTCAGCAAAAGTATTTGGATCCTTACAAGCTTTTTTTTGAAATGCTATAGCAATGTCTGGATAGTTTCTTGGTTGAAACTCGTATCCACTGCATTCTTCTTCGATAATCATATTATATAAAATTATACAGCAATATATGATATTATACAATACCGCCGGAACGTGGTATTATACCTCTTTTCTTAATATATGAAACCTACTTGAGGCACTCCAAATGCTCATTCCACATCTTTCCTCAAGCTTTCTTGTTTTTTGGTGAACCTAGCTTCTTTGGCGTTATTTTTCCTTTTGTAAGCTTGTACAAATGTTTTCCATTTTAGGTAGATTCCATCTACCAGGTAATAACCCATTGTATGATCTTTGTCTCTGATTTTGTAATTGCATGGAGGTAAGATGTCATTACATAAATCATTAAATAAATATAACTATCCTAGAACATTAATATCATTCAGTGAACCTAGCGCTCCAAAAAAAGCATGCCATATGTACAAATCGAACGAAGCAACAACTTCAAAGACCAGAGTTGCCCTTTTGCAATGTCCTTTATATTTCTCCTATGATGTAGCTGGATAGTTTTTCCCCCTCTAATGTATACAATCTAGGCAACATAACATACCTAGAAATCCATGTGGAGCTCCCATTGCCAGTAATCTATCAAAGTTTTGTGTTGTTGGGGATCGAAGATATACTTCACCAAACATACAAACAATGGTTTTGCAAAACTTTTTCATACATAATATTGTCGTTAGGTCTCCAATCCTACTTTGTCATCTAGCGAATCTCGAGAAGTTCCATATGACATCATACGAAGTGCAGCTGTAACCTTTTGCAGGGGTGAAATACCAAGTTCGTTGATTCCATTTCTTCTGTGTGTAAAAAAAATGTTTGTTTCCGTTAATTTGTCGTGAACCGGATTAAAGATATTCTTCGACATAAGGAATCTTCGTTTAAAATCCACGTCCCCGTACACAAGGTTCGCCATAAAAGAATCCATGATCAATTGATTATGGCCACTAGCTTTGTCACATCCATAACGCAAGTCTTTTATACCCACAACGCTACCTCCTTGGGACGGCGCAGAGCTTTCAGTAATTTCATGGGCCATTGAATCCCTGATTTTGGTAGCAAACATTCTTTGTTGAGTAATACAATGTTCAATAAAATCGTTGGAAGGAGATTACGAAGATGAGGATGAGAAGCACCATAAGATATTTAGTGAACTCATGTAATATAGGTAGAAGAATGATGTTTATTAGTTTGGAATTTTGAATGAGTATGGTTTACGATAATCTGGCTTCTATTTATATGGTACCGATTGAAGGTGCTTGATGTTGATTAAAGCTGGTGGTGGTTAGGAGGCCGGGTCTTGTTTCAAACAGAGCTAAAGTAGACGGACCCACTGGTCAAACTGAATAAAGATACCAGATGTTGATTAAAGCTGCCAGTGGTCAGATGGTCGGGTCTTCTCTCAAGCAGAGCTAAAATAGACGGACCCACTGATCAAACTGAATAATGATGCCCAATGTTGATTAAAGCTGCTGGTGGTCAGAAGGTAGGGTCTTGTCTTAAAAAGAGCTAAAGCAGACGGACCCATTGGTCAAATTGAATAAAGATGCCCGATGTTGATTAAAGAGCAGGTGGACAGGAGGTCGGGTCTTGTCTCAAACGGAGCTAAAGCATACAGACTCACTGGTCAAACTGAATAAAGATGCTTGATGTTGATTAAAGCTATCGGTGGTTAAGAGGCCGGGTCTTATCTCAAATAGAGCTAAAGCAGACGGACCCACTGATCAAATTGATTGAAGATGCTTGATGTTGATTACAGCTACCGGTTGTCAGAAGACCGGGTCTTTTATGAATCAGTGATAAAGCAGATGGACCCACTTCTCATACTGATTAAAGATACTTGATGTTGATTAAAGCTGCCGATTGTCAGAAGGTCGGGTCTTGTCTGATACAGAGATAAAGTAGACGGACCCACATCTCACACTAATCAAAAATGCTTGATGTTGATTAAAGTTGTCGGTGGTCAAAAGGTCGGTATTGTATCTACGTTGCAATGCTTTACGTGGCTAATGTATTCTGGTATATAAATATTGGTTTGCTTGCCATGCTTCTCTTTATTATTATCATAGCTTTAGTATATAAAAATGGCAGACTACAATCATATTTTGTTGCCATCCACATATTCATACGAGAGTCCGTTATAGCACAATAGTCCATCGAATACATCCTCCCCACAACCACCAACTGAGTGGTATATTGAAATGGAGGAGAGACATAATGCTAATGTAAGAGTGCATGAAATGCAAGTGTAGGAGCGCATGCGGCTAGATAATGGAAGACGTCAAGCAGAAGAGCGGCGTAGCTGTTAACAAGATTTCTTGTCAACATCCCCAATGCTTTGGAAAAAAAATTGTTTGGGCATAGCTATGTGGTTGAGATGATTCTCGCTTCTGAAAGTATATCTTTGAATTAATTTTCTTTATCAAATTAATTTGGGAGAAAAGAATGGTGAGTAGTTGTACCTTTCGATCTTGTCGAAAGGTTAATGAGGCTTCTACAACCCTTCAAGAAGGTCAATAACATTCTCGATTGTCAAACCTTTCAACCTTGTCGAAAGCTTATAGGCATGACCTACCCAACCTTCCCTCTAAGTTGGGGTGATGGGAATTAGTCCAACCTTTCGATCTCGTCGTAAGGTTATTAACAGGATCACTCCAACCTCTTGATTAGGTTGGAACATAAGTAAGTTTGTAAGATCTTTCGGCTTTTTCAAAAGGTGTGACAAGACTTTTCCAACCTTTCGACTAGGTTGAAGTAATTCTAGTCATTTAGCTTTCAAAAATTATTAATTTAATAGGCTCCACCTTCCATTAGAGTCGAAAGCAGTTATGGTCGACATTTAGTACTTCCTTTTTAACCATGTTGAAAGGTGAAGTATGAAACCTCACGACATTGTTGTGAGGATATGTAAAGATCATTGTCAACCTTAATTGCTTTTATCCCCATTGATGTCCACTTTCATTTTATGGAATTAATTCGAAGTGTTTATTAATGCATAAGGAAGATGATTTCCCACAAATGAAGTCCATAATTAGTGGTAATAATATATATATATATGTATATATATATATATATATAACGCAGGACTCCATTAGGAAGTGAACCATTCGACTAAGTTGAAAGGTTTTCCTCCTTTCAAAGCGGTCCCAGATTATACCTTTGACCCTTTTTTACTTTTAATTTATGAGATCAATTTAGTTATTCCCATAACCATGCATTTTGCTTATGCAACAGATCATCATTACTTTACATTAAGTGTAGATTTCAATAATGATGTGTTGCGATGGTAAATATCTAAGTCGATCTTATATATAGAAAGCACGGTTCAAAAGAGATTGTGAGAAAAAGGTTGGAATCATGTGCAGTTGATCATTAGTCTAGCTAATGATTTTAATGATCCTCCTCATTGTCAATATCCATCATGACTGAGTCAAATCAATTTATTTCATGTCCAAAATGAGTTATAAGAAATTGAGCTCTCTCCCTAATTCAATTTAGGGTTTTTACAAGTAGAATTATCTCTTTGAAAGTGGAGAAAAGAAGACGAATTCAGTATCCAGAATACGTCCCCTAAAATCAGACTCCTTGTGTCTTATTTATAGATGTAGGCAGCCCATCTTTCAGCTTCATGCTTTCGACGGAGTCAAAAGGTTCCCCTTTTATATGCTGTCTCAAACCCTTCGACTTCATCGAAAGGTTATGAACCATTCGATTATGACGAAAGGTTAGGAGTCTCTTGCGCTTCTTAGCCTATCTCTTTTTCTTCCATATTTTACACCTTATCGAAAGGTATCCTCTTTGTAATTTTTGTGGACCTTTCGATTGTCAAAAGGTTTGTCTTTCATATGCTATCATGGCTGTCTAACCTCATCGAAAGGTTTGCTTTCGACATTTTCGAAAGGTTTGTCCACAACATGCTGCTCTGAACCTTTCGACATTGTCAATAGGTTTGTCTTCGATGTGCCTTTATGGACCTTTCGACTTTGTTGAAAAGTTTCTGCTCCTATGCTTTCGTAAACCTTTTGACTTCATCGAAAGGTATGTCCTTCACATCTTTTGTCAACCTTTCGACCTTGTCGAAATGTTTGTCTTTACTTGAATGTTATCGAGAGCTGTGCTTCTCTTCAATGCTGACTTCTGAGTGTTGCTTTCTTTATAGCTCCTTTCGACACAGTCGAATGGTGTCCTGGAAGTGCCTTAACTATTTCGAAAGGATTAGTAAGCTTTTAAAACGGTTACTTTGGAGAAAAACCTTTGAATTCGAAAGTTTCTATGTAGTTGAATGGAACGTTATTGATTTCCTTCAAAAGGGGATTTGAAGTCATCACTACTTTCTCATCTATGTCGAAAGGTTGATTGTGGCAGAAGGTTCTGTTTGTTTTCATTTGAGTCGAATGCTTTACACTGTATGAACAATTAGACTTTTCAAACATCCCTTTTTAAGTTTTACATGATAACTTGGATCATCTCTTCATCAAAACTCAAATTAGATTATTCTTTTTTCATACTTCTACCTTCGAGGAGATTTTATAGTAAACATTTTTACCCCCCCCCCCCCCCCCCCATGAAAGAAGCTTTTGATCTTTAGGACAAAGTTTTTCATAGCTTCCTTACTCTTCATAATTTCTACTTTCCTGCAAAATCGAAAGGTAAAAGTTCTATTTTTCTATCATTCTTGCCTATATATTCAATAGTTGATCAGCATATTAATGCTCTTATCCGCATGATAAGCATTATTTGAAATTCAGTGATACCCCTTTTTAATTTTTGCATTAGGAAGACTAGTTTGGGAGTTTTTGTAGCTTGCAATAGACTCGATTACATCATTCCCGAAATCTAAGCCAGATTAGGGCATTAACCTGTGAAGTTTGTAGATTGATAATGTGATATTTAGAATCCATATAGCAATATCCCCAGAATAATTTACATATGGCATTTCTAAACCCAGATTTAGGTTTTAATGGTCAATTAAACAAGAATTTGTAGTATGATTCTCGTATTAAACTTGGAATCCAGATTAGGACATATTTGAGAAAATTCTTTCTGTAGAAAGAATCCTCTGCCTAGATTAGGGCACATATTTGTGTGGGCAGATATTTATTAGCATAGAACACTCTTGCTCGCATTAGGGCATATTTTGAATAACCAAAAACCCACGAAGATTGTCTTCATAATGGATGTTTCATACCCAGACTAGGTATGTAGGTGAAATTTGATAATATTTCCAGAACTTAAGTTTGAGTATAATAGTAACCCGTAATATACCCCGATTCGGGTTTAGTAAAGATGTCGATTGATTAACATTTCGAACCCAGATTCAGGTATTAGACGTTGAAATTCATATACGAGAATTCTAAAACTTAGATTTGAGCATCTGAAATGGATAGTAATCCAAAGATCTTATACCCAGATTAAGGTTTAAATAAATAGCAGCCTTGATCCTAGGTTCAGATATAATAAATTAGTAATTTATAATAATCTGAAACCCAAATTTGGGTATTTAGATGACAAAATTTTTATATGAAAGACCTGAGTCCCTTATTTGGGTATTGATAGCTGATGTTTAGAAATAAAATCCCAAAACCCAGTTTGGGTTCTAATAGATGATGTCAAGAAAGTCTCAAAACCCAGATTCGAGTAATAGGAAGTGGAGCTCCATTCTATTCCTTTGCTTTTGTCTTCTTTGACGTTCATGAACCCTTTAGGTTATGAATATGCATAGAAATAATTTGACTGCTCTTGAGCTAGGAAATCTCAGTCCATGATTGAATATGCTTCTTCTTGAGCTTGAACATCTTAGTCCAATGTGGATCGAGCTTCGTTTGGGCTAGGACATCTTAGTCCTTTTTTCATTGGGCCTCTTCTTGGGCCTAAACATCTTAGTTCATTATTAAATGAGCCTCACTTGAGTGTGGACATCTTAGTCCGTTCTTGTTTGGGCCTCTTTTTTGACCTGGACATCTTAGTCCATTATTGGATGAGCCTCGCTTGGGCTTGGACATCTTAGTCCTTTTTTTGATTGGGCACGACATCTTAGTCCATTTTCGATGCTCTTAGTTAGCTCGTCTTAGCTCCCTACCTCCCTCCAAGAGGCGCCCTACCTTGGCCCTTTTGCTGTGCGGATAGGGGCTTGTTCAGTGCTCTACCTTAGCCATCTTAGGTGCGGATACAGGCTTATTCCATCCTCCCTCTAGGAGGTGCCTTAACCTGGCCCTGTTGTAGTGTGGTTAAGCGTTTATTCGATACTCTACCGTAGCCGTCTTAGACGTAGATAGAGGCTTACTCCGTCCTTCCTCTAGGAGGTCCCTTAACCTGACCCTTTTGCGGCGGGGTTAAGGGCTTGTTCGGTGCTCTACCTTGGTCATCTTAGGAGCTGATAAAGGCTTACTCCGTCCTCCCTGCAGGAGGTTCTTTGCTTTGGCTATCTCGGCCAATAGAGGTTTTTCTACCATCTTAGATAGTATCCAAATTTAAGGAGCATTTCACTCCCAACCATGTAGATTTTCTCTTTTAAAAGGAGCTCTTTACTAATCCATCCTTGGAAAATATGGCCTTAAATGCTTAACATTCCATGTTCTAGGTACCATACTGCAGTCTAGGCGACATGGTTTGTAAGCTCCTGGTATGGTTACTTTGCATATGATTAATGGCCCCTCCTAGTTAGGTCCTAGGGGTCCATCTGCAGGATTCTGAGTGTTATACATTACTCTACGGAGTACCAAATCCCCCTCCTGAAATGACTGAGCTCTTACTCTTGAGTTTTAATATTTAGATATTCTCCTTTGATATTTGGAAGTTCTTACTGCTGCTTCATCTCTTAACTCTTATATCAAATCTAGCGATTCCTTCTTCAATTCTTGATTCTTTTCAAATGCATAGGCAATCCTTCGATGTGAACGTACTTCAATCTCAATTGGTAACATTACCTCACATCCATATGTCAAAGAATACAGGGTATGTCCCGTTGCTGTCGTAGCAGACGTTTAATAGGCCCATAACACTAATGGTAGTTCTTCTACCTAATTTCCTTTTGCTTTATTCGGTCTCTTCTTTAAAATAGTTTTATGGTCTTATTTGCAGTTTTAACTACTCCATTATCTTTTGGATGTGCAACAGATGAAAATCTTTTGATAATCCTATTTTTATGGAAAAATTGAGAGAATTATTTGCTTTCAAATTGTGTCCCATTGTCAGAGATTATCTTTTGGGGAATTTCAAATCTGGTTATGATATTCTTAATGACAGATCTCAATACTTTTCCCGAAGTGATTTTTGGAAGTGGTTCGGCTTCAACCCATTTGGTGAATAGTCAATTGCCACGGCATACTTAGCTCCTCCTTTTCAAATTGGCAATCGGCCGATCGAATCTATTCCACAAACATCAAAGGGCCAGGGGCTTGTGATTGGAGTTAATTAACTTGGAGGAAACCTGAGTATTTTTGAAAACTTTTTGCATTTCTCACATCTTTTCACATAGTTTATAGCTTGGCTTACCATATATGGCCAATATAATCATTGCCTCATTACTTTCTTTGCAAGCTTTATTCCATTTAAATGATCACCACACAACTCTTTGTGTGCTTCTACCATTAATCTTATCCCATCCTTTACGCTCACACACCGAAGATAAGGTAGAGCATGTCCTTTCTTATAAATAATTTCTTTCATCATAACAAAGGTTGGAGCCTGTCTCCTGACTTTTTCTTTTTTTTCCTTTTATTGGTTGGTAATGTTCCCTTAATTAAATATTCAACAATGGGAGCCATTCATGTTCCACCATATGCACTTTTTGGACTAGGTTGATCCATTCTTTCTTTCGTTAGTTCTTGACCACTTTCTATTTCATCTCCCCTCTGAAATTTGGCCTAAGCTCTAGTCATAACAAGCAACTCTTTTCTTTGTTCGGATGTTTCCTTTTCAATGCTTGGCTTTTCTTGATATCCAATGGGAACAATTCACATTTATAAGGCTCCCCTTGAGCTGGAAAATTTTGCAAAAGAGTCTTCCTATGCATCTCTGCCCTTGGAACCTGATTTATTGAAAAATCCTGAAATAAGGCAAGCATTTGCAATATTCTCTTCACATATAAAGATAGCTTAGGGTCCTTTATTTGGTATATTTGTTTCACTTGATTATCCATCAGCCGTGAGTCATTGAAAATCTGCATTCGAGCGATTTTCAATTCTAATGCCATAGTTAATCCTGCTACCAATGACTCATATTCTGCCACATTTTTGGTTGTAGGGAATCACAATTTCACGGCATAGTGCAATCGGTGTTTGGCTGGGGTTATAATTATATATCCTGCTCCGGCACCTTGCTCATTTGATACCCCATCCACAAATATTTTCCACATGGGCTTTTGGTGTTTCTCCTTTCTCGATTGCTCCTTTATTAAGCTGGTGTTCATCAGGTGTAATTATGATATGTCCCATCTCACCTGAATTCATCTATATTCTCATTGAATTCAATTCCTTATGTACTAACAATGTAACTCCCAATCCTTTGGGTGTCCTTTAACTAGCTTTCGGTGAACGATGTTTGTCTTTCATCTTAATGAATTCCTTATTCTCAAGGAGTTACATGTTCCAAATTGTTTATGTTTTCAGATTTTACAGTTTCTTACTCAATGCATATACGAAAACCTTTATAAACTCAACCTTCTCCAATGCCAGAAATTCAAACCTTTCTGTCTTCTTCCTGCACAATAAATACAATTCAACAAAGCATTGATTAATTAGGTGCACTTCTTGTTACAGAATGTCATTCCAGGAATTCAACTAAACTAAAATTAAGAAACACTAACTTATATACAGGTATGCGTTATATCACCATTCAAAAAGATATTCCAAAAGACATTGTCATTTCAGATTAAGCATCATGGTCACTTAGTAAAAAGGTAGAACAACTTCCTGATTACTGCTTATTCGCGAATGGCAGCAAGTTTTGGGCTAAACCAACAACGTTAGTGATGATGGGTTCAACCTATATAGGCTGATAGGTTGAATACATCATTAGTGCGGGGTTTTCCCCAGAAGTGTCCCACATGGCAAAGTCCATCCAGAATTTGGCATTAGTCAAGTCATAATACATGGACAATGTGGTCATAAGGTGGTGATTGATGTAATCGGGCCGCTGATGAGCTGCATTGCTGGATTGTGCACTCTACCCTTCTCCCAACTCTTAAGGTTGGTTTAGCAGCTCCAACGCATAATAGCAGCAGTAGTGCGACGCCTCTGCGAGGATGAAGTCAGGATGAATTGGATGAACATTACATGCTGCCATTAGTGTTCTTCCCATAAGGGAGAGGAATGGTTTTTTTTCATAAAGAAGGGGAGGACAATCAGGCTTAGATAATTTTAGGGTTTTTGTTATCTAAAAATGTGATGATGTTGTTTTATCATTTTGCATGATTATAATCTTTGCTTGATTTTGAAATAAATAATGAATAAAACTTATTTGGTGAATTTTCACATAAGACGAGCCTCCAGTAGAAACTATTTCGGAAGCATGAATCATCTAGATATCTCCAAGTTGTTTGCAGCTTTTCCTTTGCCTTTGACTGAGTCCAAGGCATCAATCTCCGACCATACGAGACCTACGTTCTCACAAAGCATGCGCTCATCACGTGACTGACATGAGCTTTCGACTGAGGTGAAAATTTGGTCTATCATATGTTCACAACCCCTCAGTCATGGTAGATAAGATTTATTTTTACATACAAAGATACTGAAGCTTTATATTAAGATATGATCAATTCCAAATGCAAGTAAAATTTAAATTTGTAAGTAAAGTAAAGTAAAAGCGTAGAAAGTTAATATCTCTTGTGTTGAAAGATAGAGTAATATTCTCTTCAAGATTGGTAGTATGTACGACATCTTCATTAAGCCTGCTTAACTTTTTTTTTAATTTTCCTACAATGGCATAAAATTAATTATAATAAAAAAAATAAGATGGGAGGTTTAAGACCTCCTTCTAGTGCCAAAAATGTTAACAAGATTTCTTGTCAATACCCCCAATGCTTTGGAAAGATACTTTTGTTTGGACATAGCTATGTGGTTGAGATGATTCTAACGTCTGAAAGTATATCTTTGAATAAATTGTCTTTGTCAAATTAATCTGGGAGGAAAGAACGGTGAGTAATCGTACCTTTCGACCTTGTGGAAAGGTTAATGAAGCTACTATAACCCATCGAGCAAGTCAATAACATTCTTGTTTATCAAACCTTTCGACCTTGTCGAAAGGTTATAGGCATGACCTACCCAACCTTCTGTCTAATTTGGGGTGATGGGAAATAGTCCAACCTTTCGACCTCATCGAAAGGTTGTTAATATGGTCACTCCAACCTCTTGACTAGGTTGGAATAGATGTAACTTTGTCACATCTTTCGGCTTTATCGAAAGGTGCGACAAGACATTTCCAACCTTTCAACTAGGTTGAAGTAATTCTTAATCACTTAGCTTTCAAAAATTATTAATTTGATGGGCTCCAACTTCCCTTAGAGTCGAAAGCTATTATGGTCGACATTTAATACTTCGTTTTTAACCATGTTGAAAGGTAAAGTATGAAACCTCTCGACATTATTGTGAGGATATGTAAAGCTCATTGTCAACCTTAATTGCTTTTAGCCCCATTGATGTCCACTTTCTTTTTATGGAATCAATTCAAAGGGTTTATTAACGCATAAGGAAGATGATTTCCCACTAATGAAGACCATAATGAGTGGTAATAAGATATATATATATATATAAAACCCAGGACTCCATTAGGAAGTGAACCTTTCGACTAAGTCGAAAGATTTTCCTCCTTTCAAAGCAATCCCAGATTATATCTTTAACCCCTTTTTACTTTTCCTTCATGAGATCTATTTAGTTATTCCCATAACCATGCATTTAGCTTATGCAACAAATCATCATTAATTTGCATTAAGTATATATTTCAATGATGATGTGTTGCGATGGGAAATATCTAAGTCGGTCTTGTATGTATAACGCACAGATCAAAAGAGATTATGTGAAAAAGGTTGAAATCATGTGCGATTGATCATTAATCAAGCTAACGATCTTAATGATCCTCCTCATTGCCAATACACACATAAATGAGCCAACTCAATTAATTTCATATCCAAAATGAGTTACAAGAAATTTAGCTCTCTCCCCAATTCATTTTAGGGTTTTTACAAGTAGAATTATCTCCGTGAAAGTGGAGAAAAGAAGATGAATGTAGTATCCAGAATTCGTCCCTCTAAAATCGGATCCCTTGGGTCTTATTTACGGATGCAAGCGGCCCACCTTCCGGCTTCATGCTTTCGACTGAGTCGAAAGGTCGCCTTTTATATGCTGCCTCAAAATTTTCAACTTCGTTGAAAGGTTATGAACCTTTCAATTGTGATGAAAGGTAAGGAGTCTCTTGCGCTTCTTGGCCTATCACTTTTTCTTCCCCGTTTTCCACCTTATCGAAAGGTCTCCTCTTTGTATTCTATTGTGAGCCTTTCGATTTTGTTGAAAGGTTTGTCTTCCATATGCTGTCATGAACTTTCTAACCTCATTGCAAGGTTTTCTTCCGACATTGTCAAAAGGTCTGTCTACAACATGTTGTTCTGAACCTTTCGGCATTTTCAAGAGGTTTGTCTTCAATATACCTTTATCGACCTTTTGACTTTGTCGACAGGATTGCCGCTCCTATGCTTTCATTAACCTTTTAACTTCATCAAACGGTCTGTCCTTTACATCTTTTGTTAACCTTTCGACCTTATCGAAAGGTTTGTCTTTAATTGAATGTTGTCGAGAGCTGTGCTTCTCTTCAATGTCGACTTTTGAGTGTTGCTTTCTTCATAGCACCTTTCCACGCCGTCGAAAGGAGTCCTAGAAGCGCCTTAACTATTTCGAAGGCTTATTAAGCTTTCGAAAAGGTTACTTTGGAGCGAAACCTTTGACTTCGAATGGTTTGGCATGTAGTTGAAAGGACTGTTATTGATTGCTTTCAGAAAGGGTTTTGAAGTCATCACTGCTTTCTCATCTATATCGAAAGGTTGACTATGGCAGAAGGTTCAATTTGTTTTCATCCGAGTTGAATTGCTTTACACTAATATGAACAATTGGAATTTTCGAACATCCCTTTGTAAGTTTTCCATGATAACTTGGATCATCTCTTCATAAAAACTCCAACTTGATTATTTTTCTTTTATACTTCTGCCTTCGAGGAGATTTTATAGTTAACAGTAGCCATAACATAAATAGAGAACAAAGGAATGAAATACGACACCAATTAGCTCGTATAGATCAAGAGGCTAACTCTCATGTGATATACTGTAACTATGGGGTGTCTGTTTCTTTATGCTGTTGTAAGTAGCGGAACAAACATTGGTCGACGGCACTATAGATTCCGTAATTCTCCTAATGGTTGCGGCCTGTGGCAATGGCTTGACGATCCTTTTCCTCACCGTGCAGTTGTTTATGCAAACGAACTTGAAAACCAAATTCAGATGCTTCAAAGGACGTTAGGTTCAATTAACTTATCCGGTGATCGAAGGCATTTTTTTATTATTCGTTGTTTTATATGTTGTCTTGTTTTTTTTATATGTTGTTGTTATGTTTTCTTTAGTTTGATGTCTTGTTTGTTTTCTATAAAAGCAGTTATTTGTTTCCTTCGTAAGTTAAGAATTTTTGCTAATGATTTCCAACTGTTTATATACCATTGTTATGTTAAGTGCAAAGTAGATTAAGAGAAAACAAATTTTTACTTGAATTTGAAAGTATATATAAGTTGTTGATAGTTCAAATAACAAGCTGAAGGCAATTAACTTAACAAACATACTTAACCAACCCATATCATTCAAATTGTCTAATATATCTAACCTAAAGATTGTACGCAGCATGTCCAACAAAATCAACGTGATACTGCCACAAATAATAGGAATTATACGTGGCTTGTGTTAATTGAAATAGATCTTCTTCTTTCACTACTTTTATAATGAGTCTATATCTTCGACAATCCCTTGTAAACGTTAGAAAAGTTCTATGAGTTTCCAAAATCCTTCGAATTGGTCTACAATCAGGATGACTGTTAAAAGTTTCGTTTAAAGTGACCCAAAAATCTTGCTCCATCTCCTCTTCCATGTGTCTACGGTCAGTTTCTATGTACGATTTGATTATGACTAAATAATCAACCGCATTCCAGTTTTCATTCGACATTGAAGATTATAGAGGATGTCGAGAATAAGTGAAGATGTTATGAACTTTCAATACATAAATCTGATTTAAATAGAAATTTCATGATCCACGTCTCGTGAATCAAGTGTCTTATAATTAGCCACATGGCAATCATCCACAAATGTAAGTATAAACAAACACATATGTGTTTGTTCCTTCAAATAGTGATTTAGACGTATGCAAGCAAAATATGAAAACCGTAGCTGATAAAGTGGTTCAAACAATGATAGTAAATACAAAACAATGATGGTAAATACAGTGGTACAAATAATGATAGTAAATACAAAACAATGATAATACGTAGGCACACAAATAATGCAGTGGTACAAATAATGATAATAAACACAAAACAATGATAATACACACATGCAACCACTCCTACTACATAGAAACCTCGAATAATATAATCATACAAACTTAGCTACAGAATACATAATAACGATTGTGATATCCTGGAAATTTGAGCAATACTAATTTAATAATTTCCATTAATAATTATTTTAAAATGTGTAATATTGATTTAGAAATCTAATTATCTTTTCAAAAACTAATAATTATTTAATTTGATAAATGTTAAATTTTCAAAACAAATAATTTAATTTGGAAATTTTCTTCTTTTCAAAATTTATAATATATTTAATTGATAAAATGTATCTTTCTAAGCTAAGTAAGAATATATTCTTTTTATAATATATATGTGTGTATACATTGGGAATAGGAGATTTGGTAAATTAAAAATATTTTCAAATTTATATAATATATATATAGGGGCATTTCACTTTAAGGACAAACTTTACAGTCCAATTAGTTTCTAGGACACACATCCACAGAAATTAATTTCAAGGCCAAGGTCAGCAGAATAATTATTTTTAAGGACAAAGTTAGCAGTCCAATTACTTTCATAGACACAATTTCATAGGTTTTTAGGCTTTAAAAACTAATTATTCTGAATTTTGTCCTTAAAAGTAATTATTTCAGTTGTATGTCCTAGAAACTAATCGTACTTGCTAAAGAGGCCTTTGTGGCTAATTTTCACATATATATGTATGTATGTATGTATGTATGTATATTGTGAATTGGAAGATTTGATTGAATTTAATATAGAAACTTTTCAAAAGCTTATTTAAAAATATATCTTATATTTTCAAAAGTATTTAAAGAAAATATTTAAAATATAATAGCTTAATATAGTACATTATAATAAAGGTTTAATTTGTTTTCCTTTAAAATTGGTTCTTGAAATAAATTTAGTTCATATATATATATATATATATATATATTTTAGTACAATATTTTAGTTTGAAACTTTGAAACAAGGTTTAATTTAATATTGTTTTCTTTTTAAATTTTCTTTCTTTAAAATTTTAGCTTTGAAAAATATATTTTAAAATTATATAAATGAAACATAAAGGTATGTAATTGTATAAAGGTAATTTAAATAAATAAACATTAAAGACTAATTGAAATAAACATTAAAAAATGTTAAAATAAATAAGAAAATTAATTTAAATGAATTTTTAAAACATTTATAAAAATAAGAAATTATTTTAATATTGAAATGTAACATGTGTAAAACATTTAAACTTTGCAAATACACTTGTAATCATTTTAACAACTTAAGATAACAAGTGGCATTGTCTTGTCTATTTTTGAAAAACATTTTAAAATAAATATATTAAGAGAAAACTTGGAAAATCTATGTGATTTCAAAGCTTTCCTCTCTTCTAAAACTGAAATTAGATTTTAAAAAGAAAGTTCAGAAACTAAGTATAACTCCAAATCAAAATTTTCAAATCTATCATCTTGCATAACAAAGAGAACATCAACTCAAATTCTAAGCAAAAGAAAATTAGAGATCAACAACAAACTGTAAATCAACTACTGCAAGGGTCTCTGGATCCACATCAAATTCAATTAACCAAGATTTCAAATTCAACAACAATAATCAGCTGCAAGCAAATTCAATTCAAAACGGCAAGATGCTAATCAAGTTTAACTGTTCCTGGAAACAAGAATGCAGCAGAACAATGTTCTCTGCTTCTTCATGTTGGTGAGTAAACTTTTATTTAAAAGTAGTTTTTAGGTTTTGCATGTGATGATCTTATGTGATAAAGTTGTGACATGGTTTGCTTGCTTTATTTTATCTGAATATATGTATGAAAATGCTTGATACATGTGTGAATATCTGTATATATTCATATATGTGCTCTGTTATTAGCTATAGACTCAACATCATCATCAAATTAATTCCTATCTTCTTAAACACTCAACATTAGACTTTAAATTCTGAAAATAAAATGTGAATAATTGTATGATCTTGTTTCTAAAAATAGTTTAAAGTAATTATATTTAGTAAATAGACTGTAAATATTGGGATTACGGTAAAAATCAAGCTTTTGTTAAAAATCAATATCAATAATTTCACCTTTAAATTATATAGTCTGATTCGTGCTAATGAATCATGAGTTTTAAAATGAATTTGGTAATTTTTCATTTAGTATTGGCCGAGAATTTGAGTTCTTCTCGAATTTGGGATTTCGGTCAATTGTCGTTGAACGACGATGACTAGGTGCTCGAGTTTTGGCATAGAGGAGGCTGGAGTATGGAGGATTGATGGAAAAATATGCGTATATTTTTTCGATGATCGAGATGAGCAGTCGAAGGTGTTTTAGGGTTGCGTTTCTGTTTTTGGGTTGGGTCGGAATCGTGGCATGTTGATTGTCGTTGATGCTTCGGACTGTATTGCATGGTAAGGGATCGACATAGGAGGACGAGGCGACTTTTTGGAGAGGTCGGCAGGGTTCATCGATGAAGGGATCATCGGCGATTTAAATTATTCGATGATGATGGAATTTCCAAACTTTGACCTGGTGGCTAGTTTTTGTATTTCGATTCGATTTTCGTTTCTGGATGGTTGAGGGTGATGTCGTGTTCGACGTTGACTTGTTGAAGGTCTGAACGATGATCGGAGGGGGCTGGGTTGCCGTGCACGTGCATGGTGGCCATTGAGTGTATCTGGGTTTTTATGGTTTTGGGGAAGAAGGTTTTGGCTCAGGGGTTTTCGTGTATTTCTTCGTGTTCGACTCGGAGTGTCGAAGTGGGGGCAGTGTTTTGGTTGCTTCGAGGTTTACTCGAGTGCTGTCTCGAGTATGTCTCGAGAATTTGTGGTTTTGGGCTCAGAAACACTTTGTTTCTGGTTTTAACTTGTTCAAGTTTTAAACTAAAATGTTTCAAAATTTTTAAAGTAGAGCTAAAAGTTTAAACAAGGATTTAACCAGTTTTTAAAACGTATAAAATGTATGAGTAGAAAATAATGTTTCAACAAATTTAAATTTTAAAGTATAAATTTAAAGTTTTAAATTTTGTATTAAAAATTGTTTTGATTGTTACAAATATTACCTTAAACAAAATCTTGTAAATTCTGTTCCTAAATGTTTCAGATTAAAAAGGTAATTTGTTGAAATCAAATGTGAATTAAAGTAAAAGTTTTTTACTTTAATAATCAAAGAATGATGATTTTAATAAATCATATTCAAGCTTTTAAATTTATTTATTTTTAAAATAGAAGGTAAGAGTTTAATGAAATATTTGATTTATCTTAGTTTAATTACTTTTGTTAACAAAAGTAATTAAAGTATAATTACTTAATTTACTACAAAGATTGAATTGGGTAATTAAATTAAGCTAAGTTAATTTGAGTAATTAATTAAGTGTAGTTTATCACTTAATTAAGGATTGATTAATCAAGGTTAATTAATTAAGAATTAATTAAGCAATAAGTAATTAAGAGGTTAATTACTTAATAATTACTTAATGAAGTAATTAAAGTAATTAATTACTCAGTGTAATTAATTAAGGTAATATAGTTAATTTTAGTTAATTAATTAAAGCAAATCATTTGATGATGGATTAAGTATATTTACTTAATGTAATTAATGAGGTGTAATTACTTAATGAAGTATTAATGGATAATTACTGGATGTAATTAATTAAAAAAATTACTTGATGGAAAGTAATTAAAGGATAATTACTTAGAGGAAGTGATTAAGTGATGATTACTCAGTGTAATTAAACGGTTAATTAATATAATTAATCAAGGAGTTGATTTAATTTTTGTAAGTAATTATGGGTAGTTAATTACTGAATGTGGTAAATCAAGATTGATTAATAAATGCAATTAAGTTAAAGATTAATTATTAATTAATGAAGTAATTAGAGGATCATTAATTAATGTAATTAATGAGGATAATCAAAGGTTTAATTGATTAATAAATGTGATTAATTTTAAGATGATTAATCGATGATGAGACTATAATATAATTAATTAATGTAATTAATTAAGGATTAATGTAATGATTATAATTAATTAATTAATGGAAGTAATTAAGGTTAGTTAATTAAAGCATAATTAATTTGTGTAATTAATTTAAAGGCTAATTACTTAATGTAATTAAGAAATAATTAATCTAGGGGGATTAATTAAGGGAATAATTAAAGGATAATTAATCTATAATAAAAGATTAATTAATTGGTTTATAAGGCGATTAAAGAATGATTCTTAATTAAATGGTTTGTAATTAATTAATGATTTTTTAAGCAGTATTATATGATTAATTCTCAAGTAGTTAATTTAATTTAAGTTGATTAAATTAATTATGATATGGATTAATGGTTCCTGTTTGTGGATGATTGATTGAGTGGAATGGCTGAATTGAATGATGCTTACGGTTTAAATAATTTGTGATGTGCTGTCAATTATATTGATTATACTATGATAAATGCGTTATATTTATCTGTGATTGATGATGTGTGAATGTTTTAAATTGAATTAAATTATTCAAACTTAAGTCACTTAGACATTAAGATGGCATTTTGGATTTCGGTGAGACCGTGATCGGATTTCCAAATTTGGAATTCCGAAAACCACATCGATCCAAATTAAACGTTAGGTCGTGAATCTCAAGTGAAGAGTGAAGACTCGAGGTGTAAGGACTATTCGTCGTTAAAACTCTGAGGGTGATTCCAATACGAGTTAACGGGGGTAGTACTTTCAGGTTCGAGATGAAGATTCAGAGTGCAAGGGCTATTGTCGTTAACTCTGAGGGTGATTCCAAAATGAGTGTAGCGAGAGAGTGCCTTCGGTTTCGTTCGAACCCGGAACGAACTTGTATGGATTGAATGCTTTCACAACATCGTCAGGTGGATGATGAGCATTCTAAGATAGATGTGTTCTATAAAGGTAACCGTAGCCTCAAGCCTCATCAACTGGGAATGGCTAAAACAGGGGAGGTGAAACAAGGCTAAGTGGGTAGCACCCAAGTAGGACGAGATTTACCCCTGTCTAGAGGTCCCATTTTATTCGGCTGTGTGGGCAGTTGGCGACGGCCATCTGCGGGATTGTCTTGTTTGGGACTATCCAGTAAGGGATGGTTCCGGCCTTGTGTTGCAGGGGATTTAGGGTGGATCCTCGATACGGTGATCTAGGCCCCGTACTGTGACGCACAGTACCCCAGTAGCCCTTCCACTGATGGAAACCCATTCTTCCTATGTGCCCTTTACGGTTTTGATTGTATAACCCACTTTGTGGCTAGTATGCTGGAATATAATCATGTAACAATTTCAGCTATTTCTTATTTACTTGAAAATCCTAGACCCTATTTAATATCACTGGATTTCCAATCAAATGTTTTGGTTAGCGTAAGGGAAAAACTTACCCATGTTTATTTGTGGGGAGTCTTACGTGATTCCTTTTGTTTTCAAAGGATTTTCAAAGTTAAGCAACTTTAACCCGTTTACTCACACCAGACCCATGTCTGACCCGGAGTTTATTTTCTGTTTTATTAAACTCTTGGGTACTCAAATTTGTATGAGTAGTCAAGGGATTCAGGTTAGCTTTGACGATTTCTGGAGGAGATATGGAGCAGGAGGCTTCCGCGTGTAGATATGTAGTGGTTCTGCCGTGCTAATGTTGCATCTGTTTTTATGTGATGTACTTGAGTTGTAGTAACTAGACAGGTGTTTATAACTGTCTAGTTTGGGTTGTATTAGCTGTAACTTTGATGTATATGATACTATGTAATATCTTATGTGATATAATATAATTTATTCGTTCCGTTGTGAGATTCTGATGTTGTTTGTTCTTTCTTTTCTATCTTTTCTCTTTTCTATCCCTTTCTTTCTTCTTAATGATGCATCTTTCTATGGAATGAAAGGCGGGTCGTTACATTGTGGTATCATAGCACTTGGTTGAGTGAATACCTAGGCTTTGGAGTGATTCCTTTCTGAGAGAGCGTACTTGTGTGTGTATATATATATATATATATATATATTTGGATTACCTGCTCGGGTTTTCCAATATAAGTTCTAGAGGTAGGAAAGGTAATGGTGTGTGTTCACGACGACCACTAATGGAAGAAATCCAAGTGCAGAGTTTGGAGGTGTATCTGCCAGGGCAGTATTGGGCATCTTGAGTAAGCTTTTCAGTATAACATAAGAATTTCACCGATCTCTAAAGTAAACCTTTTCAAGGTTCGGTGTCCATCTTTGGTGTGTAAGCTTTGTTGCGCTCGTGCGAGCGGATTTTCTAGAGTTTGGATCAGTCGAAAGTGTTGAAGTAAATAATGGTATCTTGGCAACCATAGGAAGGAGTCTTGTCTATCGAAGTTTGAGACTCAGTTCGGCTAGGTGTTTGTGCTTGGTTTGAAGCCGAGTTTCTTGAGATATCGGCCATCTTGAAGGCTCTTTTGTGGAGTTGGCTGGTATAGCTTTATGGTTTGAGGAGCTTTTGGATAAGGAATTCTTTGGCAGTAGTAGCAGCTCGGAGATGTTGAGTGTGCTGTCAGGAAGATCTTTTAGTTTAGTAGTGTTCTTGAGGAGAAATTCGAAAGCAGCAGATTGGTCCGTTTCTTCGATGGTTCAGGAGTCTTTGTGATTCTTTTGTCAATAGGCCGGGCAGAAGGTGAAGACTTACCCACTTCTTCTGGAAGCTCAGTAGGGTGTGATGTTTATGGTTGAGGGTTGACCACCAGTTTCTTCTTTTGGGTTAAAAGAGTTTAAGCTGTTCTGATTTGTAAAGAGAGAACGAATTCTTTGGAATCTGAACTACGTAGAATCGCAAAAGTGACTTGCGATGGTTCGGAAGTTCTCTTTAGTAATCTTTTGCTTTGGATTGAGGTATCTCTTGAGGATGTGGAGCTATCGAAGTGGTTTGAGATTTTCCAGATGTCTTCGAGGAAGTCAAGATTGCATCCGTATTAGGAGACTGAGTTCTGTATCGACTTGATTCTGGCTCTACCGGTGGTTCAGCCTAGTAGGAGGGCTCTTTGAGAGAGAGGTCTAGTTAAGCTGGCAGGATTGATCAGGTCTAGTTTCTGGCTGGAGTTTTGTTGTGGTATTTGTGACCGAATCGGATAGGTTACTAAGATTTTATGAAATTTGATGGACAATATTTCCGGGATAAGTTGACCAAGTTTGTGCTTATGTTCAAAAACAGCATTCTCATCTTCTTCAGGTCAGAGTTGAGCAGCGGAAGCAAGGTGGCCACTACTCTAGAATAGAAGCAACCTCGGATTCATCAGAAGTCTGTGTTTATCTTTGATCAGAGGATTTCTACAGGAAGTTCATACTCTAGAATAGTATGTTTGAAGTCTTCTGATGATTGTATAGTAGAGTTTGTGTGGTGGATTTTGATGGATCTTGAGAGAACTTTCTTGTTGAGAAGGATCCAGAGATCATCTTATTCTTGGTCCAGATTTGGTCCGAGAGGCATTTGTGAAGATTTGGATTGATCAAGAAGGTTGAAGGCAGCCCAGCATCGGCAGAAGAGTTTTGTGGATAAGAGACAAAGGAATTCATAATTCGAAGTCGGAGATTTAATTTTGGATAGGTTTTGTCCGATCATAAGAGCTATAAGATTGGATAAGATTGGAAAGCTAGCTTAGAAGTATATTGGATCTTTCTATATTCTCTTAAGGTTAAGTATTTTGATCTACATGATTGAATTGCTAGTTCGGATGGCTGGAATTCGTTATGTATTTCATGTATCCCTAAGGGAGTACGTGTATGATCTATCACTGGTTTTAGGACCAGTAACTCTAGAGAGATTTGGAAGTTGAACATGACTTACTTGTGGTCCGGTATCCTGTTCAGATTGTAGATCTAGATTTAGGAGCTCTGGATCTGAGTGGCATAGCCAGTTTAGATTCAGTAAAGAAAGTATCCCTGTGTTTGTACGTGGGAAACTCTAAGGTGTTCTGTCCATAATTTTTTTCTGGATAGTTAGAATTGTTTGTTTGAATTGGTTGCTATGGTACTAGTATGTGGTTGATAGCGTATATTGGCTGTTTTAAAATTGAAATCTGTGTGGGATTATTAAATTATCTTTGCTTTCAAATTTCGGGGACGAAATTCTTTTAAGGGAAAGGAATGTGATGTCCCAGAAATTCGAGCAATACTTATTTAATAATTTCCATTAATAATTATTTTAAAATGTGTAGTATTGATTTAATAATCTAATTATCTTTCCAAAACTAATAATTATTTAATTTGATAAATGTTAAATTTTCAAAACTAATAATTTAATTTGGAAATTTTCTTCTTTTCAAAATTTATAATATATTTAATTGATCAAATTTATCTTTATAAGCTAATTAAGAATATATTCTTTTTATAATGTATATGTGTGTATACATTGTGTATAGGAAATTTGGTTTTAATTTAAATTTAATAAAAATATTTTCAAATTTATATAATATATATGTGTGTGTATATTGCGAATTGGAAGATTTTATTGAATTTAATATAGAAACTTTTCAAAAGCTTATTTAAAAATCTATCTTATATTTTCAAAAGTATTTAAAGTAAATATTTATTTTAATTTAAAATAAAATAGCTTAATATAGTATATTATAATAAAGGTTTAATTTGTTTTCCTTTGAAATTGGTTCTTGAATAAATTTAGTTCATATATATTTTAGTACAATATTTTTAGTTTGAAACTTTGAAATAAGGTTTAATATAACATTCTTTTCTTTTTAAATTTTCTTTCTTTAAAATTTTATGTTTGAAAAATATATTTTAAAATTATATAAATGAAACATAAAGGTATGTAATTGTATAAAGGTAATTTACATAAATAAACATTAAAGGCTAATTGAAAATAAACATTAAAACATGTTAAAATAAATAAGAAAATTAATTTAAATGAATTTAAAAAACATTTATGAAAATAAGGAATTATTTTAATATTGAAATGTAACATGTGTAAAACATTTAAGCCTTGCAAATACACTCAAGTGGATTGTCTTGTTTATTTTTGAAAAACATTTTAAAATAAATGTATTAAGAGAAAACTTGGCAAATCTATGTGAGTTCAAACCTTTCTTCTCTTCTAAAACTGAAATCAGATTTTAAAAAGAAAGTTCAAAAACCAAGTATAACTCCAGTTCAAAATTTTCAAAGCTGCCATCTTGCATAACAAAGAGAAGATCAACTCAAACTCTAAGCAAAAGAAAAATGGAGATCAACAACAAACTGTAAATCAATTATTGCAAGGGTCTCTGGATCCACATCAAATTCAACTAACCAAGATTTCAAATTCAACAAAAATAATCAAATGCAAGCAAATTCAATTCAAAACAGCAAGATGCAAATCAAGTTTAACTATTCCTGGAAAAAGAATGCAACAGAACAATGTTCTTTGCTTCTTCGTGTTGGTGAGTAAACTTTTATTTAAAAACAGTTTTTAGGTTTTGCATGTGATGATCTTATGTGATAAAGTTGTGATATGGTCTGCATGTTTATTTTATCTGAATATATATATATATATATATATATATATATATATATATATATATATATATGAAAATGCTTGATGCATGTGTGAATATCTGTATATATTCATACATGTGCTCTGTTCTTAGCTACAGACTCAACATCATCATCAAATTAATTCCTATCTTCTTAAACACTCAACATTAGACTTTGAATTCTGAAAATAAAATGTGAATAATAGTATGATCTTGTTTCTAAAAATAGTTTAAAGTAATTATATTTAGTAAATAGACTGTAATATTGGGATTACAGTAAAAATCAAGTTTTTGTTAAAAATCAATATTAACAATTTCAACTTTGAATTATATAATCTTTTCGTGTTAATGAATCATGAATTTTAAATGAATTTGGTAATTTTTCATTTAGTATTGGCCGAGAATTTGAGTTCTTCTCGAATTTGGGATTTTGGTCAATTGCCGTTGAACGGCGATGACTAGGTGCTCGAGTTTTGGCATGGGGAAGAATGGAGTATGGAGGATTGATGGAAAAATATGCGTATATTTTTTTTTGATGATCGAGATGAGCAGTCGAAGGTGTTTTAGGGTTGCGTTTCTATTTTTGGGTTGGGTGGGAATAGTGGCATGTTGATCGTCGTTGATGCTTCAGACGGTATCACATGGTGGGGGATCGACGTAGGAGGACGAGTCGACTTTCTGGAGAGGTCGGCAGGGTTAATCGATGAAGGGATCGTCGACAATTTGGAAATTTTCGATGATGACGGAATTTCCAGACTTCGACCAGGTGGCTAGTTTTTGTTTTTCGATTCTATTTTGGTTTCTGGGTGGTTGAGGGTGATGTCGCGTTCGACGTCGACTTGTTGAAGGTCTGAACAATGGTTGAAGGGGGGTTGGGTTGCCATGCACGTGCACGGTGGCTATTGCGTGTATATGGGTTTTTATGGTTTTGCGGAAGAACATTTTGGCCTGGGGGTTTTCGTGTTTTTCTTCATGTTCGACTCGGAGTGTCGAAGTGGGGGCAATATTTTGGTTGCTTCGAGTTTTACTCGAGTGCTGTCTCGAGCGTGTCTCGAGAATTTGTGGTTTTGGGCTCGGAAACATTTTATTTTCGGTTTTAACTTGTTCAAGTTTTAAACTAAAATGTTTCAAAAAATTTAAAGTAGAGCTAAAAGTTTAAACAAGGATTTAACCAGTTGTTAAAACGTATAAAATGTTTGAGTAGAAAATAATGTTTCAACAAATTTAAATTTTAAAAGTATGGATTTAAAGTTTTAACTTTTTTTATAAAAATAGTTTTGATTGATATAAATATTACCTTAAAAAAAAATCTTGTAAATTCTGTTCCTAAATGTTTCAGATTTAAAAGGTAATTTGTTGAGATTAAATGTAAATTAAAGTAAAAGTTTTTAACATTAGTAGTCAAAGAATGATGATTTTAATAAATCATATTCAAGCTTTTAAATTCATTTATTTTTAAAATAGAAGGTAAAGTTTAATGAAATATATGATTTATCTTAATTTAATCATGTTTTGTTAACAAAAGTAATTAAAGTATAATTACTTATTTACTAAAAAGATTTATTTGGGTAATTAAATTAAGATAAATTAATTTGAATAATTAATTAAATGTAGTTTATCACTTAACTAAGGATAGATTAATCAAGTTTAATTAATTAAGAATTAAATAAGCAATAAGTAATTAAGAGTTTAATTACTTACTAATTACTTAATGAAGTAATTAAAGTAATTAATTACTCAGTGTAATTAATTAAGTTAATATGGTTAATTTTAGTTATTTAATTAAGATCAATTAATTAAGAAAATCATTTGATGATGGATTAAGTATAATTACTTAATGTAATTAATGAGGTGCAATTACTTAGTAAAGTAATTAATGGATAATTACTGTATATAATTAATTAAAAGAAAATTACTTGATGGAAAGTAATTAAAGGATAATTACTTAGTGGAAGTGATTAAGTGATGATTACTCAATGTAATTAAAAGGTTAATTAATATAATTAATCAAGGAGTTGATTTAATTTTTATAAGTAATTAAGGGTAGTTAATTACTGAATGTGATTAATCAAGATTGATTAATAAATTTAATTAAGTTAAAGATTATTTATTAATTAATGAAATAATCAAAGGATCATTAATTAATGTAATTAATGAGCATAATCAAAGGTTTAATTGATTAATAAATGTGATTAATTTTAAGATAGTTAATCAATGATGTGATTATAATATAATTAATGTAATTAATTAAGGATTAATGTAATTAATTATAATGAATTAATTAATGGAAGTAATTAAGGTTATTTAATTAAAGCATAATTAATTTGTGTAATTAATTTAAAGGCTAATTACTTAATGCAATTAAGAAATAATTAATCAATGGTGATTAATTAAGGGAATAATTAAAGGATAATTAATCTGTAATTAAAGATTAATTAATTGGTTTATAAGGTGATTAAAGAATGATTAATTAATTAAATGGTTTGTAATTAATTAATTAATGATTGTTTAAGCAGGATTGTATGATTAATTCTCAAGTAGTTAATTTAATTTAAGTTGATTAAATTAATTATAATATGGATTAATGGTTCCTGTTTATGGATGATTGATTGAGTGAAATGGCTGAATTGAATGATGCTTATAGTTTGTATAATTTGTAATGTGCTATAATGTGATAATGATTATAGCTGTGATAAATGTGTGATATTTATCTGTGATTGATGCTGTGTGAATTCAATGTTTATATTGAATCAAAACTGTTTAATCTTAAATCACTTGGACATTAAGATGGCGTTTTGGATTTCGGTGAGACTGGGATCGGATTTTCAAATTTGGAATTCCGAAAACCACATCGATCCAAATTAAACGTTAGGTCGTGAATCTCAAGTGAAGAGTGAAGACTCGAGGTGTAAGGACTATTCGTCATTAAAACTCTGTGGGTGATTCCAATACGAGTTTAACGGGGGTAGTACTTTCAGGTTCGAGATGAAGATTCTGAGTGCAAGGGCTATTGTCATTAACTCTGAGGATAATTCCAAAATAAGTGTAGCGAGATAGTGCCTTCGGTTTCGTTCGAACCCGGAATGAACTTGTATGGATTGAATGCTTTCAGAATATCGCCAGGTGGACGATGAGCATTCTAAGATAGATGTGTTCTATATAGGTAAACGTAGGCTCAAGCCTCATCCACCGGGAATGGCTAAAATAGGGAAGGTGCAGCAAGGCTAAGTGAATAGCACCCAAGTAGGACGAGATTTACCCCTGTCTAGAGGTCCCTTTTTATTTGGCTGTATGGGAAGTTGGCGAAGGCCATCTGCGGGGTTGTTTTGTTCAGGACTATCCAGTAAGGGATGGTTTCGGCCTTGTGTTGTAGGGGATTTAGGGTGGATCCTCAGTACGGTGATCTAGGCCCCATACTGTGACGGGAGGTAACCCCGTAGCCCTGCCATTGATGGAAACCAATTCTTCCTACGTGCCCTTTACGGTTTTGATTGTATAACCCACTTTGTGGCTAGTATGCTGGAATTTAATCATGTAACGATTTCAGCTATTTCTTATTTACTTGAAAACCCTAGACCTTATTATAATATCACTGGATTCCTAATGTTTTGGTTAGCGTAAGGGAAAAACTTACCCATGTTTATTTATGGGGAGTCTTACGTGATACCTTTTGTTTTCAAAGAATTTTCAAAGTTAAGCAACTTTAACCCGTTTACTCACACCAGACCCATGTCTGACCCGGAGTTTATTTTCTGTTTTATTAAACTCTTGGGTACTCAAATTTTTATGAGTAGTCAAGGGATTCAGGTTAGCTTTGACGATTTCTGGAGGAGATATGGAGCAGGAGGCTTCCGCGTGTAGATATGTAGTGGTTCTGCTGTGCTAACGTTATATATGTTTTTATGTGATGTACTTGAGTTGTAGTAATTAGACAGGTGTTTATAACTGTCTAGTTTGTGTTGTATTAGCTGTAACTCTGATGTATATGATACTATGTAATATCTTATGTGATATAATATAATTTATTCGTTCCATTGTGAGATTCTGATGTTGTTTGTTCTTTTTTTCTATCTTTTCTCTTTTCTATCCCTTTCTTTCTTCTTAATGATGCGTCTTTCTATGGAATGAAAGGCGGGTCGTTACAACGATAATACAATAGTACTCACATGCATAAGACATACAAATAGTAATAGTACTCGCTAACATAAGGCTCATCAAACCGATACCGATCATCAAAAAGATTGGCTGCATCACCATCATCGTCGTCGTCGTCGTCACCATCGTCGTAGAATGATATCGTTGCTCATCAACTATAATAAGCTCGTTAATATGGGAAGTCAACTCATCTATACTCCATCGATGCTCGACGTACATGACCTGGTAGAGTCCCATCTGCATCTGAAATAAATCCTCATAGGAAAATGCCGCTGGATCGGGATACCAGGAAATCTCTGGCCGAGGAATATCAACTTATTTATCAACCCCCAACGTTATTGGAATACCGACTGTCCAACCATAATCTCCTACTTGGGAGGGCTATGCAGCATGATACGTCTGAGTACTTTATGTAAGGTCTTGCAAAATAGAGGGCAACACCACTACGTATGCCCAAGGGCCCTACCAAATCAACAGATGTAGCATGAACAAATGTAGTCGTATGCGATAGAGTGTAAAACAGATACCAAAAGGAAGCATAATCTACATTCATGATGATGAAGTAATTTGCAGACCACCACTCCCCTACATACTCATGTAATGTAGCGCTATCATAAACCCTCAAAAAAGGTGTATTCAGATGTGGATCGTCGGGAATAAAATCACCATCTAAGGTCTGTCTCCAACTATGCTTACCGAAGAACCAGTAGCATCCTAAGCTGTTTGGGGATGAAACCAATGAAAATGTCTCGTAGATTGGAATGCAGGATGCACTCCGAAGGGGTTGGTCATAAAAGGTGAACCATCATACGGATGCCAAAAAACACTCTCTCGTGTGGTACGTAATTCGATCTGATTTCAAGCCATAGAAAAAAAATGACATGCTTCCCCTCCTCGAACCATTCCACGGTTACCATGGGCCATGCTTTGACTCGGGGAAAGAAAAGGGGTAATGTGGAGTCCAATGTAGGATAAGTCATGTTGCGGACGTACTTGTAGTACCGGTACTATAAAACCTCCCAATACCCATGTAATGGACGTAGATCTACCCCTAACCACACACTGATGATCCAAAAAGCGATACAAATGCTAATATCTGAGTCCCCCAGTCATACGCGACTGGACGATTAAACGACAACTCTGTTGCAACTGCAACATAACCGGCAAGCAACGTGTTCGATGCATTTGTAAAGAATAAGTTTCCCATCATGTACAGAATAAAATGACGAGCAATCTCCAAGTGGTTATCTGCACTACAACTATGTATCAATTCCATTATTGCTTGCCTAATGTATGATCATTTAATTTGCAGTCCAGATGACAGTCTGTCATGTAATCAAGGTGTGGAAGTACACTAGATAAACAGTGAAAGTGCTGGTACTCCTTATCATAAGGTAAGGTCATCCACCGACGAATTCCTAAACCGGTAAGCATAGTAAAGTCTAATGGGGTAATACCTAGCTCTCCAAAACTGAAGTGAAAGTTATGAGCGGTCTTCCACCAACAGGCGGCTAAAGCACTACATAACTGAACGTCCGAATTTAATAGATTATCGATACCTATTAAAGCAATTCACGATTCTTGAAATCCTAAATATCATTAAAAAATAAATAGTAATCACGTAATTACGCACTCAAAAAATCTCCAAATCCTATCTCTCGCAGCAAAGCATGTATAAAGCCGTCGGCATCATAAGATCTTATCATCCTAAAAGACGTATTACGCTAACCCAAGATTCATGGGTGCGCTAACGACGAGCCTAAGTTAAAAAATATTTGCATATTCAATTTTTAATGTACAATTTGAACTAATAAGATAAATTGGAGGTAGATAACTTATAGAATTATCAACACACATGGTAACTTTTATTTCATCATTTGGGAGTATTTGAAAATTGACCAAATCTTTGTCCGGACCAAAATTTTGGTCGATGTGGCGGACCCAGAACTGCACTTGCTGTATATCCTCCTATGCGTCTTCATCTAACTATCCTGCTTCGTTGACCTTCAGTGAACGCCGACAGTATGGGTGCTTTAACTTTGACATGGGTGTTTTCCTCGGCCGGTGGAACATTTCCTACGCTACAACTACCACTGTCTCGGAGTCTTCGGAACGCTCTTCTCATTTTTTTGGTTGACTTTTGTTTACTGGAAGGAGGACGGTTGTTTGTTGGAAGGAGGAGAAATGGCGAAAAGAAGAAAGTGTGGGGGGAAGAAGGGTAATCAGCTCTTGTATAGCCAATTACCATGTACTCACTTAGCCGGCTAAAATAAATTCGGCTAAGTGAGTGGTGTTGATTGCAATCCATACCACTTTATGGACTGCAATCCACATGTATACCCTTTGCCAGATAAATTTTAGTCGACAAGGGGAAAGAACATTTTTGTGCTTCTTCCCATCAGTTTGGGGTCGATTGCCTTAAATCGACCCCAACCAAACCTACTGGTTGGGAATGGTCAAAGTGTCGCATTGCTTCACAAAGAGAATCGAATCCATAGGCTAGTTTATTATGTCAGCAAACGATTCAAAGGAGTTGAAAGTAACTACCCGAAAATAGAGAAATTGACATACTGCTTGTTGATTGCATCATGAAAGCTCCGTCCATACTTCTAGGCACACCCATTCAATGTTTACACCGACCAACCGTTATGATAGGTCCTGTAGCAACCTAAGACGTTTGGAAGGTTAATCAAGTGGAATATCAAGCTTAATCAATTCGATATACCTTACCTCCCTTAGAGGCTATCCAGGGTCGGGCACTAGCAGATTTTATAGCATAATTTATTCCGTAGGATGATTCCCCAAGGAGTAGCGAAATCCGTACCATATAGTGGAAATAGTATACTGATGGAGCATGTTCTAGAGGTAGAATTGTGCTTGTAACTCCAGAAGATTGGTCGATCTGTTATGCTTTAAATCTTGATTTCCATGCGACAAAGAACGAAGCCGAGTATGAGGCTCTGATTGTTGGACTTAAACTCGCCAAAGAACTGGGGATAAAGTCTCTTGAAATCTTTTTGATCACAATTGGTAGCATACCAAGTCAGAGGAGATTACCAAGCTAAGGGAAAACTATTTGCTCCATACCTTACCCAATTCCAGGAGTTGTTGACTAAATTTGAGTACTATGACATTACGTTATTCCACGAGATCAAAACAGAGAGGCCGATTCATTGGCAAATTTTGTAGCACTGTGGATGCACTACAGCTTAGTTCCGGTCGAAGTATTAAATGCCCGGAGTATAAACTTGATAGAAATCAACTGGGTACTAGAGACGGATCCTAGGAGGGAATCGTGGATGACTCTGATTAAAAACTATTTTCTACAGGGAGTCCTGCCTATACAAAAGAATGAAAAGCGACAAGTCCACCGTAATGCTTCACGGTATGTCATATATGAAGGTGTTATGTAGAGAAAGTGTTTTTATGTTCCTCTACTCTGGTATATCGCTCTTGATGAGATAAAACGGGTCCTAAAGAAAGTTCATGAAGGGGAATGTGGCGATTGCACTGGGAAGTAAACTCTAGCAAAGAAAATACCCCATTACGGTTACTATTAGGCAACCGTCAATCGAGATGCCACTAACTGTGTAAGGAAATGTGACAAGTGCCTGATATATGAAAAAGTTTCAAGAGCTCCGCCAATTGAAATCATGCAAATGGTCGGCCCATGGCCATTTTCCATGTGGGGAATAGATATTATCCGTTTCTTACCAATCTCTAAAGGTGTAGCAAAGTATGCTCTCGTCGTAGTTGATTACTTCACCAAATGGGCCGAAGCATAATCTTTAGCCACGATCACAACCAAGAAAGTAATCAACTTCATTGTCCAAACATCATCTATCATTTTGGTCTTCTACGAACTATTGTAACAAATAATGGGACTTAATTCGATGGTGCTGAATTCAAAGACATCTGTCGGTGGTATCATATTGAAAACAGGTTTGCAGCGGTCGCTCACCCTCAAGCGAATGGGCAAGCTGAAGCTATGAACAAAATTATAAAGTTCATTCTGAAGAAGCATTTGGAAAAGTCTAGAGATAAGTGGGTGGATGAACTCCTGATGGCACTATAGGCTTACAGTACCACCCACAAGTCCGTGACTGGCCATACTCCATTAGCCCTTGCTTACAGTTCAAAGGCGTCATTCCTGTTGAGCTCGAATTTCCCTCTCATCGAGTGACCTAATATGATCCTATAATGAATAAATATCTCCTCTTGGAATCTCTAGACTTTATAGATGAGAAGCGCAAGGAAGCTGATTTAAGGGTAGTTGCGCACCGACACCAAGTCGCCCGATACTACAACATTAAAGTTCGACCTAGAACTTTTGAAATCAGCGATGTTGTCTTAAAATGGGTTTTTCCTGCCCTGCATATGAACCCTACTTAGGAAGGATGATAAATCATTGAACATAGGCTTGGAGAGGGAACTTTCAACCTAGCGACTGTTGATGGCATCACACTCCCAAGAGCATGGAATAGCGAGCATTTACAATGCAATTTCACTTAGTTTATTTCTTCCTTCATTCAATTGTATCTACTTTCAGAATTTTCTTTAGTATTTGATTTTCTGGATATGTATTAAAATATATTATGTTATTTCCTTACATTTAGAAAATAAAGTTTTGAACTTCCTTTATAGTTTTATTTGTTTTAGCATTATGTATTAGTTACATTTGGAAATCGATTAACGTCGATATGTCCAAACAGGTTCCTGGAGTTTGGAACTGATTAATTACACTAGTTCCTAATGGAGCTAAACAAGACGAGCATGGTCTGACCAACTATTTAATAACTCTCATTCATAACCCAACGGACAGGATACATAATAAGGAATGGATAGACTCGACCATTTGATGACTAAATAAATCCAATCGAACAATGGGACTGAAGTAAAACAAGAGCGATCATGACACAAACGATCGCTCACTAAATCATACCTTGGAACTTAGGGGGAAAATCAATCAATTAAGGAAAGTATGATCTGATTGCTCTCCAAAATAACTCTAAGTCCTCAAAGTGTGGACTAGAGTATAAACATAAATCCTACGTGAATCGACCACCCGCAAACTAACCCTAAGTTCTCAAAGTGCGGACTAGAGTATAAACATAAATCGAGTGTGAATCGACCACCCGCTTACCAACTCTTATACCCAGAGAGGGGATATGTGTGTAGACAAATAGATAAGTGTTGTTCGACCACCCACTATTCCATAAACTCTGGCCGGAATCTGACAAGAGGAGTATAAACTCGCTAAGGATGGAGTTCGACCATCCACTATCTAACTCCCCTAAACTGAAACGGGGGGTAGGTATAATTACTCTAACCGCTAAATTTGATGGCATAACACTAAGGCTCGAGCCCAGTATTTGATGCTACTCAAGGCCACGACTATATAGAGACTTTGGGATGGAGTTAGTGGATTGTTATCATAATTAAAGAACAACGAATTACAAGTACATTGAATGGAAGGGAATAGTTCAACTACTTAAATAATAGTTCACACGAGAACTCAATAGAAAATAAAAACTTCTATTCACATAATAAGCTTCAAAATTTTGGTACAAGTTTATTCAAAAAACCGGGGGTCGTGCCCGTACAACCACGAATAACAAAAAACAGTTGTACAAATATGTACACATCGAGCCGAAGAGATGACTATTTCTTTTGTCTTCCCTCCCTTTTGGATTTCTCAAGAGTGGTGCTATCTAAACTTTAGCTTGATCTCTTCCTTGATCCTTCACCGCCTTTGGCGGGAGAGCATTCGAAGCTTTGAGGGATTTTTCTGGGAATCGATCCACTGGGAGGAATTACTTGTAGTGGGAGAAGATTTGGATCATTAATGTCCACCTTGGCGGGTTCATCTTTGGCTTTTCTCTTCATCAACTCCTCTTTCTCAATGTGATCCTTCAAGCTTATCCCATCAGTGCGTTCAGAGGTGCCGGTAATCACATCATCATCAGATACATGCACCTGTAGTGGATCTTCAGCCTTATCATCATCGAGTGCTCTGATGACTTGGACGTCGGGTCCCAAAACATCAATGGCTGTCGAAATCTTTGTTGATATCACTTGTTGCTCCATGGTGGCATCACTTTTAGGAGTTTGGTCGAGATCGGAAGATCTGTGGATTTGTCAAAACAATGAGATAAGCCTAAAACCATTAGGCATGAAAATGAAACTCTCAAAAAGTGGAGAGTAAAGTGGAGTAACTACATTCGAATGGCTCTCGGTTGTCGCTAGAGTGCTTCCTTCCAAAATATGGGTTAGCACTTTAGATAACCGAGTTTATCCGGATCATAGCTCAAATCTTGCCTTGGGCCAAAAGAAACGATGCTCTAACTGCTTGGAAAGAAGAGGGGCCCTTGGTATCATACCCTGAGGATTCAATAATATTTTACCCTTTACCGAAAGGCGCTAAAATGTGGAAATATCATAGTCTCGCAGCGGCAAGGTCTAGGGGTTCATTTCAACGAAGGATCTCCTATACTAATTTCTCTTCATCTAACTTGGCTTCGCCCAGCTCCATCTTTATCGACTTGACAATATACTCCCAGGCTTCGACGAGTGACTCAAGATAACCTTCACCAAGAAATCTTAAGTCGCGGTGGATAAGGACTTTAACGTTGTATTTGATGATTAGGGGATCAAACTTGCCCTTAATTTCATTCCGACCGGACTCTTTAGCATCCTCCACTTGGGCTTCAATTTATTATATCATCACCTTGTGGCCAAACTCTCTTGCCTCTTCTTTGAGGGCTATATTTTAGCAAGTTGCTTGATAAGTTTGATTTTCAGACTCCTAGCTTCAACATCCTCTTCGCAATCCCTCTGTGATACTTCTTGAGCCTTGATCTTCTCTTTCTTTCCTAAGAAGCTATTCAAGCTCCCTAACACGGTGGCCAAGATATCTTTCTCCTTTTGCAAGGAATCCTTTTCCAAAGAGAGTGCTCCGCTGCGATTGAGGGTAGCATCAAGTTCCTTCTTATAGGCGGTTTCCAAGCGACTCACTACCTCATACGTTTTCTTGGCACTCTTTTCTGCCTCAATTATTTTTGTCGTCAATTCCGAGATCTCATTATCATGGTGCTTAATTATATCTTTATTGTGGATCACCTCTAGCTTAACATGATCCATTTCATGTTGTCGCTTGATTGACACCTCGGAGATCTTTTCCACTATGTGCTAGAACAACTCATGCTGCACAAAAACATTGTTAACGCATGCGAGAGACCTTGCTTTGGTGTGCCTTGGGATCATATGAATTGAAGGAAGGAACTTAAGCCCATCAAAATAGATTTTCGGTAAATTGGCCTTATGTTCGGCTAATTTTTCTACTATGGAAGTTTTAGGAGTAGCGGTCGGCGAAGATGAATTAGAAGTGGCAATTGGACGCTTGCTTGATTTATGGTCATGAGATTGCCTCGAGCTGGAAGAACGAGAGTACTGCTCATGTGATACGACAATTTGAGGTCCTTGGAAGGAAGTTTGATATCCAGTATAAACAACAAGATTGGGCTGATTTTCCCAATAGAGTGACTGAGACTGGGACTTATGCATGGAAGAAGAAGATTCCCTTATATGATGACTTTTCTCGGTCGTCGTCTCTTTCCCTATGCCTGCCTGATTCTGAGCTGCAGCTAGATCCATAATGCGTTGAAGAGCATCTTAGGTGATTAAAAGCTCGAGACTTGGTCATTGCACCTCCAAAGACCAAATGAAAATATATAAGTAGCCATTATACAAAATATAGATAGAGAACATGTAATGTAGTGCACATGATTGTAAGAGCCCTAGTATCCGCCTCGACAGACCGGTAGCTGCAGCCTTGCTTATACGCATTTCCTCTCCTCTATCGGTAGGAAGAATGATATCACCACTCCTGGCGAGAGAATTGAGCCCCTCAATACTAATGTTTTGGTAGTCATAATTCATAATGTCATTAGGGCTCTGGACATTTGAAAATCCTTTCATTGAACTTTCTAAGTATTGGGAAGTGGACTCTTCGTCAACATAAGTGATAACAAATTCTGGATCCTTAGCAATTTTTCTTTCGCAAAGTTTATATGGCAGTTTCTTCTTTCTCTTAGTTGGCGTTTAGGATTATGTTCCTTATGACGGTTTGACCACAGGCGCCTTGCCTTGGCCTGCGTCAGTGTCGCTAAACTCATTGGTTTAGGCACCCCTAATTTCGCCTTCTTCAACGTCATCCTAAGTCCCTTCGATTAGGGAACAACAGGGTAGTTGACATCCCCTTCTTCTTCTTCAACAATGATTCTTGGTGATATAGCGCTTCCAAATAGCCCGATGTTGTGACCCTCTTCCTGCATCCTAAATAAAGAATGCAACTTGTCAGTTACGAGAAGTCTAGTGTCCCTACTTCGACAAGGATGGAACAAATTATAAAGATCGCTCTTGAAAACCTATTCCCCTCAAGATATAAGCGGACACCTGTAGATATTCAGGATGCTTGTTGATTAACAAATAAGACTTGGATTAAAGGATTTAAGAGTGAAGTAAAGACACAACTTACGTTCTTCCAACCATCGCCTTACGAAGTCAGGCGGACACCGAACGTAGATCCATTCGTGTTTGAAAAGGTAAAGTTTATTCCAAGCACCCATTAAGACTTGGTAGTTGGGTGAAGGCTCAAGGAAAATATAGGAAGGACTTCTTGACCGTCGCTTAAAGTTATAAATGAACCATAGCAAAAATGAACGCTCATGAATATTAGAAAAGTTCCATGGAGGATGGTGTATTTGTTCGGGTGAAGTTGAGTGGGAGCTATTCTAAGATATTTTAACATTTCCCGAATAAAAGGATTGAAGGGCGGCATGCATCTAGCCCAGCACATGAATTTGTTGCATGCAGTGTACCCCTTCGGCTGCAAGTGAGCCCTTTGATTTATCAAAAGGAAGTACGATGTCTTCGAATGGAATTCCGTGTATGGAATATAGCCTGTGAAGGGCAGTCTTACCAATCCTAGAGGCCCAAGAATCTGTCGAATTATCTAAAAGTATAGCACCTTCTACAGTATCGGGTGCCGGACTTACATCTTTTGCTGGGATGATGGGAACATTTGGAAAAAGGTTGATTGATGGGCTAGGAACTTCCGTTTGTTCAATTTGATGATTAGAAGAAAGCCCGTTAGATATAGTTATAGAACTTGACTTTGCTTCAGAATTGCTATGTTGCGAGGATGGTTCGAAGGACATTACAGCTAAACGCTCTGAGCGTCTGAAGTCCATATTTACTATAATCAGTAGGTAATTGAGATTAGAAAAGTTTACCTGTTCCTCTTGTGTGAAATGTGAGCTAGTGTGGTGTAGTATAGTATATAACGTCTTTAAATAAGAAAACGAACTTAAATGATGTGACTTTGGATTCAAACCACAGTGACCATCATTGCTGACTTTCTCAACTAGCGAAGAAATTAATCGATTGTGAAATCTTTGGGATTGACTATCGGCATATCAAAGTGTAAAGTCTTTCATTCAAGTCCATATGCTAAGTTTTATTTCAGGTTGAAAGTTCCAATGGTTTGATTGTTCAATCTCAAGTTCAATATTAAATATGTTAGTTTTGTTGTTCATCGTCATCATATGTTCAAGTTTGTTGAGGTGGATTGGTAATGATTGCTCAAACAAGTATGTTTGGATTAGGTTTCAAGTTCAATTCAGAAAAACAAAAATATGTATGCCGATCCCTATATTCCCATCCATACCCTAAAGTTTTGCGACCGATTCCTCTCTCCAAGCAAAGAACGTCGATCCTTTGTTCTCTACAAATACGCCGATTCCAACTCACCGATCCCTTTGCTTAAAATATTGCCGACCTCTAATCTTACTGATCCTTCCAACTCCACTATTTTAATCATCCTCTCAACAAGCTTTCATGCTGATCCCTCTCCCAAATTCATCAAATGAGAGATCGGTACATGTCCAAACCTTCAACACATATCCTCCCATAAAGATCCACTCTATCGATCCTTCCTCCACTCTCCCTTCTTCTTCCTCCTTGCTTATTCCATCGAACCATATAATATGTCATAACTCACCTCCTCCAGGCCACTTCATCCACCATTTCATCATTCCATCGAATGCCGTCATGATCAACAAAGGCATAGACTACGTTATCCCAATATAAAATCAAAAAGTACGAATTAAACACTTACCTATATGAGTATATCGATTAGAGTGCAGCCAAGTATTTGGTGATGTTGGAAGTGGAAGGTAGAAGAAAGCAAGTACGTGGGGACAGGTTGGATTGTAAGAGAGTTTCGAGCCAAAGATAGGAGGGTTCAATTTGAGGACGGAATAAGAAGGTTCGGTGCAAGTGGAATGTTAAAAAGGTAAGGCAAGTGAAGTTAGAAAGGCAAAACAATAGCTTATATAAGAAAAGGAGGTTTGGCACACAAAATGAGGAAGGTGGGTTCGGCCTAAAACATGTCGAGCCTTGAAGCATAAAGAGAGTAGGAGGATTTGGCTTGCAATGTGGAGGGTTCAACATGGAATATATGGAAAGGAGGTTCAGTCCAAATCTTCTACTTGAGACGAAGGTTATGGGCTCGACATAGAACCTGCCGACCCCTGCGAGCATGAAGAAAAGGTAGAAAGGAGTAGGTTAGGCTTATGCCAATCCCTAATAATAATAATAATAATAATAATAATAATAATAAATACAAAAAATGAGTGAGAGTAAAGAGTTAGGTTATTGGCCATGATAAATGAATATAAGCATGAAAGTATAAAAGCGCGAACATACAAAATGTGAAGAAAGTTGGCGACAATCCATGAACGTACAAGCACGTCCAGGAGCCAACGACAAGAAAATGTATCCGGTTGTGCACATGTATAACCAAAAAATTACAATTTTTGGAATCGACAAAATTGAAAATGAACCTAAAGCCTTCGAGTTTAAGGTGAACCAGATAACCAAAGTTTGTTAGTCCTACGGGGCTGGACTTACATGTATCAACCGATGGAGTGTAGTCCTATATTTATACTATAGAAAATTGACCAAGCATCATGACGATCAATAAGAAATTCAACACCTTGGAAAAATAATTCGACAAAGGGATAACAACTATTCAGGAAGTTGGATGGATCTCTTTCCAACAACTCTAACCTACTTTGATTCAAAGCACGCCATGTTCTTCACAAGACATACTTTGGAGGGCAAGTGTTATCAGGCATTCTAGCCCGGCTATATTGAATTGATTACTCGAGTTAGATTCGACTGCAATCAAGGCCGTTGATTCCAGAGTGATAAATGTGGGGCCTAATAGTTAAGTACCAATGATCATATGAAGTTAGGACTGAATAGATTGATAAAAGGACAATGTAGAATGTTCGAAGTATGAAATATTGATCAACACATGGAAGGGATCGGCATAGATTGGCTCCAACAAGAGGGATCGACATGTTTCAAAGTACAAGAGCATTCTTGTGGAAAAAAATATATATCTCAGGATCTACAAGTCTAATGACTATGAAATTTGAAGAGCAAGATATAAGGACCCTAGGAATCACACATTAAGAGGATAAGGTCGGAGGGATCAGATATATCCCTTAAAAGGGACGGTAGGAAGCTGCATACAAGCCATGTTGAGTTAAAGATCAAGCAATAACTTGAGCTCCAATAATCCAGATGGCATGAAATTTAGAGGCTAAACATATTTTTGCATGAGGAAGCCACCATAGGGATCACTTCCCAAAATTGACCAAAGAAGGGATCGATACCGATCCCTTCTCTTTGGGAATTGGGCCTAGTGATCCCTCTAGTGGGCCCATATGGTTTTGAAGGTTCTTCAGCCTTTTCGGCGAGATATTTAGTCATCTTCATCTATAAATATTTGTTTGATGGGTTATTCTGAGGATCTTTTATGCTGCTTGTTAATTTAGACTCTATTGTAATCAAGTAATACCTTATTTCTTCCATTGCAATCAAATTCAATGGTGATTAATGAAGGATAATTTTCAAAGTGAATATAGGCATTCAACGCCAAACCACTATAAACTTCTATGTTTTTGATTACTGCTTATTCTCTGTTGCTTAATTAATCATCTACTTAGTTTAATTTTACCTTTCTTCACTTACTTCTCTATAAAAACTATTCTTGGTTGTTTGTGACCATTTTTGATGCGAACACCATCAAATTTTACCAATGTAACAATTTTGACTATTTGAATATGTTTAGTTAAAAGGTTTTTAGAGAATGTCATTAAAAATAATATCATTGGATTTTATGTAGAAATGACTTGGTTATCATAAGGTAAAAATCTGTTCTGTATTTATGTGCGGTGTGGCCTTATAAGATACCCTTTATTTTCAAATACTCGTAATTTGAGTTTCTCACACCAGTCCCATGACAAACCCGGAGTTTATTTTCTTTCCCTTAAACTTCGGGTGCCCTATTTTTTCCATGCAACCAAGTAGTCAGGTTTAATTTGGAGCATTTTGAAAGAGCTCGAAGCATGGAGCTAGAAGATTCTTCTGAAGATTGTTATCCATTTCCACCACACTTATATACTATTGTATTCCACATTTGTAAGGACAGGTATTTATAACTGTCCATGTTGATGTTAAGTTATTGATATATGTATTTAAAATTTTCCATTGTAATGATTATATGTTGAAATAATATATGTTATTCTATTCATATAATATTCTATTATGTCTTTATTTTCTTCTTTCCCTTAACATTCGAGTTTTCTAGCATTTGAATTTGTTGCACATAAATACCGAGGATGTATTAGTATCAATTTTCGAGGGACGAAAATCCCGTTCATTACATTTGGTATTAGAGCTTAGTTGAGCGAACACCTAAGCCTAGTTGCGGTGTATCTCATCAGAGATAGGGCTAGTAATACCCTAGGATGAGAGACTCGTTGAGATAGGGTAAGTGATACCCAAGAATGAGTTGAAATTATTATATATAATCGTGTATTTGTTAATGCTAGAATGATTTTGTTTCGGAAAATTTGGGTAAATGAAGTAATTTTACCTAATATGATATTTTATACATAAAGAAATAACTTTCGAAAATGTATAGTTATTTATAGTATGATTGTTTGCAATTAGGGGAGTAATAATATTCAGTTATTATCATGGATTGATGGATTGTTTGATTTAAAAAAAACATGAACACCCAATGAACTAAGTTTCACGATTTGACTACATGGTATTTGGTAATAGTATTGGTTTAAAGTTAAGAAATTTATTTAAGATACACAAAATTTATGAGCCTAAAAATGTAAAGATAAGATGATCCTAAGAAATGAATATATAAATCAAGTTTTATAAATAAAGGAATTGAAATAAAGAATCTTATGATGACTAGTTCGAGTGGCTTGAAAGTAACTAAAAATTGGTAGGAGATGTGTTCGGATGATAAAAACTACTCTTAACTATTACCCTTCTAATTAAGGGGGTATACGATACTATCAGTTCCTTGGTATCAATTTTGAGTTACTCGGTTTACAAATTTTTTAAGTTAAAAGATAATCCAAATCATCAATAGATAAATTGATTAGTAATTACAAACATCTTTATAAAAGTGTTACACCAAAGATAATGTGACGACACATCTCCTCGACCCTTAGAAATCAACACTAATACATCCTCGGTATTCACGTGCTGCAAATCCAATTGTCGGAGAGACAGATTATCATACGGTAAAAGAAAATAAAGATAGAAGATAGAATAATAACAGAATCTCATATCGTATTTAACAAGTGGAAATCATATAGGTAGTACATTCTCTCTCAAAGTGAGACATTAGAGTCATGAAAAATACTAACCCAGCAGGGATAGTTATACCGACCTATCCTTACCGGCGATGGTAGAAACACATACATAATACAAACATAGCGGAAAGTGTTGGTAATAGAAAAAAGATCCAAATTGCATCATGTTTCGAGCTTCATACTCTATATCCTCCAAATACTCAAAAATGCTCCTAATCAGCTAACTACTAGGCTGCCCGGGGAAAATTAGGGCACCCAGAATTTAAGAAAAAGGAAAATAAACTCCGGGTCAGTCATGGGACTGGTGTGAAAAACTCAAAATATGAATTTTGAAAATAAAGGTATCTCATAAGACCACGCTGCATAAAAACACGGAACGAGTTTTTACCTTATGATAACCAAAATATTTCCCACTTAAAATAATTGGGTATTATTTTTAATGACATCCTTTGAAAACCACTTTTCAAGTGAATATATTCACATAGCCGAAATGGTTACATTGGTTAAATTTAATGGCCTAATAGGTTTACAATCAAGTCCGAAGATACTTATCGGAGAGTGGATTTCCATACAATGGCAAGTAAGGGACTACCTTCCATATAATACATCTCTAGAGGAATCTACTGACGATACACAAACAATCCTCTACATCTGGCAAGACCGGCATATCATTATTTAGCACTCATACATAGCCTAGATAGAACCGAGTATGACATCACCCCAGCCGTAACCGACCTATCCAGGATCCCATAGAATAAATCACATACTCGACATATAGAGAGTAATCTAGAAAGGTGATGACCATACGCTAATTGTTGCGAACCACATAGCCTTGCAGCATACCCTGTTTAATCCATTACCGAGTGATGAGGTCTAAGATAGCGATTACCTTTCACATAGCACATTACACTTTGAATGTCACATTCCTATCCCATAGTTATACAACTGATTTCTATAAACATATAACTCCTGAGATCGTACGTCTTAGGAAAAGGTGTTAGCTAAGAGAAGTTTGCCTTCTCCGCCACCAAACAGATGATACGTTCATAGAGATCAATTTATGTAACTAGAAAAGAAATGTCAGATATTCATCCATACAAGTTGCCCAGGAACAGGATGAATCGAAGACACTCCCCTACCATATCCTGTCGAGAATTACCCATAGGATTAGTAGCGAGAAGTGCTTGCATCGAAGATCTTAAATGAAGAACTACTGCAACATAGTATGATATGGAAAATTTCCCTCGATGGTTAGTGACAAACAACCCTACATTCCTTCTTCCAAATCATATCCATGTCTTCACTTCGATTATGTATATTGGTTCGAAGTGGTCTTCGGATAGGAATCACCAAAATCCTATCCCAGTTCCTTCTAACTAATCATCGATAAAAAATGTTAAGTGAATAGGGAATCATTCTTTGATTCATTTATTTCTTTTTTATCAAATATCTTCTAGAGATATAAATTTCTAAAACATTCTTTTCGGTATATGCATAATCATTAAACCTCTCTTATCAAATTCTTTCATTACATAAAACCCTTTTAAATCTTGGAATAATTTCAAATCATTTCATTTAAATCTTAACATAGATTCATTAATTCAAAACCTAAACTTTTTATTAAGTTAAAACCATGCTATCTAGGATACTAATCCAAAACAAGTAAAAAGTGAGCAGTATCTATAGAATTATCTAATTTTACTCAACATAAATTCCCGTATTCAACAAGTACTATGGGTAAAATAATGGCAGAATAACCTTTTAAATTCCATAAATAGTACAAGTTCTCTCGTCGGGCTTTAACACTTAGCACAAGAAGATTATCCCTATGAAATCCATGTTATTTATATTTGGAAAATTATTGCCTTTATACTTTGAAATTTTTTGACCCAAGTAAATCAAATTTACTATCCCATCCATCGGGCCAGTCCAGATAGCCAGGTAAAGCAGGAAAGTAGTTTCCCAAACCCAAGCCTAGACACTATCTCTTTGACACTATAAGGCGGTCAAGTTAATAGATCGACTCTAAATCATTAATAATCTAACCATTCTATAAATTCTTCAAATCAACTTTAAAATAATTTACAAATCATTTAAAAGCATTTACAGAATATTTGGAAAAGAACGGTTGCGTTTAAGACTATATTTCAAAAGTTACTATATTGATCAAAACGACTTTTTGTCAATTGGAAACTTATTTTTATAACTCAAATCACTTTTAAAACATTTTAAAATATTTTTTAGAATTTATTTCATATTTTTAAACAATTTTAAAATATCATTTTTAAAGAAATCCTTTCATGATTCCGAACCGCAATACCGCGATTTTCTAAAAGCTTGTTTTACTCATACTTCAAAATTCATGAAATCTCAATTTTCTTTCTCTTTGGAAAAATATGGATATAATAGTTTAGAAAAAAATTTATATCGAAGAATTCCGAGCTATATTCCATTTTATATACTCTTTTTACCTTTATGGCGTGAAATCGCAAACTACCGTTACGCGACACGCCTAATTTAGACTAAAGTTTCATTTACCTTTCAAACTTCATCAAATAATTTTCCTATGTTTATAAAACTTTTCAAACTTATTTAAAAACCTTTTTAAGGTTTAACATCCCATATACACCAATTCATTTAATAAAGGAAAGTGATTTTCTTTGTGCTTATCAACGTGTATTTCTATGACTTGCATATATATATATATATATGTATGTATGTATGTATGTATGTATGTATGTATGATTACGTGTATATATATTCAATATTCGTATTAAAATATCATCATCAACAATCATAATCAAACATATATATATCATCCAATAGCATATAATACTATAGTTTAGGAGTTTCTCACCTTGGGTTTAAACGATTAACTAAAAAAATTCTATAGCTCCGTTATTTGGATTCTAAAGCTCATGATCACTCGGGTTCTTGATTTTGGAGCGCTCGGCCTTGACTAGGAGGCTCACGGCCTAGGGTTGGAGAAGTGGAGGGCTTGGCCTTTTGATGGAAGAAGAGAGGCCGTGGATGGTAGAGAGGAAGAGTTGAGTTTTGGAATAGTTTTGAGATGCTTAAGTATATATATGTATATATTATAATTAAATATATTTTGAGAAATATTTTGGCATTATTTGGTTGACATGAGAAGCCATGAAAGAGGAGAGAAAAGAGCTTATAAATGAAGAAGAATTGTTTTGAAATGGAAGAAAACGGTGTGGTATTTATAGGCTAAGAAGAGGTAGAAAATATCTACATATACATCATAATCTACATCACTTTCACATGCACCACGGTTATTACCCTCTACATCATCTTACACAGGTTTGTCCTTCACCCCCCATGTGCTCCATAACTTCATTTCACTTCCAAACCATGTGCATTGACTTAAGGAAGCTTAAGGATGAAGTTTGTGAAAATATCTTAGATATTTTGCTATATATGTCCATATATTAAAGTATATATGTTATATGTGTGTGTGTGTATGTTCATGATTGCATGTGACATGCATATACATGTGCATGTATGCACATAAGAGAATAAACAACGTTTCAATGACTTTGAAAAACTTTTGTTCATCAAACTGTTGAAAGCTGGGAAACCGATACCCGGACACATTTTTACTTATAAACTAATTATGTGTAAATGTAAACAATATTTGAAAATAAATTTGTTATCATTATTAATTAATTAAAATGATCATATTTTATTAGTAAAACCATATAAATTAATATTTATAATTATTTACAAAAATTGTTATTATGCTGATAAAGCGAAACGAGTTCTTTTTTTCTTCTTTTCTTTTCTTATGATTTCAAATCAAGTGTACATATATGTTTATAAACTTAATGACAAATTATTACTTTATAACTATTTAAAATGAGTTATCAAAATTATTAAAATAATTACTAAATCTTTTTAATCTCCAAAAGTTTATTTAAGTGATATATTTGTGGGTCTTTACAGACTTCGCCCCTTAAAGGAATTTCATCCTCAAAATTAAGGATAAGAAGAAGGTAACTCGAAAACAAATATATATAATGAAGTTATACATATATAAGATATAGAAAGTGACATCACCACAGACTGGTAAGTACACTGTACAACATACAACTATATATCCATTCTAAACTTAGGGTAGGCTTTGTGCATTCTCTCTTCTGTCTCCCTTGTTCAGTCTGCTGCGTCGCCACTGCATTGGACTTTACCTAGTCTTACAACTTTCCTCCTTAATTGCTTCTCATCGTGATCCATAATTCGCATAGGTTGCCTGATAATGGCCAAATTAGGCTGAACTTCAAAATCTTCTTGGGCGATTATTTCTATAATCTGCTCTGGATCTTGCACAAATTTTTGTAGTTGAGATATGTGAAATACATTATGCACACCCGACAATCTTTCGAGAAATTCCACCCGATAAGCGAATGGGCCAATCCGCTCAAGAATGGGAAAAGGTTTGTCCATCGGTTTGGGAAAAGCTCTTAGAATATCCTCCAACACCCGATATACCCTTTCAGTTTGTCCATCGGTTTGGGGGTGATATGCTGTATTAATGTTTAGCTTTGTTCCCAAAGCTGACTACAATGCTTCCCAATACTTCTTGGAAAAGACTAAGCCTCTGTCACTAACTATGCTATGAGGGACACCATGCAATTGAATTATTTCCTTCATATATATTTTCGCAAGGCTTGCAGCAGTTCGTGTTGGCTTTACAAGGATGAAGTGTGGGCTTTTGGTTAGCCGATCAATGATGACCCAAATGCCATCATTCCCCATTCTTGATTGAGGCAAACCATCTATGAAATCAATTGATATTTGGTCTCATTTCCAAATGAGAATTTCAAGAGGTTGGAGTAGCCCAGCAATCTTTTTTTGATCACTCTTGATCTGTTGACAATTTGCATATTTACTCACGTGGATGGAAACATCTCTCTTGATATCTCCCCACCATAAAGTCTTTTTCATGGCCCTACACATCTTTGTCACTCCGAGATGTATTGCGAGTGTAGATTTGTGACATTCAGTTAAAACTTCTTGTCTAATCCCATCGACATTAGGGGCACATATCCTTCCATTCATCCTCAAGATTCCCTGCTCATCCACTTTGAAACCTTCCCATCTTTCGGGTATCATATTCTTTTCTACTTACTTTGCTATTTTTTCCATATCAGGTCCTTGAGGTGACTCTCCTTTATTCGGAAATCAATGCTGGATGCACCACTAAATGAGCCATAGTGACCTGCTTTCTACTCAGAGGATCAGCCACAACATTGGCCTTTCCTGTTGTATATAGAATATCCAAATCATATGATGCAAGGAACTCCAATCAACGTTGCTGCCTCATATTTAAGTCATTCTGAGTGAAAAGATATTTCATATATTTGTAATTTATGAAGAGCTCAAACTCTTTACCTATTTAAAGAAGGAATATTATTTACTAGGGTCAATCAAAGTCTATTTAAAATAAACTATAACGAAATCTTACCTAGTAGATAATGTGTCCACATTTTGAATGCAAACATGATGGTTAATAACTCTAAGTCGTGTGTTGCATACTTCCTTTCGTGGATCTTCAGTTGTCTACTTGCATAAGCAATGACCTTTCCGTGCTGCATTAAAACCGCCCCAACTCCCTCCCTATAAGCGTTTGTATATACAGTAAATCCACTCTTTTCATCTGCTACTGCTAATACAGGAGCGGTGGTTAATCTTTTCTAGAGCTTAAGAAATTCTTCACATTTTATGTCCACTCAAACTTCATATCTTTCATTGTCAACTTCGTTAAGTGAGAAGAAATCTTCAAGAAGTCTTGAATGAATCTTCGATAGTATCCTGCTAATCCCAAGAAACTACGAATGTCCTTTGGATTTTTTGGTTGTTTCTAGTCTAGAATAGTCATAATCTTTGCTGGCTCAACTGCAATTCCCTCCTCTTGCACCACATTTCCAAGGGACCTTATTTCTTCTAGATGTGGCATTTTGAGAATTTAGCTTTCAGCACATTTCTCCTCAATATTTCTAATACGATTTCAAGATGCCTTTATGTTCTTCCTCATTCTTTGAATATATCAAAATGTCATCGACAAAGACTAATACAAGTTTATTGAGAACTTTTCTAATACCCTTTTCATAAGTCAACGAAATAGGCGGGAGCATTTGTTAGCTCAAAGGGCATAACCAGCCATTTGTAGAATTCATTTGAGCTTCTGAATTCGGTTAAAGGAATGCAATCTTATGCTATCCTTAACTGATGGAGACCGATTGCTAAGTCTATTTTTGAGAATACCCTAGCACCATGTAATTGGTCAAACATATCATCTATGTGGGGTAGAGTATACTTGTTTTTTATTGTTTGTTTGTTTAGATCTCTATAGTCCATACACAATCTTAGCGAGCCATCAGATTTTGCAACAAAGACCACTACTGCCTCCCAACTTGAGTGACTTGGTATTATCAATCCCTTCTTCAACAATTCATTAGTTTTTTTTCTTAATTCATCCTTCTCTTTAGGAGCCATCTTTCGAATTGGGTGAACAACTAGACTTGTGTTGGGAAACAAATCTATGCGGAGTTCAATTTCTTGATGGGGTGGCAGGCTTTATACTTCTTCAAAAGCATTGGAATACTCCCTTACTATGGGTATTTCTTCTAGATGTTTTTGGAATAAATTAAGCTCGTATATATAATTTTCCTTTACTGGACTAGGGTTCTTTCATTTTATCACAAAAGGTCTACCTCTTCTATTTAAAATAGTACTGTCCTTTTATTACAATCAAGAATAGTTTTATATTTGGACAACCAATCCATACAGAGTAAAATTTCAAATTCATCAAAGTTAAGGACATTGGAGTGCACGAAAAAATCTGGGATAGGTACGTAACTTGGATTCCTTCACAAATCATAACAAGATTAGCCTTTTTTCCTATTGGGTTAGACACACATATGGGAATATCTAATATTTGTGGTTTAAGTTAAGTCCATCAACTAGTTACTTGGAAATAAAACTACGAGAAACCACAATATCAAATAATACTCTAATTAATATGTCATTAATATCAATTTACCTTCTAGTACTCCCTTTCCCTTTGCATCTGTTGAGGTTGAAGGTTCATCTTTAATAACAAACACTCTAGCTTGCCCTCCTTTCTTTATTAAGGGACATTCCATTATACTATGTCTTAGCCTATGGCAGTTGAAGCAGGTTCTCCTTTGTCTCATAGGATTTTTACAGGTTGTGGAAAGGTGATCTTTTTGCTGGTAATTATAATAGGTTACATCTTTCAAACGATCTACCTCAGGCTTGGCTTGCTCTGGTTACTTCCCTTGCTGGTTAAATTTTCTTTTCTTCCAATAGTTGTTGCCATTGCTTTGGGTTGTATGTGGATCTTTCTTATCTAGGGCTTCGTACTGGAAACCCATATCCACCAAATCCATGAAAGTCCCCTTCACATGCGCCATCATTCTGTCTTGATATTGTTTCTTCATTCCAGAAATAAACATTTCATTCTTTCTCAAAGGAGTGTCAATTAAACTAGGCCCAAATCGTGATAATTCATTGAATTTGTTAGTATATTCTTCCACTGAGATTTGCCCCAGTTTCAAATCCATAAAGCTTTGGTAAAGGTGTTCATTTCCAGATGCAGGCATATACTGCTCTTAAAATACCTCCTCGAATTGCACCCAAGAAAAATTGTCTTTTGATTCAATCATAGTACTGGACTCTCGCCAGGTGAGAGCTCCATCCTACAATTGCCAAGAGGTCAAGAATCTCTTTTGCTCGTCTATAATATTTAGTCCTTTGAAAATCCTTTCACATGAATGGATCCATGCTTGAACTTCTATGATGGATTTCATTCCCTTGAACGGTTTTCCTTCTAAATTAGTACAGCTCTTGCATAAAGTGACAAAATTGATTAAGGTTGTACCCAAATTGTTGCTTCCTCGATTATTGTGGCTGCAGGAGTTCAACCATTTATATTTGTGGTACTACTACCTCCCCTTCCCCTACCTTGTCCTCTTTTTCCACTCATTTTCTACCATCTGCATATAGTAAGGAAATATCTTTTTAGAATATATAGACGATATATCTTAGGACATTGTCGTAAAGTTTGAGTATATTTTTTTAGATAAATTTTTAAATGTGTGCTCTCTCAGACTAAACTCAATCTAGGGCATTGTTAGCCCTATCTATAATGAGTTGACCCCATTAAGGCTTAGATATTCACTCAACCATAAGCTCTGATTCCAAATGTGACGACCCACCTCCTCGACCCTTAGAAATCGACACTAATACATCCTCGGTATTCATGTGCCGTAAATCCAAGTTTCGGAGAAGTAGATTATCATGGGGTAAAGAAAATAAAGATATAAGATAGAACAATAAAAGAATCTCACATCGTATTTAACAAGTGGAAATCATAAAGACAGTACATATAATCACTCTTAAAGTGAGATATCAGCATCATGATAACTACTAACCCTGCTGGGATAGTTATAACAGCCTATCCCTACAAGTGCTGGTAGAAACATATACATAATACAAACAAAGCAAAAAGTGGTGGTAATAGAGAAAAGATCCAAATTGCATCGTGCTTTTGGCTTCAGGCATCATGCTCTATATGCTCCATATGCTCCAAAATGCTCCTAATCAGCTAACTACTAGGCTACCTAGGGAAAATTAGGGCACCCAGAGTTCAAGGGAAAAGAAAATAAACTCAGGATCAGCCATGGGACTTGTGTAAGAAACTCAAAATATGCATTTTGAAAACAAAGGTTTCTCATTAGACCATGCCGCACATAAATACGAAACGGGTTTTTACCTTATGACAACCAAAACATTTGCTATGCAAAATAATTGAGTTTTACTTTAAATGACATCCTTTGAAAAAGATTTTTCAAGTAAATATATTCAAATAGCCGAAATGGTTACATCGATAAAATTTAACGGCCTAATAGTTTTACAATCAAGTCCGAAGGTATATATTTGAGAATGAATTTCCATACAATGGTAGGTAAGAGACTACCTTTCGTACAGTACATTTCTAGAGGAATGTACCATGGAGACACAAACAATCCTCCTTATTTGGCAAGACTTGCCTATCTCTATTTGGTACTCATACAGGGCTTGAATAGAACCGAGTATGAGATCACCCCGGTCGTAATCAACCTATCCTGGATCCCATAGCATGCACCACATAGTCGACATATAGAAAGTAATCTAGAAAGGCGATGACCACACCCTAATGGTTGAGTACCACATAGCCTTGCGACGTACCCTGTTTAAGCCATTACCGAGTGATGAGGTTTGAGATATCGATTACCTTTCACATAGCACATTACACTTTGAATGCCACATTGACATCCCATAGTCACACAACTGATTTCTACAAACGTATAACTCCTGAGCTCATACATCTTAGGAAAGGGTGTTAAGCTAAGAGAAGTTGCCTTCTCCGCCACCAAACAGATGATACGTTTATAGAGATCAATATATGTAACTAGAAATGCAATGCCAAACATTCGTCAATACAAGTTGCCCAAGAACAGGACAAACCGAAGGCACTCTCCTACCGTATCCTGTCGGGAGTTACCCTTAGGATTAGTAGTGAGAAGAGCTTGCATCCAAGATCTTAAATGAACAACTACTGCCACATAATATGATATGAGAAATTTCCCTCGAGGGTTAGTTACAAGCAGCCCTACATTCTTTCTTTCAATCATATCCATGTCTTCACTTCGAATACGTAAATTGGTTCGAAGTGGTCTTCGGATAGGAATCACTCAAATTCGACCCCGGTTCTATCGATCCAATCATCGATAAAAAAATGTTAAGTGAATAGGGAATTATTCTTTGATTGATTTATTTCTTTTTATCAAAATATCTTATGGAGATATAATTTTCTAAACCATTCTTTTCGATATATACGAAATCATTAAACCTCTCTTATCAAATTTTTTGATTACTTAAAACCCTTTTAAATCTTGGAATAATTTCAAATCATTTCATTTAAATCTTAACATAGATTTCTTAATTTCAAAACCAAAAATTTTGATTGAGTTAAAACCATGCTATCTAGGATGTAAATCCAAAACAGGTAAAAGGCGAGTATTATCTATAGGAATTATCTAATTCCACTCGTTATAAATTCCTGTCTTCAATAAGTACTATGGGCAGGATATTAGCAAAATAATCTTTTAAATTCTATGAATAGTACGAGTTCCTCTTCGGACCACCGAGCACAAGAAGATTATCCCATAAAATCCAAGTTATTTATATTTGGAAAATTATGTCCATTATACTTTGAATTTTTTTGATTCGAGTAAATAATATTTACCATCCCATCAATTAAACCAGTCCGGATAGCAACGAAGAGCGGGAAACTAGTTTTCCAAACCCAAGCCTAGACACTATCTCTTTGACACCCATTAGGCGGTCAAGTTATTCGATCGACTCTAAATCATTGGTCATTTAACCATTCCATAGATTATTCAAATCATTTTTAAAATAATTTATAAATAATTTGAAAACATTTACATAAGATTTGGAAAAGAATGGTTGCATTTAAGACTATATTTCAAAAGTTATACAAAAGTGCTGCGGAAAGTGCATTTTAAGCTATATTGATCAATACGACTATTTATCATTTGGAAACTTATTTCTATAACTCAACTCACTTTTAAAACATTTTAAAAATATTTTTTAAAACTTATTTCATATATTTAAACAATTTTAAAATATCATTTTTAAATAAATCTTTTTATGGATTCCAAACTGAAAAACCGCTATTTTTCTAAAAACTTGTTTTACTCGTATTTCAAAATATATTTCACAAAATTTAAATTTTATTTCTTTTTTGGAAAATTATGGATATAATAGTTTGGAAAGTTCTTATCTCGAAGAATTCTAAGCTATATTTCATTCTACACACTCGCTTGATCTTTATGATGCGAAATCGCGAGCGACCATTACGCGACGCACCTAATTTTGACTAAATTTTCATTTACCTTTCTAACTTCACCAAAACATTTTCATATGTTTATATAACTTTTCAAACTCTTTTTAAAACCTTTTTAAAGAGGTTTAGCGTCCCATATACACCAATTCATTTAATAAAGGAAAGTGATTTCTTTGTACTTATCGACGTGTATTTCCATGACTTGCATATGTGTGTGTGTGTGTGTGTGTGTTCAATATTCATATTAAACAATCATCATCAACAATCATAATCAAACTTATATAACATCCAATACCATATAATACTATAATTTAGGAGTTTCTCCCTTTGGGTTTAAATGATTTACTACAAATTTGCTATAGCTCCATTATTTGGATTTTAAAGCTCACGATCACTTAGGTTCTTGACTTTGGAGGGATCGGCCTTGACTAGGAGGCTCATGGCTTAGTGTATCAGAAGAGGAGGTCTTGACCTTTTGATGGAAGAAGAGAGGCCGTGGATGGTAGAGGGGAAGAGTGGAGTTTTGGAATAGTTTTGAGATGCTTAAGTATATATATGTATATATTATAATTAAATTTCTTTTAAGAAATATTTTTGAATTTTTTTGTTGACATGAGAAGCTATTTAAGAGGAGAGAAAAGAGCTTAGAAATGAAGAAGAAGTGTTGTGAAATAAGAAAAGCGGTGTGGTATTTATAGGCTAAGAAGAGGTAGAAAATATCTACATATATATCATCATCTACATCACCTTCACATGCACCACCATTACTACCATCTATGTAACCTTACACATGTTTGTCCTTCCCCCCATGTGCTCCATCATTTCATTTCACTTCCAAGCCATGTGCATTGACTTAAGGAAGCTTAAGGATGAAGTTTGTGAAAATATCTTAGATATTTTGTTATATATGTCCATATATAAAAGTATATATGTCATATATGTGTATATTAGTTAATGAGTGCATGTGACATGTATACACATGTGCATTTATGCACACAAGAGAATAATCAATGTTTCAATGACTTTGAACAACTTTTGTTCATCAAACCGTTGAAAATCGGGAAACCGATTCTTGGACACATTTTTACTTATAAACTAATTTACATATAAATGTAAAAAAACTTTGGAAATAAATTTCTCATCATTATTAATTAATTAAAGTGATTATATTTTATTAATAAAACTATATAAATTAATATTAACAACTATTTACAAAAATTCTTATTATACCGATAAAGCGAAACAAATTCTTTATTTTCTTCATTTCTTTTCTTATAATTTCAAAACAACAGTATATATACATATATATTTATAAAATTAATGATAAATTATTTCTTTGTAACTATTTAAAATGAGTTATCAAAATTATTAGAATAATTATTAAACCTTTTTAATCTCTAGTAAATTTATTAAAGTGAAAGATTTGTAGGTCGTTATAGATAATTTGGATTGCTAAGTACTAAAATAAAATGGAATTTTCGATGGTTTTAGATAGTTGGAAATTCCCGAATCACACCTAACTAAGAACTGTGAAATTTTGAAAATATAAAAGATAAACAATTATGAAATATTTCAAGTAAATAAAATTATATAAGTAAAATTTATAAATTCAAAGGATTTAAATGCTGAGAATTTAAGAATTTAAATCCTGGTAATTTTGAAAATTGTTCTTCAAAATTGAGAAAATAATAATAGTATTTTTGAAAGTATTTTTGAATAAAAACATAAGAGATAAGTTTTATAACTTATGAAGTTGAGATGAAAGTAAATTATAAAAAAAGTTAAATTTGTCAAACACCCTGATATAAGTAAAATCAATCTGAAATTTGGGTTTTGTATATAAACTCTTAGGATGCAATGAAGTACTATACAAATATAGACTTAAGTCGTGAACTATTTATACACTTAAGTAATGTTCTAAGAGGTAATTCAATAGTGAATTTAGTATGAAGTGAATGGTTATGAAACTTAAAAGTTTAATTAAACATAAGTTGTGTACAGAAGATGCAATAAACATAAGTAATAGTTTTATGAAATGGTTCATAAATTGATGGTGATGTAAAATTGATTATGATTTGGATAGTTTAGAAAATCAGTTGGAATAAATACGTAAGTTATACATAGATCATTTTATTCGCGTAACAATTTGACCTAAGATTCGAGTATAGACCTTTCAGGTGTTTAGGTCAGTCTGAAATTATCACTTAATTCTTCGTGACGAACATTGATGAGGGTTTTTGGTCTGCTCTTTACATTTCATATCATAGTTGAGAGCTACGCGTGGAAAATAGGAGTTTATGAGCCTGATCAAAGTCCGCACTAGAGAAGCAAAGGATCAATACTAGTTCGGAAGTGAAGTTGTGAATTCGAATAGGAGATCGAATCAAATATTAGTATGGATGATCTATATACATCATATAAGTGTAAGTTTAAAAATAAGTATTTTGGACAAACACCATTGGGTTTTGCGTTGTAATTTTGATAAAATGACCGAAAATCATTTTATCGCCAAACTACTCTTAAACCCTCTGACATCATGCACGGAACTGGATATATACACTTATTTATCCATCTAAATAATTACGAAATAAAATTATTTATTTTATTTTTTGGAAACAAAATGTATTTATAACATCATCAATAATGGCATCATATTTAATATTTGATTTATGAATTTAAATTGAGATTTAATGATTTAATAATTATTATAATTATTCAAATAATTGTTTTAAATGATAATAATTCATTTTAATTAATTATGAAGTGATATTAAATCATGCATAATTGTTTTATAAAGATATATAAGTGATTTGAAAATATAAGGAAAATTGACAATGCTTAATCAATACGATAGCACTTTTTGTAGACATTTGTTTAATATCAATATATATAGTTTTATAGTTCAAGTAAAACCATTCTAATTCATTTAAAATGTTGACAAATATATTCCTAAGTTTTGTTTACTAATATATATAGTTTAACTAAAAACTGGAAATGTGACTGGGAATCAGAATCAGAATTTGTAAGTGTTTAACGTATAGAAGTTGTAAACAAATCAATACAGCATTGTGATACATATACAAATACATGAACACATATACAAACGCATACACATATACATTTAATTATGTTAGGATTTAGTGAAATCAAGCAAAGAAATTATCCAAACACATATTATATATACAAGCTCCTTACGTGTAAACAAGAGATCAAAAAAACCACCACTTCACATCATAAGTCAAACACATAGAGGGGGAGTGGGATTCATGGTGAAGTTTTGACAAGTTACGAAAATTGAGTCAAATAGGCACATCGCATAATGGTAGTTCGTGATTTCGTGCCATAGAAAGTTAAATCCATTTATATCATGAAGTTGGAAGAATTTTCCAAACTCTTATAATCATAATTTTCAAACAAAAGAAAAAGATCAAGATTTCTTTTAGTAGATTTTGAAATATAAGCAAATCAAGTTTTCAAAATAGTCACGATTTGGCAGTTCGAAAACCAAAGCGATAAATTATTTAAAAGTAATTTTTTGATTCTTCCAAAATATGGAACAAATTCTATAAATATTTTAAAATGTTTTAAAAGAGAATTGAGTTATAAAAATGGATTTCAAATGATAAAAATGTTGTTTTGATCAAATAAGCCTTAAAACACTATTCACAACACTTTTAATAACTTTTGAAATATGAGTTTAAACCTAAGTGTTCTTTCCCAAATCTTTTATAAATGTTCTCAAACGAATAATTAAACATTTTTAAGATGATTTTGTGGTTTTATAATTTATTTTAAAATTTTTAAATAAACGATTTAAGAAAAGCTGTTATAATCAAATAATTTAATTCCGCCTCTAAAAGCCGATGAATAGACCAGATTTTTCTATTTGTGATATTCGGATAGGAGGTCCTTAAACTAAGGATATGTTCAAAAGCAACCAGTGCCCTGGCTCACCTGGCCTCTTTCCTAGGCGAGGAATAAATAAGGTCGAAAATTTTGAAAATGAGGAAAGTATAAAAGATTAAGTTTGTCAAAATTTAATACAACCTAGATTGTATAGAAATAATCTTCTAATACTTGGTATTAAATTTGGAGGAGGGAATCCATACTATCCATGTAATTTAAAGGTGTTTTCACCATTATTTAACGGATAGTAAATGTCGAATATGGAAATTGATGTTGGGTAGAATTAATATAATTTCTATGGATCCGTTTTAGTCGAATACTAACTAATTTGGATCTACCATCTTAGATAACATGGTTTTAACCTATTAAAAAAATATGTATTAGAAATAAGAAATCTTTTGTTACCATTTAAATAAATGATTTGGAATTATTTTAACTCCTATGGATCCTTTTACGTAAAATTAATTGTTTTGGGTTTACAGTAACAATATCTTAATTAACATTGTTTTCGACCCATTTAAAAGTTATGATTTGAAAATAAGAAATATTTGCTAACATTTATAATTTGAAGATATTTTTCCTAAGTAAAGGATGAAATGATTTTGAATTACCCCAAGATTTAAAAAGGTTTTAATTAAACAAAGATTTGATAATGATCCCATATATAGTAAAAAGAAATTGTTTTAAAAGATATATATCTCTAAGAAGGTATTTTGGATAAAAGGATATGAATTAATGGAATATTAATTACCCACTTAACATATTTTTATGGATAATTGGCTCGGAGAAACCGGAATCGGATTTGGGAAATTCTTATCCAAAAACCACTTTGAACAAATTTATGAGTTCGAAAATGAAGACTTGTTAAAGACAATGAAGTTGAAGGCAGGGAACTTCATAATGAAAGGTGTGCTTGTTGATAATTTTGGAGTAGCTCCTGAGATAAATATATAGTAGTGGTCCCTTCATTCTGGGATCTATGTATGCAAGGACTACTCGCTACTAATCCTAAGGGGTAATGCCCAATAGGATATGGTAGGAGAGTGCCTTCGGTTTGTCCTATTCCTAGACAACTTATATGGATGGATGTCTGGCATTGCATTTCTACGATCACAATGCATTAATCTCTATAAACGCATATATGTTTGTTGGAGTAGGAGGCAATCCCTCTTATGCTTAACACCTTCTCTGAGACGTACGATCTCAGAGGTTGTACTTTTTTAAAAATCAATAGTGTGTTGTTGGAAATGGCAATGTGGCATTTTAAGTGAAAATGTTTTAAGAAAGATAAACGTTACCTCTAGCCTCACACCTGGGAATTGTGAACTGAGGTTTCTTTAAGGCTAAGTGGTTCGCAACCATTGGGGTATGATATCACCTTTCTAGATTTATTTATATCTACCCACTATAACGTCGGGCTTAAATTTTATGTTGTATGCTAAGACACATCTCGAAGTGGTTGGGAATGGCCGGGGTGAAGGCAGGGAACTTCATAATGAAAGGTGTGCTTGTTGATAATTTTGGAGTAGCTCCCGAGATAAATTTATAGTAGTGGTCCCTTCATTCTGGGATCTATGTATGTAAGGACTACTCGCTACTAATCCTAGGGGTAATGCCCAATAGGATATGGTAGGAGAGTGCCTTTGGTTTGTCCTATTCCTAGACAACTTATGTGGATGGATGTCACCTTTCTAGATTTATTTATATCTACCCACTATAACGTCGGGCTTAAATTTTATGTTGTATGCTATGACACATCTCGAAGTGGTTGGGAATGGCCGGGGTGATATCATATTCGGTGCTATCCATACCATCTGTTGGTCTTGGGTAGGCCGATCTTAATTCATAATTGACCATCTATTGGTGGCCTCGATACGTTCCTCTAAAGATGTACTATACGGGATGTAGTCCCTTACCTTGCCATTAATTGAAAATCCATTCTCCAATAAGTGCCTTTGGACTTAGTTGTAAACCTATCATGCCATCAAATTTAACCAATGTAATAATTTCAGCTATTTAAATATATTTATATGAATGGTTTTCAAAGGATGCCACAAAAAATAATATCATCGGATTATGTAGATATGATTTGCTTATCATAAGTTAAAAACACATTACGTATTTATGTGCAGCGTGGTCTTATGAGATACTTTTTTTCATATACTCGTATTTTGAGTTTCTCACACCAGTTCCATGACTGATCCAGGCTTTATTTTCCTTCCCTTAAACTTTGGGTGCCCTATTTTTGTCGAGCAGCCTGGTAGTCTAGTTTAGTTTGGAGCATTCTAAAAGAGCTCAAAGCATGGAGCTAGAAGATTCTTATGAAGATTGTTATCCATTTCCACAATACTTATGTACTATTGTATTTTTCGTTTGTAAGGATGGAGATTTATAACTGTTCATGTTGATGTTAAGTTAAACTTTGATAAATGTGTTTAAAATTTCCGTCATAAATATTATATGTCGAAATAATATATGTTATTCCATTCGTGTATGATTTTATTCTATCTTTATTTTCTTCTTTCCCTTAACGATCAGGTTTTTCGACACTAGAATTTAGGGAACATGAATACTGAGGATGTATTAGCGTTGATTTTCGAAGGTCAAAAATCCCGTTCGTTACAATTGTTTCTTCTACTTGGAATGCAATTATGAAATAAGAAACAGACAGGCTGAAAACTGTACTAGAGTGATAGCTAAAGGAAAAGAAACAAATTTGTTGAAGGATCCTTAGCTAAATGGAAAGTCATTGATTGAAATTTTAGGATGGGTTACATTCTCTGTGTATGGTTGTCCAAATACAAAGGTAGAAGTTTTCATTTAAAATAATAATTGGAATTGTGAATCTATACCAACATGGACCAAAAATGACAAATTGAATATTTTTTAACAGAGAAAATGATATTTGGACCTAGAATAAAACTGCAAAAGATTTTATAACCAAGCATTCGTAGGAAGCGACGAGGATAAAAAATCCACATGTTAACTAGAGAAAAATTTTATGGGATAAAGCGAACAATCCGAAAATAGCGTTGACTACGTATAAAATATTAACAGGCAGACTTCCGACAAGAGACATGTGATGACCCGGAATTTTACACAATATCAATTTAATAATCTAAATTAAAAATTAAATTGATTTGATAGTCTTTATGATAAGATTTGAATTAATTTAATAATCCAATTAAAATAAATATTTAATTTATAGATTTTATCTTTTTAAATCTAATAAATTATTTCTATTTATAGAATAGATATTGTTTTTAATTTAATAAATAAATAAATCTTGTTTTCTAAATAATATATATATCTTTAGTAAAAATTGGGAATTTTGATTTTATTTAAAAGTTAAACTTTCAAAAGGTTATTTAATAAATAAAATATGGTTTTAAATTGATAAGATAAAAATTTAATTTGTTTAAATTGATTTATTTGATATTAAGCTTTTTAAAAAGCAGATAATAAATAACTATATGATTTTAAATAATAAGGCAAATATTGAAATGGTTTAAAATATGTTTTAACTCAAGTTTAAATTTAAATAAAAATAATAATAAGGTTTATTTTGATTTTCTTTTAAATATAGTTGGATAAAATAAATAATTTATTAATAAAGAAACAATTTCTTTTATAATTTTTTATATAGTTATCAAATTTGTTATTTTCAAAATATAATAATACATTGTTTTTAACAAATAGATTTTTAATAAAAATAGTTGTGTTTCAAAAATTTAATTATGTAGTTATATATGTATATATATAACTTGATTTCAAAATTTAATTTTAGAATTCAATTTAAATTGGAATTTAAAGGCTTTGAAATTTAATGTATAAATATTTTTAAACTCTTTTGGATTTTAAATATATTTGTATAAACTTTATTTTATAAATTAAATTGGATTTATTCATGTTAAAATTATCTACATATAAATAAATACATATTAACTAATTAATTAAACATGGATTTACATTTATCTTATATTAACATCTTATTAAATACAAATTAACATAATTAAAACTAATTAACTTCAAAAGCCAAGTGTAAACATTTTATAAAACAGAGACATGTGTTAATCAATAAACATTACAAATTGAAATTGTTAAAATTTGAGACAAGTGTCCTTTTGTTTTTGATTTTTTTTCTTTTAATTTCTAAATAAATCAATTACACTTATAAAAACATGTTTTCTTCATTCTCCATTTTTTTCTAATCATCATTTTTTCAGAAAGCTAAGATAAAAGCTTCAGCTGAAAATTTATTCAAAGCAAATCAGTAACCACTTCCTCAAAAACCAAACTCATATTCAAATTTAAGATCTGAAAATTTCCTCCTCAAACCAAATATATATTAAAGCCTGTAATTTAATTTCATTATCAAATTCCTCAAACCAGAATTTGGTTTCAATTCAAAGCCTGCATGCATTTTTTTTCTTTCAATCTGAGATTTTCAAAGCATGCATCATTATCCTTGATTTCAAGATTAGATTTTCAAGTTTTAAAATCAAAACAAAGCCTGCCTGCATAGTTTCAAAACCCCGTAAATCTGAAGCCTGCATTACTCCAAATCTGGAATTCAAAAGTAGCATGCATGCAATTTCAAAATTTAAGAAGCAAGCTCCAGCAACTCGGTTTCCAAATCAAAAACATTCAAGTACAAAATTTAATGCAAAAGGGATTTCTGGTTTCAAAGGATTTTCAAAATTCAGAGCTCTATTCTTCCTTGTTCCATGGTGAGTAACATCACATTTTCAAAATCTTAAATTGGTTATGGCTGCATGCTTAGATATGGTATGAATGTGTGTTGAACAAATATTTATATATGATGGATTTCTATATATATATATATATATATATATATATATATATGGATGTGAAGTTATGTGTATATGTTCCATTGTCATCTCTGTTAACAGTTTTCAAGTTCAAGACTTGATTCAAAATTCACATTCTCTTAAAACCATTGAAGTTAGTACTTAGCATTTAAATAAAATTTGTTGTTATGTCATAGAGAAGGTTTTAAATTTTTGTTTAAGTTAAATTTAATTGGAAAGCTTACTGGAACTATAAAAACATCAGTGAATGTTAAAATTTGTGAAAATTCAAACTGAATAAATTATAAATTCAGTATTGTGAATTATATACTAAGATCAAAGCATGATTTTTGGAACAAAAATTGGGATTTTTAGTTAATGGGTTAGAGGGCAGTTTTGTGATGAACAGAAAATGGAAAGTTGGTGATTTCTGATGATCTATCGATTTGGGGATATCGGGATTCTTCTTGTGGGTAGAGTAGTAATCAATAAAGATGAAAAAAATAATTGATGTTGATTCGAATCAACATGGAAGCAACGGAAGTGATTTATTGCTTGTTGCCCTAGTTTTAACTAGGCAACTTGTTGGGTCGGTACGATCAGTCGGAATGATCGAGTGTCATGGGCTTTTGGGAGGTGGTTGCTGAAGCGTAGGCGAAGCTGTGGCCGGTGGTGGAAGTTCTCTAGTGGACGGAGCGCCGTGGGGGCAGTGCTGATAGGTTTTGGTGGGGTTTTGTCCTTTCTGGTTCCAAGTTTTGGAATTAAAACTCGAATTCGATATTGAGTTATGGAGGGAAGATTGATGGTCGTGTTGGGTCGGGGGTTTGGTTGCCGAGGTGTGGAGGCCATGGGAGGTGGCTGGAGATTGCCGGAGGCACGGTGCATGTGCACCGTGCACTTTTAGTTTCAGGTGATTGCCTGGGTGTAAGCAGTGGGGGAACTTGAGAATTACTCGAGTAATTGCTGTAGTTTGCTCGAAGACCTTTGCTTTTGGGCTCGAAGAAGATTTCTTCTGGCACGGGTTTAAAGTATGGAACAAGTTTTAACACAAAAACCTGTTATTCTGTTTCAAATTTTAAAATAATATTTTAAACCTGAATTTTAATGGAAGTAAAGTTTTAAAATAAGGTTTAAATCCAGTTTTCAATCTTAGTTAAGTTTAAATCTAAAGTCTAAAATAAACTCAAGTTTAATTTGAATATTAGTTTGGAAATTAATGAGATTTTAAATTCAAATTGTCTTAAAAACACAAAAGTGTTTAAGAAGTATAAAGGTTAAATAAAGAATTTGAATTTAAATAGAGTTTGAAATGTAAAAGAGGATTTAGACAGAGTTAAATCCGAATTTTAATTTTGAATTCAAATTTGATATGAATCTTAAGTTATGGAATTAAAGTAAAGTTTATAAATTTAAATATTGTAAATAAGGTTAAAGGTTAAAGTATACTTTAATAATCTGAGATTAAAAAGGAAATTAGTTTAAAATATTTAAATTTCTTTTATAAGTATTCTTTAACATGTGGATTTCAAAGATTTTAATTTGGTTAAAGATAAACTGAATTTCATTTTAAAACTAGAATTTAAAATGGAAATTTGAAATTGAATTAGAAATAAATATTTTCAAAAGTACTTATGAATGATAATTTAACCATAGATAAGAAAGATTTTATCTTAAAGTAAAATTAGAATTTAATGATTTATAATTTCATTTAATTATTAAGGTAATTAATGAATAATTTATTTATTAATGAAATGATCATTAATTAAGGTAATTAAAGGCTTTAAATTATTAATTTAAAGTTTAAGTCAATAAATTAATTGAGGATAATTAATCCATGATTAAGGATCATTAATTAGATTTAGTTAACGATTAATAATTAATTAATAAAGAAATTATGAATTAATTAATTTACAGGTGACACTTAATTAACTAAATAATTAAAGGTTATTGGGATATTAAAGATTAATTAATTTGAAATAAACAATGATTAATGAAAGTTAATTACTTAAGAGAAGTAATTAAAGTATAGTTAATGGTTAATGATGGTCATTAACTTAAGATTATTTAACAATTAGTTAATATGATTAATTTTAAATAATTAATTGGATTAATTAATTAAATGATAATCAATTGTGAAATTTATTTAAGTTAATTACTTAATAAAAGTAATTAAGAAATTAATTACTTAATGTAATTAATGAAGTTTATTGCGATTAGTTTAAATTAATTAATTAAGTTTAATTAATTTTAATCACTTGTTGATTGATAATTATTTCTTAATGTAATTTATGGAATGTAATTACTTAGTGAAGTAACTAAAGATAATTACTGGATGTAGCTAGTGGATAATGATGGAATCGTGAAAGTAATTTGGATTTAATCACTTTTTATAATTAATCAAGGGGTTAATTAAAGAAATTGATTAAGGAATGATTAATTTGATAAGTAATTATGGGTAGTTAATTACTGAATGTGTTTAATCAAGGTGACTAATAATTATGGTTTAATTGAGATTAATTACTGAAAGTAATTAATTTAATTGAGTAATTAATTAAATATAATTGTGACGACCCGCCTTTCTACTACCAGAAAGACGTATCATCATTAAGAAAGAAAGGGATAGAAATAGAAGAGAAATAGAAGAGAAAGAGAAAGAAAGAACGACAACATCAGAATCTCACAGCGGAATGGGACAAAATGTAATATATCATATAACTGTTACATAGTTTTTACATATATCAGAGTTATACAATATCAATATACATATGACAATCATGCATACATCTATCACTATATACATCAGAGGTACAGTACATATCAACTAACACAGCGGAACTACATAAATAGCTATATACGTCTGGAAACTCCTGCTCCAAGCTCCTCCAGAGATCAAAGTCTGAAACCTATCACTTGGCTACTCATAAAATTTGAGTACCCAAGAGTTTATGAAAACCAAAATATAAACTCCGGGTCAGACATGGGTCTGGTATGAGTAAACGGTTTAAAGTTGTTTAACTTTGAAAAATATTTGGAAATAAAGGTATCACGTAAGACTCCCTACAAATAAATACGGGTAAGTTTTTACCTTACGCTAACCAAAACATTTTATAGGAAATCCAGTGATATTATAATAGTGTCTAGGGTTTTCAAGTAAATAGGAAATAGCCGAAATTGTTACATCTATTAAATTCCAGCTACTAGCCACAAAAGTGGGTAATACAAATCAAAACCGTAGGGTCTCGTAGGGAAAATGGATTTCCAACAATGGCAGGGCTACTGGGGTACCGCCCGTCACAGTACGGGGCCTAGATCATCGTACCGAGGATCACTCCCGACCCCCTGCAACAAAAGGCCGGAACCATTCCTTATTGAACAGTCCCGAATAAGATAAACCCCGCGGTTGTAGCTAGCAACCGCCCATAAAGCCGAAATAAAAAGGGGCATCTAGACAGGGGAAATATCTTGTCCTGCTTGGGCATGACCCACCTAACCTTGCTGCATCTCCCCTGTTTTAGCCATTCCCGGTTGATGAGGCTTGAGGCTGCGATTACCTTTACAGAACATATTTCTTAGAATGCTCATCGTCCGCCGGACGATGTGCTGAAAGCATTCAATCCATACAAGTTTGTTCCGGGTTCGAACGAAACCGAAGGCATTATCTCGTCACACTCGTTTTGGAATCAATCTCAGAGTCAACGATGATAACCCTTGCATTCTGAAAAACACCATCTCGATCTTCATTTCAGGATTCACGACCTAACGTTTAAATTGGATCGATGTGGTTTTCGGAGAATCAAAATTGATTCTTCCGATCCCGGTCTCATCGAAATCCAAACGTCATTTTAAGGGCCAAGTTGTCTAATTAACTTAAATAGTTTAAATAATTTAAATTCAAATATTGAATTAACGTAGCATTTATCACAGATAAAACATATACAAGCATCATAGATATAACATAACATATCACAGAGCATCACAGAATATCATCAATTTAAACATCACAAACCAGACATTCTACATACACAACAATCCATAAGAAATCATTTAAATTCTCATAATTAATTCGATTTAAAATTAATTACTCGAGAATTAATCGCTTAACCCCGTTTTATTAACGACTAATTTGTTATTTCCTTTCAAATTATTTGAGTTAATTTATCATTGCTTAATCAATTATTAAGTGTTAATTATTTAATTTATTATTTATTCATCTATTTAATTAATTACCTTAAAATCAAGTTGTTTAAATTTAATTACAATTCCAAATTAATAACCTTAATTATTAATTAGTGAAACTTAATTACTTAATTATTTAACTACTAATTACTTAATTAATTAATTCTAAATTCTAAATTCTTAATTAAATTACTTAATTATTTAACTATTATTTTATAATTAAATTAGTTGATTAGTTAACTATTAATCATTAATTAGTTAAATATAATTTATTTATCACTTAATCACCCTTTTATCCATACTTGATTACAATTATAAAGTAGTTATTCTTAATTACCTGTTAATAATAGTTCATTTAAATTTTTTTATTTACTCGATGTAGTTAACTCTTAAGAGTCCCCTTAAATCTTTAAATCATTTATTTATTTATTTCAAACTTAAGAGTTAAATTAAATTTACCCTTACCCTACATTAATCAAAATAATTAAGTGTTTAAGATCATCATTAAGTTTGACTAAAACTTAAAACTTGAACAAATTATTAACTGGGCCTTTAAACCCTTTTAAGCTTAAAATGTTAAGACAAATTTGTAAAAAAAATACAACAATTACATCACTGTAAAACTACAGTTTACCCAAACCCAAATCTTCCGAGGTAAACCCAAGACCCCTCTCCGTATTATGCTCGAGAATTACCTCGAGTTTCCACGCAAACTTCCCGAGTTTTCCACCTGAACAACTGCTTTCACTTCCCTATCTTATTCTTTCAGAAATATGTTTTAGTTTAATGTAACTTAATTTAGAACCAAGATCATCTCTCGTACGTGATAAACTCGGAGCATTCCCCATTCTCCTTCGTGCGCGACTCGAGTCAGACCTCCCCTTCACGGCACTGACACCAACGCGCGGCCTAACTTCGGCGACCACCCAACACTCCTGCAAGTCACGAATCCTCCAAAGATTTGAAAACTCAACTCAATTCGACCCTAAACTATCGAATCGAAATAAATAACCTTCAGCTCAAAAAAAAACTATAAGCTACCGACCACTAACTCGCCCCGCCACCTCTGCCTAAGCTACTGGAGGCACTCGTACTTCAACCACACCACTACCACTCGTCACTCTCCCATTCCACAATTCCACGTAACGCTCGATCGCGTGAATAAAATGAAATTCGTCATACTGCAGTTAAAACTAAAAACATGATCACAAGCCCTAACTTGCCTTCGTCCAACAAATTCTGTAATTTGAAAAATTATTCGGTATTTTTCCCATCGTCTTGAATGTTCGAACTACCTTCATAACAAATTCCAACAATTTAAATTGAATCAGTAACTAGGAATTTGCAAAAATACAAATTTTTTCTATTTACAAACTGCTAGTTAAATATCAATCTATAAATCTTGATTCTTGTTGTAAAAACTTTGATTTGTAGTATATATTCAATATATAATCTTGAATCAACATTCTGTAACATTCGAATTTTATCAATGATCACTTAATCTACCTGTATCTTAATATGACAGTGAAGTACTTGATGAAATGATTTGTAATCGCCCCTTTAGAAATCCTAGTTTAAGTTTACATCTTGTTTGCTAAGGAAAATCAAAGTTTATCCATGATCAAATAAGAATATCTTAAGTTAATGATTCAAATATGAACCCTGTACCAATTTACAGGAAACACAATGCATCTCAACACATACAAACTGAAGTATATACAAATCAACTCATCAGATAAAATTGAACTATTTAAATTACCTTAAAACTTTTAAAACAATTTAGTTTACTCACTTGAATCATGCCTGAACAAAGAATAGCTTGATGTTGAACATCTGAAGCCTGAACTGTCCTAAATGCTTGACTGTATTTGTTGAATTGAAATAGAGTTTGCTTTTTTTTTTCTTGCTCTCTGGTTTCTTAGGTATTACAAAGTTTTATTATGTGTTTTTGTTGAACGACCAAAACTAAAAAGCAACTGCACATATATATGTTTGAGATAACAGTAGTATAGGGAGGCAATATCTGGACATGTTTTTACCCTGTCTTGTTTTTATTTTAACCAGATTTGCTAGATATTTTGAGGTGACAAAAATTAGGCTGAGTTGATAGGAAGTACATACTTTGGTTTCTAATATGTTTACACAATTATTAATTGTTTTGTTTACCATAATTATAATTATGTTCAGCTGCATAAGTATATTTGTATGTTAGTGTACAAATCTGCAGGTACATACTTGGCTTATGTATGAAGCTTTGATTATGAAGATATTTTGTTTTGTTATCATATTACTTGTTTAATTATCCTCTAGTTTGAACACTATACACATAAGTGTTGTGTAAATATACACTTGCAGGTCACACTTGACTTGTACATGAAGCTATTTATTTGTTCATATTTGCAGGTAGGCTTGTTCTAAAAGGTATTTAAATTTATTATGTATTCTAACTATGACTAACAATATTTAAGTTATATTCAAGATGGTTTATTTACATTTATATTTATATTTCATTCTTAACTATCAATATTTAAATTATGTACAATATGATTTAGCTACATTTTATACTTATTCTATTATATATATTTTTCTATGGTCTTGCAAATTTAAAATGATATTGGAAGTATTAACTACTTATTTCTTGTTTTGATTTATATTTTGATTTTTGTTTTATATTTGACTATTAATATTAAACTTAGATTGATGTGTCTACTTATTTATTTATATTTATGTTTCAATTATCAATAATTAAATAAGATTTACATGTTTCACTTGTATTTTATATTAATAGAATTAGATTTTAATTTAAACATTTTCATTCATATGTATATTTCATCACATGATAACAAGGCAAAGTAATTTAATTTAATGGTATAAGATAAATATTATAAAGAGATTTATTTTAGAATTTTCAAACATTATTATCTATATGTATTATTTTATTCTAAATATAAACAAAGTAAAGTATTTTGAGTAATTATATAAGATATATTTTTATTATGAATATTAATGAAATACTTATTTCAAATTTCCAAATCAATCTCCTTTTTTAAAAATACAATTTATATAAATAAATGGCAGTATTTCCAAATCATATTTATTTTAATATGATCAATTACATTTTATTAAATTAGATTAAATATTTATTAAAATAAACGGGCCAAAAATCAGGGTCATTACAATAATTAAGGATCATTAATTAATATAATTAATGATGTAATTAAGATTGATTAATTAAGATTAATTAATCAATAATAAGTGATTAAGGTAATTAATTAATTGTAATTAATCAAGGTTTAATATAATTAATTATAGTTAATTAATTAATGAAGTAATTAAAGGTTAATTACTGTATTTGATTTAGAGTAATTAATTTTGTGAAATTAATTTAAATAATAATTAATCAAGAGTGATTAATTAAGTTGATTAACTAAAGGATAACTAATTAATTTGTAATTAATTAATGGTAATGTAAGCAAGATTTATATTGATATAAGTAATTAATTTAATTCATTTTAAATTAATTAGAGATGGAAGTAATTAATTTAATTCATTTTAAATTAATTATAGATGGTGTGATTATAGATCATTGCTTATGAATGGATGATATTGGCTGCCTTGAATGGTTTGGAATCTCAACTATGAGATTAGTTATATTGAGTGATATGGATGCATTGGTTGCATTGTAATAATGATATGGATTATCTTGATAATGATAATATGGATTATCTGTGGTGATGATTATCTATTGTGAATCTGTGAAATATCTATCTGTGTGTATATAGATAATTGTATTGAATTGTTTTAAACTCTAAAACAATGGACCTAAATGACACGCTTTGGATTTCAATGAGACCGGGATCGGGTTTCCATATTTGGATATCCGAAAACCACATCGATCCAAATTAACGATAGGTCGTGAATCTTATGTGAAGAGTGAAGACTCGAGGTGTAAGGACTATTCGTCAGTATAACTCTAAGGGTGATTCCGTGATGAGTTTGACGAGATAGTACTTTCAGATTCGAGATAAAGATTCAGAGTGCAAGGGTTATCGTCGTTAACTCTGAGGGTGATTCCAGAACGAGTGTAACGAGATAATGCCTTCGGTTTCGTTCGAACCCGGAATGAACTTGTATGGATTGAATGCTTTCAGAACCTCGTCAGGTGGACGATGAGCATTCTAAGTAATGTGTCATATAAAGGTAATCGCAGCCTCAAGCCTCATCAACCGGGAATGGCTAAAACAGAGGAGGTGCAGCAAGGCTAAGTGGGTCATACCCAAGTACGACGAGATTTTCCCCTGTCTAGAGGTACCTTTTTATTTCGGCTTAGTGGGCGGTTGGATATGCGCACCAACTGCGGGGTTTTCTTGTTCGGGACTGTCCAGTAAGGGATGGTTTCGGCTTTGTGTTACAGGGGATTGGGAGTGATCCTCGGTACGGTGATCTAGGCCAAGTACTGTGACGGGCGGTACCCCGGTAGCCCTGCCATTGTATGGAATCCAAAATCCAATAAGTGCCAACGGTTTTGATTGTATTACCCACTTTGGTGGCTAGTAGCTGGAATTTAATGAATGTAACAATTTCGGCTATTTCATATTTACTTGAAAACCCTAGACCTATTATAATATCACTGGATTTCCTATCAAATTTTTTGGTTAGCGTAAGGTAAAAACTTTCCCATGTTTATGTGTGGAAAGTCTTACGTGATACCTTTCTTTTCAAAAGGTTTTTAAATTAAGCAACTTTAACCTGTTGCTCACACCAGACCCATGTCTGACCCGGAGTTTATCTTCTGTTTTCTTAAACTCTTGGGTACTCAAATTTTTACGAGTAGCCAAGGGATTTAGGTTAGCTTTGACGAATTATGGAGGAGCAATGGAGCAGGAGGCTTCGACGTTAGATATATAGTTTCTGCTGTGTGTTTTCTGTATGGGTATTTCTTTGATGAGTTGTATTGAGTTGTAATAACTAGACAGGTGTTTATAACTGTCTAGTATGTGTTGTATTATCTGTGTACTCTGATAGTTGTTGTATACTATGTAATATATTATGTTATTAATATAAATTACTCGTTCCGCTGTTTAGATTCCGATGTGTTGTTTCTTCTTTCTTCTCTTTCTTTCTCTTTTCCATATCTTTCTTTCTTATTAATGATGCGTCATTCTGTGGAGATGAATGGCGGGTCGTTACAGTGGTATCAGAGCATTAGGTTGAATGAATACCTAGGCTCTGGAGGTGTCTATATTGAGAGAGCGTATTTGTAATTTTATATATATATATACTTATCTATTTCTACCTATCTGTTGGGTTACCTGTTCGGGTTTTCCAATATAGGTTATAAAGGTAGATGAGGTAGTGGTGTGTGTAACACGACAACTACCATTGGTTGGAGTTTGTATGTTGAGGTTGGAAGTGTATCTGTCGAGACTGTAGACCTAATACCGTCTCGAGTAAGCTTTTTTGTGATGAAGAATTTCATAGATCTCTGTAGAAAACCTGTTAAGGTTCAGGGTCCATCTTTGATGTTGGATGAGTTGTTCTTGGATCTGTCGCTTGGGCAGAAGCAGGTGATGGTATCTTGATACCTCAGGAAGTGTAGCTGCATGATGGAATGCAGTGATTATGAATGTTTCCGAAGATGTTTTCTTTGGAACAAGTTTTGAGAAGTGTGTTTGCTTCGGTGTTGTGGCTGGATTCAACAGGATGTTGTGGTTAGCTTTGAATTCCGAGTTTCTCGAAGAGATTTGGATTAGGAAGTTTTGGGCATCGGTGTCAGCAATGTAGCTCGGAGTGTTCTGTGCACCGACAGGGAGGTCTTAGCTGAATAGTTTTTCTGGAGGTGGAGTTCAGAAGAAGCAGAGTGAATCCATTTCTTCAATGGATTGGCTAGGGCAGTGTAAGCTGTTCTGTTAGGTAAATAGAGGACAATTTTCTTTGGAAATTGATCTGTGTTTATCGCAAAAGTGACTTGCGATAGATTGAATGTTCTCTTGGATTGTCAGAGATTATCTGGATGTGTTCTGGAAGTCAGAGGTTTGTTCGCATCTAGAGATTGAGTTTACTTATCGACTTGAATTCCAGGAGTGGAACTGGTGGTTCAGTGTAGTTGAAGGATGGATTCCTAGAGATAGAGTTTGGTGAAGTAACTCAGGTTTTGGAGGAACTTCTGAGTTTTATTTATGGATCTGTTGAACCATATTTCTGGGAAGTGATGTCCAGTTGTTGCTTATGTTCTTCGTTCTTATTTACTTCGGATCAGAGTTGTGCAGCGGGAGAAGTTTGGAAGTGTTTCTGATTACCTTTTTCGGATTAGGAGAAGTTTGTTGTCTTCTAATGTTTATAGAGTAGAGTTGTGTTTTTGGTTTTGGTTGATCTTGAGGAGATCGACGTGTTGGGTTGTTGGTTCTGTTTGTTCTAGAGGAATCAGAAAGAGTTAAGCTGATCGGTTTGGATGTTGGCGGCCCAGGATCGTCCGAAGACATTTTGTGGATAAGAGATGGAGGAATTTGGAATTCGAAGTTAGAGACTTCGTTGTTGTTGGAATTTTCTCCGATCGAAGGAGCTATAAGATGGGGTAAGGCTGGGAAGCTAACTCCGAGATGTTTTAGATCCTTCCTGTGTTTTGGTTGGATTAGTATTGGGTTTTCAGGATGAATTGCCAGTTTAGATAACTGGAATTCGATGTGTTTCACGTATCTCTGAGGGAGTATGTATATCGTCTATCTCTGGTTTTGAAACCAGTAGTTCTAGAGGATTTGGTTGTTGAGTTAGACTCGTCTGTAGTCAGATATGCTGTCTAGTTTTGTAAATCTAGACGGATAGGAGCTCTGTAGCTTAATAGTATTGATTGTTTGGATTATGTAGAGCGAGTATCTCGATATTTATACCGGAGAAACTCGAGGAAACTCTATCCAGATTTTGTCTGGATAGTTAGATTTGTTTAATTGGGTGAATTGATTGTTATGGTTGTTAGCATATCATTGATATATGCTTGTGTTTTAAAATTAAATCTTTAAATAGATTATTAAATTACCTTGGTTTTAAATTTCGGGGATGAAATTCTTTTAAGGGAGGAGGAATGTGATGACCTGTAATTTTAAGCAATATCAATTTAATAATCTGAATTAAAAATTAAATTAATTTGATAATCTTTGTGATAAGATTTGAATTAATTTAATAATCTAATTAAAATAAATATTTAATTGATAGATTTTATCTTTTTAAATTTAATAAATTGTTACTATTTATAGAATATGTATATATTGTAAATAGATATTGTTTTTAATTTAATAAATAAATAAATCTTGTTTTCTAAATAATATATATATCTTTAGTAAAAATTGGGAATTTTGATTTTGTTTAAAAGTTAAACTTTCAAAAGGTTATTTAATAAATAAAATATGGTTTTAAATTGATAAGATAAAAATTTAATTTGTTTAAATTGATTTATTTAATATTAAGCTTTTTAAAAAGTAGATAATAAATAACTATATGATTTTGAATACATAAGGTAAATATTGAAATGGTTTAAAATATGTTTTAACTCAAGTTTAAATTTAAATAAAAATAACAATAAGGTTTATTTTGATTTTCTTTTAAATATAGTTGGATAAAATAAATAATTTATTAATAAAGAAATAATTTCTTTTCTAATTTTTTTATATAGTTATCAAATTTGTTATTTTCAAAATATAATAATACATCGTTTTTAACAAATAGATTTTTAATAAAAATAGTTGTGTTTCAAAAATTTAATTACGTAGTTATATATGTATATATATATAACTTGATTTCAAAATTTAATTTTAGAATTCAATTTAAATTGGAATTTGAAGGCTTTGAAATTTAATGTATAAATATTTTTAAACTGTTTTGGATTTTAAATATATTTGTATAAACTTTATTTTATAAATTAAATTGGATTTATTTATTTTAAAATTATCTACATATAAATAAATACATATTAACTAATTAATTAAACATGGATTTACATCTATCTTATATTAACATCTAATTAAATACAAATTAACATAATTAAAACTAATTAACTTCAAAAGACAAGTGTTAACATTTTATAAAAAAGAGACAAGTGTTAATCAATAAACTTTACAAATTGACAATTGTTAAAATTTGAGACAAGTATCCTTTTATTTTTGATTTTTTTTTCTTTTAATTTCTAAATAAATCAATTACACTTATAAAAACATGTTTTCTTCATTCCCTATTTTTTTCTAATCTACATTTTTTCAAAAAGCTAAGATAAAAGCTTCAGCTGAAAATTTATTCAAAGCAAATCAGTAACCACTTCCTCAAAAACCAAACTCGTATTAAAATTTAAGATCTGAAAATTTCCTCCTCAAACCAAATATATAATAAAGCCTATAATTTCATTTCATTATCAAATTCCTCAAAGCAGAATCGGGTTTCAATTCAAAGCCTGCATGCATTTTTTTTCTTTCAATCTGAGATTTTCAAAGCATGCATCATCATCCTTGATTTCAAGATTAGATTTTCAAGTTTTAAAATCAAAACAAATCCTGCCTGCATAGTTTTAAAACCCTGTAAATCTGAAGCCTGCATTACTCCAAATCTGGAATTCAAAAGTAGCATGCATGCAATTTCAAAATTTAATAAGCAAGCTCCAGCAACTCAGTTTCCAAATCAAAAACATTCAAGTACAAAATTTAATGCAAAGGGATTTCTGTTTTCAAAGGATTTTCAAAATTCAGAGCTATGTTCTTCTTTGTTCCATGGTGAGTAACATCACATTTTCAAAATCTTAAATTGGTTATGGTTGCATGCTTAGATCTGGTATGAATGTGTTTTGAACAAATATTTATATGTGCTGGATTTCTATATATATATATATATATATATGGATGTGAAGCTATGTGTATATATTCCATTGTCATCTCTGTTAACAGTTTTCAAGTTCAAGACTTGATTCAAAATTCACATTCTCTTAAAACCATCGAAGTTAGTACTTAGCATTTAAATAAAATTTGTTGTTATGTCATAGAGAAGGTTTTAAAGTTTTGTTTAAGTTAAATTTAATTGGAAAGCTCACTGGAACTAGAAAAACATCAGTGAATGTTAAAATTTGTGAAAATTCAAACTGAATAATTTATAAATTTAGTATTGTGAATTAAATACTAAGATCAAGGCATGATTTTTAGAACAAAAATTAGGATTTTTTGTTAATGGGTTAGAGGGCAGTTTTGTGATGAACAGAAAAGGGAAAGTTGGTGATTTCTGATGACCTATCGATTTGGGGATATCAGGATTCTTCTTGTGGGTAGAGTAGAAGCTGAAAAAAATAATTGATGTTGATTCGAATAAACATGGAAGCAGCGGTAGTGATTTATTGCCTGTATCCCTAGTTTTAACTAGGTAACTTGTTGGGTCGGTACAGTCAGTATAAATGATCGAGTGTCATGGGCTTTTGGGAGGTGGTTGCTGAAGCGTAGGCGAAGCTGTGGCCGGTGCTGGAAGTTCTCTGGTGGACGGAGCGCCGTGGAGGCAGTGCTGATAGGTTTTGGTGGGGTTTTGTCCTTTCTAGTTCTAGGTTTTGGAATTAAAACTCATATTCTATTTTGAGTTGTGGAGGAAAGATTAATGGTCGTGTTGGGTCGGGGGTTTGGTTACCGAGGCATGGAGGCCACCGGAGGTGGCTGGAGATTGTCGGAGGCACGGTGCATGTGCACCGTGCACTTTTAGTTTCAGGTGATTGCCTGGGTGTAAGCAGTGGGGGAACTCGAGAATTACTCGAGTAATTGCTGTAGTTTGCTCGAAGACCTTTACTTTTGGGGTCGAAGAAGATTTCTTCTGGCACGGGTTTAAAGTGTGGAACAAGTTTTAACACAAAAATCTGTTATTCTGTTTCAAATTTTAAAATATAATTTTAAACCTGAATTTAAATGGAAGTAAAGTTTTAAAATAAGGTTTAAATCTAGTTTTCAATCTTAGTTAAGTTTAAATCTAAAGTCTAAAATAAACTCAAGTTTAATCTGAATATTAGTTTGGAAATAAATGAGATTTTAAATTCAAATTGTCTTAAAAACACAAAAGTGTTTAAGAAGTGTAAAGTGTAAATAAAGAATTTGAACTTAAATAGAGTTTGAAACGTAAAAGAGGATTTAGACAGAGTTAAATCCGAATTTTAATTTTGAATTTAAATTTGATTTGAATCTTAAGTTATGGAATTAAAGTAAAGTTTATAAATTTAAATATTGTAAATAAGTTGAAAGGTTAAAGTATACTTTAATAATCTGAGATTAAAAAGGAAATTAGTTTAAAATCTTTAAATTTCTTTTATAAATATTCTTTAACATGTGGATTTCAAAGTTTTTAATTTGGTTAAAGATAAACTGAATTTCATTTTAAAACTAGAATTTAAAATGGAAATGTGAAATTGAATTAGAAATAAATATTTTCAAAAGTATTTATGAATGATAATTTAACCATAGATAAGAAATATTTTATCTTAAAGTAAAATTAGAATTTAATGATTTATAATTTCATTTAATTATTAAGGTAATTAAATGAATAATTTATTTATTGATGAAATGGATCATCAATTAAGGTAATTAAAGGATTTAAATTATTAATTTAAAGTTTAAGTCAATCAATTAATTGAGGATAATTAATCCATGATTAAGGATCATTAATTAGATTCAATTAATGATTATTCAATTAATGATTAATAATTAATTAATCAAGGAATTATGAAATAATTAAGTTAAAGATAACACTTAATTAATTAAAGGTTATTTAAATGGGATATTAAAGATTAATTAATTTGAAATTAATAATGATTAATGAAAGTTAATTACTTAAGAGAAGTAATTAAAGTATAGTTAATGGTTAATGATGGTCATTAACTTAAGATTATTTAGCAATTAGTTAATATGGTTAATTTAAAATAATTAATTAGATTAATTAATTAAATGATAATCAATTGTGAAATTTATTTAAGTTAATTACTTAATAAAAGTAATTAAGAAATTAACCACTTAATGTAATTAATGAAGTTTATTGTGATTAGTTTAAATTAATTAATTAAGTTTAATTAATTTTAAGCACTTGTTGATTGATAATTATTAACTTATTGTAATTTACGGAATTTAATTACTCAGTGAAGTAATTAAAGATAATTACTGGATGTAATTAGTGGATAATGATGGAATTACGAAAGTAATTTGGATTTAATCACTTTGTATAATTAATCAAGGGATTAATTAAAGAAATTGATTAAGGAATAATTAATTTGATAAGTAATTAAGGGTAGTTAATTACTGAATGTGATTAATCAAAGGTGATTAATAATTATGGTTTAATTGAGATTAATTACTGAAAGTAATTAATTTTGATTGAGTAATTAATTAAATATAATTAAGGATCATTAATTAATATGATTAATGATGTAATTAAGATTGATTGATTAAGATTAATTAATCAATAATAAGTGATTAAGGTAATTAATTAAATTGTAATTAATCAAGGTTTAATATAATTAATTATAGTTAATTAATTAATGAAGTAATTAAAGTTTAATTACTGTATTTGATTTAGAGTAATTAATTTTATGAAATTAATTTAAAGAATAATTAATCAACAGTGATTAATTAAGTTGATTAACTAAAGGATAATTAATTAATTTGTAATTAATTAATGGTAATGTAAGCAAGATTTATATTGATATAAGTAATTAATTTAATTCATTTTAAATTAATTAGAGATGGAAGTAATTAATTTAATTCATTTTAAATTAATTATAGATGGTGTGATATAGATCACTGCTTATGAATGGATGATATTGGTTTCCTTGAATGGTTTGGAATCTCAACTATGAGATTAGTAATATTGAGTGATATGGATGCGTTGGTTGCATTGTGATAATGACATGGATTATCTTTGATAATGATAATATGGATTATCTGTAGTGATGATTATCTACTGTGAATCTGTGAATTATCTATCTGTGTGTATATAGATAATTGTATTGAATTGTTTTAAACTCTAAAACAACTTGGACCTAAAAGACACACTTTGGATTTCGATGAGACCGGGATCGGGTTTCCATATTTGGATATCCCAAAACCACATCGATCCACATTAACGATAGGTCGTGAATCTTATGTGAAGAGTGAAGACTCGAGGTGTAAGGACTATTCGTCAGTATAACTCTGAGGGTGATTCCGTGATGAGTTTGACGAGGTAGTACTTTCAGATTCGAGATAAAGATTCAGAGTGCAAGGGTTATCGTCGTTAACTCTGAGGGTGGTTCCAAAACGAGTGTAACGAGATAATGCCTTCGATTTCGTTCGAACCTGGAACGAACTTGTATAGATTGAATGCTTTAAAAAAATCGTCAGGTGGACGATGAGCATTCTAAGTAATGTGTCCTATAAAGGTAATCGCAGCCTCAAGCCTCATCAACCGAGAATGGATAAAACAAGGGAGGTGCAGCAAGGCTAAGTGGGTCATGCCCAAGTAGGATGAGGCTTTCCCTTGTCTAGAGGTCCCTTTTTATTTCGGCTTAGTGGGCGGTTGGATATGCGCACCAACTGCGGGGTTGTCTTGTTCGGGACTGTCCAGTAAGGGATGGTTCCGGCTTTGTGTTACAGGGGATTGGGAGTGATCCTCGGTACGGTGATCTAGGCCACGTACTGTGACGGGCGGTACCCTGGTAGCCCTGCTATTGTATGGAATCCAAAATCCAATAAGTGCCAACGGTTTTGATTGTATTACCCACTTTGGTGGCTAGTAGCTGGAATTTAATGAATGTAACAATTTCGGCTATTTCATATTTACTTGAAAACCCTAGACCTATTATAATATCACTGGATTTCCTATCAAATGTTTTGGTTAGCGTAAGGTAAAAACTTTCCCATGTTTATGTATGGGAAGTCTTACGTGATACCTTTCTTTTCAAAAGTTTTTTAAAATTAAGCAACTTTAACCTGTTGCTCACACCAGACCCATGTCTGACCCGGAGTTTATCTTCTGTTTTCTTAAACTCTTGTGTACTTAAATTTTTACGAGTAGCCAAGGGATTCAGGTTAGCTTTGACGAATTATGGAGGAGCAATGGAGCAGGAGGCTTCGACGTTAGATATATAGTTTCCGCTGTGTGTTTTCTGTATGGGTATTTCTTTGATGAGTTGTATTGAGTTGTAATAACTAGACAGGTGTTTATAACTGTCTAGTATGTGTTGTATTATCTGTGTACTCTGATAGTTGTTGTATACTATGTAATATATTATGTTATTAATATAAATACTCGTTCCGCTGTTTAGATTCTGATGTGTTGTTTCTTCTTTCTTCTCTTTCTTTCTCTTTTCTATCCCTTTCTTTCTTATTAATAATGCGTCATTCTGTGGAGATGAATGGCGGGTGGTTACAAGACAGATTGGCGAATTGGGGGACTACGAATGAGAAAGGTTGTGTTTTGTGCAATAAAGAAGACAAAAATAACATGCACTTATTGAGTGAGAATATTCAATCTATTTTGGAAAGCTACAAACTCATGGCTAATTTCAGAAATTCGAACTGTAGTTTACAAAAGATTATTGATTACTTGTCAAACCGAAGGCAAGCTATAAACTTTGAAACCAAATTATGCAAAATTGCCTTGACATTGCTGCTTGGAGCGTTTGGAAGGAGAGGAACCAAAAGAAACATCAACGAAGCAAGAAAATTAGCAGTGGTGGATATGAAATTGGTAGAGAAAAGAATTAAAGTAAGATTTCTTACCAGTTACTCAAGAATAGAAGAAGACGAGTTTAAAGTAATGGATCGGAGGTTGAAAGAGGTAGAAAGCAAAGGTACGAGCTTTGATAATTCTCGGCCACCGTGAAGCAAAAATGAGGAAGTAGGAGGGAGAATGCGGCAAATTTTTGAAAGTTGTAGTTTAATATATTCGAAGTGAAAAGTAAATTTACCTAATCTATTTGAGTTTGTATTACAACTTTGGGCCGAGAATTCTAATGGGCTTAATAGCCTTAAATAAAGTTTACCCATTTTCAAAAAAAAGTTTAATATGATGTAAAATTATATTTGTATAATATAAACTTATATGAACATATATAACTTTGTGTACTAATAATATTTATAAATATAAATATATATAATTTCAAACTTAAATTTAAATTAAAAATTCAAATTTTAAATTTTAGATCTTGATCCAGATTTAAAATATCTTATGATTTCAAATTTAAAAATATTTTATAATAAATTTTATTAATAAATAAATATATGCATATATATGTGTGTTTATATATATACGAAAGTAAAATGTATATATATTTCATTAAATAGAATATATATATAAAGCAAATAAGTAAATAAATATGAGTGTGTGTATATTAAAATCAGTGGTTAAAATATAAAATTGCTTTCTTGAATGGTAATTGGCTAAGGAAGCCTTACCTGTTTCTATTATAAATAAATTATCACAAAATATGTGTTGATCCCAAAAATCCCATCGACCCATTATATGACAATGAAGCTAAAATAGCAAAACAAAACATAGTGTGAAAACATAAAAGAATTCAGGCCAAAAACTTGAATGAAGTCAACCATTCCCATGCGCAATGTCTATGAGAATCTTTCTGTTTATAATTTAAGTTCAGGCGAGAATTGCTAAATGTCATTTCATTCCTTTCTGACCAAACGACAGTGATGAAACGCTTGAGCATTTTAAGAAGCAAGAAGTTCTTGGAGATTTCCAACTGGTATCGCTAAATATATTGTACCATTCCAATTTGCTTTCTCTAGATGGATGGTGAAAGTTTTCATTAGCTAACAGTCTTGACCAGATCTAGTGCATATAATTGCATTCGAAGAAGATACGTGTAATAGTTTTCATGTCGTCATCACATAGGAGACAAGAAGCATCTCCAATGATTTCTTTATCTATCATTTTACCTTAAGTATGAATAGCTTCAGCCATCACTTTCCATATCAGGAAATTATCTTTTGCACGACTAACCATGTTCCATGTTTTTGCAAACCATGGAAAGAAGCGGTTCTCTTGGTCGCTGATTAATGAGTTGTAAACTAGTGATAGTGAGTGAGGACTAGCCTTGGATGTCCATAGTACTGCACGTTCTGAGCTCAAAAGGGAGTTCATAGAGATTATGTTCCAAAATTCTCTGCTTGCTGCAAGCTACTGTGTGACAAATTTACATAGATATCCATAATGTAATCTAAGGCTAGGGCTTCTTAGAGGATGCTAATCAAGTGCTTAGGATTGTTGTTGGTGATATTGCTCAAAATTAGGCCAATTTTCCCCATGGAGTGTCCTAGAATATAAGAAAGGGGTTAGCTAGCACTGAATAATTAGAAGAAAAAGGCTTCTAAGCTGGAGTATACTCCTTCAACTCCAGTTGGCATTTTGCCCATGGAGTGTCCCAAAATATAAAATTGTTATTGATATAAATATATATATATATATATATACACATACATACACATGCACACACATATATTAATAAACGTATAAATACTCATGGCATAAATTTATTTTAACTTATGGTTTTAAATTTTGCTTAATATAATTTTTTAACAATTTCCATGCGAAAATTGTAAAAGGAAATTGTAAATATATGCATATATATATATATATATATATATATATATAATTTCAAAAGTGTAGTTTTAAAACATGCGAAATTTTATACTTGTTAAAATTATTTTATATGTATAGTTTACAATACACACAAACACTAAAATATGTATGTATGTATATATAAATGGTTTTATGAATAAGATTAATTTTTTCTAGTCTTGGATATTATTATGTACATATGTTCAACAAGATTTTAAATGTAAATTATATGTTATTTATATGATTTAAGAACCTTTTTAAAATAATATTTATTTCAATTTTTAAGGTCGTGAGCAATACATACATACATACATATATACATATATATATATATACATACATATATTATATATGTATATAATTTTTTCAATGTAAATACAAATATATATTCACATCCAATGTTGATAGCACATACATATGTGGATTCGTGATAACATACATGCAATTTAACAACACAAGAATAACATAATGAACAGATATTTATACAAATATAGTTATTACCATTACTATAGCCTATTTATAACGTGTTAAAATGTTGAATCGGTTGGCTCCTTAAATTTGTATCCAAAACCTCTAGAGTGAGGTGCCAGACTGAAAGCACCAACAATCAATGTACTTATTTTTATTTGAATTTGTATTTTAATTGCTTTGAAATATGGAGGATGGTATATGGTATGGTCTTCCAAAATAGATAAAGAAGGAGGAAAAAATAAGACATTAGAAAAATAAGGTTAAAGGCATGGAAATAGCCGAGTGTTGAAGGAGTTAAAAGTGGATCCGGATCCACCATTTCCTCTTGATATTTCAAACCTTTTTGAATCCAATTCAACCCCATTCTCTTACCTCCTATGAGGCCATGCTTGCCCTTGTTTGGGCATCCAAACTGCTTTAAACCTTATCAGATAAATTGCAACGTCCCACCATTTTGGACGATTTAAATCGACAATAAACCACACAAGTCTAATTCAAACCATTCAAAAAGGAGGATTCTTAATGGGGTAAATAAGAAAATAATAGAAAAGAAGAAAATAAAACACAAAATCTCACAGCAGAATTACAAAATATAATAATCAAATAAATAGTTCATGAAGCTGTTTTACAAATGACATTTGATTATACTTTTACAATTCAAATCAGAGTTATACATACATCAGAAAATAAAAAAATAATGCAACGGAACACAGTAAGCAGTGGAATAATAATAATAAATAGCAATAACATACTGAATCTTCGTCTTTGTCCTCCAGAAAATAAATTATTCTTCAATACATTGAAAAAGCTCAGACTGACCCCGAGCATAATGAAAAACTATACGCTCTAGTCAGAACTAAAAATTCCAATGTAAGTCAATCAATCTCAAATAAAAATATGAGTGTAATGGCTTCAGAGATGTTATGAGATTTTTCATTTCCTATCAAGTGTACAACGTGAGTGCAGTAATTTACGAGATTACAAATAATTCAAAATACCAATTTTAACCACTTTATTTAAAATAAATCCAAAGTTTAAATTAAATACTGGAACTTTTTAAATAATTCAGTTTCAATAAATAATTCTAATTCAAGAAATTGTATGGGTATATATCATTTCAATCCATAGTCTAAATGTCTTAATTATCCAATTCTAAAATGTTTCAGAGGACCAATTAAATGATGTCAATAATATACAAGGTGATAATAGGGACATATTAAAATAAATAAACAACCATACATCCAACATATCACTCAATAAGCATCCATTTCAAACAACATCCAAATCAACCAATATATTTCAACATATAATAATTATCAATATCGGGGTTTAACTATCAATTAAATTCCATTACAAATTTAAGTGTCAAGTCAGATTCAATATCAATTCAAATGTCAACATAAATCAACAAACGGCAATAAAAAAATTATACATCACATCATATATTTTATTTAACTTGCAATGGAATTTTTAGTATTGTGCAAGTGGGTTGAATCACTCACCTTTTTGCTTTCCCTTTTCTAGCCAGATTTGGATATGCAACTACTTTCTCATTTTGTTTTGTTTCCTTGCTACCTTAATCTTTTTTTATAGAAATTTTTGGAGAGAACATTATATAGATCTAGATTTGAAGAAAAAGGCATGGAAAGCAGAGAAGGTTTGAAAATGAAAAAAATTAAAGAAGAAGAATAATTGAAAAAAAGAAAAGGAAGCTTTGAAAAAGAAGAAGAAGATTTGAAGAATAAGAAGAAGAAAAGGAAAAAAAAGCTTTGGAAAAAAGGAAAGAAAGGAGATTTGAAGAAGAAACATGAAAAAAAAGGAAGGAGGAAGGTGAAGAGAGATAAAAAAATGAACCTACAGAAGATAAGATTTAAAAAAATAAAATGAAGCTACAAGAATGAAGATTGAAACTAGTGAAAAGCTAATAAAGCAAAATATAAACAAAGTAGGAATTGAAATAAAGTAAAAATATGAAAACCCTAAAAAATAGTAGGTATTAAAAGAGGTGAAGGAAAGAATTAAAAATACGAAAAGTAGGTAATGTTCATGAAATGAAAAGGCTTTAGACAATATAAATGGAAATGAGTAATGGAATAAATGAGTAAACAATGAAAGAAGTGTGACAATTACTAATTAGAAAGGGAATGAATGGACCAACTCTACTCTATAAACAAACTTTTGGAATTCAAATTTCAAAACATTTTTTCATTCGATTAATTTTATTAACCCCAAACATACAAAATTTGACATATAATAAAGATTTAATTACCACAACATAACTAAATTTGAACATACCAATTTACATAACGGGGACCGCCGCTACATAAAATAAAATATGAACCATGATTTAAAAATTCAAATTTAAAATCAACATTTTTCTCGACATGTAATTATGAACTCAAATATTTAATTTATTTAAAATTTCAAGGTTAGCAATAAAATCACTTCCGTGCAACCAATGCATGCTATTTAACTACCATAAAATGTTGTTTTGAAAATTCAATTTTCTGTTTTTACAATGTTATATTTATATTCAAATGGAAATGTTCACTTTATTTTCATCAAACATTATTTTATCTTTCTTAAAATGCTTATTCGTTACTTTCCATTCATAAATGTAAACATTCTTATATTCTAAAATGATCATCTTATACAATATTAAATCCATTCTTATATTTCCAAGTAATGTTTATTCCAAATGAAAATATTCTTACATTAAATTTATTATTTGCACTTTGTTTCATTTTCCTTTTTCGATTGAAAGATTTCAATAAATTTATTTTCAATTAATTTTAATCATCCACTTCAAAACAGACCCTAATTGATGAATCAAATAAATAAATACGTGAACACTGTAATCCTCATTTATAGTCATGCAAACACATTTATAATATAAAATTACAGTATCCAACAAGCATTAAATTACATACAAAATAAATGTTTTTCTCTATCAATCAATATTCATTTAACTCATCATTAAAACTGACATTTATTATTCCAATTCATATTATTAAATTATATTCTAATACGCATTAGAACTTCCACTTCATTGCTTCATTGTAATTTGTTGCTTTAGAATTTTATTTATGGTCTAAACTTATGATCTACTAACATAGTTAACGTTTGTTTTACATTTCATTACGTTAATATACTTCAATTTCCATCCTTTATTTGTATTAAGTACTATATTTCCATTTTATTGAATTTTGGTCAATTTCACACATCAATTATAATTAAAGTCGCAACTAATTTATTTACCTTGGTTTCATTCTTTATTAAATCAATTATTACCTTACATACATAGTAACATTGTTATATCTTCCATTACATCAATATTTTAACATTTCATCACGTAACCTTTTATTTCATTGATTGTAATAAATTCACTTATTAAAATTTCCAGTTCCAATAAATTTGAGTAAACTGATTTCTATCCTTTTATTCAAATCAAAGGTCATACTATGATAAAAATTTACATTGGTTACATTGTATAGAATCAATCTTTTACCATTATCAATTAAACCTACATTAGCTGCACTAATTAAGAGAATTAATTTCCCTTTATTTCCAATTAAATTTAATAGACCAAATAAATAGGTAATATATATAATAATCGTCACCATTAGCCTTTAATTACATTTATAAGTTTATTACGTACAAACAAATGTTACCATTTCTTTCATAACACTAATTTTATTCATTTCCATTAACAATATATTATTTCATTAATGAATTCAATATTTACATTCTTTTTCCTATGTACACTTTATAACCAAGTATAAACTTCCACTATCTCAATTAATTGGAATTCTATTCAAATTGTTAATAATTGGCTTTAATTAACATTGTTGCATTTCATTTTAGTATTATTCCAGCTATAAATCTTAAATTTTAATTTCTTCCAACATTTATATACAAAAATCTTATTAAATTTACTATTTTTAATTGTCGAAAAATATGGGTCGTTACACTCTCCCCCACTCAAAACTTTTCGTCCCCGAAAAGAGAAAAAGAAGGGAAAAGAAGAAACTAAGTAATCAATATATCATATTCAAAATATAAAATTTGTAAACAATTTATTTACATAATAAATAATTTAAATAAAATATATTGATTTATAAACAATTAAATCCTTTTACATTCAAATTAACAAAAGTTTGGAAAACAATTCATAAAAATTTCTAAGTCCAAAATTCACGAAAATTTTCGACAGAGTCTCCTTTGTACAGAGAGGCTCGAGAGAAATCATAATATCAAAATAACAAAATATATCATATGTTTTCAAAATAATATATCCCGACAGCGGAAGAAACCATATAATATCGCTAGAAAACCATAATCTAAGAACATACCTATTTGTTGGACAAATAACGTTTATTTTATGAAACCAAAAGAAGTAGCAATTGCTTCTATAACCTGTATTCCTCTTATATAATCCAAAGAGGTTAATAATTATATAGAATTGAAATGATTATATTGTTCTAAATTAATAAAAAACAATCAACATAACATAACAACAATCAGTTTCAACCAAAAGCATACCATCATCACATGAAATTAAAATAAACCAATACAATATAACAACAATCTTTGCAAACAAGCATACTTTAACGACCCTCTATTTTGGACTATTCGCATCCGTACATGTCGACTTGAAAGATTCAAAATACCGAATTGTTAATTTAAATTTGGCAAAACTGAGCATATACAGTAAATAAATAATCACAGAATCACAGACACGGAGTAATAACATGCAGCGGAAGCAAAAGATAGTTGTTCATGAAGCTACTATATATATATATATATATATATATATATATCAGAGTTAAATAAATTACAACAGAAGTTTCGAATACAACAGACAAATACAATAATCAGACTATATCACTGGAATCAACTGAATATCTAAAAGCTGATAGATAGCTGGATCTCCAAGCGAAGCTCCAACTCCAAAGGCGAGTCTCAAAAGCTGAACCACTCAGTCTGACCCGAGCGTAAAGCAAAACACAAAACACTCTAGTCAGGATTAACATTCTTATATCAATAAATCCAACTCAAGTGAAATAACAATTGAAATACAAATAACTCAAAGGATGTTGGAATAACCATCCTCTAAGGATCTGTTAAACTATCTACTATGTAGTAATATACGCCAAATAGATAATGTCTATCAGTAATATAAATATCAAAATAGTGTTAAGGCGTTACCATTATCCCCCTAAACACATTTTATATAAGCGTTATAGTATATACAACACTGTAAACTCCACCGTAAACGTGGGATATCAGGGAGTACTCCATAGGTATAACACAAAAATAATTCGTAGTGGTCGCGTATATAGGGATACAACTATGACAAGGCACATGAGGCAATACCCAAGGTAGTAAAACTACAGTTTGTCTGATCCGGGCTGGTGAAAATGCATCGCCGCAACGATCGCAACACCGCGAAACAACACTCCCAAAAGTACGAGGGTGCACCAATCAATAACAAGTAATGTGTAGTAGTTACGAAGAAGTGTGTTCGCTCGAGGTGGCTAACCCCATTCGGCCCGGCACGGCTCCTGTTTTAGTCATTTTCAATTTGACACAAGTGTCAAGGCTATCCATTATCGTTCTCTTTCTTCAGTCGTCACGTACATCATTCCAACAACTTCATTCTGGATCACACTCCGCGTATAGTTATTAAAGTGGTTTTCGATTTAGACAGAGAGTATGTCCATAACCGATTCTGGTTTCTTTAATAACTTTCGTAATTATTACACCGATTGGTAGTTTAATAAATTTCAATACCAAATCAATTTCAATTTCAATTAGAATTTATAAACCATTATTCCATTTGTCTTTCTAAATCAATTTCCATATTTTACGTTTCAAAACTTTCAAATTTACCATTTCAAATCTTATAATTCAATTTAAATTTTTATTCAAAACAATTCAAATATTGATTCAAGTTCGTATATAAGTTTCATTCCGTGATCATTTAAATTAATTAAATTTAACATTCAAATCAATTTAAATTCATTTATCGATTTCATTCAATATTCGTTAAGTTAACTTATCATTTAAAACAATTTCCATTTAATTTCCAATTCATTAAATCAATTACTGACGTTCAACTTCATTATATCAAAACTTCAAATTTAATTAAGTTAAATTCGTCAAATCAAATTCTTTAAATTACAAGCCTTACATTTGTTTCAATAAAACACATTTATTTCTTTTTAAAGAAATTCAATTTCATTTATTTATTTACTTAGTTACAAATTTCAAAACTCAATTAATAAAGAAACTAAATTTCACATATTCAAGAAGTTCAATTTCACTTATTAACTTACTTAAATAATTTCAAAACTTAATTATTAAATAATTTTAAAACTTAATTATTAAATAATTTCAAAATTAATTATTGAATAATTTCAACTCAATTATTAAATAATTTCAAACTTAATTCAATAAATAATTCCAAATTTTATTGTCAAATAATTTATTATAAAACAACGCTCTTTTTTTTTGGAATAGACAGCGAGGTTGACTGGGCCCCTGCCAGATTTATTGAAACGGAATAAAAGAGAATACACGGGGTACAACAGCGACACAACAACAAGAACTTGAAAAACACATCAAGAACAAAACACAACTACACAAACACAAAACAGGGAACGAAGGAAGAAAACCTAAAAAGAAGAAAAGAGCAGACAGAGCACAAAATCCACCACCGAAAGCATGCATTGGCCATGCACAATGCAACCCCAGGAAATCAGTGAATTAACACCACATATCATACTGATGTGGGGAGAAGCTATGGCTAGATACACAAATACCATACTTGATCTCTCTCATCAACTTTTGCCATAAATTTATTGCAGGAAGAAACGCAGAATGAAAGCAACGCTTATTCCTCTCCATCCATATGTTCCATATGTAGATTTTCAGAACATAGAATACAATATCCCATCTATTGGATCTCCATCGCGTTGCTTTGCGAAGAACAGTCTAGTCAGAATTCGTGACACCCTGAATGCCATTAACCCCGACCTTTTGCATGATTGTTAGCCACAAATTCATGAGATAACTGCACTCAAAGAGTAAGTGATCAACAGATTCAGGAGTGATATTGCAAAAAACACAAAGATTGTCCACATCCATACCAACTGCCTCAAGCCTATCCCTAGTCAACAAAGCTTTGTTTACAGCCTTCCAAAACAATAGATTATCAGAGCTAGACGAATAATTAGTCCAAGCAACTTTAGCCCATAAGAATACTGGCATATCCCCAACCTTGGCAAGAAGATTATAGACTGCACTGATACTATGTGAAATACCCCTCCAGGAAAGAGCATCCACATGCGCAGTAACAACAGAGTGGTGAGCCAAGTTTCTCCAGAGTGCATTAACAGTTTGATTACTTGAATGAGGAACATTCATTTTCCCATGCGCAATAAAATTGACGGCCCTAGCATCGAATCCAATCCCAGATTGAGCTTGATCATGAGCAGACAATAGAGATGATAAGACACAACCATAGCTGACCCAAGGATCCTTCCAAAAGCTCACAGAACTGGTAGGGGACAAACTGTACTTAATCCGGGGGAGCAACATGTTCCGTAAACCCATAATCTTCCGCCATATCCAACTACTACCCTGAGTGACCTCCATAGACCAAAAATCTTTGTCTTTATATGATATCTCCAAGTCCACTTCACCCACTGGCTATCTTTCTTAACCAAGATGGCATTGATATGAGAACTAACCGCAGCAATATTCCAGAGTTTGATGTTTTTGATTCCAAGACCACCATTTCTTATTGGCTTTTCCAAGGAAGAGAAGTTAGCAGGAATAATCTTCCTATTATGTATAGTTCCAGTCCATAAGAATCGCATCATGGCAGCTCTTATCATGTGGAGAAGCTTGGAGGGAAGAATGAAGCGTCTGGCCCAATAAACAGTCATCGAAAAACACACAGCTTTGATAAGAACAAGTCTTCCGGCCATAGATAGAAACTTAGTTGACCAAGAGTTTAACCTATTAGTGATTCTATTGAAAAGAGGAAGGCAAGCAGATTTAGTAACTCTCGAGGTGCACAAAGGAAGACCTAAGTATGTCATATTATTAAACATAGGTTGAAGACCAGACAAACCCTCAATCCTCTCCCTATCAATGTTGTCTATTCCAGCAATGAGGATCTGGGATTTAGATGCATTTAGTTTGAGGCCAGTGGCAAGGAAAAAGGTGTTCAAGGTGTCAAGAATATGAAGAATGGATTGATTAGTCAGCTTGGTGAAAGTCATGATATCATCAGCGAAAAAGAGAGATGTTATGTGAAGGGGTTGGCATTTAGGATGATACAAAACACTTTTGTCATCAAACTTAATGGATAGCATGCTGGAGAGAGCCTCCACGACTATAATGAATAAGTATGATGATATTGGGTCCCTTTGCCTCACTTCTTGTTTCCCTTTGAAATACCCATTTGTTTTCCCATTATAACAAAGAGTATAAATGGGACTGGAAATGCACACATACACCCAGGCCACAAAACTTTAGGAAATCCCATTGCGGACATAATTCGAACAATAGATGACCATTGGATGCTATCATAGGCTTTGCTTATATCAAGTTTCATCATTGCACGAGGGGAGGTCTGACTCCTACCATAACCATTAATTAATTCATGAGCCAGCATGGCATTGTCAAGTATGCTTCTTCCAGGAATGAAGGCAGATTGATTTGTTGAAATAACTGTAGACAAAACATGCACAAGCCTAGAAGCGAGGATTTTTTATATACATTTATAAACAACATTACAGCATGATATAGGTCTAAAGGATGTTGCATTAATAACAGGTCTAACTTTCGGGATGAGAACAAGATTTGTTTCATTAACTTCACTCAACAACATAAATTTGTCGAAGAAATTATGAACTGCAGCATAAAAGTCAGATTTAATTACATTCCAGCTACTCTTATAGAACACCATGTTAAATCCATCCGGCCCACCACAGGAGCTAGAATTCATGGAAAATAAAGCTTTTTTAATTTCATGGTTAGTCACTTTTGCAACAAGCATCTCTTTCATATCAGCTTGCAACTTGAGAAGGGGGATATTATTAAGCTTTTCAAGATCGGGAATAAAGTTAGAGCTGTTACCAACATGATCAATGAAGGATTAGAGAAGATAATTGTCAATCTCCTCAGATTGATTAAGTAAATTCCCAGTTTCATCCCACACGTGGCAATACGATCTCTAGCACGTTTGACGTTGATGGAAGCATGAAAAAATTTAGTATTTTTATCCCCCTCAGTAACCCACTTCTGATGATACTGCTGCTTCCTCATACTAGCTTCAGCATTAAGAGCTTCATTGAGCAGTAGAAAAAGCTTGGATTCATTTTGAGCAAGGACAAGGTTGGTTGGTTCTTCATTTAACATGACCTGAGCGTGTTTCAGCTGTGCCTTGATATTCTTGATTTGTTGTGTTCCATCCCCAAATTTGTCATGAGCCCATTGCCGTAGAGCATTCCTAGTAGCCTTTAATTTCCTGCAAAGAACATACATAGGGTTGCCATGAATATTATTAGACCAAGCAGTTGAAATAATATTATCATACTCTGGCTCTAATGCCCAAGCATTAAAAAATTTAAAAGGCCTCTTTCCACTTCTAGCCAAACAAGGAAGGGAAAGGATTTGGGGGAAATGATCAGATAAGATTGGATGAGGCATGAAAGTGAAAAGAGAAGGCCAGAGAGAGAAGGCAGCAGCATTGCAAAAGGTGTGGTCAATATTTGAGAAAGTTCGTAAGCCAGATCGACTTCTGTTATTCCAGGAAAAAGGAACACTAGAGCGAACAACGGTGAGTAGATCAGAATCAGAAATGGAGATGTTTAATGGAGCAATATCCCTTGGCAACAGCGGCAGACCACCAAACTTATCAGGGAGATTCATGCAGTAGTTGGAGTCCCCCAACACTAACCATGGATGGGAGTTTTGGCGTAAAGATGGGAGAGTATTGAGAAGAGGCTGCCTCGTGGCAACAGCATTATGTGCATAAATGAAGGTAATATAAAAGGAAATTTGAGAAGGCAGAAAAGGAGCGTGGAAGTGAATCATTTGCGTGGAAGAAAGAATATGATTGAGAGAAAAAACAGTGGGATCATGAACTACGAGGATACGTCCATAAGGGGCTTCATTCAAGTTGTGATTGAAGTCCCAAGATGGATTAATATAGTTTGCAGCTCTGATAGTTAATGGGAGAGAGAGCTTGGTTTCCAAACTGCAAACATTTTGATGTTATGGTCATGGATAATGGATTTAACATGGTCAAGTTTCTCATTATTATTGGCACCCCTTATGTTCCAAGTAGCAATCTCATTCATCATTAAAAACTATAGGGAGAGATGAGACACTCCTGCCCTACTCCTTGTTGAAGGAGGATCAACTCTAACTGTCTTAATCTTAGCAGAAAGGGAGGGAGACTTAGTAGTTTTGAGTTTGTCTGAGGGAGGATCAGCTGGGAAAGAGACCCAACAAGGAATGGTGCCCTTGAAGATATATGAGGAGGTGCCGGGGATGGATAGTGTTGTCAGAAGGGTGGTTTCCTGATGTGGAGTCAGATTAAGAGATGATGGTTGAAAGAGAGATAGGACAGTTTTTTCAATGGTTTGCATGAAGTCTTGCTCATTGGACCGCAGTAAGTTTGCATTAGTTATCACCTTTGCATGAGATTCATGTGTATTTGATAGTGGTTGGTCAGGAGAATAACCAAAATCAGTAGCTATTCCTTCACAGACCAAGGTGCTTTGACTTTTATTTCCTTGACTTGATGCTTTTTCAAATTTTGTGTGCAACTGGGATGTTTCTAATTTGTCTGCCGTAACATCTGTAGTATCATGATCAGCTTCCACAATTATGGAGCTTATTTCCATGATTGGTTCTTCACCAGTTCCAGAACAGTGTAAAATATTCAAGGGATAGGGGTTTATAAAAGCTTCGGGTAATTCATCAGAATGCTCGGGACCAACTCGAAGAAAAATGGGACTAGCTTCGGGCACAACAACAATATTACCCAATGAAGCTTCAGGCTTGTCCACCACTGCAATTTCCCCTACCACTGTTGGCACATTTCCTTTAATCAAAATGTTTTCTTTTTCAACCCCTTTCCTTTTATCATAGTCACTTGACTTTCCCTTCCTATAAGGTACCCTTCTCCACCCACCGTTTCTTCCTGTATCAACTTTATTATCTACATTTGTAACATCATACTTATACAAGTTATCACAATTTTTATCACCAGAGTTATCATTTTTGAGGGCTTCCTCTGTCCTCCCACTCATACTTTTAAGTACCAAACATTCCTGTTTGTCATGCCCAAATTCCTTGCAACTCACACAGATCTTTGGTTTCCACAAGTATTCAACCTTCACCACTTGCATCGAGCCATCTAACAATTTCACCGAGTAAGACTCAGGTAAATCAAACTTTGCAGTAACCTCAACCATGCACTTGGCATACCCAATCCTATCTAGCTTTTTAATTGCTTCATCCATGCAGAGAAATCTACCAAGTCTTGTTGCTAGCCAGTTAATGCCTAAATGAGACCAACAGAATAGGGGAATATTGGTCTGCTTAATCCACACTGGAACAGATTTAATGGTACTGACACTATTGCCAATGGTGGGATCCCATTCCTTCACGATAAACAACTTGTTCCTCATAATTATTGGGTCTTCCTGGATTATCTTCCTTCTATCCTCATCAGAGGACAGATTGAAGAGGAATAAATTCCCATCAGACTTGACTTGAATGGAGCCTTTGAGCTTCCAATATCTCTTTAAGTGGTTCATGACAACAAGATACGGTAGAGGATTGTCAAGGAAGAATCCAACAAGGTTTTGGCCCCACACATCATTTCCAGCCTGTATAACTTCAGTAGGTGGAACAATGGCTTCGCCATCAAAGACAAGTGGAAAATTCACCGGGATGAATTTCCCAGCATTGCGTGGTCTGGACTTGAACAGGGTGGACCATGGTAAGGCTTGGGAAGTTGTTGTTGGCAAGGGTAGAGTGGGGGAAGAAGAGGAAGGTCAAGATATTGGGGCGAGAGATGGTGTAGGAAGGAGACGAGGACAGTTGACAAGACGGGGTGGGAAGTTGACACGACGTGGAGGTAAAGGTGGAGGGTCTGGTGGTTGCGGTACAATGGAAGAGACGGAAGCATTGCACGTACTATACGTAGGGATGGTGGGGGAAGAGAGATGCGGGAAAGAAGAAGAAAAAGGACAGGGGGGAGGCCATTAGTGGAAAAAGGACTGAGAGATATAGAATTTTTTAAAAAAACTTGGGGCCAAGGAAACTATGTTTGCCCTGGCCTTTGGTTAAGCCGGTTTTATAAGTGGCCGTGCACTATGTCTCATTATTGTGGCCGCTGGGATTCGAAGCGGTGCCACTACAACCACATGTAACAACGTTCTTCAACAACTACTATGTTAATATTTTGTTTCAAATATTAAATATTAACATTTCCTTTCATTAAGTTCAAATTCCAATTTCTTTCCAAAACTTATTATTTATTCAAATAAAACTTCATTTTATTTTCTTTTAAATCAAATTATTGACCAATCGGTTTTATTTAATTCTCTATACTAGGTCAAAGTTTATTTGGGTATTTATCATTTCAACCTGATACCAATTTAATTCAAAAATCAAAGCATAGCAAAGGGAACTTGTAGTTTGATAACTGGGATGGTGTCAAAGTAAATAAACAAGCAATAACAACAATCAATAACAATCCAATAATTAATTAAAATAATCCCGAAATAATCATATTAATTCACATTGTTGTTTGTGCAAATTAATATAATTATTTCTAGGATCTAAACTATCATTTCGTGTAGATTAAAGATTATTACATTACGGTTCTTCACTTGTCATCTATTTACAATTTCATACATCATCAAGTTAAACAACATACATTCAATGGTTCGAGGTGTAATTAACCAAATCCTACGTGTCAGTTAATTTAACATTTAAAGGGGGTCATATTATACAATGTCATTGAATCAAATTTACCCATATGTCGTTTTAAATTTTTAACTATCCTACACCAAATTAAATTGCATAATATTTATCACTTTATACATTTCAATTTACATCCAAAATAAACAACAAACAATCAATCAATCATCAACCAAACTGGATTATCATCGGATAATTAACAGACAATGGTGTCAAATGTCACAGGTGAACTGATACAGGTAATAACATATATAACAGTGTAAATAACTAACAACAGCATATTTCAATTGTCGTTTCAATTGAAATCAAAATTAATAAATAAAAGAACATTAATCGTGAGTGATTTCTCACCTTTCGAGGCTAGAGGAAAGGACGGGAATGAAAGCAAGTTGTGCATCCAAACATGAATTCCAAAGCGAAACTAGATTGACACGACTCAACGAACGAAGTTGATAAATCGGAATAGACGAATCAGATAAGAACTATATCGATGGCGGCATTGGCATAAGTGAATCTACATATATAACCATATATATCAAATCATTTCAACTTTAAGCATATATTAAATTAAATATGTGTGTATCTAAAAATCATTGTTTATATATATATATATATATATATATAACTTATAAAATATATAAACCAATGTTATATATCTATGCAGACTATAACAAGTATGCAGACTCTTTCATATGCAGCCAAAATAAATATTTAGGCTAGATATGTATACGGCAATCCAGATCCATATATAAATGAAATTACTTATACATATCAATAGTAATCAAAACAATTTATATTTATTTACTTACATAAAATCATACTGTAAACTAAATATATGAAATCATAATTATAAATAATTTATGTATATAATACCATATCCAAAATCTTGTATAAATTACATATACTTTCTTCTCTTTCCAACCTATATTTATATTACAAATGCACGCAGTCCTGAAGCATGACATAAATATAAATCAACTGTTTATATTTTAAAGTACTGTATTTATATAATTTGAAAACTAAGCTACCGTATATTTTAAACATATTATACATATATATGTATATAGCTAATGCATGATATAATCTATTTTACCATATATAAACTAACACATAAAAATTTGTCCAAATTCTGTACATACTTTTACAAACAATAACCATATATATACATAGCAGCAAATGAAGTTATGTTAACCATTTACAATTAATACATAACTTAATTTACCTATAACTCATATATACTGACCAACATATATGAACTTAAACTTTCACACAGTTACCTATGGTAACAGATAATAAACTTTGTATAAACTAACATTTACACTACAAGTAATAAAATATACTAATATAAACCGGACTCATGCATATACGTATCCATATATATTCACTAATACAATACTATCATATAATACTTACATAAAATCTAACTTATTCAAATTGTAAATTGTTGAAATTGTATAAATATATATAAAATATGAATGCTGCAAATACGAAATACATAAACAGTATTGTATAAATCTATATCAAATGAATCTGTAGATAATATATGTGTGTATATATATATATATAGTAGCAAATATGGACAAGCCGAAATTTCACTTATATAAACTATTATAATTTTATACATTAAAACATAACAGATCTATATAAACTAATATATAAGTCTTATATATTTTAACTTTTTAAACAAAATCTTATTCTGTAAACAAAAACTGCAAACATAAAATTATAAACAAAACTATAACAATAACTTGAAATGGTAAAACTGTAAACCTATATTTGACTTATATGAAATTATATAGGGACATCTCACACTATATATATAAGCAACGTAAGCCTACCCAACAACCAACTGTATATATTATGCATTATCAAAACACTGCATGAATTTGTCATCATATATACACTATATGCACGCGCCAGACGCTATACTCATGTATATATAGAAAAACACTATATATATACCTTATTAATACTAAGGCTGCTGCGTCACTAGCACACAAAGACGAGGCCGAGCATAATGGGCCAGAGAATCGGCATGGAGGGGGGCAGCTGGTGGTGGTGAAAAGCGAGGCAAGAAGTGGGGCGGGTCGGCTACATGTCTGGGCGGAGCAAGAGGGGTGAGGCCAGGGTACAGCAGTGGAGTGGAGTGGTGAGGCGGCGGCAAGGGAGGGGCGGGGTCGGGCTGTGGTAGTGGGTTGCTAGCTTGCGTTGAAGTGCAATGTGAAAAGAATGTAAGGGGAAAAAGAATGAGCATGAGGGTGGTGAAAAGGCCGAGGAACGGTGAAGAGATTGGTGGGAAAGAGCTTGGTTGCTTTTTTTTTGGGTAGTGGTGGCCGAACCAATGCATGGAGGAGAAAGAAATATACAAGAGGTGATGGGTATGGTAGAGAGAGAAGCCATTGCGTGTAAATAAAAAATTTATTTGAATGCATCAGAACTTAAAGTAGAAAGAAGAAGAAGTGAACAACAGAGACATGTAAACTTTAAATGGAAAACAGAAAGGTTAGATGGTGAAATGGAAGGTGACAGAGCCCATTGTTTATTTTCTTTTCCAAGACACAAATTGAACATGACGAATGGGAAAAACGAAAGTAAATAGGTGCAAAGTTTTAGGAATTTAAGAAGTTGGGAAAAGAGAAAAGTCACGAATTTAATTTATATAAGAGGTTAATGCACGTTAGATTAAACGGTGGATATATCAATGGGCACTGGAACCTAAAAGGCGTCGGTACAGGTACGGATACGGTTATAGTTTCGTAAAGTTCACTGCGTATCGGACTTCAAAACACAAAATTAAATATACTGCCAAGATCAGCACGACGGGATGATCAATATGGTATAAAGATATCAGTGGTACGATCGAATTATAAAAATTCAAATTTTAACTAGCGGAAAATGCAGCAAAAACGCAGAAAAATAAGATCGACGGAGCTAAAAAAGTCCGAATTTGAAAAAACGAAAAATCACATCTTGCTCAGAAGATGATTTAGAATTTTTCTATGTACAAATATTCAGGTTTTGAAAACGTTCTATTTTCATCGCTTTTAACTGATTAAATTGAAGTAAATTTACGCACGAAATAAACTTACATATTTTCGGACGAAAATTTACTAGTTTCTTTGATTAACTAGACGCGTTCCAAATGTCAAATTTATATTTCAAATTTTTTTTTTATTTTTTTTAAATTTCACACAAATTCAATTAATTAAATTAATTTAAAACCGTTAAAATATCCGGGTTGTTACACATACAATCTTCATAAGGGATCAAAGTGATCAACCATTTCTGAAGTTACAATCATTAAATTTAATATAGTATTCATTTAATTATTTACTTTAATTATCAGTATCTTCAAACATTAACTTAAGTTCATAATTCTTTGCTTACAATATTCACTTTCTATTTCATTTTATTAAGTTGCACTACAATTATAACTCATTTTATGACTATTGCATATCAAATTTCTTATTTATAAAAGTAAATTTCATTAAACACTTCCATTATTTAAGTTTTCCTTGTATAATATTCTCTTACATATCCTTATTTAACATTACAACTTCTAATGTTCTGGTAAGTTTTATATATATGTTTCTAAGAATGTAAATGAAAGTTACACAAGTTTATCTTATTTCATTTTAGCAAATAAATGTTCAATAGTTATCATTTTTATTTTTATATCCTTTTTGTTTACAAGTTAAAAATTTCAAATTCCTTATATATTTCGTTTATAACTTAGCATTTAATTTCTTACTTTCAACTTTAGAAGTTCCAATTATTAAATAGTTAAATTTTTATTCCATTAAAATAATTCAAATTCAAATTTAAATTTACTTTAGTTTATTCTACTAGTTTTTTTTTTCTTCTCATTATTTACTTTTTGTTCATTTATGTATATAGAGATCAATCACTTACATAACTTGTTTTCCATTAAATATTTAAGTCATTAATGAATAATTTCAAAAAATATAACTTAAGCTTCTACTGCCTTACTTACGTCTATAACTTAATTAGGTTATTGAATAAAAATTTAAGTTTTTGGTATTCTCCCTTGAAGAGAAAGGAAATATTCCAATATCTCTAAAATTCAATTAAAACATTTAAGCTTATTCACTTAGTAAAAATATAAGCTATATTTAAAACATCCTCATAGCATTATGTAAAGGTTTTTCAAAAGTCTAAAACAATGTTAGAAATTTATATCAAAACATTATAATAAAATTTTAAAATAAAGTTCCTTAAATCCGAAGATTTATTAGACTCATTATTTTTAAAATAAGTATAAACTCAAAATTATTAAACTGAAACTAATGGTATACTCAAATCTTACATTAAATTTCTAAATCAAAGTTTAAAATTCATATCTTCATAACTAATTTTACATACTTATTTTAAAAATGAATATTCAAATCATGGAAAAACATTTATTATGGTTTAATACAAAAATTCAAACAGTAAATAAATCAACAAATTCACTATTAGTACTTTGAAATCAAGTAAATATTCTAAATTATACATCCAAAATAGAGATTCACATTTATTGTCAAGTATATTACTATAAATAAACTTCGCAAATCAAATTATTTGCATTTATACGATATATTTAAATTATAATTTCAAATAAAGTTATATAAATTTTACTTGAAATATTCATTTGAAAGCTTCATTTGCAAATCAACCATCTTTAATACTTTAATACTTTTCAAAAAATTCATTCGTAAAATTCCTTGCTTCATGTATAAATACCATTCAAATATTTGAATAACATCTTTATAAATATATGTAAACTTTTTAAAAATAATTATTTACATCATTAGTTATATTTACAAAGAAGCTACTGAAAACCTTAAATCCATTATTTATAGATTTATTAGTTTTATCTCAAGATACTTTTCAAACATTATTAATAAATCAATAGTCATTTACTTTAAATATGTTTTATTTAATAAATAACTTCTCAGATATTTACAACACTAATAATTTACAATTAAAACATGTTGTACATGAAAAAACAATATTTTAAACATTTTAAAGTATTTATAATTGACAAAATGATCAAAATATCCTTTATATAATACTTTATCAAAATAATTTAATAACTCGATGTCTTAACAGGTTTATCCTCGTTCTTGCGGGCTTTGGCCATGCGTTGATCAGGTGCAAGGCTAAAATTCTCCAAGTACTTAGTAGACCTGTTTCAGCACCCAGTGAAAAATACGTAAAAATAGGTATGAGAAGTACTGCTCAAAATCCAATGTCAAATGATGATGATACGATAGCAGTGGCCCGCTGCTGATCTAGCATTTACACAATGGATACAAAACTTTGCAGAAGTTCTTTCTACCTTCCGGATTCCAGAAAAATATCATAGCCAGTTCGTAAACAAGGGACCATCGACCCCAATTGTAGTGGTACGCAGCTGATTCAAAGATTTACGCAATGGATGCACTTCCTTCCCGGAAGATCCATAAAAAACAGATCCCAGGATCAAAAGCGCCTTCATTGGGTAAACTAAAGAGTCATCTACCCTAGAAAAAAAAATCGAGGAACTCATGAGTTTATGTCCGGACAACCATATTAGTTCGAGTCCATTTCTGAATTCACCCAAGTCTATTAGGTTTTATCGATCGAATCCATTCCTGGATTCCCCAAGTCCATCTGGGTCGAAGCATATCATACTATACTTCTGCACGGAGGGTACTTCCCCACGCCTCTTACTTCAAAATATAACATACCATATATAGTACCCTTTCAAAATCATAACTTCAAATATTGCACTTATATAAATTCCATTATATATAAGGTTTCATATTCAAATAAAGTACTTTCCAAAATCAATAATCTCGAATGTATCAAATCATTCTTATATAAATTCCGTTATATATAAGATTTATCTCTTCAGATCGAATATCTTCCAAAATCAACAGTTTTAAAATCAGTTGTACTTATATAAAGTCCATCTTATACAAGAATCAAAATTTTCTGAAATCAATTTCGCTGTATAGAAAGCTATATGAGATTCAAGCTTTATAAAAGGTTTCTAATTTAGAATAGTTTCGTATATAAATCGTTTTGTGAAGTAGTTTCATATATAAAATAGTTTTGTCAAATAATTTGTACATAAAATAGTTTGTAAAATAGTTTTGTAAATAAAATAGTTTGTAAAATAGTTTTGTAAATAAAATAGAATAAATAGTTTGAAAAAGAAAAATAAAAGAAGATAGTTTGTATAAGGAAAATAAAAGAAAATAGGTTTTGAAAAATGGTTTTAAATTAATAGTAGTTTTGCATACAAGAAAATTTTCCAATTTAAATTAAACGATATCCAACCCAACAACTTTCAATTTCAGTGTCAAAGCATATCAATAAAATTAGAACATAAGATGTACATATGTCATCATTTCGCAAAATCACATTCGATCGCTCGCTCGATCACACAAGTTCGCTTTCGAACTAGTATTGACCATTCAACTCCCCTAATGCGGACTTCGACATGGTTTCTTGACTAGAAACCATCATTCTCCTTGAATAGCCATATACTTCGATAGAGAATTTAGAATCAAACCAAAATCCATATCAAATATTCGCCATCAAGAATCGAATGAAAAATTCTAACGCGAAATGGTGTAATTCACCTCAAACTTATGTACTCAAATCCGGATCAAATTAATTATGCGATTAAAATAATATATGCACAACTTACTTATTTATTCCAATTTCATTCATCCCAATTACATTTCAATTAAATTAATTTTTTTAATCTCATTAATTAACACAAATATCACTTCATACTTTAAAATTTGTTTCATAGAATTTCTCCATTTAACGTAAAATATTAATATAATCATTCTCATAATATTGCTTTTATTTCTCTTCAATTTAAATTACATTCATTTCTAATAAAATATTTCTCATTTAATACTATATTTATTTGCAAATCATTTCATAAGTAATTTTCTTAATTCATAACCAATTTATAAAAGCTTAAATTTTTTGTATAAACATTATTCGGGCTTAAAGTTATCACAACTTTAATTATAACTATTTATTGCAACTTCCATTTATTTCATAAACAATTTTACAAGGCATGACTTTATTTATATTCATTTCATTTTTAGTTCACCTTACCTTTCAATTTTTTTGCGACACATTTCATAAATGTTAACTAAGTTCACAATTTCTATTTTTAAATATTATTACATTACAAACCAATAATGTATACAATAATTCTACTCAATTATAACAAATTAACCTTGTTTCACTTGCTTTCAAATTAAGGTTATCAAATTCAACTACATAATTCAAGACAATTATTAAGTTTCGACTCATATATTAATTCAGAAGTTTTGACTATCCAAATATCCAAATATTCCGTTTTATTTCAATAGTTGAAACTAACAATCAACAAACTATAAGTTTCACAACAAAACATTTCAATTCCATAAACAAATATCCAAATTGTTCATTTTATTCTCTTTAATACATCATTATTAGTCAAGTGTTTAGTCTATTAATTCAATCAACAATAATTAGTCAATGCTTATAAACTGACAAAAATATAACTAATCAACAATAAATGATAATAACTAAATATTACAATTTCTTAAATAAAACACATTACAAATAACTATATCAATTATAAAAATCTATTCCTTTATATACATCATATAATATTAGGAAAAATACTTTCATTTCAAAACATATATAGAACATGTTTTATAACACTAACAAATACGCGCTCTCGTATATACACTCAAACAACTCATTCTAGGGTATTACTACCCTATCTCTAATGAGTTAACCCCTACAGGCTAAGGTATATATAAACATTGCTCTGATACCAACTGTAACTACCCATCTTTTTGGACAATTTAAATCGACACTAAAACACACATGTCTAATTCAAACCATTTAAAAGAGAGGATTGTTAATGGGGTAAATAAGAAAATAATAGAAAAGAAGAAAAATAAAACATAGAATCTCGCAACAGAATGATAAAATATAATAATCAAATAAACAGTTAATGAAGCTGTTTTACAAATGACATTTGATTATACTTCTACATTCAAATCAGAGTTATACATACATTAGAAAATAAAAAAATAATGCAGCGGAACACAATAAGCAGTGGAATAATAATAATAAATAGCAATAATACACTAAATCTTCGTCTTGTCCTTTAGAAAATAAAATGGTCTTCAATACACTGAAAAAGCTTAGACTGGCCCAAGCATATGAAAAGCAATACACTCGAGTCAGAACTAAAAATTCCTATATAAGTCAAATCAATCTCAAATAAAAATATGAGTGCAATGGTTCAAAGATGTTATGGGATTTTTCATCTCTTATCAAGTGTACAACATGAGTGCTGTAACGACCCAGAATTTCTGTAAACTAAAATTTGTATATTTAATTGATTTTGAATATTAATAAGTGAAATTAAACAGTCGAATAAATTTTATTTCGAATAATTGGATTTAATTTCACAATTAAATCGATAATTTAATAGTTGAAATTGCAGAAATAATTGAAAATTGGGTTAAATATGATTGAAAATGATTTGTAAAATTTTATTATATCATATTGGAGTTAGAATGATGTTATAGGACTTTTAAAATCGAATTTAAAGTTAATTTGTGAAAATTGAATATTTTAATATTTAATTGACGAGTTAAAATAGCCATTTTTCAAACAGTCTCGGATTTTATCGAAACTAGTTTCATCAGATCCATAATGTGATATTATTGTATGGTTTCAAATTTCGTGTCAATCGGATTTACCGTTTGTCCGGGGCAAGCCAAAACGCATAGAAATTGGTTTAAATCGATTTAACTTAAAATCGATCGTTTATTTCCGTAACTTGCATAGATGATCGAATTGACCTTCGAAAAATGTTCCATTGTGTCCGGAACACGGGGTAAACCTTAGAAACGCCAACCGGCATGCTTCGTTTGGAGTTCGGAAAATTTTCGGTGAATAGTTTTGTGGAAATTTTTCTATATAAGCACCTCTAATTTCACAAATTGCAAAAGAAAATAAACCTAGGGTTTCAGGAGCCGGCCGCCGTTTCTATTATCTTCAATGGCCAGAAACTTCCTAACTTCTTCCTCGATTATCTCTCGATCTAGACCCTTTTAGCTTACGGTTCATAAATGAAAGTTGAAGAGCTTCGCGAGCTCTACGATGTGAACGGCTATGATTGAATTTCGAGCTCCGGATCGATGGGAATCTCGATGCAAAGTTCATGCATTCGTGCACGAATTCCCACGCAGTGATGTAGCCGAGTTGGCTGATGTTGTAGTCGAGTATGGGGCTTGGCCGTGGCTTCGAAGTGGAAGTGTTTGATCGAAGTGAAAAGGCTCGAGCTTGGAGCGACAATTAGGGTTTCGAATGGATGTTGGGTTCAGTCGCGATTTTGATTGCCTGGGGAAGAAGCTTTGCGTGCACGGCCTGATGAGATGGAAGCAAGATCCAACGACAGATGTGAAATCTGGGTATAAAAAATTAAAATAAATTATGAATTATTTTATATTATACTGTGTACAATCTTTGAAATGCGATAACTTATTCATATGAGGTCGAAAAATTACAAAACAAGTTGCGTTGGAATCGTACGGACAAGCACTACGCAATGGAACAAGTTTGGAGTCGTTTGGAGCTAATGAAAATTTCGGGTAAAATTAAACGCGTGTTTAATTTTATTCGAAATAAAAAGCTACAACTGTTATCGGAAATTCAAGGTGAGAACTTCTCACTCAATCGAATCTGTTTCGATTTAAAGTTTAAATAGTTAAATTTAAAATTGATGATTGCATGCCTGGATGATAAATTATTATTTGTTGATGATTGAAATTGACATTATACGTCGTATATTAAGCGGATGTTATTTATTAAAAACATATACCACGATAATTCCATCTTGATATGGAATTGGTATTATATATGTACTTGAAGTTGATTTTCCCACATTATATAGCGGATGAGACCCTATTGCGCCGCAAAATAGCGGATAGTATTTTATGAATCTCATATACTGCGATATTCCGTATTGGAACGGAATTGGTATTGTGCTAACATCTGTGGATGCATGGAAATAGGTTGGAGGGATCCAACTGGATTCCTCACCAGTATTTATTTGATTACAGATATTGTGATATTTGTTGATTATCATATTGATATATGATGTTTTGATTGTCGTAATTGATATATTGTTGCTGTTCCAGCATTGGCCCATTTTTGGAGTTTTAAAAATATTAAAGTAATGATTTTGAATTTAAAAGGGTTTTAAAGTGATTTTTGAAGGTATACGTTTATTAAATTTTGAATGGTTAAAATAAATAAACGTTATTATTATTATTATTATAAAAGTTATATTTTTGGAAAATAATACTTAAGTATGATTTTGGAGTTATATATAAGCTTTAATAACGATTTGTAAATTATTAAAAAGAATGGTTTAAATTTGGATTTTTGAATTATTATAAACGATTTATATAAAAGATTTATAAAATTGATATTTATAAATTAAAAATATAGGAATTATAAAACGAGTTTTATTAAGTGTTAAAAAGAAGTATTAATGGATTTCATAAATGAATGAAATTGACAGATTTATTAATTGGGAAGTTATAAAATGAATAGATTTTGTAAAATAAAAGATTTATAAGTAATTAACTTATAAATCGGATTTTTGCATTTTAATTGAGATTTTCGAAATAGTATAAATGGTTTATAGATGAGATTTATAAAATATATATTTTATAAATCGAAATAATGGAATTATAAAAGGAATTCTGTTAATGCTGAAAATGAGGTTATAAATGGAATTTTATAAGTAGTAAGATTTTTAAATTTTGTAAATTGAAGTCTTTATAAAATATAAATGGGAATTTATAAACATTTGTTTTATAAATCAGAAACCGACTTATTTTGATAAGTCAATTATTTTATATTTTTAAAGGAGATATATTCACGATTTTGGACGGTGGATAATCCTTTAAACAAAATGTGTAGAAAAATGTTGAATTTGGTTAACGAAGAATATTCACGATTTTGGGACAGTGAATAATATATTAAAGTGTTTTGGAAAAGTGATATTTTAAATAGAATTAAGACGATTTGAAGTTGTTTTAAAATGCATTAAGTGTCGAAACCATAGATTTCAACATTCATTGTTGAAATAGACGTTTTCGAGAAATAGAAGGAAATGGTGAACTATAACACTGTTGTTATAGTAAATGATTTCCGAAAGGAAATGTTTTTGTATAGTATTGGGATTTACATATCTATCTTAATTTCGAATCCCTATACTAGTGATTTTGGGTCATCGTAACGATGTTTTACGTAACATTCGTTTTGACTCAAATAAATGTGTTCAAGCGCATGTTTTCCTTAAAGAATGAAATATATACTTAATTTTGATTTAAGTATATTGAATATTTTCCAAGTGTTGAAAATAAATGGATTTGTGAATTACTTATTATTAAATAAGTATGGAAATGTTTTCCAATATGAAGTGAATGTTTTGAGATTTTATCTTTTAAAGATAAATTGAAAATGAATATTAGAAATCGATTTGAAAATCATATATTCATAGATATTTTGGAAATGTAAATCATTTTGAAATTTATAAAGGAAAGGGAATTTGTTAAAAATAAACGTTGATTTATTTTTGAAGTGTGGAAATTATATATCTTGTAAAGATATTTTTGGAAAATAAATAATTTGGAAAATTATTTGGAATCTGATGATGTTGCGCATACCTATTGATAGTTAAATAACCGACTATCAATATTTACCTTCAAATAGGTATTTGTTGTGATTGCTTGAATTTGAATGCTACACTTATTTTTAAAATAAGCGCTCACTATTCGGGTTAGCCGCGAAAGGACCTTTTGGTCATATAACCCATTCCGAATATGTGATACGTCGTTATGGATTGCATTTGATGACCGATGTTGAAGACCAGATATTTGTGAAAACGGAAGGATTACCGTCGAATGTTTCTGCATTGGCTGATCTCCGATATAGAAATTTATTAACCTTTGTGATGGGAAGTCCGGTCGTGATTAGTGAATATCCGGATTTCAAGGACTTCTTTGGAAGTGCCTTCGGTTCCGTTCGATCCCGGAACGGACTTGTATGGATGTGTGTATGACGTTATAATTTGAGATGTAAAGCTGGTTTCTATCAAATATATTTCTGTTGGTAGCAGAGAATTTATTCTCTTAGCTTAACATCCTTAGAGGTTATGTAGTTGATGGTTACTAGTGATACATTCCCAAACTGGTAATGTGGCATACGAAGTGCTGATGAGCATTTGATGATAAAAGCATAGCTTTTGTATAAAGCGTGACTTTGTGGACGAGACTTCGTCGGATCTCACACCCCGAAAATGGTCAAAACAGGAAGGATGCGGCATGGTTATAAGGGGGTAGCGTGTAACAACCCGCATATTTATCGAGTTTGTATTTAAATATTTTATTTAAATATTAACTCATTAATCGGATTTTGGTCCAAAAAGCTACTTTTTGCAAACGGTCAAATTAGGACTCGAGACCACTTCCATTGAGTTCGAAATGTCGTTTACAACTTTTTTAAGTATAAACATCGATAGGTTTGGAGTTAGTGAAATTTCACTAACTTTTCCCGCTTTGGACTTTGGGTTAGTTTAGCCTATTAAGCCCAAGTTCCAACCCCCTTCTCCTCACTCTTCGTAAATTTCCTAACTAATCAAGCTTTGGCATTAATGGTGGAGGGAATGGGAAATTAAAATTCCAAAACTCAAATTCAATTGCAATCCATCTTTCTACTCCAAATTCAAGAAGAAGACATTGGATTCAAGCTTCTTGTGCTTAGATAGAAGAAGGATTGATTCTTGCTTGCTTAAAACTTCATTTTCATTGATATTTGGTGCAAAGGTGAAATTTTTATCTCACAAATCTAGTCTATAACTATATTGGACTGTTGGGAATGATTCCCTATCCCTTTTGCATGCACATTTGCATTTGATTTGGATTGGATTGGCGAAAAACTCCAATTTTTAGTTGTTTGGTGAACTTCCTGAGCTTAGGTCGCTCTGCCCAGGTATAGGTCGCTCGAAATCATTAGCTCGCGCGTGTGGAAAAGTCAAGGCCTGCATATTTCGTTCGCCTCGGATTTAGGTCGTAGGTCGTTGGACTTTAGGTCGTTCGCGTATAGGTCGTTCGGCCTTGCCTGCCTCATTAGGTCGTGGGACCTTAGGTCGTAGGTCGTTAGGCTTAGGTCGTTAAGTCGTTCCCTCTGTTGGAAACGTCTCCTCGGTCTTAGGTCGTTAGACCTTAGGTCGCCCCCCCTAGGTCGTTAGACCCTAAGTTGTTCCGCCTTCATTTAGCTCGCGCGCTTCTTTAGGTCGCATACTCCTTTAAGCCGCATGACTCCCATCCCTTTAGGTCGTTGGACCTTGTTTTCCTTAGGTCGTTGGACCCTATTTCCTTTAGGTCGTATGACCCACTAGGTCGCTTGGCCCCTTAGGTCGCGACATCTTTAGGTCGTGTTACCTATATACCCCTAGGTCGAAAGACCTTAGGTCGTGCACCTTTAGGTCGCGAACCCTATTAGGTCGCGAACACCTTTAGGTCGCAAACCACTTTAGGTCGCATGACCTCGTCTCCGTTAGGTCGTGAACCTTGTTAGGTCGCGAACACCTTTAGGCCGCGAACCACTTTAGGTCGCATGACCTCATCTCCGTTAGGTCGCGAACCCATTTTAGGTCGCATGACCTTTACCCTTTAGGTCGCTGGACCACTAGGTCGTGCCCCTTAGACCCCTAGGTCGCAACCATTAGGTCGCTCGACTCTATCCCTCTTAGGTCGTTAGACCTCATTTTGTCTTCACTAAGTCGTACCGTTTTGGTCGGGGCGCTGCCCACTGGACCCCCGCGACCTGACCGGGCAGGTCGAACCCCGTAAGCGGTGGCGTTGTCCCCGCACCCCCACCTTGGGGGGTTGCCACCCCCCTGGACCCCCCCCTCCGTAGGGGATCTTATCTGAAAAACATTGAGCTGATTTCCTTGGATTTTATTCACATCTCCATATGCGATTTTTGTGACTGATTGTTTCTACAATTGCTTCTATGTTTTGTCACTTTATAATATAAAGGTTTCAATACTAGTAGTAAATATCAAAACTCTTTTAACAAACAATTTCAACTCTATTTTTAATAACAAAGCTCTTTTCTTAAACCGTTTTCCAATCTATTAGTATATACAAGCCTTTACCTCACTCGGATGAGAAATCTAATTAAACGACTTAGTAAAACAAGTGGTATGAAACGCTTGCGTTCACTTCGTCCGTTAATTCTTGGACTTGTTCGATTGAACCTCTTGTGACAATTTTATTAGTGAAGATTTACAGTTTGTTCGTAAATATTTAAGTTAAGCAAGTGGTTATGGGACATGAAGCTAAACTTCTATATTTACTAGCTTAGTGTAATTGACACTTCTCGTTGATCTTGATGATCGCTTTATGAATTAGACTAGCAATTGCGCGATGTCTCTTTCATTGCAAGGTTAGACTAGACACCACTTGTGTGATTCCATTCACACATACCTTTCTGCTTTTTGGTTAGTCTTGACCTCAATCTGTGTGATTCCATTCACACATGTGGGGTAGCTCCCCTTGGTCTTCGGACCGTCATGTGATAGGCCTCTTTCTCTTTTCTATGATTTCTGGACTTCTTGCATTGATTTCTAGAATTTATGTCATTGACTTGTTATGAGTACAAGTTTGGGGTATGATGCCCTTTCCGAATCTTTGAGAAGATTCTTGTGATATTGATTATCTCTTATTGATTGATCTTCTGTTGATCATTATTTACATACTTATAGTGGTATGTCATTATGGATGTTTATGTTTATGCCATATCTTTTATGTTATATCATGTCATCTGATATTTATATCTAGACTGACCCATTTATTATTTTCTTAAATAATACTCGGGTCAGACCGAGATGTTACAGGTGCTTCTGCTTGACTTCTTCCCAGGGATTCATCACTCTGACTTTTGGCTAACTGTTTAGATTAGCAGTTTTTGTTGTATACACTTGAGATATAGACTCATAGTTGTATTCTTTTGTATAGCACGTGTTGCTATTCTTTTGTATTATCGTGGATCTTACTGACCACTACTCTGATGTACACTTTCATGTGTTAGTTATATATTCATATCTTCTTCCGCCTTTGTGATATGGATATCTGTGACTGATTTGTGATATGATTATTTCTATGTTTTTTTCCGAAGATTATTTATAGCCACCGTGTGATAAGCAATTACATGGATGGTCGCTCCTCAACAGCCTTATTCTCCGTGCTAGTTGACAGCACTACTCCGGAGTGTTCTTGGCTAGCGTGGGTATAGAGGTGGGGCGTCACATAGCGCCCCTTTAGTGTATGTCATTCCTTCTGGATAGAGGTGGTATCATGGTATGAAGCCCAGATAATTAACCTATGTTGATGCTGCAAATTTATTACTTTGTGGTTGTTGGAATCGAGGATCCTCAGATATAGATCGGTTACGATCGGGGAATGACATATTCATGTCAGTAGTTACCCAGTTTGAAGGGTAACCCGGCCTTGTGTTGGCGAAGATCTAACCGTAATGTTAGGTTCTCTGGTCGTCTTTGCAGAGGCGTACCCATGTGGCAATGGAAAGTTCCTTAGCCTGACCATTTGTTGGAAATCCAAAGAAACAATACGAACCCTGTACGGTTTTAGTTGTATAATCTGCCATGGAATGTGGCGGTAATCTGCTATTGAACATGGTAGCTATAGTAGGCATAAGTGCGAAATGCCTATGCTGGCTAAGATTTATATCTTTACTTTCGAAATGTTTTCTGCACTATGCACTAGTAATAATATCAAATGTTTCTTTTTAATGCGTATCAAGCATCTTTGACTATCATAAGGAGAAATCTCCTCCGATTCTGCGTTTGCATTGTATGTGTGTGTGTGCGGGAGGCCTTATGGTAGACTCATTTTCCAAAAAGCATTGCGAATCTATTTTAAAATATTCCTATTGTTTGTTTTAAAGAAAAATAACTGTTTTAAGTTCTCACACCAGTCCCATGACTGACCTGGAGTTTATTGTTTTCCTTCCTAAACTCTGGGTGCCCACCAATTTCCACACGGGCAGTCTAGAGTCAGGTTATCAGGATATTCTGGAGTTCAGGAGTTGCTGGAGGCAAGTTGGATGGCATGGCGTAGAATATTATCTAGTATATGTTGTATTTCTTTTCCGCTGTTTGTTGTTGTTTGTTGTTGTACACTCTGATAATGTAATGTAATATGATGTAATGTAATAACTGATATAGTTCTTTGTTTAAAGATTATTCATTTATCTATTATATGATGTTCCGCTGCGATTGTGAGATTCTGATATTGTTTTCTATTGTTTCTTTCTGTTCTGTTCTATCTTTTTCTCTCTTCTTCTATCTTTCTCTTCTTCTTTAACCCTAACGGTACGGTTTTCCAGCCTTCGATTGCTCGGCAGTTGATACAGTGGACGTATTGATGTCCGTTTTCGAGCATCGAAAAATCGCGTTCGTTACATTTGGTATCAGAGCATATGGTTAAGCGACAACCATGGCTCTGTTGGGAATTACTCATTAGAGATAGAGTCGGTAGTACTCTAGAATGAGTGTGAGTGTAATAATATATACGAGCACGTATTTGTTAGTGAATATAAAAATGTTTTATATTGTGTTTGCTTATCCATTGAGATGTTTGTGAATTCTGGTCGGTAGATGAGACGCCATATTATCGATAGGGGTTTCTAAACTCTTAAACGAGGCAAGTCGACATAGTATCATTTTAAAATTGGGTAAACGAAATAATTTTACCTTGATTATTTTTTATATATAAAGGAATAATTTTTCAAAATTATTAAGTGTATATGAATTGATTGTTTGGTTGTTAAATAAGTTAAATAAAAACAACAGCTATAAAGGAATGAATTGTATAAGCAAATGAATTATAAGTATGGAAGTTATAATTAAAATGATTTACACTTGTGAAATAATCTTATATATAATAAGTGAAATTATATAAGTAAAAGATTTATAAATGTGATTTATAATCTAAAAACAAAATTCCAGAGAAGTGTTTTGAAAGGATTTGATATTTTGGAGAAATTAAAGCTCTAAACTCTTTTCGGTCGTTGGAAAATAATTCCGATGATGATCGCGACATCATTGGTGTTCATTTTCGGGTTTCCAAAAGAGGGATTGCTGCCAGATTATTTTAAATGAAAGTTGTTTGGAAGATTTGGATTTGGTTTTGGAAATTCAAAAGGTAATTTGAATTGATTTCAAAAATAGTTTTGAAAGGTTGAAAAGACTCTGGAATCCTATTTAATTTTTTTTTATCAGAATGATAAATGGGTTGATAACTTATATAATTTGAGTTTTAACAGAATAAATTTAACTTAAAGGATGGAGTTAAATTAAAGGAAGTGTAAGTGAATCAATAAAGATCCAAGTGGTAATTGTTGAATATAAGTTGTACAACTTATGAAATGAGAAAATGAAAGTGAAACAAATCGTTAAAAATGGTTAAACAATTTGGTTAAGCAAAACAAAATCTGTATTTGACAGTGATATGAGTTAATAAATTTGACGTTGGTAAAATTAAATGGAATTTACTTTAGAATTGGAATCTGAATTGGATGATAAGTGAATTAATGAAATGAAGTCATTAAGAATATGAATTTGAGTTATATAAATGAAATTCAACCTTATATTGTTAAAGGAATTAGCAATTGAATTGATGAATGGATGAAATATTAACCAATCGAATGTAAAAGAATTAATATGGGATAATGAATGTAAGTGTAAATTCGTTAGAAGCTAATGAAGTTAAGAAGTTGAATAAATTGAATGGAAGTCAATTTAATATCAACCAATTGGAGTTAGAAAGTGTTGAACCAAGTTGAATGTAAAGAAATGTAAATTGAATAAATTTGGTTATGATTTAGATTGTCATATGGATGTTAGTTGATTGTATATAAATTCATTAAGTGTTAATGAAATTGAATTAGCGAAATTGGAAGCTAAAGTAATTGAATCCAACTTGGAAGAAAATGAACTTGAATAGAATTGAATTTGATTTGGAAGTGAACTAACTTGAATATAAATTAGTGAATGTAAACAAATTGAATATGAATAAATGAATGTTAGTAAAAACATCCAATGTTAATGAATCAAATGTGATTTAAATTGGAAAACCAATTCATTGAATATTAATGAGAAGTGAATGTAATTGATTTGGTTATGGATGTTAGTTAAATGCTAGTTGGATGATGGTTGGATTTATTGCTTTTGTTGCGTTAGCTATGTTGGCACATGTAGTTGTTATGTTGCTATATGTTTTATATTGATATTATTTTCATATATGCATGTTTCTCATGGTTTTTTGAGTGTTTAGTAGGTGCGGATTGCGCTTGCTTCGCATTTGGAGCTAAACTTTCGCGCTATATTAGCCGTATATGCTCGCTAACAATAAATAAGGTACATATCTCGGATTAAATATCGTACTTTTACACTTTTTTCCCTGTGAGATGCCTCATCACTTGATGAGATGTATATTTGTGATATATATACTGTCATTTTTTTCGGATCGAGCCGCGCATAGGAGACTCTGGCAAATTTTTTCGAAAATTTAAGGCGTTAGAATATTTTTAAGAAAATTGGAAATTTTTTGAAAACTAAGTTGGATTTGGAAGCTTAGTAAAGTTGTTGAAAGAAGTTTAACTATGAATTTTGAAAAAGTTAAACACTTAAGAGATTTGTAAAATCTAATTTGAACGGTTTGTTTTGAAAAGTTAATGGATTTCAAGAGTTTTTCTTGGTAATTTCGAGGACGAAATTCTTTTAAAGGGGGAAGTTTGTAACGACCCAGAATTTCTGTAAATTAAAATTTGTATATTTAATTGATTTTAAATATTAATAAGTGAAATTAAACAGTCGAATAAATTTTATTTCGAATAATTGGATTTAATTTAATAATTAAATCGATAATTTAATAGTTGAAATTACAGAAATAATTGAAAATTGGGTTAAATATGATTGAAAATGATATGAACAATTTTATTATATCATATTGGAGTTAGAATGATGTTATAGGACTTTTAAAATCGAATTTAAAGTTAATTTGTGAAAATTGAATATTTTAATATTTAATTGACGAGTTAAAATAGCCATTTTTCAAACAGTCTCGGATTTCGACGAAACTAGTTTCATCAGATCCGTAATGTGATATTATTGTAGGGTTTAAAATTTCGTGTCAATCGGATTTACCGTTTGTCCGGGGCAAGCCAAAACGCATAGAAATTGGTTTAAATCGATTTAATTTAAAATCGATCATTTATTTCTGTAACTCGCATAGATGATCGAATTGGCCTTCGAAACACATTCCATTGTGTCTGAAACGTGGGGTAAACCTTAGCAACGCTAACCGGCACGCTTCGTTTGGAGTTCGGAAAATTTTGGGTGAATAGTGTTTTGGAAATTTTTCTATATAAGCACCTCTAATTTCGCAAATTGCAAAAGAAAATAAACCTAGGGTTTCAGGAGCCGGCCGCCATTTCTATTATCTTCAATGGCTAAAAACTTCCTAACTTCTTCCTCGATTATCTTTCGATCCAGACCCTTTTAGCTTACGATTCCTAAATGAAAGTTGAAGAGCTTCGCGAGCTCTACGATGTGAACGACTATGATTGAATTTCGAGCTCCGGATCGATGGGAATCTCGATGCAAAGTTCAGCATTCGTGCACGAATTCCCACGCAGTGATGCAGCGGAGTTGGCTGATGTTGTAGTCGAGTATGGGGCTTGGTCGTGGCTTCGAAGTGGAAGTGTTTGATCGGAGTGAAAAGGCTCGGGCTTGGAGTGACAATTAGGGTTTCAAATGGATGTTGGGTTCGGTCACGATTTTGATTGCCTGGGGAAGAAGCTTTGCGTGCACGACCTGATGAGATGGAAGCAAGATCCAATGGCAGATGTGAAATCTGGGTATAAAAAATTAAAATAAATTATGAATTATTTTATATTATAATGTGTACAATCTTTGAAATGCGATAACTTATTCATATGAGGTCGAAAAATTACAAAAAAGGTTGCGTTGTGATCGTATGGACGGGCACTACGCAATGGAACTGGTTTGGTCTCGTTGAAGCTAATGAAAATTTCGGGTAAAATTAAACGCGCGTTTAATTTTATTCGAAATAAAACGCTACAACTGTTATCGGAAACTCAAGGTGAGAACTTCTCACTCAATCGAATCTGTTTCGATTTAAATTTAAAATAGTTAAATTTAAAATTGATGATTGCATGCCTGGATGATAATTATTATCTGTTGATGATTGAAATAGACATCATACGCCGTATATTAAGCGGATGTTATTTATTAAAAACATATACCGCGATAATTCCATCTTGATATGGAATTGGTATTATATATGTACTTGGAGTTGATTTTCCCGCACTATATAGCGGATGAGACCCTATTGCGCCGCATAATAGCGGATAGTATTTTATGAATCTCATATACTGCGATATTCCCTATTGGAATGGAATTGGTATTGTGCTAACATCAGTGGATGCAGGGAAATAGGTTGGAGGGATCCAACTGGATTCCTCATCAGTATTTATTTGATTATAGATATTGTGATATTTGTTGATTATCATATTGATATATGATGTTTTGATTATCGTGATTGATATATTGTTGTTGTTGCAGCATTGGCCTATTTTTGGAGTTTTAAAAATATTAAAGTAATGATTTTGAATTTAAAAGGGTTTTAAAGTGATTTTTAAAGGTATGCGTTTATTAAATTTTGAATTGTTAAAATAAATAAACGTTATAATTATTATTATTATAAAAGTTATATTTTTGGAAAATAATACTTAAGTATGATTTTGGAGTTATAGAAAAGCTTTAATAACGATTTGTAAATTATTAAAAAGAATGGTTTAAATTAGGATTTTTGAATTATTATAAACGATTTATATAAAAGATTTATAAAATTGATATTTATAAATCAAAAATATAGGAATTATAAAACGAGTTTTATTAAGTGTTAAAAAGAAGTACTAGTGGATTTCATAAATGAATCAAATTGATAGATTTATTAATTAGGAAGTTATAAAATGAATAGATTTTGTAAAATAAAAGATTTATAAGTAATTAACTTATAAATCAGATTTTTGCATTTTAATTGAGATTTTCAAAATAGTATAAATGGTTTATAGATGAGATTTATAAAATATATATTTTATAAATCGAAATAATGGAATTATAAAAGGAGTTCTGTTAATGCTGAAAATGAGGTTATAAATGGAATTTTATAAGTAGTAAGATTTTTAAATTTTGTAAATTGAAGTCTTTATAAAATATAAATGGGAATTTATAAACATTTGTTTTATAAATCAGAAACCGACTTATTTTGATAAGTCAATTATTTTAGATTTTTAAAGGAGATATATTCACGATTTTGGACTGTGGATAATCCTTTAAACAAAATGTGTAGAAAAATGTTGAATTTGGTTAACGAAGAATATTCATGATTTTGGGACAGTGAATAATATATTAAAGTGTTTTGGAAAAGTGATATTTTAAATAGAATTAAGACGATTTGAAGTTGTTTTAAAATGCATTAAGTGTCGAAACCATAGATTTCAACATTCATTGTTGAAATAGACGTTTTCGAGAAATAGAAGGAAATGGTGAACTATAACACTGTTGTTATAGTAAATGATTTCCGAAAGGAAATGTTTTTGTATAGTATTGGGATTTATATATCTATCTTAATTTCGAATCCCTATACTAGTGATTTTGGGTCGTCGTAACGATGTTTTACGTAACATTCTTTTTGACTCAAATAAATGTGTTCAAGCGCACGTTTTCCTTAAAGAATGAAATATATACTTAATTTCGATCTAAGTATATTGAATATTTTCCAAGTGTTGAAAATAAATGGATTTGTGAATTACTTATTTTAAATAAGTATGGAAACGTTTTCCAATATGAAGTGAATGTTTTGAGATTTTATCTTTCAAAGATAAATTGAAAATGAATATTAGAAACCGATTTGAAAATCATATATTCATAGATATTTTGGAAATGTAAATTCATTTTGGAATTTATAAAGGAAAGGGAATTTGTTAAAAATAAACGTTGATTTATTTTTGAAGTGTGGAAATTATATATCTTGTAAAGATATTTTTGGAAAATAAATAATTTGGAAAATTATTTGGAATATGATGATGTTGCGTATACCTATTGATAGTTAAATAACCGACTATCAATATTTACCTTCAAATAGGTATTTGTTGTGATTGCTTGAATTTGAATGCTACACTTATTTTTAAAATAAGCGCTCACTATTCGGGTTAGCGGGAAAGGACATTTGGGTCGTATAACCCATTCTGAATATGTGATACGTCGTTATGGATTGCGTTTGGCGACCGGTGTTGAAGATCGGATATTTGTGAAAACGGAAGGATTACCGTCGAATGTTTCTGCATCGGCAGATCTCCGATATAGAAATTTATTACCCTTTGTGATGGGAAGTCCGATCGTGATTAGTGAATATCTGGATTTCAAGGACTTCTTTGGAAGTGCCTTCGGTTCCGTTCGATCCCGGAACGGACTTGTACGGATGTGTGTCTGACGTTACAATTTGAGATGTAAAGCTGGTTTCTATCAAATATATTTTCGTTGGTGGCGGAGAATTTATTCTCTTAGCTTAACACCCTTAGAGGTTACGTAGTTGATGGTTACTAGTGATACATTCCCAAATTGGTAATGTGGCATACGAAGTGCTGATGAGCATTTGATGATCAAATTACAGCTTTTGTATAAAGCGTGGCTTTGTGGACGAGACTTCGTCGGACCTCACACCCCGGAAATGGTCAAAATAGGAAGGATGCGACAAGGTTATTAGGGGGTAGCGTCCCTTTAGTGTATATCATTCCTTCTGGATAGAGGTGGTATCATGGTGTGGAGCACAGATATTTAATCTATGTTGATGCTGCAAATTTATTACTTTGTGGTTGTTGGAATCAAGGATCCTCGGATATAGATCGGTTACGATCGGAGAATGACATATTCGTGTTAGTAGTTACCCAGTTTGAAGGGTAACCCGACCTTGTGTTGGCAGAGATCTAACCATAACATTAGGTTCTTGGGTCGTCTTTCCAGAGGCGTACCCATGTGGCAATGGTAAGTTCCTTGGTCTGACCATTTGTTGGAAATCCAAAGAAACAATACGAACCCTGTACGGTTTTAGTTGTATAACCTGCCATGGAATGTGGCGGTAACTGCTATTGAACATGGTAGCTATAGCAGGCATAAGCGCGAAATGCCTATGCTGGCTAAAATTTATATCTTTACTTTCGAAATGTTTTCTGCACTATGCACTAGTAATAATATCAAATGTTTCTTTTTAATGCGTATCAAGCATCTTTGACTATCATAAGGAGAAATCTCCTCCAATTCTACGTTTGCAATGTGTGTGTGTGCGGGAGGCCTTATGGTAGTCTCATTTTCCAAAAAGCATTGCGAATCTATTTTAAAATATTCATGTTGTTTGTTTTAAAGATAAATAACGGTTTTAAGTTTTCACACCAGTCCCATGACTGACCTGGAGTTTATTGTTTTCCTTCCTAAACTCTGGGTGCCCACCAATTTCCACACGGGCAGCCTAGAGTCAGGTTATCAGGATATTCTAGAGTTGAGGAGTTGCTGGAGGCAAGCTGGATGGCATGGCGTAGTATATTATCTAGTATATGTTGTATTTCTTTTCCACTGTTTGTTGTTGTTTGTTCTGATAATGTAATGTAATATGATGTAATGTAATAACTGATATAGTTCTTTGTTTAAAGATTATTCATTTTTCTATTATATGTTGTTCCGCTGCGATTGTGAGATTCTGATATTGTTTTCTGTTGTTTTTTTCTGTTCTGTTCTATCGTTTTCTTTCTTCTTCTATCTTTCTCTTCTTCTTTAACCCTAACGGTACGGTTTTCCAGCCTTCGATTGCTCGGCAGTTGATACAGTGGACGTATTGATGTCGGTTTTCGAGCGTCGAAAAATCGCGTTCGTTACAAGTGCAATAATTTACGAGATTTCAAATAATTCCAAATACCAATTTAACCACTTTATTTAAAATAAATCTGAAGTTTAAATTAAAATTTTAAACTTTTTAAATAATTCATTTTCAATAAATAATCAAAATTCAAGAAATTGTATGGGTATATATCATTTCAACACATAATTTAAATGTCTTAATTATCCAATTCTAAAATGATTCAGAGGACCACTTAAATGATGTCAATAATATACAAGGTGATAGCAGGGACATATTAAAATAAACAAATAACCATACATCCAACATATCAATCAATAAGCATTCATTTCAAACAACATCCAAATCAACCAATATATTTCAACATATAATAATTATCAATATCGGGGCTTAACTATCAATTAAATTCCAATATAAAATTAAATGTTAAGTCAGAGTTAATATCATTCAAATGTCAACTTAAATCAACAAACGTCAATAAAAAAAATTATATATCACATCATATATTTTATTTAACTTGTAATGGAATTTTTCGTATTATGCGAATGGGTTGAATCACTCACCTTTTTTGCTTTTCCTTTTCTAGCCAGATTTGGATCTGTAACTACTTTCTCATTTTGTTTTGTTTTCTTGCTTTCTTAATCTTTTTTTTATAGAAAGTTTTAGAGAGAAGATTATATAGGTCTGGATTTGAAGAAAAAAATATGGAAAGAAGAGAAGTTTTGGAAAAGAAGAAAAATTAAAGAAGAAGAAGAAGAATTGAAAAAAAGAAAAGGAAGCTTTGAAAAAGAAGAAGAAGATTTGAAGAATTAGAAGAAGAAAAGATAAAAAAAGCTTTGAAAAAAGGAGAGAAAGGAGATTTGAAGAAAAAACATGACAAAAAGGAAGGAAGAAGGCGAAGAGAGACAAAAAATGAAGCTATAGAAGGTAGATTTAAAAAAATAAAATGATGCTACAAAAATGAAGATTGAAACTAGTGAAAAGCTAATAACGCTAAATATAAACAAATTAGGAAAATGAAGCAAAAATACAAACAACCTAAAAAAATGGTAGGTATTAAAAGAGGTGAAGGAAAGAATTAAAAATATGAAAAGTAGGCAACGTTCATGAAATGAAAAGGCTTTAGACAATGTAAATGGAAATGAGTAATGAAACAAATGAGAAAACAATGAAAGAAGTGTGACAATTATTAATTAGAAAGAGAATGAATGGACCAACTCTACTCTATAAGTAAACTTTTGAAATTCAAATTTCAAACATTTGTTCGCTCAATTAATTTTGTTAACCCCAAACATACAAAATTTGACATTCTAAGGATTTAATTACCACAACATAACTAAATTTGAACATACCAATTTACATAACGGGAATCGTCGGTACATAAAATAAAATATGAACCATGATTTAAAAATTCAAATTTAAAAACAACATTTTTCTCGACACGTAATTATGAACTCAAATATTTAATTTATTTTAAATTTCAAGGTAAGCAATAAAATCACTTCCGTGCAACCTATGCCTGCTATTTAACTACCATAAAATGTTGTTTTAAAAATTCAATTTTCTCTTTTTATAATGTTATATTTAGATTCAGAATGGAAATGTTTACTTTATTTTCATCAAACATTTTTTTATTTTCCTTAAAATGCTTATTTGTTACTTGCCATTCATAAATGTAAACATTCTTATATTCTAAAATGATCAACTTATACAATATTAAATCCATTCTTATATTTCCAAACAATGTACATTCCAAATGAAAACATTCTTACATTAAATTTATTAATTGCACTTTGTTTCTTTTTCCTTTTTCAATTGAAAGATTTCTGTAAATTTATTTCCAATTAATATTAATCTTACACTTCAAAACATACCCTAATTGATGAAATCAATTAAATAAATATGTGAACATTGTAATCCTTATTTATAGTCATGCAAACACATTTATAAAATTACATTATCCAACAAGCATTAAATTACATACTAAATAAATGTTTTTCTCTATCGATCAATAATCATTTACTCATCATTAAAACTAACATTTATTATTCCAATTCCTTTTATTAAATTATATTATAAGAACCTTCCACTTTATTGCTTCATTTTAGTTTGTTGTTTTAGAATTTTATTTATGGTCCAAACTTATGATCTAATAACATAGTTAACATTTGTTTTACATTTCATTACGTTAATACACTCCAATTTCTATCCTTTATTTGTATTAACTGCTATATTTTCATTCTATTGAATTTTGGTCAATTTCATACATTAATTATAATTAAAGTCTTAATTAATTTATTTACCTTGGTTTCATTCTCTTATTAAATCAATTATTACCTTACATACATAGTCAACATTGTTATATCTTCCATTACATCAATATTTTACCATTTCATCTTACCTTCAATTTACATAATCTTTTATTTCATTGATTGTAATAAATTCACTTATTAAAATTTCCCGTTCCAATAAATTTGAGTATACTGATTTCCATCCTTTTATTCAGATCAAAGGTCATACTATGATAAAAATTTACATTGGTTACATTGTATAGAATCAATCTTTTTACCATTATCAATTAAACCTACATTAACTGCACTAATTAAGAGAATTAATTGCCATTTATTTCCAATTAAAGTTAATGGACCAAATAAATAGGTAATATATATAATAATTGTCACCATTAGCCTTTAATTACATTTGTAAGTTTATTACTTACAAATAAATGTTACCATTTCTTTCGTAACACTAATTTTATTCAATTTCCACTAACAGTATATTATTTCATTAATGAATTCATTATTTACATTCTTTTTCCTTTGTTCACCTTATAACTAAGTATAACCTTATATTTATTTAATTGGAATTCCATTCAAATTGTCAATAGTTAGCTTTAATTAACATTGTTGCATTTCATTTTAGTATTATTCTAGTTCTAAATCTTAAATTTTAATGTCTTCCAACATTTAATTACAAAAATTTTACTAAATTTACTATTTTTAATTGTCGAAAATTACGAGTCGTTAAATAAATATGCATTTAAATCTAATTTAAACGCATATCTTAGATTTAAATTCACATCGATATCATATATCGATATATGTGCATACAACTTCTATAAACATACTATTTTCAATGCAAAGAAAATAAAATTTTATAATTAATATATCATGAATATTAATTAATTTATAATGATTATAATTAATCAAATCAGGTAGTAGTGAGAGTATTCATCATTTTCGTTATGTGACTCTTATGTGTAAATTCAGTCAGCGATTAATATTAAACAATTTGAATATTATCACACTAGTTTGTGGTGCGACACTATGACCAAATTAACTTACATAGCTTTAGTAAAATCTAATTTTACTTATTTTAAGTGTTACCTGGTAATGACAATTATTTACACCTGTTCTTTTCGTCAAAACTATATCACTTTAGAAATTATGGAATTTGGTAATGGTCAAAATTCCAATATCATCCATATTTAGCTTTATAGTCCAAACACAATGTCCTTGGCTTAATAATAACAATTATTATATATCGAACTATTCTGGCCAAAGACTTTGACTTTAAGTAGACTTTAGTTGACAGTGAAACTAACCTCATATAACTGTGAAGACGAATCCTTTATTAAATAGTGTTTCACTTCCAATGCTTCCCCTCGATCCAACTATAGTCGTTCGTTGGACGTCGTGCCAAGTATTAACTGACAGAACTAGTAGATCGTATATGGCTAATAAAATTAGTATACATACTAATTTATACTATGAAATAATAAAACAGTAAGTGAATGTACACACCGAGATTTATACTGGTTCGGAGTACCTCTCCTACGTCCAGTTCCTAAGCACCTCTTAGGTATTTCCTTTGTAAATCCCTCGCTTAACCAGAGGAGTAGGTCTACAACTTAACCAATCTAAGAACCTCTTAAATTTTTCTTTCCTTTGATGAATATAATTCTTTCTTAACAATATTATGTTCGTCTAACACTAATCTTGACTTGATGGTACCACAGTCCCTATAATCTCCTTGATGATTCGAAGTGAGTGCACAGTGATTATTGGAACAATAGCAAATGAAATAATAGAGGTGAAAGTACAAATGCTTAGAATAGCATATGAGAATAGAATCAATAGAAATCAGAGTAGAAAATTAAGTTCAAAGTATGAGTTGTTGTGCTATTTATAATTGTTGAAGAGTAGCAATCTAGAGTTGTCAATCTTCAAGAAATCCTTTCTTAATTGAAAAGACTGTTCAAAAAAGTTGCAACTTTTGAAGATGACTTTTTAGAAAATATGGCCACTACAACATCTTAGCCTATTGAACGAATACGTTAATCTATCGAGTATGAAAATTTAAATTTTCACAACAACAAATTTGGATTATATAAAGTTGGTTAACACAGGTTCATTCGACTGAAATTGGGCTCAGTCAACTGAAACCAATTTCAATCGACTATACCGTGTAGGTTTAGTTTTTATAATTATTTTGGCATCTGTCGAATTCAAATCTCTATGATATCTTGACATCTGTGTCCGAGTGTGTTTTTGTTTGTGAATATGAACTATCAAGGAGATTTTACAGTTCAATCAAAGTGCATATACATACTATTGATCTTGAAGCTCCATACTTTTGACTTCTTTGACTTGTAGATGATTCATCTTGCTTTTTGCCTTACGTTTTGTCTTCTTGAATGAAAGCCTGATATCATGATATAGTATATTTGTGTAGTATATAGTTATCATCATTAAAACAGAGACATAATGTTCTAACAATCTCTCCTTTTTTTATGATTACAACTATCAAAGTTTAAGTTTTAAAATATTGATTTTGCTCCCCCAAAATTCATGCTCCCCTTATCTATATGTTTCTCCTCCTTTGGTATCGACAAAAAGAAGTAAATACAATGAATACTAACTTATCAACATACATTACAAATTGAATACATACATAACATCATATAGAAGTTTTCACATAAAGTTACATAACATCAAATAGAAGTTTTCACATACATAAAGTCGCATAACATCACAAATTAAGTTACATACCAACATCACATCAAAACACAAAACGAAATGATAGTTTTTGAATGATGGCACTACTGAATCATAAGAAAATATGATAGACTTACCAAAGAAGAGTTGAGAAATCCTAAGATTTAGGCTCAGATGATGACGGGCTTGAGCATGAAGAAACTTTTTTTCCAAATTTTACCCACCAAATTCCCAAAAGTTTTTGACATTTCATCATTTTTTGTTGTTGTTTGAAAAGAATTTCTTGGTTGTGGAGAATAGTTGTTGTGGCATTGATGGTTCTGGAAGGTTGAACCAAAGAAACTTCATTTTCACTATCCGTAGACCAATTAACTTCTTCGACAATTCCATGACTTGTTTGACCATGCGTTTGTTCTTGAGAGATTTGAGCTTGAGGTGGTTGGGAAGATGATTGATCCAAGGTATATTTCACCAAATTTGATAAGCAAACATTATATGAGGGAAGGGGTTCGAGGGTAATTTCATAAGCGAAATAGAATTTGGTCCATAACCTTTGGTGAGATGTAATCTTGTAAAATGTCCACATTAATTCTGAAATGAATAAATATCTTCGTGAAATAGGAGCCAAAAAACATTGTTTTGCGAGAATGGGAACTAAATCTTTTTATTTCATCATAAATAATCTTTTTCCAATTTAATCGACTGTTAGAATAAATGGCATAAAGAGCTTTGTAGTTGTAGTTGTACATTATTTCATAGCTCCCAGTGCGAGGAAAAACATTATGAAGAAGCATTTTATTAATGATTCTAGCTTGAGGTCATAAATTCACCAAAATATTTTTTTTTGTTTTCAATATGGAATTTGGAGCTAGTTGAACATAGACGAAATCACGATGGAAGACATTATCTAAAGTAGATCTATGGCCATTGCACTCTAAAATAGCACCTAGATCTTGATAATTTTGTACTACATCAACTCCTAATACTCTACTCCATAAAATTCCCTCGTCGGTTTCATTCGGAGGTGTATAAAAGTCTCTACAAAGATTTGCATAATATAATCTAACTAAGAATGGGAAATTTTTTGCTTATTTTTCTTTTCATCAATCAAGGAAAGTAATCCATATTTTTTTGCTAAACTTCTATGCCAAAAACAGCGAAATCTTCCAATCTTGTAGAATATTTCTTGGAAAATTCGTTTGTCATTCAAATCTTTGAAAACCCAAAGATTTTTAGCACTACCATTAAGCCACTCTAATATTTGAGAATTGAAGCAAATTCGGGATGAGCCGGAGTGGATGAAGAGGAAATCAGAGCTTTGCCTTTACTTGGTTTAGGACGAGTAGCAAGGATTTTATTTCTTAGAGCCATTAAAAAGAGGATTGGAGTTAGGGTTATTGAAGAGACAAAGTGATTTTTTGAAAAGGCACGATGGAAAAAATGGTAGATATGCTGTCGATTTTATAAATTTCAATCGACTGAGATAGTAATTCAGTCATTAAAAACACCTATTGGAGAAGTAAAGAATTAGTGCTCATTTTCATGCAGGTTCAATCGATTGAGACGGATCCCCAGTCGACTGAAACTGTGCCTTTAGTGGCGGAGAGTATCTATAAATTTGATACAGGTTCAGTCAACTGGTAATCTGGTTCAGTCAACCAAACTTGTGTAAATTTGTTTTCTAGTGCTTTTTAAAGATATTCTTCATAGGTATTTTGAATACAAAATTAAATTAATATTACATATGATATACTTTATTGTTTACATCCAATATTTGATGTACATAACTTGTTTTTAATTACACTATATATATGTATTCTAAAAATATTGTAACAACTATTGATTATCTTTCGAATCATCAAACTTGTTATCCAAAAAACGATCCCAAGATTTTGGTTCCACCTTGGTATCTTCAGTTAATGGTCGAAGTGGAGACCATGTGTTATACTTATCTGGAGTCTTATTCCAATTTGATGTAGATAGTCCAATTTCCCAGAAATTTCTGGGTGGACTGTTGTGGATAACAATCAGTGACTCAGTAATACGTGGACTACATTGAAGTTTTGTCCTTTTTGGTCGGGGAACGACCGTATATAGCAAGTATGAATCTTTCCAAATAATTCAGATGTGCACCTTAACGTCTTTCTTTGTAGTATATCTCCCTTTGGACGTTCATTATCTCTTATTGGTGGTGATGTATTTCATCTATTTTTGTGACGACCCCGAATTTTGAGCAATATCAATTTAATAATCTTTGATAATAATTAAATTGATTTAATCATTTTATATTATAAATTGACAAGTTAAGATTATTTCAAAGGCAGAAAATAATAATTTGTTAATGTCTAATAATATTTTCTTAACAATATATATAGGCAAGATTAATTCTTTTGAAGTTTATAATAATTTGATTTGGAAATATTTAGTTTGGTAAATAAGAAGTTTTTAATGTAATAAAACTTTATATTCAAATTGTAATATATATGAATGTATATATTGTGATTTGATATTTGTTTTAAAATTTAATGGGGAAATTAATAAATTTAATGTTAGAATGTTTCTATTTGAAATGTGTATATATATTTGTATATATATGTTTTAAATAGGAATTTTATTAATTTGAATTTAATAAGTATTTCCAAACTTTATTATATATATATATATATATAGTTTTGAAGTTTGAAATGTTAATTTGATTTAATATTTTTGAAATGATATTTGAAGTTTAAATTTTTATAACAAAGTTAATTGCTTATTATTATAAACATATAGTTTAACTTGAGTTAGATAAGATTTAAATTTTAAATTTCATTTGCTTAATATCTTTTCATTTTAATTCTTACACAAGATAAATTTGTTTTAAAATTTTAAGAGTTGAAATAAAATAGATGTCTCAAACATATACACTTCATGCAAGGTTTAAATAAATTATTAAAAGGAAATAACATTTGAAACATTAATTAAACATTAAAATTTAAAAGAAAACATTAATAAAACAATAATAACACTTGTTAACCTTTTAATGTGGGTTATGACAAGTGTAAGATCATTATGACCTTAAGTGACAAATGTCTTTTTCATTTATAATAATAAAATTTAAAATTTTGTTGTAAAATTAAAAGGAAAGATTTATTCTTCAGCTGAAAACATTTTCTTCAACTCAAACAAAAATACAAAACAAATCATAAATGAATGCAAATCAAAAAGGAAATCGGTGAAAGAAAAAATAAGAAGAAGTTACTGTAAATCTGGAAAATGCAAATGCAAGATTTCAAATAGCATAGTAGAAAACTGGGAATTCAAATAGAGGCAATGCAAGTTCATTTTCAAATACAATCAAACAAGCAATTCAGAAGATTTATCAGCAAGCAACAGATTCAAAAACATGCAAAGTGAATATCTGAACCTGGAAAGGAAAATGCAGTTCTGTCTTCCATATAATCGAGTAAACGAATCTTAAAAACAGTTTTAAACCTGAATTTCAAATTGTTTTTGTGAATGAATATTGTGATATTACCTGAATACCTCAGTTCAAGTTGAATGCATGTTGGATTTATGATTTTTGATTACCTGTATAATGCTTCTTTAGTGTCTGTAAAAGAACAGGTTTACAATTTCATAAATAAAATTCAATAACTTGACTTTGAATTCGAATTAGACTTTGAGTTGCAAATAAAAGTTGATTGTAAGCAAGTAATCTATCTCTAAAAAATATTTATAGATTTTTAAAGTGCATAAGTGACTCGGTAATTTGAGTTTACAGTAAAACTTTTAATTTGGGTCAAATTTTTATTATTCCAATCTTAAGTTTTGATCTTATAACTAGATTACATATTGGAAATTATGATTTTTAATGAATATATCATGATTTTTAGATTATTTTTAGTGTGAATTTAGGATTTTGCTATTTTGGGCGTATTGATCAATTTACGGCCAACCACGGTGAATTGGTCATCGGCGTTGATCATGAAGATGGAGGAGGCAACAGGGGTCATGCCAAAAATACTATTGGAATTTATTATGGATTGAGTTGGCCATGAATTGACTTAGTAGGGTTTAGTTTGCTGTAGATATCGATGATGTTCATTTGGGGAGTTGCGTCATCGTGTTGCTTTCGGAAGTTATCGCGAGCATTGCCGAAGGTTCAAGGGGATGTGGGGGAGCTACGGTGGTGGTGGCGTGGTCTCCGGTGAGGGGGATGGCCGGCGGTGGTTGAATTTGAGGATGGTGCTTCGAACAGTTTTGGGTTGAGGGTCGAGATTTCGTTCTCGATCAAAATTGGATTTTCTGGGTTTGGAATATTGATGTTGGGGATGTGAGTGACTTGATGGAGGATGGCACGGAGATCGCCGTCGACCGGCGTGGTCGTGCACGTTGATGTGCACGGCCTTGTGCGTCTGGAAATGGGTTATAGGGAGAAGTTGAGGGAAGCTTGAAGACGACTCGGGTTTTTGTCCAGGGAGATTCGAGTTTTACTCGAAGCAGGTTGGGGTGGTTTAGCTTGGAGTTAATCGTGTGTTAACTTGGGGTCGTACGCGTGAGTTCCTGAGTGTTGCTCGAGTTGCCCAGCATGCTTAAGTTTGGGTTCAGAAAGGTTTTAAAGTTTTGTAAAAATTAACAGTAATGTTTTAAAAACTTTAAGCAAAGGGAATATGAGTTTTGGGGATAATTCAAGTTTTAAAAAAAATTAAACAAGTTTTATTTTTAAAACTAAATTTTGTTTCAAGTTAAAGTTTTAAACAAGTTTATATATTTTGAAATATGGAAGTTTTAAAAATAAAATAAGTGAATGTTTGAATAAAGTTTGTATTAAATTTTTAATAAAGATCTTGGAAAGGTTTAAATATTTAAAAGTTCAATTTAAAATATGTTTAATTATAATTGATTTCTAAATGTTATATTTTATTTAAATAAAGTTTAATGATTTAGAATTTGATAATCAATGGTAATAAAGATTTATCTTATGTAAATTGGAATTTTGATTTAATTAAAGATAATTAAATTTGGAAAGGTAATTAAGTTAATTAAATTATTAACCATTTAAAAGTTATTAGTTAATATAAATGTGTTAATTAAGATAATGGTTTCTTGTTTAAGAATCTTTTTAATATAGTAAATTAAAGAATCATTTAATTAATTTTAAATGATTAAGTCAAATAATTAATTAAATAATTAATTTGTGATTAATTAAGATAATCACCTATGAGTTAATATAATATAATTACTTGGTGAAGTAATTAGGATACCAAATGATTAATTACAAGAGGTAATTAAATAAGAGATAATTACCTTATGAAAGTAATTAAGTAGATGTGATTAGGGATTAATCACTTGAGTCATTAGAGAATTAATTAATAATTAGTTAAGGTTTAAATTTATTTGATTAATAGTTAATTAATAAAAGGATTAAGAGTAATTAATTAGGTGATTAATTACATGTTAAAGTAATTAATTAAGAAAGAATTTAATTAAAGAAGTAATCATTAATTAATAGAAATAATTTATTAATTGTTAATTTATAATTTAAGAATAATTAATTTATAATTTAGTTTTAATTACTAAATGTAATTAAAGTAATTAATCAAAGGTGATAAGTAATTAATTAAATATGATTAATTAAAAGTAATTAATCAAGTGTGATTAATTAAAAGTGATTAATCAGGTATGATTAAAAAAATAATTAAGGAATAATTATCAGAATAATTAGAGAACAATTAATCAAGGTTGATTAATTTTTTAAAAGTAATTAAAAGGTAATTAATCAGGATGATTAATTAATATGGTAATTAAGTAATAATTACTTAAAGTAATTAAGTGATAATTAATCAGGGAAGATTGATTGAAATGGATAATTAAGTGATGTTAGTTAATTAGTTAATTTGTAATTAATTAATGAATAAGAAGTTGGATTGAAGATAACCCAAGTGATCAATTAAGGATTAATTTCATTTAAGGATTAAGTAAATTAATCAAGTTTGAATCAAACTTGTTTATGAACGATTAATGATTGGATGATATATATCATTGGATGAGTTAATGATATTGGGTGTTGTTGAATGACATTGATTGATGGGTGATGATGTGAATATGCTATATCTGAATGTGATATATATGTTGCTTTCTGATATAGATGCATGTGATAATAGATGCTTATCTATCTGTGTAATATGATATATTCATTTATGTTAAGTGATATTTTCTGAAATATCTATTATTTAAATCCCTTAATTATAACTTGGACATTAAAATGGCGTTTGGTTTCGATGAGACCAGGATCGGGTTTCCATATTTGGATATCCGAAAACCACATCGATTCCAATTAAACGTAGGTCGTTAATCCAAGTGGAGCAAGTGAAGACTCGAGGTGTATGGGCTATACGTCAGTATAACTCTGTGGGTGATTCTGTAATGAGTTTGACGGAATAGTGCTTATAGATTCGAGATGGAGATTTAGAATGCAAGGGCTATGGTCGTTGACTCTGAGGGTGATTCCAAAATGAGTGCAACGAGATAGTGCCTTCGGTTTCGTTCGAACCCGGAACTAACTTGTATGGATTGAATGCTTTCAGCACATCGTCAGGTGGACGATGAGCATTCTAAGATAATTGGTCCTATAAAGGTAATCGCAGCCTCAAGCCTCATCAACCGGTAATGGATAAAACAGGGGAGGTGCAGCAAGGCTTCTTGGGTCGCTCCCACTGGAGAGCAAGATACATCCCTGTCTAGAAGTCCCTTTTTACTTTCGGCTGTGTGGGCAGTTGGTCTGCAGCCAACTGCGGGGTGGTCTTATTCGGGACTGTTCAGTAAGGAATGGTCCCGGCCTTGTGTTGCAGGGGAGTTAGGGTGGCTCCTCGGTACGATGATCTAGGCCACGTACTGTGACGGGCGGTACTCCAGTAACCCTGCCATTGATGGAATCCAAAATCCAATAAGTGCCTGTACGGTTTTGATTGTGCCCAACTATGTTGGAACGTGAGATGTAAGCATTACAGCTATTTCTGTAATTTATTTTGAAAACCCTAGACACTATTATAATATCACTGGATTTCCTATCAAATGTTTTGGTTAGCGTAAGGTAAAAACTTTTCCATGTTTATGTGTGGGAAGTCTTACGTGATACCTTTCTTTTCAAAGGATTTTCAAAAGTTAAGCAATCTTAAACCGTTTACTCACACCAGACCCCTGTCTGACCCGAGTGTTTATTTTCTGTTTTATTAAACTCTTGGGTACTCATATTATGTATGAGTAGTCAAGTGATTCAGGTTATCTCCTGACAAGTTTGGAGGAGCTTTGGAGAAGGAGGCTTCAGCGTGTAGACATATAGTTAGAGTTTCCGCTGTGTTATCATTCTGTATGATTGTCTTGTATTGTATTAGACAGAAATGTTATAACTGTCTAAATTGAGATATATAGTTGTGTACTTTGATGTATATGATCCTATGTATATGTTCTATATTATATGTAAATCGTTCCGCTATGAGATTCTGATGTGTTGTTTTCTCTTTCTTCTCTTTCTTTTCTTCTTCTATCCCTTTCTTTCTTAATTAGTGATGCGATTTTCTGGTGCTAGAAAGTCGGGTCGCTACAGTTGGTATCAGAGCATTAGGTTGAGTGAATACCTAGGCTCTGGAGATGTGTCTATCTTAAGAGAGCGTACTTGTAATTTATATATATATATATATATATATATATATATATATATATATATATATATATATATATATATATATAACTACCTAATCTGTTGGGTTATCTGTTCGGATTTTCCAACATAGGTTATAAAGGTAGATAAGGTAGGAGTGTGTGGAACACAACTACCACTAATGGAAGAGGTTTATATGTTGTGGTTGGAGGTGTTTATCGAGATTGTAGACCTAATGCTGTCTCGAATAAGTTTTGGTGGATTGTAGAAAGGATTTCTTTGAGTCCAGAGGAAGTCTTTTTCAAGAATTGGAGTATATGCTTGAAGTGTGAGGTTGATTTGCTCTCAAATGAGCAGGGATTTCCAAGAGCTGAATCTGTCCGCTGAGGAGAAGCAAGTGGTGGTATCTTGGAGAATTCAAGAAGGAATATCTGTGTGATGGGATGCAGTTTCCATAGATGGTTCTGAAGATGTTTCTTTTTGAGCCAGATTTAGATGGTGTTGGAAGAGCAATTGATATCTGCTGCAAGGAAGATTCGGATGTTTAGAAATTTTCTGGATCTCAAGTAAGAGTATATTGTCTATATTGAAGGTGGAGACTAAGGTCGATGAGTTACCTCATTTCGGACATGGTCTTATTTGTTTTCTTAAGGAAATAAGTGGTTGGTGTTTGGTTTGGAGCCGAGTTTCTTGAGAAGATGTCGACTCGTCTCAAGGATTTTTGGCAAAATTGGGTGATAGTTTTGTGTTTCAAGAAGCTTCTGGTTAAGCAAGATCTTTTGGCTTAGTAGTATCATTAATGTGAAGTTTGGAAGCAGCAGCATGGACCTATTTCTTCGATGATTCAGTAATCTTTGGGATACTACTATCGGCAGACCAGGAAGATGGTGAAGACATATCCTTTTCTTCGGAAGGCTCGGTAGAGCGGGATATTTGTTGGAAGTGATCTATCAGTTTTCTGATAGGTGAGCCATTCTATAAAGATTTATCTTGAATAGGAAAAGTTGTTCTAGTTGGGGAGACAGTTCTTTGGAATCTGAACTGAGTGGAATCGCAAAAGTGACTTGCGATTAGTTTGGGAATCTTTGAATATTCTTTGGTTTGAGATTGAGGTATCTCTTATGAAGGTGAAAGCTATGAGAATAGTCAGAGATTCTCCAGATGTTTTGAGGAATCAGAGGTCTTCTAGCAACGGAGGTTGAGTTTTCTTATTGACCTGGATTTCCAAGAGCAATTTTGTTGGTTCAACCATATAGTGGGATGACTCTTAGAGCGAGAAGAGTTTGGTGAGGCAGCTCAGGATTCTTTGGATTTGATCATCTAATTCTAGTTAAGATTCTGCGGGATGTTTTGACCAAATGGAATGGTCACTAGGATTTTATGAATTAGATGAACAGTGTATGAAGAAAGATTTTTCTTGTGTTCTTCGATAGCATTCTTATCTGCTCTAGATTAGAGTTGTGCAGCGGAAGCGAGTGGCAGTTATTCTAGTATGGAGAAACTAGATGTTGCAGTAGAGAATTTCTACAGGAAATTCAAGTATGAAGGAATTTTCTGGATTTGGTAGGCAAGGTTGTCAAGTACAACTGTTTGGCTGTTCAGATATGAGATATAGGTTTGAAGTCCATTGATGCTTGTGGTATAGAGTCGTATTTTGGATTTCAGCAAATTATTTTTGGAAAGCCATTTTGTTGAGTAGGATCTAGAGATTTGGTTTGAGTTGGTGCTGTTGTTTCATGGAGCAATCAGCGAGGGTTAGGCTGATCAGGAATATTGAACGTAACTCAGAGCATATGAAGAGTTTTGCAGTTAGAATTGAGAAATTTTGGAATGTGCAGTTAGAGTTTGGATATTGACTTGGTTTTATCCGATCAAAGGAATTATAAGATCTGGTAAAACTGGAAAGTTCGCTCTGGAGGTATTTTGAGTTTTCCTGTGTTCTCTGAAGATTTGATTTTGATTTACAGGATTGAATTTCCAATTTGGATAGCTAGAATTCATTGAATTTCACATATCTCCGAGGAATATGTGTATGATTCTTCGAGTGATAGAATCAGCAGTTAAGAAGGAATCTGGTAGTTGGGCTGGTTTTGAGTTTAGTATGATATCTTGTTCAGATTTGAAAATCAGATGAGGGAGTTCTTGGTTTTAATAGTGTAGTTACTTAAGATTCTGTAGAGCGAGTATTCCAGTATAGATGCCTGGAAAACTCTTGATAATATTAGTAGATTCTATTCAAAATTTTGTCTGAATAGATAAAATTATTTGTTTGAATTGGTTGCTATGATTGGTAGTGTATGAGTGATTGTATGATTGCTAATTTAAATTTAAATTCTTTAACTGGGTTATTAAATTATCTTTGCTTTTAAATTTCGGGGATGAAATTCGTTTAAGGGGGAAGGTATGTGACGACCCGGAATTTTGAGCAATATCAATTTAATAATCTTTGATAATAATTAAATTGATTTGATCATTTTATATTATAAATTGACAAGTTAAGATTATTTCAAAGGCTGAAAATAATAATTTGTTAATGTCTATCAATATTTTCTTAACAATATATATAGGCAAGATTAATTCTTTTGAAGTTTATAATAATTTGATTTTGAAATATTTAGTTTGGTAAATAAGAAGTTTTTAATGTAATAAAACTTTATATTCGAATTGTAATATATATGAATGTATATATTGTGATTTGATATTTGTTTTAAAATTTAATATGGAAATTAATAAATTTAATGTTAGAATGTTTCTATTTGAAATGTGTATATATATTTGTATATATATGTTTTAAATAGGAATTTTATTAATTTGAATTTAATAAGTATTTCCAAACTTTATTATAGATATATATATATAGTTTTGAAATTTGAAATGTTAATTTGATTTAATATTTTTGAAATGATATTTGAAGTTTAAATTTTTATAACAAAGTTAATTGCTTATTATTATAAACATATAGTTTAACTTGAGTTAGATAAGATTTAAATTTTAAATTTCATTTGCTTAATATCTTTTCATTTTAATTCTTACACATGATAAATTTGTTTTAAAATTTTAAGAGTTGAAATAAAATAGATGTTTCAAACATATACACTTCATGCAAGGTTTAAATAAATTATTAAAAGGAAATAACATTTAAAACATTAATTAAACATTAAAATTTAAAAGAAAACATTAATAAAACAATAATAACACTTGTTAACCTTTTAATGTGGGTTAAGACAAGTGTAAGATCATTATGACTTTAAGTGACAAATGTCTTTTTCATTTATAATAATAAAATTTAAAATTTTGTTGTAAAATTAAAAGGAAAGATTTATTCTTCAGCTGAAATCATTTTCTTCAACTCAAACAAAATACAAAACAAATCATAAATGAATGAAAATCAAAAAGGAAATCAGTGGAAAAAAAATATAAGAAGAAGTTACTGTAAATATGGAAAATGCAAATGCAAGATTTTCAAATAGCATAGTAGAAAACTGGGAATTCAAATAGAGGCAATGCAAGTTCATTCAAATACAATCAAACAAGCAATTCAGAAGATTTATCAGCAAGCAACAGATTCAAAAACATGAAAAGTGAATATCTGAACCTGGAAAGGAAAATGCAGTTCTGTCTTCCATATAATCAAGTGAGTAAACGAATCTTAAAAACAGTTTTAAACCTGAATTTCAAATTGTTTTTGTGAATGAATATTGTGATATTACCTGAATACCTCAGTTAAAGTTGAATGCATGTTGGATTTATGATTTTTGATTACCTGTATAATGCTTCTTTAGTGTCTGTAAAAGAACAGGTTTACAATTTCATAAATAAAATTCAATAACTTGACTTTGAATTCGAATTAGACTTTGAGTTGCAAATAGAAGTTGATTGTAACCAAGTAATCTATCTCTAAAAAATATTTATAGATTTTTAAAGTGCATAAGTGACTCGGTAATTTGAGTTTACAGTAAAACTTTTAATTTGGGTCAAATTTTTATTATTCCAATCTTAAGTTTTGATCTTATAACTAGATTACATATTGGAAATCATGATTTTTAATGAATATATCATGATTTTTAGATTAGTTTTTAGTGTGAATTTAGGATTTTGCTATTTTGGGCGTATTGATCAATTTACGGCCAACCACGGTGAATTGGTCATCGACGTTGATCATGAAGGTGAAGGAGGCAACAGGGGTCATGTGAAAAACACTATTGGAATTTATTATGGATTGAGTTGGCCATGAATTGACTTAGTAGGGTTTAGTTTGCTGTAGATATCGATGATGTTCATTTGGGGAGTTGCGTCATCGTGTTGCTTTCCGAAGTTATCGCGAGCATTGCCGAAGGTTCAGGGGGATGTGGGGGAGCTACGGTGGTGGTGGCGTGGTCTTCGGTGAGGGGGATGGCCGGCGGTGGTTGAATTTGAGGATGGTGCTTCGAACAGTTTTGGGTTGAGGGTCGAGATTTCGTTCTCGATCAAAATTGGATTTTCTGGGTTTGGAATATTGATGTTGGGGATGTGAGTGACTTGATGGAGGATGGCATGGAGATCGCCGTCGACCGGCGTGGTCGTGCACGTTGATGTGCACGGCCTTGTGCGTCTGGAAATGGGTTATAGGGAGAAGTTGAGGGAAGCTTGAAGACGACTCGGGTTTTTGTCCAGGGAGATTCGAGTTTTACTCGAAGTAGGTTGGGGTGGTTTAGCTTGGAGTTAATCGTGTGTTAACTTGGGGTCGTACGCGTGAGTTCCTCCGTGTTGCTCGAGTTGCCCAGCATGCTTAAGTTTGGGTTCAGAAAGGTTTTAAATTTTTGTAAAAATTAACAGTAATGTTTTAAAAACTTTAAGCAAAAGGAATATGAGTTTTGGAGATAATTCAAGTTTAAAAAAAAAATTAAACAAGTTTTATTTTTAAAACTAAATTTTGTTTCAAGTTAAAGTTTTAAACAAGTTTATATATTTTGAAATATGGAAGTTTTAAAAATAAAATAAGTGAATGTTTGAATAAAATTTGTATTAAATTTTTAATAAAGATCTTGGAAAGGTTTAAATATTTAAAAGTTCAATTTAAAATATGTTTAATTATAATTGATTTCTAAATGTTATATTTTATTTAAATAAAGTTTAATGATTTAGAATTTGATAATCAATGGTAATAAAGATTTATCTTATGTAAATTGGAATTTTGATTTAATTAAAGATAATTAAATTTGGAAAGGTAATTAAGATAATTAAATTATTAACCATTTAAAAGTTATTGGTTAATATAAATGTGTTAATTAAGATAATGGTTTCTTGTTTAAGAATCTTTTTAATATAGTAAATTAAAGAATCATTTAATTAATTTTAAATGATTAAGTTAAATAATTAATGTTATCCCGCTTTTTGGCAAAGCCGCGATACCAAAAGATTGATCGAAAAACGAAGGACAGTTCGCCTCAGAGGTTGATCGTACTTCCTTTAGCCATGGATATCACTGAATTTTATCCGAGTCCAGAATGAGCCACAATTGATAGGACACGGCAAGAAAGGCTACGAGAGTCAGCATTTCAAATTTCAGGACAATCCGAGGTCGTATGCTCAAGTTATGATGGATTCAAGTTGAGAAAGATGGACGTTGCACTGTTCGAAACCATGACCCCACCTATGTTCGAACCCATCTGGTTCGAACCCAAGGAGTGAGGCAGCGCCTCGAACCCATGCACATATGCCAAAGTTCGAACCAATGAGTTCGCATCCATCGGTTCGACACCACTTCGAACCCAACTAGTTCGAACCCACCACGTTCGAAACGATAAGAAGGGACGACGTTCGAATCCATCAGCTAGAACCTCGTTTCGAATCCATCAAGTTAATCCCCAGATAGCCTTGCTTCGAATCCATCCACGACCTAACTTCGAATCCACCAGACAAGCATGCTTCGAACCCATCGATATGCTTCTTTCGAACCCGTCCCTGGAATCATGTTCGAAACCATCACAGTGCCATCTTCGAACCCATCACAGAGCCATGTTCGAACCCATCACAGAGCCTTGTTCGAACCCATCCTGTGTTGCCTTATTCGAACCCACTGGGTCAACCCACGTGTCTTCCATCGGTTCGAAATCACCGAGATACACGGAGTCGAAGCGGTCAACACGGAGAGAAGTCCGGATCGATTCGAAACTCGCGCTCCACGTCACCACGAGGTCGCGTGCCACACTGGTTTCGAAACCATCGTTTCGAGTAACAGGGGTTCGAACAAAACAGCCTTGCCGTGAAGTCTATTTCGAACCCAACATATCTCCTAACCTACTGATCCAAATGCAATGAAACTTTCACAGATGCTTGCATACATGTTGAAGAATGTCCACGCCAAATTTCACCTCGATTGGATGAATTCTTGATCGGTTCGAATGGAGTTCGAACCGATGCCAAAGTGGGCCCAAACTTCCCGAGACCGTACGCGTGGGCCCCCTCACGTGCCAGAAGTGGTCTTCCGAGTTTTCAGCGAGATACCAGCAGCCTACACCTATAAATAGAGCCCCAGGGTCAACAGAAAAGGGATCTTCTGACTCTGAGACGCCGAGACTCTGCCGGATCAAGATCTCCATCATCCTACATCATAATTTCACTATTGATTTCGAATTTCCAGTTGCAACTTGCTGTGGATCGCTGTAACAACTTGTAATCATTGAAAGAGAATCAATAAAACATCAAAAAACTTCACAGTGGACGTAGGCAACACGCCGAACCACTATAAATCGCTTGTCTACGCATTTACTTTACTGTTGATTGGAGTTTTTGTTAGATAATATCTGTTTTGAACTTGCATTCTTGACTATTATCTCTTCAACGACTCCCGAAGAGTGTTGTGCCCAATTTTGACACAAACACTTTGGGGCTTTCATTGAGAAAACCCAGCTTTTCTCCTGCTCGTTGGATCTGTCATCGATACCGGATTGAATAAATCTAAGAGAGAGATCCAGATCTTTGAATTCAGACTCTTTCCCTTCTATTCAGATTTGCATAAAGTCTAGGAAAGGAACTCAACTGTAAAAATGGTTAGCACAAGAACCACCTCGAACGCCGTCAATCAAGAAGGACAGGATAGACAGAATCCTGCCCCTCTGCCTCCACCTAATCAAGATGCCGCTGGACACTCAGAACCGTCGGGTCCGGTTACCCGACAAGAATTGCAGTTGTTACTTCAAGAGCTGACCCAGAGTCGGCGACAACTAGAAGAACAGTTACGCGCCAACGCTGAGCTAATCAACCAGCTGGATCGCCAGAAACGAAAACGATCCACGAGAGATCGTGCTTATCGCTCTTCTAGCGAAAATTCTTCATCTTCTGATTATCATAACCGACCTCCACGACCCCGGTTAGATGAGGGTCGTATACCATCCGTTGGAACCAACCGATATTGACCGTTGGACAAATAAGAGTTGGTCCGTCAGCCAGCTTCCAAACCGGACCCTCCTCCCGAGGGGGTGCCATTCCTCACCACGCCGTTGAGTACCGCACCGCTAGCGTTGCGGCTGAACCAGGGGTCGACACTCGAGATCAATCGGACCCGAACCGTCGTCAAAGCGGTCATACTCCTGAACCGTACGTCCCAGAGGACTATGAGCCGAGAAGGCGAGATTTGAACCGTCAACGATATCCGGCTCAAACCCAAAGTATGGAACGTGACCATACTCCGGTGCAAATGCCGGATCTATCGACTATGATACGACAGATGATTCGTGAGAGTCAGGGATTCACAAACGACGATTGGGGGGTTTCCCGAAGTCACACTCCCTTTACGGACGACATTCTTAATGCTGAACCCCCACGGCGATTCTGAATGCCCACTCTGCCCATGTATGAGGGAAACTCCGATTCCAATCAACATATTCTAAAATATGAATGGTCGATGACGGCTGCCAGAGCCGACGACGCTGTGAAATGTCGTAGTTTCCCCATATCCCTGGGGGGCATCGCCACCATGTGGTTCACCCGATTGCCTCCTCGATCTGTCTCCTCATTCGACCAGCTGGCCACAAAATTCGTTGAGCAATTCCGCATGCACGTCGCAAGGCCGAAAGATGTCAACACTCTATCCAGTGTCACGCAAGCTCCCGGAGAGACGCTCAGACACTACTTAGAAAGATTCCATACTGCATGTGCGGAGATTAGTAATCCAAATGATAACTCCATCCTTATGGCGTTAACCAAGGGGATCGACCCCGATTCTGAATTCGGCAATTGGCTAGCTGGAAAACCACCTGCGTCATTGGACCGTTTCCATGCCAAAGCGGCTCAATTCCTGAGACGGGAAGACGCGAAACAGTCTAGGAAGCAAACTGACGCAGGATCAAACGTGGGAGGAACCCAAAGCAATGTTGCAATAAAACAATCCGGTGAGAGCTCCGGAAAAGTTCAGTTGAACATTAAAAATAAACAAGCTCGGCGAAGAGAGAGCGTGAATCAAATTAAAAAACAAGATCAAAATAGCGGTCCGCAACGCAGAAATCCGAAGTTCGACAGTTATACTCCTTTGAATACTTCATTGGAGGACTTGTATTTACAAACCCGTAGTACAATTCAATATGAAAAGCCTGCTCCGAGACCGTCGTCAGAGAGACAAATCCAAACAGGAAAATTTTGCAGGTTCCATGAAGGCTACGGACACGATACGAACGAGTGTCGTCACCTACAGGATCTTGTTGAAAAACTGATCAGGGAAAGGAGACTCGATCGATTTGTGCGGACACCGCAACCCAGGGAAGCAGGTCCATCAAATCAAATTAATGAACCCGATCAACCGAGGCATGAGGACTCCGATGGTCCTCGCGGGAGATTGGTGATAAACGCCATCAGTGGCGGACCAACTTTCTCAGGAGCCTGGAACGACGAGGATCTTCGTCATTGTCACACATGACAGGCTCATTCAATCTATGAATATTTTGCAATTTCATTTACATTCTGAAATTTGATTTTGTAATAAGGCACTGACTTTGCCATGTCTTCTCATTTCAGCAATAAAACATTATCTCTTCAAGCTAAAGCTGTGATTCATCGAATACAACATTCAACAATCACGACACACGAAGAGCTAAATTCCATCAAACAATGGAGTTTATTCAAATAGCGAGTGACTGCGATACAACCGGCCACTCACTAAGTGAAACCCCAGCTCGGGGGCAATCCGTCACACTAAAGGCTGAACTGGACCGACACACGACAGTCCTACAACCGACTCCAACTTCCCACAGCGTGAATTGGAGTATAAACATTCCATAATTCGTTCCCAGAGTGCGAACGGACTCCAACTTCCCACAGCGTGAATTGGAGTATAAACATTCCATAATTCGTTCCCAGAGTGCGAACGGACTCCAACTTCCCACAGCGTGAATTGGAGTATAAACATTCCATAATTCGTTCCCAGAGTGCGAACGGACTCCGACTTCCCACAGCGTGAATTGGAGTATAAACATTCAACAATTCGTTCCCAGAGCGCGAACGGACTCCAACTTCCCACAGCGCGAATTGGAGTATAAACATTCCACAATTCGTTCCCACTGCGCGAACGGACTCCAACTTCCCACTGCGTGAATTGGAGTATAAACATTTAACAATTCGTTCCCGGAGTGCGAACGGACTCCAACTTCCCACTGCGTGAATTGGAGTATAAACATTTAACAATTCGTTTCAGGAGTGCGAACGGACTCTAACTTCCCGCAGCGTGAATTGGAGTATAAACATTTAATAATTCGTTCCCACTGCGTGAACCGACCCATCAATGCGGACTCCGAATCCCCAAAACATGAATTGGGGTATGAACATAAGTTACGGGCTCCCGGAGCGCGAACCGAAGCATCCGTGCAAACTCCATATTCCCGAAGTGCGAGTTGGGGTATAAATGTCAATTCCGGGTTCCTGAAGTACGAACCCAAACTTACATGTTTTATCCAAGCTCCCGGCGTGTGAATTGGAGCACCAACACCAAGTCAAAGTTCCCGTAGTGCGAACTAAAGCGTTAATACTAACTCCGAGTTAGTAGAGTGCAAGTTGGAATGTGAGCACCATCCCCAAGTTTCCGGAGCGTGAGCCATGTTACAAGTATCAATAACACTTGAACTCCTGGAATGCATACCAGGTTATCGATCTCAAATTACTCTAAGTCCCCGGAAGGCGGACGTGTACTTAAGATTCGCAACAAGTGCAATCGACTGCCAAAAATATAAGTGTTGTTCCCCAAGACTGGGGGGCACGGAAGTTAAGTGTCAATCACTCACCGAAGTGATACAATGTCCGAAGTTCAACTCATTCATCAATCGCAACTTGTGACCAAGGTTCTCAAGCGTGGCAAATGAAACGAGCTCTACTTAAACGGTAAAAACACCACAAGTACACCGGACCGAAAACAAGGCATTGCAAGTACTTAAGCACAAATAAAACAAGAGTTGAAACAAAGAAACTAAAGTTTATTTCAACTAACCAAAAACGAGGGCTTACATATGAAAAAGTTTTCCCAAAAACAATCCCTACTAGTAGGAGCCGAACCTGCATCTATACACGGCTTACGAAAATAAAAAACAAGTACTTGTCTACCAAAAAATCTACTTGTAAAGCCACTCTACTTCTTCCTCTTTTTCGTCTTCCTTATTAGTGGTTCATCATTATCAGAATCACTAGCGACAGAAATTCTTTTTGAGTGCCTCCTCTTCGGCGGTGACGCTTCGGCTGGGGGCATGATATCGATGTCCTCCTCAGAGCTCGAATCTACAGGGAGGCTTCCCGCCGGAGGAGTAGGGGGGACTGGATCTGTAACGGAAATTGAGATAGTGCCACCCGATGGTACTATCCTAGCAGGTGTTGAGCTATGCGCCGTCGCGCTGCCACCGGCGCTACCACTGTGCCCCGCAGCTTCTATTTCAGCGCTGATTTCAGCCAAAATTTCCTCTTCTCGAGTCGCTTGGGCTTGGCTGAGGGCATCCGCAGCTTGCGTCGAAGAACTTGAGGTCGGCAGGGGATCACTAACGATGATAAACTGTAAGTCCGTAGAGAAACCGCCCTGCTCACCGAGCAGCTCGCTCACCATCTGTTCCTCGAGAGATAACCCGCTCCCCTGTGGCGCCTCGATCGATACCGCAGTTACAGCAGTGGTCTCGGTGGCGATGGCCTTGACCTTTTGGCTTGATTCTTGAGCCGTAACTGTCGGCGCAACCTCCGTCACTAGGCAAAAACAATAAGTTATTAGTAACTTCTTCAAAACAAACTCTTTATTTAGAGAACACTTGAGATAATTTCGAAATACCTTCTCCAGTTTGACTCGCAGACGGCTGAATGACCTCGGGAGTGTGCTCATGGATAGGAGATAAGTGCGGCCGCTCCGGGTCGTAAGCAGGAACAGGTGGCAAGCTGACCGCAGACGCAGACACGGACAAAGGCGATGTGGTGACTTCAGTGACATCCGCATGGTGCTCAACGCCCGATTCCTCTCCAACTTCCAGGGAACGACCACCCACCATCTCCTTCTCATGAGCAATGATAGCATCGTGAAGGACCTTCTTTTCATCCTCAGTTAATAACCGGTTCTCAAGCTCGAATCGGTCAACCGATTCGCCCGGATGCGCTTCCCCCTCTTCCTCGACCAATCGCTCCCAAGCGCTGCGAAGGTGAACGGGATAATCTTGAAGCCAGGCTAAATTTCGGTGTTTTAACACGTTGGCGTTATAAGTTATAAGCAGATCTTCGATATCGGCCTCTAGCCTGGCCTCTGCTCGTTGAACTTTCTCCTCCACCTCTGTCTCGACCGCTTGAACTTTTGCCACCGCAGCATCCCTTTCAGTGCGAAGAATCACAGCTTGTTCGCATGCCTCCTGAGCTGCGCTATTTGCATCGTCCCTTTCCTTGGCAATTTCAGCAAATTTTGACTTAAGCTCGTTCAACTCCTTCAGGGCAGCATCCCTCTCTGCAGTAACCAATGTGTTTCGATGACCCATGTCCTCAACCGTGGCGTAGTGTTCACGTTTCATCCTATCCATGATTGCCTGGGCTTCATCAGCTTTTTTAGTGGCCTCTATTTCAGATTTACGGGATGATTCAGCCTCAGTATTTAGCACTTGTATGATGCGATCTTTTTGTGCTAACTCGGCTTGCAATTTTTCAATGGTGGCTGCTCTTTCAAAGGCCAAGGCCGATGCTTTTTCGGCCGCTCTATACCACACTTTGTACTGTGCGTAGAAATCGTGCACATAATCAAGCGCCCACTGCTCGGCCTTCTGTGGGATTCTTTTCAAGTTCGGTGGGAATACGTAGTTGTCGAAGCATATATTCGGGAACTCCCTTTTCAATTGCGCGAGCCTGATTGCTCCTTCCCCCATGATTTCAGTAGGAGGTTCCTCCGCAGCCATCGGTGCCGACACCTCAGATCTAGAAGCTTGAGAAACTGGCGCATGTCGAGAAGAGTCACGAGGAACATGAACGGGATGTTGTACGGGACCTCTGGAAGGAGGAGGGGTACGCGATCGCGATCGACGCCTATGGCCCTTGTCCGAATCGTATCTCTCATGACTAGAATATCCGGAACGTCCTTGGTCATAGTATCCAGGGCGTCCCTGATCATAATCTCTATCTCCCTCTCGCCTGCGCGAATCATAATAAGAAGACTTGCGGGCATGTCGAAGACTCCCAAGCATTGAACCCCGCTTTGACATAGTATCTGCAAAGCAAAATAAAATCGAATCAATCACCCTTCGAAACAGATAATTTACAGTCAAAGTTTATGCAGTGTCGTGAAATGTGTATGAACATGCATTCCCCCCGACCAACCAGAAATGTCGACCTCGCTAGTAATAAGAGGCTCGCTCAATTCTAGATTACGATGGAATTCCTCCAACCCGGCATCATGTTGAAAAGACACATCTTCCGGGATTGGAAGGTCGGCAAGCCCTTCGTAGAGGCTTTCAGTACGCGGAGGAGACATCTCAGAGATTCTAACTCCGGAGGAGGGCCGGGCAATGACAACCGATTTCCGTCTCCCCCGCTTAGTTGACTTAACCATGGCAGCCTTGCCTTTTCTCCGCTCCGCGACATCCGAAGCTACATCCGTAGGCTCGATCAGCGGCTCGTCGTCAGTATTAGTTCTTTCAGAGTCAGCCTCCTCGGCTATGACAACTTCGGGCTTCTTATGTTTGACTCGTTTCTTAGGAACGATCCTTTGTGCCACCTCAAACCTTATACTCTGTCCTCGTTCAATCAGCCCAAAGGTCCGGAGATTCCGATCGGTCAAAAGCAACTCGATGTCCCTATCTTCGCTCGGGACTTCTCGAAGTATTCGCACCATCTCCTTAAACTCTTCACCTTCGGGTCTCGGGATCGTTGCTGTAAAAAGAAAAAATTAATATAAGTTCCACTTCGGCAGCAACTGTCGTAGTAACTATTTAAAAACTCGATTATACTCACGTCTGAATAACCATCGTCGGGCAAATCCTGGAGGACATCTGACATAAAACCATTCTGTCCTATAGTAACTCAGCCTTGTCCAGGATCCGGTGACCACTTGACAATTCCTCACCGCCTCCAGAAATGTGAAAGAAGGATAATCACCACGAGTTTTGAAGTTGAACAAGTATCTAATTTCGATTGGAAGCGGCGGTCGATGGAGACATTCCATAAATGCAATGAACAAGCTATTGATCGACGCATATCCGTTCGGATGCAACTGAGATGGGGCGATCCTCAAAAACGACAATACCTCTCTTATATACTCGTTGAACGGGGGAAGTGTCCCGGCCGCACACGCGTGGCGATTAAATGCTGTATACCCTTCTGGCGGATTATGCGGTCTATCATTCGGCCCCGGCAGTAATACATCGTCCAATGACAAGCCGTGCCTCAAACAAATTCTTCCCAACATGTCTTCGGAGATATTCGATGGAACGGAATCTGATGGATTGGCAATGAACGACGCATCAGGAAGTTCGTCCGGAGCCGGACCGATGATCTCAGGATCTATATCCGGAACTTCTAGCCTCGGAGGGGCTGTACCTTGAATCTCCTGCTGCTGTGAACTTGAAGATTCCATAACTAACTAACTCATGAGAAACCATCGTTAGACGACAAAGAACCCGTGTGCTCCCCAGTGTAAAGTGTATGAATGTGTGTGGTACCGTGCCATGCATTGCTTGAATAAATGTTGCAGAGTTAAAGTGAACATTCAAACGACAAAGCTACGAAGTTCGGCTATAATGACCGTCATCGCTGACCGTCATCACTAAATCGTTTATATGATGGAAGTCAATTCAAATAGAAGTTGTTATAGTTCCATCGACGAGCTTCAAAAGGCAATCAAATATGCAGTTCAATATTCAAGTCCAGATATGCAGGAATGAAGCTCGTCGGAGTTATGCTTGAAAAATTTCAAATTTTGGAGTCCATCATACAGGGTTCGAAACCATCACAGAGGCTTCGTTCGAACCCAACCAAACACCTCTTCCTTCGAACCCATCCAAACTTCTTTCGAACCCACGCGTTCGAAACCATCATGACGTTGCTTCGAACCCATGCGTTCGAACCCGTCCAAACTCCTTTCGAACCCACGCGTTCGAAACCATCATGTCATTGCTTCGAACCCATGCGTTCGAAACCATCCTGACAACACTTCGAAACCATACAGTTGGGCGTGCTTCGAACCGATAGCCAAATGACAAGTTCGAACCGATACCGAATCCCTTAAACTTGACATCGGTCGCGTTCGAACCGATCCACTTCGTATCGATACGAAGTTGTCGACTTCGAACCGATAACCTATGGGTTCGAATCCATCGATTCGAATGGATCCCTCGAATCCCCCAATCGGTGCGAACTGCGCATCCCAACAAGGACATTCCAAGGATTGATTCGAAATCCAATGAAAACACACCACCGTCATCGGTTCGAACTCGAATCCACACATCAGTTCGAAACCCTCTCAAACCAGATCTGGTTTTGCCAATCTCGAAGCCATGCAATCGATAAACAGAAATAGGTTCGAAATAGCTTCGCCGTTTGAAACCGAGGCTAATTACCTAGCTTAAACGATGGATTCGAGAGATTTAAGTCTTAAATCTTGATGGATTCGAAAACACGACGCAGTATTTTCTCCTTAGAAGCTTCGAAGCGATGAAGAGCGCAGTGAAAAAGTAAAAAGTGAAAATGGGGCAGGTCCACTGCTATTTATATGGGGGGTTGAAGATGACCGGGTCGATTCGAATTCCGGTAAAAATTGACCGAGTACAGCAGGTCAGAGGGCAGAATGGTTTCGAAACTTATCTTCGAACCCAAATGCTTGAGGCTCCATTGTGTGAAGCACACAGACCACTGCCGCGAACGACAGTTTCGTACCCATCCAAGTCATCGGTTCGAAGATCAGTTTCGAACCCACCGAAACGAACTACTTGTTCGAAACCATCCTCTCACATCGGTTCGAATGCTTGTTTCGAACCCATCACAGCACAAAGAATACTCCATCTTCTAACATCGGTTCGAAAGTCAACTTCGAACCCATCATGACACGAGTATACTCCGTTGGGTCGAATGTCAATTTCGAATCCATCCATGCTCCAACGCATCGATTCGAAATCTCATATTCACACGACCCATCATTGCACAGGCATATTGCGCCCATACAAAATTAAACTTCGAACCCATCAATGCTCAAGTGCATCGGTTCGAAACATTACACTTGCGCAATTCAAATTCAAATTCTTCGACCTTCAATATCGGTTCAGGAGAGGATCGATACGAAGGAACTTTTCAAAACAACCATCAAGCGTTGTCTCAATTCAAATTTCAAAATCGGTTCAGGAGAGAATCGATACGAAATTCTGCAGCAAACCTAACTGACAACGACTCGTGGACGCACGACGTTAACAAGGTCCGAATTAACATATGTGCATACATGTCGGATTAACATTCGATTTTGAGTATTCACAGGGATCAAACACTCATCCTGTTACAAATGCGACAGCCAACGGCTAAGCACTATTATACAGCAGTCAATCATATCAACGCAGGGTTACAGCAGTACAACATACGAGTTTCAACAAAAAAGAGAACAGTGATTGTTCAGAGAGAAATGGCAGCTATTCAAAGCACGTCATGTTCCCACAAGACGTACTTTGGGGGGCAAAATGTTATCCCGCTTTTTGGCAAAGCCGCGATACCAAAAGATTGATCGAAAAACGAAGGACAGTTCGCCTCAGAGGTTGATCGTACTTCCTTTAGCCATGGATATCACTGAATTTTATCCGAGTCCAGAATGAGCCACAATTGATAGGACACGGCAAGAAAGGCTACGAGAGTCAGCATTTCAAATTTCAGGACAATCCGAGGTCGTATGCTCAAGTTATGATGGATTCAAGTTGAGAAAGATGGACGTTGAACTGTTCGAAACCATGACCCCACCTATGTTCGAACCCATCTGGTTCGAACCCAAGGAGTGAGGCAGCGCCTCGAACCCATGCACATATGCCAAAGTTCGAACCAATGAGTTCGCATCCATCGGTTCGACACCACTTCGAACCCAACTAGTTCGAACCCACCACGTTCGAAACGATAAGAAGGGACGACGTTCGAATCCATCAGCTAGAACCTCGTTTCGACTCCATCAAGTTAATCCCCAGATAGCCTTGCTTCGAATCCATCCACGACCTAACTTCGAATCCACCAGACAAGCATGCTTCGAACCCATCGATATGCTTCTTTCGAACCCGTCCCTGGAATCATGTTCGAAACCATCACAGTGCCATCTTCGAACCCATCACAGAGCCATGTTCGAACCCATCACAGAGCCTTGTTCGAACCCATCCTGTGTTGCCTTATTCGAACCCACTGGGTCAACCCACGTGTCTTCCATCGGTTCGAAATCACCGAGATACACGGAGTCGAAGCGGTCAACACGGAGAGAAGTCCGGATCGATTCGAAACTCGCGCTCCACGAGGTCGCGTGCCACACTGGTTTCGAAACCATCGTTTCGAGTAACAGGGGTTCGAACAAAACAGCCTTGCCGTGAAGTCTATTTCGAACCCAACATATCTCCTAACCTACTGATCCAAATGCAATGAAACTTTCACAGATGCTTGCATACATGTTGAAGAATGTCCACGCCAAATTTCACCTCGATTGGATGAATTCTTGATTGGTTCGAATGGAGTTCGAACCGATGCCAAAGTGGGCCCAAACTTCCCGAGACCGTACGCGTGGGCCCCCTCACGTGCCAGAAGTGGTCTCCCGAGTTTTCAGCGAGATACCAGCAGCCTACACCTATAAATAGAGCCCCAGGGTCAACAGAAAAGGGATCTTCTGACTCTGAGACGCCGAGACTCTGCCAGATCAAGATCTCCATCATCCTACATCATAATTTCACTATTGATTTCGAATTTCCAGTTGCAACTTGCTGTGGATCGCTGTAACAACTTGTAATCATTGAAAGAGAATCAATAAAACATCAAAAAACTTCACAGTGGACGTAGGCAACACGCCGAACCACTATAAATCGCTTGTCTACGCATTTACTTTACTGTTGATTGGAGTTTTTGTTAGATAATATCTGTTTTGAACTTGCATTCTTGACTATTATCTCTTCAACGACTCCCGAAGAGTGTTGTGCCCAATTTTGACACAAACAATTAATTAAATAATTAATTTGTGATTAATTAAGATAATCACTTATGAGTTAATATAATATAATTACTTGGTGAAGTAATTAGGATACCAAATGATTAATTACAAGAGGTAATTAAATAAGAGATAATTACCTTATGAAAGTAATTAAGTAGATGTGATTAGGGATTAATCACTTGAGTTATTAGAGAATTAATTAATGATTAGTTAAGGTTTAAATTTATTTGATTAATAGTTAATTAATAAAAGGATTAAGAGTAATTAATTAGGTGATTAATTACATGTTAAAGTAATTAATTAAGAAAGAATTTAATTAAAGAAGTAATCATTAATTAATAGAAATAATTTATTAATTGTTAATTTATAATTTAAGAATAATTAATTTATAATTTAGTTTTAATTACTAAATGTAATTAAAGTAATTAATCAAAGGTAATTAATTAAAAGTAATTAATTAAATATGATTAATTAAAAGTAATTAATCAAGTGTGATTAATTAAAAGTGATTAATCAGGTATGATTAAAAAAATAATTAAGGAATAATTATCAGAATAATTAGAGAACAATTAATCAAGGTTGATTAATTTTTTAAAAGTAATTAAAAGGTAATTAATCAGGATGATTAATTAATATGGCAATTAAGTAATAATTACTTAAAGTAATTAAGTGATAATTAATCAGGGAAGATTGATTGAAATGGATAATTAAGTGATGTTAGTTAATTAGTTAATTTGTAATTAATTAATGAATAAGAAGTTGGATTGAAGATAATCCAAGTGATCAATTAAGGATTAATTTCATTTAAGGATTAAGTAAATTAATCAAGTTTGAATCAAACTTGTTTATGAACGATTAATGATTAGATGATATATATCATTGGATGAGTTAATGATATTGGGTGTTGTTGAATGACATTGATTGATGGGTGATGATGTGAATATGCTATATCTGAATGTGATATATATGTTGCTTTGTGATATAGATGCATGTGATAATAAATGCTTATCTATCTGTGTAATATGATATATTCATTTATGTTAAGTGATATTTTCTGAAATATCTATTGTTTAAATCCCGTAAGTATAACTTGGACATTAAAATGGCGTTTGGTTTCGATGAGACCGGGATCGGGTTTCCATATTTGGATATCCGAAAACCACATCGATTCCAATTAAACGTAGGTCGTTAATCCAAGTGGAGAAAGTGAAGACTCGAGGTGTAAGGGCTATACGTCAGTATAACTCTGTGGGTGATTCCGTAATGAGTTTGACGGAATAGTGCTTATAGATTCAAGATGGAGATTTAGAGTGCAAGGGCTATGGTCGTTGACTCTGAGGGTGATTCCAAAATGAGTGCAACGAGATAGTGCCTTCGGTTTCGTTCGAACACGGAACGAACTTGTATGGATTGAATGCTTTCAGCACATCGTCAGGTGGACGATGAGCATTCTAAGATAATTGGTCCTATAAAGGTAATCGCAGCCTCAAGCCTCATCAACCGGGAATGGCTAAAATAGGGGAGGTGCAGCAAGGCTTCGTGGGTCGCTCCCACTGGAGAGCAAGATACATCCCTGTCTAGAAGTCCCTTTTTATTTTTGGCTGTGTGGGCAGTTGGTCTGCAGCCAACTGCGGGGTGGTCTTGTTCGGGACTGTTCAGTAAGGAATGGTCCCGGCCTTGTGTTGCAGGGGAGTTAGGGTGGCTCCTCGTTACGGTGATCTAGGCCACGTACTGTGACGGGCGGTACCCCAATAGCCCTGCCATTGATGGAATCCAAAATCCAATAAGTGCCTGTATGATTTTGATTGTGCCCAACTATGTTGGAACGTGAGATGTAAGCATTCCAGCTATTTGTGTAATTTATTTTGAAAACCCTAGACACTATTATAATATCACTGGATTTCCTATCAAATGTTTTGGTTAGCGTAAGGTAAAAACTTTTCCATGTTTATGTGTGGGAAGTCTTACGTGATACCTTTCTTTTCAAAGGATTTTCTAAAGTTAAGCAATCTTAAACCGTTTACTCACACCAGACCCCTATCTGACCCGAGTGTTTATTTTCTATTTTATTAAACTCTTGGGTACTCATATTATGTATGAGTAGTCAAGTGATTCAAGTTATCTCTTGACAAGTTTGGAGGAGCTTTGGAGCAGGAGGCTTCAGCGTGTAGACATATAGTTAGAGTTTCCGCTGTGTTATCATTCTGTATGATTGTCTTGTATTGTATTAGACAGAAATGTTATAACTGTCTAAATTGAGATATATAGTTGTGTACTTTGATGTATATGATCCTATGTATATGTTCTATATTATATTTAAATCGTTCCGCTGTGAGATTCTGATGTGTTGTTTTCTCTTTCTTCTCTTTCTTTTCTTCTTCTGTCCCTTTCTTTCTTAATTAGTGATGCGATTTTCTGGGGCTAGAAAGTCGGGTCGCTACAATTTTAGTGTGAGTGTTTAGCTTCAAAACTCTTCTTGTAACGACCTGAAATTTTCGAACCCGAAAATTCCAGATAGTTATGAAAAAGTAGAAAGATATAGAAGAAGAAGAACAGAAACATTAACATCTCACATTCACAGCGGATAAAATATAATAATAAATAATAACAGTTTACAAAACATTTTGCATCTGTCTATTACATTTATAATATATCAGAGTTACATATATATACGGTCACTGAACATACACAATTATCATCTCACAGATATACAATAATATAATACAGCGGAAATACTCTATACATCCCTGCCATCCAGCCCATCTCCCAAGCTCCAGAACGTCATTACCTGAAAATCTGTAATACTCGGTCTGACCCGAGCATTACATCAAAGTAACACCCGGGTCAGGTTGGAAACCAGCGTGAGTAAACCTATCTAACATGGAATACAAAGCATACAACTTATATAAAACCCGGGGTAACTCGTTTCAATTCACAAAGCCACAATTTATTATAGACGTCGCTTATTCCACACATCCTTTTTCTAAGTACCAAGATTTAGATTTAAATAGTCCAATTCCTTCAAATCACTTCATTCCTGCCTATAGATTTCACATACCAACCTATAAAAATTTGAAGTGGTTTCGGGTATTTCCTAATACCCGAACCCAGCCTCTTCGAGTCCCACGTCATCCTAACCCAAGTTATCCAAATGAAATACACAACGTTTCATATCAGAGATATCAACTCATTCAAAGCATTCAATACCATTCAATCATTCATAAGCAAAGCTTGACCGCTACCAAAATTAATTTAATTAATTCTAATTGAATTTCAAACCTCAATCACTTAGATTTCTTTACTTGTCATTAATTAATTTCAAATCAATTAATCAATCACCCCTTCATTATTCATCTTAATTAATCAACCCAGATTAATTATCCTTCAATTATATTCAAGTAATTATCTTTAATTAACTTCACAATATTAATTATCCTTAATCAAAAACAATAAGTAATCTTAATTACTTCATGGAATAATTAACTATTTCAATTACTTATATTAATTAACTTCTCATAAGTCACTTATTATTGATTAACTCATCTTAATTAATCAATCTTTAATTACATCGTTAATTATATAATTTAATGATTTCCAATTATATTTCAATTTATCCTAACCTAAATTAATTACATTAAATAATGAATCATTAATTAAACCGCAAATATTAATCATTCTTGATTTATCTCAACCTGTAATTATCTACCTTTTTAATTTACTTCATTAAATAAATAAATTACTCCTTAATTAACTACCTTAATTAATCTCTTGATTAATTTCACAAAGTAAATATTTTTATTAATTACATTAAGTAATTACTTATCAAACCATCCATTGATTATTCTAAATTAATTAAACTTAATTAATTAACTTAAACCTTTATTAATTAATTCAAACCCTTAATTACTAAATTAATCAACCCAAATCATTAATTAATTGAATAAACTAATTATCCATTTTAATTACCCTTCTAATTTGATGAATCACAAATCATTAAGCCCTTATTAACATTAAAATGAAAACATATTCTTATTTATGACTTGAGTTTAAAACAATTTAAAACTCAAATACTTCGAGTTAAACCACAATTAACTCGAGAACCAACCAAAACAAAAGTCACATCATCATCAGTGCACATCCAATCAATTTAATCATCCAACCAATTATTTAAATTTAACCATTTACATTTAAATAAAAATCCAACAGAGTGGGATTTACTCACCTTTGCTTTTTATTTGCTATCCACTTCAAAATTGCCTTGACTTCACCATGATTTTAGACCTTGTACAATATTATATTATATAAAATTTCATTAAAATATTCAAACAATAGAATAATCAATTACTGTTTAATAATTTAACTAACTAATAGTTTTAAACCAATTTCTCCTTTAATAAATTAAATTTTAATAACTTTTTAAACATTTTAAAAATTCCAATATATTTTCCAAAGTCAGGTGTGCGTGTGTGTGTGTATATATATATAAACCTGATTTTTAAAACTTCTCTCTCAGCAATTTCTCTAACCTATGAATATTAAAAAAAAGTGTAAATACGATTGTATTATTTTCTTTAAACTCGAAGGCAAAAGTATTCAATTGCTAACACCATCTGCTGAAATTAATAGAAATCAATTACCCCCAAATTCACGTCTCTTCCAAGACAGTGCGTCGTCGGAAGCATCCTCGTTTGCACGGCTTGGGAAGCAAAGTGACCCCAACCTTACCCAAAATCATCGCCTCTGATACCCTAGCGCACTGCGACCCCTCTTCCAACATCACGATCCCTCGGCGCGACCTTATAACCCCACCGCTCCTACCTCGATTTCCCTCACTTCGCACGAGCGCGCGCCTTTGCCTCGAACAGGAGCCACTCGATCGCAACTTTCCATCTGAAAATCAAAGCTTCATCTTGACTTCGAGCATACCAGGATCGACTCAACATCCCACTTCCTTTACGCGAAATCAATCGCGACCTTGCTCGCGAGCTTGAGCTTGCCTCGGCTACTCGATTTTGTTTCGCTTAGATTACGGTTGCCATTTTTTAGTTTGAGTTTGATTTTCTACTTTTTAGTTTAAAGAGGGAGACGGGGATAAAATATAGGGTTGGGATGCTTCTTGAGTACGAGTGTTTATTTTAATTTTATTATATTATAGAATCTCCAAAATGCCTCGTTAATTGCTATTAAAATTTCGAACTCCTCTTAAGGAATGCCGCTAGGCGTTTATAAGGTTTTACCCGCATTCCGAACATAATGGCACGTGTTTCAGAAGCTAATTCAATCATATGCGCGAGTTACAGAAGAAAACGATCAATTTTAAATTAAATCGATTAAAATAGTTTTCTAAGCATTTTGTGCTGTCAGGGTCAAACGACAACTCTGATTGCTACGAAAATTGAAATCCGATAATAACTAACTATTACGGATCCAATGGAAATGGTTTCGTCAAATTCCGAGACTGTGCCTCGAAAGGCTATTTTTAAATATCGATTTAAACGATATATTATTAAAACTGAACAAATCACCTTTAAATTAAATTTCAACCATTCTATTATCTTTAATATCATCACTATAAATTTTATAAGCCTTCAAATTATTTTTAACAAGCTTAAAACTCGAGATTCAACATTTTACCCAGTTTCCAGTTTATTAAATCCAATAACTCAATTGCTAAATAAAAATAATATTTGAATTCAAGTTGAAAATTAACTTTTAAATATTTACAATCAATTAATTTTTCCATTTTAACTTGTTAAAAATTCCGGATCGTCACATTCCTCCCCCTTAAAAGAATTTCGTCTCCGAAATTACTAGTTAGGAAGAATGGTCCAATACCTGTTTACTTTTTCCCAAAACCAAACAGTTATATCAACTTGCCATAACATATCTTTTATTAAAGACCCACTATTACTTCAACCAACTTCCCAAAACCTCTATAGTTTTCGACGACGTTATTTACTCCACTTATTCAAATTTACATTTAAAATTCAAATTTAAATTATCAAAACTTCCACAAAAATTTTCTAACTCACTGAATTTTCGAAATTTTTTGCCAGATTTCCTTTGCGCGGCTAGCTCGGTACAACTACAAAATGCTTCTACGGGCTCTCAAATTTCAAAAGAAAACAAAACCCCAAGTGGCTAGATCAAAAACCCAATCAAATTTCTTACAGAAATTCAAATACATACCTTTTAGTCGGGCAATTCTAATTTATCTCCTGAAATCAAATCCAATTTCCCTTTTCCCTTTAATACCTGCATATCCTACTAAGCAATAATATCCAATCGTAACCTTTCAAATCATTGTATACATTTCCTTACATAGGTTTCATACCTACTTCTATTCAAATTAGTTTTTTCCCATTTCCATATGGATTCAGTTTGTCTTCAATTCTGAATATTGAATTTATCTTCCATTTATAACTGATTCATAGCATTATTTTAAATTAGTTTCATTTACTAATTTATTTCAGTTTCAACTTTGAAATCGTTGTTGTTAACAAAAATTCCTTTTTTCCAAAAAAAATTCAAAAATTTTCGAATTTTTTGGCAGTCTCCCCTTTGTACAGAGGAGCTTTCGCAATGTGACAAGAGATATAAATATATATACATCGACCCATCCGGTCGGAAAAACAAAAACAGTTCATATTTCCTATTTTTATTGCGTAGGCGTACCTTTATTTTGCATTTTAAGCAAGCGGCTTATTATTATTGCATTTAACGCGTCCAAATCCAGCCAAACGGCCTTCGGGTACCTGTACTTACTCAATTTAAACATATAAGCACTATAATATGAAGTTTATAACATTTCTCTTGCTTAAACAACTACAACACATCAACTCTAAAAGAAATGCATTCTAAATAACTTCCACGAGCAATTGATATGATTTCAACATGTAACGACCCGCCTTTTTAGACAGTTTAAACCGACGATCAAATACACCTGCCGGTTCCAAACCATTAAAAAAAGGCAGATGGTTATTGCGGTAATTAAGAAAAGAAAAGAAATAAAGGAAATGAAACAACACAGAATCTCGCAGCGGAACGATAAAATATAATAGTCAAATAAACAGTTCATGAAGCTGTTTACTATACTTAGACAATTATTTATACAACATTTATCAGAGTTATACATATACAACAGAACAAATAAATAATGCAGCAGACAACATGATGCACAGATAATAATAGTAATAGTATACCAAATCTTCGTCTTCGTCCTCCAGAATAGATCTTCAAAAATCTAAAAACTCAGGACTGACCCAAGCGTAATGAAAAGACAAAACACTCGAGTCAGGACTAAAATATCCATATGAAAGTTAAATCAATCGTAAATAAATATGAGTGTGACGGCGTCAGAGATGTTTACGGGGTTTGACATCTCATATCCAGTGTCAACGTGCGTGCAATAACTTAAGAGATGTTACGGGATTTTCCACCTTTCAAGGATCCGTTAAACTATCTACTAGGTAGTAATGTACGCTAAGTAGATAATGTCTATCAGTGATATAAAGTATCAAAATAGCGTTAAGGCGTTACCATAATCCCCCTTAACACATTTTATATTCCCAAAAGCATATACAAGACCGTAGTTTCCCCAAAACCGGAAGCCACCAGAGGGCAATCCATATACTCAAGGTACAAACCAAAACGTAGTGGTCGCGAATAGGATAATCAGTATGACAAGGTACATGAGGCGATACCAACTAGGATACTAGTAGTTGCGTGATCCGGACTGATGTCGAGCATAGCAGTTACTACCTCAACACCGCGAAACAACACTCCCAAATCAATGGGTGCACCCAAATCAAATCACAAATGTAATAGATATGGTATCGAAGAAGTGTGTCCGCTAGAGGTGGCGAACCTCAATGGCCCGACGCGGCTCCTGTTTTAGTCATGTCAGGGGTCATCCAATATCGTTCTCTTTCTTCAGTCAACGCGTTCACCAAACCATCCACTTCATTCTGGATCAACACTCCGCGTATAATAGTTATTAAAGTGGTTTTCGGTATCGACAGAGAGTATGTCCATATCCGATCCCGGTCTCTTTAATAATTACGTATTATTACACTGATGGCTCTTTTATATTTTAAATGATTCATGATTGATAACAAAATATCATATTCGCTTTAAAATCAAATCCATTTCAAAATCATCATATATTCAAAATTATCAATTTTGTCCGATAAATCAATTTCACTTCAAAATTTGATTCGAATTCAATTTAGGTTATAATCTCTACTTTAACCTAGTTCGTATTTAAACCAAAGGTTTAAATATAAACATTTCCGTCTCTTTAACCAGTTTGAATTTAAGAAAATAGTTTAAAAATTTTAAAATAGTTAAATAATTCAAAATAGTTTAATAGAAAATATTTAAATAGTTTAATCGAAAATAATTTGAATATAAAATGGTTTATATATAAAATAGTTTGGAAAAAATCAAAAATTATTTGATAAATAATTCCAAAGTCAAACCGGTCAACTTCCCAAATTTCCTATCCAAATCAAATCCAAATTCCATTTCGATTTAATCGATTTATTCCAATTTCAACTTGAATAAATTTCTATTCCACGTAAATTTCGATTTCAATTCACAAATTTCTTTAAATTTCAATTCAGTTCCAAATTAATTTAAATCTAAATTTCAAATAAATTTTCAATTCCAAACTCAAACTTGAAATATCATTTCATATCAATTTTCTTAGAAATATTCAGAGTTCGATTAAAAGTCCATTCTTTTAAAACAAATCAACTTTCAAAAATTTACACCGTATTTCAATTTTCAATTTAAATCTAAACTTCGATTTTATTTAATAATTTCGTTTACCAAGTTTAAATTCTAACATTTCGAGCTCCAATTCAAAATAATTCAATTTCCATAAATTGGATTTTATTCTTAAAATCAATTCATTTAAATAATTTCAAAACAACTTTTAAAATCATTTAATTTATCCAACTCGGTGTCTGTATAAAATTTTCTAACCTATGGCCAAGTGATTAGTTATTACAATTAAATCTCAGGGATGAATATATCATTTATATCAATCACAGTGTCATATGTATGCATAGCAGGATATATATAAACAAATAAACATCCAAACATTTAAATATCAACCAATAACATCCATCGAAATACATCATCCAATAGGTAATACAATTCACGGCAATTTCATATTTATCAATGTCAGGTAATTTAATCGCAATTCAATTTTAATTTAAATTTAACTGTCAATTTAATTTTTTTAACGGTGAATTCAAATGACAATCAATATGATAATTAAATTTTATCAAACAACAACAAATAAAAATCATAACTATGCATAATGTCAAATTTAACTAGCATAAAGATATTCAGTACGTTGTGAGCGTTATAAAACACTCACCTTGATTTTACGATTTTAAATCAAATCGAACGACGTTCGATTTAACATAAAATTTTAATGAGCTCCAAACACTTTCGGATCTGCACTGCAGCGCAGCTCTCATCTCCGTGATTCCGGCGCTTCTTCCCCAACGTGAAATTCACGTATGCAAACCCATTAGCCGTCGATCTTCAAGCAATTTTCATGATCACCTCGTCGACTTCCAGAACGATCAGCTAGCGCCACCACGAAGCCCTTCACCAGAGCCACCTACGCGCCAAGTTTCATCCCGTCATTCGCCGTCGTTTGCACGCAATCCAAGGAAATACGTACACACTTCCAAGTCAGATCTGGACGAATCCATGAAAAATTAGCATACATCAACCGTATGGATTTTAAGAGCTCATCGAGATTTACACTTTTGCTTTTGGAATTTTTCGATTTCGTCGAACGGATTGAGAGATATTAAGGAAAGAAGATCGGCAATTTCTGGCCATGGAATAGGTGGCGGCCATGATTTAGAATTAGGGTTTCTGGATTAAAATAATAATAAAACTGTCTCGGTTTGCGTGCGTATTTATATAGGTAGGTCCAAAATCATCCGAACTCCAATCGAGACGTGCCGCCGGGCGTTTATAAGGTTTTACCCCCATTCCGGACGCAATGGAACTAGTTTCAAGGCCTAATTCGATCATATCTGGAAGATAGCTTTTCGAAGTCGATTAATTTAATTAAATTCGAAATTAAATTTCTACGCGTTTCAAGCTCGCACGGCCAAACGACAAGTCCAATTGCTACGAAAATTGAAATCCTACCATAATTTACTATTACGGATCTGATGAAACAAGTTTCGTCGAAATCCGAGACTGTTTGAAAAATGGCTATTTTAACTCGTCAATTAAATATTAAAATATTCAATTTTCACAAATTTACTTTTAATTCGATTTTAAAAGTTCTACAACATCATTCTAACTTTAATATGATAAATTAGAATTTTACAAATCATTTTTAATCATATTAAACCCGTTATCCAATTATTCAAATAATTTCAAATATTAAATTATTCAACAAATTACATTAATAATCATTTTCCTTCAATAATCACCTTAAATTTTCTAATTAAAATAGCTAAAAATACGGGTCGTTACACAACACTAATTCAATTTCTTTCAACCAATCATATACCATTTCAATTTTATTGGTTTACAACACAATTGCTTACCTTCAATTTATTTTTAATCCAAACAAGCTCATATTCGATTCAGTTGATCCTAAAATCTATTTATTTAACCTCTATCAACTCATAGAATTTTAATTAAACCTCGTTTATGTCAAACGACAACTATTTTTATAAAAATTCGGCGATATTCGCTCAATAGAGTATCCATTTTAGTTTATAACTACTTTAAATTAATTTCAACTCATTCTGTAATTAATTCCATTTCATTCCTAATTTATTCACCAGCCATACACTTGCATTTCATTTCATCTCCGCGTTGGATTCATTTTAAAACTATTTCATTGAGCTTGACAACATTCGATGCTTATATTAATATCCATTTTCCAAACAAATTTAACCCAAACTTTTATTTAATGGTCTTCCATTCTTATTCGAAACCAAGCTTTTATTTAAGTAATTTTACTTCAAATTAATTTGCCTCATAACTTAAGTCCATTCTGATAACACAATTCCAATTAAAACTTTGATTTAATTTTTATTCAATCATACTTCATCCATTTGTTATTTAATTCAATTAACCCATTTATTCACCCCATTTTGAAGTTTTAATTCATCTACTTAATTCAATTTCGAATTTATTTTACTAATACAAAGCCATTCTCAATTTATTTCTACTCACCTAGGTTTTGTTTGCAACTCAAACCATTTCTATTATAATTCACTTTCATTTCATTCGACAATACTTCCATTATATCAAATTAACTTGCAAATTACGTTTAATATTATTTATAACACACTTGAATTTTATTTGTAATTCAAATCATCACTATTTCAATCCAACTCTATTTTATTTTTATTTTTACAACATCTCCACTTATTTAATTCATTATCAAATCCAAGTCTAATTCTATTTACAATTCGAATTCATTTCCAAACTCCATTATTAATTTACAATCCATTTTATTTAACCGAGTTAAATTTTATTAATATATTCTATCATATAATTATTTAGCTAATTAGCTTACTTCCAATTTTTAAATCAATATTCGATTTTATTACAAGAAATCACTTTATTAAATTTTCCTGAGTTCAATTTTTTTTTATAATTCCAGTTTGAATTTTCTTCCATTTTTTTCCAAAATTCCAACACTTTTATTTTAAAATTTTAGAAATGCTTTTAAATTCACATCATACTATTAAAATAGCTTTTTATAAAAATACTTTTTTTATAACTAGATGTCTCACCAGTCCATCCTTGTTCTCACAGAAATTCAGTCATACGCTGATCAGGCGTAGGAATGAAAATCTATAAGTACTTGGTAATCCTGTTTCAACACCTAGTGAAAATACTTGGAAAATAATTTTATTGAAAATATAGAAAAAAGTTTTTGAAAATAGAGGAAATATCTTGGTGAGAATGCTCTGGAAATCATCACCCCCATCCATGGTCGCAGTTACATCCTGAGTTACGTTGCCATCGCAGCAAAAGTCCATGTAACTGTGGGCACTCTACGCCCTTCGATTACGCTATGGAACCCACAATAGATCGCAGTAACATTCCAGGGTTACGTTGCCATCGCAACAAAAATCCATGTAACTGTAGGCATCAGCGCCCCTCGATTTTCGCTGTCAAAATGAAACTTCTCCACTCCTACATAGGTCGCAGTCTACCGATGTAAAATCAAACGTAGACTGTTGGCTCTCAGCAGCATACACGACTTTCGCTATGTTACCATATGTCGCAGTCTACTGATATAAAATCAAACGTAGACCGTTGTCTCTCAGAGGCACACACGACTTTCGCTATGGTACACACTACTCATAATCCTCAGGAACTAGTTTTGTCTGGACTCCTCACAGGATCAACTTTAGAACCCCCTTGGGGATCAAGGCAGCACCACCCGGTGGCACTCCTATGAAGTTCATTTCAAGGGAGCGCCTTTTTCCCCAGAGCCATTATCAAAACACTTTATACTATACACATATAGTATCTTTCAAATCATACACCTAGTATGATCTCATTCAAAGCTTCTTTACACAAAATCAATTATTCCAAAATCGATAATTCTCAAACTACGCTTTCCAAATTTCAATATTGATTTTACCCAAAAATCAAAAGCTTTTCAAATCCAAAGGTTCCCAAAACCTTTTCTCAAAATCCTCGTAAGATCCTTTATATATACATAAATATATATATAAACTTTAAAACTTTGGACCATTTCAAATTTGTATAAAACTCCTTTTATACTTCAAACACTTTCAAAATCCTTTCTTCTGGCAATAGATTCAACAAGGGGAGATTTATCTTATATAACAAAGATATTTAACTTTGTTTACTCAAAATCAAATATTCGAATTTGATTACTCTTTCCAATATCAATCTCATTCAAACTGTACGATGTACACTTAGCATCCGTACGCTATACCAATCTGATCGCTCACTCGTTCACACAATTTCACTTCCGAACTAGTATCGTCCACGCGACTTTCTAGTGCGGACACAGATATGGTTTCTTGATTAGAAACTGTCATTATCCTTGCATAGCCATAATTATGATAGAGAATATCCAGAACCAATCAATAACCCATATCCAGGTTCACCGTCGAAAATCGAGTGAAAAGTCCCAACTCGGATCGATATAACTATCTCGAAATTATGTGCTCGAGTCTGGATCAAACCACTATGCGAATAGAATAATATACGTACATCCTACGTATTTATTTCATTGATTATTAGCCAAATCAATTTCTTTTCTATTCATCTTCACTTCGATTTTATTCACTTATTCACATTTACCTTAATCCTCATTTGGATTATCACTTCAATTCTTATCTCGGTTGGGTATTTAATCCATAACAGTTTGAACTCCGACCAGTTTATTTTTAGAAAATAGCTTGAAAATTTTAAAAATAGATAAGTAGTTGAAAAATAATTATTAGTTTGCAAAATAACCGTAAAATAGTTAACTAATTGTAAAATAGTTGGAAAATAGTTAAATAGTTTCAGAAATTTTAGATAATTGCAAAATAGTTGTAAAATAGCAATTAATCTGTAAAATAGTTGAAAAATACTAATTAGTTTATAAAACAGATGAAAATTTGTTAAAAGCTCCAAAAATAATCGCAAAACAAATATAAAATAATTTGGTTTTAAAAAGAAAGGTTGTATATATTAAATAGCTTGGAAAAAAATAAGTTTATATTAAAGCCGTTTATATTGAAAATAGTCCAGAGTCAAAATTGTTCACTTCCTTATCCATTTAATTCCAATTTGAATAATCTTCAATTTCCATTGAAATTAATTTATCCCCAATTCAAGTTGAATCAATCTTGATTTCTTTCCCAATTTAAATCAGATTCCATTTGATTTTAAACCTGTTCAACTTTAATTACAATCTTAAATTATTCCAATCAATTTGGACTAATATCAATTGAACTCACTCCAATTTCAAATTATTTCAATTTAATCCAATCCAAACTTTCCATTTAAAATTTTAAACTTACCATCTTCAATCACAAATCCAATTAGTTCAAATCAGATTCAGTTTGAATTAATTCAATTTAAATCTCAGTTTTAATCCATCTCGAATTATATAAATTCGAGTTAAATTCTCAAATGTTGGTTTAACTTTTTAAGCTAAATTAACTTTTATTTAAAGCTTTTAAACAATTTAATTTCTGAGTTCTAATTCTAGAATTTCATTTCAATTAATTTAATTTTAATTTGGTTGTATTTCTGTTACCACTTAATTTAATTCCAATTCAAGATTTCAGTTTGGTTATATTTTATATTACTTCTTAATTTAATTCCAATAATTTAACAACCAATCACCTTTATATTTATTAAAAGGAAATATTGCTTTATATATCAAAATATATTTTTATATAAAATCATTTAAAACCTTTCTATAAGAAAATAACAAGTGCGCTCTCATATATATATATATATATATATATATACATACATACTCAACCCATGCTAGAGTACTTCGGACTCTATTTAATGAGTAATCCCACCAGAGCCAAGGTTCTCACTTAACCTTTCAGCTCTGATACCAAATGTAACGACCCAAAATTTTCGAACCCGAAATTTTCGAACACGAAAATTCCAGATAGTTATGAAAAAGAAGAAAGAGATAGAAGAAGAAGAACAGCAACATTAACATCTCACATTCGCAGCGGATAAAATATAATAACAGCTTACAAAACATTCTGTATCTGTCTATTACATTTATAATATATCAGAGTTACACATATATACAGTCACTGAACATACATAATTATAATGTCACATATATACAATAATATAATACAGCGGAAAAACTCTATACGTCCCTGCCATCCAGCCCATCTCCCATGCTCCAGAACGTCCTTACCTGAAAATCTGTAATACTCAGTCTGACCCAAGCATTACATCAAAGTAACACCCCGGTTAGGCTAGAAACCAGCGTGAGTAAACCTATCTAACATGGAATACAAAGCATACAACTTATATAAAACCCGGGGTAACTCGTTTCAATTCACAAAGCCACAATTTATTATAGACGTCACTTATTCCATACATCCTTTTTCTAAGTACCAAGATTTAGATTTAAATAGTCCAATTCCTTTAAATCACTTCATTCCTCCCTATAGATTTCACATACCAATCTATAAAAATTCGAAGTGGTTTCGGGTATTTCCTAATACCCGAACCCATCCTCTTCGAGTCTCATGTCATCCTCACCCAAGTTATCCAAATGAAATACACAACATTTCATATCAGAGATATCAACTCATTCAAAGCATTCAATACCATTCAATCATTCATAGGCAAAGCTTGATCGCTACCAAAATTAATTCTAATTGAATTTCAAACCTCAATCACTTAGATTTCTTCACTTGTCATTAATTAATTTCAAATCAATTAATCAATCACCCCTTCATTATTCATATTAATTAATCAACGTGGATTAATTATCATTCAATTATATTCAAGTAATTATCTTTAATTAACTTCACAATATTAATTATCCTTAACCAAAAACAATAAGTAATCTTAGTTACTTCATGGATTAATTAACTATTTCAATTACTTATATTAATTAGCTTCTCATAAGTCACTTATTATTGATTAATTCATCTTAATTAATCAATCTTTAATTACATCGTTAATTATATAATTTAATGATTTCCAATTATATTTCAATTTATCCTAACCTAAATTAATTACATTAAATCATTAATCATTAATTAAACTGCAAATATTAATCATTCTTGATTTATCTCAACCTGTAATTATCTACCTTTTTAATTTACTTCATTAAATAAATAAATTACTCCTTAATTAACCACCTTAATTAATCTCTTGATTAATTTCACAAAGTAATTATATTTTATTAATTACATTAAGTAATTACCTGTCAAACCATCCATTGATTATTCTAAATTAATTAAACTTAATTAATTAACTTAAACCTTCATTAATTATTTCAAACACTTAATTACTAAATTAATCAACCCAAATCATTAATTAATTGAATAAATTGATTATCCATTTTAATTACCCTTCTAATTTGATGAATCACAAATCATTAAGCCCTTATTAACATTAAAATGAAAACATTTTCTTATTTATGACTTGAGTTTAGAACAATTTAAAACCCCAATACTTCGAGTCAAACCACAATTAACTCGAGAACCAACCAAAACCAAAGTCACATCATCATTAGTGCACATCTAATCAATTTAATCATCCGACCAATTATTTAAATTTAACCATTTAAACTTAAATAAAAATCCAACAGAGTGGGATTTACTCACCTTTGCTTTTTATTTGCTATCTACTTCAAAATTGCCTTGACTTCACCATGATTTTAGACCTTGTACCATATTATATTATATAAAATTTCATTAATATTTGAACAATAGAATAATCAATTACTGTTTAATAATTTAAATAACTAATAGCTTTAAACCAAATTCTCCTTTAATAAATTAAATTTTAATAACTTTTTAAACATTTTAAAAATTCAAATATATTTTCCAAAGTCAGGGGTATATATATATATATAAACCTGATTTTTAAAACTTCCCTCTCAGTAATTTCTCTAACCTATGAATATAGAAAAAAAATTTAGAAGTGTAAATACGATTATATTATTTTCTTTAAACTCGAAGGCAAAAGTATTCAATTGCTAACACCATCTGCTGAAATTAATAGAAGTCAATTACCCCCAAATTCACGTCTCTTCCAAGACAGTGCGTCGCCAGAAGCATCCTCGTTTGCACGGCTTGGGAAGCAAAGTGACCCCAACCTTACCCAAAATCATCGCTTCTGATACCCTAGCGCACCGCGACCCCTCTTCCATCATCGCGATCCTTCGGCGCGACCTCAAAACCCCACCGCTCCTACCTCGATTTCCCTGACTTCGCACGAGCGCGCGCCTTTGCCTCGAACAGGAGCACAACAACCCGCATATTTTACGATTGAATATTTAAATATTTTATTTAAAATAATTCATCGTTAGTCGGATTATTGTCCGAAAAGCTACTTTTTGCAAACAGTCGAATTAGGACTCGAGACCACCCCCATTGAGTTCAAAATGATGTTTGCGACCTTTTTGAGTATAAACTTCGATATGTTTGGAGTTAGTACAATTTTGCTACTTTTCACTTAGGGCTTTGGGTTGGATTTTAGCCCATTAACCCCACTTATCAACCTAGCTCCAACCCTCTTCTCTTCATTCCTTCATAATTTCCTAATACTCAAGCTTTAGATAAAAATGGAGGAAGAGAGAAAGAACTAGAATTCCTAAGCCCTAGTTTCATTGCAAATCCAAGCTCCAACTCCAAATTCATAGAAGAAGCTTTGGTAAGCCTTCTCTTCTTCTTCTCCAACTCATTCTCCTTCCAATTTCAAAAATTCCTAAACCTAACTTAGGAAATGTTTCTCTTTTAAGCTTAGATTCAAGCTTGTTAGGTTGGAATTGAAGAGTGATTGTTCTTGCCATCGCTTTATATCTTCTTCTTCATAGTTTTGGGTTTAAAGTGAGATTTTTATCTCACATCCAAGTCTATGATTATCTTTTATTGTTAGGTATGAATTCCTAACACTTATTCATGTGCATTTGATTTTGATTTGGATTGGTTATGTGAATATTCCAATTTTTGGCGTTTTGAAGTCAAATCTTTAAAAATCATAGCTTTGTTTTTTGATCATGCTTTTGGTGAAGCATCGAAGAGCCTATTGGGCTAGGTAGCTGATTCGCGTAAACTCTTAGTGCCGTTGCTCGAACGATTGCAATTTGGTAGAGATTGGCCTTCTTGTTGATAGGCTTAGAAGTGCTGGAATCAGGTTCCAGTCGATTGGAACTTTGGTCCAGTCGACTGACCTGCTACCAGATCACTTCCTTGGCTCTGGTCCAGCCGACTGGCATACTGAGTCCAGTCGACTGACCAGCATCCCACGGATTTTCCGGGACTGAGTTCAGTCGATTGAACTCAGTGAGCCAGTCGACTGACCTGCTCCTATTTGCCTATTATGCCTATTTTGTCTATTTTTGTTAGGTTTCCAAATTTAATCGACTCGTGTTTATTCCCACTTCTTGTTATCATTTATTATCCACTTTGATGACATTTTCTTTGTGATTTATGTGAACATACATTTTGATGGATTTGGAATAGATTTCTTTGGATTTTATTCACGTCTTCGAATGTGAATTTTAGTGATTGATTGTTTCTACAATCATTTTTGTGATTTGTCACTTTAAAAATATAAAGGTTTTCTATACTAGTAGTAAATATCAAAACTCTTCCATTAAAACGATTTCAACGCTATTTTATTACAAAGCTCGTTTCTTAAACCATTTTTTCCAATCTACTAGCATATACAAACCTTTATCTCACTCGTATTAGAAATCTAATTAAACGGCTTAGTAAAACAAGTGGTATGAAACGCTTGCGTTTATTTCGTCGGTTAATTCTTGGACTTGTTCGATTGAATCTCTTGTGACAATTTTCGAGTGGAGATCTACAATTTGTTCATAATTATTTAAGTTAAGCTAGTGGTTATGGGACATGAAGCTAAGCTCATATATTTACTAGCTTGTTGTAATTGACACTTCTTGATGATCAATGATGATTATTTTTTTGATTTAGACTAGCAATGTGCGATGTTCTTTGTATGCGAGGGAGACTAAACCCCGTTTCTGTGGAGTTTCGACTCCTACTTGGTGGGGTAGCGACCCATGGTCTTCGGGCCATTTTGTGGAGCTTCGGCTCAAAATTAATGGTTAGCAACCATGGAATAACATTCCATTTTGTGATACACGTGTTGGTGAGTTTTCATGCTCCTGTTTTGTGATAGGCCTCCCCCTTTTGTGATTTCTGGATTTCTATTGATGATTTATAGAATTTATGTTTCACCAATTTTTGTGATTTCATTGATAAGTTCTATCAATATTTGTGCATTGGTGAATTTGTGTTTCAACAACTTTTACAATTGGCGTTGTAACGTTTGCCAATATTTGTGACTTAGTGAATAAAAATAAAGAGTATGACATTCTTTTTTATCTTTTAGAAGATTCTTGTGACATTGATTAATCTCTGGTTAATTTTCAATTACATACTTATCATAGTATGGATTTACGATTATCATACGCTTTTGTCATATCTCTTATCCTATATCATTTTATCTGATATTTTTAGCTAGACTGGTCTGTTTATTATTTTCTTATTAAATAATACTCGGGTCAGACCGAGATGTTACAGGTGCTTCTGCTTGACTCTTTATATGGAGCCATCATCTGACTTTTGTCTTACTACATTGATTTGTAGTTTTTGTTGATCTACATTAGAGATAGAGACTCTTTGATGTAAACATATTCTTTTGTGTAGCACTTGTATCTATTCTTTTGTGCTATTGTGGATCTTGTTTGACCACTACTATGATGTACACTTTTAAGTGTTATATATTCATATCTTTTTCCGCCTTTGTGATATAGATATTTATGACTGATTTGTGTTATACTTATTTCTATATTTATTTCCGGAGATATTATAGCTACTGTGTAGTAGCCTTGAGTTTGCATCGGTATGTCAGATTTCCTCTTGTGATGAAAAGTTGTATTTTTATCTGGCATATCGGTACTCGCACAAAGCAATTATGCAGATGGTCGCTCCTCAACAACCTTATTCTCCATGCTAGTTGACGACATTACTCCATAGTGTTCTTGGCTAGCATGGTTATAGAGGTGGGGCGTCACTGCTTGGTAGCAGAGCCAAACTTCGGAACAATGTAGAATAATTTAACAAGGATCATCGTCCTAAGTCCATCTTAGGAGTCGTGCCTTAGAATTTTAGTCGGGTCTTCGAACAGTTCTATCCTATTTTCTTTTGTGATACCTTGTTTTATCAATCATTATTGTTTGATATTCATTTTGTGAATAACCTTTTTATTCTTCTTTCTTTCTTAAAGAAGAAAATGGTTAGACCTGGTCGTCCCAGCGCTGGTCAATCTAGTGCTACTCCCTAGGATGGAGTATTTATGTCTGCCCAACAGCTTTTAGATCTCGTGAAGAATGCTCAAGCTGCCGCACCCAATCCAGAGCCTGCTCACCCCAAGTCTAGATTTGCATGTTTGTGCAGCGATCATACCAACTTGGGTGGGAAGCCATTCAGAGGTTCTGAAACTATTATTGAAGTCCAAGCTTGGCTAAGAACATGCAATCGAATTTTTTCTCGCATGAATCTTATTGATCTTCACCGAGTTCAGGTGGCCTCTAGTATGCTCCAAGAAAGAGCATTAGACTAGTACGAGCTTCTGATTTCTGAAATGAATGAAGCGGATCTTACTTGGGAGAAATTTCGAAAATGATTCGAATTAAAGTTTGTGCCAGAAGCTGAGAAGGTGACATTGGCTTGTCGTTTCATAGACCTTATTCAAGGTGAATCCTCCGTGGTAGACTATGTCGCATCATTCGAGTCACTTTCTAAATACGGGGTCGAATACATAAACACCCCATTGAAGAAGAACCAAAGATTTGTCTATGGCTTGAATAAAAATCTCAAGAAGCCATTACTTCTAAAATTAGAAGTTTCTTTTGATCAACTCATTGATATCGCTCTTCGTCTTGAAGAGGCAGATAAGGAGAGTGACGTTGAAGTTATGGGTGCTAAACCAAACTTCAACAACAAGAAAAGGCCTAGTAAGTTCAAAGGTCCTTATCCCAATAAGAAAGGGAAGCTAGCAACTCCAGTGGCAAAGACTTCTGCCTCTAGTAGTGGGCAATGCTACAATTGTGGTTCTAAAGACCATTATACTAATAAGTGTTCAAAGCCCCTTGCTTGTTGCTATTGCAAAAGTTCGGGCCATTATATATCCGCATGTCCCAAACTTCAAGGCAGGAAGGAGGGAAAGCTTAACGTGGTGCAAACTCCTAGTAACACTTCTCGTGGTCAAGGTATTTCTCATTCTATCCTTGATGGCATTATTGTGTTTCGTGATCATCCTATTCGAGTTCTTTTTGATACGGGTGCGTCCCATTCTTTTATATCAAAGGAACTTGTTGATACTTTTTCTTTAAGTGTTGTTGCTTTAATGACTTATTTGAGAATTGCAAATCCGGTTGGTGGATCCGCAACAGTTAGTTTGCTTTGTAAAGATGTCGAGATTATTTTGTATGATTTTTCTTTCCTAGCCGATTTGCATGTCATGCGCTACCTAGGCTTTGGAATGATTTTGGGAATGGATTGGCTTAACCGCTATGAAGCCCAAATCCTATGTCCTGAGCGGACCATTCATCTTCGACATCCTCAATCTGTTAACAGATTTCTATTGATCTTAAAGATTCAGATTCTAACTTGGTTGCGTCTTTATATTCATTAAATCCTCATGATGACGATAATGAGGATGAGGAAGATGTCATTCTCTTATTCACGTTGTTCGTGAATTTTCCGACATATTTGAACCCGTTTTAGGATTACCACCTAAGTGAGCAATTGAATTCATAATTAATCTAATTCTTGAAGCTTTACCTATTACTCGTCCTCCTTATCGTATGTCCAATAAAGAAAATGAGGAGATGCGCAAACAATTATCTAAAGTGGAGACGAAGCAATTTATTCGCTCTAGTTCCTCTCCTTGGGGAGCTTCGGTTATTTTTGTGAAGAAATATGATGGTACACTTAGGCTTTGCGTTGACTACCGCAAGCTTAATGATCTTACTATCAAGAATAAATATCCTTTACCTCGGATTGATGATCTATTCGATCAACTTAGTGGTGCTAGAGTCTTTTCACAATTAGACTTAGCAACCAGTTTTCATCAGCTTCGTATTGCAGAGGATAGCATTCCTTTGACATCGTTCCATACGCGTTATGGATCTTACGAATGGCTTGTTATTCCATTTGGTTTAACGAATGCTTTGGCTTATTTCGTTGAACTTATGAATAGAGTTTTCAAGGACTTCCTCGATCGATTTGTTCTCATCTTTATTGATGATATTCTTGTGTATTCTAAAACCGAGGAGGAGCATGAAAAGCATCTTCAGATTATGTTGGAAACTCTTAGGAGCAATCTATTGAAAGCAAAATTTTCTAAATGCCACTTTTGGCAATCTCGGGTGAAGTTTCTCGGTCATATCATTTCCGAATCTGGAATTTCCGTAGATCCTTCAAAGATTGAAGCGATTCAAAATTGGAAGAGACCGGAGAGTGTGACGGAGATCCGTAGTTTTTTTGTATTGGCAGGTTATTACCGCCGTTTCATAAAAGACTTTTCCAAAATTTCCGTGCCTCTTACTAGTTTGACAAAGAAGGCGGTTAAATACTTTTGGTCGGACAAATGTGAAGCATCTTTCCAGAAATTAAAAGAACTCCCTTCCGATGCTCCTAGTCTTTTTATTCCTGAGGGGAATCAAAATTTTATTGTTTATACCGATGCTAGTCGTGTTGGTTTGGGAGCCGTTCTCATGCAAAGAGAACGTGTTATTGCTTATGCTTCTAGGAAATTGAAGCCTGCCGAGACTAGATATGCCACTCATGATTTTAAAGCTCGCGGCTATTGTTTTCGCCCTTAAAATTTGGCGTCATTATCTTTTGGGAGAAAGATTTATTCTTTACACCGATCATAAATCTTTGAAGTATCTATTTTCTCAAAAGGAACTTAATTTGCGTCAACAACGTTGGCTCGAGTTCCTTGCATCTTATGATCTTGACATTCTTTATACTCCCAGGAAGGGAAATCATGTTGTCGACGCCCTTAGCCGAAAGCAACAAGCGGTTGTTTCCATGATGATATCTGAATGGAATGATCTTGAGACTTTATCCACTTGTGAGATTAGAGATCGTGTGTCCGATTTATGTTCATATTTGGCTTTATGTAGCCTTGAGGCTCATCCTTCTCTTTTAGACCGCATTCTTGAAGCTCGAAAGGTAGATCCCGAATTGGTTCTTCTTAGCCAAAGTTGTAGGGATAAAATTGGTATTGAATGTTTGAAAGACTTTGATATTGATTCTCGTGGCAGTATCCAAAAATTTGGTAGACTTATCGTGCCAAATATTAGTGATCTTCGTAAAGACATTTTAGAAGATTCTCATCGTTCTAAATTTACCATCATCCCAGTAGTAGTAACATGTACGCGGATATGAAGCGACTTTATTAGTGGGATGGAATGAAATCTGATTTTGCTAACTTTGTTAAGCGTTGCATGATTTGCCTACTCATTAAGGCCGAGCATCAAAGGCACGGTGGGTTATTGCAACCTTTAGACATTCCAATTTGGAAGTGGGACCAAATTTCCATGGATTTTATAGACGGCCTTCCCCGTTCTCGTTCGGGTCATGGTAGCTTATGGGTGAATGTTGATAGACTTACTAAATCCGCCCATTTTTTTCCCTTTCGATCTAATCGGACCATTCCTCTTTTGGCTAAGCTCTTTATTAAAGAAATTGTTAAATTACATGGAGTTCCTATTTCTATTGTTAGTGATCGTGATCCATTGTTTACTAGTGGATTTTGGAAGAGCCTTCAAAAAGCTTTGGGAACAAAGCTTAATTTTAGCATCGCTTATCATCCTCAGTCCGATGGACAAGCCGAGCGTGTGAATCAAAATCTTGAAGATCTCCTTCGTACATGTGTTCTGGATTTTGGTGGAAGTTGGGAAGATCATATTTCTCTTGTTTAGTTTTCCTATAATAACATCTTCCAATCTTCTATTGGTATGGCATCTTTCGAGGCACTCTATGGAAGGCCATGCCGATCTCCTTCTTGTTGGCTTGAGGCCGGTGAGAAGCTGTTTTTAGGTCCAGATTTTATTCGTGATTCCACAGAAATTGACCTTATTCGCCGTAGGATGAAAGAAGCTCAAAGTAGGCAAAAAATCTTATGCCAATAACCGAAGAAGGAAATTAGAATTTTATGTGGAAGATTTTGTATTTGTTCATCTTTCACCTATGAAGGGTGTTGTGTGTTTTAGTCGATCGGGAAAGTTAGCACCTCGATATATTGGTCCATTTCCCATCACCGAACGTATTGGCTCCGTGGCTTATCGCCTTTCATTAGCGGCTCAGTTTTCTGATGTTCATGACGTGTTTCACATTTCTCAACTACGGAAATGCCTTCAAGGTTCCGGTTCTATTCTTGAGCCCGGTATTGTAGAAGAAATTGAGGTTTCACCTAATTTTACTTATGAGCAACATCCTATTCGTATTATTGCTTCGAAGATGAAGCGCCTTCAAAATAAAGATGTTCCCCTTGTGAAAGTTCAGTGGTCCTCAAATCCTAAGGATTGTTCTTGGAAATCCAGAGAATTCATCGAGAGAACACATCCGGACTTACTTTCTCGTGCTCTTTGAAGTGAACTTCTTATTCCAAATTTCTTCTTTTGTGTTGATATGCTTTTATGGTTGTTACTTTTTGTTCATTTATTTCTTAAGATTGCGAGGATGCAATTTCTTTAAGGAGGGGAGTCTATAACAACCCGCATATTTTACGATTGAATATTTAAATATTTTATTTAAAATAATTCATCGTTAGTCGGATTATTGTCCGAAAAGCTACCTTTTGCAAACAGTCGAATTAGGACTCGAGACTACCCCATTGAGTTCAAAATGACGTTTGCGACCTTTTTGAGTATAAACTTCGATATGTTTGGAGTTAGTAGAATTTTGCTACTTTTCACTTAGGGCTTTGGGTTGGGTTTTAGCCCATTAACCCTACTTATCAACTAAGCTCCAACCCTCTTCTCTTCATTCCTTCATAATTTCCTAATACTTAAACTTTAGATAAAAATGGGGGAAGGGAGAAAGAATTAGAATTCCTAAGCCCAAGTTTCATTGCAAATCCAAGCTCTAACTCCAAATTCATAGAAGAAGCTTTGGCAAGCCTTCTCTTCTTCTTCTCCAATTCATTCTCCTTTCAATTTCAGAAATTCCTAAACCTAAGTTAGAAAATGTTTCTCTTTTAAGCTTAGATTCAAGCTTGTTAGGTTGGAATTGAAGAGTGATTGTTCTTGCCATTTCTTTATAGCTTCTTCTTCATAGTTTTGGGTTTAAAGGTGAGATTTTTAGCTCACATCCAAGTCTATGATTATCTTTGATTGTTAGGTATGAATTCCTAACACTTATTCATGTGCATTTGATTTTGATTTGGATTGGTTACGTCAATATTCCAATTTTTGGCGTTTTGAAGTCAAATCTTTAAAAATCATAGCTTTATTGTTTGATCATGCTTTTGGTAAAGCATCGAAGAGCCTATTAGGCTAGGTAGCTGATTTGCGTAAACTCCTAGTGCCGTTGCTCGAAATATTGCAATTTGGTAGAGATTGGCCTTCATGTTGATAGGCTTGGAAGTGCTGGAATCAGGTTCCAGTCAATTGGAACTTTGGTCCAGTAGACTAACCTTCTACCAGAACACTTCCCAGGCTCTGGTCCAGTCGACTAGCATACTGAGTCTAGTCCACTGACCAGCATCCCACGGATTTTTCGGGACTAAGTTCAGTCGACTGAACTCAGTGAGCCAGTCGACTGACCTGCTCCTATTTGCCTATTATGCCTATTTTGTCTATTTTTGTTAGGTTTCCAAATTTAATCGACTCGTGTTTATTCCCACTTGTTGTTATCATTTATTATCCACTTTGATGACATTTTCTTCGGGATTTATGTGAACATACATTTTGATGGATTCAGAATCGATTTCTTTGGATTTTATTCACGTCTTCGAATGTGAATTTTAGTGATTGATTGTTTCTACTATCATTTTTGTGATTTGTCACTTTAAAAATATAAAGGTTTTCTATACTAGTAGTAAATATCAAAACTCTTCCATTAAAACGATTTCAACACTATTATTACAAAGCTCGTTTCTTAAACCATTTTTTCCAATCTACTAGCATATACAAACCTTTATCTCACTCGTATTAGAAATCTAATTAAACGGCTTAGTAAAACAAGTGGTATGAAACGCTTGCGTTTATTTCTTCGGTTAATTCTTGGACTTTTTAGATTGAATCTCTTGTGACAATTTTCGAGTGGAGATCTACAATTTGTTCGTAAGTATTTAAGTTAAGCTAGTGGTTATGGGACATGAAGCTAAGCTCATATATTTAATAGCTTTTTGTAACTGACACTTCTTGATGATCGATGATGATCATTTTTGTGATTTAGACTAGCAATGTGCGATGTCTCTTTGTCTGCGAGGGAGACTAAACCCCGTTTCTGTGGAGTTTCGACTCAAACTTGGTGGGGTAGCGACCCATGGTCTTCGGGCCGTTTTGTGGAGCTTTGGCTCAAAATTGATGGTTAGCAACCATGGAATAGCGTTCCATTTTGTGATACATATGTTGGTGAGTTTTCATGCTCCCGTTTTGTGATAGGCCTCCCCCTTTTGTGATTTCTGGATTTCTGTTGATGATTTCTAGAATTTGTGTTTCACCAATTTTTGTGATTTCATTGATGAGTTCTATCAATATTTGTGCATTGGTGAATTTGTGTTTCAACAACTTTTACAATTGGCGTTGTGATGTTTGCCAATATTTGTGACTTGGTGAATAAAAATAAAGAGTATGACATTCTTTTTGATCTTTGAGAAGATTCTTGTGATATTGATTAATCTCTGGTTGATTTTCAATTACATACTTATCACAGTATGGCTTTACGATTATCATACGCTTTTATCATATCTCTTATCCTATATCATTTTATCTGATATTATAGCTAGACTGATCCGTTTATTGTTTTCTTATTAAATAATACTCGGGTCAGACCGAGATGTTATAGGTGCTTCTGCTTGACTCTTTATATGGAGCCATCATCTGACTTTTGTCTTACTACATTAGGTATGTAGTTTTTGTTGATCTACATTAGAGATAGAGACTCTTTGATGTAAAGATATTCTCTTGTGTAGCACTTGTATCTATTCTTTTGTGCTATTGTGGATCTTGTTTGACCACTACTCTGATGTACACTTTTAAGTGTTATATATTCATATCTTTGTCTGCCTTTGTGATATGGATATTTATGGCTGATTTGTGTTATACTTATTTCTATATTTGTTTCCTAAGATATTATAGCCACTGTGTAGTATCCTTGAGTTTCCATCAGTATGTCGGATTTCCTCTTGTGATGAAAAGTTGTATTTTTATCTGGCATATCGGTACTCGCACAAAGCAATTATATAGATGGTCGCTCCTCAACAGCCTTATTCTCCTAGTTGACAACATTACTCCGTAGTGTTCTTGGCTAGCATGGATATAGAGGTGGGGCGTCACAAGGAGCCACTCGATCTCAACTTTCCATCTAAAAATCGCAGCTTCATCTTGATTTCGAGCATACCAGGATCGACTCAACATCCCACTTCCTTTACGCGAAATCAATCGCGACCTTGCTTGCAATCTTGAGCTTGCCTCGGCTTCTCGATTTTGTTTCGCTTAGATTAAGGTCGCCTTTTTTTTTAAATTTGAGCTCGATTTTCTGCTTTTTAGATTAGAGAGGGAGACGGGGATAAGATATAGGGTTGGGGATGCTTCTTGAGTACGAGTGTTTATTTTAATTTTATTACATTATAAAAGCTCCAAAATGCCTCGTTAATTGCTATTAAAATTTCAAACTCCTCTTAAGGAATGTCGCTAGGTGTTTATAAGGTTTTACCTGCATTTCGAACACAATGGAACGTGTTTCGGAAGTTAATTCAATCATATGCACGAGTTAAAGAAGAAAACGATCAATTTTAAGTTAAATCGATTAAAATAGTTTTCTAACCGTTTTGAGCTGTCAGGGTCAAACGACAACTCCTATTGCTACGAAAATTGAAATCCGATAATAACCAACTATTATGGATCCAATGTAACTTGTTTCGTCAAATTCCGATATTGTGCCTTGAAAGGCTATTTTTAAATATCGATTTAAACGATATATTATTAAAACTGAACAAATCACCATTAAATTAAATTTCAACCATTCTATTATCTCCAGTATCACCGTTATAAATTTTATAAGCCTTCAAATTATTTTTAACAGGCTTAAAACTCCAGATTCAACATTTTACCCAGCTTCCAGTTTATTAAATCCAATAACTCAATTGCTAAATAAAAATAATATTTGAATTCAAGTTGAAAATTAACTTTTAAATATTTACAATCAATTAACTTTTCCATTTTAAATTGTTAAAAATTCTGGGTCGTCACACTTCTTATCTTCTTCCTATGGGCCAGAATCCGGTGTGACCAGTCGGAGAAATATGAATACGTGGTGATTTTGTAGAATGAGGAGTTGAAACGTTTAGAGATGGATATTCATTGTAAGAAGAAGGAGAGATAAAATCAAGAGTTGAATGAGTAGAATCATAATTGTCCGACATTATTCAATTAAGAGTATAGTTTTTAACTTAAGTTTCTATTTTTCTTTTTATAGAGACTCTTTATATATATATGAAGCTTTTGCTATTTATAAGAATTCCAATTTCTGGTTCAAGTTCTTCCTTCAGTTAAATTTAGTAAACAATTGTGTTTCTTGCAAAATTAGTTTTTTTTAAAACTTAATTGATGTCTAATGGTTTTCATTCTCTAATTTCTAATGTTGGTTCAAAGTGATGTTATGTGAAAAATACTTTACATATCAAAATATTTAAGCGAGCATATTCCGAGATTACGGCGAAGGTTTAAAAATGTAGTTTCACAAGGGGGTTTAGTAAATATACCTGCTATATGTTTGTCTTAAGTAATAAATTCCAATGATATATTCTCTTTTTCAGCATTATCACACAAGAAATGATGTCTGATGTCAATTTGTTTAGTTCTTGAGTGGTTTATGGGGTTTTTTGATAAATTAATTACACTAGTGTTATCACAAAATATAGAAGATTTGTGAAGATATATTCCAAAATCTTACAATGTTTATTGCATATATAAAACCTAAGTGTAAGCTAGTGCTGCAGATATATATTCTGCTTCATATGTAGACAATGAAATACAATTTTGTTTCTTACTAAACCATGATATCAAAGATTGACTAATAAAGTATTTTTGATCCGACCTTCAACCACCGAAATTGACATCACTATATGATACGAGTTCGAATGAATAGTCTTTTGGATAAAAAAAAAGTCCACAATCTTTGGTCTTTGATAAATATCGTAACTTTTTTTAACTGCACGTAAGTGTGTTTCTTTCGGATAAGCTTGAAAACGGACACACAAGCATACACTCATTAAAATGTTTGGTCAATTGGTAGTTAAATATAATAATGATCCTATCATACTTCTACATAATTTTTGTTTGACATCTTTACCATTTTCATCTTTGTCGACATGAGTACTAGTACTCATAGGAGTAGCTTTACAACTAGCATTATCCATTCCAAAATGTTTAATTAAATTTTTACAATATTTTTCCTGATAGATAAAAATTCCTTTTTTTAGTTGTTTAATTTGTAATCCTATAAAGTAATTTAATTCTCCCACATGTGCATTTCAAATTCATTTTTCATTATTTTAGAAATTTCATCACATAAGTTTTTATTAGTTGATCCAAAGATAATATCATCTACATATATTTGTACTACTAAAATATTGTTTTCATTTATTTTTATAAATAGAGTAGAATCAACTTTGCCAATTTGAAAACTAGATTCTAAAAGACACGATTTTAATCTATCATACCAAGCAAGGGGAGCTTGTTTAAGACCATAAGTGCGTGCTTTTTGTAATTTAAATGCATGATTCGAAAATTGTTAATGTATAAACAATAGTGGTTGTTCAAAATAGATTTTTCTTTAATGCATCCATTTCAAAATGCACTTTTAACATCTATTTGATATAATATGAAGTTATGATGGTAAGAAAATGCTAAGAGAATTCTTATAGCTTCAAGATGTTCTACAAGAGTGAAGGTCTCTTCATAATCAATTCCTTCCTCTTGAGAATATCCCTGAGCTACAAGTCTTGCTTTATTTCGAACTATATCATCATTTTCATTTGAAAATCCATTTAGTGCCAATAACAGATTGACCATTGGGTCTTGGAACAAGTTCCCATGCATTATTACGTTCAAATTGATTTAGTTCTTCCTACATTGCTATAATATTCCAATAATCATATGTATATGCTTCTTTAACATTTTTTGGTTCAAAGTTTGAAATAAAAGCTATATGTCCCATTTGATTAAATTGATTGTGCGTTGAAACTTTGGTATTAATGTCTCCTATAATATTATACAATGGATGATCTTTTAATATTCTAGGGGGTGATTTTAATTCAGCATTATCAGGGTTGATTGATTCCATTTGTTCATTTTGAATATTTAGTTGGTTTAAGTTTTCATCATCTTCTTGTTAAAATATTCATCAACGGATACACATAATGTTTCTTCAATTTTGTTAGATTTTTTATTAAAAATTCTATATGCTATAATTTGATATGAGTACCCTACGAAAATTCCTTCATCAGCTTTTGGATCAAATTTTCTCAAAGGATCACTAGTGTTTAAAATAAAACATTTGGATCCGAATATTTTAAAATAAGATACTTTCAGTTTTCTTTTAAAAAGGAGTTCGTAAGGAGTATTTTTGGTTAAAAACCTTAGAGAGACACGATTTAGAACAAGCATGTAGTAGCTACAGCTTCCGCCAAATTTTTTGAGGTAAGTTACCACAACAAATAAGAGTTCTTGCACATTCTTGGAGAGTTCTATTTTTTCTTTCTACAACACAATTTTGTTACGGTGTTCTAGGAAATGAAAAATTATGACTTATCCCCTTTTTATTACAGAATTTTTGAAATGATTCATTTTCAAATTCTCCACCATGGTCACTTCAGTTTGTTTTGATTTTTAAATCTTTTAGATTTTGAATACGTTTTGAAAAGATTTTGAATGTTTCAAAAGCTTTACTTTTATGTTTCAAAAAGAAGGTCCATATATATCATGAAAAATCATCAACTATAACAAAAACGTATTTATTATGATTAGTTGATCTAATTTTCATTGGTCTATAGAGATCTAAATGTAAAAGTTCTAAAGGTTTCTTTGTGGAAATCTCTTGCTTAGAATTAAAAGATGATTTTTTAAGTTTTCCTCTTTGACATGCAACACATAGGTTACTGACTTTAAAATTTATTTTAGGTAAACTGCAAATTAAATTACTTTTAGCTAATTTATGAACGTTTTTAAAATTAACATGACAAAAACATTTATGCCAAATCCATGAATCAGAGATATCTGCTAGTAATAAAATATCTTCACCATGTCTTATTTTCATATTTAAAATATAAATTTTATTTTTTCTAATTCCTTCAAAGATCAAATTTTTATTTTTTCAAAGATATTGCATTTTACTATTTCAAAAGTTATAGAAAATTCTTTATCACATAATTAACCAATACTATAAAGATTATGTTTTAAATTTTTAACTAGATAAACATTTGAAATAAAAGGAGAGTTAGATATACCAACAGAAGCAACATCTCCTTGTCCAATAACATAGGCTTTGGAATTATCTCCAAAAGTGACTGTTCCACCATCTTTGTAAGAGATATTTATTAGCATACCAGCATTTCTAGTCATATGCTTGGAGCATCCACTATCGAGAATCCATTTCTCCCGTTTGTGTTGGGGTACCTGCAAAGGTAAAAGTAATTTAATGGTACCCCACTTCCTTTATTAAGGTCCTGTGGGTTAAACTGAAGGTAACCATAACCAAGAGGGTTTGGTGGAGCCTTTGAATCTAATTTTTTATTACAATGAACATTATTCAAAAATCTATCTATATGTTTTTGTCTAATCAGGTTATTATTATTTTTTGGAATCCAAAACTTTGTAGTCTTTTATTATAATTTGATTTGCTATTCACTGGTTTACGAATTTAGAATAAAGTGTAGCATATTTGTGTTGAACTTTTGGTTTCTTTGATTTGATAAGTCCTAAACCATTTTTATTGCTAGGGTTTTGAAATACTAATTAAATGAAATAGATTCTCTTTTCCTTGGTTAAATTTAGAGATGTTTGTAGATAGATCATTTACTTTCTTTTCTAACAACTGTTTATCTTCTTTTAAAACTTTTACCCAATTTTCCAAATAACTGACAGTTTTTCTTAATTTTACGTTGTCATTCGATAATGTTGCAATCTCCTTTTCTAAAGCATCCACATTTTGATTTTCTTCAAAGATTTATAAATATTTTGTAATTTTAGAATTTCTTCTTCTAATATAATTTTCTCATCTTTTAGCATTTCTTTTCTAGTCATAGTTCAGTCTAGTCATTTTTCCTGAACATTCTGCATAAGTCTTTCTAAGATTTCTATATTTATTATCTAGTTCCGACATTATTTCTACGACATCATCAAAAGATAAATCTAAAAGTACCTCATCTTTGGTTGCCATGAAGCAAACATTGGCTTGTTCTTTATCACTATCACTGTTACTGTCACTATCACTTGGGGAATCATCTCATGTTGCCTGAAATGCACGCTTCTTTTTTGATAATTTCTCATATTTTTTATTCTTGTTGAAGCTTTTCTTATCTTTGTTTAATTCTGAACAATCCTTTTTCATATGACCAAATCGATTTAACCCATAGCATTTAACTGACGAAGGATCGTTGGAGTTGCTTGGTTTTTGCTTTTGCACAATTTTATTGAATTTTCTAAACCTGTTGTAGTATTTAGCAAGGAAAACTACATCTTCTTCATCCAAGTCTAAGTTGCCATCATTATTAACCTAAAAAGCAATACTTCGTTTTTCTTGGGCTAGATCTTTTCTAGCTTGTAAATTTGCTTCATATGACATCAAATTTCCAATTAACTTTTTTACTTTGAGTGTAGAGAGGTCATTGGTTCTTCTATAGCTAATACTTTTCTTTCCCATTCATCAGTTAATGCATTTATAATACGTGTAACTAAATCAAAATCAGCAAATAAAACACCTAATGGCATGCGATCATGTTGTATAGTTTGGAATCTGGAGTACATTTCTGCGATGTTTTCATTAGAATTATTTTAAATGATTGAAATTGACTTGTCAACAGACTTATCTTAGTTTGCTTTACTTTGATGGTTCCTTTATGTATGACTTGAAGCATGTTCCGCATATCATAAGCCATTTTGCACATCATAATTCTGGAAAATTCGTTCTTATCTAATGCACAATACAAAATAGTCATAGCTTTTGCATTATTTGAAGCAACAGTTTTTTGAGCATCTATCTAGGCGCTAATTTCAGTAGTAGGAGCTACATACTGAGATTGAGTAGATAGCCAAATGTTAAGTCCGCTTGACTCCATAAAGACTTTCATACGTGTAGCCCAATACATATAATTAGAACCCGTAAAAAATGGGAACATGCAGTTGATTGTCCTTTTTGAAATGTTTTATAACTAATATTGGCCATAGTATTCAAAATTATGTTATGATTTTGAATAGACATCGCCCTTATACAAAATGAAGAACTAGTAGATCATGTTAGGCTAATAAAACAAGTATATGTACTAATTTATACTATGAAATAATAAAACAGTAGGTAAATGTACACACCAAGATTTATACTGCTCAGAGCACCTCTCCTACGTCCAGTCCCTAAGCACCTCTTAGGTATTTCCTTAGTACAACCTTCGCTTGGCCCAGAGGAATAGGTTTACAACTTAACCAATTTGAGCAACTCTTAGAATTTTTCTTTCCTTTGATGAACACAATTCTTATTTGACAATCTTGTGTTCGTCTAACACTGATTCTATCTGGATGGTACAACAGTTCCTATAATCTCCTTAATGATTCGAAGTGAGTGCACAGTGATTATTGGAACAATAGCAAATGAAATAATAGAGTTGAAAGTTCAAATGCTTAGAAAAGCACAAGAGAATAGAGCCAATAGAAATCAAAGTAGAAAAGTAAGTTCTAAGTATGAGTTGCTGTGCTATTTATAAATATTGAGGAGAGGCAATCAAGAGTTGTCAATCTTTAAGAAATCCTTTTAGAATTGAAAAAAATATTCAAAAAAGTTGCAACTTTTGAAGATGACTTTTCAGAAAATATGGCCGTTACAGCATCTTAGTCTACTGAGCGAATACGTCAATCTATTGAGTATAAACGTTTAAATTTTGAAGGCAAAACATTTGAATTATAAAAAGTTGGTTAACATAGTTTCAATCGACTGAAATTGGGCTCAGTCGACTGAAGCCAATTTCAGTCGACTGAACTGTGTAAGTTCAGTTTGTATAATTATTTTGCCATTTGTCGAATTCTAATCTCTATAATATCTTGACAACTGTGTTTGAGTGTGTTTTTTCTGTGTATATGAACTATCAAGGAGATTTTACAATTCAATCTAAGACCATAAACATACTATTGATCATGAAGCTCCATAGTTTTGACTTATTTGACTTATAGATGATTCTTCTTTCTTTTTGCCTTGCGTTTTGTCTTCTTGAATGAAAGCCTGATATCATGATATAGTGTATATATATGCAGTATATAGTTGTCATCACTAAAACAGAGACCTAATGTTCTAACATTAAATACAATCAAAGTAAAATTTCCAAATCCCAACAGTATTAACAAGTCAAGAGAATTGTGTTGTCACTTCGATATTTTCAGTTTAATCTTAGTTATATTAACCAACAGAAAGCTATCGAACGAGTCATTCTTTAGTTATCTTATAACTATCAGTATGTAACCCCTTGGAGCCTCCAGCAACCATGAGTAAATACATTGCTGTATATTTAGAGGGCGTTGTATAATCTAGTCTCAATAGTTGTATTGATATCAGGTCTTGGTACATCTTGACTAGGAATATTTATAACGATTTTTATTATATATTAATAAATTGATTATGACTGCAGCATTTTATAATTACTATCACAAAAATACACATCATTTATGGATTTTTTGTTAAATGTACTTAAATTAAATAATTAATTAATTATAACAAATTATGACAAGAATATAATATAAAGAAAAATAGCTTTTATTTTGAACGATATTTTATAACAGAGTTAATAATCTACAATAAATCACAGAATTGCCCATAGGGCATACCTCTAACTCTATCAAACTTATGTTGGGTACTCTACTTCGAAGTAAATGTGCAGAGACTTTAGAAATTTAAGGTTGGAGCTTTAAGGCATGGAGATTGGATAAAATGACTTAGGGATGGTAAGGAAAACTTAGCAAATTTGGCTAAGTAAAAATGTCGGCATAGACTAGTTTCTGAATGCTTAGATTTCAACTTCAGGCTGAGAAAGTTTTTACTTTGGGAAATTGAAGAGGCGCTGAGTGGTTTAGTTTGGAAAAATACTTAACCAAATTTAGGTTAAGTGAATCATGTCGGTACGGACATGATCATGTTGGTACCGACATAAAGTTGGAGATGGCACTTTAGGGTACAAGAGAGGTCAAGGCTTGGACTTTGGGACTGGACTGTACGCGTTCGTTCAATTATTTGTCGACCAATTTCAACGTTGATGCACGATGAAGAATGAATTCGATGGTGAAGCATTGAGGTGATTCTTTGATATGATGACTTTAGGATTTGGCAATATGACTCTTCAAACGACTTATGAAGGATGTCTAAAGATGTTCCGATGATGATGAATTAATGATGGGAGTCGATACGATGATCCTAAGGGCGAGTCCAATGATGAAGGCTTGTGAGTAAAATCATGATTGTGTTCTACTATGGATATGAATGGAATGGAATGTTGGCCATGTTCTATTAAGGCAATATGTGCAAAGGGATCATAAATACTCAGCGGTTATCAATGTGCTTGTGTAGAAGGAGTGCATGAGGACACCCACTTAGATTATGATGTGTCCACATCTTATGATTGTAGATTATCTTGGACCTTATGATTATAGGTCCATTTCTTATCCTTATTAAGTGGCATGGATTGAGCACCATTAAACTGAGTTTTGCTTGAGGCTCCGGCATATGATAGTTCATATGAGTTATCTTATATCAAATGCACTTGAGTGACATAAGGATTGCTAAACGGATGCAATGTTTGCTATGTTTTATTATCACCCTAGGGTTGTCGCATGACTTAGGTATTATTAATTTACCCAAACACCTGGCACTATACTTATATTATAGCACACCCATACGATGATGTCAGTAGATTATCATATATTGATGTTATATACTAACTCCTTGGATGCAAGGACAAGTTAGGTATGATTCTTCGTACCCTTTTTCCAATTCTATATTCGCTTTCATAGTATTTTGAGGTTTTTATCACTTACATCGGACTATTATCCGACTTAAAGTTTTTTCTTTTCTTTTTATTATCTTAGGTACTCTTAAATGAGTAGACCAGATAGCAGATGTGAGATAGCACATGGGTTATGCAGGTGAACTAGCAGGAGGCTACGCTTTCATATACTATAGCTTGATATTATTGTTGTCGTTATTTCAATGTACGACACTATGGAGCCCATACTGTGTTTGATTTTTACCTTAAAGACAATTTATCATTCAAGTTATTATTTTACATATAAAACTCTATGATTCATGTTGTGTATAGCTACTACGAACCTATGCACTATGATTATGTGGTTCATTTAGTTACTGCCTTGCTTGTTATATATCTGTGGTGATTATTATATATTATTCAACACGTCATGAGACCTATGACAAGTTATCTTTTGGATGTTTTATTATTTCACAACTTAACCATCATCTTACATGGATAGGGTACCATTTCGACGCACTATATAGGTATATTGAATATTGGAGATGTAGGGCAGTTGTCACATTTGGTATCATAGTCAGGCTTGCACGGTTAAACTAAGGGATACTGGGATTTATTAGAGATAGATTGTGATTTATCACTCCAGAATGGATCAAGAATATATGAGAGAGCATACTTATTATATGTTTTGATTTTTAGAACTATCTAATAGTATGTAATATATATGTCACACTGCATACACGAGTATTATTGATGCAACTTTTTTTATAAGAGATTGATCATCCTTGCTACATATTAAGAATGAGCTAACATACAAGAAACATTAATGGGAACTGCATCTTTGGAGTTAAGGATAGAGCCGGTTGGGGTTACTAATCTCGATTTACGTAACATGTTCGCTGAGATGGTGCAAAACATGATTCAAAATGCCTAAGTCGCTCCTAAAGCTGACGGTACTCAAATGCAAGTGCTCGGGGTTGACTTTGCTAGGTTGAATCAATATTACTCAAGCTTGGGAGGAAAGTCATTCCTTGGAACAAAGTAGGATGTGTAAGTCCAAGATGGCATCAACATTTGTAAAAGGATCTTTAAGGACTTAGAGTTAAAGGATGCCATAAAGAGGAAGCTAACCTCTAGATAGCTTTAGGGGTGAGCAATGGGTTAGTGAAACGCCATAATGATTACTTCTCCTGAGGATAAAATTATATTGGAGTAGTTCAAGATGAGGTTCATAGAGAAGTATTTACCAACTACCCAAAAATCGGTGTTATTCCGTTGGTTTGCTAGTTTAAGGCAGGGAGATATGACCGTCTTGGAGTTTATGGCCGAATTCGACATGCTATTAAAGTACGAACTATCTTTTGTAATTCATTATGGCCTGGATGGTCACTTATGAGAGAAGCTAGAGGGACATACTAATGAGTCCTTTGAGACGATGATAGAGAAGGCTCTCTAGCTGCTATTCTTAAGGATGAGCCAAATTCACAAGTTGGCAGTTGAGGCAAGAGGAAGTGGAACAACAATAAGAAGTAGCAGTTTCAGATGGGTTGCTAAAAGAAGGGCAAGTGGGAGCCTACTTTCTATAACTGTTAGGATAATGGTCATCTCATCAAGCATTGCAAAGTTGAAGGAAGAAAGTGCATCAACTTCAAGAAATACATGTACATTCAAAAGGACTATCTAAGCCAAGTAAGTAGAAGTAGGTGTTGAAGACATATACACTAAATGTTGTTCCAACTTCATTGAATGCTTCATCGTGAAAGAAAAAGGAAAGGCCATTACTATCCATGTTATGCTTTCTATTATGATGTTCCTATATATGTTTTGTTTAATAGCAGGGATTCATATTCCTTCAACTCAAGTGACTTGTTAGATGGATTGGGATTGAGACGTGAGGCAGTTGATTGACCTTTGATTGTGACAAACCATTTTAGGGGTTCAGCCAGCCTGTGCATCATTTAGACTTAGTATTGAGTCATCGATGTTCTCTTATTTGTAATAGTTTTGTCTTGGGTTTTGTATTATTTTGAGGATGGATCATATGATTTAGTATGGAGTAGTGGTAGACTATGAGAGGATATTTGTGACGATAGAGACCAACGATGGGTGAAGACTGATATATGCTGCCTTCTGTAACGACCCTGACTCGACCTTCGAAAATCGGCACTTGAATACATCGCCCGTATATGAATGCCGCAGATTCAAACGCCGAATCTGGTTTGTCAAAGTTTATAACACATTAAGTATAACAACACAGAGGAAGAAAAAGAATAATATCATTGATATACAACAGATACAATAGTTGATTACAACAATGATACAACTACTTGATCCATATAATCAGAGATGTAAGATATAGCGGAAATAACTCCAAAAGATAATATATCTTCAGAAGTCCTCAAAACCGATACTCCAACATACAGTGACTCCATTGCTAAAGCTCCAAAGCTAGAAAAACTCCAAACCAGAAAATGAGAATCACCATCCATGATAAAGTGAAGCAACACGATCCAAATGCGATTGCCAACATCCAGAGATTGAATGCTATTGAATCTACACCTACTATTCGACTGTCTGAAAAATCCAACTCTAGATTGCCCGTGTGGAAAATAGTGGGAACCTAGAGTTTAGATAGGGAACAATAAACTCCAGGTCGGTCATGAGACTGGTATGAGCAAACAAAAGCAATTTTATCTTTAAAACAAACAACAAAATATTTTAAAAGTTGAAGTCCGAAATGCTTTTTGGAAAATGAAACTGCCATAAGGCCTCCCGCCACACACACAATGCAAGCGCACACTTGGGGGAGATTTCTCCTTATGACAGTAAAAAAATGCTTGATACGCGAAAACCATTGGATATTATTATTAGTGCATAGTGCAGAAAACCTTTTGAAAGTATAATATTAACCTTAGCCAGCATACAACATTTCGTCGTATGCCTACTATAGCTACCATGTTCAATAGCAGATTACCGCCACATTCCATGGCAGGTTATACAACTAAAACCGTACATGGTGCATATTATTTCTTTGGATTTCCAATAAATGGTCAGGCAAAGGAACTTCCCACACAAAATGGAATGCCTCTGGAGGGACATCCCCGAGAACCTAACCGGATCTCTGCCAACACAAGGAAGGGTTGCCCTTGCTTGGAAGTAACTACTGACACGAGTATACCATCCCTCGGTCGTTACCAACATTTATCTGACGTACCTCTACACCAACAACCACAAAGCAAGTAATTGGGCTCCATACCATGATACCACTTTCAAAATCAACATAAGTAAATATCTAGGCTCCATACCATGATACCACTTTTTATCCAGAAGGAAATGGACATACCCTCGGTGGTGCTACCCCTAAATAATTTTGCTGCAACGATTCCTATTTCGACCAATACCGGGTTGTGAGGCTCGACGAAGTCACGTCCACAAAGCTACGCTTTTCACAAAAGCCATGCTTCGATCAACAAATGATCAGCAGCACTTCGTATGCCACATTACCAAATTGGGAATGTATCACTAGTAACCATCAACTACATAACCTCTGAGCTCATACGTCTCAGAGAAGGGTGTTAAGCTAAGAGAATAAATTCTCCGCCACCAAACAGAAATTCATTGATAGAAACCAGCTTTACATCTCAAAGTGTAATGTCAGACACACATCCATACAAGTCTGTTGCGGGTTCGAACAGAACCGAAGGCACTTCAAAAGAATCCCTTGCACTCTGGGAATTCCCAATCCCGATCGGACTCCCCATCACATATGGAGATCTCTATACCGGTGTGACTCGGTACAGAGACATTCGACGTGTCATCCTTTCGTTCTCAAAAATACCCGGTCTTCACCACCGGTCTTCAAATGCTATCCATATCATCATATCATTATTCGAAATGGGTTATATGACACAAGGTCCTCTCCCGAATAAACCGAGTAATGAATGCAAAATTTTAAAACTCATATGGATATTGGGATCTCAGTTAAGTCACAACTTATTACCCAAAACTTTCCTTTCAAATGGTTTAAACAAATTACCATTTTCCAATCTTTAAACAAAAAGATTCACTTCACAAAGTTCACCCATTTTTCACAAAGATCCATTCATAGATTTCAAAACAATTTCCATTTGAATTAGATTAACTCATCCAATCTTTAAATCAAAGATTTAATTCATAGCTTTCAAACCCGTTTCCAAAGATTCATTCATAACTTGGAAACCATTACATTTCAAACTTGAAATCCCTTTAACATAAATTGGGAATTCTTTCCTTAAATGAAAGCTTTTATTATTTAAAAACAAATAGTTTTCATTTTGAAAAAATCCAATTTCATTTATGCAAGTTAAAGTCCTTGGGTTAAATTCAAATTCCAAAACAATACTTTTAAAATGGTTTAAAACTCGTATAAACGCATTTATAACTCGTATAATCTTTTAAACCATAATTTCCAAACAAGGAATTCAATTTTCAAATCTTGAATTCAAATCTAAATAAAACTATTTAAATTTTAAAACTTTATCAAGTTATTCAAAATAACTTTTATCTTCAAAACCACTTTTCAAAAGCTTTTCACATTTAACCCAATTCCATTTTCAAAACCGTTTGGATTTAAAATTCAATCTTAAAATTATTTCAAAAATCTATGACTTAACCAATTTCCTCGTGCAATCCATATTTATGTATGTATGGTGTAGTCCAGGGGTTTTACACAATAGTGCAACATTATCAATCATCACAGATTCAATCATATCAATATCGATAAGCGGTATAATCTATAACGTTATGTTATTTCATAGAATCACAAATAATATAAATTTTATCACAGATAAATAAATTACATTCATCACAGATCACACCAAAACAATTCATAGCATAAAGCATAACATATCAAGGATATCAAACAGTTCAACATTCAATACAATCCAAACATCCATAAGTAAGGTTAATTAAATCATCTGATTAATTAAAACCAGATTAATCACTAATCAAGGTTAATTAACATTAATCAATTACAAATTATTTTAATTAATTAACCTTTAATAATAAATTAATTAACTTTAAATTATTAATTAATCAACCTTAATTAATAAATGAATCAGTCTTTAATCATTAAATAATTTACCCTTAATTATTTAATTATTCTTTAATTAATTATCCTTAATTAATTACATTAATTAATTTATCCTTAATTAATTACTATTAATTAATTAATACTTAATTAGTTACCATTAATTAGTTATCCTTACTTAATTAACATAAGTAATTATTAATAAATCACAAACTAATTACACTTAGTAATTATCCTTAAATTACTTGATTAATCAACTTTAATCATTAATTAATTATCCTTAATTACTTATATTAAGTAATTTTCTTTAAGTAATTAATTACCCTTAATTACTTTCGTTAAATAAATCTTTAATTAATTACATCAACTAATTGACCTTTATTAATTAAAGACAAACCATTTATCTTAATTAATTACTTCAAAATATTATTAAATTCTTTAATAAACCTTTGAAATAATTTATCATTAACACATGCATTTACTTAAGACCTTAAGTTAATTAAAACATTTACCCTTTTTTTATCGATTTCTTAATTACACTATTAAAACTTTATTTAAATAACTCAAAGAATTAGTCATAAGTAATGGTCACATAAATGAAAAATTTAACCTAAATTAATTCAAAATGTTTTACTTCAAAACCTTTACTGATCCCATATTTTAAACAATAATAATTATTTAAAAGAATTTGTCAAGGAATGCTTAACTTAACTTTAGAAATATAGTAACATTTATTTTGAAAACTTATTTTATTTGAATAAATTTAAACTCAATTATGCTTTTAGAAAAATCTAGTTATAAAACTTTTAAGACCTGGAATCCTGTTTCATTCAAAATTTAAAAACCTGGTACCAACTCTAAAACAACTCAATCCCAAGCAAAATCTTCCCGAGCGGCTACTCGAACCACAGCCATGCTTTCCCCGAACATGACTTCGAGCCAACCTCCTTCATCTTCTTCCCAAACCCAAACATACACTCACATGCACCGTACACCTGCACCAATGATCGGAGCTCCTCCGATCGATACTGCAACCTTCGGCACACCGACCATCACCTAACTCTTCAATCCCGAATACCAATTTCCCATCACCAGGCCTAAATCAAGAATGAACGACTTCAAACAACCTGGAACCAAAACCCTTCAACTGAAAACCAATCGAACCTACAACGCCGACCATCGGATGTCCTAAGACTCCGACCACACACTCCCCATCCATCCACGCAGCCATTCCCCCTGCACGGTGACACTCGATCCATCAAGTACGCCTTAACAGTTCGATTTTCGATCCATACAAATACACGAGCTTAAACCCTATCTTATCAACGTTCAACCACCACGGCTACTAATAATTTCCATTGCTATTTTTCTGATGACACTTGACTTCTGAGCTAGCTATGGCTAAGACCCCGTGACCCACTTCCACTAAAATCATCAAAATTTGTTGATCAACCCAAAATCGTTCAATTCCCAAATGCTCAGTGAATACTTGCTTAAAAATTTTGATTTTACTATTAAAAATCATGAATTTAGGTAACGGAACAGATTATAAACTTGGAATCACAAATTATTCAAGTTAAAGATTTAATAAATTTATCATTTCCATTGTTCTTTCTAAATTTCCAGATAGTTTTCAATTTAGCATGCTTAAATATATTTTTAATATTTAGTTTGTATTAAAACAAACATTTTCTTTTCAGGAATTCTAACTTGATTAGTTAAAATAAGAAGATATGAAACTTTTTCTTGAATCGGGAAACCTATCACTAACCAGAGCCATTAATACACACGTATACAGGCATGCACACCCCTTCTCAGATAAATACAGAAAAGTTCAACCATCTTTCATATTAAAACCATTCATGCAAACCATTTTCACCATCACACTTTCAAGTATTATTCAAATATCAAGTTATAATGACAGATTCAGGAAGTTTGCTCACCTAGAGATTTAGGAAGAACGGAGAGCAAAGTTTAGGCCTGGAACTAGAAGTCTGGAACACTTTGATCTGGAATGTTTGATTTAACACTGAAGTGAACTTGAGTGTTGTTTGATCTTTTTATTAAATTTGCTCTCAGCTCCTGGAACTTGATTTTTTTGATCTGTTGCTTGATCATGTTGAACTTGAACACTTTGTTTCAGGTTGAAATAGATCTTTGTTTTTCCATTTTGTTTTGATGTTTGAATTTTCTTGCCTGAACTTGCATGTTTTCCAGGCTTTGATTTCCAGTTTGAATTGTTGAATTTGTTCATGCTTGATTCAGTTTTGGGTTTAAACTTTGCTTTGAATTTTTCTAGTTTGTAGTTTGTATTCCAGGTTTGCATTTTTATTTCCGGTTTGAGATGATTTTTGTTTTACTGATTTTTATTTCATTTTTCTTGTGAAGTTTCAAAATAGCCTAGTTTATCATTTATTCATATTTTATAAAAAAAATTGATTAAAAGAAAATCTTATTTTTTTTCCACTTGTAAATCTTCATATTACACTTGTAAACACATTTTTTCAAAAGATTACAAATGTCTTAATACATCTTTAAAATAGTTACACATGTATTATGGCATGCATAAATGCTTTTTTTAATATATTTATAAAATTGTTTATACTATTTTCTATTTGTATTTCCTTTTGTATTATTTATATATATTCATAACTTAAAAGAATAAAATTTAATAATTAATTAAACACCAATATGTAGATACATATATATTTGAATTTAACTCTTTAAATAGCTTTTGGAAAAATTTATCTATATCAAATTCAAAATATCACTTTCAAATCACAATGTGTGTGCGTATATATAAAAAAAATCTTATTAATATTAAGATATAGAGTTTTAAATTCAATTTACTTTCAGTATATTTATTAAACTTCAAAATCAAATTTCAAATAAAAAAATCCATTTATTTAAATAAATAAACATACATCTTATTTAATTTAGAAAATTCAAATACAATTTTATAAAATACTTTTTTTTTTTTGAATTTCAACCCAAAATTTTAACTTTTAGAATTCCCAAGTTAAAATTCCTTTACAAATTTTAGTTTTTTATGTAAACACACATTATATTTCATTGGTTCCGGGATTTTCAAATTAATTTACCAACTTAAATTTGATTTAAAAAACGGGAATGTTACAGAGTCCCCCCTTAAGAAAATTTTGTCCCCGAAATTTGTTAGGGAGAAACAAAGAACAGATAAGGATTGTTTTTTTTCAGATCAAACTGAATATCAATTTTGCATTTGGCTTATCAAATCAGAATATCAACAATAGTTACGAGATCAAACTTATTTGATACTTCACAAGATACTCGGGTCACCTGATCTACAAATGTGCAGGGGCATTGATTAGTTCAAAGGGATAACTAATCATTCGCAGAATATATCGAGACCCAGACAATAGATAATAGGATTTAATCTTCCATAATTCTCCAACACTAGGCACGGATTCCAAACTCAGGTCGGAATACTCCAAAAGTATATATAACTCGTACCTCTTCGGACTTTGATACTCACAAGAAATCACAATAGAATTTCAAATTTGGTTTTAATCGAAATCATTTTATCGATACAATTTAATTTAAATTTAGATTTAATTTACCAATTTATTCCAATAAAATTTCAATTTCATTAAAGTTGAAATGAAAAGCTGATAACGAGAATACGAGATAGGAACTTATCTATCCGATTCGTGGGGCCACCATCCATCAAAACTTCTTTCTGGAGCTGCTACGAAGCAATTAAAGAATTTGAAATTGAATGGTGATCAAAAGAATTTTGATAGGAAAAATTATTTCCTTGTTGTTGCAAGGTATTGACCATTTGTGGTGGTACTCCCCTGCCCCATACCTTGTCCACTTCTCGCACTCATACTTACGATCAATGGATAGTAAGAGAATTTCCTGAGGCATACAGACAGATATTTTAGGGATATACTCATTCTATGGTATACTTCACCCTATCTCTAATGAGTTACCTAATGTGTTATACTCCTGAGCTAAAGTTTCAACCTTTAGCTCAGATACCACTGTAACGACCATGACTCGACCTTCAAAAATCGACACTTGAATACATCACCTATGCCACTCTCGACTGGTAGGCTTCTCAACTATCCCAGCACCGCCGTGGAAATAATGGTACCCTGCCCTTACTTTTATGGCCAGCCTTTTGACTTCTTCACCTACCCGGTTAACCAACCCCTCCCAGGAGACATGTAAGGGTAAGAGTCTCTCGTTTGCCACCAAACGCAAAGCGAGAACCCACTATCACGTTGTATTAAGCAAGATCAGTCATGGGACTGGTATGAGCAAACAAAAACAGTTATATCTTTAAAACAAACAACAAAAGATTTTAAAGTTGAAATCTGAAATGCTTTTTGAAAAATGAAACTGCCATAAGGCCTCCTTCCACACACACATAATGCAAGTGTACACTTGGAGGAATTTCTCCTTATGACAGTAAAAAAAGCTTGATACGCGAAAACCATTGGATATTATTAGTGCATAGTATAGAAAACTTTCGAAATATAATATTAATCTGAGCCAGCATACAACATTTCGTCGTATGCCTACTATAGCTACCACGTTCAATAGTAGGTTACCGCTGCATTCCATGACAGGTTATACAGCTAAAATCGTACAGGGCGCGTATTGTTTCTTTGGATTTCCAACAAATGATCAGGTAAAGGAACTTCCCACACAAAATTGAAAGCCTCTGGAGGGACGTCCCCGAGAACCTAAGCGGATCTCTGCCAACACAAGGCCGGGTTACCCCTGCCCGGAAGTAACTACTGACACGAGTATGCCATCCCACGGTCGTTACCAACCTTTATCTGACGTACCTCTACACCAACAACCACAAAGAAAATTATGCTAACTCCTTACCATGATACCACTTTCAAAATCAACATAAGTAAATATCTGGGCACCATACCATGATATCACTTTTTATCCAGAAGAAAATGGACATACCCTCAGGGGGCGCTACCTCCAAATAACCTTGCTGCAACGATTCCTGTTTTGACCATTACCGGGTTGTGAAGCTCGATGAAGTCATGTCCACAAAGCTACACTTTTCACAAAAGTCATGCTTCGATCAACAAATGATCAGCAGCACTTCCTATGCCACATTACCAAATTGGGAATGTATCACTAGTAACCATCAACTACATAACCTTTAAGCTCGTGCGTCTTAGAGAAGGGTATTTAGCTAAGAGAATAAATTCTCCGTCACCAAACAGAAATGTATTTGATAGAAACCGGCTTTACATCTCAAAGCGTAATGTCAAACACACATCCATACAAGTCTGTTCCGGGTTCGAAAAGAACCAAAGGAACTTCAAAAGAAGCCATTGCATTCCGGGAATTCTCAATCCCGATCGGACTCCCCATTACATATGGAGATCTCTATTCCAGCGTGACTCGGTGCAGAGACATTCGACGGTTATCCTTTCGTTCTCGAAAATACCCGGTCTTCACCACCGGTCTTCAAATGCTATCCACATCGTCGTATCATTATTCGAAATGGGTTATATAACACAAGGTCCTTTCCTGGCTAAACCGAATAATGAGTGCAAAATTTTAAAAAGCATATGGATATTGGGATCACAGTTAAGTCACAACTTATTACCCAAAACTTTCCTTTCAAATGGTTTAAACAAATTACCATTTTCCAATCTTTAAACAAAAAGATTCACTTCATATAGTTCATCCATTTTTCATAGAGATCCATTCACAGATTTCACAACAATTTCAATTCGATTTGGATTAACTCATCCAATCTTTAAATCAAAGATTTAATTCTTAGCTTTTAAACCCGTTTCCAAAGATTCATTCATAACTTGGAAAACCATTACATTTCAAACTTGAAATCCCTTTAACACAAATTGGAAATTCTTTCCTTAAATGAAAGCTTTTATTATTTGAAAATAAATAATTTTCGTTTTGGAAAATCCGATTTCATTTATACAAGTTAAAGTCTTTGGGTTAAATTCTAATTCCAAAACAATACTTACTCATGTAAACACATTTATAACTCGTATAATCTTTTAAACCATAATTTCCGAACATGGAATTCAATTTTCAAATCTTGAATTCAAATCTAAATCAAACTACTTAAATTTTAAAACTTTATCAAATTATTCAAAATAAATTTTATCTTCAAAACAACTTTTATCTTCAAAACAACTTTTCAAAAGCTTTACATATTTAACCCAATTCCACTTTCAAAACCGTTTGGATTTAAAATTCAATCTTAAAATTATTTCAAAAATCTATGGCTTAACCAATTTCCTCGTGCAATCCATATTTGTGTGTGTACGGTGTAGTCCAGGGGTTTTACACAATAGTGCAACATCATCAATCATCACAGATTCAATCATATCAATATCGATAAGCGTTATAATCTATAACGCTTGTCTTCATTCACAGAATCACATACAATATAAATTTTATCACAGATAAATAAATTATATTCATCATAGATCACACCAGAACAATTCATAGCACAAAGCATAACATATCAGGGATATCAAACAGTTCAACATTCAATATAATCCAAACATCCATAAGTAAGGTTAATTAAATCATCTGATTAATTGAAACTAGATTAATCACTAAACCAGGTTGATTAACATTAATCAATTACAAATTATTTTAATTAATTAATCTTTAATAATAAATCAATTAACTTTAAATTATTAATTAATCAACCTTAATTGATAAATGAATCAACCTTTATCATTAAATAATTTACCATTAATTATTTAATTATTCTTTAATTAATTATCCTTAATTAATTACATTAATTAACTAATCCTTAATTAATTACCAATAATTAATTAACACTTAATTAGTTACCATTAATTAATTATCCTTAATTAGTTAACATAAATAATTATTAATAAATCACAAACTAATTACACTTAGTAATTATCCATAAATTACTTGATTAATCAACTTTAATCATTAACTAATTATCCGTAATTACTTAAATTAAGTAATTTTCTTTAAGTAATTAATTACCCTTAATTACTTTCATTAAATAAACCTTTAATTAATTACATCAACTAATTAACCTTTATTAATTAAAGATAAACCATTTATCTTAATTAATTACTTTAAATATTATTAAATTCTTTAATAAACCTTTGAAATAATTTATCATTAACACATGGATTAACTTAAGACCTTAAGTTAGTTAAAACATTTACCCCCTTTTTTTATCGATTTCTTAATTACACTATTAAAACTTTGTTTAAATAACTCAAAGAATTACTCATAAGTAATGGTCACATAAATGAAAATTTTAAACTAAATTAATTTAAAAAAATTTACTTCAAAACTTTACTAATCCCATATTTTAAACGAAAATAATTATTTAAAAGAATTTGTCAAGGAATGCTTAACTATACTTTAGAAACATAGTAACATTTATTTTGAAAACTTATTTTATTTGAATAACTTTAAACTTAATTTGCCGACATTCCACCCTGATCATCAGAATTTGCCGACAACCCAAAATCGTTCAATTCCCAAATACTCAGTGAATATTTTCTTAAAAATTTTGATTTTACTTTTAAAAATCATGAATTTAGGGAACGAAACAGATTATAAACCTGGAATCACGAATTATTCAAGTTGAAGATTTAATAAATTTATCATTTCCACTGTTCATTCTAAATTTCCAAATAGTTTTCATTTTATCATGCTTAAATATATTTTTAATATTTAGTTTATGTAAAACAAACATTTTATTTTCAGGAACTCTAACTTGAATTAGTTAAAATAAGAAGATATGGAACTTTTTCTTGAATTGGAAAACCTATTGAAAGTCTATATGAGTGGATCGTATGATAAATATGTGCAAGTATAGGTAATCAAAGATAGATAATAGTAGTAAAGTAAATTAAACTAATCACACCAGGATTTTATACTGGTTCGGACCTCCCGTCCTACGTCCAGTCCCCAAGCTCCTCTTCGGAATTTCCTTTTACTAACTAACCCTCACTTGATCCGGAGGAACAGGTTTACAATAGCAGAGTTTCTTTGTCAAAGATGTGTTCTTATAACACTGATGTTGACTGTTGAATACAAGTGCTTCCAATATATTTATCTAGAAAGTGTTGAATGTGTAATCCAGAATATATGGAAGTGTAAGTAGTTGATTGCTTTGAGAACAGATGTAAGTCAGAGTATAGAAATCAAAATAGCATAAGTAAGTATTATATGTTTTCTTTGCATTGCTGATGCTATTTATACTGATGAAGGATTATCTTGTATAGCTGTATCCGCTTCTGATGATGATGAAGAGTTGCGGTAAGAAGAAGCAGACGTGTCCCTTCGAGTGTGACAGTTGGAGTTTGAAATTGCTTTGTCGAATTCAAAATCAGACGTCTGAGAGCATGTTTCAGACGTCTGCCCTTCATATATATTTTTGTGTATGGTTGTTTTTCAGACGTCTGAGTTTAATACCAGACGTCTGATTCCTTCTGAAATATAGAACCAGAGAATATCATCAGACGTCTGGTATTTTTATCAGATGTCTGTTTTATACTGATTTGCAATACAGAGGAATAATCCAGACATCTGGTAAGTGCACCCAGACGTCTGAAAGTGTGTATTCTTGCTTTCTTTGTGTCTGTGCATTTCCATTTCAACTTCTATTGATTTTTTTGCCTTTTGATTCTTATTTCTATCTCTTTGGTGATGCTACTTCATCAACTACCTGTATATATAGATATATACATACATACGATTTCCATTATATAGTTGTTATCATCGAAACCGTAGAATAGATTTCCTAACAATCTCCCCCTTTTTGATGAAGACAACTTATTCAATGTACTTATATATAGATTTGAAATCTCCCCCTGAATATATGCTTATTCATATTGTTTTATGAGAATATTAATATTTCTCCCCCTTTGACATTATCAAAAAGAATTTATAACAATTAAGTCAATAGTCAATATGTCAGAAAAATATTCATTAATAAGAAAAAGTTTACATGCATTGTTCTATTACAGAAGTACACAAAAGCTACAAAAGTAAACTTAAATTTATTTCGGAGAGGATTGATTTGGGTCATCTTGTTTTGGTGAAGCTAGTTTTGGATCACCTTCCTTTGGCGAAGCTTGATTTGTATCATCCTCGTTTTGATCTTCTTTTGTAGAAGTACAAGTTTTTGAAGGAGATATCATAGCTTCATTTGGAGGTTCATCCTCAAATAATTTAGAGTGCTTTGTAGGAGGGGAAGGAACGGGAGTTGGCCAATCCTCAGAGGGTAGAGTTGGAGCACGGACCCGTTGTAATACTTCTTTCAGCACTGACAAAGCAGTTGAAAGGGAATCATCAACTATGGCTAGGCGAGTAGCAAATGATACTTCAAGGTTGTCAATTCGCTTAGCCAAGTGTTTTTGATTTTGGGACAGTATGTGTTGATTTCGAAGAGTGAGATCTCAAATACTTTCATTTGGTTCTGTTTCTAGTCGAGTCTCCATAATATCCTCTTGTCCCGGGTAATCAAAAGGTTAAGGAGGAGGAGGAGTTGCTTCTTTTTGTTCTTCTCCTTGAGAAGGAATCATGGGTGGTTGAGGAGGAGGCTCAATACGTCGAGATTGTCGATTGCGCGTCCAATCCTCAAATGTCATGAATTCCGGGGGAATTTCGGGCAAGTGCATCAAGGAGAAAATTTTTGTTGAAGAATATTTGGGTGAAATTTCTTCGAATGTTGATAAATACAATTAAATGTTATTAGCCCGAAGAAGCCGCATAATATAAGTCGGGTAAATAATGGAAGGTCGAGAGCGATTCCAAAATTGCTTAAGCTCATCAAAAATAAATTTTGCCCAATTCACTCTTGTCCGACTAAATATAGCATACAATGCTTTATGCTACATTTCTGTGATTTGCTCGTGACTACCTAATCGTGGAATAATGGTGTTTATTATCATTCTTGTTAGTAGTCGAGCCTTCGGGCGTAAATACTTGGAAGCAAATTTTGGCATATTATCTTCCCAAATTTGATGCGTAACACTATCTCTAGGCTTAAATCTCATATCGGGAATGTTATACAGGTCTTCCCCGGTGTCAGAGCAACCAAGGATTCGACCTATTAAGCCAGGGGTTAATCGAATTGTGTTTCCATAGACACTGGACCAAAGCCAATTTTCTTCATTCTCAGTATTCCAAACTGCGGTGCTATCTAAATTTGCGTAGAATAGGAAGATGGCTAATTGGTCAATTTGAATATCGTTTGTTTGAAAAGAAATCAGGGTTTCTAAACCGCCCGTTTCACATAATTCGACTAGGTCATACATAGGAAATTTTAATAAATTGTAGAAGGGGTCTGTGTGAAGTTTCTTTTTCTGAATATCTTCGTACCTTTTTAGAGAATGAGGAGCTCTATTCATCCAACGTTCGATTTGATCATCCGAACAAACTTGCGGATGTGAAGATGTCGTTGGTTGATTTTGCTTTCTCTTTTTAGTAGGATTTTTAGTACGAGGCGGCATTGTTGTTAAAAAAATGCTGTATGAATTGGATGAAAAAAAACTCTATTTGAGAAGATCGTCGGGAAGGAAAAAAAATGTTTTTGAAATAGATAAAAAATGCCGTTATCTGATCGATTTTATATGGTAGATTGGGAATCAGACGTCTGAAAAAGGAATAAGACGTCTGGTTTGCCCTAATTTTTGTCCAGTAGTTAAAAAACAGACGTCTGAGATCTTGATTAAGACGTCTGGTTTTAGTTTACTTGTAATATTTTGATTCAGAGAAAAATTTCAGACGTCTGAAATTTAAAGAAGACGTCTGTTTTGGTTTGAGATTGAAACAGAGAACTTATACAGACGTCTGGTTATCATTCCAGACGTCTGAAATGTCCATAATTTTATTTTTGAGAGGGCAGAGGTATATTTCAGACGTCTGATATATGCATATATCAACAGTTTTAGTATAATATCAGAGTATCAGACGTCTAGTATCTGTTGACAAACGTCTGAAGTTTGTAGATTGTCAAAAGATGATAGAAATTTTATTTATTGAACGTAAATAATAAATTTTCTTATTATTATAAACCACGTATACTTATAGACACATACACTAATTAATATAAATAATTTATTTAGATGGAGACAGAGTTTTAGGATTTCTCGACTCATCATCATTCCACGGTCGAAGTGGAGACCATATATTTCCACGTTCGTGTGTTCGTGGAGAGCCAGAATATCATCTAGGTGAAGGGTCTGAAGGAGTACGATACGAAGAAGATGGATCCAATAAACTACAAGGTTTTGGAAGTGGCTCATGAACATCTTTCTTGCGTGACGAACAAAACTTTATTGCAACTTGCTCGAGAAAGCTTAACCTCCGTGCCGTAACTTTTGTTCGAAATAAAGTTCCCGTTGAAGATCCATTTGTTGTTTATGGTAATGATGGATTTCATTGATTTTCTCCTTTGTGTTAGGAGACGTAAACAAAGATTTTTTAGCTTTCTTATTATCTGGTGTAAAACCTGTGTGATACGAAGACCACCTATGAGTTGGTTCTTGCTTTGGGGTAGGCATTGGGAGTTGTTGTGGTGTGTCAACCGCGCTATCCGTCGAGGGTGTTGATACGGAGCTGGATATATAGGAATCTGGTGAAGACATTGTTATATATATTTTTAAAAAAAATTAATTGGTTGAATAAATTTTTTCTATTTGGCTATATTTATTATTTGGAAAGTATGTAAATATAGACAAACTAAAATTTTAAAGGTGCAGAAATAAATAACCTAATTTGTGGTTATTGCTTTTCTGAAAACCTTAGAAGTGCAGAAATCAATAATATATCTTGTGGTTAGTATATTGGTAACTAAACGTAGCTTTAAATTTTATTATATATTTTTATATATAATGTATTAAGGAAAAGATCATTTAATGAGCAAATTCCTAAACTTCGTCGAAGCTTAGAAAAAGTTTGTTCATTTAATGGTTTAGTAAAGATGTCGGCTACTTGATTTTCGGTGCTAACGTATTCTAATGAAATGGTTCCTTTTTCAACATTTTCTCTTAGAAAATGATGTCGTATATCTATATGTTTGGTTCTTGAGTGATTAATTGGGTTTTTGGACAAATTAATTGCACTTGTGTTATCACAATAAATTGGAGACTTGATGATAGTTTTACCGAAATCTGTTAGTGTTTGTTGCATGTATATTACTTGAGCACATGCTAGTGCTTCGGAGATGTATTCGGCTTCGCAAGTTGATAAGGAAACGCAATTTTGTTTTTTGCTAAACCAAGAAACTAATGATTGTCCGATAAAATGACAAGTTCCACTAGTACTTTTACGATCTGTTTTACATCCACCGAAATCCGCATCACTATATGAGATAAGTTCAAATGAGGATCCTTTAGGGTAAAACAACCCATAATCTTTAGTACTAGAAAGATAACGTAAAATTCGCTTAACTGCTCTTAGATGTGACTCTTTTGGTTTGGCTTGAAATCGAGCACAAAGACATACACTCATCATAATATCAGGTCGACTAGCCGTTAAATAGAGAAGAGAACCAATCATGCTACGATATTTCTTTTCATCAAAATCTTTTCCGTTTTCATCTTTTTCTAAGTGAACAGTGGTACTCATTGGAGTTGGTTTACTTGAGGTTTTATTCATTTCAAAATGATTTAATAAATCATTACAATATTTTTCTTGATGAATAAAAATCCCATTATCAAGTTGTTTTATTTGTAAACCTAAGAAAAAATTTAATTCTCCCATGTGGGACATTTCAAATTCACTTTTCATAATGTTTGAAAATTGGTTGCATAAATTTTCATAAGTTGAGCCAAAAATGATGTCATCGACATAGATTTGCACTACTAAAATATCATTATTTTCTCTTTTAATAAACAAAGTTGTATCAATTTTGCCTATTTGAAAACCTGATGTAATTAAATGATTTTTAAGACGTTCATACCAAGCTCGTGGGGATTGTTTTAATCCATATAAAGCTTTGTGTAATTTAAATACGTGATCGAGATATTTTTCATGAACAAATAGTGGTGGTTGTTCTACATATACATTTTCGTTGATAAATCCATTTAAAAAAGCACTTTTGACATCCATTTGAAATAGTTTAAAATTATTATATGTTGCAAAAGCGAGTAATGTACGAATGGCCTCCAATCTTGCTACAGGAGCAAAGGTTTCATCGTAATCTATTTCTTCTTCTTGATTATAGCCTTGAGCAACTAATCGTGCTTTATTTCTAATAATATCTCCGTTTTCATCTGATTTGTTCTTAAATATCCATTTTGTTCCTATTACCAATTGATCTTTAGGTCGTGGTACTAATTCCCATACGTTATTACGTTCGAATTGATTTAATTCTTCTTGCATAGCTATTATCCAAAAATTATCATTCGATGCTTCTTTATAATTTTTTGGTTCAAAGTTTGACACAAATGCTATATGGCTTATATGATTGAGATGATTTCTAGTTACTCTTGTATTAAGGTCTCCAATAATATTATCTTTGGATGATTTTTAAGAATTCTAGGAGGTGATACCAGAGTGTTATTTTCAATATTTATGTTATTATTAACGGTATTTGTTGGATTTATTAGTGGAATATTTTCTTCTTCATCGTTGGTTTTAAGATTACAAAGATTTTCATCGAACAAAACGTGTAAACTTTCTTCAACGGTATCATTTCTTTTATTAAAAATTCTATATGCTTTACTCCGATCCGAATATCCAATAAAGATACCTTCATCGGCTTTTGGATCAAATTTACCTAAGTTATCTTTTGTATTTAAAATAAAACATTTTGACCCGAAAGTTTTAAAGTATGATACCTTAGGTTTTTTACCAAAAAATATTTCAAAACACGTTTATTTAGTCATAGGACGTATTGTTACACGATTTAATACATAACAAGATGTCGCAATAGCTTCAGCCCAAAAGTGTTTTGGTAAACCACTACTGTTTAGTAATGTTCGTGCGCATTCTTGTAATGTACGGTTTTTTCTTTCTACGACACCATTTTGTTGCGGTGTTCGAGGAAAAGAAAAATTGTGAGTTATTCCTTTTTTATTACAAAAATTTGTAAAAAGATCATTTTCTAATTCTCCTCCATGATCACTTTGGATATTTTTAATTTTTAAGTTCATTTGTACTTTAATTCTTTTAGCAAAAATTTTAAACATTCCAAAAGTATCAATTTTACGTTTTAAAAACAGAGTCCATGTATATCTTGAAAAATCATCAACTATTACAAAGACATATTTGTTGTGATTTATGGACCGAATTTGTGTAGGGCCAAATATATCTAAGTGTAACAGTTCTAATGGTTGTTTTGTAGAATATTATTCTTAGATTTAAACGAGCTTTTCTTTAGTTTTCCAATTTGACAATCATCACATAAATTTTCTACTTTGAAATTTATTCTAGGTAATCCCCTTACTAGTTCATATTTTGCTAATTTATTGATACTTTTAAAGTTGATATGACAAAATCATTTATGCCATAACCATGGATCATCATGTTTGATGGTTAAGCATAAGTTTTAATTTTTATTTATATTCATGTTTAATACATAAATATTTTTGTTTCTAAATCCTTCAAAAATGAGTTGTTTGTTATTATCTAAAATATTACATTTATCTTTTTCAAAATTTATTTGAAAACCTTTATCACATAATTGACTAATGCTTAGTAAGTTGTGTTTTAGATTTTTTACTAATAAAACATTTGTAATAATAGGAGAATTTGACATACCAGAGTTGATGACTTCTCCAATGCCCACGACGTATCCTTTTGAATTGTCTCTAAATGTTACCGTTCCACCATCAATGTATGGTATATTTGATAATATCTTTGAATTTCCGGTCATATGTTTAGAGCAACCACTATCTAGTATCCATTTCTCTTTATTTTTTATTTTGGGTACCTGCAAAATAAAAGATGCTTCAATTGGTACCCATATATTATTAGGGTCCTATTTGTTAGGAGAAGGTAGCCATACCCAAGATGGTTTGGTACCTTTATAAAGATAATTTTTATTATAGACCACATTCTCTATATAATTATTGATATACTTTTGTCTAATTAAATAATTATTTGTCTTAGGAATCCAAATTTTTATAGTTTTGGTATTAAATGTAGACTTAAGTAAACTTTTAGTTTTTTTATAACTAAGATTTTTTGCAACCTTTTCTTTTTGTTTAGAGGAATTTTTACAACCTATTCCATTTTTGTTGCTTGATGGTTTTGATATTTTTATAAGGTTTTCCAAATCTTGTTTTCCTTTATTAAATTTTGACACATTATTTGTAATCTTATCTAGCTTTTCTTTTAGTTCTATATTCTCAATTTTAAACAATTCAATATTATTTTTAAGGTTGGTATTTTCTTTCAAAAAATTATCGTTTGCTTTTTTGTGCTTTCAAGTTCTATAGTGGTAGCCTCATTTATTATCAAATTACTTTTGTATTTTTCTTGAGATAATTCAAGTTCTTCTTCTAGAATGATTTTTTCATCTTTTAACATACATACTTCAATTTCTAATCTATTTATTTTATCTATATATTCTTTATTCAATTTTTTAACCTGTCTAAATTTATCATCCAATTCCATGCTTAGTTCAAATAATTCGTCATAGCTAAGTTCCGGGCATACCTCATCGTTTTGTGCCATAAAACACACATTTGCTTGTTCTTCGTCACTATCGCTATCACTTTCTGATGATGAAGAATCCGAATCATCCCATGTTACTTTGAAAGCTTTCTTCTTTTTGAATTTTTCAAATTTATTCTTCTTTTTATCATTGTTGAGTTTTGGGCAATCTTTCTTCATGTGTCCGTATTGATCACATTCATAGCATTTGATTTGAGATTGATTTGTCAAGTTGGACTTTCCTTCTTTTTGAAATTTTGTCATCTTTCTAAATTTCTTGAATCAATTATAGTTTTTGGCAATGAATACTATCTCATCTTCATCTAAATCCGAGTCATCATTCTTTGTTGCCTGAAATGCTATGTTCTTCTTTTTCGAATTTAGTTCTTTTCGTGCCTGCAAATTTGCTTCATAGGACATCAAATTTCCTATTAACTCTTCAACTTTGAGGGTAGAAAGATCATTAGCCTCTTCTATAGCCAATACCTTTCTTTCCCATTCAGGTGTTAAAGAGTTGAGTATTCGAGAAACTAAATCAAAATCAGTAAACTTAACTCCTAATGCCATAAGATCATGTTGAATAGTTTGAAATCTAGAATACATGTCTACTATAGTTTCATTTTGTTTCATTTTGAAAGATGAGAATTGGTTTTGCAAAATTGAAATTTTAGTTTGTTTGACCTTTGTTGTACCTTCGTGTGTAATTTGTAAGGTACGCCAAATATCAAATGCAGTGGTGCATAGCATTACACGTGAAAATTAATTTTTGTCTAAAGAACAAAATAAAACATTCATAGCTTTAGCATTGTTTGATGCTAAGGTTTTTTGTGCATCGGTCCAAGTGTTCATAGCAGTAGTGGGTGCTTCATATTTATCTTGAGTGGCTGACCAAATTTCTAGACCGTTAGCTTCCATAAAAATTCTCATACGTGTTGACCAATATGCATAGTTAGAGCCATTAAAAAGTGGGGGTCGTGCTGTGGATTGTCCTTCTTGAAAAATACTTGCCATATTCAAAGAGATTCAAAAACGTGTTACTGTTCTTTGATCAAACCTTGCTTTGATACCAATTGAAAATCTATATGAGTGGATCGTATGATATATATGTGCAAGTATAAGTAATCAAAGATAGATAATAGTAGTAAAGTAAATTAAACTAATCACACTAGGATTTTATACTGGTTCGGACCTCCCGTCCTACGTCCAGTCCCGAAGCTCCTCTTTGGAATTTCCTTTTACTAACTAACCCTCACTTGACCCGGAGGAACAAGTTTACAATAGCAGAGTTTCTTTGTCAAAGATGTGTTCTTATAACACTGATGTTGACTGTTGAATACAAGTGCTTCCAATATATTTATCTAGAAAGTGTTGAATGCGTAATCCAGAATATAGGGAAGTGTAAGTAGTTGATTGCTTTGAGAACAGATGTAAGTCAGAGTATAGAAATCAATAGCATAAGTAAGTATTATATGTTTTCTTTGCATTGCTGATGTTATTTATACTGATGAAGGATTATCTTGTATGGTTGTATCTGCTTCTGATGATGATGAAGAGTTGTGGTAAGAAGAAGCAGACGTGTCCCTTCGAGTGTGACAGTTGGAGTTTGAAATTGCTTTGTCGAATTCAAAATCAGACGTCTGAGAGCATGTTTCAGACATCTGCCCTTCATATATATTTTTGTGTATGGTTGTTTTTCAGACGTCTGAGTTTAATACCAAACGTCTGATTCCTTCTGAAATATAGAACCAGAGAATATCATCAGACGTCTGGTATTTTTATCAAACGTCTGTTTTATACTGATTTGCAATACAGAGGAATAATCCAGACGTCTGGTAAGTGCACCCAGACGTCTGAAAGTGTGTATTCTTGCTTTCTTTGTGTCTGTGCATTTCCATTTCAACTTCTATTGATATTTTTGCCTTTTGATTCTTGTTTCTATCTCTTTGGTGATGCTACTTCATCAACTACCTGTAAATATAGATATATGCATACATACAATTTCCATTGTATAGTTGTTATCATCGAAACCGTAGAATAGATTTCCTAACACCTATCACTAACCAGAGCCATTGATACACACACATACAGGCATGCACACCCCTTCTCAGATATATACAAATGATTCAACCATCTTTCAGATAAAAACCATTCATGCAAACCATTTTCACCATCACGCTTTCAAGTATTATTCAAATATCAAGATATAATGACAGATTCAGGAAGTCTGCTAAGCTAGAGATTTAGGAAGAACAGAGAGCAAAGTTTAGGCCTGGAACTGGAAGTCTGGAACACTTCGATCTGGAATGTTTGATTTAACATTGAAGTGAACTTGAGTGTTGTTTGATCTTTTTCTTAAATTTTCTCTTAGCTCCTGGAACTTGATTTTTTTTTAATCTGTTGATTGGTCATGTTGAACTTGAACACTTTGTTTCAGGTTGAAACAGATCTTTGTTTTTCCATTTTGTTTTGATGTTTGAATTTTCTTGCCTGAACTTGCATGTTTTCCAAGCTTTGATTTCCACTTTGAATTATTGAATTTCTACATGCTTGATTCAGTTTTGGGTTTAAACTTTGCATTGAATTTTTCTAGTTTGTAGTTTGTATTTAAGGTTTGCATTTTTTATTTCTGGTTTGAGATGTTTTTTGTTTTACTGATTTTGATTTCGTTTTTTTAGAAGTTTCAAAATAGCCTAGTTTACCATTTATTCATATTTTATAATCTTTTTGATTAAAAGAAAATCTTATTTTTGCCACATGTAAATCTTTATATTACACTTGTAAACACATATTTTCAAAAGATTACAAATGTCTTAATACATCTTTAAAATACTTACACATGTATTATGGCATGCATAAATGTTTTTTTAATACATTTATAAAATTATTTATACTATTTTCTATTTGTATTTCCTTTTGTATTATTTATATATATTCATAACTTAAAAGAATAAAATTTAATAATTAATTAAACACCAATATGTAGATACATATATATTTGAATTTAACTCTTTAAATAGCTTTTGGAAAAATTTATCTATATCAAATTTAAAATATCACTTTCAAATCACAATGTGTGTGTGTGTGTGTATATATAAAACAAATCTTATTAATCTTAAGTTATAGAGTTTTAAATTCAATTTACTTTCAGTATATTTATTAAACTTCAAAATCAAATTTCAAATAAAAAAATCTATTTATTTAAATAAATAAACATACATATTAGTTAATTTGGAAAATTCAAATATAACTTTATAAAATACTTATTTTTTTGAATTTCAACCCAAAATTTTAACTTTTAGAATTCCCAGATTAAAATTCCTTTACAAATTTTATCTTTTTATGTAAACAAACACATTATATTTCATTGGTTCCTGGATTTTCAAATTAATTTACCAATTTAAATTTGATATAAGAACGGGAATGTTACACTTTCCTACTGATGAGATGATGGTTAGTTTTCTATATTTGCATGAGAGCCCTTATGATGCATTGTCATCAATACCTATAGCTGGAGAGTATCCTGACATATTTAAGGAGGCAACCAGAATACCATTACATTGGGAGATAGATTTCCGTATATATCAGTTTAAGGATGTTAGACTAGCGGTTATGCCTTTGAGGCGTATGGCACCCAAATAGCATATGGAACTAGAGGTGCTAGTGAATGACTCATTGAGGCAAGTGTTCATTCATAGGAGTATTATAACGACCTATATTTTATGTATTAGAGGACCATAAAATATTATTTACCAATTTATATTGGGTCATATTTGCCTTTAACTTTGGGAAACATTAACTAGTGATATTTTCATCCTTAGAACTTTTATTGGACAGTTTTGACCCTAGAAATATAGTAAGGCCTATAATGTTTGGTAGGAGCTGAACTAGAGTCTAAAGCCACTTTCATTTGAAAAGGGTGATGGTTTTTATTTCCTTAGAGTAGTCATAATAGGAGTTTGTACTTACCATTTTGAAGTAATGGTTATTTGAAGTTATAATTGACTTTAAGTAGATTAGCGTGTAACTAGTGAGTGATTAATGTAGCCTGTTAGCCCAACTTGGGAATAGGGTTAATACCAGCTTCCACCAACATCTAACTTATAACTTTTCTTCATTGCTAGTTACCCTAATTATCATTGTTTAAGATTTGACCTAAATCCATCATTATCTCCAATTTCATTAGCCTAATTGAGTAATCAAATTAAGATTAGCAAGTAGAAATTTAGGATCCACTATTTTATCACCTTGGAATCTGTGGAGCTTGCTGTTTTATTTTATATCTACCTTGAGAATCGGGTGGTTTAGTATAAAGTCAGCGGTTTACAATTCTCTCTATCTTATGACTGTCCTTATAGAAAAAAGTGATATTTTTGAATGGTTTTAAAATGTTTAAATGATTTAAAACTAATATTTAAACTAAATGTTAGTTATAAAATAGTTCTATAGGAATTAATGTTTGTTTTGATTAATTCTGACCATCTAACCATACCAGTTATCATACGGTATTTTATAGATCTAGGGTGATAGAAATAGCTTGATATTGATTATATTGATGCTTAGATGTTGTACGATGTTTGGATGTAGTTGTTACTTATGTTTTTATGTTTTTTATAATGAGTGGTCATCATATAGGTGGATCAAGGAGAAAATTTTCTCTAAACATGATATGGTCACTTTTGAGAGATCGTAATGGATTTTTGAAGCTGTAGTTTTAATTGCATGGAATTTCGAGAAGGAATGGTTGTTTGGAAATGATCGGTGGCAAAATAATGTATGGCCGAGGGTAGACACTTGGGGACATCTTGGAGTTGACTTCGAGTACAAAGTTGAAATCTTCAGGAAAATGGAAAAGACTTTGAGTTCCAAACACTCAATCCAATTTTAAGCTAAGGATATGATTGGCGATGACCATAATTTTGGTTGGCGTTGACCATAATTTGGTTGGTGATGACCGTAATTTTGGTTGGCTTCATACAGTGGCACTTCGGGCCGATAATGGGATTTCTTTGGGGCCAGGGGAGTATTACTTTGGGCTGATGGTGCAAGCCAAGATGTTTTTGGCACGTCAAAGCATTATGCAATAGTTGGCTAAGTTCTCGCCAAAAGTGGCTGGCACCAATCACTCTAAAGTGGTTGGTACCGATTGCAATGGCAGGGACCAATTTTGGGTGGATTTGAGTGGGGGCCTTAAGGGTCTTGCCTTTCTTGATCGACATTTGATTTCAATAATACTGCATGATGAAAGATGAAAAATGGTAGTGTGGAGATGATGGAATACTTCAAAGTAGTGCCTTTGAAACTTTGATTTTATGACATATGAAGGCTGTCTAGAGGTCTTTTGACTATGATTACTCGACAATGGGAGCCTTGGACGAGTTAGAATTGGAGAGCTCGTGAGTAGAAGAATGATGTTTTCTATTATAGATAAATGGAAGGAAATAGAACAATGATGGGTTGGAAGACATGCGCGATGGGATCGTTGATACTTTGAGGTTTTTAGGTGTACTCGCACAACATTAGTATGTGGGGATGTCCACCCAGATTATGGTGGCATCCGGATCATATGATGGTGGATTATCTTGGACCTTTTGAGAATGGCCTAATTCCTAGCCATATGAAGTGGTTTGGATTTGAGTACCGAGAAACCGAGAATTTTCCATTGGTCTTTGGCTTATGTGGATGCAATTCTAGTTATCTTCTATCCAAAGTACTAAGCAACGTGAGGACTGTTTGATGAATGTTATGATTGCATAGTTTTTTATCACTCTAAGCATGTCACAGGATGCAGGTATTATGGACTTAGATACCTAGACACCAAATATTATACATAGACTTAAGGTACACTCGTATAACGAGGATGCTGGTAGATTAGCATATACTGTTAAGTGCTAACGCATTGGATGTAAGGACATGTCAGGAAGATTTTTCCTATTTTATGCCCTATATACTATATCGACTTTTTCTTTATTTTGAGATTGCTTATCGCTCACACCAGACCATTGTTTGGATCGAGGTTTTATGCTTTGCTTCTTAATATCTTGGGTGCTCTTAAATGAGTAAACTAGATTGCTATATTTGGATCTTTTTGCTATTTTGTTTGTGAGACACTATATGGCCTTAATAATATCCGTCTTATTTTATTTAGAGATAGATCCTCGAATTAATTTATCAACTGTATAAACTCTATTACTATTTTTCTGGCTTTATTGAACTTCTACTCTGATCTATGGTAGTTCAATCAGTTATATTTCTACCTCGCCTGTTTTTTATTTGCAGTTGGTATTATTTTTATTCGACGTGCTATGAGATATACGACAAGTACTATGATTGTTTTATCTACTTTACCCATCGGCTATCGTCCTACATCAATCGGGCACTGTTACAATGCATTATAGAGGTATGTTGGGTGTCAGAGGTGTAACGATAACCTTTTTAACACCCGAATGTCGACACTAAATACATCCATAGTATTCATGTGTCGAGCACCCAAGTACTGTAATGACAGAAATTAAGGGTAAAATAAAAGAAAATGAAGCATAATAAGAAAGAAGAACAGAATATCATAATCTCATATGCGAAATGACAATATACAATATCTCAAAAGTGTAGTACAAAGAGTTACTCCAGCATACGTGAATCTTAGAGTTACAAAATGACTAGGTACTAATATTTACCTGGACAGTTATAACTGTTTATTGTCACAATGCTGAATACATACATTCATAATAGTGAACGAAAATGAAAACAGGTCGATGGATAGATAGATGGAAGCATCCAGCTTGTCTCCATAAGCTTGAGGCATCCGACTAAAACACGCTTTCCTCAATCTACTCGAAAGAATACACGAGGAATTTTGAAAAAAATAAATACCACGTACAAGACATAAATCTGGTATAAGAAACTCAGAAATGCTTATAAACACATAATAGTACTTTCTAGACCAACCGAATCTCTATACTGGTTTCCCCTCAAAAGGACCCAACTCAATTGATATTTACATTAGGTCATATTATAGATAATGTCTAAGGTGTGTAATATAGATAAGAAAATCACTATGATGCTTACATTTATCACACTATAGCATAATATAGTACATTTAAAACTTCTAAGGTGCGTTCATGTATGTGTTTTCCATGGAGACCTCCCAGTAAAACTCGTAAGTGAACTAATACCAATCTCCATGACAAGGATAAGAAAATACCTTTCGAGTGTTGTATATCTCTGGATAAAATATACCATAAGGTAAAAACAGCTAGCCCACTCCCTAACGCGTGAACCAAGTATCAACGACTCTCGTTAGCAACATTTATAAGCATAATCCAGATAATGGAGTAGATATATCCCCAATGGGCTAGCTAAACCCCAGGATTATGTGTCCTAGCTACTCTATCTTTAGTCATTTTTCTGATGTTGAGTCTACATATGACATCTTTCACACGAATCTTCATCACTTGAATAGAATAGCCCGTTTGACAAATGCTAATGCCGACCTCTCCCTTGGACTTAACTTAGGAGATGATAATGTAACCCTATAGTATTTGTCCTAAGTGTTAATGCTAACCTCTCCCTCGGACATAGCCTTAGGATATGACAGTGCAACTCTATAACACTTTGCTCCAATGACCTCTTCCAAAACTGATCGTATACATGTTTTGAAGTGGTATTCAATAAGTAGAACATTTACTGATCCCGGACTCTTCAAAACCAATCGAAGAATTTTCGGTTAACTTAATTCTGATTCTTTAGAAAGTAAGTGAAAGCTAGAGAAGTTTCATATGAATGCTCTTCCCTGAGGGTTTTCAAAGCTTATGAAGCCGTGAAGCTTTTTGTTAATTCTCAAGTTATAATTGGTTAAGTTTGATAGTCGACTATTGAGTGTGAAGCGATTGCTTATGGAAATCAAAGTTTGTACAATTAACAAGTTTCTGACATTCCAACTTAACTATTTTTCAATCAAGAAGGAATTCGGTAAGTTAGAGCACAATCGCTCCATCCTTACTTGAACACCGACCTTAACTCTCACAAGTAGAGATATCTACCTTGCTCAGCTTTTAGGGTTGAGCATAGTAATACTAACATTTCATAAACACATTTAACTACACATTAAATTTTAAAAAGTAAGTTTTTATCCCTTCTTCCAAATTGTTTTTTTTCAAAGATATTAGTAAATAAGTTCAAAATGGTTTTAAAATGATAAAGATATGTATAACAGTTTATTTATAAAAGATGTTGCGTGTATAGATGATGCACCTTCTTTCGTTTCTTTTGATAATTCACTGGTTCGAGACTTCCTACCACCTGCTCATGTAAATGCCGAGCCAGCTGACCCATGTCCTTGTATACACACAACTGGTCATGACCCTATGGTTCAATCTCCACGTCGATCGGTAATATGGTGGCTATGGTTATTCATCAACTTGCCAAAAAATGCGGGTGTGCATTCTCCCCGTTGTTTTGACAAAGTAGAGATAGATGGAGTTATGATTCCTCCTGTGGAAGTTATTGAGGCAGGTGTTGATTTTTGGAAGGACCATTTGGTGGGCTTTTTCCTTGCCTCCAATCCTGCCTACCAGCTTGTTAAAGCGCGTTGCAATCGGGTGTTGACGCCAAAAGGGGGATTAAGTGTTCACTTTGATAATGCTATGTTCTACTTTAAATTCTCACATAGTGATGAAAGACAACGAATTCTCGAGGCCGATCCAATGCTGATTGATGGGAAACCTTTCATTATTACTACTCGGAGTTCGTCTGTTGATATGGCTAACGATCAGGTTTTATCTATCCCAGTCTGGGTCAACTTTTTTCATATCCCTTCGGTTCTTCAACATTTGATTTGGATTGATGTTCTTCACCATTTGATCGAGATTGATTGACGAGCTGGCCTTATTGGTAAGGTGAATTTTTATGACGCTAACACTGTTGCCAGATAAAGATTAGTTTATGCTAAAGCTCTGATTGAAATAACCCCTGCCAAGCCTTTGCCTTCGGTGTTAAAAGTGAGATTTGATAAGGGCCACTTTGCTGAGGTTAGAGTTTGCTATAGTTAGAATCCGGACATCTGTTCGTTCTATCAATCCTTTGGGCATCTTTCTGATGCGTGGATTCGATCGGCCTCTGCTGACCATGTTCCATTTTCTAATCGGATTCCACTTCCTCTTCCTCCTGCAAGGAAGTGGATCCCGAAGGTTGCTCCTCCTCGCCCTATCCATGCTGTCGTCGCTCCTAGTATAGCTCCTGATGTTGATGCTGCTGTCGCTCCTAGTGTACCTCCACATGCCGCTGTCGTACCTAGTTTAGCTCCTGTTGTTGATTCTGTTGTCGCTCCTAGTGTAGCTCCTAGTGTGGATGCTCATGTCGCTCCTATCGTAGCTCCTGTTGTTGTCTCCTGTTGGTAGGTCCCGGATTGAGTGTTCTACTACTGTATTGTCCAAGTTTATTGCTTGGAATTCTGAGGAGCGGGCCTGGGTCCATGCTCCTTCTGAGATGCGGTACTTGCCGAAGACTGACACTTATTATGCTTTTATCAATGATATTGAGGGTGAGAGTCGATTTCTTTTATATCACACCGAGGGTGACGATATGTCCCTTATTGGGTTAGTGATATTAGTGAGGAGAATAAAAGTAAGTTTTATAACATTGGTTGGGATAGGGAATTTATATACTCTCCTTCTTCTAAAGGTTATGATCCGCATCTGACTGCTCTTTTCTCTGGGTTTGTTCATGTTATTGGCCCATTGTCTATTGTTGTTAGTGGCTTCTCCTCTTTGGAGAGAACATAGTCATAGTTTTTTTTGTAGTTTAAGCTCCTTTTGCCTAACTCCTGTGCTATATTTTTCTCTTTGGTTTGGGATCCTTGAGCTTGTTTAGTTGTTCTGTGCATGTGCAGAACACCTGTTTTCCCTTTGTTTATACAGTGGCACAGCTCACTATGAAGCCGGTTAGCTTTGCTAAAATAAGCTACTATATTTAATACAATTTAAAATAAACTTAAAGGAGAGAAGTACAATAAGAAACTAGTTTTGTAAAGCTATATATATAAAGTACCTTTTAGAATACTTAGTAATAATTTATAAATAGTTATATAAAATATTACTTTAAAAATAGCTACATGAAATTGATCTGAATACTTTTACTAATAAAATAAACAAGTTTTATATATAATAAGAAAACCTTTACTTAAAAAATTAAAAATAAATTCTTTTTAAAATAGATTTAAACTTCAAATTTCACTTAAAATACTTGTATATCTTTTATAAATCTCTTTTGAAAAGTTTTCATAATAATACCAAAGTAATAACATTTAATCTTCGCTAAAACTTGTTTTTTCAAAGTGCATCCATAGCGACTATCGTTATATGTACCATAACTTTTGTAAATTTATTTTATAAGTAAAATAGCTCTCAAACTTTGTTCTTACTACCTTTTATACTACTACAAGCATAGAAAACATTACCTTCAAAATTATTCAAAAAATAGAGTTTAAATGATGAGATTGAAGGGGGGATTCAAAGTGCGTTTATAGTGACCATCGTTATACGGACAATTCCATATTACATTAAAATTAAAACACCATTAAATCACATATTCACATATGATTCTTAAGTTCATATCACATTACAAAGAAGCGTGGAGTAATATACGTATATAAGCAAGGAAAGCAAGTAGAAAGCGAAATAACATTGAAGTGCTTCTATAGAGACTATCCTATAAAGGCAATAACATTAACTACTCTAGTATACATATTCATTCAATATCAAAGTCCCAAGTCCATTTCATATGCCATTACATAGGCACAATATAAAAGTCCAAATCCATATCTAAAGACTATTACATATGCACAAATAACAAGTCCAAAGTCCAAGTCTAAAAGTCCATTACATATGCTATTACATGTGTTATCACTAAGCATAATAAATCAATAATATCTAAGTCCTTCCAAAGATCAAAAAATAAACACAACACATGCTTTTCAAAGCACACAATTATAAGTTATAACTTTAAGTAGTTAGGGAATATTATTATAGTTTTTAACAAGCAAAGTTTATAGTTTCGTTCAAGGAGTGAGATAAATCACTTTTCTACCAAATCTAGGCTAGTTTTCCTACCCAAACCTTACAACAACTTCCTACCTCCAACTCTTAAGCAAAAGAAAAAGGCTAGAATAATTCTTAATATAGCATGACCAATGAGAGGATAGAGCTTGAAGAGCACGACCTAGGCAATTATTTGCCTAAATTGGGTACGGCCTTGATGATGATGGGGAGTTTCGCTCCAAACTTCTTTGCTCCAAGATTATGCGATGGTGTTATATGATATTTAATGATGATAGCATGAGTTTAAAGAAGTTTATGCTTGTTTAGAGTTTCTTTGATTCAAGAAGTTATGAAGAGATTAGGCTGAATGAGTGTTGACTTTGAGTTGTGAATTTGTAAACAAATGAAGGGAGTCTTGAATGTTTATTTATAGGCTTTAGAAATGTGGCAAAAGACCCTCTATACCCTCACATGGCTATCCATAACCGTACACCCAACCCATGCATCCACTTCCACTAACCGTACTCAAGAAAGTCTTTCCTTAATCATTCATTAAAACCTTCCTTTTTATCTCATTCTAGATGCAATTACCCTAATTTCTCTTATGAACTAATGTGTATTTAATTCTTACTAATGTGTTTATATGTTTATTACACAAGCCCAAAGAGTTTTAATAACTTTTATTGAATAAAAAGTTGATTTTTTAACAAAAAGTTTTTCGATCACATTTTCAATATTGATTCAATGTATATTTTTGTAAACATATTTAAAAAATAAGTTTTCTGTCATCAGTTATCAACTAGAGGTTGTTTATAAAGGTTATAAAATTATATTTTTAATACTTAACCATTTTTTAAAAGTTTAGATAGTCGAAGATGAAGTCTTCGAAATAACGGGTCATTACATTCTCCCCTCTTAAGACATTTCGTCCTCAAAATCGAAACAAGAATAACATAAAGAGATTAGAAGAAATGTTGGACACATAGAATACTACATAGACTACATATAAATAAAGATACAAGCTAAGTGACTCCACCATGTGCAGTTAGTACACAATAAAAGATAAGATGCAATAGAAACTACTAACTAATAAACAACTTAGGATAAGTGGCTCTCCTCTGTCTCCCAAGTGTAATATCAAACATCCTCACTCTACTACACCTTGACTAATTCCACAACCGTAGTCCTTAATCTCTTCTTATCATGATCAACAATAAAAATAGGCTATCCCATAAAATTTTAGCAGGCTCAACCTCTAAATCGTCCTGTTGTGAAGGTTCAATAATCAAAGTAGGATCTTGCACATACTTCAGTGGATAAGGTATATGAAAAATATCATGTACACCCGATAATCTAGTCGGTAATTCAACTTGATAAGAAAGAGTTTCTATCCTTTCAAGTATCAGAAAAGGTCCAATAAAACGAGGAGCTAACTTCCCCCCCTTCCCAAACCGAACTACACTTCTCATCAGAGAAACTTCATTAAACTTCAAAGTCTCCAACTGAGAACTCTAACTCTCTATGCCTAACAACCCCATAGCTCTTCTGCCTACTTTGAGCTACCTTCAAGTGCTTTTTAATCTCCGCTACCTTATCCGTAGCCTCATGAATCATATTTGGTCGAAGCACTAAGTTGGTTTCAACCAACAAGAAGGAGACCGTGAAGGTCTTCTGTCCAATGCCTCAAAAGGCACTATTCTAATACTTACTTGATAGCTATCGTTATAAGGAAACTCAATAAGTGGCAATGATCCTCCCATGAAGCTGTAAATTCCAAAACATAAGCACGACGTAAATCCTCCAAAACATGATTCGCTCTCTTGGTCTTACCATCCATTTGAGGGCGATAAGCTATGCTCAAACTCCTCTCCATCCCAAGCGCATCATGCAAACTTTTCTAGAACTGACTTGTGAAGATCGGTTCTCGATCACTCACAATATCACATGGAATGCTATGAAGCCTAACTATCTCTCTAACATACAACTGAGCTAAAATAGACTCTGTCCCCATTGCCTTATTTGCATGAAGTTCCCATTCTTGGTTAACATATCAACAATAACCCATATGCCTTCATTGCCTCTCCTCGATCTAGGCAACCCATCGATAAAATCTATAAAAATCCGCTTCCACTTCTAGTTAGGAATCTCTAGTGGATTAAGCAAACCGACCATCTTCTAGTGACTAACTTTACTTGCTAGCAGTTAACATATCTACCTACAAAGATAAAAACGTCTCGCTTCGTACCCTTCCACCACAAAGTATGTCTCATGTCCCGATACATCTTAGTGACCCCCGGATGTATCGTCAATCTAGAATGATGACTCTCCTTTAGAACCCCCTACCTAATACCGTCAGAATTCGAAACACACAACCTACCATTCATCCTCAAGATGCCATGGTCATCAACCTCATAACCTATAAACTTCTCTGGAGAAACATTCTCGCTAACGGATTTAGCTATCCGAGCGAGACGAACAACTTATGTTGATAACTCTCTATATGACTAACAAGAGTCGAACGAACCGCCATATTAGCCGTAACAACATACTTTCTACTTAATGCATCTTCTACAGCATTAGCTTTCCCTGGTTTATATAAAATCTCAAAATCATATGTCATAAGAAACTATAGCCAGCACTGCTGTTTCAAGTTCATGTCCTTCTATGTGAAAAGATGTTTCAAAGATTTATGGTCTGAATATAACTCAAACTTCTCACCTAGTAAACGAGGCCTCCACATCTTCAATGTAAATACTACTGCCAACAGTTCTTAGTTACGCGTTGCATACCTCATCACATGCGGCTTTAGCCATCTACTAGCATAAGCAACAACCTTCCCATGTTGTATCAACATAGCATCTAATCCTGTTTCGCAAGCATCAGTGTAAATTGTAAGACCCTCACCTCTATCCAGAATAGTCAAAACAGGGGTGTTAGTCAATATTTACTTCATCTCTCAAAATGTAAGCTCATATTTCTCCATCTGAACAAATTTGACATCTTTCTTAGTTAAATTCATAAGAGGTGAAGCAACCTTGGAGAAACCCTGAATTAATCTCAAGCTTCTAATCTCCATTATGCTTTCAGTCTCTTCCAATCTTGTAAAGCCATAAACTTTGATGAATCCATAGAAATACCATCTCTAGAAATAACATGCCCTAAGAACCTCACCTCCGACTGCCAGAAATGGCATTTCAAGAACTTAGCTTGAAGAACATGTTCTCACAACGTCTCCAATGCAATTCTTAAGTGATGAGAATACTCCTCCTCAGCCTTGAAGTAAACTAGGATATCATCAATGAAAACAAGCACAAATTTTTTTAAGACATCATGAAAGACATGGTTTGTCAAGTCAACAAAATAAGAAAGAGCATTGGTTAAGCCAAATGGCACAACCAACCACTCATAAAATCGGTTAGATCTAAAAGACACCAAGGGCACACTTTTTTGTGCTACCCTCAACTGATGAAAACCTATAGCCAGGTCAATCTTAAAGAATACACGAGCTCCGTGAAGCTAATCAAACAAATCCTCAATTCTAGGCAAAGGATACTTGTTTTGAATAGTTTGCTTATTAAGCTCATGGTAATCGACACAAAGTCTTAAGAAACCATCCTCCTTAATAGCAAATACAACTGACGCTCCCTAACTCGAATGGCTAGGTCAGATTAGACCATTCCATAACAAGTCACTAATATGGTTGGCTAACTCCCACTTCTCCTTTAGAGATAGCCTTTGAATGGGCAAAAAAATAGGCTTAACATCAAGAACTAAATCAATATGAAACTCGATTTTAGGGTAAGGAGGTAAAATAAAACCTCCTCGAATACATTAGAAAATTCCCAAACGATAGAAATTGACTCTAAGTCTCCACCTACCACATTGAGAGAATATAGAAAACTGCTCATACGAGAACCAGTCTCTTCACACGATAATGTGTGAACTTTCATCCCCTTCTTCAACACCACGGTCCGTTTCATGCAATTCAAGATGGCACGGTGATGAGGTAACCAATCTATCCCCAATAAAATATCAAAAGTATGAAAACCAAGAATGAATATATCATATGCAAGAAGTCGATCGATTAAGTAATTCGAACTCTTTCACATGCCATACGAAGATTTGCTAAGCCCCCATATGGGTTCGATACACAAATAGAATCATAAACCGCGGTTGGTTTCAAACCAAGTCTATTAGGAAGATTATGAGAGATAAAGCTACGATAAGAATCGATATCAAATAGGATATGAATAGGAATGCCAGAAATAGATAGAATACCTTCCAAAACGTGATTTCCCTTAGCTGCTGCTATAGTGGAAGATGTTTAAGTAATAGCAAAAACCCTAAGCTGCTCCCCTTTCTTGAGCATAAGACAATCTCTTCCAAAATGACCAACCTGGTAGCAACTATAACACCCTTGTAGTGCAAATTGAGGTATCTTCTTTATCGGTGCCTAAACCATCTATGCTTAACCATCCGCCCCCAACAGACTTACAATTCTTCTTCAAATGTCCCTTCTTCTTATACTTATGGATAACAATGTGGGCCAACTTATTCGCAGTTGAAATTTCCTCTTCTTATCCTTAGCTAGTGCAGAAATAATATGCTTTGATGCCAAGCTCTCTAACCTCAAGCCTATATTCATCCAGTCCATAAACGAACCCAAGAGATGATTAGCAATGTCCCGCTTAAACTCAGAATGCATACCTACCACAAATATCTCATTCTTCTTCAAAGGTGTTTTAACACCTCGTAAAATTTAATGAGAAATTAAGTAACTAAAATAAGGTTAAAAATGAAAAAATTTCGAATATCAAAATTTGACCATGGAAGTTAAACCAACGCGTCTGTGGAAATTCTTTGATCAATTTTCATATATAATATTGAAATTGGAGTTCAAATGGAGAAGTTATGGGAATTTGAAATTTAAAATTTAAAAAAAAATTGAATGAGTTTAAATTTAAAATTTGAATATCTAAATTTTGTTAAGTTTACAATTTGAATTTAAGAAATTAAAGTTAAGGGTTACTTAACATTTAATTAAGCATCAAAGTTAACCTTCAATGTATAATTTAATTAAGAGTGATAAATCAAAAAACTAGTAAGAGATAGAAAGAGATCAAATAAGAATTTATCAGAGACTATCAATTTTGACATTAAGGAACAATAATTATTGGTAATGGACATTTATTAGAACTTGGAAAATAAATTCAGAAACGTGGGTAATGATGGAATGACATTCTAGGAATGTACATCTTAAATTGGTAAGAAGCATTAGGACCCCAATATCATTAACACCAGTTAATGATTAAGGGAAGCTTCCAGTAAAATTTTCTTTTAGAGTTTTTGGGTTGAAATTTCTAGTTGTCTTCTTTAGAAAAAGTGTTTGATATGGTATAAGGCATGTTCCTATTTTATTGCTGTGTTGATTTGGGAGATGGGACTAGGCCGCTATATATATATATATATATTAAGGAAAATCATAAACAAGAAAAAATTCACAAGGACAGTTAATTAGCAATAAACTGAGTATAAGACTACAAGTTAGTAACGAAACTATGTTAGAATGCATCAAACCCAAAAATTATGGAGTGTCACCATTCATCCCAAATGTAATAAGATGTAAAGTGATATGAAGAGAATTTTCTTATTTGTTAATGATTAAGAATTTTGCTCTAGATGTTTGACGTGCCAAAGGATTAAGGCTAAGCATGGCATGCCAGGAGGATTATTATTACCATTAGAAGCTCCGACTTGGTTATGAGAGCTTATATTGATGGACTTCATAGACAGTTTTTCAAGAGGTAATGATTCCATTTAGGTTATAGTAGATTGGCTAATCTTATTCCCATTAGAAGTAATAGGATTGCAGCAACTCTAGCACAAATTTATGTCAGGAAAGTTGTGCGCCTACATGGAGTTCAAATTAGCATTTTTATGATAGAGGCCCTATTTCACTAAGTGAATTCTAAAGGAGTTTGCAATCTGCTTTGGAATTGACTTTGAATCTAGAAGGTTTGCTAAGAGCTTGCATCATGGATTTGGAGGACCTTGGAAAAGGTGGAAGTATTTAGGTCACGAGTGAGGACTCACAGTGCCGTTAGGAGTCTTATGATAATAGGTGAAGATAGAAATTGGAGATTTTAGTTAGGGAAAAGGTATTCGTTAAGGTTTCCCCACTTAGAAAGGTTATGAGGTTTGGTACATCTAGGAAGTTGGCACCAAGGTTTGTTGCGCCTTTCCTAATTTTAGGAAGGGTGGGGAAACTTTCTTATTAGATGGAGCTTCCGAACTAGTTAGCGAGAGCCTATAATGTCTTTCATGTTCCACACTTGAGGAAATGTTTACAAGACACTATCTCTGTTGTAGAGCCTAATCAGTTAATCGATGTTGAAACAGAACCCATCGCCCCTTCATGGCACCGCATGCATTATGGAGCATGATATTTAGAGGTTTCGTAACAAAGGTATTAGGTTAGTTTGAGTTCAATGAGGAGATAACCCAGCGGAAAGCACATAGGAAACCAAAGAAAAGTTGAATGCTTCTTGTCCCTAGCTTTTCTTTGGCAAAATTTTCTCTCCTAAAACATAGGTATTTGGTTGAATCATGATTGCTAGATTTGATGATAGTAGATGGTTGTAACACTTTTTACTTTTATTTTTTCACTTATATGTCAGACCTTGCATTCACGCTAGGATTGAGCTTACCTGTAGTATGTTTGCATACATAATCACTTCGCATTTTTGGTTGAGTAATTGTAGTGTAGATTATTGTTGATAAATTAGTTTGATTACATGATTGTTGAATGCACATTATACTATCTTCCCTTGGTGATTTAAAGGGCGAAATCCTTTTTAAAGGGGGAGAATGTAACACCCTGCAAATTTAATTAAGAAATCAAGTAATTAAAATAAGGATAAAAAAGGAAATTTTGTAAATGTTGGAATTTCACGTGGAAGTTGCAACATTGCATCCAGAGTAATTTTCTGGTCAATTCCATATGTAATATGTCGAAATCGAAATTCAAACGGATAAGTTATGGATGTTTGAAGTTTTCGAATTTAAAGCAATTCAAACAAGTTTCTATTTAAAAATTAAATATTTGAATTTTGAAAATTTTAAAATTAGAGTTTATGAAATTAACATTAAGGGTTACTTAATGTTTAACTAAGCATCAGAGTTAACATGTACGTATAATTTAATTAAGAGTAATAAAGCAGAAACAATGGAAAGAAATTAACCAACCAAAATTGAACGGGCCGGTCGACCGCCCAAGAGAAAGTGGTCGACCAACGATGGAATCAAGGAAATGAAAACCCTAGGATTGTGCAGCCCGAATTTGTTTATTTTTAATCCAACAATCGTCATTCTTTCCACCTATATATGTAGACCCCTAGACCCTAATTTTTCCTTCATAAAAAGCATCGGCGAAGCTCAATCAAAATCTTTCCCCTTAGGTTTTCAAAAATAGTAAACTTTATGGCAAGTAATTCTAATTTCTAATCTCTAATTTAAATTAAATTCTCAATCATTCTCCACTTAATCTTCTGATTTCTAAAATCAATATATATATATATATATATATATATATATATATATATACAGATAATCTATTTTTTGTATATTCAAAAAGAGGAAAGATCTAATAGAGGATTAGGAGCAGTATATATCAGATCTCATCATCGTCTTCTTCTTTATATTGCAAAATTAGTTAGGATATTTAGGTAAAAGGTTTAGATAATTAAATATTTTGGTTTCTGAATCTATTCCTCTCTAATCTCTGATTCTAAATCTAATTTCTATATACAATTCACTTTGTTGTATATTCCAAAAGAGGGAGATCTGAAAGAAATTAGGCGTGGTGGAATCAAATCCAGTTAGGAAGCAGGAAATTATTTTGGGTGAAATAATCAATTTTTCATATTTTTTTAATCGATATTGTTTATTTTGATTTGGTGTATACCTTGGGAAATTTTGGTAACATATAAAACCCCTAGAATTTCCCTAAATAAATGTAAATATGTGAATATGTTGGAATGTCAATTGTATATATTAACCTAGGAGGATCAAATCTTTACTTGAGATTTAGATAATTCATAATCTATTCCATATTATTTATTTTGATTTCGCTTGAACTTTGAAAAGGGTTCTAAAAGAAAATAAATTAGGAATGGTGTGCAAAGTATGAATTTTATTGTAGTTTGCACTACATATTTCTATAAATTAAACATGTATGGATCCTTTTTCACTTCAAAAGTGCATTGTGTAACATTTGAATAGAATATAAAAGATCCAAATTATAAGACTTGTTTTTCTTGAAATTGAAGAGGTAAATTCTACTATGTTAATATGAGATGAGTATGGTATTATTCCATTTTGTATACAATTAAGTTGTTGGCTAAGGATATTAGCAATGTATTTTGTTGGAATTTAGGACTTGCATTAGTTTGACATTTAAATTAATTCGCTTTTTATTTGTATGTGATTGGAAATATTTTTTAAAAATCTCATACGTATATATATAATATTAACGTATTGATTATTAAAGTATTGCATATTGAACATATTGATTACAATTAATAGGCTAGTAAATAGAAATAATTTGATACGAAGATAGTTAGTGTAAATTAGGGAGTTAATCCCTAATTAGAGGTGTAATAAGATGTTATCTAATATGGACTCAACTATTAATCGTGTAGGGCGGTATATGTATGTAATTGTTATACATATAAGGTATGACTAAATTATAGGGATTAGACGTTAGTCCAAAGTTACATGGAAGTTTGTCCAGTTAAGCTTAGCTACCACAGTGTTGCTTTGCAGACTAATATGACACATCACCTATAATAAAATAACCCCAGTGGGTGCGAGGTGAGCCCAATTCTACATGGTAAATTTGCCCAATGAATCTAGCTACCAGTACCTAAGAATAATATGACTAGTGTGAGAAGTCATGGTTTGATTATGGGTCATAATTACGCTATTGATACGGTATATGAAATCTTTATTAGGGGTCCGCTTTGGGTTAGAGGTATTAAGTGTCCATGGTAGGGTCCTCCTCTTTTTTAGGAGGTATTAAGTGACCATATGGGATTTCTTATGATGTCGGTTAGTGAGAAACATGTAGGGACCCACCTTGGGTTAGGTCTTAAATGACGGGGTCCTACTATTTTACAGGCCTTAAATGGTCATAGTCTGCCCAAGTTCATAGGAAAGAGGTATTAAGTGGTTTGGGGCTTCTCGCTCCCGTAGTGTTAACGATAGTTGCATTAGAGTTTGGAAATGAGTTCGGTATTAAGTGACGGGGACCTGCATATTTTATAGGTATTAAATGGTTAGAGTCTGCCTAATCTCCCATAAAGGGTATTTATTGTTTTGAGTGCTTTCTCTTGCATCATTGTTGTCAGCCACGTTAGAGTTTTGGAATTAGACAAGAAAGGCCTTTGGGCTTACGGTTAAAGTTATTAGTATGGTATAGCTTTAAATATGTCAGACATATTTCTTATCTAAATAGTATCGCTTAAGTATAGTTATGTCAAAGCTTGAGATTTTCATTTCACCAAACATTCATTGTTCTAACTAACTCCTCATTACAACACACAAGTTAGAGGAGACAATGCTAATTTATGAGATGAAGGTGGAGATGAAGACTTATGGCAGTTATCATCTATTATTGCTTTTGAAATTATTTAACATACCTAGTTGAGACAATTATGTTATTTTGAATAGTATACCATGGAAGCTTTATGTAAACATGTTGAAATATTTAACATGTTGTGTTTATGAAATGGTTTTCTTCATGAAATGAATACTTTTTTCTGATATTATATTTTATTCATTCCATTGTGAGACTCTGAAAGTATAAATAGATAGCTCTGCATATTGTTTATTGTTTTATTCTATCAACTTAACAACTCGCCTTGAGATGGGCCTAAGGTTTGACGGACTTTTATTAGGTAGAAGTTAGGTCCGTTTCATGGTAGGTTGTTACAAGCATGTCTATCATTCTAGGCCCAAAGTGAGACAATGTGTTAAATTTGTTCTCATACTCCACAACAGTCATGGTATATTGCTTTAGATCTAAGAAACTCCTAAATAACAAGGTCTTCACCGCCTCTCTTACAAACTTCCTCTCAAACTCCTCCTTAAATTTGGCCTAAGAGAAATTATTCTCTGGGACATTAGTTGTAACAGAAATTCATTACTGCAGCAAAAAGATGATGAGAAGCCAAGTGATGCTTCACAGCATAAATCAACTGCAAATCCCTAAAGCTCCTCTCACACAACCTTAGCCATGTTTATACCTCAACAATCAATTAGTACCACTAAACCCCTTTCCACCAAGCCTTTCGAAATCTTGACCAAGCGAAGAAAAGTTCATTATGGGGTTGAACTTGCATCACTTCCTCAAATACATTCCCCCTAGATTCGGTTGCAGAAGCATCATTCCTCGAAGCTTAAGTCCCACTGTTGATGATGGTACTACCTCTCTTACATCGATCTCTACCTCCACTAGCATTGGCAGCACGAGTACTCATAATTTGCTACCTGAATTTATAGAAAAACATCTTTAGAATACTACAAGAGTTTTATTTCAAGAAAAGATTATTAAGATAGGATTGCTACGAAAGGATTACTAAGAAAGAGATTTCTTTCAAAGAACGGATTAATTTCAAGAAAGAATTTCTAAGACGGATAAGTTTAAGAAAACATTTTAAAAGTCTAGTATTGTAATAAGAAATATGCTCTCATATGTATAATACACTTGACTCATTCTATAGAATTACTAATCCGATCTCCAATGATCGATATCCAACCAATGCCAAGGTATTCGCTAACCTGGGTCCGGTACAAAATGCGATGACCGAGTGGTCCGAACCTCTAACATTCCGAAAAGCAACACCACACACTAAACACTATCCTAAAAGATATTTGTGTTAACTTTTCAAAAGGGATATTACAAACAACCCCCTTAAAGAACCGAACATCCTTGTTGGCTTATCATTACGTACCGTTATGCATGTAACCTGCATCAGTACCACAACGATTAACATCCGAGGCATTACACACATAATACTAGTTAGGTGGGCTCTGACACTATAGTGTGATAATCACCTTTAGACACCCAAATGTCAACACTAAATACATCCATGGTATTCATGTGTCGTGGATGTATTTAATGTCGAGCACTCAAGTGCAAAAATGATAGAAAGTTAGGTGAAATAAAAGAAATAAGAAAGAAGGACACAATATTAGAATCTCACATATGGAACGATAATATATAATATCTCAAAAGTGTAATACAAAAAGTTAATCAAATATACATGTATCTCAGAGTTACAAAATGACTAAATACTACTATCAGCCTGGATAGTTATAACTGATTGTACACACAATATTGAATACATACATACATAATAGTGAATGAAATTTAAAATAAGTAGATAGATGGGTGGAAGCATCCATTTCGTCTTATAAGATTGAGACATCCAACTAAACCCTGCTTTCTTCAATCTACTCCAAAGAGTACATGAGAAATTTTTCGATTAGAAATACCATATGTCAAATATTAATATGGTATGAGAAAATCATAAATGCATTAAACACATTACAGTACTTTCGAGACCAACAGAATCCTAAGATTGGTTTCCCCTCAAAAGGAACCAACTCAATGGATATCTACATTAGATGATATTATAGATAATGTCTAAGGTTTGTGATATAAATAAGAAAATAGCCATGATGCTTGCATCAATCACACTACAGCATATTCGAGTACATTTAAAACCACTAATGTGTTTTCGTATATGGATATTTCATGGAGACCTCCCTGGTAAAACTCGTAAGTAAACTGAGACCAATCTCCATGACAAAGATCAAAAATACATTTCGAGCATCGTATATCTCTAGAAAATATATATCATAATGTAAACATAACTAGCCCACAACTTAACATGTGAACCAAGTATCAACAACTCCAGGTAGCAACATCTATAAGCATTCTCTAGATGATGGAGTTGATATACCACCAATGGGTTAGCTAAATCCTAAAATTATGCATCATACTTTGTCTTTAGTTATTTTTCTGACATCGAGGCTATGTACCACACCTTTCACATGAACCTTAATTGCTCAAAAAGAATATCCCGTTTGACAAATGTTAATGCTGACCTCTCTTTCGGACTTAACCTTAGGATATGATAGTGTTACCCTATATAAATTATCCAAAGTGTTAACGCTGACCTCTTCCTCAGATTTAACCTGAGGATATGATAGTACAACCCTATAACACTTTGCTTCAACGACCTCTTCCAAAACTGACCGTATACATATGTCGAAGTGGTATTCGTTAAGTAGAACTCTTATTGATCCCAGACTCTCCAAACCCAATCGATGAATTTCCAATTAACTCAATTCTGATTCTTTAAAAAGTAAGTGAAAGCTAGAGATGTCTCATATGAATGCTCCTCCTAGGGATTCTCAAAGCATATGAAGCAGCAAAGATTTTTGTTAATTCTTAAGTTATAATTGGTCAAGTTTGATAGTCGACTAACCGACTATCAGTTTAAAGCGATTGCTTATGGTAATCAAAGTTCATACACTTAACACGTTTTCGACATTCCAACTTTACAATTTCTCGATCAAGAAGGAAGTCGGTAAGCCAGAGCACTATCGCTTTATCCTTAGTCAAACATTAATCTTGACTCTCATAAATATAGAAGTCTGCATCACTTGTTTTTAGTGTTAAGAATACTAATACCAACATTCCATAAACAAATTTGACTACATGTTCATTTTTAAAGTGTAACTTCTTATCCCTTCATCCAAATAGTTTTTTTTCAAAGATATTAATATATAAGTTATAAATAGTTTTAAAATGATATAGATATGTATAATAGTTTATTTAAAAGGTACAATATTTGATAAAATTTAAAATAAACTTAAAAAAGAGAAGTAAAATAAGAGCTCTTTAAAATAAGAAACTACTTTTATAAAGTTATATATATACATAAAATACCTTTTGAAATTCTTAAAAAATAAGTTATAAATATTATATTAAATATTACTTTTAAAATAGTTACATGAAATTGATTTGAAATCTTTTACTAATAAAATAGACAAGTTTTATTTATAATTAGAAAACCTTACTCAAAATAATTCAAAATAAATTATTTTTGAAATATATTTAAACTTCAAACCTTTTTAAAGTACTTGTATATCTTTTACAAAACTATTTTGAAAATATTGCATAAAAATCTATAGTAATAAAATTTTAGACTTTCCTAAAACTTGTTCTTCAAAGTGCATCCATAGTGACTATCGCTATATGGATCATAACTTTTGTAACCTTTTTATATGTAAATTAGCTTTTAAACTCTATTTCTTAATATCTTTTATACTACTAGAAGTATAGAAAAAATTTCTTTCAAAATTATTTAAAAGATAGAGTTTAAAAAGTAAGATCGAAAGAGGAATTCAAAGTGCATTTATAGCAATTATCGCTGTATGGACAACTCCATATTACATTCAAATTCAAACACCATTAAATCACATATACAAATATGATTCTCAAGTTCATCTCACATCACAAAGAAGTATGGAATAATATACACACACACACACACACACACACACACACACAACATATATAAGCAAGGAAAGCAAGTAGAAAGCAAAGCAAAATAAATATAACAACTTCAAAGTGCTTCTATAACGACTATCACTATAAAGGCAATAACATTAACCACTCTATTACATATATTTATTGAATATCCAAGTCCCAAGTCCATATCATATGCTATTACATATGCACGATATTACAATTTCAAATCTATGTCCAAAGACCATTTAATATGCATAAATAACAAGTCCAAAGTCCAAGTCCAAAAGTCCATTACATATGCCATTACTTATGCTACCACTAAATAAAAAAAAGGGTATCAAAGGCCTTCTAAGGCAAACAATAAATGAAATCACGTGCTTTTTAAAGCACACAAATGTAGATTATAACTTTAAGTAGTTATGGGGTGTTATTATAGTTTTTAACAGGCAAAATCTTTAAGTTTATAGTTTCATTCAAGGAGTGAGATAACTCACTTTTGTACCAAATCCAAATGAGCTCTTCCTACCCCAACCTTGCAACAACACAACAACTTCCTACCTTCAACCCTTAAGAAAAAGAACGAGGCTAGAATAAGCCTTAAGAAGCACAACCAAAGAGAGGAACGAGCTAGAAGAGCACGACCTAGGCAATTATTTGCCTAAGTTGGGTACGGCCTTGATAATGATGGTGAGTTATTGCTCCAAACTTCTTAGCTCTAAGATTATGGAATGATGTTATATGCTATGTAATGATGATAGCATGAGTTTGAAGAAGTTTAAACTTATTTAGAATTTCTTTACTTCAAGAAGTTTGTGAAGAGATTAGAGTGAAAGAGTATTGACTTTGCGTTGTGAATTTGTAACCAAATGAAGGGAGCCTTGCATGCTTATTTATATGCTTTAGAAATGTGGTAAAAGACCCTCTATATGCTTGCAAGACGACGATAGCGTTACACCCAACCTATGCCTCCACTTCCACTACACCATACTTCAGAAAGTCTTCCCTTAAATCACTCCTTAAAACCCTCCTTCTTGTCCCCTTCAAGAAGCAATTACTCTAATTAATTTCTTTTATGAAATAAGGTGCATTTGATACTCATTAATGTGGTCATATGTTTATTGCACAAGTCCAAAGAATTTCAATAACTTTTATTGAATAAACAGCTGATTTTTAACAAAACATTTTTTGATCACATTTTCGATATTTACTTAATGTGTATATTTTTGCATAAAAATTTCAAAACGAAGTTTTCTATCATTAGTTATTAGTTAAAAAGTGTTTAACAAGGCTACAAAATAACATTTTTAACACTTAACCATTTTTTAGATGTTTAGATATTCGAAGGTGAAGTGCTTGAAATTACGGGTCACTATAGGAGGTGTATGGTGGTCGTCATATTTGGTAACAGAGCTTAGGTTGCATAGTTTCATTAGAGATAAAGTAAAACACTCTAGAATGGATTGAGACTATAACAGGGAGCTTACTAGTTATATATTTTGATTTTCCATACACACACACACACTCACACACACACACACACATACACATATAGCGTGAGTCATACTACAAAAGAGTACCATTGAGGCAACTATTCTTTATGGAAAACCAATCATTCTTATTGCAGATTAAGAATGAGCTGGCATATAAGAAATATTGCTAGAAACTCAACTTCTACAGTTGAGGAGCAGGTGTGTTTGGGGATGCTAATCCTAATTTGCATAACATTTTTGTGGATATGGTACGAAACATGGTTCAGAACACTCAAGTTGCCCAAAATGTTGAAGATGGAGGTGCTCAAGTGCAGGCGCCTAGAGTCGACTTTGCTAAGCTGACAGAGGATTATTCTAACTTGGGATGAAAACCGTTCCTAGGAATGGAGTTGGTTGTAGACGTCTAAATTACATTGGCATTTGTTAAAGAATTTTTAAGGACTTGGAAGTTAAAGACACTATAATGAGGAGTTTGACCTCTAGACAGCTTCAAGAAAGAGAGATAGGGTGGTGGAATGCATTATATGTCACCATTCTGGTGAATTAGATAACATGTGAGTAGTTAAGATAAGATTTGAGAAAAAATTCGTACCTACTACCCAAAATTTGGCATTTTTCCATAAATTTGCTGACTTGAGACAGGGAGATATGTCAGTAACAGAGTACATGGCTGAATTCGATATATTATCGAAATATGGCCTATATTTCATCGATACTCCACTTAAGAAGAATGTGAATTTTATAATGGGCTTGGATGAATATCTGGGAGAGATGGTGGTGGGATATATCAAAGATCCCTTCGAGAAGCTGGTTGAGAAGACTCTCCAGCATAAGAGTTTGTATCCTAAGTCTAAGTCCATTCTTGTTGTTTCCACTTAGGAACCAAAGCCGCAAGCTGATAGAGGAGGCAAAATGAAGTGGAATAACAAAAAGAAGAAGTAGCTTTAGAAGGGTGATCAGAAGAAGGGCAAATGGGAGCCTACTAGTGATAACTATGTGAGAAAGGTCACTTGAAGAGGAACTTGAAAGTAGAATGCAAGAAGTGCTATGATGGAAATAAAGTCTAGCTTATACAGAATGATTGCTCAAATCAGTGAAGAAGAAGAGGTAGGTGGTTAAGGCATATGCATTAGATGTTGTTTTGACTTCGTCGAGTGCCCCTTTGATGAAAGAAAATGAAAAAGCATCACTATCCAAGATATGCTTTCTATTTGTGACGTTCCTACACGTGTTTTGTTCGATAATGGGGCTTCACCTTCTTTCATATCTAATGATTTGGTATATAGGTTGAGATTGAGGCCTGCTATAGTATATCAACCATTAATTATGACAACCCTATTGGAGGCTCAACCATTCTATGCATGGTTTTTCGATATGTAGTGTTACTGAATCATGGATACTCTTTTTTGTGTGATTGCTTAATTTTGGGCTTTGCTGTGTTCAATATTGTTTTAAGGATCGATCGGGTGAGAAAGCATGTGGTAGTAGTGGATTTTGAAAGTTCGTTAGCGATGATTTGGGCTGAGGATGGGTGGAGGGTAGAGTTAAGCTGACTACTGTAGGATAATGTGACTGTTAGGTTCTATATTTGCTGGAGGTCCTATAAGACAAGTTGTCATATGTGCCTATAGCTAGGGAGTATCCGGATGTATTTAAGGAGATAACTGGATCATTACCACACTAGAGATAGAATTCTGCATAGATTTAGGGATATGAAACCAATAGATATTCCTTTAAGACGCATGGAACCTAAGGAGCAAAGAGAGCTTGAGGTGTAAGTGAATGACCTATTGAGGCGAGGGTTCATTCTAAGGAGTATATCTGAGTAGGGAGCACCTATAGTATTTGCCCCAAAAGAAGATGGTTCCCTGTGATTATGTATTGATTAACATGAGATGAATAAGGTGACGAAGAAGAACAAGTATTCACTCTCGCATATAGATGACTTGCTCGATCTGCTCCACGGTGCAAGGGTATTCTCTTAGTTGGACCTAGTAACGAGGTTTCATCATCCTAGGTACTGAAGGAGAGTGTACCGATTACAATGTTTTGTTCGCCATTTGGATTTTAAGAGTGGTTAGTCAGCTCAGTCACGCCTTTCAAGCTGACCAATGCCCCAACATACTTTATTGGTCTCATGAACTGTGTTTTCAAGGATCTACTAAATAAGCTCATGCTTATGTTCGTTGACGATATTCTTGTCTGCTCATGGAAAAAGGAGGAACACAAGACACATTTGGAAATGTGATGGAGGTGTTGAGAAAACACCACTTGAGGGCAAATTTTTGAAATGTCACTTTTGGAAAATGGAAGTGAGATTCTTTGGTCATATCACTTTTAAGCGAGGCATCGTAGTGGATCCTACAAAAATGGTGGTAGTTCAGGATTGAAGCCAATCCAAGAATGCTATGAATGTGAGGAGTTTACTTGGACTGACCGGATATAGATGTTTTATCACGAACTTCTCCAAAGTAGTAGCACCATTAACCAATTTTACAAGGATGAATCAGATTTTTATTTTGGACGCGAGGTTTAAGCCTATGTTTATGAATCTAAAAAGAAGACAAACAATTACCAGTGTTAGTCATTCCAAGTGAGAATGAGGAGTTGATAGTATACACATGCACCTGTGGTACTAGACTAGGAACAGTATTAACGTAGAGGGAAAGGTCATCACATATGCGACTCAACAATTGAAATCGCATGTGAATAATTACCTAACTCATGATTTGGAGTTGGTAGTGATAGTATTCGCTCTGAAGATTTGGAGGCATAATTTGCTTAGGGAGAGGTTCGAGTTATTCAGTGACTATATTCGTTGAAGTATCTCTTCTTCTAAAAAGATCAAAACCTTCATTAGCATAAGTGGTTGGAGTTTTCGGCCTCCTATGACTTCATCATTTCCTATACGCCTGGTGAGGGAAATGAAATCTTTGATGCTCTGATTAGAAAACATGCTAGTTTGGGAGCAATTTCCTAAAATGGAAGAAAATTGAGTATATCACTAGCTAGGACCTTGGTCCTCAATTTGAGCTTGAGTCAATGAAATTGGCTAGTTTCATCATCAGGCCTACCTTGATCAAGAGGATTAGCACTAGTCAGAGTCATGATGTTAGACTAGAGGAGATCATAACAAAGGTATAAGTAGTAGAGTCTACAAAGAAAAAACAGTATGCGATCGACCGGATGGTTGGCTCAGAAAGGATTGGAGGTTGTTTGTGCTTGATGCCAATGGGTTAAATGATGAGATAATATAAGAACGCCATCATTTGAAATTGACTATGCATCCCGACGATAATAAAATTTATGGGGATATAAAGAAGACATTTTGTTGGGAAGGGATGAAGAAGGATGTTGGGACATTTATCTTGAGGTGTATAAACTACCATATGGTAAAGGAAGAGTAGAAGAAGACAAGTAAGTTGATGTAACCACTTGATATTCCCAAATGGAAGTAGGAGCAAGTATCAGTAGACTTTATTGATGGACTGCCAAAGGCCACGGGAGGGTATGATAGCATCTCAGTCATAATCGATAGGTTGAAGAAGAGTGCTAGATTTATACCCGTTAGTCTAATAGGACGACATCCAAGTTGGTCAAGTTATATGTAAAGTGGATGGTGCAATTCCATGATGTGCCAAAGGGCATTGTGACTGATCAAGAACTTTTATTAACTAGTGGACTTTGGAGTAGATTATAAGAGGCATTAGGGAATGAACTGCATCTTAGTACAACTTATCACTCACAAACTGATGGGCAGAACGAAAGTGTGAATCGTGTTCTAGAGGATCTCTTATGGGTATACATATTGAACTTTGGGGGCATGTGGGATGGTCATTTACATTTAGTAGAGTTCGTTTACACTAATAGTTATCATTCTAGTATTGGCGTGGCATCATTCGAGGCATTATATGGCCAACTGTCTGATGCTCCTTCATGTTGGTGGGAAGTGGGCGAAAAACTGATATTTGGACTAAATATGGTTAGGGAGACTTAAAGGAAGCTTTAAATCATTCAATGATGGATGAAAGCTGCTTAGGACAGGAAAAAGAGCTATGCTAGTACGAGATGTAGAGATATAGAGACATAAAGTTCTCTATCAGTGGTATGGTCTTTGTGAAGATGTCTTTAATGAAGAATGTTGTTTGATTCGGTATAAAGGGGAAGTTGGAACGAAGATTTGTGGATCCTTTTCCGATGCTCGAGAGGATATAGAACTTCAAATATAGAGTTGACGTACGCTAGAAGATGGTGGGTGTACACAATGTATTTCATGTTTCTCACTTGCATAAATCGTGTAGGCTTAGGCGTGATAGTGGAACCGAATCATCTTGACAATATGCAACATCCCCCATTTTGAGATCCGAAAATAAGTGCTACTAATGTTACAGTCATCAATGGTACTATTCTTTGGTGACAAAATATGGTAATGCAAGTTATATAAATAACGTCAGAAGCATATGATATGTAATATTTTCAAACATTTTTCCTTAGCCAACTTTCGTTACATTTCAGAAATAAGATTTTCACATTCATTACATAACCTCATTCGTTGTCCATGGTTAGAGAAAATATAATAATTACAAAATACTAAAAGTACGATATATGAAGATGCCCCTTGGTTGATCGGAGTCTGATAAATTGACATTTATAAATTTTGTCATTACGTTCATTCAAACATAGCATATGTTTTAAAAGAACACATCGGAATAAAATCTCTTACATTAGATAATTTGCCACTTGAACGTCTCTGAAAGCTTATTTGTTTAACCTGAAAATCTCTACTCTCGACCTAGTTAAATGAGTACCCGATAGTTTAGAGGAAAAATGAAAACCTTGGGTCAGACAAAAAGTTTGGTGTGAATAATAATATACCATCTCGAACCAAAACCAATATCTGGTGAGACCACGCCGTAGAGTGAATTGGGTTTTCCCCTCATTAGTATCTTATCAAATTATGTCAGTCATAATCGTACACCTGTAACTACAATGGTTAGAACATAATTTAATATGATCATGTGCTTGCATATAACCTGGGTAAGTCTGACTAGTCTGTTATCCTAGGGTTATGTATACCCAAAGTTTTCTCTTGTCAACGATAGACTGTTTGTCATAATTCTTAGTTTTCGTAGGGTTACCACGAACCTAAGGGTTTTGCAGGCTAATCAATAACCTATTGGGCTGATTCGGGCCAAAACACAACCATATGTCCACAAATCTCCAAATACGTTTGGAGTAAAACAACTTAAATAATCTGGCGAGCATATAGAGCTAGGAGTTCCTTTTTGTGCGCAAACATCCTTTCACTCACTATTGATAAGCTCTACGCACTGGAATCGTGGATCTTTACCAACCGTGGCTAAAGCATAGGGCACAACTCTCCACCAGTCACACCTAAAATCTTATTTGGTTTTAAATTTTGAGTCATATCTTGGACCAGATCAGGGCATCTTAACACAATTGATCTATCTAATTTCCTGAATGCAATTTTACCCTCTCTAGAGTTTTATCTTATCATACTCACTACTAGGACAGCCTAACTGGTAACTCTACCTCCTAAAATTCCTAAGATGCGGTGTAGGGTATTGAAATGTGAGTATAACAACGATAAAATATGTAAACTTAACTTATCTATTGATAATAAAAAAATATAGCATTATTCAGTAAAATATGTTCAATCATCAGTAATATACATTGCGAAACTACATAAAATTAAATAAGATTTTCCATTGGAAAACTTCATACAAAATTGGGCTAAGTCACCATTTATTTTCTTGAAAATAATTATCTTTAACATTGGTACCACTTAAATTTGTTCTTTAAAACAAGGGAAATATCATCCATTGACGCCACATGTCCAAAAAAGTGGCATCAATTTTGATGCCATAGGACCAAAGAGATGAAATTAACGTTGATGGCATGTGTCATTAATGTTGACGACATGTGTCCAAAGTGGTGGCATTAACGTTGACGACATGTGTCGTTAACATTGATGAAATAAGTCGAAGAGGTGGCTTGACGACATGTGTCACATAGATCTTGACGATAGATCTTGATGACATATGACGAAGTGGTCTTGATGACATACGACGAAGTTGTTTTAATGACATATAACGAAGAGGTTTTGACAACATATGACCCAGGGGTGGAGTAGCAGACTCGTAGTTAACATAAAAACTATTATTTAGCTATCTAAAATATATTCTTTTCAGTAACTCTCATGCTTTCTCAAATCTCTATTGCTTTACCTTATTCTTTTCAGCAAAATTCTACGAAACAAAATTTATAATTCCAAAATAATTTGTCAAGCATTAAATATATTAATATTTTAATATAATCATTAGGCTTGTCTAGCTTAATAAATTCATAATAAATCAAAAAAACTTGGGAAAAATCCCCAAATTCACAAAAAATCAGAAATGGCATATTCTTTAACATATAAAAATTCTAAGGCCAAAATCATTATTGAATTATTTTAATAGTTAAAACTCGAAATAAATGCCCTTTTCTCCTCAGGAAATTCATAAAATATTCCCATTAATTCAGGAAATTATGAAATTAAACCCATCTTCAAAGTTATGTTTTACACAACATATCCAAAATCCAAGTTGTTTTAATATCAATTACTAAGCCTTTGCCTCTAAAAGCTAACATAAAAATTCCATAAAAATTTCAATTAATCATCATTCAATCAAACAATGGTAAATCAACCGTATTATGACATATTATCATCAACTAATTTGGAATCAATAAAAAATACAAAAAAAAACACATAAAGATGAGATGTTTACTATCATTCACCTTGATTTGAGAATGGGAGTTGAGATTTGAATTGTTCATTTGATTCCCTTAGCTTGAACTTGATTTACTAGCTTTTCTCCTCTTAAATCCCCTAGCAACAACCTTTGCTTTGTTTATAATTGGATGAATGAGAATATGAATGATCATATGAGGGTAGAAGGATTTATGTTTAGAAATGAGGCATATTCCTATTTTGCTCCTTTCATAAATCTTACTATTTATTTTTAAGTTAAAGCAGTCTTGTTTATTGATTAGCCAAGGCCTATCCTAATTAATTATCAAATCTCATCTTCTTTTCACACCACACATTATTGTATTTAATTAGTCTAATTAAATCTCCTGAATAGTGTTAAATAAAATTAGGGATGTTACATGCTCCCTTCCTTAAAGAAATTTCGTCCTCGAAATTCAGCATATCAAACATGCTAACATTTGTAACAACCAATGCTAGTATAGTCAAATGGCAATAAAGTCTATATAGCAAGTATAGAACATACCATCATAATAACTCAGGATAAGTTTCTCTACCTCCGTCCAAGTACAGTCATTCTCATTGTCAATCCACTGGACTTGCACTAACTTGACTGTCTTGTTCCTTAATTTTTTTCTCATCTCTTGCTACAACACGAACTGGTTGTCTAACAAAAGTCACATCCAATTACACTACTAAATCTTCTAATGTTGTCGGTGCGATGGTAGTCTATGGATCATGAACAGAATTTCTAAGATGAGAAATATGAAAAACATTATGAACTCCTACCAAACTATTCGGCAACTCTATCCGATAAGCAAGTTTCTCAACCCTTTCTACGATAGGAAATGGACCTATATATCCTGATGCCAATTTTCTCGTCTTTCCAAAATGTACTACACCCTTCATTGGTGATAATTAACAAAAACACGGTCTCCAACCAAGAACTCTAAATCCTTATGCCTCTTATCTACGTACTTCTTCTGCCTAGATTATGCTTTCTTCATCCTTGTTTGGATCAACTCAATCTTTTCTATGGCTTCTCTCACCATATCTGGACCAAGAACTAATCTATATCCGGTCCCCAACCAATATGCTGGTGATTTGCACGGCCTGCCATACAAAGCTTCGAAAGGCGTCATTCCTATACTAGTTTGATAACTCTTATTATAGTAAAACACGAGTAAGCACAAATGGTCTTCCCATGACCCTCCAAATTCTAGTACACAAGACCTTAGCAAATCTACAAGAATTTTGCTAACTATTTTTGTTTTCCCATCGGTTTGTAGATGGTAAGCAGTATTCCTCATCAGCTTGGTATCTAATAGTTTTTGTAAACTCTTCCAAAATTTACTAGTGAATAAAGTATATTTGTCACTAAATATACTATTAGGAATCCTACGCAATCTAACAATATTCTTCATAAACAACTTAGCCAATATAGGTGCCATCCTTGTTGATTTAATGAGAATGAAATGTGCACTCTTGGTCAATCTATATACTATAACCCGAAAACTCTTATTTCCCCTATTCGACCTTGGCAACCCGTTAATAAAATCTATGGACATAGAATCCTATTTCCAAAGTGGCATTCTAAAGGTTGAAGCAGTCCTCTTGGCTTCTAATGATCGGCTTTTACTTGTTGGAAATTCAAACATTGCTTTACATATAAGCCTGATCCCTTTTTCCTCCCTTTCCAGAAGAGACTTATGTTCATGCATTGATACATCATAGTTTCTCCAGGATGAATAGTAAAATTCGATCGATGATACTCTCTGAGAACTTCCTTCTTTAGGTTACAAACAATTGAAACACAAAATTGTCCCTTCTTCCTCAACCATCCATTCCTGTCAAGACTAAAACCTTTTAAATCATCAATCTGAGTTCCTTCTTTAGGCCTTCTAATACGTTTAGCAAGTAATGGATCATCTTTCTACTTAGAAGTAATCATTTCAATCGTAATCGGGTCAAACTTTCAAACATGATAACATTGCAGTATTCTAACAAGAACTCATCGTCCATCTTAACTGTGCACAGCAAGTAGTCAATGTCTCTAAATGTTTCCTTTGTACTAACATAGCTAACATCACACTCTGATGTTTTTTGCTAAGTGCATCTGTAACTTTATTTCCTTTTTCTGTCGTAAACTCAATATAAAAATCATAAGTTACCAAAAACTCTAGCCACCTTTGTTGTCTCATATTCAACTCCTTTTGAGAAAATAAATACTTCAAAGTCCTATAATCCATAAAGAACTCAAATCATTATACTCGAAAATAATGTCTTCACAATTTCAAAGCAAAGATCACCACTGTCAACTCTAAATAATGAGTCTGATATCTAACTTCATATGTCGAGAGGTGTAGACAATTGCTTTACCTCTTTTCATTACCAAAGCTCTGAACCATGCCCTATATACATCAGTATACACCACTAAATTTTGATTCCCATTTGGAACAACTAACACAGATGCATTAGTCAATAAATGTTTTAGCTTTAAGAGTGCTTCTTCCCATTTATCGGTCCAAAATACTTTACACCATTCCTTGTCAGTTTAGTCATAGGTATTGCTATACGAGATAAATCGTTGACGAATCTTCGATAATAGCCAGCTAACCCTGGAAAACTTCTTTTCTTAGTCATAGTCTTAGGCCTTTTCTAATTATTAACAATTTCAATCTTAGCCGGATCTACTAATAACCCATATTCCGAAATACATGACCAAGTAACTTCACTTCTTTCTTCCAAAAATGAGATCATGAAAACTTTGCTTTTAGTTGATATCGTCTTAACGTCTCTTGTACTATTATAAGATGAATCTCACGATCTCTTTCATTCTTAGAATATATCAAAATGTCACCTATAAACACTAATACGAATTTGTCTAAATGCTCTCGAAAGATCCAGTTCATCAAACCCAAAAAAGTAACTAGACACATTGGTTAGTCCAAAGGGCATGCCTAATCATTCATATGAACCATTTCTTATTCGAAAAACCGTTAATGGAACACTGTCATCCGCCACTTTCAATTGATGGAACCCTGTTGTTAAATCCAATTGGGAAAAATACTTGGCTCCACCCAGCTGACTAAACAAATCATTTACTCTCGATAAAGGATTCTTATTCTTTATCCACTTATCATTCAACTTATGATATTCGATATACATACTCAACGGCCTGTCCAGTTTCTTCATGAACGCGAAGGCCGCTCACTAAGGCAAACTGCTTGGTCTAATAAATTCTCTCTTTCTAAGTCCACCAATTGCACCTTTAACCTTTCATCTCAATAGATGTGATTCTGCTTAGCGGTCTACTCACTGGTTCAGCTCCAAGTACAAGATTTATTTAAAAATCAATAGCTCATTTCGACAGTAGTCCTTTAACTGGATCAAAAATAACAGCATACTCTCTTATAATCAGAACCCGATTCACTTCGTCCTCCACTTCCATTACACCTAATAAAGAACAAACACCTAGATTCAAATTTTCTACTAAGTATATAATTCAGTCACGGCTATTACGGTGCCTTAGCTATATCTATCTGTCTTGGCAAAATATCCTATCATTATCTTTGCTTAATCAATCTATGCCCGGAATAATAAAAAAAACCCATTAAGTTAAACATATAAAAATTGCTGAAAAATGCATGACCCAACAACTTAAATTATAAATGATCACATCTTATCCCAAGAGTTGCATAACCTCTAATTGGATTCGCAACCCTTAAGGAAGTAATAAGGTATGACGGTTCTAGCTTTAACTTATCTATCAAATATTATAGGATAAAAGTATATGATGCGCCAGTATCAAATAATACTTTAACAAAAATGTCGTGAATCAAAAGCATACCTCCTATCACAGTCATTCCTTTCTCTTCTACAGTCGGTCTAGAAGCTGACGATTCCAGAGCAAAAGCTTTCCCTTTATTAGCCTTGGCCGATGCTGGACACTCATTCCTATAATGCCCCCATCTGATTATAGTCATAGCACTTCATGTACTTCTTTCATGCAACCTTCTTTCCATTGACATAGCGACACACATTTGCAAAGTGCCCATTCTTATTACAGTTATAGCAAACAACATCTGTCCTTTTTTTCTTGGCATCTCCACTCTTCTGAGCTCCCTTCTTTTTGAAGAACTTCTTCTTCTTGCCCTGAGAACTTTGGGTCTCCACTGATTTCCCTTCCTAAAAGTCAAAAGCATCTCCTCGTTCTTTATCGCCATCTTTACCAATACATTTCTTGGATCTAGGAGATGTGGCATTGTTGCTCTAGCAATCTCTAGCTTCAATCCTCAGATAGGCTTCCCATTCCTTTTAATCACAGTGTCTATAGTGGCATATCTATACCTAGACAACTTATCAAACTTAGTGGCATATTCCAACAAAAACATTTCTTCTTTCAATAAACTTGCCAAGTAAGGTGGACTTGGCTACTTCAGATAAGAAACTCTCCTTAAATCTTCTTCTAAACTCAGCCCACATAGGTTCTTCTTCTAGCACACCAATAGTTACCCCATTCCACCAATATAATGTGGCTTCTTGCAAATGCCTCAAAGCCAATCGTCTCTTCTGCTCATCATTTAATCCTAGATCGGCAAAACCCTCTTACAAAGCAATAACCAGTTCTCCCCTTCAATAACATCATCCGATCCTAAAATTGGCTATCCTTCAAGGCTAGTATAATCACGATTCATCTTGGCATAGTTATTGCCAACTGCCACCATGAGATTAGCTCCTACCACTTGGCATCTCCACTCTTCCGAGCCCTCTTCTTTTTGAAGAACTTCCTCTTCTTACCCTGACAAATTTTGGGTCTCTTCTCCTTCCAAAAAGTCGAAAGCATCTTCTCATTCTTTATCGCCATCTTCACCAATACATTAGTTGGACCTTGGAGGTGTGGCATTATTGCTCTAGTAATCATCGGCTTCAATCCCCGGATAAACTTCATATTTCTCTTAAACACAGTGCCTATGGTGGCATACCTATACCTAGACAGGTCATCAAACTTAGTGGCATATTCCAACACCGACATTTCTCCTTTCCATAAACTTCCCAAGTAAGGTTGACTTGGCTACTTCAGATAAGAAACTCTCCTTAAATCTCCTTCTAAACTCAACCCGCGTAGGTTCTTCTTCTGGCACACCAATAGTTACCACATTCCACTAATATAACGCAGCCCCTTGTAAATGCCTCGAAGCCAATCTTTTCTTTCGCTCATCGTTCAAGCCCAGATCGGTAATAACTCTCTTACAAAGCAATAACCAGTTCTTCACTTCAATAGAATCCTCCATTCCTAAAATTGGCTTTCCTCCAAGACCGGTATAATCATGGTTTAACTTGGCATAGTTATTTCCAACTGCCACCACGGGATTAGCTCCTCCCGCATTAGCAACATTTTCTTCAGCCAAATCATATGTTTCTCCAGCTTGCATCATGTTAACAAAGAATAGATAGATAGTCCCCATATCTACTGGCGGGGTTCCCGCGGGCACATTAGCATTTGCTTGTCGACCTTGGTTCCTCATAGTGGTTGTCGAGAACTTCCATTCGCTGTGATGCTTCCTCTATCTAGATTCACTCATCCATTTATAGCTTCTATATCTTACTTCTTTGAATCTGCATATGGATCTATGTAAGATACAAAAAAATGTCTACGAGAGGGGAGAATAAAGATAGGATACTTACTTATATATATATATATATATATATATATATATATATATATATATCAAATACAAGTAAGTTACTATAGTGTTATCCTATATCCTAATCTTACTCTTTGGTTTATTGGATTACGTTTTGAAAAACGTTTTAATTTTTTAATTTTTTTTCATAAAACTATGCTCTTATACCATGTTGTAACGTACCCCTATTAAGGCCCGAAAATAAGCATTACTGATGCAGCTGTCATGAATGGTATTATTCTCCGATGATAAAATGTAGTAATGTTGATCATATCAATATGAAAAAATTTCAAACATTTTTCCTTAGTCAACTTTCTTTACATTTTAGAAAAAAAGATTTTTACATTCACTAAATAATCCTATTCGTTGTCCATATTCAGAGAAAATATAATAATTACAAAATACTTCAAGAGTGACATATGAAGATGCCACCTTGGTTGATCCGAATCAAATACTTGATAGTTATAAATTCTGTCATAACATCCATGCTGACACAACATAAGTTTCAAAAGAACATAGTGGAAATAAAAGCTCCTACATTAGCTAATTTGCCTCCTGCATGTTTTCGGAAGCTTATTCGTCTAACCTGAAAATCCCTACTCTTGACTTACTCAAATGAGTATCGGAGAGTTTAAGAAAAAAACAAAATCCTCGGGTCAGATGAAAAGTCTGGTGTGAATAATAATATACTATCTCTAATCAAAATCGATATATGGTGAGATCACGCCGCAGAATGGAACAGTTTTTCCCCTTAGTAGTATCTTACCAAAATATGGCAGTCATAATCTTACACTTGCAACCACAACGGTTAGAAGGTAATATAATATGATCACGTGCTTGCATAAAACCTGTGTAAGTTTGACTAGTATGTTATGCTAGGGTTATGCATGGCCAAAGTTTACCCTTCCCAACGATAGACTGTTTATCATGAATCATAGTTGTCCTAGGATCACCATGAACTTAATGGTTTTGTAGGCCAACCAATAACCTATCAAGCTGACTCGGGCCAAAACACAATTGGATGTCCACAAATCTCCAAATATGGTTAGGAGTAAATCAACTTAAATAATCTGGTGAGCACATAGAGTTACGAGTTCCTTTCTATACGTAAAAATACTTTCATCTCACTACTGACAAGCCTTACGCACTGGAATCGTAGACCCTTACCAATCGGGGGATAACAGCTGAAGCATAGGGTGCGACCCTACACTAGTCTCACCTAAAATTTTATCTAATTTTAAATTCATGAGTCATATCTCAGGACTAGTTCAGGGCATCCAAACACAATCGATCCATCTGATTTCCTGGATGTAATTTTGTTCACTCTAGAGTTTAATCTTACCATACTCACTATTAAGGCAACCTAGTTGGTAATTCTGCATCCTAAAACTCCCAAGAAGCAGTATTGGGTCACGAAATGTGAGTAAAACAACGATAAAAGATGTAAATGTAACATATCAACTGATAATAACAAAATATAGCATTATTCAGTAAAATATCTTGAATAAATAGTCACATACATGGTGAAATTACTAAAAACTAAATAAGAATTTCCATTGGCAAAATTCACACAAAATTGGGCCAAGTCACCATTTATTTACTTAAAACTAATTATCTTTAACATTGGTAAACCACTTAAATTCATTCTTTAAAACAAGGGAAACATCATCCATTAATGTCGGAGGTCCAAAAAGGTTGCATCAACATTGATGACATATAACCAGAGAGACACTAACATTGACAACATGTGTCATTAACGTTGATGGCATGTATCCATAGTGGTGGCATTAACGTTGACAACATGTGTAGTTAACGTTGACAACATAAGTCAAAGAGGTGGCTTGACGACTGTGTCGCAAAGGTCTTGATGACATAGGACGAAGTGGTCTTGAGGACATATGACGAAGGAGTGTAGTGGTAGACTCGTAATTAATATAAAAACGATTATTTAGCTATATAAAGTTTATTCTATTCACCAACTCTTATGCTTTGTCAAATCCCTATTGGTTAGTAATTTATTGTGCCAAATTATTTTTAGAAAAACTATTATGGATTAGAACTTATAATTCCAATTTTTTTTCAAACCATTAAATTTATATTAATATTTTAATATAATTATTGAGCTTTTCCAACTTAATAAATTCATAATAAATCAAAAACACTTGGGAAAAATTACCAATATTCACCAAAGGTCGAAAATAACACATTCTTTAACATATAAAAATTTTAGGACCAAAATCATTATTTACTTATTTTAATAATTAAAACTGGAAATAAATGCCATTTTCTTCTTAGGAAATTCGTAAAATATTCCCATTAATTCGAAAAATTATGAAATTAAAACTCATCTTTGAAATTATGTTTCAAACAACATAGCCAAAAATCAAGTTACTTAGAAATCACTTACTAAGGATCTTCCTTTAAAACCAAACATAAAAATTCCATAAAAATTCCAATAAATCATAATTCGGTCAAACAATTATAAAATCAACCATATTATGACGTATTATCATCAACAAATTTGGAATCAATAAAAAATCCAAAAATTAACACATATAAATGAGATGGATATTATTATTCACCTTGATTTGATAAATTGATTTGATTCCCTATAGCTTAAAATTGATTTCCTAGCTTTTCTCTTCTTAAATTCCCTAGTAGTGACCGCTACTTTGTTTATATTTGTGTGAATAAGAATATGAATGAGGATATGAGGGTGGAATGGTTTATGTTTAGGAAACGTGGCCTATTTCCATTATGCCGCTCTCATAAATCCTCCTACTTATTTATAAGTTAAAACAATCCTTTTTGTTGATTAGTTAAGGCCTAAGTTAATTAATTATCAAATCTTATATCCTTTTCACATAATACATTATTCTATTTAGTTGATCTAATTAAATCTCCTGAATAGTGTTAAACAAAAATTAAGGGTGTTACATGATATCAAAATTGTACCAGAAGCTTCGAATCCCCATAGGCCTATTCGTATTATTGGACATGATATTAAACAACTTAGGAGAAAGCCGATGGAGTTAGTAAAGATTCAGTGGAGCGAAAGTGAAAATGATTTTACAAGGGTGACCGAAGAGAATACGTGGACCACTTATCAGGAGTTCTTTACAGGGTAAGATCAATTGCTTATCATATTTACTTCCAGTTTGATATCTTGTAGGATATCTTAGTGTCCCATATAATAGTATAAGCATAAATATTGTTGATTTCTTATGGTTGCATGGTAGCGTATTTGATGTTTGAAAATTTTCTTATGGTTCGTAGGCATGCGTGGTAACTATGTTTGACTTTTTCTTGATTGATGTGGAGATTTTGAGGGTGAAATTCCTAGGAGGTATTGTAGCGACCTATATTTTACATATTAAAGGATCGTAAAATATTATTTAAAAATCCATATTGGGTCATATTTGTCTGTAACTTTGGGAAATGTTAATTCATGATTTTTTCATCCTTATAATTTTAATTAGAAAGTTTATGAACTTGCTCAAAATCAAAAATTCAAGTATAAAGGTAAATGATATTCTGGGTAATGAAATTCAATCTAATCAGGGTCTAAGATAGGGTGATCCATTATCGCCCTTACTTTTTAATTTACCAATGGATTATCTAAGATCATCAAGTTATCTATCGCAAACGAGATTCTAAAAAGCATATGCAATGATATCATACTGATGGTCTTTCCATTCTTCAATTTATTGATGACACCATGCTTTTTTACTTTGCGTTTACCTTGCTATATTACTGCTCTAAAATTTGTTTTATAAACCTTTGAAATGCTTTCAGGGCTTTAGATTTATTTAGAGAAGAGCTTGGTTCTAGTGTTAAATAATGTCGGTAATGTTGATAATTTAGTGGCCTCTACTCTTAACTGTAAAACCATGAATTTTCCTATTAACTACATATGGTTCTTGATCAGGCCAACTAAGTCAAAAAAATAAGGATTGGTAAGATTAGTAGAAAACCATTTAATCAGAATAGTAAACTTTTCTCTAAGACAGAAAAATTATTTTAACTAACCCTATTTTACCAGCACCACAAATCAATTCGATGTCCTATTATCGTTTTTCAAATTGGTTGATTGATAAAATCGATAAAATTAGAAGAGATTTCCTTTAGAGAGGAACAAATCCTATGGTAGTATTAACTGCGTTATAAATTAGAAAACAGTATGTAAAACCAAAGAATAAGGTGGCTTATGAATCTTATATCTTCATAATCTTATTGTGCCTCTATTGGGTAAATAGCATTTGAAATTTAACAACAATAATGAAATCTAATCTGAAAAGAAATGATTTCAAATCAATTCTATGTTAGAACTTATAATAATCACCATATTTCTACCAATAACAATATCTTGTCACGCTTTTCTGGAAATGTATTTTAAAATATATTAATATTTTTAGTCTTGGCATTAGTAATATAGTCCACTTTGACAATTGCACATCCATTTGGCACGATAGCTAGATTTTAGATATACCCTTGAGAGTCTAGTTCTTTGAACTCTTCAATATTTGTAACTTCAAAGATGCTTAATATATGAGTTTTTTTAGACCCTTAAATGAATTCTCATGGAACTTAATTTCAATCGTGCCCTTGTTGGAATTACCTTGACCTAATTTTTAATTCTCTACACAAAGCTTGAATACTATAACTGTAACACCCCAAATTTTTGGTAACATTGTTTAGGATATTTAATTAGCCAAATTAAATAAAATAATGTGTTGATTAGGAGATTGATATTTGATTTAATTAAAGGGTAGCTGTGCCATTTAAACAATGAATTAAAGAATGAGTTTAAATTAAAATAGAAGAGGGGTAAAATAGGAAAGAGGTCTTTCTTATACACTAAATTCTTGGCCATGTAACCCAAAATGTCCATTTTATTTTATCAAAAAAAATTAAACCAAGCCCAGCCACCATTAACAAGAGAAAGAGGAAGAAGATTAAAAAAAAGCTAAGGAAAAAGCTAATTCAAATCAAATCCATTCACATCTTAATTTCTTTAATCTCTAAAGCTAAGGCGAATAATGTTTACGTCTCAAATTTTTATTATTTTCAGTTTTAAGATGAATTTCGAATATTTTTCATTGATTTTCCATGTTTTTGAATGATGGAATGATTATATATACTTGTTGATGAATTATGATAGTTCATATTGAATTTATGATATGCTTTATGGTGAAAACCCTATAAAATGACATCCAAATGCCTTATGAATTTTTAAAAAGATTGTAAATGTTATTTTAGAGATGGGTTTCAAATTTTAGAATTTTCTAAATATATGTGGAATTTTTATGAATTTTCTAGTGAAGTGAATGTTAATTTGGATAAATAATTATTTACCGTTAAATAATAATAGATTTGGGTCTAAAATTTTTATATATTGGTAAACATGTTAGAAGAGATTTTCTAGAATTTTTGTAAATTTTTCCTAAGTGTTTTAATGGATATATAAAATAATTTAAGGTATGGGACTTATCTTCGCTTCCAATACAGTCGAAACCAATGCACATGGTATCAGGGAACTGGTGCGTAGTGAATTGGATATAGGCGGAAGGTATGGATTCGAAACCAGGGGTTGAGGCATTACTTTGCTTTTAAATTAAAAATGTACCTGCTTGCTTTCGACTAAATGGCTTTCAACAGAGCAGCTTCGGCTCAGTTAACTTTCGACTAGGTTTAATGGATTTAGAGAAATGGTTTCGATTGGATTGCGATTTTGTTTTAAATGAGTGCTTTCGATTAACTCGAAGCCTTTTTACTGTTTCTTTCTACCTTTCGACCCAGATAGTTACGAAAAGGTTATTTTCTTTGTTTTCTAAAATTTTGGCCACTTCTCCGATGATTTCGCTTCTTTACTTAGGATATGGTTTCGAAATAGGTGCCTTTGACTTAAATGTTTTAAAGACTTTTTTTTATGATTGAAATAAAAACCAAATGGTTTCCAAAGAGATAGTTTTAAATGGTTTCGAAACAGATGCTTTCAACTTTAATGGGTTTCTCATCCTTTTGATCTACATGAAGGCATAATCCAAATGGTTTCGATTGAGGTTTTCAAAGGTTTCGAAGGAGTAAATATTTGAATGGTTTCGAAAGGTTTCTACGTGTTTTAAATTGAACCCAAAGTGCTTTCGAAAGGATTGAGTTTTGACTGTTTCGAAAGGTTTTAATCAATGGTTTCGAAAGGGTTGAAAGGAAGGGTTTTTCCTATGTTTTCGAAAGGCAATATTTAAAAGGTTTTAAAAGAGGATATCCATTGTTTTGAAGCTTTCGAAGAAAAGAAATGAAAGGTTTTTTTAATGTTTTCGAAAGGCATGGTCTACTGCTTTAAATCTTTCGAAGGAAAGGCTTTTATTGTTTTTGAAGGGGTCACTTTCAATAGTTTCCAAGGGGATACCTTCAAGGGTTTCGAAAGGGTTGATTAAAGTTTTAAACGAAGGTTTCTATCGTATTGAATAGGTAGTATAGCCTAATTATTTTCAAGTTAAAAAGGGTTTTAACATGTATTGAAAGGATAGCTAATCTTTATTAAAATTCGTCAACAATGTTTTGATATATATATATATATATATATATATATATATATATATATATATATATCATGGCAAAATAGATTAGTGTAAACCTAAGAATATATTTTCCTTGTATAAGTATTATTTAAAATATTAAATCATTTTGAAAAGGTTTTCAAGGAAAAAGATGAAGGGTAGTTAAGCCTAAGAAGATGATTCGGACAGTTAGTCCATTTTGATCCAGACAGTTAGTCCAGTTTGTAGGCAATCCGCCCAATTTTATGGACAAATAGTCCATTTGTTAGCACAATGGACTTTTCTATTATGTTACGAACAGATAGTCCACTTATTACCCATTTTGTGGATAGATAGTCCATTTATTAGCATAAAGGATATTGCTATTTTGATATAATAAGTTTGATTAACCGGTTTAATTGTAGAAAAGAATTTGCAAAATATATGTTTTAAGGAGGATATTAGTAAGGGCTAACACGTTCCGCTAAGCGGCGTGATCTCACTTAATATCGGTAAATCGAGATGTAACAAAATTATTCACACCAAGCTTTATGTCAGACTCAAAGTTTTTATTTCCACTTAAACTCTCGGATGCTCAAAATTTATTTGAGTAGGCTGAGCATTAAGGTTTTCAGGTTTAGAAATTTTGGCAAATAAAGCTTCCGAAGACAAGCAGGTGGCCGATGGATAGCTAATGAGGAGTTACTATTTTGTTTTGATTCTGTTATGTATATTAAGTCTGATATGACTAGGTTGACTCTGATCAACCAAGGAGGCATCGTCATATGTCGCTCTTGGTGTATGTTTGTAATGTTTATAGTTAATCTTTACGTGAGAAACAATATTGGATTATGCAATCTGGATATGAATTTTTTTTGAAATGTAATCGGTAAAATGTTGTTTTTTGGAAATCTTAGATTCTGTTCATATTCAAGTGCTTTTGATATTATGGATACAATTAGCATTATCGTATTTTATCACCAGAAGTTAATACTATGCATGACTGCAGCATCTGTAGCGCTTAGCTTTTGGCCTCCAGATACAGGATGCTACAACTTGGTATCAGAGCATGGTTTATGAAAAAAAATTAAACTAAAAATGGTTTTTAAACATAATCCTAAGGAATTAGAGTAAGATTGGGGTATGGGATAACGCTATAGTAACATACTTATATTTGATACACACACACACGCTTTATCTCTAGTGTCCTGTCCTTGTTAGGTTGTTTTTCTGTATCCCATGAGGTTTGAATATAGATATGGAAGGTAGAAGAGGAAGAGTTAATCCAAGAGAGGAGGGCACTGATGGGAATGCCAGACTTAGCATAAGGAGGATCTATGGTGAAGAACAAGCAGAGAATGTAGGTGCTGAAGTTCCACAAGTTAGAATGGAAGCTATGTATCGGTTTTTCATAAATGTGATGCAAGCAAGAGTTACAGCTGGGTTGTTAGGAAGAGAGGCTGCAAGGCAAGGAGTTCTGAAAGTTTCGGTAATTAAGCATTATGCTAAGCTGAGTGGAGATTACGCTAAGCTTGGAGGGAAGCCTTTTTTGGGGCAAAGGATACTATAGAGGTGAAAGATTAGTTGTTGCACTACGGAAGGATTTTTACAGATTTAGGGCTCAATGATGATGAGAAGAAGAGGTTGGCATCCAAACAGCTTCAAGGAGTAGTTTTGTTTTGGTGGACTAGTGTGACAACTGATGTGGATGAGGAAACCTTGACATGGGTAGATTTCAACGGGAGGTTCAAGGAAAGGTTTATGTCTACGATGGCACAGTCTGCTCTGATCAAAAAGTTTGCTGAATTAGAGTAGGGAGAGATGTCTGTCCTATAGTATGCTAGAAAGTTTGAGGAGTTGGCCAGATATGGGTATGCTTCGGTGGATACAGTAATGAAGAGGAATAATAAGTTTATCAAGGGGTTGAAGCCTGAGTTAGCCAAGGCTACATTACCTCATATTAGAGATCCTTCTGATTTTATAGTGGAGATGGCCTTAAGGGATGAGGAGATTCTTGATTATATAGAGAAGAGTAAGGCTAAAGAAGTCTAAGATAGGTAGAATAAAATAAGGAAGTTCTTTCCAAAGAAGGATGCTCAGAAGGGTAGAGCACAAAGAAGGGGAGGTATGAGATTGTATGCTTCAAGTGCGACAAGAAGGGGCACTTTTCTAATGAGTATCATGCTGGAAAGGTAAAGGAGGTAGCCGAGATGCTTCAATTGTGACCAGATTGGCCATTATAGGAACCAGTGCAAGGAACCTGCTAAGGATGGAAAGAGCAAGGTGTATGCATTGGAGCCTGCCAATTCGAAGCCAGCAGCTCAGGAGAAAGGAAAGGCAGTTTTGGAAGGTACGCTTCAGATTCATGATATGTCTGTTAGCGTTCAATTTGATATTGGCACATCGCATTCTTGTATATCTAGATGTTGATAGATAAGCTTAACCTAGAACCCACATATTTAGTTCCTTACTGGTCGCGAATCCAATAGGAGGGTATGCAACTCTAGGGTTGAGATGTGAGCAGTTAGAGTTTGACTTGTTAGGTCATACTTTTGTTTGCAGTTTGCATGTTTTTGATATTTTAGGGTTTGGAATTATTCTTGGTATGGATTGGTTAAGTGAGTACGATGCTAGGATATTTTGCCAAGACAGGAAAATATCACTTAGACACCCTGATTGTAGCAATCGGATTGTTTATACGATAGAAGGTTCTAGCGTGAGGTGAATGCCTTATTGGGTGTTACGGAGTTGGATGATGAGTTGATTCGAGTTTTTGTGGTTAGAGAATTCATGGATGTTTTTGGGCCTGTAGTTAGGGGTGGGTAAGGAAAATTTCCTTAACATCCGAACTATGTCCGTTTCCGACTATTGATGGAATGATGTAGTCTACTCCGAATTCCGTTCCATCAATGCCAGAATTCCTATCGGCAAAAATTAGAAAATTTGGAACGGTGCATGGAATTCCTTTTTCCGATCAAAGAATTTTATAGCTAAAATTTTCATCAAATTTTAACTATGAACAAAGAATGTGATAAAATAATTGAACTATTCCAAACATTGACCCAACATCATAGCAGCAGAACAAAATTTGGAACAGCAGAACATAATTCAGATATTATGAATTGGTTTTTTCACAAAAGCATTCTAGCTAAATTTTGTTAATCATAGATACATTACATGAATTCATAATTCAATTCATTTTCACGGTACATACATCATAACATGATTCTAAAATAGAATTCATGAATCGTAAATGTGGAGTGGATGATAGCTTCAATCGAGATTTGTAGCTATAGAAGATAATATATCTTTTGAAACCAAGAATTATGCAATGCAAAATCCCTGTAGACATAGAAATGATATTATTATTTTAAAGATCCTAAAGCTGAGTACGAGTACGAGGTGGTCAAGAAATAAAATTTAAAAGGTTGACAGTAAGAAACAAGCTTTTAGGGAGTCTATTCTATTTTATATAATTTTAGTGTAGAAAAGAAAAACAACCAAAAAAATTCAACATATAAAGCATCTCATTTGTATGATTCAAAGTTCCATATTCACAGTCAATATAATTAGAACATAGAGGGTTACAATTTAGTATATACTTAAAATTCATATGCTTCGTTTGCCAAATTATACTAGACTAAAGTATACATAATAACTGATTGCTAAATAAACACCATTAAAAAGCGTGTTTTCTCAGTGACCATATTCTGAGCAGAGATGTTTGTATACAATAGTGATAATCATCAATATGCTTAGTATTATTGTTTTTCGAAGTGAAATTATTGTTCTGGATGATAAAATAAATAAGAAACTGCAAAATATTAATCTACCATATTACACCTAACAACACCATTATGAACTTACAAGCTTTGATATACCAGTAAGCCACACTAATTGAAAATAATATGGAAGTCTTACACTTCTTCAACTACAACACACTAGATTAGCACAAATGTTAGTATTTTCTATTGACCTATGCAAATCTCGATTTATATAAACAAACATATTATAGGTAGCTACAATATTGAAAGAGCAAGAAGAACATACCAGTCTAAATTGGAAAGAACCTTTATCAAATCTAAATTAAAAAGAATCAATGCATGTAAGAATGAATCGGTGTACAGATGATACATACCTACATCAAAAAGCACGACCCTTTACGCATCTATTCCCCAATATTTCGTGATGATAATGCTGTTAATGACATAGAAGAATACCCTTTTAAGCCTTTCAAACAATATCAGTGCACATTCAAACCTTTCATACAACAAAAAAAAGAATAAGACTATGAAGCTAATTGAGAAGCATTAAGACCATGCATAAACTTTATCGAATTCCCACAATTATCACCACCGGATGCATTATCAAACAAGCTGTCAACATAAACTTCATTAGACAAACTATTTTTCTTAGGATAGTATAAATCCATTAGGTTATACAGATCATGCCTACATCTATTGGCATTATCGATCTCTCCAATATGTATGCTAGCAATGCTAAAATGAATGATCAAATCAGGAACTTCTTTAATAGCCACAGTACCGACCAGATGATACATAATAATTGTAAGTGGAAGCATTGAGGGTTCCACAGCTTTGACATAAATTACATATATGTTAAAACTTATATATACAATTTTATCTCATTCAACATCGTTTCTTAGCCCATATGGTAAGCCACTCAATTTAACCTCTGTAAAACATCCATAAGGGAAAGGATAGATGTAATTTTCAGACTACTAAACCAAAATTAAGGTTCCTCCATGGTTATGGAAAACCGAGTTATCTAGCAAACAGTAAAAGTGGCGGTTGTAGATGTTTTACTTCCATAATGGTAGATTATGAGAATCAATTCAACGGTGATGTGAAAGTAAATAAACTTGTGCCATCTAGTTCATGTTTCTATGAAATGTAATAGTTTACTAAGAAAAATAATCCATTCATATACTTTTGCAGTGAAAACATAGTAGGGATCCATCCATGAACTTGAGAAACTAAGAAAAACATCTATGGATTGAAATCAATGATAGTTTTTAGTTTATAGTTTAAATATCTAAGTTAATCAAAACTATTCATTTATACCTTATATATACATCATAACTTTGTAACATAGCAGGTGACCTAGACATATGTTTTATGTTTTGAACTACTAAACTATCTTATTTGATAAACATTTGTAGAAAGCAAAAAAGAAAATAAAAAACCAACTACATACCTCATAAACCAAGCCTGCTAAAATTATGGGATGCACCAACAGACGACAAAGATATCGCCATTGCTCTAGATGGTTTGGGGGGGTACAAGACAATCAATGATGCAGTTCAAGCTCTGCACCGTGACCACTGAGACTATAGAACAATCATTGTTTACGTCATATCAGGCATAAAATTAGCTTTACCATCACAAAATCAACAAATTTGAAACAAACAAGATAAAAATAGAAAAAATAATTAAAATTAAAGTGCTTTAAGTACCTGAGAGAGAATATGTTAGTTGAAAGTGAAACGATGCTTGTAATTACTAGTTTTTGGAAGAATTCACAGATGAGAGATGAAATAGGAATTAGGGTTAGGTCTGCCAATTTATTAGAATGATGTAAAAGTATTTTCGGAGTTACGTATTAGGAAAATAATATTTCATAAGAATGGGCCTAGCCCAATTAAACATACAATTGGAAGGAATGTGATTTTCATGGAAATAGTGGAAATTTCCATGGATTTCTACCATCTAATAATTAATTTCAGTGGAAAAACACAGAAATTGAAAATCTTGGAAACATGCAAAAGGAAAATGCTGGAAAAGCGGTAAAATGGAAAAACGGCTAGCCCTACCTGTAGTTGGATTGCCACCAAAATAAGCCATTGAGATTCTGATAGACTTGGTCCCAAGAGAAGAACCAGTGAGTAGGCCGTCGAGAAGGATGACCACTACAGAGATGAGGGAGTTAAAGGTGCAGTTGATGGAATTGAAAGCAAGAATTCTATTAGGCCGAGTAGTCCGCCTTGGGGAGCAGCGGTAGTGTTTACTAAGAAGCCGGACGGATCATTGAGGCTATGTATCGATTATCGTAAGTTGAATGAGAGGAAAATAAAGAATTGATATCTGTTACCAAGGATTAATGATTTTTTCGACTAGTTGAGTGGAGCCAAGGTATTATCATAGTTGGATTTGGCGAGAGGTTTCCACCAGCTCAAAGTAGCAGAGGATAGTATATCTTTTACGGCGTTTAGGACCAGATATGGGTCAAATGGTTAGTTATGTCCTTCGTACAGACTAATGCACCGGCTTTCTTTGTGGATTTGATGAACCAAGTTTTTCGAGAGCACTTGGATAGGTTCATATTTTTTTTATTGATGATATCTTGATATACTATAAGGATAAGAGAGAGCATGAAGTACATCTTAGAGTGTTGCTTAAGACGCTGAGAAAGCATCAGCAAAAGGCGAAGTTTTTGAAGTGTCATTTCTGGAAGAAGGAAGTGAAGTTTACGGGTCATCTTAATCAGGATTTGGTGGTTTATACGGATGTGTGTGGAATAGGATTAGGAGCTGTGCGGAAGCAGAGAGGTAAATTGATTGCCTATGCTTCTAGGCAACTTAGACCACATGAGGTCTGATATCCGACGCATGATTTGGAATTGGCTGCAGTGATTTTTGCGTTGAAGGGGTGGAGACATTACCTTTTGGGAGAGAGGTTTGAGTTATATACAGATCATAAGCCGCTGAAGTATTTGTTCTCTCAGAAGGAGTTGAACATGAGACAACAGAGGTGGTTAGAGTTTATCGCTGCTTATAATTTTGGGATTGAGTACACATGGGGAAGGGCAACAAGGTTGTAGATGCACTTAGCAGGAAACATTGGAATGCAGTGTTGGCGATGATCGCTGAGTGGAAAGATTTGGAAGCAGCGGAGATCTGAGGTTGGGTCTAGCGGAGAAACCAGTGTTATCTTATTTGGAAGTTCGACCCGGTGATGATCGAGTGAATTGCTTCTAAACAGAAGGAAGATCCGATATTAGCTGAACGGATCAGAAAGTTAAGAGATGGAACCGAGAGCGATGAGTTAAAAGATTTCAGCCTTGACCATAATGGGAGGTTGAGAAAGAAAGGAAGATTATGTGTTCTGAGTATAGGAAACATAAGGAAAGAAGTCTTGGAGGAATGCCATCGTTCGAAGTTTTCTATCCATCCAAGGGGTACTAAAATGTATCAGCATATAAAGAGGAGTTTCTTCTGGGAAGAAATAAAGTGGGATATTGGCTTATGGGTAAAGCAGTGCTTGATTTGCTGGCAAGCAAAGGCCAAACACTAAAAGCCAGGTGGATTGCTTCAACCATTGGATATTACGGTATGTAAGTGGGATTCTATTTCCATGGATTATATTGATGGGTAGCCAAGGTCGAATAGGGGAAATGATAGTATATGGGTCATAGTGGACAAACTGACCGAGAGTGCCCATTTCATTCCAGTTAAGTCAACCAAAAAGGCACATGTATTGACTAGGTTATTTATGAAGAATATAGTTAGACTGCATGGAATTCCTAGTAGCATAGTAAGTGATAGAGATTTCTTATTCACTAGTGAGTTCTGGAAGAGTCTACAGGATGTTTTGGGAACCATGCTCTAGATGTGTACCGCTTACCATCCGCAGACAGATGGAAAAACGAAGAGAGTTAATATAATCTTGGAAGATTTGTTAAGAGTTTGTGTTCTAGATTTCGAGGTATCATAAGGAAGACCATCTGCATTTAGTTGAGTTTTCATATAAAAACTATTATCAGACTGGTATTGGGATGACACCGTTTGAAGTTTTGTATGGATGGCTATGCAAATCTCTCGTATGTTGGTTAGAGACCAGAGATGGGTTGGTTCTTGGTCCAGATTTGGTTAGAGAAGTTGCAGAAAAGATTGAGGTCATTTGGGCTAGAACGAAGGAGGCCCAATCTAGGTAGAAAATCTATGAATATAAGAGATCGAATGATTTAGAGTTCTCAGTTGGAGATCAGGTTTTCGTCAAAGTATCACCAATGAAGGGTGTGATTAGATTTGGGAAATCAAGAATGTTGGCACCGAGATTCATTGGATCTTTTTCTATTGTTGAGAGGATTGGGAAACTCGCATATAGAGTTGAGTTACCAAGCAGTTTGGTAGAAGTCCATGATGTTTTCCATGTTTCTCATATCTAAAAGTGTGTTAGAGACCCGAAGACTGCTATTGCACCGACTGTGCTAGATGATCTAGTGGTAGAACCGGATTTGACTATAGTGAGAAAGCCTACTCGTGTTGTTATGAGAAATGAAAAGGTGCTTAGAACCAAGATGGTCAAATTAGTCAAAGTCCAATGGAGCGACGATGACAGGGACTATACTTGGGAGACTGAAAGCAAGATTAGAGATACTTATCCTTACTTATTTGATGGTACGTTTTACCTTCTTTTTTGATTTGTTATGTACCCTACCATAATTTCGAGAATGAAATTCTTTGAAAAGGGGAGTTTGTAACACCCCGAATTTTTAGTAACATTATTTAGGACATTTAGTTAGCTAAATTAAATAAAATAATATGTTGATTAGGGATTGAGATTTGATTTAATTAATGGGTAGTCGTGCCATTTAAACAATGAATTAAAAGAAGAGTCTAAATTAAAATAGAGGAGGGGTAAAATAAGAAAGAAGCCATTCTATTACACTAAACCCTAAGCTGTGTGCACCCTACACGTCCGTTTCATTTTATCAAAAAAAATTAAACCAAGGTCGGCCACCATTAACAAGAGAAAGAGGAAGAAAATTAAAAAAAAAAACTAAGGAAGAAGATAATTCAAATCAAATCCATTTACGTCTCAATCTATTTAATCTCTTAAGCCAAGGTGAATAATGTTTATATCACAAATTTTTATTATTTTAGGTTTTAAGATGAATTAGGAATATTTTGCATTGATTTTCCATGTTTTGAATGATGGAATGATTATATATACTTGTTGATGAATTATGGTTGTTCACATTGAGATTATGATATTTTTTAAGGTGAAAACCCTATAAAATCACATCCAAATGCCTTACGAATTTTTACGAAGTTCTTAAATGATATTTTAGATATGGGTTTCAAATTTCAGAATTTTTTAAATATTCGTGGAATTTATTTGAATTTTCTAGTAGAGAGAATATTAAATTGGATAAATAGTTATTTACGGTTAAATAATAAAAGATTGAGTCTGAAATTTTTATATGTTGGAAAACATATTATACGAGATTTTCTGGAATTTTTTAGATTTTTCCTCAATGTTTTAATGGATATATAAAATTACTTAATGTATGGGACTTAAATGTTTTATATATTATAAAAGGAGAAGGGGCTTTTTGCAAGTAATTCAAAAACATTAGTTCAAAAAATTATAGTACATTTTATTGATAAAGAAAGAGGCAACCAATCAAAATTTGACATGTAAAGTAGATAAGGTGAAAAGAATTATTTGCTACATGTTTTTCACTTTTTTGATGCCTTCGGCGCCAGGTTCCGCCTCCTCGTCTTTGCTTCCAACATAGTCGTAACCAATGCATACGGTATCAAGGAACTGGTACATAGTGAATTGGATGTAGGAGGAAGGTATGGAGTCGAAACCAGGGGTTTCGAAGGAGTTGAGGTATTACTTTGCTTTTAAATTAAAAATGCGCCTGCTTGCTTCCGACTAAATGGCTTTCGACTGAGTAGCTTTCGACTAGGTTAACTTTCGATTGGGTTTAATGGATTCAGAGAAATGGTTTTGATTGGGTTGCGCTTTTGTTTTAAATGGTTTTGAAAGAGTTGTTTGCTTTGTTTTCTGAAATTTTGGCCACTTCTCCAATGATTTCGAAGGGATAGTTTCGACACCATCACTTCTTTACCTAACAAAAGGTTTTGAAACAGGTGCTTTTGACTTAAATGTTTAAAGACCATTTTCTATGATTGAAATAAAACCCAAATGGTTTCAAAAGAGATAGTTTTAAATGGTTTCGAAACAGATGCTTTCGATTTTAATGGGTTTCTGATACTTTTTCTCTACTTGAAGGCATAATCCAAATGGTTTCGAAGGAGTGAATTCTCAAATTATTTCGAAAGGTTTCCACATGTTTTGAATTGAACCCAAAGTGCTTTCAAAAGGATTGAGTTTTGACTGTTTCGAATGGTTTTAATGAATGGTTTCGAAAGGGGTGGTTCCATAGGGTTTTGAAAGAGTTGAAAGGAAGGGTTTTTCCTATGTTTTCGAAAGGAAATATTTAAAAGGTTTTAAAGGAGGATGTCTAATGTTTTGAAGCTTTCGAAGAAAAGAAAGGAAAAGTTTTTCCAATGTTTTTGAAAGGCATAGTCTAATGTTTTAAAGCTTTCAAAGGAAAGGCTTTTAATGGTTTTGAAAGGGTCACTTTCAATGGTTTAGAACGGGTTACCTTTAAGGGTTTCCAAAGGGTTGTTTAAAGGTTTTAAACAATGGACTCGGGCGCTCAAAATTGATTTGGGTGGGCTGAGGGTTAAGGTTTTTAGGTTTAGAAATTTTGGTGAATAAAGCTTCTGGAGACGAGGAGGTGGCTGACGAATAACTAATTAGGAGTTATTGTTTTTTTATTCCACTATGTATATTAAGTCAGATATGACTATATTGACTTTGATCAACCAAGGGGGCATCGTCATATGTTGCTCTTGGTGTATTTTTGTAATGATTATAGTTATACCTGGGAAACGATATGAGATTATGCAATGTGGATATGAATTTGTTTTGAAATGTAATCAGTAAAATGTTGTTTTTTGAAAACTTGAGGTTTTATTCATATTCAGGCGCTTCTGATATTATGGATACCATTAGCATTACCATATTTTGTCACCAGAAGTTAATACTGTGGGTGACTGCAGCATCTGTAGCGTTTAGCTTTTGGCCTCCAAATATGGGATGTTACAATAATTTAGATAAAGTGATACTAAAATTTGGTGTTGGGAAAAGAATAATGTTTGCTCCTCGAAAAAACTTTTCAACTTTCTAAGTTTTTCTAGAACTAAATAAAAGTTTTTTAAATTAATTTTGGAAAGTTAATGCACCCCTAAGACAAAATTGCAAATGTGGTTAATATTGGACAAGAAATTAAGCACTGCTGAATTTTTAAAGAAAAAGAAATAACTATAGAAAAAATTTCCCTTTTGTATTTTTAATTTAAAGAAGGTAATGCACCTATATTACACCTATCCGTTAACTAAATATATGCTTGTAAGCAAAATTACCTTGTTTGGCCTATACTCACAGAATTTTATTTTACTTATGACTACAACTGGAATGAATCAAGAGTTCAATATGCCAAGTACTATTGAATTTTACCTAATACCATTTTGACTATCACAACTTAGTAATATATGATTTGAAAGAAACCAAAGGATGTTTAATAATGTTAGCACCCCGTTCGCTAATCTGATCTACGTTATTGTCTTTTTAATTATAGCTGGATTTCAAATCATAGCTACAAATTGGATAGACTTCAAGGAATTGCTTAATAAAATAAAAGGGCGCATTGATGGCTTAAAAATAATTTTTTCTGCAATACACGAATCACACAATGACTGTCAGCACCGATATAGTTGATCATTTTAATAAAGGTCACCTTTCGAACATGTTAATTTTATATGATAATTAAGATCATTCCACTTCTATCACTGCTTTACTCTATACACTTGTATATCTATATAAGCTCCTTATATACATACATACGTACATATATACATACATACATATATACATACATACGTACACACACACACACACACACACATATATATATATATATATATCTGTGTGTGTGTGTGTGTGTGTCCGCGCGCAAGACTCTTGTTCTTGTTGAGCTTTTTCAAGTTTAGTAGGTTGTAATGATATGACCGAATAGGCTATGGCATTTCGTTAATTATACAGCGGACGTGACGGGATACCTCTTGATAGCTCTTCTTGGAAATTGGCTTGATTAATTTTACTTATAGGGCGACTTCTACTATTCTACTTCTACTAATTCACTTGGTTCATAGCCACGTCCTATAGCTTAGTTTGGCAAATTTCGTCATGACTTCTTTTCAACTAGAGCCTTTTCTTCCTACTTTTGGATCTTTCTAGGTTTCTTACGATTTAAGTATTTAGGTTTTATGAAGGGTTTGTTTTTTCTATTTTGTATGGGGGAGTTGCAACCTACTAGACTTATTTGGCAACTACTTTTCAACTGTAGAATAAAATTATATGAGTGTTTTTCTCTCTGAGAGGACCACTCATTTACTCAAAGAAGATTTTCATTAGATGTTTTTGACCCTAAAAATATTATAAGGCCCATAAATTTTGATAGGACCCAAATTAGGGTTTAAACCGACTTTCATTGGAAAGGAATGATGATTTCTCATTCCGTAAGGTGGTCATAATGGGAGTTTGTGTAGCATTGAATTAGCCCTAAAGGGGAGGTGGTAAATAGGGTTTATTATAAATTCACAGAATAATAAAAATCGCAGTACAGATAATAATAGAATAAATGTGAAAATAAAAACAACATATAAATTTATCCAACTTCAGCAAAACCTACATACTACTGCCCCTAAGATTTCTACTAAGATTAAACAATCGGCTACTTACAAATTTTGTTTAAGCTTGCGATTATCGCTAACCTGATTGTTCTAACCCTATGCCTAGAAATTCTGCCTCAACTTTGTCCCAGAGTTGAGAATTTCCCAATTACAAATCGTAGTTTGATCCTAATTGAAAACAAGATTTTTGAATTTTTAAAAGTAAATACAAAAGTTAAAATAAGAGAAACCTAAGTACAAATATATATCTACCATATTGTTTAAGCCAGCCCAAACGTATAAAACACTTCCACCATTGGTTGTCCCTCTTTTCTTCATTGCTTTCTTTTAGGGTTTCAATGTTTCTGGTTCTAGAAGCCATTGTCCTTGGGATTGAATGTTGAATCTATGCCTTTACATCCTTATCAGTTGATCTCTTTAATTGCCTAGTGATGGCTGACTGCGATTGCTTCCAATGTCAAGCTCCTTTGCGGTTGATAATTGAGTATAATTTTGATTACTGATTATATGTGAATAATTTCTCCTTCTCGACTTCACTCAGCTGTCGACGATGACTAGATTTTTATAGTGATTGATTTTATAAAAATCTCTTCCTATTTTCATATAATTCATGGTTTTTGTTTAAATATTTCAACTTTAGGTTTTTCTTTGATTCTAGCTATTGATTTGTCAACCTAGTACTTATATTTTGCTCGATATTTTGTGTATTCTTCAGTTTGAGATTGTTGACTTTTTCATACTTGCGGTTTGTGATGGCTGCAGCATGACATTATTGACTTGTTCAATATTTGCTTTGGCCTGACACTAGAGACTTGTTCAATTTTTGGAATTCTTTTGCTTCGGCGTGATATTGCGGACTTGTTCAATTATGAAATTCCTTTACATCAATCATCATTCTAAGTGCTTTAGAATGTTCTTGTACGCATGTCCTTCCATGTATGCTTCATACGTGTGCTTATGCTTCCCTTATGTGCTTGTGCTTGCCTATGTGCTTGATTATGTGCTTGTACTTGGCTTGTATGCCTTCCCTTTTGTGAGTGTGCACTTGCCTTGTATGCTTATGTATACCTACCTTCGATGTATGCTTGTGCTTTCTAAAGCTATGCATTGTGCATGCCTTATGTGTGTTTGCATTCTTTATTTAAATGTATTGCTGCCTATGTTCCCCTTGTGTGCCTTAAGTGTTGCATTGTGCATTTGCACTTATTTTTTCTAAGCACTTTGTGATTGAAGGTTATGCGCTTGTGTGTTTGGTTGTTGGTCCAAATGTGAACTTGCCTTGTGCATGTCTGGTCTAGTATTTCTAAACTTGATGAGCATTGCCTTTTGTAAAAGAAAGTGCTAGCTTGGGCTATTTTCTGATTTTGTGCTTTGTGGCCTATTATTTATTTGATGTTGCTTGATCTTAAGGCATGTACAATGATACACTATGCATGTCTTAAGTTTCTCATGCACATATTTGCTCGATTTTAAATTTCTGTCTCTTGTGAACATGTCGTACTGGTCCTTTTATATACCTGTTGCACTAGTCTATGTTCATTAGTTTTGGTGCCAATTTATAATTGAAAAGAAACAAAACCAATAAAATGAAGCAATGTCGAGTGTAAATAATTTTTTTTTTGCAGTTTCAATATGTTTCCTTTATTTTTTTTATTACATTGTTTTTTACTAGGTAAAACAAATATCTGTCTAGATGAAGGCTGGAATAAGAAGATATGAGAGCGTGAGGAAAAGAGTGACTAACATATTGTATTGATAGTGTTGTGTATGAGAGAGTGAGCATAAACCGATGTATATTAAAGAATATAAAATATTGTATTAAATAATATCATGGAACTGCTTGGTGTAATTAGCAATACAGTACTATTAAAATTTTATTGAAAAAATATATTTATTCGTTTAATTCTTTCTATGATCTTGCAAACTTTGTAGCATTTCAGTAAATACATTATACCTACATGCACACACAAACACACACACATATATATATATGTTTATTTGCATCAAACAATAATCATACACTACTGTATTCTATAATCTCCAATTTGATGATAACAAACTATATTAAAAAAATTAACCATAGGTTAAGAACTGTGTATAATTTGTTGTGATCGTAAGCTCTCCCTATTTAGATACTCCCTCACAAAGATACTCCCCTACATAAGTGCAAGCATTAAAAATATAAAATATCCTTATTAATACCTAGATGCCAAAGAAAAAACAAATGCGTAAATGCCAAAGAGAAAAAACCTGAAAAATAGCTACTTTGAGACCAAGAGAGAAACAATACAAAACTTGAATTTTAGCAAGGTTTTTACCCAACCACTCCCCTTTTGTTATTATCAAAAATATAATAATAATAAACTTAGTGATAGATTTTTATTAATACTATGAATCATATAGAGGTAAGAGTATTAAAATTTTCAATTAATCAAACAAAAATAATAATATTTTATTAATTAGGCACGAGTGGTGATTGAACTGTGGTTTAGGGAGACTCTTACATAGTGACAGCAGTATTCTATTTTTAGATAACGGAAAATTCTTGAAATATTAAAATAAGAAAAATGTAAACAAAGAATGTTAAGCACTTACTAACCATGCATAACTATTAGGACTTTTAAATGAGGTTAGTAGTTACTTAACAAAAGAATTTCAAGCACTTTCTAACCATGCATAACCATTAGGATTTTTAAATGAGGTTAGAAGTTACTTGAATATTTATCCCTCTCTTATGTTAGCGTTCAATCTATACATAACCATGAGGACTTTAAATGAGAATGGAGGCACCTATCTTGAGATTAAAAGCTATTCACCCATACATAACCATGAGGACTTTTAAATGAGAGCGAGTTCTTTAGGACATAATAAATTTTTTGATTCAAGTTAAAGAATATAATTCCTCATTTTTCAAAATACCAACGTCTGTACACTATATTAAATTATGTTGTATAGATTGTAAGATGATAATGGGGATTTGATCATGGATTATGCATTAATTAAAAAATACAACAAAAATTGTTCAATTTTCAATAATTTTTAACATATCATTCCTCTAGTTATGAAGTATAATTTAATCATTCCCTATCACTTCCTCAATCACTATTAATAATTTTTGATGTATTTCAAAATTTTCAAGCAGTCAAGTGCCATCTTTCTTGAGTAAATTCCTTGCTAGAAAATCAGAAATAAAATACTGAAATGGAAAAAAGATTAAAAAATTTAAGTCATTTCTAAAATTCTCAAAATCGAACTGAAATTGGAAAAATCTATTTTCTAGAAGGGATTTTGTGAAAATATCTGCTAACTAAAAATTATTTGAAATAAATTCAATGTAAGTATATTCTACGTCAGTGGTAGATAATGCAACAAGATGTTGTTTTCTATCGATCATGAAACTAAATAATGTCCTCGTCTGAATTATATGTCACTTGCCCTTTTCCTATCAACTAGATATCCTACATAGTTTGTATCACAGTAGTCCACCAAATTAAAATTGCTACAAATTTTGTGTGACAAAAGATATCTCAAAATTTCTCTTACAGCTTTTAATCATTTTTCTTTTGACTTTGAGAACATCTTATTTCAAAAAAATTATTTCATGAATAAATATGGAAACAGTTGAAAATGTGTGATATATCAATCAATTTGTAAAACAAATGATATATCAAAAAGATCTCAAACTGATGCAACATCAAAGGCAAGAAGACACACCATACAATCTGATAAGAAAGAACAAGTTATACTAACACAATATCACTTGTTATCTAGGATGCACATAGTTTTGAAAAATGATAGCACCTGTTATACTCATTGTGTTGGTGATGGCAAATAATGGTACCTCAACACTAATTCTTAGTATTAACAATAAGCGTAAAATATAAGCATCGTCAAAGAATTGCACTATCTACTTCACAATATCATTGAGTTAGCTCAAGAATTCCAATTTTCCAGTAACTAAAAACATGTATGTCGAGAAAAGGTAAAGTCATTTACATCAGAAAAAGGTACAAATAATTTAATTCTCCAACCAATGATTTGTTAGTCGTCATTAAAGGTAATGAATGTAGAAAAGTAATCATCGAAAATAGATAATCAACCACTGTTATTTTGAAAATTCAATTCATTTGAAACCACTGTTTGAAAATTTAAATCCATAATTTGATTTAGATCCAAACTTGGAAGATTCAGATATTTAATATTGCTAATCAAAAAAATTGGTTTCAAGTCAAAACAATAAATTGATCAAAAGTTGTGTCTGAAATACTACAACTTGTTTGCATAAATTAGAAATATCTTTCAAGAAATGTGCTGACATGATTACTATTTTTCTAGGTTTTGTAAAATGAATTAGCAAAAATCCAAAAGCTTAAATGTTATTATTATCAATTAGCTTTTAGAACTGCAAGAATTTCAAAATTCATAGTAATATTGTTCAAGTTGTGATCGATTTGCTACAACTGTATTAAAACAATTCTGAAACGATAATTAACCATAGTACAGATTTAGAAGAAATATTTCAAGGATTTCTATAATGAATTATTGAAAACAAACTAAACGAAATTTATAAAATTCTCTGTAAGGTTTAAACATTTAAAATTTTATAAATCAGAATATCAGAGTATACATTTTAGTACTACAGCTATGTTGGGAAGTCTGGAATAATTTTAAAATAGTATACCAAATGATTTGCAGTTTTGCAATGCTTTAAATTCAAATTATAGGCAAAAAGAAAGATAAAACTTATATAATTTTCGGTTTAATTTCCAGAACATCTTGAATTTTGCAAATCAGAGTTTAAAAGCTCAAGATATGTCAATTTTACTATAGCAGTGTTAGAAAATCAGATCTCAGAATAAAAGGAGAAAATTGAAAAGTAGGGTTTAGAGATCATACATTCACTTTCATTTGGTGTCGTATTCTTATTCGCTATTCCTATCCAAATTATGTAGATCTACACTTCATTTTTGCAAGCTAAGGAACACTAGAATTGTTGCTTATCAAACATATATTGAACAACTAGAAGTTTATCGCTATCAAAGTTGTTTCTTAGCCCGTTTTGTACCTAAATATTAGAAGAAGTGAGTGGCCTAACAAAGGATGTAAGACCATATTCATTCATGTTTGGAATCTTTGGTACATAAATTTGTTTATATAGCAAACCGTTAGTATTAACAATTGTTCCCTTAGGATCCCAAAGTTGTTTAAATTTAAGAAAATTTACATTTGTACTTTTTGAGACTCGGTTTTGTTTAATGGTTTTATGTCTGTTCCAATACCAACACTTATTTTGTTTGTGCCCAGTTTTTTTATAAATTGAACACTTTGATAATTCTTTGCAAAATTTGATCTTTCACAATTCTTTTCTCTTACTTGTTCAACTCTCTCAAATCCAACTCCTTTTCTATTTTTGGTAATAGTCTGATTACCTAACAATATATTCAATAATTTTTATTCTTTAGAGAATTTTCTTATTGTCGATTCAAGCCGTTGGAACTTAGATCTATAAGATGTTTTCATTTTAAAACTGAGGTGCATCTCTTAATGGAGTTTTCTCTTTTTATATCATCTTTGTTTTTAAACACCAAAATCCATTTCTCAATGGTTTCAATTTTAGTCTTAGACTTATTTAATTCTTCCTCTAGAGACTAACACTTCTCACATCATGAGTTAAGTTTTCTGATGTTTTGAATTATCAATTCTAACTCAATTTTTAAACCAAGTAGACCGTTTTTTTTAGATTCTAGATTGTTATATCTTTGTTAATTTTTCTCAGAGATGACCATAAATTGGTTGGCTTGGGCTTCATGTAGTGGAGATTCGTGGTAATGAAGGGCTTTCTTTTGAGCAAGGGAAGTATTACATTGGGTCGATGGTGCATGCCTAGATGTTTTTGGAACTTCAAGGCCCTAAGCCAAAATTAGCTAAGTGTTGGCCAAAAGTGGTTAGCGCCGACCATAATAGTGGGCTTAATTGTAGATGGATTTATGGGTGGGGCTTAAGGGTCGTGCCGAGAGTTGTTCACTCGATCGACGTTAGATTTTGAAGTTATGACATGATGGAAGATATGGAATGATGATAAAGCATTGGTGGAATACTTTGATGTGGTGACTTTGGAACTTTGATTCTATGACTTACAAGGTATGTCTATGATGACTTAATAATAGGAGTCGTGATGATGATATAAAAGGATGAGTTCAAAGAGGGAGCTCATGAATTGAATGATGATGTGTCTATTACTATGGATAAATGAAATAATATGATGACTGATTCAGAGATGTGGGTGAAGGGATCGTTAATACTTGGTGGTTTCTAGGAGTACTCATAAAATATGGGTATATGGGAATGCCCACCTAGATTATGATGACGTCTAAATCTTATAATTACCCTGGACCTTACAAGGATGGTCTAATCCCTAGCGTTACAAAGTGGCATGGATTAGAATAATGAGAAACCGAGACATTTTCCATTGGAATTTGGCTAATGTGAGTGTCATTCGAGTTATCTCAAATCTAAAGCATTGAGTGATGTGAGGATTACTAAATGGATGTCATGAATGTAAGGTTTGTTTATCACTCTGGGAATGCCATAAGACATAGATATTATGGACTTGGATACCTAGACACTCGATATTGTACTTAGACTTGTCATACACACTTGTGATGAGGATGATAGTAGGTTAGCATCTATTGTTATGTGATAACTCTTTGGATGTAGGGACAGGTCACATATAATTCATCAAAATTTATATTTTATATACTATATTGACTTCATGGTGTTTTGTGATTGTGTATCTCTCACACCAGACTATTGTCTGACTCGAGCTTTTATGCTTTTCTTTTTATAATCTTGATACTCTTAAGTGAGTAGACTAGATAGCAGGTGTGGATGAGCACATGGTGTTGTATTGATGTAACTAGTAGGAGGCTACGCTATTATGTGTAACACATACACACACACACACAAATATATATATATATATATATGGAGCTTTTTACTATTTCTACCGTGCGACACTGTGAGGCCTTGCGAGTGTTTATCTTATTTTGATTAGAGACAGATCTCTAAGTTTGTTTAGCAACTATAGAAACTCTTATACTGTTTTGTATAACTTTATTAAACCGATGTTCAGATCTATGGTGGTTCATTAGGTTACATTTCAATCTCGCCTATTTTATATTTATGATTGGTATTATATTTTATTCAATGCGCTGTGATATATATAATAGGTTCTATGATTTTTATTTGCTTTACCCATCGGCTATCCTCTTACATCAGTTGGACACCATTGCGGTGCACTATACAGGTATATTAGACGTCGAAGGTGTAGGGTAGTCGTCACAAGAATATATGAGTGAGGAGCACATGTGGAATTCACAACGAAGAGAGATGAACCTTTGAGGTTGTGTATTGAATACCGTGGGCTGAATAAAGTGATAAAGGAAATGGGTACATGCTCCCTTTTATTAATGACTTGTTCGATCGGCTACATGATGTGAAGGTGTTTTCTCAATTAGATCTAGCATAGGGGTTCATCAATTAAGAGTGGCTAGGGAGAATGTGTTGTCTACAACATTTTGTTATGTTGTTTGGATATTATGAGTGGTTGTTTATGTCATTTGGGATAACCAATGTGCTGATATATTTTCTTGATATGTTTTTTAAGGATCATTGGAATAAGTTCGTGCTTGTGTTCATTGATGATATTCTCATCTACTTATGGACGGAACAGGAATACAATGCACATTTGAGGATTGTAATAGAGGTATTGAGGAGACACCGATTGAAGGCGAAGTTTTCAAAGTGTAATTTCAAGAGGAGGGAAGTGGATTCTTGGTAACATTGTTTCTAAGCAGGGCACTGTTGTAGATCCAACAAAAGCTGTAGTGGTTCGAGATTGGAATCAACACAAAAGTGCTATAAACATGAAGAATTTCGTTGAACTAGAGGGATATTATAGACCTTTTGTTAAGGGCTTCTTTAAGCTGGAAGCAACGTTTACCAATTTTACAAAGACGAATTGGACTTTATTTGGGACACCGGGTACGAGCATGCATTTGTGAATCTAAAAGAGAGGTTAGTGAGTGCATCAGTGTTAGTCATTTGGAGTGGGAATGAGGTGTTTGATGGCATACATAGACGCCTATGGTACTCAAATAAGTGCAGTGCTAATGTAAAGGAGTAATGATGTTGAGTATGCTAGTCGACAGCTAAAACCGCACAGAAGGAAATACCTGACTCATGTTTTGGTGTTGGTAGCGATTGTATCCACTTTGAATATTTGGAGGAACGATCTATTAGGAGAAAAGTTCAATTGGTCATTAAGCATAAATCCTTGATGTACCTCTTCTACAGAAGGATCTTAACCTTCATCGACAGCGACAGTTAGAGTTTTGACCTCCTATAAATTTAATATTTCCTACACGCCTAATATGGAAAATGCAATTGTTGATGCCCGGAGTAGAAGATATATTAGCTTGTGAGTGATGTTTTTAAAGTGGAAGCAGCTTAGGCTTATTGCTGGTTATGAATTTAGACCTCGATGTGAGTTGGAGCCAGAGATGTTGACAAATTTGACTATCAGACCTACTTTGATCAAGTAGATCGGTACTAGTCAGAAGCATGATTTTTGGTTAGCAAAATCATGGCTAAGTTAGAGGAAAGAGTAGGTCTGAAGATATGAGGCAGCATGGAATCGAACGAGATGCTTGGCTCTGTAAGGATGGGAGATTGTTTGCAGCCGATGTTGATGGGTTAAGAGAGGAGGTGCTATGTGAGTGTAATCACTTGAGATTGACTATACATCTTAAAGGCAATAAAATGTACAATAATATGAGGTAGATGTTTTATTGGGATGGGATAAAGAAGGACATTGGGGCATTCATCTAGAGATGTATGAACGATCTGCTAGTGAAAGCCGAGTAGTAAAAGGCAATTGGTTTGCTGCAACCACTTGGGGTTCCTAAATGGAAGTAGAAAGAAATATCAATGGACTTCATCGATGGATTACAAAATACCGAGGGAAGGTACGATATAATTTGTTCCATAGTCGATAAATCGACGAAGAGTGTTAGGTTTATGCCCGTTAAATCAAAATAGGATGACATCCAAATTAACCGAGTTATATGTGAAGTGGATAATGTGACTCCATTGTGTGCCAAAGAGCCTTGTGAGTGACCTAGACCTATTTTTTACTAGCGGGTTTTGGAAGATCTTAAGAGAGGCATTAGGGTAGAGTTGCGTCCGAGTATAGCTTACAACAATAAATTGATGGGCAGGCCTAGAGGGTGAATCATAACTTGGAGGATCTCTTACGAGCTTGCATTCTCAACTTTGGAGGCTTATGGGCGATCACTTGCATTTAGTGGAGTTCGCATACAAAAATGGTTACTAGTCAGCATCGGTATGGCATCATTTGAGGCAATATATGGCTGACTATGCAACGCTTCTTCCTGGTTGAAGGAAAGGATGAAATATTGATATTAGGGCCAGACATGGTTAGAGAGACATAAGAGATTTGTAGGTATTAGTCCTCTCCATTGAGGAATGTAGTTTAGTTTAATACCAAAGGGAAGTTGGCATCGAGATTTGTAGGTCCTTTCTCGGTACTAGAGAGCATTAGGAACCTAGCATGTAGCAATCCTATTTCTGCATCGTAATAGTAATAAATTTAATAAAAATAAAAATATTCGAACTCTAATTTTGATTATTATTATTTTTAAAATACTTTTTTACTTAATTGAAGTCTATATAATAAAAGATTTTATTTTAATAAACTGAATTAAATTAATAAATTCTTTTGAGATAATATATTAAAATTGAATAAAATGTTTTAATTAACAATAAAATATATTTAATGATGCAATAATTTGTATATGATAGAAACAGTTGAAAAACAAATTTACTTTATGTTTATACAATAAATAATTAAATAAAAATAAAAAAGTATTGAATTGAAAGAAATTATGTAATTATTGAAAGATATTATGTACAATGAAGTGAAAATCAATTTGAATTAGATTGAAATAAAGTTGAAAATAAATAAAAGAGTTATTTAAAAGAGAAAGAAAAGATAAAAATAAACAAATAGGTGAAGTGGAAATTGAAAGCTAGCCTTAATAAAATAAAACGCCAAGACCAAACCTCAACCCATGCCTATTTATAAACTTATCACCATTTCTTTGCCAAATTCAAACTGGTACCCGCATTCTCTAATATTTTGTCCTAACCCCAAATCTAAAATTCATGAAGAGAAAATAAGGAAAACAAAAGGACGAGTATCACGCACGAATGTGTGAAAGATGGCAACGGTGACAGCGAAAATGCCATGGAGGAGGGAGGAAGGCATCATGAAAGGTGGCAGCTGATGTTGAGTTAACACCATGGCATGGAGGCGCATTCGCGCGTGGCGCACATCTTGGTAATGGTGCCATTTCATATGGATCTGATGGCAACTGGCAAAGGTTGAGAGTTGAAGGTCATGTAGTTGATGTTATTACCTAGTAGTTGTAAATGGTGAAGGAATATATGCCTCGACCTAATGACGACTAATAACTGCAGCTGCTTGGACAGTGAGGTTTTTGGCGGCATTTGTGGTTAGCTAAGGGTAGTCGTTGTTTTGGAAAGTTCAAGCATCGTTTCGGTAAGTTATTACACTTACATTTATATTTATAGCTCACTGCATATTACATATTTATCCAGTTTATTACTTGAATTGCATGGTTGAAAAGATTGTTTGGAATATTGGATTTTATTCTATTTTTGAAGGTAAGATTTCGTATGCGTTGGAACATCAAAATGCAATGGAGAGGATGTCCAAATCCATCTTGATTTGTGTAATCTACTTGTATGATGTATGTGCATTGTATGGATGACCAAATTTTGATGGAACTCAACTTGGGCCATATGATAAATTTATATAGATGATTGATTGATATTTTGGAGTAAATTTGCTCCATGATTTCTAAATTTAGATGTTCTGTTATTTTCTTATTTCAAAAGATTTTGATAAGCATTGGAAAAATTATTTTAAGGGTTTTAAAATCTCATAAAAGTATTTTATAGATAACATATAAAACTTTTACTTGATTTTGCATATTTTCATATTTTAAAATTCCATTTTGAACTATAAATATATTTTTCATTTGATTACAAAACCTTTTAAAAAAACTTTTGGAAGAATACTAAGTATTTCCTCTAACCGCCGGCGAGGGATGTAGATTGGCTTGCCACAATCCCACGCCCTTTTAAGCTAGGCTCTCGTAATGGAACTTTTCGATCCCAAGCATTAACTCCTTAAATGGATTATTACATGCCTCTGCAAATAGCAAACTGCTAAAGAGTAGCTGCCAAGGATCGAATTTACTCCTTCTACTGGGGAGCTTGGAACACTTACAACCTCTACTAGAGCTAGGATAATTTTACTTTAAATTTATTTTAAATTTGAGAATATTTCAAAGGAAAATAAAATATATTACTATTTTATAAATATATTTTGGAAGTAATAATTTCATTTCAAGTGATGTTATTATAAAGTTTTTAGGATAGGAATTTTAGTTGAAAATTAAGTATGATCCAATTATCATTGAAAGAAGTATGTTTATAAGAGTATTTTGAAAGTAAATATATTTATTAAAGTTTTCTTAGGCATGGAAGTTCCTCTTTAAATAAAATAAGTGGATTTTAAAATTTGTAGAAAGCATGGCATTCTTTTATAAGTATGAATTAAAGGTTTTATGAAGTATTTTCTTCAAAGGAATTTTTTTGTAAACTATATATTTAAAAGAAAAGATTCAAGAGTAAAGAAAATTGTGAAATATTTGGAAGGGTTTGGAGAGTATTAAAATATAAATCCCTTTATATATATATATATATATGCACATAAACACACTTACATATTAATGACCCGTATTCTACCTATTGAAGAATCGTAGAATAGTAATATTATTTTTATTTAGGATGGTATGATTCTATAACTTTGGGAAATGACTTCTGGAGACATTTTCCATATATAGAATTTCTACCGAAAGATTTCGACCTAGAAATTTTGTATAGCCAATAAGTTTTGACATAAGTCGAATTGGGATCTTAAATCATTTCTATTGGATTGGGATGATGGTTTCTCTTTCCATAGACTGGTTATACTAGGAAAAATGGACATACCATTTAGGAGATATGATTGTTGAATATTCAACTGTTTTTGAACAACTTAGTGGGAAATTAATTAGAATAGTGGCTAAGCCCAAGGCCTATTTTGGGATTAGCACCCAAAAGGGGCAGATGGGACTTCTCCTTATCATTTTTCACTTCCCAAAATAGTGAGATAAGCCACCATTAACACTCTCTATCCTTAACTACTATAAACCTTAGTTTAATTAGCCAAACCTTATTGTTAGAAGGAGATTTACGAGATTAGCACTTGGTTTTGGGAGATTTGCTATTAGAGATACTTAAGAGTTTATGTTCATTCTTGGATTCTATGCTCTTTTGGCCTGCTTTGGATTGCTTGGGCTTTAGGTTAGTGGTTAGGACCTCTCACTTGCTAATTTTTCATTATGCACTTTAAAATGATGTTTTAAAATGATTTTTGAAACCTAAAACATGTTTTAACCTTTACTTATCATATATGTTAATTTGAAATGGTTTTAAAAAGTTTAATGAATTTTTATTCTTATGGATCTCCCTTGTTCTTATCATTATTCAACAGTTTTACCATTAGATTTAGGCTCTAATTTGATGTGTATGAATGTTTGCTTGCTTGAATGTAGTTTATAGATTAATTGCTTGAATATATGATGTTGTTTAGTTAAGAATGCCGATCAAAGCAACTTAGAATTAAGTACACATTCTTGGATCGGTGATGATCCAAGAATTTGACTGCACCCAAATTTTATTCGATCAGTGTGTGGGTAACAAGGAAGGCCTCACAAAGCTATGATTTAAGTTTCAAGTCACTTGGAGTTCGTTTTCTTGAGTCATGAGCAAAAGAAGATGGATTGGAAGTGGTTGTAAATCTATATCTGTAGAGGAGTGCTACGAGCCATAGTCTGACAGATGAGGGCTTGCTTTGAGTCACATGGGGGAATGCTTTAGGCTACTTGCACATTTACTTAAGAAAGCAAAAAGGATCTAAGAGTTGGATTGGTAAGATGCTAGGATTGGTAAGGCTTTAGATCAGTAGGAAAATGGTTCGGTGAGATGCTTAGATTGGTGAAGGGTTTGAGTTCGATCATAGAGAGAAACTCAGTCAAAATTTGGTAAGTTATATGGATCGATACCGTTGGATTGGTGCCGATCCAAGATGGTGCAAGATTAAGGTTAGTTGGTAGAATAAGGTGAAGTTTAGGATGAGTGTAGTACGGTTCGGTAGTGGAGCACGGATCGGCATAGCTTGGTTCGGTGGTGGGGGCTTTGGTCAGTAGGACTTGGATCTATAGTGGGAAGATAAGGTTAATTCATGTCCTTTGTGTGCTTGCTCTGGTACATTTTCACACCAATTCATGTCATGCCCACTCATAATCTTGCTTTGAGTCATATCCTAATTTCTTTGATCTAGGGCTCAGGTTGGTACCGAGTCATATGATTCGATGGATAACTTCTGATGACAGCGACGCACGATTTGATGATGATGAATTTATGATGGGAACTGATGGCTCCAGTGGTGAGATAGTTGTACTTCAGGAGGCAAAGTATAAGATGACACATTGGATCGGAATAACTGTTAAAGTAAGGTCAGGAGACACATGATGGTATTTCTACAACTAATGATGTTTTTCGAGAATCGTCCCAAACCCCAATGACTTCAGGCGGTAGTTGTTAAATCAATTCCAGGATAGGCTCTACAAATGACATATGCAAAGGGATCATTGAAATTCGAAGGTTCATAGACTACTCGTAAAACAAGGGTTACATAGGTGAACCCACTTGGACCATGATGGGTCATAATCTCCATGATGGGCGATCTTTACACTGGGACAATTATGATGGGAAGTCTAGTTCCTGGTCTACTGAGTGGTATGGATTCGAGTACCTAGGAACCAGGATATTAAGTAGTCTTTGACCATTATAGGTCATAAGAGTTGAAACATATCCAATGTACTGAGTGAGTTAATATGAGGATGGATGATGGATGCTATGTTTGCTTTTATTGCTTATCACCCTAGGGATGTCACATTATGTAGTTATCTTTGATGCAGTTACCTCGACACCCATTAGTACTTTGATGTATAGTACACCATGATGATTAGGATGTAGAGTCACATATATCTTGTGTAATGTGCTAACTCTGTGGATGTAGGGACGGGTAGGGTATGATTTTCCACAACATTTATCCTAGTATGACTTTATAGTATTTGAGGTTTTTTGCCACCCATACCAAACTGTTGTCTGACTCGGGATTTTATTCTTTGTTTCCTATTATTCTTAATACTCTTAAATGAGTAAATTAATGTATGTCAGGACTTATGAGCACGTGGAGCTAGGTAGGTGGAGACTAGGTTGCTACATTCTCACATATTACTATTTTTAGTTGTTATAGTTTATTATTCCACTGTGCAGCACTATGGAGCTTACTAATGCTATTATCTATTTAGAGAAGGTTATTTATTCTGAGTTATCAGTTGTATAAGCTCTTCCTCTTATGATGTTTAACTGTATGGACCTTTATACTTTGATTTTTATGGTTCATTCGATATTACTGTCTAACTTGTTTTATATCTATGATGACTATTATATTTTATTCAATGTACTGTGAGATATACAATGGGTTCTGTTTTTGTTTTACTTTACTACAATCCTTGATTACCGTCCAGCATAAGATCAAGCACCATTACGCTGCACTATATAGCTTATATTAAGTCCGGTGGTGGAGGGTGGTCATCACATTTAGTATCGGAGCTAAGGTTGCATAGTTTAATCTAAGGGATTCCATGATCGAGTAGAGATAGGATAGGAGTTATCACACTAGACTAGATTGAGAGTGTGTATATATACAAGAGCGACTGCTTGTTATATATTTTGGTTTTCAAAATAATATATTAGTACATACAGTATATAAGTCACACTATATACACGAGTACTACCTAAGCATAATTCCTTATAGAGAGACTGATTGTACTTATTACAGATTAAAGGATAAGTCATCAAACAAGGAATGCTACTAAAAACTTTGTCTCTAGATTCGAAGAAGGCACTGGTTTGGGAAGTGCTAATCCTGACCCACAAACAATATTCAATACCCTAATGAAGAACATGCTGTAAATGCTCAAGTTTTCCGCTCCAAATATTGTTGTTGATGGTGGTGCTCTGACATAGGTGCTTAGAAGCGAATTCTCTAAGTTGAATAAGGACTTTGCCAACCATGATGGGAAAATATTCCAAGGAATGGAGTCGACGATGGAAGTGCAGGATTAGCTTGACACTTACGAAAGGATCTTTGACTACTTAGAGCTGAATGATGCTATGGAAAGGTGATTGGCTTCCCGATAGCTTTAGGGGTGAGCCATGAACTAGTGGAATGCTGTAAAGGTTGCCACTTCCGAGGATCAGTTCACATGGGACCAGTTTAAAGCTAGATTCTAGGTGAACTTTATATTGGTAGCTCAAAAGTCGGTCTTCTTCCATAAATTCATGGACCTAAAGCAAGAAGACTTGTCTGCCTTCGAATACGTTGCTGAATCCAACGTCATATCAAAGTATGGGATGTCTTTTATAAACACTCATTAAAGAAGATTAGTTATTGGCTTGAATGATTACTTAGGTGAGAGAATCGTGGGCCACATTAACAAGACTTTTGAGATGATAGTCGAGAAAGCCTAAGGTATAAGAGTCTCTACTAGCCAAGGACAATTGTTACTAAAGACGAGCTTTTGCCACAATCGGGCAAGGAAGGTAAGAATAAATAGAATAATAATAACAAGACGAAGAATTTTCAGAACAAAGGTAAGCAAAAGAAGAGCAAACCAACTCTGGCATGCTACAACTGCTTAGAGAAGGGTTAATATAGTCGAGACTGCAAATCTGAGGGGAAGAAATACTATAATCATAATAAACTTGAGAATATTCAAAAGGACTGTCTAAAGCCGCTGAAGAAGAAACATATGGTGAAAGAATTTGCTCTCAACATTGTCCCGACTTCACCGAGTGCTCCAATAGCGAAAGAGAAGGGAAAGAGCATTGCTATTCATGGTATTTTTTTATATTCATGATGTTCCTATACATGTTTTGTTTGATATCAAGGCTTCATATCCCTTCATATCTAATGACTTGGCAAATAAGTTAGGATTGAAACTCAAAATTGTTGAGGCTCCTTTGATTGTAATGAACCCTGTTGGAGGCTCGAATAGCTTGTGTATGGTTTGCCATAGTTTGGTCTTGTTGAGTCATAGATGTTCTTTGGCTTATAATTGCTTTGTTTTAGGTTTTGTGGGTTTGGTATTATTCTAGGTATGGATTAGGTTTATGGATATCGAGTGATGGTGGATTGTACAAAGTTATTGGTGACGACAAGGGTAGATGATGAGCGAACAGTATTGTTAGGCTGCCTACCAAGCAATAAGTTGATGATTAGCTTTCTATATTTAGTCGATATCCCACACAATGAGTTGTCATCAGTGCCTATTTCTAGGAAGTATCCGGACATATTTGAGGAGGAGATCAGACTTCTACCACATAGAGAGATCGAGTTTTATACTGACTTAGCGAAAGATGCTAGATCGATAGTGATGCCTTTGAGGAGGATGGAACCTAGAGAGCAGTGGAAGTTCAAAGTGAAAGTTAATGACCTATTGAAAAAATGGTTCATTCACAGAAGTATTTCTGAGTAGGGAGCACCCGTATTATTGACCATGAAGACGGATGGTTCCTTTAAACTGTGTACCAATTACTGTGAGTTAAACAACGTAGTGAGGAAGAAAAAGTATCCACTCCCATATATTGATGACTTATTTGATCAGCTTCATGTTGATAGAGTATTTTCTCAATTGGACCTCATGATGGGATTTCTCTAACTGAGAATAGCAAAGGAGACTATGCCAATTACAATATTTCATATGAATTTAGGATTCTATGAGTTTTTGTCATGCCGTTCGGACTGACCAATGTGTCAACATACTTTGTTGATCTCAAGTACCGTGTCTTCAAGGTTCAACTAAATTAATTCGTGCTTATGTTCATCAATGGTATTCTTGTCTACTCACAGATGGAGGAGGAATATAAAACACATTATGGATTGTACTTGAAGTGTTGAGAGAGCACCAACTGAAGGTGAAGTTTTGTAAGTGTCATTTCTAGAGGAGGGAAGCGTGATTCTTGGGTCACATTGTTTCTAACCAGGGCATTGCCATGGATCCTACTAAAGTTACAGTAGTACAAGATTGCACTAGACTGAAAATTCTATGGATATAAGAAGTTTCTTGGAGTTAGCTGAATATTATAGACTATTCATATAGGACTTCTCCAAAGTAGTCGCACCATTGACTCGGTTGATGAAAAAGAATCAGACTTTTACTTAGGATGTGAGATGTGAATATGTACTCGTGAGTCTGAAAGAAAAATTGAGGAATGCACCGGTATTGACCATTCTGAGCGGGAATGAGGAGATGATGTATGCATTGATGCTTATGGTATTGTATTTGGTGCAGTATTGATGTAGAGGGGCAAGATTATTGCATGTGCTGGTTGGCAACTAAAGCCACATGAGAAGAAATACCTAACCCATGACTTATAGTTAGCAGCAATTGTGTTTGCATTGAAAATTTGGAGGCACTACCTTATACGAGAGAGGTCTAACTGTTCACCGACTATAAATCATTTAAAGTATCTCTTTTCATAGAAGTATCTTAACCTTCATCAACAACAATGGGTAGTATTCCTAGCCTCCTACGACTTTGATATTACATATACACTAGGGAAAGGGATGTAGTTGTCGATGCATTAAGTAGGAGACATACCAACTTGGAGCTATGTTCCTAGAGTGGACGTAGTTAGAGTATATTACAGATCATGATTTCCGATCGAGATACGATCTAGAGCCAAAGAAATTAGCAAGCTTAACTACCAGACCTACTCTAATTGTGTGAATTGGTACTATTTAGAGGCGTGATTCCAGATTCGTTGAGATTATTGCTAAGATTGAAGCTAGAGTAAAGTCTGAAGAGATGAGATAGTATGAACTTGACTAATTTGGTTGGCTCCATAAGGATGGTGGGTTGTTTGTTCTTGATGTCGATAGGTTGAGGGATAAGGTGCTAAGAGAGTACCATCGTTCGAGATTAACTATCCATCACGGCGGTAATAAGATATACATTGTAACATCCCATATTCTGTAGCTCAAAAATAAGTGCTATGGATACTGCAGTCATCGATAATATTATTCTCCAGTGACAAAATGAGTTTAGGTAATAGTATCATTAACATCTAAGCATATGAATATGAAAATTTTAAATATAGATTTCATTAATCAATTTTCATATTCATTAAATAATCCTAAATGTTGCCCAGTTTCAGATAAAATATAGTTATTACAAATAACCTAAGAGCTACATATGAAGATACACCTTGGTTGATCAAAATTCACTGCTAGATAGATATAACTTCCGCCATTATATACATTCAAAAATTATAACATAGTGGACACTAATAGACTCCTACATAGCTAGCTTTGCCTCCTGCACATTCTCGAAAGCTTTATCAATCAAACCTAAATAACCTGGAAACCTTACTCTTGAACTACTCAAATGAGTACCTTAAAGTTTAAGGGGAAAAATCTTTAGGTCAGATAAAAAGTCGGGTATGAATAATAATATGCCATCTTAGTTAATAGATATCCGGTGAGACTACATAATTGAGCGAAACGGGTTTCCCCTCACTAATATCATCAAAATATGTCTTTTATAAATCAAGTATCTACATAATAATGGTTAAACTAAACAACATAAATAATCATATGCATGCATGCAACCTGAGTAAGCATGGCCCTACGTTAGTCCCATCTAGTGTTCTAATACCTGAGTCAGTTCATCTTATCACAATTTATCTAAAGGTGATAAGAACAATAATCTCTTTAGTAAAAAATTTGGCTGAATACCTTTTAATTTCTTTGTAAACATAAAAATTTATAATTTGTTTAACCCTTTAATCATACTTAAAAGACCATAAGATGAACTGATCCATTTACTTTCCAAAATATCTTATGCAATTGTATATGCTTTTATAAAATAGCACTGATGAATTTTCAAAATCACTTAGAGGTTTTCGCATCTCAAAACCTTAGGCTATGAAGTTATAAAAACCATGTATATTGATAAAGTGCAACAATGATATTGCATCTATGGGTTATCATTCCCCTTCTATATGAAAACCATGTTAAAGCATCTAATTTATAAAACATAAGACCATAAGACCAAAACTATTTATGTCGCATATCATAAAGGAATATAGGTTGCCGCCTATAAGTGGCATAGTTATAGGTTCGCATAGTATAAACTTTAAAACTTAGATATATGTGAATGTCAAAATTTAAGTAAGGTGGCATCATTGTTGTATAAATTAGTGCCGATTATAGCCTATAGTGGTATCATAACCAAAACACGATGGCATATAGCGGCATCATTGCCTCTTTATAATCAATGTTGAAAATATCTTATAACGACACTATGGTCAAACACTGTGGCATAAGAAAATAGCGGCTTTCTGTATACAACGAATGTCAAAAGTAACCATAGCGGCACTACATCTATAGTATAGTCAATGCTGAAAAGGTAAACAGATGGCATGCATAATATGCGCCATTAAAATCATAAGCAGTTGATATTGAAAACTAGCGGCGTCATTAATGCTGACATAGATAAGAGGTGATATGCGGCATTGATATGCGGCATAGAGACATGGCATCATTGATACCAAAGGTGTAAATTTCGATGTTGACTTCAACATAGATGGATTTATCCAGTAACAACCGACCTTTTTGATCCCCAAAAGTCGACACTAATACATCCATGATATTAATGTGTCGAACTTGTGTCGGAAAGGAAGATCATTAAGGTGGAAGAAAGAAAGACAGAACGGAATCTCACTAAAACATGATGAGTAATATATATATATATATATATATATATATATATATATTATAAAATAGGTCTTTACAAATGAAAAGGGCTTTAATATACATATATGTATGTATGTATGTATGTATGTATATCAGAGTACACTTATCCTATTATCAGCTCCTAGATAGTTATTACAACCTGCCATCACAATTGCTGATAAATACAGTCAAGAAACAAACAACGAAAGATAAAGAAAATACAGGAGTACGTCCAGAGGCATCCAGCTTATCTCTTAAAGTTCCAAATTGTCCAGCTAAATTTGAAAAATATGCTCGGGTTGAACCGAGCATAATACAAAAATAATTTTTGGGTTAGTCTGGTAAAACCAACATGAAAAACACAATCATATGGATTTTAATGCTTATGAAACCTTTTAAAATAAATTTATCTCATAATACCATGCCGCACATAAGCACTGATAGGTTCTTACCATACGATAAAACATTTATTAGAAAATCCATTGATATTATAATAATGTTAGAGGGAAAAATAAATATATAAAATAGCTGAAATGCTTGCATCTCACATTTCAATATAGTTGGGCACAGCTAAGTCCATAAAGGCACATATTGGAGATTGGATTTCCATCAACGACAAGGCTACTTGAGTACCGCCTACCATAGTACACCTCAAGAAGAAAAAAAATGCACCAAGGGTCTCACATGGACCTCCTACAAATCTGAGCCGATAGCCCTTTTAACGTGGTATACCGGATTACATCATTCTTGGGGACCAAGGCTCAAAACAATGTGCACCAGCCATAACCCCACTCTTTGCCCACATACCAAATCAATAAATATCGATTCTAGATCGAGGAATAACTACTCCTAAAGGTTGCAAACCACATAGCTCTAAAGCATATCCTTGTTTTAGTCATTACTGGATTTTAGAATGGTGTTTTATCGTGCTAAACAAACATCCCAAGCATAATCTATTTGATTAAGTTTAACCGATTGGTGTTTTATTTTATGAAATAGATATCACCGATTAAGGTATAATTGCAGTAACGTTGTTATTATTTAAAATAATGTACTTAAATTATATCCTTATTTTTGTATCATAAATTTATACATCGTCGAAACTATCAACAAGTTGCACTACAATTTTGTACATGTCAATACGAGTACAATGCAAAAATCTGCGAGTTAAACGGATTTAAAATAAACATAATATCACCTTTTTTAACACATATAGGTTTAAACAATTTAACCAATATAAATTAAATAATTTAATTTTCACTCGCATCATGCGACCCAAGGCCCACACATACCACCTGAACCCGATAAATCTTCCCTCCCAAATTTTAAATCACACGAACCTGCAATGTTATCACATTGATCATTGCCAAGGTATCACCTCCTCGACCGCCTGAAATCCACCCTATCACCACCAACGCGACCGCCTCCGACTCCAGCATCCTTGGCTGCTGCCTTGCCTACCTCGGTCCTGCCGTTCATCGTCAATATGCACGAAACCGAGCCCCAAATCAAAATGGGTCGAAACCCTAGTTTGTCTCGCCATCGCCATCCCACGTCATCATAATACTAACGATTGACACCATGTTCTCCCCTAGACCCAAGGCTTCCTTCATTACCAACGATAAGTGCTCTCAACTATCGATTCGTCGAAAAATGATTATTGAACCAAATCCGATCATCTCTTGATCACAACACCTTCTCACACCCTAAAGTCGTGCACCTTGCTCTAAAAATCATGATTCGTAGATATGAACATGATTGCAAAGGTTGTTCATCGATTCACGATCGATGAAAAATCGACAGAGGTAGACCACTTGCTGTAATTTATAGTTTTCTCCCAACCGGCTTGACGAAAAGCCCTGAAACTATTTAAAAAAGTTATTAGACTCGATGATAAACAACATTCGAGTTGGTCATACAAGCTAATTCTCAATGGTTTGGGTATTATTGATTTTAGAATAAGAGGAAAGGAGGTGATTTTATATTTTTCTTTAATGAACAGAGAAGTGATACGTGTACAATAAGCTTGTATGTGTGATACTAGAGTATAAGTAAGAAGTATATTTCCATCTTAAGCAAATATGACTAAGAACATGGTCTCTAAAATGATCTCTTAAGCATGGTTTCATATTAAACCAAATTACCAAACAAAATACACATATTTGTAAGTTTATCAAAATATTTAACAAGATTGAATACTCATATTTTCCATTCCTTTGGAAATGCTTGAAAGCATTAGAACATATTGGTACTTAAAAAGCTTTGATCCTTTTGAGTAAGATTTAAATTTAAGTTTTAAAGAGATATGATTCGTATTTTATGAATTTAAAAGTAGAGAAGAACACTAAAAATGGAGTTAAGAAAGAATATAAAGATGGAATGGAATAAAAATGGAATATGGGAATATAAGTATGAGATTAAGTAAATAATAAAATAAAAGAAAGAAAAACCCGAAATGACACTACATCATATTTTTCAACTCTTAAATCACTTTACAAGCCACCAAAGGACAAGCATTTGCAAGTATGTTGGTTAATAAGGTGATTCATGTACTTAAGTTAATTTTTACACTTAAGATTTCAAATCCATCCTTTCATATTTGAAATTTAAATATACCTTATATTTTAAACACTTATCATTATTATATTATTTCCAAAATATAAGTGTTTAACATTTTAAATGTTGTTTTAGAGCATAATCAAAGATGTTACTAAATTTATTCTGATAAAAAGTTAAAATTTTGAAAATTGCATTTCGGTCACATTTTCAGTTTCCTATCGAACTATCTATTTATGTAAATGGAATTTAAAAGTAAAATTTTCTATTGTCAGTTATAAATTAAGGAGGTTATTTAATGATTAAAAATCATCAATTGAATATTTAAAATAAATAAATATTCGTAAATCAAAGCAATAAAATTTCGGGTCGTTACATTCCTCCCTCCTTAAAAGAACTTCGATCCTGAAATTTCGCCTCAAACAAACAAAAAGGAAACTAGTTAACATAAAAGCTTAACCATTTTACTTAACTATTTATGAAACATTTATATAAAACCCATCTTAATTTTACAAACTTGTACGATTCCCCCACTACTTCCTAAGGGTATATACCATTATCTAGTTCATATCTTTTATTTTGAATTTGTATCCCTTATGTAAACTCAAGATCCAAATATCCAGGTTTTTATTTCAAAACTCCTTTTCTGAAATGATACTATATATTTTAACCATAGAAAATACATGTGTATAGCCCGATTAACCCCAAAATGGTGCTAAGGAACTAGATATTACCAACTAGTATCTTATATTCCCTTACCAAGAAGGATTACACTCAAAAGATGTGCTTACATTCGGACACGTCCCTTTTCCATTTTAAGTTATTTCAATCTACTTGAACTAGTTAACATAAAAACACTTCTTTCATTCCAAAATCCCCTTTTTAAAACAGTAATGTATATACTTTGGGTTTGTTTGGATTTGAAACTTATATCGATCGTACCATGATAAAAAGGATAATTTACTAAGTGCACTATAAATTTACCTAAGCAAACATCCGACCATCACTTAGAAGATTATTTTCGTCATCACAAAACTTATCGAGACTCATCCCCCGAACCAATCCAAAACAATATACTTTACTCCAAAATTTTCTTCCCAAAATGTTTACACTTGGAAAAACATTCTCATGTAAATTGGTACAAATATTTCCAAAAATCATTTGAAATAATAATATACATGTTTACCTTTTTTAAATCAAATCACGCTTTTGGGATCAAATTAGAATATGATTTGTTAAAACAATCCTATAGGAAATTGTTATGGTAGCATTTCCCCCATTTAGAAACTCAAAAATAAACACAAATAATGTTGTAGTCATCATCGGAATTATTTCTATTCAAAAATAATTTCAAATAATACTATTATCATTCTTCCCAAAATCATGAAAACAATTTTTCTAGAGCACCATGATTCAAATCCTCAAATTCTTTACTTAAATCATTTTTATTTGTAAGCCACATTCTTATGAATTAATTTTATAAATCAACTTCTTATATAAAATCATTTATCAAATATTTATTTCAAAATATTCTAGCTTTCTTCTAATAAACATGTTATTAAATCACATTTTATCCTAACATTAACATCGAACGCCTTATAGTTGAATTGTGAAACTTGATTCACAAGGTACTCATTTCGATGTTCCCATAATTTCTATTTACTTAACCCATGTTATAAAAAGGTTAATTATTTATAAATCAACAAACAATAGACAATGCCCCAAAACCGGGTGAGCAGGACTAACCAAATCCTAAATGATAACAATTAAATATTACCATTTCCTAACAAACAAGCACATCAAAAGTAACTACATTAACTTTTGAATTTTTTTCCTTTCTTTTATATATAAAATAGAATCCTAAGTAAAATTATATCATTTACAATTTAAAACAATGTAATGTTGGTTCGCTTTGTTCAAGTGTTTAGGAATCTCTATCGATAATGTTGGCCAAACGCATCAACTAGAATTCATAAACCACTCAACCAATCAAACAACACAATATAAAACATATTTATTTCACTAGCAAATACGCTCTTTTATACACACACACTCTCTCTCTCTCTCAGATTCATTCTAAGTGTTTCTAACCCTATCTCCGATGAGTTTACCTCGCCAGGGCCGAGTTTCTCGCTTAACCTTCAGCTCTAATACCAAATATGACAACCTACCTTTCTGATCCTCAGACGTCGACACTAATACGTCCACGGTATTCACGTGCCAAACATCCATGTGCCGAAAAGACAGATCATTAGGGTGGAAGAAAGAAAGACAGAACAAAATCTGACCAAAAAGTGACAAGTAATATAATATACAGTAGGTCTTTACAGAAGAAAGGACTTTAATATACATATACACATCAAAGTACAATTATCCTATCATTAGCCTTTGGACAATTATAACAATCTATCCTTACAAGAAACAAACAATGAAAGATAAAGAAAATTCGAGTACTTCTTGAAGGCATCAGCTCGTCTTCTGGAGCTCTAAATTATCCAGCTAAATCAAGAAAATTTGGTTGGGCTGACCCAAGAATTATAAGAAAAATACCACCTGAATCGGTTTGGTAAAACCAGCGTGAGAAACACACATCAAATGGATTTTAATATTTATAAAACATTTCAAAATAAAGGTATCTCGTAAGAATATGCCACACATAAACACGAATGGGTTTTAACTTACGATAACCAAATTTTTTTTGGAAAATCCATTGATATTTTAGTAATGTCAATAGGGGAAAATAAATATATAAAATAGTTGAAATGCTTGCTTCTCACATTTTAACATCGTTGGGCACAAATGAGTCCGTAAAGGCACATATTGGAGATTGGATTTCCATTAATAACATGGCCATTAAGGTACCGTCTACCATAGTACACGTCTAGAAAAACATGTACCAAGAGCCTCTCATGGACCCTCTACAAATCAAATCTGGCTACACATTTAACATGACATACCGGATTACATCATTCCCCAGGACCAAGGCTCAAAACAATGTGCCCCAGCTATTACACCACTCTTCACGTACATACCATATCCCTAAATATCGATTCAAGATCGAGGAATGACTGCTCCTAACGGTAGCGAACCACATAGCTCTGAAGCATATCCCATGTTTTAGTCATTTCCGTGTTGTGAGGCTCGTGAGTTCACGATAACCTTTTTCTCTCTTATCAAAACCCACTTGGAATGCGAATACCGCCTTCCATGCAACAATGCAAATGCTAGCATTCTTCCATACAAGTTGTTCAAGATATGATCAAATCAAAAGCACTGCTTCTACTACATCCATTTTGAAATCAACCTCAAGATTAGTAGCAGGTAGCCGTTACACTTCCAAGAGCTCCATCTTCGATCCCATCATCTTTAAGATCTCTTCAACTCGAACACCTGAGTTGGTTCGAAGTGGTTTTCAAACAATTCATACTTATCCAATTCCGGTCTTTTCAAACAACGTACGATAGTTTTCGATAAACTCAACTCTGGTTTTTTAAGAAATAAACACACAATACGTAAAAGCAAAGATCACCTAACCATTTAAATGGACAGATTTCCTTATCATTTGTCCTAGGAGAACAAAACGAGGTTTACACATACATTACAGCATCATCGAAGACGACTGTGCTATATAAGCCATGTTTCTCTTATATATTTCCAAAGTTACATTATGGGCCAAGATTTGATAAATAGTTATTTAATTATCAAATAACAAACAATCAAACATAGATTTAATTTCATATGGAATCCACTAAGCCTCTCCAAATAAATCTTTCAGCTATTAAAACCTCTTCAATTTTTTGATTCAAAACACCTTCACATACCAATACTTGGGAAAACATTTATATACTTATCTCAATGGTATAAGTATAGTATAAACCATTACATTTTCAATACATAGAAAATATCCATATACTTATCTCAACGGTATAAGTATACTAACAAAACTTGTGGAAGATTTCCTCTTTTACAAAATCATACTTAAATGGGCCAAAACAAATATTATTTAAAATATTTCTTACTGTAAACCAAACCATTATCCTTCGGTGTTAAGTATGGAAGGAGTGTTTCCATACCATCGTTATTAAGAAGGATTGATGGTCAAAGTCGAATCTCATTCCTTTTTATAAAGTCCTCTTTTCTATGAGCCCATTCCATATTTACAAATCCTTTTACAAATCTCCAAATTAATGTATGAAAACTCCTCTATTGAGATTCTTTATAAAAGTCCTTTACAAAATATCATTTGTAAATCTTCTTTAAATAAAACCCTTTATTTTTAGTAAATCCCTCTTATAAACAAATTGTTATTTATAAATACCTTTATTGAATAAATTAATTACCTTTAAACATCATAAATAAATAAATAACTCTAAAACAACATTAATAAAATGAATTAATTAAATTTAAACATCAGTAATAAAATAATTAATTAGCTTCAAAACACCCTTAATAAAATAATTTATTACTTAACCCATCATTAATCAAATCAAGCAATTAACTTAAGAGAATATTAATAATATAATTAAGTAGCCTTAAATAACATTAATAATATAATTAAGTAACTTAAAATATCATTTATAAACACCTAACCTCAGTTTATTATACAATCGAAGTTATTTAAATCCATAACTTCACAAATTTGAAGAGAGGCTCCAATGGTACTAAATCAACTTACCATTTAATTTAATTGACTTTACATGTCATATTACTGGTATTTACATAAGCCAATATATATGTAAATAAAATCAATTAGCAATCATTTGCTAATCTATCGCTTATCCAATATTAATTCATTGACATACAATTCAATTTCCAAATCAATATAATAACAGAACAAGGATTTATTCTACTAAATGGATGCCCAAATAACCTACTTATTTAATTATTGCAGAACTGAGATTTATTCTACTAAACGGACGTCGTCAATATTCTGTTCAATCAAATTATATAAGAATGGTGTTTTATTCTACTAAACAAAGGTCCTATAGTAATCTACTCAATTAAATTTAACTAAATGGTGTGGCCAAACAAATATCACGACTAAGGTATAATTGATTTAACGACGTTATTATTTAAAATAAAGTAATTAAATTCAATACTTATTACTATACCATAAATTTATACATCGTTGAAACTATCAGTAAGTCACATTATAATGTTGTATTTGTTAATACGAGTACAACGCAAAAATCTATGAGTTAAATGGATTTAAAACAAACATGATATCACCTTTTTCAACACATGTAGGTTTAAACAATTTAACCAATTTAAATTAAATAATTTAATTTTCACTAACATTATGCGACCCAAGGACCATAAATACCACCCAAACCAAATATGCCTTCCCTCCAAAATTTTAAATCATGCGACCCTATAATGATATCACCATGGTCATCGCCAAACTACCGTCACCTCGACCACCTGAAACCCATTTTGCTACCTCCAACAGGACTGCCTTCTGCTCCAGCACCCTTAGCCATCGCCTTGCCCAACTCGATCCTACCATTCATCGTCAATACTCACGAAATCGAGCCCCAAAACCAAATAGGTCGAAATCCTATTCTGCTCTCCACCCCATGCCACAGGACCTCCAACTGTTCATACCATGCTCTCCTCTAGACCTAAGGCTTCTTCTTGCACCAACTACAAGTCTTCTTGACTACCGGTTTGTCAAAAAATGATTTTTGAACCAAATCCGATCATCACTTGATCACAACACCATCCGACACTCCAAAATCCTACGAATTTCTCTAAAATCATGATTTGCAAATATGAAGATGATTAAAAAGGCCATTCGTCAATTCATGATCAACGAAAAACCGACAAAAGTAGACCACTTACTGTAATTTACAGTTTTCTCCTAACAGACTTAAGGAAAAATCTTGAAACTATTAAAAAAATTAGTCTCGATGACGAACAACTTTCTAGTTGGTCATACAAGCTAATTCTCAATGGTTTGGGTGTTACTGATTTTAGAATGAGGGGAAAGGAGGTGATTTTCAATTTTTGTTCAAAGAACAAAAAAGTGATACATGTACAATAAGCTTGTATATGTGATATATGAGTATACCCAGCAAGTATGTTTCCATCTTACGTAAACATGACTAAAAACATGGTCTATAATATGATCACATAAGCATGGTTCCATATTAAACAAATTACCAAACAAAATACACATATTTGTTTTATAAAAATATTTAACAAGATTGAATGCTCACATTTTCCATGCCTTTTGAAACGCTTGAAAGCTATATATCCTCTTGAGTACTTACAAAGCTTTGATCTTTTTGAGTAAGATGTAATTTTAAGTTTTAAAAAGACAAGGTTTTTATTTTAAGAATTTAAAAGTAGAGAAGATGACTAAAAATGGAGTTAAGAAATAAAATGAAGATGGAATGGAACAAAATGGAAAATGAGAATATAAGTATGAGATGAAGTAATTAAATAAAATAAAAGAATAAAAATCCTTAAAATGATCTTACGTCATAATTTTCAATTCTTAAATCACTTCACAAGCCATTAAAAGGACAAGCATTTGCAAATATTTTGGTTAATAAGGTGATTCATGTACTTAAGTTGATTTCTGCACTTAAGGTTTCAAATCCATCCTTTTCATGTTTGAAATTAAAATATACCTTATATTTAAAACATTTATCATTATTATATTATTTCCAAAATAATATTATTTGAAAATTTTAAATGTTGTGTAAGAGCAAATTCAAAGATGTTACTACTTATAATAGATTGTTGTCTGATAAAAAGCTGAAAATCCAAAAATTGCATTTCAATCATTTTTTCAGTTTCCCATCGAACCATCTATTTTTGTAAACAATTTGAAATTAACATTTTCTATAATTAAAAAAGATTTACTTAATTATTAAAACCATTAATTGCATATTTAAAATAAATTAAATATTTACAAATCAATGCGATAAAATTCTGAGTCGTTACACATCACATACCACTTCGATGTGATTTTATATGTGTTCACTAGGGTTGGTAGCTCATTACATAACTACGACATGGGGTGATCTTCGACATCAATGACAACGGCAATAGCAATTCCCATAATTATTATAAAAATTGTAAATTTTCTATATAAAATAACTTCTTTTTACCAACTCTTATGTAACACACCTAATTTTTGATAACATTATTCAGGAGATTTAATTAAATCAAATAGAATAATGTAAATAATTAGAGTGATAAGGGGATTGAGATTTTAAAATAAAACTAAGGGCCATACTTAATTGTTTAAATAGGCTTAAGTATAGTTTATAAGCAAATTAAATTACATAAGGACTTATTAGGAAATAGACGCACATAATCCATTACCCTTATTTATTTTTGTTTCCATCTATTCACGTTCATTATAGAAAAAAACAAATGCAAAACATAAGAGGAGTCGGCCATTGCTAAGGAAGAAAAGAAGAGAAATTCAATCTAAAGCTAAGGATTAAAGGTAGGGGAAATTAATCTCAATCCAATCTCCTTATCCTAATCAAGGTGAACAATAATCTATATCATCTCTATTTTGTTTATGATCATTTGTTTTTGGGTTTAAGATTAAATCCATTATAATGTTGATTATGATGGTGATATGCTTGGAATTATGTGATGTTAAACTCAAATAAGATTATTTGATAAAGGATTTACACTGTTTTGAGGCCAAAACCGATTATAATGATTTTTGTATGCTATGGGAATATTTTATGTTAGGGAAAATATGAATTTAAAGATGGGTTTTAACTTTTGTAATTTTCCAAACTATGATAAATTTATTACGAATTTTCAAAGAAAAATGTGAACAATTGGGTCTATAAATTAATTTTAAAATTATATGAAGAATTTGGATCTGAAATTTTTATATGTTAGACAACGTATTAAAAGTAAATTTCTGTAATTTTTGAGGATTTCTCCTAAGTGATTTACTATGAAAATGAAATTATTTTAGAATGAGGACTTAAATAGTTTAATTGTTTTGCTTAAGGGAAGGATTTATTTGCGAAATAATCTTTGTTTAGATCTGCAATTATGCGGTAGTTATTTAGAGAAAGACTTTGAAAAGTTTATGGCAACTAATTAAAATTTTACAAATAGGCACGTTAGTTGTAAAATGATTGCTTTTAATGGCATTAATTCAGCCTTTATTAAAAAAGTAGGTTCCGCCTCTTTTAGAAGTCACCTTTTGACCCAATGTTTTCACCTCCAACCGAGTTGAAACAGTTAAGCTGAAACCAATACACAAGGTATCACATGTATGGTACGTAGTGGATTGGAAAAAGGGCGGAAGGAATGGTGTTGAAACCATTGCTTTCGATAGGGGTCAAAACCTTTGTTTTACTTTCAAAAAATAAGCAGTTGCCTTGTTTTAATAAAAGCTTTTGAAGGAGTTGAAACATATGCTTTCGAAAGGGTTTTTGAAAATGACTTTCGAAGGGGTTGCCGACTTTTTGGTTAAGTGTAGCTTTCGAATGAAGACCTTGTGTTTTGAACTAATGCTTTTGAAAAAGATGTTCCAACCTAGTCGAAACCCTACTGCCATTCTTTTTCCTTTCGAATGTATCGAAGTTATCAATGCTTTTTAAAGGTAGCCTTTATTGTAAACTTATATTAAGTCACTTCCTATAGCTTTCTAAAGGGGTCAAGGAATTCGAAGGCAATGGCTTCGAAAGGGGGTTTTGATGCTATCCTTCTTATTGTTTTAACTTAAAGACTAATGCGTCCAAGAGAATGGTGTCGAAGCCATCTGTTTTTACCCAAACTCCTTTTATGGTTTCGAAAAGGGTACTTTTGCTCGTACTCACTTAGACCCAAAAGGATATGTTTAAAAAAAGTTAAACCCAATGGTTTAGAAATGGCTACTTTCAAATGGTTTCGAAACTAAGCTTCTATAATTGGATAGTGGCGCTTTAATACATTCGAAAGGTTTTGAAAGAGAGGTTTTAATGTGTTTTAAAAGGAAGATGCCTAGTGTTTTGAAAAGAAGATTTAATTACTTTCGAAGGAGGTCATCCATGGGTTCCAAAAGTAAAGTTTTATGGTTTCGAAAGTCTTTATTTTCAAAACAAGTAACCTAATCTCGTTTTTAAGACGAACCATGGCATAATAAAAGAGTTTTGAAATGATTTTAAGTATGGAGTTTTGAAGAAGTTTTTCCTTGAATATTAGGTTAAAGAGTTCGACCAAGTTTTATATAAAATTATTTCAACGATATTAGACCACGTGTTTTGGTATTATTATGTTGTTATGTTTACTTCTTCACACACACACACACACACACACACACATATATATATATATATCTGTGTATGTGTGTATTCACATTGTAATGGACCCATAATTGTATTTTAGGGAAAGGTAGAATAACCAGCAAGGTTGACCCAGTAGTGAATATAATTGAATTAGCACCTGAATGAGTAAAATTGCATCTAGGTGGTCAGATAGACCAGAATTTAGGATGCTTAAATATTGATTAAAGAGGTTGTAGGTAGACAGGTTCATAGTAAATCAATGAAAACTATGTTTAGGAAAAGTTATTGGCAGGTGCCAATAGATTCATAGTAAACCCATGAAAACTATGATTAGATAGAGTATTTACAGGGGCCAATGGTTTTGTAGTAAACCCATGAAATCTATATTTGAATTAAGCTATTGACATATGCCTCCTAGTAACCCCATGAAAACTAGGATAAGAGGGAAGTTATTAGAAATACCAATAGGTTCAGGGAGAACCCATGAAACAATGAAGTTATGGGTAGGGGCCAATAGGTTCTTAGTGATCCCATGAAAACTATGAAACCGGACAGGGAGTCCATAAGTATTAAATAGGTTATTAGTCAGCCCATTAAAAATAATAGGTTAATAGTGATCCTAGAAGCTATAATTGAGATAGATAGTCAAAAAGGAAAAAGGGATGAGTAATCTAGAATTTAAATCCAAAATTGATTTACTTATTTGCATATCATCATAATATTTTGAAATACTATGTTTCAACCCTTGTAGATATAGGAGAACAATATATGGTTTTGTAAAGTTTGAATAAGACGCTAGTGAGGAGAAAATCCGTTCCGCTAAGCGTCGTAGTTTCAGTACATATCTAAATGGTTTGAGATGGTAGATTATTATTCATACTAGGCTTATGTCTGACTCGAAGTTTATATTTTCCCCTTAAACTCTCGAGTTCTCAATTGATTTCGAGTAGTTAGAGAGTTGAGTTTTTCAGGTACCTCTTTAGACGCATAAGCTTCTAGAGATGTGCAGGAGGTATGATAGCTATTTAGAGTTCTTTACTATTTTTGATTTCGCTGTGTTTTGTTGTAAAGGCAAGGATGTTTAATTGCCTAGTTATATACTCTGATCATCCAAGGGGGCGCCTTCATACGTCACTCTTGGCGTATGTTGTAATAATTATATTTTCTTTGAACATGGTTAACGATTATGGGATTATGAAATGAATTTGAAATGTGATTTGGAATGAAATGAGATGTTTGTTTTAAACTGTTTTAAAAAAAAATCCCATATCCATGTGTTTCTATCATATCAATGTATCTAGCATTACCGTATTTTGTCGCCAGAAGCTAATACTATAGATGACTACAACATCTGTAGCTTAAGCTTTTGGCCACAAGATAAAGGATGTTACAAGTTGGTATCAGAGCATAGTTTTATGAAATTTAAAATAAATTTAAACCTAAAAGATTTACAAACATAATCCAATGAATCAGAAAATAAGTTCAGGTTTTGGGATAATGCTATAGTAACATACTTGTATTTGATATGTATGTATGTATGTATGTATGTATGTATGTATGTATGTATGTATGTATATTAGTACGTATTCCCCTCTCTCTTAGACCATTCTTCTTTATTTTACTAAGGCTTGTATGCAGATTTACGAGAAAGAAGATATGGAGGCAGGAAACGGAAATGGAAATCTCAATGGAGGAATAACCACAACCAATGAAAATGTTCGACCCACCAGGAGGAACCCGGATTGACAGGCTAATGCTAACAAAAATGCAGATGCCAATGTAGGTGTTGGAAATCCACCAGTAAATATGGAGGCGATGTATCAGTTCTTCGTTAGTATGATGCAAGCTGGAGCCGCTGCTGGAGTTGCTTGGAATATTGAAGGAGCTAATCCTGTGGCTCCAATTGGGAATAATTATGCTAATCTGAGCAGAGACTACACCAATGTTGGTGGAAAGCCATTTATGGGAATGGAAGATGCTATAGAAGTTGAGAATTGGCTGTTGCATTATGAGATGATCTTCACTTATTTGGGTTTGGGCCATGAGTGGAAGAGAAGGCTAGCCTCTAGGCAGTTGCAAGGGGTAATAACATTGGTGGAATAGTGTTACTACCGAAGTTCCAAAGGAGGAGTTGACTTGGGCATATTTTAGAAGGAGATTTAAACAAAGGTTTTTATCTGAAATTGCTAAGTGAGCACTGATGATAAAGTTTATGGATTTGGTGCAGGGAGAGATGTCGGTAATTGAATATGCTACCATGTTTGAGCCCGATATGGGTATGCTACTATAGACACCGCCTTCAGAAGGAATAAGAGCTTCATTCGGGGATTGATGCCAGAAATTGACAGGGCGACCCTGACACATACATGTGATCCTTGTAATGTAGTTGTGGAGATAGTAATCCACCATGAAGAGATGCTTTCTATTTTGCTAGAGAGAAACCAGTTGAAACCCAAGGTTCACAAGGAAAGAAGAGAAAGATTTTTAAGAAGAAGGGAGCCCAGAAGGGAGAGGCTACCCAGAAGGAAAAAGCTGATTTAATTTGTTTCAAGTGTGAGAAGAAGGGTCATTATGCTCATGAGTGCTGGTTAGGTAAGGGGAAAAAGGATGTAGATAGAAAGAATGTGAAAAGCTTCAACTACGATCAAGTTGGGCATCATAAGAATTAGTGTCCGAAGCCAATTAGGGCGGACAGGGGGAAGGTTTTTGCTATTGGGCCATCATCTGCTAGGCAAACTACAGCTGATAAAGGGAAGACTGTGATGGAAGGTATGCTTTTGATTTAGAGTATACTAATTAGGATACTATCTGATACCAGTGCATCACATTCTTTTATATTTCAGATAGGTTATGCTTATAACCCACATACGTTGGTACTTCCTTATGGGTTGCGAATCAAATAGGAGGGCATGCAACTCTAGAGATGAGATGTGACCGGCTAGAATAGACTTATAGGTCATAAGTTTGCATGTAGTCGTATGTTCTCGATTTCGTAGATTTCATAATCATTTTGGGTATGATTGGTTGAGTAAGTATGAGGCAAAGATATTTTGCCAAGATGGGGAGATGTCACTAAGGCACCCGGATAGTCATAACTAAGTTATATTCTCAATGGAGAATTCGGACCAGAGTAGTTGTTTTTTATTAAGTACTATGGAAGTGGAAGAAGAGTTAAGTTAGGTTCAAGTAGTAAGAGATTTTGTAGATATCTTTGAGCTGATTACATGATTACCATAGAAACGAGCTATTGAGTTTCAGATAGGTCTTATGCCAAGAGCTAAACCTGTGAGTAGACCTCTTAGCAGGATGACATCGACTAAGATGAAGGTTGAAGGTGCAACTAGTGGATCTAGAAGGAAGGAATTTTATTAGACCAAGCATTTCGCCTTAGGGAGCGGCCGTGGTGTTCGTGAAAAAACCCTATGGGTCGTTAAGGATGTATATCGACTATCGTAAGTTGAAGAGAGGATGATTAGGAATAAGGAATTGAAGGTGCAACTAGTGGATCTAGAAGGAAGGAATTCTATTAGACCAAGCAGTTCGCCTTAGGGAGCAACCGCGGTGTTCGTGAAAAAACCCGATGGTTTGTTAACGATGTGTATCGACTATCGTAAGTTGAAGAGAGGATGATCAGGAATAAGTATCCGTTGCCGAGAATAGATGATCTACTTGATCAATGTGGAGCCAGAGTGTTTTCCCAGTTGGATTTAGCGATAGGTTTCCATCAATTAAGGGTGGCAGAGGACAGTATTCCTTTGACAGCATTTCAGACAAGATATGGTTCGTATGACTGGTTAGTAATGTTATTAGGGTCAATGAATGCACCTGCTTTCTTCTTTGATTTGATGAACCAAGTTTTCTAAGAGTATTTGGATAGGTTCATGTTGGTATTAATAGATGAAATTTTAATGTACTCTAATGATGAAAGAGAGCATGAGGATCATCTTAGAGTAGTGCTTGAGACGCCGAGGCAGCATTAGTCGAAGGCGTAGTTTTCCAAGTGTCATTTTTGGAAGAAAGAGGTTAAGCTTCTTGGTCATGTGGTTTCAGAGAAGGGCTAGTCAGTCCATCCGGATAAGATCGAAGCTGTTAATAATTGGAAGAGACCAGAGACGGTGACTGAGATAAGAAATTATCTTGAACTTACTGGCTATTACTGGAGATTCATCAAGGATTTCTCCTAGATAGCAGCGCCTTTGACTCAGTTAACCAGGAAAGAGGTGAAGTTTGTCTGGTCCGAAAAATGTGATGAAGCATTCCTTAAGTTAAGGCATTTGTTGAACAATGCACTTGTGTTAGTAGTTCTGAACAAAACCAAGGGTTGGTGGTGTATACCGATGCAGGTGGGACTTGATTAGGAGTTGCATTGATGGAGAAGGGTAAAGTGATTACCTAAGCTTCACGATAGTTCAGACCGCATAAAGTGAGATATCCTACCCATGATTTGGAGTTGGCTGTGGTAATCTTTGCATTGAAGATTTGGAGATACTATCTCTTAGGGGGAAGATTTGAGCTATAAACATATCATAAGTCCTTAAGGTATTTATTCTCTCAGAAGGAGTTGAATATGAGACAGCAGAGGTGGATGGAATTTTTAGCTGCTTATGATTTTGGCATGGAGTATACTCCTCGGAAGGGAAATAAGGTAGTGGATGCTCTTAGCAGAAGACACTGGAATGTGGTACTAGCTGTGTTGGCATAATGGAAAGATTTAGATGCTTCTAGTGTGCGGTTAAGATCGACTACTAGTTCTAGTAAAAGTATTGCCATGTTGTCCTATTTAGAAGTTCGACCAGTGCTGATCGAAAGGATTGCTTCTAAGCAGATGGAGGATCCAGAGTTAGCCGAGAAGACTAAAAGGCTTGAGGTTGGAGCTGAGATCGATGATCTAAAGGATTTAGTCTTGACTAGAGAGGATGGTTGAGAAAGAAGGGAGGGTTGTGTGTTTCGAATGTTAAGGAATTGTGGAAATAAGTTCTTGGAGAATGTCATCAGTCTAAATTTGCGGTTCATCATGGAGGGACCAAAATGTATTAAGATATGTAGAGGAGCTTCTATTGGGAAGGTATGAAGAGAGATGTTGGCTTGTGGGTTAGGCAGTGTGTAAATGTCAATAAGTGAAAATCAAACTCAGAAGCCGAATGGGTTGCTTCAACCTTTAAAATTTCAGTTTGGAAATGGGATTCGATATCCATGGATTTCACAGACGGGTTGCCAAGGTCAAATAGGGGAAATGAAAGTATATGTGTCATAATGGACAGGTTGACCAAGAGTGCCCATTTCATTCCAGTTAAGTCAAACAGGACGACACCTTTTTTACCTAAGTTGTTCATGAAGAACGTAGTTTGACTACATGGAATTCCTAGTAGTATAGTCAATGACAGGGATGTTTTGTTCATTAGTTAATTCTGAAAGAGTCTACAAGATGTGTTAGGTACCAAGTTTAAGATGAGTGCTACGTATCACCCTCCAACGGATGGGCAGACAGAAAGAGTCAATAAGGCACTCGAGGATTTACTGAGAGCTTGTATTGGACTTTGGTGGATCTTGGGAAGATCACCTATATTTAGTGTAGTTTTCCTATAATACTAGTTATCAGACTAGTACAGGAATGGTGCCTTTTGAAGCATTGTATGGAAAGCCATGAAAATCACCAGCACGTTGGTTGGAGACTGGAGATAGATTAGTCTGACATCTAGATTTGATTATAGAGGGTCGGAGAAGATTGAGTTGATCTGAGAGAGGATAAAGGAAGCTCAGTCCAAACAGAAGAGTTACATAAATAAGAGGCATAAAGGCCTAGAATTCTCAGTTGGAGAAGAGGTTTTCATTAAAGTATCACCATTAATAGGTGTGGTACAATTTGGAAAGTCAGGGAAACTGGCCTTGAGATATGTCGGTTCGTTCCAGATTATAGAGAGGATTAGAATGCTCGCATACAGAGTAGAGTTGCTTAGCGGTATAGCAGATGTCCATAATGTATTTCATGTGTCTCGTCTTCACAAATATGTGCATGATTTATAAACTATTATTCCTCCAACGGGGTTGGAAGATTTGATAGTAGAGCCTAATTTGACTTTTGTTAGACAACCAGTTCGGGTTGTAGCGAGAGATGGGAAAAGATTAAGGAACAAGACAGTCAAGTTGGTGAAGGTTTTATGGAGCGACAACGAGAAGGACTGTACTTGGGAGACATAAGATAGGATTAGAGATACTTATCCGGGTTTACTTTTAGGGTGTGTTTATATTAGATTTATATAGATAGTTTCTAATCAGGCAGACTAGTACTCAGTCCTTACTGAATTTCGAGAATGAAATTCTTTAAGGAGGGGAGCCTGTAACAACCCTAATTTTTAATAACATTATCCAGTAGATTAGATTAAATAAATTAAATAGAATAATTAAATAATTAGATTGATAAGGGGATTGAGATTTGAAAATAAAATTAAGGGTCATGTTTAATTGTTTAAATGGGCTTAAGAATGGTGTATAAGAAAATTAATTTACATAAGGGCTTATTAGGAAATAGCCGCACATGATCCATTACCCTTATATATTTTCATTTCCATCTATTCACGTTCATTTAGCAAAACAAAAACACACATAAAACATGATAGGAGCCGACCATTACTAGGAAGAAAAGAAGAGAAATTCAATCTAAAGCTAAGGATTCAAGCTAGGGGAAATTAATCTTAATCCAATCTCCTTGTCCTAATTATGGTGAATAATAATCTAATCATCTCTATTTTGTTTATGATCATTTATTTTCGGGTTTAAAATTAAATCCATTATAATGATGATTTTTATTGTGATATGCTTGGATTTATGTGATGTTATACTCAAATAAGATTATTTGATAAAGGATTTTCACGGTTTTAATGCCAAAACCGATTATAATGATTTTCGTATTCCATGGAAAATTTGATGTTAGGGATTTTTAGAGATTGGTTTTAATTTTTGTAATTTTCCAAGCTATGGATTTTTTTATGAATTTTTAAAGGAATATATGAACAATTGGGTTTATAAATTAATTTTAGAAATTATATGAAGAATTTGGGTCCGAAATTTTTATATGTTAGAAAAACATACTATAAATTAATTTTTGTAATTTTTGGGAATTTTTCCTAAGTGATTTACCATAGAAATTAAATTATTTTAGAAGGAGGACTTAAACGGATTAATTGTTTTGCTTAATAGAAGGGCTTATTTGCTAAATTAATCTTTGTTTAGATCCGAAATTATGCGGCAATAATTTAGAGAAAGATTTTAAAAAGTTTGGCAACCAATTAAAATTTTACAAATAGGCAGGTTAGTTGTAAAACGATTGGTTTTAATGGAATTAATTCGGCCTTTATTAGAAAAGTAGGTTCCGCCTCTTTTAGAAGTCGCCTTTCGACCCTATGCTTTCGCCTCCAACCAAGTTGAAACAGCTAAGCTGAAACCAATACATAAGGTATCACAACTATGGTACATAGTGTATTGGAAAAAGGGCGGATGGCATGGTGATGAAACACTTGCTTCTGATAGGGGCCAAAACCTTTGTTTCACTTTCAAAAGATAAGTGCATGCCTTATTTAATAAAAGCTTTCGAAGAGTCGAAACACATGCTTTCAAAAGGGTTTTCTAAAATAGCTTACGATGGGGTTGCCGCCTTTTTGGTCAAGTGTAGCTTTCGAATGAAGACCTTGTATTTTGAACTAATGCTTTCGGAAAAGATCGTTCCGACCTAGTCGAAACCCTGCTGCCCTTTTTTGCCTTTCAAATGCATTAAAGTTATCAATGCTTTCGAAAGGTAGCCTTTGTTGTAAACTTATATATAGTCACTTCCTATAAATTTGGAAAGGGGTTTCGAAGGCAATGACTTCGAAAGAGGGTTTGATTCTATCCTTTTTATTGTTTTAACTTAAAGACTCATTCTGTCGAAAGGATTGTGCCGAAACCGTATGTTTTTCCCCCAAACTCTTTTTATGGTTTCAAAAGGGGTACTTTCGCTTGTACTGAATTAGACCCGAAACAATATGTTTTAAAAAAAATTAAACCCAATGGTTCCAAAAGGGGTACTTTCAAGGTTTTGAAAGGGGAATTTTCAAATGGTTTCTAAGCTATGCTTATATAATTGGACGGTAATGCTTTAATACATTCGAAATGTTTCGAAAGAAAGGTATTAAAGAGTTTCGAAAGGCAGATGCCAAGTGTTTTGAAAAGAAATTTAATTGCTTTCGAAGGAGGTCATCCAAGGGTTTTAAAAGTAAAGTATTATGGTTTCGAATATCTTAGTTTTCAAATCAAGTAACTCAATCTCATTTTTAAGGCAAACCATAGCATAATAAAAGAGTTTTGAAATGATTTAAAGTATTCGGTTTTGTAGAAATTTTTTCTTGAATATTAGGTAAAAGGGATTAAAAAGTTTCATATAAAATGATTTCAAGGATATTACACCACAGGTGTTGGTTTTTAAAAAAAAACATATAAAAAACAAAACATTTGTGTACATATAAATATTTTCTATTACCACATACGGTCGACAGGTGTACACACTTGTGTGTACACTCACCATGCCCTGTACCATTCTCACATAAACCCGAAAGACAGTGCACGATCGGTATATCTGGCCTCAGTATATCTGAGCTAGGCGTGTGTGTGTGTGTATAATTCTTTTTAATAATGCCTACAGTCAATAGGTGTTCACACTCGTGTGTTCAATCGCCACGCTCTGTATTCCCCTCACATAAGTTCGCAAGGCGTGTTGAATATGCGCTTATATGATTTTTGTTTGATGATAATAAACATATATACATTCGTTTAAATGTATTTGATAATATACTATTTATTTTCACAGATTAAATAAATATTTGCTGAATAAAATAAATAACACGAAATTTGAATTCAAACGAATATTTTATTCAAATAAATATTTATTACAATTTTGAATAGTATACAAATTCAAGCTCTCACTATTCACTATACAACTTTGATACAAATTCAATTACATCACTATTTTACATATCATCACCTCACTACATATCACTCACACTCGATTTATCTTCAACTGCATTCCAGTTTGAATCCAACATCTGAGCAATCTGCAAAAATATAAACTAACGCAGTAAAATTGAAAAAGAAATACTTTTGCAATATAAAATAAAATATGGTTTTTGAAAATAATTTTTGCCTCAGTTATTTGGGTTGTTCGTCATCATTTATATTTGAATTCATCATACACGAACAACTTGTGACATACACAGTGTATTACTGTATATGCCACAAGACCGTGCACGCAGATATATACACTTGATAATGCTACAGGGACAGGTGAGCACAGGTCAAACCCAAATGAAAAGCCGGGTTCAACTCACGTGCAATATATTCAAAATCACGACTCAAGCACAAGGCCAAACCCGAGTTTTGAAACTGGATTCAACTCAAGTAAAATTTCAAAAATCAACAAGAAATGGCCAAGAACTCAACAATGTCTGGACAACATAAATGAACAGTGCAAGCATGAAGTATGCACAGCAAATAATGTACACCAGTGAACAAACCAGCAGTATACAAGTACAAGACCACCAAGCAAAACCAGCGACAATATAGATTCAAGTATTGCAACAAGTCGATGCAAACATACATGAACAGCTAAGGATATGAGGTCAATACAACATAAAGAGTGCAACAGGTTATACTACAGAAATGAACACAGTAGGCATGTACAAACTGTAGTGAATGCAGATGGTAAACCAGAGATCAGACAAGACTGAATGAGCAAGGCATAACTACTGCACAGCAACATGAATAAAGACTACAGGTCTCGATGTAAATGAAATGCACATGATAACATCACTGCAAATTATTCATTCAATAGGCAACAAAGAATGGCAAGACACAAGACATGGGGGCACTGGACTACAGCTCGACCAAATGGCCAACATGATCAAGAAATATAACATGCAGTGCTGTGCAAACACAAATGGAATGCAACAGTGAAGTTCAACATTATCAGAGAGCATATGGAAGGGTCAGACCAACAATGGAACAACAGTTCATATGAACAAGTGTACAAATGCAAAGACCAGTGATATAACTCAGGTGCAACAACCATGGTCAAGTCAACATAAACAATGTCAAACTCAAATGAACACTACAAGTCAAACAAAGACCAAGCTGCAGCATACCAGAAGGTGGAGACAACTCAAATGAACACAATGTCACTGAAACATGTGCAGTCAAATGATCAGAGGCATCAATATGGTAACACACTACAACATGCTCAAAGTAAACACTGAATACAATATGGACACAACAATGCTCAATGGCATGGCAATGCTCAAGACCAAAGCAAACTACAAGATGTAAGCAGTGCAAACATAAGTGACAACATCAGATAATATATGCAACTGAACAGTGGTGAAGCAGTGACAACATACTACAATAAATCATCAAAGATTGCAACAGATGGAGCTACAGGAAAGTACAGCAAGCTACGGCATCAAGTAGACCAAGATTCATATGCAATGAAATGAACATCAATGCAATGCACAGCAATGTATAACAAAGTCAAGGGCATATGAAGACAAGTGTAACATCACAACTAAGTACAATGAATTCACAGGGCCGAAGCAAACACATGAATTCACAAATCAAAGCCGTGTCGAAATCAAAGTTGAAATGGTCAGAGCCGTAGTATACAGAAGTCACAAATTAAAGTCAAATTCAAGCCGAGTATATTACACCGTGATAGCCAAGCATATGACCAAGTCACAAATCGAAACCGTGAGTGCCAAGCAATATCAATTTATACGAAATTGAAATAGTCAGTGACATCTAAATCATCAAAACAAAATCGAGCGGCCAAAGCACAGTGAAGACGAATTCAAACAAAAATTTATACGAACGCAAAAATAGGGTTTTGAATCCTATATAAACATTCATCATCGGCAACGAAAAAAGCATCGAGTTCAAGTACGAAAAGATTAGAAGAAGCAAAAAGCACAAATTACATACCGAACCAATCGAACTCGATCAAGGAGGAGAAGCCGCAAACAATTGAAGCAAATCAGAGAAACAGTGATTGCAATCAACCAACAAAGGCAGCGACTTCAATTTGAAACCCTAATTTAAGAGCACGGCACCAAAGGGACGAAGCCCTAAATTTGCAAGAGGAGCGGCCATTTTTTCACGAACGAAAAAATAAAAGGAACGGGTTGAAGAAGTGAATAAGGGGCCGGCCTTTGTTTTATTAATTTGGGCTTAGTTTTTATTAAATAGGGTTTTGTATTTCAAATTGTTTTTAATTTGTATTTTTCTTTTAAACCGTTTTTATTTTTCTAGTCGTGTGACTAGGGGACAAGCTACGTGGCGTAGCTTGAGAATTCGCAACTCGGTAGTTGAGTTGTGGCAGGGTTTTGAGCGTAGAGTTAGATTAGTCAATAGCGGGTATAGCGAGTTTACGTGTGTAAGCGAGGGACTATCTAATTTCTAGTAGAAACCTTGGGGGCAGCACGTAGGCAGGGTTTTGCCGAAGCTGGTTAAATTCTGTGTTGTTCTGTTATTTATATTCTGCAATATCTGTGCTGCTATTCTGTGATCTGAATTGAAATTAATTCATAAGCTTCCGCGATTAATTTTAATAATTTACACAATCACCCTATTCACCCCCCTCTAGGGTGAAATCGATCCTACAAGTGGTATCAGAGCTAGGAACAAAAGCCGTTTTTGTTTTAAAAATTTGATTTTACAAAAACCAATTTTTGTTTTAAAAATTCGTGTTTCAAAAATCAATTTTTTGTTTTAAAAATTCGTGTTTCAAAAAAATCGGTTTTTGTTTTAAAAATTTGAATTTTTAAAATGGCTTCTTTTAATAATGCTTTTGCAGACGGTCAATCCATAGTTTGACCACCAATGTTCAATGGTGAATATGCTTATTGGAAAAATAGAATGCAAATTTTTCTGAAAACCATTGACGCTTGGAATATTGTTGAGACAGGTTATAGAATACCAACTATAACTGTAGATAATCAGGAAATAGAGAAACCAAAGGAACAATGGACAGAACTAGAAAATAAATTACAAAATACTAATGCCAAAGCTATGAATTCTATTATCTGTTCATTGGATCAATTTGAATTTAATCGTGTCTCACATTGTCTAACTGCGCAGGAAATATGGCACATACTAGAAGTGACTCACGAAGGAACATCTCAAGTCAAAGAATCTCGCCTTGCAATGCTAAGCAGCGAATACGAGAACTTCAAAATGGCGAAGGAAGAAAATGTCAAAGAGATGTACGGACGACTCTCCAATATCGTATACAAATCAAAAGCTCTCGGAAAAACATACACCGAATTAGAAATAGTCCGGAAAATCCTCAGAGTCCTTCCACGAAGCTTTAAAGCAAAAGTAACTGCCATACAAGAATCGAAAGATTTAAAACAACTTAAAGTTGAGGAACTCATCGGAAATCTCACCACTTATGAGCTAGAAATGAAATTCAAAGAAGAGCGTGAAGGAGGTGACACTCAAAAGAAATCAATAGCTCTCAAAGGAACAACCGAAAGTGATGATGATAACGATGAAGATGATGGAGCAGCAGAATTGGAGCTGTTAATAAGAAAATTCAAAAAATGGAATCAAAAACATGGAAATTCAGCTCGAAATCAAAAAGCAAAAAGCAGAATAGTCAAAGCACTAGACTACTCAGAAGAACAAAAGTTTATTTGTTATAATTGCAACAAACCCGGCCATATCAAGCCCGATTGTCCAAAAATTAAATCCAGCCATGGAAAGAAACAGAAAAAGAAAAGTTTTGCAGCCACTTGGGATGAAATAGACGAGAATGATCAAAGCACTGGCAGTGAAAGCGAAAAGGCAGAATTGTGTCTTCAAGGTGATACAACTGACAGTGACGATGACGAGCCAAGTGAGGTATCAAAACTTACCCATTCTGAGTTGCTTATATATTTTCATGAAGTAAACGATTGTTTTGAACGACTTAGGGAAAAATACGCCAAACTTGAATCTCAAAAAGATACTATGATAGAATGTAATAAACAACTTGATCAATTAGTTAAAACCTATCAAAGTAGGATCCCTAAGTGTGATAAGTGTCCAACATTTGATGAAGAAATTAAAAAATCAGAAATTAAAATAAAATCGCTTGAAAATGAAATTCTGATTTTAAAGGAGAATGAAAATACTAGGAGAGAGAATTCTATTAAAAAGTGCATACAATTGTTAAACGAAAATGAATCTCTCAAATCACAAGTCCAACAATTGTCAACGACTTTAGATAAATTTTCAAAAAGTGAAAAATCGTTGAATATGATATTAGGAAAGCAAACTGTTAATAGGTTAGACAAGGACTTGGATATAATAATTCAAAAATTGTTGCAAGTAATATTAATCAAGTTAATTCTATGTGCACAATTTGTAGAAAATTTGGGCACGATCACAATAATTGTTGGTATAGACTCAAACATGTGAAAACTATACCGATTTGGGTTTCAAAAGGCATAAATATAAAATCTCTCAAAGTTAAACAAATTTGGGTGCCGAAGGAACAATTATAAATAGTTTTGGGTCTCCACAAAATTATCGTTCTAAATATTTTGCCACTAACAATCATGGACCTATAAAAACAAATAGGTCACATAAATCTTTTCCCGTGTAGGTGTGGTGGCAGGCTAAGAAACAACAATAGTGTTCTCTGGATTTTTTGGCTATTCCAGAAACACAACGGACGACAAAGCAAAGTTCCTTAGCCTAGTATAAAAGTGACAGAATCACAATGGACAACAACGAAAAATATCGTAAAGGTAAAACAGGTATGGTATGTTTTAAACGATATATTAAATGTGATAATCTGCACCGTATTTTGAATTAAATCAGCCAATATTGAGATTGATGAAAAGATGATGATTTTGATTCTGACTTATTCAACATAGTTGGCCAATTATATTCTTATACCAAAAACACTATAAAAATCTCTAGATTCTTTGAATTACTTCATATTAGTTTGGATTAAAAATAGTGTTTTGTTGGATATTACAATTGGTTATAATATGGCTAACTCTTTATTCACGGTTTTCTGATTATTTACACGGCTTCATTTCAAATTCAAAAGAATGTCATTTAAATTGTTGTTAAAATTGAATTTGAAATTTTTGGTGCACACTTCATGGTTTGGTCAATAAAATTCAATTGATGATAATTTTGAGTGAAAGAGAAATTCAGATGCAGATTACACTGGTAATCTAGTTGATAGAAAAATTACTAGTTGAACGTGATTTTTGAGACATTTAGTAACTGCATCGTTTTTCAAAGAAAATATCTGCATATTTTTCGTTTCAAATAATTTTCAAATAGCAGAAAATTTTCTTATAAAACCCCCTGGAGAAAATCATTTTTGGCCATAGGTTCAGATTAGTCATTTTTGAGAAATTAATTTCATAATTATTTTTGAATTTGATTTTAAATGACTATTTTGACTAATCTGACTCCCTAATGTTTACCGAAAAGAAAAATAGTGATTGAAAAAGTGATGAGTGTTAATATTGATCAAATATTATGACTCGAGACGGTATAATTAATAAATTTCTTTCGAAATTTAAACAAGAGTTATAAAACTTTTTGTTGGTAAAAAAAATTCCATGACCATCTCTATATCTATCATATTTCTAACAACCATCACTCATAAAAAATTCTATATAGTTTGTCGATATGTGGTACTTTAAACAGGAATTGTTCGTTTTTCAGTTTCACATTTTTGTTTAAAAAAAAACAAAAAAAAAACAAATAAATAAATAAATACCAAAGTATTCACTCTCATTTAAAAGTCCTCACGGTTATGCATGGGTGAATTACTTGGAATTTGTTATGTGCTTCCATGCTCATTTAAAAGTCCTCGCGGTTATGCATGTATGGAACGCATATCAAAAGTTGATTTGTAAAATAAACAAGTTGATTCTAATCCCATTTAAAAGTCCTCACGGTTATGCGTGGTTAGAAGATACTTGAATTCATTTTTTTAAAAAATAAAATTGGAATACTACTAATCTCATTTAAAAGTCCTAACGGTTATGCATGGTTAGTAGTTATTCAAATTCCTGATATAAATATACCACAAATAGACACAACTGTATGGTTTTATATGATGACATCAATTCCATCATTCTAAAAGTGGAATATGCGCCTAACAAAATATTTATGATTTTTGTTTGATTTTTTATTGAAATTTAATATTTATATTCAATTGAGTTTTAATGTTGGATTGATATCATTTACTTTATCTCTATTTTCTCTAACACTATTATTCTTTTGCTGATAACAAAAGGGGGAGAGAAAAGTTAAGATTTTGTCAAATAAAATCAAGCAAAGGTCAAATAATTTTCTATTTGCATCTAGGATCATTTGCATATTTTTATTTGTATGCATATATGTAGGGGGAGCATCGTATAGAGAGGAAGCATTTAAATAGGGGGAGCAATTAGGATATATCAATGATCAAATACATTTAACATATTCAAAATCTTAAATATATGTTTGTTATCATCAAAAGAGGGAGATTGTTGAATATGCGCTTATATGATTTTTGTTTGATGATAATAAAAATATATACATTCGTTTAAATGTATTTGATAATATACTATTTATTTTCACAGATTAAATAAATATTTGCTGAATAAAATAAATAACACGAAATTTGAATTCAAACGAATATTTTATTCAAATAAATATTTATTACAATTTTGAATAGTATACAAATTCAAGCTCTCACTATTCACTATACAACTTTGATACAAATTCAATTACATCACTATTTTACATATCATCACCTCACTACATATCACTCACACTCGATTTATCTTCAACTGCATTCCAGTTTGAATCCAACATCTGAGCAATCTGCAAAAATATAAACTAACGCAGTAAAGTTGAAAAAGAAATATTTTTGCAATATAAAATAAAATATGGTTTTTGAAAATAATTTTTGCCTCGGTTATTTGGGTTGTTCGTCATCATTTATATTTGAATTCATCATACACGAACAACTTGTGACATACACAGTGTATTACTCTATATGCCACAAGACCGTGCACGCAGATATATACACTTGATAATGCTACAGGGACAGGTGAGCACAGGTAAAACCCAAATGAAAAGCCGGGTTCAACTCACGTGCAATATATTCAAAATCACTGTAACATCCCGCCTTTTCGCACACTTTAAACCGACACACGTGCCAATTAAAAGCATACGCAAGGGCGGATTGTTATGGGGTAAATAAGAAAAACGGAGAAGAAATAAAACAAAATAGAATCTCACAGCGGAAGGATAAAATATAATAATAAATATACAGTTCATAAACGGTTACAAACAGTTAATTCTTCCTTATACAATAAATATCAGACTTACACATACCAATACAAACAATGTAGCGGAACAGTATGAGTGTGGTGCAATACTATAGATAATAATAATACGACTCCTTCGTCTTCGTCCTTCAAAGCTAAAGTCTTCGATCCTGAAACGCTCGGACTGACCCGAGCGAATTTGAAAAGACAAAAACACTCGAGTCAGAACTAAAAGATCTTATGTGAGTTAAATTAACAGAAATAAATATGAGTACAGTAACTCAAGAGATGCTCGGGATTTACATCTCCTAAGGATCCGTTAAACTATTTACTATGTAGTATATTGCGCTATTATAATAGTGTCTATTTGTAAAGTAAACTTACTTTTTAATAGCGTTAAGGGGTTACCCATATAGCCCTTAACACAAATAATGCCAATAGTCTATACAGTACCGTAATACCTCCTGATCGGGAAGCTACCAGAGGATACTCCATAGGTACGACACAAATAGAAACTCGTAGTAAAGGCTCGGTATGGTAGGTGACACGGCACAACTAGGCAATGCCAGGGTAGATATACCAATTGCTATCCAGGCTGGTGGAAACGCGTAGCCGCAGTTACCGCCCACCTCGGACTAACTCCCCAAAATCAAAATATAGAAGTGGCCACTGAATCAATCCAAAATCAAAGTATAATATCGAAGAGGAGGGTCCGATCAGAGGAATGACCTCATTGGCCTGAGAATCGCTCCTGTTTTAGCCACCTTATGCCAACTCACGGGAGTCGGGTCCACGTATTTACCTTACAGGAAACGTCGCCACCACCTACTTCATTCTGGAATCTCCACCGCGTACACGGTTAGTCAAAGTGGTTTTCGGTATCGACAGAGAGTATGTCCATATCCGATCCCGGTCTCTTTGCCAACCCATCGTTATTATAACACCGCGGTCATTTAAAAATAGGTTATACTTTAAAAATCAGAATAAACATTTCCATTTTAAAATTATGAATACGATATCATTTTAAAACCCAAAACAATATGATATCCTTTATCCCAAATATAAACCTTTTCAAAAATCCAAATGCTTTAAAATTTATAACGTCTGAAAGCCAAATATCCTTTCAAAGCATAATATTTCGAAATTCATAATTTAAAACCATAACTTTTAAAACTTGAATGGTTTGGATATTCAACGGTATATGAATTAAAAGGTTTAACTTAAATGTTACTTTGTAAAGAAAATAGTTCTCATGGCTTTACAAATACATTTCTTTATTAAAGTCTAAACCAAAATTTATATTATCTCTCTCAAGTTCCAAAACCACTTCAATTTATTTATATATACGTATATCCATTTTGAGTATCAATATTTCAAACTAAAGTTGGATTTTATTCTTTCAACAAATCAATTGTTCTATTAATTAGTCTTGAATATTCATATAAAATCCATAAATAATAAGACTTCAATTTCTAGTAATAATATATATATATTTTTCCCAATTCAAATTATACTAGAATATTCATTTCAATTTATTTTGGGAAAAATCCAATTATAAATATCATATCTTAAAATTTCCAAACTTAACATTTAAACATATGATATAAATTATTAAACTCCATTTTCTTAATTTTCTTCCATTTTTAATAAAGATTTTATACACCTTTTAATTTCAAAATTTTCAACTTCATATGTATATGTATATATGGAAGAAAAATCTTTATACAATATAAAATTTAAGATTATTATAAACCGTATTCCATCCAAACCATAGAAATCACATTTAAATAGTTATATATATATACTGCGGTGCCTGTATATAATTTTCTATCCTATGGTCAAGTGATACGGATATTTATCATTTCAATCCGCAATTTAAAAGATATAAAATTTTTGCGGTTATATATCATTTCAAACCACAATCCCGAATGAAATGAAATATGCATGATAATTTGCAATTTTATGATATTCAATAAACATCCATCAACATCATCCATCATCCAATCACAATCATCAAGCAATATCAATCAATAACAATTTATATTTGATAATAGATAACAGGTAATAACTGGCAATTTTATTCAGATTAAATTTAACAACTATTGATCTAACAGTTTATATTCAGTAATAATCTATATAACTGTTAACTAGCAGTTTATAGGCAAACAAATAAATTCTAACTATTAATTAATACGCAATAAATAAATTAAATTAACAGTTAAACTTAATAAATGCAATTCAACAAATATGAGTGAAATAAACATGCCAAATACTCATAAATAAATTTCTATTCATTTCTAAAATTAATTTAACAAGCATAAAAGCTTCTAGTAGTTGTGAGTGGGTTAAAACACTCACCTTTTGAATTTAAATCGAATTTAAATTCAATTTAAACCCAAAAATTCGCCCGTCTCGGAATTCGTTCAAACCAGCGTCATCAAGTCCGGAATTTGAATACGATCCTAACAAAAAAAAAATCGTTTGAATCCGAGGTCGTATGAGAAAGTTATGGCGAAAAATGGTGATTGAATTCAAAATTAAAACTAAACAAAATGATACACATTTATAAACTTGCCACGTCACCTTCATCCTTGCACTGTTCTCATGCGAATAGCCCGCGTCTTCAAACCTAAACCCATACGCCTGAACGAACCCTAACCTCGGCCGCTGCCCACGTTCGTCACCCATCTTCCCAACCGAGGTCGCGCCCATGCCAGAAGAAGCTCCCCTTTGCCTCGCGACGAGCATCATCGCTCGAACTCGCGTTAATAGCACAGCCGCCGCCACTTGAGGCAAACCCTAATCGAATTATCAACGATGATCAGACCGTCGAATCACCAGATAAACTGCATAGATGCATTCCCTCGGTCCCCTCTACAATACCCAGAAATCGTTTGACGATCTGACGAAGTTTGTTACGGCGCTGATGAATGGCCACGAACTGTTTGAATTTATTCTGGGTGAACGATAACTCCAATTGAAAAACGAATTTCACCATGAGATTACGTGCATCGAGAACTATGATATATATTTTTGTGGAATTTTTCTGGAGATTTTGAATTTTCATTTTGTTTTTGAACTGACTGGATCTAGGGTTAGCCCCCAATGAAGAAGAAGAGAAGCTTGAAGAAATACGCGCAGATAAATGAAATTAGGCGGAGGCTAGGGCTGAATAGCTGGGTTTATATAGAGGGTTAGAGGTAGCGTAGATAGACCGTAGAATGAACGTGCGGAACAAACTATGGCCCAAAAAGCCCGCTATGTCTCCGAAACGAAATTTCGTAAATCTATATATCCAAATAGGTAATTTAAAATATTCTGAACGCGATGGAAAAATTTTCACGTCCAAATTTGATCGTATGAAGAAGTTATGCTGAAAACAAAATTTCCAAATTGATTTCAAATTGATTTTATTAAAATTGATTTCAAGGCGTTTCACGCCCGTACGATCAAACGACAAGTCCGATCGATACGAAACTTGAAACCCTATAATAATTCACCGATACGGATCCGATGAAACTAGTTTCGTCGAAACCGAGTCCGTGGCCAAAATGGCTATTTTTAATATTCATTAAATAAATTAAATAAATTATAAAAATCCAAATTTTATATTAAATTCTAAAATTGGCCAAATTTTATTTCTTATATGATTCGTAATCAATTGAAAAGATTTAACAGGCTTAGCTGTGAATTAAAAGTTGACAGTATATTAATTGCAATGTTAATTTCTACACTTTCTTATATTTAAGAATTTTATAAATTATATTCTCAAAACCCATACTTTAGATTTTTAATCTTTATATTCTCAACTTTCACCTAAAATAAAGATGCCATAAACATTAGTTCCTGATTCACATCATTATTCTTTAAGTCTAATTTAAATCTCAATAACGTAGTATTTAACGTTAGAATCCATTTTATTATGCATAAATTCCAAATTTTACTGACCCAAATTTTCTTCTTTTCATTCCATATCAATTGTCAATCCTATAAGAAAAATTAACATTAGGTTCATACTTATTACAAATAACTCCAATTTCTTCCAAATAAAAATTACATAACTATTAAATAATAAATCCATTTAATTGCAATAAATTCAATTGATTGTAATTAATTTCCAAATAAATTTGGATCTTTATTTGGTTATACAAAAAAAAATCCGTTATCACTTACCTAACAAAGTTATTATTACTTAAGATCTCATTGCATCCACATTTTTCACATTTTCATTTCCTGGTTTCTTTACTTCATTCTACGTAAATTATTAAAAATGGGATTTTCTTGGTTACATCTTATTTGCATTTAACATTACTCATTCACCAATTCATTTCACTTTAACTGCGGTAAATTGGCGGATAAATTGAATTTGATTCCCAAAATTTAAATTAACAAACAAGAATAGGTAACACACAATAGTCGTTACGCTAAATTCTAGTCACCTAAATAAGCTTTTATTACTTTACAAAATGGAATAACTTTTAAACTCATAAATGTAATACCAAAACCGTTATAAATCCAATAAATTTCCAAGTTGTAGTTTGTACACATTTTACACAACTATTATGATTTCTCACAGAACGTTGAATTTATTAAATGGCCATTTATTATAATTTAATTCCCTTAATTGAATCAAATGCTTTAATTTTTACATTCTTACCATTCCTTCCCATTATAAATTTATTAACGGATTTACAAATCTCTATCTTCCAAATATTAAATAACCAAACTGATTACAACCACTGTTCTTATCAAATTTTCATAAATTTGTTCAAATCTATACTCTTTTTCCATATAAATAAATTTTATGTTACTACTAGATTTTTTTATCCACTACAGCCATTAAATTTTTACTATCTACACTTATTACATCTTTGTATTAATGAATCCCATTCAAGTAAATATTTATATTAATATTCACAAATTCAACATTTATATGTTTCTTAAAATTAACTTTCAACCAAATGTGCCAATTTACATTTCATTTCCATTCAATATATATTCATTTTATTCCGTCATTCGGGTACTGCATTGAAATATTTTTATTCTCTAATACTAACGTTATTATCATTAAATTATGATTGGATTCCAAGTTTTTATTTAATACCTTGAACAATAACTTACATATTAACCAAATCCTTCTTCTACTTAATTCAAATTGGATTATGTTCCAATTCCTATAACCTAGGTCTTGAGTCACCATTGACATAATTAAATTTATCATTTATTTCAATCTTCATTTATAATTTAAAGTTCTATTAAACTAAATTACAAAACTTATGAACTTTAACAAATTTAATCCACCAATTAAATCTTTCTGATGTTTATATATTGCAATTAAATTCAGTTATTATTTCATTAATACTATTTTAATCAACTAATTATGACTTATAACCACAAACACAAATTTTTGTTATTTCAATCTATGTCATATAAACATTTTAAATTATTTACTTTTAATTACAGTTACTAGCTAACCCCTACATTTACTCCATTAAAAATCCTAAGACTTCTATTTCAATTTAAATTAGATTAGAAAACATATCAAATTGATTCATTTAATATCATTGAATTTAACGGGTCGTTACACTCTCCCCCACTCAAAACTTTTCATCCCCGAAAAGGAAAAAGAAGGGAGAAGGAAGAATAAACAGTACATCTTATTTCAAATATTATTTATAAACAATAATTCACTAAATTTATTTTCTTAAATAAAATATACCTGTTTATAATCATTATATTCTTTTATACTTAGATTATTAAAGCTGGAAAACATTTTCACAAAATTCTAAGTCCAAAATTTACGGAAAATTTTGGCAGAGTCTCCTTTGTACGGTGAGGCTCGGGAGAAAATATAATATCAAAATATACAAATATATTACATATATTATCAAAATATTATATCCCAACACGGGAAAAATTATATAAAATAGCGCTAAACGTAATCCGGAAACGTACCTATTTGTCGGGCAATACACGCTTATTATTTTGGAACCAAAAGCAGTAGCAGTTGCTTCCATCACCTGTATTCACTTATATAATCTAAAAGGTTAAATATTTATATGAAAGTGAACTATTCAAGTGGATTCAATCATTAATCAACCAAACAATTCAACAACCATCAACCTTACAAACAACATACATACACAAACAAAGCAACCATTTAATCCATCAAACAAATAGTTGTTTGGGTTCAACTTGAAATTTGTATGAAATGAAACTAACTATCAAGTGCATCCTTTACTCAACAGTCTTAGATGGAACAAAGATAGATACTCATTCATTTAACCACTTCAAATTTCTTACCCAACAACATAAATCAAACAACACAATTCAAACCAACACCCAAATTAGCTTATTATACATTTATTTCATGCTTCAGTGGTTTGATTTTCTTTCTTTCATTTATGGAGGGATTTCTTTATTTCTTAAAAATTTTCATTTTCCATTTATTACAAAATTCATTATATTTGTATTCCAATTTATTGACTAAAGTTTATATCATCCATTTATTCTACTTACCTTTCTTATATAGTAAAATTTTCGATTTAGCTTAAGTTTTAACGGCAATTAATTGAATACTTTAATTACCTCAAGCTTCACTTGTAAGATTTCCCTTTACACTTTCTTACTAGCAATTGCAACTTTTATTTTATGGTAAGTTATATATATATTTTAAGAATGTAAGTGAAAATTTACAAGTTCCTTTTCATTCCTTTAATTAATATATATTTGTTTTATAACCTACAATTTCAACTTACCTTTAATCTCATTTATTTATTTAATGTGGAAGTTTCCATTTTATTTAATAGTAGTAACGGTTTAATTACCCACTTTCTATAATATTTAATTACAGTAACCCTTTTTAATTACACTTAAATTATTAACCCTTTAACCTTCATTCTTAAAAATAAGGAATTTTATTAATTAATTACTTAGGGTCTACAGTCATTTATATATTACTTACTTTCTATTATATTAGAATAGGGGGAATTAAAGCATACTTAAGTTAATAACCCTACAATCAAACTTTATAAATTAAGGAATTTCATTTTTACTTTCTTAAGGTTAAAATCACCTATTAATAATACAACCTTTAATTTTAGTAAAATTCCAATCATCACTTAAGTTAATACCATTAAATTCTTATTTATAACGGTAATTTATTGAATACTTCATTTTTTTTCCAAAATTCTACTTGTATAATATTCTAATCCAATTTCTTAATTAACATTTCAACTTTTATATTTGGTAAGTTATTTATGTCAAAGAAAAATGCAATTAAACTTATACAAGCTATATCTCATCTTTTTAATTAAATTTAATGTTAATCAATATTACTCTTTGTAACAATTTCAAATTTCTCTTTATAACTTTTCATTAATTCTCTTACCTACATTAGAGGTTTCAATTAATTACTTACCTTTTATTTCACTAAAATAATATAAAACAATTAATTAATGGAAATTTAAGAATTAAATACCGGGTCAAACCTCAAAATTACTTTAAAAATAATAGATAATTAATTTCTTACAACTTTTATATCTCTAATTATCTTTTAAAACAATTAAAATTCTAAATAATTTCAAAACAAATCTGCAGTAGAATTTACTACGGTGGCCTTTCCCCTTCGAAACTCGAAAATGAAAGTCGATGATGCGGCCGCCATCACCGAAATTATTTTCCAGCGACAGAGAGGAAAGTACAAAATTTATTTTCTCCAAAATCTTCTTTAAAACAATTCTTCTGAATTAAAATGAAATATTTATAGAAGAAAATACTTATAAACCAAAGCATTATATTTCATAAATCCTTTGAAAGCAAAATTTTAAAATCCTGGACTTAAGTTCTAAAATCTCCAATTTGATTTATTTAAAATTTCAACTTAGCTTTAATTTATTATAAATATTTTTATTTCCTAACACCCAATCTATAGCAACCAAATATATATATCTTTATAAAAATATTTTTATATATGGAAAATATAATAGGCAAAATTATTTCATTTACCTATATTAAAAACAAATATTATGTCAGTCTGTCCTATTAAGTGTTTAGAAATCCCTATTGATGTCATAGCGTCCCATGCATCAACCAGAATTTATAAATACAAAGCGGAACAGATTAACACAATATCAAAATCTTTATTAACACTAACAAATACGCTCTCTCATATATATATACACTCAGCGACTCCCATAGGGTATTACTACCCTATTAACAAAGAGTCAAACCCCACAAAACCAAGGTTTATCGCTAAACCAAAGCTTTGATACCAACTGTAACATCCCGCCTTTTCGCACACTTTAAACCGACACACGTGCCAATTAAAAGCATACGCAAGGGCAGATTGTTATGGGGTAAATAAGAAAAACGGAGAAGAAATAAAACAAAATAGAATCTCACAAAGGAAGGATAAAATATAATAATAAATATACAGTTCATAAACGGTTACAAACAGTTAATTCTTCCTTATACAATAAATATCAGAGTTACACATACCAATACAAACAATGCAGCGGAACAGTATGAGTGTGGTGCAATACTATAGATAATAATAATACGACTCCTTCGTCTTCGTCCTTCAAAGCTAAAGTCTTCGATCCTGAAACGCTCGGACTGACCCGAGCGAATTTGAAAAGACAAAAACACTCGAGTCAGAACTAAAAGATCTTATGTGAGTTAAATTAACAGAAATAAATATGAGTACAGTAACTCAAGAGATGCTCGGGATTTACATCTCCTAAGGATCCGTTAAACTATTTACTATGTAGTATATTGCGCTATTATAATAGTGTCTATTTGTAAAGTAAACTTACTTTTTAATAGCGTTAAGGGGTTACCCATATAGCCCTTAACACAAATAATGCCAATAGTCTATACAGTACCGTAATACCTCCTGATCGGGAAGCTACCAGAGGATACTCCATAGGTACGACACAAATAGAAACTCGTAGTAAAGGCTCGGTATGGTAGGTGACACGGCACATGTCAGGACACGATTTTTCGTCTTCCGAAAATTCAACATCGATACTCACTTTATCGACTGCCAAGTAATCGAATGACGGAAAACCGAACACTGAGGGTTTTTAAGAAAAGAAAAAGTAGAAAAGAAGAAGAAAGAAGAAAGAAGAGAGGGAAAAGATAAAAAGTTTAGATAGGGAAAAGAAAACAGAAAATTAGAAAATAGGATAGAAAAGAGAAAATAGAGAAGAGATAGAAAAACAGCAGAGAATTTTAAAATAGAAAGAAGGGAATAGAACATAAAGAAAATAGGACGGACAGAAAACAAAACAGAACAACATCAGAATCTCACAATTCGCAGCGGAACAACATATAATAATAAATGAATAATCTTTAAACAAAGAACCATATCAGTTATTACATTACATCACATTTCATCATATCATCAGAGTGTACAACAACAACAAACAGTGCAGCGGAAAAAGAAATACTATATAAGTAATATGCCATGCCATCCAGCTTGCCTCCAGCAACTCCAGAATATCCAGAATATCCTGATAAACCTTAACTCTTAACTGCCCGTGTGTAAATTGGTGGGCACCCAGAGTTTAGGAAGGAAAACAATAAACTCCAAGTCAGTCATGTGACTGGTGTGAGAACTCAAAACAGTTTATTTATCTTTGAAATCAAAATAGAGGAATATTTTTAAATTCAATTCGCAATGCTTTTAAAAATGAGACTACCATAAGGCCTCCCGCACACACACACAATGCAAACGCAGAATCGGAGGAGATTTCTCCTTATGATAGTCAAAGATGCTTGATACGCATTTAAAATAACATTTGATATTATTATTATTAGTGCATAGTGTAGGAAAAATTCATTTCGAAAGTAGAATATAAATCTTAGCCAGCATACGACCATTATCGTATGCCTACTATAGCTAACTATGTTCAATAGCAGGTTACCGCCACATTCCATAGCAGGTTATACAACTAAAACCGTACAAGTCACGTATTGTTTCTTTGGATTTCCAACAAATGGTCAGGCCAAGGAACTTCCCATTGCCACATGAGAATGCCTCTGGAAAGACATCCCCGAGAACCAAACCGGAACTCTGCCAACACAAGGCCGGGTTACCCCTCATAACCTTGCTGCATCTTTCCTGTTTTGACCATTTCCGGGGTGTGAGGTTCGACGAAGTCACGTCCACAAAAACATACTTTATACAAAAGCCATGCTTTGGGTCAACAAATGATCAACACAATGATCACCAAGATAGACGATCAAATAAACGATCCTATCCCAATAATCAACACAATGATCATTTACAGCATCACTCAGCATATCACATTACCAAATTGGGAATATAGCGCTGATAACTTCAACTATATAACCTCTGAGCTCGTACGTCTCAGAGAAGGGTGTTAAGCTAAAGAATAAATTCTCCGCCACCAACAGAAATATATTTGAAAGAAATCGGCTTTATATCTCAACTTGTAATGTCAAACACACAATCCATACAAGTCTGTTCCGGGATCGAACAAAACCGAAGGCACTTACAAAGAAGTCCTTGCAATCCGGATATTCACAATCCTGATCGGATTCACCATCACATATGGAGAACTCAATACCGTAGCTACTCGGTGCAGAGTAAATCGACAGGTCATCCTATCGCTCTCGCAAATACCGGGTCTTCAACACCGATCTTCAATGCAATTATAACGACGTATCACATATTTGGAATGGGTTGTACGACCCCATGGTCCTTTCCCGGTTAACCCGAATAGTGAGCGCTTATTTAAAAATAAGTGTAGCATTCACATTCAAACAAATCACATCAATTACCCATTCAAAGGGAAATATTGATAGTCGGTTATTGAACTATCACTGGATATGCACACATCACCAAATTCCAAATAATTTTCCAAATTATTTATTTTCCAAAATATCTTTACTAGATATATAATTTCACATTTCAAAAATAAATCAATATTTATTTTTAAACCAATTCCACCTTCTTTTATAAATTCACTGGTGAATTTACATTCCAAAGTATTAATGAATATACGACTTCAATTCGATTTATAATATTCATTTTCAATTTATCTTCAAAAAGATAAATTCTCTAATATTCACTTTATATTGGAAAAACATTTCCATACTTATTTATTCATAAGTAATTCACAATTTTTATTTATTTTCAACACTTGGAAAATATTCAATATACTTAAATCGAGATTAAGTATATATTTCATTCTTTTAAGGAAATCATTCACTTAAACATACTTATTTGGGTCAAAACGAATGTTGCGTAAAACATCGTTACAACGTCCCAAAATCACTAGTATAGGGATTCGAATTTAAAATAGATATATAAATCCCAATACTATACAAAACATTTCCTTTCGGAAATCATTTACTATAACAACAGTGTTATAGTCCACCATTTCCTTTTATTTCTCGAAAACGTCTATTTCAACAATAAATGTTGAAATCTATGGTTTCGAATCTCAACACATTTTAAAACATCGTTAGATCGTTTTAATTCTATTTAAACATCCAAATCCAAAACATTTTCTTTAACGTGTTATTCACTATTCAAAAATGTGAATAAACTTCGTTAACAAATCTCATCCTTTTATTCATTTTAATTCAAAGGATTATTCACTATTCAAAAATGTGAATATAACTCCATTAAATAAGTTATGACAATTAACTTATCAAAATAAGTTGTTTGCGGATTTATAAAACAACGTTTATAAATTCCATTTCTATTTATTTATAAAAACTTCCTTTTTATAAATTCCTTTATTCACCTATTCCAGTTTATAACTAAATTATAAACTAAACGTTCATATTATAAGTTAATTACTTATAAAACGATTATTTTACAAAATCGTTCCTTTAGAGACTTTCCAATTTATAAATCTTATAACTTATAAGATCCATTTATCTAACCAATCTATTCTTCAAATAATTTCACCAAATTTATAAATCTTACTATTTATAAATTTCTTTTATAACTTCACAGTTTATAATTCCATAAATTTCATTCATTTATGAAATTCATTTCCACTTCATTCAAACACTTATAAAAACTCGTTTTATAATTTCAATATCTCAATTTATAAATATCCATTTATAAATCTCGTATATAAATCAATTCATATTATTCTTTTAAACGTCTTTAGTTTCCTTTATAGTTTCACCATTTTGATTTATAAAATAATCAAATTTTATAAATCCTATTTTTAAACTTTTATAATATATTCAAAAATCCAATTTAAACTATTTTATAAAATCATAAATCCCCTATTTCTCAAAAATCAACTTTTAACTATATTTCACAAAATCATAATTTTTATAACTTTAACTATTATAACGTTTATTTATTTAAAATGGATCAATTCCAAAAATTATTTTATAAAACGTATACTTTCTAAAATCACTTTTAAAAATCATTTTAAAATCCCAAAATCTGGGTCCAATGATGCTACACACCAAATAGTCAATCACGACAACAACGATATCATATATCGATATGATAATCAATCAAATATCAAAATATCTGAAATTAAATAAATACTGTTGAGGAATCCAGTTGGATCCCTCCAACCTGTTTTCCTGCATCCACAAACATTAGCACAATACCAATTTCGCTCCAGTACGAAATTATCGCGGTATATGGGATTTTAAATATTATCCGCTTAATAACGGCGCAATAGGGTCTCATCCGCTAAAAAAATACGGGAAATCAACAACTGCAATATATACATATGCCAATATATATATATATTGATATTATATATAATACCAATTTCACTGTTTATGAAATATTCGCGGTATATGTTTTTATTAAATAACATCCGCTTACTAACGGCGTATAATGTCTATTTTAACAATCAATAGATATCAATCAACATTCAAACATGCATTCAAATATTTTAAATCTAACTATTTAAAATAAAATCGAAACTAATTCGATTGAGTGAGAAATTCTCACCTTGATTTCAATTTCGTTTTAGCGATTTATTTCGAATAAAATTAAACGGACGTTTAATTTTACCCAAAATTCTCACTAACTCCAAACGACTCCAAACCAACTCCATCGCGTAGTGCTCGTCCATACGATTCCAACGCAACTGGTTTCGCGCGTTTTCGACCTCGTATGAAAAAGTTATGAATTATTGAAGTTTGTATACGATTTTTATATAAACAAATCAACATAAATTTAATAATTTAAACCTACAACATCACAGGCCGTTCGATTTGCTCCCATCAGATCCTGGCCGTGCACTGCGTCTCCCTCTCCCTCACAAACGCACGCGACATCTACAGGAAGGCCGAACCCAACATTCAATTTTAGGTTTTAATATTACAACCTCAAACGACGACGAGACTCCATCATACCACCTTCATTCTCACCGCCTACGCGAGAGCTATGCTCGGCCTGAATTTTGCAGAGCTCGGCCCCCTCATACTCATAGAAACGCGTGCGCAACTATCATCCTTCAAGCTCGATTTGCCGCCAATCCGTCACGCCATTTACGATCATAACCGTTGGATCTCTAGTTCGTGTTGTGCTCTATCACTTTGTAGTTGATGATTTTTAGCAATTGTTTGTAGATTTGAGGCAAATTGAGGAAGAACGAAACAACTTGCTGGCCGTTCATGATAGGGGGTGGCGGCTGCAACGTGATTAGGGTTTTATTTCTTTTTTTTTTTTTTGTGAAGGGGTAGGGCTATTTATAGAGTTTCGTTCGACACTATTCATCCGGAAATTCCGAACTCCGATTTAGGCGCCGTAACCAGTGTTTCTAGGGTTTACCCCGCGTTCCGGACACAATGGAACAGGTTTCGAAAGCTAATTCGGAAGTATGTGCGAGTTATGGCTGTAAACGCTCAATTTGAATTAAACCGATTTAAGTCAATTTCTAGGCGTTTTAATTTGTACCGGACAAACGGTAAATCCAATTGATACGAAATTTGAAACCTTATAATAATATCACATTACGGATCCGATGAAACTGGTTTCGTCGAAATCCGAGACTTTTTGAAAAATGGCTATTTTAACTCGCCAAATTTAAATTAAAAATAAATCGATGCGTTTCGAGCTGCCACGATCAAACGATAACTCCGATTGACACGAAATTTGAAATCCGGTAATAACTAACTATTACGAATCCAATGGAACTGGTTTCGTTCAATTCTGAGACTGTTCAAAAATTGACTATTTTCACTAGTCGATTTTAATATTAAAATATTCAATTTTCACAAATTAACTTTTAATTCGATTTTAAAAGTTCTAAAATATTGTTCTAACTCCCATATGATAAAATAAAATTTTACAAATCATTTTCAATCATATTTAACTATATTATCAATTATTTCCATAATTTAACGTATTAAATTATCGATTTAATTATTCAATTAATTCCAATAATTCAAATAAAAATTTATTCGACTTATAAATTCACTTATTAATATTTAAAATTAATTAAATATTCAAATTTTAATTTCTAAAAATTCTGGGTCGTTACAATCTTCCCCACTTAAAAGAATTTCGTCCTCGAAATTATAAGTAAGAAAAGTTACAGAATCTATTAATTTTCCCAAAATTCATAGTTAAACTTCTTACAATAACTTACTAAGTTTTCAAATCATACTTAGTTATCTTTTCAAAAACAACTACTATAGTTTAACTTTCAATTCCAAAATCAAAGTTATAGTTTTCAAAATTTTCCCAATTTTTCTCAAATTTTTTCTAACGCCTTAAATTTTCGGAAAAATTCGCCATAGTCTCCTTTGCGCGGCTCGATCCGAAAAAAAAATGACAGTATATATATCACAAATATACATCTCATCAAGTAATGAGGTATCCCGAAGGGAAAAAAGTGTAAAAGTACTGTATTTAATCCGAGATATGTACCTTATATTTTATTAGCAAGCATATACGGCTAATATAGCGCAAAAGCGATCTCCAAATGCGAAGCAAACGCAATCCGCACCTACTAATCACTCAACAAACAACATGAGAATCATGTATATAGACAATAGTATCAACATACATCATATAGCAACATAACTACTATATATGCCAACATAGCAAATGCAACATATTCAAACATCAACCAACTAGCATTCAACAAATTCATAATCAATACATATTCATTTATATTCTCATTAATATTCAATGAAATAGGTTTTCAATTTAATCACATTTGATTCATATACAGTGGATGTTCTTTACTAACATTCATTTTCAATTAGTTTATATTCACTAATTCACATTCAAGTTGGTTCACTTCCAAATTAAATTCAATTCTATTCAAATTTATTTACTTCTAATTTGAATTCAATTACATAGCTTTCAATTTTATTAAATCAATTTCATTACCACTAAATGAATTTTATACAATCAACTAACAATCATATAACAATCAATGTATATTAATTACAACTAAATTCTTTTGCTTATCAATTGGTTTAATTAAATTGATTTTCATTCAATTATTCAACTTTCAATAACATTAGATTTTAATGAATTAACACTTACATTCATTATTTCATATCAACTTAATTTACATTCAATTGATTATTATTCAATCTATTCATTCAATTCTATTCAATTTCAAAATCGAATTTCATTTACATAACTTAAGTTCACATTTATCTCTTAACTTTATTATTTTTAACTCATATTCATAAATATATTCATTAGTTTCACTTCTTATATATATAAGTTTATTCACAATTGTAAATCACTTTAATTATAATTTAATTCTTATAATTCTTTTTTTTTACTTATACAATTATTCCTTTAATTTAGATTATTCAAACAACTAAACAATCAACTTATATACACTTTAATAATTCTGAAAAATTATTTCTTCATATACAAAATATAATCAAGGTAAAATTATTTCATTTACCCAATTTTAAAACAATACTGTGTCGAATTGTTCTATTCAAGTGTTTAGAAACCCCTTCGATTCAGTTTCGAAGCTGCGCCGACGAAGGTTCATATACCACTCAACAAACCAATCATCACAATATAAAACAATTTTTATATTTACTAACAAATACGCTCTCATAGCTATTATTACACTCAAACTCAATCTAGAGCACTACTGACTCTATCTCTAATGAGAAATACCCAACAGAACCATGGTTGTCGCTTAACCATAAGCTCTGATACCACATTGTCAGGACACGATTTTTCGTCTTTCGAAAATTCAACATCGATACTCACTTTATCGACTGCCAAGTAATCGAACGACGGAAAACCGAACACTGAGGGTTTTTAAGAAAAGAAAAAGTAGAAAAGAAGAAGAAAGAAGAAAGAAGAGAGGGAAAAGATAAAAAGTTTAGATAGGGAAAAGAAAACAGAAAATTAGAAAATAGGATAGAAAAGAGAAAATAGAGAAGAGATAGAAAAACAGCAGAGAATTTTAAAATAGAAAGAAGGGAATAGAACATAAAGAAAATAGGACGGACAGAAAACAAAACAGAACAACATCAGAATCTCACAATTCGCAGCGGAACAACATATAATAATAAATGAATAATCTTTAAACAAAGAACCATATCAGTTATTACATTACATCACATTTCATCATATCATCAGAGTGTACAACAACAACAAACAGTGCAGCGGAAAAAGAAATACTATATAAGTAATATGCCATGCCATCCAGCTTGCCTCCAGCAACTCCAGAATATCCAGAATATCCTGATAAACCTTAACTCTTAACTGCCCGTGTGTAAATTGGTGGGCACCCAGAGTTTAGGAAGGAAAACAATAAACTCCAAGTCAGGCATGTGACTGGTGTGAGAACTCAAAACAGTTTATTTATCTTTGAAATCAAAATAGAGGAATATTTTTAAATTCAATTCGCAATGCTTTTAAAAATGAGACTACCATAAGGCCTCCCGCACACACACACAATGCAAACGCAGAATCGGAGGAGATTTCTCCTTATGATAGTCAAAGATGCTTGATACGCATTTAAAATAACATTTGATATTATTATTAGTGCATAGTGTAGGAAAAATTCATTTCGAAAGTAGAATATAAATCTTAGCCAGCATACGACCATTATCGTATGCCTACTATAGCTAACTATGTTCAATAGCAGGTTACCGCCACATTCCATAGCAGGTTATACAACTAAAACCGTACAAGTCACGTATTGTTTCTTTGGATTTCCAACAAATGGTCAGGCCAAGAAACTTCCCATTGCCACATGAGAATGCCTCTGGAAAGACATCCCCGAGAACCAAACCGGAACTCTGCCAACACAAGGCCGGGTTACCCCTCATAACCTTGCTGCATCTTTCCTGTTTTGACCATTTCTGGGGTGTGAGGTTCGACGAAGTCACGTCCACAAAAACATACTTTATACAAAAGCCATGCTTTGGGTCAACAAATGATCAACACAATGATCACCAAGATAGACGATCAAATAAACGATCCTATCCCAATAATCAACACAATGATCATTTACAGCATCACTCAGCATATCACATTACCAAATTGGGAATATATCGCTGATAACTTCAACTATATAACCTCTGAGCTCGTACGTCTCAGAGAAGGGTGTTAAGCTAAAGAATAAATTCTCCGCCACCAACAGAAATATATTTGAAAGAAATCGGCTTTATATCTCAACTTGTAATGTCAGACACACAATCCATACAAGTCTGTTCCGGGATCGAACAAAACCGAAGGCACTTACAAAGAAGTCCTTGCAATCCGGATATTCACAATCCTGATCGGATTCACCATCACATATGGAGAACTCAATACCGTAGCTACTCGGTGCAGAGTAAATCGACAGGTCATCCTATCGCTCTCGCAAATACCGGGTCTTCAACACCGATCTTCAATGCAATTATAACGACGTATCACATATTTGGAATGGGTTGTACGACCCCATGGTCCTTTCCCGGTTAATCCGAATAGTGAGCGCTTATTTAAAAATAAGTGTAGCATTCACATTCAAACAAATCACATCAATTACCCATTCAAAGGGAAATATTGATAGTCGGTTATTGAACTATCACTGGATATGCACACATCACCAGATTCCAAATAATTTTCCAAATTATTTATTTTCCAAAATATCTTTACTAGATATATAATTTCACATTTCAAAAATAAATCAATATTTATTTTTAAACCAATTCCACCTTCTTTTATAAATTCACTGGTGAATTTACATTCCAAAGTATTAATGAATATACGACTTCAATTCGATTTATAATATTCATTTTCAATTTATCTTCAAAAAGATAAATTCTCTAATATTCACTTTATATTGGAAAAACATTTCCATACTTATTTATTCATAAGTAATTCACAATTTTTATTTATTTTCAACACTTGGAAAATATTCAATATACTTAAATCGAGATTAAGTATATATTTCATTCTTTTAAGGAAATCATTCACTTAAACATACTTATTTGGGTCAAAACGAATGTTGCGTAAAACATCGTTACAACGTCCCAAAATCACTAGTATAGGGATTCGAATTTAAAATAGATATATAAATCCCAATACTATACAAAACATTTCCTTTCGGAAATCATTTACTATAACAACAGTGTTATAGTCCACCATTTCCTTTTATTTCTCGAAAACGTCTATTTCAACAATAAATGTTGAAATCTATGGTTTCGAATCTCAACACATTTTAAAACATCGTTAGATCGTTTTAATTCTATTTAAACATCCAAATCCAAAACATTTTCTTTAACGTGTTATTCACTATTCAAAAATGTGAATAAACTTCGTTAACAAATCTCATCCTTTTATTCATTTTAATTCAAAGGATTATTCACTATTCAAAAATGTGAATATAACTCCATTAAATAAGTTATGACAATTAACTTATCAAAATAAGTTGTTTGCGGATTTATAAAACAACGTTTATAAATTCCATTTCTATTTATTTATAAAAACTTCCTTTTTATAAATTCCTTTATTCACCTATTCCAGTTTATAACTAAATTATAAACTAAACGTTCATATTATAAGTTAATTACTCATAAAACGATTATTTTACAAAATCGTTCCTTTAGAGACCTTCCAATTTATAAATCTTATAACTTATAAGATCCATTTATCTAACCAATCTATTCTTCAAATAATTTCACCAAATTTATAAATCTTACTATTTATAAATTTCTTTTATAACTTCACAGTTTATAATTCCATAAATTTCATTCATTTATGAAATTCATTTCCACTTCATTCAAACACTTATAAAAACTCGTTTTATAATTTCAATATCTCAATTTATAAATATCCATTTATAAATCTCGTATATAAATCAATTCATATTATTCTTTTAAACGTCTTTAGTTTCCTTTATAGTTTCACCATTTTGATTTATAAAATAATCAAATTTTATAAATCCTATTTTTAAACTTTTATAATATATTCAAAAATCCAATTTAAACTATTTTATAAAATCATAAATCCCCTATTTCTCAAAAATCAACTTTTAACTATATTTCACAAAATCATAATTTTTATAACTTTAACTATTATAACGTTTATTTATTTAAAATGGATCAATTCCAAAAATTATTTTATAAAACGTATACTTTCTAAAATCACTTTTAAAAATCATTTTAAAATCCCAAAATCTGGGTCCAATGATGCTACACACCAAATAGTCAATCACGACAACAACGATATCATATATCGATATGATAATCAATCAAATATCAAAATATCTGAAATTAAATAAATACTGTTGAGGAATCCAGTTGGATCCCTCCAACCTGTTTTCCTGCATCCACAAACATTAGCACAATACCAATTTCGCTCCAGTACGAAATTATCGCGGTATATGGGATTTTAAATATTATCCGCTTAATAACGGCGCAATAGGGTCTCATCCGCTAAAAAAATACGGGAAATCAACAACTGCAATATATACATATGCCAATATATATATATTGATATTATATATAATACCAATTTCACTGTTTATGAAATATTCGCGGTATATGTTTTTATTAAATAACATCCGCTTACTAACGGCGTATAATGTCTATTTTAACAATCAATAGATATCAATCAACATTCAAACATGCATTCAAATATTTTAAATCTAACTATTTAAAATAAAATCGAAACTAATTCGATTGAGTGAGAAATTCTTACCTTGATTTCAATTTCGTTTTAGCGATTTATTTCGAATAAAATTAAACGGACGTTTAATTTTACCCAAAATTCTCACTAACTCCAAACGACTCCAAACCAACTCCATCGCGTAGTGCTCGTCCATACGATTCCAACGCAACTGGTTTCGCGCGTTTTCGACCTCGTATGAAAAAGTTATGAATTATTGAAGTTTGTATACGATTTTTATATAAACAAATCAACATAAATTTAATAATTTAAACCTACAACATCACAGGCCGTTCGATTTGCTCCCATCAGATCCTGGCCGTGCACTGCGTCTCCCTCTCCCTCACAAACGCACGCGACATCTACAGGAAGGCCGAACCTAACATTCAATTTTAGGTTTTAATATTACAACCTCAAACGACGACGAGACTCCATCATACCACCTTCATTCTCACCGCCTACGCGAGAGCTATGCTCGGCCTGAATTTTGCAGAGCTCGGCCCCCTCATACTCATAGAAACGCGTGCACAACTATCATCCTTCAAGCTCGATTTGCCGCCAATCCGTCACGCCATTTACGATCATAACCGTTGGATCTCTAGTTCGTGTTGTGCTCTATCACTTTGTAGTTGATGATTTTTAGCAATTGTTTGTAGATTTGAGGCAAATTGAGGAAGAACGAAACAACTTGCTGGCCGTTCATGATAGGGGGTGGCGGCTGCAACGTGATTAGGGTTTTATTTCTTTTTTTTTTTGTGAAGGGGTAGGGCTATTTATAGAGTTTCGTTCGACACTATTCATCCGGAAATTCCGAACTCCGATTTAGGCGCCGTAACCAGCGTTTCTAAGGTTTACCCCGCGTTTCGGACACAATGGAACAGGTTTCGAAAGCTAATTCGGAAGTATGTGCGAGTTATGGCTGTAAACGTTCAATTTGAATTAAACCGATTTAAGTCGATTTCTAGGCGTTTTAATTTGTACCGGACAAACGGTAAATCCAATTGATACGAAATTTGAAACCTTACAATAATATCACATTACGGATCCGATGAAACTAGTTTCGTCGAAATCCGAGACTTTTTGAAAAATGGCTATTTTAACTCGCCAAATTTAAATTAAAAATAAATCGATGCGTTTCGAGCTGCCACGATCAAACGATAACTCCGATTGACACGAAATTTGAAATCCGGTAATAACTAACTATTACGGATCCAATGCAACTGGTTTCGTTCAATTCTGAGACTGTTCAAAAATTGACTATTTTCACTAGTCGATTTTAATATTAAAATATTCAATTTTCACAAATTAACTTTTAATTCGATTTTAAAAGTTCTAAAATATTGTTCTAACTCCCATATGATAAAATAAAATTTTACAAATCATTTTCAATCATATTTAACTATATTATCAATTATTTCCATAATTTAACGTATTAAATTATCGATTTAATTATTCAATTAATTCCAATAATTCAAATAAAAATTTATTCGACTTATAAATTCACTTATTAATATTTAAAATTAATTAAATATTCAAATTTTAATTTCTAAAAATTCTGGGTCGTTACAACACAACTAGGCAATGCCAGGGTAGATATACCAATTGCTATCCAGGCTGGTGGAAACGCGTAGCCGCAGTTACCGCCCATCTCGGACTGACTCCCCAAAATCAAAATATAGAAGTGGCCACAGAATCAATCCAAAATCAAAGTATAATATCGAAGAGGAGGGTCCGATCAGAGGAATGACCTCATTGGCCTGAGAATCGCTCCTGTTTTAGCCACCTTATGCCAACTCACGGGAGTCGGGTCCACGTATTTACCTTACAGGAAACGTCGCCACCACCTACTTCATTCTGGAATCTCCACCGCGTACACGGTTAGTCAAAGTGGTTTTCGGTATCGACAGAGAGTATGTCCATATCCGATCCCGGTCTCTTTGCCAGCCCATCGTTATTATAACACCGCGGTCATTTAAAAATAGGTTATACTTTAAAAATCAGAATAAACATTTCCATTTTAAAATTATGAATAAGATATCATTTTAAAACCCAAAACAATATGATATCCTTTATCCCAAATATAAACCTTTTCAAAAATCCAAATGCTTTAAAATTTATAACGTCTGAAAGCCAAATATCCTTTCAAAGCATAATATTTCGAAATTCATAATTTAAAACCATAACTTTTAAAACTTGAATGGTTTGGATATTCAACGGTATATGAATTAAAAGGTTTAACTTAAATGTTACTTTGTAAAGAAAATAGTTCTCATGGCTTTACAAATACATTTCTTTATTAAAGTCTAAACCAAAATTTATATTATCTCTCTCAAGTTCCAAAACCACTTCAATTTATTTATATATACGTATATCCATTTTGAGTATCAATATTTCAAACTAAAGTTGGATTTTATTCTTTCAACAAATCAATTGTTCTATTAATTAGTCTTGAATATTCATATAAAATCCATAAATAATAAGACTTCAATTTCTAGTAATAATATATATATATATTTTTCCCAATTCAAATTATACTAGAATATTCATTTCAATTTATTTTGGGAAAAATCCAATTATAAATATCATATCTTAAAATTTCCAAACTTAACATTTAAACATATGATATAAATTATTAAACTCCATTTTCTTAATTTTCTTCCATTTTTAATAAAGATTTTATACACCTTTTAATTTCAAAATTTTCAACTTCCTATGTATATGTATATATGGAAGAAAAATCTTTATACAATATAAATTTTAAGATTATTATAAACCGTATTCCATCCAAACCATAGAAATCACATTTAAATAGTTATATATATATACCGCGGTGCCTGTATATAATTTTCTATCCTATGGTCAAGTGATACGGATATTTATCATTTCAATCCGCAATTTAAAAGATATAAATTTTTTGCGGTTATATATCATTTCAAACCACAATCCCGAATGAAATGAAATATGCATGATAATTTGCAATTTTATGATATTCAATAAACATCCATCAACATCATCCATCATCCAATCACAATCATCAAGCAATATCAATCAATAACAATTTATATTTGATAATATATAACAGGTAATAACTGGCAATTTTATTCAGATTAAATTTAACAACTATTAATCAAACAGTTTATATTCAGTAATAATCTATATAACTGTTAACTAGCAGTTTATAGGCAAACAAATAAATTCTAACTATTAATTAATACGCAATAAATAAATTAAATTAACAGTTAAACTTAATAAATGCAATTCAACAAATATGAGTGAAATAAACATGCCAAATACTCATAAATAAATTTCTATTCATTTCTAAAATTAATTTAACAAACATAAAAGCTTCTAGTAGTTGTGAGTGGGTTAAAACACTCGCCTTTTGAATTTAAATCGAATTTAAATTCGATTTAAACCCAAAAATTCGCCCGTCTCGGAATTCGTTCAAACCAGCGTCATCAAGTCCGGAATTTTAATACGATCCTAACAAAAAAAAATTCGTTTGAATCCGAGGTCGTATGAGAAAGTTATGGCGAAAAATGGTGATTGAATTCAAAATTAAAACTAAACAAAATGACACACATTTATAAACTTGCCACGTCACCTTCATCCTTGCACTGTTCTCATGCGAATAGCCCGCGTCTTCAAACCTAAACCCATACGCCTGAACGAACCCTAACCTCGGCCGCTGCCCACGTTCGTCACCCATCTTCCCAACCGAGGTCGCGCCCATGCCAGAAGAAGCTCCCCTTTGCCTCGCGACGAGCATCATCGCTCGAACTCGCGTTAATAGCACAGCCGCCGCCACTTGAGGCAAACCCTAATCGAATTATCAACGATGATCTGACCGTCGAATCACCAGATAAACTGCATAGATGCATTCCCCTCGGTCCCCTCTACAATACCCAGAAATCGTTTGACGATCTGACGAAGTTTGTTACGGCGCTGATGAATGGCCACGAACTGTTTGAATTTATTCTGGATGAACGATAACTCCAATTGAAAAACGAATTTCACCATGAGATTACGTGCATCGAGAACTATGATATATATTTTTGTGGAATTTTTCTGGAGATTTTGAATTTTCATTTTGTTTTTGAACTGACTAGATCTAGGGTTAGCCCCCATTGAAGAAGAAGAGAAGCTTGAAGAAATACGCGCAGATAAATGAAATTAGGCGGAGGCTAGGGCTGAATAGCTGGGTTTATATAGAGGGTTAGAGGTAGCGTAGATAGACCGTAGAATGAACGTGCGGAACAAACTATGGCCCAAAAAGCCCGCTATGTCTCCGAAACGAAATTTCGTAAATCTATATATCCAAGTAGGTAATTTAAAATATTCTGAACGTGATGGAAAAAGTTTCACGTCCAAATTTGATCGTATGAAGAAGTTATGCTGAAAACAAAATTTCCAAATTGATTTCAAATTGATTTTTTTAAAATTGATTTCAAGGCGTTTCACGCCCGTACGATCAAACGACAAGTCCGATCGATACGAAACTTGAAACCCTATAATAATTCACTGATACGGATCCGATGAAACTAGTTTCGTCGAAATCCGAGTCCGTGGCCAAAATGGCTATTTTTAATATTCATTAAATAAATTAAATAAATTATAAAAATCCAAATTTTATATTAAATTCTAAAATTGGCCAAATTTTATTTCTTATATGATTCGTAATCAATTGAAAAGATTTAACAGGCTTAGCTGTGAATTAAAAGTTGACAGTATATTAATTGCAATGTTAATTTCTACACTTTCTTATATTTAAGAATTTTATAAATTATATTCTCAAAACCCATACTTTAGATTTTTAATCTTTATATTCTCAACTTTCACCTAAAATAAAGATGCCATAAACATTAGTTCCTGATTCACATCATTATTCTTTAAGTCTAATTTAAATCTCAATAACGTAGTATTTAACGTTAGAATCCATTTTATTATGCATAAATTCCAAATTTTACTGACCCAAATTTTCTTCTTTTCATTCCATATCAATTGTCAATCCTATAAGAAAAATGAACATTATGTTCATACTTATTACAAATAACTCCAATTTCTTCCAAATAAAAATTACATAACTATTAAATAATAAATCCATTTAATTGCAATAAATTCAATTGATTGTAATTAATTTCCAAATAAATTTGGATCTTTATTTGGTTATACAAAAAAAAATCCGTTATCACTTACCTAACAAAGTTATTATTACTTAAGATCTCATTGCATCCACATTTTTCACATTTTCATTTCCTGGTTTCTTTACTTCATTCTACGTAAATTATTAAAAATGGGATTTTCTTGGTTACAACTTATTTGCATTTAACATTACTCATTCACCAATTCATTTCACTTTAACTGCGGTAAATTGGCGGATAAATTGAATTTGATTCCCAAAATTTAAATTAACAAGCAACAAGCATAGGTAACACACAATAGTCGTTACGCTAAATTCTAGTCACCTAAATAAGCTTTTATTACTTTACAAAATGGAATAACTTTTAAACTCATAAATGTAATACCAAAACCGTTATAAATCCAATAAATTTCCAGGTTGTAGTTTGTACACATTTTACACCACTATTATGATTTCTCACAGAACGTTGAATTTATTAAATGGTCATTTATTATAATTTAATTCACTTAATTGAATCAAATGCTTTAATTTTTACATTCTTACCATTCCTTCCCATTATAAATTTATTAACGGATTTACAAATCTCTATCTTCCAAATATTAAATAACCAAACTGATTACAACCACTGTTCTTATCAAATTTTCATAAATTTGTTCAAATCTATACTCTTTTTCCATATAAATAAATTTTATGTTACTACTAGATTTTTTTATCCACTACAGCCATTAAATTTTTACTATCTACACTTATTACATCTTTGTATTAATGAATCCCATTCAAGTAAATATTTATATTAATATTCACAAATTCAACATTTATATGTTTCTTAAAATTAACTTTCAACCAAATGTGCCAATTTACATTTCATTTCCATTCAATATATATTCATTTTATTCCGTTCATTCGGGTACTGCATTGAAATATTTTTATTCTCTAATACTAACGTTATTATCATTAAATTATGATTGGATTCCAAGTTTTTATTCAATACCTTGAACAATAACTTACATATTAACCAAATCCTTCTTCTACTTAATTCAAATTGGATTATGTTCCAATTCCTATAACCTAGGTCTTGAGTCACCGTTGACATAATTAAATTTATCATTTATTTCAATCTTCATTTATAATTTAAAGTTCTATTAAACAAAATTACAAAACTTATGAACTTTAACAAATTTAATCCACCAATTAAATCTTTCTGATGTTTATATATTGCAATTAAATTCGGTTATTATTTCATTAATACTATTTTAATCAACTAATTATGACTTATAACCGCAAACACAAATTTTCGTTATTTCAATCTATGTCATATAAACATTTTAAATTATTTACTTTTAATTACAGTTACTAGCTAACCCCTACATTTACTCCATTAAAAATCCTAAGACTTCTATTTCAATTTAAATTAGATTAGAAAACATATCAAATTGATTCATTTAATATCATTGAATTTAACGGGTCGTTACAATCACGACTCAAGCACAAGGTCAAACCCGAGTTTTTGAAACTGGATTCAACTCAAGTAAAATTTCAAAAATCAACAAGAAATGGCCAAGAACTCAACAATGTCTGGACAACATAAATGAACAGTGCAAGTATGAAGTATGCACAGCAAATAATGTACACCAGTGAACAAACCAGCAGTATACAAGTACAAGACCACCAAGCAAAACCAGCGACAATATAGATTCAAGTATTGCAACAAGTTGATGCAAACATACATGAACAGCTAAGGATAAGAGGTCAATGCAACATAAAGAGTGCAACAGGTTATACTACAGAAATGAACACAGTAGGCATGTACAAACTGTAGTAAATGCAGATGGTAAACCAGAGATCAGACAAGACTGAACGAGCAAGGCATAGCTACTGCACAGCAACATGAATGAAGACTACAGGTCTCGATGTAAATGAAATGCACATGATAACATCACTGCAAATTATTCATTCAATAGGCAACAAAGAATGGCAAGACACAAGACATGGGGGCACTGGACTACAGCTCGACCAAATGGCCAACATGATCAAGAAATATAACATGCAGTGCTGTGCAAACACAAATGGAATGCAACAGTGAAGTTCAACATTATCAGAGAGCATATGGAAGGGTCAGACCAACAATGGAACAACAGTTCATATGAACAAGTGTACAAATGCAAAGACCAGTGATATAACTCAGGTGCAACAACCATGGTCAAGTCAACATAAACAATGTCAAACTCAAATGAACACTACAAGTCAAACAAAGACCAAGCTGCAGCATACCAGAAGGTGGAGACAACTCAAATGAACACAATGTCACTGAAACATGTGCAGTCAAATGATCAGAGGCATCAATATGGTAACACACTGCAACATGCTCAAAGTAAACACTGAATACAATATGGACACAACAATGCTCAATGGCATGGCAATGCTCAAGACCAAAGCAAACTACAAGATGTAAAGCAGTGCAAACATAAGTGACAACATCAGATAATATATGCAACTGAACAGTGGTGAAGCAGTGACAACATACTACAATAAATCATCAAAGATTGCAACAGATGGAGCTACAGGAAAGTACAGCAAGCTACGGCATCAAGTAGACCAAGATTCATATGCAATGAAATGAACATCAATGCAATGCACAGCAATGTATAACAAAGTCAAGGGCATATGAAGACAAGTGTAACATCACAACTAAGTACAATGAATTCACAGGGCCGAAGAAAACACATGAATTCACAAATCAAAGCCGTGTCGAAATCAAAGTTGAAATGGTCAGAGCCGTAGTATATAGAAGTCACAAATTAAAGTCAAATTAAAGCCGAGTATATTACACCGTGATAGCCAAGCATATGACCAAGTCACAAATCGAAACCGTGAGTGCTAAGAAATATCAATTTATACGAAATTGAAATAGTTAGTGACATCTAAATCATCAAAACAAAATCGAGCGGCCAAAGCACAGTGAAGACGAATTCAAACAAAAATTTATACGAACGCAAAAATAGGGTTTTGAATCCTATATAAACATTCATCATCGGCAACGAAAAAAGCATCGAGTTCAAGTACGAAAAGATTAGAAGAAGCAAAAAGCACAAATTACATACCGAACCAATCGAACTCGATCAAGGAGGAGAAGCCGCAAACAATTGAAGCAAATCAGAGAAACAGTGATTGCAATCAACCAACAAAGGCAGCGACTTCAATTTGAAACCCTAATTTAAGAGCACGGCACCAAAGGGACAAAGCCCTAAATCTGCAAGAGGAGCGGCCATTTTTTCACGAACGAAAAAATAAAAGGAACGGGTTGAAGAAGTGAATAAGGGGCTGGCCTTTGTTTTATTAATTTGGGCTTAGTTTTTATTAAATAGGATTTTGTATTTCAAATTGTTTTTAATTTGTATTTTTCTTTTAAACCGTTTTTATTTTTCTAGTCGTGTGACTAGGGGACAAGCTACGTGGCGTAGCTTGAGAATTCGCAACTCGATAGTTGAGTTGTGGCAGGGTTTTGAGCGTAGAGTTAGATTAGTCAATAGCGGGTATAGCGAGTTTACGTGTGTAAGCGAGGGACTATCTAATTTCTAGTAGAAACCTTGGGGGCAGCACGTAGGCAGGGTTTTGCCGAAGCTGGGTAAATTCTGTGTTGTTCTGTTATTTATATTCTGCAATATCTGTGCTGCTATTCTATGATCTGAATTGAAATTAATTCATAAGCTTCCGCGATTAATTTTAATAATTTACACAATCACCCTATTCACCCCCCCCCCCCTCTAGGGTGAAATCGATCCAACAAGGCGGTGCATGGATAATATATTTGGCCTCGGTTTACCTGAGTTAGGCATATGTAAATATTGTAAGTATCAAAATTTTTTAAAACAATAAGAGAGAGTAAGCAAATGAAATCTAAGCACTATTGTAACTTATTTGATTTGACTTGTTATTGAAGAAAAATGAATATACCACCTTGATAGACTTTGATAATCAACTAAGGATCCATTTCAAAGTTACACTTTGTTATCAACTGAAAAAATGAGTTAAACTATAGTCTATTTGTTATGATAACTTTGTTTTTGTTGGAAACTTTGACGAGTAAATGATATAAATTTCCAAGAAAATAACCGAACATATATTTAACTTATTAGTGTCAATTTAAAAGTAAATCTTTCATTGTAAATATTTTCAAAAACTCGCATTCATCTCTTCGTAAATAAATCTTGCATTTTATAAATATTTTCATCCTGCATTTGGATTTTGAGGGTAGTATCCGCTGAAAACCCTCATAAGACAACACTCGTCCTACTGGGGACACCTAGAGGTTTAACAGCTTGTTGTGATGAATGCGAGTGATTTATTTTTAAAAGGCAATAAACACAACTTTTTTTCTTTTTTTAAAAGGCAATACACATAATAAAATCAAAAGAAAATAATTCGAAGAATAGAAAATCAAAATCGAATCAACTGCCCAGCAACGGCGCCAAAAACCTTGTCAATCGACTAGTTTTCTATTGGTTTAGAAAATAGTCGAAAATTCTCAAATAAAAATAACCGCAAGCGCACGGCGTACACTTATAGTACATCGCGAATACGGGTCGATCCATAGGGAATTGTTTAATTTTAAAAATCTATTCAACCGATTAAACCAAAGTCAAGTGAAATTTAAGCTAGAGAATTAGAGAATTAACTAACTAACTAAAAGAAAAGAGAAGTAAATATAAGAGTTAAGTGACAATTTAGAGAATAAATCCACTCTCTAGATCATATAGTTCAACACATATGAAATCAGGATATCTCTTTTATGGTCATTAGTGCTTTAATTGATGTGTTTATAGTACGTGTGGCATATTTGTGATATTGATTAACCAACATAAGCCATCAAACTATAACACACCCCTTTAACCACTTACTAACTTTCATGAAACTTGACAATGAAATTGAAAATGAAATCTATTTTAAGTATGGCCTGTTAACTATTGATTAGAAATATAGACCATCAAATTTGAATTTCAATCACTTTCTTTTGTCATATTCATATTTTTATGAAGAGGCAATTAGTGTTAGTGATTGTTTAAGCATAGCCTATTTGGTGTCAACAATATACGCTATTAAATTCAAAGTAAAAACAACTAGTAAACCATTTATATCATCATCATTAAGCATAAAAAGAGAGCAAGAACTAACAAGTAGTTGAAGCTAAATAATTAGAGAGCTTTATTACCCGTAAATTGAAGGGGTTTAGCCTCTCATATTTGTCATTCGATTAACAAATGTAGCTAACAAGATGAAAGCAAAATGAAAGGAAAATGAAGGCTTGATGAAAAAGAGAGATAATTAACAAGAATTAGATCTATTCTACTTTGCATGAATGTAAATCTAGACTACAACATGATAGGAAATAAACAAGAAAAGGAAAAAACATGTATTAAATTGCATAAAAAAGTTACATGAAAAGAAAAAATAAATGGCTAAGTAGCCATGAAAAGAAAGAAGAGAGCTTGAGTGATTTCTGAGCCTAAAATAAAACTAAGAGAGACTAAGTAAAAAAAGGGTTGCATGAAACATAAAGGGTGTATATATGTGTTAAAATCTAATTCATATTTTTGACGAATCCCAAAATGCCCTTGTTAGAAGTATGGTAGCCAAGTTATCATTAGCTTCAATAATCCCCCACTTAAATGTACATGAAGCTTTAATAGCCTTTTAGCATGTGCATTACCTCCTAATTGAAAATCAAGGTAAGTGGGTGGGGTCCTCCATGTTCTTCACTTTGAATTATTTACATCTTCATTCTTTTGTATCTTCTTTGCGAATGCACTTTCCTTCATGAAACCACTTGTAATTGAGTTTAATTTCCTACAAAAAAATATAGACAATTAAATGTTCTCAAATTAATATATACACAAAAATGTGTTGAGACTTGGTTTTGATTCATGACACGAAGCTATCACTACAACATACAGATTTAACGACTACTACAACAAAAAGAGACAAGGAGATGAGACTTTAAAACCGGTGCATCAACTATATTATTTTGTTTTTTAAGTCTTAGGTCATTTTTGTTAAAATCTCTCCTCATAGCTTATATATTTAATCATTATATTTCCCAAATATTTTATGCATACATAAGCATATAATTAAAATATAAAAGTGTTTTTAAGTTATAGAAATTAATATACCTATGTAAACTGTGCATATTGCACAAATTTAACTAGGTCAATCGATAGACCAGACGCCCAGTCGATTGACACTGGAAATTTTGTGCAACTTGCACAGGTATATAGATATGCAAATTTAAATTTAAATATTATTTTGAATATTCAATCGATTGACCCAAAGGCTCAGTTGACTGAATTTCTTTTGACAACCACTTTTCGAAAGGACCCGACTTTTTGTGAAGAGATACGAACCTCTACGAAAAGATTGGACGCAACACTTCAATCGAAAATCTTCACCAACAGTCGTTGCTTTCTGACCTTTATAAATACAAACTCTAACTTGATTCCAAATCACTTAATCACAACCAAATCTTCTTATCTCTCTGATCTAATTCTTTGGAATCTATTTGCTATCATACTTTCAATTATTCTGCATTAAAGCAATACTATACCTTTCTATTCTTCATATAGATCAAATATATATATTTATACTCGAGGAGAAAATTATAGAAAGGGTGTACTACCAAGTGACAAATCCGTGTTATCAGAACACACAAAATTCAAAACTATTTTCTGTATTTGTTGAAGTCATGTTCTGTTGTTCAGGCAAGTGAAGTCCTTTTTGGCTGTTGAGGCGAAATCATGTTCTGCTTCTCAGGTCCCTGTTCGGCTGCTCAGGGGTGTATATACCTGTTCCTACGAGTTAAGTGAGGGTTGTTGTTTTAGTGAAATTCCGGAAGGAGTCTGGGACTGGACGTGGGACGGTGCTCCGAACCAGTATAAAAATTCCTGGCGTCATTTTACTTTACTGCTTTTATATTTCGCATTATTTACCGCATAACTATCATCACTATACTCTATGTTATCATATATCCATATTACACGATCCATATCACACTTTCAAAATGACCATTTTGCCCTTGGATGAAGATGAATATGTGACCATTTCAAATAAAATTTAGTTTAAACAAGTTAAAATACCTAATATAATCATTTATTCAGTTTAATTAGATTAAATATGGTGGTAAAAATATGCACATTTACGTGCACATCATCACTATCATCACTATACTATGTATTATCATATATCCGAACCAGTATAAAAATTCCTAGTGTCATTTTACTTTACTGCTTTTATATTTCGCATTATTTACCGCATAACTATCATCACTATACTATGTATTATCATATATCCATATTACATGATCCATAGCACACTTTCATTTGGTATCGGAGCAAGGTCATCATACACCCATAACACAGTTATCTGATATTAATATGGACACTAACACTAGCACTAGCATTAACACTAGCTTCATTGAAGGACAATCCACCGCACGTCCACCACTATTTGATGGCATGAATTATAACTATTGGGCCACACGAATGAGAATATATATGCAAGAAAATGGTTTTGATTCATGGAATATAACTCAAATAGAATATACTATTCCTACCGAAGAATATTCTACATGGTCATATACACAGAAACAAGATGCCACAGCTAATGCAAAAGCCATGAATATGTTGTTTTGTGCCTTAGATAAAAATGAGTTTAATCATGTTAGCATGTGCAATACTGCATATGAAATATGGCGTACACTCAAAATTACACACGAAGGAACCAACAAGGTCAAACAAAGCAAAATATCCATACTCAAAAGTCAGTTTCAAAATTTTAGAATGAAAGAAAATGAATTTATAAATGACATGTACTCAAGATTTCAGGATATCTATCATTCATTAGTACGTTTAGGAGAAAAATATTCAGACTTTGATATTATATCCAAAATCCTTAACTTTTTAACAGAAGAATGGAAAAGTAAAGTTCTTGCTATTGAAGAAGTGAATGATATTTCCAAAATAACCCCAGAAGAGTTAATAGGAAATCTACCGCATTATGAAGTGAATTTGCAGGCTAAAAGAATTCAAGCTCAAGATAAAAAGAATATAGCATTCCATGCAGAACAAGAATAATCAGATTCAGACAAAGACGACCTAGACTTTATTGCCAAGAACTTCAAGAAATTCTTGAGATACAGAAAAGGAAACATAAATAATGGCAAGAGAAGCTCAAACAGCAATAAACCACCATCTTTATCAGTTATGGAGCGTTTTAACTATCACAAAAAGGAGCATATGCAGAAGGACTGTCCAAATCAAAAGAAAGAATATCGAAATAGAAGGAAGGACAAATTCAAAAGAAAAGCCTTTTCAGTTACATGGGATGATTCAGATTCCTCCTCTTCTTCTTCTAGAAGTGAAAGTGACAGCGATAATGAACAAGCTAACCTATGCTTTATGCCAAAGCTAATGAGGTTAGTGATTTAACTTTAGATGATATGATAGAAATAAATTACGAATTATTATATACTTTAAAAAGGCTCAAAAGAAAATATAAAGAGGCTGTAGAAAATCAGAACAAGGCAGAATTCGAAAGAGATATGCTTAAAGATGAAAAGAAAATATTAGAAGAAGAACTTGAGAAAACTCAAGAATCTCTTTCAAATATTAATTATCAACTTATATTATTGAGTCAAGAAATTGAAACTCAAAAAGAAAAGAATGATGGTCTTGTTTCTACAAATCATGTTTTAAAAACTATATGAAAATGGTAGAACTTGAAAATTCAAGTCTAAAGACCAAACTAGAAGGAATTACTAAAAATATTTCAAATTTTAATAAAGGAAGAGAAAATTTGTCTGGGATTATTGAGAATTCACAATCTGTTAATAATGAAAATGGTTTAGGATACAAGAAGAAAATCAAAATTTTACAATCTAGTAATTTAAACAAAGTTAAGTATGATAAAACACTCCCATCTTCAAAAAGACTAGTTTCTAAAACTATAAATATATGGGTACCTAAAACCAATAACAAACTAATAAGGAAAAAGTATATTAGTTCTTTTATAGAAGATGTTCGTAATAATAAAAATTATATTTATAAAAGGGATACTAAACGCACTTGGGTTTGGTTTCCTAAGACCTAACTCTTAGGACCCTATTAAAAAAGTGGGTACTAACTTTATCTCATATTTTTTTGCAGGTCCCACTTAAGAAAAGAGGAAAATGGATACTCGACGGTGGTTGCTCAAAACACAAGACATGAGACAAAGATATGCTAATGAATATTACATACCCAGATGGGGGTTTTGTCACTTTTGGAGATAATTCCAAGGGAAATATCATCGGCAAAGGCGATGTAAGCAATTACGGTACATCTAATTAACCTGTTATTACAAACATTTTGTTAGTTAAGAATCTAGAACATAATCTATTAATTATAAGTCAATTATGGGATAAAGGTTTTAAAATATCATTTTCTAAAAATTAATGTAGTATTCTTGATCAGAATCAAAATCTTATTTTCGAAGGAAATAGATATAAAACATTTATGTTTTGAATATGAAAGTTAGTCATAACTCAGATATGTGTTTAATAGCTAAAGAAAATGATCCCTGGATATGGCACAAACGATTCTGTCATATCAATTTCAAAAATATAAATAAAATTTCTAAAAGTAATCTTATAAAAGGATTACCAAAGATGAATTTAAAGTTAATAATATATGTGACTCGGGTCAATTAGGTAAATTAACTAAATCCTCGTTTAAATCTAAGAAAGTTATTTCGACATTACAACCACTTGAGTTACTTCATATCGATTTATTTGGCCCTACCCAAATTCAATTCATAAATCATAATAAATATGTATTTGTAATAGTTGAGGATTTTTCTAGATATACATGGACTATCTTTATGAAAAATAAAAGTGATACCTTTGAAAATTTCAAAACATTTGTTAAAACAATCAAATTTTAAAGGGTATTAAAATTAAAAATATTAGAAGTGATCACGAAGGTGAATTTGAAAATATACATTTTGATAACTATTGTAAAAAGAAAGGAATATTTCATAACTTTTCGTTTCCTAGAACTCCACAACAAAATGGAGTTGTAGAACGAAAGAATCGAACTCTACAAGAATGTGCGAGAACATTACTAAATGAGAGCATGTTACCAAAAACTTTTAGACTGAAGCCATTGCAACTGCCTGTTATGTTTTGAATCATGTTTCTATTAGACTTCTCACCAAAAATACTCCTTACGAACTTTTTAACGGTAGAAAACCAAACATATCTTATTTTAAAAATTTTGGATCAAAATGTTTCATATTAAATACCAAAGATCAGCTTGGAAAATTTGATTCAAAATGTGATGAAGGTATATTTCTTGGATATTCAAATCGAATCGAAGCTTCTTGAATTTTTAATAAATGAACTAATACTATCGAAGAGTCACTCCATGTATCTTTTGATGAGAACTCTAAACTTATTTCTAATACACATAATGACAATGATTTAATTAATAATAATAAAACAAATATAATATTAAACAATTCAAGAAATGATGGCGATATTGTTTATAATTCTAGAGAAAATGAAAACATTATGAGTTTAGAAAATAGAAATACTACTAATATAATAAGATCTCCTCGAAGAGCTTACGAAATCATCCTACAGAAAATATAATTGGAGAAATAAATTCAAATGTTCGAACTAGAAATCAACTAAATTAATGGGTAATGTAGCTTTTCTCTCTACTATAGAACCTAAAAATACTAAGGAAGCGTCAACCAATGAAAATTGGATTATTGCTATCTTAGAAGAACTAAATCAGTTTGAACGAAATGAATTTTGGGAACTAATACCCAGACCGACCGATCAGACCATTATAGGAACTAAATGAGTTTATAAAAATAAAGCAGACGAATTAGGAAATACAACTAGGAACAAAGCGAGACTAGTAGCACAAGGATATAATCAGGAAGAAGGAATAGACTACGAAGAAACGTTTGCTCCAGTCGCTAGACTAGAAGTAATACAAATCTTATTGGCGTATGCTTGTTTTAATAATTTTAAACTCTATCAAATGGATTTTAAAAGTGCTTTTTTAAATGGCTATGTTAAAGAAAACGTTTATGTTGAATAACCTCCCTTATTTATTCATGAAAAATACCCAGATCATGTATATAAACTTAAGAAAGCTTTATATGGTTTAAAGCAAGCACCACGTGCTTAGTATGAACGCCTTAAAAGCTATCTAATTGATTCAGGATTCGAAATAGGAAAAGTAGATCAAACTTTATTTATAAAACATTCTAAAAATGATATATTAATAGTTCAAATATATGTAGATGACATTATATTCGGCTCAACTAATAATGAATTATGTAATGAATTTTCCGGAATAATGACTAGAGAATTTGAAATGTCTCATATGGGAAAATTATCATATTTTCTAGGACTTCAAATAAAATAAGTTTCAAATGGAATATTTATTAGTCAAGAAAAATACTGTAATAATCTTATCAAACGTTTTGGAATGGAAAACACTTCTGCGAAACCAACACCTATGAACACAACAGCACATCTTGATAAGGATGAAATGGAAAAAGTGTATACCAAAAATTATATTGTAGTATGATAGGATCACTACTTTATCTAACAGCGAGTAGACCAAATATTATGATGAGTGTATGTTTATGTGCACGATTTCAAGTTGACCCAAAAGAATCACATTTACATGCCGTAAAACGTATACTACGTTATCTTAGTAAAACTACAAATTTCAGACTCTTCTATCGAAAGAGTGCTCGTTAGAATTAGTATCATACAGCGATGCTGATTTCAGAGTATCACGAATAGATAGAAAATGTACAAGCGGTATGTGTCACTTCATTGATAAATCTTTAATATCATGGTTTAGTAAGAAATAAAACTGTGTCTCACTATCAACTTGTGAAGTAGAATATATTTTTGCGGCACTAGCTTGCACACAAGTAATTTATATGCAACAGACACTTAAAGATTTCAGAATCAATCTATCAAAATCAACAATTTACTACGATAACTCTAGTGCAATTAATCTATCTAAAAATCCAGTAAACCACTCATGAACTAAGCATATAGATATTAAACATCATTTTTTACGCGATAATATAGAAAAAGAAGTGATAAATCTAGACTACGTACCATCAGAAAATCAATTAGCCGATACTTTTACTAAGCCATTGTTAGAAAATATGTTTATAAAATAACGTCGTGAACTTGGTATAATGTCAATTAAAAATATATAAATAAAATACAAAATTCTTTGACTAAAAACTCAAAAATAATTTTTTTACAAAAAATCAAAATTCTGACCATGCTAAGACTCGAACCCATGACCTACTATATATAGCCCAAGTGTCTTAACCACCCGAGCTATTGATTTTTTCTATTACAATCTAGTATGGGGATTGTATTATGTGGTGATATCAATATATACTAAACATATGTGTAACATTTAAATATACATTACTACTTTTATAAACACTAAATTACATAAAATAAAACTAACAACAGAAAAACTGACGAACTACCCTAATTCTTGGCTAAAATTAATACAAGCCACTTCATTTTACCTATTTTTTTCTCTAGACTTAGGCTATAAGTAGACTACATTTCCTTTATACAATCAAAATGAAGTGAAAAACAAAAGCTTTCATTCGTTTTCCTCTCAATAACTATTTTTTCAAGAATGTCAACCTCTTCATCCACAGATTCTATCGAAATTCTTGCCTCAAACAATTCACCAAAGACTCCGGTTCATAAAACTTCACCATTTGAACCATCTCCTGCCTATCATACTGGATATACTCCGGATAAAAAGAAAGGAAAGAAGACGATTGACATATCTTCAAACACGAAGCAAAATATAGATGATCTACACCATTATCAACAAGAATCACTTATGCTACAGCATGAAACGTACTATGAACAAAAGATTAACTCCAGACGATTAGGAATCATCAAGCATATTGCTATGAAGTTCTGCGGGGCATCGTCACATTCGATAGACGAACATGCTATTTTTCCTATAAGACAGCCTTCGACTTCGTCCCCACCGTAACCACCGTTCTCATCGAATTCATGGGATCGCAATGAAGAATCGAATGCTCGTTGCAAGTAACTAAAAAACTAACAGATGCCTAGCCCCTCGAAATAAACATAGTTCTCATTATCTTTTGTTTTATTTCCAAATAAATTGTCTAAGTATGTACGTTTTTATTCTTGGAATAAATTCATTTCTGTTTAATTCATTAATAATGAAAACTAATTATAATGGTAACATTTCTCTACAAAATAAATTCACTATAAAGTTTACAACGTTCATATATATAATATATTAACATTTCTCTACAAAATAAATTCACTATAAAAAATTATCTAGGTCAGCCGACTGGACCAGGTGGTCAGTCGGTTGACACAGAAACAAAAAAATTTATATACGCATGGCCGGTTGACTGTCTTAGTGCCTTAGTCGACTGGTCCAGAAAGATGAAAAATCTCGATCTTCAGCTTCAGTCGACTGACGCACTGAGCCAGTCAACTGAATCGTAAATCTTAGTGCCTTTATTACTTTTACCCACCCACTTTCCTTCTTTTATCTTTTACTTTACCTACTTCCACCATTACCATTTCAGATTTCAAAATTTTCAAAACCCCAACCTTTCAAAAACTCCATTTTTACTCTCTAAAAATTCAAATTAATGGCTAAAAATTAAGGGAAAGGAATCCTCATCATCTCAACCACCGTCAAACGAACAAATTCAAAGATGTCTATTTGATGACACCGCGATTAGGAGGTAGAGACGAATGCAAGATTCGTGGATTTTCGAAGGTTCATTTGTTAAATTTTCTGATTTCTCTCCATACCATATCCAAGAGTTAGCTCGAAAGAGAAATTTGGATTCGTTATTCAACATTGATGATAAAAAGCACAAAATCAATTAAATAATGGTGAAACTAATCTAAACTTGGGTCACCAAACCGTTCCAAATCAATAAGACTGTGTATGGAGTCTAACATGTGGAAAACCCCTTTTTTTCTCATTAGATCGCATGGCTCATATTTTGCAAACAGAAAATGATGGTATGGAATTGACCAATATTGATTGTGACTTGGTTGTTCATGACAATGTAAGTCATTTGTTTTTAGAAGACGACATGCGTCAACTAAAATCCATGTCTTTACGACCAAAGGCACGAATTATTCATCGTGCTGTAATAAAAACCATAACTCCTAGAACCGGGAGTTATGAACTTGTCTACGAACATAACTTTAAAGCTTTATATGCTGTTTTTGGAAACATTAAAATCAACTGGCTCCATTTAATTCTTGACAAAATTTTAAGCTTCAACAATGGTAGAATGAATAAAATATATACGGTGAATATATTATGCGACTTCTAAAGGCTTGTGAAATTCCGGAACCGGACTCGCTAGTTTCTACCATTGGATGTTTAAATTCTCGCACTTTGGCATTAATGAAACTACCCATTGCTCGACCACCACCCATCATATCTTTCGAAGAATGGACACAACGGCAATTATCTCACGACCAACCACAACATCAAGAAGGTGAACCATTTCAAGGCTCATCTCGTCAAAGATTAACTCGTCATCAACAAGAAGAAATTTTGATTCCGAATCCGGGTCTTCTACCACATGAATCAATTTCTATAATTTGCCATAATCAACAAATTCTTCAATCCAATATCACCAAAATTGACAAGAAGCTTGATTAGGTCAAAGGAATTTTTACGAAGTTATGGCAAGCAATCTCATGTTCTTCCGGGACATCTACGCTACTTTAGGCGATTCGGGTAAGCAACCTGCCTTCACTTGGTCTTTTTCTGACGACGATCAAGCAAGTAGTAGTGACGATGATGGAGATGAAGGTGATAGTGGTGGTCAGATATCACATAGTGGTATGGGTAAGAAACCAATGGCTTAAGATGCTTTTATTTTTATTAAAACATTAGTATTCATTTCGAATAGCTTGTACTAAATAGCCACTTTACTTTATTTATTTCAAACACTCTTGTTTATGGAAGTTTAATGTATGAATGATTGTTTTTCTCGTTATATCTATGACATTATGACTTCATATTGCTTATTCCTTCTTTTCGATGACAAATGGGGAGAAATATTATTGCTAACAATAAGAATGCAGGACATAGAGCGTCAAAAATTCAGGGGGAGTAAGTATTTATGTTATATATACAGTCGAAATCTATATCTATTTGCAGGTTGTCATCAATCAAAAAGGGGAAGAATGATGAGACTGGGTTTTGATTCATGACACGAAGCCATCACTATGACATACAGATTTGACGACTGCTACGATAAAAAGAGACAAGGAGACGAGACTTTAAAATCGATGCATCAACTATATTATTTTATTTTTTAAGTCTTAGGTCAATGTTGTTAAAATCTCTTCTCAGTTACGTATATATTAGCTTATATATTTAAACATTCTATTTCCAAAATATTTTATACATATATAAGCATATAATTAAAATATAAAAATGTTTTAAAGTTATAAAAATTAATATACCTATGTAAACTCTACATATTGCACAAATTTAACCTGGTCAGTCGACTGACTTGGACATCCAGTCGAATGACACTGAAAATTTTGTGCATCATGCACAGGTACATAGATATACGATTTTAAATTTAAAAATTATTTTGAATATTCAGTCGACTGACCCAGAGGCTCAGTTGATTGAATTTCTTTAACAGCCACTTTTCGAAAAGACACGACTTTTTGTGAAGAGGTACGAACCTCTGCGAAAAGATTGGACGCAACACTTCAATCGAAACTCTTTACCAATAGTCGCTGCTTTCTAACCTTTATAAATACAAATTCCAACTTGATTCCAAATCACCTAATCACAATCAAATCTTCTTATCTCTCTGATCTAATTCTTTGGAATCTATTTGCTATCATACTTTCAATTATTCTACATTAAAGCAATACTACATCTTTCTATTCTTCATATACTTCAAATATATATATTTATACTTGAGGAGAGATTATAGGAAGGGTATACTACAAGTGACAAATCCGTGTTATCAGAACACACAAAAGTCAAAACTATTTTCTGTATTTGTTGAAGTCATGTTCTGTTGTTCAGGCAAGTGAAGTCCTTTTTGGCTGTTGAGGCGAAATCATGTTCTGCTTCTCAGGTCCCTGTTCGGCTGCTCAGGGGTGTATATACCTGTTCCTACGGGTTATGTGAGGGTTGTTGTTTTAGTGAAATTCCAGAAGGAGTCTGGGACTGGACGTGGGACGGTGCTTCGAACCAGTATAAAAATTCCTGGCGTCATTTTACTTTACTGCTTTTATATTTCGCATTATTTATCGCATAACTATCATCACTATACTCTATGTTATCATATATCCATATACACGATCCATATCACACTTTCAAAATGACCATTTTGCCCTTGGATGAAGATGAATATGTGACCATTTCAAATAAAATTTGGTTTAAACAAGCTAAAATACCTATTATAATCATTTATTCCGTTTAATTAGATTAAATATGGTGGTAAAAATATGCACATTTACGTGCACATCAAATACCCCCACACTTATCGTTTTATTCGTGCTCGAATAAAGAAAAACTAAGATAAATCCGTTTTCATAGGGAGCACGATTGCATTGAGTGTATGCAACAAGCCGTTAAACCTCTGGTTGTCCCTAGTAAGACGAGTATTGTCTCGTGAGGGTTTTCAGCGGATACTACCCACAAAATCCAAATGCAAGATGAAAATATTTACAAAATGCAAGATTTATTTATAAAGAGATGAATGCTAAATTTTGAAAATATTTACAATGAAGGATTTACTTTTAAACTGACACAAATAAGTTAAATATGGGTTCGATCATTATCTTGAAAATTTATGTCATTTACTCGTCGAGGTTTCCAATAAAAACAAAGTTATCATAACAAATAAACTATAGTTTAACTCGTTGTTTCAGTTGATAACAAAGTGTAACTATAAAATGGATCCTTAGTTGATTATCAAAGTTTATCAAGGTGATATATTCATTTCAATAACAAGTCAAATCAAATAAATTAAAATGGTGCTTGGATTTCGTTTGCTTACTCTCTTTTTTAATTTTATTGATATTTACAATATTTACATATGCCTAATCCAGGTAAACTGAGGCCAAATATATTAGCCATGCACTACCTTGCGGACTTATGTGAAGGGAATACAGAGCGTGGCAAGTGAACATACGAGTGTGAACACCTACTGACAGTAGGCGTTATTAAAAAGAATTATACACACACACACACACACCCCTAGCTCAGACAAACTGAGGCCAGATATACCGATCGTGCACCGCCTTTCGGGCTTACGTGAGAAAGGTACAGAGCATGGCGAGTGTACACACATGTGTGTACACCTGTCGACCGTAGGTGTTAATAGAAATTTTTTACATACATACAAATGTTTTGTTTTTTGTTTTTTTTCAAATTTTTTTTCTTTTTTTTATATTTTTTTTGAAAAGAAAGAGTTTTGCAAAATCATCTTAGCGCCACTTAACTTAGAAGGCAAAAAATATTATATCATTTATTTTAAATCAACCACTTTTTAAAACAAAGATTTTCAGTTAGGATATATTTCATAATTATCACGTATGACCTTCCTATATACTAGTTAAACTATCATTATTTGTAACCAAACTTCATTTTTATTTTTGTTAAGACAAATAAAGTTTCAAAATTTTCAATTTAATAAACCAAAACCATATATTTATCCTATAGTGCTTTTTTAAATAAATCAAAATGCTTAAAAAAATTGTTTTTTGTTTTTGAGATTTTTATCTTTTTTTGAGTTTTGGAAGAAAAATTAATCATGAAAAAAAAAGACAAGTCTCCCCCCGTACTTGATTTTGACCGTGTCCCCACAGTCAACCTAAGTGAAAGGAGAAAAATAAAACAAAAATAAAACGATGACCTATATTTACATGAAAACAAAAGGATTATTATTACAAGAGTTCAAAAAGTATATCGTCAAAAAGTAAATGAAACAGTCTTCCAAAAACCGATTCATTTATCTCGTCAAGTATACGAGACTCGACTTAAGAAAACCAAACCGTAAAAGATTTCAAAATTGAATGTTGATTTGGAAAAACGAATGTCGTTTTATTAAAAATTGTACGAGTTGTTTTATTTTCAATGATTTTTGGGGTTGATAAAACAATTGATTGAAATTCAAGTTTATTTTCACCAATTTGAAATTCAAGCTTATCATTGAAAACTTCTTCAGAATTATCAATTTCAAAATCGAGGTGGTGATTTAAATCTTCCCCTTCAGAATTTGACAACTCGTTTTCGAAAATTACAAACAATTCGTGTTCATTAAATTCGTCTTCCTTTATTGTATTATCAACAACTTCATTGCATACATTAAGTTCAAAATCCAAAGTTGTTGTATTCAAATTTTTGAAACCGAGAAAAGGAAGATCGAATTTTAAATTTGGTTCCACACCCAAAAGAATTGAAATCCAATTCAAATACCGTGTTTTCAACAACTTCATTAAGATTATTATTTTCAATTTCAAAAGTTGTTGCTGGAAAATTGTCGATTTAGATAAAAGGTGGATTATCACTTGACTCATCACGCATTAGGATTTGGTTTTGTTGTTCACGTTGTTTCATGTATGTTTCAAACAACGAATCCGTGTGATCATCGTAAATTTCGTTCATTTGTTCAACAAGATCTAACATAAAATTATTGACCTTGGAATTTTCGATTTGGATTTGTTGAGAACAAAAAATTTCAATCGCATCGTAGTCGAGATTATTCCCATTGCCAAAATTATTTGAAAAGTGGATCACATTTTCGTTTTGATTTTGAAATTCATTTTGGAGTTCGAAATTGAATTGGCATGGTTTATACTTGGAGTCATTTGAATTTTGAAGTGGATTAACATTTTGATTATTTTGAAAACTTTGACTTGAGTTATCACACAAATAAGAATTACACAAATCATTTATTATTTGATTTTGTTGTGTGGAGATTTCAAGTATAGATGAAATGTTATTTTCAAAATTTGAAGGTTGTTCATCATTTTGAAAATTTTGTGGTTCAAAATTCAAATTATTTACACAATAGTTGGTGTTAAAATATCCATACGAATTTGGAGTGAAATCATATGGATTATATTGATTTTCACAACTATTGTAAAACTCAAGTGAGTATGGAAATTCAGACATTTTCAAGAATGTTTTTCGTTTTTTTATAAAGTAAAAATATTTACAAATAAAATTTATTTTTCAAAAGGGAAATTGATTTTTTATTTCAAATTTTTTCTTTGTTTTTGGAAAGATTTTATATATATAATTATTTTTTTGGATTTTGGTTTTTCTAAATTTTTTGGATTTTTAAAATTTCAAAGAAAAAGGATTTAAAAAAATTTAAAGGAAAAGGAATATATACAATTTTTTAGTTTTTGATTTTAATTTTTTTTCATTTTTAAATATGCATGAACTAATGCAACTATATGGATGCAAGGGTCTAATTACAAATTATTTATCCTAAGTTAACGCAAAATTGTATAATCATAAATTGTCTTAAATCAACAAGATGTTTCTCATCCAGGTAACGAATAGCTATCGGTGCACCACGAATCACCGTAGCAATGCAGCCGAAGGTTTAAGTACCTTCAGAGAAATAATTCAGTATAATATTTACGAATTACCGTAATATTTATGACTGATTATTGCTTTACCGTAGCCTAGACACCAAGAATTTAAACTGTTCAAAGAAGAAAAATTGTTAATATACAATTAAGTGCTATCGATGTCTAACAGTTATTATTAACAAATTCTAAGATGAAATGCAAAGCAGAAATTAAACGTGTATTAACAATGCAAGCATGAATGAATTTTTTTTTTTTTTTATGCAAATGCAATCAATCAACAATGCAAGACAAACAAAAATGATAGATATATAAACTGCAAGGAAAATAAAAAGAAAATTATAAATAAGCAAGCAGTTATATTTTTTTGGCAAGTTCGGCAAAGCAAGTAATTTATTTTAGCAAACACTTCTGCTCCTTCTGCAATTCTGCTTTGGCAATCTGAAATTTGGCAATCTGAAAATAGAAACAAAATATATATACAATTTTTTTTTAGAAAAAAGAAACAGAAAAAAAAGACTAAAACAGATGAAAATCAAAACAAATGAAACTAAAACAATTGAGAACAATTTTTTTTTTTAAATATATACTCGGATGGACTTTAAAGCAAATTAAAACAAAACAAAAACAATTTTTTTTTTTATATTTAAGGATGAAACAAAAATAAAAACAAAACTAAAAACAAAATAAATAACACAATTTAAGCAACTTTTTTTTTGAAGTAAAAAAAACAAAAATTAAAACAAAGAAGAAGTTTACTTTTACAAAAAACAAAAAAAAGGAGCCACCCACACTAATTACAAACCCGACCCACTAAAATGAACAAAAGAAAATTTTGTTGCCAGCTTCTCAATTAAACAACACAGCACAACAAAATCGAACACTTCTAGTTTCCAAATTTCCAATTTCAAAATCTCAAATCAAGTTTAATTTCTTGAAACGAATTAGCTTTCCCCCCTTGTTTTTTGGACTGAGTTCGCGGCAGATTCGAGTTTGGGGATTGTCGCTGCTGTTCGATTTGGTCTGCAGGAATTTGGGATGCTGCTTCGACTTGATTGGGATTAGGGTAGAGTTGGATTGGGGGAAGCACTTTGGGTTTTGGATGGCGTTCGACTTTAGTGGTATTGAGCAGGCCGCTGGTTAGTGGAAGTTGAAGATGACTGTCGATGTGGTTTCGAGTTGCTGGGTTTCAATGATGGTTCAGGCGTTGCTAGAATTTGGGAATTTCGTTCGATTGTGGTCAATTGCGATCAAGTTTTCTGAGGATATTTGATTCGCTGAAGTTAGCTCTATGCTCAGTGGTAGGTGTTCGAATTGGAAGTCAATGGCAGTGCTTCGTTTTGCCAGTGATTTGGGTGTCGAAGGTGGATGTGAGTTTGTGAGGAGTTGTCGTGGTTGGTTCATGATGTGGTGGTTTGATGTGGTTGAAGTTCTGGTGATATGTGGGTGGATGTTAACTAGGAAGGGCAGTGTGTCAGGTAGGCGGTTGCGTTTCTAGTGGACTGCAAGTGTGCTGCTGTATATCCCTCTGTGTACACTAGTATGTAGTTATTTGCCCTGGAATATTATTTGTGTCTGTGTACACTGGGAGGATGCAATTATGTTTTATAGATGAACGGTAAGAAGGCTGCAGTTTGGTGATATGTTAGAAGTTGACAGTGATGTTTGGGATGATTGTATATGGTGGTTGGATGGTGTTGTATGGTGGTTGAAGTGATTGACTTGGCAAGGCAGTGGGAGGTGCTGTAGCTGGTGCATACAGTCTAGTTAGGGGATGGCTATTTGGTCAGTGATATGTCATGACAGTATGTGGTTGGTCAGTGCAAGTGATGAAGTAGAGTGAATGGGATGATATGGTGAGGTTGCTATACGTGCAGAGAAGATGGCTGATGTTGAAATGGTGGTTTGTTGGACTGAAGGATGGTCAGTGGAAGGGGTGTTTGTTTAGTTGTATGGATGACTTGATGAAGGCAGCAAGCAATTTGATGGTGAATTGAAGGAGAGGTTTTTTTTGTTGGTAGAAGCAGGCTGAATGTGGAGAAGTGATTGGACTGTCTGCAGATGTAGATGCTGTGAATGTATGGTGGTTTTGTAGTGGATGTTTGCTGGTGGTTCAACTGCAGTTTGATCAGGGCAGTAATTGGTGGGTAGGAGATACAGTGTGCACAGTGCACAGGGTTGATGATATTTGGTTTATGTGGATGATGGTAGGAGCAGAGGTGGTTGGGGAGTTGTCGCAGAAGTTCAATAGGATGGTGCACTGTTGTATAGAGGGTGGTGCTGTCAGCGGTTGATGACAGTTAGCATGTGGAAGGAAGTGTTTGCTCTGGCAGAGATGATTTAGGGGAAAAAGTGGCAGCAGAAGGGGGTCTTAAGTGGTGATGTTTGTGTTGTGAAGCTTGAACAGAGGGTAGCATGAAGTGTAAACAGAGGGTGTAGTATGAAGTTGTAACAGGGAAGGGTGTTGAATGGGTCGAGTAGCATGTTCAGGGGCAAGAAGCACGTAGAGTTTTCACTATATATTCACAGCGAACAGTGCACAGAAATGTGCAATGTAAAGTTTTTTTTTTTTTTTTTTTTTTTTTTTTTTTTAAATAAGAAAATTGTAAATAAAATGGAATATATATATTTTTTAAAATGCAAATGCAAATGCCAAATAGAAAAACACAAATGCAAACACACACAAACAAGGGCAAGAAACAAACACACAAAAAAAAATTCTTTTTTTTCTTTTTTAAATGCAAACACACATAAAATATAAACAGGCAAAAATCAAACAACAACTAATTCGTAGAATAGAAATTAAAATCAAAGACAAATTCTCCAGCAACGGCGTCAAAACCTTGTTTAACAACGGAATTTCTATCGAGTTAGAAAACCATCGATAAATTTTGAAATAAAATTACACTGCAAGCGCACGGCATACTATTGTAGTACGTGGCGAGTACGGGTCAATCCGTAGGAATTGTTGATTTAAATTTCCTATCCAATCAAATTAACCAAAGTTAAAAGTGTGATTAACTAAAAATGTAGAAAAATAACAAAAGAAAATTGATAAAAATATGAAAGAAGAAAGTCAATTTAGAGATAAATCCACTCTCTAGATCACATAGTTCAACAAATTATGAAATTACAATCTTTTTTTTGTCGTTAGTTAGTTTAAATGATGTGTTTATTATAAATATGGCTTATTTATGCTATTAATTAGCTTAACATAAGACATCAAACTATAACACACCCTTAAACCACTATTTAATTCTCTTGAAAAATGACAATGAAGTTGAAAATAAAATCTATTTTAAGAATGACCTATTAACTATTGACTAGAAATATAGACCATCAAATTTTAATTTTAAAATTACTCCATTACTATAATCATATGTAAATGAAGATGTAACTTTTGTTTGTGATTGTTTAAGCTTAGCTATTTGTTATGAACAACATAAACTATCAAATTCAGCATGAAACAATAAATCACATCAATATTCATTTAAACACAAAAGAGAGCAATAACAGTCAAAATGTTGAAGCTATATGATTAGGGCTTCATTACTCCTAAATTGAAGGCATTAGCCTCTCATTTGTGTTATCATATTAACACAAGTAGCATGCAACATGAAACTAAAAAAAAAAAAGGAAAATGAAAGCTAATGGAAAAGAAAACTAATCTAATTGCATAAAAGAAAATCTACACTACCAGCATGAAAGAAAATGAACATGTAATTAAAAGGAAACAAAAATTACATTGCATAAAAAAAAAAGTATATGAAATAAAAATGTCTAAGTAGCTATTAAAAGAGAAAGAGAGTTTATCTTTTTTTTAAACTAAACTAAGAGAGACTAAGGAAGAAGTGATTACATGAAACATAAGGGTATTTATGCATGTATGAAACCCTAATTCATATTTTTGGAGAATGCCCAAAATGCCCTTGAGGTAGTATGGCTATCAAGTAATTATTAGCATGTCATAATCCTCCACTTAAATATGCATGAAGCTTTAATGACCTTTAACATGAGCATTGACTTATAATCGAAAATCAAGGTAAGTGGGTAAGTGGAGTCCTCCATGTTCATGAGTCTGAATTATTTTCATCTCAATTTGCTTTGTTTCCTTTTGTGCATGCATATCTTCATGAAGCCATTTATATTTGAATTTAAATTCCTGCAAAACAACATAGAAATTTTCAATTAAATTTTAGAAAATTAATATATGCACAAAAATGACCATTTTGCCCTTGGATGAAGAAGAACATACGACAATTTGAAAACAATTTGAATTTGATTTACACAAGTTAAAATACCCGATATGATCATTTATTTAATTTAAATAGATTAAATATGGTGGTAAAAATATGCACATTTACGTGCACATCATCTCCCTAGTATAGTCTCTCTCGCAGTCACTCTATTGGACTTTCACTAATTTGGCTGTGTTGTTCCTTAGCTTCTTCTCATCCCAAACCATAGTATAAACAAGTTGCCTAATAATAGTCATGTTCGGTTCCACTACCGAGTCTTCCAATCCAGTCGGAGTGATAGTTTTCTTCGGATCTCAAGCACACTCCTAATATGAGATATATGAAAAACATTGTGGACTTCTGCCAAACTAATCGATAACATTATCTTATAGGCGAGTTTTTCAATGTTTACTATAATAGGAATGGTCCAACAATCCTAGGTGCCAATTTCCCTAACTTCTCAAATCATACTACACCCTTCATTGGCGATACCTTGATGAAAACATGATTTCCGACTGAGAATTCTAAGTCTTTCCTTCTCTATTTGCATAACTCTTCTGCTTAGACTGAGACTTCCTTCATCCTTGCTCGAAATAACTCAATTTTTTTGTTGCTTCTCTTACTAAGTAAGGACCAAGAACTAATTTATCTTCGGTCTATAAGCAACATACGGGTGATTTACAAAGCCTTCCCTATAAAGCTTCAAAAGGTGTCATTCCTATACTATTCTGATAAATATTGTTATATGAAAATTCAATTAAGTGTAAATGGTCTTCCCATGATCTTCCAAAATCTAGCACATAAGCTCTTAACAAATCCTTCAAGACATTGTTAACTCTTTCCGTTTGTCCATCTGTCTACGGATGATAAGCGATACTCATCTTAAGCTTGGCACCTAACATCTCTTTTAGACTCTTCCATAATTTGCTAGGAATAAGGTATCTCTGTCATTGACTATGCTACTAGGAATCCTATGTAGTCTAATAATATCTTCATAAATAATTTATCCAAACAGCTGTCGTCCTTTTTAACTTAAAGAAAATGAAATGTGCACTCTTGGCCAATCTATCCACCATAACCCAAATACTTTCATCTTCCTTTTCAACCTTGGCAATCCATCAATAAAATCCATAGATATAGAATCTTGTTTTTACACTACTATATATATAGGCTAAGGCAATCCACTTGGCTTCTAATGCTCGACTTTTATTTGTTGACAATTCAAGCATTGCTTTAACTATAAGTCTACATCCCTTTTCATACATTCCCAGATGAAACTCCTTTTCATATCCTAATATATCTTAGTTCTTCATGGATGAATGGTAAACTTTGATCGATGACACTCCCAAAGTACTTCTTTCCTTAGGTTATCCACATCCGGAATACATAACTTTCCTTCTTTCTCAACCATCCATTTTGATCAACATAAAAATCTTTCAAGTCATTAATCTCAGTTCCACTTTCAATTATGCTAATTTTTTTAGCTAATAATGGATCATCTCTTTACTTAGAAGCATTCCTTTTGATCAATACTAGTCTAAATTCCAAGCAAGATAACATTGTGGTACCCTGACTAGAACTAGCTGTAGATCTTAACTGCACACTGCACACAATTAATGCTTCAAATCTTTCCATTTCTCTAATACCACCAACATTACATTCTGATGTTTCCTGCTAAGTGCATCTGTTACTTATTTCCTTTCCTAGTTGTACACACTTCCAAAATTATAAGCTTTTATTAACTCCAACCTTGTCTGTTGTCTCATATTCAACTCCTTTGGAGAGACAATATATATTAATGGCTTGTGATCCATAAATAAATTTAAATCTTTCTTCCAAAAGATGGTGTCCCCACACCTTCAAAGAAAAGATTGCAACTGCCAACTCTAAATCGTGAGTCAGATTCTTAACCTCATGCGGTATATGCTGTCGAGAAGCTCCTAATCCTTTTCCACATGCATCGGTATACACCACCAGATCTCGATTCCCATCCAAAACAACTAATATAGGTGCATTGGTTAATAAATGTTTTAGCTTCAAGAATGTCTCCTTACATTTATCGGTCAAGACATATTTCACATCCGTCCATGTTAGTTCAGTCATCAGTGCTACTATATGAGAAAAATCCTTGGTGAATCTCCGGTAATAACCACCAAATCCAAGAAAACGCTTTATCTGAGTCATCATCTCAGGCCTCTTCCAATTATTGACAGCTTCTATCGTAGCTGAATCTATTCACAACCCTTTTTTTGATACAACATGACTAAGGAACTTCACTTCTCTCTTACAAAGTGACATTTGGAAAACTTTGCTTTTAGTTGTTGCTATTTCAACGTCTCTAGCACCATTCTAAGATGAGTCTCATGATCTTGCTCATTCCTAGAATATATCAGGATGCGCTAACATAAACCTATCCAAATGATTTTGTAAGATTTGGTTCAGCAAATTCATGAAGAAAGTAGGTGCATTAGTCAATACAATGTCATTCCTAACCATTCATATGAATCGTAGCTTGTTCGAAACGCCGCCAACGAAATACTATCCTCTGCTACCTTTAATTGATGGAACCAATCGCCAAATCCAGTTGAGAAAATACTTTGGCTCTACTGAACTGATCAAATAAATCGTCAATTCTGGGAAAAGGATATCGATTCTTTATCACTTTTCACTCAACTTATGATAATCGATACATAATCTTAATGATCTATCTGGTTTCTTCACAAGCATCATGACCTCTCCCCAAGGTGAACTGCTTGGCCTAATAAAACTTTTTTCTTCTAAGTCCACCAACTACACCTTTAACTCTTTCATCTCTATAGGTGTCATTCTACTATGCGATCTACTTACTAGTTCAGCTCTAGGTACAAGATCTATTGGAAGCTCATTAGCTTGTTTTAGCGGTAGTCCTGTTATTGGCTCAAAGAAATCTACAAACTCTAATGAAAAAAATCGATTAAGCTCATCTTCCTCCACCATTGCGCCCAATAAAGCACAAACATCAAAATTCGAGTCCTTTACTTAGCATATGATTTGATCGCTGCTATTAGGGCATCATAGTAATTTCCTGTCTTAGAAAAATGTCCTAGCGTCCTACATGCTTAACCAATCCATAACCAATACAATTCGAAAGCCCACAAAATCAAACACATGCAAACTACAAGTAAATATATGACCTAACAACTCAAACTCGAAAAGGCTACCTCTTATCCCAAGAGTTGCATACCCTCCTATCTGATTCGCTACCCTTAAGGAAGTAAAAAGGTATGATGGCTCTAAACTAATATTATCTACCAAGCAATGAGATATAAAAGAATGTGATATACCATTATCTAACTCTAACAAGTATGCCATGAATCAAAAGTGTACCTCCCATCATAGCTTTTCCTTTCTCCTCTTTTGTTGGTCTTAAGGTAGTTGGTTCCAAAGCAAACACTTTTCCTTTCTCAAACTTAGCTGGTTTCTTGCACTGATTCTTGTAATGGACAATCTAGTCATAATTGAAGCACTTGACGTTCTTCATCCCAATAACATTCTTTCCATCTCCTGAGTGACAATCATTGGAAAAGTTTTCCTTCTTATCACATTTGTAACACATAGCATCCGCTTTTCCTTTCTTGGTTACTCTACCCTTCTAAACTCCCTTCTTCTAAAAGAACTTCTTTTCAGATTCTACCCACTCTGAGTCCCCACTGCTTTATTAACACCAAAGAAAGAAAGCATGTCTTCATTCCTCAAAGCCATCTTAACTACCACATCACATGGATCCCTGAGATGCGGCAAGGTTGCCCTCGCAAGCTCTGCTCATAATCCATATATGAACTTTTCATTTCTCTTAATCACTATATTAATCGCGATTCCTCATATATTAGGCTTGACATTTCCATTGTTTCGGGTGCTTCCTCCATCGAGATTCACTCTTCCACTTTTAGCCTCCATATCTTACTTTCCTTAAATCTACATCGAATCTTAGTAAGACACAAAAGAACGGTCTAAGAGAGATGAACGATAAGATATAAGATATATACTTATATATATAGCAAATAAAAATAAGTTACTATAGCGTTATCCCATACCCTAATCTCGTTTTCTGATACCAAGTTATAACATCCCCCATTTTGAGGCCCAAAACAAATTGCTATTGATGCTGCAGTCATCAGTTATATTATTGTTCGATGACAAAATGAGTTCAGTTAATAGTATCATTAACATCAAAGCATAAGAATATGAAAATTTCCAAACAAAGATTTCAATAATTAATTTCCATGTTCATTACATAATCCCAAATGTTGCCCAGGTTTAGATAAAATATAATTATTACTCCAAGAGCGGCATATGAAAATTCCCCCTTAGTTGATTAATGTATCCTGCTAAACAAATAATACTTTTTCCATTACGTACATTCAAAAATGATAACATAGTGGACATAAAAAGACTGCTATATAGCTAGCTCTGCCCTTTGCACATCTTCGAAAGTTTTATTCGCCAAACCTAAATAACCTGAAACATTACTTTCAAATAACTCAAATGAGTACCTGGGATTTTAAGGGGAAAAAACTTAGAGTCAGACAAAAAGTCCGCTGTAAATAATAATATGCCATCTTCGTTAATAGATATCTATTGAGATCACACGTTTTCCCCTCTCTAGTATCCTCAAAAATATGTCTTTTATAAATCAAGCACATGCAACCACAATTGTTAAACTAGATAATATAAACAATCCTATGGATGCATGCAACCTACGTAATCATGACTGATCTATACAAATAAATGGACTATCTGTCCCAACATCATAACTATCTCAAGGTAACTACAAACCTATTTGGCTGATTTGGGACTACCAAATATATCAAATTTTCCAACTTACTGTTAGAAGAAAACTGGACGGTCTATCCAAAACTTACTATTCCTAGGGTCACTCTGATCCTAATTGTTTTGCAGGCCAATCAATAACCTGTCTCATTTTTTGTATTCCTTTTTGTGCGTAAACCTAATTTTAGTCTTACCATTCATGAAGCCATGCCCATTGGAATTTTGGATTAATATCAGCCATGGGCTAATAGCTCAAGTATAGGGTGTGATCTTACACTATTTTCATCTGGTTTTCTAATCTCTGAATTAATTCATCCTATCACAATACACTTTTATTCCCTTGAAAACATAAATCTTTATAATTTATTTAACCCTTGAAATCACTTAAAATAAGGAAAACTATAGCCCTTTACTTTCCAAAATATATTATGCCAATGTATATGCTTTTATAAAATATCATTGGTGAATTTCGAAATCACTTAGGTTGCCGCATCTCAAAACTTTAGGCTATGAAGCCATATATAATAAAACCATGTATATTGATAAAGCGCGGCTTGATATTACTTGTTTGGTTTATCATACTCCTTCAATATTGAAACCATGTTAAAGCATATAATTTATAAAACATAAGGCCATAAGACCAAAACCATTTGTGTTGCATATCATAAATGAATATAGGTTGCCGACTATAAGTGACATAGTTATGGTTTGCATAGTATAAAACTTTAAAACGTAGTAATATGGAATGTCGAAATTTAGGTTAGGCAGCATCATTGCCGTGTAAATTAGTGTTGAAAATAGCCTATAGTGACACCATAGCCAAAACATTGGGGCATAAGAAATTAGCGGGATCATTGCCTCTTTATAATCAACGTCGAAACTAAAATATAGCGGCACTATGGTCAAACACCGCAACATAAGAAAATAACGGCAACATTATTGTATAAAACCAGTATTAAAAATAATAATAGGGACACTATGGCAATAATTTAATCAAAGCTAAAAAGGTAAACTAGCGGCATAGACAACACGCCACATTTAAATAATAAGTAATTGATATTGAAAACTAGCGGCATCAGTAATGCCGACATAAATAAGCAGTGATATGCAGCATAGAGACATGCGACATCATTGATACCGAAGGTATGAACGTCAACGTTGACTTCAATCTAAGTGGATTCATTGCATGCCACCTAGGTGCAATATCATATGAATTTACTATGGTTCGTGTTGCATCATATAGCTGCGGCATGGAGTGATCTTCGACATCAATGAAAACGTCAATAGCAATTCCCCTAATTATTTAAAAACTATAAATTTTATATAAAAAGCAATTTCTTTTTATCTACTCCTATTCTTTGCCAAATTATTATTGGATAATAACTGTTATCCAGCAAATTAGTCACCATCCTTGAAGAAGAAATTAAAGATTTACTTCCCGATTTCCTTGCATTTATTACCTCAAATAATTAATAAAAAACAGCCATATCTCCACCATAAATACCAGTACCCACCAAAGCCGGATTTAATGCCCAAAATTGCCATGATAACCTGCTTATTTATTACTAATTAATGCCAACCATTTCTATATCAAATATTCCTTAATTCCCTTCATCCTTATCTTAAATAAGAAGATTATGCTGCAATTAATACCAGCCTAGTCAGCGTCACTACAATTCCACACAATCACCGGGTCAAGGCTTACAGCTATAAAGACACCAAGTATTGCAAAAGAAAAAGGGGGAAGAAAATGAAATAGAAAATATGACTTCTCCTCTGCTCCTCAAATATGAAACTACGAGTGATAAATAAATTATAAAGTGGATGTAGGCCATAGATTTTGCCGAACCACTATAAAAATTTCGTCTCTTTTATCTTTTCTTCTTTTTATCTGCTTAATTTGGTGATCTGTGTTGCTGTTTTCTGGATTACTGTTAGTTGGTGCTTTCATTTACATTTGGGTGTTAGTGACCAATTTTGGTGCTAACATTTTGGTGCTTTCACTGAGAAGAACAAAGAAATCTCAGATCTGAAGCTTATTTTATGTTAGGAAGAAGATCCAACTCTAGATCTAAAAGAAAAGATTTAGATCTAGAAAACAGGTTCCTAGATCTAGCTTTTAGAAGATGAAGAAGCCTCATATAAAAAAAGCGCTATGGAAGGAACTCAGCAAGGGGGCAACTAGGAGGCGTCCTCTCATTCAAACTTTCCTTCTACCATGAAGCAAATACCTAGGGGCAATCAGCAAGAACCAGAAACAGGGAGCATGCAAAGCCCCTCACCCAGATAAGTAACCAACTCTAGGGTCTGCTAATCAAATAGAAATTATCATCAAATGAACTGAACTAAATAAAATGAGATCTAGGATTTAGATTCCTTTCTGCATTTGAATTATGCATCATCAAAAAATGCTTTAAAATTTAGCATTTGGGAAGCGATTTACTCATGTAAGCAATCCCGAATGTAAGCGGTCCAATACTCTGATTCCTTTCCATGAGCGACACTCATAAAAAAAATGATTTCTTGCATAAAATTAGTTGTAAAGGTTAGTGCTTAGAGAACGACTTACACATGTGATGAGCGACCACGAACGGTCCACAGCCATGCTCTGATTCGTTCCTAAGGGTGACACCTTTAAAAAATCTTTACAACATCGTCTTTGCTTTCAATCAAAGGTTATAGAAGCGACTTGAGAACTGCTCTCTTTAGAATATGGATGCTCTCGAATATGAATGATTAACTCTATCTCTTTATGCAGGAACGGTCAGACACTTAACATCTCTCAAACATCCAGAGAGATGAGAATTTGATGCCAACAAATTTGCTTTCACCAAAACAAGTTCTTGAGCGAAGCACACCTCGTTGCCAACAAGGCGTACTTCGAGGGGCAAATGTTATCCAGCAAATTAGTCACCATCCTTGAAGAAGAAATTAAAGATTTACTTCCCGATTTCCTTGCATTTATTACCTCAAATAATTAATAAAAAACAGCCATATCTCCACCATAAATACCAGTACCCACCAAAGCCGGATTTAATGCCCAAAATTGCCATGATAACCTGCTTATTTATTACTAATTAATGCCAACCATTTCTATATCAAATATTCCTTAATTCCCTTCATCCTTATCTTAAATAAGAAGATTATGCTGCAATTAATACCAGCCTAGTCAGCGTCACTACAATTCCACACAATCACCGGGTCAAGGCTTACAGCTATAAAGACACCAAGTATTGCAAAAGAAAAAGGGGGAAGAAAATGAAATAGAAAATATGACTTCTCCTCTGCTCCTCAAATATGAAACTACGAGTGATAAATAAATTATAAAGTGGATGTAGGCCATAGATTTTGCCGAACCACTATAAAAATTTCGTCTCTTTTATCTTTTCTTCTTTTTATCTGCTTAATTTGGTGATCTGTGTTGCTGTTTTCTGGATTACTGTTAGTTGGTGCTTTCATTTACATTTGGGTGTTAGTGACCAATTTTGGTGCTAACAATAACTTTCTCTACCAATAATTTTACAAAAACTGTTATAGAGCAAAAATTACATTTTCAAACATTTTTGCAAACCATAATTTTATATTAATATTTTAATATAATTATTAAGCTTTTCTAGTCTAATAAATTCATATAAATAAAAAATACATGGAAAAAATACTAAAAATAACGAAAAATCAGAATTAACATATTCTTTTAAATATAAAAATTCCTAAACCAAAAATATTCATTAATTATGTTTAACAATTAAAACTTTAAATAAACCATTTTTATCACTTAAGAAATTCATAAAATATTCATACTTGATTAGAAAATTATAAAATTAAAGACTCGCTTCTAAATAATGTTTCTAACATCATATCAAAATTTCAAGTCGACTGATTGTCGTAAACTAGGTTTTCAGTCTTAAAACCTATTAAATAATTTCATAATAAATCCAATAATTCATCATTCAAGCATATATCCAACCAATTATTCAAAATATGTCATAAAATAATCATAAGATTCAGGTTTAATCACAAAACCGAAATGGACGTGCAAATAGTGTGATGGATAATTATTATTCACCTTGATTTGATATAGAAGGATGAGATTTGAGTTTAGTTTTGAATTTCCCAAGCAAAATCTTGATTTCCTAGCTTTTCTTTCTCTTTGAACTCCTTAGTAATGGTCGGTCTTGTATTTACTTTAGTTTGTGTAAATGAACGTTAATGAGGGAGATGAAAGTGTAAGGGTTTATGTTTAGGAAATGTGCCTATTCCTATATTACCCTCCATATAATTTCCGTATTCTAACTTAAGTTGCAACAATTCTTGTTAATTCATTAATTAAGGCTTGACCCATATTAATTCCTAAACATCATTCTCATTATCATCTTACATTATTTTATTTTATTTATCTATTTAAATATCCTAAATAACTTTAATCAAAATGAGGGGTGTTACGTTCCATGACATGAAGCAGATCTATTATTGGAAAGGAATGAAAAACGATGTTGGGACAATCATTTCAAAGTGCACGAACTACCAGTTGGTTAAGGCAAAGAAAAAGAAACCTAATGGATTGATGCAACGGCTAGAAATTCCTAAGTGGAAATGGGAACACGTATTGATGGACTTCATTGATGGGCTACCAAAGACTAGAGGAGGGCACAAGAGCATTTGGGCCATAATCGATTGATTGACCTAGAGTACCAGATTGTACCATCAAGTCAAATAGAACAACAGGCAAATTGGCTGAATCATATGTGAAATGGATCATATGATTCCATGGTTTGCTGAAGAGCATTTTGAGTGATCGAGATCCATTGTTCACTAGTGGGTTTTGGAAGAGCTTACAAGTGGCATTGGAGATGGAGCTGCATCTGAGTACAGCCCATCACCCTCAAATTGATGGCCAAACTGAGAGAGTGAATCATGTCTTAGAAGATCTCTTGTCGGCTTATGTACTTGACTTTGGAGGCTAGTGGGATGATCACTTGCATATCGTTGAATTCGCATACAATAATTGTTATCAATCTTGCATGAGTATGGCGCCATTCATAGCAATGACCATGCAGTGCTCCTTTTTGTTAGTAGGAGGTAGGCGAAAAAATGATACTTGTGCTAAATATGATTAGAGAAACCTTATAGAAAATCAAGATCATTCGGCAACGAATGAAAGCTATTCAAGACAGACCAAAGGGATTCATTGATAAGAGATTTGGAGTTCTCCGTTGGTGATAAGGTATTTGTCAAGATCTCTCCACGAATGTAATTTGGTTCCGTAATTATCGCTTTCTGACTCTAAAAAGGATAGTTCTTCATCGTCCAATGGAAATCATTAAGAAAGGAAGTAGAAAATGAAAGAGGTCGGAATCTCAAAAATTAGGCTGGAAAAAACTCAGGATATGGGAGCATGGATCGGTACCAATCCATGCCCTCAGATCTTTACAGATTCTTTCATTGTCATTTAGGAAGAGGAGGTGCTGTTTGTATGGATGATGATGTTTGTGGTGGTGGTGGTCATATTACAGATGGCTAAAATGTTGACATTTTGATGGCTATTGTTGATCCATCGCATAGAAATCGTAGAAATAGAACAACTGGACGAATGGTTCTCCTAGAGAGATGGGAACATGGGTTGGGCCATGATTATTGTCATTTAGTAGATCTGATAGAATTGGAATCCCTGGTAGATATGGTCAAGAAGTTAATAAATGAAAACCAGCATAGAAGGATAAATGAATGGGTTTCTTCTCGCAGCCGTAACCCATTCACCAAAGAGATATGGTATGAGGAATATCCCAAAAGGTTCCATATGCCTATAATGTCCTATAGCGGAACGAAGGATCCATGGCGACACTTAGTGATGAGCCTAAGCAGCTTGGGGAAAGAATTTTTATCAATGCAATAACTAGGTGGCCTCATCCATCTAAGAAGAGTTGGAATGAGATGGAAAGTTATGTGAATTCTTTAAGGTATATTGTACAAGAAAGTTGATTCGCTATTGAAGATGGAGCTCTGGTAAAGCAACTAAAGACCATGACTGATGACATGTATTCAAAAATCAAGATGCAGATGGGAATGAAGCACCCACGCTTGATCCCTTGGTGACATCGGCCGTAATTGAGGTGACAACTATAAGGAAATTTCTTATTGACTATGGAAGTTTTGTGAATATACTTTTTAAGAAAGCTTATGACTAGATGATGATAGATGGTCAAGGCCTGAAGCCTTGTAAATCCTGGATTTAGCGATTTACCGGAGAGGATGCGAAGCCTGTGGGATGTGAATTTTTCGATGGTTTTTTTGAAAGTGGCGGCAAGATAGTGCAGGTTGTGACCTTCATGGTGATGGACATTTTTATGTATTTTATGTCTTTCTAGGTCAACCGGCCCTCGCTGGTTTCCATGTAGCCCTAGCTCTATGGTGCCTAACAATGAAATTCCCCATGAAAAACCAAATAGGGGTCATTCAAGGTAATTAGAATGTTGAATAAGAATGCTATATAGCAGAGCTAAGGGAAGTATAGTGGCATGAAAAGAGAAAAGCCGTAGAGAAGACTTTATGCATCAAATAGATTGATGGATACAACCACCGCCTAAGCCCTAGCTCTGTTGGCATAATAGATTTCACAAAGTCATGGATCTAAGAATAAAATCAAAGGATGCGAGGGCGACCCCAGCCAAGTTGACGATCTACATCCCAATTAGTCATAATGATCCTACTCAGGTCCTAAAAATCAAATCTACACTCAATATATAAAGATGAAGAAGGAACTGATAGGTTTCCTTTGGGCGAACTTGGATGTGTTTTCTTGGACACATCCATACATGTGTGGAATATCACTGGAGATAGCATGCCATGCATTGAATGTGAACCTTAGATGTCTTCCTGTAAAATAGAAGAGACGAAGCGTAGGTCTGGAGTGATCCGCTACATTGAAAGAAGAAGTGGATAAGCTAGAGGCCAATGGCTTCATTCGCGATGCCTTATACCCTAAATGGGCATCCAATCTAGTTATAGCCAAGAAGTCTAACGGAAAATGGAGGACATGCATCAACTATACAGATTTGAATAAGGCATGCCTTAAAGACAATTTTCCATTATTGAAGATCACCAACTGGTGGATTCGACCATCGGCTATGAATTGCAATCGTTCATGGATGCTTATTCCAGCTGTAACCAGATCCTAATGTATATCCTGAACTAGGAACGTATCGGTTTCATAACCGACCAAGGATTGTACTATTACCTTGTCATGCCATTTGGTCTAAAAATGCCGGAGCCACCTACCAGTGACTAGTAAATCCCATGTTCAAAGATTGACTTGGAGTTTGATGGAAATCTATACAGATGATATGCTGGTAAAATCATGGCGATCGAAAAACTATTTGGTAGATTTTTCAGAAACGTTTGGCATGCTTTGAAGATATGGAATGGAGCTTAACCCATTGAAATGCTCGTTCGGAGTTGCATTTGGAAAGTTCTTAGGTTTTTATTGTAAACTCAAGAGGAATTGAGGCCAATCTAGAGAATATTGAAGCCATGAGAAATGTTAAAGCCTCAAAGGTGATAAAGAAGGCACAAAGTAGGAACATAAAAGCAATCACGTTGATTCAATTTATCTGAAAAGCTATGGACAAATGTATACCGTTCTTTGATGTTCTCAAGTGAAGAAAAGAAACTTTGCTTGGACAAGAATATAAGAATTCTTTTCAAGCCTTGGTTGATCATCTGGAAAGACCACTTGTCTTATCAAAGCCCTTGGAGGGAGAAGATTTATTTATTTATTTTGCAGTATTTGTTCATGCATTAAGTGCTACCCTTGTACGTGAAGAGACCAGGATCTAAAGGCCAGTGTATTATATCAGCGAGTAATCGACGAGATCAAAAAGAAATTACCCAAAGTTGGAAAATGCACCCTTTTTCTTGTTAACCGCATCAAGAAAACTTCAACCCACTTCCAAGCTCATCCAACTAAGATGCTGAATGATCAGCCCTTAAGGCAGGTTCTACAATGACCTGAGACATCTGAGAGATTATTGAAATAGATTATTGAATTAAGTCAATACGATATATCGTATCATCCCAGGAGAGCAGTCCAAGGCCAATCTTTGGTCGATTTTATTGCTGAGTTCACCACTCGAGACGGTGATGGAGAGGAAGATACGAAGTGAAGTGCTCAATGGAAGTTAAGCTATAAACCACCACCTCTATACCTATACTATCTAAGAGTATTACTAAGTAATAATGTCGGATAATATGGAGAATGAGGTGATATAGGATACATACGTGAATATTCCCTTGAGCTAACATTGTTATGTATTTAAACATTGAATACGTAACTCACCTATACATACACGGTGTTGGCACAAAGCACTAAACATGTGGGCCTCCAGGATAGAACAATATACGATAAATATTAGAAAACACAGAGTCAGGCTCGAGTGATAATATGTAATACTAAATATACAGAGTTTGTACAATATTCATCACATGAATATATATGTTAACCCAAAAAATGGATCAACACCCTGGACGGTGTGTGAAAGCACCAACCCTATTTATCAAGGCAAATAAGATATAAAAAGCAATAGTAAATCATAGAAAAAGTAAAAAGACAAGAGATTTTTATAGTGATTCAGCTGTTAGCGAAGCCTACGTCCACTTTATAGCTTTTGTTGATCAACTACTATTACAAGAGAGAGTTTGGATTAAAACATAATTCTTCTTCTTCACGTTAGATCAAGCCACCATTGTTTGAGATAACGGAAGGATCTTAATTACCTCTTAATGGCTATTGTGTGGGAGGAGAAGATTGAAGAAAGGATATCAGAGCTTCAGTAGTGATCAGGTTAGGAACCCCTTTCTCGTTGAAGTTAGGATGGTATTTATAGGAATAACAAAGCATTTGACTCGAAACCATTGCACCAGAAGTCTGTAGTTCTCCATAGAAAGAAGCACGAATAGTTTGAAATGATTCTGAGCTAACCTTCTAGATCGGTACTGATCTAATTGGATCGGACGATACCAATCCAAGGAGTTATGCAATTTTTGCACAACTTCTATCCAGTTGGCTTCCGTACTTGCTTATGGAGCTCTTCATGTAATTTCATAGCCTTTTGACTTCTTTTGATAATGGTTCACCCATAGATTTGGCCAAACTGTAGTCTGAACCCGATAAGTCTTTACTTCTCGAGCTCAGATGCTTGGATTTTTATCAAACTTGGTAGATAGGCTTATAGAGAGGTAGAAACATAACGTAAGTGGTTTGGTGGAACCATAAACCAATATTTTGGATCGGTACCCATCCAAAGTGTTGGCGTATTTTTAGGTCAGACTTCAAAGGTTCCTTTCTCTTGACCTTTAGGCCTTCAAGTCAAGTTTTGAGTTGTTCTAGCTTAATCTGAATGTTCTAACTCCTTTTGAATTCTGTTGGGTTAAAAACCCGATTAACAATATATGCAAGAGAATATACAATACAAGATGATAATAACTATAGTTAATACTAGCCTCCTCCATGCTCGAAACACAAATTGGCATATAAATAATGGTGATGGCGTATATACATACAAGAAACACACAAACCAAACTATATCTAAATTTAGGGGTCAATACATATATAGATATGGATCATGCATCGAATAATAGTGATGGCATATAAACAATATTCTAACAAAATAGCAACAATCATGAAACCCAATATAATGATGTCATCACCCATATCAAATCATGTCAAATAAGAAATCAAGGGATCATTTAAAATGGGTGAATCACACATATATCTAGAAGTCATAATCAAAACCCAAAAATCAATCATAAATGAGATATCACTAAGTATAGTTAGGCAAGAATACGACATTCCTCAAATATATCTCTCAATCTCAGATAATAAAATATCATCATCAATATAAAATATAGGCCGACAATCGATAAAATCATAGATAATAAAAGACATGATAATCCATTATTCTTTAGACATCTATTGTAACATCCCTTATTTTTGATAACATTACTCAGAAAATTTAATTAGATAAATTAAATAGAATAATGATGATAAGGGGATTGAGATTTGAATAAACCATATATAGGGTCGTGCTTATTAATAAAGTAAATGGCTTTAATTGGGTTATTAGCCAATTAAATTACACATGGGCATATTAGTAAAATAACCACTTCATTATACACGGCTATACACTTCCCATTCTTGTCTATTCATGTTCATTTTTCTCAAAACAAAAATAAACGCAAAAACCCCAAGGAGTCGGCCATTATCAAAGAGGAAGAATTCAATCTAAAGCTAAGGATCAAAGCTAGGAAAGATTAATCAACAACAAATCTCCATTTCCTTATTATATCTAGGTGAATAATAATTTCATACCATCTCTATTTTATTTTATGATTATACGTTTTTGGATTTATGATTAATTTCGTTTTTATGATGATATGGATGATGATATGCTTGACCTATATTATGATTGATTTATTTTAGTTCATCTATATATGAATTTGCACGGTTTTGATGCAAAATCGAGAGTCTATGATTTTAGAATGCCACGGAAATTTTTATGTCAAGTAAAACATGATTTTGGAGATGGGTTTTAATTTTTAGAATTTTCCAAGCTATATAAAATTATTATGAATTTCTAAAGGAAAATATGATATAATTGGGTTTAAAATCTATTTCAAGTATTTTAGGAAGAAAATGGGTCTGAAATTTTAATATGTTTGATTACATGATATAATTGAATTTTTATGATTTTTGGGGATTTTTCCCAATTGATTTACTAGGAAAAATAAATTATTTCAAGTGGCGTACTTATTTTCCAATACTGGTTTTGTTAATAGAAGGTCTTAAACGTTATAATTCCTTTGATTTGAATCTGACTAAATGTGACAGTTATTTTTGTAAAGTATTTGAAAAGTTTTGAGGCAACCAATCAAAGATTTACAAATAGGCAAGTAGTTACAAAGCAATTACTAAAAGTGGCTAAATTTTAGCCATTAATTCAGAAAAGATGGTTTCGCCTCAAATAGCAGCACCTTTTGACTCCATTGACTTCGTACCATCCCTATCAAAACCCGCATAGTCGAAACCAAAGCATAATGTATCTCTTAGATGGTACCTAGTGGATTGGAAGGAAGGCGAAAGCTATGGTTTCGATCGGGTTGTTTTCGATGGGGACGAAACCTTGTTTTGTTTTCAAAAGTTAAATTCTTACCTTGTTTTATTTAAAGCTTTTGACAGAGTCGAAACATCTGCTTTCAAAAGTGGTTTTTATAAATAGTTTTTGAAGAAGGTTGCCATACTAAGAAAAGTTGTTAGCTTTTGAAGGGGAACCTTTTTCTTTAAATACGAGCTTTTGAAAGGAATTGGTTTCGACAAAGTCGAGACCCAGCCGCTAATTTCTCCTTTCGACTTCATAGAAGCCATCTATGCATTCGAAGCGTTACCTATATTTTAACTTAAACTAAGCCTTTTTCCTGAATGCTTTTGAAGGGGATTGGGGGTTTCTAAGGCAATGGAGTTGAAAGGGGGTTTCGACTCTATCCTTTAGTTTTTTAATTTAAAAGGTTGTTGCTCTCAACCAGATGGTTCCGACACCATCAACTTTTTTCCCCAAAACAATTTTATAATTGGTTTCGAAAGAGATACTTTCTATATAACCATTTTGACTCAAAGGATGTATTTAAAGTGTAAACATAATGCTTTCAAAAGGATACTTTTATATGTTTCAAATCTATGTTTTAAAGAACGTTTTGATATCATCGAAAGGTATGTTTATTATGTTTTGAAAAGAAGTTTATGCTTTCGACGAAAGTCATCTAGAGGTTTTGAAAGAGATGTTTTAAGATTTCAAAACATAAAGCCAATCTTAATTTAAAGGAATAACCATGGCATAAGTAAACAAAAGGGTTTTGAAGTGAAGAAGTTTTCATTGATTATAAAGGTTAAAGGGTTTAACCAGGATATATAAGGAAGATGATAAACCACAGGTGATGGTATTAATTGTTGTTATGAATACTTCCTCATATACTTATTCACATTTTTATTAACCCATAACAGTATTTTGGGGAAGGATAGAATAACCAGCTAGGTTGATCTAGTAGTGAATATAATTTAAGAAATGTTAAAAATCTAAATTAAAGATATTGGCAGGGGCCAATAAGTTCACAGTAAGCCCGTAAAAACAGTGTCGAACTAAAGATATTGGCAGGGGCCAATAGGTTCATAGTCCCATGAAAACTATGATTGATATTGGCAAGGGCCAATATGTTTATAGTTAGGCCATGAAAACTATATTCGGATTAAGATATTGATAGCTAGTCAATAGGTTTCTAGTTAGCCCATAAAAACTAGGATAAGTGAAAAGATATTAGAGTTACCAATAGGTTCTTAGTGATCCCATGAAAACCATGAAATTGGACGGATAGTCCATAAACATTTAACAGGTTATAGTAACCCTAGAAATATAATTGAGACAGGTAGTCACAATAAATGGAGATGGGTAATCCAGATTTGATTTACTTGTTTTGAATATCATCATAATGTTTTGAAATACTATATTTTAACAATTGGGGATGCAGGTGCATAGTATATGGTTTTATAAATGTTTTAGGATACTAGTAAGGGGAAAAATCGTTCCACTAAACGGCGTGGTCTCACTAGATATCTAAATGGTTTGAGATGGTAAATTATTATTCATACCAGGCTTTACGTCTGACTCGAAGTTTTTATTTTCCCTTTAAACTCTTGGGTATTCGATTGATTTTGAGTAGGTTGAGAATTAAGGTTTCCGGGTGTTCTTTTAGACGAATAAAGCTTCCGAGGACGTGCAAGAGGAAATCTTGTTGTTGGAGTTCTTTTATTTCCGCTGTGTGTTTTGTTTGTAAAGGCAAATCACCTATGACGTGCCTTTCAAAACTTCCGAGGACACGCCTTTCAAAGCTTCCTAGGACGTGCCTTTCAAAGCTTTGTATAGAAGACCATTCAAATCACCAACATGTTGGTTAGAGATCGAAGACAGATTGATTCTTGGTCCAAATATGGTGAGAGAAGCCACGGAGAGGTTTGAGTTAATCCATGTAAGTATGAGGAAAGCTCGGTCTAGGTAGAAGAGTTAAGAGATATAAAGATTTAGAGTTCTCAGTTGAAGACCATGTTTCTGTTAACGTATCACCGATGAAGGGTGTGATATGATTTGGAAAGTCAAAGAAATTGGCACCGAGATATATTGGTCTGTTTATTATTATTGAGAGGATCGGGAAACTCGATTATCGAATAGTTAACAAATGCTTTGGCCGGTGTCCATAACGTCTTTCATGTTTCTCATCTTAGAAAGCGTATTCATGATTCAGAGACTGCACTGGACGAATTAGTAGTAGAACTAGATAAGACTTCTTTTAAACTACTAGTTCATGGGGTGGCAATAGATGAGAAAAGGTTAAGGAAACGGTCAAGTTAGTGAAAGTCTAATGGAGTGACAATGAGAAATATTGGATAGATAGGATTGGAGATACTTATCCTGAGTTGTTTTGATGGTATGTCCTATATTTGTTGTATATAATTCTTTGCTAGTCAGATAGGCTAGTATTGTTGTTATGTGTTGTCATACATATTTGCCTGATTGATATGCTTGTATTTTCCTTATCGTAATTTCAAAGACAAAATTCTTTGAGGGGAACCTGTAACGCTCCTAATTTTTGTTTGACATTATTCAGGAGGTTTAGTTAGATAAATTAAATAGAATAATGTGACGTGTGGAGATAAAGGTAATGAGATTTGATAAGTAATTAGGTCGGGCCTAAATCAATCAATTAATAAGATTATTTTAAGCATGGGATAAAGGAGAATTAATGAGAGAGGCAAAGTGGGAATAATTCTTTATTTTATTCCTAAAACCCCTTCCTCCCTCATTCATTCTCATTTCGTTTCATACAATCAAAATTAAATATAAGAGGCTAGCAATTAACTAGAGAAGAAGAAGGGGAAAGCTCTAAGGGATTCAAGGGAAAAGCTTAGTGAAATTAATTAACAACGAATCTCAATCTCTCTTATCCAATCTAAGGTAAATGATCATATCTATCTCACCTATTTGTCTTTGATTTTAGATTTAGGATGATTTCTAAATTGTTTTTTGATAATATGCCATGCTATGGTTGATCGTATCATTGTTGGTTAAGTGATGACTTTTTGGAATTATTATGAAATTATTCATATGGGTTTAGAAGGTAAAAACATAGTTTTCTATCTCCAATTGACTTGAAATTTTGATACGATGTAAAGAAACATTATTTTGAAGATGAGTTTTTAATTTCATATTTTTTTTCAAGTTTATATGAATATTTTATGAATTTTCTAAAATGGAAAAGGAGTTTATTTCGGGTTTTAATTATTAAAAATAAATGAATAAATATTTTGGCCTTGAAATGTTTATATGTGAAAAAAGATGGAAATTCAGATTTTTGATGATTTTCCCAAATGGTTATGGTTTTCTATAGATTAATTATGGTAGAAAAGCTAATAACTAATATTAATTAATGATATTAATTACAAAGATTTGCAATTTTTTCGGGAATAGAAAATGTGTTCTTCCACTAAATTTTTAAAATGATATGGAAAAGTTTTTGTTAACCGATAATATTTTGATAAGAGGCAGGAGTTGGTGGAAAGATATAACTGTAAAAAGAAACAAATTAGTTTATAATTATTTACATAAATGCCATTATAGACATTTGGTACCCCTTGTTATTCGACATCTATGAAGCCAGTACCTGAATAACTACCTAATAGTTATATGAGGTATTAAGTCTATAGGTTCAACATCTATATGGAGTGATACATGCGATGTCAACTTAGTAGATATGTGATGAATTGGTTTATTTAGAAGTTCGGTATCGATTACTATAGGGGTTCGATATCTCTGGTTTGTAGAGATTTGACACCTAGTATTTCGTGACCCTACATTGATTTCAAAAGTATGGCATCTTCTTTTTTTGAAGGGTTTGTAACCCTCAAGCATTTTAAAGTTGCAACACCCCAAGTTTTAAGGGTTCGACACCCTCTACGATATAGAGGTTCAACATCCCTAAATGTTTAAAATTCAGCACCTCTTGTTACATATTCTTTCAACATCTATGTTTTTATGCTATATGTTTATAAGTATGACACCTATGCTTTATAGGCAAGATGGCCATATGTTTTGCAAACCAAAAGCTAGGTTTTAAAGGCAGGATAACCTTTAAAAATTCGATAACCATATATTTTTGGCATTATAGCCATATGTTTCACAAATCAGAATGATTGTTGTAGAGACTCAACAAAAAGGCTCAGTATCCTTTTCTAGCAACATATATGTCGTATGTTTATAAATTGAATAGTTTTATTTAGTAGCCTGATAAGCCAAATATTTTAGAGTCACATCAACCTCATTTTGATGCCGAATTATTGAACGAAATAGATTAAAAGTGATTGCATTTTGGCATAAGGTTTTGGCTAAGTAAGGGGCTATGTTTTCCTTGTATTAAAGAATGATTTTGGGGGATTTTCCATTTGTAAAGATAAATGTTTTCAAGGAAATAAAATGGTATTCAGCCCAAGTTTATTTGAATTTTCCAAAGGAAATTATTACTGGATTAAGTAATTTTGTAATGCCAATGACTATTGATTAAACATATTTGAATAAATAATGCTATATGTTTTCGTCACCATATGATCATTTATATTTATATTATCGTGACCCAACATTATATCGTGGGTTGTAAGGGCAAAATTACAAGTTAAATTGTCACAGTAGCGAGTATCGTCAGACTTAACTCCTAAGTGAGTAGATCTGCATCTAAGGGATTAAATACATCAATTATGTTAGGATGTCTTGAACTGATCAGAAAGATATGATTCCTGATGGGTTCATAGTAACCCAGGAACTTTATGATATGTTTGATGGATATCCACATGATATATGAGACAGATGGTCCGTATGATTATTAATAGGTTCATAGTAACCCTACGAAAACTATTATGTGTATGATAGACAGTCCATATGACCAGAGACAGATAGTCCATGTAATCCGAGATAGACAGTCTTTATAAAATGTGCAATGGGTAGTCCACATGATATAAGACAGATAATCCATTTATTCTAAGACAGGTGGTCCGTATAAAATGTGTGATGGGTAGTCCATATGACCTGAGACAGATAGTTAATTTAATCAAAGAAAGATAGTCCTTATAAATTGTGTGATGGTAGTCCACATGAGTTTAGACTGAAAGTCCATTTGATTTGGGGTAGATATTCCATAGATTAAGGACAAATAGTCTATTTTATGAGATTGGGTAGGTTCTAGGAGTGCATGACCCTATGAAGACAGATTAGCTAGACTTACCCACATTGCATGCCTGCATATGCTTATATTATGATGTTTCAACCAATGTGGCTGCAGGTGCATGATTTGTGATTGACATATTTGGACAAGATATTGGTGAGAGGATAACTCGTTCCACCAGCAGCGTTGTCTCACTAGATATCTATTTTGATTCAAGAAGGCATATGATTATTCAAATCATTCTTTTCATCTGACCTGACGTTTTTTCCCCCCTAAATTCTTAGGTTCTCATTTGAGTAAGTCGGGAGTAAGGATTTTTAGGTTAGATGAATAATCTTTCGAAAACATGCAGGGGACAAACTAGCTAATATTAGGAGTTTATTTTCGCTGTGTTTTTATAAAGTTTTTGCTTTGTTGAATGGATGTAATAAAAAGATCTATAACTATTAAGTAGTAAGATTCTGATCATCTAGGGTGGCATCTTCATATGTCTCTCTTGGATTATATTTGTAAGTATTTTACTTTGTCCGTAAGTGGAATCAATGGGATTATATAATGGGATGTAGTGAATATGAAAGTTATTAAACTTTGAAAATTTTCATATGCATATTCTCTTGATATTATAGTTATAATTAACCGATCTCATTTTACCACCAGAGAATAATACTATTGATGACTGCATCATCAATAGCGCTTATTTTTGGACCTTAAAATGGGGAATGTTAAAAATGGTAATGAAAGTAGCTAATTACCTTAAGAAACTAAATTAAAGAATTGAATTTTTTCAAATGAGGCTGAATTTAAATAGATTTCAAAGCGAACTGGTAAAAAGTGAAAGGAGGATGAAGAAGAGTATTTATAGGAGAAGCGCAAACAATCTAGCTGTCAATTTATAATAAGGTAACTTTTCAAGGGTGAGATGATGGATGCAAGGAATACAAATAGTTTGATTTAAAGGAAAGTAAAACTACTTATGTTTATACAAGGATAAAATACTTTTTCTTAAAAAAGGGAGGGGGCCAAATGTTATGCCTAAAATTTCAAGATTTCGCAAACCGATGGTAAAAGCTATTGCAAGTTGAAGAAATTAAAAGCTATCACAGGTTGAAGAAAATAAAGTTAGAGCTTTCACGAGGTGATGTTGTTAAACTATTCCAAGTCGATGCTATAGAGCTGTAGCAAGTTGATGTTCTGAAGCTATTGCAAGTTGATATTATAAGGCTGTCACAAGCCGATGTTATAAATCTATCACAAGTTAATGTTAAAGAGGCTTCACAAGTTGATGTTGTAAAGCTATCATATTGATGCTATAAAGCCTTTGCAAGTTGTTGTTATAAACTATCGCAAGTTGATGTTAGAGAGATGTCGCAAGTCGATGTTATAGAGCCATCGCAAGTTGATGTTGTAGGGCTATCATAAATTGACAAAGCAAAGCTATCGAAAGTTAGACTATAAAGCAACCATAGACTGATGACAATAGGCCATCATAGGTCGAATAAATAAAGCTATCATAGATTGATGATGATATGTTAACGCAAGTTAGGAAAAGTGCTATTGCACGTTGAGAAGATTTCTAAAAAACACCATGCTCTGTTCAGCTACATGGAAAACCCTGATTCGTTCAATTAGGCCACTTAATCATAAAGATATTGAGAATAACCAGGCCACATGTCAAATAAATAATGTGCTGTAATAGCAAAACCTTGATTGTCCATTTCCTACGAATGCCACTTGTCAAAAATCTAAGGGCCTAAATCTTTATTAGGCATATCCACCAACTAAGGTTAGGGCTAATTCCTACTTCTCCTTGTTTACATTTTTCTTTTCCAAAAATAAAAGCTAGAAATTTGGGACTCTATGGCCGACCAGGTTCAATTAAAATTTTGAATTTGTACTTTAGCTCTTAGATAATCGCCTATTTGCATACTTGATTATTTTTGAACATGATGAACTAGCATACTTGCCCAAGAGCCTAAACTCTTACCTAAGTGTCACTAACCTTCCTTGACTAAGCATATACATTGGGACAAGATTCTGGCCTAATAACAGTGATCTAAAAAATGAATGAAAAATGGGAAAACGGAAAGGAATATACATGGCCAAGGATTGGATAATTTTCTGAATTGTTGGTGGTGGTCAGAGATTTCAGTTGGAAGACTTCAACAGTTACATCTGCTAGAAAGATGTGACTTTATAGATGTCTGGAATGAAGTACCAATATTCTCAGTAAAGATACAACGTAACACGAAAATGACTCGAATGACAAAGCACCTCTGCAGGTCAGAATCTGTTCATTTGTTTCGATCCAAAACGTGCTTTGTACTCACAAGAGCATACTTTGGGTGCAAGTGTCATCCGATATATGAATTAAGCAACAGTATGATGCAATTGGACTATCGAATGACAATGGAATGGACCAAAAGGTTTGGAAGTGATCATTGTCGGATACCAAGGAAAAATACCAAGTACAAAATCAGTAGCATGGATTGGTACTTATTGATCCATCGATTGGATGGATCGATCATGAAGCTTAGTTAGGGTCCCATTTTGCTTCTACTATGGATCTACGTGCAAGTTTGAAGAAAAAGACAAGTTTAATTAATGGGAAATCAATCGCTATAAATCGAGCAGTAGGGACAATTTTTCCTCTAAAGATTTAAAGCTTGAAGACTTCAGCATTTTTGATGAAAAAAATAAACATACGGTCAACATATCGATCAATACCAATCTATAGGATCTACTGGTACCGATCGATCAAATATTGTGGATCATATTGGAAACTCAAACCTAGATAAAAGACTAATTCCAACTAGATATGCAGATTTTAGTGTGTGAATTCATTTATAAATTGCAATCTTCCATGCTTGAAAAGGGGCTTTTGATTGAAGTTTATGGGGAGATTCTACTGAATGTAAGAACAATCCATATTCAACTGAATTTGGCCTTGTAATTCAATACTAATTGTAATCTTTAGTTAAGTTTGTGTATATATGTAAATTTATTTTATTAGCTTTTAAATTGATATATATATATATATATAATATTTACTTATGTATATGTTTTGATAATATAATTAATAATAAAACCTTAATCTTGTTTTTGATGAACAAATAAATTTCATATTAAAATTTTCATATATATATATTGGTTTTTAATTAAAATAAATAATTTTGAATGTATATTGGTTTCAAATAAAAAATTCTCTTCTTCGTGTATTTTATTTCATAAAATTTTTTAAATTAAATAAGCCAACTATGTATTTGAAATACAAATTATAAAACTTAACATTTACAATATATATACATTTATAATATATATATAAGTGTGTATGTACGTATGTCAAAATTCGTTAAAAAAATTATGTTAAAGCAGTATGTATATGTATATACTTAAAAATACACACACATAACATCTAATGAGTATGAAATATTACATCAAATTAATTAATTGCTGAGAAAAGGCTAACTAAATATAAGTTATATATATTTGTTTTCGGTTACATATATAGTCTTTCCCGTGTTAAATTATCAAAACTTTATAACATACCATATATAACCGTGGATCAAAATAGTTATTTGTTAACATGCGACACCTATTCATATATGCACACCTTGAATTATTTTATTATGCTCATAACACTTATCATGTTTACATTATGAATGCGAAAACAACATATATTAAGATACAAAATTGAACTAAAGTAAAATAATATAACATTAGATTTAAGACCTAGTAGTGATAAATGGAAGTATACAAACACAAAGGTTTTCATGTAAAATAATCAAATTATTAACAATCTCTTAATATGATTCGATGAAAGGACATTATTCGTGCAAACATTGAAAAAGATCTTGATAAGAAGTTTTTTTTTGAAATTCCTCCCTTTGACCACACTCCTAATGCACTTGATCCAATAACTTTGTTTTTTAGAAGTGCGATATGCCCTATAGCTGACTGAAGCAAAATTTGGTATAATACTGCTGCATTTGACTCCATTCAATCCAAATTATGCATAATTTTATGTAAATTAAACCGATTGTGCCAAACAGGTAATATTACTAATATATATTACTATATGCAACTAATAATGAATATCAACATCACATAATCATCACAAAAGTATATGAAACTATGCACATCAAGTCTAAGTTGTAATAGATATGCTATAACGTTTCAACATATTCCGAACCACAGGCTTACAAACCATAATCCAAAATCAAGTCTGAATATATCAACATACCAGCATATGAAGTTCAAACAACGCATATAAAGTCTGACACAAACCATTGTACCAAATTATATGTGTGTGTGTGTATATATATATATATATATGTGTGTGTGTGTGTGTATAGACACACACATACTAGCTGAATAAGAAAATCTTACAAAAAAGGTCAACTCATAGTCCTCGTTGCTCCCTTAACTCTAAAAAAACTCCTACATCGAACTCATCTCTTCACATAGCTTGTTCACTATTCCAATCAGTTCTTGATTTTACTCTTTAGCTCATGTATCCTTTACGGGCTTCTCCATGTCATCTGGAACTCAAATCTAACATTATGTGCGTATCTCTATATATCTAGATTTGAATTATCAAATCAAAATAATTTCACTTAGAATCATAGAATTGTTATTAGTTATTAATTGTGCATTATATTCATAGTTATATGTTAATACTTAAGTTTAAAGCGATAAATCAGTTTACCAACTACCAACAAATTATAATGACATTTTCCTGATTTCCTCAAAAATTTAAATGATGATTGATATGGCATTGTTATCAAAAAATAAATGATTTGAATCTCATCTTGAATTAATCCCTCCAACAATGATTCGTTTGATTCTAAAATTATGACTCATATACAAACCAAAACATAAATGAAAGTCTTATTAGATTAAAATTTCACTTTGATTTTACCGAATGTCATAAACAATTCCAGACACACATCATTTATGTATCTTAGTAAATAAACATGATGAAGTTTTGAGTGACTACCCCATGGATATTGCATATACCAAGCCAGTGTGTGCTTATCAAGGATGCGGATGTCTTCCATCTTTGCTGCACTGCATTAGAAGGAGGTTAAATTTACTAAGTGTGAGCTTATGTCCTAAATCTTATCCATCTGGGCAACTGCCTCGTTATATTTTGCGTTTGTATCATTTTCAATATTTAGTATCGTATACATATATAAGTTTCGCTTTGGTGAAATAAAGTTTGAATATTTTGTAAATGACCCACAACAAACAGTTTGAAATACTCATTGATCCAACCATCATCTTTGGAACCATCTGGCTTATCGACATAATGTCTCCAGATATACACCTGCATGTATGTTGTTGTTCAACTAGTTCTCTTCAAGAAAAAATAATAATTTATTATGCATGTTTACATATTTTATACTATTATTAAATAATTTAAATAATTACCACTACAAGAAAAGCTAAAAATAGCGACGGACAGCAGCGATGGAGTTTTCCGTCACTAAATTTGTGACAGATTTGCAGGTGATTTGTAAGGGATAATTTAAAGTTTATTCTACTTTAATTTTTTTATATTATCATGGCCCACTTTTTGTATTAGCCACTAAACCATTGCAAATTGCATCGATTTACCGATGGGTATATTGACGTAAAATTCCATTGCAAATTTAGGTTGACCATCGATGGTAGCATTTCGAAGCTATTTGTGGCAGATTTCCAAAGAATTTGCATGGGACGCTTATTTTTAGATATAAAATTTTGGGAGGCATATCTAATTTAACCTTGATGATTTTTGTAATATACATATTTAATAATAACAAATGATTAAGAATTAAGAAGTAATAATTAAGAAGTAATACTTCGGTGTATGAACATAAGTAAACAGTAAAATATCATCACACAAAAATCAAAATTGGTGTCATTTTCTCTCCAATTATTCATTATTCCTCCTTTCCCAATTTCTTAAGCCGCCTCACTTTCACTTCCCTGATTTCCAAAAAATATCCCTTTTCCATAACATAACCCTAGATCTCATCATTTTCCATGCTCCATCGATTGACGACTGCCTCCATTGGTGTTCACATCTCCACCTCTATCTACATCTCCACCTCTATCTCCATCTCCACCTACGCCATTTTATTAATGATCCGATTTCAATTTCCCTAATCTTATAAAAACCTAATCCCCCAAATCCAATGTTCCAATTTCAATGCCTCAAGCCATGAGTGGTTTCTGGATCAATGAGGAAATGTCACCATATGGAGCGGTGATCAGATCGCGGAGCATGGTAAGCTTAGAACTTTTATGTTTTCTTTTGTCTTCTTCAAACATGGGTTTATTTTGATTGAGTATGTTAGTTTAACTCAATTCATAGCAAGCATTACGTAATTTCATAATGAATCTATGGATTGATGTTAGGTTAATAACAAAAATCAGTGATTAATATGTTCAGTTGTTTAACATTAGGATAATATATAATTATTTGACAAATGTGTTATAACTTTTGTTAAATCATTGCCTTAACTTGTCATAACTAGCTTTACAGGGTAATTTGGGTGATTATATTCATACTGTAGTCATAGCACCAAGGGGGTCTTAACTTATCGCCTTTCAATATGGTGTGAAATATGTATATAGGCCAAGATTCACACTTTACCTGGTTAAGAATAGCATTAACAAAAAGGTCGGTTATTTTTATTTTATTAACATAGATTTGTATTTTCATATTTAGTCATTTATACTACTATCAATAGATTTTTCTCACATTTTTTGTTCTGAATTTTGACACCTAATATATATTTTACATTTCAATTGTTTCATTTAAATTATACTTTCAACATTTCATATGATTTTCCTTTGAGTTTTATCATGAGCAAGCAGCCATGGCTGTTGCTAGGGAGAAGAAAGGTAAAGAATCATCTATTGAAGAAGAATCAACAACTTCTAGTTCATCTTTCAAAATTGACTAATCATCGTCTTCCTTGTTCAATAAGGATACTGCTTGAATTAGTGATTAGAAACTATGAACATCTTCTCTACTCAGTAAGTGTTTTTCTATACATACCTTGTGTTTATATCTCACTGGTTATATAAAGTTAGTTTTGGGATATTTTAGCATGCTTTTTAAGACTACTTTTCATGGATCATGCCTTTAATATCTCAATTAGTTTTGAAATGTTTAATTACATTGTTTTACTTTTTTAATTCAAGAAGTATCTATCTCTACATCTATTTGATATTGTGCTTTATGTGTTCCAATCTTCTAAAAAAATGTATGCTTATAGACTAATAGAATTTTGATTGTAGTTTTTACAAACAGTTTATAAAAACTATTTTGTAGGCAGTTTATAGTATTTTTAAATAGTTTGGTCTATTAAAATCAGTTTGAAATAATTTATAAGTTGTTTATAAAATCCATATTAGAATAGAGTATTAAAAGAATATATATATATATATATATATATATATAAAATTGGATTTATCCCTATTAGTCAATGATTAAGTTTTTGTTTATGCTAGTTCTTAATAACAAGTAGATCCAGTCCTTTGTTATTTATTTTCTAATTCTTGTTTTTATTTTTAATGCATAAATATCTGTTTCTACTAAGAACTAATTTAAATATTAGCTACCATACTACGTTTAAACATAACTTATCAATACCTGGCAATATTATGGGGACCGTCTGTTCAAAAACAGATGAATGTTTTTTAGCGACGATTTGATCCACTTCAAATGATTGGGCATAATGCACTGGGTAATCTCACCGATTTGATTCTCTTTGCACTTATTATATATGTAACAACAATTTTGGATTGAAACTGAATATAACAAAGTAAGTTCTCATTCTCTGCAATGAAGAGGTTCAAGTTGTTACATGGAATCGGCATAAACCAAAGTCACTTCTTAGTGGATTATTTGATCGAACAATAGTGACAATTTTAAACTCATATTTTTCACACATGTATTTATGGTCGATTTTAAATTTATATTCTTAATAATACTTTTTTCTTGGAAAAATATTCTCAACGATAATTTTTACCAAAAGGTGAACGCAAGGAGTGTAGACACATGAACATTTATCCGAACATGCTTGGAAAAAAGACATAATTTACATGCTTGTGATTTTCAACTAAAGTAGTTATACACTTATATTTATATAGCTGGCAGTTTTGAATTATGTTTACTATCCTCTTCATATGTACATACCTATTTGCATTACGATTACGCTGAAACTTCTAGCATCGTGCTTCCATTTGGAAATGTATCCTCCCTTACTTTCAGGGACAAGTCAGTTGCAAAACTTACTAAAATAGCAGTAGGAATGACATTTTTCAAACACTCCATTACATGGTTAAATATTTCGTGCAAATGGGTTGCAGCAACATTGAGAAGCCTGGTCCATATCTAATGATGTTAAGGCTTGGTATGGGATCCACACAGTGAACATGCTTTTGTGGTAAACTTTTAGCTATTATATTTCTAGTAATAAGTTTTTAATCTGTATGGTTAAATTTCAATTGCAAAATCATTTCGTAATTTAATTTTGTAGGCAGTTTATAAAAACTATTAGAATCACTTCATACATTAATTTCAGTTGTTTACAAAAACTATTGTTAATCACTTCATACTTTAATTTTGTAGACAGATTATAAAAAATATTGTTACTCACTTCATAATTTAATTTTGTAGGCAGTTTATAAAAACTATTAGAATCACCGCATGCTTTAATTTCAGTTGTTAATCTATATAGTTAAATTTTAGCTATTTATAAAAATTATTTTATAGGCAATTTATAGTTTTTTTAAACAGTTTAGTCAATTAAAACCACTTCATCTTTAATTTTACTTTGTTAACGCTTATCTTTACTACTAATAATAAGAGTTCTTTGCCAACAGGGTTGGCGTAGTTGGTTGATGGTCCGGACTGCGTGATCGAAGGTCACGAGTTCGAGCCCCGAAACTGACAACCCTGTAACAAGTACCCGAAGTATGTGTTTGGCAGGCACATACTTCCCTAGAGTTTACAAGCGAAGCTTGGTTCTCTAGGTAATTCAAAATAATAATAATAATAATAATAATAATAATAATAATAATAATAATAATAAGAGTTCTTTAAACATAATTCAACCGTGTCTTTTTGAAGTGCCAAAAATGGCCCTTCCATTTTGTTCGGGTCTTATTTCGTCTAGATCTATTCGCATGTGCGAACGCGACTCACCGGTCATCCTCCCTAGAAATTAAATGCCTTCTCCTACTAAATCGCTCGCATTGCTCATTCTCCTTATCTCCAATCTCTAATCGCCATGGCGATTCACCGCTATTTTGTTCGGATTTACTCTCAGCATAGATATCATGTGGTTGAAAATTGGACACGTCAACGCAATGCTTACCGCCATCTACCCACGATCTGTCGATTATTCAATCCGCCCTTTTTTCATCAATCATTTCTTATTCTCCACACTGCTATCTTCCATACCGACAAAGGAAATATGAGAGATGCTCTTCGTGGATTGGAAGGTTTCCTATTTTCTAATATTAGCAACTTTTTGTTTGATTTTTTTTTATGGTTCTTTTTAAATACACAATGTTATTTCAATTGTATTCCCTTCGAATCTCCAGTTTTATAAATTTTTTGTTTTAGACTTGGTTTATGAAGATTAATGTAGTTATTTTGCTTATTTTTTGGGTATAATATTTCTCTACATGCTTTAGATTTACTTCAAGTTGGACAAAAGGAGCAACATGGATCGGCTCCTGAAATGAATTCAGAAGTATTGATTGTGTTTTTTCATGTAGTTTTAACATCTATATTGTTTCTACAGCATATGTGAATCTAATCGTATTGGATGGTTTCAAATTACATTACATTGTGTATTTGCAATTGGTGCATTGGACAGTTATCTATAGCTTTCTAAGCGTAGGTTAAGCAATACGGTAAGAATTTATATTTTGTTATAATTTTTATTTATGTTTATTTCAAATTATTCTTAATAAAATGCGTTACTGCCATATCTAGCTTTACTTGAATCGGCCAGCACTAAACAATAAAATATATTGCACCCGATAAGCATGTTTTCTTAGAGTAAAACTATGATGCTCTTGACTGTTAAACAATGATTACTCTAAGTCTCTAAGACACATATAGCTGACTACAGGAGATACCCTTACAATCTTTCCCTATGCACATAATACAAATAAAAAGATTAAAACTAATTTTTTTTTTTAATTTCCATATAAATAAATTAGTTTCTTGACTTGGAAATCAAATTTTGCACTATATCTGGGAGTGTTAGGGTGGTACTGTATGTAATTTGGCGTTTTATCCAAATTTAATGTTGTATTCCACTTATAGATAGTGCATTATACACACACATAGCATAGAGATATAGGGTGTGGCTATTTGCTTAGTGTTTCGTAATCCATAATTTTGAATTTTGAAGTTTATTTACTACAGTGACATTATGTTATTATAATAGTAAACGTTGGTATATTAGCCTCTTAAAATTTAGTAAACGACAAATTGATCTTTTTTATACATTTACACGTACACTAATATGCTTTGTATAAAAGGCTATGTGATGATAGCACAAAACTACACTTCCCATTGTTCCACTTTTGATATTATCGTAATCATAATTCTGCTGATCATCTCCTTTCCTTAAGTATAGTCAAAACATAGAAATGTACGAAATTTTTGAATAAGGAACAAATCCATGGGTTAGTCAATTATGACTATTTATTTTACATTTAAAGGTGTGCAATTATGTATATGTTTGTATTTAAGCATTTTGCATTCAAATACACAGATAACTTCTAATATACAAAGTTCCAAAATTGAGTTCAAGTCTTTGGCTAAATTTTCTTTCATTTTCAGTTTTGTAAATACTGTATAAATTTGACTACTAATAAGTATATTCATACTTGGTTGGATCTTATGAATAGTTTTAGAATAATATTTCTATGCCTATAATGATACATATCCTGTTTTAAAATAATAAATTATGATATATCATAGTGCTTCAGCCCCGCTGCGGAATTTACCAATGCACATCTTAGTACGATATTCTTGCTTGAATTTGTTGTTGACTTCTAACACACAGAAGAATTGATGATATGATGGTGCTTATAAGCATTGCAAAATGCAAACCATATACTTATTTTTGACTGATAATCCTTGAATGATTGATTAAGATTTGTTCTTAAGAAAAAGAATCACTCATCCTATGAACATTTGTAGTTATTTTATTTGCACCTTTACTGTTTGAACTAAAAGAGTCAATCTTTTTGCTAGATATGTTTTTCTAGGTATTCATTGTTCAGTCTTATTCATGACGAGCTATGCATTATGTATTAGGTTGTCAAAAGACTGAAAAAGCTCAATCATTTTGTACCTCAGGACCATCAATGTTCTGCTTTGAATTCCTTGAAAATTAAGCTACAGGGTATGGCTCCAGAGGTCAATAAACTGAAAGATCCCGAGAAAGTAAGCTTGAGAGAATCGCATATTAAGAAGAAAAAAAAGCGATTAAATCGTTAACCAACACAAAAAAGTTTCTTCAGAGTGCTTGCATCTAGACTATTGAAAATTAAAGGTACCCCTTTTCCTAATTACTTTTTTTGTAGAGAAGTGTAACATTTGATTCTATTCGAAATTTCAGAATGTTCTAACCATATTCCTTGGCGGAATAATGAGTAGAAAATATAAAAGAATTTGACAATATGAAAATTTTAGTTCGCACAGTTGATTCTTTGAGCAATCCTCAGAATGTGAAGTGTCAGCGTTACTTGATTTGCTGTGTTCAAATCTTTTAAAGGAGTCAATTAGACTAGCAGGACTAGGACTTTTATTTGATTTAGTGCATGTTATTTCACTAATCAGTAATCGATTCTTTTGAGCGGATCTGAGGTCATTTTAATTTTAATCCTCTAATTTATATTGCTATTAGTTTATATCCTTTTCTTTTAAGAACCACTTCTGTGCTCTTATAACCAAGAACAAACATGCTGGATTTCATGTTACTTTTTGATTTCTATACTATATATCTACGTAGTTATATTATGGCATGTTACTCAACTATAGTTTTGACCTTTGTTTTATCAATCATGGCATGTTACTCAGTTTATACAGTAGTGCATTTCAGTGTCTCTCTGAATGAGCGCAGCTATAGGTAGAAGACTGTCTTTTGGTATGTGTTCTATATGCCATAATTGAGTGCACGTGAACACTATTTTGTGCATAAGTATGATCTTTTTATCAAAATGTTACTTTGACTTTGTAGTTACTAAGCTTTTTTTGGATATACCGACCTTCAAATTAAGGACATATTTTAGTTATAATTCTAGAAAAAACTCACTTTAACTATAAATTTTGGTGCTAAAAAATATACCTGTTTTCCATTAGATTTGTGGTGAACATTAGGTCTACTTATGTATATAGTTTCCTTGGAAACATACAGTTGGCGTAAGTTATTTTACCAGGCTTATAACTAATTTCTTTTTATTAAGGAGGTGAACCAAGAGTGCATAGAGTGAGTTGTCTGCACTTGCATTTTATGCATTCAAAGTTAAATGTAACGATCCACTTTTTTAGACGGTTTAAATCGACAATAAACCACACATGTCTAAATCAAACAATTCAAAATGGAGGATTGTCAATCGATAAATAAAAAATTTAGAGAAAAGAAAGAAAAATAAAAACACAGAATCTCACAGCGGAATGATAAAATATAATAATCAAATAAATAGTTTATGAAGCTGTTTTGTAATATACATTTGATTACAAAAATTTTACAACAATCAAAGTTCAAACGACATACCAATAATGATGCAGCGGAAAATTACTAATAATATAATATATCAAACTCCATCTTCGTCCTTTAGAAATAAAGTCTTCAACACTGAATGCTCAGGCTGATCCGAGCGTAATGAAAAGACAAAACACTCGAGTCGGAACTAAAAGATCTTATGTAAGTTAAATCAACAAGAAGTAAATATGAGTGTAATGGCTTCAGAATTTATTACGTTTATTCCAGAAACCTTCCGAAGATATTCAGAACAAACAGTTAAGAGGTATAATGCAATGTCCATAACTCCAATAGATTCACCTCCATAAAACTCTCATAATGCTGTAACGCCTAATGCTTGCGATGTAATAATGTATAGTGATTTTTTCTAGGTAATGTTACTACGCATAGTAGTTTTTCTATGTAATGTGTATTTTGGCTAAGTGTGTTGAGTTTATAACTCATATTTACAGTGCATTATGCGTGAGTTGTAATGGTTGATGTATCTCCTGCCTCCTTTCTGTGTTTCTATATGCTTTATGAAATATAATAGAGGACCGTTAAATTTTGTTTGCCATGCGAACAAACTCATATTTCTTTTGAAAATAATTTCTTTTCAACAAAAATAATAATAATGCTTTCAAAAGGGTTGAACCACTGGGTCAATATGCTTATCAGTTATTATGCCCAACTAATGCACAAATTATGACATAATATATCAAAAAATTGCCCTTTGTCCAACGTTTTGCAAATGACATTCGGCGTTTATCTTTCTCCAAAAAACAACTGATTCATACTTTTAAGTTCTTTTGTTAACATTTGAAACCTGAAAAAGCAGCTTGTATTCAACATCTTTGGAAACTTCTTTCATTTCTCCATGAAGAATTTTAAAGAAATAAGAATTTCCTTGACTCCTTTAAAATGCTTGATACTTGCAAACTTGTCTATATTTGCCAAATGGGATAATTCACATTGTTGAATTATGCACACACATTATGATTAGATGCAGGCCCATTTGGCATGCATATATACTCGTAATCTAATAATCTATTTACTTAGAAAATCTAATTTTACATTCCCTTATTTTAACTACATGTTTACATAAGTCAAATCTTCATTATTTGGATATAATTGAAATCATACTTCGAACAAAATAACTACATCTTTCACACATATATATTATATTTCATGCAAGCCAATAATGAAAATATATGGTAATGTTTGGTTAAAAGCTAGTTCATTGTTATGTTTGGTTAGATATTAGCTTTTAAGATCCACCAAAAAAATTTAAAAGATGATATGTTAAAATTTGTGATACATGTATCTATAAACAACAAGCCACCATTGTGTTTGCATATTGATGTCAATTATGTACTTAACTAATGTTGTTTTGTTCATAAACTTTTTCATAAAATTTTACTGTATTAAGTAGTTGCACGGTGAATAAATAACTTAAAATATGCATAGATAGAGAGAACTTTCGAACACAAATGACAAAAATCATGACAATGCTTCGAAGGCACAATGGATCTAATAATGAAGACGATAACAACCTACGCTGAAATTGGCCTAAATTTCTACCTAGAAAAGGCACATCAAAACTTAGATCCATTCTAAGGTAAGCTGTTGGTTGTAAAAAGAAATAACATTGCAGAGCCATAACTAAACTTTTAAAACTCGCAGTGGATGGAACAAAATATAATAGCATAGCATACCCATTTATTTCAAAATCATAAAAATGCCATAATACAAAATTCCATAAAAACCGTAACATGATATCCGTTACAATAATTGTCTAAATACTTGGCTACACATAAAAGCAAGAACTAATAACAAATACTGCCACAAACCAAGCTTCTCCATCTCTAAGCATCATCACCGCTGTCATTGCATCCTTAACCTGTGTTGTAATAATGAGGGAGTCAGAACAATACGTGTCTGGTGAATAACAATATCGAGTCTTATCTTTTAAGTACTTAGGCAGTATATTTCAAAATAAGAATATGTCTATGAACATAAAACCACTTAATACTTCTTTAGAAGGAAAAAGGCGTGTTCAACCACTTAATACCTTCCATTTCAAAAGTAGGTTTCTAGAATCTCGTATCCCAATTATACGTCATAAATAGCTAATAATGTGAGAGATGGTACCTAAGCCACTTAATACCATTTATAAATAGATAGACTTTGGTCATTTAATACCTTAATTAGGGTAGACCACATGATTTAATACCTATTTTCATGGTGTGCTCCTCAATGATACTATTTAGATATTATATGGAATCTCTTAGGCCACTTAATAATAACTTATGGAAAATAGGATTACTCTAGTCATTTAATACCTTAATTAAGGTAGATCCCATCATTTACCTATTTCCAGAAGTGGAGCCCATCATCGAGATACCACTTAATGTAACCCCTTGGCTATTTAATACTTCATTTGGGGAAAAGAGGCGGGTCCAACTACTTAATACCTTAAGACCTCGAAGAAGACCATTCGTCTTATGGCTCGTACTCATAATGACGTCTCACATTAGTCCGACTATTCGTAGGAATTGGTAGCCAGATTAACTGGGAAGATTTCCCCTACAGAATTTGGGATCAACCTCATGCCATTGCAAATATTTATCATAAAGATATCTCACATTACTCAAAGTGTACGTAATTGTTGGTAGCCTCAAAATGAAGGGTAGACTTCCATCATGTAAGCCTATTGATCTCACATCTCTATGACTTAGCCATAAATCAATTACTCTCCAGACAGACCCCCATATCATCGTTTCATAAATAAGGCCTTATAAGGAACCTTCCTTATTGCAACTTAAAATAATAATTAGGCTATATAAGAGTTTCCTCTTATTTTCGCCTAACAATCAATTACCTTCCTAATAGGAGAAATAAATGAAAATAAACGCCCAATTGACTACGGCATATACACACTAATTATACTTAATTATGCAAATAGAGACAAATAAATATTTGCACCTAATAAGCTCTAACTGCATGGATTTTATGCTCTAAAATAGCGTTAAATATCAATTCCCTGACCAATTATTATTACAAGGCCTTTTTTTAAAATTCCCAAGATTTCATGAGATTCTAATATCCAAAGTAAAAAATAAATATTCATAACCAAAACTGCAATAATAGACTTGTACATAAAATAGAAACTCAATTTATTACATCTATTTAATGGAATATCTTAAACAATAAGAATTGGAATATAAACCCCATATTTTATCCAAATCCTCTTTACAAAGAAATATATAAGAATAAGTGGTGCAAACTACAAATAAAATTCATAATTTAACTACCTCTTTTATTGAAGAACCACAATTTGACTTAAAGAAGAAGGAGAAGTGGAACAGACTTTGAAATTATCAAAAACAGCACCAACGAAACAAACTCTATCACATTAATGTAAATAATTGGGCATATCAACATAGAATTGACATATCAAAATAATAAGAAATTTTGGGGGATTTTATCTATCATATTTTCAAAATCCCAAAATTCCTAAGGCATATTTAAATTTAAAAAGCAATACAGTAAACAATTCCTGAAAAGGAATATTAAAATTTCCACTCATTGATTAGCCTTAGCTTCACTTATATGATTTGTAGCCTTCCAATCTCTTCTAGAATATATCTCTTTTGATATATACACAAACAATATGGAATAGGTATATATATTCATTAGATTTAGAATATCTGGAGAAGAATATGACAAGAATAGAATGGAGGCAGAAGAAACAATCAGAATAATTTGAATTCTTACCTGAATTCTCTATAGAGTTTCTAAATCTTATTAAAGAGTTAAAATTGCAGAATTTCATCGTATTCCCCCCAAATAATATGAATAAAAAGGGGAGAGGATAGGGTTATATTTATAGAGGTTGAAACATACCAGAATGGTAGAATGAAACTAGTTTAAAGCGGACAAATATGCACCATTCATACCCTCAATCTCTAGCCGCACTGCCCTCATTTAGGCGTGACCAGTCGACGCCCCCTTCATTCAGTAAACTACCAGGGTCAACCTGTCCCAATAAAGGGGTCGATCGATACGTTTGTTTTGGGAATGTTTTTATTTTCATTGCTTTTAATTGATTCTTTACCCTAATCAACTTTAACGTTAAACGTTAATCAAACATTAATTAATGTTTATTTATCCCTAAGCTAGTTTTAAAAGTTCAAATCCTAATTTTAAATTCTCATTTCTATTTCAATTCCTACTAAATTAATTTAAATCTGAAAACTTAAAATGCTCATTACTTCTTTGTCTGAGCCCCATTTTCAACATATTATATATGGAAATGAATGAGAATTTCGCCACGAACGCAACAGAATAACTATCATGGTCAAATTCCAACTTTTATAAAATTTCCATACTTAACCATTATTATATTTAATTCTATCTACTTCATTTATTTATGATTCATTTACTGGGTGTTACATTCATCCCGCCTTAAAAAGGATTTCATCATAAAATCTTCCAAGGGGCAAACAACGTAACATGCAATAACATTCATGTTACACAACCTAGTTCCCTACACAACCACCTACTCAACCAATATTGTAATGTGATTATGTACTGCAACATGCTAAATGAGCTCAATCCTAGCGTGAGTGTGTAATCATGACACGAAAGTATCTACGCAGATATCCTAAACATGCATAATTTTTTTTACAATAGTGTAAAAGGATTGTAAAAAGGTGTAACAAATATATCCTACCATCAAATCTAGCAACCATGATGCAACCAAAATCCTAATTTTTAGAGAAAAATTACTAGTGGAAAGCTCTAGATGAGTGCCCTTTCATCTTCTCCTCGGTCTCCAATGTGCTTTCCACCAGATTGTCTCCCCATTTTACTTGGGCCAACTTAATTATTTCACTACGAAGTCTCCGGCCTAAAATTCAAGCCCTTTCCTTCTTTTATACACATAAGATTTTTTACGGTTTTGCGCTACCTTCATCCTTCACTTGATCAACTCTATTTTGTCCATGGTATCGCGGACCTAGTCGGGTCCGAGTAATACTTTATCGGTGTTTTTCAATCAACAACTAAACGATTTGCATAGCCGTCCATAAATTGCTTTAAAAGGGGCCATACCAATTGTCGCTTGGTAGCTATTATTATATGCAAACTCAACCAAAGCTAGATGCAGCTTTGAATATCCTCCTAAATCCTAGACACAAGCTCTCAATAAGTCCTCTAAAATCCTATTCGCCGTCTCTGTTTGTTTGTTAGTTTATGGGTGATATGCCATACTAAGGTTCAATGAAGTTCCCAAAGTTGTTTGTAAGCTTCTCCAAAACTCACTAGTGAATAAGGAGTCTCTATCACTGACTATGCTTATAGGAATTCAATGTAGAAAAAATTCTTCCTTAATATAAATCCATGTGAGAGGCGCCAGTCCTATTTCCCCTAATCGAAAAAAAATGAGCATTCTTAGTGAGTCTGTCCACAACAATCCAAATAGCCTCATTGCCCTTCTTAATTTTAGGCAATCCTTTCACAAAATCCATTAAAATATGTTCCCACTTTCAAGTTGAATTTCCGAAGGTAATAATAATTCACCAGGCCTCCCTTGCTCAGCTTTCTTTCTAACATGTCAAACACTTAGCAACAAACTCAGCTTTGCTTCTCTTCATTTCATTCCAAAAGAAAATTCTCTTAATGTCCTTGTACATCTTATCTCCTCCAAGATAAATGGTCATCCTTGAGTGGTGACACCCCATAAGCACATCTCTCATTAGATCATTAATCATTGGAACACAAAGACATCCATCTCTTATCAAACATTCATTCTCATCAACTAAATACTTCCTAGCATGGGAAAAATGTTCTCCTTTTTTAATATCTACAAAATCTCTACTAACCCTTCATCCTTCATATACCCATGCCCTATATGATTCATCAAGGTTTAATCTTCATAACTGCTGGAAAACCTTGGATGGGTTCTTTTGATGGTTAGAGGTTAAAATTTAAGAGAAACTCCAACTGTCTCCGTTCATATACAGCACTTAGGGTAGCGTGTCTCCAACTAAGAGCGCGGGCGACTAAGTTCCCTTTTCCATGGGTATATAGAATACTAAAGTCAAAGGATGCTACATACTTCATCAACCTCTACTGCTTAAGATTCAAATCTTTTTTGGAAAAATAGGTATTTGAGTGATATATGATCACTGAATAACTCAAACATTTTCCCAAGAGAAAATGCATCCACATCTTTGAGGCAAAAAAAATGGTTTCCAATTATAAATTATGCACCGGATAACTCTTCTCATGGTCCTTCAGTTGTCTACTAGCATAGGCAACTACCTTCCCTTCTTGCATAAGAACTGTCCTTAATCCTGTGTACATGCATCTGTGAAAACCGCAAACGACTTGGTTCCCTCTGGAATAGTGAGCGTAGATGCATTAGTCAATGACTTCTTAAGCTTTTCAAATGCTTTGGTGCATCTACCATTCCAAACAAAAACTAGATCCTTCTTAATCAATTTGGTTAAAGGGATTGCTATTTGTGCAAAGTTCTTAATGAGCTTCCTATAGTAGCCTCCAACCCTAGAAAACTCCTAACCTATGATGCATTACTAGGAGTCTTCCATCCTTAGACGGCTCCTACTTTAGCAGCGTCCACAGCAAATCCTTTATTCGAAAACAATATGCCTAAGAAACCTAACTTCATTTTTCCAAAAGCAGAATTTAGAAAACTTAGCTTTGAATTGGTTTCTTCTCAAGGTCTCCAATACCTCCCTAAGGTGGTCCTTATGCCCCTTCTTTCGTTTCGAGAAACCAAGATATCATCAACAAATACCACGACAGATTTATTAAGTTTCCCTCTAACTAATCTACTCATCAAATTTACAAAGTACGATAGGGCATTCGTCGGTCCAAAAGGCATTACTTTCCACTCATAGAGCCCATCTAGAGTACGAAATGTGGTCTTCGACTTACTTTCCTCTGCAATCCTCAACCGATGGAATTCTGTTGCTAAGTCTGATTGGGAAAAGATTTTAGCCTTCACAATTTGGTCGATCAAGTAATGTATTCTAGGTAGAGGATACCTATTCTTCCTTGTCAACTTGTTTAACTTGCTATAATGGACGCAAAGTCATAAACAACTGTCCGCCTTAGTAGCAAAAACAACAAGGGCTCCCCACTTAGAAGTACTCTTATGGATGAATCCTTTCTTCAATAGCTCTTAGATTTGTTTATCCAATTCCCTTCTTTCTTTGGGGGCTATATGTCTCAAAGGCAGAGTGACGGGTCTTGCCTCATTTCCTATATTGATTTAGAACTCAACCTCTCTATAGGGTGGGTGGCCTGTGACCTCCTCAAAGACATCAAAAAATTCACAAACTATGAGTATAGATGATGGCTCTCTAACAATAGATAGATTTAGCGAGTATAAATGGCTTGGCTCAACTAAAGCTTTGGGTGTAAAAAGAACTTCTAATTCACGACCTCCACCACTCCTTAATCGTACTACCCTCTTACCATAGTCAAGAATGGCTCCGTAACATGATGACCAATCCATACCCAAGATATGCACATACCCCTCGAAATTTAGAACATACGCATTACATATGAAATCAACGTCACATATGTCTAACACTAGGTCTTTTCAAATAAGGGAAAGATGGGTCGAACCTCCAATGGGATTGGAAACCTCTATTGGGCCATTGACCATCTGGGTTTGAAGGTTTAAGGAATTTACCGCATCCCTAGATATATAGGAATGTGATTCCCCTGAATCAAATAGAGTACGAATAGCTAACCCGAAATAAGAGTTATACTTTCTAGGGCTACTTTTCCTTGGTCTCTTGGTGGCTTACTAGCAATAGGGATGGCTGCAATAACGTAGGCATGTCCATGATCCTTCCTTATCCATCGTAGGACACTGATTCTTGTGATGCCCTTCCTCGTGGCAGTTAAAGCACCGACCATTAAAGGCTTTCTTCAACAAACTCACCCTATAATCTTTAGCTTCATGACCCTTCCTTTGCCTTTTTTACACACCTCATCCTTCTTAAACTTCCCTTTTGACTTCTTATTAGCCCAAAACTCCCCTTCTTGGACCCTCCTTGCTTTTGGGTCGGTGTAGACCTCTCCTTCTCTATTCCCTTATCTTCCTCATTGGTCGAATGCAGCATTGTCATATCTACCAACATCTCATATGTGGCCCCAATAGGTACTTGGGACAACAACATTTCTCTTAGCAGGGAATTTAAGCCCTTCACAAACTTCATGTCCTTTTTCATTAGTGTGTATTAGGCACATCCCGAATTTAGCCAATTCTATAACCTTAGCTATGTACTCCTTAAGGGTAAAATCTCCTTGTCCCGGCTAAATGAACTTTTCCAACTGAAAGCATAGCTCTACTCTAGACCTAAATCTTATCTCAAATCGATCCTTGAATTCATCCTAAGAGAATATCCTTCTAAGGTGCTCATTAGTCACAAAGTTCCACCAATTTAAGGCTTCTTCCTTGAGGTGCCACGTTGTTATTCTTGTTCTTAGCTGATCATCCCAACCAAGCTCCCTAAATATCTTATCACGGTTACTAGTCCAATCTTTAGCTTTCGAATATGCTTAGTATGTCTTCCCTTCCATATTTAGAAGTCCTTACTCAACTTAGGAAAGTCGACAGAGAGGGTGCTACATCAGCGGGCGGGGCAATTGGTGTAGCTGGAGGAATAGGAATCTGCTCGATGGTTTTAGGATATTATTTAAACCATTCAGGCATTCCACGAATGGTTTGTCTTCCGCGGGTAGATTTCCCTTGTTCAAAAGAAATTATTATCATCCATATCAACTATTTGTAGGTTAAAACTTTAGTGACGATTTTCTAAGATGGTATTTACACACTGAAAGAAAAAGGTTGCCTTATGTATATGCATATACTCAAGAAGACAGGGTATGTGTGTGTGTATATAGTAAGAATTTTTTGATTCTTTTTGTAAAACCCTTTTCAAAATAATAAATACATCTCTCGTACATATAGTTACATATAGTTTTTCCCAGTTGATCAGGTAACATAAGCTCTGATACCAAACGTAACCACCCATCCCAAAACATGACTATATTTCGACCTTGAAAACGTCCATCAAAACTTATATCCATTCTAAGGTAAGCTGTTGGTAGTAAAAAGAAATAACGTTATAGAGCCAGTACTAAGCTTTCTTAACTCACACCGAATGGAATAAAAACAAAATAGGAAAATGTACCCATTTATTTCAAAACCATAAAACTATCATAATACAAAATTTCACAAAAACCGTAACATAATTCCATTACAACAATTGTTTAAATATACGGGAATACATAAAGGCAAGTAATAATAAATAATACTGCCACAAGTCAAGCTTCACCATCTCTAAGCATTGTCACTGCCATCACTCCGTCTTTAACTTGTGTTGTAATGAGAATAGAGTCAGAACAACAAATGTTTGATGAATGAAAACCTCAAGTCTTACATTTTCAGCACTTAGGTAGTATATTTCAAAATAAGATATGCCTACGAACATAAAAAAATTAAAACCATTTAATACTTCTTTATAAGGAAAGGAGGTGACCCAACCACTTAATACCTCCATTTCAGAAGCAGGTTTCTAAAATCTCATATCCCAATCATACGTCATAAATGGCTAATAATGTGAGAGAAAGTACCTGAGCCACTTAATACCTTTTATTGTAAAATAGACAGACTTCAGTCATTTAGTACCTTAATTAAGGCAGACGCCATCATTTAATACCTATAGCCAAGGCATGATCCTCAATGATACTATCTAATTGACATAATTTGAAATTTCTTAGGGCAAAAATACTTCTTTGTGGAAAATAGGTAAACTCTAGTCATTCAATTACTTAATTAAGTCAGACCTCATCATTTAATACCTATTTTCAAAAGCGAACCCCCTCATTAAGTTACCACCTAACTTAACCCTTGGCCATTTAATACTTCTACTAGGGAAAAGAGGCAAGTCCAACCACTTAATATTTCAAGACCCTGAAATATGCCCTTCGTCTTATGACCCATACTCATAATGATGTCTCACATTAGTTCGATTATTCATAGGAACTGGTAGCTAGATTAGCTGGGCATATTTCCCCAATAGAATTTGGGACCAACCTCACATCATTACAAAAATTTATCATAAGGATATCTCACATCAATCAAAGTATACAAAACTACTGTTAGCCTTAAAGTGAAGGGCAGACTTCCATCATGTAACTCTAGTGACCTCGCATCCCTATGACTTAGGCATAAATCAATTACTCTCCATACACACACACACACACTCATCTCACATTTTCATAATTAAGGCCTTATAAGTATTCTTCCTTATTACGCCTAAAAATAATAATTCGATAATATAAGGGTTTCCTCTTATTTTTTCCTAACAACCAATTACCTTCCTAATGGATGAAATAAATGAAAATAAGTGCCTAATTAAATACATCATATATGCAATAATTATACGTTAATTATGCAAATAGAGATAGACAATTATTCGCGTCCAATAAGTTCTAACCGAATGGACTTTGCACTCTAAACTAGCGTTAAATTTCAATTCCATAACCAATTATTATTTCAAGTCATTTTTCTTCAAATTCTCAAGATTTAATGGGATTCTAATATCCAAAGTAGATGATAATATCCAAAGCAGAGAGTAAATATTCATAATCAAAACTGCAATAACAGACTTGTACATAAAATAGAAATTCAACTTATTACATCAATTCAATGGAGTATCTTAAACAATAAGAATTTCAATCTAAACCCCATGTTCTATTCAACCCCATATTTAATTCAATTTATTTTATTTATTTATGGTTCATTTTACGAGGTGTTACAAAGATCTTTGCCATCGTCATCTTTTTAAGCTCTTCAAGTATAGTAGGTGAAAACTTTTGGTAGCAGATGCAATATTATATGGTTTTTTGTATGGGTATTAGGGCAATGGACGGTATTGTTTTTTTATATGGGATAACAATAGCACTACTTGAATAATTTTGTTGTTTAGAATTCAATTCAATATATATATGAATCAATGGATGACTATGAATGATATTGTTTTTTGTATGGGATAGTAGCATTAATTGAATAGTTTTTTGTTTAGAATTCAATTTAGTGTATATAATCAACGTATTCATAATTTCATTTTTTGTTCATACTATTCTTTTTATATAACTTTGTGTGTGTGTATTTCTGTAGATGCTTTTATTATTGACTGTCGAACTATTAATGGTTACTGGGAAGGGCAAATTTAATTAAAAAATAGCGGTTACCAATGGAACAGAAAGAGAATATCGGTGGAATTTTCAAACAAAGCCGCCACTAAAGCATTGTTGAAATAGGCACATGATTATAAAACCCATTGTAGAACCTTTGCAAATTGTGTGAGATTTGCGACAGAAATACAAAAATTTGTCACTAAATCCATGCGAAAGCGTCGGGATTAGTGACAAATTACCGACAGATATATAAGACTATAGTATAAACATAAAATTTATCGATCACTAATCCCTCGCTATTAAGCTAGGGTTTACCAACGATACTTTATTAAGAAGAATATGGGTAAAAATTTAGTTTTTATATGTCCATCGGAAAGATAGAAAAATATTTTTTAATGGAATTTTAATATTTATATGAATGACAAAAAAATATCGGTGAGTTCATGCTAATTTCTGTCACTAAATTGACACTTGATTACCGACTTGAAATTTACCGACCTTCTTCAATGGATTATTCCGTTGTAAAATCAAGGTTTTCTTGTAGTGGAACATATCATTCATTCACTACTGCATTGGTTTAGAACCACGTCTGTGTAGCCTAGGATTTCTGTTGTGAGTTAAAAAATTCTTTTAGGCAAGCTCCTTCATGTCCTCTCTCTCCCCATAGGCTAAAAATTATTCGCATTCCTATTGGTTATATAAGAATTCCTCTTATTATACCTCTTCAAGTCCAAAACAAACTGCATGTACTTCAAAAAGCAATTAATTCTCATAATCACATGATGCCAACAAATGAAATGGTAATGGTCAAAAATATGGAAAATAAACACTCATACCACACAACGAACAAGATGGTACACATACACTGGCACAAGTTAAACACTAGGGTCCGTTTTTTAAGAAGCGAGCGACCATTTGAGCTGGGTATTTGAATGGAGAAGTTGATTGAAATAGGAATGTATTTGACAGGGTATTTGAGTGGAGTATATGAGCGAATCATTTGGCAAAAACAAGGGGAAAATGACATGAAAAGGGGCAAATTTCTTCTTTTAGCACAATGGGACACTTGACGCATTATGGTTCTGGATGCGTCTGGAATGGTAACAGGGCATTTTATATTTGGGCAAATAGTACGTAACAAAGAGATGGTATAAAAGAAATATTTCAACAGAAATAAACATGTCATGCCAAACACTTTCCAAACTCTAAATTTCTCTCCACTAAATTTCAGTGGCGGCACACTAAGGTGCATGAAATACCTAATCACAAATTAGCAATGCTTTGGTTCCAAAACCGACAACCATCCATTCTAGCATGGAGAACAGTAATAAGTATCATAAATATATTATATATATATATATATATAGTAGGAGATTATACTACCATTTCACAACTTTTTCACTAGTGATAAATATATATTCTCTCTGATATATTGTAAATAGTCATAATAATTTAATATTGTAGCATATATAATAAGTATCATAAATATATTATATCTCTACTACTAATAATGTAAATTGGATAAACTATATTCAACCGTGTCTTTTTGGAATACCCGAAATGCCCTTACATTTCCCATCAGCTTCGCATACCCTCCCATTTCTGTTATCTATTCATAAAACCTGATTGCGTCTCTTCCCTAATTCGTCCATGTTCCTAAATTCATTTCCTCAAAACCAAGATTTCATTCATCACCATCATCTAATCCAATCCCAAGAAATCGGTTTCTTTTACTTATGAATCAAAAATGGCAGTGACACCAGAGATGTAGCGTCCACGATGAGTGATTGGATGGGTCGCTAGAGATAGCTCACGTCTATTACCACCTTCTTCTTTCTCTCGAAGATACAGCTGTTTGTAATTTATATATTTATTAAACTGTTTACACGTTTCGATTTCCTTTAATTTTTGACATTGTTACTCATTTTAATTGATCTAATCTAATTTGTGAATAATTTTTCCAATCTAATTTCTGATTCACAAAGAGATATTATTATAAACAAAACCACTTAATCCAGACAACTTTGGACATCATTACTCATTAGTTCTGATTTGATTTGTAAGTCTAAGATGTCAAAGGCAATTTTTCAATCTAATTTGTGATTCATGAAATAAAATTTAAAAGACCAGTTACCACTACTACGAATCAAATTTTTAACTTGAAATCGATTGATCCGGGCAATTGTCTTTAACACTCCATCTTTGTAACTTAGATCTGTTGAAATGGTTTTTTGAAAGTGCATTGTAGGTTCTTAACTAGCATAAACTTATATTCAACTAAAAATTCATTTTGTTTTACAGTAAATAATTTATTTGGTACATCTGCTCATTTTTTAACACATATTTGTCCATGTTTGTTATAAGAATTTGTGTGCAATATGATAATTTCTCTGTCTTAAAAGGCAACTAACTGTAATTGATTGCAGCTCCTTCCTCAAATGTATTATTTTAAACCTCGAAAAAAATGTATAACTACTTTATTTTAGCAGATAACGACTGCTCTTTAAAAACAAAAACAGTGGTTACAATAATTCCTTAAGTCCTTTTTAAAGGTTGTTTATAGAATTCAAATGCATAATATTTCTTTTACATACAACATTTATCAGGTTTAGAGGGAAGAAGTAAATGTAAGAGAGGAAAGTGCAACGAAAGGAGGAAAGCAGAGCATAATAAATAATTTTTCACGACTTGGACATAACAACCAAAGGTTTATACTTATATAACATGTTTTGAGTTTAACTTATTGATTATTGCTAATTTTTGATATGGATAGGTTACATTGCTTTCTTGATGATCGTTGATATGGTAACACTAAACTCATTCCTTAATGGTTTGATATACTTCATGTGATCGAAAAATTTGATTTCTTGATGATTGCAAATATTTGATGGCCATATAAATTATCGAAGAAACTATATGTTATTGTTACTATTCAGTTTGCCTAATTAGCAAGCAAGAACTGAATATATACTAGAACCTTATGATGATTATGACGCTAATACATTAACTTTATGTGTGCGTGTATACGTATACACACACACATACACACACACACACACATATATATATATACATATACACATTATATATAACAAATTAGCTCAGATTTAACAGAAAAGACAAAGAATGGTCTGGATTTAATGTAGAGGAAGACATCGAATGGCTAATATTTATCCATGTAACGTATAAAACTAACGCCAACTACGTAATAACATATACATAGCATAGGGCATGATAATGGCGTTAATGTTGTTCCCCATGTTAGTGCTTATCCATGAGCCACGATCATTTCAGGCTTACTCTTTCAGTTTTTTCTTTCCAAATTACCTGATCACTCTATTTTCTTCAATTCCTAAGCTCTTCAAAAATCCTCAATCTTCCTCCTACATTTTCATTTTTGCTATATATTTTCTTAAAATCTAATTTTAGATCCACAAGAAACAGATGATAGTAGACAAGGCGGTGCTTTTTTCCTCTCCATTCCTTTCCTCCAAGTTTCATAGGTATTTTATTTTACTCATATATTTTTTAATTTCATCCTAAAGTTTTACCGATTTGTTAAGGGTATTTTGATTTTTGTTATGTGCCAACCGCTAACTAATTAGAGCTTGATTATGTAGAATTGAAATAGTGGAACACATACTAGATCACTGTGAAACTACCATGATCCGGTTTACCTCTTTATTTTGCACATGCCATGATCAGTTTTCATTGCCATATTACTACCATGATTCCTTCTTACCGCGATTATTGTTATCTACCTCATATTACATCAGCTCACTGAAACTCTAAATTTCTTTACTAGCTCTGGATTTTATGGTAATTTGTCTCTTAATTGTGTTTTTATTTGGTTTCTGTACCTTTGAATGATTAGTTGTGGTTCATATTATCTAATCATTTAACTAATGATATGAATTCAAACTGAAAATGGTTTCCTTCATTTGATGAATTTCAGGGATTGATCATTACTCCTTTCAGGAAGGAGTGGTTACTGCATTCTTCACATTTAGAAGCATGTAAATGGAAGTATTGGATTAAACACTATCAAGTTTAGATTGTACTTCCATTTCCATGCTCCTAAATGTGAAGAATGCAGTAACCATTCCTCCCTAAAAGAAGTAACAATCAATCCCTGAAATTCATCAAATAAAGGAAACCACTTTTAGTTTGAATTCATATCATTGGTTAAATGACTAGATAATAAGAACCACAACTAATCATTCAAAGGTACCGAAACCGAATGAAAACACTGTTAAGCGACAAATTACTACAAAATCCAGAGCTAGTGGAGATGGAAGAAGTTGAAAAAGAAATTTATAGTTTTAGTGAACTGATGTAATATGAGGTGGATAACAATAATGGTAGTTTAAAGGAATCGTGATTGGTAATATAGCAATGAAAATTGATCGTGGCGTGTGCAAATTAAAGAGGTAACTAGATCATGGTAATCTGACAATGATCTAGTATGAGTTCCACCATGTCAATTCTATGTAATCAACATAGCAATCAATACAGATAGAAAGAATTTTGTTATCGTAAAAGTATATTTGAAATTGTTATAGCAATCAATATAGGAATTTAATGGCGTCCATTTTCTTTTTATGTAGCCAAATAAATCAAACCATGACTGTAATTAAACTTTTGAGAAAATATGATACGCGACTTATGTCACATCTACTGTATACTTCTTAGTATGAATGTGCTTGATACATACAAACAATTAATACTTGGTTTGATTTTGGCATGGGGTGCTCATCACATTTGTCAGTGTGTTTAATTAAACATCAATTATTTCATGCCATAAATAAATCGCTAATTAACTTCCATCATTAGGATTCCTTACCTACATGGTTTCTTTTGCGGTATCCTTCCAACTTTCTAACTTTTGAATTAAACAATATTTTTGATTGTTCATTATCTATGATAGACAGTAGTATGTGCTAAATGTTTCGCCATCAAGTTCTACAAAAAGTAACCATTTATGGATGAGGGAAAATGACATAGATACCATATTTTGTTTAAAGGATAAGTAAATGATAAACAGTAATTCTCCAATTTCAGTGTGTACCTGGATATGTTCAAGCATCCATAAGATATTATTTGCCTGTTATGGGAGTCTTTTTGGATTAAAATCCCACCTACATGAAAACAGGTACAATCTCTCTTTTAGTAATCTATTGATGTAAAGTACGAAAACATGTACAGTCTAAATTATTATTCAATGAAAATGTTGATGATCTAAGAAATTACTGTTGAAAATACTTACATAGAACTTAAACTGAGAATTCACTCTCTCTACTTTTTTCATCTTTGTCCACCAAAAATTGAAGAATGTAAAACCCATTTATCCACAAATTTTAGATGTTCAGTCCCAGTATTAGCTGATTAGTAAATATATGAGAGACTGTCAGTATTACATCCCAATAGGCAGAACATAGGAAATTTAAATGGATATACATAAAAATTGATCTGCTAGTATTTACAATAATTTGTATTTGGAATATTATTGAGCTCATATCGATAGAACACGGGAAATTCAAATGGATATACACAAAAATTGATCTGTTAGTATTTACAATAATCTGTAACTCGAGTACCATTTAGGTCATAGTTAGAATTCGAAAAAAAATACACTGCCTTTTGTAAGCTTGGCTAAGTTTAATTTACATAAATGTGAACATAAAGATAAAATCAAAGAAAACTGTAAACAAAGAATACAATGTACACAAAGGGTACAGTGCAAGAGTACAGTACATGTACTCATGTAGTTATATCCATTTGAATTCATACCTGAGTTGACAAATATCAATTCGTGACCTTCTAAACTTGATAGTGTTTAATCCAATACTTCCATTTACATGCTTATAAATGTGAAGAATGCAGTAACAACTCCTTCCTAAAAGGAGTAACGATCAATCCCTGAAATTCATCAAATGAAGGAAACCTTTTTCAGTTTGAATTCATATCGTTAGTTAAATGATTAGATAATAAGAACCACAACTAATCATTCAAAGGTATCGAAACCGAATGAAAACACAATTAAGCGACAAATTACCACAAAATCCAGAGCTAGTGGAGATGGAAGAAGTAGGAAAAGAAATTTAGAGTTTCAATGTGCTGATGTAATATGAGGTGGATAATAATAATCGCGGTTTGAAGGAATCATGGTAGTAATATGGAAATGAAAACTGATCATGGCATGTGCAAAATAAAGAGGTAAACTGGATCATGGTAGTTTCACAGTGATCTAGTATGTTAGCGGTTGGCACGTAAAATAAAATCAAAATACCCTTAACAAATCGGTAAAACTTTTGAATGAAATTAAAAAATATATGAGTAAAATAAAATATCTAAGAAACTTGGAGGAAAGGAATGGAGAGGAAAAAAGCACCGCCTTGTCTACTATCATCTATTTCCTGTTGATCCAAAATTAGATTTTAAGAAAATATATAGCGAAAATGAAAATGTTGGAGGAAGAATGAGGATTTTTGAAGAGCTTGGGAATTGAAGAAAATAGAGTGATCTGGTAATTTGGAAAGAAAAAACTGAAAGAGTAAGCCTGAAAAGATCGTGGCTCGTGGATAAGCACTAACATGGGGAACAACATTAATGCCATTATCATGCCCTATACTATGTATGCGTACGTTAGTTTTATATGTTACATGGATAAATATTAGCCATTCGATGTCTTCCTCTACAATAAATCCAGACCATTCTTTGTCTTTTTCATTAAATCTGAGCTAATTTGTTATATATAATATATATATGTTTGTATGTATGTGTGTGTATACGTATACACACACATACATAAAGTTAATGTATTAACGTCATAATCATCATAAGATTCTAATATATGTTCAGTTCTTGCTTGCTAATTAGGCAAACTGGATAGTAACAACAACATATAGTTTCTTCGACAATTTATATGACCATCAAATATTTGCAATCATCAAGAAATCAAATGTATCCGATCACATGAAGTATATCAAACCATTAAGGAATGAGTTTAGTGTTACCATATCAACGATCATCAAGCAACCAATGTAACCTATCCATATTAAAAATTAGCAATAATCAATAAGTTAAACTCAAAACATGTTATATAAGTATAAACCTTTGGTTGTTAAGTCCAAGTCATGAAAAATTATTCATTATGCTCTGCTTTCCTCCTTTCGTTGCACTTTCCTCTCTTACATTCACTTCTTCCCTCTAAACCTGATAAATGTTGTATGTAAAAGAAATATTATGCATTTGAATTCTATAAACAACCTTTAAAAAGGACTTAAGGAATTACTGTAACCACTGTTTTTTGTTTTAAAGAGCAGTTGGTATCTGCAATAATAAAGAAGTTATACATTTTTTTCGAGGTTTAATAATAATACATTTGAGGAAGGAGCAGCAATCAATTACAGTTAGTTACCTTTTAAGACAGAGAAATTATCATATTACACACAAATTCTTGTAACAAACATGGACAAATATGTGTTAAAAAATGAGCATATGTGCCAAATAAATTATTTACTGTAAAACAAAATGAATTTTTAGTTGAATATAAGTTTATGCTAGTTAAGATCCTACAAAGCACTTCCAAAAAACCATTTCAACAGATCTAAGTTACAAAGATGGAGTGTTAAAGACAATTGCCCGGATCAATCTATTCAAGTTAAAAATTTGATTTGTAGTAGTGGTAACTCGTCTTTTAAATTTTATTTCATGAATCACAAATCAGATTGAAAAACTGTCTTTGAAATCGTAGACTTACAAATCAAATCAGAACTAATGAGTAATGATGTCAAAAGTTGTCTGGATTAAGGGGTTTTGTTTATAACAATATCTCTGTGTGAATCAGAAATTAGATTGGAAAAATTATTCAAAAATTAGATTAGATCAATTAAAATGAGTAATGATGTCAAAAATTAAAGGAAATCGAAACGTGTAAACAGTTTAATAAATATATAAATTACAAACAGCTGTACCTTCGAGAGAAAGAAGAAGGTGGTAATAGACGTGAGCTATCTCTAGCGACCCATCCAATCACTCGTCGTGGACGCTACATCTCTGGTGTCGCTGCCAGTTTTGATTCAGAAGTAAAAGAAACCGACTTCTTGGGATTGGATTAGATGATGGTGATGAATGAAATTTTGGTTTTGAGGAATTGAATTTAGGAACATGGACGAATTGGGGAAGAGAAGCAATCAGGTTTTACGAATCGATAAGGTAATGGGAGGGTATGCGAAGCTGATGGGAAATGTAAGGGCATTTAGGGTATTCCAAAAAGACACGGTTGAATATAGTTTATCCAGTTTACATTATTAGTAGTAGAAATATAATATACTTATGATACTTATTATATATACTACAATATTAAATTATCATGACTATTTACAATATATCAGAGAGAATATATATTTATCACTAGTGAAAAAGTTGTGAAATAATAGTATAATCTCCTACTGTATGTATATAATATATTTATGATACTTATTATATATATATAGTAGGAGATTATACTATTATTTCACAACTTTTTCGCTAGTGATAAAAATATATTCTCTCTATGGAATAACTAGTTGGTTGATAGCTTGTTGGCAAGTCCTCATCTTCTTGTAGCTGCTGTTCTCCATGCTAGAATGGGCGGTTGTCGGTTTTGGAACCAAAGCATTGCTAATTTTTGATTTGGTATTTCATGCGCCTTAGTGTGCTGCCACTGAAATTTAGTGGAGAGAAAGTTAGAGTTTGGAAAGTGTTTGGCATGACCTGTTTATTTCTGTTGACATATTTCTTTTATACCATCTCTTTGTTACATACCGTTTTCCCAAATATACCATTCCAGACGCATCCAGAACCGTAATGCGTCAAGTGTCCCGTTGTGCTAAAAGAAGAAATTTGCCCCTTTTCGTGTCATTTGCCCCTTGTTTTTGCCAAATGATTCGCTCATATACTCCACTTAAATACCCTGTCAAATACATTCCTCTTTCAATCAACTTCTCCATTCAAATACCCACCTCAATTGGTCGCTCGCTTCGTAAAAAACGGACCTTAGTGTTTAACTTGTACCAGTGTATGTGTACCATCTTGTTCGTTGTGTGGTATGTGTGTTTTTTTTCCATATTTTTGACCACTACCATTTCATTTGTTGGCATCATGTGATTATGAAAATTAAAGTGCTCTTTGAAGTACAGGCAGTTTGTTTTGGACTTGAAGACGTATAATAAGAAGAATCCTTACATAACCAATAGGAATGCCAAATATGTTTTAGCCTATGGGGAGAGAGTGGACATGAAGGAGCTTGCCTAAAAGAATTTTTTCACTCGCAATAGAAATCCTAGGCTACACAGACATGGTTCTAAACCAATGCAGTAGTGAATGAATGATATGTTCCACTACAAGAAACCCTTGATTTTGCAATGGAACAATCCATCGAAGAAGGTCGGTAAATTTCAAGTCAGTAATCAAGTGACAATTTAGTGACATAAATTAGCATGAACTCACCGATATTTTTTCGTTATTCATATAAATATTAAAATTCCATTAAAAGATATTTTTCCATCTTTCCGATGGACATACAAAAACTAAATTTTTACGCATATTCTTCTTAATAAAGTATTTTACGCATATTCTTCTTAATAAAGTATCGTTGGTAAACCCCATCTTAATAGCGAGGGATTAGTGATAGATAAATTTTATGTTTATACTATAGTCTTATATATCTGTCGGTAATTTGTCACTAATCCCGACGCTTTTGCATGGATTTAGTGACAAATTTTTGTATTTCTGTCGCAAATCTCACACAATTTGCAAAGGTTCTACGATGGGTTTTATAAGCATGTGCCTATTTCAACAATGCTTTAGTGGCGGCTTTGTTTGAAAATTCCACCGGTATTCTCTTTCTGTTCCATCGGGTAACTGTTATTTTTTAATTAAATTTTCCCTTCCCAGTAACCATTAATAGTTCGACAGTCAATAATAAAAGCATCTACAGAAAAATACACACACACACATAGAGTATATAAAAAGAATAGTATGAACAAAAAAATGAAATCATTAATACGTTGATTATACACACTAAATTGAATTCTAAACAAAAAACTATTCAATTAATGCTACTATCCCATACAAAAAACAATATCATTCATAGTCATCCATCGATTCGTATATATATTAAATTGAATTCTAAACAACAAAATTATTCAACTTGTGCTATTGTTATCCCATATTAAAAAACAATACCGTCCATAGCCCTAATACCCATACAAAAAACCATATAATATTGCATTTGCTACCAAAGTTTTCACCTACTATACTTGAAGAGCTTAAAAAGATGACGATGGCAAAGATCTTTGTAACACCTCGTAAAATGAACCATAAATAAAGTAAATTGAATTAAATATAGGGTTGAATATGGGGTTTAGATTGAAATTCTTATTGTTTAAGATACTCCATTGGATTGATGTAATAAGTTGAATTTCTATTTTATGTACAAGTCTGTTATTGCAGTTTTGATTATGAATATTTACTCTCTGCTTTGGATATTATCATCTACTTTGGATATTAGAATCCCATTAAATCTTGAGAATTTGAAGAAAAATGACTTGAAATAATAATTGGTTAGGGAATTGAAATTTAACGCTAGTTTAGAGTGTAAAGTCCATTCGGTTAGAACTTATTGGACGCGAATAATTGTCTATCTCTATTTGCATAATTAACGTATAATTATTGCATATATGATGTATTTAATTAGGCACTTATTTTCATTTATTTCATCCATTAGGAAGGTAATTGGTTGTTAGGAAAAAATAAGAGGAAACCCTTATATTATCGAATTATTATTTTTAGGCGTAATAAGGAAGAATACTTATAAGGCCTTAATTATGAAAATGTGAGATGAGTGTGTGTGTGTATGGAGAGTAATTGATTTATGCCTAAGTCATAGGGATGCGAGGTCACTAGAGTTACATGACGGAAGTCTGCCCTTTAGTTTAAGGCTAACAGTAGTTTTGTACACTTTGATTGATGTGAGATATCCTAATGATAAATTTTTGTGATGATGTGAGGTTAGTCCCAAATTTTATTGGGGAAATATGCCCAGCTAATCTAGCTACCAGTTCCTATGAATAATCGAACTAATGTGAGACGTCATTATGAGTATGGGTCATAAGACGAAGGGCCTATTTCGGGGTCTTGAGATATTAAGTGGTTGGACCTGCCTCTTTTCCCTAGTAGAAGTATTAAATGGCCAAGGGTTAAGTTAGGTGGTATCTTAATGAGGGGGTTCGCTTTTGAAAATAGGTGTTAAATGATGAGGTCTGGCTTAATTAAGTGAATGACCAGAGTCTACCTATTTTCCACAAAGAAGTATTATTGCCCTAAGAAATTCCATGTTATGTCAATTAGATTGTACCATTGAGGATCATGCCTTGGAATAGGTATTAAATGATGGAGTCTGCCTTAATTAAGGTACTAAATGACTAAAGTCTGTCTATTTTACTATAAAAGGTATTAAGTGGCTCGGGTACCGTCTCTCACATTATTAGCTATTTATGACGTATGATTGGGATATAATATTTTAGAAACCTGCTTCTGAAATGGAAGGTATTAAGTGGTTGGGTCGCCTTCTTTCCTCATAAAGAAGTATTAAATGGTTTTAATTGTTTTATGTTCGTAGGCATATCTTACTTTGAAATATACTGACTTGAGGTTTTCATTCATCAAACACTTGTTGTTCTGACTCCCTTCTCATTACAACACAAGTTAAAGACGGAGTGATGGCAGTGACGATGCTTAGAGATGGAGAAGCTTGACTTGTGGAAGTATTAATTATTATTACTTGCCTTTATGTATTCCAATATATTTAAACAATCGTTGTAATGGATTTATGTTACGGTTTTTGTGAAATTTTGTATTATGATAGTTTTATGGTTTTGAAATAAATGAGTACACTTTCCTATTTTGTTTTTATTCTATTCGGTGTGAGTTCTGAAAGCTTAGTGCTGGCTCTGTAACGTTATTTCTTTTTACTACCAACAACTTACCTTAGAATGAATATAAGTTTCGATGGACGTTTTCAAGGTCGAAATATAGTCATGTTCTGGGATGGGTTGTTACATTTGGTATCAGAGCTTATGTTACCTGATCAACTGGGAAAAACTATATGTAACTATATGTACGAGAGATGTATTTTTTATTTTAAAAAGGGTTTTACAAAAAGAATCAAAAAATTCTTATTATATACACACATGCATACCCTGTCTTCTTGAATATATGCATATACATAAGGCAACCTTTTTCTTTCAGCGTGTAAATACCATCTTAGAAAATCGTCACTAAAGTTATAACCTACAAATAGTTGATATGGCTGATAATAACTTCTCTTGAACAAGGGAAATCTACCCGCGGAAGACAAACCATTCATGAAATGCCTGAATGGTTTAAAAAATATCCTAAAACCGTCGGGCAGATTCCTATTCCTCCAGCTACACCAATTACCCCGCCCGCCGATGTACCACCCTCTCTGTCGACTTTCCTAATTTGAGTAAGGACTTCTCAATATGGAAGAGAAGGCATACTCTTGAACTAAAGCATATTCGAAAGCTAAAGATTGGACTAGTAACCGTGAGAAGATATTTAGGAAGCTTGGTTGGGATGATCATCTAAGAACAAGAATAGCAACATGGCACCTCAAGGAAGAAGCCTTAAATTGGTGGAACTTTGTGACTAATGAGCACCTTAGAGGGATATTCTCTTACGATGAATTCAAGGATCGATTTGAGATAAGATTTATCTCTAGAGTAGAGCTATGCTTTCAATTGGTTCATTTAGCCGGGATAAGGAGATTTTACCCTTAAGGAGTGCATAGCTAAGGTTATAGAATTGGCTAAATTCGGGATGTGCCAAATAGACACACTAACGAAAAAGGACATGAAGTTTGTGAAGGGCTTAAATTCCCTGCTAAGAGAAATGTTGTTGTCCCAAGTACCTATTGGGGCCACATATGAGATGTTGGTAGATATGAAAATGCTGCATTCGGCCAATGAGGAAGATAAGGGAATAGAGAAGGAGAGGTCTACGCCGACCCAAAAGCAAGGAGGGTCCAAGAAGGGGAGTTTTGGCCAATAAGAAGTCAAAAGGGAAGTTTAAGAAGGATGAGGTGTGTAAAAAAGGCAAAGGAAGGGTCATGAAGCTAAAGACTATAGGGTGAGTTTGTTGAAGAAAGCCTTTAAAGGTCGGTGCTTTAACTGCCACGAGGAAGGGCATCACAAGAATCAGTGTCCTACGATGGCTAAGGAATGATCATGGGCATGCCTATGTTATTGAAGCCATCCCTATTGCTAGTAAGCCACCAAGAGACTAAGGAAAAGTAGCCCTAGAAGGTATAACTCTTATTTTGGGTTTGCTATTCGTACTCTATTTGATTCAGAGGCATCACATTCCTATATATCTAAGGGTGTGGTAAATTCCTTAAACCTTCAAACCCAGATGGTCAATGGCCCAACAGAGGTTTCCAATCCCATTGGAGGTTCGACCCATCTTTCCCTTATTTGAAAAGACCTAGTGTTAGACATATGCGACGTTAATTTCATATGTACTGCGTATGTTCTAAATTTCGAGGGATATGCGCATATCTTGGGTATGGATTGGTCATCATGTTACGGAGCCATTCTTGACTGTGATAAGAGGGTAGTACGATTAAGGAGTGATGGAGGTCGTGACTTAGAAGTTCTTTTTACACCCAAAGCTTTAGTTGAGTTAAGCCATTTATACTCACTAAATCTATCTATTGTTAGAGAGCCATCATCTATACTCGTAGTTTGTGAATTTTTTGATGTCTTTGAGGAGGTCACGGGCCACCCACCCTATAGAGAGGTTGAGTTCTAAATCAATTTAGGAAAGGAGGCAAGATCCGTCACTCTGCCTTTGAGACATATAGCCCCCAAAGAAAGAAGGGAATTGGATAAACAAATCTAAGAGCTATTGAAGAAAGGATTCATCCATAAGAGTACTTCTGAGTGGGGAGCCCTTGTTGTTTTTGCTACTAAGGCGAACAGTTCTTTATGACTTTGCGTCCATTATAGCAAGTTAAACAAGTTGATAAGGAAGAATAGGTATCCTCTACCTAGAATACATTACTTGATTGAACTAATTGTGAAGGCTAAAGTCTTTTCCCAATCAGACTTAGCAATGGAATTCCATCGATTGAGGATTGTAGAGGAAAGTAAGTCGAAGACCGCATTCCGTACTCTAGATGGGCTCTATGAGTGGAAAGTAATGCCTTTTGGACCGACGAATGCCCTATTGTACTTTGTAATTTTGATGAGTAGATTAATTAGAGGGAAACTTAATAAATCTGTCGTGGAATTTGTTGATGATATCTTAGTTTTCTCCAAAGGCAAGAAGGGGCATGAGGACCACCTTAGGGAGGTATTGGAGACCTTGAGAAGAAACCAATTCAAAGCTAAGTTTTCTAAATGCTGCTTTTGGAAAAATGAAGTTAGGTTTCTTAGGCATATTGTTTCAGAATAAAGGATTAGCTGTGGACCCTCTAAAGTAGGAGCTGTCTAAGGATGGAAGACTCCTAGTAATGCATCATATGTTAGGAGGTTTCTAGGGTTGGAGGCTACTATAGGAAGCTCATTAAGAACTTTGCACATATAGTAATCCCTTTAACCAAATTGACTAAGAAGGATCTAGTTTTTGTTTGGAATGGTAGATGCACCAAAGCATTTGAAAAGCTTAAGAAGTCATTGACTAATTCACCTACGCTCACTATTCCAGAGTGAACCAAGCCGTTTGCGGTTTTCACAGATGCATGTGCACAGGATTAAGGACAGTTCTTATGCAAGAAGGGAGGGTAGTTGCCTATGCTAGTAGACAACTGAAGGACCATGAGAAGAGTTATCCAGTGCATGATTTAGAATTGGAAACCGTTTTTTTGTCTTAAAGATGTGGATGCATTTTTTCTTGGGAAAAGGTTTGAGTTATTCAGTGATCATATATTACTCAAATACCTATTATTCCAAAAAAGATTTGAATCTTAAGCAGTAGAGGTTGATGAAGCATGTAGCATCCTTTGACTTTATAATTCTATATACTCATGGAAAAGGGAACGTAGTCGCCGGCGCTCTTAGTTGGAGACACGCTACCCTAAGTGTTGTATATGAACGGAGACAGTTGGAGTTTCTCTTAAATTTTAACCTCTAGCTGTCAATAGAGCCCATCCAAGGTTTTCCAACAGTTACGAAGATTAGACCTTGATGAATCATATAGGGCATGAGTATGTGAAGGTGAGGGTTTAGTAAAGATTTTGGAGATATTAAAAAAGGAGAACATTTTCCCCGTGCTAGGAAGTATTCAGTTGACGAGAATGAATGTTTGATAAGAGATGGATGTCTTTGTGTTCCAATGATTGATGATCTAATGAGAGATGTGCTTATGGGGTGTCACCACTCTAGGATGACCATTTATCCTGGAGGAGATAAGATGTACAAGGATATTAAGAGAATTTTCTTTTGGAATGAAATGAAGAGAAGTATAGCTGAGTTTGTTGCTAAGTGTTTGACATGTTAGAAAAAAAGCTGAGCAAGGGAGGCCTGGTGAATTATTATTACCTTCGGAAATTCAACTTGGAAGTGGGAACATATTTTAATGGATTTTGTGGAAGGATTGCCTAAAAGTAAGAAGGGCAATGAGGCTATTTGGATTGTTGTGGACAGACTCACTAAGAATGCTCTTTTTTTCGATTAGGAGAAATAGGACTGGCACCTCTCACATGGATTTATATTAAGGAAGTAGTTTTTCTACATTGAATTCCTATAAGCATAGTTAGTGATAGAGACCCCTTGTTCACTAGTGAGTTTTGGAGAAGCTTACAAACAACTTTGGGAACTTCATTGAACCTTAGTATGGCATATCATCCATAAACTAACAACAAATAGAGATGGAGAATAGGATTTTAGAGGACTTGTTGAGAGCTTGTGTCTAGGATTTAGAAGGATATTGAAAGCTGCATCTACCTTTGGTTGAGTTTGCATATAATAATAGCTACCAAGCGATAATTGGTATGGCCCCTTTTAAAGCAATTTATGAACGACCATGAAAATAGTCTAGTTGTTGGTTGAAAACCACCGACAAAGTATTACTCAGACCCAACTTGATCCGCGATACCATGGACAAAATAGAGTTGATCAAGTGAAGGATGAAGGTAGCGCAAAACCGTAAAAAATCTTATGTGTATAAAAGAAGGAAAGGGCTTGAATTTGAGGCTGGAGACTTCGTAGTAAAATAATTAAGTTGGTCCAAGTACAGTGGGGAGACAATCTGGTGGAAAGCACATTGGAGACCGAGGAGAAGATGAAAGGGCACTCATCTAAAGCTTTTCACTAGTAATTTTTCTCTAAAAATTAGGATTTTGGTTGCATCATGGTTGCTAGATTGGATGGTAGGAGATAGTTGTTACACCTTTTTACAATCATTTTACACTATTGTAAAAAAAATTATGCATGTTTAGGATATCTGCGTAGATACTTTCGTGTCACGATTACACACTCACGCTAGGATTGAGCTCATTTAGCATGTCTGCAGTACATGATCACATTACAATATTGGTTGAGTAGGTGGTTGTGTAGAGAACTTGGTTGTATAACATGAATGTTATTGCACGTTACGTTGTTTGCCCCTTGAAAGATTTTATGATGAAATCCTTTTTAAGGTGCGAAGAATGTAACACCCAGTAAATGAATCATAAATAAATGAAGTAGATAGAATTAAATATAATAATGGTTAAGTATGGAAATTTTATAAAAGTTGGAATTTGACCATGAAAGTTGTTATGTTGCATTCGTGGTGAAATTTTCATTCATTTCCATATATAATATGTTGAAAACGGGGCTCATACAGAGAAGTAATGAGCATTTTAAGTTTTCAGATTTAAATTAATTTAGTTGGAATTGAAATACAAATGAGAATTTAAAATTAGGATTTGAACTTTTAAAATTAGCTTGGGGCTAAATAAACATTAATTAATGTTTGATTAACGTTTAACGTAAACGTTGATTAGGGTAATGAAATCAATTAAAAGCAACGAAAACAAAAACATTCCCAAAACAAACATATCGATTGACCCCTTTATTGGGACCGGTTGACCATGACGGTTTACTGAATGAAGGGGGCATCGACTGGTCGCGCCTAAATAAGGGCAGTGGCGGCTAGAGATTGAGGGTATGAATGGTGCATATTTGTCCGCTTTAAACTATTTTCATTCTACGATTCTAGTGCATTTCAACCTCTATAAATATAACCCTATCCTCTTCCCTTTTTATTCATATTATTTGAGGGGAATACGACGAAATTCTGCAATTTTAACTCTTTAATAAGATTTAGAAACTCTATAGAGAATTTAGGTAAGAATTCAAATTATTCTTATTGTTTCTTCTGCCTCCATTCTATTCTTATCATATTCTTCTCTAGATATTCTAAATCTAATGAATATATATACCTATTCCATATTGTTTGTGTATATATCAAAAGAGATATATTCTAGAAGAGATTGGAAGGCTACAAATCATTTAAGTGAAGCTAAGACTAATCTATGAGTGGAAATCTTAATATTCCTTTTCAGGAATCGTTTATTGTATTGCTTTTTAAATTTAAATATGCCTTAGGAATTTTGGGACTTTGAAAATATGATAGATAAAAATTCCCCAAAATTTCTTTTTATTTTGATATGTCAATTCTATGTTGATATGCCCAATTATTTACATTAATGTGATAGAGTTTGTTTCGTTGGTGCAGTTTTTGATAATTTCAAAGTCTGTTCCACTTCTCCTTCTTCTTTAAGTCAAATTATGGTTCTTCAATAAAAGAGGTAGTTAAATTATGAATTTTATTTGTAGTTTGCACCACTTATTCTTATATATTTCTTTGTAAAGAGGATTTGGATAAAATATGGGGTTTATATTCCAATTCTTATTGTTTAAGATATTCCATTAAATAGATGTAATAAATTGAGTTTCTATTTTATGTACAAGTCTATTATTGCAGTTTTGGTTATGAATATTTATTTTCTACTTTGGATATTAGAATCTCATGAAATCTTGGGAATTTGAAAAAAAGGCCTTGTAATAATAATTAGTCAGGGAATTGATATTTAACGCTATTTTAGAGCATAAAATTCATGCAGTTAGAGCTTATTAGATGCAAATATTTATTTATCTCTATTTGCATAATTAAGTATAACTAGTGCGTATATGGCGTAGTCAATTGGGCATTTATTTTCATTTATTTCTCCTACTAGGAAGGTAATTGATTGTTAGGCGAAAATAAGAGGAAACTCTTATATACCCTAATTACTATTTTAAGGTGTAATACGGAAGGTTCCTTATAAGGCCTTATTTATGAAACGATGATATGAGGGTCTGTGTGTCTGGAGAGTAATTGATTTATGGCTAAGTCATAGAGATGTGAGATCAATAGGCTTACATGATGGAAGTCTACCCTTCATTTTGAGGCTACCAACAGTTACGTACAGTTTGAGTAATGTGAGATATCTTTATGATAAATATTTGTAATGGCATGAGGTTGATCCCAAATTCTGTAGGGGAAATCTTCCCAGCTAATCTAGCTACCAATTCCTATGAATAGTCGGACTAATGTGAGACGTCATTATGAGTACGGGCCATAAGACGAATGGTCTTCTTCGAGGTCTTAAGGTATTAAGTAGTTGAACCCGCCTCTTTTCCCCAAATGAAGTATTAAATAGCCAAGGGGTTACATTAGGTAGTATCTCGATGACGGGCTCCACTTCTGGAAATAGGTAAATGATGGGATCTACCTTAATTAAGGTATTAAATGACTAGAGTATTCCTATTTTCCACAAGTAATTATTAAGCGGCCTAAGAGATTCCATATGATATCTAAATAGTATCATTGAGGTGCACACCATGAAAATAGGTATTAAATCATGTGGTCTACCCTAATTAAGGTATTAAATGACCAAAGTCTATCTATTTATAAAAGGTATTAAGTGGCTTAGGTACTATCTCTCACATTATTAGCTATTTATGACGTATAATTGGGATATGAGATTCTAGAAACCTACTTATGAAATGGAAGGTATTAAGTGGTTGAACACGCCTTTTTCCTTCTAAAGAAGTATTAAGTGGTTTTATGTTTATAGACATATTCTTATTTTGAAATATACTGCCCAAGTACTTAAAAGATAAGACTCGATATTTTTATTCACCAGACACGTATTGTTCTGACTCCCTCCTCATTTTAAGGATGCAATGACGGCGGTGATGATGCTTAGAGATGGAGAAGCTTGGTTTGTGGCAGTATTTGTTATTACTTCTTGCTTTTATGTGTAGCCAAGTATTTAGACAATTATTGTAACGAATATCATGTTACGGTTTTTATGGAATTTTGTATTATAACATTTTTATGATTTTGAAATAAATGGGTACGTTGTGCTATTATATTTTGTTCCATCCGCTGTGAGTTCTAAAAGTTTAGTTATGGCTCTGCAATGTTATTTCTTTTTATAACCAACAGCTTACCTTAGAATGGATCTAAGTTTTGATGTGCCTTTTCTGGGTAGAAATTTAGGCCAGTTTCAGCGTGGGTTGTTACTGTCTTCATTATTAGATCCATTGTGCCTTCGAAGCATTGTCATGACTTTTGTCATTTGTGTTCGAAAGTTCTCTCTATCTATGCATATTTTAAGTTATTTATTCACCGTGCAACTACTTGATACAGTAAAATTTTATGAAAAAAGTTTATGAACAGAACAACATTAGTTAAGTACATAATTGACATCAATATGCAAACACAATGGTGGCTTGTTGTTTATAGATACATGTATCACAAATTTTAACATATCATCTTCTAAATTTTTTTGGTGGATCTTAAAAGCTAATATCTAACCAAACATAATAATGAACTAGCTTTTAACCAAACATTACCATATATTTTCATTATTGGCTTGCATGAAATATAATATATATGCGTCAAAGATGTAGTTATTTTGTTCGAAGTATGATTTCAATTATCTCCAAATAAGGAAGATTTGACTTATGTAAACATGTAGTTAAAATAAGGGAATGTAAAATTAAATTTTCTGAGTAAATAGATTATTAGATTACGAGTATATACACACGCCAGATGGGCCTGCATCTAATCATAATGTGTGTGCATAATTCAACAATGTGAATTATCCCATTTGGTAGATATAGCCAAGTTTGCAAGTATCAAGCATTTTAAAGGAGTCAAGGAAATTCTTATTTCTTTAAAATGCTTCATGGAGAAATGAAAGAAGTTTCCAAAGGTGTTGAATATAAGCTGCTTTTTCAGGTTGCAAATGTTAACAAAAGAACTCAAAAGTATGAACCAGTTGTTTTTTAGAGAAAGATAAACGCCGAATGTCATTTGCAAAACGTTGGACAAAGGGCAATTTTTTGATATATTATATCATAATTTGTGCATTAATTGGGCATAATTACTGATAAGCATATTGACCCAGTGGTTCAACCCCTTTTGAAAGCATTATTATTATTTTTGTTGAAAAGAAATTATTTTCAAAAGAAATATAAGTTTGTTCGCATGGCAAACAAAATTTAACGGTCCTCTATTATATTTCATAAAGCATATAGAAACACAGAAAGGAGGCAGGATATACATCAACCATTACAACTCACGCATAATGCACTATAAACATGAGTTATAAACTCAACACACTTAGCGAAAATACACATTACATGGAAAAACTACTATGCATAGTAACATTACCTAGAAAAAATCACTATACATTATTACATCGCAAGCATTAGGCGTTACAGCATTATGAGAGTTTTATGGAGGTGAATTTATTGGAGTTATGGACATTGCATTATACCTCTTAACTGTTTGTTCTGAATCTCTTCAGAAGGTTTCTGGAATAAACTTAATAAATTCTGAAGCCATTACACTCATATTTACTTCTTGTTGATTTAACTTACATAAGATCTTTTAGTTCCGACTCGAGTGTTTTGTCTTTTCATTACGCTTGGATCAGCCTGAGCATTTCAGTGTTGAAGACTTTATTTCTAAAGGACGAAGATGGAGTTTGATATATTATATTATTAGTAATTTTCCACTGCATCATTATTGGTATGTCGTTCGAACTTTGATTGTTGTAAAAATTTTGTAATCAAATGTATATTACAAAACAGCTTCATAAACTATCTATTTGATTATTATATTTTATCATTCCGCTGTGAGATTCTGTGTTTTTATTTTACTTTCTTTTCTCTTATTTTTTATTTGTCCGATTGACAATCCTCCATTTTGAATTGTTTGAGTTAGACATGTGTGGTTTATTGTCGATTTAAACCGTCTAAAAAAGTGGGTCGTTACATTTGACTTTGAATGCATAAAATGCAAGTGCACACAACTCACTCTATGCACTCTTGGTTCACCTCCTTAATAAAAAGAAATTAGTTAGCCTGGTAAAATAACTTACGCCAACTGTAAGTTTCCAAGGAAACTATATGCATAAGTAGACCTAATGTTCCCACAAATCTAACAAAAAACAGGTTTATTTTTTAGTACCAAAATTTATAGTTAAAGTGATTTTTTCTAGAATTATAACTAAAATATGTCCTCAATTTGAAGGTCGGTATATCCAAAAAAAGCTCAGCAACTACAAAGTCAAAGTAACATTTTGATAAAAAGATTATACTTATGCACAAAATAGTGTTCACATGCACTCAATTTTGGCATATAGAACACATACCAAAAGACAGTCTTCTACCTACAGCTGCGCTCATTTAGAGAGACACTGAAATGCACTACTGTTTAAACTGAGTAACATGCCATGATTGATAAAACAAAGGTCAAAACTACAGTTGAGTAACATGCCATAATATAACTAAGTAGATATATAGTATAAAAATCAAAAAGTAACATGAAATCCAGCATGTTTGTTCTTGGTTATAAGAGCACAGAAGTGGCTTCTTAAAAGAAAAGGGTATAAACTAATAGCAATATAAATTAGATGATTAAAATTAAAATGACCTCAGATCCGCTCAAAAGAATCGATTACCGATTAGTGAAATAACATGCAGTAAATCAAATAAAAGTCCTAGTCCTGCTAGTCTAATTGACTCCTTCAAAAGATTTGAACACAGCAAATCAAGTAACGCTGACACTTCACATTCTGAGGATTTCTCAAAGAAACAACTGTGCGAACTAAATTTGTCATATTGTTTAATTCTTTTATATTTTCTACTCATTATTCCGCCAAGGAATATGGTTAGAACATTCTGAAATTTCGAATAGAATCAAATGTTACACTTCTCTACAAAAAAAGTAATTTGGAAAAGGAGTACCTTTAATTTTCAATAGTCTAGATGCAAGCACTCTGAAGAAACTTTTTTGTGTTGGTTGATGATTTAACTGCTTTTGTTTTCTTAATATGCGATTCTCTTAAGCTTGCTTTCTCAGGATCTTTCAGTTTATTGACCTCTGGGGCCATACCCTGTAGCTTAATTTTCAAGAATTCAAAGCAGAACATTAATGGTCCTGAGGTACAAAAGGATTGAGCTTTTTCAGTCTTTTGACAACCTAATACATAACTCATTGGTCGTCATGAATAAGACTGAACAATGAATACCTAGAAAAACATATCTAGCAAAAAGATTGACCCTTTTAGTTCAAACAGTAAAGGTACAAATAAAATAACTACAAATGTTCATAGGATGAGAGATTCTTTTTCTTAAGAACAAATCATAATCTATCATTCAAGGATTATTAGTCAAAAATAAGTATATGGTTTGCATTATGCAATGCTTGTAAGCACCATCATATCAGCAATTCTTCTGTGTGTTAGAAGTCAATAACAAATTCAAGCAAGAATATCGTACTAAGATGTGCATTGGTAAATTCCGCAATGGGGCCGAAGCACTATGATATATCATAATTTATTATTTTAAAATAGGATATGTATCATTATAGGCATAACAATATCAGTCTAAAACTATTCATGAGATCCAACCAAGTATGCATTGAATATACTTTTTTTTTTGAAAACCAAGGAGAACCCGGCGGACCGGTAAACTCCTGAGGAGGGTATAGTAAAGCCGTCCGCTAATCCAAGCCCCCATACCCCCAGGTAAATTTATATAGGATAGGGAAGCGCATGGTAGGAATCGAACCTGGTCTTTTTATCAGAACTCAGGCCTCCTTTCCACTGCGCCGCACCCGCGGACTGCATTGAATATACTTATTAGTAGTCAAATTTATATAGTATTTACAGAACTGAAAATGAAAGAAAATTTAGCCAAAGACTTGAACTCAATTTTGGAACTTTGTATGTTAGAAGCTATTTGTGTATTTGAATGCAAAATGCTTAAATACAAACATATACATAATTGCACACCTTTAAATGTAAAATAAATAGCCATAATTGACTAACCCATGGATTTGTTCCTTATTCAAAAATTTCGTACATTTCTATGTTTTGACTATACTTATGGAAAGGAGACGATCAGCAGAATTATGATTACGATCATATCAAAAGTGGAACAATGGGAGGTGTAGTTTTGTGCTATCATCACACAGCCTTTTATGCAAAGCATATTAGTGTATGTGTAAATGTATAGAAAAGATCAAATTTGTCGTTTACTAAATTTTAAGAGGCTAATATACCAACGTTTACTATTATAATAACATAAAGTCACTGTAGTAAATAAAATTCAAAATTCAAAATTATGGGTTACGAAACACTAAGCAAATAACCATACCCTATATCTCTATGCCATGTGTGTGTATAATGCACTATTTATAAGTGGAATACAACATTAAATTTGGATAAAATGTCAAATTACATACAGTACCACCCTAACACTCCCAGATATAGTGCAAGATTTGATTTCCAAGTCAAGAAACTAATTTATTTATATGGAAATTAAATAAAAAAAAATTAGTTTTAATCTTTTTATTTGTATTATGTGCACAGGGAAAGATTGTAAGGGTATCTCGTGTAGTCAGCTATATGTGTCTTAGAGACTTAAAGTAATCATTGTTTAACAGTCAAGAGCATCATAGTTTTACTCTAAGAAAACATGCTTATCGGGTGCAATATTTTTTATTGTTTAGTGCTGGCCGATTCAAATAAATCTAGATATGGCAGGAACGCGTTCTATTAAGAATAATTTGAAATAAACATAAATAAAAATTATAACAAAATATAAATTCTTACCATATTGCTTAACCTACTCTTAGAAAGCTATAGATTACTGTCCAATGCACCAATTGCTAATACACAACGTAATGTAATTTGAAACCATCCAATACGATTAGATTCACATATGCTGTAAAAACAATGCAGATGTTAAAACTAGTTGAAAAAACACAATCAATACTTCTGAATTCATTTCAGGAGTCGATCCATGGTGCTCCTTTTGTCCAACTTGAAGTAAATCTAAATCATGTAGAGAAATATTATACCGAAAAAATAAGCAAAATAACTACATTAATCTTCATAAACCAAGTCTAAAACAAAAACAAAAAATTGATAAAACTGGAGATTCGAAGGGAATACAATTGAAATAACATTGTATATTTAGAAAGAACCATAAACAAAAATCAAACAAAAAGTTGCTAATATTAGAAGATAGGAAACCTTCCAATCCACGAAGAGCATCTCTCATATTTCCTTTGTCGGTATGGAAGATAGCAGTGTGGAGAAATAAGAAATGATTGATGAAAAAAGGGCGGATTGAATAATTGACAGATCGTGGGTAGATGGTGATAAGCATTGCGTTGACGTGTCCAATTTTCAACCACATGATATCTACGCTCAGAGTAAATCCGAACAAAATAGCAGTGAATCGCCATGGCGATTAGAGATTGTAGATAAGGAAGATGAGCGATGCGAGCGATTTAGTAGGAGAAGGCGTTTGATTTCTGGGGAGGATGACCGGTGAGTGGCGTTCGCACGTGCAAATAGATCTAGACGAAATAAGACCCGAACAAAATGGGAAGGGCATTTTTGGCACTTCAGAAAGACACGGTTGAATTATGTTTAAAGAACTCTTATTATTAGTGGTAAAGATAAGCGTTAACAGAGTAAAATTAAAGATGAAGTGGTTTTAATTGACTAAACTGTTTAAAAATACTATAAATTGCCTATAAAATAGTTTTTATAAATAGCTAAAATTTAACTATATAGATTAACAACTTAATTAAAGTATGCGGTGATTCTAATAGTTTTTATAAACTGCCTACAAAATTAAATTATGAAGTGAGTAACAATATTTTTTTATAATCTGTCTACAAAATTAAATTATGAAGTGATTAACGATAGTTTTTGTAAACAACTGAAATTAAAGTATGAAGTAATTCTAATAGTTTTTATAAATTGCCTACAAAATTAAATTACGAAATGATTTTGCAATTGAAATTTAACCACACAAATTAAAAACTTATTACTAGAAATATAATAGCTAAAAGTTTACCACAAAAGCACGTTCACTGTGTGGATCCCATACCAAGCTCTCAACATCATTAGATATAGACAACGCTTCTCAATGTTGCTGCAATCCATTTGCATGAAATATTTAACCATGTAATGGAGTGTTTGAAAAATGTCATTCCTACTGCTATTATAGTAAGTTTTGCAACTGACTTGTCCCTGAAAGTAAGGGAGGATATGTATTGGTTTTACATTTCCAAATGGAAGCACGATGCTAGAAGTTTCGGCGTAATCATAATTGTAACAACCCGATATTCGTGTCGAATTATAATCGACAATTTAAACGATTAATATTGACACAAATTTCCAATTGAAGTTTTTAAATTTGGATTTAAAATTCTTTTACAAATTTTAAGTAAAATTTTATCGGGCTTTAAAATAAATTCTCGGCCCACATTTAAATGTTTGAAGCCGTGGAAAATAATTTGCAAAAAAAATATAAAAGAAACCCGTTCTCCTTTCCCCTTTTTATTTTCACTTTTCATTCCTTCGGCCCGTCCCCTTTTCTTTTGCTTGTGAAAAATGGCGGCCTCTCTTTGTCGAATTAGGGCTTCGGCTTCTTTCTGGAATTAGGGTTTCGATTCCGATGGTTGCTCGTCTCGCGTGGCTGCTGCGGTGTGCTTGGCCTCAATTCGTCGACTAGGTGAGTACTTCTCACATCTAATTCATCCTCAAGTCCGTGATTAGGTCGTTCGACTTTATTTTTGATGTTACTGATTTTTCTTGCCTTGATTCGATGTTGTTTTATCTTGGCAATTTTGTATTCGTTCGATGATGGTAATCGATGTTGTATGTGAATTTCTTTGTGCCTGTGTCGTTCGACTTCGATGTTGTCGATGATAATTTTAGTGTTTTCGGTAGTTTGATTTTCACGACACTGTTTAATTTTTGGTGTAAAGTAAAACTTGGGGAATTTTGATTTGTTGAGATTTTTGGTGTAAGCAGAGAAATTTCTGATCTCTCAACAAAATTTGCCTTCAACAATAAATGGTTGTCAGACAATCCTACTTGTTGAACCTGCTTTCGACACAATTATTTCTTTCCTTTTCTTATTCTTCTTCGTCTCTCTTTCATGTTTCCTTGGGAATTTCCACCAGCTGCCTCGCAGTTTTAGTTATTCAATGGCTGCACTTGGTACCTGCTATTCAGCAGGTTTCCATACTACCACACCATTGACGTGGGCCAGAAAGTATTTTCAGAAAAGTATAAGGCCTTGTTTGGTTTGCGGTTTTCAGTTTTGGATTTTGTAACAACCGCAATGTATTCAGTTAATTATTTTTGAAAGTTTTGAAGCTTGTTTGGTTTTGACCTTTATGGGCTTGGTGCATTGGTTAATTGCTAAGTTCGAACTTGTTTTGGTTGACTTATCTGTATATATATGCATACATACATTCGTATGTGTGTATGCATATATTGTTGACCATGGTTCGGGTTTTGTGTTGTATTTGCACTGGTATATATATATGCAGATACTTGAGCATATTTCATTGTTTCACTGCCATGCTATACTTCTGGTTCATATCTTCCAGTGTTGCCACTGTGTTCCATTTGCATAGCTGAACTTGTGTTGTCTTTGATGTTCTTCTCATTGCATATGAACTTGGTCTACTTGATGCTGTAGCTTTCAAGTATTTTTGCATGTGCATTACTTGTCTTCATATGTGTTCATACATAACTTTGTATGTGTGTATGCATGTGTTGTTAAATTGCACTGCAGTTATTTTTGGGACTTGGTTTGCATACTTGATTCAGTAGTATGCTTCATTTTGCATCACTGTATGTTATTCTCTGAGGTGCCTGCATTGTCATGATGTATACTCTCTGTATACATACTTGAGACTTGTTCCATGCATTACTGTATATTCATACTGTTGGCATTCATATGTTTACAAGTACATTTCATATACTTGTAGTCATTCATGCAAAATTCTGTTGCCTTCTTCTGGTTCATTTCATTTTGGAACCATTGCTTTGGGACTCTCTTTCAACTATTGTCCCCTGTTGCATTTCTGTGCATCATTTCTGTGCATCCTTCCTGTTGCACCCCTGTGCATTCATTTGATTATGCTGGTTGACGTTCTGATGCCTTTGGTTGTTGCAGTATGTTATTGCATTTGGTCTGAGTCACTGTGTATCATGCTTGATCTCTGTTACATGCTTGCTGTTGCATGCTTGTAATATTCAAGTTCTTGCAGTCTTCATTTTCGACATGTTTCACTGCACCTTGTCTTGTATGAACTTGTTTCAGTAGTTAGCTAGAATTGTTGTTGTTCCCTGGACATGAACTTGATTGTTACACATCTTCAAATCGACACTTGGTCTTGTGATATTCACGGCGACGCTTGTGAATTTTATTGTGTACGTCAGCACTATAGTGGCAAGGCAGTGCACGCAGGCGTGAACTGCAGCCACACGGTATGGCGTGTATGATATTCTATTTGTTTTGACTTATGGATCTTTTTGCGTACTCCATATTCCGTAGTGGCGAGGCAGTGCACGCGTGCGTGTACTGCAGCCCTACTTGAATTAATATTTTAATTGATATTTCAATGGTTTGAACTGTTTTGTTTATTTCAATTCAATGTTCTGAATTGCATTCTGATTTGGTTTAATTACTATCGTCTATTCATTATTTAATTATTATTGCTTCTGTGCATTAATAACTGAGTTTGAATTAGACTGACCCGAGTATTATTTTCTTTTGAATTTAATACTCGGGTCAGACCGAGTATTTCAGGTTGTAGATATTCTGCTTTGGGTTGCTGCTAGAGCTAGGAAGTTCTTTCATATCTTTTGGAGTAGTCGTCGTCATTTGTAGTAGTATGTAAAATTGTATAGGAAGATATGTATTCATGTATATTATATACGTTAATGTACTTGTATATGTAACTTCCTTAGTCGTCTGTTGTAGTTGTATCATATGTACCGTGTGAATGTATTGTAACTGACATCAGTTATTATATATATGAGACTTTCTGTTTCATCTGTGTTCCGCATTTATATCATCTGTGTTGTTATTTTATATTTACTGTTCTAAACTATTACGAACCATCGTAGTTCGTTTTATACTGGAATTGGGGTATGTCGATGGGAGAAAATAAATCAGAGATGAAAAATGAAAGAATATATATATTTATATCACTCCCATCGAGATAACCAATACTAGTGTAAGGCCAACTATTGATGGCCGCTCCTCAACAGCCTTATTCTCCGTGTTAGTTGACAGCATTACACCGTAGTGTTCTTATCTAGCGTGGGTATAGAGGTGGGGCGTCACAATAATGCAAATAGGTATGTACATATGAAGAGGAATTTATATGAATGGGATAGTAAACATAATTCAAAACTGCCAGCTATATAAATATAAGTGTATAACTACTTTAGTTGAAAATCACAAGCATGCAAATTATGTCTTTTTTCCAAGCATGTTCGGATAACTGTTCATGTGTCTACACTCCTTGTGTTCACCTTTTGGTTAAAAATATCGTTGAGAATATTTTTCCAAGAAAAAAGTATTATTAAGAATATGAATTTAAAATCGACCATAAATACGTGTGTGAATAATATAAGTTTAAAATTGTCACTATTGTTCGATCAAATAATCCACTAAGAAGTGACTTTGGTTTATGCCGATTCCATGTAACAACTTGAACCTCTTCATTGCAGAGAATGAGAACTTACTTTGTTATATTCAATTTCAATCCAAAATTGTTGTTACATATATAATAGGTGCAAAGAGAATCAAATCGGTGAGATTACTCAGTGCATCATGCCCAATCATTTGAAGTGGATCAAATCGTCACTAAAAAAACATTCATCTGTTTTTGAACAGACGGTCCCCATAATATTGCCAGGTATTGATAAGTTATGTTTAAACGTAGTATGGTAGCTAATATCTAAATTAGTTCTTAGTAGAAACAGATATGTATGCATTAAAAATAAAAACAAGAATCAGAAAATAAATAACAAAGGAGTGGATCTACTTGTTATTAAGAACTAGCATAAACAAAAACTTAATCATTGACTAATAGGGATAAACCATTTTTTTATAAATATATATATGCTTTTAATACTCTATTCTAATATGGCTTTTATAAACAACTTATAAATTATTTCAAACTGATTTTAATAGACCAAACTATTTAAAAATACTATAAACTTCCTACAAAATAGTTTTTATAAACTGTTTGTAAAAACTACAATCAAAATTCTATTAGTCTATAAGCATAATTTGTTTAGAAGATTGGAACACATAAAGCACAATATCAAATAGATGTAGAGATAGATACTTCTTGAATTAAAAAAGGAAAACAATGTAATTAAACATTTCAAAACTAATTGAGATATTAAAGGCATGATCCATGAAAAGTAGTCTTAAAAAGCATGCTGAAATATCCCAAAACTAACTTTATATAACCAGTGAGATATAAACACAAGGTATGTATAGAAAAACACTTACTGAATAGAGAAGATGTTCATAGTTTCTAATCACTAATTCAAGCAGTATCCTTATTGAACAAGGAAGACGATGATTAGTCAATTTTGAAAGATGAACTAGGAGTTGTTGATTCTTCTTCAACAGATGATTCTTTACCTTTCTTCTCCCTAGCAACAGCCATGGCTGCTTGCTCATGATAAAACTCAAAGGAAAATCATATGAAATGTTGAAAGTATAATTTAAATGAAACAATTGAAATGTAAAATATATGTTAGGTGTCAAAATTTAGAACAAAAAATGTGAGAAAAATCTATTGATAGTAGTATAAATGACTAAATACGAAAATACAAAGCTATGTTAATAAAATAAAAATAACCGACCTTTTTGTTAATGTTATTCTCAACCAAGCAAAGTGTGAATCTTGGCCTACATACATATTTCACACCATATTAAAAGGCGATAAGTTAAGACCCCTTGGTGCTAAGACTACAGTATGAATATAATCACCCAAATTACCCTGTAAAGCTAGTTATGACAAGTAAAGGCAATTATTTAACAAAAGTTATAACACATTTGTCAAATAATTATATATCATCCTAATGTTAAACAACTGTTCATATTAATCACTGATTTTTGTTATTAACCTAATATCCATCCATAGATTCATTATGAAATTACGTAATTCTTGCTATGAATTGAGTTAAACTAACATACTCGATCAAAATAAACCCATGTTTGAAGAAGACAAAAGAAAACATAAAAGCTCTAAGCTTACCGTGCTCCGCGATCTGATCACCGCTCCATATGGTGACATTTCCTTATTGATCCAAAAACCACTCATGGCTTCAGGCATTGAAATTGGAAAATTGGATTTGGGGGATTAGGTTTTTATAAGATTAGGGAAATTGAAACCGGATCATTAATAAAATGGCGTAGGTGGAGATGTAGATAGAGTTGGGGATGTGAACACCAATGGAGGCAATCGTCAATCGATGAAGCATGGAAAATGATGAAATCTAGGGTTAAGTTATGGAAAAGGGATTTTTTTTGGAAATCAGGGAAGTGAAAGTGAGGCGGCTTAAGAAATTGGGAAAGGAGGAATAATGAATAATTGGAGGGAAAATGGCACCAAATTTGATTTTTGCGTGATGATATTTTACAGTTTACTTATGTTCATACACCGAAGTATTTGATAGAGGAAAACTTGTTATTAACAAAAAATTGTTGCCTTAACGAAAATTTACTTAGATAGCATTTTAATGTGAAATGTTAAATAAAAATAGCATTTACAATTATTAAATAATTCAATAATAAGCAGTAAATAGCAAATATTAATTACTATTTCTTGAGAATTCAATAGTAATATTAATTATCAATTGTTAAGCAATTAATATTAATCATTGAATGTTAATTATTAATTATTAATAGTAATAATTTAGTATTTATTATTAATTATTTAAAAGTAATTATTAGTTATTAATTATTAAATATTTCTTCTTAAATATTAAATATTACCTATTAATTACCGATTATTAATTATTATATATATTTATTACAACATTTCAGAATAACAATTATAACAAATTATAAGTAAAAGAAAATAAAACATAAAAAATTATTATTATTCATTATTTATAAATAATAAGAATTTATTTAATTTTTTATAAACTTTGGGAAATATCAATATTTACAACGGTCAAAACCAATAAGTTGTTATAGATCTCTATTATGACTGGCTAAAATAAACCGTTGTTAAAAATACATTTATTACAACAGTAAGGAATGACAAGTTGTTAAATATACATTTATTGCAGCTGTCAAGAAAAAACAATTGTTAAAAATCCTTTATTACAACTTTCATGAAATAACAGTTGTTAAAAACCTTTTGTTACAACTATCATTTTGCAAACGTTGTAAATAAGTAGTTGTAATACGATCATTTTCTTGTTGTGTCATTGCGCAAACTACCTCATTTCGTGCCCCTTTAAATGTCCTTTTTGTATGCCCCTTTCGTGTCGCACAAGAAGGCACTCATAAATTATTAACTGTTAATTATTAGTTATTAAATATAAATTACTAATGATTAAGTATTGTTACATTTTAATCAATTGTAAACATATTCGAAACTTGTACGTGTTAAAGAATATAGTTACCTTTGAAACCTTTAAATGGGCACGGAAGTAATAATTTGCATGGTAATATTTGTATTTTTTGAATTTTGAAATTCTTTAACATTTTTGAATTTTCAGAAATTTTGAATATTTTACAAAATTTTAGATTTATTTTAAAATTTTATTTTTGAATTTTATGAAAACTTGAAAATTTTATATTTAAACTTTATAAATAATTTTAAATTTATTTACCACATTCCAAAATTTTATTTTTTTAAATAAATATTAAATATAATTATCAATTATAATTATTAAATATTAGGTACTAAATAATAAATATTATTTCTTAATTATTAAAGGTTACTTATTAATCATTAGTTATTATAAACTATATTAAACAGTAAGTATTAGTCTTAATTATTAATTATTACCTCTTAATTATTTATTGTAATTATTAAATAATCAATATTAATTATTAAATATTATTTATTTATTATTTATTATCAATAGTAATTATTTAATTTTTTTATTAATTAATTATTAATAGTAACTATTTAATATTTATTATTAATTATCAATTATTTAGTCATAATTATTTTTCAATAAAAAATCAATTATGAAATATTACTTCTTAATTATTAATTATTAATTATTAATCATTAGTTATTATTAAATATGTACATTACAAAAAATCATCAAGGTTAAATTGGATATGCCTCCCAAAATTTTATATTTAAAATAAGTGTCCCATGCAAATTCTTTGCAAATCCGTCACAAAATAGCTTCGAAATACTACCATCGATGATCAACCTAAATTTGCGATGGAATTTTACGTCAATATATCCATCGGTAAATCGTCGCAATTTGCAATCGTTTAGTGGCCAATACAAAAGTGGGCCATGATAATATAAAAAAATTAAAGTAGAAAAAACTTTAAATTATCCCTTACAAATCACCTGCAAATCTGTCACAAATTTAGCGACAGAAAACTCCATCGCTGCCGTCCGTCGCTATTTTTAGCTTTTCTTGTAGTAGTAATTATTTAAATTATTTAATAATAGTATAAAATATGTAAACATGCATAATAAATTATTATTTTTTCTAGGAGAGAACTACTTGAACAACAACATACATAAGGTGTATATCTGGAGACATTATGTCGATAAGTCAGATGGTTCCAAAGATGATGGTTGGATCAATGAGTATTTCAAACTGTTTGTTGTGGGTCATTTATAAAATATTCGAACTTTATTTCACCAAAGCGAAACTTATATATGTATACGATACTAAATATTGAAAATGATACATATGCAAAATATAACGAGGCAGTTGCCCAGATGGCTAATAGTTAGGACATAAGCTCATACTTGGTAAATTTAACCTCCTTCTAATGCAGTGCAGCAAAGATGAAAGACATCTGCATCCTCAGGAAGCACACACTGGCTTGGTATAGGCAATATCCATGGGGTAATCACTCAAAAATTCAGCATGTTTATTTACTAAGATATATAAATGATGTGTGTCTTGAATTGTTTATGACATTCGGTAAAATCAAAGTAAAATTTTAATCTAATAAGACTTTCATTTATGTTTCGGTTTGTATATGAGTCATAATTTTAGAATCAAATGAATCATTGTTGGAGGGATTAATTCAAGATGAGATTCAAATCATTTATTTTTTGATAACAATTCCATATCAATCATCATTTAAATTTTTGAGGAAATCAGGAAAATGTCATTATAATCTGTTGGTAGTTGATAAACTGATTTATCGCTTTAAACTTAAGTATTAACATATAACTATGAATATAATGCACAATTAATAACTAATAACAATTGTATGATTCTTAGTGAAATTATTTTGATTTGATAATTGAAATCTAGATATATAGAGATACGCACATAATGCTAGATTTGGAGTTCCAGATGACATGGAGAAGCCCGTAAAGGATACATGAGCTAAAGAGTAAAATCAAGAAGTGATTGGAACAGTGAACAAGCTACGTGAAGAGATGAGTTCGATGTAGGAGTTTTTTTTAGAGTTAAGAGAGCAACGAGGACTATGAGTTGACCTTTTTTGTAAGTTTTTCTTATTCAGTTAGTATTTGTGTGTCTATACACACACATACACATAGATATATATACACACGCATATAATTGGTATTATGGTTTGTGTCAGACCTTATATGCATTGTTTGAACTTCATATGCTGGTATGTTGATATATTCGGACTTGATTTTGGATTATGGTTTGTAAGCCTGTGGTTCGGAATATGTTGAAACGTTATAGCAAATCTGTTGCAGCTTAGACTTGACGTGCATAGTTTCATATATTTTTGTGATGATTATGTGATGTTGATATTCATTATTACTTGCATATAGTAATATATATTAGTAATATTACCTGTTTGGCACAATCGGTTTAATTTACATAAAATTATGCGTGATTTGGATTGAATGGAGTCAAATGCAGCAGTATTCTACCAAATTTTGCTTCAGTCAGCTATAGGAAAAGCATATCGCACTTCTAAAAAACAAAGTTATTGGATAAAGTGCATTAGGAGTGTGGTCAAAGGGAGGAATTCCAAAAAAAATCTTCTTATCAAGATCTTTTTCAATGTTCGCACGAATAATGTCCTTTCACTGAATCATATTTAGAGATTGTTAATAATTTGATTATTTTACATCAAAACCTTTTGTGTTTGTATACTTCCATTTATCACTACTTGGTCTTAAATCTAGTGTTATTTTATTTTACATTAGTTCAATTTTGTATCTTAATATATGTTGTTTTCGCATTCATAATGTAAACATGATAAGTGTTATGAGCATAATAAAATAATTCAAGGTGTGCATAAATGAGTAGGTGTCGCATGTTAACAAATAACTATTGAGATCCATGGTTATATATGGTATGTTATGAAGTTTTGATAATTTTACATGGGAAAGACTATATATGTAACTGAAAACAAATATATATAACTTAAATTTAGTTAGCCTTTTCTCAGCAATTAATTAATTTGATGTAATATTTCATACTCATTAGATGTTATGTATGTGTATATTTAAATATACACATATACATACCGCTTTAACATAATTTTTTTTAATGAATTTTGACATACATACATACATACTTATATATATATTATAAATGTTAAGTTTTATAATTTGTATTTCAAATAGATAGTTGGCTTCTTTAATTTAAAAAAATTATGAAATAAAATACACGAAGAAGAGAATTTTTTATTTGAAACCAGTATACATTTAAAATTATTTATTTTAATTAAAAACCAATATATATATATATGAAAATTTTAATATGAAATTGATTTGTTCATCGAAAACAAGATTAAGGTTTTATTATTAATTATATTATCAAAACATATACATAAGTACATATTATATATATATATATATATATCAATTTAAAAGATAATAAAATAAATTTACATATATACACAAACTTAACTAAAGATTACAGTTAGTATTGAATTACAAGGCCAAATTCAGTTGAATATGGATTGTTCTTACATTCAGTAGAATCTCCCCATAAACTTCAATCAAAATCTCCTTTCAAACATGGAAGATTGCTATTTATAAATGAATTCACACACTTAAATCTGCATATCTAGTTGGAATTAGTCTTTATCTAGGTTTGAGTTTCCAATATGATCCACAATATTTGATCGATTGGTACCAGTAGATCCTATAGATTGGTATTGATCCTATAGATTGGTATTGATCGATATGTTGACCGTATATTTATTTTTTTCATCAAAAATGCTAAAGTCTTCAAGCTTTAGATCTTTAGAGGAAAAATTGTCCCTACTGCTCGATTGATAGTGATTGATTTCCCATTAATAAAACTTGTCTTTTTCTTCAAACTTGCACGTAGATCCATAGTAGAAGCAAAATGGGACCCTAACCAAGCTTCATGATCGATCCATACCAATCGATGGATCAATAAGTACCAATCGATGCTACTGATTTTGTACTTGGTATTTTTCCTTGGTATCCGACAACGATCACTTCCAAACCTTTTGGTCCATTCCTTTGTCATTCGATAGTCCAATTGCATCATAATGTTGCTTAATTCAAATACGGGATAACACTTGCACCCAAAGTATGCTCTTGTGAGTACAAAGCATGTTTTGGATCGAAACAAATGAACAGATTCTGATCTGCAGAGACGCTGTTATTCGAGTCATTTTCGTGTTACGTTGCATCTTTACTGAGAATATTGGTACTTCATTCCAAACAGCTATAAAGTCACATCTTTCTAGCAGATGTAACTGTTGAAGTCTTCCAACTGAAATCTCTGACCACTACCAACAATTGAGAAAATTATCCAATCCTTGGCCATGTATATTGCTTTCTGTTTTCCCATTTTTCATTCATTTTTTAGATCACTGCTATTAGGCCAGAAACTTGTCCCAATGTATATGCTTAGTCAAGGAAGGTTAGTGACACTTAGGTAAGAGTTTAGGCTCTTGGGCAAGTATGCTAGTTCATCATGTTTAAAAATAATCAAGTACGCAAATAGGCGATTATCTAAGAGCTAAATTAGAAATTCAAAATTGGAATTTAACCTGATCGGCCATAGAGTCCTAAATTTCTAGCTTTTATTTTGGCAAGAAAAATGTAAACGAGGAGAAGTAGGAATTAGCCCTAACCTTAGTTGGTGGATATGCCTATTCATAAAGATTTAGGCCTTTAGATTTTTGACAAGTGGCATTCGTAGGAAATGGACAATCAAGGTTTTTCTATTACGGCACGTTATTTATTTGACATGTGGTCTGGTTATTCTCAATATCTTTATGATTAAGTGGCCTAATTGAACGAATCAGGGTTTTCCATGTAGCTGAACAGAGCATGGTGTTTTTTATAAATCTTCTCAACGTGCAATAGCACTTTTCCCAACTTGCGTTAACGTATCATCATCAATCTATGATAGCTCTATTTATTCGACCTATGATGGCCTATTGTCATCGGTCTATGGTTGCTTTATAGTCTAAATTTCGATATCTTTGCTTTGTCAATTTGTGATAGCCCTACAACATCAACTTGCGATGGCTCTATAACATCGACTTGCGACATCTCTCTAACATCAACTTGCGATAGTTTACAACAACAACTTGCAAAGGCTTTATAGCATCAATATGATAGCTTTACAACATGAACTTGTGAAGCCTCTTTAACATTAACTTGTGATAGATTTATAACATCGACTTGTGACAGCCTTATAATATCAACTTGCAATAGCTTCAGAACATCAACTTGCTACAGCTCGATAGCATCGACTTGTGATAGTTTAACAACATCACCTCGTGAAAGCTCTAACTTTATTTTCTTCAACTTGTGATAGCTTTTAATTTCTTCAACTTGCAATAGCTTTTACCATCGGTCTGCGATAGCTTGAAATTCTAGGCATAAATTTTAGGCATAATATATTTATGATACTTAATATATATACTACAATATTAAATTATTATGACTATTTACAATATATCATTAAAACTTCGAAGTTCAATTTGTCGTAAGATACATTTACTTTTCTCTCAATCATTCAATGAAAATTTTAGGCTACGGTTGGTTTACTCTTTTTAGTTTTGTTTTTGATACATACAAACGCATGCATGATGCATGTATATTCTGAAAAACAACCAAATTACAACGAAGTTAACATAGAAAATAGAAAACAATTGTTATTTTTCGTATTTTGGGAAATAACGGAAGCATGAGAAACAATTCATCATTCCATCATCACTTTATCCCCTCCATCATTCTCACCATTTTCCTTCCACCTCTTCCATCGTCGCTCCACTCTTCTCATATTTCGTAATTAATTTTGAAAATCCAAAACACAAAATGCAAAATAAACTAAACGGTCCCTTAGTTATTGAATCAGTGCTTTGCAATCTTGTTTTTATAACTATGCATCAAATGTGTGGATCCATGTTAGTACCTCTTAAATGTCCAATTTCTCTCCTCCCATACATGCCATATTAAATAAGTAAAATATATGTTGAATATGTGTTTGTAGAATTTACCCTTTCGAAGCATGAGAGTAGATAGTAATTCCACAATATTGGGAATATTATTAGTTGAACATTGTAATTAAAGGGTTCCAAGCACCCATTTCCATAAATAGTTATAATGGTTGCATTGAAAAAACATATGATCCCTATTCTCATCATGGTTATTGCACAACAAGTAAATCATGTCTAAGTCATTGCACCATTGGATATCATATCCTTAGTCTGAAGTCTGTTTTTAATAGAAAGAAGTGCACAATGTGATATTCTTGGCACACACTTTACATCCCAAATGTTGTCATTCCAGCGGCAGTTGTTCTAATTAGTTCTTAAATTATCTCATACCGATCTAGTGGTGAATTTACCCTTTTCCATCAGTGATCCCAAACCAATAATCTCTGTCTACATTCCGATAATTTCTAATAGCTTTGATTTGTTCTTTAATACAGATTGGAAAATAGCTAGAGGTGACTTCCACTCTCTATTGGGGATAAGGCTAGATACTCTTCTTTTGAAGCTAGTAAAAAGTGAGATAGAATCATCACCCATTAGATCAGACAAAGAATTTCCATTCACCAAAGGATCATAGCACAAGTTAGAGTCTGCACCATCTATAATTTCCTACTGATGAGATTATGCCCCATACCCTGGCTTTAGTTGACATCTTCCTTGTATAAGAAGAGTTATTATCAAATTTCATGTCCTAAAAACTTCTATTATGACAATATGTCGTCCATTTGACCAATATATAATCTCCATATAAGAATCACCAAAGTAATCTAAATGATGCAGCCTTCACTAAATCATTTAAGTCCCTCACGCCCAACCCACCTTCTTATTTAGTCTTACAAACATCTGCCTAAGAAAGATTATGAGACTTGTTTTCCATAAAAATTCAACAAACAGAGCATTTATTTTTCCAACAATGGGATACAAAACTAATTTAATAAGCTCTAGTATCCTATATTTATTTAAAAATATATTAGACCATCAGTTAATTCTTACATGAAACTTACCTAAATAGGCCTAAAGTCTCTAGTTTTTAACATATATGCAGAAAGAGGAATGCCCAAATAAACAACTAGCATCTCGCCACAATGAACGTGAAGAATATTACAATTTCTTGTTTACATCTTATACTATTGCTGAAAAATAAGGTAGATTTATTGTCATTAACTTCCAAACCCACAGTACCTTTACTTTGCTGCATGACATGCTTAATTGATTGGGCATTTGTAATATCAACAGCCTTAGACATAGTAATTATGTCATTTGCATAAAGAAGATGAGATATCATTGGTTCATTTTATAAATAGGGAATATATGATCTTTATAATACTCAATATCCCTAAGAATTGTAAAGAACTCCGTAGCATTAAGAAGATATAGGGGTTAGGGATCTCCCCATCTTAATTCTTTATTACTGCCAAAAAATCCCATGGGTTTATTGTCTACTACAATAGAAAAAATGGACAAAATTGCAGGAAAACCCACTCTTTAATATTTGATATATGAATTCCTTATTTACTTTATCATTTGCTTTTTGGAGATTCACCTTTTGAAACATGGTAATAGTTTGCTTTTTAGGAATGCTATCACCTTTTAACATGCCAATAACGAGTTTTCCATGATTAATCTACCAGGAATGAAGGAATTTTGATTAAATGATATAAGGCGATGAATATAAATGTTCTAACTATTGCAAATAAGATTAGCAAGGATCTTATAAATCACCTTGCAAAGTATTATAGGCCTATATTCATTAACACTCTGATGGTTTTATTTTTGGGAATAAGGCAAAGAAATGTATGATTTATTTCCTTTAAAAACTTCCCTAAATCATAGATACTCTGCGTGACTTGTAGAAGCTCAAATTTGACGTCTTCCTAGTGGATCTTACAAAAATTTGAATTGTTTGTTATTTAGTTGCTAAATATGATATGTCATTATCTACAATTGTTTACTTATGATATATGACACCATAACCTATTGTATATATTATATTTAAATTTTTAATGACGATATATGTCTATTATTGATATGTATGCCATTATACAATATTATTCTGTTGTTCTCACTCTGCAAGTTCCCTTAGTTTTAGAAAAATCCCTATAGGTTAAAATGATACATACCTGAACGATCTTATAGATTAGTGAAAATCGTAATGGGTTGAAACTATGAACCCAAGCGAATTTATTGATTTTAAATTTTGGGATTGCGGGTTGAAATGATATAAACCCGTGGATTTAAATGATTGCAGATTGAAATGTTAAATATCTGCATCACTTGACCGTAGGATAGAAAACTATACGGACACTATTTGTCTATTTTGAAAAAATGATTTTTCAAACTTTGGATGGAAATAGATGTGTTTTAATAAATATATATTTTTAAATATGATATAAAGATTTTTATTTTGTAAACTTTAGATTTTTAAATTATATGTTTAGAAAATTTAAATTTATAAGTTAGTTTTGAAAATATAAATTTTAAGATTTTACTTATAGTTTTACTATTTTTAAAATATACAAAATAAGATTTATAAAATAAAATATAATTAATAATAAGTTTTAATTTAATATGATAAGATTTAATAAAAAAATAATTTAATTAGTATATATATAATATGTTTAAGTACTTATTTGAAACTATATTAATATTTTAAAAATACATTTTTGTAATAACTTAATAAATTAAGGTTGGAAAGATAAATAAAATTTATTTGTAATTTAATTGGTTTAAGAATTGAATTTAAATAAGTATTAGTTTGAACTTATTAATTTTAAAATTTTTAAAGATATGATTTGATAACTTAATAACTTGATTTTGACAAGGCTGATTTAATGAAACTGAAATTGAATATTTAATTTCGATTTAAATTTGTAGTTTGAGATTCTATTTAAATATTTATAAAAAGGTGATTAAGTGAAAATTTTCAAATTAAATATAATCGAAATTGTATAATTAATATTGATTTAAATTTGTAATTTGAGATTTCATTTAAATGATATTAAAAATGATTAAGTGAATATTTTAAAACTTAAATAAAATTAAAGTTGAATTTTGAAATATAATTGAGATCTATCAAATTGAGTTATTGTAAATTGTTTGAATATTCAAACTTTAAAATCTATTGATATTAGATGTGGTTTTAAATTTGTAATTCAAACCTGGATTTGAAACCGATATAAATTAAAATGGTTTAATGAGAATTTGAATTGAACCTTTAACCTTTTCAATTGAAATTATTAAATTGAAATTGATTTAAATTGAATTGTGAAATTAAGTTGATTTGAATTAATTTTTGAAGTCGGAAGAAACAATTCTACTTTGAAACTATTTTTAAAATATAAACTATTTTAAATATGTAAAATATTTTAAATATAAACTATTTATATTTATAACTATTTTAATATATATAAACTATTTTAAATATTTAAACTGTTTAAGTTGGAACTGTTATGATTTACATCTAATGGATTTAAATGCGAATATTTTGATATGAATGTTTAAACTATTTTGTGGTTATGATTTTAGAAGCGAATATGATTTCGAAAGTGAATATGATTCTGAAAATGGCATGATTTCTGAAGTGATATGACTTTGAAATGAATATGATATTATGATAACGAACTGTTTGAAATATAAAATGACCACGGTGTGAAATAAGTGTTTGGTTGCCAAAGAGACCGGGATCGTATATTATAATACTTTCTGCCAATACCGAAAACCACTTTAACAACTATGTATATGATGGAGATTCCAGAATGAAATACGATGGTTTGGAGAACAATTATGTATGAGGTATTAACGCAACCCAGACTTCGCAAGTCAGCTTGATGTGGCTAAAACAGGAGCTATCCGGGCCAAGTTAGGTCGCACCTCCAATCGAGCATGCTTCTTCGATACCATTCAATTATTTTGTGATTTGATTGGGTGCACCTTTGATTTAGGAGTGTGTCTCGAGAAGGGCGGTAGTATCTGTTATCCGTTACCACCAGTCTGGGAGTGCAAACGGTAGAATCCTACGCTGGTATTGCCTTGCGTGTCTTGTCACATGCCTTATCGTGCCTTCTGCGAGTTTGCTTTGTACCATACATGTGGAGTGCCCTTTGATAGCTTTCCAGTTTATAAAGGAATTACAGTACTGTATAGACTACGAAAATATATAAAAATGTGTTAGGAAGGATATGGGTAACGCCTTAACGCTATTTTAATATTTTACTTTACTGTAGACATTATTTATGTAGCGTATTGTACTATGTATGTGGATAGTTTAACGAATCCTTAGAGGATGGAAATTCAGAACATCTTTTAAGTTATTTGCATTTCATTTAGACATTTCACTTGAGTTGATTTGCTAGCATAAGAATGTTAATCCTAACTCGAGTGTTTTGTGTTTTTCTTTATGCTCAGGTCAGACTGAGTGTCACATCATTTGTGACTCAGCTTTGGAGCTTGGAGCTTTGCTTGGAGATCCATTTCTATCTGATCGACTTTCAGTTATTATCAATTGTTTATATTTGGACTTGTCAGTTGCTTTGTATTAGCAACTTCTTTATACTTGGGATTTTCTGTTGTAATTGTTTCATACTCTGATGTTGTAGTAGCTTCATGAACTACTATTTATCCATTCCGCTGCTTATTGTTATATTACTTCATGTCTGTGATTCTGTGATTATTTTATTTACTGTATATGCTGAGTTTTGCCAAATATGAATTAACAATCTCTTGTTTTGAGAAATTCAAGTTTGACATGTGTGGATGATTGTCGATTCGAATGGTTCGAAATGGCAGGTCGTTACAGGTGGTATCAGAGCGAGGTTTAGAAAAAAAATTAGCATATGGAGTAAAAACTCATTAGAGATAGGATAGTGATACCCTAGAATGAGTAAAATCAATTACAGGATCATATTCGTTCAAGCTTGAAGTTCTTTGATAGAGTCCTCCTGGATTAGGATTTGTTTTAAAATTTGGAAACTTTCCCTTTTTTTGGAAATCCATTCTTGTCTTTCCTCTTCGCATAGCTCCATTTCTATTGATTTCTGTAATGAATTTGAGTACACCTTGCAATCTCAATTGGCAATTTCATCTTTATGTATGACTAATCCCATCGGTGGTTCCGCCAACCTTAGTATGATTTGTAAAGGGGTGAAACTCCTTTACAATAGTCGTCGATTCACCAGAGATTCCTACGTCCTCGGTTTTGATGCTGTTATTTCTTGCAAAGCCTGAAACGTTCTCCAGTAGATGACCCGGGTAATTCTCTTGTGATCAAATGTCGGTTGCCTCAGGATTATGCAGGCAATTTTCATCTTTTCGCTTGAATCTCAACCTAGTGATCTTGACTCCAGTCCTATTATCCAACTCTTTCTGGATGTCTTTGGGAAGTACTTCTCCCCCTCCCAAGTGGGAAATTGAAATCTGCATTGATCTTATCCCTAGAACTCGATCTTGCTATCGGTTTTCACCAGCTTCGTGTAGCTGAGGAGAGCATCACCATGATAGCTTTCCGAGCAGAGAATGGTTTCTATAAATGTTTTGTCATCCCCTTTGGATTAACCAATACCCCTGCCTTCTTCGTCGATCTCATGAATCACATTTTTCCACGATGTTCTCAACAATTTGTCCTAGTTTTCATTGATGATATTCTCATCTTTTATAAGTCTAAGAAGGAGCATGAATCTCGTTTAGGCTATATACTGGAAACTCTTACGAGTAACTAGTTAAAAGCCAAATACTCCAAATGCCATTTCTAAAGGGATGAAGTCCAATTTCTTCGGCACATTGCTTCTATAATGGAGTCTCGGTTGACCTGTTAAGGTTGCCGCGATTAATATAAGTCTATCCATCTTTTCTTTTTTGTAATTTAATTATCATATCTTTCTTTCGAGCCTATCTTCTTATTTAGAATTCTCTTTGATTAGAGTCTCTCTAAATTTGAATCTCTATCCTTGTTCTAAAATCGACTCTTGAATCATCCTGTGAGGGAGCGTATTTGTAATTCACATAAAATGTTTTATATTGTGTTGTTTGAGTTGTTAAGTTTAAATATTGGGTTTCAATCGATTTGTCTGGCCAACGCTATCGATAGGAATTCCAAAGCACTTGAATCAAGCAAACTGACACATTATTGTTTTCGAAATTAGTAAATGAAATAATTTCATGTATAATTATATCACTAGATAGTTAAATGAATTGGTTGCTAGAAATGATAGTAATATACTATCATTTATTGTTTTGTTAACATTCCTAAACCATTAACTATTGTTGTATATTATGAGGAGATGAATTTTGAAAACATTGTTTATAAATATGATTTGCAAATGAAATGAATTTAAATTATGGATTTGAGAATTAAATTTCCAGTGCGTTTCTAAAATTTGGTTTTCAAAGTTTTGAAAAATATATATATGAATGTATTTTCAAACGGAAATTGTTTCCAATGAATTTTAAAGAAGTAAATCAGTACCCTCATCTTCTGTCACTGGAAATAATTTCGATGATGACTGCTGCATCACGATGTTCATTTTCGAGTCTTAGAGTGGAGAGACGACTTAGTAGCTTTGTTACACTTTTTTTTGGAAAGTGGATTTGATTTGAATTTTTCTTGAGTACAATTTGATGTACACAAAACATATATATGGTTTGAAGTGACACCGAAAATTTAACTCTTAAGTTTAATGCTAAATGATGGTTTTTCAATTATTGAAATGAAGTAATTTTTTTAAATAATTGGAGTGTCTACAATGAGAAATGAAAATGTAATAACTTGAAACAGTGGAATGAGGATAAAATTTATTTGTATAATACTCAATTGCACTCTAAACACAAGTATAACTTACCTGAAATATTCAAAGAGTTAAAAAAATTATGTGAATATAATTAAAGGTTATACAAGAGAAAACTTAAGTAAATGTTCAAACTAAATTTGCTTAATTTAAATGCTGTAAGTAAAAAGGATAAATTTGTGTAGTGCTCAATTACACTCAGAAACATTAATAAAACTTACTTGGAAAAAGTTTGAATGTTAATGAGAATATGTAATTGAATAATATATAATAAAAAATGTGAGTAATAAGATGTCCAAAATGAAATTTATATGGTTTGAATTAATTTTTGTATCTGGTACTATGGATTTCAAATCTATTTTTCCTTTCCGTTGTTTCTATTTTCCCATCTCGTTCCTTTTCGGGGACGAAAAGTTATGAGTGGGGGAAAGTGTAATGATCCAAAAAAATTAATGATTTTTATAATGTAATTAACTAAATTTTTCATGAAAATAAGCAATAAAATTTAGCAATGAAAATTTGATATTTGAAATACGGCTATTTAAACATTGCAAATGATAGATTTTCATTGGCAAAAATAAAAGTTAGTTCTGTTGTGTAATTTTCGATTTCAATTTAAAAATCAGTTAATTTAATGAAACAGAATATTTTCAAAATCTGAATATTTTTATATAATAAAAGTGTAAATCATTTTCTAAGTGGGATGTTATATTTCTTTTCACCAAATTTGGACTGATGTAGCTCCATTTATCTTATTTACAGTGTTTTAGTAGAATTTTTGACAACGAAAAATTGAGTTATGATAGCATGATCGTATTGCTGGTATCTATGTACCATTTTGTTCGTTTCGTCATGCTGATCTTCGCAGTATATTCATTTGAGTATTTCAGCATTTGGTGCATGGTGGATTCTACGAAACGGTTAATCGTATCATTACTCGTTTTGTGCCTTTTTATGTCCTTTCATTATCCGTCGTATAAACTCAACAACCATTTGTTTTATTATTTCTTGAAATTCTGGTCTAGGCTTTTGTGATTCCACCTTTTCAATTTTCTATTTTCTATTTCATGTATAATTTCCTGTTCTTTCACATTCTTTTCTCTACCCTTTTTGTTCGTTTTGATCTAAAGAGAAAATATTTAATATAATATAAGTTTATATCTATATATTGCCAACTATTGTCTTTCTCTTTATTTGAAACCCTTGCTCATTCTCTTCGGCTGCTCCTTCCAACCCATAGCGTGTGCTCACCTATCAGTGCCAACTTTCTTCCTTTTCGACTTTTGATGTGATCCTACTGTCCACCCACTACCATTCAAACCATCCCGCAACAGCCGAATCACCACCAGCACCCATAGCATCATGTTCAACCGGTCCCTTCGCCCCTTCTCTCTTGCAGCACCTTCCTCCCTTCACCACGCAACTGTCCCACGACCATCGCCCAACACACAGCCAAACATCCACTAAACGTCCTCCGCCTATCAGCCTTGCACAACCGAGCCTCGACAAGCCACCATCACCCAAGCAACCCTACATAGCCTCGTACGCACCCTCTCCTACCGCCATTACCTTGTTCCACCCTCTCCCCTTGCTTTTCCACCCAAACTCAAAGCCTCGTCAAATCCACCCTACAAATAGCCAGGCTCCGATGACCTGCCTCAATGCAACTGCCGAGAAACCCATCCCCTACCCGATAGCCAAGCCTGCCTTCCATTCTTTTCCCATGCACACGTTTCGCCTTCCATACCTCCATGAATCCTCCTGACGATCTTCCCTTCCTACCCTAACGCATCACCCATAGCCTCACCTATCTCCCATATCACCGTCCTCCACCACTTGCTTTACTTACTACCGTGATCCCGCCTACCACCATATTTCACAGCAGTCCAACCCTCCATGCTTGCAGCAGAACTCCTCCTAAGCTTGCATTTGATTCTAAAGACTGCTCCATATCCATACATTTCCAACCTTCACCCTGGTAGCCGAGTGCATCCCGACTTGCTTCACAAGCGATACCAGCCACACAAACTCCAACTAGCCAAATCAAGCCCCCATATTACCTTCTTTCATTTATTTGTTCTTCACCTTTATAATCCTTTATATATATATATATATATATATATATATATATATATATATATATATATATTAACAGCTTTTTGTTATATTCAAATTCTTTGTTTACTATTTATATTAAAAACTATGTTACAATTCCTTATCTATATTCAAATTGATTTTGTATATGTGTTTTTAATTAAATATTGATTTTAAGAAGAAAATAATAATAATGTAATATACATTTCTCAATTTATATCATGCTAGTTTTTGATTTTAAATTCATCGATTTGGGTCCATCGTGCTTTGCTTTGGAATTTGTGCTTGGATTCATTGCATATTGTTCTTGTTATTTCTTTAGCCTCGAAAGGTGAGCAATCACTCATGATTAACATTCTTATATTTAGTAAATTTAATTCACATGAAATGACGATTGAAATATGTTGTTAAATTTGAATCGTTAGTTATTTAATTGTTAAATATGATATGTCATTATCTACAATTGTTTACTTATGATATGTGACACCATAACCTGGTGTATATATTATATTTTTAAATTGTTAATGATGATATATGCATGCTATTGATATGTATGATATTTTATAATATCATTCTGTTGTTCTCACTATGCAAGTTCCCTTAGTTTTAGGAAAATCCCTATGAGTTGAAATGATAATACCAGAATGATCTTATAGATTAGGAAAAATCGTTATGGGTTAAAAGCATAAATCGAAGCGATTTTATTGATTTTGAATTTTGAGATTGCGGGTTGAAATGATATAAACCCGTAGATTTAAATAATTACGGATTGAAATGATAAATATCCGTATCACTTGACCATAGGATAGAAAACTATATACGGACACCGTTAGTCTATTTAGAAAAAATGATTTTTCAAAGTTTTGGATGGAAATAAATGGGTTTTAATAAATATTGATTTTTAAATTTGGTATAAAGATATTTTATTCTGCAAACTTTAGATTTTCAAATTATATGTTTGGAAATTTTAAATTTATAAGTTAGTTTTGAAAATATAAATTTTAAGATTTTACTAATAATTTTACTATTTTTAAAATATATAAAATAATATTTAATAAAATAAGATATATTTAATAATAAGTTTTAATTTAATTGGTATATATAGAATATGTTTAAGTATTTATTTGAAACTATATTAATATTTTAAAAATAAATTTTTGTAATAACTTAATAAATTAAGATTGGAAAGATAAATAAAATTTATTTGTAACAATTGGTTTAAGAATTGAATTTAAACAAGTATTGATTTGAACTTATTGATTTTAAGAATTTTAAAGATATGATTTTATAACTTAATAACTTGATTTTAATAAGGGTGATTTAATGAAATTGAATATTTAATTTCGATTTGCATTTTTAATTTGAGATTTTATTTAAATATTTATAAAAGGCAATTAATTGAAAATTTTCAAGTTAGATATAATTGAATTGAATATTTAATGTTGATCTAAATTTGTAATTTAAGATTTCGTTTAAATGTTATTAAAAATGATTAAGTGAATATTTTCAAATACAAATAAAATTAAAGTTGAATTTTGTAATATAAATGAGATCTATCAAATTGAGTTAATTGTAAATTTTTCGAATATTTAAACTTTAAAATCTATTGAAATTGGAAGTGGTTTTAAATTTGTAATTCAAACCTGGATTTGAAGTCGATATAAATTAAAATGGTTTAATGAGAATTTGAATTGAACCTTTAACATTTTCAATTGAAATTGTTAAACTGAAATTGATTTAAATTGAATTGTGAAATTAAAGTTGATTCGAATTAATTTTTGAAGTTGGAAGAAACAATTCTACTTTGAGACTATTTTTAATATATAAACTACTTTTAATATATAAACTATTTTAATCTATAAACTATTTTAAATATAAACTATTTTAATTTATAATTCAATATATATATATATATAAACTATTTTAAATATTTAAACTTTTTAAGTTGGAACTGTTATGATTTGGATTTAGTGGATTTAAATGCGAATACTTTGATATGAAGGTTTAAACTATTTTGTGGTTATGATTTTAGAAGCGAATATGATTTCTAAAGTGAATATGATTTGAAAGTGATATGATTTCTAAAGTGATATGACTTTGAAATGAATATGATATTTTGATAATGAATTGTTTAAAATATAAAATGACCATGGTGTGAAATAAGCGTTTGGTTGTTAAAGAGACTGGGATCAGATATTGCCATACCCTCTGCCAATACTGAAACCACTTTAACAACTGTGTACGTGGTGGAGATTCCAGAATGAAGTAGGTTGGTTTGGCGAACGATTATATCTGAGGTAGTAGCGTTACCCTAACTCTCGCGAGTCAGTTTGTTGTGGCTAAAACAGGAGCTATACCGGGCCAAGTGAGATCGCACCTCTGATTGAGCATACTTCTTCAATGCCATTCTATTACTTTGTGATTTTATTAGGTGCACCCTTGATTTGGGTGTTTGTTTCGAGGTGGGCGTTAGTAGCTGCTATGCGTTACCACCGGTTTGGGAGTGCAAACGGTAGAATCCTACCCTAGCATTACCTTGCATGTTTTGTCACATGCCTTATCGCACCTTCTACGAGTTTGGTTTGTACCGTACCTATGGAATGCCCTCTGATAGCCCTCCAGTTTACGGAGGAATTGCGGTACTATATAGACTACGGGAATATATAAAAATGTGTTAAGGAAGATATGGGTAACACCTTAACACCATTTTAATATTTTACTTTACCATAGACATTTATTATGTTACGTATTCTACTGTGTATGTTGATAGTTTAATGGATCCCTTGAGGATGGGAATCCAAACATCCTTTAAGTTATTTGCATTTCATTTGGACATTTTACTTGAGTTGGTTTACTAGCATAAGAATATTAATCCTGATTCGAGTGTTTTGAGTTTTGCTTTATGCTCGGGTCAGACTGAGTGTCACAACATTTAAACTCAGCTTTGGAGCTTTGCTTGGATATCCATCTTTATTTGATCAGCTTTCAGTTATTTCCAGTTGTTTATATTCAGACTTGTCAGTAGCTTTGTATTAGTGACATCTTTGTACTTGGGATTTCTATAGTATTTGTTTCATACTCTGATGTTGTAGTAGCTTCATGAACTACTATTTATCCATTCCGCTGCATATTATTATATTACTCTGTGTCTATGATTCTATGATTGATTTATTTACTGTATATGCTAAGTTTTACCAAATATAAATTAACAATCTATTGTTTTGAGAAATTCAAGTCCGACATGAATGGATGATTGTCGATTCGAATGGTTCGAAATGGCAGGTCGATACAATGTATCTGTGGAAATAAGACAAGATTTTTATTTTAAAACGTTAATATATATATATAATATAAAGATTCTTTTCCAACATATTATACCAAGGGAATAAATTCATGTTTTTTTGACTTGATGGGAAGGGTGGCTGTGTGTACGTGGAATTGGGTGAGGTGTAAGGAGAGGGTGAGGTGGTGCAACGAGAAAGGGGGCAGCGTGCAATATCATTTTGATAAATTTGCATATTCACTTTATATGAAAACTTATTTTCCTAATTTCTTTCCATTTTTTCATCCTCTTCTTCATTTTAAAACTTCCTAATCTCTTGAAATAAAATCCATGGCTTCATAACATTTTTTTCAAGTTTTAAAAATCTTATGTATTGTAACGACCCATATTTTTCAATAATTAAAAATTATTAAATTAAATAAGATTTTGAATAATTTTGTGAGAAATTAAAATTTATGATAAAAATAATCAAAATATGATTTAATAACGTTGTTTGAATGTTTTTGACAACTATATTTAAGTAATTTCAATCAATTGAAATTATTGTAAAGTTAATTTGGTTATAATAAGGAATAAAATAATTGTTAGAATCAATTGTTGAAATTTAATGGAATTAAATATTATAAATAATGTAATTAAATATTATAATTAATATAGTAAAAGATGATAATTGTAGAATATGAATGTAATGAAATGTAAACTAATGTTTATTATATTCATAAAGTTTTGGATGATTGAATAATAAGAGTGTAAACCGAAATAAAAGAAATTGATTGGAATTAAATTTAATTAACTGGAATTTTATTACAGTTGCAATTGAACTCTGAATCAATGTAATGTTTAAATATTGGATTTAATATGGAAAATGGTATTTTAAAATATTTTAAATTTCTATGTAATCAAGAATGTTAAATTGTTAATTTTTAAATTTAAAATTTGAAAGTGATTCAATTAATTTAATAATAATTTATTTAATTAATGTGGAAATGGTCATTTTGGCCACTATCTCGAATTTTGACAAAACTAGTTTCATCTGATCTATAACAGTGAACTATTGTAGGATTTCAAGTTTCATAGTGGACGAAATTATCGTTTAATCGTGTGAGCTCAAAACGCGTAGGAATCAATTAAAAGAATTTAAATGAATATAATATGATTTTGAAAGCTAACTTCTATATACAGTGGAATTGGCGTTTGAAACTAGTTCAATGAGTTTAAAAATATCGAAAACATGTATTTCAATATATTGGATGACCCATTTTCATTTCGAAAACGAAACGGGCTTTTCGGGTCATCATTATCGTTTCGACCCAATTCGATCTGTCCTTTCATTCTTATCTATCATTGTCCATATAAATATTTCTTTCCTAAAAACCTAGCGGCCTTTTCTTATTTCTATACGTACTATTATTTCTATCTGTTCCTCTTTCTCAAACATCAGAATATGAAAACCCTAATTCCCAAATTCAATTTCAAATCTAAATTATAAATTCAAACTCCTCAAACCATAGAAAATTATACATCCTTGGAAAGCTCTCGATGAGCACAATCTTCTGTAGCAATTCGTTTTTCAATTCGAGCCTCAACTTCGCCTAAAATCATCAATTTATTATCGGCCATCTATATTAGGGTTTGTCGTTTAACGGTGGATTTGCAGCGATTCTTCCATCGGGAAGTTGCATCGTGTAGAGTTCGTCAATATGAGTTCATTTATATGGATACTTGGGTATAGTAGTGCTTGGATTCATGGAAAATTAGGGGAGAAGGTAGCAGTGGTGGTCGTCGCCTGGAAGCTTGGGAGGGTCGCGTGCATCTAAGAGGTGGGCGGCTCGGCCAGGGCGTCGCGTGGGTAGTGGTCGATCGGAGTGGAAAGGGCCATGGCATGGTGTTAGAGGCGTGAAAGACTGAGGACTGTACTTAGGATTGCTATGCTCGAATGTGCTCAAGGATAAGGAAGGTAACGTGTTTACCAAAATGCCATTGTTTTATTTTTATTTAATTTTAAATTTTGAACGTTCTAACTTGAATAACTTTTGCATACGAGCTCCGATTGACATGCAGTTTTCTCCTTTGCAATCATATCGAAATTCCGGATGATATGGAACTAATTTGGTTGGATTCTAAGACTGTTGGATTTTTGGGCTATATTCGAATTTTAATTCGACTAAAATCATAGGTGGGTGTTTTAACCCACTCACGAATACTAATCCATCTTATATTGGTTAAATTAAATTTATGATGGGATTAGAAATTTATTAATTGATATTTGGTATATTGAAATTGTCGTTCAAATTTAATTTTAATTTATATTGGATTTAGTTGCCATTTTATTAATATTGGAATTGAATTGCTTGTTAAATGCCTGATAATGATAACTAGTTAATTGTTGTGATTTATTCGTTGATTTTAATGATGATTTGGATGGATGCTTAATTGTTGACATTTTGGATGATTGGATGTTATGTTTATTTTATATGTTGTTATCACATTGCAAGTACCCTTGGTTATTGTGAGGAAAATCATTACGGGTTGAAATGATACATACCCAAACGATCTTATAGATTAGGAAAAATCATTATGCGTTGAAATGATAAACCCGAGCGATTTATGAATTTTACTCAGGATTGCGGGTTGAAATGATGTATACCCATAAATTTAAATTTATTGCGGGTTGAAATGATATATATCTGTATCACTTGACCATAGGGTAGAAAATTAAATACAGCCACCGGATTAGTTAAATTAAATGGTTTAAAATCTTAAATTTAGATTTTTGATTAAATGTTATTGTTTAAAGGAAATAAATTACAGATTTATATGAATTTGATAATTTTTCTAATTCAAGCTTTGAAAGTTGAAATTGAAATGGGTAAAAAGAAATTGTTTAAGAATTAAATTAGGAAATATAAAGTTAAAATCGATATATGACTTTAATTTGGAAATTTGAATTATTTTGAAAATTTGTATCTTAAGATTTAACAATGAAGTTAAATTTGATATAAGTGGTTTAAATAAATAAATTGAAATTGGGCTTGAAATTGATATGAATTGAAATTCTTTTAAATAAAATTAGAATTGAATTTAAATCGTTGATTTGATTGTTGAATTGAAATCGAAGTTAAAAAGGAATGTTTCTGAAATTGAAGTTATTTCGGATTGAAACTGAAATCACATTGATTTGGAACTAAATCGAAACTGAGTCATTTGAATTGAAAGATTAAAATTGAGTTTTGTTGATTTGAAATTTGGATATGGTCAGATTTGTTGAAATGGAAGAAATAGTTTGAATTGATGCTATTTTCAAACTAAAATTATTTTAATATAAACTATTTAAAAATCTATTATTTTGAAATTCAGATTATTTAGATTTTCAAAACTATTTACTATATAAACCATTTTCAAAAACCAAACCATTTTATATTAAATTATTTTAACTGTTTTAAAACCCTTAAACTGTTTAAACTATTAAAACTAATTTAAACTATTAAAACTATTTTAAACTAATTTAAACTATTAAAACTATTTTAAACAATTAAAGCTATTTTAAACTATTTTAAACTATTTAAACTATTTATGACTATCCAAACTATTTTCTAAAATTCAAACCATGTAAGGTTGAATAGTTTATATTTATATCCTTGATTTAAAGGCGGATATGGTTAAATGATGTTATAACCTACGTTGGAATTTGAAATGATATTTTCTAGTGAAATGACATATTTTGAGTAAATATGATGGTTTTGAAATGAGGGGTATTTTGAATTAAATGTGATATTTTGACATCAATTATAAATCGGTTTTGAAAATGTAAAAGAACCAATCGGTGTGAAATAAGCGTTTGGTTGTTAAATAGATCGAGATCGGATATTGTCATACTCTCTGCCAATACCGAAAACCACTTTAACAACTGTGCACATGGTAGAGGATCCAAAATGAAGTAGGATGGTTTGGCGAATGCTACTGGAATGAAGAGAGCAATGATGGATAGCCTTGACTTTCGGGTCAGAATTAGAAGACTAAAATAGGAGCTATACCTAGGCCAAGTGGGGTCACTCCTCTTATCAAGCATGCTTCTTCAAAACCATATCTATTACTTTTGATTTGATTTGGTTGCCACCATTTGATTTGATTATGGGAGTGTGTCTTGAGGTGGGTGGTAGTAGCTGCTATGCGTTACCACCAGCTCGGTTCTATAAAACGGTAGTATCCTACCCTGGGCATTGCCTCGTGTGCCTTGTCATATTTATCCTGATCGATTCCACTATGAGTTTGGTTTGTGTCGTGCCTATGGAGTGATCCCTGATAGCCTACCGGTTTGGTGGAGTTTATAGTATTGTATAGACTACGACATTTATAAAATATGTTAAGGGGGTTATAGGTAATGCCTTAACGCTATTTTAATACGTTACTTTACTATAGACATATTATAATATCATATTGTATTATATATGTAGATAGTTTAATAGATCCTTAGGTTATTGAACCTCGAATATCTCTTAAGTTATTGCATGCACGTTATACACTGGATATGACATATAAAATCCTGTAAACATCTCTGAAGCCATTACACTCATATTTATTTACTATTGATTTAACTTACATAAGATCTTTTAGTTCTGACTCGAGTGTTTTGTCTTTTCATTACGCACGGGTCAGCCTGAGCATTTTAGCATTGAAGGTTCTATTTTTAGAGGACGAAGACGGAGATTTGTGTACTATATATATATATATATATATATATATATATATATTCCACTGCATCATGTTGTTCTGCTGCATTATTTATTTATTCTTATTGTATGTATAACTCTAATTGTATTGTAAAGGGTAATCAAATGTATTTGTAAAACAGCTTCATGAACTGTTTATTTGATTATTATATTTTGTCATTCCGTTGTGAGATTTTATATTTTATATTTTGTTTTTCCTTTTTTTCTCTTATTTTCTTATTTAACCCATTAACAATCCTCCTTTTTGAATGATTTGAGTTTGACATGTGTGGTTTACTATCGATTTAAACCGTTCAAAAAGATGAGTCGTTGAACTTGGTATCAGAGTTTGGTTTAGCGATAACCTTAGCTTTGTGGGGTCTGACTCATTAGAGATAGGGTAGTAATACTCTAGAATGAGTTTGTATGAGTGTGTGTGTGTGTGTATATATATATATATATATATGAGAGAGCATATTTGTTAGTGTTATAAAAATGAATTTATATTGTGTTAGTTTGTTTTGTTTAGTATTTATAAATTTTGGTCGGTACATAGGATGCTATGGCATCGATAGGGATTTCTAAACTCTTAATAGGGTAGACCGACATAATATTGTTTTTGAAATATAGGTAAATAAAATAATTTTACTTAGTATTATATTTTGTATATAAAAGAATAATTTTATAAATGGATATAGTCGTATGTGATATGTTTGTTTATTAAGAAGTGAGATCTTATATATGTGGTTTATAAAACAGGATTTACAAATAAAATGAATTTAACTGGAAATTTGAGAACTTAACTTCCAGGGTTTTGAAATTTGTTTTCTAAACACTTAATAGGGCACACGTTCATCCATAACACGTAAGGCCATACCCTATACCCTTAGGGCCAAACTCATTTTGCTCTCTAATCCATCGAAAGACTTCATTTTTCCAAACAAATTATAAAGATCTAGGTGTGCGCGAGTTCTAGTAAGAGTTTGCTTCAAGTTAGTAAGTTTTTTGGTGAGTAAACATTAGTTTAAAGTTAAAAGTTATTAGCTTGAAATATATGATGTATATTTTCTATATAATGTATGTTGGCTTATGTTTGTGTAACAATCCACCTTTCTTACTTCGAAAAACGAACCATTGGGGTAAAGAAAAGAGAGATAAGAAGAAACTTTACAATTATAGAACTAACAACGGAATGAAACAACATATACTAATCTAACATAAGATTTTACATAGATATTGCCATACCGGTACATCAGAATCATAATAGTATAAGTTCCAAATCGGGACAGTTATAACTACATGTCCTTTACAAAATACATACATATATACATAGTGGAATAAGACAGTAGCCAGCTAACGTTGAAGCCACCTACTCCAAGCTCCTCTAAAATACATCCACGGGAACCTGGATCACTTGGCTACTCATATAAATTTGAGTACCCAAGTGTTTTAGGGAAGAAAATAAAATTCCAGGTCAGACTGGGGTCTGGTGTGAGTAAAGAATAAGTTTTTAACTTAAAAAAACTTCAAAATAAAAGTATCTCATAAGACCATGCCGCACATAAACATGGCTGGGTTTTTTCCTTATGATAACCAAAACAATTTTATAAAAAATCATTTGACATTATCATAATGTCTAAGTTTAAAATAAATATTTAATATAGCTGAAATGCTTGCATCTAATATTTCAATAGTTGGGCACAACTAAGTCCGCAAAGGCACGTACTGGAAAATGGATTCCAACAATGATAAGGCGTTGGATTACCACCTACTAAAGTGCATCCCAAGATAAAATACACCGAGAGCCTCACATGGACTCCCTACAAGTCAAGACTGGCCTTATCCCTTGCTGGATAGCTCCGAATATGTCATCAACCTTGTTGGGATCAACAACCTAAATGGGCCCCGAGCATACATAATCTATGATATCGATCTAGATTGAGTAATGACCATACCCTAATGGTAACGAACTACTTAGCCTTGAAGCATATCCCTTGATTTTAGTCATTTCCGGGTGTGAGGCTTGAGGTTACGATTACCTTTCCTTTGAGCAGACCATCTTGAAATGCTAACACTGCCCTCCAAGCAACCAATGCAACGCTTCATTCATCCATACAAGTTTATACCGGATCGAACAAACATTCAACATTTACTATCTTCCTGTGATATCCCGGAATTTTGGACAATATAAATTTAATAATCTATGTTTAAAATTAAATTGATTTGATAATTTCTGTAAATAATTTGAATTCATTTAATAATCTTCTTTAATAAATATTTAATTAGTGAATTTACCTTTTAATAAGTTAATAAATTTGTTTTCTATTTATAATATGTATATATATGTATATATATTTTAAATAGATAAGTTTGGTTTTAAATTTAAATTAGTATAGCATATTTTCTAATATTTTGAATTTGGAAAATTATGATTTATTTTTGAATTAAGCTTTTCAAAACTATTTAATAAAACAACTAAATGATTTTAAATATATAAGATAAATGTTTTATTTGTTTAAAATATATTTTGACTTAAGTTTGAATATTAATTTAGGTTAAAATAAAGTTATAAAAATATTCGTTTTATTTCTTTTTAAAATATTGATTAATAATTATGATTTGTAAATTAGAAATGAAATTTAAAATACAATTTATAAATGAAACATTTATTCATTTAAATAACAAAAAAGTTACAATCTCTTTTATAAATTTATTTTAAATGATTAAAAATATTATTTTCAAATGATTGATTTGTATATTGTTTTTATTTATAATAATACTTGGTTTTATTCTTTAAAAATTATTTATATATATAATTAAGTATTAAAGAACTAATTAATTAAGTTTAAAACTTTTATTAACACTTTAATTTAAAAATACTAATTACTTAAAGAACATGTGTAAGTATATTAAAGCCTAATTTAACATGTGTTAGATGTTTAAACAAGGTAATTTACAAGTGTTAACATTTTAGACAAGTGTCGTTGTTTTAATTTTTAATTTTCTTTGATTTTAATTAAATCATAAATAAGTTATATATAAACTCTTGTCATCTTCTATCCTATTCTTTTTTTCAATTGCAATTCCCAAACTAAGAAATCTTTCAGCTGAAAAAAAAACAATCCTCGTGTCAAAATACCTGCATGCTACAATTTGTTTCCAAAAGCCTGCATTTCCTTCTTCAAAAATCTGGAATGGCCACTGCATGTAAAATCTAGGAGTTAAAGCAAATTTAATCATCAGCAACAATCAAGATTAAAGGATACAAAGCACTAAAGTTTTTAAAAAGCATACAAGCAGGATTTCAAAAAAAAAATTCAAGAGCTTTCAAACCTGAAGCTCTGCTCTGCATATTTAAATCAGGTGAGTAACTTTATTTAAAAAAAATTACTATAAAATCAGGTTGCATGTTAGTTGTATGAAATAAATATTTTTGTGAATGTTTAATTGTTGAATGCTCTTATGTATGTTGTATACATGCATGTGATATCTGTATGTCCTCTTTGTTTAAAAATTTTAGCTTCTTGTTTTAATTTAAATTCAAATCTTCCAGTTTTTTCTGTGTTAAAACTTAAGACTCAAAGTATACTCATTTGTTTTATCACATACTTTAGACTAAATTTTTTTTTAAGGTAGAAATTAGTGAATTGTTTCTGAAATTTGAAAAAAACATGCAAGTTTGAAAATAAGTAAAAAAATCAAACATTACAACTTAATGTTCCAGGGTTATGAATCAAATCATAATACAAAAGCATGATTTTTAAAAACAATATTACAATTTTTAGTGTTAATTCCAGAGAGCGGTTCATATTTTACTATATTTTACTCTTGGGGTTAGCATAGATGATTTATGTGTTCGATTGAGTTGAATTTGTTTCTAGAGGAGGAGGAGTTACCAGAGATGATGAGAATTTTTTTGGATTGGGTTGCATTTCATCTTTGAGGGTGTGATTGAGGTTTATAGTTTTAAACCCTAGTTTTATTGTGGCAAGAAGAATTGATCATTTCAGCAAATCAAGTTGATCGAGTTCAACTATTTCTAAGGTATTGGTAGATGGTGAGTTGTCGAAGGCTTCGTCGAAGTTTGACTGGCAACGGTGGCCGGAGACGTGAGAACGTGGCATTGACAGGTTGGATTGTTTTGGTACTATTTTGTTTCCAAGTTTGGGAATGTGATCTCGATCTTGAATTCGAGCAAGTGATGTTTGGGTTGTTGTTTGGTTGGCCTGAGTTGTTTATTGTCGACTGTGGGGAGGTCGCGTGGTTTGCCAGCGGTGGCCGGAGGCAGTGTACAGGTGCACGGAGCAATGGTGGACATGCTGGTGATGTTGGGTTACAGGATTTTGGTTGCTTTGCGTTGGTCTCGGGGATTTGAGTTTTCTGCTCGAAGCAGATAAGTTTTGACTCGAAGTTTTATTTAGTGGGCTCGAGTATATGAGTTGTTTCAGGTTTTACAAACAAACAGAAAACCTGTTCTGTTATTTTTAAATTTTAAAGTAAAGTTTAAATGTAAACTAAAAATTTGAACTAAGTTTAAAACCTGAATTTAATATGAATTCAAATAGTTTAAATATTGGTTTTCAAAATAATTTGAATTTTTAAATTCTAGTTTGGTTTTAAATAAAAACAGGAAACCAGTTTTTGTTTTTAAAATTAAAAGTAAAGTTTAAATGCAAACTGGAAATTTAAACTGAGTTTTTGAAATCTGAAATTGAATATGAATTCAAATTAGTTTGAATTTGAGATTTGAAATAATTTAAGTTTTGAAAATTAATTTGGTTTTAAAACTTTTAAGTATAAAAGTATACTGATTTAGAATTTAAACTGTAAGTTTTAAATTGTAAAATAGAAATTGAAAATAAGTTTAATTTCTAGTTTTTGAATTCTAGAATTGGATTTAAACTTAAGTTTTTAAAATAAAATAAGTTTAAATTTAAATTGTTTAATTACATTGGAAAGGTTAAAAGATTTGAATATAAAAAAGGATGATGTAAAATGTAAGTAAGCTTTAAAGATTTAAGCTTAAATCTGGAATAAAAGATTCAAGCTGTATTTCAGATTTGAAATTAAAAGAAAATTTTAAATTGAATTTGTTTTTAAAATAACTTGGAACGTTTAAAGTGAATTTGTTTTATAATCTTTTAAACTTTTATTTTATTAAATGGATGTTTCTTGAACATGTGAGATAAAAAGATTTTAAATTATTTTAAACTTTGTTTAAATAAATTGTATTCATCTTAAAATTTTAAAATGAAATTTAAAGTGAAATTTAAAGTAAATTTGAAACAAAGTGTTTCTAAATACTTTAAATAAGTAAGAACTGTTTTCTTAAATTAAGTTAGAACTTAAGATTTGGATTCGTTTAAATTATTAAGTTAATTTAAATGAATAATTAATTAATAATATGGATGATTAATTAAGTAATTAAGAATTTTTAAATTAATTAATTAAAGACTTAAGATTAATAAATTAAGGTTAATTAATCTGTAATTAAGGATTATTAATTAGAATTTAATCAATGATTAAAGAATTAATTAATCTAGTAATTAAGGATTAATAAAGTTACAGTTAACACTTAATTAATTTAATAATTATTAATTAATTAATTGGTAATTAAATATTAATTAATTTGTAATTAATAATGATTAATATGAGTTAATTTATCAATAATGTAATTAAGAATAGTTAATGAAGGTCATTAACTTAAGATTATTTAACAATTAATTAATGTGATTAATTTTGATAATCAATTAGATTAATTAATTAATAATAATCAATTGCTTAAGTTTAATTACTTAATAGAAGTAATTAATAAATTATGTAATTAATTGGTTTAATGTGATTAGTGTAGATTAATTAATTAAGCTTAATTAATTTAAACATTTGATGATTTGATAATTACTTTATGTAATTAATGGAATTGCAATTACTTAGGGAAGTAATTAATTGATAATTACTGAATGTAATTAAAGATGTTTGATAGTGGAAGTAATTTGGATTTAATTACTTTGTAATTAACAAGGGACTAATTGAGATAATAAATTAAGGAGTAATGTATTTAATGAAGTAATTAAGGAAAGTTAATTACTAGATGTTATTAATCAAGGGTAATTAATATATGTGTGGTTTAATTGCAGATTAATTACTTAATGTAATTAATTTATATAGAGAGATTGATTAAATGTAATTAGAAATCATTAATTAATAAAATCAATGATGTAATTAATTAAGGAATAATTAATAAATGAAGTAATTAATTAATAAATGATTAATGTAATTAACTTAGTTAATTAATTGATTAAGTAATTAAAATTTAATTATTGTAAGGGTTAAGTATAATTAACTTGTGTAATTAATTTAAAGGCTAATTACTTATTGTAATTAGGAAATTGTTAATCAGAATTGATTAATTGAATTGAATAATGAGATGGTGATTATTTAATTGATTTGTAATCAATTAATGGTTAAGTTAAGAAGGCTTATAATGAGGCAGTAATTAATTTAATTAATTTTAAATTAATTAGAGATGAAGTAATTAATTTAATTCATTTTAAATTAATTATAGATGGTGTGATTATTAGATCATTGCTTATGTTTGATGGATGATATTGGTTGCCTTGAATGGTTTGTAATCTCAGCTATGAGATGAGTAATGTTATATGATATGGATGCATTGGTTGCATTGTGATGCTGATATGGATTATCTGTTGGTGATGATAATGTTGATTATCTATTATGAATCTGTGAATTATCTATCTGTGTGTACATAGATAATGAATTGAATTGTTTTAAACTTTAAAACAACTTGGCCTTAAAAGACACGTTTTGGATTTCGATGAGATCGGGATCGGGTTTCCATATTTGGATATCCGAAAACCACATCGATCCAAATTAACGATAGGTCGTGAATCTGAAGTGAAGATGAAGATTCAGAGTGCAAGGGTTATCGTCGTTAACTCTGAGGGTGATTCCAAAATGAGCATAACGAGATAATGCCTTCGGTTTCGTTCGAACCCGGAACGAACTTGTATGGATTGAATGCTTTCAGAACATCGTCAGGTGGACGATGAGCATTCTAAGTGATGTGTCCTATAAAGGTAATCATAGCCTCAAGCCTCATCAATCGGGAATGGCTAAAATAGGGGAGGTACAGCAAGGCTAAGTGGGTCATGCCCAAGTAGGACTAGATTTACCCCTGTCTAGATGTCCCTTTATTTCGGCTTTGTGGTGCGGTTGCTGATCACAACTGCTGGGTGGTCTTGTTCGGAACTGTTCAGCAAGGAATGGTTCCGACTTTTGTGTTGAAGAGGATTGGGAGTGATCCTCGGTACGGTGATCTAGGCCATGTACTGTGACGGGCAGTACCCCGGTAGCCTGCCATTGTATGTAATCCAAAATCCAATAATTGCCATCGGTTTTGACTGTATTACCCACTTTTGTGGCTAGTAGCTGGAATTTAATGGATGTAACAATTTCGGCTATTTCATATTTACTTGAAAACCCTAGACCTATTATAATATCACTGGATTTCCTATCAAATGTTTTGCTTAGCATAAGGTAAAAACTTTTCCATGTTTATGTGTGGGAAGTCTTACGTGATACCTTTTCTTTCAAATGTTTTTCAAAAGTTAAGCAACTTTAACCTGTTACTCACACCAGACCCATGTCTAACCCGGAGTTTATTTCTGTTTTTCTTAAACTCTTGGGTACTCAAATTTTTACGAGTAGCCAAGGGATTCAGGTTAGCTTTGACGAATTGTGGAGGAGCAATGAATTCTGCGTGTAGACATATAGTTTTCCGCTGTGTTGATATCTCTGAGTAGTTTCTGTATTGTGTATTGAGTTGTAATAACTAGACAGGTGTTTATAACTGTCTAGTATGAGTCGTATTGTCTGTGTAACTCTGATAACTGTTGTATACTATATAATACTTATGTTATTAATATAATTTATTCGTTCCGCTGTTGAGATTCCGATGTTGTTTCTTCTTTCTTTTCTCTTTTCTATCCCTTTCTTTCTTAAATATGATGCGACTTTCTGTGGAGAAAAAGTCGGGTCGTCACACTTCCATTTTGGAATCACCCTCAAGAAGAATAGTACATCCCCATAACATACTTCCTAACAATCCATCGCGAGCATTATTAGTTTGGAGTGGTTCGGATAAATTATACAATCTGAAATCGGGGTCTCGAAACTAAGAGATAGTTTCTGGTTAACTTAATTCTGGTTCTTTTTGAAGCATGTAACCAATATTTGAGTCCTCACTGGGGAACTCTAATATACACAACATACTTCTTGAGCTAAAACATGTCAAGTTATAAATAGCGGACAATCTGCTACTTAGGGTAATCGACAAAGAAATCCCTTGATTTAAAACCTGTCCGAAAAAGAAAAAAAGCTTTAAACAAAACAAATATTTTAGAAACAAAGCGATTTAAAAACCATATTTATTAATTAGATAACAAATTAAACCTTTATTAAAAAATAAATAATTATAAATTAAGTCTTAATCAAAATATTAATTAAATTTTATTAATCAATAATTAATTAAATCCCTTTATAAATAATTAATTAATGATTAATCTTTAATAATAATGAAAAATAATTAACCTTATTAAATAATAATTAATAAATAATTAAAAATAATTAATCCTTAATTATTAATTAAATAATAATTAACTTTAATTAATTAACTAATTAGAATTAATTTAATTGATTAACACTCAAGTATTAATTACCTTAATTAACCAATGATTAAGTACTAATTACTTAATTAATTCACCATTTATTAAATAAATAAATAATCAAATAATAATTACTTTTTTAATTATTTACTATAAGTTTTAAAACATTTTTCAAAAAGATTTCTAAGTGAAAACATTTTTAGATTGCGAAAATAGTTTGTTTTCACGAACTGTACTTATACAGACTATCGTTATACGACTCGAAATTTCCAACATGAAATTTGTTCTCTAGGTCTTCTTAAAATTTTAACTCTTGGAAAACGAACTTTACCAAAACATAAAAAGCATATTTTGGAAGACTAACAACCACTTAAAACTTGAAAACCATTTTGCAAATTTTAAAACCAAATATTTTGAATTTTATACAAGGGATAACATGTCGCTTTAACTAGTAAGTTGCTAACTTCCTTAGCATACCATAATGGATTCATATTCACAACATACATGATTACATAACCATAACATCACAACATGTAAACATTTCCATAACCACCATATACAAGCTATATTATAATAGGCAAACTAACTTGACTGTTTAACTACCATATTCCAACTACAAATCCATATAACCAAGCACATATGATTACATCCAAGCATCATTATAATCCAAGCACAATACATACATATAACTCGACGTTATTTCACCTAAACACAACAACATTTATACAACAAGTTAGGCATATATATGTTCAGAAAAACTTAGTTAAAGCGTGAAACTTTACTACCTAAACGGAGGTAAAATCAAACCAACTCCTACTAAAACCCAAATATGACCTAGGCCTTTGCTTGGCTTGGAAAAGTGGATTTTTTGGTGACTTGAATGGAAATAGTTTTGGCTATGGGGGCTTTAGAGTTTGGCCAAGGTGAAGAAATGGTGAGGGGGGTAAGTTTTGTGAAGGGGAGGTATTGAAATGGAAGGAGGCGAGTTTAGACAAGGTTTTAGGAGTATAAAAGTGGATGAATTAGATTTTTAAACTTGAGAAACTATATTGGAAGCTATTAAAGTGTCATGAAACATGAAGATTTTTTTTATGAAATGGAAATGGAAGGATGAAATGAGAGAAAATTATGACACTTTGTACACATATTGTATACATTAACTAAATTACCATATTACCTAAAGTACATACCCTCCCTTATAATGTTGCCATATCGCCAAGCATGCTTCTTCCTCCACCCCTCCCAAACTGTATAACTTGTCTCCCCTTTCATTTTCATGAGCAAACATGCCTTAGTACTTTATGTACTTTGTGTTTCTAAAGATATGACAACTTATGCCACTTTAATTTACATTTGTAAATGTGTCAGTCATTATATTTTGTCAACTTTATCAAATTATATTTATTAAGTAAATCAAATTACAAAATCCTATTTCATTTATAAATGGGTGCAAATTTTTATCTCAAATAAGCACAACGTCTACCGACAACTTTTCAGCACCGAAAGTTGAAAATTCGAAAAACGATTTTTTTTCCACATTTTCTATTTTGTTTTGAACTAACTGTTTTTGTAAACAAAATTTAAAAACTATTTCAGAATCATTAGTTATTATTTAACATAGTTTTAATTTGAGTCATAAAATCTATTAACTAATTATTAAATATATACGTAAATGTCCATAGTTAAATTGATTATATCGTGGGTCGTTACACTCAACCCTCCTTCCTTAAAAGAATTTCGTCCCGAAATTAGCAATAAGAGATAACTCATAGTAACTCAAAAGGTCATACGTTTTATTGCACGAAATCCATACAGAGGATATACACTAAGCATCCCTAATACAATAATGCATACACTATACATACAAATAATGACTATTCTAACGTTAATTCTAGATAGGCTTCTACCATCTCCCAGTTACAATCTTATAACAACCCGATATTTCAGAGGTAATTAAAAAGGAATTAAAATAGAAGAAGTTGTTACTAAAAGAAAATTTAAAGGAAACGTGTAAATCGAAGTGCACCTCACCTTTTTTACACTAATTAATTAATGCAAATATAATTAATAAACATAGACAACTGTGAAAATGTACGTTTTGCAAATATTGGAATTTGGCCACGAAACTTATACCATTGTGTTCGTGGCAATTTTCTGATTAATTTTCATATATAATGTTTTCCAAGCGGAGTTCAAACGAAGAAGTTATGACCATTTGAAGTTTTGACATCAGAAACAATTACACGTATGAAATTGGTAATTTACATTAATTATAATCGGTTGATTGGTTGCTGAGTGTTAAATTACATATGTACACAGTCAGTAATGAGTCAGTAGAATTTATTAAAAAGGGTAACATATTATATACACAAAGTTTGGAATTATTTCAATATCTTACGCATTTATGTGCACATTTATACGTTTGAATTTGATTAATGAAATAAATTGGAAACAAGAGCATTGTATTAATATATATGTATATAAGTGTAATGCCCAACCTTGAGACACACATTAACAAAGAGTATTACTAAGCAATACTATCTGCTAATGCAAACAATGGGGCTGGTTAGGAGTGACCATCCATAGCTTTGTCTTAACATCTATTGAATACGTTGATTTGGTGCTTTAAAATTTTCTTTCTTTCTCAAGTGGATCGACATATTCAATAAATCTTTAATAAAAAAATACAGTGGCTGACGGATCTATTAGAACAAAATACAACAACAACAACAAATACAACATATCACAAAACAGCAGTCATATATATATATATACACATATACACAGATACATCCCAGAATACAAAATGATACTACAGAAGTGGTACAAGGACCATAATATATACATTGAGTCAAAACAATAGATACATATTAGAGTTTTACAAAGCGACTACAAAACTACACAAAAGGTGACCGGTAGATATCCAAAGCAGAAGCAGCATAGCAAAGTCCTATGGCAGGTATCTAACATGAAATAACTCGGTCTGACCCGAGTATATAAAATACATGGGTCAGTCTAGCTTAAACAACTGATTAGTAAGATAAAATGAAGCATAAGGTAAAGGGGTGATGATTCTTCTTGAATGAGAAGAAGTAATAGTAAGAACATGTCATTACTTCAAATGAGGTAGTTTCACTAAGTGTACATCCTCGAGGTAAACTAATCGATAAAACAACTAAGTATAATAAATGCCTCATATCATCGGCATAATCCCAAAAGCTACTATAATGGTTTCTCTAAACCATAACTCCTAAATAGGAGAATCCCAAAACTCAAAATTCGCCATAATTGGCAATCAAAATATATTCTCAAAATAGAGAAATCTCAAAATACGCCAAATAATGGCAATAACATATATCTCCTAGAAAGGAGATTATAAATCCCAAATAAATGCCAAAGATTGGCAAACCCAAATCTCAAATTATAAAACTCGATAAGGAGTTCAGATTCCAAAGATGTAATTGCCATGTATAATGTCTCGAGCGGCTCAAATGGCCAATAATGTAAAAAGGTGATACACTTGGAAAATAATAAATAAATCAATGAAATTATCACAAAAGATAGCACATGCTTATGGCCGAAGCCTACCAAGTATTGTTCTCTCAAAATAGGGCGCCATTTCTCTTAGACAAACGTCCCAAAGGATAACATTCCAAAGGATCAATAAATACGCCTCTTAGACAAACATCTCGAAGGACAAATATGTCACAATGGACAAATACGACTCTTAGACAAACATCCCGAAGTACAAATGACCCAAAAGTCCAGTACTGGCAAATACGTCTCTTAGACAAATGTGTCACAAACTCTCAGATAGGAACCCGGAAAGTGTTAATGTGCGTCCCATACCACACGTTTGCACTTAACGGTTTATTAACCACCAGCCAATGCCACACCAAAAAGCAATAAAATTATTTACCTCATCACATCGGCAAATACGACCCGAAGGTCAAAACGATCAAACGGACAATTCATAGGTTGCTAGTACGTAGGATAGATAACATCTGTAATCGTAGGCTTCTTCAGGTAGATGGACGTGGACGAAACCGGACAAGTGTGCTCCGATGTAGGCTTCTTTAGGCAGATCGTTGGAGGATTTTGCGCAGCCGACCCAGCTCCAGGAGCTCTTTTGGAGGACCTACACTTGGGATAGGGGTAAGTCCATGTTGGTGACTGAGGAGACGGAAGGATAGGAGTCCTGTTTGGTGGAGCTTGAGCACAACTTCAGGGTCCTGTGAGGTTGTTTGAGTCGGCGCTGGTCAGACGTAAGAGGCATTTAACCATAATACATGGGCGAAGAGCATGACTTTCATGCTGAAGCACGTGGGTAGACAGTCACAGTGCACGGGTGAAGAGCATGACTTTCACGTTGTAGCATGTGGATAGGTAAAGACAACAGGTCCGACAGGCCGTTTGACGTTTAGTACTACTGCATGGTTGACTTCCCTAGAGTGACCATGGACTTTGGCATTTCCAAGAGTGACCATGGACTTTGGCCTCGTAGGAACTATATCTAAGAAGCATTCACTGCATTATATTATTACCCTCTGCGATATCCGAGGAAGACCTGAAATTAAACGATTTTATTCTTTATGCTTCATTTTGTTTCTTATTCACCAGACTTTATGTTTGACCCATTCCTATTTTTCCCATTTCCCCCAAATCACAGGAAGACAGTTTAGAAACTATGGGGATTAAGTAAAAAGGCAAGTTTCACTCCTAGATTCAACACTGTTAGGGAAACTAGCCTAATCCTGGTTAGTAACCATATGTTGAATACTTTATCAATATTCTGCTGTGAGATTTTATAAACATTACTATGACTTGCCTTTATTATTTGTAGGATACCAAAACCAGTAATTCGTGCTTTAGTGGACTTGGATTTTCGGTTTATCGAAAATTTAAGCCTACTGGGGTGCGGGTTGTTACATTTGGTATCGGAGCTTAGGTTAGCAGATCCTAAAAATTAGGAAGTATAAGTGAATATATTTGCAAAAATAAATACTAAAATCCAATTAATACCAATTATAGATTAGTAGCATATGAAAAGTCTATAGAAAGAAAGCAAATTTGTACACGAGTTCTAGTTGGGTCGTAGTTGCCCATGGATGTTCAGTTCCCATTTTTATTTCCGTTGGAAAATGTACAATATGTCCATTTATTGGACAAGAATTAGAATCCATATGTTATGAAAGTAGGAAAATTCCTTAGAGAATAAGAGATTTAGGTGGGGATAAAAAGGATTTCCAAGATTAGGGATAGGACATTCCTAAGGAATTAAGTAAAGGCCCACTTTAAGTTTAATCGATTAAAGGGGAAACTTTTGAGATCAAAAATTTGAAATATATTTGAAGAAGTAAATAATGGGTTTTAGAAAAGTGGTATGGTTTTTGTATGATAAAGATTTTTTTAAAGACAAATTCTTTTTGTAAGATTATACGATATAAGTAGCTTGCTAGTTTCCTTATAAAACAAAAGGAATTTAAATTTAAGTTAACTGAAGCCAGAAATTTCAGTATAGGAAATTTAGTAAAACTCTATACTTATGAAAGGGATAAAAAGAGTAATATAGCTTGGAAATATTTTTACATGAAAATTATTTTTATGGATGAACAAAATAAATGGTAGAAATTGGGAATATAGTACAGTTTTAAAAAGAGAGATGTAGAACTTATCTCAAAATAAAAATAGTGGTAATCTTTACATTTAAAAGAGAAAGGAAAATGATACGAAATTTGTCAAATAAATTTATAGAAATTGTGTAAAAAGAAATTGTTACAGGTTATTTTTCGATAACTATAATAGAACTTTTTAAGCACATTGTTATATTCACCCTCAATGTGTATTTTGATTTTAGTCGAAGCAGTGGTTGTCTGGTATTTTAGTGCAATAAAATAATTAGACAAACCACTTAAATTTCGTTAAAAAGAAAAATTGAAAAAATTTGACAAAAATAGGAGGAAATATTTTTTTTCCAATAATTGTTTAGCACCTACACATTGTTGCACTTATCTTCGATGTGTATTTTGCTTTTAAAATGGAAATTTTGAAAAAAAACAGAGAATTTAAAAAGTCTATAAAGCACTACATCTGAACTTTTTTTTTTAAATAAATAATATTTGAAAATATATGGGTAAATGCTAGTAAGTTAAAAATTTGAAAGAGAATTTAGCAATTTTAAAACTTCCTTGCTTTGTGAAATTTCAAAATAGGAAGATTTTAAAATCCTAGACAACTTACTAGTTGTATGGAAATGGTAAAAATCATTTAGATGTTTTAGTACACACCTTGTTTAATTCAGGAGCATTTCATTATTTTGTCTCTAGTTCACTTGTTGAGGCACTTCATTTAGATGTTTCCATCATTTCTGATCTGTAGAAATCTTAAACCCGGTTGGAGGATCAGCTTACTTGTCGATGCTTTGCCGAAGTCTGAAAATTTTGTTTCTAGGAGTAGAGTTTGACTGTGAAGTATTCGTTCTTTGTTTCTTCGGTTTCGGTCTTATTTTAGGTATGGACTGGTTGTCGATGAATGTGGCAATCTTAGATTGTGACAGGAGGGTAGTCTTGTTAGGTACGTGCAGTGGGTGTACCTTGGAGGTTTCATGTAATCCGCGAGAGTCTGTTATGCTTAGCTACCTTTATTCTTTAGACATATCACCCAATGATCTTAGTTCTGTTTCAGTTGTTTCTTTGTACCATGATGTTTTTGAGGAGGTCACTAGCCTTCCTCCATGGATGGAGGTTGATTTCAGGATATATCTTGTTGATAATGCTCGGCCGGTTACTCTACCGGTTTGGGATATGGCCCCGAAGGAGAGGATTAGGATTTCATATCCACATCTTTTGTTGGTAAGTTTTCTTTTGAACATCCTATCTTTGACCTTTTCCTAATTAGGATCCTTTGATGAATCTTTTTAGGTGACATTTTGTGTTGGTAAGGATGTTTGTAAACATGCCATTAGGACATGTTATGTTTAATGGTTGCTTGTGGTTGCAAGTGGATGCCAATGTTTGCAAATAGATCATTGCATGCACTAGATAGATATTTATTAGGATAATCGGCCAGAAAGGTACACAGACCTGCATATGTATGCCTGTTATCTATTGCATTTGCGCATGATGTATATATATTTATATATATATATATATATATATATATATATATATATATATATATATAAATGGATGTTGCATATGGATGGTGCATTTGGGTGAATGATTGAAACATACATATAGAATTATCAGTTATACTATGGTAATTGCATACATTTGGTTGCATGGCATAAGCACACTTGCATTACATGAGGTCAACTAAATCAGTAGATCGACTAACTTTTCACATTAGGTAAGTTCATATGCATTTCACTTTGCATAAATCATAAATTGCATTAGTTAAAAATAAGGACAATGGTAGAAGTGGATGATAGATGGGTAAATGGATGTACTTTTTGGATGATGGTTGTTATTTACATTCTTCCGTCTTTGGAGATTTCGGGACGAAATTCTTTTAAGAGGAAGAGGGAGAATGTAACATCCCGATATTTCAGGGGAAAAATAGTTAAAAATTAATTAAAATAGAAGAAGTTATTATTAAAAGAAAATTTAAAGGAAATGTGTAAACTAAAGTACACCTCACATTTTCACACTAATTAATTAATGGAAATATAACTAATAAACTTAGACCACTGTAAAGAATGGACATTTTGCAAATATTGGAATTTGGCCACGAAACTTATACCATTGTGTTCATGGAAATTTTCTGATTAATTTTTATATATATGTTTTCCAAATGGAGTTCAAATGACCATTTGAAATTTTGGCATCAGAAACAATTACATGTGTGAAATTGGTAACTTACATTAATTATAATTGTTTAATTGATTGTTGATGTGTGTTAAATTACATATGTACACAGTCAGTAATGAGTCGGTAGAATTTATTAAAAGGGGAAACATATTCTTACGTAAAGTCTGGAATTATTTCAATAGCTTACGTGTTTATGCACACATTTAAACATTTGAATTTGATTAATGAAATTAATTGGAAATAAGAGTATTGTATTAATATATACATATATACACATATGTATAAGGAGAGAAATGTTAAAATTATTTATTGACAATAAATGCACATTGTTAGTAATTAATGTACATTACAATTGTAACTAACATGCGTTACAGCATTTGCTAATGTATGTTAATTGGAAATTAACGTAGATTGTAAACATGTAAGATGAGGAAACTAATTTGTTCATAAAATATATATTCTTAAAGTTTAAATCATTAATGTTTATAAAGAGAAAATCTACAAAGGAGGACAAAATGTTAACAAATAAATGTTGTGACGGACAAGAATCAATGAGGAATGGTTAAAATTAGTAAGCAATCAATTAAGAAAATTAACTATGAATGAATAAAATTTACCAAAGATTGATTAGTTTAAATTGTATATGTATATATACATATAATCTAATTAATTGTACACATTCAAATGTGTAAATAAATGTGTAAGATACCCATTTGATGAATAGAAAAGGATTGGGAATAAACCGATTGGCTGAATGAATGACATAATTGACATTAATGAGAATGTATAACAAAGGAAATTATTATGAATGTAAATTTGGCAAATTAAGATGGATTGATTGCTAACAAATGCAAATATTTAAAATAAAGATCTAATGAGATTTATAAAATGGGCAACAATTTGTAAAGTCAAATAAGAGGGAGAGTATAATCTCTCAAAAAGTGTAATGTATACACAAAAACAACAAAAATGGAAATTTTGCAATGCAATCAATTAATGGGAATAATTAATAAATTATGATTTGTTTTCGGACGTGGCTTCCCAGTCCTTCCAAATCGAACAACTCCTCTGATTTGGACAATCTTTGCAAAGACAGAGTCTCAGACATCAAATTCCAAATCTCGACTCCTTTTATCGGCATAACTCTTTTGGGACCCTGGGCCTCCTTCGTCCTTCTCTTTATCACCATAATCTTTTCAGTAGCTTCTCAAATCATGCTCGGCCCAAGTACTAGCCGATCTCCAGTCTCAACCCAACATGCCGGTGACTTACAAGGTCGTCCATAGAGAGCTTCATAGGGTGTCATGCCAATACTTGCTTGATAGTGATTATTGTAAGAGAATTCCACTAAATGAAGATGGTCTTCACATGATCCTCCAAAATCCGGAATACACGCCCTCAAAATATCTTCTAGAATCCGATTTACTCTCTCCATTTGTCCATCTGTTTGGGAGTGATATGTTGTGCTCAAGCTTAGCTTTGTTCCTAAAGCTACTTACAACGCCTCCCAAAACTGATTAGTATAGATTGGATCTCGACCACTTACTATACTTACCAGGACTCCATGCAATCTTACTATCTATCTTATATAAATTTATGCCAAAGAAGCTGCAATTCTCTTCGACTTTACCGGAATAAAATGAGCATTCTTCGTCAATAGATCTACAATGACCCACACATCTTCATTTCCTTTTATGGTTCTGGGTAACCCATCGATAAAATCTATTAATATCATTTCCCATTTCCAATTTGGGATTTCCAAGGGTTGAAGTAAACCAGCTATCTTTTGGTGATCGCCTTTTATCTGCTAACGGATCGGACATCGGCTGACATGGATTGAAATTTCTTTCTTCATCCCGGGCCACCAAAATACTCGCTTCATATCCTTGTATATCTTATTAACTCCAGGGTGGATACTTAACTTAGACTATGGCATTCCTTTAAAACTTCTTGTCTAAGACCATCTATATTAGAAACACATATTCTTCCCTTCATCCTCAAAGTACCATGGTTATCAATCTCGAAACTAGAACTTTGGCCATTCTCAATGCCTTGAATAAATTCCAATAGTAGACCGTCTTAATTTTTTTTGCTCGTAATTCTTTCGAATAGAGTCGAAGTGACTTCCAAGAGCGCCAAAACTGCATTCGTACTTAGAGCGTCTGCCACCATATTTGCTTTCCCCGACGTAAAGAGAATATTCAAGTGGTAAGCCGCCAGGAATTCTAGCCATCAACGCTACCTCAAATTCAGGTCCTTCTGAGTGAAAAGGTACGTCAGAGACTTGTGATCCATGAAGAGCTCGAACTTTTCTCCTATTTAAAGAAGGAAATTACTACCAGGGTCTTAAAAGATTAGCAATAAACTAAATATAAATGGAAGGATTCTTAACCAACAAGTAGTGCCTCCACATCTTCAACGCAAATACTACGGCTAAAAGTTCCAAGTCATGCACTACATAATTCTTTTTTGTGAGGCTTTAACTGCCTACTTGCATAGGCTATCACCTTCCCATGCTGCATCAACACTGCACCAACCCAACTCTACTAGCATCAGTATAAACAGTCAACCTTTCTCCTCCATCTATAATAGCTAAAACTGGGGCACTAGTCATCCTTTCTTTTAACTCAAGGAATGCTTCTTCACACTTTGGAGTCCACTCAAATTTAACATCCTGTTTCGTCAGCTTGGTTAAATGACAGGAGATCGTAGAGTAATTTTTTATGAACTTCCTATAATAACCCGCCATTCGTAAAAGGTTTCTCACTTGTATGTGAGTTTGAGGTTTTTTGAAGTCTTGCACAATAGCTACCTCAGCCGTTCAACTAAAATGCCATCTCCCGATACAACATGACATAGGTATCTTACTTTTGATTGCCAAAAATGGCACTTACAAAACATAGCCTTTAAAATGTTTTTCCTTAACGATTCTAACACTGGTTCCAAATGGAGTTTATGCTCTTCTTCGGCCTTGGAATAAATAAGGACGTCATCAATGAAAACTAACACAAACTTATTCAAAACATCCCTAAAAACTCGATTCATAAGATCAACGAAAAATGCAGGTGCATTGGTTAGCCCAAATGGCATAACCAATCATTCATAGGAAAGGTCCGACCCTCTCTAAGCAGTTAAGGGTATACTATCCTCCGCTATCCTTAACTGATGGATACCCGTAGCGAGGTCCAGTTGGAAAATACTCTAGCCTCATTATGTTGATCAAATATATCATCTATTCTGGGTAACGAATACTTATTCCAAATGGTCTGCTTATTCAACTCCCTATGGTCCACACACAAACTTAAATAACCATCAGACTTAACCAAAAAAACTACTGTCGATCCCCAACTCGAATGACTCGGTCTAATTAGCCATTTTCCTAAGAAATCATCGGTTTGACTTAATAGCACCTGCTTCTCTCTCAGGGACATTCTACGTAAGGGTTGAATAGAAGATTTTGCACCATGAACTAGATCAATACGAATTCAGTTTCTCGATTGGGTGGAGAAATGCTAATCGGCTCAAAAAAATCCCGGAAATCTTTAACTACTAATATAGAATCTAGCTCTTCTTGGGATGATTCTAAGGAATAAAGGAAGCTATTCATATTATTATCTGGGACCTCATAAGATATTCTTTCCAATATCCTTCCAGTCATGGCTTTCAACACTATACTTTGATCAACACAGTCTATTCTTTCCAATATCCTTCCAGTCTTGGCTTTCAACACTATACTTTGATCAACACAGTCAAGGATATCATTATACTCAGCTAGCTAATCCATTTCAAGCAAAACATCAAAACCTTTAAAGTCAAGCAAAAACATGTTCCATACGAAATGATGGGTAAGGTAGGAAATTTTTACATTCTTACAAATTAAACGTAGACTGTGTAGGATCGATTTCACTCTAGAGGGGGGGTGAATAGGGTGATGCTATTAATTATAAAAATTATTGCGGAAGCTTATAAAATTATTTCAACACAAATATATTAAAATAATAGCAGCACAGATAATAGCAGAATAATAAATGCAGAAATAGAACGACACAGAATTTACCCAGCTTCAGCAAAACCCTGTCGACGTGCTACCCCCAAGGTTTCTACTAGAAATTAAGCAGTCAGACGCTTACACACGTAAACTCGCGACACCCGCTATCGACTAGCCTTAATTCTACGCTCAAAACCCTGCCACAACTCAGTCACTGAGTTGCGAATTCTCAAACTACGCCACGTAGTTTGTCCCCTAGTCATACGACTAGAATTTACAACGGTTTAACAGAAGAATTTAAATTTAAAACAAATTTAAATAATAAAGCCCTAATTTTAAATTATAATTCCTAATTTGGCCCAAATTAATAAGTGTTAAAATATCTCCTCTTTGTTTATGCCGGCCCACTTTTCTTCTATCTCTAATCGGCCCATCCTTATTTGGTGAAAATGGTGGCTATTGTTTCATTCGTTCCTCAATCTGGAATTAGGGCTTGTAAAATTTTGTGAAGCCACCGACTTTGTTGATCGATTAAGTGGATATTCGCGTGTAGCTTTGATCGATCATTTCCTCGTTGCTCACTTTGGCTGCTTCGACGAATTCAATTCGTAAATCTGGTATGTGATCTTTGCTTTTGCTTCTTTTGATTTGCTTGGTTGAACTCGATGGCTTTTTGCCGATGATGTTGATTGCTTATATAGGGTTCGAATCCCTATTTTTTTGTTCGCCTGGAGTTATTTGAATTTGTCAATTGATATAGCTCGGCCATTGATTTTTGTATGGATGATGGTGGTTTTTTCTGACTTGTTCATAATCGTATATTTCTGGTTTACATGATACTCACGGCTTTGAATTTCCTTGCTCATCACGGTTTCGATTTTGCTGGTTCGACTGGCACTGACTTGTTCAATATCGGCTTTGACATTTCTTCTACTTCGGTTTTGACATCATTGAACTTCGGCATTATCTTGTTCAATTTGAAACTGTTTTGATTTCTGGCACTTTGTTCATTTTCGGTTTCATAAATTTTTTTGGCATGTCTGCATATACGCATTCATCTTTTCCACTGTGTTTTTGCATGCTTGCCAATGATCATATGTTGAAGTCTTTGACGTTGATGTTGATTTCGTTTATGTGCTTGACTTTGGCCATTATCTATCTACTGCCACTGGTCATTTGCGTCCTGTAGCATACTTGACTTGTTTGAAACGTATATCTTGATTTTGCTTTGATTTAGCTGGTGTGTTTGCTATGTATATGCATTCATCCACTCACTCCATCTTCATTTTGTTTCATTTGGGTCTGATTTGCTTTATAAGACTGCACTTGATTTCATTGCGGCCTTGACTCTGCATATACTCTCTGATACATGTATACTTGTTCGGACTAGCTGTGTCACTTGCTTATGCTGGTACTGTTTCATTTGATGTGTTGTAGCTGCTGTCCATTTTGGTTTTGCTGTGTTATCATATTCACTTGGTGGCATTTTCTTTGCATGTAGTTTTCACTGTGCAGCCTTGCTCATTGATCATTTGATCCGTTGTTGCATTCATGTGTACATTAGTCTCTAATCTATTGGCACTGGTTCGTGTACTTGAATGTGAACTTGTTGCCTTGGTCATCATTGTAGCTTCACTGCAACCATGTGTGTGCTGTATATTTTCTATGGTTAGATGCACATGTATATTTTGTTCATTTTGGTTTTGCTGTCACTACATGTATGTATACATGTGTATATACATATGTATATATATGTTTGTGCATTGTATTGTAGTCACATATGTGAACTTGAGTTCTTGTGTATGTATCATTTGCTTGACCCTTGTAAATGTGACTTGTTTGCATTGTTCACTTGATTACTGAACTAGTTCTGGGTACATTGCATATTGAACTGGGTTGTAGCCTCGACTCTGTCCACTGTTGCATTATGTTGTACCTGTTTTGCTGCCTTCATGTACATGTCTTTCTTGCTTTAACCTGAACTGGTCTAGTTTGCTTCCATATCATGGGTGGTTCATGTATACTTGATGTGTGCTGTGTTTCCAGTCATCATTTCTGGATTTAGTAGTTCGCATTGATTTCCACTTGTATACATACATATAGTTATGTGTGTATATAGGTGTGTGCATATGGAGTCTTTGGATAGTTGCTGTGCACTTTGGTTTCATGATGTACGACTTGAAATTTGGTCTGCACTTGTGTTGAATCTAGCTTATAGCTCGGGTTTGACCTTGTGCTGATATTGTGACTTTATTTTTATTGCACTTGAGTTGAACCCGGCTTTTGATTTGGGTTTGAACTTGTGCTCACCTGTCCCTGTTACTTTATCAAGTGTATATTGATGTGCACGGCCTTGTGGCATGTACAGTGATACACTGTGCATGTCACAAGCTGTTCGTGTATGATGAATTCAAATTTAAATGATGACGAACAACCCAAATGATTGAGGCAAATATTATTTTCAAAATTCACATTTTATTTTATACTGCAAAAAATATTTCCTTTTCAAATTTACTACGTCAATATTTATTTTTGCAGATTGCTCAGATGCTAGATTCAATCTGAAATGAAGTTAAAGATAAATACGAGTGAATGAGCGATATGTAGTGAGGACATTTGTAAATGAAAGATTGTGATGAATTGAATTTGTATTGTAATCAAAATTGTATATGTATAGTGAGAGTTGAAATTTATACTATTCAAAAATTGTAATAAATATTTGTTTGAATAAAATTTCTGTTTTAATTCAAATTCCGTGTTATTTATTTTATTCAGCAAATATTTATTTAATCTATGAAAAATAAAATAGTACATTAACAAATACATTTAAATGAATGTATATATGTTTATTATCATAAAAAAAAATCATATACTCGTATATTCAACAATCTCCCCCTTTTGATAATAACAAACATATATTTAAGATTTTGAATTTATTAAATGTATTTGATTATTCAATTTGCTCCTCCTATTTGAATGCTTCCTCTCTACACAAAGCTCTCCCTTCATATATGCATATAATTAAAAATATGCAAATGAGCCTAGATACAAATAGAAAATATTTGACCATTACTTGATTTTATTTGACAAAATCTTAACGTTTCTCTCCCCCTTTTGTTATCAGTAAAAGAGTAATAGTGTTAGAAAAGTAGGGATAAAGTGATAGATATTAATACAACATTAAAACTCAATCGAATATAAATATTAAATTTCAATAAAAAATCAAACAAAAATCATAAATACTCTGTTAGGCGCATATTCCACTTTTAAAATGATGGGAATGATATCATCATATAAAACCATACAGTTTTGTCTCTTTGTGGTATATTTATTCCAGGAATTTGAATATCTACTAACCATGCATATCCGTTTGGACTTTTAAATGAGATTAGTAGTATTCCAATTTTTTTTAAAATGAATTCAAGTATCTTCTAACCACGCATAACCGTGAGGACTTTTGAATGGGATTTGAATCAACTTGTTTATTTAATAAATCAATTTTGATAGCGTTCCATACATGCATAACCATGAGGACTTTTACATGAGCATGGAAGCACATAAAAAATTCCAAGTAATTCACTCATGCATAACCGTGAGGACTTTTAAATGAGAGTGAATACTATGGATTTTATTTTTTATTTTTATTTTTATTTTTTTATTTAAAAATATAAAATGAAAAATCGAATGATTCCTATTTAAATCACCACATATTGACATACTATAATGGATTTTGATGAGTGATGGTTGATAGAAATATGATAGAAATAGAAATGGTCATGGAATTTTCACCAACAAAATCTTTTATAACTCTTGTTTAAATTTCTAAAGAAATTTACAAATTATACCATCTCGAGTTATAATTTATGATAAATATCAACATTCATCACTTTTTCAATCACTATTTATCTTTTTGATAATCATTAGGGAGTTAGATTAGTCAATGTAGTCATTTAAAATCAAATTCAAAAATAATTATAAAATCAATTTTTCTAAAAATGACCAATCTGAAAACAAGGTCAAAAATAATTTTCTAGAAGGGTTTTATGAGAGAAAAAATTCTGCTATTTGAAAATTATTTGAAATGAAAAATATGCAGATATTTTCTTTGAAAAACGATGCAATCAGTAAATGTCTCATCATATATCACATTCCACTAGTAAATTTTCTATCAACTAGATTACCAGTGTAATCTACATCTGAATTTTTCTTTCACTCAAAATTATTATTAATTGAATGGTTCAAACCAGATCATGAGTTGTGCAACAAAATATCTCAAAATCATTTTTAACAACTTTTTAAATGAAATTCTCTTGAATTTTAATTGAAGCCATGTAAATAATCAAAACCCGTGAATATAGAGTCAGCCATAAAATAACCAAACGTATTATCATCCAATAAAACACTATTATTAATCCAAACTAATATATATGAAGTAATTCAAAGACTCTAGAGTTTTTTTATAGTGTTCTTGACATAAGAATATAATTGGCCAACAATTTTGAATAAGTCAGAATCAAAATCATCATTTATTTCATCATCACATTATTGGTTTATTTAATTCAGACTACGGTGCAGATTATCACATTTAATATATCGTTTAAAATATACCATTACCTGTTTTACCTTTACGATAATTTTTCGTTGTTGCCCATTGTGATTCTGTCACCTTTGTACTAGGCTAAGGAACTTTGCTTTGTCGCCCGTTGTGTTTCTGGAACAGCCAGAATCCAGATAACACTGTTGTTGTTCCTTAACCTGCCACCATACCTACACGATAAAAGGTTTTTGTGACCTATTTCTTTTTATAAGTCCATTGTTGTTAGTGGCAGAATATTTTGAATAATTTTGTGGAGACCCAAATTATTTATATATGTTCCTTTCGGCACCCAGATTTGTTTAACTTTGAATGATTTTATATTTGTGCCTTTTGGAACCCAAATTGGTATAGTTTTCACGTGTTTGGGTCTATACCAACAATTGTTTTGATTGTGTCCAAATTTTCTACAAATTGTGCACATTGAATTGACTTGATTAATTTTATTTCTAACATTTTCAGATTGATTATATCCAAGTTCTTGTCTAACTGTATTAACAGTTTGTTTTCCTAATAGCATATTCAACGATTTTTCACTTTTTGAAAATTTATCTAAAGTCATTGATAGTTGTTGGACTTCTGTTTTGAGAGATTCATTTTCGTTTAACAATTGTGTGCACCTTTTAATAGAATTTTCTCTTCTTGTATTTTCACTCTCTTTCAAAAACAGAATTTCATTTTCAAGCGATTTAATTTTGATTTCTGATTTTTTTTAATCTCTTCTTAGTGTGTTGGACACTTATCACACTTAGGGCACTTGTTTTGATAATTTTTAACTAATTGTTCAAGTTGTTTATTTACTTCTATCAAACTATCTCTTTGTGATTCAATTTTAGCATATTTCTCCCTATGTCGTTCAAAACATCCATTTACTTCGTGGAAATATATAAGTAATTCCGAGTGAGTGAGTTTTGATACTTCGCTTGGCTCGTCATCGTCGCTATCAGTTATATTACCTTGAAGGCACATATCTGCTTTCTCACTCTCACTGCTAGTACTTTGATTATCTTCATCACTTGTATTCCACGTGGCTGCAAAATTTCTCCTTTTTGATTTCTTTTCAAAGTCGCGTCGATTTGAGGACAATTGGGCTTGATGTGTCCGGGTTGGTTGCACTTATGACAGATGATTTTTCGTTGTTCTGTGTTATCTAAAACTTTGATTATTCTGCTTTTTAATTTTTGATTTAGAGCTGGATTTCCATATTTGTGGTTCCACCTTTTTAATTTCTTTATTACCATTTCCAACTCTGCTGCTCCATCATCATCGTCGTCATTATCACTATCAGTTGTTTCTTTGAGAGCTATTGATTTCTTTCGAATATCTCCTCCCTCTCGCTCTTCCTTGAATTTCATTTCTAGCTCATAAGTGGTGAGATTTCCGATGAGTTCTTCAACTTTGATTTGTTTTAAATCTTTCAATTCTTGAATGGCAGTCACTTTTTCTTCAAAACTTCGTGGAAGGACTTGAGGATTTTTTGGACTATTTCCAATTCTGTGTATGATTTTTCGAGAGCTTTTGATTTTTATACGATGTTGGAAAGCCGTCCATACATCTCTTTAACATTTTCTTCCTTGGCCATTGTAAAATTCTCATATTCGCTACTCAGCATGGCAAGGCGAGATTCTTTGACTTGAGATGTTCCTTCGTGAGTCACTTCGAGTGTGTGCCATATTTCCTGTGTAGTTAGACAATGTGAGACACGATTAAATTCAAACTAATCTAATGAACAAATAGTCGAATTCATAGCTTTGGCATTAGTATTCTGTAAATTATTTTCTAGATCTGTCCATTGATCCTTTGATTTATTTATTTCCTGATTATTTAAAATTATAGTTGGTGCTCTATACCCTGTCTCAACAATATCCCAAGCGTCAATGGTTTTCAGAAAAAAATTCCATCCTATTTTTCCAGTAGGCATATTCACCATTGAACAATGGTGGTCTAACTATGGATTGACTCTCAGCAAAAGCAATATTAAAAGAAGCCATTTCAAAATTCAATGTTTTTTAAAAGATTGGTTTTTGAAAAATCAAACTTTTTAAAACAAAAATGGCTTTTGTTCCTAGCTCTGACACCACTTGTAGGATCGATTTCACCCTAGAGGGGGGTGAATAGGGTGATGCTATTAATTACAAAAATTACTGTGGAAGCTTATAAAATTATTTCAACACAAATATATCAAGATAATAGCAGCACAGATAATAGCAGAATAACAAATGCAGAAATAGAACGACGCAGAGTTGACCAAGCTTCGGAAAAACTGTGCCTACGTGCTGCCCCCAAGGTTTCTAATAGAAATTAAGCAGTCGGACGCTCACACATGTAAACTCGCGACACCCGCTATCGACTAGCCTTAACTCTACGCTCAAAACCCTGCCACAATTCATCCACTGAGTTGCGAATTCTTAAACTACGCCACGTAGTTTGTCCCCTAGTCACACGACTAGAATTTACAACGATTTAACAGAAGATTTTAAATTTAAAACAAATTTAAATAATAAAGCCCTAATTTTAAATTATAAGTCCTAATTTGGCCCAAATTAATAAGTGTTAAAATATCTCCTCTTTGTTTATGTCGGCCCGCTTTTCTTCTATCTTTAATCGGCACGTCCTTATTTGGTGAAAATGGCGGCTCTTGTTTCGTTCATTTATCAATCTGGAATTAGGGCTTGTGAAATTTTGTGAAGCCGCCGACTTTGTTGATCGATTAAGTGGATATTCGCGTGTAGCTTTGATCGATCGTTTCCTCATTGCTCACTTTGGCTGCTTCGACGAGTTTAATTCGTAAATCTGGTATGTGATCTTTGCTTTTGCTTCTTCTGATTTGCTTGCTTGAACTCGATGACTTTTTGCCGATGATGTTGATTGCTTATATAGGTTTTGAATCCCTATTTTTTCGTTCGTCTGGAGTTATTTGAATTTTTCAATTGATATAGCTCGGCCATTGATTTTTGTGTGGATGATGGTGATTTTTTCTGACTTGTTCATAATCGTATATTTCTGATTTACTTGATACTAACAGCTTAGAATTTCCTTGCTCATCACGGTTTTGATTTTGCTGGTCGACTTTGGCACTGACTTGTTCAATATCGGCTTTGACACTTCTTCTACTTCGGTTTTGACATCACTGAACTTCGGCATTAACTTGTTCAACTTGAAACTGTTTTGGTTTCTGGCACTTTGTTCATTTTCGGTTTCATAAATTTTTTGGCATGTCTGTTAATACGCATTCATCTTTTCCATTGTGTATTTGCATGCTTGCCACTGATCATATGTTGAAGTCTTTGACGATGATGTTGATTTCGTTTATGTGCTTGACTTTGGCCATTATCTGTCAACTGCCTCTGGTCATTTGCGTCCTGTAGCGTACTTGACTTATTTGAAACATATATCTTGATTTTGCCTTGATTTAGCTGGTGTGTTTGCTATGTATATGCATTCATCCACTCACTTCATCTTCATTTTGTTTAATTTGAGTCTGATTTGCTTTATAAGACTACACTTGATTTCATTGCGGCCTTGACTCTGCATATACTCTCTGATACATGTATACTTGTTCGGACTAGCTGTGTCACTTGCTTATGCTGGTACTGCTTCATTTAATGTGTTGTAACTGCTGTCCATTTTGGTTTTGATGTGTTATCATATTCATTTGGTGCCATTTGCTTTGCATACAGTTTTCACTGTGCAGCCTTGCTCATTGATCATTTGATCCGCTGTTGCATTCATGTGTACATTAGTCTCTGATCTGTTGGCATTGGTTTGTGTACTTGAATGTGAACTTGTTGCCTTGGTCATCATTGTAGCTTCACTGCAACCATGTGTGTGTTGTATATTTGCTTTGGTTAGATGCACATGTATATTTTGTTCATTTTGGTTTTGCTGTCACTACATGTATGTATACATGTGTATATATATATATGTATATATATATATATATGTTTGTGCATTGTATTGTGGTCACATATGTGAACTTGAGATCTTGTGCATGCATCATTTGCTACACCCTTGTATATGTGACTTGTTTGCATTGTTCACTTGATTACTGAACTAGTTCTGGGTATACTACATATTGAACTGGGTTGTAGCCTCGACTCTGTTCACCGTTGCATTATGTTGTACCTGTTTTGCTGCCTTCATGTACATATCTTTCTTGCTTTAACCTGAACTGGTCTAGTTTGCTTCCATATCATGGCTGGTTCATGTATACTTGATGTGTGATGTGTTTCCAGTCATCATTTCTGGATTTAGTAGTTCGCATTGATTTCCGCTTGTATACATACGTACAATTATCTGTGTATATAGGTGTGTGCATATTGAGTCTTTGGATAGTTGCTGTGCACATTGGTTTCATGATGTATGACTCGAAATTTGATCTGCACTTGTGTTGAATCCAGCTTATAGCTCGGGTTTGACCTTGTGCTGATATTGTGACTTTATTTTTATTGCACTTGAGTTGAACCCGGCTTTTGATTTGGGTTTGACCTTGTGCTCACCTGTCCCTGTAACTTTATCAAGTGTATATTGGTGTGCACGGCCTTGTGGCATGTACAGTGATACACTGTGCATGTCACAAGCTGTTCATGTTTGATGAATTCAAATTTAAATGATGACGAACAACCCAAATAACCAAGGAAAATATTATTTTCAAAATTCACACTTTATTTTATACTGGAAAATATATTTCCTTTTCGATTTTACTGCGTCAATATTTATTTTTGCAGATTGCTCAGATGTTGGATTCAATCTGGAATGAAGTTAAAGATAAATACGAGTGAATGAGCGATATGTAGTGAGGACATTTGTAAATGAAAGATTGTGATGTAATTGAATTTGTATTGTAATCAAATTTGTATATGTACAGTGAGAGCTTGAAATTTATACTATTCAAAAATTGTAATAAATATTTGTTTGAATTAAATTTCTATTTGAATTCAAATTCTGTCTTATTTATTTTATTCAGAAAATATTTATTTAATCTATGAAAAATATAATAGTACATTAACAAATACATTTAAATGAATGTATATATATGTATGATCATCAAAAAAAATCATATACTCGCATATTCAACAGACTGGTCATACCACCAATAGGATTTGACACACAGATAGGGGTTCGACAAATTTTGTGGTAAGTTCTAATTCATCTACCTATTCTTTGGAGATGAAACTATGAGAAGCTTCGGTATCAAATAAAGCTCTAACAAAAATGCTATTAATAAGTAAAGTACCTTCCAAGACTCCCTTCCCTTTAAACCTCTAGAGGTTGAGGGATCATCCTTTATGGCTTAGACCTTAATCTGCTAACACATCTTCAATAGTGGACAGCCCTTAATCATGTGTCTAGGCTAATGGCAATTATATAAAGCGTCTTCAGGACAATTGGAGAGATAGCCTTCGCCTGGTGACAGTTTGTTGAAATATGCCCCTTTTATTACAATTGAAACAAACAACATCTTTTTATTTGTTTCCTTGATCTCCTCCTGCTGGTTTTCCCTTACCCTGGTTCTTTTTCCAGTTTGGGTTAAACTTCCTTTTATTTGGAAAAACGGTACTGCCACTGGGTGCTGCTGCTGCTAATGGCTTCCTCTTTAAAAGCAATTCATATCTCAAAGCCATGTCTACTAGATCCACGTATGATTCCTTTATATGAGCACTTGTCTTTTCATGGAACTCTTCCCTCATACCCAACACGAACATCTAATTCTTCTTTAACTGGGTATTAATAAGTCCAGGACCAAAACGAGATAACTCTTTAAACTTCATCTTATATCTAGTCATCGATGGGTCCCCTTACTTGAGATCCATGAAACTTCTATATAATCAAGTTTTTTCGGCAGCTGACATGAATTGGTCTTCGAATACTTCTTTGAATCTATCCATGAGAACTCATCTTCTGGAACATTGGAGGTGATAGAATCCCATCATGCAGTTGCACCCTCTTGCAATTGCCATGATGCCAAGAACCGTTTTTTGATCATCAGAAATGTGCAAACCTTTGAAAATTTTCTCCCATGTCATAGCCAAGCTTGTACTTCAATGACAGATTTGGTACCCTTGAAAGGTTTTCCTCCTAGATTTGTGAAGTCCTTGCATAGAGTTGCGAAGTTTACTCGCGGCTATACTGGAGCTACGGCCTCAACAGCTATTCCACCCCTTCTAACATTCGTGGTTCTTCCATTTGTGGTTGTTGTGCTACTATTTCCTCTTCCTCATCCCCTTCTCGAACTCATTCTCACTACCTGAATAAAGTAATATATCTTTAGGATACTTAGACGAGATAAATCTTTAAGGAATAATACTAGTGAGACTTATCAAAGCTGGTCTAACTAACAGAAATATATTTATATATATATGTATAGGAATAAAATTTACAAATACTTGCTCTCGAAGTCGACCCCAACCTAAAGCCCAGGTGTTCGCTCAACCTAAGCTTTGATGCCTCGTGTAACTATCTACCTTTCTTACTTCGAAAGCCGAACCATTGGGGTAAAGAAAAGAGAGATAAGAAGAAACTTCACAATCAAAGGATCTCACTACAGAATGAAATAATATATACTAATCAACATAATATCTTACATAGATACATCCATACTAGTATATCAGCTTCATAATAGTACAAGATTCTAAACCGAGACAGTTATAACTACATGTCCTTACATTACTCATAGAAAAGACAAACATATATACACAACGGAATAAGATAGTAGCTAGCTAACATCGAAGCCACCTGCTTCAATCTCCTTCAAAATGCATCCATGAGAAACCTGGATCATTTGTCTACTCATATAAATTTGAGTACCCAAGAGTTTTAGAGAAGAAAATAAAACTCCAGTTCCGACATGGGTCTCGTGTGAGTAAAGCATAAGTTTTTAACTTAAAAAACTTCAAAATAAAAGTATCTTGCAAGACCATGTTGCACATAAACACGGTCGGGATTTTGCCTTATGATAACCAAAACAATTCTATATAAAATCATTTGATATTATCACAATGTCTAAGTTTAAAATAAATATTTAATATAGCTGAAATGCTTGCATCTCACATTTCAGTAGTTGGGCACAACTAAGTCCGTAAAGGCACGTATTAGAAAATGGATTCCAACAATGGTAAGGCACTGAGGTACCACCAACCACAGTGCATCTCTGGATAAAATACACAGAGAGCCTCACATGGACTCCCTACGAGTCAAGACCGACCCTATCCCTTGCTGGATAGCACCGAATATGTCATCACCCTGGTTAGGATCAACAACCTAAATGGGCCCCAAGTATACATAATCTATAATATCAATCTAGATTGGTTGATGACCATACCTTAATGGTAGAGAACCACTTAGCCTTGAAGCATATCCCTAATTTTAGTCATTCCTAGGTGTGAGGCTCGAGGTTACGGTTACCTTTCTTTTGAGCAGACCATCTTGGAATGCTAACACTGCCCTCCAAGAAACCAATGCAATGCTAGCATTCATCCATACAATTTGTTCCGGGATCGAACAAACATTCAACATTTACTATCTTCCATTTTAAAATCATCTGTAGGAAGAATAGTACATTTCCATAGCATACTTCCTAATAATCCATCGTGAACGTTATTAGTTTGGAGTGATTCGGATAAACTATACTTATTTGAAACCGGGGTCTCCAAACTAAGCAATAATTTTTGGCTAACTCAATTCCGTATCTATTCGAAGTATGTAATCAGTATACAAGTCCTCACCGAGAAACTCTAATATACACAACATACTTCCTGAGTTAAAAAATGTCTAGTTATAAATAACAAACAATCCGCTACTTAGGGTAATTGTACAGAGTTTGCATATGGATAACCATATACTTAATTTAAACATGACACATTAACATTGATTTCATATTTTTTTGAGGTTACTTAAGGGTAATCGACAAAGAAATCCCTTGATTTAAAACATATTCAAAAGAGAAAAATAGTTTTAAACAAAACCAATATTTTAGAAACAAATCAATTTAAAACCAATATTTATTAATTAAATAACAGATTAAAACTTTATTAAATAATAATTAATTCTTAATTAAGTCTTAATTAAAATATTAATTAAAGTTTATTAATCATTAATTAATAATTAATTAAATCCCTTTTATAAATAATTAATTAATAATTAAAAATAATTAACCCTTATTAAATAATAATTAATAGATAATTAAAAATAACTAATCCTGAATTATTAATTAAATAATAATAATTTAATTAAACTAATTAAATTGACTTAATTGATTAACACTTAAGTATTAATTACCTTAATTAACCAATGATTAATTACTAATTAATTAATTCATTCATCATTTATTAAATAATTAAATAATAATTACCTTTTTAATTATTTAATACAAGTTTTAAAAAAATTCCAAAAAGATTTCTAAGTGAAAACATTTTTAGATTTCGAAAAGAGTTCGTTTTCACAAACTGCACTTATTGCACCTATCGCCATACGACCCGAAATTTCCAATTTGAAATTTGTTCTCTAAGTCCTCTTAAAATTTTAACTATTGGAAAATAAACTTTTACCAAAACAAAAAAGCATATTTTGGAAGACTAACAACTGTTTAAAACATGAAAAACATTTTACAAATTTTAAAATCAAAGATTTTGAATTTTATACGAGGGATGACATGTCGCTTTAACTTGTAAGATGCTGACTTCCTTAGCATACCATCATGGATTCATATTCACAACATACATGATTACATAACCATAACATCACAACATGTAAACATTTCCATAACCAACATATACATGCTAGATTATAATAGGCAAACTAACTTGACTGTTTAACTACCATATTTCAAATATACATCCACATAACAAAGCACATATGATTACGTCCAAGCATTATTACAATCCAAGAACAATACATACATATAACCCAACATTATTTTACCTAAACACAACATCATTTGTACAACAAGTTAGGCATACATATGCTTAGAAAAACTTAGTTAAAGAGTGAAACTTTACTCACCGAACAGGGGCAAAATCAAACTAACTTCTACTAAAACCTAAACATGACATAGGCCTTTGCTTCTAGCATGGAAAAGTGGAGTTTTTGGTGGCTTGAATGTCAATAGTTTCAGCAATGTGGCTCTAGAGTTCGACCAAGGTGAAGAAATGGTGAGGGGGATTAGTTTTGTGAAGGAGAGGTATTGAAATGGAAGGAGGCGAGTTTAGAAAAGGTTTTAGGAGTATAAAAGTGGATGAATTAGATTTTTAAACTTGAGAAACTATATTGAAAGCCATTAAAGTGTCATGAAGCATAAAGATTTTTTTTATGAAATGGAAAAGGAAGGAAAAATTGACAGAAAATTATGACAATTTGTATATATACAAAGTATATGAACTAAATTATCATATTACCCTAAAGAGCGTACCCCCCTTATAATGTTGCCACATCACCAAGCATGCTTCTTCCTCCCCCTCCCCCAACGTGTAAAACTTGTCTCCCCTTCATTTTCATGAGCAAACATGCCTTGGTACTTTATGTACTTTGTGTTTCTAAAAATGTGACAACTTATGCCACTTTAATTCACATTTATTAATGTGTCGTTTCATTATATTTAGTCAACTTTATCAAATTATATTTATTAAATAAATCAAATTACAAAATCCTACTTCATTTATAAATGTGTGAAATTTTTTATCTCAAATGTGCACAACGTCTCCCGACAACTTTTGGCGCCGAAAATTGAAAATTCAGAAAATGGTTTTCGGCCACATTTTCTATTTTGTTTTGAACTGATTATTTTTGTAAACAAAAATTAAAAACTATTTCAGCATCATTATTTATTATTTAAAATATTTTAATTTGAGTTATAAAGTCTATTAATTAATTATTAAAAATATATTTAAATGTCTATAATTAAAGTGATTAAATCCTGGGTCGTTACAGTTTGGTTAGTTATGTGTTGGTTTTCAAGTCTTTTACTTTATTTAAGTTTTTTTTAAAAACAAGTCAAAGGAAGAAGTTTAAAGGGTAGTAATTTAGAAACAAATTCTAAGTTACCACATCCATAGTGATAGTCGCTAAGGAGGCAGTTTCGATAAAAATCCGAATTTTTTAAATTTAAGTTTTCATACTTGAAATTATTTCGTAAATGTTTTATAAACCTAATAATAATGTTTTAAAAAGTCAATTAAGAATTTAATAGTTAATTAGGTATTTAATAATTAGTTAAGTATTAAACATGGTTTATTAACTTTAATTAATGAAGTTTAGTTTCTAATTAATTTTCTTTTAAAAATAAGATTAATTTTAATAAATTATTAGTTAATTATAGGTTTAATTATTTATTTATTTAATTAATCAAGTGTTTAATTATATTTAATAATAAATTAATTAAGGTTTTAATTTAAAATATATTCTTTATTTAAGGTTTAATTTATTATTTAATTTTTAATCAAAAATTATTTAATTAATTAATTGAGATTAATTAATAGTTGATTATTAATAAAGGTTTTAAAATTATTATTTAATAATTAATAAAGGATTAATTAAGGGTTTAATTTATAAAAAAAATTATTAAAGGTTTAATTATTTATTAATTTAGAATTAAATTATGTTATGAATTAATAAAGATTAATTATGATTTAATAATAGTTTAATTTGTAGTTAATCATTTTAAAAGAGAGTTTTAAGTTTTAAGTCCTTCGTTTTTTAGAATCAGATTGTTTTAAAGGAACTTCTTTTTCAAAAATGGTTTTGAACATAAGGGATTTAAAGTTGATACCATTAAGTAGACAAACAATTGTGAATGAGTTACGTAAATGGTTTGATTGTATGGACACGTGTTAGCAAAATAAATCCTCGTTCTATTATATGTTTATTGTTTGACTATTTGGACGTCAATTAGCAAAAAAATACCCGTTCTGCTATAATGAAATTGTTTATTGTGCGGACACATGTTTAGTAGAATAAACTTACATTTTGCTATAAGTAGTGAATTGTTTGTATATTTATTTAGCAGGACAAATCACCACCCTGATATTATGTTATTTGAACATGCATATGCTAGTCGAGTGGAGTTGACATGTTATTCCCTAATTTGGATATGAATTGGATTTACATATATGTTGATCTATGAAAATATATGGTTAAGTGACTTGAAAGTGGAATTGATGTTAAATCGTAACTTAAATTACTACTATTGGGATTGCTAAGCCTCCTTTGAAATTATAAATTGGTTTTTAATTAATTTCAATTCTTTAATCAATTTTGGGGTTTAAAGTTTGTGAATGATTTTCAAATTGCATAATTATGTAATAAAGGTATTTATAAATATATTTTTTTAATAAAATGGTATTGCTCAATAAAAGGGTTTATTTAAAGTGATTTTCAAAAGATGTTTTGGAAATGATGTTTGTAGAGTATTTTTCTTTAAGAAGGTTTATTGAAAGCATTTTAAAAATAAAAAAATAATATATAAATGATTAGATTGTAAAGGTATTTTTAATTACAAAGTGAACTTTTAAGAAAGGAAACTTTTTGTGAAGGATAAGTGGGTTGGTTTATAGGAAAAATTATTTTTAAACGGAATTTGTTTGGTCGTTTAATATGGTATACGAAAGAGAGGAAATCTCTTGTAAAGTTTGGTAATGTACTTATATCATTGAGATAAGTATATAAATGTTTGCCAAATATAAAAGGGATGTAAAGGGGTTTTGGGAATAGTATTTGTAAGAGATCTTTTGGTCGAATGTTTATAAAGTAATTTTAATTAATGAAAGATTAATTAATAAAGGCTCAATGGATCCCATGTGGAACTAAATCATATTGAATGATTGTTTATTTGATAATTAAATAATCGACTACCAAACCTGGACCAAAACGTAATTTTGAAAATATCTTGGAGAAACACGGAAATTATATGGTATAGTTATCGTCGGTGGTGCTATACTACATGTATAAATAACATTTCAGTCTTCTAGGATAAATGATAAGGAAATTCGTTCATTAATGGTTAGGAGGTGATTTTCGCTCTTATCTTTGTATGTTTATTCTTAAAGAATCGAGGTTGAGTTTATCGAAAATTATTGAAATTTGTTTCAAAGAGAACGGGATTGGATATGTTATTCGAAAACCACTTCAATCCAACTCAAGCGTATCGACTTGAAGACATCTAAAAGAATATGGAACCAAAGATAGAGCTTTGAAGTGTAATGGCTACTTGCTATTAATCCTAGGAGGGATTCCTTAAAAAGATGTAATAGAAGTAGTGCCACTAGTTTCGTTCAGTCACAAAACAAACTTGTAGGGATGAGTGTTAGCGTTGCAGTGATGGTTGGAGAGCAGTATAGCATTCCAAGTAGGAAGTGCTAACTAAACGTAAAACGTAGCTTCAAGCCTCATCAATCGAAAAATGACAAAAATCGGGCATGTAACAGGGCCAAGTGGGTCGCTCCCATCAGGCCATGGTCATCCCAAATCTAGATTGATTACTAGCGACTCATGTATGCTTCAGGGCCCAAAGTGGGGTGATCATATTTGCTACTACTGGTCAAGTAGTAGGCCAGTCCTACATGGCAAGGTTACAAGATGTTCTTATCGGACCCCGGTGCATTTTATCTAGAGATGTGTCGTCGAAAGGTAATTCCTTACCTTATCATAGTATAGAATCCATTCTCCAATATGTTCCTTTATGATTTTAGATGTACTCAACTATATGAAATGAGAGATGCTGGAATTTTAGCTATATCCAAATTTTACTCGAACCATTAGACATTATTATAATAACACTAGAATTTTATAAAAAATGCTTTGGTTATCGAAGGTAAAAACCCATATGTTTTTATGTATGTTGTGGTCTTACCATATACCTTTGATTTTAAAAGAGTTTTAAACATAATAGCTCAGTTGTTTGAGTTTACTCAAGCCAGACTTATGTCTGAGCCAGAGTTTTAATTTCTTTTCCTAAAACTCTTGGGTGGTCAAATTTCCCACTCGAACCATACCTCTTCTCCACTCATCGACCGATCCGTACCTTCCAAACCGGACGAACTTCCACTGAACCACATTTGCCAAACCCTCAGGCCAAGCCACCTCCAAGTGTCGAACCACCATTACCGAGCCACCCTGACCGAACCATAATGCCGAGCAACCATTAAGGCGGAGCATCCAAGGCCGAACCACATCTTTCTGACCGAACGACACATCCAGATCGAGCCATACCTTTCTGACCGAACGACATATCCATACCGAACCATACCTTTCTGCCGAACCACTAGAGACCGATCCCTCAAATGAATGCCGACCAACCTATCCAAGTGAACTTCATCCATTAAACTGAATCCATCATATTCTAGCCTCGACAATCATGAAGTTGGTTAGGTTGAATCCGCCTGTTTATGGCCTTGACAAAAGGAGGATTAACATTTGCCCCTCAAAACATGCCTTGCTATTGGAGGTGTGTTTTGAATAGCCTCAAATCCGATATCCGAAGTCTATTTTTCGTTCATAACCATATTACTAAATCAATGATTAAAGCCATCCTATCCAAGCGCCATCACCGTATTCTTATCCAAACCTATAACTGCTCTAAGTCGATATCCGATTCCGAATCCAATGACCAAACCCTGAGCCAATTCCATAGCCATCCAAACCAGTCAACCAAGTTTTAATCCATCAATAACCAATAGCCCAATCTATGAACTTACCTGGGTTAATATCCAAATTCGAGACCGCTCCGGATCCTTTGCCAAATTTAGGACCTCACCGGGTCCATCTATCCTAAGTCAAAATTCGAATTCCTGACCTCTCCGGGTTTAGTCTTTGAATCCGCAGACCTCGTCGGGTCGCGTTGTTCTGTTCCAGCCTCGATTCTTTGGTCAAGGGCTTGCATGTTTTCCGGCCTCTACTCTCCAGTCAAGGACTTCTTATGTTCTCCGGCCTCGACTCTCCGTCAAGGACTTTTATATTCTGAGGCCTCGGCTCTTCGTCCAAGGACTTTTATATTCTCCGGCCTCGACTCTCCGGTCAAGGACTTTTATATTGTGTTCGAGTCCATTCCGTCACTCTCCGACGAAGGGACTCGTAACTTGTGATTACTGCTCCGTCTCTTCGGTCAGGACCGTGATCACGAGACCTGTAATATTTATTACATTGATCCAAATCCAATCATTAAAGGATTCAGTTATCAATGCGAAAGTTCGTAAAACAAAGGGAATTAAATTTCCAAAGTACCAAAGAAGAAACTAGAGTTTGCAAAAAAGAAGAAAGAAAACAGGATTTCATAGACCCAAACAGTACGGTTTTCCGTCATCTCAGAGCACGCGTAGGGACCGTCCTCGATCTCGTACGTGTGTAAGTGATCTAGATGTATTACTTTGAGTTCCATTACTTATTCAGAACCATAAAACCATTCAGTTGATAATAAGCCGACACTGCCTAGGTCCAGTTCCATCTTCGCTCGAGGTAGGCAGTGGTTGCTCATGTTCCACTGCCACAGCTTGATTCCTCACATACAACCGTAGATGACCATTCCTTACATGCTCCTCAATGATATCTTTCAAATGCCTTCAGTCATTTATGTTGTGCTCATCCAGCTCATGGAATAGGCAATGCTTTCCGGATGCCCGCTCGTATTTAAAAGGTTCCCTCCTTGTCGACCTTCGATACTGGAGGCGCCCTCGAGTGTCCAAGTAAATTGTTTTTAGAGTCTCAGTTAAATTTGTGTAAGAAGAAAACTTTGACTCCCTCTACAGCCTCTTCGAAGTGCTACCGTTGTCAACCATTTTCCTTTTTCTTTTATCATCTTTATTTGGATCTTCCATGGGTGGACCTCCACCCCTTACTGCATAAGCCTCAGCCTCTCTCCCTACACTCTCAACATATGCATCTTCCTGCCTCAAGAACCATTCGGCATTGTGGCAGAAGTCTCCGAGATCCCTCGGTGGGTCATGTTCCAATGATATCTTGAAATCCGAATTATCTGCAATTCCTGAAACTGCAGCCATCAAAACCATCGATGGATCGTGCCGATCCATCGAAGCCACCGCCGTGTTGAATCTGGTTAAGAAATTCCTGATCGAATCTCCCTTCCATTGTTTCATCGATGTCAAGGTCATTACGTTCTTGGGTCTGACTATATGGACCCAAAACCGCCTCATAAACTTTGAATCAGCTTCATCCAAGTGTCAATAGAACCACTCACCAGTTGTTTGAACCACATAGTTGCGATATTCATCAAATACAAAGGGAAGCATCGAGCCATGACCTTATCCGATGCCCCCAATACCTCTTTATACCTCATGTACCTCGTCAAGTGAACGGTTGGTTCTGTTCTTCCGTCATACATCTCCAACGTTGGCAGCTTAAAATCCGGTGGGTTCCTAGCTCACGTGATAGTAGAAATAAAGGTACTCCTATTCACATCCTTCAAGTCTTTATTTACCAATCCACCTCTCACAGCTCGTCTGACCATCTCAACTAATCTGTCATTGTCGCCCAGCTGTAATCTTTGTCTACTCCGATCTGTCCCCCAAGTTCACGAGGGAATCCTGGCACATACTCCTTGTCATGTACCCCAGTATTCATGTTGGCGTCGGGCTGCACAGCGTCATCTGGTATCCCTCCATGAATTGGTCAAACATTTCCTACTGGTGTCCCCCAGTTTAGTTCCATCCAGATTGATAGTCGTTTGCTGATTGAGGGCTGCCCCATGTTGAGCCACTCCCTCTGCTTGCTGGTTGAGCACTTCTGATCCAGCTCCACGGATCTGAGCTCCCGCAGTTCCTGCTTGTCCAAATTGTCTGAGAAGAGTCTGCATCATCTCCTCTTGCCTTTTCAGCATCGCTTCTATCTCATCTCTGGTGATGTAGATGGATGCTTGTCCTGCTCTAGCTCCAGAGAAAGCCTCTTGACTTCCCTCTTGATTGCTTGTTTCTGTCACTTGGTTCCTTGTTAGTGGCATAGCCATTGCTTCATAGAATCCAAGTTCCTAGCTCCAAAATTTTCGAGTGCTTGATTTCTCAGTGAAAGCACTAATGTTAGTGCAAAAATTGATTACTAACACCCAAATCCAGATGAAAGCACCAAATAACAGTCACGATTCACAGATAGAATGTATGTATAGAGTGTAAATATGAAGAACAGTCAAAATTAAAAAGAAAGCGGTAAAAACACAGAATTTATAGTGGTTCGGCTGACTTAGGCCTACGTCCACTCCAGAAATTTCCTTTTTATTGATGTTAGAATTAATTACAGTTACAAACTGGTAGAGTAGCCTTAGTCTTATAAAATAGAAAGTCAGAGAGCGGGAAGAAGCCCCATTTTCTGGAGCCCCACATGCTGTATTTATAAGCAAATCCAGGTAGTTGGGCCTCCTGAGTAATCCGGGCCCACCAAGACCTTGGCCGAGCTCACACCCTTCATCTTGACTGACCCCAAGTCCTTCAGAAACCGACCCGAAGCAAACATAGTACTGACTCGAAGTGAAATGCTCAGCGACTCGAAGCAAGTTGACCTATAGCCTAGGTCAAACCACGGTCGAAGTAACTTTCACCCAAATGCCGAAGCGAAGCACTCCCCGATGCCAAACCACGAAGTCTAGATCGAAGCCGACCCACATCATACCGAGCCACACATCCTGACCGAACCACGAAGTCCATTTCGAAGCCAATCCACATCATCTTGCCGACCCAAACCATACCGAGCCACACATGTCGAACGACCTACGTCGAGCCACATCATTCTGACCGGCCCACGCCACCACACTGAGCGACACCGTCCCACCCGAACCATGCATCTTCTCCACTCCTCGATCGATTCGTACCTCCCAAACCAGACAAACTTCCACCGAACCACATTTGCCGAACCCTCAGGCCAAGCCACCTCCAAGTGCCGAACCACCATTACCGAGCCACCCTGACCGAACCACAATGCCAAGCAACCATTAAGGCCGAGCATCCAAGGCCGAGCCACATCTTTCTGACCGAACGACACATCCAGACCGAGCCATACCTTTCTGACCGAACATCATATCCATACCAAATCATACCTTTCTGCCGATCCATTAGAGACCGATCCCTCAAATGAATGCCTACCGACCTGTCCAAGTGAACTCCATCCATTTAAACCGAATCCATCATATTTCAGCCTCGATAACCATGAAGTTGGTTAGGTTGAATCTGCATGTTTATGGCCTTGACAAAAGACGGGTTAACACCTGTCATACCTAGTTACCCACTACATCAGAAAAGACTTTTAGTAGCGTTGCAAAAACGCTACAAGAACTTTTAGTAGCGTTTTGGTAAATGCTGCGATACGACATGCAACTAAAGTATGAAAATTTTGGTTCCATTGTAGAAGATGCTACAAAAACTTGACCTATTGTGGGGTTTTAAAAACGCTACAAAAAATTTCATACTTTTAGTAGCATGTCATATCGTAATGTTTACCGAAACGTTACTAAAAGTTTTGGTGGTGTTTTATCAACACTACTAAAAAAATTTGTATCATTTCCAACCATCGCTCGCGTAATAGTCTTATTAAAACCAGCATCACATAATCGTCGTACTCAAACTAGCAATCAATCAATCACATAATCATCGTATTCAAACAATTGAAAAAAACATATTAATCATACTAGTATGGGCCCGTGCTTCGCACACAGGCTATTTGTGTTATTGTATACGTTGATATTTTTGTTTGAGCGCGAATATGTAAACGGAAAGCAAGAGCATTTTTGGAATTTCAAAAAGATACCAAGTAAATTAGTTCAACGAATTTTCTTTATTAGTAGCAGAGATAATCAAATATAATATACATAACCATTTTGATAGTGGTTTTTCGACAAAATAAGCAACTTCACATAAAATCCATAACCATTCATAAATAAGTTTACACCACAAGTATTAACAAAATGTTATAGTATATACAACAATTAAAGGCATGTTCATTGCTTTACATGTACCAATCAAATGGACATTCCAATGAACCAATATTCGTATATTTACCAGCTGCATCGGCTGCAACTTCAATTTGGGTTTTCACATAGTCAAACATCAAAGCATATGCTGTTGCAAAAAACCTGGAAACCAAGCGAATTTCTAAAAAGCTCAACATTATGATCATATGAGGCAAGCATACGCACATACAATGTGCCATAGCCCTCAGAACAGTGGGTCCTGCCCCTTTCCAAATTGCAAGAACTCAGTTACCAACAACAATACGGGAGAGAGCATGAAAAGCATTTTTGTTATACCTCCATTGTGCTGTGGGTAATGTTGCATCAACCTGCATACATATGAGCGCTAAATCAGCTGGACTGCCACAGTTTCTCTAATAGCACCAGCTATTAATCCAATTACAGCTTTTTGAAGAAAGGCAGGAGCTTTCCATCATTAACCTCAATATCTTTGTTTATCAACACTCTAAATATTCCAAGATGTGCTGTTGTGTATGTAGCTTGCCTCAACAAACCAGCAGAAAGTTCCGTATACAAAGATCTGAATTCTTCTTGCGGGAACATACTCTTAGTAAGCTGAGCTGCTGAACCTTTCCCTGACCAAATCCTAACCTGCATAACATATAAATCTCACTTCTGATCCATTAATGAAGTGTAAAAACAATAGCAAAAATTACCTTGACCATATTGCTGGGTTGGATGCCGCAGTTAGCAAGCATGCTGGAAGCGCAGCCGTTTACAAATGGCTTGATGGTTGGCCATACTCCTGAGCTAATCTAAAATTTGCTTGAATACCCTATCTTGTTAGCATTTGAAATTTGAAAACAAAGAGAGAGAAAAATGGAGGATAGCAGCTCCAATGAATCCATACCATTCTATTTTCTTATCTTATAGCTAAAATAAATGAACTATTTTAATATTCTATGCTGCTCTTGAAAACTTAAAAAGATTGAATCCACTTGTTTATGTATAATTCAATCGTCCAAATCATTCAAACTCATCAAGATATTTTTTTAAAACATAGGCGCTCGACCTTCTTTTATCTTATTGCAGCGAGGGCAGACATTAATCATGTTCTGTTTCCAAGTGTCTTGGTGGAATGTTGGCATATATCTTATTTCCTACGATGAGGAAAGACAACTTGAACATGTACCATACCTGTTTGGTACTCATTAGTTTGTTGTCAATGCAACACAGTGGTTATTTTAACCCCTTTAACAAGTGGTAAGCACAGTTGTATTCATGAGGGTGAAGAGAAAATTCAGCATTCCATCTGTTTGTAATTGTGTTTATACCCCATTTGTTACCTTTACTTCGTCAACACAAAAGCATTTTCCAAACAAGCAAACTTGTATTGGTGTTTGCTAAAAATTATATATATATAAAAAAAAAAAAAAAAAAATTCAAAATTCTTACATGGAGATCTAGTGTTTATAAATCCTCTTGCTTGGTTTGAGGGGAGAAATTGCAATAATATTATGCTGCCATATGTTTGTCAAAATTTCATAAATAGTGAAAAAGAATAGAACCGTTACAGAATTAATACCGTTGATGTCTTTTGAGCCATTAGACTCCTAGTTGTTTTCCTACTAAAGAAACATGACGATAATTTACTGGTAGCATCATATGACATTGTCACACTAGTCAAAAGCATGTTATATTTATTGCTTGTTACCGGTCTTGAAGGTTTTGATGTCCAGTGCAGTTTTTTTAAGTAATTCTCCTATCATAGAAAATGCACAGTTGAAATAAAATCATAATTCACAAATTAAGTTGATGCAATAAAACGATACTAGTAGTTAAATTCCAATACGTCCAATATATAATAATTTAGTAACATATTAGCAATTTATGACAATTTTAACATACATTGTTATTTACTCCATATGACATCTTCAGACACTGGAGATGGCTTCTTTTTGCATTTTTGGAAGCAAAATCATAATAATTTCTATGTGTGCCGATACTCCATAAATAGATGCCTTTTTTTACATTTCAATTTGGAGCACTGGGTATTTGTGATCATTAAGCTCATGAGCTTTTCAGAGTATCAAGTTTCTCAAAAATCTTAACGCATATTGCTAACCTATTTGAATTGCTGATGGTGAACAAATAATAGAAGAACAAAAATTTTACATTTGAAGGAGAACAATATTTCCTAAAGCTCTCTTGACTGATTATTGCATTATGATCGCCTGTACCAATCAAAGCAACAATAGCTGTAACTACCATATGGTAAGAGTAGTCAATCTCCATGTCATCCAACTGCTCTCTAATGAACTTACCCGTTCTACTTCCTTGTATGCAAGTTCTGGATTCTCATTTATCCTTCTCCTCACTTTCTTCACCGATTCCGCCACTTCTTCACTTTTTGCCAGCCTTAAGATTTCCTTTTTTCACTCTAAGCACTCTTCTTTCTTTGCAAACTCGTGTCTCAATTCAAAGTTGCTTTGGTAGAATTTAATTTGATTACAGAGCCGAAAGTTGTAGCAGAAGGTAGAAAATATCATCAATATATGTGTTATCACTAGATTGAACTGGAGAGCAAGAAACGATCAGTATTGTTATCAACAGTGGTGACAGTGAAACCATTGGAAGCCAATAAATTAAGATTGACATAACAAGTGATTGACATAACAAGTGACATAAATTAAGATTGACACAAATAAAAATAGACACTAAACCTGACGATGACATAGTGTTTTTCTTGTATTTAAAACTAATAAAGATCTAGCAACTAAGATGTACCCTGTCATTTATACAATTATTTGCATCTCTTACATGATTTTTAACATATTTTACTTAGTTACCTTTGGCCCTTGGGGCACGCTTATCCACAACGGAGTTTAAGTTGTACTGCAATCGGAGGAAACTCTGAGTATTTCCTTTGCCCAGCTGTAACTGCTGCTGCTGTTTGCTTGATTTAGCTGCAGTTGTTCATCTGACTCCCTTTTTTCTTTGTTTTTTTTACATTAATACCATTGTCTGATCCTATCATTTCCATTTTGGATGTCCTATACCTTGCTGAATCGTTTCCCTACGTTTGATCTGCTGTGTATTGGCTGAAGGACTGCAGTAAATAAATGAATAGATCATAAACATTTTTGTGCCAATTCACATAGTAATCTATTACAGAATAAGGATATAAAAAAGAAAAACTGTCTGTCGGTAGATTGCCATATTGCTTTGACATTCAAATTACTTGTGCTTAGTTTCTATTACAATCAAATATGTCATTTCAAATGTCAACTCTATATAAAACATGATATTGATCGACGTTGTATTTAAACTTTAAAGAAACTATGTCATTTATAATGAGTGTGTGGCATCGGACCAAATTTCCCCAAATCTCCGGTGAACACTAGTAAAAGGACAAAAGAACTATTTAAAAACAAAATTTGAAGTTTAGTATAATTTAGTGATAGAAAATTTGCTTAACGCTATTTAATTTTTTACATAAAGTGATGTGTAAATAAAATGTATGAGCATTTTTATACTAATAGAGGCTTGTATGTCATACCATTATAAAATAAACACTCACAAGCACGTAACTCTTGATAAGCATTACTGTCGATTATAAATGAATACTGTAAAAGTAATCAACAATGCCTTCTTACTGTAAATAAAAACAGAATTGCAAACGAAATTGATATTAGTGAGAAGCTCTTTATTACCAGTGCTTTCTGCTTTGGGGACACTCTGCAACATATGACTGAAGCATGTTCAATGGCTAGATTCAAATACAGTTGTTTCAGATCATCATTTAGAGCACAGGTTAAAGATTTTCCATCAATAATCAAAGCAAATGCTGCATCTAGATTTTCTCCAAATTGATCATCTGAGAAGCATTGGTAATTTGCAGCATAATGATTTCTTTCATTGTCTTGTCGGTCATCAAATTTAAAACAAATCCCTGCTAGGAATTCAGTTCCCTTAACGATAAAAATAGTAATTCAGACATGTATTGAAATGTAAGAAAACATATAACCTTCTTAGCATCGTTCTCAAAGAAATCTGCATTTGTTGTCGATATATAAAATTGTTTCATGCCTAGCCGTAGAAAACTGCATGCAAATCTACAAACCAACAATAGCAATAAAATAGAAAGGCTTGTTTATAGCTTTTAGAATGTTGAGAGTTATAATAACTGTCAATGTACAGAACCCTAGGATGATACAGATTAGTATTGAAAATTGTCTTGAACAAGCTGAAACCACAAACAATAATTAAGCGATACATTCGGCTTGCGATACATTCGGCTTTAAATGTCATGCAAAATAACAAAACAACAGTACGTTGAAACATAACCTCGGAGGTACCACTTTGTCTAGTTGAGGTGGAAGCTGAATTATTGTATGTATGTATTTATGTACTGGTCCAGAGCACACAATGGTAACTTTGATCCCCTTTTGACAAAGTTGGAAATATAAAATGATTCTTGAAGGAGAAAATCGATACGATGGGAAAACAAATGTATGGCCTCTATAATACTATGATCATGTCAAAGATCCAAACAATGAACAGCGATAGTAAAATACAACGATGGTTATGATTTCTATCATTTTATAAAAATGTGGCTTGGCATGACTAATCGAATATACCATTTTGCTAGATAGTACAATTTATCACGTTCTAAAATTATGTTGAAAAATCAAGTACCAAAGAGAGTGCAGCAATGATCCCTCAGAACGCAAAGTATGGAAATAACCATTGAGAGCATGCGTAGATGCAGAGTACATAGTCTGGCCAAGGGAAGCACACTTTCCAGCAGTACAGCTCATCTAATCAGCAAAGTAAATAGAGTTATAAAATGACAGTTGCTACGGCAACAAAAAATATATTAAATAAGTAAATAATATTATGAGAGCAAAAGTTGATCTAGTTACCCATCAAACGACAACTCTGCTTGTTGCACTGCTTCTTCAAGAAGTTCTTGACTAGAGGCTAAATCCAATGGCAATATCTGAACTCTGTTGGATGAATATTTAATTATTTCAAAGTATAAAAACAGGTAAGAACATGAGCATATAAAATACAAATATCTAATTGGACTCAACTTGTTAGTCTCAGAGATATTACCAATGAGTTCAAATTTAACTCGTTTGAGCACTTCCACAGTACATGCACAAAGTACCACCTTCCCTCCTAAATTCATAAATTGTCCTGCAAGCATCTCACCTGAAATTATATACAGCATGCTTCTGTAAATAATTTTTTTTACTACGCAATATGGTAGAACAATCTCATGATATTGTATATAGTCTGTTTCACAACTACTTACGTGCTATCAGTTCTATGTCCCCTTCATTTGGGAATGCAGCTGTCAGAGACAATCCAATTAACTTTAGAAGTTGTTGCTTCACATTTTAAGTTCCATAAGCGATCTACAAACAATTCATGGCTATTTCCATTTTATCACTAGTTAGAACCCACTGTTTCAAACCAGCCTGTGCTAACTTATCTATACACTGATGAACCTATGAAAAATGAATAAAAGACAGGATAAATAACTGAAGACCAAAGTTATAATGCTATCATTTTACTCCAAATATACCAAAATTTACCCCTCTTTGTAATTTGTCCTCAACTACAGTTGCACCAACAAAAATAAAATCTTTCTCAATCAAAATAATCTAAAGACACTGATAATATCTAAAGAAATCTACAGTACTTAACAAAAAAATTAATCTAAGGAAAACTCACAGACTCTTGAGAAAAAAAAGCGAAATTCATGATTAATTTAATAAGGCATTTCCTCATTCTATCATCAAACCGAGTGATAATAACAAAAATCGTAATTAGGGTTCTTGTAGTAACATCAAATATAGTACGGAAATTGAATACCTCTGCCCAATTAGGGTTTTGACGATTACCTTGATTTTTGATTTAGGACTTGTGAACAAATCTAAAGGAGATGAAAGGAGCAGATTGAAGGAAGAGCGGATGGACGAAGTGGTGGAGAGCAGATTGCGAAGAGAAGTAGTGAGAGATGGAGTAAATGTGATAGCAGAAGCGAGAAGTATTTTTTCGAATGAGGGCAAGGGTAACAATGGGCAGGGGTAGCATTTGGAGAGAAGCCGATAAAATTTAGCAGCGTTGAATAAAACATTGATCTGTGCCGGCTTAAAAAACAGGTGAAGTGAACGCACAGGTTGCCCCCAACGGAAAAGTTCCATCTTGAATTGGACGTTGGGCTAATTTTCAAAATAGTTTTGAAAATTAAGATTTCAAATTTTAAAGTTAAGTTTAAAATAAAACATGTTAAAGATTATAATATAACATAAATTTTCAAAATGTTTGAAAGGTAATGAAATTTTCAAAGTGTTTGAAAATATTTAAATATTAATTACGAAATCTAAAATTTATTAATAATTGTTTGCGTCAAAATTAGTCACAAACCTCAAGTATCGTGAAAACACCAAACAATGAATATAAATCGACAATATTCAAGCACAAGTCTCAGATCCAAGCAAGCAGCAAGCAACAATACAAAGATAACAATTAGAAACGCAAGATTTATAGTGGTTCGGCTATCTCCGGCCTACGTCCACTTCAAAGTTTTAACATTTATTGATGTTCTTTGCTGGTTACAAGTGATTGCAGCAATAAAATGATTGAATTTCGGCTATAACAGCTATGGAAGGAAATAGAATCGATTCCGGCAGAGTCTGGACATTGAATTGCCAAAAGAAGATCCCTTTCCTGTAGGCTTCAGGGGGCTATTTATAGGCGTAGGAGGTTGATATTTCGCTGAAAATTCGGGGGACCATTTCTGGCACGTGAGGGGGCCCACATGTCCGGCCTCAGGAAATTTGGGCCCACTTTGGAATCGATTCGAATTCCATTCAAATCGATCAGAAAATCATCCAATCGAGGTGAAATTTGGTGTGGACATTCTTCAATATGTATGCAAGCTTCTGTGAAAATTTCGTGGCATTTGGACTTACGGATCTCGAGATATGGTCGATTCGAAATTGTATTCTTCGGTAGAATGTCTCACTCGAATCCATCGGTTCGCATCGGTAGCGTCGAATCGATGGCGTCACGCGTTGTTGTGATGACATGGAGCGCTATCTTCGGGTCGATCCGCTTTTCACTCCGTTTGATCGAGTCATCCCGAGTATTTTGCCGCTTTGACTTGATGGATTCGAAGGCTTCAACCACACCTGGTTTTGGACAATGTCTCATTCGTAACGATCTTGATTTGCCTCGGTCGATCGATACGAAATGAGCACATTGGATGGATTCAATGTGATGTTCTTTGGTGGATACGAACGTATCATTGTATATGGAGTCGAGATGGAGCTTTGTTCGTACCGATCTTGATACGTTCCAGTTGATCGATACGAATAGGCGGTCGCAGGATGGGTTCGAAGAGAGATATTTCCGTGGATTCGAAGGACTTCCAAGCTTGATGGTTACGAACCAGATGGAGGCGAAGTTCTCTTCCTTTCGATCGATGCGAATGCCATCGATTCGAACTCAGGCTATACTGATGGATTCGAACTAGTGATATCTTGGATGGATTCAAACATAAACCCTGCCGATGAATACGAAGGAGAAGACATCGATGGATACGAAACCAGGTGGTTTTCCTCTTCATCTTGCATTGATCATACCTTGAGCATACGAACTCGGATTGACTTGAAATTCGAAATGCTGGCTTTTCTGGCTTCGCTTGTCATGTCTTGTCAATTGTAGCCCGATCCGGATTCGGACAAAATTCATCGACATCCATGGTGGACCTGCAATAATCGATATTTATGACTAGTAATCATTGATTTTCAGTTAGTTTTGGGTATCTCAGCTTTCCAAAAGTTGGGATAACACTTTGCCTCCCAAAACATGTCTTTTGGTAAAAGGTGTGTTTTGATCACTCTCAAATTGATCGTAGTAAGTTCATGTTTTATTCAGAGCTTATAGCATTTTCAATCAAGTCCGTGGTTGTTCGAAGCCAAATCGTTATCAATTTCTTCCAGTGGAAGTTAAGAATGAAGCTCTACAGTCTCTTCGGACTATCGATGGTCACTCCGGACCCTTGCCAAACCCATTCCAGACTTGGCGATTGGATAGAAAGATCCCATTGCACTCCGGCGTTGCCTTCTATCCCTTGCACTCCGGCCCCAGCTAGGGCATATAGCGATGTCTTGGTTGTTCTAAACCAATCATAGCCTCTCCGGGCTCTTGCTGGATCACATCCTGTGTAACATCCCGCCTTTTCGCACACTTTAAACCGACACACATGCCGATTCAAACCATACGGAATGGCGGATTTGTTATGGGGTAAATAAGAAAAATAGAGAAGAAATAAAACGAAAATAGAATCTCACAGCGGAAGGATAAAATATAATAACAAATATACAGTTCATAAACAGTTTACAAAAGCTTGATTCTTCTTTTACAATAAATATCAGAGTTACACATACCAATACAAGCAATGCAGCGGAATAGAAAGAGTGTGGTGTAATACTATATATAAAATAATACTGATTCTTCGTCTTCGTCCTCCAAAGCTAAAATCTGCTATCCTGAAACGCTCGGACTGACCCGAGCGAATTTGAAAAGACAAAACACCCGAGTCAGACTAGAATATCTTATGTGAGTTAAATAAACAGAAATAAATATGAGTACAGTAACTCAAGAGATGTTCGGGATTTACATCTCCTAAGGATCCGTTAAACTATTTACTATGTAGTATATTGCGCTATTATAATAGTGTCTATTTATAAAATAAACTTACTTTTTAATAGCGTTAAGGGGTTACCCATATAGCCCTTAACACAAATAATGCCAATAGTCTATACAGTACCGTAATACCTCCTGATCGGGAGGCTACCAGAGGATACTCCATAGGTACGACACAAATAGAAACTCGTAGTAAAGGCTCGGTATGGTAGGTGACACGGCACAACTAGGCAATGCCAGGGTAGATATACCAATTGCTATCCAGGCTGGTGGAAACGCGTAGCCGCAGTTACCGCCCACCTCGGACTAACTCCCCAAAATCAAAATATAGAAGTGGCCACTGAATCAATCCAAGTCAAAGTATAATATCGAAGAGGAGCGTCCGATCAGAGGAATGACCTCATTGGCCTGAGAATCGCTCATGTTTTAGCCACCTTATGCCAACTCACGGGAGTTGGGTCCACGTATTTACCTTACAGGAAACGTCGCCACCACCTACTTCATTCTGGAATCTCCACCGCGTACACGGTTAGTCAAAGTGGTTTTCGGTATCGACAGAGAGTATGTCCATATCTGATCCCGGTCTCTTTGCCAACCCATCGTTATTATAACACCGCGGTCATTTAAAAATAGTTTATACTTTAAAACCAGAATATTTTCAAACCATAATATTACGATATCATTTTTTCTTTTAAAACCCAAACCAATATGACATCGTTTATCCCAAATATAGTTTTCCAAAATCATAATGCTTTAAACTTCATAACTTCTGAAACCCAAATATTTTCAAGCATAATATTTTGAAATCCATAATTTCAAACCATAACTTTTGAAACTCAAATGGTTTGGATATTCAACGGTATATAGAGTAAATGGTTTAACTTTTAAAGTTTACTTTGTAAAGAAATAATTTCTACGGTTTTATAAATAAAATTCTTTATTTTAAAGTCTAAACCATAACTTAAATATCACTCTTGAGTTCCAAAAATCATTTCAATTTATATACATATATGCCTATATTCATTTGGAGTATTTATATTTCAAAACTAAAGTTGGGGTTTTTTCTTTCTTTCTACAAATCAAATGTTTTATTAATTAGCCTTGCATATACCCATAAACCCATAAATAAATGAGCTCCAATTTTTAGAAATAAAACATATATATTTTCCAATGCAAATTATACCAGAATATTTTTCCCATTTCAATTTATACTAGAATATTCATTTCAATTTATTTGGGAAAATCCAATTATAAATATCATATCTTAAAGTTCCAAACTTAACATTTAAACATGTGATGTGAATTATCAACTCCATTTTCTTAATTTTCTTCCATTTGTAATAAAGAAATTAAACATCTCTTAATTTCAAAATTTTCAACTTCATATGTACATAAATATGGAAGAAAATATTTATACAGTACACAATTTAAGATTATCATAAACCGTATTCCATCCAAACCATAGAAATTACATTTAAAATAGTTATATATAGACCGCGGTGCCTGTATATAGTTTTCTATCCTATGGTCAAGTGATACGGATATTTATCATTTCAATCCGCAATTTAAAAAAAAATAAAACTGCGGTTGTATATCATTTCAAACCGCAATCCCGAATGAAATGTAAATGCATACTAACTTGCAGTTTAATGATATCCAAATAAAACATTAATTCAACAACACATCCATCATCCAATCACAACATCGATCAATATCAATCAATAACAATTATATATATGATCATATATAACAGGTGATAACTGGCAGTTTATTCAAATTAAATTTTATCAACTATTAATCTAACAATTTATATTCAGTGATAATTGACATAACTGTTAACTAGCAGTTCATATGCAAACAATAATTTCTAACAGCCAATTAACACGCAATAAATCAATTAAATTAACAGTTTCATTCAATAAAATGCAATTCAACAGATATGAATGAAATAACATGCCAAAAGCTCATAAATAAATTTCTATTCATTTCTAAAATTTATTTAACAAACATAAAAGCTTCTAGTAGTTGTGAGTGGGTTAAAACACTCACCTTTTGAATTTAAATCGAATTTAAACCCGATTTAAACCCAAAAATTCGCCCGTCTCAGAATTCGTCCAAACCAGCGTCATCGAGTCCGGAATTAAATTACGATCCTAACAAAAAAAAAATTCGCGTGAATCCGAATTCGTATGAGAAAGTTATGACGAAAATTGCGATTGAAATCATAAAATAAAAATAACCAAAATGGAACACAATTCACTCACATTCAATATGTACACGTCATCCTACTGTGCACGCACCTCCTTCCAGAACGCACGCAAGCAGCCGCCTCTAAATTTTCGAAACCCAAATCAAAAATTCCCGCCAATCCAACCGTTGAAACTCGAAACAAACTACATAGATGCGATCCCCTCGGTTCCCTCTCCAAAACCCAGAAATGTTTTTCCGATCCGACAACTTTTGTTACGGCGATGATGAACGGTTTTGGGGCTGTTTGAATTTATTCTGGATGAACGACAGCTCCAATTGAAAAACGAATTACACCATGAGATTACGCGTATCGAATACTTCAACATATATTTTTTTTCAGAATTTTCTGAAATTTTTGAGTTTTGACTTTTGATTTTGAACTGTGGATGGATCTGGAATTGGATCTGAGATGTATACATTTGGGGAAGAGAAAGGAGTGAAGAAATGAACTTACAGCAAAAGAATAGAGACTAGGGTTTTTAGCTGTATATTTATAGATAGGCTAGAGGTAGGGTAGCTAGACTGAATACGCGAACGTGCGTGACAAACCATGGTCCAAAAAGCCCGCTATGCCTCCGGAGCCAAATTTGTTAAAACTATATATCCAAATAGGTGTTTTAAAATATTCTGAACGCGATGGAAAAAGTTTCGCGACCAAATTCGATCGTATGAAGAAGTTATGCTAAAAAAACAAAAATTTCAAATTGATTTCAAAATGCGTAAATTTCAAGGCGTTTCGAGTCCGTACGATCAAACGACCAGTCCGATCGCTACGAAACTTGAAACATTATTATAATTCACCGTTACGGATCCGATGAAACTGGTTTCGTCGAAATCCGAGTCCGTGACAAAAATGGCTATTTTTAATATTTATTAAATAAATTAAAATAAATCATAAAATCCAAATTTTCTTTCAACTTTAAATATTGGCCAAATTTCATTACTTATATAATCCAATCAATTCCAAATAATTTAGCAAGCTTGGATGTGAATTAAAATTTATAAGTATATAAATTTCGCAGTGTTAACCTCTGCGTTTTCTTATTATTTGGGAATTATAAATTTTATTCGCAAAACCCAATTATTAAATCATATACTTATACTCTCATCTTAAATCTAATTAAATAAATAACTTGATTTCTATTATCCAACTCAAAATATATCAATTATTCTCCAACTACATAGTTAACGTTTCTTTTATATATCACTGTGGTAATATTTCAAAATGTTCATCTTTTGTTTGCATAAATTACTGTATTTAGATAAAATTGTAATTTTGGTAACTTATCACATAAATAAACTTAAAACCTCAACTAATACATTCCACCTTTGTTTCATCTTATTCATTCACTCATCAATATTCCGTACTAACTACAAAATTTAGTGTATTCCTTTAAATTGATCAAAATAAGACTTATCAACTAATAGAAAGATTTACGTACAAAATTTATTGTCATACATCTAATTTACAAGCCTATACTTAATTATAATCCTACAATACGTTTTACGTTACTATAATGTTCATTCTTCCGTTCCTACGTTTCTATAAATTTATTTAACGCAACACTTAATCTACACCTATTGCGATGTTTCAAATTTACTTGAATGAACAATTTCTTTACTCAAAATAGTTGTTGTAAACTCTTAATTCCACATTTATAAGTGTATTATTATTTTCACTCAAATATTATACATATATATAGAGTATTGGGTTTTTATTTAATCATCATTTATCATATATATTAATTAATTAAATTCAATATTTAAGTCTGACTAAATTTATTCCCCAAATACACATTTACCTTTCTCAACCAATAAATATAACCAATCAAATTCTCATTTTATTGAACCTTGGTCAATTCCACACGTTAATTTTACTTAAAGTCTCAATTAATTAATTTACCTCGGTTTCATTACCTTATTACCTTATATGCATAATTGACATTGTTATATCTTCCATTACATCAATAATTTATCATTTCATCTTACCATTTATTTACGTATCCTTTTATTGCACTGATTAAAATAAATTCACTTATTAAATTCCCAATTCCACCCTTCTATTCAAACCAAGTATCATGCTATGATAATATTTTACGTTGGTTACACAAAAAAAATCAACTTTTTATCGTTATCAATTAAACATACATTAATTGCACAAATTAAAGGAATTAATTGCCATTTATCCAATTAAATTTTTCATACATCAATCTATTTCATCTAAATCCTTACCTATGAATATTGCAACCTTTAATTCCATTAAATACCAATTAACCCAAATTATTTCATTTATTCTAAGTCATATCACTAAAATAATTCATCATAATAAACTTAAAATCTATACATTTATTGATTTATTTCTATTTGTCTTATGTTAAATTCTAAATTTAGTAAGACAACCTAAAGTACTCCATTCAATCGACAGTCCCTTTCAATTGTTAATACGTACTTAAATTTCTACAGTTGCCTTCCATCTGCACTTCCGTTACTATGATAAAAATTAGTAACGTTTATGCCATCAATCCATCATAATTACTTACCCTTAATTGAGTTTGATTTCCAAATAAATTTGCTGACCCTTAATTTAGACAATTTATAAAAGTTTGTCATCATACCTATAGTTCTACGCTTATGCTATGTCTTAAATATCAATAAATTTATAAATTTTGAGATGTTCATTAGGGTTTACAAATTTATTGACTTGCAATAACAGGGTTTCTTAATCTATTCAATTTATCGTTCACAATCTTTTATTGCATTAAATTGGTTTAATATTCCCATATTAAATTTTATGTCTAGGTAAGAATTTTTCTTTCTTTCTCTACTTAATTCATTTGAATTTTATTCAAATGTCTTTAAATAGGTTTCTAAGTCACTTCTATATAATTTATTCTAGCCTTCATTTTTATATTTATCTACCACCTTTATTCTTTCAACTAAAATAAATTACAAAAATCCTATTAAACAAACAATTTTAAATGGTCGAACTTTACGGGTCGTTACATCCTGTCACTCTCCGGTGAAGGGGAGGCAGCGTTAAGTGAGTCGATCCTGTCGCTCTCCGACGAAGCAACTCACTTCTTGCACTCCGATTCAGTGTATCTGAACATTAAGCGATGTCATGACCTAAATCATGGGCCGATCATAGCCTCTCCTGGCTCTTATCGAATCTCGATCTAATCACTCTACAGTGAATGGGAAACGACGTTAAGTGATTCGATCCTGTCGCTCTTCGGCGAAGCAACTCACTTTTTGCACTCCGGACCCCGCCTCTCCGGGTGGGGTCATAAAGCGATCGTTTTTATATTGGTATTCAGTATTTATCCTTTAACTCTCCGGTCAAAGGTTTATTTCAAGAAATTCTAATTTATTTATTTAAATTCAGGTCCTAGATGTTCAATCTCAAACATCAGGAAAAAGCTAAACATTGCCTCTCCGGGCATATTGGTCTATCTCCATCTTAGAGCATGCCTAGGGATCTCTCCGGTTCCCGTACATGAGTAATTGGAGTAGCCGTTTTATTGTAAAAACAAATCTAATGAAATTATTTGACCGAAGCCCAAATCCTGGACTTGGCCCCTGCCATCTTTAATCAGTGGATGACGAGTCGTGATCCCGATCCAGGATCGTTCCTGTTAGGTGGAGGCGGTAGTTGTTCAGGCCTTGCCACTGTTGTCCGTTCTCTGACATATTGTGGCAATCTACCACTCCTGGCATGTTCCTCCACCTCATCCTTTAGGTGACGGCATTCATCTGTGGCGTGCCCATCCAGCTCATGGAATAGGCAGTATTTTCCAGTTCTGCGCTCCCGCTCAGTGGGATCTCTCCTGGGTGGTTTTCGATAAGGGAGTTGCCCCCGAGTTTCAGTGTAGATCCTTTCTAGACTTGCCGTCAGATCCATGTACTGTCTGAATCTAGGCTCTCGGAATTTCTTCCGTTTATCAGGGCCATCACGCCCATCGTCCCGCTTTCTCTTTTCTTTGTCCGCTCCGGACTGTTCCCTGGCGGTTCCTTCGCCCTGCAAAGCATTTATTTCTCTTCTCTCGGCTAGTGACTCTTCTAGCCGAATGAATCTTTCAGCTTCGTGATAAAATTCTCCAAGATCTTGTGGGGGGTCTCTTGCCAAAGAATCTTTGAATTTTATGCCTTCCCCCGACTCCTGCTACCGCCACCATCAAAATCATCGATGGATCCGGGCGATCTACAGAAGCCACCGTTGCATTGAATCGCAATAAGAAATCTTTTATGGACTCTCCGGTCTTTTGCTTGATTGAAGCTAGAGTCATCACACTTTTGGGTCGCGTCACATGGACCCTAAACTGTCTCATGAAGCAACCTACAAGCTCGCCCCATGTCCTGATTGATCCAGTCTCCAGTTGTCTGAACCAAAGCGCAGCTAAATCTGACAAGTATAGAGGGAAGCATCGAGCCATCACTTCCTCGGATGCCCCCAGCACTTCCATGTGCCTGATGTATCTGGTAATATGCATCGTTGGGTCTGACCTCCCGTCATAAGGATCCAGCATAGGCAGTTTGAACTTTGGAGGATTCCTTGCATTCCTGATATTCGGAGTGAACGGACTCCGGCTGACTTCTTGTAATCCTCCACTTGACAATCCTCCTCTCATGATTCGTCGCACTAGACCAATCATTCTTTCATCTCCATCCGGGGGTTGCCCCTTGTCATGTTTCTATCCTGCCCTCCAAGTCTTGAAGGGAACACCGGTACATACTCTTCATGTGGCTCAGTAACAGTAGCATTGACTCCAGCCTGCTGAGCTTCATCTATAGTTCTCCCAACGTCTGATCTTGAGGGTCAGCCCCCAAGTCCTTGTTGGTTGCCTTCTGGTTCTGCACTACGGTCTTGAACCTGACCTTCATTGACCTCCGCAATCCTGACTCCTTGTCCTGTACTTGCAGCCGCTGTAGCCGGCCCAAGGTTCTGTACGTTCACTGCTCTTATTTGCTCAACGAAATTCTGCATCATCTCTTGGCGAGTCTTCATCATGCTTTCGCGTATTGAATTAGCCATAGCCTCCATCTCATCTCTAGTGATGTACATCGAAGCCTGTCCTTCTCCGGCTCCAGAGGAGGCTTCTTGGCTTCCCCCTTGTTGGCTCCGATCAGCTCTTTGTCTTGTTTGTCGAGTTATTGTCTCTGAGTCGGGATTCTTTAAACTCTTAAATCTGGATTCTGAATCTGGTGTAGCGGGTGCTAGTTGTTCTCAGTGAAAGCACCAAAGTGTTTGCGCCAAAATTGGTCACAAACCCCAAGTATGGTAAAAGCACCAAACAATGAATATAAATCGACAATATTCAAGCACAAGTCTCAGATCCAAGCAAGCAGCAAGAAACAATACAAAGATAACAATTAGAAACGCAAGATTTATAGCGGTTCGGCTATCTCTGGCCTACGTCCACTTCAATGTTTTAACTTTTATTGATGTTCTTTGCTGGTTACAAGTGATTGCAGCAATACAATGATTGAATTTCGGCTATAACAGCTATGGAAGGAAATAGAATCGATTCCGACAGAGTCTGGACATTGAATGGCCAAAAGAAGATCCCTTTCCTGTAGGCTTCAGGGGGCTATTTATAGGCGTAGGAGGTTGATATTTCGCTGAAAATTCGGGGGACCATTTCTGGCACGTGAGGGGGCCCATATGCCCGGCCTCAGGAAATTTGGGCCCACTTTGGGATCGATTCGAACTCCATTCAAATCGATCAGAAAATCATCCAATCGAGGTGAAATTTGGTGTGGACATTCTTCAACATGTATGCAAGCTTCTGTGAAAATTTCGTGGCATTTGGACTTACGAATCTCGAGATATGGTCGATTCGAAATTGTATTCTTCGGTAGAATGTCTCACTCGAATCCATCGATTCGCATCGGTAGCTTCGAATCGATGGCGTCACGCGTTGTTGTGATGAAGTGGAGCGCTATCTTCGGGTCGATCCGCTTTTCACTCCGGTTTGATCGAGTCATCCCGAGTATTTTACCGCTTTGACTTGATGGATTCGAAGGCTTCAACCACACCTGGTTTTGGACAATGTCTCATTCGTAACGATCTTGATTTGCCTCGGTCGATCGATATGAAATGACCACATTGGATGGATTCAAGGTGATGTTCTCTGGTGGATACGAACGTATCATTGTATATGGAGTCGAGATGGAGCTTTGTTCGAACCGATCTTGATACGTTCCAGTTGATCGATACGAATAGGCGGTCGCAGGATGGGTTCGAAGAGAGATATTTCCGTGGATTCGAAGGACTTCCAAGCTTGATGGTTACGAACCAGATGGAGGCGAAGTTCTCTTCCTTTCGATCGATGCGAATGCCATCGATTCGAACTCAGGCTATACTGATGGATTCGAACTAGTGATATCTTGGATGGATTCGAACATAAACCCTGCCGATGGATACGAAGGAGACGACATCGATGGATACGAAACCGGGTAGTTTTCCTCTTCATCTTGCATCGATCATACCTTGAGCATACGAACTCGGATTGACTTGAAATTCGAAATGCTGGCTTTTCTGGCTTCGCTTGTCATGTCTTGTCAATTGTAGCCCGATCCGGATTCGGACAAAATTCATCGACATCCATGGTGGACCTGCAATCCATAATCGATATTTATGACTAGTAATCATTGATTTTCAGTTAGTTTTGGGCATCTCAGCTTTGCCAAAATTTGGGATAACAATAATATTAATAAAAAAATTAATTAAGTTAATTAACTTATACTTATTTGCATATATTGATATATGTTATGTTGTTTTAAAGTGTTTAAGATGACATAAGTATGCATGTATGTATATAAGATAAATTTTCAAAACTAATATAATTTAATTAAAACTGTTTAATTAAATCTATAAATTAAAGGTTAATTAATTAAATAAAAATACACATATATGAGATATATATGTTATACAGTAAAGGTTATCACAAATATGTATATATGATATATATGTATTACTATAAAGGTTATATAGTATATACTATAAAGGTTATAGTAGACATGTCCAATATAAAAGTTAGCAATATAAAATTAATTAAAGAGTTAATTAATTAAAATTAATTAAATAAGATTTAGTTAACATAATATTATACATAACACTACTATATAAGTAATATGAAATATAAAAGTTATATAATAATAAAACTTATATGATATGAATGTATAAACTAAAGGTGGAACATGAAAGAAACCTAAACAAACTTAAGGGATTAACACGTAAGTAAATATACATATACCATGATTTCTGATGTGTCTGACACTTGAATCAAGAGAGTATTTCGTTAGAAATACATTATTCTATAAGTCAATATCACTCAATGTAATAAATTACTTGCATACTCCTTAGCTGTTGAGCAAACTCAAGTTAGGGATGCTATATGTAGTGTTACTAATATACTGAATAGATGAGGTAAGATGGCTATATGTATTTGTTAAGAAAACTCAAGGTACATATATTATATTTAGCATATCACGATATGATAGGTACAAGTGAATAATTTCTTCTGATTTGTTGGGCAAAATCAAGGTCGAAATAAGATTAGGATAAAGAATCATTGGTTAGGAGTTGTATGTGATACAACCGATAAGGAATTATCCGTCATTTGTGGGGCAATGATTTGTTGAGCAAACTCATGGTTAGAATCCCATGGCAGACAATTCCTAACAACCACTAGTGAAGTCAAAAGACTTCTACGTTTCATCTTAGGGTTTAAAGAGACATAAAAGACTAATGGGAGCCTTATTAGAAAAATGAAATGATAACATTTAACATTTCTAATATTGTAATAACATATGTTAAATAATGTTGTAATAATCTATATTGATAAATTTGTGCAGTTAATATGATTGGTAAAACGTTTATCAGTTAAAATACACAAATTGAAATGAACTGAAGATTGAAAAATAGAAAATAATACACGCACACTTATTATTAAATACTTCTTTCATGTTAATATTTCATACATCCATGCAAATGCCTAATTTTACAACTATTTAATACGTTCGTAATTTGGTCACTCATGTGTTTATTTGGTCGAGACCGTGTATTGCATTTTATGAGTTCCAAACTCAAAAGCAATACAAAACTATGGATATTTGATCCATATACTATCAATATAAGTTTATATAGTGAAAGGTCATAGTTCAGAATGTATGATACTTCGATGAAGTTACTTCATTCGAAGCAAACAAATAAACTATATTATGAGATTCAATATTCAATTTGATTGGTTACAATAAAGATCATATTGTGTTAAATGTAACACTAGAGCAAAGCTATAAGATAGATCTAAGAACTCGATCATTGAAATGTCAGTTTGATCGGTTTATGCAAAGTGCAACATAGTTGATATCCTTAAATGTTAAGGATGATCGAGTGTGCTTTTGTAAAGATTTTGTTATGATATTTAGTAAGGGTATTCATTTGAATGGTTTGACCATTTAGAAAGAAAAACAAATGTACAAGAGTAGATGTGATTTAACATACAGTGGGATGAAGAGATGGAATAGCCATTTCTGCTTCATAAAGAAACATCGAAAGCGAGAATTGCAATAATAATAATTGATATTAAATATTGGAATAAGAAATATGATTTCTCTTTAGAAATATATTTCCATATTGAAAATTGTTTTCTATGAGATTTATTTCTTTGAGTTCAAAATATTTGATCAAAGAACTCTCCGCTGTAAACTAGTTGAAGTATATAAAGTAAATAATCTATGTTAAGTCAATAATAATCTCCAAATTCAGTATGCTATTATAGTGATGGCAGAAATAGTGGAAGCATGCCATAAACACTTATTGTTGCATCAAATTACGAGAATTGTTATCGTAAAACATACAGAACATTATTTATGAAATAATGACTATTTTTTGGTATCAATGAAAAATAGACATAGTTATATTTCAATATGAATATTATGAATATTCGTTATAAAATAAAAGAAAATGGTATTTGTATTCATAACAAAATGATGCATTGGAAAATAATGAAGTATCTAAAATTACTTACAATTATTTTATAAATATAGACTAAGTTGTAGTTTGCATGATTATGAATTACATTATACTGGTAATTATATCTTCAACAATTAAGGTTATGCACCCATTTAATGGGAGTGTCATAAAGGTTTAGGAACTCTTCGGATTAATACATATAGATGTGTATAATCGTACATCTATAATACTTAAATGATTCCATGTACTTCGTCATATTCACAGACAAATTAACATAGACAAGGACATGTGTATATGATATGCATGTATAAGTCTATGATAAGCTCATAGATATAAAATAGAAGTAAATAATATAATATGCGACAGAAATGATTCGATTTGATCGAATAGTCAAGTATATTAGAAAGAGTTTCGAACGTACCTTTTAGTCTCGACTTTAGGGATAGTTTTTTAGTCTCGACTTTAGGGATAAAAATTTTCGCTATCTTTTTTCGAGAGGATTCCTCAAGAGTCTCAGGTCCAAGAAGCGTGTAATAAATACCCCCCAAAGCCCAAGACTGCAGAGGAAATGAAGTGAAGTACTCAAGATACAAAGTATGGAAAGGTGTCTATAACTTCTCCGCCCGGATTTATCCCCCAACCTAGAGTAGTTAGGTGTGGAAATAAAATATAAATGAATAAAGGTTCAAGCTCAAGGTCACTTATCCCTACAATACATAATGATGTATTAATAAGGAGTGAGCAAATTTTATAGGGCAAAGTACAATTAATGATGAGTGAAGATGAGTTAAACTCTTTATATAAGGTGTGTGCTTAAGAGTAGTACACAACGGTTAAAATCAATATCATTCAAAGAATTTTTTACAAAATCATACAAGATAAGGGTTTATAAAAAACCCCTGCATATCCTAGGTCAAGGAGTTGGCAGATTGTGCGAATTGAAAAAAATGCATATAATAATTGTATGTAAGGGGTCTTATATGAATCATCGCAAGAGAATTTTGGGAATTATAGTCATTAGATGACTAATTTATTTTGTGAACATAAATATATTATGAACTAATACAAAATTAGTTTTGCATAAAACAATTCATAAAATGTTTATGAATGCATGTTCCGTTGCATTAAGAAACAACTGATGTTTCAAGAAGTGAAAACTTCATAGCAAAGGAATTTATTTAAGAATTATTAGTGTAGAATGAATCTGGATATGATCCAAGATAAAATTGAATATAAGGGATGAAATGAAATTGACCGAACTTAAATGAACACAACACGGTAGAATGTCAAATGAGTATTCTTCTAAATTAAAGAGAAAATATGAGTTTCATGTCAATGTCAAGAATAAATAGTCCTTTGTTGTTTGATTAAACAATTAAGAGTATTAACTCTATGCTATGGTACAATGTGCATATCTGAAATAGATGCTAAGTGCATTATGAAAATATGATTTCGATAGTTGTAACGAAGGGATATGATCCATTGGCTGCAAATGGGTCTTTAAAAGAAAAATAATACGTTGGAATATAGTGAGCCACATTGTTAAGAATAACATCATTAATTTCAATCGTTGAAATTGGCGTAGTAGATTCACCATTCAACGCACTCGAGTTAGTTTGGATTTTACTCATAAAAGTATCAATTAATATAACTTTGTGTATTGACACTTATGTGTTGAAGCAAAAAAATCAAGATAATGATCTATAGCAAACTATTTACACATAATAACCAAAGTGTCTCGAAGTTAGTGGGAGCGTTAATGAGTTTGTGAGTTTTCGGATACGATCCGAAAATGGATACGAAAGTATCATTCAGAAAAGCATTAAAATAGAACAAGTGTTTTGATAGAAATATCAAACATTTTGATCATCGATCAAAATGCAAAAGAAGCATGTGTTCATAAGAAGGAGCGTTAAAATGTACATTGATATTTATAACCTATAAGTAAACTACACGTTATTGATTTTTAACGATGTACATATGTTAAAATTAGCTTTGGTTATTTAATACATCAGCCTCTAATTTGTATATAATGTCTTTTATAATATGTGTAAAAGAAATTAGGAATGTCCCAAGCGATATGGAAGGACGCCTTATTAAAATGTTTAATACGGAATATGTAAGATGGATTCCTTATGTATTGACAATACGAATTATCATACATGTAATGTTGTCTATGATATCGTGATATATTTATGTATTTGATGCATGAAGCTAATATCAAATCCAAATTGATACCATTAAAAAGTTGTTTGAAGTGTTCTCATGTATTTATGAAATACTAAAGATTTGTTTATAGAAACAACAAACTCCTTATGAAGATGTGTTAGGACTCAAACTTTCATAAGTGATATTAAGTGTAATATATCAATAATAAATTCAAGTTAAGAATATTTAAGTTGGGAATGTTCCAAATGAATAACTGTGGCGAATTTAAAGAAAGAGGCTAAGTACATCGCCTTGAATAACGATGCAATAGCAGCTATGTAAATAAACATAAATGCATAAATTTATAGCTGAGCCGTGGGCGATTCAGAAGGTTGAGAATCTCATAAAATTGTTATATGACAACAACGTCACGCTATGGTTCATAACAAAACTCAGAGCTCACTAGAAGTTAAGAGACATACTCTGAATTGCTCCACATGATAAATGTAGCTTATCAGCATCAAAGAGAGTTGATTGACATAGTGGAAAATTGAAACATAATAGCACACTCATTCACTGAGGGACTGACATAATTGGTTTTGACAAAACCAATTAGAGTACTTGGAATGAGATTCCATCATTGACCCCAAGTGCAAGGGGAGATTGGTAGAGTTAGGGATATGCCCTAAGGTCAATTATGTAATTTATTACGTATATTTAACTCGATAACCAATCTTGTTCTAAATAAAAGGCGTTTTCTTTATATTATAAACTCGATACAATATGTTAAATATTAATTAATTTAATTAAAAAATATTTAATAGAAAATCCATAAATGGTATTTTTTGTGATAATAGTTAACAAAATGTTGTAATCATGAGTAGTTTATCATAACGAAAATAAATTTACCATTTTAAAAACTTCTAGTCAAGAGGTATCGACATTAGATATCAATATATCTAGTGAGACTAGAGTACCTAATGCTCTTGAAATATTGGATAGTGTATAACACATGGTTGCTGGAGGCCACAAAGGGTTTACGTACTGATAGTTATATGATAACTATGAAATGACTCACTCGTTAGTTTTCTGTTGTTTAATATAATTAGGGTAAAACAAAAAATATAGATGTGACTAATTTACGTAGCTCTCATGACTTGAGAATACTTTTGATTTTTAATGTGCAAGGTTTGCTTTGATTATAATTAAATCGTGGACGACGTCCATCAAACGACTACAGTTGGGTAGAGAGGAAGCTTTTATAACGTCCTGAAATTTTTGTGTCTCCGAATTTGAATATTTAATTTATTTTATTATTCAAATTTGAATTTTAAATTACAGTAAAATTTATGTTTTAAATAATGGCCCAATTTTGGTGACATATTTTTAATTTAGTTTATAGAATTTTTCAATAATTTTTAATTTGAAAAATAATTAAATTAAATTTGATTTATTTTAGGACAAACGTTGACATTTTTAGAAACTTTACTGAATTTGTTAGCTAGTGTATTTTATTACTATTTTCTAATCATGTAGCACTGTATTGCACGATCGTATTTTTATTTATGTCGTTCATAGCTTGTACATAGACGTGATATTGTATAGCGTTGTACCCCAAAAACTTTTTTATAAACAAAATTTTGATACATACAACAAGAAAACCAAATTTGTGCACAATATCCTTTTTGCAGTCCTTGCGCGTTGTTCTGGTTTTATTGTTTGCACTTCTGATTTCTACTCTAAAGGAAAACAATGTAAGCTGTTTTTAAATACAATCAACACTTATAAACTAATTTTTCATTTGCTCTCAACCCTCCCTATTTTATATTAGTTCCTATAAGTCATGAAGGCAAATTGCCACAAATTCAAAATTAAAATCAATTTGTATACACCTTTAATGATCATAAAAACAATTTAGCTGGGCTTCTTTTGCCATGATCTTCCTCTGTGTCCTCCTAATAGCTTATGGATGGGTTTTAGGAGACTGGTTGAGTTTGTACAAGGATGGATTACCTGGGGTTAGCCTTTTTGAGTGATTCAGGTGAAGTTGGAGAAAGCAGGGAGTGTCCTCGTCCTTGTCTTTCCATCGTTCACCTATCCATTGATTTTCTCGTTCTTCGATCATCTATTGGTGTGTGCGACTTATGCATTATAGTAGAGGAGAGGGCATGGCCGCATCTATTTCAGGCAGCCGAGCTCGATGGTAGGATGTGGGGTGCAAGGCTTTTGCGAAGGCTTATGTATCAGAGGGGTCAATGATGGATTTCATGGTCCGGAGAGGCATATCAAGTGCACATGTGCACCATTGTTTCAAAAGCAAGTCCTGGCATTATGCATTAAGGAGGAAGAAGACTTTTGGAGCAGGTGGCTTCTGGTTGAGCCAAGCCTGGTTATATTTAGGTTCCAAGAAATCGGATCTTGTTTTGGAGGCAGAGAATTGAATTAGGAATTTAGGAGATGGAGATGGTTCTGTTCGTATGTGGGTTTGGTGAAGGATATTAGGTTGGGTCCATTTATTTTGGTGAGAACAAAATTCTATTTTAAATTGTTTCATACAAATATATATTAAGTTAGTTGACTTTGAAATGCCATATCGTAGTCATATGAAATCCGTTTAACCCGTGGATTTTTGCATTGGGTTCGTATTGATGAATTTTGACATAAGTTGTTGTTAGTTTTGGTGTAGTATAATTCAATGACAAATTTATACCGACTGATTATATTTATGTCAATTTGGATAATTATGTAGTTTAATTAATTATACTTGATGGATGTTATCTATTTGGCCAAATAAACGCTGTACTATTAAAGTAAATTGAATAGAGTAATTTGGACATTTATTTAGTGGAACTAAACACCGCTTCGCTGATTTAATTGATTAGTCATTTAATTAGCTTAATAAATCCTCATTCAGCTATAGATTTGGATATCAATTATATATCATTGATTGATATGCCAATTTGAATAAGTGATGTGCTAACCAGTGATGGTTAAGTGTTGAATTATTTACATAAACGTTAATTATGTAAATACCGGTGGTTAACTTGGAAAGTAAAATGGAATGATATGGTAGCTTGTTAAGTACCATAATGGTCGCTAAATCTCTTTCTAAATTTGTAAAGTTACTTATCGAATCAATGTTATTTTAAAAATAATTATTATTTATTAATTAGATTTTAAAAGGTAGCAATTATTTATTAATAATTTTTTAAAGATATTTAATTATTGTTTTAAATAATGATTTAAGGTTAATTATTTTACTATTATAACTCTCTAAAGTTATTTCTTAGAGTTATTCAAGAATATTTAATTATGGTTTTAAAGTTATTTAATTAATTTTTTAAATGTTTGAATTATATTTTAATTATTTATTTATTATTTAATTATATTTTATTACTATGTAAAGGTTAATTAATTATCATATTAATATTATTTAAACATTAATTTATTATCATACTTATATTGTTTTAAAGTTAATTAATCAATTTATTTATATTATTTTAAAGTTTAATTAATTTTTATATAAATAATGTTTTGAAGTTAATCAATTTTTATATTAACGTCATTGAAGTAAAAAAAAATTAGTATGATAACATTGTTTAAAGTTAATTTAATACATTATTAATAATATTCTAAAGTTATTATTTTTGAATAAGGTTTAAATATAATTAAATGAAGAATGTTTGAGTAATAACCTGTTTATTTAAAGGTGTTTTAAATAATTGATTGTTTACCAAATGAACTTTGTTGATTAAAAGTTCATTTAAGAAGTTTTGTTTTAAATAAGGAAATTTTATATAAGGGGTTTTATAAGTTAAAAGCGATCTTGAAATTGGAAAGCAGTTTTGTAAATGACTTCAGATATTTATAAAATAGTTTATTAAATGATTTTGGATATTTATAAAATAATTTAGGAATGGTTCTGATATTTATAAAAGAAGCTTTATAAATTGATTTAGAAATGTTATAAAGGAGATATTTATAAAATAAAAGGAGATTTACAAAAGGGATGGTGTTCTGGGTTATTGAGATCTCTGTTTTAAATAACATTGTTTTAATCCATTTGATTTTGAAGTAAGAAAATCTTTACTGATGTTTGCAAACAATACTTACAACATTGTATAAGTATATGGAAAAGTTTCTAAGTTCTGAAAGTGAAAAGGGTTTGTGAATATACTTATGCTGGTGAGAAAAGTATATGAATAAGTTTATAAATATTGAAAGATTATTTTAAATTAATAAAAGATTAATTTTAAGAGGCTTAGTGATTTCCATGGGAAACGTAATCTCTGTTTCAATGTTTGATTATTTGATAGTTAAATAACCAACTATCAAATCTTGGCCTAAATATGTAATTCTTCTTAATTTTAGTGGTACGGAAATATTCCTTGCTTAACACTAAAGGATTTTAATTCTGGAAATATCTAAGAGAAACACGCGGATTATACAGTACAGTTACCGTCAATGGTGCTGTAGTGTACGTATAAACTCATTTTTCTCTTCTAGGACAAATGATGAGGAGATCCATCCACATAAACAATTAAGGGGTATTCCTCGCACTTATGTATTATCTGATTATTTCCAAAAAAACCGCTATTGAGCATTTCTAAAATCGATCGATTGTTTTTGGAACATCCAGTAGGCAGAGGAGTGTACTTGTAGGAGATGACTCGAAATCGTAACCACTCCAAAACCATGCTTAGGTACTGTGCTTGGAGGATATTCGAGATCTGTTTTAGATGTTGGAATCCATGTGTGGTTCCGAGACCCGTTTTGGTATGGAAATCCATGTGTGAGATCATTATTGAGATATGGGAATCCATGTGTTGTTCCTAGACCCGTTAGGGTAAGGGAATCCATGTGTTGTCCTAGACCTATTGGGTTAAGGGAATCCTTGTGTGATTCCAAGATCTTTGTTGGGACGTAGGAATCCATGTGTGGTTCCAAGACCTATTGAGGTATGAGAATTCATGTATGGTTCCACGGCCTATTGAGGTATGAGAATCCATGTGTATTTTTGAAATCTGTTAAGATGGAGGTGCACAAGATGGAGTGTCATATGTTGCCTCACCAGCGGTAATGACTAAAACCAGAGATTGGATGCTAGCCAGAGGTTTAGCTAATCCATGAGGGTGCGGTCATCTCCTTCCTAGAGTTACCTACAGTTGTTATGCATGCACGGAGCGATGCATTCGGCCTTGTGTGGCCAGCTATCTATTTCCTATTGTACATCACTATGAATGTATTGTTGCTTCGAAAGGATAACTCTGATCCTTGTGCAAGAGGACCATTCTCGAAGTACCGAGGACCTCTTCGTGGAATCGTACATAATTAGCGAACGTGCCTTATCGGTTTCTGATTACATGTCTATTATTTTTGTGATGTACACTCATGAGCATCACAACTACTTGATTATTAATATTTTCACCCTTAGACATTATCATAATATCACTAGATTTTATGATATAAATGGTTTGGTTATAGTAAGGTAAAACCCTTCCGTTTTTATGTGAGGCGTGATCTTTCGAGATGCCTTTATTTTGAAAGTATTTATTTAAACATTAAGTAATTCATTTGATTATGTTTCCCATGTCGGTTTTACCAGATTGACCTAGGTGTTGTTTTCCTATAATGCTAGGGTCAGCCCAAGCATTTTTTCCAGATTTAGCTGAATGCTTTGCAACTTTTAGGTGGCAAGCTGGATTCTCCAAGACGTATTCATGTGTCTTATATTCTTTCAATGTTTTTTGTTCTTGATTTCTGTCATTATTCATCAAAAATTGTAAGAACGAGCTGTGCATGGATTGATGTTAGGAAAATTATACTCTGATTGATGTATGTATATAAAAGTTAACTTTTTTAAAGTTCATTGCTATATTGCATGTTACTTATCATGTTTGTTAGATTCTGTTCTGTCTTTCTTTATTTTACCCCAAATATTTGTCTATATGGTACACGGATGTTTGGCACGTGAATACCGTGGATGTATTAGTATCGACTACCGAGGTTTGAAAAGATGGGTTGTTACATTTCGTATCAGAGCCGAAGGTTATGCGAGAACATTGGCTTTGGTAGGGTAAACTTGTTAGTAATAGGGTAAGTGATACCCTAGAATGGGTTTGATTGTGTATATATATGAATGCATGTTTGTTAGTGCTATAAAATTGTTTTATATTGTGTTAATTGGTCTGTTGAGTGGTTTATGAATTTTCGTCGATGCTTCAGATCGGTGTTATCAACAGAGATTCCTAAACATTTGAATAAGGCCATTCCATACAACATCTTTTTAAATTGGTTAAATGAAATTATTTTAGCTAAGATTATATTATATATAAAAGAATGATTTTCAAAAATAGTATAGTAGTTTTAAGGTGCTTGTTGTTAGGAAATGATAATATTATATTATTATCATTTAGGGTTTTGTATAATCATGCTCATCCAGTTTAATATTGACTATTGTTGAGTGTTTTATTAGTAGCTTCCCTTTTTAAAATATGGCTTGGTTAGATAGAAATTTTAGGGAACATTGAAACGAACATCTTGTGCATCTAATTTCACAATTTGACTATAAGACATTCGGTATTAATGTCAGGTTAAAATTTATTTTTTTATAAAATTTGTTTACTTTAAGCTAAATAAAGTTGTTCATTTCAGAAATTAAATTTATATAAGAAAGTGAAATTGTATAAGTATGATTTAAAAATATGATCTATAAAATGAATTTAGACTAAGAATTTAAGAACTTAAATCCCGGTGCTTTTGAAAACTCGTTTTAACAAAGTTGAGAAGATAATGATAGCATTATTTGATAGTATTTATGCATATAAATATTTCAAAAAGATTTTAGGTAAAGGAAAGTACAGAATTCAGTTCGGTCACTTGAAAATAACTCCGGTGATGAGTGCAGCTTCATCGATGTCCATTTTTAAGTTTCTAAGTGACAGATTGCTACCATAGAAGTTTTGTTTTGGGTAAAATAATTTTTTTTTATGATTTTAACAAGTATGATTTGATATACAAACAAAATATGTATATTATTATTTCAAAAATGATTTAAAATAAAAAATCAAGTGTTTAATTCTTGAATTTGCAGTTAAGGATATTATAAACTCATGTATTCTATCCATTAGGATAGTTTGGTTTATGCATCTCATTTTGAGATGTTGTTTGGTAATTTTTAATGATTTTTATAACGTAATTAACTAAATTTTTCATGAAATTAAACAATAAAATTTGGCAATGAAAATTTGATATTTGGTATGCATCTATTGAAGCATAGCGAATAACAGATTTTCATCAGAAAATTTGAAAGTTAGTTTTGTTGTGTAATTTTCAATTTCAATTTAAAATTGGTTGATTTGATGAAAAATAAGTATTTTCGAAAACCAAATATTTTTATATATAAAAATGTAAATCATTTTCTGAGTGAGGTGTCATAATCCATTTCGTCAAATTTGGACTATTATAACCCCGTTTATCTTATTTTCGGCGTTTTAGCAGCATTTCCAACAGCAAAAAATTGAGTTTTTATAACTTGGTCATATCACTAATATCTGTATTCCATTTTATTCGTCTTGTCATGCTGATCTCTACAGTATATTCATTTCTATAATTCAGTGTCTGGTAAGCGATGAAAATGGCAAAACAGTTTGTCGTATCGGTGTTGTATTTGTGCCCTTTTGTTTCCTTTGCCTTTCCGAATTTCCATCCGTATAAACTCACAGTCATTGCTTTAATAAACTATGAAATCAACGTTCGGCACTTCATATTTCTTTGTTTTTCATATATATGTGTGTGCCCATGCCTTTTCATTTTGCTCCTTTTTCCATTCTGAATATATATATATATATATATATATATATATATATATATATTCGCATAGATTTACAGCCACCATTTTCTAGTCGCTCAGCTTTGCCAAGCTTGCGACCGCCCACGTCCCCATCTCCGATGAACCACCTCCGCACTAGCACCACGCAGCATAAACGCGTCCGCCTCCCACAGGAAAAAATGTTGTCGTGAAAAACAAAACCCTCACTTGCATTCACCGACCGCTCCATTGACCACCTTCCGCTAACCCAAGTTCCATACCATCCCAAGCCCCTTCATACTCGCAGCCAATGCCCGAGCAACCGTGGCAGCTCGCAGCACCCCATTAATAGCCAAACAAACCAGGCTAACCCACTACTTGAATTGCACCGACCAACATCCACCCTTCCCAGCCGAGAACGTGACCAGATCACCATCACAGCCATCCTCCGTGTCCATCATCGAACTCCTGTGCCGCACTCACATCGTCAACTCTTCCTGTACCCGAGTAGTCCACTCTTTCATTTTTGCTTTTATTTTCGGCTCTCTTGAAGAAGAAAAAAGGAAAAAAAAGGGAATAAAAATAAATATGGTTTGCACTCAAGTGTATCAATGAGATGCTCGAACCCGTGCTTATATATATATATATATATATATATATATATATATATATATATATTCCTAAAGATGGTTGCTGCCAACTGACAATGCATACATACAAACTTGTAAGTGGTATATATAATTATATATATTATAATGTTATACTATAATGTTCTATGTTTTTTGCCTGTTCTATAAAATATTTGTATAATATGTACGTACCGTTTTCACTTGCAATTCTCTTCTCTGTGTGTATATATATAAAGTGGGTTTATTTTAATATATATACATATAATATGTGTTTAAATTAAACAGTGATTTTAACATATAAATATAAAGATTTATTTGGTATGCGTTTTAAACTAAAAATTGATTTCAGTATATATATATATATATATATATATATTTATATATATATATATAAAGATTTTATTTTAATATGTATTTAAAATAAATATTGATTTTAGGTTATTATATATATAAATTTTATTTTGATATGTGTTTCTAAATATTGATTTTGAAATATAGTATATAAAGGTTTATTTTAAATATATGAGTAAATTTTAGATTTAAAATTTTAGATTTTGTTTTTATCAAATCCAGTCCATCGTGCTTTGCTTTTGGTTTCACCACTGTCCAGATCGCAGCAGTTAGTTGCTTTGATTTGTCGCTTTTCTGTGTGCTTGTCTCATTTCTCTCTAGCCTCGAAAGGTGAGCAATCGCTCATGATTAACATTCTTATATTTAGTAAACTTAATTCGCATGAAATGAAGATTGAAATATGCTGTTAAATTTGAACTCTTAAGTTATTTAGTTGTTAAATATGATGTGTCATTATCTGCAATTGTTTACCCCTGACATAAGACACCATAACATGTTGTATATATTATATTTAAATTTGTCACTGATGATGTATGCATTTTGTTGATATGTTATACTATTATCATACTTGTTCTCACTCTGCCAGTTCCAAGTTAATTTAGAAATTTCCTATAGGTTGAAAATGATACATACCCGAACGATTTGATAGATTAGGGGAAAATCGTTATGGGTTGAAATGATAAACCCAAGTGATTTTCATTGATTTTGAAATTTTAGGATTGCGGGTTGAAATGATATAAAAATTTAAATAATTGCGGACTGAAATGATAAATATCTGTATCATTTGACCATAAGATTGAAAACTATATAAGGAAACCATTGGTCTATTTTTGAAAAATGATTCTAAAGTTTTTGAAAGGAAACATATGGATTTTAATAAATATTGACTTTTAAATATAGTGTAACGATATTTTAATTTAATATATGTGAAAAAAAATTAGATTCCTAAAATTATAAGTTTTGAAAATTTGAAAATTATAACTTAAGTTTTGAAATGTAAATTATAAAATTTTACTTATAACTTTATTATTTTTAAAATATATAAAATAAGATTTAAAATAGGTTTAATTTTATAATAAAAATTAATTCAATAAAATTTAATTTACCTGATATTTAATATGTTTTTAAATATTTAATTAAATTTATATTAATATTTTGAAAATAGATTTTTGCAATAACTGTAATAAATTTAGGCTGGAAAGGAAATTGATTTTTAATTTAATTTGTTTAAGAATTTTTTTTGGAAGCCAGGGAAACCTGTTCCATCACCGCCGACATTGCGACTCCTGAACAGTAAACCTGGGGAACACAACTGGCCCGCCACAACCGTGTCCCCAGGTAGACCAGACCTTTCGGTAGGCTTGAAGTAGTTGCTGGGAATCGAACTCCTCACCTCACACGAGGGAGGCCGTTGCTCTTGCTAACTGCGCCAAGTGATAGAAATTAATATGAAACTTATTAATTTGAGATTTTTAAAAATACTATTTTATAATTCGATAGCTTGATTTTAATTAAAGGTGAACAAATGAATATTTACAGATTTAAATAAGATTGAAATTGAATATTTAATTTTGATTTAAATTGAATTTGAGATTTTATTTAAATGTTTAGAAAAGTAATTAAATGAATATTTTCAGAATTTAATATAATTGAAGTTAAATATTTAATTATTGATTTTATTTAAATTTGTAATTTGAGATTTAATTTAAACTTTATTAAAATGATTAAGTGAATATTTTCAAATTTAAATAAAATTAAAATTGAATTTTGAAATATAAATGAAATTTATCAAGCTTAGTTATTGTAAATTGTTTGAATATTTAAACTTTAAAATCTATTGAAATTGGAGGTGGTTTTAAATTTGTAATTCAAACCTGGATTTGAAAATCGATATAAATTAAAATGATTTAATGAGAATTTGAATTGAACCTTTAACCTTTTCAATTGAAATTGTTAAACTAATATTGATCTAAATTGAGTTGTGGAATTAAAGTTGATTTGGATTCATGTGTGAAGTTGGAAGAAATAATTCTACTTTGAAACTATTTTTTTATATGTAAACTATTTTTAATATATAAACTATTTTAAATATACAAACTATTTTAATCTATAAACTATTTAAATATAAACTATTTTTAATTTATAACTATTTTAATATATATAAACTATTTTCAATAATTAAACTGTTTAAGTTGGAACTGTTATGATTTAGATTAAATGAATTTGAATGCGAATATTTTGATATGATGGTTTAAACTATATTCTATGGTTTTGATTTTGAAATGAATATGATATTTTGATATGAAGTATGAACTGTTCGAAATATAAAATAACCATGGTGTGAAATAAGCTTTTGTTTGTAAAAGAGAACGAGATCGGATATTATCATACAATTTGTCAATACCGAAAACCACTTTAATAACTGTGCACGTGGTAGAGTATCCAAAATGAAGTATGATGGTTTTGGCGACGATTCTGTATGAGGTATTAACACAGCACTAACTCCTGCAAGTCAGCTTGATGTGGCTAAAATAGAGTTATGCCGGACGAAATGAAGTCGCGCCTCCGATCGGGCATATTACTTCAATACCATTCTATTACTTTGTGACTTAATTAGGTGCACCTTTGATTTAGGAGTGTGTCTCGAGGGGGCAGTAGTAGCTTCTATGCGTTACCACCGATCCGGGAGTGCGAAACGGTAGAATTCTACTGTGGGCATTGTCTCGTGTGCCTTGTCATATGCCTTATCGCGCCCTCTACGAGTTTGGCTTGTACCATATCTCTGGAGTGCCTTTGATATCCCTCCAGTTTACAAAGGAATTACAGTACCTTATAGACTATGAGAATATATAAAATGTGTTAAGGGGGATATGAGTAACTTCTTGATGCTATTTTAATAGTTAACTTTACTATAGACATTATTTATGTAGTGTATTGTATTATGTACGTAGATAGATTCTTAAAGGAAGGGAATCCAAAATATGCTTTAAGTTATTTGTATTTCAGTTGACATTTCATTTGAGTTGATTTACTGGTATAAGAATGTTAATCTTGACTTGAATGTTTTGTGTTTTTGCTTTATGCTCGGGTTAGACTGAGTGTGACAACATTTGAGACTCAGCTTTGGAGCTTCGCTCGGAGATCTATCTTCATCTATTCGATTATTCTGTTATTTCAGTCTATTTTAGTTGTTTATGTTCAGACTTGTCATCTGCTTTTGTATTCGAGACTATATTGTATTTGAGATTTCCATTGTATCTTGTTTTAGACTCTAATGTTTATATAGTTGCTTCATGAACTACTATTTATCTATTCCGCTGCTTATTGTTGTGTTACTCTGTATTTATAATTCTGTGATTGATTTATTTACTGTATATGTCAAGTTTTGCCAAATATAAATTAACAATCTGTTGTTTTGACCAATTCAAGTCTAAGATGAGTGAATGATTTTCGATTTGAATCAGAGCTCTGGTTTAGGCAAAACTTAGCATATGGAGTAAAAACTCATTAGATACAGGGTAGTGATACCCTAGAACGAGTAGAATCAATTATAGGATCATCCGAGTTTGAAATTCTTTGTTCTGGTGTAAGATTTCTTTTGAATTTTGAAACTATCTCCCTTGTTCTGAAATCCATTATTGTCCTTTCTTGGTCATGTCCTTCTTGATACTAGAGCATCCTATAGCTCTATTTCTATTGATCTTTGTAATAAATTTGAGCCCAACTTGCAATCCCAATTTGCAACTTCGTCCTTTTGTGTGACTGATCACGTCGGGGGTCCCGCCAAGCTTTATATGATTTGTAAAGGGGTGAAACTCCTTTACAACAAGCGCCAATTCACTGGAGATTTCTACGTCCTCAGTATAGATGCTATTATTTCTTGCAAAGCCCGAACCATCTCTAATAGACGATCAAGGTAATTCCTTTGCATCTTGACTCCAACCAATAGTCAGGGATTATCCTGATGTTTTGGTGAAGTCACTTATCTCCCTCTCTATAGGAAATTGAATTCCGCATCAATCCTTCTTGGAGCTCAACCTATTGCACTTCCTTCCGGATGAATGGTTTCTATGAATGGTTAATTATGCACATTGGATTAACCAGTGCTCCTGCGTTCTTCGTCGATTTCATGAATCACATTTTCTACGATGTTCTCAATTAGTTTGTCCCCACTTTCGTTGATGATATTCTAGTTTTTTTAAGTCTCGGTTGATCCGGTTAAGGTCGTCGCGATTAATATAAGTCTATCCATCTTCCTTCTTTTGTAATCTAATTATCTTATCTTCCTTTCAAGCCTATGTTCTTAGTTAGAATTCTCTTTGATAGAGGTCTCTCTAAATTTGAATCTCTATCCATGTTCAATAATCTATTCTTGAATCATCTTATGAGAGAGCGTATTTGTAATTGATATAAATTTTTTTATTGTGTTGTTTAAGTTGTTAAGTTTGATTTGGGTTTCGATCGATTCGCCTGGCCAACACTATCGATAGGAATTCGAAAATACTTGAACAGAGAAAACTGACACAATATTGTTTCAAAATTGGTAAATGAAATAATTTTTGTATGATTATATTTTATATATAATTATAATTTCTGAAATTGGATAGTTAAATGATTGGTTGTTGGAAATGATAGTACTAGATTATCATTTATTGATCTGCAAATGAAATGAATTAAAATTAAGAATTTGAGAATTTAATTTCCAGTGCTTTTCTTTTAGTTTTAAAAGTTTTGAAAATATATTATTTGAAAGTACTTTTGATAGAAATTGTTTCTAAAGAATATTAAAAGAAGTAAGTCTGTACTCTTCACTTTTGTCACTAGAAAATAATTTCGGTGATGACGCAGCATCATCGACATTCATTTTTGAGTCTCAAAGTGGAGAGACCACTTAGTAGCATTGCTACACTTTTGTTTTATAGATTTGATTTGAATTTCTTGAGTATGATTTGATGTACAAAAAATATATATGTATATATTTATTTCCAAAATGGTGTGAAGTGAAATCAAAATTTAATTCTTCAGTTTTATGTTAAATAATGGTTTTTAATTATTGAAATGAAGTAAACTTTTGAATATTGAAGTGTCTAAATTGAGAAATATAATTTAAACAACTTGAAACAGTTTAAATGGGATAAAACTTATTTGTATAATACTCAATTGCATATTTCATAACATATATAACTTGCCTAAATTATTCAGAAGGTTAAAATGTTAATATGAATTTGTAATTGAATTTATACAAGAGAAACTTAAGTAATTGAATGTTCAAACTGAATTTTTCTTAATAGAAATCTTGTAAGTAAAAGGTAAATTTTTATAGTGCTCAATTACACTCAGAAACATTACTAAAACTTACAAGGAAAGTTTGAATGTTAATGTGAACATGTAATTGAATAGTATACAATATAAAATGTAAGTAATAAGATGTCCAAAAATGAAATTTAAATGGTTTTGAATTATTTGTTGTATTTGGTTTTATGTATTTTGAATCTATCATATTCTTCTATTGTTTCTGTTCTTCTATCTTGTTTCTTTTCAGGGACGAAAAGTTTTGGATGGGGGAGAGTGTAACGACATGTAAATTTTAACGAATTTTATAACGTAATTAACTAAATTTTTTATGAAATTAAACAATAAAATTTGGCAATGAAAATTTGATATTCAATATGCGTCAATTGAACCAGAGCGAATAACAGATTTTCATTAGAGAATTTGAAAGTTAGTTCTTTTGTGTAATTTTCAATTTCAATTAAAAATCAGTTAATTTGATGAAAATTAAATATTTTCGAAAACTGAATATTTTTATATAATAAAAATGCAAATCATTTTCTGAGAGAGAAGTCGTAGCGTTTCATTAAACTTGAACTGCTATAGCATCGTTTATCTTATTTTCGATGTTTTAACAGCATTTCTAACAGCGAAAAATCGAGTTTTTATAACTTGGTCGTATCATTGATATTTATATACTATTGTATTCATCTTATCATGATGATCTCCGTGGTATATTAATTCCTATATTTCGGTGTTCGATACACGACGAAATGACAAAACTGTTTGTCATATCGGTGCCGTATTTGTGCCCTTTTATTTCCTTTGCCTTTCCAAATTTCCATCCGTATAAACTCATCAGTAATTGCTTTAATAAATTCTAAAACCAACGTTTGGCACTTCATATTTCCTTGTTTTTCATATACATATGCCCATGCCTTTTCATTTTGCTCCTCCTTTCATTCTGAATATATATATATATATACATATACATATACATACATACATACATATATATATTCGCATGGATCTGCAAACCACCCTTCCATCTTTTTCTAGTCGCTCAGCTCTGCCATGCACGCAAGCGGCCACATCCCCATCTCCGATAAACCACCTCCGCCTTTCACCAGCACTACGCAGCATAAAATCGTCTTCCTTCCACGGGAAAAAGCGTTGCCGTGAAAAAGGAAAATCCTCACTTGCCTTCATCGATCGCTCCATTGACCACCTTCCGCCAACCCGAGTTCACCATTCCATCCCAATCCCCTCTATGCTCGCAGCCGCCACACAAGCACTGTGGCAACCCGCAGCATCCCACAAATAGCCAAACAAATCCAGCTAACCCACTACTTGAACTACACCGACCAAGATCCTCCCTTCCCAACCGAGAACGTGACCAAATCACCATCACAGCCATCCTCCGTGTCCATCATCCAACTTCTATGCCGCACCCACATCGTCAACTCTTCCTATTCCCGAGCAGTCCCCACTCTTATTCTTGGTTTTGTATTCGGTTCTCTTGAAAAAAACAAAAGAAAAGAAAAAGGAATAAAAATAAAAATTGTTGCACATTCAAGTGTATCAATGAGATGCTCAAATCCTGCTTATATATACGTATATTTTCCTAAAGATGGTTGTTACCAATAGACAATGCATACAAACTTGTAAGTTGTATATATAATTATATATATATTATAATGTTCTATGTTTTTGCCTATTCTATAAAATGTTTATATAATATGTATGTATTGTTTTCACTTGTAATTCTCTTCTCTCTCTCTCTCTATATATATAAGAGGGTTTATTTTAATATATATACGTATAGTATGTGTTTGAATTAAACAGTGATTTTAACATATAATAAATAAAGATTTATTTTGGTATATGTTTCAAACTAAATATTGATTTCAATATATATATATATATATAAATGTTTTAATTTAATATGTATTTAAATTAAATATTAATTTTTGGATATTATATATATATATTATTTTGGTATGTGTTTTTGAATATTGATATTAAAATATAGCATATAAAGGTTTATTTTAAATACGTGAATAGATTTTAGATTTAAAATTTTAGATTTTGTTTTTATTGAATCCAGTTCATCATGCTCTTCTTTGGTTTCGCCGCTGTCCAGAATTGATCGCAGCAGTTAGTTGCTTTGATTTGTCGTTTTTTTATGTGCTTGTCATATTTCTCTCTAGCCTCGAAAAGTGAGCAATCACTCACGATTAACATTCTTATATTTAGTAAACTTAATTCACATGAAATGATGATTGAAATATGCTGTTAAATTTGAATTGTTAAGTTATTTAGTTGTTAAATATGATATGCCATTATCTGCAATTATTTACTCTAGGCACATAACACCATAACATGTTGTATATATTATATTTAAATTTGTTACTGATGATATATGCTAGTTGTTGATATGTTATATTATTATCATATTTGTTCTCACTCTGCAAATTTCTTGTTAATTTAAAATTCTCTATGTGTTGAAATGATACATACCCGAACGAGCTGATAGATTAGGGGAAAATCTTTAGGAGTTGAAATGATAAACCCAAGCGATTTTCATTGATTTTGAAAATTTTGGATTGCATGTTGAATTGATATATACCTGTAAATTCAAATAATTGCAGACTGAAATGATAAATACTTAACCATAGGATATAAAACCATATGCAGACACCGTTGGCTATTTTTGAAAAATGATTTCCAAAGTTTTTGAAACGAAACACATGGATTTTAATAAATATTGATTTTTAAATATTGTGCAAAGATATTTTTAATTTTAATATATGTGAAAAAATTAGATTCCTAAAATTATATGTTTTGGAATTTTTAAAATTATAAGTCATGTTTTGAAATGTAAATTATAAAATTTTACTTCTAACTTTATTATTTTTAAAATATATAAAATAAGATTTAAAATAGATTTGATTTGGTATAAGATTTGATCTAATAAAATTTAATTTACCTAATATATATAGTTTGTTTTTAAATATTTATTTAAATTTATATTAATATTTTGAAAATATTTTTTTAATAACTTTAATAAATTTAGGTTGGAATGAAAAATTGAAATTGATTTGTAATTTAATTTGTTTAAGAATTGTATTTAAATAGAAATTGATTTGAAACTTATTAATTTGCGATTTTTAAAAATATGATTTTATAACTTGATAACTTGATTTTTATTAAAGGTGAATAAATGTATATTTGCAGATTTAAGTAAGATTGAAATTGAATATTTAATTTTGATTTAAATTAAATTTGAGAATTTATTTAAATATTTATAAAAATGATTAAATGAATATTTTTAGAATTTAATATAATTGAAGTTAAATATTTAATCATTGATTTTATTTAAATTTGTTATTTAAGATTTCATTTAAATACTATTAAAATAATTAAGTGAATATTTTCAAATTTAAATAAAACTAAAGTTGAATTTTGAAATATAAATGAGATTTATTAAATTGAATCATTGTAAGTTGTTTGAATATTTAAACTTTAAAATCTATTGAAATTGGAGGTGGTTTTAAATTTGTAATTCAAACCTGGATTTGAAAATCGGTACAAATTAAAATGGTTCAATGATAATTTGAATTGAACCTTTAACCTTTTCAATTGAAATTGTTAAACTGAAATTGATTTAAACCGAACTGTGGAATTAAAGTTGATTTGAATAAATGTGTGAAGTTGGAAGAGACAATTCTACTTTGAAATTATTTTTTATATACAAACTATTTTTAATATATAAACTATTTTAATCTATAAAGTATTTAAATATAAGCTATTTTTAATTTATAACTATTTAAATATACATAAACTATTTTCAATAATTAAACTGTTTAAGTTGGAACTATTATGAGTCAGATTAAATGAATTTAGGTGCGAATATTTTGATATGATGGTTTAAACCATATTCTGTGGTTATGATTTCGAAATGAATATGATTTAAAGTGATTTCGAAAGTGAATATGATTTTGAAAGTGATGTGATTTCTAAAGTGATATGATTTTGAAATGAATATGATATTTTGATATGAAGTATGAACTGTTTTAATTATAAAATGATCACGGTGCGAAATAAGTTTTTGGTTGTTAAAGAGATTGAGATCGGATATTATCACTCTCTACGAATACCGAAAACCACTTTAACAACTGTGTACGTGGTGGAGATTCAACGATTCTGTATGAGGTATTAACATAGCCATGACTCCTATGAGTCAACTTGATGTGGCTAAAACAGGAGCTATACCAGGCCAAGTGAGTTCGCACCTCTGATTCACATTTCTTTGATATCATTCTATTACTTTGTGATTTGATTGGGTGCACCTTTGATTTGGGAGTGTGTCTCGAGGTGGGCAGTAGTAGTTGTTATGCGTTACCACCAGTCCGAAAGTGCAAAACGGTAGAATCTTGCCTTGGGCATTGCCTCGCGCGCATTGTCACATGCCTTATCACGCCCTCTACGAGTTTGGTTTGTACCGTATCTATGGAGTGCCCTTTGATAGCCCTCCGGTTTACGGAAGAATTACGGTACTGTACAGATTATGGGAATATATAAAATATGATAAGGGGGATATGGGTAATGCATTAATGCTATTTTAATAGATTACTTTACTATCGACATTATTTATGCAGTGTACTATACTATGTACGTGGATAGTTTAACGATCCTTAAAGAATGAGAATTCGAAACATACTTTAAGTTATTTGTAGTTCAGTTGACATTTCACTTGATTTGATGTACTGGTATAAGAATGTTAATTCCGACTTTGAGCTTTTTGTGTTTTGCTTTATGCTCAGGTCGGACTGAGTGTCCACTACACCAGAAAGGGGAATTAGGCAGTGCTTAGGGCCGTATCTATTGCCATTAGGCACGACCGTAAGCCATATCAAATGAAAGCGTGTTTATTCATTAGATACGGCCATGGGCCGTATCTAATTTGTGAATTAGATACGGCCATGAGCCGTATCTAATTTGCTAGGTAGATATTGCATCTTTCAATGGTCTGATAACAATATGGATGCATCTTTCAATTATCCAGACAAAGTGCATATTCAAAGGTCTGATAACAATATGGATTATGTAATGCTAGAGTATAAATATAAACTGAAATATTTTTCAGCATGCAAACTATATGGACATGATGTAGAACATTGTACAATTATCACTACAAATACATGGCAACCAAAACAGATAGCACATAATGAAGAAACGAGTTTGAATGATGAAATTACAAGTAAAGTCAAACAGTCTGATGCGAAGTCCATGTTTGCCCATAAACATGCGGATAATACAACTATCCATGAACAGAGATAAAATACCCAACAACAAAATATACCATACTACATAAGTACAATACTACATCTACCATTCCACTTGCTAACTGTTTTGACTGTCTGAATTCAAAGAATATACCATCAACCTCAACGGCAGTAGCATCTGGAGATTCCGAATCAACAGTTCAACCTTTAGAAATTATCCTTACACCTGCTAATCAACATGTTAAGGCAGATTCATCAATTCCAGATTATGATCAAATGATAGTGGAAGACGTAAATAGTAAAAATATCAAGAATTTTAAGTTTCTATCCAGCAGAAGGTTATTTTAATGATCGAAATTAGAGGGGATAACATACATAACTATGTAACTAAAGGCCATAACTAATGTAACTAATGTAACATAACTAATGTAACTAAAGGCCATAGCAGTGTAACTAATGCTGTGTTTTGATCGTAGTGTATGCAGTTGTGAGTTTGTAGGCAGTGGGTTTTGTTATGGTGCAGTAAAGGCCATAGCAGTATTGGTAGAGGGGATGTTTGATCAGGTAGTGGCGGTAGTGATTGGGGATACAAGGCAGTTCTGTTGTATTGAAGAGGCAACAAAGGGAATGTTTCTCTGTGCAACAGTGCACACTGCCTTCAAAACTGTGCAATTGTGCACTCCCCTCTGCAGCTACCTCCTTCACAATACTGTCTCGACCACCCACTGACCACCATCATTCCATTCACACTTCTCCACAACACATAACTGCCTTCTTCCTACTACAACACATTCTTCCTAAATCCCACTTCAACATCACCATACCCTGCCATTACAAACCACTCACCTGTCTTTGTGCATACATATATCCACTTCAACATAAACAAATCTGACAGCAGCATTCACCACCTACTCTCTTTGTCTAAACTATCCCCGTTTCAAGACATACCATTGCACTGCATAACTCCAGCAACTTCACCAAAATGTTGCCAGCACTGTGAATCATCTCAATTCATCCAAACTTAACCAGCGCCAAATCACAAGACCAAACTCCATCGTACTCCATCGTACTAATACTGCTACTGTCAAACAAACATTTCACAGACCATACTCTATCATACAGCGACCGGTGCCAAATCCTTACTGCAATCGCTACTACATCATCAAACAACACCCCCTCTACAATAATCCACACAACCAAGCTTCATCATACCACTTCGACCGCCTGAGTATACAAACATAGCAACTCAGATAGCCTTCATACCATCTTCTCACCTGAAACTTGCATGTCCACTTTTCTCCCATCTCTGCAACTACCTCGTTAATCACAGCAACAACCACTAACTCACCCATAACCCCCACTATTTCAGTAACTCAAAACTGCGAGCATCGACATCTACAGCCACTAGTCATAACAATTCAACAGCCACCTCCATCCAAACCATCACTTCTTCCATTTATACTTCCTGCTACAACCAATACAATCTCCCTTCCAAACACTGTTGTCCACCCTCCTCATCAACCACAGCCATCAAAACTTCCCACTGTTCACTCTCATCCCATCCTTCCGTGCACTCACTACAAGAAAAACTGCATTTGACAGCAAAATAGAACAGCGTTTTAACCATACCCGCAGTCAATTGCGATTTCAGATGTTAACAAAATTCCATAATCGCTGTCTACTATCTTCGCTCTGAATAAATCAACATTTATTTTCATGGCCGCCATTTATCATTTTGTTTCCCTCCAAAATAAAGCAAGGACCATAATGGAAAACTTCTCAATTAGCGTTCGCTTTCAGCTTTCCATTCTCTCAATCTTATCATCCGCATGAAAACTCTAAATCATTTTCAGCCTCCGCAAGAAGCCCTAATCCAAAATCACAAATCCTTTCACCCTCCGCAAGAAACCTTAAATGAAAACCCTAAATTCTAGACCACTTCAGCTGCAATTTAGGGTGGTAATGGTGCCACCGAGCAATCCCAGACTATTTGAATAGGAACACTTCGGCTGGTTCTAGACCACTTCCAACCGTCATGCTTGAATCCGACTGCAATGTACAGGTAATACATTGGTATTCATTTGACATGTATCCTTACTACCTAATGTTGTTAACCATATTAAATATCAAACATTTATTGCTGTTATGCTTCAAAAGTTCACTTTGGAAACTTGGTTTTAAAAATTTTGTATGTAGAAAGAAATATTGGGGGTAGGAATAAAAATGTTGCAATTGAATATTGAGAAATATAATTACTCTATCATAGATTACATAGATGCTGTAGAGCCAAATATGTTTGACATTTGTCATTCTTTGATTATACACATGCTGGAACACGGAGTTAACAAAATTGAATTTTCTCATTTTTTCAAAATCGATTTTTTCAGTTTTGGAAAACTGGGTTTTACTCGGTTTTGAAAAACTGGGTTTTACTCAGTTTTTTCTTGTTTTTTCAATACTGAAAATGCCCAGCATTGCAAAGTTGATGTATCCTTCAGTATAAATCATAAATAAGTAAAATGTATGATTATTGCAGACTGAAATCGATAATAGTACTTTCTTTGCAGAAAGGGAATAAAGAACATAGTATTAGAATGATCAAGTGAATTGGGATCCTGTGGATAACTACGTGGGAAAAATGCATGGAGAGCCTTGGATGCACTTGGAGTAGGAGACTCCCTCGGCAAACACAGCCTATGGCTTCATTGGTATGATCTTTTTCTATTGCTAAGAGCATTCTTATTTTCTTATCTGTATAGCTGGATAATAAGATAATAAGAAATTTCAGTCTACTTACATGACATAGAAGTTGTTTAGGGACATCTACTTTGAATGTGAATGTATATGTGGGGGAACTACTACATCAGAAATTTCTAGAGCTTTAACCTTGAAATTGGATCTTATGACTCAAATCAAACGTTTGATTTATACATGCTAAATATGTTTAACATTTGTCATTCATTGATTACACACATGCTCGAACACCGATTTAACAAAAATGAGATTTTGTTATTTTTTCAAAACTGATTTTTCTCAGTTTTGCATTCTGAGTGTTGCTCAGTTTTGCAAACCCGAGGTTCACTCAGTTTCCTCAATATTGAGAATACCTAATATTGCAAAAATGATTTTATTCGGTTTTGAAAAACTAAGATTACTTAACTGAGTTATTTCAATTTCACAAAAATGAGTGTTTGATGTAATCAACATATGTATATTATTATGCTCAAGCACTTGTTGAAAAATGTTGTCCTTTCTGTTATAGCAAAAGGTTGAAAATGTATTTCGATTGTTACATCATAATTGCCAAGTTTTTGTAAAAGTTCGTGTCTATATAAGTGGATAACATGGTAAGTTGTTCGTTTATTTTTCACTTAAAGAGAACAATGGTCCAAGCTTATTGTTTCCAAATTGTTTGCAACCTCATTGAACAATAAGTGGACATATAATCGAAAAGTCTTGCTCATGCGGCCGCACTTTTCTCCTTATAGGATTTTATTAATTCACTATCTTTATCAAATATTCTTAGGTGCGACGGTCAACTATCAGGAGACGATGAATCATCGATGCTACTTTTCCAAATGCACTTACGCTTCTCCCGGTGATGCTCATTTGACCAACACCAATATTAAGAAACACCAGGCAATGAGTAGGTATAATTTTTCTAAACTACAAATCAATTTCATGTTTTTCATAGTTTGTTTGATTTTATCCTGAAATGAGGCCCAAAGCTCACGTGATAGAAGAACACGTTACGCCGGTAATCTTGTCAAGTATCCTTGGCCAAGAGCAGATTCTCCAACTCAGTAGCCTTTTGTGGGTAAGTTGTCTTCCACAAAAGCATCTTTGGTTATAATTTCATTGAACATTTGTTTCACAAAAACTTTTTTGGAACAAACTTCTCAAATAACTAATTTGAATTATAATATGAATATGATGAATTATAATATGAACATAGTAATAAATCCAGCTTTATCGACTTGAAGAACCAAAACCTAACAGTGTTTCGATAACCTAATAAAACATTGATAAGCATAGCTATATCATAGTTTTTTAACATCTTTAGTAAGTGGTAGCTTGTTAGCCCTTTGAGGACTTTTCATCCTCAGTACTAGTAGTTCAGTAAAGCTGTTGTCCAGTTGTCTGATATCATTTCAAATTAGAACCATTACAGCAAATGTGACTATGCTCAGCTCCTAAACACTACTTGTGCCATAATAATATTATCTGTTTCATCAAGTTAGAAAAGTACAAAACTGTTTAATATTGCTCAATGTGCAGCAGAAAAGAATTTGTTACAAGATAATTCATTGAGTAAATATAAATATATCCTTTTGAGGCATAGTTTTTTTTCCTCTCAAGGGATAAGAAGGCCTTTTTTTATGCATTAGATCTGGGTGGCTCAAACTTCCTAATACTGAAGGTCATATTAGTGGGAGGGAAATTAGAGTTATTGATACTGAATTTGTGCAAACGTCAATATATTAAGAACTGATTTATGGTACTATAGAGGTTGCTGTCTATCTTTTCTCCATGTTTTATCTAATCAATTATATAAAATATGCATTCATTATTTTTTTAAAATATTATCTTCATTTGATAACATAGGAACTGTTCGACTTTATTGCCTCTATACTAAATAATTTTGCTACCAAAGATGGAAAACTTCATTCACTAAGGAGAGGCAAGGAGAGATTGGTTTCACATTTTTTTTTCTAGTTAAGCAGACTTCAAAAGATTCAGGCATTTTGATCGAGTTGACCAAAAGTTTTGTTGTTTTTGGGAAGGTAACTTTTAACTTCAGTGTAAAATCTAGTTACATGTATACCGTTTATGTTTTATTTGGTGATCGAATTAGATTAAGTATTTTTGGCATAAAAATATTTTGAGTTTTACTATTTTATTAATACTTATTGAAACTAAGTTTTTCGCAAATTACAAAAATATACATATAAGAGTATTGTTTGACATTTAGTTATTTGAGTATACATATGCACTATATTCATGCCTAAACAAATTTTACTATAGCCTTTGATTACAAAGTTTCATTAACTTCTCATACACGTAGTCATACAAAGTATTTAAATTCACATTATGGTTTTTTCTATCTGCCTGCACATTCTTCATGGATGTGTTTTTTATACTATAAGCAACTAATTCTAACTCTATATGTAAGTATGTATGTGTAAGTGTATTCTTTTGATAATAAAAATAAAAGTATTTGTAAGTGTATTCTTTTGCTTCAATCTCACTCCTAAGTTGGGACATGATCTTTGCCACCCTATAAAATGTCCTTATTGATAAGTCGAAGTGTGTGAAGGCTTTACACATATTTTTGTAAGTGCACAGACAGTAATTGATGGGTTTGTTCCTTTATTAATTTACAAAGTGCGACATTCTAAATCATTATAACATTATTTTTTTGAACATGGTTCATTATTGGCAACAAGTATCGATTTCAAGGATCGAATTCATTATCTTTAATCTTGTAGTTTGAACTACTGACCAATTGATACAACATTATTGCTGTTATTTAGTGTTTAATGAGTTATGACAAATGTTCTTTACTAACACTTCAATACATTTCAATTTCTCATGATGATTCATTTCTAATCACAGGCAGTGAAGATGGCATAATTTGTGTTTGGTCTACCATAATGTAATCGACATATCATATAGGTTTCATCACATTTTATTTTTTAAATTACATTTGTTTTACTCCTACAATCTTGAATTAATAGATCGACCACAAATTCACACTAAATCACAAGCTCATATCCTAATATTTCTATTCTCCATAGCCAAAAGTGCATGCTTCAAAGTGAACCTTTCTTCTCTCCTTCTCGTCATCTAAATCTGAAACCCACAAAATATTTTCTTAGTATTTAACTTACCTAGACTATGAAGCATGTTGCATGTATATAGACTAAGATGTGCTTGCAATAGTCTGAAATGGTTTTTTAATTTTATGCAGCACATTCTAATACCACTACAGCAAAGATACTAATGGGAAATAAGATTTGGAGAACGTAAGAGCTGTGTCAGTAGACAAGTCAGCCTACTTTTTTTTAATGAAAATGGCTGATATGCTATTGGTGGACTTACGGGTAATGAAGATAAGGATTCTTTTTAGCTTGTTGTAGCCCAGTGCACTGCCACACTGCCAGAGAATAAACCATGCTATGTAATGGTAATATTTTATCAGTATTCATATTTATTTATTTGGTTAGCTTGTGCAATAACTTCCATCTTACTTATTCTGACATACACTATCCAATTTTGTATTTGTAGTAGTTTTTGAAGAGGTTATGATTCAAAATTTTGAAGATTTTAGGGAGGTTGATGTTTTTATTGAGGTATATGGTTTAGATCCATAGTAGTTAAGAGGTCGGCAGAAAAAATTGTCTAACGTAACAAGTAGTGCATCAGATAAAGTTTTCTATGCTTATAATGAATAATATCCATGCTTCAACAATATTAGATTTTCTAGGTTTTTTTTAAAGTTTTGTGTTAATATATATTACAATAGTGCTTTATGAAATTAAATATCAGAAGCACTTTCTCTGATGTCTTCATTCTTTTATTTATTTTATACAGATTTTTGAAAGCAAGAAAATTTGATATTGAGAAAGCAATAATCATGTGGGCCGAAATGCTCAGGTGGAGGAACGAATTTGGTGCTGACACTATTCTAGAGGTAATTATAGCTTATTTTCCTTTTTTACTTGCCAAGTTTGATTGAGAAGCACTAGTTTTTTCAAGCTTAGGAGATTCTGCTTGTGTAATGATGTTATAAACAATACAGAGCAGTGTACTGGAAACACTAGCAAGTGGGATGATGCTATAAGCAACAAAGAGCTGTGTAATGGAACAGCTAGCAAATGGAATGAAGTTATAAACAACAGAGAGCAGTGTAGTGGGAACACTAGCAAATGGGATAACGCTCTTATTAATTATGAGCAATCAAATGGAAAGGAGATTGTACATTTGAATGAGAAGAATGCAAGCAGTCCTATTGATTTTGAAAGCCTATTTCCATTAAAGCGTATTCCTCAGGTAAGTCTAATATTGATCTTCTTCTTTATTACGGCTTACAACATGCCTTTGTATGGTAAATTATTCGTATACCTATTACCTACCACTAATGAGTTTACCCATTTTCTAATGTTTTGTATTATTATCTTTTCTTTGTAGGGCTGAGTTCACAAAACAGGTTGTAGTACCAGCACTTGGAGTATACGGTGTAGGTGGTGCACTGGCTGTTTATGGAGCCACGGATGCAATAGTAAGTTTAATTATTCAAGCTGTTACATGTTTACTTCCTTCAGTTGCATGTTTACTTCCTTCAGTTACATGTTTACTTCCTTCAGTTACATGTTTACTTCCTTCAGTTACATGTTTACTTGTTAAAAATTTCATAACTTGTGCAAGTGCGTATCAGTACATTAATATAACTTTAAAAAGAAAAAAGTTGAAGGAACTAGTTGAATCATCAGCTGTAATCCTCAACTTCAAATATTGTCTGATATGTTTCTTGATGATAAGAAAGCAGTCTGATTTTGATCTATAATTCTCGATAGGGTTGGCTTAATTCTAGATGCTATGATTTTCGTGATGCCCTTGTATATTACAGAACAACAGGCTATCGATCGGAATTGATCAACAACAGTTGGATTGCTGATTTTCGGTATCATTGCAAGGTTTGTTGAGTTTACTCCTTTTAGAAGTTTATTTGTTTTGAAAAAAATGGTGGATTGCTTTACAAAATGTAGGAGCTATGTGTTTCCATGTATGTTTATAGAACAGCGTGTTGAATCCATCAGGACCACCAGTGCTTGTAGAATTTAGGCTAAAAAGCGCCTCTTTGATTTCTGCATCAGTAACAAAGGTTATGATATTACATGCTTCGGTGTTGCTTATTCTAGGAAGGCCGAGAGATGGAATTAAGGAGATGTCAATGGTGTCAGTGTTATCATTCATAGAGTGGTGGAAGAAATCAAGAAAAGCTCTGTTGATATTTGGGGCTTTAGTATGGAGTGTTCCCTGCATATCAGTGATGTCGGTAATCTTTACTTTTGCTTGGCTTATGATCCCAGTAATTATTTACTGTCAATTTAGACCCCAGGCAGGAACATTTTATAATACGTGATCAGTTAACGATTTGAATGAAATTATTTCCTCGCATGTCAAATGGAAAATGCAATTGTATCGTGATAGGCGAGACAGCTCAGTCCATCGATGCCCCCAGTAGCTTGCAGTAATTCTCCAGAGTCGGGTGAAACGTGTAAGTTGAGCACATTTTTCAGTTGTGGTAGCATAAAAGAAGCACAATCTCAAACAGCAAGAGGGACAATTTTAGTAACGTTCACATTAGTACATAGTTATTTTGGTGAATTTAACAAATTTAATTTTGCTACAATGCTGTAACTGTTTTGGGCAATTAGATTCCTGAGTGAACCACTGTTTTGGTTTAAAGCGGAGCATGCATACAAGTCCGTAGTTTTGTGCTATAAATTTTGACTATCACAAGCACATTTTATTACTAATTATAATGTAATTATGACCAGATCTCATGTAGAACAGCTAACAGAAGAAGTCGCTTTCCACTTAATGGAACATATTTTCAAACAAATGAGGTAAGTGTACCGGTGTGTCATTTTCTTGATACTAAAAATTCAAAATTATCACTGAAATTTTTTATGCTTATATCAAATTTATTGTGCAGGTCTTTGTGGATCACGAATCAAGCCGTAATCCAATTGACGCACATAAGGATTGGATATGGAAACTGAAAAGATGAGCCGTCCGTTTTGGAACATCAGTAACATCAGTATGTAGAGGTATTTAATCATAAAAATTCAATTTTCATATCCGTGTTTGGGTCATACTTTTGTCCCTTGCTGTTTGATCATATATACATGCTAATTTGTGCATGCAAATTTTGTTGTAGATCTTACTACTGAAGCAATACGATGCTTTCAGAGTGGTATAAAACTGGTTTTATATTTAGAAATATCAATATCAAGGAGATTCTATGTTGAGATTAATATTGTTTTTTAAACCCATCATATAACATAGGTAGGGTTTGTTTGTGTAGGCAGATATGAGAGATAAAAGAGATCACCAAAACTTTTGATCGCAAGTGTCACGACCCGAAATCGATGTCCGATAAACAGACCCTAAACCCTAAACCCTAGTATGCCAATTTCTAATCATCACAGACAAGAGAAAAATCCAACAGTATTTTTCCATCACTCTACCTTACTCCAACCTTCTTCGTGCCAAAACTCGAAGCTTCAATCGACGCCGTTCAACGGCAACACCCCAAAAACCTAAAACTCTTCATCCTTGATTTCCTTAGAATTTACTTCGCTAAAAATCACCATTCCAATTCCTAAAATCGTGAATTTATACTACTATTCAGAGTATGTAATCAGAAATTGAAATTTACTTGATTGATTACTGATGCATTTTAAGCTTGTTACTGACAGTGTTCATTTCATTTCATTTTTTTTAGTTGCTAATTATAAATACAAGTTATTATTCTTAAAATTCGTAACCCATTATGATTTCAAATTTTCATTTATATATTATAGCCCAAATCTGATTGTAGGGAAAGATACAAATATCTTTTTTTTTTATTTGAAAGTTGAGCCTGTAATTTTTTTTTTCAAAACAGAGAGATGTCCCTGTAAACAAGCATGCATACATCACATATACATATTCAAACATACGCACTCATAAATATGTATATATCCAACATGCAGGTATTTTAAAACGATCATACTTCAAGTATCAACCATTATATCAAAGCATATAAGCAGATTCCAGTGAGTTTGCTCACCTTCATGCTGAAGACAGAGGCCTGGTTTTGATTTGCAGGTTTGAACTTGCTTCTTTTTTTTATCAAACTTGTTTTTATCTTTTTTTTTCCCCCTGCTGAATGACCCTGAGTTTAAAAGGAGTAGGTGGCAATATGTTCTGGGGACGGATAGTTTCTTGCTGTTCCAAGTGTATGTAGAGCCAAATGTAGGAGCAGGGAGAATGGAAGCATTAGATAAGGTTCCTTTAAACTATGCTGATTCTAATTTGTCTAAAGTATCTGCAGTTGCATTTGTTGCCTTTGTTGTCGGTGCAGATATTGTGCCTTTGTCCATTTTCGTAGGATATTAGTTTATAAATATTATCGTTGTTTATGAATTTATGTAAACTTTGTTTATGGATATTGTATTCAACTTAATTTATTGAAATAGTTGATTGTTATGTTTTTATATGATATTTTTTAGTTTGATTTGTATATGTTATGTATATTATCCGGTTGAAATATAATAAAATGCTATTTAGATTAATGATACCTGTGTGTAAATATTGCAATGGGGCAACGCTGTAAAAATAGTACAAACAAACAACAGCGTTTAAACCGTGCTGTCAATTCTATGAAAAGATAATGTACATTGCTCCAACAACATAATAAAAATGCTGTGAAAAGGGGAGCAACAACTGTGGAACGGGAGTTATACAGCGTTATTAACAACGCTGTTATATCCTATTACAGCGTTTTTAGAACGCTGTTAAAAGTTTATTTTGGTGTAGTTATAAACGCTGTTGAAACATAAATACAGCACGTCTGAAACGCTGTAAAAATATTATTGACAGCTCGTAATAAACGCTGTCACAGAGATGTTTCAACAGCGTTTATAGAAACGCTGTTGTAAGTTATGTATATACGACAGCATGTCGTTATACAGCGTTTCTAATAACGCTGTTGTATCATATTACAGCGTTTATCAAACGCTGTTAAAAGCCTTTTGTGGTGTAGTGACTGTTCAATACGAAACTTCCTACACAATTCACTGCTCCTCACCATTCCACTTGTTTCAACTACAATTCAATCCAGTTGCATACCCATTCATTTCCCCTATCCCTCCAACCCCCTCTGTCATTGCTAACCATTCCATTGCCTTGCAGTCACTCTCCACGTCTTCGCAACTAGCCACTACTATACCACACTGCTCTAACCATTCATCACATCACTTCAAAGACTACCCAAAGCACAACACCACCACTTTATTTCTGCCCACCAGTACACCCGTCAAACTGCTGCGATTCACACCAAACAACACACATCAGTGCCTTCACTTCGAACTTCATTCCAAACCGTCAACCAAAAACTGCTACTCTACAAAATCGAACATCACTGGTATCTACCATTTCAGTTCCCCTAATTTCCTCCAAACACCTCTACAACCCATTCGAGACAGTGTGAGTCAGTAGTTATGTTATGGATGGAAATGAAGTAGTTGAAATGGTGAATATACACAGTGAACAGTAAAAATGTAGATAGTGAAGTAGTTCCAAAGATAGTGATTCAAAGTCCGAAATAAATACATAAACTTTTTTGCTTATGAAAGCTAACATTGCACTATCTTTCAGAAAAACAATAATTTACATGGAATATTAAAAAAACAGAGAGCTTAAATATATTACAAATAATTTTGGGTAATGCAAGTAATGTTCCGCAGCTTTTGTTACATGATTGATGTAAAATCCTATATTTTACAAATAATTTTTGAGGACATTAAATAACAAGGAATATGATATTTTTTGTGGAAGAAGGGTTATTTCAGTAATGACTATTCTCGTTACACTTTGACTTCATACGGTTCGTCGGTATATTCAGTATTACGTGTGTTGGCTTAACTTAGTTAATTTTGTTGAGTATCAGTTCATCAGAAATTGGGTTCAAAGATTTGTTTTAAAGAGCTCTTTACAATTTGAATGTTTTAGATGATGACTATTATTAGTGGAAATGCAGTTTTGCTATTTGAGCTGGGCATAAATGTCAGTTATAACATTGCAGCAAATCGAACAGAAAAGGATCAAGATACATGAAGCTTTTTGATCAGACTTATATGGTAGTATGTTTTAATTAGTATGTTTTAATTATTTTCCAATTCAAACAGAAAAGGACCAAATGTATTAAGTAGCATGTTTTAATTATTTTCTAATTCGGACATCTAACTTCCTGTGCATAAACATAATTAAATTAACAAGGACTTATTATTATATGGGTTCATTGTAGTAATAGTGAAACATAAGGTAATAAAATGCTGGTTGAATCAATTTAAACTGAGTTCAAATTCAAGTTAAAATGTTGAATTTCGACGTCGATTAAACCCTATTAAACCATATTTCAACTTAATCTCTTTAAATCAAAATTAAATATTAATTAGTCTGTTTAAATTCAATTGGTGATTTTCAAATTTAAAGGTTGATTCAAATGTTGATTGAATTATTTTAAATGAAATATAATTATGGAAAGAAATTATCGTCTAATGAGATTGCTTGATGGGGTTGACATTTCTTTTGGATATTATGAGTAAATATTTTAATGAAAAATTGCGTTTCAAAAAAACAATCTTGCCGTCATTTCTAACATATAATGCATTCATGTCAACGAAACCTACAAACGCTTACATATACTACATTATAACAACAAGAAAGTGACTTGCCCCAACAAATTAACTTAGGTGAAACATCAAATTCTGAGGCATGAGTGCAAACATGATCTGCCTACAGATCTAGCTTTCGATATTATTTGAACATTGGCATCGTGGTTGATTCAAATAATTTAACATGTCAGCTAATGAAATCTACCACCTCAAATATTGTTCTAGGAATGTCATATAACTTGGTGGTTAAATAAAAGTAGAAGAAGCCTGGAAAAAAAACAAGTGCAAGCACTTACCGTACTTGTTGTGCTTATTAGCAAGAATTTCTACATATTGTTCTCTACTGACTATCATACCATAACCAAATTATACTCTTCCCAAATTATACTCTTCCCCCATAGCCGCGTAAAGTACCATTATAGTACAGATAGAATTTTCTGTTTCTTTAGTATACGACTTAAAACCTAAACAAGAGGGTCGACTTTGATTATGAAATCTTACAGACTCAAAAGAAGCTTATGCATTAAAGTTGGTATGGTATTTTCTACAACAAGGCAGTTTATGGTCGAAATGGAAGCAAAACAGAATACCTGAAAGCACCGATTGCGTGAAGGAAAAAGAAAGGCGGCTGATAGAAGTTTGAGCTGAAGAAACTTGTTATTTTACAACGAGATTTAAGGAGGAAGAAGGAGAGAATAGCCGGAATTAGTCGCTGAAGATTTGACGAAAACAAATGGTAATTTCGGCAATTAACTTCAATTGAGGCATGGTCGTGATTTAGGGGAAGAATTTGGGGGAGAATGAAACAAAACGAGGGAACGAATGAATTTGGGGGAGAACGAAAAAAAACGAGGGATTAGAGCTTCAATTTGAAAATCAACCTTTTTAAAAACGAGGGATTGAATCAACCTTTGAGACTCATCTTTGGAGCTTTAGAGCTTCGCTTGGAGATCAATCTTCATCTACTCAGCTATTCTGTTATTTCAGTCTATTTCAATTGTTTGTGTTCAGACTTATCATCTGCTTTTATATTTGAGACTATATTGTATTTGAGATTTCCACTATATCATGTTTTAGACTCTTATGTTTATATAGCAGCTTCATAAACTACTATTTATCTATTTCGCTGCTTATTTTGTATTATTCTGTGTCTGTGATTGATTTATTTACTATATATGCTAAGTTTTGCCAAATATAAATTAACAAGATGTCATTTTGAGCAATTCACGTTTGACATGTGTGGATTATTATCGATGAATGGTTCGAAATAGCGAGTCGTTATAGTATCAAAGCTTAGGTTGAGCGAACACCTAGGCTTTGGTGGGTTAAAACTCATTGGATATGGTTAGTAATATCCTAGAATGAGTATCTCATTAGAGATAGGGTTAGTAACACCCTAGAATGAGTCTGAGAGTATTACATATATGAGCGTGTATTTGTTATTTGATATAAAAATGTTTGTGTTGATTTATTTGTCAAGTGGTTTATAGATTCTGGTCGATGTGTCTGATCATTGTTTTCGGTAGGGAGTTCTAAACACTTAAACAAGACAAACCGACACACTATTTAAAAAATGATTACATTTTAAGTATAAAGGAATATCATTTGAAAGATATAGATATTTAGTGTGTCATTTTATGGATAAGGGAATGATAATATCTAGTTATTACCATTTTTTGATTGAACGAACACCTTGTGAATTAAGTTTCACGATAGACTATAAGGTGTTTGATAATAATATGGGGTTAAGGTTAATGAATTTGTATAAGATAATAAAATAAGCATGTAGTATAAAAATGTATTTTACACAAATAAAATAATTTTGTAAAAGATGGATATGAAAGATATGTTATATAAATTTTAAGAAACTAAATTTTGGGTAATTTGGAAAGTATTATGAAATTTTAAAAGGAAGTAAGTTAATATAAGATGATTTTATAAAAGGGATTTATAAAATAGGTTTTATAAACAAAATAATCTCCAATGGAATTTTGAAAACAAATTTCAAATAAGAAATTTGAAAAGTAAGAAAGTCTCAAATGATAACTAGTTTGAGTGGCTCGAAAATACTCAAAATGGGTAAGAGATATGTTTGGATGGCAAACAGTTATCTTAAGTATAACCCTTCTTGCTAAGGGAATATAGGATATTTTTGGTAGTACCCAGTTCCTTGGTATTATTTTGGAGTTACTCAATCTATATAATTTTCCTTAAGTTAAAACGATAATTTTAAATTATTATTTGATAGGTTAATACAAAGATCGGTTAAATAGGAATATATTATAATGAGAGAAGTTGATTGTAATCTTGGAATGATTCTTCTAGAATGAAATGTTTTGCTTTAAGAAAAATATATAGAAATAAATATTTAGAGTGATTGTATGTAAAGAAGCATTTTTAAAAGATAAAAGTTTTATGAAAAGTTTTCATAATGATTTTTGAATGAGTATATATGAGGTACGTATATCATTTTATCACACGATTTTGATCTAAGATTCGAGTATAGAATTTTGAGGTGTTTACACCAATCTGAAAGAAGATTTATCACTCAATTCTTGATGATGAACATTGATGAGGTTTATGCTTGGATACTTAAGTTTCCAATCATAGTTGAGACTATGTAAGGAGAAAAAGTTTTTTGATCAGGAAGCCTGATCAAAGTGCGCACTTTTTTAGAATCCTAGTTGTGGATTTGAATAGTAGATCGAATCAAATATTGCGTATGAATGATCTATAAACATCATGTAGGTGTATGTTTAAAAAAAAAATTTGGGTAAGTATCTTTGGGTTTTGTGTTGTAATTTCGAGGACAAAATTCTTTTAAGGGGGAAAGTACATAACGACCCGTAAGTTGATCGCTTTAATTAAAGATATTTAAATAATTTTAATATAGATTGTATTTCAAAAAATAGTCAAGTTTTAAGTAATGACTAAATTAATCTGCAAAAATGTTCATAAAATATGTACTTTGGAAAAATAACGATAAAATGAAAAACTGTTTTATCGATAAACAGCTCTATAATTGTAAAATGTCGCGCACGGAGCTAGATACATACACTTATTTTTACAATTGAACAAGAATATGAAATAAAATTATTTATTTTATTTTTGGAAAAAATAGAGGAATTTATGACATCTTCAGTGGTGCCCTTATATTTAAATGTTGATTTATGAGTCAATTGAGATTTAATGATTTAATAATTACTATAATTATTTAGATAATTGTTTTTAAATGATGATAATTCATTTTAAATAGTTATAAAGTGATAAAAAATAATCTATAATAGTATTATAAAGAAATGTAATCAGTTTGAAAATATAACGAAAAATGATATCGCTTTACCAGTATAATAACAATTTTTGTAATATTTATTTATATGATTTATAATTCAAATGAGATCATTTTAGTTAATTAATAATAATGCAAAATATTATTTTCAAACTTCCTTTACAAATATATGCATTTTAACCAATAAGTAAAAATGTGACCGGGAACTGGTTTCCAATTTTCAACGGTTTAATGGACAAAAGTTATTTTAAATCATTGCAAACTGGTTTGTGTGTCATGTGCACACATACAACACACATATACATATCCAAACATGCACATGAACATATATATACCTAAAAATATACATTTATGCATACACACACACACGTACATAAGGAAATATATAAGATATTTCTATTTTCTTACTTTTTAAACCATCCAAAGTCAATGCATATGGCTTGAAGTGATGTGAAGTGATGAGAAGGGTGGGATTGCGTGTGCATATGGTGGTGATGGTGGATGGTGTGGGCCGATGTGATGGGAGGATGTGAGCGTAGATATTTATGAAGCTTACTTCACCCTAAAGGCTTCCAAGCCAATAAATATAAGCCTTCATTCACCCATTTTTCTTCATCTTCCTCTTCTTTATTTTAAGCTTTATTTCAATGGCTTCCTCTAAATAGAATAATGAACAAAAAAATAGAGAAAAATAAATAAAAATATATAAGTAAATATGTATACACACACACCCCCATTCATTCCACTCCTTCTCCTTTTTCTTAAAATCTTTTCTTCTCCCTTCTAAAGGCCTTACGCCATGAGTTAATGGTGCTTAGATGGTGAGGCCGAGAGCAAAGTAGGTGGTGGAGGTGATGGCATGTGTATGGTTATAGAGGCAATCAGCAATTAAGCGAAGATCTGTGGAGTTATATCCTTGTGGCCGTGAGCACTTGATGTTTGGAGTTGCAGCCGAGAGCAAAGCAAGATGGAAGGCTTGGCCAAGAGTTTTGAAGCATGGGTAGTGGTGGTCGAGCACTTAAAAAGGAAGTGGACTTGTTCAGTTAATGATTTAGAGAAGTGTTTTGGTGATTTGAATGTTGGTAGGAAGATTGGTTTAATGGTGTGTACTCAATGTTAGTTTTATTTAAGTAAAACTTAAAAATTAAAATATACATATTAAATTAGAGATTAATATATTAAAATATGGGTTGATATTGGATGATAACTTGGTTGATATTATGGTTGGTTATATGAATGTTGATATGGTTGATAACTTAGTTGTGATAAATTATGAGAAATCGTAATAAAAATGATTAAGTAATTAACCATGGTTAGTTAATAGAAAATGAATTTATATAAATATGTGTATGGAGTTTATTGAGCCTCTTAATGGTATTAATATATAAAATGTTTGGAGATGAATATTATAATAATATAAATTTATAAAATGGTTTAAAAGTGAAATTGAAATTTAATATGGAAATTATTTATACAAATGATTTAAAATGGTATATAAATGTTTTATAAACAATAAAACTCGATTTGGAGAAGTTTTGACAAGTTATGAAAAATAAGTCAAAGTAAGGCACGTTCGCGTAACGGTATTTCGCGATTTCGTGCCCTTGAATTCAAAAAAATATAAAGAATGCAATAAGGCTCGAAATTCTTCGAAATAACTATTTTTTGAACTAATATATCCATAGTTTTTAATTGATGAAATAAAATCAAAATTTCATCTTGTATATTTTTAAATAAGTCCAAAACAAGTTTTTAAAATGATTGTGATTTTGTAGTTCATAATCCATAAAGAGAATTCCTTTAAAATGATATTTTAAATTCTTTAAAAATATGAAATAAATTTTATAAATCTTTTAAAATGTTTTAAAAGAGATTTGAGTTATATAAATTAATTTCTAAAATATAGAAAAGTCATTTTGATCAATATAGCTTCTAAAACACCATTTGCAGCACTTTTTAATAATTGTTGCAAATAATGATTTTAACTTAACTATTCTTTTCCATATCTTTTGTGAACCTTTTAAAATAAATAATTAAGTAATTTAAAGATGATTAAAAGGTTCAACAATATGTAAGCAGAAATGACTAGTATGTTTGATCCAATTGTGAGTGTCATAGAAAACCCACCCGAGGAATGGAAAAATCGAGGGAAAGCCCAGATGCTATAAATAATTAACAATTAATTAAGTATGTTAAAAGATTTAGTTGATCAAATAAGTTGACCACCTTATGGATGACAGGGGGTAGTCTCTAGGCTTGGGTTTTGGGAAACCAGTTGCCTGCCTTCCCTAGCTACCTAGACTAGCCCGATAGTGGCGATAGTAAATTTGATTTGCTCGGATCAAAATTTCCCAAAGTATAAGAGATATAATTTTCCAAACTTAAATAAGTTGGATTGCATAGAAATGATCTTCTTATACATGTATTAAATCTCGAAGAGGGAATCCGTAGTATCCGTGAGAATTCAAAAGGTGATCTCACCATTATTCGACAGATAGACAATGTTGAATATGAAAATTGATATTGAGTAGAATTAGTATAATTTTCCTGATCCTTTTTACTCAATAATTTTTTCTAATATGAAATTTAAATAAATGATTTGGAAATATTTTTCTAAATAAAAGGTGAAATGACTTGGAATTATTCCAAGATTCAAATGGTTTAATTAACCAAATGATATAATAAATGAGGCATAATAATTATTATTAAGAAGATAAATGGAATAATTTAAAGTAATATGTCTCATTGAGATATTTATGAATGAATAAATAGACGAATTAAATTGATAATATATATGAACTTAACATCTTTTCTATCGATGATTGGTTCGGAGGAACCGGGGTAGGAATTGGATAACTCCTGTCCGAAAACCACTATTTTCAGCAATCTTATATTTATAGTGGCAATAGCGCTATGTTATGAAAATCTTCAATTACAAGGACTAATCGTTACTAATCCTAGAGATAATTCCTGAAAGGATGTGGTAGGAGGAGTGTCTTCGGTTTCATTCAGTCTCAAAACGGACTTGTGTAGACGAGCAACTTCTTTTAGCTTAACACCCTTCTTTGAGACATACGAGCTCAGAGGTTGTATGTTCGTGAAAGTCAATAGTAATTGAAGGAATGGCAATATGACATTCAAAGTGGAACCTGATATGAAAAAGTGTGGCTTTATGGAACGTAACCTCATGAGCCTCACATATTAGGAATTATATGGGATATTATGTGGTATATAGGACAAATTTTGGGTTATTGTAAGGGGAAGATGTCCCTCCAAGAACTTATTGCCTTATTGTATGGATGGATAGGTATGTAGGCCGACGGACATCGTGTAAAGCCACCGAGTAACACTTTGTTCCATGGTAGTGTTGCAGTATAGTTTGGAGGTTGATGAAGATCGTGTAAAGCCATTGATATGAACAAGGACTATTATGCATGGATTTTTTGTTCTGAATGGTCACTAGTTCCCTGTCATGTTGGAAATCAAATTCCAATACGTTTCCTTTACGATTTTGATTGTAGAACCTACTTTTAAAAAGTAGACAGTAAGTAGTAAAATTTAATCAGTATAATAATTTCGACAATTTTGGTTATTGAGCCACCTTTTGCCAAGGCAGTAGACATGCGTATTTAACCCAATAGACTTCGCCATATCAAGGCCAATAGCCCAGAGCGATGACTGTGAGGTCCAGAAATCAAGTGCAGGCAATGATATGAAGTGACAATCAACAGAGGCGGATTAGTACCTCCCTAAGGTAGGGGATCGGTGCATATCCCTTCCCCTAAGGAATTAATACATATCCTTAATTTTTGTCCTAAACTGGGTAAGACTGGTATAAAGTGAAGGCCCGACGAGGATACATTTTAAATCTCAAGTCATTTAGAGTTTTTGTGCTTGGGTTATGGGCAAATTACTTCATCTAAGAAAGGGATCGGTATAAACGAGATCATATAAAATGGGACCGGTATAAAAGGGTCGGCATATTTCAGCCAAGCAAGTACAACTCAATGAAAAACAATCAATATCTCAAAATCCACAAGTCCAATGCATATGAAATTTTTTGAGCAAGATGTGGGGACCCTATGGAGCCTACCATAGGGAATCAAAAGGATGAAGAAAGAGGGATCGACTTTCTTCCCAACAGGGACCGGCTAAACCCAACTTTATAGCAAAGATCGATCAATATCTCAACATCTATGCATCCAATTGGCACAGACTTGTCACGAACCACCTTTTTAGACAGTTTAAATGGATAGTAAGCCACACATGTCAACTCAAATCGTTCAAACGGGAGGATTGTTAATGGGGTAAATAAGAAAAGAGGAGAAAAGAAGGAAAAAACACCGAATCTCACAGCGGAATGACAAATATAATAATCAAATAAACAGTTCATGAAGCTGTTTTACAAATAATATTTGATTACACATTTACGATACAAATCAGCGTTACACATATATACATCAGGAATAAATAAATAATGCAGTGGAACAACATGATGCAGTGAAATAAATATAGTAAATAGTAATAATATACTAAATCTTCATCTTCTTTTTCTAGAAATAAGGTCTTCAATGTTGAAATGCTCAGGCTGACCCGAGCGTAATGAAAAGACAAAACACTCGAGTCGGAACTAAAAGATCTTATGTAAGTTAAATTAACAATAAGTAAATATGAGTGCAACGGCTTCAAAGATGTTTATGAGATTTTACATCTGCTATCTAGTGTCTAACATGCGTGTAATAACTTAAGAGATGTTCGGGATTCCATTTCCTAATGATCCGTTAAACTATCTACATAAATAGTATAATATGCTATTATAATATGTCTAAAGTAAAGTATTAAAATAGCATTAAGGCGTTATCCATATCCCCTTAACATATTTTTTATATAAGCATCGTAGTCTATATAGTACCGTAATTCCTCTGTAAACTGGAGGGATATCAGAGGGCACTCCATAGTTTACGACAGAAACCAAATTCATAGTGGACGCGATCACGGTAAATATGAATAAGCATGCAAGGCAATGTCTAAGGTAGGATAGTTTGCACTCCCGGTCTGGTGGTAACGCATAAAAGCTACTACCGTCCGCCTAGAAACACACTCCCATAATCTAATCAAAGGATGGCCACCAAATCAATCACAAAGTAATAAATATGATATCAAAGAAATATGCCCGATAGGGGGAGCGACCCCACTTGGCCCGATATAGCTCCTGTTTTAGACATTTTAACTATGACATGATAATCAAGGCCATCCATCATTGTTCTCTTTCTTCATTCCAATAGCGTTCGCCAAACCATCCTACTTCATTCTGGATTCTCTATTACGTGCATAGTTGTTAAAGTTGTTTTCGGTATTGGCAGAGAGTATGACAATCTCCGATCCCGGTCTCTTTAATAACCAAATGCTTATTTCACACCGGTTGGTTCTTTTACATTTAATAAACTGATTTATAATTTGTATCAAAATATCATATTCGCTTCAAAATCATATAAATTTCGAAATCCTGTTCACTGCCAAAATCATTATTCACTTTCAAAATCATTATTCACTTTAAATCATATTCATTTTCAAAATCATAACCATAATATAGGTTAAACCATCATATCAAGATATTCACATTTAAATCAATTAAATCTAAATCATAATAGTTCCAACTTTAAACAGTTTGAATATTGAAAGTAGTTAATATATTGGAACAATTATACATTAAAATATTTCATATTTAAAAAATATAGGTTATAAAATAAAATAGTTTATATATTAGAAATAGTTTATATATTAAAATAAGTTATATATTAAAATATATATATTAAAAGTTATTTATAAATTTAAAACAATATATATTAAAATAGTTTATAATTTAGAAATATGTTATAGATTAAAATAGTTTATATATTAGAAATAGTTTATATATTAATATAGGTTATATATTAAAATATATATTAAAAGTTGTTTACAAATTTAAAATAATATATATTAAAATAGTTTATAATTTAAAAATAGGTTATAGATTAAAATAGCTTACATATTAAAACTAGTTAATGTATTAAATTTTTTTAATATATTAAAATGGTTTATATGAGGAAATAGTTTATAAGTTAAAAGAGTTTATGTATTAAAAGAGTTATATCGAATATAGTTTCAAATTAAAATTATTTCTTCCAATTTCACAAATCAATTCAAATAAACTTTAGTTCCAAAAATTCAATTTAAATAAATCTCATTTCAAATGATTTCCATTCAAAAGGTTAAAGGTTTCAATTCAAATTCTCAATAAAAACCATTTCAATTTTATATCGATTTCAAATCCACTTTTGAACTACAAATTTAAACCACTTCAAATTCAGTAGGATTCAAAGTTTAAATATTCAAACATTTATAATAACTCAATTTTGATAAATTTCATTTATATTTCAAAATTCAACTTTAAGATTTCAATTTAGATTCTTTAAACAATTCGTTTAAACCAATTTTAATTTCAATATTTAACAGCTTGAATTTGGAAAATAATTCAGTTCATATAAATCTAATTTTATTTCTTAACATCATTTAACTGGATTTAAAAATTTAAGGATTTAAAATCCTTTAAATTTAACCAATCCATTGTCCGTATATAATTTTCTGCTCTACGGTCAAGTGATAAGGATATATATCATTTCAAGCTGCAATAGTTAAAATTTTCGGATATCTATCATTTCGACCAGTATCCCAAATTATAATTTCCAAATCCATAAATCACACGGGTTTATCATTTCAACCCATAAAGATTTTTCCTAATCTATATGATTGTTCAGGTATGTATCAGTTCAACCCATAGTGATTTTCCTAACAATAACTAAGGGAAATTGCAGTGTGATAACAATGTATAAAATAAATATAACATCAAATCATCCAAAATGGTAACAATTAAACATCCATTACAATCATCATTCAAATCGATAAATAAATCACAATAATTAATTACTTATCATTATTAGGTATTTAATTAATAATTTAAATTCAATATTAAATGAAATGGTAATTAAATTCACTGTAAGTTCAAATTAAACTTGAATGACAATTTAAATATACCGAACATCAATTAATCAATTTCTAATCTCATCATAATTCTAATTTAACCAACATAAGATGGTTTAGTATTTGTGAGTGGGCTAAAATATTCACCTTTGATTTTACATCGATTTAGAATCCAAATAAAGCCTAAAAATCTAACAATCTTAGAATTCAGCCAAACCACTTCCACAATGTCCATAATTTTGATATGATCGCAAGGAGAAAATCGTGCATGAATCCGAGCTCGTACGAAAAAGTTATTGATATTAGAATATTTGAAAATTAAATTAAATTAAATAAACCAATGGAGGGAAAAAATGTAAATACCCTTCCTCTCTCAAGTCCTAGGCAAAACTCACGTATGCGATACCCATGGAGCCGCCACGCTTCACATCAACCAACGCGCCGTAGACACGCCTCAGCTAAGATCGAACAACGCCATCACCACGCGTGTGTCCAGGTGCACCACGCACACCCTCACGGTCAACCTCCGGTCCACCTTAAGCCCACGTCGTCGCCGTATTTTAAGCGCGATTTCTGGTGATTTGGAGCACCTGTGACCTAAAGTAACCGTATGGATGAACTCCACTTCGTCTCTCGATTGGTCGAGGATCTGTCGTCGATCGCGAAACCCTAGCATGGAAGGTCAAGAATAAATCGCCAATTTCTGGACAAATCGTGATTCGATCGCAAAAACGAATTGCTGCAATAGACTGCGCTCAATGAGAGCATTCCAACGATATATAATATGACATAGTTTGAGGAGTTAAAAATTTTCGATTTTATTTTGATTTGAAATTGAATTTAGGAATTATGGTTTCGCCATTGGGAAGGAAGGAGAAGATGGAGATAAGCAGTATGTATAGAAATTAGAAATGAGAAACAACTAGGTTTTATAACAGCCTATATATAGGCAAAGGCATAAAAGGAAGAATGGATATATCGAATTGGGTCAAAACGATAACGCCGACCCGAAAAGCCCATTTCGTTTGCGAAACGAAAATGAGTCGTCCAATATATCAAAATATAGGTTTATGATAAATTTAAACTCAATGGAACTAGTTTCAAACCCTAATTTAAAAGTATATAGAAGTTATCTTTTAAAATTAGATTATATTCAATTAATTTCTATTAATCGATTTCTACGCGTTTCGAGCTCGCACGATCAATCGATATGTTTGATCGCTACGAAACTTAAAATCCTACAATGATTCACTCTTATGGATCCGATGAAACCGGTTTCGTCGAAATATAAGATAATGGCCAAAATGGCTATTTTTTAGGCTAATTAAATAAATTATTAATAAATTAATTTAATCACTTTTAAATTGAAATTTAAAAGTTAACAAACTTATCATTCTAGATTACATAGAAAGTAATAATCTATCAAAATAAATTTTCTATGCTAAATTCACTATTAGAATATTTCATTAAATTTAACATTCAATTACACTATAATGAAATCCTAGTTAATTATATTTTAATTTCAATCAAATTCTTATATTATGATTCTCACTTTTATAATTAAATCATAAAATATCATACGAATATAATTAACATTAATTTACACTTTATTTACATTCAAATTCTATAATTATCATCTTTTACCATTTTAATTGTAATATTTCAATTTCATTAATTTCATTAATTTCATAAATTATCAATTTAATTCCTTATTTATAATTATAACTAAACTAACTTTACAATTATTTCAATTAATTGGAGTCACATTAAAATAATTGTCAAAACATTCAAACAACATTATTAAATCATATTCTAGTTGTTTCCTCATTAATAAATCATAAATTTTAAATTTCTCACAGTACTAAATTGTAAAAATTTAATTAATTTAATATTTTTAACTATTGAAAATTACGGATCGTTATAAGACTTGGAGCACAAGCTAATTATAGCATGTGAAACACCATATAGGGATCGCACGTCATTTAGAGGAAGTTGGTGGACTCAGACCCTATCCCTCCACAGGGATTGGCTATAATCAGCCTTCGCACCATATTGCAACAAAGATCGATCAATAAATCGAGCTCTACTTATCCAATTGGCATGAAACTCTAAGGTTATACATAATATATCATGGAGAAGCTCTCCAATGGATGACATGCCATTTTGAGGAGTTTGGAGGGATCGACCCCCACCCCTCCAATGGGATCGGTTGGAATCAAAATATATGCAACACCACTTCACGGAAAACATGATATTTCACAGCCGTAAGTTGAAATGGCACGAAATTTGGGAGTCCCGTAGCTACCATCATGGGGAAGGTCCTAAAGGGATCGCACCCTATTTGGACACCAAAATAGGAATCGGTAGTGATCCACATTGTAGGCCTAAATGATTTTGAAAATTCTTGGGTGGCCTCGTCATGGCCTAGAGGTTCTTCTGTCGAAATTTTAGCTTAACCCATGCATGTATTCCCTTATAAATACAAAAGGCATGACAACAGAAAAAAGGATCTTCTTCAAGCTTCACTTCATCTTCTACATAGGCTATATTCTATTAATTTTATTCTTGAATTTCATGAATTTGTAATTGTAATCAGAAATATAAATTAATAAATGGAAAATCTTTGGAGTAGAAGTAGGCCAAAGTTAGCCGAACCACTATAAATCTATGTCTATATTTACTTGCTTTCTAATTTTTTTTAATTTTATTCTTCATTTATTTCTCTTCATGTTTCTATGATTGGATTAGATATTTGTGCTTTTACATAAGTGGGTGTTGGTGGCCAGTTTTGACGCCAACATTTTGGTACTTTCATTGAGAGGACTTGCACCCGCGAATTTGGAAGCTAGGATCTTAGATTTGGAAGCTTGGATACTTGAATCTAGAAAGCAATGGCTAGCAATCAATAAAGAGAGTGCTACTTTGGAAATTTGCTACCATAAAGGGAGTCAGGATGCTTCCTCAAGAGATGGAGCTAATCAAGTGTCAATCTACATTACCAAGGATGAAATGGAAATGATGATTGATGCTATGTTGCAGAGGATGCTGAAAAGACAGGAGGAGATGATGCAGAACTTCGACAGATTGGATAAGCTAGAGCACAGAATTAAGGGAATAAAGTAGCAGGAGCTAACGACAACTTTGATCAAGGAGTTGAAATAGCAAGTATCACTAGAAATCAGAACTGAGAACATTAAAATGGAGCCACTGGACAAAGGAACGGAACAGAGCAACTGGGGGCAGTCCCCGACCATTTTAGAGGGATCGACACCAATTCCTCTAGAGGTATCAACACCAGCCCCTCTAGAGGGGTTAACGCCGACACCAAAGGCTAGGGGGCATGCCCTCAGGTCTGGTTGATCGCAATGCTGGAGGACTTGCAATCAATCCCATGAAGCTTAGTGCAAACTGGAATTTGGATGCTCGTCAGAAGGAATAAGTTCCAGAATTTCCTCATAGACTAGGGAGTAGCTTGGACACGATGATAGGAGACTACCACTAGAAGACAATGACAGGTTTGTAGAGATGATCAGATGAGATATGCATGGAGGATTGGTGAGCAGGGATCTGGAGGATGTAAATAGAAGTCCATTTGCTCCTAATATCAAGAATGCTAGGTATCCACCAGAATTCAAATTACCAACACTGGAAGTTTATGATGGAAAGTCGGATTCAACTCTGCATATGATAAGGTATATCTGGCACATGGAAGTACTGGGGGCATCGGAAGAAGCCTTAGCCTGATGCTTTCCCATGTCCTTAATGGATGTAGCTACACTATAGTTCAGATAGTTGTAAAACGGTTCTATTAGCACATGGATGGAATTGGTCGGAAGTTTTATGAAGCAATTTCGGGTTCACATTACGAGGCATAAGAATGTGATGAGACTGATATCAGTAAAGCAGTAGGCATAAGAATCACTCAAGAATTTCTTAACCAGGTTCAATGCGACAGATGTTTCGGTGGATCGACTAGACCTATTGATGGTTTTGATGGTGGAAGTGTCAGGAGTTGTAGATAATTCAGACTTTAAGATATCACTGATGCAGGATCCCCCAACGGATCCTGATGAATTCTACCATGAAGCAGAAAGTTTTCTACGATAGGAAGATGCGAAAGCTGATAGAGAGTCAGCGAAAGTTAATACGACATGAGATGAATAACCCCCCGTAAGTGCTCAGGAAAGGACAAGGGTAAAAGGAAGATGGACAACAGCTTTGATGGATTGAAGCCGCAGAGGGGAGAACCCAAATTCTCTTTTTACTCAAAATTGAATGAAATCCTAGAATGGATATATCTGGATATTTGAGGACGCCTTTCATATCGAATGCCGGCAAGGAGAGAACCCTTCGAACGTGAACAGACATCAGAAAATCATTGTGACGCCCCACCCCGAGATCTACATTAACAAAGAGTATTACTGGGTAATATTGTCCGCTAATGCGGAGAATAAGGCTGACTAGGAGTGACCATCCAAAGCTGTGTCTTAAACATCTATTGAGTACGTCGATTTAGTGCTCTAATTTTTTTCCCCTTCTCAAGTAGATCGACATATTCAATAAATATTTAATACAAAACTACAGTGGCAAACAGATACACAGTGGCTAACGGATCTATCAGAGTGGCAGAGGATAGTATTCCTTTGATGGCGTTTAGAACCAGATGTGGAACGTATGAATGGTTAGTGATGTTGTTCAGATAAACTAATGTGCCAGCATTCTTTATAGATTTGATGAATCAAATTTTCGGAGAGCACTTAAACAGGTTCGTATTGGTTTTCATAGATGACATTTTGATATACTCTAAAGATGAAAGAGAGCACGAAGTTCATCATAGAGTGGTGCTTGAGACGTTGAGACAACATCAGCTGAAAGTGAAATTTTCAAAGTGTCATTTCGAGAAGAGGAAAGTGAAGTTTCTTGGTCATGTAGTCTCATAGAAAGAGTTGTTTGTTAATCCGACTAAGATCGAAGCGGTGAATAATTGAAAGAGACCCGAGATAATGAATAAGATAAAGAGTTTTCTTGGATTAACGAATTTTTCACAGATAGCGGCACCATGACCAAGCTAACGTGAAAAGATGTGAAGTTTGTTTGAACTAATAAGTGAGAGTAGGAATTCCAGAAGATGAAACACTTATTGACAAATGCACCCGTGTTGGTTGCTCCAAAAGAAAATCAGGATTTGGTAGTATACACAGATGCATGTGGAACATGGTTGGGAGTTGTGCTAATGCAAAGAGGTAACTATTGTCTATGCATCTCGATAGCTTAGACCGCATGAGGTTAGATATATAATACATGATTTTGAATTTGCCATGGTAAATTTTGCATTGAAGGTGTAGAGACATTACTCGGTGGGAGAAAGATTCAAGTTATATACAGATCATAAGTCATTGGGGTATTCATTCTCTTAGAATGAGTTGAATATGAGACAACAGAGGTGGTTAGAGTTTTTAGCCGCTTATGACTTTGGTATTGAGTACACACTAAGAAAAGGCAACAAGATTGCAGATGCACTTAGAAGAAAACATCAGAATGCTACGTTGGCAATGATAGCCAAGTGGAAAGATTTAGAGGCATTGACTGCATGCAGAGTATAGTGGAGATCTAAGAGTAGTTCGAGTACAGAAATTGCTATGTAGTCATGTTTAGAAGTTCAACCTAATCAAAAGGATTGCTTATAAGAAAGGAGAGGATTCATTGTTGGCTGAACGGATCAGAAACTTAAGGGATAGAATAGAGAGCGGTGACTTGAAAGATTTCAGCCTTGACCAAAATGGGTGGTCGAGGAAGAAAGGAAGGTTATTTGTTTGGAATGCGGGAAACATTTGGAAGAAAGTTATAGAGGAATGCCATCGTTCGAAGCTTACTATTCATCGAGAGGAACTAAGATGTATCAAGATATGAAAAGAATTTTCTTCAGGGAAGGTATGAAGAGAGATGTAAGCTTATGGGTGAAGCAGTGTTTGAACTGTCAACAGGTAAAAGCCAAACATCAGAAACCAAGTGGGTTGCTTCAGCCTTTAGATATTCCCGCATGGAAATGAGATTCTATCTCAATGGATTTTATATATGGATTGCTAAGGTCTAATAGAGGAAATGAAAGTATATGGGTCGTAGTGGATAGTTTAACCAAGAGTGTCATTTCATTCTAGTGAAGTCAACCAGAACGACGCCTGTTTTGGCTAAGTTATACATGAAAAATATAGTTAGACTTCATGGAATTCCTAGTAGTATAGTAAGCAATAGAGATTCCTTATTCACCAGCGAGTTATGGAAGAGTCTATAGGAGACCTTAGGTACCAAGCTCAAGATGAGTTCGCTTACCATCTGTCGACGGATGGGAAAACGAAAAGAGTTAACAAAGTCTTGGAAGAGTTGTTGCAAGCTTGTGAGCTAGATTTTTGGGAACCATGGGAAGTCCATCTACATTTAGTCGAGTTTGCGTATAACAACGGTTATCGGCCAAGTATAGGGATGGCACTATTTGAAGCTTTGTATCGAAGGCCATGCAAATCTCTTTTTTGTTAGTTAGAGAACGGGGAAAGGTTAGTTCTTGGCCCGGATTTGGTTAGAGGAGCTCTAGAAAAGATTAAGCTCATTCGAGCTAGAATGAAGGAAGCTCAGTCCAGACGGAAGAGTTATGCCGATAAGAGATGGAAAGACTTAGAATTCTCGGTTGGAGATCATGTTTTCATCAAAGTATCATAAATGAAGGGTGTGATTCGATTTAAGAAATCAGGGAAATTGGCACCAAGGTTCATTGGACCATTTCCTATCGTAAAAAGGATCAGGAAACTCACATATAGAGTAGAGTTACCAAGAAGTTTGGCAGGAGTCCACGATGATTTTCATATTTCTCATCTAAGAAAGTGTATTTGAGATCTGAAGACTACTATAGCACCAACTATGTTAGAGGACATAGTAGTGGAATCGAATTTGACCATAGTTAAGAAGCCAATTCGTATAGTCATGAGAGATGAGAAGAGGCTAAGGAACAAGATAGTTAGATTAGTTAAAGTCCAGTGAACCGACAATGAGGGAGATTATACTTGGAAAATTGACAGCTGGATTAGAGACGCTTATCCTGACTTGTTTCATAGGATGTTTTACCTTTATGATTGATTTTGATGAGTACCTTATCGTAATTTGGAGGACGAAATTCTTTAAGGAGGGGAGTATGTAAGAACCCTAGTTTTGGTAAACATTATTTAGGGCATTTAATTAGTTAAATGAAATGAAATAATGTAAATGATTAAGCGATTGAGATTTGTATACCTAGATGGTAGCTTTGCCTAGTTAAAACAATGAACAAAATTGGAATTAAAATGGAATAAGTAAGCCTAATATATAAGGGCCCCTCATACCTCTTTCATTTTACATGTTCACAAACAAAAACTAAACCAAGAAGAGACCAGCCACAGTAGGAGAAAGCAAGAGAAAGATAAGCAAAAATCAAGAGAAAGGAAGCTTATCAATCTAATTCAAGAAGTAAATCTCAAACTCCTTAATCACAAGCTAAAGGTGAATAATAGATTACATCTCTTATTTTATGACTTTCGGTTGCTAGATTGAGATCCAAATTTATTTTGCAAATGTTTTGCCATGTTTTGAGTGTTTAAATGATATATATATATATATATATATATATATATATATATATATATATATATATATATATATATATATGCTTGTTGTTGATTTAGGCTATTTCATATAGATTTTATGATAAGAACTGATTTGGAAAACCTATTAAATGACGTCCAAATGACTTGCGTTTTTGATATGAGGTCAAAAATATTTTTTTAGAGATTAATTTCCAAGTTTCATAATTTTTCAAACTATTGTGGATTTATTATGAAAATTCTAGTGAAAAAATGGTTATTTTGGGTTTAAATTAATTACGACAGTTATATGTTAGCTTTGGGTGGGAAATTTAAATTTGTTAGAAAACAAATTAAAAGTGATAATTTGGAATTTTTGGAGAATTTTCCTAAGTGTTTTATTAAGTAGATAAAACTATTTAAGGTACGACATTAAATGTTTTACATATTGAATATAGGAGAAGGGGCAATTTGATAAATGTTTTAAATAAGCAATTACTGAATTTGGCGACATTTTTAGAAAAGATTTGGGTAAAGGAATTGGAAACCAATTACATTATGACTAATAAGTAAGTTAGTTGGAAAGAAATTACTTTATAAAGATAGAAAACAATTTTTGTAAGTGTTTGCTATTTTCCGACTATCGCCAGCAAACTTTCGACTTCATACCTCCGCCTCCGCCTTAGTCGAAGCCATACATATGGTATCAAAGATGTAACATCCCCCTACTTGGAGGCCCAAAACTAACGGCTACGGATGTTGCAGTCATCCGGAGTTATTAATCTTCGTTGACCAAATACGGCGGTGCTAGATTCATTGATACACAGATCACATAAATAAGAAAAAAAAATAACAATTCTAAAACACATTTCCATATTCAAATCAAAACATTTCATGTTCATTACATATTCCCAAATTACGTTACCCACATTCAGTAAAATATAATTATTACAATTACACCAAGAGCGGCATATGATGATGCCCCCTTGGTTGATCAGTGCATATAGCAAGGCTCATAAATCTGCCGTTACAAACAAAAGCACAACGGAAAAGAAAACACTAAATAACTATCTGCCTCCCGCACGTCTTTGGAAGCTTTATTCATCTAAGAAGAGAACCTGAAAACCTTAAATCTTAAACTACTCAAAATTAATTGAGTACCCAAGAGTTTAAGGGGAAAACAAAAACTTCGAGTCTGACATAAAGCCTGGTATGAATAGTAACCTAACGTCTCAATCCTTTTAGATATCCAGTAAGACCATGCCGCTTAGCAAAAAAGGTTTTCCCCTCACTTTTTTCCTAAAGCCTTTGTAAAACCATATAATGTACTCTTGCATTCACAATGGTTAAAAATATATTTTTTCAAAATATTATGATGATATGCATACTTGAAAATCATTAGGATCCATTCCTTGTTTAATTTGACCCCATGTCAAAATTACAGTTTCTAGGGACTATTAACCATTTTAGTTTCCATGGGTTTACTAATAACCTTTTTATAACTAATAGACACCATGTCTTATTCATATTTTTCGTGGGACCACTAAAAACCTATAGGCTTCTGCCAGTTAACTTAATCACCTTATCATAGTTTTCATGGGTTGACTAGGAAACTATGGATTTAACCAATAACACATTTCACATCCTTTTTTTCATGGGTTGATTAGGAACCTACTGATATTTCTATTAGCTACTTTCTTATCCTATTTTTCATGGGTTTACTATAAACTTATTGACTGATTTCAATTCTTAATCTGGATATTGTTTTCATGGGTTCACTACAAACTAATTAGCCTCTACCAACTATCCTTAATACATAGTTTTCATGGGTTAACTATGAACCTGTTTGTTTCCTCCAATAACTGCTTAATCATTATTTTTATAGGTTTACTATGAACCTTTTGGTATACATCAAGAACCACCTTATCATAGTTTTCATGGGTTTACTATGAACCTTTTGGTCTCCTCTAATAACCACTAAGTTTAGGCATTTTATATTTTTGGTCACTCTGATTCCATGGATGCAATTCTACTCATTCAGGAGTTTAAACAATTTATATTCGCTATTAAGTTAACCTAGATGGTTCTTCTACCCCTTTCTCCCTAAAATACAGTTATGTGAATATATTCATATTTGAAGAAGTAGCAACTTAACAATACCACTCCAGTGGGTTTAAGGTCCTTGAAATACATTTCATAAAACCTAGTGAACACCTTTTAACTTATATTTTTATCAAGGAAAATCTTCTTCAAAATCACATACTCAAAGTCATTACAAAACTCCTTTATTTAAGCCGTGAGGTTTTTTTTTTAAAATTTAAAGCATAGGGTTTCAAGCCTTTTTTAAACCAAACCTTTCGACCTTGTCAAAAGGTCTTAAAAACAACCTTTTGAATCTTAACCTTTTGAAACCATCGAAACCATTCAGCAATTCAAACCTTTCATAAGCATTCAACTCTTAAAATATAACCTTTCAATGACTTATTCGGTTCAATTTAAAACATGTTGGAAATTCTCTCTTAAAACCTTTCGATTACAGTTGAAGCAACCTTTTGACTTTTTCGAAAGCTCCGCTTCGAAAGCTTTAATACATCTTTGAAACAATTTTCTTCAGCCTTTAAAACGCCTTCTTTGAAAGCTTTGGGTTATACTTCAGTTATAAAACAAGGGTAAATCATGCAAGTTGAAAGCTTTGATACCTTTCGAAAGCACTAGAAGAAGCGGCTGGTTTATAATAGGTAAACCATTCGTCTTGGTCGAAAGCAACGACTTTGAGAGGTTGGAAAAAGCGGCAAATACCTTTCGACTGTGTCGGAAGGTTCAAAACAAAACAATGATATGTGGCAGTAACCTTTCGACTTTTTCAGAATGTTTAAAACCTTTGTTTAAATAATTGACCTAGTCAAAATCAATCGAGTCGAAAGGTCATATTCGAAAACAAAGTAGGCAATCTTTGGTTTATAAACAAACATGTCCTAACCTCTTCGGCAACCAGCCTTTCGACTAAGTACCCTTCCACATTGTTCAATTCATTACGTACCAAGTAACCTGATATCATATGCATTTGAACTTTGACCTTGTCGAGAGCCAACCTTTTGAATGTGTCGAAAGGTCTGCGTCGGAAGGTCTGATGCTAAAATTAGCTGAAACATGCTAAAAGTATGATTTCTTTGTTTTTAACGTAAAAAAAGATAACATTTGAACTAACCTATCTTTATTTGTCAAATTTCTATTGGTTAACAAATACTTTTCATAAAAATGCTGCCACTAATTTCAGAATTTAAACAATAATTTAATTTTATAAAATGCCCCTTCTCCTTAATAAATATATAAAACATTTAAGTCTCATACCTTAAATGGTTTTATATATTCATCAAAACACTTAGAAAAATCTGAAAATTTTTAGAAAATCTATTTTATTATTTTTTCCAACATATAAAAATTTCAAATCTAAATAATCATTATATTAGCCGTAAATAATTTATAACCCAATAAATTATTTTCTTCACGGTAAAATTAATATAAAATCCATCTCAGTTCCGATAATTATGAAAATTGACATCCATCTCCAAAATCATGTTTGCTATAACATAAAATTTTCCCACGGCATTTAAAAATCATTTCATCTCGGTTTTACCCTAAAACCGTGTATACCTACTTTTTAAACAACCTTGTTCAATCCATATATAAATCAAAATCAAGCATATCATCATTCAATACATCATAAAACAGATTTATCCTAGAATCTGAAACCATATGATGTTAAAATCAAAATAGAGATATGGAAATTATTATTCACCTTAGATTGGATAAAGAAATTAAAGTTTGGTTGAGATTGATTCCTTCTAACTTGAATCCTAGGATTTAAGTTGATTTTCTCTTCTCTTCTCCTAGTGGCCTGCCTTGCTTCTCACGGTTATAAAATTTGATTTTAAGTAAAATGAACGTGTATGACCTAATGAAAATAGTTTAAGGGTGGGAAGTACGGTTATTTATCTTAATGCCCTTATGTTTAATTTCCTAACCATTTATACAAGTTCATTAGATATTAAATAATCCCGGCCACCTAATTTATTAATCAACCTCGATCTCTTTATCTACATTATTCAATTTAATTTATTCTAATTAAATCTCCTGAATAATGTCAATAAAATTAGGGGTGTTACAAAAGACTTGTTATGTAGTGGATTGGAGACAGGAGAAAGGTATAGTGTCGAAATAAGGCTTTCAAAGGGGTCGAGACCATGTTTTTCTTTCAAAAGGAAATGCCGCTTTTTTTACCTTTGAAAAGAATGCTTTCGAATGAGATAGCTTTCGACTTGGTCAAATGTTTTAAAAGAAAAGATCTTTCAAAAGAGGTTGCCACCTTTTGATTTAAAAGATGCATTCGAAGCAACCCATGCTTCCGCATTCTACCTTTCGAAGCAATACCTTTGAAAATGTTCTTTCACTTTAAACCCTGAGCCACTTATCAAATGCTTTCGAAGGGCTTGGTTTCGACACCATCTATTTCCTTTACTTAGGAAATTGTTTTCTAAAGAGTTTCTTTCGACTTATTTCTTTTAAGACCCTTTTTATATTTTGAAGGCTAAAACCAAAGGCTTTGAAAGAAGTGATTTTAAAGGTTTTGAAACTATGTTCCACATATTTTTACCTGAACCTAGTGCTTTCAAAGGTTTTTTTTTAAGTGGATAACTTTAATGCTTTCGAAAGGTTTGTTTTAAGTAGACGACTTTAATGCTTTTGAAAGGTATATGATAAAGGTTTTTAAGGGGTGGTTCCCCATTGTTTTCAAATAGCTTACCTTTAGTGTTTGAATGAAAGGTTTCCAATGTTTTCGAAAGGAATATTTGAAGTGTCTTAAAAGAGGATGTCTGAGGTTTTGTAAAGCTTTCGAAAGAGATGTTTTCAATGTTTTCGAAAGGACTATTATAACTGGTTTCGAAAGGTATGTTTTGGCCTTTCGGCCTAATGTTGCAAAGCAAAGTAGTTACTTATTTTGAAAGGGGTACTTTCAAAGGTTTTGTAAGAGATTGTTTAAAGGCTTTAAACAAAGGTTTCCAATGTTTTCATCAACGATGTTTTGAGTAAAGTATATATAACATGAAAAAGTGATTTGAGTAAAGTAAATAGTATGTTTTCCTCGTTTAATTATGATTTAAAGGGTTAAATCAATTTGAAAAGGTGTCAAGGGAAATTTTAAGGGTAGTTAACCCTAAGTAAATGGTCCAGATATTAAAATACAAGACGTGACTGGTATAAGGTCGCATCCTATACATTAGCTATAGTCCCTATCTAATTTAGTCCAAAGTTCCAATGTGTAGGGCATAGTCGTAGATAAGACTTAAATGATGGTTACACACAGAAAGGAATATATACAGAAAAGGAGGATATGTTATTGGTGAGCCCGTAAAACCATTCTGATCAAGTGACCCTGGAAGAAGTAAGCTAGGGACAGACTATTTAGAAATTTGTTTAAAAGATGTTAGATTATTTATTTTGTCTGATAGGCCTGAGTCAGCCAATGCTTAGTAATTAGCCAAACAAAACCATATTGTTCGGAAAAATAGTCCATTTATTACCTGATTTGTATGTATACATGATATTGTTATTATTGCTTTAACCAGTTTGGTTTGCAGGACTTTGATTTGCAAAAAGATGTGTTTTAAAGGGATATCAATGAGGGGAAACTCATTCCACTAAGTGGCGTGGTCTCATTTAATATCAGTAAATCGAGATGTAATAGTATTATTCACACTAAACTTTATATCTAACTCGAAGTTTATGTTTTCCCTTAAACTCTCAGATGATCAAAATTAATTTGAGTAGATTGAGAGTTAAGATCTTTCAGGTTCAGTTGGTGGACGAATAAAGCTTCCGAATAAGTATAGGCGGCAAAGTTAGCTCTTTAGGAGTTGTTTTATTATTTCCGCTGTGATGTATTAAGACATATTATCTATTTAGTATTATGATCATCCAAGGGGGAAACTTCATATGTTGCTCTTCGTGTATTTTGTAATTATATTTGATCGAAGCCTAGGAATAGTTTTGGGATTATGTATCTGAATACGAAATATTAGTTTGAAATGTAATCAGAAAAGTTGTTTTGATCTGTGATGATTTTATTTCGTATTCATGTGCTTATGATTATTGATACCATTAACATTACCATATTCTGTCATCGGAAGTTAATACTATAGATGACTACAACATCTGCAGTGCTTAACTTTGGGCCTCGAGATAGGGGGTGTTACATAAGCATAACGGGTTTTGCCTCACTAATATCCATTCTTAAAGTATATCTTTTGCAAATCAAAGTCATGCAACCAAACTGATTAAAATAAACAATATGAACAATAATTTGCATGCATGCAATAGGATAATCATGAACAATATGTCTGAAACAATGGACTGTCTATCCTAACATCATAGTTTTCTTAGGCTGACTATAAACCTATGACTGACTCGAGCCTACCAGATATATCAAATTATCGAACCTACTGTTAGAAGACTACTGGATGGTCTATTCGAAATTTAATATTCCTAGGATCGACTAATCCTAATGGTTTTGCAGGCTCACTAATTACCTATTTCTTTTATGTGTATTCCTTTATGTGCATAAACCTACTTCTGGTCTTTTCCATGACAAAGCCCTATGAACTAGAATTTTGGATTTATATCAGCAAGGGGCTACTAGCCAAAGCATAGGCGCAACCCTACATTAGTCCCATCTGGTTTTCTAATCTCTGAGTCAATTAATCCTATCACGATTCATCCAAAAGTGATAAGAACACTAATCTTGTTGTCAAAATTTTAGGCTAAATACCCTTCGTGTTTCCTTGAAACCATAACTCTTTACAAATGATTTAATCCTTGAAATTAAACTTTTAAAACAAAGAAAATATAGCACTTTACTTTATCCAAAATAATTATGCCATGATATGTGCTTTTATATAGTAATATTGACGAAGTTCGAAATATGAGGCCATTGCCTTTCAAAACCATAGGCTAAGGGCCAAAACAATATAAAGTCGTTATATTAATAAAACTCGGCAAGATATAGTCGATGAGGGACTTCGCCCTTCATAACATAAGCCATAAGGCCAAGATAATCACAAGATTTATATTAATAAAGCCTAGCATCATTATCCCCATTGGGGTCGTCGCCCCTCTTCAATAAAAGCGATAAATCCTTTAACTTACAAAACATAAGTCTGTAGAATCGATAACATATACATCGCACTCCATAGACTGTCGATGTAATAAAATATAAATCTTGGCTTGCATACTCAAATTCTTATAAGAATAGTGTCGACATAAATAAATCTTGGCATCATTGCCTCAAAGAAAACATGTAGCATCATTGGTGTCGAAGTGATAAAACATAGCATCACTGCCTTATTAAAATATGCGGCAAAGAATGGTGTCGGGGTGATAAAATGCGGCACTGTACAGCCGAAGACATAAGACACAGCATCATTGCCTTATGGAGTCATTATCAAAATATGCAGCACTATTATCACCGCTATAGTCACTTCAAAAGTATGAGGTTAGCATCGTTGAGAAATAAGCGACACTTAAGCTATGCAACAATGACAGCGTCGAGGACCATGGTGTTGACCCTGATGTCTTCTCACTTCAACCAAGGACGATACATCCATACCAACTAAATTGGTATCCTATGTATCTTACTTGGTCATCGTCGAAGTTCATAGAGGTGGAGTGATCGCGTGTGGCAACATGAGGCTCGGCGTGGCAAGACCGTGATTAATATAAAAATTGCTATTTTGCCATTAAATGTAATTTCTTTTCATCAAACCTTATTGTTTATCTATTCCTTATTGGATAACTAAAACTTCATCAATTTCTTTACTAGGAAATCTGTCGATTCCCAGAATTATCATTTCTAGAACATGTTTCTAACATCATACTAAAATTATGAAATTCAAACCCACTTTAAGGTAATGTTTCTAACATCGTACTAAAATATCAAGTCATTTCGTTGTCATATGATTGGTTTTATAACTTAAATATATCACTAAATTTCATAAGTAAATTCTATTAATTTATCAATAGGCATATAATCCTTCAAAATACCATAGCATGGCATAATATAAGCAAAAGATTCAACTCTACCCTTAAAAATGAAAATAACACTTAAAACATGATATGCATAACTATTATTCACCATGAATGATCTAAGAAATTTGAGATTTATTTTTGATTTGATCCCCCTAAGCTTTTCTTATGTTTTCCTAGCTTTTCTTCCTTTGGTTTCTCCTAGCAATGGCTAGCCTAAACCCTTTTCTTTTCGTTTGTATGAATGAAGTGTGGGAGAATGAGAATAAGGGTTTATGATAAGAAAATGTGTTCTTTTTCTATTTTGCCCTCCTCATGTACCCTCCTTCTTATAAATGTTCTTATTAATTATATGAGTTCATTATTTAGGCTTGACCCACATTAATTACTAAATCTCAATCTCCTTATCTTTTAACAATATTTTATTTAAATTAAATGTTCTAAATAATATTAACCAAAATTACCTTGAAATTATGGTAAGATACACAACAACAATCATAATCGTAAATATAAACCATACCATCAAACAAGTCAGGATAAGTGTCCCTAATTTTATCTTCTGTCTCCCAAATACAATATCTCTCATCGTCGCTTCAATGGACTTTTACTAACCTAACTGTCTTGTTCCTTAGCTTCTTCTCATCCTTAGCCACTATACACACTGGATGTCTAACTATGGTCATGTCTGGTTCTACTACTAAGTCTTTCAATGCAATCAGAGTAATAGTAGTTTCTGAATCTCGAACACACTTCCTTAGCTGAGAAATATTGAAAACATTGTGGACTCTTGCCAAACTATTCGGTAACTCGATCCCGCAAGCGAGTTCCGCATCATTTCTATAATAGAAAATGTTCCAACAGATCCAAGTGCTAATTTTGCCTATTTTCCGAATCTCATTACACCCTTTATTAGTGATACTTGTACGAAAACATGATCTCCAGCTGACAACTCTAAGTCCTTTCATCTCTTATCTCCATAAGTTTTCTATCTTGACTGAGCTTTCTTCATCCTTGCTCGGATTAACTCAATCTTCTCTGTAGTTTCTCTCACCATATCCGGACCAGGAACTAGCCTATCTCCGATCTCCAACTAACAAACTGGTGACTTTAACGGTCTTCCATACAATGTGTCAAATGGTGTCATCCCTAAACTAGTCTGATGACTATTGTTATGCGAGAATTTGACTAAGTGTAGATGGTCTTCTCACGATCCTCCAAAATCTAGCACATAAGCTCTTAACAAATCTTCCAAGGCTTTGTTAACTCTTTTCGTTTGCCCATTAGTCTGTAGATGGTAAGCAGTACTCATCTTGAGCTTGGTACCTAAGCCTCTTATAGACTTTTCCAGAATTCGTTAGTACAAAAGGAATCTCTATCACTCACTATACTACTAGGAACTCCATGCAATCTAACTATATATTTTTCATGAACAACTTAGCTATAATAGGAGCTGTCCTTGTCAATTTAATTGGTATAAAGTTCACATTCTTAGTCAATCTATACACTATAACCTAGATACTTTCATTTCCTCGATTCGACCTTGGCAACTCGTCTATAAAATCCATATATATCGAGTATCATTTCCAAACTTGTATATTTAAAGGCTGAAGCACTCTGCTAGGCTTTTGATGCTTGGCTTTTACTTGCTGGCAATTCAAATGTTGTTTTACCCATAAGCCTGCATCTCTTTCATATCTTTCCAGAAGAAATTTCTCTTCATATCGCGATACATCTTATTTCCTCTAGGATGAATAGTAAAATTCGATCGATGACACTCCTTAAGAACTTCTTTTCTTAGGTCATCAATATTGGAAACACACAATCATCCCTTCTTTCTTAACCATTCATTCTAGTCAAGATAGAAATCCTTCAAATCGTCAATTCCGGTTCCACCTTCCAATCTTCTATTTCTTTCAGCTAGCAACGGATCATCACTTTACTTAGAACCAATTCTTTCGATCGATGCCAGTCGAACTTTCAAATAAGATAACATTGTGGTACTTTGACTACAACTGGCAGTCGATCTTAACCGCACAATACAAGTAGTCAATACTTCCAATCTTTCCATTCAGCCAACACAGCTAACACCACATTCTGATGTTTCCTGCTAAGTGCATCTTTTACTTTGTTTCCTCGATGTGTACTCAATTTCAAAATCATAAGCAGCTATGAACTCTAACCACCTTGGCTTTCTCATGTTCAACTCATTCTGAGAGAATAAGTATTTTCACGACTTATGACTCATATACAACTTGAATCATTCTTTAATGTCTCCACACCTTCAAAGAAAATATTATGACAGCTATTTCCAAGTCATGATTTGATACCTAACTTCATGCGGTCTGAGCTGTCAAGAAGCGTAGGTAATCACTTTACCTATTTGCATTAACACAGCTCCCAGTCCTGTTCTACATGCATCTATGTACACCACCAAGTCCTCGTTTCCATCCGAACAACTAACACGAGCGTATTGGTCAATAAATGTTTTAGTTTTTGGAATGTCTCCTCACGTTTATCGATCCACACATACTTCACATCCTTCCTCGTAAGTTTAGTAATCGGTGCTGCTATACGAGAGAGATCCTTAATGAATTTCTGGTAGTAGCCAACTAATCTAAGAAAATTCTTTATTTCAGTCACTATCTTCGGTCTCTTCTAATTATTAACTTCTTTGCTCTTAGCTGGATCTATTGACAAATGTTTCTCTGAGACTATATGACCAAGAAATTTCATCTCTTTCTTTCAAAAATGATACTTCGAAAACATTACTTTTCGCTGATGCTGCCTCAGCTTTTGAAGCACTATTCTAAAATGAATCTTGAGATCTCTTTCATTCTTAGAATATGTCAAAATGTCATCTATAAATATCGCCACAAACCTATCCAAGTGCTCTCGGAAAATCCAGTTCATTAAGTCTACGAAGAAAGCAGACACATTAGTCAATCCGAAGAGAATAACTAACCACTTGTAGGAACCATGTCTTGTTCTAAACACCATCAACGAAATACTATCTTCCACCACCCTTAGTTGATGGAACCCTATACCAAATATAACTAGAAAAATACTTTGGCTCCACTCAACTGATCAAATAAATTGTCGATTCTCGGTAGGGGATATCGGTTCTTTATCGCATTTTCATTCAACTTATGATAATCAATGCACAATCTTAACGACCCATCCGATTCCTTCACCAACACCGCGACGTCTCCCCAAGTGTATTGCTTGGACTAATAAAACTCTTTCCTTCTAAGTCCACTAGTTTTACATTTAACTCCATCTCGTCAGGTGTCATCCTACTACATGGTCTACTTACAAATTTAGCTCCAGGTACAAGATCTATTCGAAACTTAATAAATCGTTATGGAAATAGTCCTGTAGTATGCTCAAAAACATCTGCAAATTCTCGAACTATGAAAACCCGATTCAACTCATCCTCCTCCTCTATTACACCCAATAAAAAAAATCAAAACTTGGATTCTCCACTGAGTATACAATTCGGTTACTGCTACTATAGTGTCTTAGTGATATTTTCCTATCGTGGCAAAACATCCGAGCATCATATTTACTTAACCAGTTCATACCAAAATTAATCCCAAAGCCTATGAAATCAAATACATTCAAATTGCAGGCAAATATATGACGTAATAATGCAAACTCTAAATGGTCACATTTCATCCCTAGAGTTGCATACCCTCCTATCGGATTCGCAAAAGTAACTAGATATGAGGACTCTAGGCTAAGCTTATCTACCAAACAATTAGATATAAAAGAATGTGGTGCGTCGGTATCAAATAATACATTAACAGGCAAGGCATGAATCTAAAGCATACCTCCAATCACAGCTTTTCCTTTCTCCTCAGTTGTTGGTCTCGAGTTAGCCAGTTCCAAAGCAAACATTTTCTCTCTCTCCGCCTTAGCTGGTTCCTTGCACTGATTCTTATAGTGTCTAATATGTCCGTAGTTAAAGCACCTGATATTATTCCTTCCAATAATTGTCTTTCCATTTCCACTACTGCATCACATGGATCCCTAAGATGTGGCAAATTTCCGTAGAAACCTCAGGTCTTAGTCCACTAATGAACTTCTCATTCCACTTGATATCCATAGTAGCATGTCCATATCGGGATAGCTCCTCAAACTTTGTTGAATACTCCAACAAAGTCGTATCACCTTGTACTAATTTAGCAAACTTCCTCGACAGAGTTGACTTGGCGATCTCAAATATAAGTCCTTCTTCAAAATCCTTCTGAATTAGCCCAAGTCAATGTTTCCTCTACTACCGCAATAGTCACACTATTCCACTAATATAACGTAGCTCCTTGCAATTGCCCTAATGCCAATCTCCTCTTCTTTTCATCATTCAAACCAAGGTCAATGAAAATCCATTCACAATAAAGAAACCAATTCTCTACTTTAATTGCATCCTCAATTCCAATAAATGGTCTTCCTCCAAGTCTTGCATAATATCTACTCAAAATAGCATAGTTGGTGACTACTGGAGCTTCCTAATTAGCTCCACCAGCATTTCCACCAACTAATCCAGCAGCAGCTCCTACTCGCATCATGTTGACAAAGAACTGACACATTGCTCCCATATCAATCGATGGTGTTCCTACACCTACATTATCAACTGTCTGTCGACACAGATTTCTCCCGGTGTTAGGCCTCATATTTCCATTGGTAGTAGTGCTTCCTCCACCGAGATTCACCCTTTTATTTCCTGCCTCCTTATCTTACCTTTTAAGATCTGCATTCGAACCTTGGTAAAATATGGAAGAATGGTCTAGGTGAGAAAGAGAATAGAGATAAAGCATATATTTATATATAGCAAATACAAGTACATTGCTATAGCGTTATCTTATACCCTTAATCCTATTCTCTAATTCATTTGGATTATGTTTTCAAAAACTCTTTTTAACGTTCAAAATTATTTAGTTTACATAAACCTATGCTCTAATACCAAGTTGTAATATCCCTAACTTGAGGCTTGAAACTAAGCGCAATAGATGCTACAATCATCTATAATATTAATTTTCTGTGGTAAAATGCTGTCATGTTAATGATATTCATAATATCAAAAGCAAAAGAATACGAAATAATTTTTAACATAATTTCAAAGCAAACTTTTACATTTCATTTCAAAGTCATAATTTCATATTAAGTACATAACCCCAAATGTTGCCCAAGTTCAGATAAAATAAAATTATTACAAAATACTCTAAGAGCGACATATAAAGATGCCCCTTATTGGTCAGGAAAAATAGAAAGACACGTCAACTGTTAATGCATACATATAAAAACTGACATAACACAACGGATATTAATAAATAGCAGTCTCCTACGTAGCTAGTCATTGCCTCCTGCACGTCTTCGAAAGCTTTATTTGCCAAACCTACCAAATATGTAAACCCTTACTCTCAGCCTACTCAAATCAAATTTTGAGCATCCATGAGTTCAAGGAGAAAACATAAACTTCGAGTCAGACTAAAAGTCTGATGTGAATAATAATATGTCGTCTTGTTTAATTGATATTTAATAAGACCACGCCGCTAAACGAAACAGGTTTTCTCCTCACTAATATCCCTTTTCAAAATGTATTTTTTGCAAATCAAAGTCCTGCAACCAAATTGGTTAAATAAACAATAATATGCATGCATATAACATGGGCAATCATGAAAAATCTGTCTGAACCAATGGACTATTCTTCCTAACATCATAGTTTTCTTAGGCTGACTATAAACCTACAGTTGACTTGGACCTACCAGATATATCAAATTATCTAACCTACTATTAGAAGACAACTAGATGGTCTGTCCAAAACTAATTATTCCTTGGTTAACTAACCCTAATGGTTTTGCAGGCTCACCAATTACCTATCTCTTTTGTGTGTACCATTTCTATGCGTAAACCTATTTTTACTCTTTCCTGTGAGAATGCCCTACGCACTGGAATTTTGGGCTAAATACCCTTTGTATTTCTTTGAAAACATAACTCTTTTAAAATGATTTACTTGAAAGTGACTAAGGATTGTGTAATATGAAATATTAACTAAACTATTTACTTGTGTGGAATATAAATATAAAAGCAAAAGTAATAAAGCAAATAACATCACAGATTTTTATACTGGTTCGAACTTTCCGTTCTACGTCCAGTTCCAAACTCCTTCTGGATTTAATCGATGCCCTCACTTGACCCGGAGGAATAGGTATTACACCGCCTAAGCAACCGAATAGGACTTCAACTGCCTAGACAACCTAATAGGACTTCAACACTTGAGGATACTATAATATGACTTTAACTATAAACAGTAGAAAAGTATATGAATTGAGTATTCTCTTGAATAGCACTGATAAGTCTATAACGTACACCCATTATATAATCCTATCCTTTGTGGTATATCGTGTAGTTTGTGAACAAAGGAAGTAATTTTGATCACAAGAAAATTTTCTTGAACGATTTTGTGATCAAAAATGTATAGCAGATTGTAACTTAATGCTTGAGAGTTCGATAATAAAGATAGAAAGAAATAAGAATAGAATTCGTTATTGAAACAATGAAATGAATTTCATTATATAGAGTTTGATAGTTGTAATCATTTGTGAAAAGAAACGGTGAAAAATTATGACTGCAACTCTTGATTTAAGAGATGTATCTCTTCATGATGAAGAGGCACTTTTAAACTAGCCGTTATACAGATTCAGCCAGTTGAATAAAGTGAGGCAGCCACCTGAATCGTCGATTTTAGAACCAGAAAGTTTACAGTGTATTTTAGGCAGATTTCAACCCGCTGAATTTATTAGGTCAGATGGTTGAATCTTCATATGTTTGGAAACATGTGCATGTACACAGATTTAATCAGTTGAATGATTATGTTCAGTCGGCTGAATTCTATTGATGAATAAAAGTTGCCTTAGCTCAGTTGGTTAGAGCACTTACTTTCAAAACTAATGACCTGGGTTCAAGTCTTGCTTCATGAATTTTTGAAAACCTGATTTTCATTTAAAAGTTTCATTGCTTTTATCGAATATTTCGAATGTGTATGTATATGTGTGTGTACCACTTTGAGAAAATTTTAACATATGTATACTCTAGACATGATAGTCTATGACTAATAGTATTTTGTTTGTCACCTTCGTCTTGTCTCTATCGTTTATATCTCTTCCTGTATCTTCATATATATGCTTTTATCCTCTTTTGTACTTTGTATCTTCATGTTGAATTATTTGTTTATCTCTTTTGATACTTATATACCTGCAAGTTAGCATAAAGGTTCTTTGGCATAATTGTATAGTTGTTGTCATTAAAATCCAACAATAGAGGTTCTAACATTCTCTCCCCTTTTGATGATGATAAATACACAATTTAAAAATATTTATTCTAAATAAAATAATATTAATATGATTAAAGCTTCCCTAAGTATAACATCTCCCTCTATCAATATGCATATGAATTTTTTCTCCTCTGTCTTATAAAAAAGAATGAAGGAATGTAGTAAAATTTATAAAATATCTTGTAAATAGCAAGAAAAACCCAATATTAATTATGGAGAAAATAAATTAGATTTTACAGTATTTGCTGAAGTCCATATTTCATTGTAAGCACGTAATTATATTAAATGTATGGAACATTGTTTAAAATTCCAAAATCTATCATTTTCCTTTTGTTTCTTCAAGTACCTGCAATAAATAATAATCATTTTTGGTACCCACTTACTATGTTAGGGTCCAGGGGTTAATCATATTGTAAAAATCTTACCAAAATAGGTGTGATTGTGTGCTCTAAAAGAAATAAAAATAATTAAATAATTTTATCCAATAAAAATAACTAAGAAATAAAAATAATTAAACAATTTTATCCAATAAAAATAACTACTACTTATAAACTAGAGTATCAAAAAAATTAACATTTAAAGCATATGCTATCCAAGGTTCTTATAATTTGCTAAATTTTAGGAAACCATGCCCATTTCGGTGTGATTGAACCTTTATAAATATAGTTTCATTACAAATCACATTCTTATAATAGTTGCTAATATAAAACTGTTTATCATGATCAATTGTATTAGTTGGAATCCATATTCTAATATTATTGGTCATTAACATAGAACTTAAAAAATAATTTCTATCATTTCTAGACAACGTATTATTATGATTGTAAGTGGTTTTAGGACTATCATAGTTACTAATACTTGCATTAAAATTAGTATACATGAATTCATATCTAGAACTATATTTACTTTTAGCTTGTTTATAGCCTATACCGCTTTTATCATTATGAGCTTTTGAATTTGTAACTAAGTAAGACAAGATATCTCTACCTTTAAAGTTTACGATTTTTCATTTAATTTATCAAAATTTCTTTAGAATCATAAACTTCTTTTTGCAAAATATTATTGTTCTTTTAAAATCTCACATCCTTTAGAAAATTACGGGTTCCTATCAATCAAAGCTTCATTCTCTTTTTCAAGGGACAAAATTAAAGAGCTGGAATTATTTAAAGAATTTTCCAAAACTATATTTCTATTGTGCAAAGCACCGATTTTTTTCGAAAGATCATTGTTTCTAACTTCTAACTGCTCATTTTCTTTTTGTAGGAAATCCTTTTGTAAAACAAGTTCCTCTACTGTATTTTCAAAAAAATTAGTTTGTTTTACCAAAAGTTTATTTTCCTCTATTAAATTGGAAATTTTTTGCTCATAATTTTTTAACTTAGCTAATGCAATTCTATTAACTTTATTCAAAGTTTTACAATCTTTTGATAATTCATCATGTGCTAACAAAAGATCTTTATATAAAGAATCTAAGCATAACGATTGAGATTTTAGTTTAGCCATGAAGCATTTGCTTGTTCGCTCCTTTGATTCTTCTTTATTGCTCTTCATCTTCCTATTGCCTTGACTAGATCTCTTTATGGCCATTTTTTATAGAATGTTGTTACAATCTCTAGAAACCCATGCTCCGATACTAAATAAAAGTGAGTAAGGATCGTGTAATATGAAATATTAACTAAACTATTTACTTGTTCGGAATATAAATATAAAAGTAAAAGTAATAAAGTAAATGACACTGAAATTTTTTATACTGGTTCGAACTTCCCGTTCTATGTCCAATCCCAGACTCCTTCTAGATTTAATCGATACCCTTACTTAACCCAAAGGAACATGTATTACACCGACTTAGCAACTGAATAGGACTTTAACCAGCTAGGCAACCGAATTGGACTTCAACCGCCTGAGGATACTACAATAGGACTTCAATTATAAATAGCAGAAAAGTATTTGACTGGTTATGCTTTTGAATAACACTGATAACGTACAACATTCCTATAATCTTCTCTTTTATGACATATGGTGTAGTTTGTGAAGAAAGGAAGTAATTTGATCACAAGAAAATTTTCTTGAATGATCGTGTGATAAAAAATGTAAAGAAGTTTGTAATTGAATGCTTGAGAGTTCAATAGTAAAGATAGAAAGAATTGGAAATAGAATTCGTTATTAAAACAATGAAATGAATTGCTTTAGTGGCAATCATTCGTGAAAAGAAACAGCGAAAAGTTATGACTGCAACTCTTGATTGGCAAAATGTATCTTATCATGGTGAAGAGACACCCTTTTAGAAAACTAGCCGTCATACAAATTCAGCCGGCTTAATTGAGTGAACCATCCATTTGAATCGTCGATTTTAAAACCAGAAGGTTTATACTATATATTAGGCAGATTTTAGCCGGCTGAATTTACTAGGTCAGACAACTGAATCTTCATACGTTTGAAAACATGTGCATGTACATAGATTCAGCCGGCTGAATTATGTTAATGAATAAAAGTTGCCTTAGCATAGTTGGTTAGAGCACTTGCTTGTTAAACTAGTGACTCGAGTTTGAGTCTTGCTCCATGCATTTTTTAAAAATTAATTTTCATTTAAAAATTTCATTGCTTTTATAAATTGTTTCGAATGTGTATGTACACGAGTGTATACCACTTTGAGAAGATTTTAACATCTGTACTCTAGACGTGACAGTCTATGGCTAATAATACTTTGTTTGTAACCTTCGTCTTGTATCGATCGTGTATATCTCTTCTTGTATCTCCATATACATACTTTTATCCTCTTTGTACTGTGTATCTTAATGTTGAACTTATTTGTTTGTCTCTTTTTCATATTTATATACCTACAAGTTAGCTTAGAGGTTCTTTGGCATAATTGAATAGTTGTTGTCATTAAAATCCAACAATAGAGGTTCTAACATTATCCTTGAAATCATACTTTTAAAACCAAAAAAATACAGCCATTTACTTTATCCAAAATAATTATACCATGATATATGCTTTTATAAAGTAATATTGATGAAGTTTGAAATCATTTGAGGTCATCGCTTCTCAAAACCATAGGCTAAAGGCCAAAACAATATAAAGTCATGATATGATAAAACTCGGCCAGATATACTTGACAGGGGTCTTCCTCCTTCAAAATATAGGTCATAAGGCCAAGATAATCATACTCTTTATATTGATAAAGCTAGACGTTATTATCGCCATCGGGTCATCGCCCCTCTTCAGTAAAAGCGATAAAACCTTTTAACTTATAAATCATAAGTCTATAGAGTCGATAACGTAAACATTGCACTCCATAGAGTGTCGATGTTATAAAATGTAAATCTTGGTTGGCATACTCAAAATCTTATAAGAATAATGTCGAAATAAGCAAATCTGACATCGTTGTCTTAAAAAGAACATGGAGCATTATTAGTGCCAAAGTGATAAAACATGGCATCACCGACTTCTTAAAACATGCGGCAAGGAATAGTGTCAGGGTGATAAAATGCAGCGTTATACAGCCGAAGACATAAGGTGCAGCATCATTGCTTTATGGAGTAATTATCAAAATATGTGGCACTATTATCGTTGTTATACTCACTTCGAAAGTATTGGATTGGCGTCGTTGAAAAATAAGCGGCACTTAAGTCATGTGGTAATGACTACATCGAGGACCTCGGTGTCGACCTTGATATCTTCGCACTCTAATCATGGACGATACATTCCATATAAATTAACTTGGTATCATATGTATCTCACTGGGCCATCGTTAAAGCTTATAGAGTCAGAGTGATCGGGTGCGACAACATGAGGCTCAGTGTGACAAGATTGTAATTAATATAAAAACTGCTATTTTGTCATTAAAACTAATTGCTTTTCACCAAACCCAATTGTTTGTACATTTCTTATTGGATAACCAAAACTTCATCAATTTCTTTACTAGAAAATCTGTCGAATACTAGAATTATCATTTATGAAACATGTTTGCAAACCATTGATATATATTAATATTTTAATAATCAAATAAGCTCTTCTAGCTAAAATAATTAATAATAAATTAATAACACTTAGGAAAATTCTTCAAAAATCATAATAAATTATATTCTTCATCGTATAAAAATTTCAGGAACAAAAGTACAATCTAATTATTTTTAATGATTTGAAACTGAAATTATCCATTTTCTACACTTAAAATTCATAATAAATTCATGCTTTGTCATCATAAAATAATGAAATTTAAATTCCACTTCTAAAATAATGTTTCTAATATCGTACTAAAATTTTAAGTCATTTGGCTGTAATTTGATAGGTCGTATCACTAAATTTCATTAGTAAATTCTCACAATTAACCAATAAGAATATAATCCTTCAAAATATCATAGTATGACATAGTATAAGCGAAATATTCGGGTTTACCCTTAAAACAAAAAATAACACTTAAGACATAAGATGCATAACTATTATTCACCTTGCATGGTTTAAGAAGGTTGAGATTTGTTTTTGATCTGATTCCCCTAAGCTTTGTTCTTATTTTCCTAGCTTTTCTTCAATTGGTTTCTCCTAGCAATGGTCGACCTAAACCCTTTTCTTTTTGTTTGCATGAATGAAGTGTGGGAGGAATGAGAATAAGGGTTTACGATAAGAAAATATGCTCTTTCCCTATTTTACCATCCTCGTATACCCTCCTCCTTATTAATTTCTTATTAATTCTAATAGTTCATTAATTGGCTCGACCCACATTAATTGCTAAACCTCAATCTTCTTATCATTTAACATTATTTTATTTAATTTACCTAATTAAATAACCTAAATAATGTTAATCAAAATAAGAGTTGTCACACTTTGTACTTTATACATCTCTTTCATTTTAGTATATTCTATATTATTTTAAACGTGTACTTTTCATAAATTTTATGAAATTGGATAATTCATGGAGATTATATAGAAATGGATACAACTGAATTGTATCCTGCTCCCAATAAATTAAAACATAAAAATTCACATTGCAAGTCAACTAGAGCAACCTAATTTATAACCCAATTATAAATCTGGAATGAACTCTTCAATTTTACAAACATTCTACAATAACAAATACGAGCGTTACTGCATGCGCTTCATGCATGCGTTGTTTTTCTATAAATTATATATGTTTAACATATTCAAGAAAAAATGATTTGCAGAAATATATAATCATATTTAGTTAGTTTGAATTTTTACTTCTAAGTTGCAATATCAACTTTTTTTAGTTTGAATTTTTATTTCAATTATTAATTGATAAAGATGAAAGGTGTTTTGAATTTGTAAAGATAGCTTATTTGTTAGATTCTATTTTTAAGTCGTATTAAGATTTAGCAATATCTGTAAATATGCATTTTTGGTAGTTCACGCTGATACCAAAAAAGTGTGACGTCAAAAACATTGCAACTATTATTAAAGATTTGTGACATATTTCAAATTTCTAGATTAGGTTGTATATATCATTCCAAATTTCTAACTTACGGAGTATGTAGACAGTTTTAACAAAATCATTTCGTCTAAGCCTGTAAGTCAATAAACCTAACATAAGCATAACAACTAAACAAAACTCAACGATATAAATTTCAATGTTATAAATAAATTACATAGTTTCCCATCACCATTCTACCTTTCCAAATCTCGCAAATCTGAATTCATCCCTTTACTTGTAACATCCCCTATTTAGAGGCCCAAAACTAAGCGCTACAGACGCTGCAGTCATCTACAGTATTAGCGTCTGGCGACTAAATACGGCTATGTTAATGGTATCAATAATATCAGAAGCACTTGAATATGAAACAAAACACATATTTCAAACCAAAATTTTACTTTACATTTCAAAACCAATTATTTCACATAATCTCAAATCGTTCTCAGGCACAGATCAAATATAATTATTACAAAATACGCCAAGAGCGGTATATGAAGATACCCCCTTGGTTGATCAAAGTCATATGGTCATAATAGACCTAATACAAAACAACATAGCGGAAAATCCAACAAAACACAACAAGAACTGTAACTCATAAATAGCAATCTGTTTGCCTCCTGTAACTCATTCGTCATCCTACTAAACCCTAAAAAAGACTTTAATTCCTCAGCATACTCATATTAATTTTGAGCATCCGAGAGTTTTAAGGGGAAAACATAAACTTCGAGTCCAACATAAAGCCTAGCATGAGTAACACTATATATCCCGGTTAAACATGTTAAGTGAGACCACGCCGCTTAGTGGAACAAGTTTCCCCTCACTAACATCCTTTTAAACATATCTTTTTCAAAACCTTTCATAAAACCATATATTGTGCCTCTGCATCCACGGTGGTTAAAATATGTGTTTATAAAACATTACGGTGATATGCATACTTGAAAATAACTAGGATTTCTCCATCCCCAATTAGAGTTTAATTATATCAAAGAGGGACTACCTATTCCACATTCATTTTGCTTAAGTTGATGTAGACTATCCATCTCACATCACATAGTTTTCCTAGGACGACTATGAATCCATCATTTTGCCACTTGATTCATACTAACCCCATGAATCTAATTATTTCATGTTAGCCCTATGAATTTAATGGCCTCATGTTAGCCCATGAGCTTATTTATATCATGTTAGCCCCATGATTCTATTTGTATCATGTTAACCCCATGATTCTACTTGAATTTGCCTTTTAACTCATGCTAGCCCTATGAATCTATTTGTATCATGTTAGCCCTATGATTTCATATATATATATATATATATATATATGTATATATATATATATATCTCTTTAATAATAGTTGTAATAACTTTGGTATCACACTTTTTTGATATCAACTTTAAACTACCAAAAATGTCCCTCTATATATTATCAAATCTTAATAACTTAAAAATAGGATCTAATATTGAACTTCTTTTACAAATTCAAACGCCCCTAAAAGTAGGATCTAATGATTAAAAATGCTTTACGAATTCGAAACACTTCTAAAAATAGGATCTAAAATTAAACTTCCTTTATAAATTTAGAATACTTCTTTACAAATACACAAATCTTAATATCACTTGAAAATAAAAAATCATTTATTTTACCGATTTAAACGTATAAAATTTATAAGGAAAATAATTCACGCGTGAAGCGCATGCCGTGACACTCGTATATATATATATATATATATATATATATATATATATATATATATATATATATATATATATTATGTTAACCCCATGGTTCTATTATATCACGTTCGCGCCATGATTAAACTATTTCCATCAATATCCCTAACTTAGTTCATATTCATTTATTGTTTCCATTGGTACCCTGAAAACCCTTAGAAATCCAAATCCTTTCAAAATCATTGAACTTCAAACCTTTCGAACCCATTGAACTTCAAACCTTTCGAAAGCAGTAAAACCTTAGACGTCCTATTTTAAAATGACTTGAAACACTGCCTTAGAAAATCTTTGGAAATCCTTCCATTTAAAACATTCCGAAATCATTTAAAAACTAAACCTTTCGACCTAGTCGGAAGCTACCTTTCGACCCCTTCGAAATGCTACCTTTCGACCCCTTTTAAAACCATTAAGTAAACAAATCCTTTCGAATGCATTAACTCTTCTTTAACACAACCTTTCGAAAACTTTTCTGGGTTCAATTTAAAATAGGTGAAAACCTTCATTTAAAACCTTTCGACTCCATTGGAAGCAATCTTTCGGCTAAGTTAGAAGCTCTACTTCGAAAGCTTTAAAGCATCTTTTAAAGCAACTCTTTCGAAAGTTTTGGGTTATAGTTCAATTTATAAAACAAGGATAAATCACTTATGTTAAAAGCTTCCTTTCAAGATAATGAAGAAGCAGCTAGTCTTTCAAACAAGTAAACCTTTCGAATTCAACCGAGTAAATCTTTCGACTTTGTGGGAAGGTTCAAAACACAACATTCATATAAAGCGGCAACAACCTTTCGACTATGTCGGAAGGTTTCAAAACAAAGTAGCAGCCGTAACCTTTCGACTATGTTGAAAGATTTAAAACCTTTCTTTTAAACATTTTGACCTGGTCGAAAGCAACCAAGTTGAAAGCTCTAATTCGAAAGAAAAGTAGGTGAAAGCTTTTGGTTTATAAAAGAAACATACCACAACCTCTTTGGCTATCAACCTTTCGACTAAGAGCCCTTCGACTCTGTCCAATTCATTACGTACAAATAGCTTGATACCATATGCATTGGTTTGACCTTATCAAAAGCTTAGAACCTTTCGACCTTGTCGGAAGGTCTGAGTCGGAAGGTTTACTGCTGTAATAGGCTGAAACATGCTAAAAGTATGATTTCTTTGTTTTTAACTTAAAAAGGATAATTTTCAACTAACCTGCCTTTGTTTGTCAAATTCTCATTGGTTAACAGATTCTTTTCAGAAATGTGTTGCAACTATTTTCAAAATTAATAATCATTTTATTTTGCAAAATGCCCCTCTACTTTATTAAATATATAAAACATTTAAGTCTCATACCTTAAATAATTTTATATATTCATCAAAACACTTAGGAAAAATCTGTAAATATTCCAGAAAATTTATTTCAATATGTTGCCTAACATTTAAAAATTTCAACCCCAAAAAATCATTATTTTAGTCGAAAATAATTTACAACCCAATAAAAAAAGGTCCTTCACTAGAAAATTAATATAAAATCCACCTTAATTCGGAAAATTATGAAAATTGAAACATATCTTTGGAATATAATTTCCGACCAAGGCGTTTGGATGTCATCAATTAGGGTTTTCATTTGAAACATATCATTTAAAACAAGTATGAACATACATAATTCATCAACAAACATACATATAACTCTAATCCTCAAAATATAGTAATTACTTGCAAAATTGTTTCTGATCTTAGTCTTAAAACCGAAAACCAAAAGAATATGAGATGAAGTAATTATTCACCTTGGCTTTGAGATTATAGATGTGAGATTTGATGTTGATTTAGTTGATTATTTCTCTTCTCTTGAATTCTAGTTTTAATCTTCTTCTTGAGAGTAAAAATGGTGGCCGACCTTGGTATTTTTAATTTGATAGAAATGAGAATGAACGTGAGCATTCTATCTCCCAAGGGTTTATGGTATAAGCTCCACCTATTTTCCATATCGCCCTTGTCATTTCTTAACACCTTTGTTTATGTTATTTTATATTAATCAACACACTATCATGGCACGGCTACCCTTAGCTAAAACAAATCTCAATCCATTAACCTCCACATTATTTTATTTAATTTTAGCTAATTAAATATCCCAAATAATATAATAAAAGTATGGGGTGTTACCTTACTTGACCCCTTTTCCATTTTAATCTAAAAAAATATGTATAACAAGGTATATACATACTATTAAAATTACAGATCCGAAAAGAGATTTGAGGTTAAAGGGAATATAAATTGGGGGTTAGATCTATATTTATAGGCTCTCAAATCAACTGTATATGTTAGATTAAAATAATTAAATCTGAGTCGTTTGGCTAAGGATCAAACCCTAGCCACCACTATATAACCGATCGACCGACCCCCTATAGGCGGTCGACCGGCTAAGAAAGGGGTCGACCAGTAAGATTCCGCATTTAATATTATTTATTTCCTATTTTCTTTGTAATTAAATTCGCTTCGAAACTTCAAACGTTGATAACTTCTTCGTTTGAACTTCGATCGCAAAACTCTAAACATGAAAGTTGTTCAGAAAATCGTACAAAGTCTTCCTTTAGAAATTGAAAAGTCTTCCTTTAGGAATTAAAAATCTCTACTAACATTCTCAAAAAAATCGTGCTCAAATGATGCTCTGCCCTTAAATCGATCTTCCGAAGAGGGAGAGCTCGAAGCCACATAGTTGTCACTCCAATTTGAGTGCTTCGCCTATGCCTTGCGTCTATCTCAAGTCACTGACCTGGATCTGGAAATTTGGATGATGCCTCACCTTCTACCCTCGCATTTTTGGAACTGGAAATCACCGCGGCTACCTCTAAATGAAGCCATGCTTAGATTTGATGCCTTCCGAACCACATCGTCGTTCGCGTTTGGAGGTCGTTGCTCAATGATAGACTTGCGCCGACAAGAGTAGACCGCTTATGCTTGAATCGTGAGGTGAGTTCGCCTAGACGATAACTCCATTTTTGATTGAAAAACTTACGTTGACATAGATTTTGCTGTTGTTTTATGGAGTTTGGCATCGTACGTTGAGTTGTTATCCATCTTTGGAATGGGTCGATGCTTGAATGAATAAAAGTCGCTCGCATTTGAGATCTAGAAACCGCAGATATCGTGTCAATGATGAAGATACCTTGCCACGCCTTGCTTCTTAATTTTTGATATAAAAAATTCTTTTGCTTGTTATTGACTAAATCATTTGATATTGTGTTGGAGAATCAACGAGATATTGCCTTTGTTGTTCCAGTGTGTTTGCTGACTGAGCAGTTGCTGGTTGTTACACTTTGTATCACAACGATACATTGCACACAATGACAACATTGCACACAATGACATATGAATGGCAGAATTTGATGAATTGCGTTGCTGAAGCTTTTGTGGAGATGGTGAAGGTACTGTTTTGATCTAAAGTTGTTGAATAATCTCGTTGCTTGAGGACCTGGTTTTGGCTGTGACCAGAAAGTAGCCGATTTGGATGTATTTACTCCTCTTTGTTCGGGTGGTAGGCTAGTAGTAGCTTGGTAATGCAAAAGCTAAGTATGATGGGATTTGTGTAATTGATAATGTGAAAAGGTAAATTCGGTGTTATTTTTGTTTTGTGAATCCAATGATCAAAAAGTATGGATGATGTGAGTTTATATATAGATTCAAAATAAGAAATACTAGGAGAAGAGGAATATTGGGAAGGTTTGAAAATATCAAATGTAATTTAGATTTGAATTATTAAAATATCTTATGTAGCTCTAGAAATATATGTGCATATTTGTAGTTATTGCACATATTTTAATCTATATATCCAATTATCATCTCTTTACTTTGTTGGTAACTCATATCTATTCTAAACATATGAAATTGAATTCGTAATTGAGCAATCCATATTTGGTATAACCATTAGAACTAAAAATAATCACTTGAAAAAAAATGTTATTTTCTCTCTCCAAAATATTTTATACTTCAAATTGCTCATTATTCTCATTGATGATATTTTATTTGTAACACAATAATTAATATCAATAGAAAATATCAGTTTTATGTGTGTGTCTATATATATGTGTGTGTGTTTATATATATATATATATATATATATGTACATATATATGTATGTATATATATATATCATTGATAAGAAAACCTTTTTGATAAATTGTGTACAATATCTGCATCACATTCAATTAACCATATAAAATGAAAATATACGTTTTTTTAACATCAAACAGAAATTGATTGCAATATTTCACAATCTCTATCTTTTAATAATAATAAACATATGTCAACATTTACACATAAAAAGAAGGTTTAATATGTGATGCATTGGTTGAAAATAATAATAATGGATAAAGTTAATTCAAAACAAAACTGTGTTTTTTATGATTTTTAAACTATAACGCACTTAAAATAAAATCAAATATAAAAATATGCTTTATCGTTAAACAAACGTATACTCCACGTGAAATACGCAACATATAACATAACCAGCAAATGACCAAAGCAAGTGAAGAAACACTTCAACCTTGACAACAGAAGTAGCAAAGCAACCGCCGTTGATAGTTAAAGACCACTGTACAACATAACATAGAACAAATCACCGGACAAAGCTCAAATCATGATAAGCCACATGCGAAAGCAAAAGAGGACCCAACAAACCAGCCACCAAGAACAATAACGCATAACGGTCATCACCAAAGATAAATCCACATCTGCATGCAGCCACCATGGTTTCGACGGTAAGAAAATAAGAGGATAGGCGATGGTAGAGCAAAGCCTCATGATGCAGGACAAAGCCAACTCTTCATTAAAAACACAGAAAATTTCATGCTCGAAATAGCACACCACTAACAAAAAGAAGAAAACCATCGGACACACCAAGAGCCACCAAACCAGCAAACTCACAACCAAAGTATCAGTCATAAACCCAGCTAACGCGACCGATGCTATCCATATAGAGAGCATCATCGTTTCGGAAGGGGGCCCAACTGAGCCAAGGAATAGGGAACCGTTGATAGCAAGGTGAAGAACGGCTATGGAGAGGCTCGCGATAAGGCTAACCATTAAATTTAGGCAATCTAGATCCGAGCGAGGGAGAACGATGCATAAAGAGGGGAACAAACAGTGGATGCTGACGAGGCTACAAGAAGCAACACAAAAATAGATAAGCTAGCGAAAAAAGAAAACGGGATGTGATATGGGGAAAGAAGAAGGATGAAAGAGGAGAGGTAGAGAATAGGAGTGGATACGGACGAAAAACTACATAAGAAGAGACGACGGACAGTGACTTGGAAAACCTAGACCCCATTATATTACATTGAGAAGATTTTTTGAATGGCCACTATTTTTTACATATACATAACTTTATGATTTGATTAGTTAAAACATAACAATAATGATTTATATAACCTATCAAAATATGACTGTAAATAGGTTGGATCAATTATTTTATGAAGATGGTCATAAATGGATAATTCGTTTTACCTTTCTATTAAAGGGACATAAATGGATAACAAATTTACCTGTTTACTAAAAAATTAAAAATTAGAATCATAAAAGTTCAAATTTTGAAAATTTGGTCAAGAACTACTAACTTAAGTGGTCAGATCTCTAGATTGGAGGTCTTGGCTTTGATCCTCCGAGACACAAAAATGAATGTTTTGCTTAAATTAAGTATCACTCTTGCTATAAAAATATTGAAAATTTGTACTTAAACGGCTAGGTATAAGACAATATTTTCTTCGTTCAACATGAAATATATTTTTCATACTAACTTGGATTCAAGATAGGCTTTGACAAATGAACTCATATCAATGTATAGATAACATGTAACATTCGGATGCTTCATGTTCTAGATGTACACCTCAAAACTTTCATGCTGACTAATAATTAGTAATTAACAAACTATATCCCCACATGTAAACTCTGACACAAACGATACTTCAATAGTTCGTTCCTCTTTAAAAGTTTGCTCATAACAATTTGAATTTTGAAAATTTACATTCGAATAAATGTCAAAAAAAGTTATTTTCTTCGTTCAAGTTCCAATAACTTTTTCATGTTGGTTTGGAATTAGTCAAGACATCAACCAATGAATTAGTATCAACAATACAAGATTGAGATTTCATCTTTCAAAAAAACGTTGTAATTCTTCACGGTATCTAATAGTTGTGCTTCACAAATGACATATTACATCCACTGCATCCAAATTTTACTCAAAACAGTCCTTTAATGATTCGTTCATCTCAAAATCACTAGATAACGGTGCAAAAATGTACCAATATAAATCTGAATTTTGAAAATTATCTAAATTTTGGACTTTTTATTTTGAAATTTTGAGATCGAAGCTTGAAAATTTAAATTTTATACTGAATCTGAATTTGAAAATATGAAAATTATATTGAATCTGAATTTGAAAATTTGGATTTACATATGAAATTTTGGAATTTACATTAAAAAAATTGCATTTTGACGATGTATTTGAAAATTTTAAAAATCGGAAATGAAAATATAATTGAATTTGAAATTTTGGTTATATTACAAATTCAGAAAGTAAAAAGTGAATTTCAATTATTATTTTTCCATATAGCTTATAAATTTTTTATTAGCCAAATATAATTTGAATCATTAAATAGTTTAAATGGGTGATTGATATATTAAGTGGATTGGGTTTAATTGATCAATTTAGCATGGTTCATAAGTGGATGAGATCAGTTTTTATTCAATCCTTCTATGATTCCACCCTACCCATTTGGCAGATATAGTTATAAGCTTACTTCTAGTTCTGCTGCCAATATTCTTTAGTTTTCTAAAATGGGTGATCGTTTGTTGTAAGCTTATTTACAGTTTTAACATTTTGTTACCAATATTTTGAGTTTTCTAAAACAGGGCGATCATTGGTTGTAAGCTTGTTTCGGCGTTTAACTTGTCTCGTGCTATGGACCAGCTTCCCAAAACTAAAGAATGCTATGGCAGTAAAGGCACTATATTTTTCTGATCATGTGGGATATTTTACATGGCAAATGAAAACTACTTGGTGGCCCAAACCTAGCTCTGCTAGCTGGCTATGGTTTGAAACAATTACCATATTTATTTAATGAATGAACTATATCATCTTGCTTCAGATTTTCACCAAAAGAAACAAAATAATATCCAAACATCCTATATGTTGACGTATATTGCATTATACTATCAATAATGTATTAATTGTAGACCAGAATTGTGGGTACAAAAGCTGAAAAGCAAAGATGGGTTCCTTTTGCATGCCACAATACTCACAATTCAAAGAAAAACCCACTCTCATATAGATCAAAAATTCAAAATCAATTCATATGTACGTAGTAGGATAACCTTACAATTATTCTTCCAGCATATCATACAATTCTTCGTTGTACAATAAGTTTCATGAACATGGTAGAAGACATGCATGTGTGTGTTTAAGGTACAGAAAAGAACCATGATTTGATACCACTATACTAGAGAAAATGATATCGTGTGTTTAAGAGCTCAACATTAAGAGTTATTTATGCTTTTATTATAATAAGAAGAACGCTCCATGTTGTATGATTGTATTTGCATAACACACTAGCTCTAAGGTTTATGATAAAGTGCTGGAACTTAGTAACAACCTCTACTACATGGATCGGAGTGGTGAATCATTCTTGTCCACTTTTATGCATCTTCGGTAGCACGAATAATTGGATGCAACATATGAACGCTCGAATGATTCTATCAAAACTATCATCATAAACATAACAAATGCTTTGATCGCCGCTACCAGTAACAAGCATAACAACAACAAAACCAAATGATAAATAACTTGGGAGAACTGTATAATGGATAGATTTTTCAATTTTTAAATGCAATGTACAATATATTCATAATATTTACATAGTTAAGAGATACCTATACAAACTCAGGCCTCAAGTCTGCCCGCCTCAAAATCCTCCCAAGCTTCTTAGCAGAAAAAATCAAGCAATCCCACAATGCAACCCCAAGCACAATTTCATACACAAAACTAAAGGCAGGATCATCGCCATTGTTATGCCTGTCTTCCCAATTTGCCCCTTCATCTCCACCAAAATTCCATCCTCTTCCGCCGCTACTGCCGCCGCCTCCGAAAGGTCCGTCGTCGCCGTCTCCTAATAGGAGATCGTCGGAATCTTCTCCATCATCGAGCGATCGGCGGTGTGTGCGACGCTTGCGACGGACGAGGGCGCGTGGGGCGCACGTGCGTCGGAAGGGGTCGGATCGGACGGTGGAGACTGGGCGGTGAGTGGAGAGGAGCGGGAGGATGGATTTTGCTGCTGCGATCGTGACGGCTGAGATCTCCATTAATTATACGACAATTCTGATTAAAATAATATACGAATTCGGATTTGAATTTTGAAAGAAATAGGAAATGAGAAAATTCTAAGAAAGAGAGAAACGGGAGAGAAAGTACAGAAGAATATACATTTGCCGACTACGTTGCGTGATGGAGCCTGTTAGCTCATTTTCTATTTTTCGTTTTACCGAAAAATAACAGAAAGGACACGAAATAAAAAAAATTAGTCCTAGGTGCTACAAGTTTATTTTTTAGTCTAAACTAAACAAAAAATGATAGTTGCAACTATGATTTCGTAATTTACATTAGAAAGTGTCCTTCAGACTAAAAAAACAAACTTGCTGTTGTTAGGACTAATTTTTTTTACAACTTCTTCGTTGTGCTTAAAAACTCATTTTCTTTAATAGTTCAAAGGGAAAAAAACGGTTCTAACATACACAAGAAATAAGCGTAAATATGCTAAATGTTAAAGGATGTTATTATAATTTTTGTCTCATTTCGAGTTTATAAATAGAGCTCGTTTGTATTGTACTGATAATTATAGTAAATGAAATGTCTCGTCTCTAATAGTTTCGAATTTTGTTTACTTTTAGCACGTTATCAGCACAATGTTATTGTTAATATCATTGATTTGTGGTACTAGCGTAAAAGCGATAATGCTATTCGTTTGATTAACGGTTTTTATCTAATGTTCTTTTTCCTTCTAACAAAAAAATAATTAATAGGTACCCATTCTTCGGCCATTACTTTTCACGAGCATCCATTCCTATTAATAAGCTAAACGTATCTTCAACTAATGTTCACTGCTCGTATTACATGTACAATGCTAGTTGTACTTTCTTCTAACAAAAGTTGCTCATTATATTTCTTGAATTCAAGTTGATAATATGACAAATATTGCTAAGCTTGAATTCAAAGCTTGGACGTATCTTGAGACAACAATTTGTAATGGATATTAAATGTTGAGATATACTTGTAGTCTCAATGCCTAGAAAATGTTAATAAATATAGTAATAATATGTCCCAACATGATAAAGCAAATGTTTTGATAATTTTAAGACGTCATATGCATGAAGACTTAAAATAAATTATTTAACTGAAAAAATCATATTCACTTATGGAACTCCCTGAATGAGCGCTATAACCACCAGAAGACAGTCATGCTTTCGAATACTATGCAAGAGAGGTTGAACCTGAGGTTTTAAGATTCAAATCTGTAGGGGAATATAATTTCACTCTGTTTAGAATCACTTCTAAACTGAAATTGTGTGGAGAAAAGGCATTGAGAAGACCTTTTCAACTTCATGCCTTAAACATGCTCCTACCGCAGCAATATCAAGATCGACATTTTACAAAATATTTTGAACTCATATAATGATTGCTGAGAAAAATAATGAATTGCTTATTAAAAATCACTCCTCAAGGCCAATTAGTTTAGTTGCATTACCTAAAATTAATGTTAATCTATAACGCCCTTAATTTTTCTTTTACATTACTCAGGAAAATCAATTAGATTAATTAAACAGAATAATGTGACGTGAAAAGGAGAGGAGATTTGATAATTAATTGGGTTAGGCCTTAACTAATCAACAGATAAGATTGTTTTAACTAAAACATAAGTAGGAGGATTTATGAGAGAGATAAAATAGGAATAAGCTTCATTTCCTAAACATAAACCCTTCCACCCTCATATCCTCATTCATTTTTACATCCACACAAAACACAAACAAAATAGAGGCAATTGTTAAAGCTTTTAAAGGAAGAAAAGTTAGAGAATCAAGTTAAAGCTAAGGGGAATCAAATTAACAACTCAAATCTCAACTCTTTTTCTCAAAACAAGATGAATATTAGTATCCATCTCATTCTTATGTGTTAAATTTTGGATTTTTGATGTATTCCAAATTTTTTGATGATGATATGATTGGTTTTACCATTGTTTGCATGAATGGTGATTTATTGAAATTTTTATGAAATTATTATGATAAGTTTCAAGGTAAAAGCCTTACTGAATGACCACCAAAAGACTTAATTTTTGGATTTGTTGTGTTATACATAATTTTGGAGATGCTTTTTTAATTTCATAATGTTCGTAAAAAAAGGAATATTTATGAATTTCCTAAAGTGAAAATGTCATTTATCTCGTGTTTTAGTTATTAAAAATAATAGATTAATGAATTTCCCCCCCAAATTTTTATATACTAACTAAAACATAATTTTATATTTTTGATGAATTTTTGGGTTTTTTTCCAAGTGTTTATGAATTATTATAAATTTGCTAAGCTACAAAGGTTTAATAATTATATTAAAATATTAATAAAATTTAATGGTTTGAAAATAATTTTGGGAATCATGAAATCTGATTATAGCAATTTTTTTGCAAAGAAATTGATAAAGTATACCTTTAACCAATAGGAATTGACAAACAATAAGAATTGGTGAAAAGAACATACTTTATTTAGCAAAATAGCAGTTTTACGTTAATTACGAGTCCGCCACTGAACCCCTTTCTCCACTGTTGGTAGAACCCCCTTTCTCCAGCGTGGGTGGAACCCGTTTCTCCGCCGTTGGTGGAAGCTCCTCTTCTCCAATGTCGGTGGAAACTTTTTCTCCACTATCGGTGGAACCACCTTTCTCCAATGTCGCGGTGGAACCCCTTTTCTCCACCATTGAGTGGAACCCCTTTTGCCACCGTTGGGTGGAACCCATTTCGTCACTGTTGGGTGGAAACCCTTTCGGCCACTGTTGGGTGGAACCTATTCCGCCACTGTTGCTTTAGTACCCTTTCACCAGCCACGTTTTCAAAACTTAAAACATGTATAACATTTTAACTGTAAGTCCATTTCTCTATTATGATCACCCTGCGGAAAAGCCATCATTCGAAAGAAATGGTATAGGTTATATACCATAATTCTACACCTATAAAAAGTTATAGCCCGTGAAAACTATGCCTTGAGAAATGTTTTTGGCAGGGGCCGATAGGTTCTTAGTGATCCTATGAAAACTATGTTCGGAATAGGTTATTGATAAAGATCAATGGTTCATAGTCAACCCATGAAAACTATGACTTGAGAGATCGATGTTATTGGAATATCCGGTAGGTCCATAGTCGGCCCATGAAAACTATGATTGGATGATGTTATTGGTAGACACCAATAGGTTCTTAGTAATCCCATGAAAACTATGAAACCAGATAGATAGTCCATAAGCTTGGAGCAGGTTATTAGTTAGCCCATGAAAAATAATAGGTTTAATAGTGACCCTAGAAGCTATAACTTGAGATAGGTAGTCAGATAAATAGGGATGAGAAATTCAAGATATATTATATAATTGCATATCATCATATTATGTTATGTTTTAACCATTGTAGATGCAGGTGCACAATATATAGTTAATTAGTTTTTGGTTAAGGTACCAGCGAGGGGAAAACCCATTCCGATCAGTGGCGTGGTCTCGCTAGATATCTATTTGGTTTGAGATGGTATATTATTATTCACACCAAACTTTTCGTCTGACTCGAATTTTATGTTTTTCCCCTTAAACTCTCGGGTGCTCAGATTAAAATTTGAGTAGTCTAGGTAAGGGTTTTTCAGGTTATTCGTAAATAAGCTTTCTAAGACATGCAAGAGGCAAGCTAGCTATTTAAGAGATTCTATATATTGTCCGTTGTGCTATTTGGATGTAAGGGCAAATTTGTTTAATTGCCTATATTTAGACTCTGATCAACCAAGGGGGTATCTTCATATGTTGCTCCTGGCGTATTTCGTAATAAATTGTAATTTCTCTGAACATGGTTTATGTCTAATTAATCTAAAATGCTATTTATAATGAAATGAGAAATTTGTTTTAAATTGAGTTTAAAATTTTTCATATTCATGTGTTTTTGTTACATCAATGTATCTAACATTATCGCATTTAGTTATTGAGAATTAATAACTATAGATGACTACAACATCCGTAGCAGTTAGTTTTAGGCCTCCAAATGAGGGATGTTACATAATCTTTCCCGCTCCGAAAGAGGTCAAGGTAGAGGACATGGCTGTGGTCGTAGACGTGGGTATAACTCCAACAGAGGCAATTATGGAGTTTTAGATGTAACAGAACTACCACCTATAAAATGCAACAAAAGAAAAATAAGCCTGAAACGAATAATAATTCAACTCTAGAAAATAAAAGGCATGATGAATTTTATTATAGATGCAGACCTTCTGATCACTAGTCACGTACATGTAGATCATCAATGAAAATAATTGAAGAATACTAACGCTTGAAGAATATTAAGAGAAATAATACTGAAGGATTGTCTAATAATACTAACTTAAAGTTAGATAATTTCTTCGAAGATGATAGTGGAAATTCATAAGTGATGAAATCTCAATGCAGATGATATGACCGATCTGATCAACTAGAAGTAACATGAAACTAGTTGTGCAGTTTTTGTTATTAATTTATTTTATTACTTGTATAATAAGTTAGTTCGAAGTTGATGTTTGTTTTTATTGCATTGAACTAGTTAAAGTAATTTGTGCTGATGCATGTTGATTTTAATAATTAAATTAGTAGTTTGTTGGGAAATTCTTTTGGAAAATATTAACATTTATTTATGTTTAGAACTTATTTTGATAATTGACTGACTATATTTTCTTTAATAAATTTTCAAAGTATGGACCACGAATATTTGAATGATGGTATATACCCGCTAAATAGTGCAACTACTCATACAATTTTGAAAAACCAGAAGTTTTTCTTTGAATTATCTGAAATATTTCAACTAAAGTTTTCACCATAGCTGGATGTGCTAATATAATTGAAGGGTCTGAAAGAGCCCATATAACATTGATGGTACACATATCTTCGTTCAAAATGCTTTATACTCGAGCAATTCTAAAATAAATCTAATAAGTTTTAATGATATACGAATGAATGGTTACTATATTAAAACTATAATTGAAAACAATAAAGAATATCTTTTTGTTATTTCTATAATTGAAAGCAAAAGCTTATTTTTTTATAAAAAAATTGGTATAATTTCAACTAGATTATATTTCTCGAAAACTAGCACGGTTGAATCCCACTCTATAAACATGAGCCGGAAGCTCATAAATACAAAGAGGCTAAATTCTTTGGCATGATCGCTTAGCTAAATACTCAAATGAGCATGTTTTATCAAACCAATTTAATTTATCAAGTATTACTTTTGTGCCCCATACGCACAAGAAAAATCAACCCCTCGACCTTCATGTAGCAAAATCACTTTTGTATCTCTAATGTTTCTATAAAGAATTCAGGGTGATATATATGGTCGTGCACCATTTAAATATTTTATGGTATTAATTGATTCTTCAACTCGTTGGTCGCATGTATATTTACTTTCTACAAGGAATATGGCATTTGCCAATTTACTTGCTTAAATAATCAAATTGAGAGCATGCATCTTATCTACGTAACTCTTCTATCTTGATTGGCCGTCCTTCACCCTTCTTCAGATTAACTTAATCTTATCTGACGCCTCTCTAACCAAATCCGGACCTAAGACTAATCTGTCTCCGGTCTCTAACCAACATGCCAACATGCTGATGATTTGCATGGTCTTCTACACAAAGCTTCAAATGGTGTCATTTCTATACTAGTCTGGTAACTATTATTATGGGAAAACTCAACCAAATGTAGGTGGTCTTCCCAAGATCCCCTAAAGTCTAATACACAAGCTCTTAGTAGATCCTCAAGTACTTTGTTGACTCTCTTTGTCTGCCCATCTGTCTAAAGGTGATACATAGTACTCATATTAACCTTGGTACTCATCACTTCCTGTAGACTCTTCCAAAGTTCTCTAGTGCACAAAGCATCTCTGTCACTGATTATACCACTAGGAACTTCATGCAGTCTAACTATGTTCTTCAGAAAAACTTGGCTAAAACAGGTGTCGTTTTGGTTGACTTAACTAGAATGAAATGGGCACTCTTGGTCAATTTGTCCATTATAACCCATATACTTTCATTACCTCTATTTGAGCATGCCATGACGTTGTTAGGATTTCATAAAGGCCTTTATGGCCCTGGCCTGTAAATGGACTTGACCTTGGCAACCCGTCTATAAAATCCATAGATATCGAATATCATTTCCAAACTGAAATCTTTAAAGGGTGAAGCAACTCACTCGGTTTTTGATGTTCAGCTTTCACTTGTTGACAGTCTGCACACTACCTAACTCACAAGCCTGCATCCCTCTTCATGTCTTCCCAATAGAAGCTCCTTTCATATCTTGATACATCTTGGTCCCTTCAGGATGAATCGTAAACTTGGACCGATGATACCCTCTAAGAATTTCTTTCCTTAAGTCCTCCACATTCAGAACACACACCGTCCCTTCTTTCTTAGCCATCCTTTCTAGTCAAGGTTAAAACCCTTTAAATCATCGATCTTTGTTCCAACCTCCAGTCTTTTGATCTTTTCAGCTAATACTGGATCCTTCTTCCGCTTAGAAGTAATTTTCTCAATCAATACTGGTCGAACTTCTAAACAAGAAAACCTAACAGAGCTTTGACTAGAACCAGCAGTCGATCTTAACTGCACATCACAACTAACTAAGGTTTCTAAATCCTTCCACTCCGCCAACATAGCTAACACCACATTCTTATGTTTCCTGCTAAGAGCATCAGCCACTTTATTACCTTTTCCTGGTGTATATTCTATACCAAAATCATATGCAGTCAAAAACTCAAGCCATCTCTGCTGCCTCATATTTAACTCCTTCTGAGAGAATAAATACCGTAAAGACTTATGATCGGTATACAACTCAAATCTCTCCCCTAAGAGACAATGTCTCCAAATCTTCAATGCGAAGATCACAGCTGCCAACTCCAAATTAAGAGTAGGATATCTAACTTCATGTGGTCTAAGCTGTCAAATGCATAGGCATTGACTTTTCCATTCTGCATCATACCGCTCCTAATCCAGTTCCACATACATCAGTATACACCACCAATCCTTGATTTCCATCTGGAACTACTAACTCGGGTGCATTGGTCAACAAATACTTTAACTAAAGGAATGCCTCCTTACATTTGTTGGGCCAAAAAAATCTCACATCTTTCCTGGTAGCGTAGTTAAAGGTGCTGCTATCCGTGAGAAATCCTTAATAAATCTCCGGTAGCAGCCAACAAGTCCAAGAAAACTCGTGATCTCAGTCACTGTCTCCGGTCTCTTCCAATTATTCATGGCTTCAATCTTATCTGGATCGACTGACAATATTTTCTCTGAAACCATGTGACCAAATTTTTTTACCTCTTTCTTCCAGAAATGACAGTTGGTGAACTTCGCCTTTAGCTGATTCTGTCTCAGCATCTAAAGTACCACTCTAAGATGAACTTCATGCTCTCTCTCATCCCTAGAGTCTACTAGAATGTCATCTATAAACACTAACACAAACCTATCCAAATACTCTCGGAAAACTCAGTTCATCAAATCCACAAAGAAATCGGGTGCATTCGTTAATCCAAATGGTATCACTAACTACTCATATGAACCATACCTTTTTCGAAATGTTGTCAAAGGAATACTGTCCTCCGCCACTCTTAACTGACGGAAACCTGTCGCCAAGTCCAACTGGGAAAACACTCTGGCTCCACTGAACTAATCGAACAGATCATCTACTCTTGGAAAATGATATTTATCCTTAATCATCCTTTCGTTTAACTTGCGATAGTCAATGCACATTCTTAGCAACCCGTTCGGTTTCTTTACGAACACCGTGGCCACTCCCAATGACGATTTGCTTGGTCAAATAAAACTCCTTCCTTCTAGATTCATTAGCTGCACCTTTGATTCCTTCATCTCAGTTAGTGTCATCCTACTAGGCGGTTTACTTACAAGTTCAGCTTTTGGCACAAGATTCATTCTAAACTCAACAGCTCTTTTCGGGGGTAGTCCAGTGACTGGCTCAAAGACATATGCAAACTCTCTTGCTACCCAAACCTGACTTAACTCATTTCCTACCTCCATAGCATTAAGCATATCACGATCACTCCGATCAGTATTCTCTACTGAGAATATCATTCAGTTATTACTATTAGGGTGTCTCGGTGATATTACCCTATCTTGGCAAAATATTCTAGCCTCATACCACTAAACCAATCCATACCCAAAATGATTCTGAAATCTGCGAAATCAATAACATACAAACTGCATGCAAATTTATGACCTAAAAAATCAAGTTTTAACTGGTCACATCTTAACCCTAAAGTTGCATACCCTCCTATTGGATTTGCAACCCTTAAGGAAGTAACTAGATAGGGGTGTTCTAAGCATAATCTATCAACCAAACACTGAAGTATAAATGAATGTGATGCGCCGGTGTCAAAAAGTACTCTAACTGGAATACTCTAAATCAAAAGCGTACCTTCTATCATATTCTTTCCTTTATCAATTGTGGTAGGCTTAGCTGGTCGCAAAAAAAATTCCTTTGTCCTCCCCAATTAGCTTTGGACACTGATTTTTATAATGCCTAACTTGATCATAGTTGAAGCACTTAACATTATTCTTATTTACAGCTTTCTTCCCATTTCCAGATCGACACTTATTGGCAAAGTGACCATTTTTGTCACACTTGTAGCAAAATACCTCAGCCTTTGACTTCTTAGCATTATCACCCTTCTGGACTCCCTTCTTTTTAAAGAACTTCCTCTTTTTTCCTTAAGAACTATGAGTTTCCACTAACTTCTCTTTAGCTAAATTGGCGAGTAACTCCTCATGGTGAATGGCCATCTCCACCACTATATTACAAGGATCACGGACATGTATCATGGTCACTCTAGCAAGTTCGGGTCTCAATCCTCGAATGAACTTCTTATTCCTTTTGATGTCAGCATCTATAACAGCATATCCATATCAGGAAAGCTCTTCAAACTTAGTAGCATACTCAACTATTGACATCTCACCTTGCACTAAATCCATAAGCTTTCTCATCAGCTCAGACTTGGCAAACTTAGATACAAACTTTTACTCAAATCTTATTTTAAAATCAGTTCAAGTTAACTGCTCTTGTAGAACTACGACAGTGACACTATTCCATCAATGTAGTGCTGACCCTTGCAACTATCTAAAGGCCAACCTTCTCTTTTGTTCATCATTCAGGCCTAAATCAGTAAATATACGCTCGTAGTGCAACAACCAATTCTGAACTTCTATGGCACTCTCTGTTCCCAAGAATGGCTTCCCATCCAAACTGGTTTAATCTCTACTCAACAAAGCAGTATTCCCAACTGGAGGCACAAGATTAGCTCCTCCTACATTACCAGCAATACCAACAATAGCTCCAGCTTGCATCAAACCAGCAAAGAACTAATATATCGTCCTCATATCTACTGGTGGATTTCCAGCACTCACATTGGCATCAGCATTTTGATTACTAGCAGTAGTCTGTCGACTCGGGTTTCTCCTGGTAGTGGGTCGAGCATTTCTATTCGTTGTGGTGCTTCCTCCACCAAGATTTCCTCTTCCATTTCCTGCTTCCATATCTCCTTTCTCGCAAATCTGCATATGAGCCTTAGTAAGATATAGAAGAATAGTCTAAGAGAGCGGAGAATAAGTACTTATATACACATAACTATATATAGCAAATACAAGTACATTACTATAACGTTAACCCAAACCCCAATCTTATTATCTAATTCATTGGATTATGATTGAAAAATTCTTTTAGGTTTAATTTTCTTTTAAAGTTTCATAAACCTATGCTCTGATACTAACTTATAACATCTCCTATTTAGAGGCTCAAAACTAACGGCTACAGATGCTGCAGTTATCCATAGTTATTGATCCTCGAAGACCAAATACGGCGACATTAGATACATTAATACACAGAAATACAAGAATATGGAGAAAATTTAAAATGCAAACAAATTTCAGATTTCATTTCAAAATATTTCAAATTGATTACATAATCCAAATTCACAGATCACGTTCAGATAACATATAATTATTAAAAATACGCCAAGAGCGACATATGAAGATGCCCCCTTCATAGATCAAAGTACATAGATAGGCAAGAAAACAATTTGTCTTTATATACAAAAAACACAGCAGAAATAAAAGAACTCTAATAACAAGCTTGCCTCCTGCACGTCCTTGAAAGCTTTATTCGTCTAAAAGAACACCTGGAAACCTTAACCCTCAACCTACTAAAATCGATTGAGTACCCGAGATTTTAAGGGGAAAACAAAAACTTCGATTCAGACATAAAGTCTGGTATGAATAATAATTTACCATCTCAAACCCTATAGATATCTACTAAGACCACACCGTTTAGCAGAACGGATTTTCCCCTCACTAGTATCCTAAAACATTTATAAAACCATATGCTATGGTGTTCCTGCATTCACAATGGTTAAAACATAGTATTTCAAAAACTTTATGATGATATGCAAAACAAGTAAATCAAATATGGATTACCCATCCCCATTCATTCTGATTATCTATCTCAATTATAATTTCTAGGATTACTATTAATCTGTTAAATGTTTATGGACTATCTGTCTAATATCATAGTTTTCATAGGGTCACGAAGAACCTATTGGTATCTCCAATATCTTATCTCTTATCCTAGTTTTCTTGGGCTAACTAGGTACATATTGACTGACTGTCAATATCTTAATTTGGATATAGTTTTCATGGGCCAACTAAAAACCTACTGGCCCCTACCAGTACCAATCATAGTTTTCTTGGGCTGACTATGAACATATTGGCCCCTACTAATATCATATGGTTTTCATGGGCTTACTGTAAACCTATAGGCCCTTGCCAATATCTTTAATTAAGATTTTAATATATGTTAAGTTATATTCACAACTGGGTCAATATAGCTGGTTATTCTGTTCTTTCGCCAAAATACAGTAATGGGTTAATAACAATGTGAATAATATTTTCAAAATCTTTTATTTATGCCATGGTTTTCATTAAAAAATGAGAATGGGTTTTTTTTTTAAACTTTAAAAGATCACTTTTGAAACCGCTGGATGACCTTCTTCGAAAGCATAGAAAAACACTTTTCAAAACTCTAATTATACACCTTTCGAAACCAGCAATACCTGTAACAACCCTAAATTTTGTGATTTATTTTAATTGTTTATTTTGATTATTTTATTTGAAATTTTGATTTAAATATTTTATTTTATTTATTAAAATTAATAAGTTATGTTATTTTAAATATAAATGTGACTTTTAAGTGATTTATAGTTCAAACTAGTATAATTTGAATATTTTACTGTAAAGTGAATTTCTGGTCAAACTGTTCAAACTTTGACTTCTAAAACTTCAAATTTAAATCATTTTTAAATCTTGAATTTTATCTTTTATTATGAAAATAGATGTAATAACTTGAACACTGCTTTTCGTTTCGTTGAAAACGGACTTAAACTGTGAAAGTTATGTACATTTCAATTTTGAGTGTAATTTGATTTATTTAACAATTTTTTCTATTTTAAATTATATAAATCTTATTTTCTTTGTCATATTTTATTTTAATATATTATTGAATGTATATTTTTGTATTATAATAATTTTAAAATGAAGTAAACAATTTTCCAAAGTCAATGGTGATTTATTTGTAATTTCTGGACACTGTTTTGGATTTTTAAGAAATTTCTTTAAACCTTTTTCTATTTTCTTTAAATTTAATTTTTTCTCTTATGTGTTAATGGGATATTTTAAGTATATTTTGTCTTTTAATATTTTTTAAAGTGATGTTATAATTTTTCCAAAGTTTACTGTGTTGATTTCTTTTTTTTAAAAAGGCTGTTTTCTTATTTTCTGCTATTTTCTTCATTAAAATTTTATTTAATTTTTTTTATTTTGTGAATTTACTTTTATTTTATATTATTATTTATGTTTAAAAATATATTACAAGCTCATATTAATTTTCTAAAATTTATTTCATGTAATTTCAAATTTTCTAGACTAGTTTACTATTTTTAGCTATTTTCCTTAATTTAACTTTATATAATTAATAAATATTATATATATTTTGATAAATTTTAGAAATTTTATCTGAGATTATTATTATTTCCATAAATATCATGTTATATAAACAAAATTAAGGAAATTTGAAAGGTTTTAAAAGCTTTTGAAACGTAAGTCGTTTCTTTTACCGTTTCCTCATTTACTCTTTGTCCGTTTTTGTTTTTTGTTTTTTTCTCTTTTAGCCATGACTTCCTCCTTTATTTTTCACGTGGATATCAGATCTATTTCTCATCTAAAAAAAATAAAAAAATACAGCCATGGCTTGAAAGAGTTGAGGTAAAAATTATCTTCTTCTTCCTTTGTTTTTCTACTTTTCTATTTTGAATTTTGTACTTGTTCTCACCTTCATAACTTGGCTCCTCCTCAACCAGATCTGACCTGACCTCTACCACCACTTTCCTCTGACCATCACCCATCCTACTACCTCTCCATTTCAGGTCGAGACCATCCATGGCAAGGACCACCACAAAATCCACCAAAAACCATCACCTATTGCACTAGCCTAGCCTAGTTTATCATCTCCTCCTTCTACCACCATTAGCCGCCACTACCTCCACCACCACCACCTCTGACCCGACCTCTACCCTCTTCCACATCACCCACCACCCTCTGGAAATCAGGCTATGACCATAGAGCATGAGTTCGAGCCCAATAGGAGCCAAGATGTGATGATATTTGCTTTGTTTTGTAAAGTGTTGCTCCTATATCTTCATCTCCTTTAAACCCATGTAGGCCGACCACTTTGCACCCAAACCAGACCTTAATACATGGCATAGCTGAGCTTAACCCATCCATAACTGATCCATGTGAGGTTGAGAACAAGTGCAAAGCATTTGACTTTGTTCTGGACATTGATTTCTAGTGCTGTTCAAGTGTTACATTGTTTTGTAACTTATATGTTGTATTGTTTGTTTAAATGTTTTAATAAGGAAATTATCTTTGGCTCTCTCAATATCAAATATTTGTCGTGCCATCGTGCTTTTGAAGATCTTAGTTTGGGTCATTTGTATCGCAATCTCCAGCTCAAACAAGTGAGTATTTCTCACCAGACATTATGTACTTATATAAGTAGTAAATTGACACCCTGTGAATCTGTAGAACTATATGATTATGTTATAACTGCTTATATTATTATCATATGACGTTCACACCTGTTATTACACCTATTATGTTATATGTTACTGTTATTTCATGCTATTCTGTTTATTTTATCTGTCCATCACACTGCAAGTTTCCTTTAGATTAGAATCACTATGGGTTGAAATGATACATACTCGAACGGACTTTAGAATAAGGGAAAATTGTTATGGGCTGAAATGATAGGCCTGAATGAATTTCGACTTATTTTATTTACTTGGGACAGCGGGTTTGAAATGATAAAACCCGGATTTTTTTTGTAAATTACGGGTTGAAATGATATATTACCCGTATCACTTTACCTAGCGTAGAAAATTATATACAGGCCCGTAGTTAAAATATGTTTTCTAAAAATTTTAAAATATTTTAGAATTTTAATTATTATAATACTTTGATTTAAAATTAAATAAAAATATAATTTTTGTAAAGTATTATTGATTTTCTGGAAATCTATAAGTTAAATAAATTATGGAAAAGTTAGAAAATCTGAATGTAAGTTACTTTGGAAATTTTGATTTAATTTTTAATGGAATTTAAATTAACTTTGAAATATGATAAATTTATGATATTTTGAATTTAAATTAATGTAAAATGATTTTATAACATATCAATGATTTTTGAATAAAGTTAAAATGTTAATGAGTGAATATTGAGTTGAATTTGGAAATATAACTTAAATTGGAATTTATGAATTTGGTTTAAAAGTGAAATTTTAAGTTAAGTTAAATAAAATGGAATTAAGATATATTTGAAATTTTAAACTTAAGTGTTAAGTTGAAATTTAATGTAATGAATTTAAATTTAAATGTTGAAATTTAATAAGCGAATTATTAATAAATATTGATTTTTGAAAGGAAACTTAACTTTATAAAATCATGAATTTAAGGAAAATTAAATGATGCTTATAAATGTGAAAATGCATGATTTTATAAGTTAAAAATGATTTAAATAAAAATGTAAGTGTTAGTGAAATTCTATTGAATATTTGAAGTTAATTAACAGCATTTTTAATACGTCTTTTGTTAAATTGAATTGTTTTTCTATGTAACTTTCTGTAGCATTTTCTAAATGCTGCGAAACTTGAATTTTCATTATTTTAATAAATTTAAGTTCATAAATGAACATTGAAAAGTTTAAATTTTTGGAATTTAATAATTTAATTATTAAATGTAATAACTTTATTTTATGGTTTAAAATGAAGTAATTTGTTTTGAAATATAACTTTTGATATATTAAATTGATTTGAAATGTGGTACTGAAAGATATGATATTTTGGTATATTGGAATGATTTGAAATGTGGTTTTGAAAAAATATAGCTATTTTGACATACTAAAATGATTTGAAATGTGGTTTTGAAAAGATATGGTATCTTGATATATTAAAATGATTTGAAACGAAGTTTTGAAAGATATGATATTTTGATATTAAAATGATTTGAAAGAAGTTTTGAAAGATATGATATTTTGAAAATGAAGCTCTGAAAGGTTATGATATTTTGATATATTAAAATGATTTGAAAGGAAGTTTTGAAAGGATATGATAATTTAATGTATTGAAATGGTTAGAAATGACTTGATATTTATTTTGATAAATATATGAATTGAAATATATGGTATGATGATATATTGAAATGGTTTGGAAATGATTTAATCTTTATTTTGATAAAGATTTGGGTTGGAATGATATTTTATTTTGAAGTATAAAATATTGTTTTAAAGTTATAACTACGGGTTATAATAACGATTGGTTGTTAAAGAGACCGGGATCGGATATTTTCTTATAGCCGGCTAATACCGAAAACCACTTTAACAACTGTCTACGCAGTGGAGATTCCAGAACGAAGTAGGATGGTAGCGATGTTCTCGAAGTATATTACGTGGACCCAACTCACGTGAGTTGGCATATATGACTTAAACAGGAGCTATACCGGGCTACACAGAGGGTCGCACCCTTTCATCGAGCATGCTCCATCGGAAACCATTCTATTACTTTTGTGATTCGATACGTGGCGCCACTTTGACACGGGGGTATTGTTCGAGGTGGGCGGAAGTTGCTGGCTTGCCGTCACCACCGGTCCGGGAGTGCAAACGGTGTATCCACCCTGGCATTGCCTCGCGTGCCGTGTCATATCCTTATATCGAGCCCACTACGATTTTGGTTTTAAAGATCCGACCGCGTTAAGGTTCACCATCCCCTTAACGCTATTTTCTATGTGATTATACTTTACTGATTAGACACTACTGTATATAGCGCAATATACTACATAGTAAATAGTTTAACAGATCCTTAGAGGATGGGCGGTCCCAAGCATCTTCTAGGTTACTTGTACCTTTACTACAGTTCACTTGAGTTGGTTTACATTGTATAAGTATATATGTTCTGACTCGAGTGTTTGTACTTTTATTTACGCTCGGGTCATCCTGAGTTATTCACAGATTTGGATTTCCACTTTCTGGAGATTGAAATCGCTGGAGATTATCTACTTGTCAAGTTTTATCTTTTGCAGTCTGTTGTTCCTTTCAGCTCTTGTATTAGTAGACTTCTATGTAGTGAGACTTCCTTTGTACTTTATTTCTTCTGTTGTATTTTATGCAACTCTGATATTTTATATAGTAGCTTCATGAACTACTATTTCTTTTAATTCCGTTGCATTATTATTACTCTGTGTTTGTGATCTGTGATTATTATTTACTGTATATTCTGAGATTTGCCAAATTCTTATTTACAACGCGGTATTTTGAGCAATTCAATTCCGGCATGAGTGTCTACCTATACACTTATAATTGATGCGAATGGTTGAAAATATCGGGTCGTTACAGTTGGTATCAGAGCTTTGGTAGCTCTAGGCAAAACTCAGCATATGGAGTGAATGTATTTACTGAACCACTTTCATTCGAGTTTGAATCTCTTCCTTTTGACTCGATTCCTTTGAATTTTGGAACATTCCCTACAGTTCCAAAATACATTCGTGTCCCTCACTATTCATCTTCTTTTGACTCTGGGGTATTCCAAAACTCCGCTTCGAATGATCTTTCAAGTGAGTCAACGGTCACAAATTTCAAATTGAATTGGAAAAAAAGGGGGAAAACTCCTTTACAATTAGCATCGATTCACCAGAGATTTATATCCATCCTTGGTTTAGATGCTAATATCTTTTTTTATTCCAAATTTTATCTATTGAGATCGAATGTAGATTTACCCTAGAAAAATCCACATTGATCTTATTATTTAAGTCACGGTTGATCCGATTAAGGTTGCCCGCGATTTATTTAAGCTTATCCACCTCCCTATTTTGTTATTTAATCATCTTGTCTTTTGTTTCCAACCTATCTTCAAACATTTTGAATTGTACTTGTAAATCTACGTTTTGTTTATATATTGTGTTGTTTGAGTTGTTGATGTTGAGTTGAGTTTCTGATCGATTCGTCTGATCAATGTTATCGATAGGATTTCTAAAACACTTTGACAGAACAAACTGACACAATATTATTTTAAAATTCGGTTAATGAAATAAATTTTGATATATAAGTAAATTTATGAACTTAATAAATTGATTTAAAATTGATCATTTGAAATGATAATACTTGATTTATCATTTATTGTTCTATAAATGAATTTATAGATAGTTGTTTATAAATTTATTTGGGAACTGAAATGAATTTAAAACAAAAAATTTGAGAATTTAATTTCCGATGGTTTCAAGTGTTAAAGTTTTAAAGTATATTATTTAAAGTATTTTCGAATAAGAATATGTTTCCAAAGGATGTTAAAGTTTAAAAATTAGTGCTCTTCTCTTTGTCGCTGGAAAATAATTTCGGTGATGACTGTAGCATCATCGACATTCATTTTCGAGTTTCGAAATGAAGAGACCGCTCTGTAGACTTGCTACAGCTTTGCTTTGGTAAATCGAATTGATTTGAATTGAATTTCTAAAATATGACTTGATTTCTAATATATATAGATATATGATTTAAATTTGATTTGATAAACTATGTACATACCTTTAGTTATCTCTAAGTGGTTTGAAGAAATCGGAAATTTAATTCTTAAATTTTATTTTTAAAGAATAATTTCAATTATAAAAAGAAAATCAAAATTTTTGAATAAATGATTTAAGCTTGAAATGATTGAATTGGAAAGTTTTATTTGTATACTACAATTGCATTCAGATATAACTTACCTTAATTTCAGAAGTTGACAATGTAATTGGATAATATACAATATAAAAAGATTTTATAAATAAAATTTGAGTGGTTATAATAAATGTTATACACTTAAATTTTAATTATAAAATGATAAGCAGAGGTAAATATAATAAAGGGCAATTGAATAACTTACAATATAAAATAATGTTAAAAGAACTAAGAATAAAACAAAGAAGTTATAATAAGTGTAAGTATATTTAACATAAGTGATGCATATATTGAGAGGAATAAATTTAATTTTAATTAGGAATAAAGAAGAATAAAATTTATTAAGTACATTATGAGTATAATAAATGATTATTTTTCAAACCATGGTTTTAAAATTGTTAATTTGAGATGATTAGATATTAAGATAATGAAATTTGAGATAGTTAACGATTTATTTAACTTATGAAAAAATACGGAAAAAAAAATTTAGTTGAAAAAACCATGGTTTCAAATTTATTTCCTTATTTCGTTTTGCAAAGTATCTTTTTGTCTCCCTTATTATTCTTATCTTCCTACAGACTGGTATAGGCATCTTTCTATAATATTTCCGTTTAGAAATCTTTCTATAATCTTTGATAATCTGCACCTTGTTAAACTTACCTATAACAATAGTTATCAGGTATAATTTCAATCTTCTTGTCATCTTATCTTAATTCTATTTCGCTCTATCTTTTTCTGTGCTTTTCCGTACCTCATTCCTTTTCGAGGATGAAAAGTTTTGAGGGGGGGAGAGTGTAACAACCCTGAATTTTGTGATTTATTTTAATTGTTTGTTTTGATTATTTTATTTGAAATTTTGATTTAAATATTTTATTTTATTTATTAAAATTAATAAGTTATGTTATATTTATATAAATGTGACTTTTAAGTGATTTATAGTTCAAACTAGTATAATTTGAATATTTTACTGTAAAGTGAATTTCTGGTCAAACTATTCAAACTTTGACTTCTAAAAATTCAAATTTAAATCATTTTGAAATCTTGAATTTTATCTTTTATTATGAAAATAGATGTAATAACTTGAGCACTGCTTTTCGTTTCGTTGAAAACGGACTTAAACTGTGAAAGTTATGTACATTTCAATTTTGAGTGTAATTTGATTTATTTAACAATTTTGTCTATTTTAAATTATATAAATCATATTTTCTTTGTCATATTTTATTTTAATATATTATTGTATGTATATTCTTGTATTATAATAATTTTAAAATGAAGTAAACAATTTTCCAAAGTCAATGGTGATTTATTTGTAATTTCTGGACACTGTTTTGGATTTTTAAGAAATTTCTTTAAATCCTTTTCTATTTTCTTTAAATTTAATTTTTTTTTCTTATGTGTTAATGGTTTATTTTAAGTATATTTTGTCTTTTAATATTTTTTTAAAGTGATGTTATAATTTTTCCAAAGTTTACTGTGTTGATTTTTTTTTTAAAAAGGCTGTTTTCTTATTTTCTGCTATTTTCTTCATTAAAATTTTATTTAAATTTTATTTTTTTATTTTGTGAATGTACTTTTATTTTATATTATTACTTATGTTTAAAAATATATTACAAGCTCATATGAATTTTCTAAAATTTATTTCATGTAATTTCAAATTTTCTAGACTAGTTTACTATTTTTAGCTATTTTCCTTAATTTAACCTTATATAATTAATAAATATTATATATATTTTTATATTTTGATAAATTTTAGAAATGTTATCTGGGATTATTATTATTTTCAGAAATACCATGTTATATAAACAAAATTAAGGAAATTTGAAAGGTTTTAAAAGCTTTTGAAACGTAAGTCGTTTCTTTTACCGTTTCCTCATTTACTCTTTGACCATTTTTTTTTGTTTTTTTTTCTCTTTTAGCCGTGACTTCCTCCTTCATTTTTCACGTGGATCTCAGATCTATTTCTCATCTAAAAAAAAGAAAAAAAAATACGACCATGGCTTGAAGGAGTTGAGGTAAAAATTATCTTCTTCTTCCTTTGTTTTTCTACTTTTCTATTTTGAATTTTGTACTTGTTCTCACCTTCATAACTTGGCTCCTCCTCAACCAGATCTGAACTGACCTCTACCACCCCTTTCCTCTGACCATTACCCATCCTACTACCTCTCCATTTCAGTTCGAGACCATCCATGGCAAGGACCACCACAAAATCCACCAAAAACCATCACCTATTACACTAGCCTAGCCTAGTTTATCATCTCCTCCTTCTACCACCATTATCCGCCACTACTGTAACGACCCGTATTTTACGTGTTGATAAATCGTAGGATTTACAGGTCGTTAGTATTGTTTATGTTGTTTCTAGCCTAAGTCGTATTGTTGATAAGTCGTTTGAACGACTTAAGAAAACTGCCGACTTAGTGTTAAAACGAGTTAAGGGTTAACTTGTATAGAGGCTCAGGTTGAGGGTTCGGAGTTGAGTCGTGACCAACTTAGTGTCTTAGGTCGTGTGAGCGAGTTAGGGAAAGGAGCGACCTAGGGATGAGTCGGTCGAACGGGTTAACGACCTAAGGTATTGAACCAACATAAGTATTTGACCGACTTAGGGGGACTAGCGACCTAGAGTTGCAGTGTATAGATAGGTCGTTGAATGACCTAAGGGATAGCGTTAGGTCGCTAGGGGGATAGGTCGGCAAGCACGATGAGTCGTTGGGGGCTTAGGTCATTGAGTCGGCCTGGTTTGTTAGGTCGCATAAGAGTTAGGTCGGACCTAGTAAGTCGCTGGAGTCTTTAGGTCGGCAGTGTTTTAGGTCGCAGGAATTAGGTCGGCTGTGTGTTAACTCGTGTGACCCTGGGTTAGGTTAAGACGGTAGGTCGTGTGATTGGTTGAGTCGACTTGTAGTTAGGTCGGCCTTGGGTTCTTGAGTCGTGTGTCGTGGAGTTTGTTTAGACCGTTGGGTCGTGAGGTAGATAGGTCGGTGACGACCTATGATAGGTCGGGGATTTTAGGTCGGCGACGACCTAAGACCGAGAACGAGTTATAAGGCCTGTACGACCTAAGGGGTTTTCAGCCTATAAATAGAGGGGTTTGGCTCACTTTTTGGCACCGGTTTTTGAAGCGACGAAGTGCTGCCATTTTGAGAGCTCGACTACAACATTTCTTCATTTTCTTTTCTCTATTCCAATCTAGTTCTAACATCCATCCAAGATCGAAGATCGAGATCAAAGATTCAAGTGCCAAAGTTGAAGATCTTCATCCGTTGGAGCTAGATTTCATCGATTGAAGCGAGATGTTGCCGGATCAAGCCTTGATCTCCGCTGTCCAGATCTGAAGTGTTTAGTTTTTGAGGTGTTTGGGTGATTTGGTGAGTGGTGGTTATCTCTCACGCGGACCCAAAGGAGTATATTGGATTGGTGGTTTGTTGGAGTGTTGTAGATAGTGATTTTGTGCATTTTCCTTAGATCCAAGTATAGATCCATTGTTTGTGAAGATGTTTACCTATGCAAGTTCATTTATTAAGTTATAGAAACAAAACCCATGTTTTATATTTGCTAGATCTATGCTAAAAACCCATGATTCATGTATGTTAGTTCTATGCTCATTTATTTACGATATTGCCATTTTAGTTATAAATGCCTAATTAGATCTTGATTGAATACGTATTTGTTTGGATTAAGGTTTGCCTTGATTGATTGTTGTGAATGAGCTATCTAGTTGATAGATGTGGACAAGTATGGTCAAAGATGATTCAAAAGCTACAGAAGAGGCTCTTGAATGGTGAAAGCTGCTAAAGGCATATGAGGTGGATGTTGAAGCTCATATGTATGGATTGGATGATGTTGAGATGGAACTTTGCCATGATGCGATGAGGCAAACCATGTTGTTGAGTTGAGACTTTGCTATGGTGTGATAAAGCGAAGTACGATGTGATGTAGACTTGGCGTAATCCAGGCAGGGATCATTCCAAGCATGTTGATGACTCGAGGGATGGTTCGAGTTGGTTGATAATGGATTGCTCGAGAGGTAGCTTGAGCTGGTATGAGGATAGTCGTAAAGGAGGATGACTAGGAGGCTTGGATCTCATCGTTGTTGAAGGTTCTAGCATGCTCAAAAGCAAGAGTACATGGGGCGCCCATAACGACTACAGGCAGGTAGTCGGGACACCCAAAAGACTACAGGTAGGTAGTTGAGTACTCTGGGCAGAGTAGGTAAGTCCTAGGCACGGGTCACGATGACGTGCGGAGCTATGCCTAGAACCGGGGTTACCATTAGCCCTTGACGGATGGTCATTCAATCAACGGTGAAATCAAAGCAAGGATAACAGTGATAGCCAGAGTCATGGATGTTTGGACGTTTGGTTGTATCATCATTCGGTCTCAAGAGCGGTATTTTCTAGGTGCTTATCTGATCTTGGTTTAGGCCTTGGGGGTTTGTATTTGGAAAACATCGCCCTTGACTCGAGTGATTATTGCTTTACCTTAATTATCTGCTATGTTATGCTTACTTCTCCTTGGTGTGTGTCTGGGGGCTATCACTGTAGAAAGAGGTGGAGTGGGATGGTTTGGTTCCTATTCCTTTTATCCTTTATGCTCTTTTGGTATGTTTGATTGTTGATTTACTGCTCACTAAGACTTTGTCTGACTCAAGGTTTTATGTCTCCTCTTATTACCTTGGGCTGTTCATCCATGTTGGGATGGGCAGACTAGGTAGCAGGTGACAGGTGCTGTTCTTAGAGATCTACGCTGATGATGACGAAGACGAGCAGGAGGCTTTGCATACTAGTTTTCTTACTATATGTACTGGGTGTTCCGCTGTTATATCTGATTGAGTGTTTGTAGTGAGGCTTTGATGTATGGATGATTCATGTTTGTATAAAACTACTACGATGCTTATATGATGATTTTTCTGTTATGGAGCTTCACTATATATTTCTCTATTGTATTTTATCCATGCGCTGTGAGTTGTACGATAGAGTTTGCTGTTTTATTTTACCCTGACTATCGTCCATGGCTACCTGGCACGCCTTTCAGCGCACTATTTCCTTGTTTTGGTGCAGGAGTCATGGGCGGTCGTCACATTTGGTATCAGAGCTTTGGTTAATCGATTTTAGCCAACGCTCGCTGACGCAACTACGTATGAGAGACGTAATTGTATTTTGATGGATGATTACTATATATAATATAGTAGTTTAGAAGGATTTGAACTCCTTATGCAGTTGTTACTTAAGGTGTTCTAATCATTCTTTTTACAGATAATAAGGATGAGTCGAAGAGGAAGACCAGCTGCAAGGGAAAGCCGTGCTACTGAAGGAGCGGTTGATTATGGAACTATGTTCGAAGCGATGATGACTTCGATCATGAGAAGGATACCAGCTCCAGGGCCATCTGTAGATGTTGGAGTTCAAGTCCAAGCTCCAAGACCGGTGGATTTTGCCAAGCTTTGCAAGGATTATACTTCTCTTGGAGGAAAAGCTTTCTTGGGGACAGAGTCGACTATTGAAGTGCATAGATGGATTGATGCTTGCCGAAGAATCTTTGGGGACTTGGGAATTGAGGATGCAACCAAGAGGAAGCTTGCATCGAGACAGCTTCAGGGAAGAGCTGCTGATTGGTGGAATTCTATCACCATTGATACCCCAGAAGAAGAGATTACTTGGGAGTAATTCCAAGTTAGATTTGAAGCCAAGTTCATCTCTGCGGCTCAGAAGTCTGTTTTGTTCAAGAGGTTTGTAGAGCTCAAGCAAGGTGGGATACCAGTTCTTGAGTATATTTCTGAGTTTGAAGCTTTGTCCAAGTATGCCAGATCGTACATTGATTCTCCCTATCAGAAGAATGAGAAGTTTGTGACTGGTCTGGATGCTTATCTTGGGAGGCAGTTAGTGGATCATTTGGACGATCCATTTGAGAAGCTTGTGGAGAAAGCCCTTAGGCATGAGAGTTTGTTTCCTAAGGAAAGTTCTGTTGTTGCTGTAACCAGGGAAGGATCTAAACCACACCAGAATGGCAATAAGAGGAGGAAGCAGCAGCAGCAGAAGGGTAAGGATGGCCAGAAGAAGCCGAAAGGCGAAGTGACTTGTTATAACTGCCAACAGAAGGGCCATCTTTACAAAGATTGTAAGAATCCCAAGGTGCCGGGAAAGTGTTATAACTGTGATAAGCTGGGACATATCAAGAAGGATTGCCCAGAGCCGAGGAAAGATAGGCAGATTGTGCAAGCTTATGCTTTGGGAGTTGTGCCGTCGTCTTCAAAAGCTCCGACTGCTGAAGAAAAGGGGAAGAGTGTGGTGGTTCAAGGTACTCTTTCTATCTGTGGTGTTCCAGTTAGAGTGTTGTTTGATACTGGAGCGTCGCATTCTTTTGTTTGTAATGATTTGGTAGACCGGTTAGGTTTGAGACCGGATATTGTTGATAGGCCATTGGTTGTGACTAATCCATTTGGGGGTTCGTCATGTTTGTGTATGGTATGCCGTGGTCTAGTTGTGTCGAGTCATGATTGCTCGTTTGTTTGTGATTGCTTTGTTCTAAACTTTGCGGGGTTCGGAATTATTTTGGGTATGGACTGGCTTAGGAAGTATGCGGCAAGGATTGATTGTGAGAGGCTTGAGGTGACAGTCGAGAATGTGGAAGGGCGAAAGGTTGTGATACGATGTAAGCATGAGGAAGGCGTCTTCATGAGCTTCATGTATTCGCTGGTTGTTCCACGGGATGGACTGTCATTGGTGCCTATTGTGAATGGATTTGAGGATGTCTTTGACGAAGTCAAAGGGTTGCCGCCGCATAGGGAGATCGAGTTTCGTATCGATCTAGTTGAGGGAGCCAGACCTGTTGTTATGCCTCTTAGGCGGATGGCACCGAGGGAGCAGCAAGAGCTGAAGGTGCAAGTTGATGACCTTTTACGGAAAGGATTCATTCGGAGAAGTGTGTCCGAATGGGGTGCACCAATTGTGTTCGCAACCAAAGCGGATGGATCGTTGAGGTTGTGTGTGGATTATCGTGAGCTAAATAAGTTGACTAAAAAGAACAAGTATCCATTGCCGAGAATAGATGACTTGTTTGATCAGCTTCACGAGGCTAAGGTGTTTTCTCAGATGGATTTGGCAACGGGATTTCACCAATTGAGAGTGGCGAAGGATAGTGTGCCGAAGACTGCTTTTAGGACACCATCCGGGTTTTATGAGTGGCTGGTAATGCCGTTTGGATTGACTAACGCGCCAGCATATTTTGTGGATCTTATGAATAGAGTGTTCAGAGATCAGTTGAACAAATTTGTACTTGTGTTCGTGGATGATATTTTGGTTTACTCCAGAACTGAAGAAGAGCACAAGACACACTTAAGGATTGTTTTGGAAATCTTGCGGAAACATCAGCTGAAGGCTAAGTTTTCGAAGTGTCACTTCTGGAAGAGTGAAGTGAGGTTCTTAGGCCATGTTATCTCTAGAAATGGAATAACGGTTGATCCCGCTAAGGTGGCAGCAATCCAGGATTGGGTTAGACCTAAGAATGCATCTGATGTGAGGAGTTTTCTTGGATTAGCAGGATATTATCGTCGGTTTATCAAAGACTTTTCCAAGATAGCTGCACCGTTAACAGGATTGACGAAAAAGAACCAAGTGTTCAGATGGGATGCTAAGTGTGAGCAAGCTTTTGAAATCCTAAAAGAGCGACTGACGAGTGCTCCTGTTTTGACTATTCCAAGTGGGAATGATGAGATGGTGGTTTACACCGATGCATGTGGCACTGGAATTGGAGCAGTGCTAATGCAGAAAGATAAAGTTGTTGCGTATGCTAGTCGACAACTGAAGCCGCATGAAAGGAATTATCCGACTCATGATTTGGAGTTAGCGGCAATTGTGTTTGCTTTGAAGATGTGGAGACATTATCTATTGGGAGTTAGATTCGAGTTGTTTACAGATCATAAGTCGTTGAAGTATCTGTTCTCCCAAAAGGATTTGAATCTTCGACAGCAACGGTGGCTAGAGTTTCTAGCATCTTATGATTTTGGTATAGCCCATACTCCGGGAAAAGGTAACGCAGTGGCTGATGCGTTAAGTCGAAGACATGCAGGATTGGGAGCCATGTTTTCGGAATGGAAGAGTCTCGAGTATTTGGCTGGATTTGATTTCAGGCCCAGATGTGAATTGGAACCTGAGATGTTGGCAAACTTATCGATAAGACCTACTCTTGTGGAAAGAATTGGCGAGAGCCAAAAGCGAGACGATAAGCTTGTCAAGATCATCCGAGATTTGGAATCTGGATTGGACCCAGAGAAGGAGAAGGGATTCGAGGTTGATCGAGAGGGTTGGCTTCGGAAGCAAGGACGATTGGTTGTTCCCGATGTAGATGGATTGAGAGATGAAGTTCTGAAGGAAGGTCATCACTCGAAGTTGACAATTCATCCAGGTGGAAATAAGATGTATCGGGATATGAAGAGAACTTACTACTGGGAAGGCATGAAGAAGGATGTTGGATTATTTCCAAGTGTATGAACTGTCAGTTAGTGAAAGCTGAGCAGAAGAAGCCCAGTGGATTACTTCAGCCATTAGAAGTTCCTACATGGAAGTGGGAGCAAGTGTCGATGGACTTTATCGATGGTCTACCTAGGACAAGAGCAGGAAATGAAGGAATTTGGGTCATAGTAGATCGTTTGACCAAGAGTGCAAGGTTCATTCCTGTTCGATCAACTAGGACTGCATCGAAGTTGGCTGAGTTGTATGTTAAGTGGATAGTTCGATTCCATGGTATTCCGAAGAGTATAGTGAGCGATCGAGACCCATTGTTCACTAGTGGATTTTGGAAGAGCTTCCAGGAAGTTTTGGGAACCGAGTTGTGTTTGAGTACAGCTTATCACCCTCAAACAGATGGTCAGACTGAAAGAGTCAACCGAGTTTTGGAAGATCTTCTCAGAGCTTGTGTTTTGGACTTCGGAGGATCGTGGGAAGATCATCTTCATTTGGTGGAATTTGCTTATAATAACAGTTATCAGTCGAGTATTGGTATGGCACCATATGAGGCATTATATGGAAGACCGTGTAACTCTCCGACATGTTGGTTGGAAACTGGAGAAAAGTTGATACTTGGGCCAGAGATGATTCGACAGACTTCGGATTGTATAGAGATCATTCGGCAACGAATGAAGGCAGCCCAAGATCGTCAGAAGAGTTATGCCGATAATCGTCGAAAGGATTTGGAATTCGTCGTAGGTGAGATGGTTTTTGTGAAGATTTCTCCATTAAAGAGTGCTATTAGATTCGGGAAGAAAGGAAAGTTAACTCCGAGATTTGTTGGACCATTCCCGATTATCGAGCGAATTGGAAAGCTTGCTTATAGATTGGAATTACCGGAAAAGATGGCGGGTGTGCACAATGTTTTTCATGTATCTTATCTACGGAAGTATGTGCATGACCCAACTACGGTGGTTTCTGCTGATAGCTGTGAAGATTTAGAGGTTGATCCAGTGGTTACGAGACCTCGTAAGCCGCTTCGTATTGTTGAAACCGATACGAAACAGCTTAGGAGGAAGACGATTACGTTGCTCAAGATACAATGGAGTGATGATGTTAACGACTGTACGTGGGAGGAGGAAGAGAGGATGAAGGCAGCTCATCCAGAACTCTTCAAGGTATGGCCCTAAGGTGTCGTGACATCTCATGAATTTGTAGCTTGTTCTAAGTTTTAGAATTCTGCATGCTAGGCTAGAATTGGATGCATGGTTTGTTGATTGCTAAGGATGGTAGGCATGCGGAATAATTTTGATGGCTGATGTTTGCTTGGAATTTCGGGGGCGAAATTCCTAAGGGGGAGAGAATGTAACGACCCGTATTTTACGTGTTGATAAATCGTAGGATTTACAGGTCGTTAGTATTGTTTATGTTGTTTCTAGCCTAAGTCGTATTGTTGATAAGTCGTTTAAATGACTTAAGAAAACTGCCGACTTAGTGTTAAAACGAGTTAAGGGTTAACTCGTATAGAGGCTCAGGTTGAGGGTTCGGAGTTGAGTCGTGACCAACTTAGTGTCTTAGGTCGTGTGAGCGAGTTAGGGAAAGGAGCGACCTAGGGATGAGTCGGTCGAACGGGTTAACGACCTAAGGTATTGAACCAACATAAGTATTTGACCGACTTAGGGGGACTAGCGACCTAGAGTTGCTGTGTATAGATAGGTCGTTAAACGACCTAAGGGATAGCGTTAGGTCGCTAGGGGGATAGGTCGGCAAGCACGATGAGTCGTTGGGGGCTTAGGTCATTGAGTCGGCCTGGTTTGTTAGGTCGCATAAGAGTTAGGTCGGACCTAGTAAGTCGCTGGAGTCTTTAGGTCGGCAGTGTTTTAGGTCGCAGGAATTAGGTCGGCCGTGTGTTAACTCGTGTGACCCTGGGTTAGGTTAAGTCGGTAGGTCGTGTGATTGGTTGAGTCGACTTATAGTTAGGTCGGCCTTGGATTCTTGAGTCGTGTGTCGTGGAGTTTGTTTAGACCGTTGGGTCGTGAGGTAGATAGGTCGGTGACGACCTATGATAGGTCGGGGATTTTAGGTCGGCGACGACCTAAGACCGAGAACGAGTTATAAGGCCTGGACGACCTAAGGGGTTTTCATCCTATAAATAGAGGGGTTTGGCTCACTTTTTGGCACCGGTTTTTGAAGCGACGAAGTGCTGCCATTTTGAGAGCTCGACTACAACATTTCTTCATTTTCTTTTCTCTATTCCAATCTAGTTCTAACATCCATCCAAGATCGAAGATCGAGATCAAAGATTCAAGTGCCAAAGTTGAAGATCTTCATCCGTTGGAGCTAGATTTCATCGATTGAAGCGAGATGTTGCCGGATCAAGCCTTGATCTCCGCTGTCCAGATCTGAAGTGTTTAGTTTTTGAGGTGTTTGGGTGATTTGGTGAGTGGTGGTTATCTCTCACGCGGACCCAAAGGAGTATATTGGATTGGTGGTTTGTTGGAGTGTTGTAGATAGTGATTTTGTGCATTTTCCTTAGATCCAAGTATAGATCCATTGTTTGTGAAGATGTTTACCTATGCAAGTTCATTTATTAAGTTATAGAAACAAAACCCATGTTTTATATTTTCTAGATCTATGCTAAAAACCCATGATTCATGTATGTTAGTTCTATGCTCATTTATTTACGAAATTGCCATTTTAGTTATAAATGCCTAATTAGATCTTGATTGAATACGTATTTGTTTGGATTAAGGTTTGCCTTGATTGATTGTTGTGAATGAGCTATCTAGTTGATAGATGTGGACAAGTATGGTCAAAGATGATTCAAAAGCTACAGAAGAGGCTCTTGAATGGTGAAAGCTGCTAAAGGCATATGAGGTGGATGTTGAAGCTCATATGTATGGATTGGATGATGTTGAGATGGAACTTTGCCATGATGCGATGAGGCAAACCATGTTGTTGAGTTGAGACTTTGCTATGGTGTGATAAAGCGAAGTACGATGTGATGTAGACTTGACGTAATCCAGGCAGGGATCATTCCAAGCATGTTGATGACTCGAGGGATGGTTCGAGTTGGTTGATAATGGATTGCTCGAGAGGTAGCTTGAGCTAGTATGAGGATAGTCGTCAAGGAGGATGACTAGGAGGCTTGGATCTCATCGTTGTTGAAGGTTCTAGCATGCTCAAAAGCAAGAGTACATGGGGCGCCCATAACGACTACAGGCAGGTAGTCGGGACACCCAAAAGACTACAGGTAGGTAGTTGAGTACTCTGGGCAGAGTAGGTAAGTCCTAGGCACGGGTCACGATGACGTGCGGAGCTATGCCTAGAACCGGGGTTACCATTAGCCCTTGACGGATGGTCATTCAATCAACGGTGAAATCAAAGCAAGGATAACAGTGATAGCCAGAGTCATGGATGTTTGGACGTTTGGTTGTATCATCATTCGGTCTCAAGAGCGGTATTTTCTAGGTGCTTATCTGATCTTGGTTTAGGCCTTGGGGGTTTGTATTTGGAAAACATCGCCCTTGACTCGAGTGATTATTGCTTTACCTTAATTATCTGCTATGTTATGCTTACTTCTCCTTGGTGTGTGTCTGGGGGCTATCACTGTAGAAAGAGGTGGAGTGGGATGGTTTGGTTCCTATTCCTTTTATCCTTTATGCTCTTTTGGTATGTTTGATTGTTGATTTACTGCTCACTAAGACTTTGTCTGACTCAAGGTTTTATGTCTCCTCTTATTACCTTGGGCTGTTCATCCATGTTGGGATGGGCAGACTAGGTAGCAGGTGACAGGTGCTGTTCTTAGAGATCTACGCTGATGATGACGAAGACGAGCAGGAGGCTTTGCATACTAGTTTTCTTACTATATGTACTGGGTGTTCCGCTGTTATATCTGATTGAGTGTTTGTAGTGAGGCTTTGATGTATGGATGATTCATGTTTGTATAAAACTACTACGATGCTTATATGATGATTTTTCTGTTATGGAGCTTCACTATATATTTCTCTATTGTATTTTATCCATGTGCTGTGAGTTGTACGATAGAGTTTGCTGTTTTATTTTACCCTGACTATCGTCCATGGCTACCTGGCACGCCTTTCAGCGCACTATTTCCTTATTTTGGTGCAGGAGTCATGGGCGGTCGTCACAACTACCTCCACCACCACCACCTCTGACCTGACCTCCACCCTCTGCCACATCACCCACCACCCTCTGGAAATCAGCCCTTGACCATAGAGCTTGAGTCCGAGCCCAATAGGAGCCAAGATGTGATGATATTTGCTTTGTTTTGTAAAGTGTTGCACCTGTATCTTCATCTCCTTTAAACCCATGTAGGCCGACCACTTTGCACCCAAACCAGACCTTAATCCATGGCATAGCTGAGCTTAACCCATGCATAACTGATCCATGTGAACTTGAGAACAAGTGCAAAGCATTTGACTTTGTTCTGGACATTGATTTCTAGTGTTGTTCAAGTGTTACATTGTTTTGTAACTTATATGTTGTATTGTTTGTTTAAATATTTGAATAAGGAAATTATCTTTGGCTCTCTCAATATCAAATCTTTGTCGTGCCATCGTTCTTTTGAAGATCTTAGTTTGGGTCATTTGTATCGCAATCTCCAGCTCAAACAAGTGAGTTTTTCTCACCAGACATTATGTACTTATATAAGTAGTAAATTGACATCCTGTGAATCTGTAGAACTATATGATTATGTTATAACTGCTTATATTATTATCATATGATGTTCACACCTGTTATTACACCTATTATGTTATATGTTACTTTTATTTCATGCTATTCTGTTTATTTTATCTGTCCATCACACTGCAAGTTCCCTTTAGATTAGAATCACTATGGGTTGAAATGATACATACCCGAACGGACTTTAGAATAAGGGAAAATTGTTATGGGCTGAAATGATAGGCCTGAATGAATTTCAACTTATTTTATTTACTTTGGACTGCGGGTTTGAAATGATAAAACCCGGATTTTTTTTGTAAATTACGGGTTGAAATGATATATTACCCGTATCACTTTACCTAGCGTAGAAAATTATATATAGGCCCGTAGTTAAAATATGTTTTCTAAAAATTTTAAAATATTTTAGAAATTTAATTATTATAATATTTTGATTTAAAATTAAATAAAAATATATTTTTTGTAAAGTATTATTGATTTTCTGGAAATGTATAAGTTAAATAAATTAAGAAAAAGTTAGAAAATCTGAATGTAAGTTAAATTAACTTTGAAATATGATAAATTTATGATATTTTGAATTTAAATTAATTTAAAATGATTTTATAACATATCAATGATTTTTGAATAAAGTTAAAATGTTAATGAGTGAATATTGAGTTGAATTTGGAAATATAACTTAAATTGGAATTTATGAATTTGGTTTAAAAGTGAAATTTTAAGTTAAGTTAAATAAAATGGAATTAAGTTATATTTGAAATTTTAAACTTAAGTGTTAAGTTGAAATTTAATGTAATGAATTTAAATTTGAATGTTGAAATTTAATAAGCGAATTATTAATAAATATTGATTTTTGAAAGGAAACTTAACTTTATAAAATCATGAATTTAAGGAAAATTAAATGATGCTTATAAATATGAAAATGTATGATTTTATAAGTTAAAAATGATTTAAATAAAAATATAAGTGTTAGTGAAATTCTATTGAATATTTGAAGTTAATTAACAACATTTTTAATACTGTCTTTTGTTAAATTGAATTGTTTTTTTATGTAACTTTCTGTAGTATTTTCTAAATGCCGCGAAACTTGAATTTTAATTGTTTTAATAAATTTAAGTGCATAAATGAACATTGAAAATTTTAAATTTTTGAAATTTAATAATTTAATTATTAAATGTAATAACTCCATTTTATGATTTAAAATGAAGTAATTTGTTTTGAAATATAACTTTTGATATATTAAATTGATTTGAAATGTGGTACTGAAAGATATGATATTTTGGTATATTGAAATGATTTGAAATGTGGTTTTGAAAAAATATAGCTATTTTGATATATTAAAATGATTTGAAATGTGGTTTTGAAAAGATATGGTACCTTGATATATTAAAATGATTTGAAACGAAGTTTTGAAATATATGATATTTTGATATTAAAATAATTTGAAAGAAGTTCTGAAACATATGATATTTTGAAAATGAAGCTCTGAAAGGTTATGATATTTTGATATATTAAAATGATTTGAAAGGAAGATTTGAAAGGATATGATAATTTAATATATTGAAATGGTTAGAAATGACTTGATATTTATTTTGATAAATATTTGAATTGAAATATATGGTATGATAATATATTGAAATGGTTTGGAAATGATTTAATCTTTATTTTGATAAAGATTTGGGTTGAAATGATATTTTATTTTGAAGTATAAAATATTGTTTTAAAGTTATAACTACGGGTTATAATAACGATTGGTTGTTAAAGAGACCGGGATCGGATATTTTCTTATAGCCGGCTAATACCGAAAACCACTTTAACAACTGTCTACGCAGTGGAGATTCCAGAACGAAGTAGGATGGTAGCGATGTTCTCGAGGTATATTACGTGGACCAAACTCCCGTGAGTTGGCATATATGACTTAAACAGGAGCTATACCGGGCTACACAGAGGGTCGCACCCTTTCATCGAGCATGCTCCATCGGAAACCATTCTATTACTTTTGTGATTCGATACGTGGCGCCACTTTGACACGGGGGTATTGTTCGAGGTGGGCGGAAGTTGCTGGCTTGCCGTCACCACCGGTCCGGGAGTGCAAACGGTGTATCCACCCTGGCATTGCCTCGCGTGCCGTGTCATATCCTTATATCGAGCCCACTACGATTTTGGTTTTAAAGATCCGACCGCGTTAAGGTTCACCATCCCCTTAACGCTATTTTCTATGTGATTATACTTTACTGATTAGACACTACTGTATATAGCGCAATATACTACATAGTAAATAGTTTAACAGATCCTTAGAGGATGGGCGGTCCCAAGCATCTTCTAGGTTACTTGTACCTTTACTACAGTTCACTTGAGTTGGTTTACATTGTATAAGTATATATGTTCTGACTCGAGTGTTTGTACTTTTATTTACGCTCGGGTCATCCTGAGTTATTCACAGATTTGGATTTCCACTTTCTGGAGATTGAAATCGCTAGAGATTATCTACTTGTCAAGTTTTATCTTTTGCAGTCTGTTGTTCCTTTCAGCTCTTGTATTAGTAGACTTCTATGTAGTGAGACTTCCTTTGTACTTTATTTCTTCTGTTGTATTTTATGCAACTCTGATATTTTATATAGTAGCTTCATGAACTACTATTTCTTTTAATTCCGTTGCATTATTATTACTCTGTGTCTGTGATCTGTGATTATTATTTACTGTATATTCTGAGATTTGCCAAATTCTTATTTACAACGCGGTATTTTGAGCAATTCAATTCCGGCATGAGTGTCTACCTATACACTTATAATTGATGCGAATGGTTGAAAATATCGGGTCGTTACAATACCTCTCGATGGCATCAAGAAAACATTCTTTAAAACATAGCTTCGAAGCAAATAAAGTGTCCTTTCGTGAGCAATGAGTTTGCTCCTTAAAACCATCATTTGGGTCAAAATGTTACATACGAAAGTATCTCTTTGGAAACCAATTAAAATGATTTTGGAAAAAAGTTGATGGTTTCGGAACCATCTAATTGAAAGCAAAGACCTTTAAAAATTAAAATTTCGAAGAACAGAATCGAAACCCTCTTTCAGCTCCATCCCCTTCGAAATCCTTAACCCATTTCACAAGCAATTAGGAAGTGGCTTAACCTTGGTAAAGCAAAAATAACCTTTTGAAGGCATTGATGACTTCAATACTTCGGAAGAAAAATAGTAGCTAGGTTTCGACTAGGTCGGAACCAACCCTTTCGAAAGCTCTTATTTAATGGAAAAGGACACTCCTTCGAAAGCTATTTATGAAGTCACTTTCGAAAGCATGGCTTTAGACTATGTTGAAGTCTTTAGGTGAATAAGGCAGGAATTTAACTTTATAAAATAGACTAAAGGTATTCAATCGAAAGCCCTTCCAAAAACTAGGTAGGCGCTAATCTTTTTAAAAGTGAACCTTGGTTTCAGCCCTGACGAAAGCATAGCTTTCAACACCCTACTTTCCACTACTTACCAATTCACTTCATACCATTGATACCATGTGCCTTGGTTCCGACTATTGGGTTTCGACGGAGATGGTTTCAACTGAGATGGTGCGGAGGTAAAGGAATTGGAAGATGCCTCCGAAATAGGCGGAACCATTTTTTTTTGAAACACTGATTTATTTCTAAACATGGCAATTATTTTTTAACTAACGTGCCAGTTGTAGCTCCTTGATTGGCCACTTTAAAACTTTTCAAATATTTTACAATCGTAACCGCTGCATTTATCAGGTGTAAATCAAAATAATTCAAACGGTTATGCCTTTCCATTTAAAAATCTAGTATTTGCAGATAAGTTCTTCTCTTGCAATAATTTATTTCCCTTAGTAATTTAATTAGGAAAAATCCCCAAAAATCAAAAAAATTCAATTTTATCATGTAATCAACGTATTAAAATTTATGACCAAATTTCTTCTTGAAACACTCGAAATAAATTTAAACCCATTATATCATATTTTCCTTTAGAAATTCATAACATATTTTATATGGCTTGGAAAATTCTGAAAATCAAAATTCATCTCCAAAATCATATATTATTTAACATAAAGAAAATTCATGGCATTCGAAAATAAAAAACCCTTGGTTTTCCCTTAAAGCCATGCAAATTCATATGTATATGAATTAAAATAATTCGATCATAACATAATTCAGGCATATCATCATCCATATCATTATAAAAATGAATATCAACATAAATCTGGAAACAAATAATCGTAGAATAAAAGAGGGATTGTATAAAATTATTATTTACCTTAGATTTCATAAGAAATTTGAGATTTGTTGTTGATTAATTCTTCCTAGCTTTGACCCTTAGCTTTTGATTGAATTTTCCTCTTTTCCTCTTTGTTAATGATCGGCTATATTTTTATTTTCTGATTTGCATTTGTGATGGTGAGAAATGAAACGTGAATGGAGAAAAATGAAAAGTGTATAGCCGTGTAAAATAAGATGGCTATATTTACTAATGTGTCCATACATAAACTAATTAACCTTTGAACTAATTTAAAGCCCATTTATTTAATTATTAAGCACGACCCTTTATATATAATTTATTCAAATCTCAATCTCCTTATCATCATTATTCTATTTAATTTATCTAATTAAATTTCTCTGAATAATATTATAAAAAATTAGAGATATTACAATCTTATTTTCAATTTAATTAATAATTAGATCTGTATATACATATCACACGTTTATATATGCATGAATTGTCTCATATATATATATATATATATATATATATATATATATATATATATATATATATATATATGAAAATAGATCCTTTTATTACTAAAACTAATCATAGACTTCCATGAGTGCAGCAAACGCTACATTGCGTAGTTAGTGTCGATGCCAGAATTTACTAATCAGATCATCTGACTCGCCCTTCAAGTTTTATAAGTTTTAATTTTAATTTGAATAGGGGCCAAACGTATTTACTATATGAACAGTTAAAACATAGATGATTTCGGTTTCCTTGTTCCAGTCCGCACAGCACACACATCAGATCTATGTTCATTCCAGTTTTGATCAATCAGTCTTTTGTATTCAATCTATCTGTATATGCTAGGACGAGCAGAAAGCCATCTTGTTACTGTTTTTAGAATGCCAGACAGTTGCAGACCATTTGTGTTCTTGTCCTTTCTCTCTGATTGTATCACAAGCTCTATGTTGTTGGAATGCACCACCATCACACCATTCATAATAATAATTGTTATTGGAGTTGTCAATCTTTATTTGTTGAATAAGTGATGATAGTTCTCTTACTGCACTAGTTAGTTGAGGATTTATAACCCCATTTTCAATGATATCTGCCACTGTTTGATTTTGGTTATCAATCATGTATAATCAGTCATGGCCGGGTAAATCTACTAGGCATTTGCAGTTGATCCATGGTTCATTCCATAATAGAAGTATGTTCACCAGTCGCTATAACTTCGATAAAATATCGTTTTCCATTCTGTCGTAGTCACGGTACATTCTTTCGTGTATATGATGCATTATTGTCAATACTTACCATCTAAAAAGGTTTCCCTCTGCAATATTTTTGTTTCACCCATTGAGTCCGTATATTTTGCTTAGTAAGAAGTGTCACGGCATGCGCTTCGCGCGTGAATTATTTTTCTTATAAATTGTATATGTTTAAATCAGTAAAAAAAATAACTTTTTATTTTCAAGTAATATTAAGATTTGTGTATTTGTAAAGAAGTATTCTAAATTTACAAATAAGTTTAATTTAAAGATCCTATTTGTAGAAGTGTTTTGAATTCATAAAATATTTTTAATCGTTAGATCCTACTTTTAGCGACGTTTGAATTTGTAAAATAAGTTTAATATTGGATCCTATTTTTAAGTGGTTAAGATTTGATAATATATAGATGGACGTTTTTGGTAGTTCACGTTAATACCAAAAAGTGTGACACCAAAGCTATTACAACTATTATTAAAAATATGTCCACGTTAACTTTAAACAGACAACCTTTTTAAGGTCTTTAAAATTCTTATATCCAACTCTTCCTTGTTAGGTTTACATAGCGTAGACCAAGCAAATTTATGCCGTTTTCCTGCCCAAACGAACTCAGAGCGCATTCTATTATTTTATCAACTTTTTTTAACGCAGGAGAACCTGGTGGGTCGATAAACTTCTAAAGAGGATACAGTAAAGCCGTCCGTTGATCCAACCTCGCATATTGCCGGGTAAATTTATACAAGATAGGGAAGCGCATTGTAGAAATCCAACTTGGGTCTTTTTATCGGAACCCAAGCATTCTTTCCACTGCGTTGCACCCAAAGACTTATTTTATCAACTGTTTGGTCTGGTAACCGATAAATAAGTAGCCAACATATGGTGTCAATATATGCAATAATTCAGGTCTGCCCGCAATAGTTAGGAATTTTGAATCCCAGCCTTCTAATTTATTCTGTATGTTCTACAACAGGTCGTTACATCGAGTATAACGCGGATACGTAGAGGATAAAGGCACACTAAGGTATCTTACAGGTAGATATCCCTCTTTCAAGTTTAGTAATAGCTTAAGTTGTTTCTTTCCAGTGGCATATTTGCTGAAAAGTAATTTAGTTTTCATTCCGTTCATACTTAGACTAACATTTTTTGACAATTTCTCAAATATCTGAAGTATGGCGTGCCCATTTGATTGCTCGTTTTACCAAACACCATATGGTCATCCGCATATAATAAGTGTGTCACTATTGGAGTAGTAGATACCGGTGTAAATAATTACTGCGCATACGATCCATTCATTAAGAATGAAAAATATCCATTGCTACAGCGAAAAGATAGGGTGATAGGGGTCTGCTTGTCGTAGCCCCCTATTACTAGTGATAGATCCTTTAGGAACGCCTTGAAGCAATATAGAAAATGTTGGAGTGGAAATACACTCATAGATTATATCAATGAAGTGTGTTGGGAACCCCGTTTTATTTATAATATAACAAATAAACTGTTGATTTACTCTATCATACGCCTTCCATAAATCCATTTTTATACAAAATTTATCAGTACCCTTTTTGTTGAAATCTCTTAATAATTCATGTGCAAAAAAGATGCTTTTACTGATATTTCTCCCAGAAAAAAATCCAACTGTTTTTTAGAAATTAAATATGACACAATTGGCATCAATCTATTGCATAAAATTTTACTGAAAATCTTATAGTACATATTGCAACAAGAGATAGGTCAGTGATGTTTGTTGGTCTATCAATTTTTGGTATTAAAGATAAGGACGTATGGTTAATACCTTTAGGCAATCTAGCTGAAGCAAACATATCCGGAAGAGCTTTGTGTGGATCATTCTTAATACTATCCCAATGCAACTTCATAAATTCAGAATTTATTCCGTCTGGATCTGGACTTTTGTCCTCATGTACTGAGGAAACTGCTTTCTTGATCTCTTCATGTAAGATTGGTCTTATTAAGTATTGCTGCCCATCCTTATATATCGTTGATTTATCATTGAAATTCTGGGAAATACAAGTTCTAGGACCGTTAAATAGATCTGTGTAATGTCTAATAGCCTCGTCTTCAATTTGCTCTGGTTTATAGATGCATTCACATTGCTGATTAATTAGAGCTTGAATATTGTTTCGCCATCACCTCTGTGACATTTTGGAGTGAAAATACTTTAAATTTGTATCCTCTTGCTGCAGCCATAACACCTTAGATTTCTGTTTAAAACTCCAAAACCTTATTTTCTATTACGTTTGAAATTCATGCCTTGCTTGTAACTTTGATCATATAATTGCAGGTTGGCTGAATCGTTGTCTACCGCCTCCATTAAAGCTTTATAGTCCGTTTCTGCTTCAACAAGATAAGTGTTTTCTTTCATTCGTTCTTTATTCCATTTCTTCAGCTGTTGTCTACATTGCTGCATCTTATATTCAAACTTGTAGCTATCTGAACCTTAAGTAGTCGTTAATAAAGCATGTTCGACGCATTCAAAATACCCCTCACATTTGTGCCAAGAATTGTCATACCTAAAAGGATTACCTTTATTTTTATAAAACTGAACAAGGTAAATTAACAGGGGATTGTGATCGCTTGATAAATTAGGAAGTACCAATGCTTTCATATAGGCAAAGATCTGTAGACATGTGGTATTCACTAATATCTTATCAACGTTAGTAGCTATACCCCGACGTTTCCGTGTAAAATTGAAACCGACTGCCTTTATTTCCACCAGACCCGACTACATTAGGCAATTATTAAACGAGCGTAGATGTTGGAAAGGTATAGGCAACCCTCCCTCTTTTTCCAGTGGTGATAAAGCATTATTACATCACAATCCATGCTCGATTAATTAGTGAAGCTTCGTTTATTATTAGCTGCCATAATATTTCACACTGATATTGTAAATTACTTCCATATGTGACTATGAAAGACATATTGAAGCCCCAAATTTTCAGCATTAAATGTAGTAAGTTGCGGTGATTTGGACAGTTCTGTCATCCTCTACCAAGCCGACAATAGTTGGCTTGTATTTAGTTAGGAGTTTGAGCACATCATTCATTCGGTATGGTGTATTCATACCCCTAACACTCCACGTACTGATGCTCATTTTTTTTTCAGAAGTGCTCCATAATTGCCTTTTAGAAGGAGCTAGAGTGATTTTTTTTCAGTGAAGTAGTGTTTGCAGAGTTAGAAGAAACATACTTGCTTAAATCCAGCAATTCTTCCTGTTGTACGTCATCATTGATAACTTCAATAACATTATGTACTATATGATCGTCGTCTAGTACTTCAGGCAGATCCATATTAAAAAGTTAAGATCATCACTTTGTTGTTCTTTCTGTTGCAAGTTGTCAGCTTGTGTACCATTATCTGATTCAGGACTAGGTTGATTCGCTGTGTGGCATGTATCTTCCTGTATATGTTGTGGTTCTGCAGATGGTTCGCAAGCTTCATGGCTATTGGGTTTCGATTGTTGCTCAGTGGATGGACCATCCTCACGGCTACGGTAAGAAGTTTGTTTTGGGATCCACTTCGGTTTAGAGACGTGTATTTTTTTGGCAAGTCAAAAGTTCTTGCATTTAGAGCATTTTTGAGGGACATTGTCATATGTAATATAAAATTCTTTTTAATCCATTGTACATTCGAACTTGAACTGTTTTTGGCAAACTAGACTGTAAATCAATCTGTACCAGCAATTTTGCGAATTTTGTGATTGTTTTAAATGCTAATCTTGACAATGCATCAGTTGCCCATAACTCCATGTCAATTTTGTGTATTTTTACCCAAATATCAACAGAATTAATAGTTTTGTTATCAAAGGAATTGTCAGGTGTCCATTCATTGACAACAGGTAATTTTCCATAATATGTGTAATTTTTACATATCAATATTCTCCGGAAGTCTGCAATTACATTGAATTAAACAACATACCCGTTTCTTCAGTATCAATGTGGAAACAGTGCTTTGGTTTCATTACATGGACAACGTAAGATGAATCATAACTGTTTGCTTCCATTCTTCCTTTGGTTTCATCACCGTCTCTTCAGGCATGTACACAAGCTTGTCACTTTCACGCGGAATAAAGTTTAATTTTGGATCCATTGTTCCAATCCGGCCTGAGTCATTCCCCTTTAGATCTGATTCATTCTTTCCATTTCGAACTACTTCTGCATATGTGGTTTGTGCGGTTGTTTTCCTCTGTTTGCAGGCAGAGTATCATCATCTTCCTCTTTACTGGTTTCTCCACTTTCTAGGGTTGTAACCGTTCGCCATTTTCACACACATGCGTGTGAATGTATGTATGTATAATTGATTTTGACAACATTAAATTATTAACACCTTTTTCAAAGTTCATATATTAAAAAAAAAGGTTTTTTTTTTTATTTCGTCATATACATATTTACATAACAGGAAGATAGACACAAAGACAAATTTAGAAAAAAAATTATACTGAAGAACAACAAGTTTGTTTTTTAAGCTGAAAGACAATGCTAGATATAACTAGCAGTCTGTATAGTGTAAAGTTGAATATAATGCTAGATATAACTAGCATTTTGTATAGTGTAAAAGTTGAATATAATGCTAATTATACATAACATTTGCCCTTCAGCCTAAAAATGAAATTTGGTTGCCTAATTTTTTTTCAAAGTTTGTCCTTATTCCTAATTCGCTCTTTACATAAATGTATCATTTTAACATAATAGTTAGCTAATGTTTTTCAAACAGTTGTTTATTTTAAGTCATGATTTCATAATTCATATATGTGTGTGTCCGTATGCTATATCATTTCAGCAAAACAAACCTTCTTTTTTCGGTTGTAAGTTATTTTAGTAATATATACATATGTTTATTTTGTGTGTATATTGATATTATTTAATAATAATACATAAATGTATAAAGTAATTTTTTTTTTAAAAACAAACCATTTTTCCGAACAAAACGTATTTTAGTAATATATATATAATATTTTAAACCAATGTTATTATTTAAATAATTGTACAAAATGTATAAACTAATTTTAAAAAAAAAATGAGAAATTTTTTTATGGTTGAACAATATTTATTATTATGTATATTTGTACAATAGAATATTTGTATAAATGTCTTAAGTAAAACTATATACATATTTCTGCTAAATAGTTAATTATATATACATACATACATACATACATACATACATACATATATACATACATACATACATACATACATACATGTATATATATATATATGTATATATATGGAGATGGCGATTGGAACATAAAATATAACACAAAATGTTGAAATAATAGATATTGCTCACTGGATCTTATCAAGGGTTGAATTCACAGGGAGGTATAATGGTTGTTATCTTTTGTGTCATCAATTGTGTCATCTATTATACTCAAATAGATTTTTCCTTTATATATATAAATATTTATTTATTTAAAGTTATTTAAATAATAATTATCTCGATCTAATTTTGAATTTTGAAAGATATTTACTAAGTCTTTGTCACATATTATAAATTTTGAACTAATCTTAAATCTTATTGACATAGTCAATGTTAATAAGTGTTTTATTTATTTATTTGATTAAAAGCGTTTTCATAATTTATTTGCATGCGTGTGTGTGTGTAAGTTTTATACACATATAGAATAATGTTTTGAGATAACCGATGCACATATAAATGGCTAGTATGTACATTGTATAAGCAAACCCCAACATCTATATAGGTGCACATAAACTATGTTACATATGCACATTACACATAAATGAGTATACATTGACATACTCTAATTTATTCAACCATTGAATTAATCATAATTCCTAATTAAATAAATCGGAAAATTAAATAAAATGCGGTTTCATTTAAATTAATTAGATTAGATCTGGTACAACTCTTTAGACTTTGTAGGCCCAATTTGATCCAAAATAGGAATTTTTTTAAATCTACCTATTTCACCCACTTCCGACCAACCCAGTTCCAATAATGGTATTAGAACCCCATTAGTCTATGCGGTCTAAATTAGCAACTTTAGGGCCAACTAATAAAGCCTACCTACAATTTAGGATCTGGATTTGTAGTGTCTAGGCTTGAGGTTGGATAATCACGTATTCTCCTCTCATTGGCTACTGGCTTATTTCAATGATAGATAAGTCTAAAAGGTTGGCCCAATTATAAAAACCCAATTTGATTTAGTCTTGGGATTATTTTCAAAATTTATTTCAAAATTTGAAATATATTTTAAATTTAAAGGTAAAATGTAAACAAAATGTTATAAATGTTTTAAAATATTTCTATAATCATTTTTGAAAATAAATTAATATTTTCAAAATTATTAAATAATTAAATTAATTGATTACTTGAATAAATAGTTAATAAAGAGAACTAATTAAAATAAACATATATACTTATATGTGTGAGTATCTATAAATATTGTAGTTATATATATATATATATCTTGAATTATTTACGAAAATTAAAAATAAATATTTCGAATTTATTAAATAATTTAATTGAAATTTTTATTAATTAAATAAAAGAAGTAATAAGTATAAATTAATTGAATGTGGATTAATAACACACATATATATATATACATATATACATATACATACATATATATATGTATGTATATATATGTATATGTATTGATATATGTATATGAAACTTCAAACGTTAGAGTTAATATTCATCTTAAATTATTTAAGGTGAATAAAATAAAATTTTGATTTTTTTAAAATATAATTAATTTATTAATTAACTTAATAAGTTAAAATCAATTAAATATGATTTAATTATTAAAGTTAATGAATATGATTTAATTAATAAGATATACATACATTATATAAGTTAATTAAATTATAATAGTTATAAATAAATTAAACTTATATATAATCATACATGTATAAAATAATATAAGTGGAACTGAAGAAAACCTAATTTAGATTTTGGGAATAAGTAAATATGTAATGTCCGTATATCATGTTTTTTAATGTGTTCGACACTTGAATCACTAGGGTGTTTCATAAGAAATACATTATTCCTCGACACTACGTAGACACACATACACATGCTAAAGATTATGAATCCTTAATATATTTGTCCTCTACCATTTATATATAAATAGATTACTTGCATAGTCTTTAGTTGTTGATCTTCCTCGAGTTAGGGGTGTTATGTTTAGTACTGTTAATATACTAGCTAGACGAGGTAAGATACAAGCATGTATTCGTTAACCTTCTAAAGATACGTGTATTATACTTAGATCATCGTGAAATGATAAGTACAAGCGAATAATCTCTTTCGATTTATTGATCTTCTTCAAGGTCAAGATGAGATTAAGATAAAGCCCACGGGTTAGGAGTTGTATATGGTACAACTGGTAAAGTGTTATCCATTGCTTATGGGCCTATAATTTGTTGATCATTCTCAAGGTCAGAATTCCAAGTTAAGGGAGTCCTAAAACACACTAAAGAAATCGAAAGATTTCTTGGTTTTTCTTATGATTTTGAGAAAAATTAAAAATCTAGTAGGAGCCTTATTCGAAATATTAAATGAATACATTTAACCTTTCAAATGTTTTAGAAGTATATGTTATATAAAGTTAAAATAATCCACTTAAATAAATTTATGCAACCATTATAATTGAAAAAATGTTTATCTGTTAAAATATTCAAATGTACTGAATTAAGATAAACATAGAGATATAAATTATACTTACCAACAGATCTTTCGGCAAGTTGTCACTTCAGGACCCATGCAAGAGCCAATTTATACAACCACTAAATCATTTGGGCCTCGATCACTTGGTATTTATTTGTATGAGACTGTACATTATCTTCTACAAGTTTTGAACTCTAATAATAGTGCAATAATATGGATATTTAATGCATATTCGATCATATATAAATGTTATATGGTGAACAACCATGATTTATAATGTATGAAACTTCAATGAAACTAGTTCGTTCGAAAGAAGCAAGTAAGCCGTAATGCAAGATCATGTATTTAGTATGGTTGATTATAATAAGTATCCTATTGTGTTAGATGTAGCATTAGATAAAGAGCTGCAAGACGAAACTAATAATTCGATCATTGAAATGTTGGTTTGATCAATTTATGTAAAGTGCAACTTTTTTGATATCCTGAAATGTTAAGGAAGACCAAATGTACTTCTGTAAAGATTTCGATGTGATCTAGTAGCGATAATTTCCTATTGGTTGATTTGACCGTTTTGAAAGGAAAGCGAATATACGAGAGTGGATGTAACTAAGGCATGATTAGGATGAAGAGAGTGAATGGTCGCATCTACTTCATGAAGTGATATTGAAACGAAAATTGTATAAAATATTAAAAGATACTTAATATGGAATGAGAAATGTGATTCTTATTCCAAATGTATTTTCATATAGAAAAATTGTTTTCTATGAAACAAATTTAAGATGTTTAATTTGAAAGTTTCAACTGGAAGCTAGTTACAGTGCATGAAATAAAATTCCACAATAAGTGATTGAATGGAGCTTTGTGTTTCGTAGGCTATTGTAGTAATGGTGGAAATAGTAGGAGCATACAATACAATATTTCCTATTGGACGCATCAAATTACAATTTTTTTTTCGTAAATATACTTTTACACCCAAGATATATTAATTGTTGCAGGTTGAAAGAGAGATATCACAAGATGACAAAAGTAAGATCCATAAAAGGATGATATCTATGAGCTATCGAATGGTGAGTTTAAGAGCCATCGAAGGTTGATACCTTTGATTTATCGAATAGTGAGTCTAAGAGCCATCGAATGGTGAATCTATGAGCTATCTAATAGTGATCAATATAAGCCATCGAATGACGAGTATAAGAGTCACAAAAGGTTATGTCTAAGAGAAATTGAACAGTGATGACGATGAGCTATTGAATGATGAGTCTAAGAGCCATTGAAGGTTGAGTCTAAGTGTCGTCGAAAGGTGAGTCTAAGAGCTACCGAATAGTGATACTATGAGCTATCTAATGACGAGTCTAAGAGCCATGAAGGGTAAGTCTAATAATCATCGAATGGTGACTAAGAGCTACGAATAGCGATGACTATAAGCTATCTAATAATGAGTATAAGAGCCATTAACGGTTAAGTCTAAGAGCTATTGAATGGTGATGACTACGATCTATCAGATGATTAATCTAGGAGCCAGTGAAGGATGAACCTAAGAGATATCGAATGGTGATAACTATGAGGCAGTCGCATGATGATCAAACAAGCTGCCATGGCGATAAATTGAGGCTATCACATGATGATGGATTGAGTTGTAGAAGGATGACATCTTGAAGCTATCACATGATGATAAATTGAGCTATCGAATGAGGATACTTCTATGTTATCACATGTTAACTAATCCATATGAAAACAACATCCCATTAGCTACGTGGAATTTTGATGGTCGTTGGGTCAAACTGAAATCAAAGTTTTATAATTAAGGACTTGATTTGAGACAATTTGCATATTTGTTCTCTTCATACAGTTGACTTGTATATGTGAAAAATAATTTATGACTTATATATATAATTAATGACTTATGACTTACGACTAGAGACTTGTATTTTGCATATTGGCCTAAGGACTTACCAACTTGATTTGCATAGAGATGAGAATGGATCTTCCTCTACTAGTTTGAATATGACTTTGAAAAAAGCCAAAATATCAACTTAACATTTTATAGTGCTTTCATTAAGATTTGAACTCAGGGCGTTCCTTCCTACAAAACCAGACATGTCTCCTTCAAGCTTTGACCGTGGTAGTCAAGTCTCAATAAGGATCATCAGAGCCACATTTGAATATCCTGAACCATTCATGAAGTGTTCTACAACTCAATTAGGAATGAGAAATAGACCTAAGCAAGCTATCCCTTTAAACTTTAGGAGAAAAGGAAAGGATCGCACAATATAACCTAAATAACAGGATTATAAATCCATTTTAAGTAGGGAAAGAGCCAATCTTTGCCTTGGGAAACAAATTGAGTAGAGAGAACAAAATTGAAAGCATAAAGATTATACCAAATCGAGAAATGATTTGTTTGCTCAGGCTAGACGAAGCATTTAGTCTCAAACTCAAGGAACTATTTTTGAGATAGAACCAAACTATAACTTCAATAAATTTGCTTAGAAATGGAAAGATGTTGTGAGTTTGACTCTTATCAAAAAAGGAAGAAATTATCAAACAATGAAAAGGATATTGGACAAGAACCATAAAGAAGTCATGAATCCACCGAAAAGGCGCCAAGGCGAGCAAAGAAATGACACAACGAGGGGACCAAAGGGCAAAATTGTCACTCCTATCTGTATTTCTCAAGAAAGAGTGTACTTTCTCATAAGGGAAAGATTGAATTACTAGACTCTAAGAAAACCTTAAGAAGAGAAGAAAAACATGAAGGAGGAAAATATTGCAACTATCATAGAGTAAGCGGACACCATACTAATGATTATAGAGCTTTGTTAGGGATTATTGAATATTAGGTAAGGAAGGGAGAGTTACAAGCATTCGTCAAATATAGGCTTTCTATGAATTAGGGAACAAGATAAATGAAGTCCCAAATAATAAAGAATAAATTCGGTTGTCAAGGCCTTATTTTCAAATAAAGTGACTTTGAATGAGATGGAAGAAAAACCAAAAGCCTTTGGTCCCGCCATAAGACCTAGCCGAAGTAACCTTCCAAAGAGTGATGGTAAATTAAGCCTTTGATCTTGTCCCCAGGCCTGGTTAAAGCACCTATCCAAGGGAGATGGACATGAAGCCTTTGATCCCACTGCAAGGCAGGCCAAAGTAACCATCCAAAGAGTGATGGTTAATTAAGCCTTTGATCCCACCGTTTGGCTTGGTTAAAGCACCCATCTAAGGGAGTTAGGCAAGAATCCTTTTGTCCCATCGCAAGGCATAGCCAAAGCAACCATCCAAAGAACAATGGTCAATTAAACCTTTGATCCCATTGTTAAGCCTGGTCAAGGCACCCATCCAAAGGAGAAGAAGGAGAAGCCTTTAGTCCCATCGTAAAGCCTAACCAAAGTAACCATTGAATGAGTGATGATCAATTAAGCTTTTGGTCTAGCTGTTAGGTCTGGCCAAAGGTATTGTCCTATAAAGAGAAACAAGAACGAGACTAATCCAATATTCGATCATTAAATTTCAACTAGGGCTTCTTTGAGAAGATCATAAAGGTAGCGTTGCAAAGCAAAATAAAACAACTTAGAGGAAAATATTATTCAAAATAGGTACGTAAAATTTTATTTATCAAAATAATTGCATTATACAAATATTTACAAATGATACTACACAATGACTGTAAACCATAATTTTATACAATGATTGTCCTTTACAATAAAATATTCATTAATTCCATGGCCCAGGGGTTGCAAAGGAAGATGATGTTGATAAACAAGCTCTTTTCCTTTCCCTTCAACATCTATTGTGTAAAGGTGAAGTTCACTGGTTGAACCTGCCTCCTTGTACAAAATTGGAGGACCCCCAATTTCCTTCAAGGCACCGGAACACCCATATTGGAAGAAATGTTGATATCTTTGATGACTAGAATTAATTGCTTTCCTCAATCTGCTATTTCTTTTCGTGCCTAAAATTGTGAAGTCAACTTTAAAGTCAAAAGCTTCCGTGGCTTCAATTAAATAGTTTGCTAGAAAAATCAAGTTGAGAGGCCCTAACGGGATAAACTTGTATTAATTTTAATTGATCTTTATGCTCTTTTACCAGATTTATTAACGTCTCTAATGCGGCGCGAGGATCGACAATATATTGAATAACCACGAAAAGATATTTCTTTAACTTCTTCTCCTTGTGACGAATAGTTTTAAGGGAATCGGTAGAGTTGGTTTGAACTAATAATGTATTCTTATAAGTTTTATTAGCATTCATTACTAGGAAATTTGATGAGAGAGGCTACGTTTTTCATTTTCAAAAGCTTGAATCTTTAGTGTGAGCTCGTTATTTTGGCGCTCCAATGTCTTGACTTCCAATCTAAAGCCTTAAAGTGCTTCAGTGAATTTTTTGTTCTAATGAACTTTAATTATTTGATTACACTCCAACTTAAAGGACCACTCAACTTAGTTAGCTTGTCTGATTTATCCTCCACTAACGAAGAGGTCGAGGCGAAAAAATCCTACCATGAGTTAAGGAACCTTTAGGTAAAGTGGAAATTTGCAATGATGCCATCTTGATAGATTTGTGATGGAGTTAGGGGAAGGAGCCCTTTCTCACCTTCAGTTAATATCGATCTGTATGATTGACATTCATTTCTAGATTTCAATAATTCCACATCAAAATCAAAAATATGTTGATTTAGTTGAGCTATCTTCGCAACATATTCTGACCGTTGCAGGTTGGAATGCGAGCTAAGCTTTCTGGTCTGGTCCGAAATTCATTGTCCTTGGAAGAAATTCGCTCTTCAATATCTTTAACCATTTATTGAGAAGTTTTTAGGATGAATCCCGTCCGAATGTATTTATTTATACCATTTTTTAGCTTCAACATTATCAATACAAGATGAACCAAAATGGAACGAGTAAGGTGGCTCTCTGAGGATGTCACTAGTTTGGAATGGATATCTCCAAGGTGTTGATTGACGTTAGAGTTGTCCAAGGATAAAGACAACTCCTCATCCTAGGTTATAAATTAAGTAATAACTTGTCTTTAGTATAAGAGAAAAAGAAGTAATAAATGACTTTTATTAATTGGGAGACAACTAAAACCATTTCATTTATGAAGAAATAATAACTATAAAAATTACATGCTTGTTATAACGCTACTAATTCTCAGTACAAGAATGAACATCTCTAATCTTCTAGAAAGAAGAAGGTGAAATGGTAAATAGGGTATAGAAAGGAGATTCAATGCTAGGAGGAGTGTTAACATGGAAACCCATGATAATCCCATTCTTTAGGAGAAGGGCTGAGTTTTTCATATGTTAATTTGGCAGTATTGGTTCGAATCTCATAAAGGAATCGGTCCTTTTGATTTCCCAAGAAACAAAGTCTATGTATGGAAACTGAGTATATATGAGATTTTTATCTGGCCTTTTTACTCGACTATACCTGAACCGGCTGGACAAGCTAGACACGACTGTCATCAAGGTCAACATGTCAGATGAACGATCATGAAACCTAGAGATTATTCATAGATGATTATGTGAAGTAGTAGTGAAGGGAAAGCGGAAGATGAACTCGATAATATGCTCAAAATATTAAAATACACAATTCCCTGAAAATGGATCGGATACGATCCATATTCACTAATTATGGATCCTACCGTATCGATATTACAGTTCAACTTAGTAGAAAACGATCGATGTCTCAAAATCTACAAGTCTACTACACATGAAACTTTAGGAACATCAATATATTGGAGAGTGGAGCCCACCATATCGATCGCATGCCAAAAGGAGCTCATAAAACGATCAGTGACGATCGTTATTGCAAATGATGTGGGACCCATGATCGATACAGTGACTTCTTCTAGATCTGGAGACTCCGGTGCCAAATTTCAAGAAGATATTTCACCATCTTCCCGTATAAATATAGACTTGATCGTTCATTTTTAGGATCTTTATGCTGCTGTTTCCTTTGTACTCCATTGCAACCACTGATCATACCCAATCCATCCCTTTATACTCAACCATTCAAGTGATTAATAAAGTTATTTCTCCAAATTGGATGTAGGCTTTCAACCTCGTACCACTATAAATCATTGTATTCTTATTATTTCTTATATTCTGTTATTTAAATTACTTGTTTCCTCTGTTTTCATTGGATTTTATTCATTTATTTATCTACAAAATCACTATTGGGTGTTTGTGCTAATTTTTGACGCAAACATTTTGGTATTTTCACTGAGAAAATGATTGTCAGCTCGACTGGATCTCATCATCTACTTGTGGATTCTCATATTCACGAGATAGATTCAGCTTTCTACCTATTCCATTTTAACCCAGGTTTGAAGAAGAAATCTATAAGAAAAACTATTAGTAATGGTCAGGAACACTAGATCCATTTCTCAAAATGCAGAGGGGAACGAGAACGCCAACATCTAACGAGGAGGCCAAAGCAATCTACCAGTAGATGTTAATGCTACCAATCAGTTGATGTCTAGAATCTAGCTGATTCCATCACAAGAGCTGATTTTCAGAATCTGATGAGAGAGCTCATGGATAGCCATTGATAGTTGAACCAGCAAAGTCAAGCCAATATCGATCTAATGAATCAACTCAGGGATCAACAATACGGGAAATCTAAAAGGGAGTCAACTCCGTATTCTACATCGGAGAGCTCAACTTCATCGGACGACCATCATAGGTGCAGACTTCGTAGAATCGACAGATATCATGCAAAAGCATCAGGACATCAACACACAACCAATCCCGGGCTGCCAGGATTGGTAGGACCCTATCCATCTTTAAGGATCAGGGCCGATCCCTCTACCTTACCTTTTTCTGATGAAACATGAACTGGAGCCCATGCGGTTAATCTAGATGCTAGAATTCAAGTTAATGCAGATCAGGTACCTCTTCGAAATGATGAGGATGTGAACACACATCAAGAGGATGTTGAGCCAAGAAGACATGGCCCGTAGACATCAATCGCATCATTCATGTGAGGTGGAGCACGACCACCACTTGACTCTAACCATCCAAACGCCAGACTTGACGGGTATGATCAAGCAGTTGGTAAGGGAGAGCCAAAGCTTGACCAATGATGATTAAGGGATCTCAAGAAGCCATACCTTGTTCGTAGACAACATTTTACATGTGGAATATTTGAGGAGATTTATCATGCCATCAATGCCTGCCTACGAGGGAAAAACCCACCATATGTAGCACATCATGAGATATGAATGGCCGATGGACTTGCACGGGCGGACGATACCATAAAATGCAGGTGTTTTCCCATTACTCTTTATAGCATAGCAACGATGTGTTTCGTGAGATTGCCTCCAAGGTCAATCTTTAGATTTGAAGATTTAGCAACAAAATTTGTGGAGCAGTTCTGTATGTATGTAAATCACCCCAAATATGTAATGTCCCTATCAAGCAAGATCTAGGTTCGAGGAGAATCACTGAATGACTATTTGGAGAGATTTCATACAACCATCACAGAAGTCAGTAATCCAAATGACCATTCAATGTTGATGGCGGTAACAAAATAGATTGATTCAGAATCTGACTTTAGTATTGGTTAGTTAGCAAATCACCCATGACATTGGAGCATTTCTATGCAAAAGTAGCTCAGTATTTGAGGAAAAAAGAAGCTAGATGCTCTAGGAAGAAGAATGGTGTGGGACCAAGTAGAGAGGGAGTGCAGAGTAACATTGCGGTGAAACAATCCAGGGAGAGTTTCGAAAAAGTTCAAGTAAATGTCCAAAATAAACTGAATCAGCAAAGAAAGGGGATGATAGGAATTGTGAACGAAAGAGGGATTTTGGAAGTGGAAAGTCAAGGATTCCAATGTATGATACCTATGCATCACTGAATACGTCTCTAGAGAACATCCACTTGTCTACGTACAATACTATGTAGTATAAGAGGTCAACTCCGAAGGATCGATGGAGAAACAAAAGCAGACTGAAAAATATTGTTGTTTTCATGAATGCTATGATCACAACACAAATGAGTGTAGGCATCTCTAGGATGTTAATGAGAAAATGGTTTGGAAAAGAAAACTACAGTAGTTTGTTAAAGTCCTACAGGATGTCGGGATGGGGACATCCTACCCCAACCGAAGATAGACACCGCACAGGGCTTAGGAGCCTGCATGGACTGGTGAAAGATTAGTTATTAATATAATAGTCGGAGGACCACATCCAGCTAATAAGAACTGGCATGAGATGGAATGCTATGCTAGCATAATCAAGCATATTAATTTTGAGTATTGTTCAAATATAGAAGATGGGGCTCCAGCCAAGAGCAACATATAATGACAGACAACATTGTATTCTGAACAGACACGTGGATAAGGTAGAGGCACCGACGATCAACCCAATGGTCATTTCGACCATGATCGACCTTGCCTTAGTAAGGAAGATCTTGATTGACTGTGGTAATTCCATAAATACTATTTTCAAAAAGGCTTAAAATCGGATGAGGATGGAAGACAAGGACTTGAAACCATATAAAGCCCACGTCTATGGCTTTAATGGTGCTATGACCGAAGCTGTCAGTTATGTTAAATTTCCCATGGAATTGGGAGAAGGCAACCGCACGGGAGTGCTAATGTTGCCATTTGTAGTGCTAGATGTGGACTCTCCATATAATGTTTTTTTGGGTCGACTGGCCCTTGCTGAATTCCGGGTAGCCATCTCACCTTAGTATCTTACCTTGAAATTCCCAACTGATAATAGCATGGGAGTTGTGCATGGAGATCAGGCGACCGGACATGCCTGCTATGTGGCAAAGTTGAGGGATGCTCGACGGAAGGAGAAGGGTGTGGACAAATCTCTACATTCAAGCTACTAAAGAATGACAACCAACACCCGGGTCTTGGCTCGGGCACCAAAGTCATTCTATAAATTCATAGATCCGAGGGATGATGAAGAGGAGCCTAAAGAAACCAAGTCTGCACTGGCTGAGTTAATGATTGACTTCACGGTCAGCCACGATGACCCATCGTGGTTCCTAAAGATCGGATCACAGCTCAGCCCCCCAATGATGTAGGAACTTGCTAGTTTTATCCTGGCAAATCTCGATGTGTTCGCTTGAACCTACTCTGACATGTTTAGGATCTCGCCTGCCATTGCGAGCCACACATTAAATATCAGCCCGAGGCATGTTTCAATGAAACAGAAAAGGCATGGCATAGATTCGGAGAGATCTGTCGCCCTTAAAGAGGAGGTGGATAGACTCAAAAGCAAAGGGTTTATTCGTGATGCCCTCTACCCAAAATGGGTATCAAATCCTATACTTACGAGAAAAGTGAATGGAAAGTGGTGAACGTGCATTGATTATTCAAACTTAAACAAGGCTTGTCCAAAAGACAGTTTTCCCCTTCCAAGGATCAACCATATGGTAGACTCAATTGCAGGACATGAGTTGCTATCGTCCATGGATGCATACTCTGGATATAATCAAATCTTTATGCATATCCCCGACCAGGAGCACACCAGCTTTATTACCGACGTGGGATTGTATTGCTATATGGTAATGGTATTTGGATTGAAGAATGCTAGAGTAACTTATCAGCACCTGATCAACCCGAATGTTTAAAGATCAGATTGGAAAGACAATGGAGGTATATATGGATGATACACTTGGGAAGTCATGACGATCAAGCGACCACATTAAAGACTTAGAAGAGATATTAAATATCCTCCGATATTACAAATGAAGATCAATCCTCTGAAATGTTTCTTTTACGTCGCATCAGGAATATTCTTGGGTTTCATTGTCAGTGCTCGCGGAACTGAATCCTGAAAATGTTCTAGCAATTCGCAACATCTAGCTACCAAAGACTATCCAACAAGTACATAGTATAAATGTGATGGTTGCCGCCCTAAGCCGGTTTATTTCCAAAGCCACTGATAAATGTATTCCTTTCTTTGACCTTATAAGAAGACCGAAGAGGAACTCTAAATGGACAAAGGACTGTAAAGATGTATTCCAATCTTTGGTGAACCACTTGGAGAGATCTCTCATCTTGTCAAAGCCGGTAGATCATGAAAATTCGTATATCTACTTAGTCATGTCGGTACACGTTATAGTTGCCGCACTGCTTCACGAGGAGAATCGAATCCAAAGACCAGTTTATTATGTTAGAAACCGATTAGCAGGAGCTGAAAGGAACTATCTAAAGATACATAAATTAGCATACTGCTTATTAATTGCTTCACGAAGGCTTCGCCCCTATTTTCAGGCTCATCCCATCAACGTTTACATCGATCAGCAATTACGATAAGTCTTATAGGGACCTAAGACGTCTGGAAGGTTACTGAAATTGAACATCGAACTGATCCAATTCAACATCACTTATCTCCTTCGGAGAGATGTCTAAGGATAGGAACTAGCATACTTTATAACAGAATTCACTGCACAAGATGATCCCCCAAAGTGCGGTGGAGCCCCTACCATCCAATGGAAAATGTATACGAATGGAGCATCCAATGATCATTGTTCTAGAGCCAGAGTTATGCCAGTATCTCCAGAGGATCGATCACTTTGCTACGCTTTGAAGCTTTACTTCCCTACAATGAACAATGAAGCCGAATATGAAGCTCTGATTGCTGGACTCAAACTTGCCAGAGAACTGGGAATAAAATCTCCTGAAATATTTTGCGATTCCAAACTGGTGGTATACAAAGTCAGGGGAGATTACTAGGCTAAAGGACAACGACTCGCTATGTACCTTATCCAAGTCCTAAAGCTATTGACTTACTTTTAGTACTATGACATTACGCACATTCCCCGACATCAAAACGAAGAGGCCAACTTATTGGAAAAGTTTGCTAGCACTGGGGATGCACAACAAATGTGCTTGGTTCCAATCGAAGTACAAGATGCTCCGGGCATAAACCAGATGGAAATCGAATGGGTACTAGAGATGGAGCCTGGGAAAGAGTCATGGATAACTCCGATTAAAGATTATTTGCTACAGGAAGTCCTTTTCGAATGGAGGAATGGGAGACGATACATCCTCTATAAAGTTCCACGATATATCATTTAGGAAGGAGTAATGTATAGAAATGGTTTTTTTGTTCCTCTACTCCAATGTATTTCTCATGATGAAATAAAATGAGTCTTAAAGGAAGTTTATGAAAGGGAATGTGGTGATTACATAAGGGGTAACCCTAGGAAAGAAAATACTCGATTATGGGTATTACTGGCCAATTGTCAACCGAGATGTTGTTGATTACGCTAAGCAATGTGATAAATGCAAAATGTATGAAAAAGTTTTGATAGCTTTGCCAACAGAAATTACGCATATGGCCAGTCCATGGGCTTTTTCCACATGGGGAATAGATATTATCAGTTCCATACCGATCTCTCAAGGTGGTGCAAGGGATGGCATCGTAGCAGTTGATTGCTTCACTAAATGGACCGAAGCAGAACCTTTAACCATGATCACGATGGAAAAAGTAATGAACTTAATTGTCTGGAACATCATCTGTAGTTTTAGACTTCTATGAATCATTGTAACTGATAATGGAACCCAATTCGACAGCGCTGAATTCAAAGACTTTTGCCCGCAGCATCACATTGAAAAGAGATTTGCTATAGTTGCCCACCCTTAAACAAATGGACAAGTAAAAGTTGTATACAAAACCATAAAGTCCATTTTTAAGAAAATTTTAAAAACGCTAGAGGCAAGTGGGTGGATGAACTCCCAACAACATTATGGGCTTATATAACCACCTACAAGTCCGCCACATGCCATACCACATTCGCCCTTGCTTACATCACTAAAGCCGTCATTCCTGTTGAACTCGAAGTTACTTCTCATCGAGTGACCTACTACAACCCCATAATGAATAGAGATCTCCTCTTAGAATCTCTAGACTTGGTAGATGAGAAGCGCAAACAGCTGATTTGAGGGCAACTGCACATCGATATCGAGTTACCTTATACTATAGCACTAAAGTCCAACCTACGACCTTTTAGATCGGTGATCTATACTTGGAATAGGTTTTTCCTATCCCGTCACACATGACTCCAACTTGGGAGGGACCGTATGTCATTCAACAGAGGCTTGGAGAATGAACTTTTAAGCTAGAGATTATTGATGGCATCACACTCCCAAGGGCGTGGTATAATGAGCATTTACGATGCTATTTCACTTAGTATATTTCTTGTTCATTCGGTTGTATTTAATTTTAGCATTTGATTTTCGAATATGTAATAAGATAAATTATGTCATTTCTTTCCACTTAGCAAATAAAATTTGAAATTTCCTTCATATTTATGATTGGTCTAGCATTACATATTAGTTAGGATACTCGACTAACTAATACTGACGTGTCTGAGCAGGTTCCCAGAGTTTAGAGCCAACCAATTACACAAGCTCACGATGGGACCGTCGGACCATTCATTCGATGATTCTCGCTTACAACCCGATGGGCAGAGTACCTAACGAGAAATGGATGTGACTTGACCATACGATAATCAAATTAATCCCACCAAGCGATGGGTCAGACGTGAATAAAAGATGATTGTAACACGATCGATCACTCTTCTAGTTAAACCTCGGGATTGGTGGCAAGTCAATTAATCATGGAAAATACGGTTCGACTATTTTTTGAAATAATTCTAAGTCTCTAGAGCGTGGATCGAATAAAAACACAAATTGGGTGGGATCCGACCATTCGCCAATGAACTATTATCCCCAAAGTGTGGATATGAGCATAAACAAATAAGTGAGTGTGATTTGACCGCTCATTATTCCATTAACTCCGACCTGAAATAGGCTAGATGAATATAAATTCACTAAAGATGGAATTCGATCATCTGTTATCTAACTCCTTTAACCCGAGAACTGGAGGCAGGAGTATAATCACTTAAACCACTGAATTCAATAGCATAACATTAAGGCTTGAGCCCAGTGTCTAGCGTGACTTAAGGTCACAACCATATGGAGGCCTTGGGATAAAGTTAACGGATTATCACCGAATCAATGAGCAACAAATTACAAGTACATTGAATAAAAAATGTAATAGCTTAATTACTTAAGAAAATTCCCACAAAAGTAATAAATGCAAAAGAACTTTATTTGCATAAGCTCGGAAAATCAAGTACAAGTATTCACAACAAAAGGAAAAAACAGGGGCCGAACCCATACGAATTCGACCAACAAAACCCAAAAGGATTGAGAGCATGAATGTACACAAATAATCACTTCCTCCTCGGCTTCCTCTTCTTCTTCATGGAATCAGGGGAGATTTCACTCAAACTTTCCCGACTCCTCTTCTCTCATGTCTTCCCACTTCCTTGGCATTTCACCTGAGTAGTCTGGGTTAACCCAGTAGGTGCATCTTAAATAGGTTCTTGCCAAGGAGCAGAAGCATCCATATTTTATCTAGGAAAAACAATGGAGATGGGAGTGGAATGATCTTCATTTTCTCCTTTTTGACTTTCATCTCAAGGGCATTGTCCGCCTCGAGTTTCTGTGCCATTTCTTGCATAGAACGGCCTAACAAGTATTGGGAAGCTCCAATAATCAAAACATCGCCATCAACAAGAATGTCTTGACATGGATTGCTTTCTTCCCTCAACAAAGCATTCAACAAGTGCTCACTGATCATAAAAGCCTTCTCTTTTAAGACATCTTGGATTGTTGCGAAACCCATGATAGTGATGGACTCCACCCAGGCACATGTAGTCATGGTTGAGATTCTTGAGGAAGAGGTGGAATCGCAGCTGGCAGATCTAAAGATGAGGAAACATAACTAAAGAGATTAGACATATCGACTAAGGACAATCATTTTCTGGAGGACGGATTATTTTGATGAAATATCTTCTCCAGATTGGTCCCTCACATGAGCCGGAGTGCCACTAAAACCTCCTTCCATAATCGAGGAGATCCCACTAGATGTAGCAATATGCGGCTTCTCTGAACTATAGCTAGGATTGATGGTAGAATTCGAAGTGGTGCTAGGAATAGCTTAGGTCACCAGATTCTAGTCATCTACGATGTTATGTAACATGGATCCGAAACTTTCAGCAGCTTTATATTGGTTAGTTGTAGCAAGCTCTTTTTGGAGTATATGCTAGGTTTCATGTAGCACCTTGGGTTCGTCACCCAATAGAATTTAACCTTCCAGCCTCATCAGATCGATTTTTCTGGTACCGAGAGCCTTTTTCTACTCCTGAACAATATGCTCCCTAGCACGTACAAGATGGTAGGGGTAGTCACCTTAGAGATACTCCAAGTTTATATGCTTTAGAACGTTGGCATTGTAAAGAATAAGTAGTGGATCTAGTTCTTCCATAACCTCCTCCCTGGCCTTTTCTTTCGTGGCCTCCACTTCTCGATTAACGACGACATCTATGTCTTTGGCCTTTTCAACAGCCACATCTCTTTCAAGCCTGACAGTAATCAATTCCTTACAGGCATCCTGACTGATTTACTATGCTTCCTTTTTATCTTTGGATTCGCGCTCAAACTTAGTTTTGTGCTCAGCTGCGCTTCTTTGGGCCGTATCCTTTTCTAACACTAGTTTATGGTTTCGATGATTAATCGCTTCAACCTCGGTCGAGTGTCTAACCTTCTCATCTTTGAGTGCCTTGATGACCGTTTTTTCTTTTCTCATGGCTTCTGCCTATGAGCACCTTGAAGATTCTAACTCATTGATTAGAGTTTCAATGATCTATCTATCCTCGGCCTCTTAGCATTTCAATTTCTCAATCTATGCCGCTCTCTCCTAAGATACTTTAGAAATCCTCTCTGCCGCTCTCATCCACTCATTATACAACTTGTGGATATCACATAATCCATAGTCATTTGCTGGAATTTTTTCTGAACTTCCTATTAAGATTAATTATAAAGAAAAATCCATCAAGACATACATTTGGAAAATCTAACTTAAGTTGGGCTATAAGAGCATTGGTATGGACTTATTGAGCTTCAACGGTAACTTCGGTGTCAATGTTTTCTTTGCCTAGCTTTTCTTAATGAACATCATGCTCACTATGATGCTGACGATTTTTGGGTTGCCGAGGATGAGATTGAACAACGGACAATCAAGAAACTAAAGTGGGAGGGGGACCACAAGAGGCGTCAATAGGAGGAACATCGTCATAGCAGTCTTGTTGCCTTTCAGAACTTTTGGGAGGAGGAGATCTAGACTTGGATTGATGTTTAGCATGGGAAGACCTGTCTTTGTCACCTCTATTCTAGTAATCTCGATCCTGACTGGAGCAATAGCTAGGGTTGTATTCACGACCACTACCTTGGTGGTATGGGCCCAAACGAGAACAGGATTCTGGCGTGATATTTCCTATAGAGATTAAAACATTTTCTTTTTCCTCACCATTGTTTCTGCAAAGAAAGAAAAAGAATGAATCAAATCTAAGCACTAAAGGAACACTAGATGAGTGCAATGCAAGATTGTAAAGTGCGTGCAAATGTGCATGTCGTTGTGTCCCCTACTGGACCAGTTGTTGAAGCTTTACCAACAGGAGTAGCCTCTCCACTGGTGGTAAGAGGGATTCCCGCCCTAGATCAGGAAGGAGATTCCAATCCACCAATGCTCATGTTAGTAAAATGAAAGGCATCAACATCATCCGATATCGAAAGATCAGATAATGCCTCAACTGTTTTGTCTAAGTGCTCTGAAGGTTGAGAAGCGAACTGATCCAGAATAACCTGAGGAGTGATGTATAACTTGGGTTGTTTGAAGAGATGACTCTTAGGGAACCTACAAATGAGTTTCTTCCTTTTTCGGGAGTGGGTGGTTGTAAAGTATGCGAGGATCCGATCGCAGCCTCGAAACTAGAACCCACATCGTCGCCATCAAGATCGTCACCCTTATCTCCTACTGCATCATTCTCGGTAGCTTTCTGAGCCCCCTCAGCAAGGGGCATGATGAGATCAGCTTGATGGCGTTCATCATCATCTGCATCCCACTGCTGAGTCGCTATAACTCCAGTAGTGACTGGTAGCCTTATGCTACGACCCACTTCCATCATGTAGTAGGCAATGAGGCATTCATCGGTAAGGAGATTCTCAATGTTTCTATCTTCTAATGGAACTCTTTTGAGTGTCAAAACAGCGTCTGTGTATCGTTTTCCATCGAGTCATGGATAAGAATCTGCATAAACCAGAAAAGTTGCTTAATTTAGGATACGATCTAGATACACACACTAAAGAAATTAAGCAAGGAGTAATACTTACATCCTTCTAACCATCATCTGGCAAAGCCGAGCGGACAGTGAATATCGAACCATTCGATTTTGAAAGTGCTCAACTTGTTCCAAGTACCAATCAAGATCTGACACTTCTTGGCTGACTCGAGAAATGTGAACGAAAGGCATCATTTTCGTCGCTTGAAGGTGAAAAGAAATCGAATGCCCTCGAGAGTTGGAGGACGAAATTAAAAATCCTTGAATGCCATATGGGTACAATTAAGTAAGGAATAACCATTTGGATGCAGTTGTGGCTGTGCTAACCTCATATGATATAGCATCTCTCGGATAAATGAATTGAAGGGTGGGACACATCCTGCCCAACACATGAACTTCTTGCATGTAGTGAACCCATAAGTGGACATACAATCGCTGTCATTCTGCATCGAGACTTGAATGTCATCAAATGAGATCCTGTGTGCAGTTTAAATTCTACCGAGAGAGGCTTCATTAATTTTTAAAGCCACAAAATCCTCTGTATCTTCCAAAAATATCGCATGTTCTAGAGTATTGGAAGCAGGGTTAATTACTTTTGCTGGAAGGATGGGAATGACTAAGAAAAGGTCACGTAATGGATAGGAACTTTTAAATTGTTCAACTTGATGTCTAAGAGAGAGTCTATCGGAGGCAGTTACGGAGCTCAATTTGGCACTTGATTGTTATGCTGTGAAGACTGTCCAAAAGACATAGGAGCTAAACGCTTTGAGCAACTAGAACCCATAACTACTAAAGTCAGTAGATAGTCATCATTAGAAAATAACCCGTTTCCCCCGTGCAAAGTATGTGCTTGTGCAGAGTGGTGTATTGTCATGCAATGCAATGAAAAATAGTTCAGAATTAAAGACTATTACTATGACGATATTCTAGGGTCGATCAGAGTGACCATCATTACTGACTATCTCAAACGATTCTCTACATCACCAGCTAAGGATTCAGTCTAAGTATCAGGATCAGTTGTTGGCATGTTGAAGTTCGAATTGCATGTTCAGAAGTGGATGAGGTTCAAAATTTTGTCCAAGGCATATGTAGTCCATTTCATATGCAAGTCATATACAACCATTCAAGCATTCAAGGTCGAAGATCATCACAAAGTTCTAATTAAGATTTAAGGATTTTAAGTGTCTTCATCAAAGTTAAACCAACAACCAATCCAAAATAGTGTTACGACCGATCTATCCCAATGCACATAATCGATCGTTTCTGCACGATCATTTCATAATAGATCATTCTAGTAATTCCAATTGATTATTATCTGTATTAATCGTTGTGATCGATCCAAACTTCCGCTTTGGTTCCACACATCACCTCAATTCAAATCTCCAATCTCTAACCACCGATCCCAAAAAAACGATCAGTCAAAACCATACTAGAAAACGACCAGTTCAATTTCACTTCATTTTATCAAGTACCGATCCATTAAAATGATTAGTAAGAGTCCACATTTTAGAACTCCAAGAACAATCCGATAGAATTGATCTTCCAACTTCAACCACTAAAGCAAATGATGGATATAACCACCATCGTTTCAATTGCTCAATCATCATCTCCAAAAATTGTTGTCATATTCCATTTCAGAACATAAACGCCACCACAACTGTCATACCAACGTAAACAACTCGACCCGATCGTCACCATCTCTCATCTGTTACGATCGATCGAACTGCCATGGTTGGAATCATGCAAACTAGAACGATATCCTCTCATCTCATCACTAAATTAGTACAAGTAAGAGAAGTTCAATCTACCTATATCGAAAATTGAAAAGTGGAGGCGATTTGGATTCGATTACGAAACTATATCCAAGGAGATGGAGGTGGTGATGGTGGATATAGTCAAGGAGTTGATCAGTTAAGAGATGGATGATGTTTGGGAAATGATTTTGGATCTAAGAATTTGGATCGGAAGTGGAAGGAAGGAAGAAGATAGAGTTTACTTTCTTTTTGGTTCGATTAGTGTACTCAATGAGTTAAAGTGGGGAAATAATCTAAGTGTCTAAGTATATATATGGAAAAGTGGACTGAACCAACAAAGCCTACATTTCAATCAAATGACCGAACCAAGAAACGATTAGATGCGATCATTATATGGTGAAGCATGTCACTCCTTCACTTAATGCGCAGTGCAATTGGTTCATTCAACATATACTTGGATCATTTACGATAAAAAACTGGTGGCATTGAAATGATCCATTATTTTCTAAAAAAGAGGAGGGGGACGATTGGGCATGAATCCCAAATGAATTTGACCCGATCCATATTAAAAATGGATCAAGTATAATCGATTTTCCTGATAGATTCATGCCGATCCATATTAAAATAAAATAAAAAAGGTGAAACATATGTGGAAAGTTGACAATGATCCATGAGCGTGCAATCATGATCGGGAGTGAGGGATGAATACGTATACGTGTTAGTGTACGTCTCGAAAATTTCGATTTCTTGAAATTGACAAAAATTGAATTCTCGCAAAGGATAATTTGAACCAGACAACTAAGGCTACTAACTCATTGAAATGAAGACTTAAATGATCACCATCAAGACATGACCTAGAATTTATACTATTGAAAATCAACCAATCATCATGTCAACGGAAAGAGATGTGACTCTGCAAGGAAAACAATTCACCGAAGGGATAGCTACAGTTTAGAAAACAGAATAACATACTTTAGGGGACAAGTGTAATCCAGCCTTTTTGCTCAGCTATACCCGAACTGACTAAACAAGTTAGACTCGACTGTCATTAAGGTTGACACATTAGATTAACGATCATAGACCCCGGAGATCAGGCACAAATGATTATATGAAGCAGCGATGAATAAAAAATGAAAAATAACCTCAATAGAAAGCTCAAAATTTAAAAATACAGAACTCCTTGAAAATAAATCGGGTACATCCATATTCACCAATTATGGATCTTACTGTATCGATATTACAGTTCAACTCAGCAAAAAATGATCGATATTTTAAGATCTACAGGTCAACTACATATGAAACTTTGGGAACATCAATATATTGAAGAGTGGAGCTCAATATATCGATCGCACGCCAAAAGGAGCTCATTAAATGATCAGTGTCGATTGTTATTGCAAATGATGTAGGACCCGCGACCGATGCTATGACTTCTTATAGATCCGGAGACTCCGCTGCTGAAATTTCAGAAAGATATTTCACCGTCTTCCCCTATAAATATAGACTTAATTGTTCATTTTTGAGATGTTTACACTATTGTTTCCTTTATACTCCATTACAACTATGGATCATAAATGATCCATCCCTTTGTACTTAGCTATTCAAGTGATTAATAATTATTTCTCCAAAGTGGACATAGACTTTCAATACCAAACCACTATAAATCATTATGTTATTTTTATTACTTATATTTTGTTATTTTATTGCTTGTTTCCTCTGTTTTCATTGGATTTTCTTCACTTATTTCTTTACAAAATCACTAATAGTGTTTGTTCAAATTTTTGATGCAAATGGTGACGAAGATTGTGAAGGAAGCATTATTTTAATAAGCGGGATTTACTAATCAAAGAATAATTTTCTTTAAAAGACTTTATAGTTCAATCAATTTACTTAAATTATCTCTTGACATAGGAGATAAAGAACAAACATGAGAAAATCTAGAAGCCTACATATTGATGATGATCACATCAAAATATAAATCCTATATAAAAATATCATTACAACTTCAACTTAAACAAAAATTAAAGATATATAACAACATAATTGGGGTTCATAAAGAACATAATCCTTAGTAATAAACCTTTCTGTGCTGAATTTAATCTTACTAGGAGGAAGAGAATTGATAGCGAAAAGTGAGGTAGGGAACCTGAGTTAATTCCAACATTCTTCCTGGTGAGGATCAGATCCATGCTCATCCAAGTACCTCTTTTGGAGATGCCTAATTAAACCACCATAATCACCATCCATGAAAGAGAAGTCGTTCATTGGATATCAGATGTAGGTCAGATATAAATACTCCATCAATTTAGCTCTATCCCAAATCAACCTCCAAAAGATGGTGGCCAACTTTTCATTTTATTTGCAGAAGTTGGTCTGATGAAAGCAAGATTTTCAAAGGTGACCTGCGACTAATTTATTTTGAAATCCTTAAGATACTCAAGGCATTTTAAAAGTCTTATGTATTTCTCATTTGAGTCATTTAAATCCTTGCATAACATTTCCCCTTTTCTGTTAAGTCTTAAAATTTCCTCCCCTTTTATCTAATAAAATCTCTATGTAATTTTTATTTTGTCCTTCTACGCTGATAATTAAATCATATTAAGAACTATCAGCTATGGAACAAAATGAACTAAGGAATAAAGAATTGGTAAAGAAATTACCTATAGAGGAGGAGTTGTAATACTTGGCTTAAAAAATCGAGCTTGTTTAACTCCAAAAGAAGACTGGTCTAATCTACCTAAATTGGGAGGCGCTGATCTACCAGTAGAATTTCTAGGAGGGGGAGTTCTGTCAAATTCTTCATCAGCATTAGGAGATGGGAATTCAATATGTGACGTGGACCTAAGGATCCCCAGACCTACCATGGTTCAAGTATCATCCCTATCCTTTCTTGGCAAGTTATTTATGGCAAGGTCGCTGGCACCATCATCCCCATCATTGTTGTCATTATCATTGTCATCATCAAGTGTCTCCATTGCTTCGCAATTCTTAAACTTTATCATCTAACGGGAGATCATCAAAAGCTAGAAATTTTGCAAGATCGATAGCAGCCCCATCCTCAAACTCGATTAACCCCTGGGGATACATTTTAGGAGAATATCAAATTTCCTCTTGTAACCTATGCAAAGGGAAGGGAAATCCATGTTTGGGCATGGATTGATGTTATCCTTATAGACAGTAAATAGAATATCCTTATAACTTTGGTCCTTCCACTAGGGAAGGGCATCATTCAAGAAAGAAGAAAATTTAGATTTGATGGCATGCAGTGATGACTTTAATTTATCGATAGAAAGGTCCTTCTTGTCTAAATTAATTTCTAAAGCAAGGACCTGAGCTCAAGTCACTTTAAGAAAAAAAATTCCAACTGAAGCCTGGGCGAGTTTGCCTTCCAAAGCTTTCATCATGTTCTTAATTCTTTCGATCTTTTCTTTTCTAAGTCCAAAAAGGACATAGCTATGATTTTTTCAAAAGACAGTGACTCATTATTCGATTAGAGATCGCGAAGTTGAACCTCAAATGTTGGTATCTTCTCAGAGAGTGAAGAGTTCGGCTCCTATAATGTGGACATGCTTTGAGAAGAAAGTGGGGATGATCCCTAGAAATTGAACAAGTACCTTCCAATATAATAATAGCTAAGACACATAATTAATATTTGAATGATTGAATCTTATAACACTTATAGTAAAATGAAAGAGAGAAATCATACTAAGATGAGATGCTATAAAAGAAAGCAAGAGTTCCCTTTGAAAGTGAAGAAGCATTTCCAAGGAGCTTAGCTAAATGAGGGTAGGTGAACGGATAATGCTTGTTATTAACTCTTCAAAGCTTGAGGCATGAGGAATTTCCATCCTGGAGTGATGGAGGAATATCCTCAGGAGAAGGAGAGTGAAGCCTAATGTTTGTTAAAGAAAAGCTGTACAGTCGAAAAGAGGAGAGCCAGTAATGTCGATAATAGGGCTTTGAGCCAGAAGGGCAGTTATAGTAGTGACGAAGCTAGATGTAGGAGTTAAGCGCAAAGATACAATAGGGTCAGCCCCTTAGGCTTTTTGAAGGAAGGCTTAGAGGACGAGAGCGCATCATTAGAACTTCTTTGCTTCTTTTTCTTGGCTAATTCCAAAATATCTTCTGTGTTAGAAATAAGTGATGATGAACTTGCTTTAGAAAGTGGTGACTTGTCTATAACCATTGAAGAAGCAAGCAAACCAGATGGATCATTGGTCGGCCAAAAAGCAGTAGCACCAACCAAGTGCATATCTACTATGTACTAATTGTTGGGAAAAATCAATCTCCTCCAAAACAAAAAGAAAAGGAAAAGAGTGAAACCTGGGGAGCATTCAGGACTATCAATGGTCGATCGTTGTACTAGTGAATTTATAGTAAATATGTCAAGCTTAGTAGCAACATGGGTTGACAAGCTATATCTTTTCGTCTTCATCATTAGATACTTTCCCAAAACACATTGAAATGGCTAGATTAAAGAGTATTTCCTTAGCTTTTCTTTAGTAAGAAGCCTCGGGCGATTCCTTGAAAACTCGATGTTATCTCCAAATTGGTCAGTCTTAGCTAGAACCTTAGTATTGACACTCTTCGAATCAATAGCTAATAATGACAACCAAGGATGACTTAGCAGAAGTTAGTAAAGCTAATACAACTAGTGATTAAGTAAAAGAAACTTACATGGAATAGAATATCTTCTAGTAATTTTTGGAGAGAAACATCGTACGTAAAATAATTGGTGACTCCGGTCCCTGGTTTGGTTAACAAAGCCAGTAATCACTCTACCGTGAACAAGGTAGATATATTATATAGAGCCTTCTAAGTTAATTCTTCATCTTTTAAAGGGTTACCAAAGAACGTAAGATGGGTGGAGACAAGTCTTCCAGTTTAAGTTCCTTGAATAGAGAATTGATATAGCTATAAGAATTGGGATTCAGCTTAAGCGGTGCAATTTGGAGGCAGGATAAAACACTAGATATAAAATGTTTAAAAGGTAGATAGCAAGAATTAAAGATATGGATGGGAGTAAAGGTATTAAATTCTTTTAGAGAGGCATACATCCTATCATCAAGACTTGGAACCCTAGTTTCAATACCCGGTATTCTGAATATAGAGAATCGATGTCTTCTTGCTTATAAAATAAGATTGGTGAGAAGTTTAAAGTTTCTCTTCTAGGGGAGTCTTAAGCTTAGGAGATTCAGGCAGTTCTGTAAGAACTTCCTTCTTATTCCTGGTCATGTTACCTATGATATTATTGATAATAAAACTTTAATCATAAGAAAATTACTCCGATAACAAGACGTTAACATTTTAAGATATAAGCTTCCAAAATACGAAAATTCCTAAAATAGAATCACTTGATGATTAAACAAAACAACAGCTGTCACATAATAATATCAGCATTGTAATAAAATATATAAGATATGTTCTTTTAGGAAAGATGAAGGTTAATACCAACCACGTTTTCCTTTCATCTACTTAATATATCTCCTGATTGACAAATTAACCTATCATTTTTGGTGTATACCATCTAACCATTTATGGTTTGAACTAATTCATTGCTTTAGTATATAAAACATGTGAGATATCTTTAAGGTAAACCACAATTGAAGTATCGAGGTGAAAAGCATAAAAGATAACATGGATTGAAAATGGAATGTTGTGGGCATGTTTTGTACTTTGAAGTGTTTCCACAAATTAAAATCTTAGGAGACTAGCAACTTTAATAAAATTCCAATTTTAAAGTGACTTTTAAAGTTGTTAGATGAGTATTAAAACATGTTTATGTAACTACCTTTTTTCATCTATCAATTACTGACAAACAACCAATAAGCATTAAACAGACAAGAATATTTGATATGTGAAATTAACTTAAGATATGTGGATATATGGCAACATTCACATTTGAAAAATTCATAAAGTAACTTTAAATGTGTAGTATAATAAGATGATAGACATAAAAGATAATACATAGAAATACAAAAAAGTATGGTTGAAGAAATGAAACTCATTGGAATTCTAGAAAATTAAGAACATGCGCAAATAATAAGTCATTTCTAAAGAAACATAAAAGTAAGACCCAGAAAAACACTATGGAACCCATATGTGTTAAAACATACAAGACAAAATAAGCCATCGTGTGGTAAGTGACTTATAAAAACTAGCTTTTGAATAATCGTCGTGTGGTGAGTTGCTTATAAAGACTGACTATCGTATAATGTGTCATCGCATGATGAGTTACTTATAAAAGTCGGCTTTCATATAACGAGCCATCGCATGATGAATCACTTATAAAAAATGGCTTTTCAACAATGAACCATCGCGTGGTGAGTTATCTATAAAAAAGTTGGCTGTCGCGTGTGGTAGATTATCACATGTCAAAAATAGTGAAGAAAATTAGCTTTTGAACATTGAGTCATCGTATGGTGAGCTATTGTGTATATCGATAAAAAAATAGCTTTCGAGTTTTAAGCCATTGAAAGAAGAGCTATCGAATGTAAAAGTATACTTATATAATAGCTTTTGTGTTTGAGCCATCGTAAGATGACCTATCGCGTGTAAAATATATATTTATATATTAATTTTCGAATATTGAGCCATCAAAAAGTGAGATATCACATAAAAATATTATAATAGCTTTCGAATGTAAAGCTATCATATGATGATCTATTGCATGTTGATAAGTGGGGGTCATTGCATAATAACGAATAGATTGTTCCAAGTGATATCAGGGCGGTAAAACCTGACGCCCACAAATGATAAATAGCAACCTAGTTAAATAAATTTAGATAAAAAACGCGGTTTGAGAAAGAATTTAAAGAAAACTATCAACATGAAGATTAATATTTTAAGTTTCACAAAATTTAAAATGGGAAAGTAGCTAAATTAGATTGAATAATAGTGGCAAGTTGATAATAGGCATGTTAACAACAAGGAAGTCATTACCATACAGAGATCTTTGAGAAATCAAGATATGTTGATGAAGAAAGCTAAGTATAGATTGATTTTTTTTTCTTATAGAAAATCAAGTAAAGGAAAAAAGAAAATGGAAGAAAGCTGTTTATAAAAATAATGGGAAAGGAAAATAGGCATTAGATCATGGGAAAAGAAAATGAACGACTAGGATGAATAAATTTGAGAATACAAAGAGTTATTTTAAATTGATGTATAAAATAGTATTATAAATAAGGGGCAAATGTTATACCTAAAATATACCACTTGTTGCAATTTGAAAGAGAGATATTGCAAGACGACAAAAGTATGAGCCATCGAATGATGATATCTATGAGCTATCGAATGGCGAGTTTAAGATCCATCAAAGATTGATACATATGAGCTATCGAATGGTGAGTCTAAGAGCCATCGAATGGTGAGTCTAAGAGCTATCTAATGGTGATGACTATGAGATATTGAATGATTTATAAGAGCCATTGAAAGATAAGACTAAGAGCTATCAAATATTGATGACTATGAGCTATGTAGTGATGAGTCTAAGGGCCATCAAAGGCTGAGTCTAATAGTCATCGAATGAGTCTAAGAGCCATCGAATAGTGATGACTTTGATCAATTGAATGATGAGTCTAAAAGCCATCAAATGTTGAGTCGAGGAGCCGCCAAATGTTGAGTCTCGAATAGTGATGAGTATGAGCTATTGAATGATGAGTATAAGAGCCATCGAAGGTTAAGTCTAAATGCTATCGAATGGTGATGACTACGAGCTAATGAATGATTAGTCTAGGAACCAATGAAGTATTAGCCTAAGAGCTATTGAATGGTGATAGCTATGAGGATATCGCATAATAATCAAACAAGCCACCAAAGGGTAATAACCTGAGGCTGTCATATGATGATGGATTAAGCTATCAAAGGATGACATCTTGAAGCTATCAGATGATGATAAATTAAGCTATCGAATGGCGATACTTCTATGTTATCACATGTCGATTAATCCACATGAAAATAACATCCTACTGGCTACGAGGAAAGCTATGATTAGATCATTAATAGCATGTCTTTCTAACTTAGGAAAGAGGCTATGCCACATGCCACTTCGAACATTTGCCACATTAGCAAATCGTGATCGTCAATTTTTTACAAAATGCCACACGTTAAGAATTTAATGGTCAAAGTCTCCTATAAATAGACATGTGCCGCCCATAAAAAGGCTATGAATTTGAATAATCTTCTTCCTCATTTTCCATATTTTTCAAGTATGTAAGAAAAACTTAGAATTGGGATTTTAACCGCCGTTAGGTCAAACTAAAATCAAGATTTAGTGATAAGGACTTGCATTTGACACAATTTGCATATTTGTTCTCTTCAGACATCTGACTTGCATATGTGACTAATTATTTGTAACCTATATGTACACAATTAATGACCTATGACTTGCATGTATGACTAGAGACTTGTATTTTGCCCATTGGACTAAGGACTTGTAAGTTTGAGTTGCATAGAAATGAGCATATTTAGTTCTCCAACTAAGTTCATGAACTATGGACCTTTCTCTTTTCTAACTTGAACACTTCACTTTGCATAAGGCCCAAATTTCAACTTAACATACACCATACCTTATTTATGAAATAATACCTATTTTCGGTATTGATTGAAAATAGATATAGTTTTACTTTGGTATGAATATTATGAATATTAGTTCTAAAATAAATCTATAATATGGTATATATAACAAAAGAAATGTATTATAAAATGTAGTAGTATATGAAATTTTTACGGTTATTTTGGACATCTTTAAGGATTAATTCAATAATACTGTGATTATGAATTGAATGTTATTGATGAATTATATCTTAAAAGATTAAGGGTGAAGCACCCACTCAATGGTAGCGACAAAAGAGTTAATGAACCTTCAGATTGATACCAAAATGGTTCCACTTACTTTGTTAAATTCACAGATGAATTATCATAGAAATAAAACATGTATTTTTTGATACACAAGTAGTGTATTTGTGATAAGTTTATTGAATATAGAACCGAAGCTGAAAAACATAACATGTAAAGAAAATAAATATTTGATTTGATCAAATATTGGGTTCAAAAGTACATAAAACCAAATAATATTCAAATTCAAAAGTCACGCCTCCCTATTATGCATAACAATATATTGATGTGAAGTAATCAGACTTTGTTGGACAACGAACAATTAATAATGAGTGAAGTTAAATTAGCTTCTTTCTGTTAGAATGTATACTTAAGAGTAAGTGCATGGTTAAATTTAGTATCATTTAAAACATAGTTTATGAGATCATATAAGTTTATAAGAAGCCTTTACATATCCTAGGTCAAGGATTTGATAGTTAGTGTAGGTCAAGAGGTTGCACATAATATTCATTCATGAGGGATCTTGTGTAGACCACCTTAAAGGAGTTTAAAATTGATCAATATTGATTGACCAATTTATGTTATGAATATAAGTTTTATAAGCTAAAAAAATTATTTTTAAATATATAAATTCAATTCATAAAATGTTAATGAATACCTATTCTATTGCACTGAGAAATAAATGTTGTTTTAAGAAATGCTAATTTCATGAGGATGTAATTTCTATTAGAAATTATTAGTAGATAAATGGATTTAGAAAAAAACCAAAGATATAAAAATAATAAATTAACCAAACCTAAACTGACCTAACACATTAGAATGTTAAATAAAAAAATCTCGCAAATTGAAGAGAGACTATATGTTTCTTATCAATGTAAAGAAAATAACTACCTCGATCGTCAATAAGCCATGAAGAGTATTGACTCTTCCATATGGCATAGTGCAGGAATCTAAAATGAATTCCAAGTACATTATCAAAATATTATTTTGATAGTTTTATCTGAAGAGATATAATCCGTTAGTTGAAAAGTGTCTTCAAAAGGAAGACTGACCCAGTTGGAATATAGTAATCTACGTTGATATAATAAAATCTTTAGTTCAATTGTTGAAATTAACATAATAGACTCATCATTTAACGTGCTTAAGTTAATCTGGATTTGACTCGTAAAATTATCACTCAATATGATTTTGAATTTCGGAACATGTATATTGAAACAAAAATTCTACATAATGATTTAAAATATGTTGTTTTCACGTAACAATCAAAGTCTCTCAAAGTAAGATGGAGTCATGCTGAGTTTGTGGGTTTTGGATAATACCCAAGAACTGATATGAAAGTATCATTCAAAAAGCATCAGAGTTGAGCAAATACTTTTTGATAGAAACGTCAAATAGTTTTAATTTCAGTCCAAATACTTTATAAGAAAGAATTATAATGGTAATAAAATATTTCTAAAACTACAAGTATACAACAAATTAATGACTGTTAATGATGTATTGCGGTTAAAATCAGTTTAGTTTGATTGTTTATTAATACTCGTAATGGATTTGAAATTACAATTAGTATAAAAGGATGTTGGGATAGTCCCATATGATATACATAAACACCAAATTAAAATGCTTAATATGGACATTTAAGATAAATTCCTTATGCATTAAAAATATGAACTATCTTATATGATATGTCGTTTTCTCTATTGCCAATCACTTATGTAATTAGTAAATTAAGCGAGTATCAAATCTGAAATAAGGTCACCAAATGGTTATAAAGGGTATTCTCGAATATTTAAGAAATTTTAGAGAATTGTTTATAGAGATAAAGAGGTCTTTATGAAGAAGTATTTGGAATCAAACTTTATAAATGATCGCAAGTGTAGTATGTTAATCCTAAATTCATATTCAACTTAGTTAGTATATTTAGATTAGAAAATTTCCACACAAAAGGTTGTGGTTGATTCAACCGAAATGCTTAGTATATCACCTTGAATAGCACCATAAAAAATTATATATAAGTAATGCAAAAATTTATTACTGAGGTAGGGGTGATTCCAAATGTTGAGAATCATGTAATATTGTTATGTGATAATATTGCCACTATACTTATTACGAAAAAAAATCTATAGCTTAATAAAAGTCGTGAGACATACTTCGAAAGATTCCACATGATAAAGGCGGTTTATCAGCGTCGGAGAGATTTGATTGACAAAGTACATAGAAAATATGACATATCCAGTCACCATGGGACTAGCTTAATTGATCTTAAGAAAACTGATTGAAAGAACGAGAATAAAATTCCATAATTGACCCTAAGTGCAAGTGGAAGATTGAGAGAGCTAGGGGTATGCCCTGGGCGAAATTACGTAAATTGTTAGATATATCTTACTCTATAACCAATCTTGTTTGTGATAAAGATATTTAATTTCTATTTCATAATTTGTTATATTGTCATAATTAATTAAATAATTAATTTAAGTATATTAATTAGAAAATCCCTTAATGATATATTAAGTGATAATAATTATAAGGAGTTGTAATCATGGGAAAACTATCAAAATTTTTAAATATTCCTAGTCAAGATGTTTTGAGAAGGATATCAATACATTTGTTGAGACTAGAGTACAGATCTTCCAAAATGTTGGGTAGTGTATTACTTTGGTGGACCAAGGGGTTACATACTGATAGTTAATGGATAACCATAGAGTGACTTACTCAAGAGTTTACATGTTGGTTAATAATAACCAAGGTCAAATAGGAAATCTAAAAGTAATAATGCTACATGGTTCTCTCAGCTTAAGAACATTATTGAACTTCAATGTGGATACTGCAATTTAATTATAGTTAACTTAGGGCATAACGTCCATAGAATAACTATATTTGGGTCTAAGATGAAGCACTAAAAGTGAAATAATATTCAATTGAGATTTTGTCTCCTAAGTTATATGAGTTTAGTATCATGGTCAAGTCAAATTCCCTTGTTAGAGCAGTAACAGGTAATGATAAATGTTATTATTAAACCAAGAATTTTTTTTAAGGACTAACCAAGCTGGATGTGGATGGTATTGGAATTTTGATCAGAACCAAATTCTATAAGTCCTGAAGTGATATAGTGTTGATAAAGAAAATTGGTGTAAATAATAATTACTAAAAGCACCACTTGAACTATAAAATTGGATTTTACTTATGAAGTTCATAAGTGATAAATTCGGCCAACTGTCACACCACTAGTTAAGGTGACATATCATTAATATTGAATTCTTCGATATTAATCACTGACTGAATTTATACCTATGAGTTGTACAACCACGATGTTGATACCACATGATTTAATTGATTTATAATTTTCGTAAATTAATTAAATTAATTATATTAATTAGTATTTATGAAATGTTATTTATTTATTTGATGTATAGGGTGCTATTAGAATTTTCTGAGTGTCGTTAGTAATTAATTGGAAGCATATATAAAAGTTATACATACATGTATCGATATACGATATTGATGCATATTTAAATACAGTTTAAATATAATTAATTATTAAAAAAGTTGAGATTTTTTAAAGGATAATAAAGCCATATCTTTGGCCATCCATGAGAAGTGGAAAGAGGAGATTTTTTGGTTTTGAATCTTAAATCTAGATCTGAGAATCATCAATGGAGTAAAAGAGGAGAATTTGCCTCCTCTTACTTCTTTATTTAAATGAAGCCATCTTTTATCTATTTTCTTCTTGCTTCCTCAATCTACTTTGGCCGCCATACCTTACCCTATACACCCATTAATGAATACGTATACTATATTTTTACATTGATTAATTAAATATAATGGTACTTTTAATCATCTAGGTTCTAAGATCGAGTTATTATGTATCTAGGAGTTAACTTTAACAAGCATGCACTGAATGGCTTTGTCTTCAAAGGTATACCTTATTTTCAATTTAACTATGTGATGGTAAGATCTGTATATGTATATTACAAGTTTATATGTACATGAATTGTCTCACCCAGATATATAATTGATTCAAACAACATTTTCGATTTATGACATATTTTTATCAACACCTTGTTCGGAGTTCATATATTCGTTCAATTTTTTTAAAATTTCAGAATATACTTGTATCTATATAATGTATCATTTTTAAATATTATAATTAGGTAATGACTTACAAATAATTATTTATCTTAAATCATGGTTTCGTCATTTATATATGTGTATGTACATATATTATAATATATGTCTATATGCTAAATCATTTTAGCAAAAAAAAATTCGGCCATTACTTATTTTAGTAATATGGATATATATTTTATTATTTTAAAACATTGTTATTATTTAAATAATAATACATAAGTGTATAAAGTAAGTTAAAATTAGTTTCGAAAACAAAACACTTTTTGACCCAAACATATTTTAGTTATATATATATATAATTTTTAAACAATGTTATAATTTAAATAATAATAAATAAACGTATGAACTAAACTTAATTTTTTTCGATTTTTTTTTCCGGACTAAAACGTATTTGTTATTATGTTTACTTGTAATAGAATATATACATAAATCTTTTAAGTAAAATTCTATATATATGTCATGGTTGAATGGTTATTTTATACATATATTGTAAAGCACTTTTAAATAATAATTATCATGATCTAATTTTGAATTTTGAAATTTTTTTACTAACTCTTTGCCACGTATTGTAAATTTTAAACTAATCTTAAATCTTATTGACATAACCAATATTAAATTAGTTTTATTTTTATTTATTTTACAAAAAAATGTTCTCAATATTTATTTATGTGCGTATATATGTAAGTTTTTATACACATATAGAATAATATTTTGAGATAGTAAATGCGCTTATAAATGGCAAATATGTACATTATAGATGTAAATCCCAACATCTACATATGCACACATTAACTATGCACACATTGCTATCTTACACATGCACATTACACATAAAGAGTATATATTGATAACTCTTTTTAGAAGGCAAGCGAGGTAAATATGGTCCATTGCCATATTTATTAAACAATATAACAAAACAAGCTAAACATATACGTGCCACACACACATAGGCAAATAGAGACTAAAAGGGAAAAAACTATCGCAAGCATACAGAAAGGAAAATCCAAAGGAAAACAGATAGAAACAAATATTGAATACTCTAATGAGCAGGGCATTGAAGTCATTATTTCTTCTATGTTGAAAGGTTGAAATTTAATGGATTACATTGTCTTCAGGTGCAGTTCTTAAGTAGTGTGAGATTTGCTAGTAAACAACCTATCATTCTTTTCTTGACAAATAGTTGTGATGAAGGTCTTCAAGACTCTAAGAAGCATAACACTTTCATCATTCTTTCTTTTTGTCTGGTTGAAAATCCACAGTCAAAATTGAGTTGCATCCTTATGTATATTGCAGTAGCCACCCTATAGTAGAATCTTCCTCTATGTATGATAAATCATTAAGCATTCGAGATACGTATGGTTCATTGTTTCAAAGTGATTGTCACACATACCACATTTAACATTAGTGATAAATCCTCTGGCCAAAAGCTTATCATGAGTAAGGCAATAATTGTGTAATATTTTCCATAACATTAAATTATTTTCTCTGGGCTATATGTATTCCATATCCTCCTATTCCATGGATCTTTATTCGGGCATCTAGTGTTAATGAGTGGCTTGTATATTAAACCAGTTGAGTGTATATCCCCCATGCCAATTTGTTTCCAAGATCATGGCATGGACTAACAGTGATAGTTTTTCACAATTCACTGACAATGGTCAAATAGAGTATAGAAAGGTACTTTGTTGTGTTGTATGTAGTTTTTAGCAAGAGCATTATCTAGGATTCCAATTGTTAATTTTAGATTTTATATGAGAATGTCATGTAGAACAAGATCTCTCCTTGCCCAAGTGGTATGCCAGAAAGAGTGTTGGGACATGGTGGTGACATTGTATCTTATTAAAGACAGTAAAACTGGCCTGAGGTTGAGTAAACACATAAAGAACCAGCTGACAACATTTGAAGTGATCATGGTCCAGAAGTGGTTGGTGTATAGGTAGTATGTTGTCATCTATATTGCCCATGGTGTCTGTTGCCCTAAATAAAGTGTCTATTAAACAGGTATTGATTAGTAGTAATGCTGGAAGTGGTTAAGGGTACCTAAATAAACAGAATTTTCAGGCATGCATGCAAGGGTGGATTGGATGGGGTAGTAATATTTTTGGTTTCAATTTCATTACGACTTGCAACAAGGATATGTAACTTCCCATGATTTATTTCCAATCCAGAAGCAATTTCAAGAGTGGTTAAGCACTTCATAATAGTATTAATGGCAAGCCTATCTGGCTTTGAGAAAATAACCAAATCATCGGTAAAAAGGAGACTTTAATGGCTTATTGCATTTTAGATAAGTTTTATAGTTTTGTTACTTACTTGGTGACTAAGGGCATAGTTGAAATATTCCATCACAATGATGAATGGGTATGAAATTATAGGGTCACCTTGTCTCAAGCCATGTTTAGAACTGAAATACCCAGATATTTTACCATTGAGTATTATTGAATATCTAGGTGTAGAGATGCAAGTATGATTCGAAGAAAATAAAGGCTCGGAGAGTTTCATTTTCTTTCATATTGCAATGATAGAATTCCAGTGCAAACTGTAACAACCCATAAATTTTTAAACGGTTTTTAATAACGTATTTAATTGAATTTTTGAAATTTTAAATAATAATATTTTGAAATAAAAATTTAATGTTTGGATTACGTATAATTAAATATAAGTAGTGAATAAATAAGAAAACATACAAATTTAGATAAAGTTACTTGTTAATTAATTTGGACGTACGTTCGCTTTAATTATTGCATCTATTGTACACACTCTTTGATTTCATATCTTAGCTGTTAAAAATCAAATCAGCACGTGCATTTTAAAAAAAAGAAGAATTAAAACCCTGCCTCCAATTCACGTGTAAAACTTTCCGCTTTCATTTGCGTCTCCGTATTTAATAGGAATAAAAATCTTTGATTTCCTGATCGTTTCAAAATCTCTTCCCATCTTCATTTTTTGCAACGCAGTTCAGATTTGAAAAAAAAAGGGTAATGCGTAACGATCCAAAATTTTAGACCAATTTAAAATTCTAATTTTTTTTTTAAAAATATTGAAAAAATTTGGTAGAAAAAAATGGTAGGAATAATATTAGTTTATATGAGATTTACAATTTGAATTAAAAACAACAAATGTTAAGAATTTAATAATAATTGTTAATTGTAAATACTGATCTGTTGAATAAAATTAAAGAGGAAACAATAGTTTAATTGTATTGTTGTAATTCAAATAAGTTAACCTCTAACAAATGAACTAAAATTGGTAACTAATGGATATGTTGAGTTATGTGAAATTATTAAATAATGTTTGATTTATTGTTAATAAAAAGAAGTAGTTGAATTAGATTTTTATTTGATTTTAATACGAAATTAATATTTGTATTTGTTGAAATCTTTCCATTAAGGAAAGAGAATGTATTAAAATGAACATTTAATTTGGTAGTTAACATAATAATATTTTATTTATAAGTTTTAAAGGAGAAAATTATTTCAAAATGTTTTTCAAATATAATAATTATTATAAGAAAGATATTTTGAAATAAAGGTAACAGGTTGTATTCTATGAATTTACAATTTTTTTATTTACTATAAAGCAGTAGATAGTTGTTATTATTTTATATGTTAATTTAATGATTTAAAAGTTAACATGGTTTCAATTGGGAATAATATTTATTTTGACGTTAAATAATAAATTAATATGTAGCCTTGCATTCCAAGTGGGAAAGAAATCATTTCCCTAGACGTTCAATTTCTTTTAAATCTAGTTTTGATAAGTTACATGTAAATTTCTACGCTTCCCTTTTTCCTCATTTTTATAATAGGAACAAAAATTCGCGTAGCAGTTTCAAGCAAATTTAGTTCTCTTTAGAAATTCAAAATCCGTTTCAAGATTGTTTGAAATTCACGTGTATAAGTGTCTCTTCTTTTCCATTTACTCCTTTGCAATTAATAGGAACAAAATCTTTGATTTTCCTTACCATTCAAACGAAATTATTTTATTTCCTTAATGTTCTTATACCATTAATTAGTACGTTTCTTTATTTAATCTATCCAACACAATTACCTCCTAAATCAAATATCACGCGCAAATTCCTCCTGATAGGAACTATTTCCTGCCGTTTCTCCAAGCAATCAATACTAGTTTCATTTAAATACTCAACCTTAGCAAATAATTTTCACCACCTTCCCATTTTATAAATATTTCTTGCGTTTTAAACAACGCATTTACCTCCTAATAAATTTTAAACGTGTACAAAATGTTTGTCAAAGATTTCTTGCAGTTTCCTTTTGCTAAATTCACGCAATCTATACCACTGTAAATATTCGCTCAAATCTTTCTAGCCTATATTATCTCACCTCAATCAATGCAATCATGTATAATTGATTTAAATTTATTTCTTGCCTATATTCTCTCACTTCAATCAATTCAATCGTGTATAAATATAAGCCTCGTACACAAATAGATTTTAATTGCATCTCAACTTTTTCTTCATTTCTTCTTGCGTGCGTGAGCTCTTAAGGTATGGCCTCCATTTTCTTCTTTTTGTTTTATATTTTTTTTCCATGCTTTCCTTCACCCCTCCTTGTCCTCTGCTTCCAATATATTTGAAAAATCCATCTTTATATTTTAACTCACGTTCATAAATTTTCACATTATAACAGTCTCCATTTAATTGATATTTTAGCATAAAACTATATCTACATATTTTTTTATGTTTAATGCTTATGTGAATTTTAAACCAGGCTTTTCAGAGACGTATATATACGTTAGTCTTATATCTTATTTGTTATTATAAAATATTAGTCATATACATATTTTGAAAATATAATTAGATTTTTTTTCCTGTTCGAATATAACATATATTAGTATGGCAGCTGAATGTTGTAAAAGCATTAGTGATTTATGTTGTAAAACTAAAAATTTAAATGTATAATTTTCATCCCGATTCTAATGTATATATATAAAGTATGTTTTTTTTTCTCTTTTCTGTAGTGCTTTCATAATGTATGGTCTATATATGTAGATTGATTTTCTCAGTATATGCTTTGAATTTTGAGTAAACTATATATAAATATGTTATTTTAAAATGCGTGTTTTAAATAAGTGATGATTTTTATATATATAATGCCTTTATTTTATTTTGTGTGTGTGTTTAAATGTAATATTGATTTAAGAGGAAAAACGTTTATGTATTTAAATTTAAGTATTGATTTTTCAATAATATGATGATGTTTTGTTTTAATATGTATTTTAAATTTAATATCAGTTTCAAACAATGTGAATATTTTATTTGAATATCCGTCTTAAGTTAAATTTATTGAGATTTTAAGGAAATTTAAATAACACATATAATATATACTCTGTTTATATCAAACCGATTGATTTTTTTTCCATCGATTTCTATCTATCAAATTGTCATCAAATTCGTGCCAATTTTGCTTTGCTTCAAAGTTCGTATTGGGATCCATAACTGACCTCATTATCGTTCTTCTCTAGCCTCGAAAGGTGAGCAATCACACACGATTAACGTTCTTCTATTTTATTAAATTTGATTTCAATTGAAACGACAATTGAAATATGATGTTATAGTCATTTAAATTGCTATATATATATATATATATGCTATTTTCTGTAACTGTTCACCTGTGGGATATGACACCATATCCTGTTGTTTATATTATATTTTTATTGATGATATATGCCTATTATTTTATTGTGTTATCTGTTATCACTCTGCAAGTTCCTTGTAGTTTAGAATTCACTATGGGTTGAAATGATACATACCCAAATGGACTTTTGGATAGGAGAATTTCGTTATGGGTTGAAATGATAAACCCAAGCGATTTTCAATTAAATTGAATTTTGGATTGCGGGTCGAAGTGATATCTACCCGTATATTTAAATTTCGGATTGAAATGATAAATATCTGTATCCCTTGACCATAGCGTTGGAAATTATATACAAACATCGTTGGTCCATATATATATAAATGTTTTGAAAATAATTTCTATGGTTTGGGAAAGAAAAATATAGTTTTAATAAAGACTGATTCTTAGAATATTATATGTATAAAAATGAAAATTTTATGTATATACCTAACAATAATATTTAATCTAATTGAGTTTGATTTAATACATATAATATGTTTAAGGATTCGTTTAAATTTATATTTCAAATTAGATTTGGTAAAATTTTGAATAAGCTAGAGTTGAGAAGATAAAGTTGAATTAATTGGAAATGGTATTTAATTAAGAATTATATTCAATTAAATCGATTTGAACTATTGAATTCGGGATTTAAGATATGATTTTATAACTTGGTTTTGGTAAAAGGGATTAAATGGATATTTTAAGTTTAAATAAATTTAAGGAAATATTCTGTAAAATGAAATCTAAGGCCACTTAAATAATATTGAACTTGTTAACTGGATATTTCCTGACTAAATAATAATGATGAAGCTAAATCAAGATCTATATGAAACTGTTAGATTTAACTTTAAAATATTGAATATTAAAGCTTTGAATATAACGAAGGTTTAAATGGTTATTGGGAGCTGAATTGAATTAATGAATTGAGCTTTGAATAAATGAGAATTTGGAACTTGAGTTGATTAGAATCAATTTGTGTAGTTGAGGAAATTTCAAATACTTTACTTTATAAATTATTTAATATATATATATATATATATATATATACACTATCTTGGAAAATAGATATATTTGAATGGGAAATGATGTTTTGATTTTGAAGTTTGAATAAAATTGAATGACCACGGTGTTATAGTGTATATTTCTACCTTGTAGATAGTTCCATGGACCCTTAGAGGATGGTTATCCCAAACATCCTTAAGTTATTTGTATTTCAGTTGATATTTCACTTGAGTTGGATTTATTGATATAAGAATGTTAATCCTGACTCGAGTGTTTTGTGGTTTTGCTTTACGCTCGGGTCAGACTAAGCGATACAGCATTTGAGACTCGCCTTTGGAGTTTAGAGCTTCGTTTGAGGATCCAACTATTGATTCAGCTTTCAGCTCTTTCAGTTGATTCGTTCGGAGAGGTCATCTGTTCGTACTGGAGACTTCACTGTATTTGAGATATTCTGTTGTATTTTTATTTCTAACTCTGGTATTTATATAGTAGCTTCATGAACTACTATTTATCTATTCCGCTGCATTATTTTATATTACTCTGTGTCTGTAATTCCGTGGTTGATTTATTTACTGTATATGCTGAGTTTTGCCAAATTTTAATTAACAATTCGATATTTTGAATTATTCAAGTCAGACATGTATGGTTTTATTGTCGATTTGAATGGTCCAAAATAGCGGGTCGTTGCACAAATTGTCAAAATCCTTTTGGATATCTGATTTCATCATGCATCTTGGTGAGATGTCCTTGTTCTTGTAACGTCTAAGTAACTCATGAGTCATTAGTATATTATCTATTATGTTTCTATCAGGTAGAAAGGCAGTTTGATTTGGGGAGATGATTCTAGTAAGAACTATTTTTAATCTAGTTGCTATTATTTAGTGATAGTTTTGTAGATAATGAAACAACAAGATATTAGCCCTGAAGTGTATGACTGATGTGGGATTTTCTATTTTAGTAATCATTGTTAAATTTGTGGAGTTGACACCTCTTAATATTCTGTTGGCAGTAAAAAAAGTGATGTGTGGCTTTGAGAAAAGTAGGAGCAATGATATTCCAGCAATATTTAAAAAAAAAGCATTAAATGCATTGGGACCAATGTGCCAGATGATTTTAAACTAAAGACTACTGCTTTGATTTCATCATCAGTAACCCTGTTGAAAGGCATGCGCTTCTAGACTATTTATAGAAGGAGATTTGTTTCTAAAATAGAACTTAGTTGAATGGGTACAATGGAAGCATATTTAAAAGTTCTTGTGAAATATTGCAAGAGGGCTTCCTGATCGCCTTTAAGATCGGTTTAGTTATGTCAATTCATATCAATGATAGAAGATATTCTTGATTTGGCATGCTTAATTTTGAGATATCGAACTTAGTATTTCTATCACTTGAGAAGAAGAAAAATCACTATCCAATTGCTTTCACTGAGAATCGATTATCAACATGCCTTTGAGATCAAAGAATTAGGTTGGTGCTACCAGTGGAAATGCAGGGAACACCAACGCACCCAATCAAATAACTACCAATCAGGATGATCCTTCAGCAAGCACTCTAGTGCCAGCAAATGTAACTACCAAAGGTGACCCTGATCGAGTTATGGCCAAGAAAAACGAATGTTTCACTGCCTAACAACAAGTAATAATGGACCGACTCGTGGCACACTTGGGGTGGTTGCAAACTATTGGTCACTACATTGGAACACAAGGGAGATCCCAATCTAGGGGATCTAGAAAGCGAATGGGGTCACACTCTAATAAGGATTCTGATCAAGAATATTAAAGAGATGAAGAAAGAATGCTAGAGGGATGAAATGAGAAAGAGTCCGACCTAAAGCTAGACCAAGAAACGGTTCGACCGGGATGATGTCGAACCGAGGCCAGCTGCAGTAAATGCTTCTCATTGCCCCATTGAAATTGTTCTCAATGGAGGACAAAATCATCGCTGGGATTGGTTTAGGAGCCATGACCTTTCTCGAAATCGAAGATCAAGTTATCATAAAGAGGATGAAGGAAATTGTTCCTCCAAAGTGAAAGGATGAGTTATCATTGCCAATCATCCGAATTGAAGGATAGGATGGCTCGAATCATTTGATAATGTGTTCGATGTGAGCAAGTGGAGTGAGGAACTGGAGTTAAGTTTAGAAATACCTTCTCCTTAGGGATAGAACTACCAGGAACACTATAGATTTCATGATGCCTACTATGGAGACATATAAAGGACTAATTGACCCCATAATACATTGATAATGGTATATCCAGCACATGTCGATTAGCAGAGCTACAGAGGAGACCTTATGCAAGTGCTTTCCTCTACTCTTGCCAGATTAAGCCGTTTGCGGTTTACCCCTATAATTAATACATTGTCATGCGATATTAATGAAGAAGCTTATTAGTCAATTCCATGTAATAATGAACAGTCGAAATATAGATACTCGTATCATATGTGAAGCAAAGGGAAGATGAGTTGCCATGGCAGTATCTATCCCAGTTTAATGCTGCAATAGCTAAAATTTAGAACACGGATGAATGGTTCTCTTTGATGAGTTGTATGGTGCTGTGCACCCTAGAATGAAGTTTTCTAGAAGATTGACAAAGGAGTAACCAACCATATTGGAGGAGTTCATCTATGTGGCAGCAAAGCATATGAGGTTGGAAGGTGATGCATCGAAGAGACAGCCCGATATAGCTAGAGTTGGAGAGGAGTCTAATGGTGTGACTACAAATGGTGATGGGCAATACAAAAGCTTCTTTTCTAGCTAATTATTTGGAGATAATGGATGCATTCCTTAGACTCATAGAGCAAGTAGCACCAATGTAGGTCTAGAAAGTCTAAATCAGGAATTATGTTGGCAACCCATCGAGAATGGATGCAAGGGAGAATATAAGGTAGGAAGGAGCCATGGAAATATAGACTTCCACAAACCAACTGTCAAGGGTTCAAACCAAATCGGCTCATTATAGAACTAATAAATACCGGACCAACGGTATAGCCCATGCTAGACCAAAGGAGGATGTCCCACAAGAAGTCAATGCTAATGTTGGAACCACATGGTTAGTTGATGACATGAGTTCAAACTGACTAGTATATAGGTGGTTGATACATTTGCACAGGAGGAATGATGTGGCCCATCAAGAACCTAAGGAAGCATTCCAGCAGTGAAGGAGACTGGGCTAACTCGTTGAGTGTTAAACAAGTAGAGAAGGAGACAAGAGCTTAACAGGGTGAACCATAGTCAGTTCACTCTGAACATCGGATATGGAGGCAACCCTTGAATTTTGAGACACCAGTCATGGAGTAATACTTTAAAAAAATTAATGTAACGATCCATAATTTTTTATGTTTAAAATTCGTCAATTTATTAAAATTTTGTTAATTAAATAAGGAATAAATAAAAATTTGTAATTTGTTAATGAATTAATAACGGGAATGGGAGCATTAATGTAATGAAATGTAAAAAAAATATTAACTATTTTTGTAGGAAGGAATAATAGATCTAATGAAAGGATTGAAATTGAATCAAATCAATGTATTGTAATTAATTATAAATAACTGGATTTAATTACAATTGAAGTTAAACACTGTAATTGGTAAATTAATTAACTTTGAACTGATGTCTAAATTTATTTTAAATTATGGTGAATGTCCAAGTAATTTAAGATGAGAGAAATTGTGATTTATTAAATTTTAACTGAAATTTGATTTAATTAATTTAATATTAATTCATTTAATTAACAGAAATATAGCCATTTTGGCCACTGACTCGGGTTCGACGAAACCAGTTTCATCGGATCCGTAACAGTGAATTATTATAGGTTTTCAAGTTTCGTAATGACCGGACTTGTCGTTTGATCGTACGGGCTTGAAACGCCTAGAAATCAATTTAATTAAAATCAGTTGAAATGAATTTGAAATAACTTGATTTTAGCATAAATTCTTCATACGATGGAATTTGCACCTGTAACCTGTTCATTGATTTTAAAATATTTTAGAACATCTATTTTCATATATGGGTTGAGCCATTTTCGTTCCGGAGTCGAAACGGGCTTCTAGGTCAGTATCGTTCAACTATCCAAACCAATCGCATCCGTTCCTCTATTTTCAGCTCTACCTATATATATCCGGTTATAAATCCTAGTAGCCTTTCTATTTCTCATTTCTATTCGTATAGAAACTTCTGCTGCTCTTCTTCCTCAATAGCTGTAAATCCTATATTTTCCAATTCAAAATCCAACAACAAAAATCTAAAACTTCTCAAAGTATATCGAATTATATGTCGATTTGAGGCTCTCGAAGAGCACATCTCAGATCTATAATTCATTTTCCAATTTGAACCATTGTTTGTCTAGAAATCAATGAATAAATCTCGGCCATCCGTTACGTTGAGATCAACTTCGTTCGATCGACGAGTCGAAGGTACAGCTTTGTAGAGGGGACCAAGGGGAGTTCATCTGTGTGGTTGGTTTCGTGAGGTGATGGTTAGATCATCGGGAAGAAGTCGATTAAGGTTTCACTTATCTGGCAACGGCCGTTGCTTTTGGTCATCGGGAGGAGCTTCGTCAATGTCGCATGGCTGTTGGTGGGAATAGGTGATGGCGAAGCATCTCGTGCGACCGAGCGTCAGGTGGCGCTCGCAATCTCCAGGTTGCGGCGTTGCTTGTGACGCGAATGAATGAATAGGGTTTACCTAGTTCACGTGCGATATAGGCCTGGAGGAAAAATGTGACGTGGCTGCGTAGAGAAGGTAATGATATGTAATGTTTGTTTATTTTTTTAATTATCTTCTAATTTAAATCGCTTAATCTTCTAATGATTATAACTTTCATATACGAGGTCCGTTTCACGCGCGGTTTGATCCTTTAGGATTGTATCAAAATTCCAGACATTTTAACGTCGGATTGGATAAATTCTAAGACTGTTTGAATTTTAAATTTAAATTGGATTTAAATTCAATTTAAATTCAAAATGTGAGTGTTTTAACCCATTCATAACTTCTAAAATTTCTTATGTTTGTTGAATTGATTTATGATGTGATTAGAAATTTATTTATGACTGTTTGGCATATTTTAAACCATCATCTCAGTTTATTTGAATTTATTTGGATAAAATAGTTATTTAATTTATTATTGAATTTAAACTACCAGTAAATACCTGTTATTTATTATCTGTTCTATATTGATGTTATTGATTGAATGGGATGACGATTGTGATAAATGTTTGATGATTGATATTGGATGAATGGATGTTGTATTTTACAAGTTGTTATGGATTTTTATTTCATTCGAGATTGTGGTTTGAAATGATATATAACCATATTTATATTTTAAATTACGGATTGAAATGATAATATCTGTATCACTCGACCATAGGATAGAAAATTATATACAAACATCATGGTCTATATATATAAAATATTTTTGAAATGATTTCTATGGTTTGTAAAGGAATATATGGTTTTAGATAAATATTAATTTTAGATATTATATAAATGTTATTTTATCCTTGATTTAAAGCTATGAATAAATTGTTTTAACATAGAATAAGCCTAATAATAAGTTTGAGTTTTATTGAAGATAATATGGTTAAGTATTTAAATTATATTTTAATACAGAGTTTATAATGGTTTAATTAAATTAAGGTTGGAAGATAAATTTGGGATTTATTTGAAATTGAATTTATTTAAGAATTAAACTCTAAATAGCTTGATGTGAAATTTATTAAATTTGAAATTTTAGAAGGTATGATTTCATAACTTGATTTTGGCTTAAGGTGAATTAAATGAATATTTCAAGTATAAATAAATTAAAGGAAATATTTAGTTATTTGAAATTTGAGTTTTATTTAAATGATAATGGATTTGTTAAGTAAAATATTTCGAAACTAAATAATAGAAAATTGAATTGTTGAATCGTAATTGCCAAACTTAGTTTTGAAATTGTTGAATACTTGAAGTTTGAAATATATCGAATTGGAAATGGTTTATTTTGTGGATCAAATCTGTTTGAAATCGATATAATTTGGAATAGTTTATTTGGAAACAGAATTGAATTGAAATTTATGATTTAAGATTTGGTTAAATTTAAAATTTAGAAATTCAAGTTGGATTGGATTTGATTTGTGAAATTGAAGAATCTCTTTTATTATATAAATTATTCTAAACATTTAAACCATTTAAGTGGTGGAAGTTATGTTTCAAAGTTATGAGTTTCAAGGTATTATAATTTGAAAGTGTTATATTAAAGTTTTTTAAATTTTGAAATGTTTTAACTTTGAAAGTGTTATGATTTTAGAATAGGATATATTTGAAATGAAAATGATATCGTATCGATTTGATTCTGAAAGGCAATGATATTTGGTTTTAAAAGTATAAACTATTTTGAAAATGACCGCGGTGTCATAATAACGTTTGGTTGTTAAAGAGATTGGGATTGGAAGTTGTCATACTCTCTGCCAACTCCGTAAACCACTTTAACAACCGTGTGCGCGATGGAGATTCTAGAATGAAGTAGGAGGGTGGCGTTGTTCTATTGAGGTATATACGTGGACCCGACTCCCGTGAGTTGGCATAAGGTGGCTAAAATTGGAGCACTTACGGGCCAGTGAGGTAGCCCCTCTTATCGGAGACACTCCTTCGATACCATTCTATTACTTGGTGATTGATTGAGGCCCTTTGATTTTTTTAGGGTATGGCTCGAGGTGGGCGATAGCTGCACGCTATGCGTCACCATCAGTCTGGATGCATAATTGGTATATCTACGCTGGCATTGCCTCGTTGTGTCGTGTCGCCTACCCTAGCGAGCCTTGTACGGTTTAGTTTTCTCCCGTGGCCCGTGGAGTATTTAGGGTAGTCTTTCGATCTGGAGATGCGCTGATACTGGATGGACTACTGAGACTATTACCTGTTAAGGGGAATATTGGGTCACTCCTCAACGCTATTTAAAAGTAAGTCTATTTTACTGTAGACGCTATTATAATAGCGCATATTACTACATAGTAAATAGTTTAACGGATCCTTAGGAGATGTGAATCCCAAACATCTCTTAAGTTACCGCACTCACGTTTGACACTAGATAGGAAATGTCAAATCCCGTAAATATCTCTGATGCCGTTCCACTCATATTATTTATCATTAATTTAACTTACATAAGATCTTTTAGTTCTGACTCGAGTGTTTGGTCTTTTCAATTCGCTCGGGTCAGCCTGAGCATTTCAGGATTTGAAGACTTTATTTCTGAAGGACGAAGACGAAGATTGTGTTACTATTATCTATTATATTATTCCACTGCATTCATACTGTTCCGCTGCATTATTTATTATTCTCTAGTATGTGTAACTCTGATATGTGTTGTATAAGTATAATCAAATGTTTTGTAAACAGCTTCATGAACTGTTACTTGATTATTATATTTTGTCGTTCCGCTGTAAGATTCCGTTTTTTCTTTCTTTCTCTGCTTTTTTTATTCACCCCAATAACAATCCGCCCTTCTGTATGGTTTGAGTCTGACATGTGTGGTTTATTGTCGATTTAAAACATACAAAAAGGCGAGACGTTTCAATTTGGCATCAGAGCTTTGGTTTAGCGATAAACCTTAGCTTTGTAGGGTCTGACTCCTTATTAATAGGATAGTAATACCCTATGATGAGTCGCTGAGTGTATATATATGAGAGAGCGTATTTGTTAGTGTTATAAAAGGTTTTAATATTGTGTTAATTTGTTCCGTTTAGTATTTATAAATTCTGGTTGGTACATAAGACGCTGTGACATCAATAGGGATTTCTAAACACTTAATAGGACAGCCGACACAATATTGTTTTGGATATATGTGAATGAAATAATTTTGCCTATTATTTATTCTATATATAAAACAAAATTTTATAACAGTTATATTTGGTTGTAATATATTAGTTGTTAGGTAGTGAAATTTATAAATATTGGTTGTATAATAAAATTTACAGATAAATTGAAAATTTGAAATTTCAGAACTTCAGTTCCAGGATTTTGAAAACTTCTTTCAATTAATTTTGGAATATAATAACAATATTATTTAGAAGTATTTCCTAATATGAATATTTCAATAAGATTTGAAAGAATTATTTTTAAAGAAATTTTTGGAAAGAAATAAGTTCTGTACTCCCCGCTCTGTCACTGGAAAATAATTTCGGTGATGAGTGCACGCATCATCGACGTTTATTTTCGAGTTTCGAAGTAGGAATGTCACTGTAGTAGTTTTACTGTAGATTTATTTTGATATACAAATATAAATTTCAATTTTTTTAAATGTAATTGGATATATAAATTGTAAGTGTATACATCTATCTATTATTTCAAAATGATTTGAAATTTAACTCGGTATTTATTTCTTAAGTTCCGTTAATTAATAGTTCAATTATTGTAGTGAAGTGGAATGCAACTCTTTAATAATTGGAATCTCTAATTAAAATGAGAGATTAAATGCTAGGTTATAAATGAAATTACAAGAAATTTGAAATGTGTAACTAATAAAACAAAGGATATGATTTTTGAACATTAAACCAATTAAGAGAAATGAGAAAAACTTGTATAACTTTCAATTACATTCCTAAAGGCATATATATAACTTGCCAAAAGATGTAAAAAGTTGAAATGTTAATAAAAAAATGTAATATGATATTATACAAGTAACTTGGAATATTGAAAGTATTCAATGAAATTCTTTAATAAATATGAATTAATGGTATATTGTTATAAATTTATGTATAATTGAAATGCTACTAATTAAATATGATAGAAAGCTATGTATTACAAATAAATGATTATAAACTTAAGTAGATGAATTGATATGCTGAGAAATTGAATTAAACATGAATACTATGAGTATATAAATGTAAATTAGTGAAATTAAGTAATAATGAATGGATGAATAAATATAATGTAATAAAAAGAAACTGACATGACCTGAATAAATGAAATGAATATTTGTAAGTAATAAATGAAAATAAAAGAAATAAACACTGAATGAATGAATGGAAATAAAAGTTTATAAGAAGTAAATGTAAATTAAAAGGATAAATCATTATATGAATGGAAAGAAATCGAACAACAAATATTATGAAATGAAATTATTAAGAACGAACTTGATCTATTGTTTGGAATTGTTGTTTGTTTTGATTTATGAGTTGTTTGGATAAAAGATACTTCTGATTGCTTAGATGTATGAATAATCTATTGAGTTTATCTAAGACTGTTGAGTAAATGGAATACTTCATAGCTATTTGTCAGTCTATGTGATTTAAAGTGTCTTAACCCAAACAAACCAATTGTTTTGTTTTGCTTGAATGGTTGATGTGTATGCTGTTGTTTGCGAATGATTGTTGTTTATATTGATTTGTTTCTTAGTGGTCGAAACAACTTTAAATATTTTATTTAATATAATTATTCACTCGTTTTGGATTACATAAGTGAAATACAGGTTATGGAAGCAATTGCTACTGCTTTTGGTTTCATAAAATAAGCGTAAATTGCTCGACAAGTAGGTACGTTCTCGGATTACGGTTTCATAGTGCTATTATATTGTTTTTCTCGTTGTTAGGATATGTTATTTTGAAATATATGTCATATATTATTATATTTGATATTATTAATTCTTCCAAGCCTCTCCGTACAAAGGAGACTCTGCCGAAATTTTCCATAGACTTTGGACTTAGAAAAATTTTGAAAATGTTTTTCAAACTTTATTAATTTGAGTATAAAAGGATTTAATGGCTATAAGTTGGTATATTTTATTTAAAATAATTAATTTTGTAAATTTATTTGTTTATAAAGTTAATATTTTGAATAAGATATTTTGATTACTAAATTCTTTCTTTTTCCTTTTCGGGGACGAAAAGTTTTGAGTGGGGGAGAGTGTAACGATCCATAATTTTTGATGTTTAAAATTTGTTAATTTAATAAGATTTGGTAATTAAATCAGGAATAAATAAAAAAAATTAATTGTTAATGAACTAATAATGGGAATGGGAGCATTAGTGTAATGAAATGTAAAACAAATATTAACTATGTTTATAGGATGGAATAATAGATCTAATGGAAGGATTGAAATTGAATTAAATCAATGTATTGTAATTAATTAAAAAAAACTGGATTTAATTACAATTGAAGTTAAACATTGCAATTGGTAAATTAAATAACTTTGAATTGATGTCTAAATTTATTCTAAATTATGGTGAATGTCCAAGTAATTTAAGATGAGAGAAATTGTGATATATTGAATTTGAATTGAAATTTGATTTAACTAATTTAATATTAGTTTATTTAGTTAGCTGAAATATAGCCATTTTGGCAACTGACTCGGATTTTGACAAACCAGTTTCATTGGATCCGTAACAGTGAATTATTGTAGGTTTACAAGTTTTGTAACATCGGACTTGTCGTTTGATCATACGGGCTCGAAACGTCTAGAAATCAGTTTAATTGAAATCAATTTGAAATAACTTGATTTTAGCATAACTTCTTCATACGATGGAATTTGGACCTATAACCTGTTCCATTGATTTTAAAATATTTTAGAACATCTATTTTGATAAATGGGTTGACCCATTTATGTTCCGGAGTCGAAACGGGCTTTTGCGCCAGTATCATTTAACTATCTAAACCAATCGCATATGTTCCTCTATTATCAGCTCTACCTATGTATGTCCGGTTATAAACCCTAGCGGCCTTTCTATTTCTCATTTCTGTACGTACAAAAACTTATGTTGCTCCTCTTCCTCAATGGCTGTAAACCCTAAATTTTCCGATTCAATTCCAATTCAAAATTCAACAACAAAAATTTAAAACTTCTCAAAGTACATCGAATTATATATCAATTTGAAGCTCTCGAAGAGCACATCTCATATCTGTAATTCATTTTCCAATTTGAACCACTGTTTGTCTAGAAATCAATGAATAAATCTCGGCCATTCGTTACATTGAGATCATCTTCGTTCGATCGACGAATCGAAGGTACAACTTTGTAGAGGGGACCAAGGGGAGTTCATCTTTGTGGTTGGTTTCATTAGGTGATGGTTAGATCATCGGGAAGAAGTCGATCAGGTTTTCATTTATGCGACGGCGACCGTTACTTTTAGTCATCGAGAGGAGCTTCGTCAATGTCACGTGACCGTTAGTGGGAATAGGTAATGGCGGGGCATTTCGTGCGACCGAACAAGTATAAAATTTAAATAAATTGAAATTGGATTAAAAGGATGATGGTTTGAATTGCAAATAAAATCCAAATAAGTAGAAATACATTGGAAATGGCCTTGTAATCAATTGAATGAGCTGAATCTGAAAGGTTAAATTTCATAATAACTAATCAAAAGAAATTGTAGATTTAAAATGAGATTTAATTGAGATAGAATTAAGTTGAGAAGAGAAAATTTTACTTGTAAAATGAAAATGTGCTTAGGTATAAAATTTAAATAAATTGAAGTAAATTAACTTAAGCTAAATAGATGGAGGAGAGTTGAATTGAATTCAACTTAAACTAAGTTCAAATGATATTAGGTTGGATTTAAATCAAGTAAAAATAAATTTGAATCGAAATAAGATTCGGTGAGGTATAGCTAATATTTAAGGGAATGAAATTCTTAAATAAATAATTGTAAACCATTTAAATTGTTAAGAGATTGAAATAACTTGGAGACAATAAGAAAAATAGAATGGTTTTAAATGAAACGCAAATGAATGAATTGTGAATAAAATTGAAATGGAATGTGTCGACCTAAATAAAATGGTTGTGAATGAATTTTAAATAGAAAGAATTAAATAATAAATTGTGTTGGAATCAATTTAAAATGGTCATCGGCTTAAGTGGTTATTACTTGAATGAATATTACCAATTTGCATGAGAAAAATTGGTCATTGGACGAAAATAGAAGGAAATAAAATTCTTTGAATCATTGCAAGTAAATAAAATTGATTTTTTAAAATCAATTGGAATAATATGGGTTTGTTTAAAATTAAAAATGAATTGAATGTAAGCGATTGAGTTTTAAACCATTCAAATTGATGAAGTTGTATACGAATGGATTGTAAACCATTTAAATATAACGAAAATGGTTATAAATTAATTGAAAACAGTTGAACTAGTATGAAAACTGTATAAATTGCTTACGGAAAATGTTTGGTGTGCATTTCTTTTAGAATTCATGTGTTTAACTAATGCAAATAAATGAAATGTTGTTAAACTTCATATGTATGGCACTTACATGTTTAAACTGAGTAAGTACAGGTACCTGGAAGCCGTGTGGCTGAATTTGGTTGCGCTAATTGCTAAAATAATAAGCCGCTTGCTTAAAAATGCTAAATAAGGTATGCTTACGCAATAAAAATAGGAAATATGAACTGTTTTTGGTTTTTTCGACCGGGTGGGTCGATGTATATGTATTTTTATCTTTTGTCAAATTGCAAAAGCTCCTCCGTACAAAGGAGACTGTGGGAGTTAGAAAATTTTTGGAAAATTTTTTGTTAACGAGAAAACGGTATCAAATTGGAAATTGAAATAAATTAGTAAATGAAACTAATTAAAATAATGACATAAATTAGTTATAAATGGAAAATAAAATTCAAATATTCAGAGTTGAAAATAAATTGAATTCATATGGAAATGAAAGAATCGATTTGAATAGAAATAGATATAAACTAGAATGGTGAAGTGAAAATAAATAAATAAAGGAGCATATATAATGCTTATACTAAAATTAAGTAAGGAATGGTGAATTCTTAATTGGAAATTGAATATTACAAATATATTCTAAGTTGATATTTGAATGAATAAATATTGACATTTTGTAAAAAAGTCGATAAGATGTTTTTGGAATATTGTGATTGGATATTTTCGTTATAAAGGATATGCAGGTATGAAAAAGGGAAAAGAAAATTGGTTTTGATTTCAGATAATAAATTAGAATTTCCCGACCAAAAAGGTATGTGTTTAGATTTCTGTATGAAATTTGATTGGGTTTTTGATTGAGTCACTTGGCGTTTTGTTTTCTTTTGGGATTTGGGAGCCATAGAGGCCTTTTGTAGTTGTATCGAGCTAGTCGCGCAAAGGAGACGCTGACAAAAATTTTCGAAAATTTATAGAGTTAGAAATTTTCTAAGAAAGTTTTGCTAATTTAAATTTGAATGGTTGAATAAGTAAAGTTATTTGAAAACTATGGAAGGTTTTGGAAAGTTGGTTGAAGTAATAGTGGGTCTTTAATAAAAGATATGTTATGGCAAGTTGATATAACTGTTTGGTTTTGGAAAAAACAGTAATGGGCATTGGACCATTCTTCCTAACTAGTAATTTCGAGGACGAAATTCTTTTAAGAGGGAAGGAATGTGATGACCCGGAATTTTTAAGCATTTAAAATTGAAATAATTAATTAATTTTAAATATTTAAAAGTTAATTTGTAACTTAAATTTCGAATATCACCATTTATTTGATAATTAAATTATTGAATTAAATAATTTGAAGTTGGGTAAATGTTGAATCTGGAATTTTAAACTTACTAAAATTAATTTAAGGTTTTGTAAAATTTATGTTGATAATACCGAAGATTGTGAAAGTGTTAAAATTTGATTCGGAAGTGTTTTGTTAAGTTTTGAAATTTTATCATTTAAATCGATATTTAAAAATAACCTTCCGAGGCACAGTCTCGGATTTCGACGAAACTAGTTCCATTGGATCTATTGTATTATTATCGAATTTCAATTTTCGTAGTGTTTGGAGTTGTTATGTGAGCGTACGGTATATAAACGCGCTGAATTTATATCAAAATTTTAATATGATAACTGGATTCAAAATAATATCTTCTCCATACGATCAAATTAGTACTCGAAACCTTTTCCATTGCGTTCGGAATAGGGATATTACATTATAAACGTCTAGCGGCATGCCTCGATAGGAAGTCAAGTTTTTAAGTTGCATTTATCGGAACAATTTGAATTTGAATTTAATTTGAATATTTATATTAGTCAAACTTTCAGCCGTAATTATTTCACATCGCAACTTTTCAAAATCACTGTAACTTACCTTCCGAAATACGCCATCTTATATCCTTTCCTCAGCATGCAAAACGTCAAGTCCTGTTTCCTCGTTCGTCTTTAAGATGCAAATAGCCTCAGAGAGTAACGAAAAATAAAAATAAATAATAAATGGCGAGCAAAGAAATCCCAAATTTATCCTCCTCTCTTTTCAGTTTAGTTCGAGAGGAAGCTGGGTAGCTCGAGTAGCCTTCATCCGAGATCGAGGCATTTCGAACGAGCTTCGGAAATGGTGATGGCTGCAAATCCCTTCGAGATAGTAAGGCCGAACAAGTGATTGCTTGTGATTCAGTGGTCTCATCCTTCGAGTGAATTCGTAGCTGTTCGTGAAGAGAAGCATAGCCAAATCGACCTCCCTAGGGAGAAAGCGGCATCGTGAGCGCGAGCTAGGGTTTTGGGCAAAGGCGACGACGACGAAGCTGCCTTGTCTGAGGGTTTTCATGGCTGGTTGTGGAGGGTTCGAGCTATTGGCGAGGGGAGCTAGGATGTAGGTTAGTGGTATCGTGTGTCGCTGCCCTAGTCGACCAGTTTTGGGGCTGTGCCGGTATTTTCTTTTATTTATTTAGATTTATACATTAGAATTTTTAACACTTATAGGGAACAGAAAATGTATTATGGTGATCAGTTGGTTCAATTTACTAATTTAATTGTTTGGTTACTAAAAATAATTTATTAAATGGTATAAATAACTTGATTGATTAATTTAAATATTTATAAACGACATAACGTTTGTACAAGGTCCGAATTGTGGAGAATCAAGCCGGTATGGATCGAATTTGCACAACAAAAGCAAAAGGTGAGTTAATCTCACTCAGTTGAATTTAAATTTAAATTTAAATGATTAAATTTAAATAATTGTTTGAATGGTTGAATTGATTGATGTGTTATAGTATGGTATATTTTGGAATTGGCATTTTATATTATGCTAACATCTGTGGATGCAGGGAAAACAGGTTGGAGGGATCCAACTGGATCCCTCAACATTTATTTAAATTATTTAATACCCTCCATTGTGATTATTTGATATTCTATGATAAATTATATTGGAATATTGAATGCTATGGTTCGATTGGATATAATTGGGTATGATGAATTACCAAAAATATATAAATTGTATTTTGAAAAGATAATAAAAGAAGTGAAATCGTAAGTAAAATAATTATAGGAAATTTGAATAAATTTAAGAATGAATTGGAAAAGTAATAAAGTGACTTTAAAATTCTAATAAATAAATCTTGAGCATAGAAAGGGTAATTTTGGATAATCCGAAGATTAATGAATTTTAAACATCAGTATTATTATTTTAAAAGAATAAAACATTTATTTAAAATTTAAGATTTAAATTATCGAAAAGAATAAATAAGAAATTGGGAAAAGCTTGAAATTTGTATATTTCAGTTAAAAGATTTAAATCAAACGAAAAATAATAACATTAATAATAAAGTCCATAATTAATGAATTTTGAAATGAACTGAGTAAGTAAAGAAATTTATTTCAAAGGGAGTAAATTGGAAATCAATTTGGGAAATTGATTTAAGTGATTGAAGTTGGAATTTTTCTCTGGATAACTAAGTACGTTTTTAAAGTAAATTTTTAAATATAATTTAAAAAATTTAAAGTTGTTTTACAAAAAGCAAGTTTTGGAAAATTTATTATTTCTAATATTTAAATTGTAAACTAAGTATTTCCTTTTAATCTATTATGGTAATAATTATTTAAAGAGTGACTTTTGTTTTTAAAAAAGTGAATATCTAGTTTTATATTGTATTAAGTAATCTTATTTTCAAATATTCATATAGTATGTATTTTTAACAAATTATTGAAGTAGTTTAACTTAAATGTTTTAAAGTATATTTCAAAGTAAAGTGTTTTAAATTATTTTAAAAATCTAGTTTTGTGCTTGGTGATTTCAGTGGAGATAGAAAATATTTGGGAAAGTGTATTCTGAAAAAGAAAGTATGGTTTGAAACTGTTTTCAAAGGGTTGAAAATAGAAATATATCTTGTGAAGATATTTTGAGATAAATAAATAATTTGGGAAATGATTTATTGTGTGATGGATGTTGTGAATGTTAATTGATAGTTAAATAACCGACTATCAATATTGGATAAATGCGTTGATCGTTTCGAAGAGACCGGGATTGAGATTTATTTCTCGAAAACCACTTCGATCCGGTTTGTACGTTTTCTTGGAAACGAGTTTGGATTCGAAGTTGGAGCAGTGAAGTGCAAGGGCTAGTCGCTACAAATCCTGAGGATATTTTCAAAATGGATGTAGTAGGAATAGTGCCTTCGGTTCCGTTCGAACCCGGGACGGACTTGTATGGATGAATGCTTTCGGGACATCGTCAGGTGGACGATGGGCATTCTAAGGGATATGTTCTAAAAAGGTAACGCTTAGCCTCAAGCCTCATCAACCAGGAATGACTGAAAATCAGGGGTTATGCAGCAAGGCTAGGTGGGTAGCACCCAAGCAGGGTGAGGTCATTCCTGTCTAGATGTCCCTTTTTATTTCGGCTTAGTAGGCGGTTTCTGATCGCAACCGCGAGGTGATCTCACTTGGGATTATCCAGTAAGGGGTAGTCCCAGTCTTGTGTTGCAGGGGAGCGGGCTTACTCCTTGGTACTGTGATCCAGGCCACGTACCGTGACAGGTGGTACCCCAGTGCCTAGTCATTAGTTGGAAATCCATTCTCCCTACGAGCCTTGTACGAGTTTTGTTTGTATTACCCACTCTGTGGTTAGTAGCTGGAATTTAATAGATGTAACAATTTCGGCTATTTTATAAGTATTTGTATATAGACCCTATTATAATATCAGAGGATTTCTATAAAAATTGTTTTAGCTATCATAAGGTAAAAACCCGACATGTTTATTTGTGGCGTGGTCTTACGAGATGCTTTTGTTTTCAAAGGATTTTGAAACTTTAATAATCAATTGAGTGTGATTTTCTCACGCTGGTATTCCAAACTGACAGGATATGATGCTGTGGAGCTCAGGAGACGAGCTGGATGACGATACATACTTTTGTACTTGTTTTATATATATTCCGCTGTGTTGAGTAGCTATGTATCCAGTCGTATGTTATTGATGTTGAACTATGATTGATGTACTCTAGTGATGTAATATATAAACAGATATATTTGATTTTTGAATAAAGATTATTTATTATCCATTATATTTTATTCCGCTGCGATGGTTAGATTCTGTTGTTGTTTTCTATTTTCTTCTTCTACCTCTTCTTCTTTAATCAAAATGGTTCGCATTTCTGTTCATCTTGAGTTGATTAATGTAGAATAGCATGGACTCAGGGGTGCGGATTTGCGGGTCGTTACAATAATCTTTTCAAAATGCCTCGGAGACAGAGTCAACATCGTATGAATGTGAATCATGATACTACAGAGGCTGAATATTCTCATAGAACGTGGGGATAACAATGCAAAGGTATGACATGCTTTAATGAATAAATTTCGAATGATATTCAATAGAAATACTTGAGACACAACAAGGTCATGCCATTTGACTATGCAAAACATGCAGAAGTAAGAGAAAATACTGATGAGCGGGAAAAATGGATGTTCTTGACCCATACGGGTCGGATAGACCTCTTACCTTACAAGCTAGACCGAATGACAGAGTACAATACACTTATAGCAGGATTGGAAATAGCAAAAGCATTAGGAAACAAGACATTACGTATCGATTGAAACTTGCAAATGGCTATGAATCAAGAAATTTGGGAGTTTTAAGTTAGAAAGAATGGTTCGCACACTACATAAAAGGAAAAATAGCGAAGGCTTTGCTAGATGCTTAAGAATGCTATACGTTTAAGCACACCTTATTGGATGAAATTCAAGATGCCGACGATTAGGAAAAATTGGCTAGGTCAGGAAATGGATCACTTTTGGGTTTCTCATAGTAAAAACTTCATCCATAAACCATAATAAAGCAAGGAAGGTGATGCACAAGGTGACTTGGTACACCACACAAGATGACACCCTATGCATAAAAGTTTTCACCAACCCCCTGCTAAGGTGTATGCAAGAGAGGCTAATGAAATATTGGATAACGTACAACAAGATAGTTGAGGAGACCACGCTAGGGGTAGACCTTAGTGAAGGAAATCTCATAGGAATCGATCTAACCAGAGAATTTCTAATAGCTATGGACAGATTGAGTATGCAATAGTTGCTATGGGTTACTTTATTGAGTATGGAGTTCCACTCTAGATGTTCTCAGATAATGGATGGCAGTTCGATAGTCAAGAGTTCACTAACTTCTATCAGCAATATGGAATTAGAAAAAGCTTTTCTATAGTGACTCACTCGTAGGCCAATGGACAGGTTGAAGAAGTCAATAACAAAGGAGAAGCCATGGTTGGCAGCTCATCCATCTGAGCTCCCTTGGCCTACAAATTATAAGTTATGATTTCCGTCCAAACTGTAGTCTTACCTCATAGGAAAATCCACTATGACTTAGAGGAGAATGAGGAATTGGTAAATATTTCCATAGATCTAACTAAGGAGAAGCGAGATAAGGATATTTTGAAACCTATAACACTCTAGCAAAAGGTGGTGAAGCAATACAACTATAGAAAAAAGCATTGTCAGCTTAAGGAAGAAACCTAGTCATTGAGCGAATTTTCCCTTTACCTAGGGCACCTAACCTGATCTAGGAAGGACTATATTTAGTGAGCAGTGATCTAGGGAATGGAGCCTACATTCTCATCATCGTGGACGGAGTAGTATTTGGAAAAACATAGAGTGCTCAAAACCCCCATTTCATTTTTATGCATTGAATATTGCAACTACATGGATTATGGATAAATGTATTGCCAATCATCATGGTGTTACCGAATCCCACGGATAGGGTGTGCGAAACCATGATAAATGATCACTTCTGCTACATTACCACAAGAGCAGCAATGCCATACAAAATAAAGTCCTTGATTTCTGTGACTATACGAGTAAGGCCACTACATTCTAGGGTACTCAACTCTGGCACACTATGGAAAGCTTGGACAAATCATGGCTGGCAACAGTGAACCGGATTTACCCATGATCAGAACATGATAATGGAAATGATAGTTCATTGTTAATGTTCGGCCTAAACCTTTGGCCGACGATGCTGAAGCATAGTAACCTTAGCCAAGTGTTCACCATTGATGATTGGTCCCAAACTTTTTCCGGCAACGGCGGACCAAAGTGACCCTAACAGGTGTCCACCATTGACGATTGGCTCCAGCTTTTTGTTAATAATAGCTAACTAAAGTGGCCCTAGCTGGATGTCCAACATTGACTATTGGCTCGGTAATGGCGGACCAAAGTGATCCTATCTGGGCGTCCAGCATTAGCGACCGGCTTCATACTTATTTCCAACAATTGTAGACTAGAGTGAACCTAACCGAGTGTCCACCATTCACGGTCGACTCGAAACATTTTATCAACAATGGCATACAATAATGACCCTAATCGATTGTCTACTGTTAAGGATCGGCTTCAAACCTTTTTTCGACAATGGCATATTAGAGTGACCCTAACTAGATGTCCACCATTGATGATCAAATCCAAACTTTTGGTTGGCCCTGGAGAACCTGACTTACCAGCAGCCAAGACATGACCATTGCCTGGTTGGTTCATCGTCGGTGATCATCCTATAGACTTACTTTGTTTAGGTAGAATAAGTATTCCTGCCTTACGATGTGGACGAATTCGCTCGGACCCAAGACAAAGAAACTGGAAACCAACAGGACACATGGGATCAGATTACAAAGACACTACAAAAAAGATCACTCACCTACCGAACTTGGCAGTGATTGATCATGTGAAAGTATGCAACGTAATGATAAGAAAGCATTTCGTTGGAGGTCGCTTACCCCGTCACAACTTGACAGCTATTGATCTTAAGTAAGTATGTGGGGTAGTAATGGGAAGATAATCAAATGAGCTTACAGAATAATAGGGTATAACTTCATGGAGATTGCTCATCTGGGTGAACTTGCCAGTGATTGATCCTGTGAAAATATGTATGTGGCAAAGGAAGAGCTGTTGAAAGAGCCAATAAAATAAGACATAAATACTTTATTGGTATGCTCACCACATCGAACTTGTCAGTGATGGACCCTATGTAAGTACGTGATGAAGCAATAAAAGATTGTTAACAAGCTAATGGATAAGTAAGGATACTATACAAACACAATGCAACAAATAATCGGGATTAGGTATAATGATTTCATTTAAAAAAAATTATAAGATACATATGCGCTTGTGTAAGTATACATACAAGAAAATAAAGTAAGGGTCAACGGAAGCATCAGTCGTAGAAACTGCTTACCCTACTAAACTTGTTGGTGAATCACATAGGAGTATGCACAATATCAACAAGAAAGGTTGCTAATGGAACAAGAAAACATAGCAATCATGTGGAACAAACATATCATGATTACTAGTTAGGAAAAGGAGAATATGGATATGAATAAATAATAGACATTACAATGCATAAACATTAAAAAGGAACATTAGCTACATAACATAAGTAAAAGATCAACCTATGTCCAAAACTTCAGTAGAGACACTTACGTGGCCAAACATTTTAGAAATTGATTTATACAAGTATGCAGGGTAGTGATGAAGGAGTTACTAGTGGAATAACAAGGTGATTGTGTGGGAAAAATACATCATGACTACTAATCTAAATCAACCTCACCGAAGTGAACAAAAAAATAAACATCGTTGGATCTATGTACCATAGAGCCATAGTATATACCTTTCCCTAGAGTACCTCGATATACTTGGAACATTTATAAGACAATGCACGACTCTTGGGACCCAAGGGGAAAAGAGGTTAAACTAGAGAGGGAAACTCCCCTCGAGACATGGAGGCAAGAAGGCTGAAGTAGAGAGAGAAACTCCTCATCGAAAAGAGATGAGAACCGATTGGAAATCTTTCTAAATAACTATAATACCAAGAAAATGCGAGCTACAAATGTCGTACTAATAAAAGATGTCTTAGAATGGTCAATATGCTTCCTCTGGGTGAACAAGGCGCTCCGCAATATACTAGTAGTGAAAAACTTATAGAAAGGATGAAAATAAGGATATAATTCAAGGTTCGAACCATTGCATGAGAAAAAAGATGATTTTACATGAAAAAGGCATAATTTATATTGTACGAAAGTATGCTTTGATGGCAAGTGTTGTAGGAATTTTTGCTTTCAATATGGTGAATATGAAAAGACGTCAAGGACCATGGAAATGACTGGAAGGTGCATAATAAAGGCGCCATCACGTAATTACAAGGGCATGGCGAAGTGTTATGGGAAAATTTAGAACAGTCTATAAATGTACTCAAAGCACATGTAAAATGTTCCTAAGGTTAGGACATCCACCAAGGTTGAAACCGCATCTCAATCCGAGCTACGAATTGAAAAACATGATCGTCTTAAAATGTATCCATCACCTAACCGACTTGGCCCCTACCTTAAGGCGCTATTACCTGCTTCAAGCAAATAGAACATTCAATGACATTGGAATACTCTATGAAGGTATTAGTCCAAGTTTCATTCAATCCTGACTTAAAATAAAGGAGTTATGGTACAAAAATGTGTGTAGCTCAAGTAGGAGCGTCAAGCTTCCAACGGAGAAGTCAAGAGTTCGATTCCCGACGAGCACATTATTTTAATGGAACATGAGGAATGATCTAGTATGAAACCTAATCATTTACTTTCTAACCATTTACTACCTAATAGATCTCTACCCAGCCTCATACCTATAAATACTTCAAAGATGAGCACAACTATGAAGAAGAGAATGAATCAGCAACAATGGCACATGAGTTTGGAGCTCTAGAACTACCTAACTAAAACTCTGCCTAATAGAGTCTTGCCTAATTGAATCTATGGATCACTTCTAAACAAAAGGATTCATCTTATCATCGTCCAATCACCTTCAAATATCCAGTCCATTATCCAACATCGAGTTACCAGAGGACCAACCTCGAGATTTATGGCATCGGAGTTCCGTCAGATCGAGGCACCATCGGACTGATGCACCTTCAGATCGAGGAACCGTGGGACCGAGGCATCCTCGCACTTAGGCACCCCTGGACAGAGGAATTACCAGACTAAGGCATCACTGGACAAAGACACCATCGAATCAACACACGGTCGGATAGAGAGATCACTGGACCGAGAGATCCCAAGACCGAGGCATCGCTTGACATAAACACCGCCGGGTAGAGAGACTGCCTGATGGAGGCACCGTTAAAAAGAGACATCGTCGGATAGAGAGACAACTAGACCCAGGCACCGCCAGATAGAGACATAGTCGGACAAAGAGAACGCCAGACCGAGGTACCACCGGATCGAGGAACCACCAAACAGAGACATCGTCGGAAATAGAGATTGATAGACTGAGGCACCATCGGACAGAGACACTGCTAGAAAGAGAGACCATCAGACCGAGGCTCCATTGGACCGAGGAATCATCGGACTGAGGCACCATCTAACCAAGGAACTAGCGGATTGAGGCACCGTCGGACCAAGGCATCGCTGAATTGAGACACCATCGGACAGAGAGACTAGTGGACTGAGGTACCGTCGGAGCGAGGCACCGCTAAACAGAGAGACCGCTTGACCGATCAGACCAAGAAACTAACGGACCGAGTAGCCTACGAACAGCGAGCCCACCAGAGAGAGATTGGACCGAGGGACCGTCGAACGCCGCTAGATCGAGGCATTATTGGAACAAGGAGCATTGAACCCAGGGCGTCGAACCAAGGATGCCAAGTACATGAAAATAGGAAACTCTAGACCAAATCTTGTATATATGGAAAGTACCAAGCCGATCATGTTATACAAGGAAAATACCAATTTCATTGGCCTAACTTCCCCATATCTTTACTCAATATAGGTACCTAAGCTTCCAATGACAAAAGGGACATAATTTTTTGAAGGCTCAAGCCTACAACACTAATGATGGAGAAGTCAGAGAAAGCTAGGAACTGCCTAATTGGAATAGTCTAACATAACTGCCTAGCAAGGATAACCTAGCAGGAACTTCCTAGCAGGAATAGCCTAACATGAACTACCTAACAGACTAATAGGAACGGCCAAGCAGGGATAGCCAAACAAAGATAGGCTAACAGGAACAGCCAAATTGGAATAGGAAAGCAGAAATAAAAGAACATCAATAAATAAATAGCTGTCATCGAATAGACTTCTTTAGGGTTATATCTTACTTTCTTTTGAGCAGTAGATCATCGTATTTTGTACCATAGCACTACAACAAATATTTATATGAAGGATGATGGAAATGGATAGTAGATGTAGACCTATTCTAACCGAACCATTATAAATCTTTATGTTCTTTACTTTACTGCAATTTACTTTCTGCATAATCTATGATCTTCTTTGAAAATCAATCACAATTAAATATAACATCTATGTTATACACCCCGATTCACAACTCTATGATAAATAGATTTTAGCGTTTGTCCACTTTTTGTGCAAACGCTAATTAAAAGCTCTTTTAAGACATTAAAATCACTTCAATATGATTGATGGATTTCTGAGTTCATGCGGCCAATTTTCATAGTTCATTTCTTAACAATTCAAATTATATTTTATATATGCTATAAGAGTATGAACAAAATTTATTTGCATATAACACGATTGAAGTATATATAATATACTTGGTAATCAACATCCAATGCTCTAAAAAGTGGATGTCTAAGAAAAAATTTATTTGCACTACATTATCCACTGCATTTTTGTTTATTTTGTATTTCTGTACTATATTTTATAGTTCTATTATATCCTCTTATTGCGTACTACCAGTTTGCACCAAAAAAGGCATAAACAAACAAAAATCGATTGAAAGCGCTAGTTCTAATAAAGTAAAGGTCAAAGCAGAAAAGGAGGCACGATTTTTGTAGTGGTTAGGCAAATCTCTAGTCTACGTCCACTTTAATCATTGTTATCAATCATTTTCTCTCCGGATTATAACTAATCTTACCGGATCTAACCATAATCTAGTGGATCTCAGATTTATAATGGAGTTTCTAGAGTATAGTTGGGGAAGGAGATAAGAGTAAAGAAGACGTCAAGTGTGAATCCCCACTTCAGTTGTTATGGGTTGGCACTTATGAAGAAATTCGCTAGTAAACCCAGGAGCCCACATAGAATAAAGTCCAGATGCAAGTCCAAGTGTGCGAGAGGGAACACGCCATCCCAATCTCCAATAAAAACCTCTTGGTATCGATAGGTTCCTCTCAGTACTAGGTGGTTTTTTAGGATGAAAGTCCTTTATCTTACTTGTCTTCCCTTTCTATCTCTAATTCGATGCATTCTAAAATCTTTTTTTCCTAGAGATCAAGTTCTTTTTGATGATTCACCTTATATCACTTGTTTTTTCTGCTTTCTTCTCTTTCTTCTTTGAAATCCTTAGTGTTGCTTGTCTATCTCTTGGAAAAAGCACTTGACCATGATTGTTTGAAGTAGTACTTTGAGTATAAGGAGATTTGGAGGTGCCAAGTGGAAGAAAACCTCTTGATACCAAGAGATTCCTCTTAGTACTGAGAGGCCTACTTAGCCCCAATTTCCATCAAACTTCTTGAGTCCAATCTCTTAGCCTTTCTAATCATGTTTCCAAGTTCATGACTCTTATCGTCCTCATTTTGGCATTATAAGTTCAGTTAAAATTTGCTTGGCTAAAAAGTGGATTAACGCTTGCCCCCTAATTACACCTTTCGAATGTAAGGTGTGCTTTGCTCAAGAACAAGTTTCATCAGCAGTCAATTTCTGATAATTGAGCTCTCTGGCCATCCATTGACCTCGCTTTTGGTGAATTGCCCAATTTCTTTGTATTCTTCTACAGGTCAAAGGTTGTTTTATACCTGTTATAGCTTTGGGGACCAATCCTTGCTTAAGTGTCAACCACTAATCATGATCAGTCTGTCTCTTATTCAGAGGTATTATTTTATATATCAAAATCATCCCATGTTCCCTGGGATTTATCCATCTCATTCTGATTAAAAGGCATTCAAATCTTTCACCAAGTCAACGTCCATTCCAGGGTTCGATCTCTTCAAACCATTTTAGCATCAATCTAGGGTTTGATCTCTCCAGATCCTTTCTAAGTCCAATCCACTTTCTTTCCGGCAAGGGCACTCAACGTACGAGCAAGCCCATCCGCTCACTCTCTAATGATGGGACCTTCTTTTGATCTCTTTGGATCTTTGCTGAGCCCAATCCACTCGCTCTCCACTAAGGGAACTTAAGGACAAGCAAGTCCATCCACTTACTCTCTCGTAAGGGGACTTACTTTTTGCGGTCACCACCCCATCTCTCCGGACAGGACTACCACGATTAATATTAATCATCATGTTCAAGTGGATTAATAAAAGCAAGAAAGCAAACTCCAAAATTTTCACCTCGAACTTCTGAGTTAAAGTGTGCATAGAGAAAAATCGAGGCCATGTACACATGTAAGTGGTCCAAGGTTGTTATTATCTTAAAATGGAAACCAAAGTGCAAGAAACGAACCCGACTCCTATCCATCCCCATCATTGTATTACCATCCTCGACCTAGATATTTAGTCGTTTCTTTATGCATTTGCTGTAGATGGTGGCTGCTCCGACTACACCATCATAGTTTGGTTCTTTACGTACTATTGTCGTTGGCTTCTTTGAATTAATTCTTCTGCTAAATCATGAAGGTATCTGCATTCGTTCGTTTCATGTCCATCCAGCTCGTGGAACAGGCAAAACTTTCTGGATCTTCTCTCCTAATCCGTGGGTTCCCACTTAGCTATTCTACAATAGGGGATCTGCCCTAGTATCTAGGTATATTCTCTCTTGGGTTATGATTAGGTTAATGTAAGAAGAAAACTTTGATTTCCACTTTTGTCATTTTGGTCCTTCGAACTTGTTATCAGCTTTTCGCTTCTCCTTGTCTTTCTTGTACCCTGCTCCGGACATTCCTCCGTGATCCACAACATTAATATTAGCATTGTCTACTTCAACATCATGTTGACGCGGATATCTCTTGGCTTTATGGTAAAACTCCATGAGATCCATTAGTAGGTCCCTTTCTAATGCAATAATGAAGTTCGTCTTGCTTAGACTCTAAACATTGCCACCATTAGGATTATTAATGGATCCAACTTATCGACTGCGGTAGCTACTGCATTAAATCTCATCAGGTAACCTCTTAATATGCGTTAAATCTCTTCAGATAACTTCTTAAGGTCTCTTCAGACCTTGGCTTTATGCTTGATGGCATCATTGCATTCTTTCGTCCAGAGATATGAACTCTGAACTATCTTAAGAACCTATTCGCTAACTTGGTCCACGTGTTTATGGATCCATTCTTCAATTGCCTGAACCACAATGCTGCTAAATCTATCAGATCTAATGGGAAGCATCACCCCCATCACCTTCTTATAGCACCCAACACTTATATATATTGAATGTATCTCATTAGATGAATCGTTGGATCTATTTGTCTATTGTACATTTCCGATGTCAGAAGCTTGAAATTGAAAGGATTCCTTGCATTTCGGATGTTTAAGGTAGATGGATTCCTGTTACATCCTCCAAACTCTGGTCTGTTAGTCCACCGATCATTATCCTTCTAACTAACTTAGCTATCCAGTTGTTGCCATCCAATGATGATCTTTCGATCAATAGTTGCATTCTACCCTCCACTCCTATAGGGGAACTCTGGCACATACTTTTCTAAATGTGCACTTGCATTTTGATCCACTCCTCTAGCTTTATTATACCCCCATTCCTGTCGGTAAAATCTGGTACATACTCCTCCTATCATAATGAATATGCATTCTAACTTGCGTTTCTGGCTCCATCGTCGTCCGTACTCGGCATCCTGGCTCGCCCTGAGTCTGAACCAGCATTTCCCTCGAGTAATATCCTCTCGATAATGAAAGGATTGGGATTGATATTGATAGGTCCTATTTATGGGGGGGATTGTTCCAACTTTCTCCACTCCGACACTACATGCTCCTCCATTAGTTCCTGTCCTTTGGTTTTGAATTCCAATAGCACCAGCTATTCCCTGTTATCCTAACCTTTGGAAAACTCCATCCAGCATCTTCTGTTGTCAAGCCATTATTCCATCCTACATTTCTTTCATCGTTCTCTCTTTCTCCTCTCTGGTCACATAGATGGATTGATTGGAATATGAGGAGGCCTCATGGTTTCCCCCATGCTCTGGTTGACTTCCTTCAATCATAAATATGGTATTATACCTCTTCATCATCTCCAAACTCCTAATTCATACAAGGTTGGGAAATCTAGCTTGCTCTTAAATGAAAGCACCAAAAATTTTTGCACAAAAAATGGCACAAACACCACAAAATTGATTGAAAGCACCTGTTCTAATAAAATAAAGGTAAAAGCAGAGACATACTTTTTTTAGTGGTTCGACAAATTCTTCGGCCCACGTCCACTTTAATCTTTATTATTAGTCATTTTCTCTCTGAATCACTACTACTTTTATCTGATCTCACTATTGTCTAGTATCTTAGATTTAAGATGGAGTTTCTAGAGTATATTTGGGGGAGGAGGTAAAAGTGGAAAAGATTGTAGCATCCCCAATTTTGAGGCCCAAAGCTAAGCGCTACAGATGCTGTAATCATCTATAGTATTAACTTCTGGTGACAAAGTAGGGTAGTTTTAATAATATCCATAATATCATAAGCACATGAGTATGAAATAAAATCAACATAGATTTCAAAAACAGCTTTTTTGATTACATTTCAAAACAATATTTCATATGCAATTATATAATTCCAAAATGATTTTCAGTTTCGATCAAATATAACTGTTATAAATTACGCCAAGAGTGACATGTGAATATACCCCTTTGGATGGCCAGAGTACTAAATAGATATACATATCAGTCATAAATACATCATAGTGGAAATAATGCTAATTAACTCCTACATAGTTAGCTTTGCCTCATGCATGTCATCAGAAGCATACTTGTCCAACATAATAAACCTGAAAATTCCTTAACTCTCAATCTACTCAAATGTATTTTTAAGCACCGAGAGTTTAAGGGGAAAACATCAAGTTTGAGTCAGAATAAAGCCTGGCGTGAATAATTCTATTGCATCTTGGTTTATTAATATTTAGTGGGACTACGCCGCTTAGCTGAACGGGTTTCCCCTCACTAAGATCCTTATAAAACCATATCTTTTGCAAATCAAAATCATGCAATCAAATTGATTATAACAATAATAGCACCGACATATATGCATATAAATCAAGTAATAAATGGACTATCTATCAAGACAATATAGTTTTATCGACCAACTATAACCTCTGGCTAACTCGAGCATACCAGACATAATAAATATTCTAACTTCCGTTAGATACAACATTGGGCAATCTATCCTAAACTTACTTATCTAAGGGTGAGCTGATTCTAATGGTTTTGCAGGCTCACCAATAACATACCTCTACTATGTATATTCCTTTCTGTCTATAACACCATTTTAGTCTTACCTATGACAAAGCCCTACACACTGGAATTTTTGGACTTATATTAGCTAGGGACACTAGCTAAAGTATAGGGTGTGACCCCATACCAGTCTTATCTGGCCTTCTAATATCTGAGTCATATACTTAAGGTTAACTACCATGGAAAAATTTCATTTCCTTGAAAAGAATCTTTACAAATGATTTACCCTTGAAATCATATCTTTATAAAACAAGGAAATCACACCTTTTGCTTTACTCAAAACACTTATGCCATGATATATGCTTTAATGAAAACAATGTTGATAAAACCTAAATAAATGGATTATCTATCCCTTCAAAATAATTTAAAGCCTCTTTTTAACTTAGAATTAGGCTATAAAGCGAAAGCAACACCTCTGAAACCCTTGTTTAAAACCTTAAAAAATCCCTTTCGAAATCATTGAAAGCATCCCTTTTGAAGTCATTGCTTAAAACCTTAAACATCTCTTTCGAAATTATTTAACCATGTCTTACAAAACTCTTAGAAATATTCCATTCAGAACACTCAAAGTATACCTTTTGAAAATATTGGAATCTTTCCTTTTGAAACACTTAAAACATGCCTTTCGTGAGCATTAGGTTTAAGTAAGAGTTTATGGAAACATAGCTTCGAAACCATTTGAAAGTATTCCTTTCATAATCATTGGGTTTAACATCTAATATAAATATTGAGTTAAAGAGAATAGAAGCAAAAGTACCCCTTTGAAAGCATTGATCTCAAGTAAAAGAATTGGAGAAGAGGATAGCTTCGAAACCATCCTTTCGAAACCATTGCCTCCGAACTCTTATTAAAGTGGCTAAAATCCCTTTCGAAAGCATTAAGAAGGTGACTTCAATGGTAAGAAAACGAAAGCCTTCATTTTGAAAACATTGTTATAAGGCTATCATAATTCGAAAGGAATAAATGCGGCAATTAGGGTGTCAAATAAGTTCAAGGGGGAAACACCTTCGAAATCTTCTTTTAAGAACAGAGACGAGTAAATGGGATCGAAAGCCAATACAAGAAACCCCTTCAAAAGCATACCTACGACACGGTCCCCTCCACCTTTCTCAATGCATTGCGTAACAATTGTTTGATATCATATGCATTGGTTTCAAATGGGTACGATAGGCTCACTGGGCATGGTGATGGAAGCAAGCAATGGAAGTGGCGAAGTTGTAATTCGAAACAAAACTAATTTTATGCCTTCAAAGTAATTTCTTTCCACCGAACTTGCCTAGTCTGTCAAAATATGATTGGTTACAATCGTTTATTAAAATTCTTTACTAAAAAGGCTACCGAGTTAAAAATTAACAATTTAAAACATTTTAGTAAACAAGCCCTTCTCCTTAATAAAATGTCTAAAACATGTAAAACCTCTAAATTAAATAACTTATTAACCATAGTAAACCACATAGAAAAAATCCTCAAAAATTAAAATAATTCGCTTTAAATATGTTTTCTAATATATATAAATTTCAGACTCAAAAACATTATTTAATTGCCATAAACAATTTAAACCCAAAATTAACTACTTTCTCGTAAAAAATTCATAATAAATTCACAATTAATTAGAAAATTATGAAACATGAAACCCACTTCTAAAATATTTTTTCGACTATATGTCAAAAACACAACTCATTTGATGCCATTTGATAGGTTTTCTAATTCAAACATATCAAAAAATCTATATTAAACCATATAAATCATCAATAAGCATATATTCATATAATAAATCAAAACATGGCATGATACATGCAAAACTAATTTGGATCTAACTTGAAACCGAAATCATTACTAAAAGTGGAATGTAAATAATTATTCACCTTAGCTTGATTAAGAATGTTGGGATTTGGATTAAAGTTGATTTCCTTAGCTCTTTGTCTTGAATCTCCTAGCTTTAATCTTTGATTTCCCTTCCCTTTAATAGTCGGTCACAACCCTTAGGTTTTAGTTTAATTTATAGATGCAAATGAATGAATGAAGTGGCGAATAAGAGGGTTTTAGGATATAAGAATAAGGCTCTTCTTATTTTGCCCTCCTTATTTTCCTTCTCCTTATCTTAAGTTTTAATTTCTTATATTAGTTCATTCATAAGGCACGGCTCAAGCTTAATTATAAAATCTTAACCTCCTCTTAACCTTCTACATTATTTAATCTAATTTATATAATAAATGTCTAGTTAAAGTTAACTAAAATTAAGGTCATTGCAGACTCCCCTCCTTAAAGAGTTTCATTCTCGAAATTACGATATGGTACCCACAACAGTCAAACATAAAATTAAAACATACCATCAAATAAGTCAGAATAAGTGTCCCTAATCCTGCTTTCCGTTTCCCAAGTACAGTCTCTCTCATCGTCACCCCATTGGACTTTGACTAATTTGACTGCCTTGTTTCTTAGCCTCTTCTCATCTCTCACAACTATGAGAATTGATTTTCTAACTTTAGTCATATCTAGTTCCAATATTAAATCTTCAAACATAGTCGATGTAATAGTTCTCTGGATCTCGAATACACTTCCTTAGACGAGAAATATAAAAACATTGTAGACTGCTGCCAAACTATTCGGTAACTCTACCCTATACGCGAGCTTCCTGATCCATACTATAATAGGAAATGGTCCAATGAATCTTGGTGCCAATTTTCATGATTTTCCAAATCTGATCACACCTTTAATCGATGATACTTTTACGAAAACATGATATCCTACTGCAAACTCTAAGTCTTTCCATCTCTTATCAGCATAACTCTTCTACCTAGACTGAGCTTCCTGTATTCTAGCCCAAATTAACTCAATCTTTTATGCAGCTTCTTTAACCAAATCCAGACCAAGAATTAATCTATCCCCAGTCTCTAACCAACAAACGGGAGATTTGCATGGTCTTCCATACAAAACTTCAAACAGTGTCATCCCTATACTAGTCTGATAACTGTTTTTATATGAAAACTCGACTAAGTTTAGATGGTCTTCCCATTATCCTCCGAAATCTAGCATACAAGCTCATAACAAATCCTCTAAGACTTTGTTCACTCTCTCCGTTTGCTATCTGTCTGCGGATGGTAAGCGGTACTCATCTTGAGCTTGGTACCTAAAGTCTCCTATAGACTCTTTTAGAACTCACTAGTGAATAAGGAACCTATGTCACTTACTATACTACTAGTAATTTCATGTAGTCTAACTATATTCTTCATGAATAACTTAGCTAAATATTGTGCGGTCATAGTTGACTTAACGGGTATAAAGTGTGCACTCTTAGTCAATCTTTCCACTATAACCCAGATACTCTTATTTCCACTATTGGACCTTCGAAACCCATCTATGAAATCTATTGATATGGAATCCATTTCCAGACTGGAACATTCAAAGGCTGAAGTAACCCAGTCGGTTTCTGATGTTCGGCTTTTACCCGTTGACATTTCAAATGCTGCCTCACCCATAAACCTACATCTCTCTTCATACATTCCCAGAAGAAACTTCCTTTCATATCTTGGTATATCTTAGTTCCTCCCGGATGAATAGTGAACTTCGAATGATGGCACTCTCTAAAGACCTCCTTCCTTAGGTTTGCTACATTCGAGACACATAATCGTCCCTTCTTTCTCAACCACCCTCTCCGCTCAAGACTAAAATCCTTCAGATCATCAATCTTAATTCCAGCCTCTAGCCTTCTAATCTTTTCGACTAACATTGGGTCATCTTTCTGCTTAGATGCAATCCTTTCGATCATCATTGGTCGAACTTTTAAACATGATAATGTGGTGGTTTCTCGACTAGAACTAGCCTCGGATCTCCATTGTATTCCGCATGTAGTCAATGCTTCTAAATCTTTCCACCTAGTTATCATTATTAATAATGCATTTTCATGTTTTTTGTTAAGTGCATCTGCAACCTTATTTCCTTTTCCCAGTGTGTACTCAATACCAAAGTCGTATGCAGCTATGAACTCTGACTATCTCTGCTATCTCATATTCAACTTCTTCTGAGAGAATAAATATCTTAGTGACTTATGATCCGTAAACAACTCGAATCTTTCTACCAAAAGGAAATGCCTCCACACCTTCAATGCAAAAATTACCACAACTATTTCCAAATCATGAGTTGGATATCTAACTTCATGCATTTAGAGGCATCGAGAAGCGTAGGCAGTCACTTTTTCTCTCTACATTAATATAGCTCCTAATTTTCTTCCACATGCATCTGTGTATACCACTCAATCTTGATTCCCCTCTGGAACAACTAACACATGTGCATTAGTTAATAAATGTTTTAATTTCTGAAATGCCTCGTAACACTAATCAGTCCAAACAAACTTTACGTCTTTCCGAGTTAGGTTAGTCATTGGTGCAGCTATCCTTATAAAATCATTAATGAATCTCTGGTAGCAGTCTGCTAACCCAAGAAAACTCTTTATCTTATTTACTGTCTCGGGTCTCTTTCAATTATTCATCGCCTCGATCATAGCCGGATCTATTGACGACCCTTTCTCTGAGACTACATGACCGAAAAACTCCACTTCCTTCTTCCAAAAGTGACACTTCGAAAAACTTTGCGTTCAACTGATGTTGTCTCAGTGTCTCAAGCACTATCCTAAAATGAACTTCATGATCTCTTTCATCCGCGGAATATATCAACATGTCGTCTATGAATACTAATACAAATCTGTCCAAATGCTCTTGGAAGATTCCGTTCATCAAGTCCACAAAGAATGCTGGCGCATTAGTTAGCCTGAACGACATCACTAACCATTTGTATGATCCATATCTGGTCCTAAATGCCATCAAAGGAATACTATTCTCTGCTACTCTAAGTCGATGGAATCTGTTTCCAATTCAACTGAGAAAATACTTTGGCTACACTCAACCGGTCAAACAAATCATCAATCCTAGGTATCGGATATCGGTTCCTTATCGTCTTCTCATCCAGCTTACGATAATTGATACACAACCTCAATGATCCATCTGGTTTCTTAACAAATACTGCAACTGCTCCCCAAGGCAAACTGCTTGGTCGGATAGAATTTTTAACTTCTAAATCCACCAGCTATACCTTTAGCTTCTTCATCTCGGCAGGTGTCATTCTACTTGGCGATTTAATCAAAGGTTCAGGTCATGGTACTAAATCTATCCAAAACTCAATGGCTCGTTTCAGCATAGTCCTATTATGGGCTCAAAGACATATGTGAATTCTCTAACGATGAAAACTCGATTCAACTCGCCTTTTTCGTCCATAACACCCAAAAAACACAAGAATCTAATTTTTGGATTTCCACGTTGTTTAAAATTCGATCACTACACCTAGGGTGTCTAAGTGATATTTTCCTATCATGCAAAATATCTCGGCATCATGCTTACTTAACCAATCCATACCCAAAATAATTCCAAACCCTACGAAATCAAATACATGCAAACTGCAAGCAAATATATGACCTAACAATTCAAATTTTAACTGGTCGCATCTCATCCTAAGCTTTGCATACCCTCCTATCGGATTTGCAACCCTTAAGGATGTAACTAAGTATGAAGGTTCTAGGTTAAGATTACCTACAAGATAATGAGATACAAAAGAATGCAATGCACCAGTATCAAATAGAACTCTAACTGACATGCCATGAATCTAAAGCGTACCTCCGAACATAACTTTTCCTTCCTCCTCTGCTGTTGGTCTTGAGGTAGCCGGTTCCAATGCAAACACTTTTCCTTTTCCATCCTTGGCCAATTCTTTGCACTAGTTCTTATAATGTCCAATCTGATCATAGTTGAAGCATTTTACTCCTTTCTTATTAGTAGATTTCTTTGCTTTTCCCATCTGACATTTGTTAGCAAAATGTCCCTTCTTGTCGCACTTGAAGCAAAATACATCGGTCTTCCCTTTCTTGGCTGCTCCTCATTTCCAAGCTCCCTTTTTGTGGAAATTTTTTCTCTTCTAGTTCTGCCCATCTTGAGTTTCCACTGCTTTGTTACCATTAAAGAAAGCAAGCATCTCCTCATTCCTCAAAATTATCTCAACAACTACATCACATGAATCCCTAATATGTAGTAAAGTCGCTTTAGCAAGCTCATGTCTCAATCTACGGATGAACTTCTCATTCCTTTTAATAACTGTATCAAACGTAGCATATCCCGTATCTATATAATTCCTCAAATCTAGTAGCATACTCAAACACTGTCATGACTCCCTGCACCAACTCAGCAAATTTCCTGAGCAGAGTTGACTTGGCGATTTCCATCATGAATCTTTCCTCAAACCTCTTTCTAAATTTTGCCCAAGTCATAGCCTCTTCAACTACTCTTACAGTAACACTATTCCACCGGTACAGTGCTGCTCCTTGCAATTGTCTTGATTCCAATCTCCTTTTCTGCTTATCGTTGAGTCCCAAATCAACAAAAATCCTATCGCAATGAAGCAACCAATTCTCCACTTCAATTGCATCCTCAGTGCCGATAAACGACTTCCCTCCAAGCCTAGCGTAGTCTCTGCTGAGTACTGCATAGTTATTGACCATCGGAGCTTTCTGATTTCCTTCTCCAGCATTTCCTCTAACTAATCCTGCAGCAGTTTCAGCTTGCATCAGGTTAACGAAGAACTGATAATAGCACCCATATCAACTTGTGGCGCTCCAACACCCATATTAGCAATTCGTGCCTGACTTGGATTCCTTATAGCGTTTAGTCCAGCATTTCCATTGGTTGTGGTGCTTCCTCCACCAAGGTTGACTCTTCCATTCCTAGCATCCATATCTTACTTCCTTAAAATCTGCATTCATCTCTTTGTAAGATTCAGAAGAATAGCCTGAGAGATGGGAGAATAAAGATAAATCATATATTTATATATAGCAACTACAAGTATGTTATTATAATGTTATTTCATACCCTTATCTTTTCTTTAATTCCTTAGGATTGTGTTTTCAAAAATCATTTTAAGTTCAATATTTATTCCAAGTTTTCATAAACCTACGCTCTGATACCAAGTTGTAACATCCCTTATTTTAAGGTTCGAAAATAAGCGCTACAGATGTTGCAGTCATCTATAGTATTAACTTCTAGTGATAAAATACAGTAATGTTAATGGTATCCATAATATCAGAAGCATGAGAATATGAAATAAAATCAACACAGATTTCAAAAACTGCTTTTTAGATTGCATTTCAAAACAATATTCATATTCAATTACATAATTCCAAAATGATTCCTAAGCTTTGATCAAATATAATTATTTCAAATTACGCCAAGCGACATATGAAGATGCGCACTTGGATGATCAGAGTACTAAATAGATATACATATCGGTCATAAATACATTAGAATGGAAATAATGCCAAAAAATCCTACAAAGCTAGCTTTGCCTCCTGCACGTCTTTAGAAGCGTATTCATCTAACCTACTAAACCTAAAAAGTCCTTAACTCTAAATTTATTCAAATGTAATTTTGAGCACCCGAGAGTTTAAGGGAAAAACATAAACTTCGAGTCGGACATAAAGCTTAGCATGAATAATTCTATTACATCTCGGTTTACCAATGTTTAGTGAGACCATGTCGCTTAGTGGAACGGGTTTTCCCTCACTAATATCCTTTTAAAATCATATCTTTTGTGAATCAAAATCCTGTGGTCAAACTGATTCTAACAATAATAGCAATAACATATATGCATATAAATCAGGTAATCAATGGACTATATGTCCAAACAATATAGTTTTATCGGCTAATCATTAACCTCTAGTTGACTCAAGCCTACTAGATATAATAAATATTCTAACTTCTGTTAGATACAATACTGTGCGATCTGTCCTAAACTTACTTCTCCAAGGGTCAACTGATCCTAGTGGTTTTGCAGGCTCACTAATAACCTACCTCTACTCTGTATATTCTTTTCTGTGTGTAACATCATTTTAATCTTAATGGGACAAAGCCCTACACACTAGAATTTTTGGACTTATATTAACTAAGGGCTACTAGCTAAAGTATAGGGCGCGACCCCACACCAGTCCCATTTGGTCTTCTAATATCGAAGTCACATACTTAGGGTTAACTACCCTAGTCAAATTCCATGTCCTTGAAAACAATCTTTACAAATTATTTCCCCTTGAAATCATATCTTTATAAAACAAGGAAACCATACTCTTTGCTTTACTCAAAACACTTATGCCATAATATATGCTTTACTCAAAACAATGTTTATGAAACCTAAATCAATGGGATTATCTATCCCTTCAAAATAAGTTAAAGCCTCTTTTAAACTTAGAAAAATTTAAGCTATAAAGCCTAAACAACTCCTTCGAAAACCCTTGTTTAAAATCTTAAACAATCCCTTTCGAAATCATTGAAAACATCCCTTTCGAAATCATTACTTAAAACCTTAGAAATTCTCTTTCAAAACCATTTACCCATATCTTTCAAAACTCTTAGAAATATTCCATTTGAAACACTCAAAGAATACCTTTCGAAAACATTGAAATATTTCCCTTTGAAACACTTAAATCATACCTTTCAAAAGCATTGGGTTTAAGCAAGAGTTTGCGGAAACATAGTTTCGAAACCATTTAAAAGTATTCCTTTCATAATCATTGGGTTTAACATCTAATATAACCATTGGGTTAAAGAGAATAGAAGCGACCCTTTTTGAAAGCATTGGTCTCAAATAAAAGAATTGGGGAAGCGGATAGATTCGAAACCATCTTTTCGAAATCATTGCCTCTAAACTCTTATTAAAAGCGGCTAAAAACCCTTTCGAAAGCATTAAGAAGGCGGCTTTAATGATAAGATAATGAAAGCCTACCTTTTGAACACATTGTTATAAGGCTATAATAATCTGAAAGGTATGAATGTGACAGCTAGGGTGTCGAATAGGTTCAAAGGCGGCAACTCCTTCGAAAGCTTCTTTTTAGAACAACGATAAGTTAATGAATTCGAAAGCCATTAAAAGCAACCCCTTTGAAAGCATGCCTTCGACACTATCCCCTCTTCCTTTCTTCAATACACTACATATCAATTGTTTGATACCATGTGCATTGGTTTCGAATGGGTACGAAAGGCTCACCGGGCATGGTGAAGGAAGCAAGCAATGGAAGTGGCGAAGTTGTAATTCGGAAAAAAATGATTTTATGCCTTTTAAAGTAATTTATTTTCATATAACTTGCCTAATTTGTCAAAATATGATTGGTTTCCAATCCTTTATCAAAATACTTTTCTATAAAGGGTGCCGAATTCAAAATTAACAACTGAAAATATTTTAGCAAAAAAGCCCTTCTCATTAATAAAATATTTAAAACTTATAAGTTCTCTAGCTTAAATAACTTAATAACCATAGCAAACACTTAGGAAAAATCCCCAAAAATTACAGTAATTTTCTTTAAATATGTTTTCTAACATATATAAATTTCAGGCCCAAAAACATTATTTGATTGCCATAAATAGTTTGAACCCAAAATTAACTACTTTCTCTGATAGAAAATTCAAAATAAATCCACAATTACTTAGAAAATTATGAAACTTTAAACCACATCTAAAATAATTTTTTGGACAATATATCAAAAACGTAACTCATTTGGATGTCATTTGATAGGCTTTCTAATCTAAACATGTCAAAAAATCTGTATTAAACCATATAAATCACCAACAAGCATATATTCATTTAATAAATCAAAACATGGCATGATACTTGTAAAAATAATTCGAATCTAACTTGAAACTGAAATCATTATCAAAAGTGATATGTAAATTAATTATTCACCTGGGTTTGATTAAGAAAGCTGAGATTCGGATTAAAGTTGATTTCCTAAGCTCTTGATCTTGGATCTCCTAGCTTTAATCTTTGATTTCTCTTCTCTTTGATAGCCGGCCACACTCCTTAGGTTTTAGTTTAATTTGTAGATGCAAATGAATGAATGAAGCGGAGAATGAGGAGGTTTTAGGATATAAGAATAAGGCTCTTCCTATTTTGCCCTTCTTATTTCCCTTCTCCTTATCTTAAGTTTTAATTACTTGTATTAGTTCATTCATAAGGCACAACTCAAGCTAAATTATCAAACATCAACCTCTTCTAAACCTTCTACTGATGCAGCTCAGGCCAGAGATGTCATACGCGACTCAAGAGAAAGGCAAGTGATAAGTCGTACGCGACTCAAGAGGAAGTTAAGTCGTCCACGGCTTAAGCTGGAGGCGATAGATCGTCCACGACTTAACAAAGATCAGGGGGAAATGTTACGACTTAATGGGAGCCTAAGTCGTTCAGGGTTGATCAGCTATAAGTCGTCCACGACTCATCAAGAAGCAAAGGGAAGTCCAGTAGTTGAAAGCCTTAAGATAGAAACGGGTTACGACTCAGTTGAGTCGAGGGAAGATGCCGCACTTTCAAAATGCCACGAGTGACGACTTATGATAAGTCGTTGAAGTGTTGAGTCGCCATCTTCTATAAGTTGCATTGTATGATGAGTCGTATGTCGCGTGTTTCTTATGTCGTGTACTGTGTTGTATCGTTAGGTCGTCTACGACCTAAGTTTTGTAATTTGCTTGTTTTCTTTGAGTCGTTGAACGCTAAGTCGTAAGCCGTGATGTTGTAGTGTGTTTATATGTGCCTTGAGTCATCTGTATTATAAGTCGTGAGTCGTGGCGTTTTAGGTCCTTATGGTTTAAGTCGCGTACTGCGTAAGATGCGGGGTGTCTGTTAGGTCGGCAACGACCTAGGGAGAGTCGTAAGTCGTATACGACTTAAGGGCTGTGTTGTAAAAGCTATAAATAGCAGTGTTGTGTCATTTGTAAAGGTGGTTGATTTTTTAATAAAATTCTTGTTTGATTGCTGTGTGCTTTCATCTTAAATTGGTAGTTGAGTGTAATCTCCTATCTCCACTTTCGGTTATTCGAGTGCGCTCGAATCAACGATTGTTGAAGCCGATTCGCGGAATCAAGTGCGCTTGATCAACACTTGAAGAATTGAAGATCTTCTCTCACGGTATCGTGCGCGATCAACGTGTCGAAGATAGCTAGAATTCGGTATCCTTGTGATCAACGAATTTGGGCATTTCAGTATCTTCAATCCACCGATTGCTACTTTCATCGATCCATATCGTTTTGTTCATTATCCGCTGCGTCAGTTTTGGTATCAAAGCTTGACTTAGCCAATCATAGCTAAGACGAGTCTTGGAGCCAAGGAGTTTGAAGTTTGGTGTTCATCGTGTTCATTGCGAGATTGCAACAAGTTTGAAGTTTTCGATCCATTTCTTTTTGGATCAAAATCCGAAAAGTGTTTGAATTTTTGGAGATAAGTATAGGCCGTGTATACTTGTGAGAAGTAGCCGAGCCTTGGTATCATTGTTTGAAGTGTTAAGCCGTGCGTGCTTTGTTGAGTCGAAACTGACCTAACTTTGGGCCGTTGCAAAGTTGAGGCCGATCCAAGTTGAATTGAGCCGAGATTTGTTTGACTTGTGTTGAAAGTCTTGAAGTATTTGTTGAAGTTTTTGAGAAGTTTTCAATCATGCCGCCGAGAAGAGCTAACCGTCATCAAAATGTTGAAGCGTTGTATAGAAGAGAAGAAGCCGAGTTAATGGAACAACGTATTAATGAGAAATTTGATGAAGGCATTGGAAAGTTAGAGAAGTTGATGAATGATTTGAATCAAACTCAAAGGAGGAGATCGCCAATCTCGAACCATGGAGGAAACAGAGTTTCGCCATCGGTTACGGAAGCGAGAAGGGTATCACCGCAATCTTTTAGAGAGAGAAGAGAAACATCAATTTCGTCAAGAAGAGATCACCATGACTATGGGCATGAAGAGAGAAGAACTCCACGTGAGTTTGAAGACGAGCCATATAGAGATGAAGAGAGACATAATAGAAGAGACATGCGTGATCAAAGGGATGTTGATGGTCGAGATCGATATAGACATACATTTAATTATGATGAAGAGGGTGATAGAGCTAGCATTCATTATCGAGATCGAGACCAAGTTCGAAATTCTTATCGGGACGTAGATGATGATCGTCGATGGGAATCGGGTATGAAGATGGAAATTCCAGAGTTTAAAGGTGGAATGGTAGCTGAAGAATTCTTAGATTGGTTATCAAATGTTGAAGAGATCTTTGATTTCAAGGAGGTTCCTGAACATAGAAGAGTGAAGTTGGTTGCAACTAGGTTGAGGGGGAGAGCTTTGGCATGGTGGCAGCAAACTAAACTTACAAGGGAGAGAATGGGAAAGTCAAAGGTTGAATCATGGAAGAAGATGAAGAAGTTGATGAGAGCTACATTTTTACCTTACAATTACCAATCACTTATGTACCAGAGATTGCAGAATCTAAGGCAGGGGACGAAGTCGGTTAATGATTATGCTGATGAATTCTACCAACTCATTGCCAGGAATGATATTATGGAGACAGAAGAACAGCTGACTGCCAGATTTGTTGGAGGGTTGCGAATGCAGATCCAGGATATGGTTAATATGTTCGATCCAAGATCTGTAGCGGAGGCACATCAAAAAGAGTTGGCTTGGGAGAAGCAGGGAAGGCGTGGAGGTGGTATGTTTACTAATTCCAATAATCCAGTGAAGGGTACCAGTGGAAGTTCAAATGTTTCTAAACCTATCAGTAAACCAGTTATGAAGGAGGTTGAGAAGGCAAAGGTTAATAGTAGTTTCAAATGTTACAATTGTCAGGAGTTGGGTCACAAAAGCAATGAATGTCCAAAGCCGAAGAGGAGAGCAATGGTTGCAGAGGTCGAAGAAGAGGATGTGGAAGCTGAATGTTCTAATTCACCTTATGTTGAGAAGGAAGAAGAGTTGTCCGGAGATGAGGGGTGTAATTTGATGATGAGGAGAAGTTATTTGGCACCGAAACAGGAAGAGGAAAACAGTTGGTTGAGGAATAACATATTTCAGTCCACATGCACTATTCTGGGAAAGGTTTGTAAGTTTGTTATTGATGCTGGAAGTTGTGATAATATTATCTCTACTGAAGCAGTAAAGAAGTTGAACTTGAAAACTGAGAAGCATCCTAAACCGTACAAGTTAGCATGGTTGAGGAAGGGTGGTGAAGTGAAAGTTTGTCGAAGAGCTTGTGTGAATTTTTCTATTGGAAAGAAGTACAAAGATGAAATCTGGTGTGATGTAGTGGACATGGATGTGTGTCATTTGTTGTTGGGAAGATCATGGCAGTTTGATAGAGCAGTACAGCATGATGGTCGTGCTAATAGTTACAGTTTCATGTTCGAAGGTACTAAAATCACTTTAGTTCCCAAGAAGCAACAACAGAAGGAAAGCAAGCTAGAGGAGATCGAAGAACTAAAAACTTTACTATCTTTGAAGGAGTTTGTCAAAGAAGTTGAAGAGGAGCCTGAAGTCTTTTTGTTGATTGGGCGAGAGTGCAGTGAAGGGGTTGAAATTCCAGAAGACGCGAAGCCAGTTTTGAAAGAATTTGAGGATGTATTTCCAGAAGAGTTGCCTAAGGAGTTACCGCCACTGAGAGACATTCAACATCAAATTGATCTTGTTCCTGGAGCAGTTTTACCACATCGACCACATTATCGAATGAGTCCGAAGGAACATGAGGAGTTGAGAAGGCAAGTGGAAGAGTTGTTAGAACAGGGACGTGTTCAGGAAAGCTTGAGTCCTTGTGCAGTACCAGCTTTATTGGTGCCAAAGAAGGATGGAACATGGAGAATGTGTACCGATAGTCGAGCATTGAACAAGATTACCGTTCGCTATAGATTCCCTATGCCGAGGTTGGATGACTTGCTAGATCAGTTGAGTGGAGCTACTATCTTTTCAAAGATTGATTTGAAAAGTGGATATCATCAAATTCGGATTAGACCTGGAGACGAATGGAAAACAGCCTTCAAGACGAGAGAGGGGTTATACGAATGGTTGGTTATGCCATTTGGTTTATCAAATGCGCCTAGTACGTTCATGCGGGTGATGAATCAAATCTTTAGACCATTCATTGGGAAATTCGTGGTGGTGTATTTTGATGATATTCTGATATACAACAGGAGTACGGAGGAGCATGTTCAACATTTGAGAAAGGTGTTAATTATTCTTCGTGAGGAACAATTTTATGCAGCTATGAAGAAATGTGTGTTCATGACTCGAAGTGTTTTATTCTTGGGATATGTTGTATCTAAGAAGGGAATCCAAGTGGACCAAAGTAAAGTTGAAGCTATTAGAAATTGGCCACAACCGAGAACTATCACCGAAGTTAGAAGTTTTCATGGATTGGCATCATTCTACCGAAGATTCATTCCACACTTCAGTAGCATGATGGCACCAGTTACTGATTGCATGAAGGGGAAACAATTTTCTTGGACAGAGGAAGCTGGGATTGCTTTTAAGAAGATCAAGGAACTGTTGACGACAGCACCAATTCTTGTATTACCAGATTTTCAGTTGTTGTTTGAGCTACACACTGATGCATCAAAGGTTGGGATTGGAGGAGTGTTGAGTCAGAGTGGGAGGCCAGTTGCTTATTTCAATGAGAAATTATCAGGAGCAAAGATGAGATATAGTACATACGATGTTGAGTTTTATGCCATTGTTCAAGTCGTGAAATACTGGAGGCATTATCTATTCCAGAAAGAGTTTGTTCTTTACACTGATCATGAAGCTTGGAAGCATTTGCATGGGCAGGATAAGATTTCAGCGAGACATGCATCATGGATTGCTTATTTACAGCAGTTTACTTTTGTTGTCAAACACAAATCAGGGGTGACGAATCGTGTGGCTGATGCTTTGAGTAGGAGGAGTCATTTGTTAACGACAATGAAAGTTGAAGTGCCGGGTTTTGAATTATTGCCAGAGCTGATTGAAGAAGATCCTTATTTTGTAAAATTTGTTGAAAAAGTCAAGGAAGGAAGCACTGATGAGTTTGTGTTGGTGGATGGTTTTCTGTTTAAAGGAAATCGATTATGTATTCCGGAGAGCAGCTTGAGAATGAAGATTATCAAAGAGCTACATGAAGAAGGCCATGTGGGTAGAGATCGTACTTTGCGGTTAATTTCTCAATCCTATTTTTGGCCATCAATGAGAAAAAAGGTAGAGAGGTTTGTGGAGAGATGTCATATTTGTCAAGTTTCGAAGGGAACAGCTACGAATGCGGGGTCATATATGCCGTTACCCGTGCCTATTAAACCATGGGTTGATATCAGCATGGATTTCGTTTTGGGTTTGCCTAGAACTCAAAGGGGGAATGATTCTATATTTGTTGTGGTAGACAGGTTTTCAAAGATGGTACATTTTATTGCCTGCAAGAAGACAGCAGATGCAGTTCGAGTGGCACAATTATTCTTTAAGGAGGTGTATCGATTGCATGGTTTACCAGAATCTATTGTTTCTTATCGGGATACTAGATTTTTAAGCCATTTTTGGTTAAGTTTGTGGAAGATGGTGGGAACGAAGTTGAACTTTAGCAGCGCTTATAATCCGCAAACAGATGGACAGACAGAAGTTGTTAACAGATCGTTGGGAAATTTGTTGCGATGTCTTGTGAAGGACAATCTGAAAAGTTGGGATATGAAGTTATGCCAAGCAGAGTTTGCACATAATCATGCGGTTAATAGAAGCACAGGTTACAGTCCATTTCAGATTGTATATTCAAGTTTGCCAAGGGGACAGTTGGATTTGGCGGTAGTACCACAACCGAAGAGGACGGTTAAACGGGCTGTTGATTTTGTTGATGAATTAACCGAATGTCATAAAATCGTTCAGGAACAATTAGTGAAGGCAAATGAGAAGTATAAACGAACTGCAGATTGAAGCGAAAAAATGTTGAATTTAGTGAAGGTGATTTGGTTTACGCTGTGTTAACGAAGGATCGTTTTCCAGTAGGCGCTTATAACAAGTTGAAAGCCAGAAAAATTGGTCCTGTAGAAGTTGTGAAACGAATTAATGAAAATGCTTATAAGTTGAAGCTGCCGGAGGATGTGTACACTTCTGACGTGTTCAATGTTAAACATCTTGTGCCATATTATAAAGATGAACACTCTGATGTGGAAGAATTTACAAATTCGGGGACGAATTTTTCTCAACCAGGAGAGGATGATGCAGCTCAGGCCAGAGATGTCATACGCGACTCAAGAGAAAGGCAAGTGATAAGTCGTACGCGACTCAAGAGGAAGTTAAGTCGTCCATGGCTTAAGCTGGAGGCGATAGATCGTCCACGACTTAACAAAGATCAGGGGGAAATGTTACGACTTAATGGGAGCCTAAGTCGTTCAGGGTTGATCAGCTATAAGTCGTCCACGACTCATCAAGAAGCAGAGGGAAGTCCAGTAGTTGAAAGCCTTAAGATAGAAACGGGTTACGACTCAGTTGAGTCGAGGGAAGATGCCGCACTTTCAAAATGCCACGAGTGACGACTTATGATAAGTCGTTGAAGTGTTGAGTCGCCATCTTCTATAAGTCGCATTGTATGATAAGTCGTATGTTACGTGTTTCTTATGTCGTGTACTGTGTTGTATCGTTAGGTCGTCTACGACCTAAGTTTTGTAATTTGCTTGTTTTCTTTGAGTCGTTGAACGCTAAGTCGTAAGCCGTGATGTTGTAATGTGTTTATATGTGCCTTGAGTCATCTGTATTATAAGTCGTGAGTCGTGGCATTTTAGGTCGTTATGGTTTAAGTCGCGTACTGCGTAAGATGCGGGGTGTCTGTTAGGTTGGCAACGACCTAGGGAGAGTCGTAAGTCGTATACGACTTAAGGGCTGTGTTGTAAAATCTATAAATAGCAGTGTTGTGTCATTTGTAAAGGTGGTTGATTTTTGAATAAAATTCTTGTTTGATTGCTGTGTGCTTTCATCTTAAATTGGTAGTTGAGTGTAATCTCCTATCTCCACTTTCGGTTATTCGAGTGCGCTCGAATCAACGATTGTTGAAGCCGATTCGTGGAATCAAGTGCGCTTGATCAACGCTTGAAGAATTGAAGATCTTCTCTCACGGTATCGTGCGCGATCAACGTGTCGAAGATAGCTAGAATTCGGTATCCTTGTGATCAACGAATTTGGGCATTTCAGTATCTTCAATCCACCGATTGCTACTTTCATCGATCCATATCGTTTTGTTCATTATCCGCTGCGTCATCTACATTATTTAATTCATCTAATTAAATGTCTAATTAATGTTAACCAATATTAGGATCATTACAAAGATGCCAAGTATGAATCCCCTCTTCAGTTGTTATAGGGCTGGTATTTATGAAGAAACATGCCAGTAGATTTACAAGCCCACATAGAATATAGTTCAGATGCTAGTCCAAGTGTGCAGGAGGGAACATGTTGTTTCAATCTCTAACAATGACCTCTCGGTATCGAAAGGTTCCTCTCGTTACCATGTATTTTTTAGGGTGAAAGTCCTTTATCTTATTTTTCTTTCCCTCTAATTTGATGCATTCTAAACTCTTTTATCTTGAAGATCAAATTCTTTTAGATGATTCACCTGATATCACTTTTTTTTTGCTTTCTTCTTCAAAATCCCTAGTATTGCTTGTCTATTTTTTGGAAAAAGTACTTGACCATGATTACTTGAAGTAGTACTTGGAGTGTAAGGAGATTAGGAGGTACCAAGTGAAAGAAAAATCACTCAGTACTGAGAGGTTCCTCTTGATACCAAGTGGTCTACTTAGCCCCAATTTCCATCAAACTTCTTAAGTCCAATCTCTTAACCTTTCTAAGCATGTTTTTAAGTTCATGACTCTTCCCGTCTTCATTTTGGCCTTCTAAGTTTAGTTAAATTGGCTTGGCTAAAAAGCGAACACTACCAAACAATGTAGTTTCCTTAGATAAAAATATATCAAAATAGAGTACAGTGAATTACTAATTAATATAAAAAAATAGAATTTCATTCCCGATTTTAGTTTAGATTTTTACAGATAAAAAAGAGCCACTATACAACAATCAATGCTTTAAATGGAAGCAAAAAGGGTTTTCAATGAGTAAAATTCAAAATTAAGGGTCCTCCAAATTTACTATCATACTTCACTAGTTTTTAAGAAGAAAAACATTTAGGTAAAACAAAAATATCTTATAAAAAATTATGGACTATGAAAATTATATCCTTCCTTACCATAGACCCTTAGAAACAAAGGGTGGGTTTTTTCAATCGAAAGGGGTATTTTCAAATGCAAATTTGTGACACTTATTTTTTATTATGTTATAAATTACATCCCTGCCAATTTCATGTTATGTTTTACCTCCTTACTTTAATTTTTTAAATCCATCATTTTCATTTTTACACCTCTTCTTCAAAAATTAAATCCCCCATTACCAATCTTTATTTCGCTCATTTCAATTTTCATTCCAATTTGCACTCCTATTCTCATTCGACTTTTCATGCTTTCAACTGTTATATATATAACATATAAAACTATTATTGGAATCTATAGTTCTTGTATATCTCGAGTTTTGCTGATTGGAAAAGTTTTATGCTAAATTTCATTTGATTTGGAATCTTCTTCTATTTTGCGCTAATAATATGAGTTCAAAGTTGGTTTTTTAGGTCATGGATATTTTTGTTTGCTTAATCTTTTTATAACATCATACTGAATTAAATTTGGTATTTGTTGTAGCTATAATTTGTTATTAATTATGTTATAATATTTATGGTTCAAGTTTGTTATTGGTATTTATGATATTAAATTATATTATATGTCATTGAATTTTTATATATGCAACTATTTATATGGCATATATTTGCCTATGTTGAATTTATTATGATTGTTTTTGTTATCATTATAATTATTTATCATGCTTATATTTTTATTGTTATAGTTCAAGTATGTTGTTGGCATTAAATGATATGAAATTAATAGGATCTATTAATGAAGTGTTATGCAGGCCATTATTGTTATAGCAAATATTTGTTGAGAAAATATTTGCTCAGCAAATATATGCTTGGAAAATATTTTCTATAACAATATTTTTTTGATGGATATTTGTTATGTTAATTTTTTTATATTTCACATTGTAGTACTTTTTTGAATATTATATGTATTTTTTTCGAGACTGATCCTATTAATGTTCTTTTCGTTCTATTATTGGGCAACGATACTTTTAGTAGGCGTCTTGATTTGAGTGATTATGTGTTGAGATTGAGAAATGATATATATGAACATTGTTATAATTGATACATGGTTCTTTGAAATGGTTTATGAAAGAGATGACAAGAAAAGAGTTATTAAAACTAATTCTGATTTGCATAGTATATTGTTGCTTATTGCTCATAGCTGTGATGACTTTCTACTTGTTTCGATTATATCTTAGAAGTGTAAAATTATTTCATCTAATGTTGGTTTTTATAGTTCTTCATTTATTGGTTCTTTTGCTGAGTGTTGCTTATCTACTTCTTCAATGGTTTTTTCTTCGGTTGATTCTAGTTCTACTTTGAAACAATTCTTAAAAACGATTAGCAACCATTAATTACTTGTGCTGGTCAAAGATTTGCTGATGGGGTTGAGGAGTTCCGATTGTATCTTATGATATATTGTATTAAGAATGGATATAAAATTAATGTTGTTAAAAATGATAAAAAGCAAGTTACAGCTATTTGTTCAGGGAAAGATTGTACTTTTCATAGTCATTCTTCTTGTAAGTTTAACCTACAAGGTTTTTGCTATTAAAACTATGCAATCTAATCACTCATGTGGAATTGGTATTATAGATATTAATTATCCACCTATTTTTAGCAGATTAGTTAAGAAGTTGGCTGTTGATTTATTCTTTCAAATTCTCTTATAAATATGAAAGATATTGTTCATTTATTTCAAAATGGTGTATAACATAGTGTTAAATTGCTATTTTCTTATATAGGAAAAAAATTGACTTTGGAAGAAACCTATGGGAATGATTTACTTTTGTATCATCATTTGAAATCTTTTTGCAAAGCCATGGTTGTTTATAATCCCGGTAGTATAGTTGAACTTCAACATGATTCTGTTAGTCATGAATTGATAGGGTTCTCATTGGGTTTAAAGCATGCAAATATGGATTTTATCATTATCATGCTTTGATTTTTCTTAATAGGACTTTTATGAGAAGTAGAGGACAAGGTTGTATTATGTCTGCCATGGTTAAGAATGTTAATCAAGGTATGATTTAGTTCTAAAAATTAAAATATAAATGTTTAGTATTTAATTTAGTGAAATATTTGCATGTCAAATATTTACCATATTTTAATGGAAAATATTTTATATACCTGTATTGTTTCAATTTATTCATTTTTTTTGTTTGTTTTGTTATTTTATTTATTAAATTAGTACCGTAAATGATATCTTATTTACTTGGCAAACATTTCTTGTATGTTTTAATTTCTTTATTACACTAGATGATTTAGGTTGTTAAATAATTCAATGTCGAATATGGTAAATATTTGACATACATTCGATGTTGCAGCTTGTTGATTTTGTTTGTTTATATTGTTATTTTATTTACCTAGGATGCTTTTTTTTTGGTATGTTTTAATTTATTTTTATATTTTGTTATTTAGATTTTTATATATTTTAATGTTAAATATTTGCAATATTCTTACGGCGAATATTTGACATTCTTGTGATGTTGCAATTTGTATGTTTTGTGCATTTATTTTTATTTTAATTATGTGATAGATGTGTTTCTCTTTATTTTAGTTTTTTCCCCACTGGATTTTGGCATTGTATATGATGAAGATGAATCTAAAAGGTATTGGTTTTTAATAAATCTTAAAGAAGTGTTATGTGATGATGATCGTGATTTTGCCTTTGTATCTGATCAACATCCTGGCTTTTTGTTTCTTATTCCTCAAGTTTTTCTAGATTCAGCTTATGGTTTTTGTTACTATCATTTAAAGAATAATTTAAAGAGTTTTATAACAAAAAAGTGTCCTCAAGTTGAAAAAAAGTGACTTACTTTATTGTTTTATCGAATATTTTTGATGCTGCTATAATAGATGTATTTAATCAAGCTCTGTTTTAGTTTAAAAGTGCTGGTGGGGTTAAAGTAGAAAATTTATTACATGGTTTGCCTTTTTGAAAATTTGCTAATGGTATTTTTATTGGCAATCAATATGGGAAAATGAGTTATAATTATGTGGGATGTTTTAATCGATGAATTTTAGAGGAAATATATTTACCTATCACTACATATTTAGATAGAATTCATTTGAAGCTCATGAAACTTATGTCTGATAGACGTGCATTAAGTAAAAGTTGGAATAGCCAATTGTGCCATGTTATGGCAAAGCATTTAAGGGATTTATACCTTGAAGAGATTCAATGGAAAATTATTAGATCTATTATTGATGTTTATGAAATTCAATCAACTCGATCTTATTGTGTAGATTTGAGTGTTCAATGATGTACCTGTAACTTAGGGCACATTAATGGGCTTCCATACAGTCATGCTATCAAAAGCATTCTTGCTTTTGATTTGGATATTTATTCTTATATTGAGGACTATTTCAAAGTATCATCTTTTCGAGCATTTTCTTCTTAATCAATTCATCCACTTGTTACTTTTAAAGTGGAAGATGTTTTACCTGAAGATGTTAAAGTTCATCCTCCTAAGAGATGATGCGGTGCAAGAAGGCATCCTCCGGAATATATTAAATCAGCTGGCGAGTTGAATAAGCACAAAAGTTGTAGTTTTTGTAAGAAATTAGGTCATAACAAAACAATCTTTTTGGTTAAGAAATGAAGTGTAATTTTGTATACATTATTGGTTTTTAATATGAAGACTATTAACGTAATTTCATGTGTTGTTTTATTGAATTAAATGGTTTTATTACATTACTTATTTTTTTGGTCAACATTTTAATTTAGTTTGTCTGGTAAATACCAATCTAGTGATTATCAGTCTGGCAAATATTTACTAGGTAACTATTTGTCAAGCAAATGTTTTCTAGTGATATATTAAGTAGTTTTTGTCTGCTTGTTATAAAATCGGTTATGCATATATACATATATATATATATATATGTATATGTATATGTATATAATATGTATTTTAGGTGTTGTTTTTGAAGATAAGCTTGGTTAGTCATTATTCTAATTCGGTAATAAACAGTTTTATATTTGCACTTGATCAGTTTGTGTATATAGTTATCTTTTGCATTCATACGTATCTAATTAGGTTATGCATCATGTTTGACTTTGCATTCATATGTTCCTTATTAGGTTCTACATGAGCCAAATATTTTTCAGGTAAATATTTGGTTTTGCAAACATGATTATATCGATTAATTGCTATCATTTTGTAATCATGATTAGATTGGTTAAACTTTTTATTTATGATTAACTTGGTTAATATTTGATTATAGGTTATAGGTTGGGCTTCTAGTTATCTTTTGCATCCATATGTATCAAAGTAGGTTACGCATCTGGTTAGCTTTTCATTCGAATTGTAAGCTTGGTTAAACAATACATCTTGGTTATAGATTGGTTTTCATATGTACATGATTAGGTTAGTTATTCGATTAGCTTTTGTATCCATGCATTCATGATTAGGTATGGTATTTGGTAAACATTTGCATTCATACATACCCAGTTAGGTTGCATATCCAATTTTCTTTATAATCCATAAGTACCCGATTAGGTTTGGCATCTAGTTTCTTTTCATTCGATGGTATGCTCGATTAAATAATATATCTCGATTATAGATTAGTTCCCATATGTACTCGATTAGGTTTGGCATTCGGTTTGCTTTTGCATCCATATTTACTTGATTAGGTTTAGCAGCCTGTTAGATTTTGTATCCATATGTACCCGATTTATTTGGCATTCAGTTAGCTTTTGCATCAATACATACCCGATTAGGTTGGGCATTTGGGTATCTTTTGCATCTATACGTACTTGATTAGGTTGGGCATCCGATTAGCATTTGCATCCATACGTACCCGATTAGGTTGGGCATTAGGTTAGCCTTTGCATCTATATGAACTCGATTAGGTTGGGAAACTGTTAGCTTTTACATTTATATGTACCTGATTAGGTTAGGCATCTGGTTAGCTTTTGCATCCATATATACCCGATTAGGTAGGACATCCAACCAGTTTTTGCATTCTTATGTATCCGATTAGGTTAGGTATTCGGTTAGCTTTTGCATTTGGAGTAAGCTCGGTTAAACAATATATCTTGGTTATATATTGGTTTTCATACATACTCGGTTAGGTTTGGCATCCAGTTTGCTTTTGTATCCATACATATCGGTTACTTTTGTCATCCAATTAGCTTTTGCATATATATTTACCCGATTAGGTTTGGCATTCGGTTAGCTTTTACATCCGTAATTACCTAATTAGGTTTGACATCTAATTAGCTTTTGCATTTGGTGGTATGCTTGGTTTAACAATATATCTCGATTATAGATTGATTTCTGTATGTATTCGATTAGGTTTGACATCTGATTTGCTTTTGCATCCATGCATACCCTATTAGGTTTGACATCGGTTGGCATTTGTATCCATGTTTACCCAATTAAATTTGGCATTCAGTTAGCTTTTGCTTCCATACGCACCTGATTAGGTTGGGAATTCTGTTATCTTTTGCATCCGACGTACCTGATTAGGTTAGGCATCCGATTAGCTTTTGTATCCATACATACCCAATTATGTTGGGCATCTAGTTAGCTTTTGCATCCATATGTACTCGATTAGGTTGGGCATCCAGTTATTTTTGCATCAATACAGATTAGGTTAGGTATTCGGTTAGCTTTTACACTCGGTGTTAAGCTTGGCTAAATAATGTATCTTGGTTAATGATTAGACTCCATATGTACCCAATTAGGTTTGGCTTCCGGTTAGTTTTTGCATCCATACGTAGCCGATTAGGTTAGGCATTGGTCAACTTTTGCGTCCATATGTACCCGATTAGTTATGGCATTCGGTTAGCTTTTAAGCAGTGGTAAGCTCTATTAACCAATGTATCTTAGTTACATATTAGTTTTCATGTGTACCCGATTGGTTAGGCATTTGGTTAACTTTTGCATCCATATGTACTCGATTAGGTTGGGAATCCAGTTAGCTTCTGCATCCATATGTATCCAATTAGATTGGGCATTCTATTTGTTTTTGCATCTGTATGTAGTCGACCAGGTTGGGCATCCGCTTGGCTTTTACATCCATATGTACTTGATTAGGTTGGGCATTTGCTTAGCTTTTACATTTGATGGAAAGCTTAGTTAACCAATATATATTGGTTACAGATTGGTTTCCATATATAGCCAACTACATTGTGCATTTGATTTTCTTTTGCATCTATATGTACCCAATTAGGTTGCGCATTCGATTAGCTTTTGCATCCTTATGTACCCGGTGAGGTTGCGCATTTGTTAGCTTTAGCATTCGTACATATTCAATTAGATTGTGTATCTGGTTAGCTTTTGCATCCTATATGTACTTAATTAGATTATGCATTTGGTTAACCATTGTTCGAACTTTGTTATAGATTGATTATCTTTGATATTTGATTAGAGTATGTATTCGATTATGTCATGGTATTGGCTACAAGCTTGGTTAACCAACTGTAACACCTTGCGATTTTAACACTAATCAATTAAAAAGAATCTAATAAATAAGTAATATTGTTGAAAATATTTTTTTTCAAACTTCAAAATTTGGTCACAAAACTTATACCATTGGTTTGTGGTGATTTTCTAATCAATTTTCATATATAAAGTTTTTCGATCGAAGTTCAAACGAAAAAGTTGTTAATGTTTAAAGTTTTTGAAGCAGAAATAATTGTATATGCAATTAGAGTAATGAAAATAAATTAAATGTTAATTGGTAACGTTAATGGAATCTTAGATGTTAGCATTAAATTAAATCTCAAAGAATATATAAAGTGGTAAAAAAATGAACAAAAATAGAATAAAGAAGGAATGAAATTAACAAAATCACAGAGGATAAATAAATCACATTTAGAAACAAGCATAGGTCGACCCTTTTAGACACAGAACCATATGGCATGTGTGGTTGACCCTTGCTAATTTAAAGTGTCGTTATAAAATAACATATGGATGATGCTGATGCGCTCTAATATATTACTTGCAAGCTAAGAAATTAGAGGGCCCCTAGAATTAAACTAAAAGATTCTCTAGATCAAATCTTACACTCCAATTTAACACCAATCCCCTATAAATACAAGCCCAGTTCTCACTCCTCTTCTCATATTTTCTAGGTCATAGAGCGAATCTCTGCCATTCTCTTTTCTCCACAATTTTTAGATTTCTAAAAGTAAAATATTTAGTGTATATATATATATATGTACATAAGTGGAGAAAAGCAGGAAATAAGAGAAGAGAACAGTAGAAGTAATCCAAAATGAAAACAAAGGTAAAATCATAAATTTAAAACTCTAATTCAAATTTAGTTCAATCCTTTCCCCATATCTATAATTTTAATAAGCGAATACCTTTTTGGATTTAAAGTAAGAGGGAGTCAAATAAAAGGGAACAAATCCATATCTAGAGAATAGAATGCTAAAACAAGGCAAATGGGAAAATTACATGTTTTGTAATAAGATTAGATTTATATCGTTGTGATCTAATTCATTTATCCCCGTTTACAATTGATTTGGATATTTAATTGTAAGTGCATAATGATTAAATGTAAATCTTGACTTGGATAATTTATCATATGCGCGTAATGAATTAATATAAATAAAGAATTGGATAATGAATTATATACGCCTAATGATTATGGAATAGATTAACTGATTATGGAATAGATTTGATTCCACTATATTGGGATCTATTGAAATTAGGTTAGGATTTGACTTATTTTAATTCATAGAGAATTATAGCGTTAACAATTCCTTTTGAAGGGGAAAGTAGTTCCAATTCATTAAAGTATAAGGTCCTTAAGTATAATAAAAGCTAAAGTAAATAGGAATAAGAACAATAGTTAAAAGGGGAATTCAAAATACACACTTGGACAAAAGCAATTGAAAAGTAGAACTATATGAGATTTATTGAACGTTATTGCCACTTAAGTCAATAAATAAGAAATAGATAAAAAATGATAGTAAATAAGAAAATATATTTAAAAGAAAGCAGTAAATAACCTTAAATTAAATAAGATCCAAACGCATAGAAACATAAAGTAATATTGTCAACGGTGAACGGTAGAGGCACATTAATTAAACAAGAATGAATGGATATATATATATATATATACATATATAGATAAGATATATGTACGTAGCCTTAAATATGCGTTTATAGCGGGTGTGAATTACTTAAGTATATAAATAACTTAAATGGATAAGAACGACAATAGTCATTAGTAAGGTTTGGAATGCTAGGTCAGTAGTGTTACACAATAGAAGTCTGCCTATCGCAAGTGGCCACTAGCAGTTGTGTAACATTATACTGATGTGAGACATATCCAACCAAAGGACCCATGAAGACTATACACTTTCATATAAATGAAGGAATACCCTAATAGATAGAGGAGTCTACTTCAAAAATAGAAAAGAGTAGGGTATTTCCTTGATCGCGTTAAGCAGCTCGTTATTATGTCAGCAGGTGCAGGCACCAAATAAAGAGTAGGAGCTACATATGTCGGGTACATCATCGGTCGAGAGTGGTCAATATGGGAAAGATAGGGGTATACCTAACGAGCTACATCTCCTAATAGGGTAGGCCATGTTAGGTCTTGCATGGCTATGGTTGTTTGCTAGTTTGTTGATAGGTCAAGGTTGGTTAATCCATGACAGAAGTATTTCAAAACAAATAAGGTAGTTAGTGGAGCGAAGTCCACAATAGGAAGCCAACAAGTTAGTAAATCCCCAAGGCAACACCAACATGAGGTTCTACTTTGTACGTGGGCACTTGGACCTAGACATCGATGATGATGCCCGATGGTTCAAAATTACGGATATTAGCTGGGATAGTATCTTGGTTCGAATGGGGACTGTGGTGGTTATATTTATAAATATATATGTAGTTCTTGTTTATCTCGGGTAGATGGGCGTATCATGGGAGAACGTAGAGTCGAGACGACTAAGTAAAGATGAAAAAGACATAACATGTAATACAAGGCAATCAGCATAAACTAGTGCTATGTACAAAATGTACAATTTATCAACCATCAGAACGTTATTCTGACTCCCTCCTCATTACAAGCTATAGGATATCTTGAAGGACATGTACCAGCACTAGGCGTATAAGGTGCTGACAAGGACGGTAAACCTTGGAAGTATCACATCTTAGTCAGTAGTTATGTGACATAATATATTTTATATGTTAGGTTGTGGCTTATATTATTAGTGCTTTGATATGTATTCATTATTTTGTTTGCAGGTATCTAGACTAATGATCCATAATTTGGTGGACTAGAGTTTTCGATTGATCGAAAATTCTGACCCATTGAGGTGATGGTTGTTGCATTTGGTATCAGAGCTTAAGTTAGTCGATCTTGAAAAATTAGGAATGCTGAGTGAATGTATTTGTATTTTTCCTAAATATAAATATATTATACACCAAAATCCTAAGAATTCCAACTATAGAGTAGTTTCATATGGAAGGTTCCTAAAGCTGGATAGTACATGACTCCCTAATCGGATCTTAGTAGCCCAATGGTTGTAGATCCCCATATGATTATTAATTTATGATGTACAATAGGTCTAGATATAGGAAAAGTAAGAATCTATATATTGTAGATATTTAGAAGCGGTTGGTCTCCCAAAAAATGGTGTGAAGTAATCACTCTATGTTAATAGCTGGACTTTTAATATTGGAAGAAGATAAGTCAGTAAGTGAAGAGCAGAAGTTCTACAAAAAGAACAAATAGAAATTCACTTTGAGTCCAACCCAATAGAAAATAGTTTCCAAAGTTAATAAGAACGTATAATTAATATATTTGAAAAAGTAAGCAAACATTGGATTTTAAAATGTATATATGACTATAAACATTTTGTTGAATTGAATTTTTTTCATAAATGGGTTTTATGGAACAAAATGGTTGAAAAATTATAGAGCATATATAGATCGCTAGTTTCTTTATACAGAAAGAAAAGTACAAATATAAATTCTAGTAGAAAATAAAATTTGCTAAAATCCAAAATTTCAGTAAAGGAAATATTGTAAAAAGCTATTTCTTTTGAAAGAAAAATAGCAGAGCAATATAACTCGTTGGTTTCTTTGTAATGAAAATTTTTAAGCTGTAAATTTCTTTTAGGGGTAGACAATAGGAAGCGGTACAAATTTGAATGGGGTAAATAGTATGGGAAAGAAGACTTAAAACTCTAAAATAAAGTTAGTAATTAAGAGAAAAGTAGTTGGAAATTGAGGGCAGTTTATGTAGAGGAAAATTGAACAGTAGTAGTATTGCAAAATATAAAAGCAATATTAGAAATTTGTATAAAATAATGTTAGTAATTAGAAACAATATTTGAAGGTTATATTAAAAATAATGTAGTAATCTAATATAGGAAATTAAAAAGAAAAAAATTAAGTAATTAAATTAAGATAAATTAATTTATGTAATTAATTAAGTGTAGATGATTGCTTAATTGAGAATTGATTAATTAAAGGTTAATTAATTTATTAATTAAGATTAATTAATTTACAATTAAGGATTAATTAATGATTAATTAATGAAGGTGATTAAGATTTAATTAATTAATAATTAAGGATAATCAATTAATTTAAGATTTATTTAATGAAAGTGATTAGGGATAATCACCTATTATAATTAATTAAGATTAATTAATTAAATTGTAATTAATTAAGGATTAATAATTAAGGTTAATTATTAAAGGTTAATTAATTTATTAATTAAGGTTAATTAATTAATAATTAAAGGTTAATTAATTTATTATTAAAGGATAATTAATTAAATTGGTTTGCAATTATTTAATGATTAATTAACCAGGATTAATTACTTATGAATAAATTATTAATCCTTATGTATCATTTGAATTTAATTTAAAAGCTTGAAGATTGGTTTATACAAAATCATTATCCTTTAATTATTAAAGTTAAGTATCTATTGCTTAAACCATATTTAAAATTTCAATAATTATATTTTAGTTGAATATATTTCTGAACTAATTTCAAAATTAGTTTAATGTAAAATTTATATAAGCCAAAACTATGTTTAAAACAAAAGTTAAACATGAAATCCATACTTTTTAAAAAAAAAACTTAAATTCATTTAAAGCATCATTCTCTAAATTCAAACATTTCACACATCTTTTAAAACTAGTTAAAATATTGTTTACAATTCAGCTTAGCTTCAAAATTTGAATTCACTATACAGTTTAAAATTTGGACAGGATTTAAATCCTGGATACAAAAATGACTCGAGCCAACACAGCAAAAACTCGAGACAACACACGTGACAACCCTTCCTTAACACCTTCGAGTTGCACACGAGAAAAACACAAAGAAACCCCGAGCCAACATTCTTCTTCCCAAACCCAAACACCCAAGTGCACTATACAATTTTGATAGCAAGTGCAACAATGGCACATATCTTTTAGAAGTCCCCTTAATATGTTATTAGAACCTTCGCTAGGGTTGAAAGAAGAGATAACAAGAGCGACAAGAAAATATTAAAATGAGAATTGTCCTTGTCTACTCCAGTTTTGTTGGTTAAAAAATTTATAAAAAGAATGTTTTAAAAACATTGAAATTATATTTTTGAAAGAAAATGGTTTGGTGTAACAAATAAGTTTTTGAACAGAAAACTTAATAAATAGTTTGAAGAACTAAAAATATCAATTTTTACGAAGTAAAAGTTGAAACGGTCTTTAAAATAAAAGGTTGATTTAAAGAAAAAGAAAATAAACTTTTTAAAATTAGATTTGCTAACAATTTGTTTTATATTTAATGAATAAGCTAAATTCAAAAATTCTAAATTATAGGTTTTAATAAGTTAAGAGACAAAGTATTTTTGAATTTGATAAAAGGTTTCTAAGTTGCACTTTTGAATACAAAGGTTTTGGGATTGAGAATTTCAAAAAAATTAAAGTTTTGAATTTTTGAAAAACGGCGAAGACCAAACCAAAATTCAAATATGGAGTATATAGGAATGAATGTCTAGGTAAGACGTGATAAAGGATAAGGCTATGTAGAAGATAGCGACGATTACTCATGGAGTAGTAATAAGTAATCCCCATAGAGTGTAAAGAATAATGGTGGGAACCTAGGAATATTTTGTTAGACATTTGTGCAAGTCTTATGGAGAACCCATAAAGGAAATATAAATGGTATAAAAGTATGCTTCTATGAGTTTTAGGATATGCTCATACGAAGGGTCAAAGATAAAGGAAATAAATACAAAGATTTGAGAATAGTATCGATGAATTTCGACTGAAAGGAGATGCTAATAGAGAATTATAAGGTGGCAAATATACATAGAGGATATTGGTAGACTCCAAGTTAAGATAGGAGGATTGCAGAAGGATGACACGTTAGAAAGATCCATTTAATTCCGATAGTAAGCATTAATTGTCTTTATTCAGGAAAGGCAGTCAACTAATGCAAAAATAGAAAAGAAAATAGTAGAGATTGGAAGTTAAGAAATAAATTAAGAAAATTCATTTAATTGCCTACTAAAACAAAAATGAAATAAGATTGTATGTTCTGAAAAATTCGAGCAATAAATTTCTGTGAGCGGAGGGCATGATGTTGCGTAGCTCCGGGTCAATGTCCCTGTTTCTCAAAAACTGAAACTTATAGTTTAACTTGTTTGCTGGTTGCTATCATATATAAAAAAGTTTTGAAACTTAAAATTTACCATGAAATTATATGAAGTCCATTATGTATATTAGACTGTTAACTAAACCCCGGTTTCATGAGATGTGGCATAAATTATTTGAAGGAAGTATATAATATGTATATTTTTTAGAATTCTTGTCCAAAATTCTTCGCTTGAAAAGTAAAATAATTTTGTGAAAAGCTTTTGAAAATTTTATGATGAAAAGTTTTAAAGATAAAATTTTTATCGATATTTTAAAAAGTAATGTAAAAATAATTTAGGAAGAAATGAAAGAAATCAAATTTTGGAAATGTCGTATATTTGACATGGAAGAATAGTCGATAGGTTGGTGAGTATAGATTTTTCTATACTGCATAAGTGGCAGTAAAATAAAGTATGATTAGAGATAAGAAAACTGCTTTAGCTAAGGAATCTTTTACTATGTACCTTGTCATTAGCTGAACAAAAAGATGAAATTTGAAATAAACCTTGTATTAAAAATGTAATGACCCGCACTTCCGTACGTTTCACGCTGATAATAAAATCACACATGTCCAGCCCAAATCGCACGGTTATACGGATCGTTAGGGGTGATGAAATAATAAAGAAGAGAGAAGAGAAGAAGAAAAAACTAAACAGTCACAGAACCTCACAACGCAGCAGAATAATATATAATATACATCAATAATCTTTACAAAGAGAAACTGTAATATACATATATCTAATCAGAGTACAACAACAAACCAAAAATCATTAGCATGGATAGTTATAACAAACTTTCCTCACAAATGCTAATAATTTAAACAATCAATGCAGTGGAAATAAGATAATAACTAATTATCGATAAAGCCTCCTGCTCCAAGCTCCTCCAAAATGTATCATGGCAAACCTGAACTGCTTAGCCACCCATACAAGTTTGAGCATCTAAGAGTTTTAGTGAAAAGAAAATAAAACTCTAAGACAGTCATGGGACCGGTGTGAGTAAAATAAAATCACGGATATTTGTAACAAAGGGTAACTCATAAGACTATGCCACATATAAACACGGAACGACTTTTTACCTTATGATAACCAAAACATTTCATACATAAAATCCATTTATATTATTTTACTGTCTAGATACAAATACTTATTAATCATAGCTGGAATGCTTACATCTCACATTCCAGCATAATAGGTTTACAACTAAACCAAAGGCATGTATTGGATAATGGATTTCCAATGGAATAGCGAGGTAAGGGACTACCTCCCGTACATGACATCTCTAGAGGGATGCATTCGAGGCCCCTATGGTGGTCCTCATGCGAATTAAGATTGGTCTGGCCGAAAATATACAAATAGCATCGAGTTTTACATATCAGGATCCCAAGCATAGACCATAATTTAAACCGGACGTTGTAGCTGGTAGAAATTTTTAAATCTAGAAAGGTGATTTCATACCCTTATGGTTGTGAGCCACTTAGCCTTGAAGCATCCGCTGTTTCACCATTCCTGGTGTGAGGCTAGAGGGCAACAGTTACCTTTCATATGGAACATATACCACTTTGGATGCCACATTACCGTTCCATAACCACGCAACTGGTTCTACAAACGTACGACTCCTTAGCTTGTACGTCATAGGAAAGGGTGTTAAGCTAGAGAAGTTTCCTTCTCCGCCACCAAAAAGATGATGCGTTCATAGAGATCAACCAATATGATCTAAAAATGCAATGTCAGACATTTACCCATACCAGTTGTCTAGGAATAGGAAAACCGAAGGCAATGTCTTACCATATCCTGTCTGGTATTACCCTAAGGATTAGTAGGGAATAGTCCTTGCACATGAAGATTCGAGAATGAAAGAACCACTACTATTTATTTATTTCGAGAGCTACTCCGAAATTGTCAACAAGAAATCCTTCCGTAATGAAGTTCCCCGCCTTTAACATCATTATCTTCAAAAAAAGCTTCACTTTTGAACGCATACATTAACCGAAAGTGGTACTAGGATAAATCCAACCTCGGTCTTTCCAGAACACAATGGAAAGTGGCCCTCAAACTCATATGAAAACCAAGTTTCGTGGACTTATCATTTTTTCAATTTTCGGCTTGTTATCCTTTGGTCAAGAAGGAAGCTCGATAGATTAGAGTACAATAGTCACTCTGCACTACTCGAATTATCATTCTTAACACCAAATGAAATCAAGCCTACTCAATTGGCTTCGTGCTACGTGCACGACTAATCAGTTCCACATCAAGTCAAGGAACTAAAAATGGCTAAATTTGATAGTCGGTTACTTAGCTGTCAAAGCAACTAATAAAATCTAGCACATAAACAGCCACTAGGCCTATTTAGTTAATCTCTTATTAATTAAATAAATTTCCAAATCAGGTAAATAGGCACAAGGAAGAAGTTGAAAAAAAATAGTCTCAAGGACAACAAGTTTGCTTTTTAGTCTGAAGGATACGTTTTAGTGTAAACTGAAAATTGTAGTTACAACTATCATTCTGTGATTTACACTAAAAAATGTCATTTGGCCTAAAAAAAACTTCTTGTCCCTGAAACTAAATTTTTCTCTAACTTTTTCCTTGAACCTAAAAACCCTTTTCCAAATATTTATCTCAAAATATCTTTAAAAGATATATTCATAAAACCACTTTAATCTTTCGATACCGGGAAACATTTCCATATACTTGTATCAACGGGATAAACATATTTAATAACACTACCATTTTGAAGACACGCTAAATCAATTTCTATAACCATATAACTCCTGAGTTCTTACGCCTTAGGATGGGTGTTAAGTATAAGAAGCGATGCTCCTATACCACCAAGCCTTTAGTACGATCATAAGAACCAATTTCCGTATTTCATAATGGAATGCCAAAACATATTTTATTAGGTCAAAAAAATGTTGCGTAAAACATCGTTAAGACATCGCAAAAACACAAGTACAAAGATTCGATTATTTACGTGTATATATATATATATATATAAATCCCATATACTACATAAAACATTTCCTTTCAGAAATCATTTACTATAATACTAGTGTTATAGTCCATGCCTTCCATATTTTCCTTTGAAAATATTTATTACAACAAAAATGTTGAAATATATATTTTCATATCCTAATACTTTTTAAATCATTTTCAAAACCATTAAACTCCTTTTGAAAATGCCACTTTAAAAGAAGCTCTTTAAAAGATAATTCATTTCTATGTTTATAAAACTACGTTTATAAATCACCTTTCTATTTAATAAAACTTCTATTTTTATAACATCTCTTTATTTATAAACTTCTATTTCTAAATCCATTCATTTCTAAATCTCAATTATTATAAAAAATCCATTTATATATCATTTTCTTCATAAGTCTAATTTATTTATAAAATCCATTTACCAAATATCAATTCCAAATCAATTATATATATACATATATATATATATATGTTTATAAACTCTATTTATAAACTATTACTTTATTTATAAAATATTTCCTTTGTAAATCTTTTATATAAACTATTCAAAAATCTCTATTTACAGTATTTCTCAAAACTATAATTTTATAACATAAAAAATCGTGACTTGTTATCTATTTAAAATAAATTTCTTCTTTTCAAAAATACGATAATAATTATTAAAACAGATATAATTTCCAAAATCATTTTAAAAATCATTTCGATTCGAAATCATTATTTATAGTATTACGAATACTAAAACAAGGTCCAATGCTACTATAGTACTAAATAAGGCTAATCATATCAAGGTCATCAAATATGGCATCCAACTCATTATATGTCAAAATATATTAAAGTTGAAATCAACGGTGTGAGGAATCCTATTTGATCGCTCTGCACTACATATGGTATATAATTATAAAATATAAATCAACTGCTTTGGGGCGGGATCGTATACAAAGGGTCATCCGTTCTTACATGGGACGGTAATAGGGTCTCATCCATTCCACGGGCAGAAATACATCCAAACCAACTGAGATGTAGTAAATAATCCAAACAGGCAATAAACATGCATCCATAAAATATATTTGCAGTCATATAAAATTTAATTGAGTTCGGAGAAGTGATTTTAATGACCAAATTTCCAAAAATGCCGAGGCATTTTGGTTTGAGTTAAAGTCGAACAGACGTTCAATTTTAACATAAATTCTTAACAGCTCCAAATCCATCCAAAACTCTATAACTTAGTATTTGCTAATACGATCGCAACGCAACTCATCACATTCAATTTCGACCTCGTATGAAGAAGCTATACATTTATAAGCATTCGAATTAAATTAAATTAATTTCCTTAATTACACATTAGCCGGTAATTACCATAGTTAATCAATCCTAAACCCTCTTCCTCACGCGATTTCTAGGCATACGAAACAACCAAAGACCTCATTGACCAACGCCGCAACGTCGCTCGACTGGTCCTCCAACCGACCGCACCAGATGACGCCTAGACCACGTCGGACTCCCCAGCACCGGCGCCGTCTCGTCTAACGCTACCTATTTCTCCAATGAACCCGTAAACTGCGACATGAACGGAGTGGAATTGTCGCCGATCCACGCCACTTTGGACGATCTCCATCGTTGAATACACCTATCTTCTCATTGCCGACATTTTTCATTTAGGAATTTTGGATTGAAAGTGGATGGGGTGGCTCCGATCAAGCATGCGCGTTAGATGAAGTTAATATTTAATGGTGGCCTGACCTTGTGTTTTTGAGTTTCTTGAATTTGTGTGGGGGTGTTGAGTCCTTTATATAGGCAACTATATAACACTATTCACGCGTTAAATTTCCGAACTCTAATCGAGGCGTGCCTCCTGGCGTTCTATATGTAATACCCATATTCCAAACATAATGGAACTAGTATTGAGACCCAATTCCAAAGTATACGTAAGTTAGCTTTTGAAATTGAATTACAATAGTTTAAATTCCTTTAATTAATTTCTATGCGTTTCAAGTTCGCATGACCAAACAATACGTCCAATCGCCATGAAATTTAAAGGCATGCAATAATTCACTATTACCGATTCAGTAGAATTAGTTTCTTCAAATTCTAAGACAGTGTCCACAAAGGCTATTTTCACACGTTAATTAACATGAATTATTATTAAAACCATTCCAATCACTTTTAATTCAAATTTAAAAGTTTGATATCTTCATTTTTACATAAACAGAATTTAAATCAGCTTTCGCAATCATTTTTATTCACATTAAATTCAAAAACTAATTATTTAAACAATTCCAAATATTTAAATAACCCTTATATTTGATATTTAATCTATTTAATTTATAAAATTAACATTTTAATATTTAAAATTAATTAAATATTTCAAATTCAAGTGTCTAAAATCCTGGATCATTATAGACTTCCCTTATTAAAAGAATTTCGCCCTCAAAATTGTGAAGGTAAGAAAAAATGCCACAATCTCATTAACTGCTCAAAATCAACTAGCTGATTATAGATTATAAAAATTTCGAAGTCTTTTAAATTCATCCATCTATACCAACTAATTACTTTTCATTAATTCCAAGTTATAACTCAAAATCAAATTTTAGTTATCAAAATTTTCATTCAAAATTTTCAAAAATTTTCTAACGCTTTAAATTTATGGAAAATTTTGCCAGTTTCTCCTTTGTGTGGCTCAATCGAAATATTTACAATATATATATAATACATCTCATCACTAGGACGAGTCATCCCGTAGGGAAAAACAAAAATATGATATGTAATCTGAGATGTGTACCTTTTATTATTATTAGCAAGCATATATAATTAACATAATGCGAAAGCGAGCTCCAAATGCAAAGCATACGCCATCGATACCTACTAAACACTCAAAAACTAATGAGAACAAGTATATGGAATTTTTATATAACCTAAACTAATATGAAAACTATAAGCAACATGAGTAAACAAAGTTTACTAAGCATAGCATACGATCATTCTAAGTTCTTTTTATTCATATTCATTTTGTTCTCATTCAGTTGATTCACATTCAGTTTATTCACATTCTTTTATTCATATTCAGTGCTTAACACATTCATTCCATATTAAATTCATTATTAGACCATTTTATAAAATCATTTCATTGTACTTTATTTAAGTTTCAATTTTACTTCATTGCCACTTAGTATATTTCTTTACTACTTGTGAACCATTTCGCAAAATTTTACTTAAGTTCATAAACATTTTATATAACATGACTTATGTTTATTATCACTTCAATACTAAAATTCATATTCAATTCTATCAAATAATATTCCAATTTTACTAATTCATTTCATTAGTTCATTTCATTTAACTCGTTCCATCAATTCGTTACAAATCAAATTCAATTTCATTTAACGTTACTTAAGTTAAATTCTATTTCATCTCAATTTCATACTTTTGTTTGCTTAACCAAAATGTTCAACCATTTTAAAATTTAGTTTTACTTTCCATTTTTCCCAAATTCTATAATTACAACTTATGGTATATAATTATTTTAAAACTTAAGTTTAAATTCATTTTACACTCTTCTATGTCTAAGAGTACATAAATTTCCAATTAACTTTATTTAACCATAACATTTAACAATTTTTTTTTTAACTTACTATTTTTTAACTTATAAGTTACAAAATTTATTCTCTTATATTTTCTCAAAACACTTAGCTAAAAAAATTCAAAATTTAAACATTCGGTTATTTTTCAAATTATTTTAAAATCATATAGACACACACACATACATTAGTCTATTGTATATTAAATCATACTTTTGAAATTTAAACAAAACTTGTTTTACCGAAACAAAACCTCTATAACAAATCACTAAGGTAGAAATCTCTCACTTAGAAACTCGATAATAAACACCGATGATGCAGTGTCATTATCGAAATTATTTTCCAGTGACTGAAGTAAGATAAGTGGTTTTTATCTCTTTTGAAATCCATTTTAAAATATTTCTAATCAAAAATAGTTTCAAAATAATACTATTATTATTTTCCATAACACTTTGAAAAACATTTCAAAATCTTTGAAATTTGAATTTTAAATTTTTAGTTTAAATCCATTTAATTATAATCAATATTTTGTAGTTCACAATTTCAATTTTTAAACCTTATTTATAAATCATATTTATACAATTTCATTTCCATTTTATTTTTAAATCACACTTATAAATCATATTGCATAATTTCTTTTATTTAGATAAAATCATTTCGCAATTGTATAACTTTGCTTAGATTATAATAAACAACTTTTATTAACATTATACCTTAAATCTAATCAACATACCATATATATTAAAATAATTTTTGAAAAATTATTCCTTTATATATAAAAATATAATTTAGGTAAAATTATTTCATTTATCCACTTTTTAAAACAATATTATGTCATTTACCTTGCTTAAGAGTTTAGAAACCCCTATCGATATTGTGCCGACCAGAATCCATAATTCACTCAACCGATAAGTGTAACATCCTGGTATTTTCAACCATTTGCATCTGCACATGTCGCATTTGAATGGCTTAAAATATCAGATTGTTAATTTATATTTGGCAAAACTCAGCATATACATTAAATAAAATAATCATAGAATCACCGACACAGAGTATTACAATAATAAGCAGCGGAAACAAAAGAATAGTAGTTCATGAAGCTACTATATAAATATATAATAGAGTTAAACAAGATACAACCGAAGTCTCAAATACATAGAAGTCTCAATACAATAGTCAATACAAAATCTGAATACATCACTGGAATCAACTGAATAACTGAAAGTTGAATCGATAAATGGATCTCCGAGCGAAGTTCCAACTCTAAAGGTGAGTCTCAAATGCTGTGACACTCAGTCTGACCCAAGCGTAAAGCAAAACATAAAACACTCGAGTCAGGGTTAACATTTTTATATCAATAAACCAAACTCAAGTGAAATATCAAATGAAATACAGGTAACTCAAAGGATGTTCGGGATAACCATCCTCTAAGGATCCGTTAAACTATCTACTATGTAGTAATATACGCTATTATAATAATGTCTAAAGTAAAGTAAACTATTAAAATAGCATTAAGGCTTTACCCATATCCCACCTAACACATTTTGTAGTGCCAGTAGTTTATACAGTACCGTAATACCTCCTGATCGGGAGGCTACTAGACGATACTCCATAGGTACGACACAAAACAAACTGATAGTGGTCTCAATAAGGTAGGTGACATGGCACAACTAGGCAATGCTAGGGTAGATATACCAATTACGCATCCGGGCAGGTGGTAACGCATAGCCGCAGCTACCGCCCACCTCGAACCATACTCCTAAAATCAAAGGTGCGCACCAAATCAATCACAAAGTAATAGAATGGAAATCGAAGAAGTGTGTCCGATCGGAGGAGCTACCTCACTTGGCCCGAGAATCGCTCCTGTTTTAACCACCTTATGCCAACTCACGGGAGTAGGGTCCACGTATATACCTCATATAGGATCGTCGCCACCATCCTACTTCATTCTAGAATCTCCACTGCGTACACATTTGAATTGCACAGAGGACATGTATATAAATTTCTTCATTAGCAAAAAAATGAAGGTGAAGGGAATGAACGGTGTGGGGAAACCAAGTGTGCTTTAAACCGGTACGAATTTGTAAAGGCTAGAAATAAATTTGGGAATAAAAGGCTACCGACTGTTGATGGGAAAGTTAATAGTTAGCTGCTATTAATTTTAACTTTAGTCAGACGAGAGGACCGTGAAAGGCTAAAAGACTTTCGAAACGTACGGATGCGGTTATCCGTTTTATGGATTCCGTTGCATACCGGACTTCAAAACATAGAATTAAATATACCGTAGAGATCGGCACGACGAGACGATTAAAACGGTATACATATAACAGTGGTGCGATCATCCTATTAAAAGTCGATAATCAGTACCAAAATGCTGCTAATTTGCTAGAAATAGGATGAACGGAGCAATAGCAGTCAAAATTTGACAAAACAAAATATGATGTCTCACTAAAAAATGATTTACAAATTTATCATGTAAAAATATTCAATAAATATTTTATTATCATCAAATACTAACTGATTTAAATTTAAATAAAACTACATAATAAAATAAATTTGCATATTTTCTGATGAAAATTTACCATTTGTTATGTTAAAGTAGACGTATTCCAAATATTAAATTACTTTTTCCAATTTCAAATATTTCAAGTTTCAAATTCAATTAATTAAATAAATAAAACCGCTAAAATTTACGGGTCTTCACACTCTTCCCCACTCAAAACTTTTCGTCCCCGAAAATTAACGAAGTAGGAGAATAGAAACAACCAGAAAGGAAATAGATTGAAAAACAAAATAAAACAATTAATTCAAACCATATAAATTTCAATTTCAATTAATTAATATTAAATAATTTATTTTAAATTCAAGGTATCTCATTAAGTTGATTTGTTCCAAATTTATTAATTTCTTCAAAACAAAATTTGTTTCATTTATCTTATTTATTTAGTCCATTTGATTTTACTTAATTTAATTGCATTTATAATTCAATCCTAATTATTTCAAAATTCATAGTTATTTATTTATTATCTTATTATTCAATTTACATTCTATAATCATAAATTGAGTGTATAAACACTTATTATAACCATTCAAATTTGTTTATAAATTCTTTTAACATCAATTTTATAATGTATGCTATTCAATTACATATTCAACTTCTGAATAATTTTGGTAAGTTATATTGGAATGTAAATGAGTAGAATACAAGTAAAATTTTCCAATTCAATTACATCAAATTTAAATATTTATTCAAGAATTTAAGAGTTAACTTTTTGATTTCATTTCAACTCATTAAGAGATAATGTATACATATATTATATCAAATCAAATCCATAATCACATACCTATGCATATATTATACACCAAGTCAAATCTATAAACATATACTTGTATATGCTATAAATCAAGTCATACGTAAGAAATTCAAATCAAATTTATCTTTTTCAAAACAAAAGTGTAGCAGAGCTACAAATGTTCTCTCTACTTTGAAACTCGAAAATGAATGTCGATGATGCTGCAGTCATCACTGAAATTATTTTCCAGCGACAATGGAGGAGAGTACTATTTTAAACCTTTAATATTCTTTGGAAACAATTTCTATTCAAAAATACTTTAATTAATGTATATCTTAAAAATTTTAAAACTAAAGGTTGGAATCTTCAAAAATTTATATCTCAAATTCTTAATTTTATATTCATTTAGAATTCCAAATCAAATTATAAACCAAATTTTATAAATTTATTTATTTATATGTTGGAAAATTTAATGATTTACAAACAATAATTGAAAGTCAAATATCATCACTTCAATAACCAATTCGTTTAACTATTAAATTTCAGAAAATTATACTTATATACATATAATATAATCATACAAAATTATTTCATTTACCAAATTTGAAAATGATATTGTGTCAGTTTGCTCTGTTCAAGTGTTTTGGAATTTCTATAGATAGCGTTGATAAGAAGAGTCGATCGAAAATCCAAATCAACATTAACAACTCAAACAACACACAATAAAGTATTTAATTCAAATACACTTCCTTAATCGATGATACGAGAATGGATTACAAAACCAGGATAGAGATCTAAGTCCAGAGGAACCCAAATCAAGAGAATTCTATCAAGGGATATAGGGTTGAAACGAAGATAGGATAATTAAATTACAAAATAGAAGGATAGATAGACTTATATTAATCGCCGGTAACCTTAACCGGGTCAACCGAGACTTCAAGAACAAGATCGATGCAGAATTCTAAGGCAAAGTCGACGTTTGATCATAAGAGAATAGAATTCAGGCATAGCAAGAGATAGCAGCATCTAAACCGACGATATAAATTCTTCGATGAATCAATGCCTATTGTAAAGGCGTTTCATCCTTTTACAAATCATTCAGTGGAGCTATGGGATACTCTAGAATCAAAAGAACACGAATAGGACGAGAATAGAATGGATCTTAGAACAAGGAATGTTACAACATTCAAAGGACACTCAAACCAAAGAGGATGAACTTAAGCTCGAACGAATGATTCCGTAATTAAATTTACTTTATATGTTGAGTTTTTCCAAAAACCAAAGCTCTGATACCAACTATAACATCCTGGTATTTTCAACCATTCGCATCTGCACATGTCGAATTTGAGTTGCTCAAAATATCAGATTATTAATTTATATTTGGCAAAACTCAGCATATATAGTAAATAAAATAATCACAGAATCACAAACATAGAGTATTACAATAATAAGCAGTGGAAAAAAAAGAATAGTAGTTCATGAAGCTACTATATAAATATATAACAAAGTTAAACAAGACACTATCGAAGTCTCAAATACATAGAAGTCTCAATACAATAGTCAAATACAAAATCTGAATACATCACTGGAATCAATTGAATAACGGAAAGCTGAATCGATAGATGGATCTCGAAGCGAAGTTCCAACTCCAAAGGCGAGTCTCAAATGCTGTGGCACTCAGTCTGACCTGAGCGTAAAGCAAAACATAAAACACTCGAGTCGGGATTAACATTCTTATATCAATAAACCCAACTCAAGTGAAATATCAACTGAAATACAAGTAACTCAAAGGATGTTTGGGATAACCATCCTCTAAGGATCCGTTAAACTATCTACTATATAGCAATATACGCTATTATAATAATGTCTAAAGTAAGTAAACTATTAAAATAGCGTTAAGGCTTTACCCATATCCCTCTTAACACATTTTATAGTGCCAATAGTCTATACAGTACCGTAATACTCCTGATCGGGAGGCTACCAGAGGATACTCCATAGGTATGACAAAAACAAACCCGTAGTGGTCCAGATAGGGTAGATGACACAGCACAACTAGGCAATGCCAGGGTAGATATATCAATTACGCATCTAGGCTGGTGGTAACGCATAGCCGCAGCTATTGCCACCTCGAGCCACACTCTCAAAATCAAAGGTGCGCATCAAATCAATCGCAAAGTAATAGAATGGCAATCGAAGAAGTGTGTCCGATCGGAGGTGCTACCTGACTTGGCTCGAGAATCGCTCCTGTTTTAGCCACCTTATGCCAACTCACGGGAATCGAGTCCACGTATATACCTCATATAGGATCATCGCCACCATCCTACTTCATTCTGAAATCTCCATTGCGTACACAGTTGTTAAAGTGGTTTTTGGAGTTGGCAGAGAGTATAATAACTTCCGATCTCGGTCTCTTTAACAACCAAACAAGATTATAACACTGCGGTCCTTTCAAAATGATTTATACTTCAAGACAAAAATATCATTGCCATTTCAAAATCATATCAATACGATATCATTTCCATTTCAAATATATCCATTTCTAAAATCATAACACTTCAAAGTTATAACACTTTTGAAATTATAAAGCTTCTAAAATAATAACACATTAGAAGTCATAACTTAGAAATCATAATACTTTGGAAATCATAACACTTCCCACTTAACCGGTTTAGATATTAAAATAGTGTATAAAATAAAATAGTTTATAAATAATATAGTGTTATAGGTTACAAAGTTTATAATAAAATAGTTAGTATATTAAAATAGTTATATTAAAATGATTTATATTAAAATGATTTGTATTAAAATAGTTTATATGAAAATAATTTATAAATTAAAGTATATAAGTAGTTTTAAATATAATTTCAAAATACTTTACATAATAAAATAGCTTCTTCAAATTTCACAAATCGATTCCAAATCAACTCAAATTCCAAAATCAAATTTAATCCATTCTAAAAATATCAATTTCAATTCAGTTCAGTTTCTCAATAAACCATTTCAAATTATATCGATTTTAAGAAAAGATTTGAACCACAAAATAAACCATTTCAATTCGATATATTTCAAAGCTTTAAATATTCAACATTTCAAAACTAAATCCGATAATTTCATATATATATCAAATTCACTTTACTATTATTTATTTTGAATTATTTACTTAATCATTCAAATAATATTTAAATAAAACTTCAAATTTCAAATAACTGAATATTTCCTTCAATTTATTTAAACTTGAAATATTAATTTAATTATCTTAAACCAAAATAAAATTATACAATCATATCCTTTTAAAAATCTCAAATTCAACAAGTTTCAAATTTATCTTAAATAAAGTATAATTCTTAATAAATAAGATATCAAATAATTCAAATTTATTAATCCAATCTTAACTTACAATTAAACCATTATAAAAATCTATTTAGAATATCATTTTATATAAACTTAAACACATTATATATTTATTAAATTAAACTTTATTAAATTAAAGCTTACTATTAAACTTATAAATTTAAATCTTAATTTATAGATTTTTAAAATAGTAAAATTATACGTAAATCTTAAAATTTATAGTTTCAAACTTATAACTTTTAAAAATTTCAAATATATAAATTTAAAAATCTAAATTTTAAACCTTTATAAAATAACATATATACATAATATCTTAAAATCAATATTTATAAAACCAAAATGTTCCTTTCGAAACCTTGAAAATCATTTTCAAATACACACACACACACACCCCAATGGTGTCTGTATATAGTTTTCTATCCTATGGTCAAGTGATGCCGATATTTATTATTTCAATCTGCAATTTAAATATATACTTGTAAATATATCAATTCGATCCGCAATCCCAAATTCAATTCAGTGAAAATCGCTTGGGTTTATCATTTCAACACATAACGAATTTCTCCTATTCTATAGATCATTCGGGTATGTATCATTTCAACCCATAGGGAATTCTATACTAACAAGGAACTTTGAGAGTGAGAACAGATATGATAATAATATAACAGGCATATGTCATAAATATAAATAACAGATAATGGTGTCAAATATCACAGGTGAACAGATATAAATAAGAGCATATATATAGCAATGTAAATAACTAACAGTAGCATATTTCAATTGTCGTTTCAATTGAAATCAAATTTAGTAAATATAAGAACATTAATCGTGAGTGATTGCTCACCTTTCGAGGCTTGAGATGGATGAGAATGGGAAGAGTTACAAATCAAATCATGAATTCCAAAGCAAAGCTATATTGGCACGAATTCGACGGACAGAGCTGATAACAGGAATCGATGAGAATAAGTCAAAATTATCTTGATACACACGGAAAATAGATATTACTCTATTATGATAAATTTATAAATCCATATTTAATTTTAAGACAAATAAAATAATACACACACATATATAATTTAATCATTGTTTTAAATTAGAATATACATATATCAAAATCAAACATATAATTAAAAATAATACATATATATATAAACACTAAGCAAGTACATTTGAAAGATATATATATATATATATATATATATATATATATATATATATGTATGTATGTATATATACACACCAGACTGAATGCACACATGTGATATACTACATGTATATATAAACTGTAAAATATACATACTTATATATATAAGTTAACACCAACATATAAAATAAAATGCAGGCAGACCTATCTTTATCCAATAGATTATAAACAACTAAAAATCTAGACAATATATATGTACGCATAACATTGTATTCATTATTATATACAAAACATTATATACTAATATATATCAAAATTGTAAAAAGAAGAATAAATATAAAACAAAATTGTAAACTCGTATACACGTATATGCAAACCAACCGAATAAACTATTGTATTATATAAAATAAATTGTTTGATTATAGAACATAATAGAAAATGAAAAAAAATATAAAGACTTGGTGCCAGATAAAATATGGGTTGGTACATATACACTTATATACAATACAAATCTTACGCAAAAGAGTTATATATACAAAAGCTTTTGAAATCCTTTCTCAACAATACTTAAGTAACAGACTAAAGCTTACATGAACTTTATGCAAACAAATAATAAATACCACTTGCAACTTACATTTATTTAAATACATATAAACTAACATATAATAAAACTAACATATTTTAAATTTTATATAAACATGTATAACTAATATATAAATATACATATACGTCCAGACCTACAAGCTCTATAACATACATATATATAGAGTATAACATTTTGTATTTACTTATTTATACATACAACAAAATTAAAATTTAACAAACATTAAACATACAATATATAACTGATATAAACATTTAACATGACTTAATTCCGCCGTAACTATATGTATAACCAAACTTTTATATTAGAAAAACTGATGTACAAGCTATATATGTAAAGGCTAACCTTTTTATATTACTCACATATAATAATAGAAGGAGACGAGGGGGCATGGCCGAGGCTGTGTATGAGCATAGGGGTGGATCGGATAAGTCAAAGACTCGAGCACGGTGTAAGTGCTGGAGGAAGGCAGGGTGACGGACTGACCCAAGGCGGAGAGGAAAGATCTGCGGTGAAGGAGATGGCGTGGTTTCGTAGGCTAAAGGAAGCGGTGGTGTTGGTCATGGAAATGAAGGAAGAAAAGAAATGCATAGAGAACATATATATTAATTTCTTCATTAGCAAAATAAATAAAGGTGAAGAGAATGAACAGTGTGGGGAAACCAAGTATGCTTTGAACCGGTACGAATTTGTAAAGGCCAGAACTAAATTTGGGAATAAAAGGATAGCGACTGTTGATGGGAAAATTAATAGTTAGTTGCTATTAACTTTAACTGTTAGTTAAATGAGAGGACGGGGAAAGGCTAAAAGACTTTGGAAACGTACAGATGCGGTTATCCATTTCATGGATTCTGCTGCATACCGAACCTCGAAAAACAGAATTAAATATACCGCAGAGATCAGCACAACGAGACCATCAAAATGGTATACAGATATCAGTGGTGCGATCATCCTATCAAAGTTCGATAATCGGTGCCAAAAATGCTGCTAATTTGCTAGAGTAAGATGAACGGAGCAATATCAGTCAAAAATTGACAAAACAAAATATGACGTCTCACTCAGAAAATGAGTTACAAATTAATTGTGCAAAAATATTCAAGTTTGGTAAACATTTTATTATCATCAAATATTAACTGATTTAAATTTAAATAAAACTACATAATAAAATAAACTTGCATATTTTCTGATGAAAATTTACCATTTGTTATGTTAAAGTAGACGTATCCAAATATTAAATTTTTATTTCCAATTTCAAATATTTAAAATTTCACAAAAATTCAACTAATTAAATAAATAAAACCATTAAAATTTATGGGTCGTCACAATAAGTCAGCATAATATAAATATTTTTATATCACGAACAAATACACACTTATATATATATATGAAATATGCCCAACACATTCTAGGATGCTACTGACCCTATCTCTAATGAGTACTCCCTACAAAGCCTAGGTGTATCTCTAAACCTAAGCCCTGATACCACGGTAATGGCCTACACTTTCGTATGTTTCAAGCTGACAATAAACCACACATGTCTAGCCTAAAATGCATGAAAATATGAATTCGTAGGGGTGATGAAAGAAGAAAGAAGGGAGAAGAAAAGAAGAAAAAACTAAACAATCACAGAATCTCACATCGCAGTAGAACAATATATAATATACATCAATAATCTTTACAAAAAGAAACTGCAATATATATACGTCCAATCAGAGTATAACAACAAATAATAAATCATCAGCCTGGACAGTTATAACAATATGTCCTCACAAATGCTGATAATTTAAAAAATCAATGCAGCGGAAATATGATAATAACTAACTATCTATGAAGCCTCTTACTCTAAGATCCCCAAAAATGTATCTATGGAAAACCTGAACTACTTGGTTGCCTGTACAAATTTGAGCACCCAAGAGTTTTAGAGAAAAGAAAATAAAACTCCGAGTCAGTCATGGGACAAGTGTGAGTAAAATCAAATCACAGATATTTTGAAACAAAGGATATCTCATAAGATCACGTCGTACACAAAAATGGAACGGGTTTTTACTTTATGATAACCAAAACATTTCATATATAAAATCCATTTATATTATTATTGTGTCTGGATACAAATACTTATTAATCATAGATGGAATTCTTACATCTCAGGTTCCAGTATAATAGGTTTACTGCTAAAACTGAAGGCACGTATTGGATAATGGATTTCTAATGGAATACGTAGGTAAGGGACTACTTCTCGTACAGTGCATCTCTAGAGGGATGCACTTGAGGCCCCTATGTTGGTCCTCATGCGAATTAAGACAGGCATATCCAAAAATATACGAATAGCACCCAGTATTACATCACCCGACAATTGCTGACTTATTCGGGGTCCCAAGCATACACCACTTAATTTATACCCGATATTGTACCATGCAGAAATTTTTATATCTAGAAAGGTGATTTCATACCTTTACGGATGTGAGCCACTTAGCTTTAAAGCATCCTTATCTCACTAGTCCTCGGATGTGAGGCTAGAGGGCAATAGTTACTTTCATATAGCACATATTCCACTTTGAATTCCACATTGCCATTCCACAATCACATAACTGATTTCTACAAACTTGTAACTCCTAAGCTCGTACATCTCAGGAAAGAGTATTGAGATAAGAGAAGTTGGATGCCCCCCACCAAACAGATGATATGTTTATAGAGATTTCGCAGTAAGATCCAAAATTCAATGTCACACATTCATCCATACCATTTGTCCAAGAATATGACAAAATGAAGGCACTCTCCTACCACATCCTGTAGGGTATTACCCTTAGGATTAGTAGTGAATAGTCATTGCATATGAATATTCTAGAATGAAAGGACCACTGCTATTTATTTATTTTGGGAGCTACTCCGTAATTGTCAACAAGCAGTCCTTCTGTTATGAAGATCCCTCCTTCAAAATCATCATCTTCAAATAAGCTTCATTGTCGAACACATACGTTGGTCCGAAGTGGTACTCGGATAAATCCAACCCCTGTCTTTCTAGACAAACAATGAAAAGCGACCCTTAACCTCGTACGGAAACCAAGTCTTATAGACTAATCAGAATTCCAATTTTCAACTTACTATCCTTTGGTCAAGAAGGTAGCTCGGTAGATTAGAATACCAAAGTTACTCTGCACTACTCAATCATCATTCTAAACACCAAACGAAAATCAAGCCTACTCAGCTGGCTTCGTGCTAAGTGCACTACTTGTCAGTTCCATATCAAGTCAAGGAACTAAAAATGTCCAAATTTGATAGTCGGTTATTTAACCGTCAAAGCAACAAATAAAATCTAGCATAAATAAATTTCCAAATATTTGTTTCAAAATATCTTTAAAAATATATATTCAAAAAACCACTTTAATCTTTCGATATTGGAAAACATTTCCATATACCTATATCAATGGTATAAGTATTTAATAACACTACCATTTTGGAGACACACAAAATTAATTTCTATAACCGTACAACTCCCAAGTTCATATGTCTAATGCCTATGAATTTTAATTAACTTTACTTGGGATATTTAATTGGATAAATTAAATAGAATAATGTGAATAATTAAGGAGATGAGATTGATAAATCATACGGCCATGTCTAAATGAATGAACTAAAATAAGGCTTAACTAAATTTAGAAAGAGGCATTTCCTAAGGAGTAAACTTGGAAAAGGGGCTACATTTCTTAGTGTATATGTCTCTTCCTCCACCTTAATAAACTTCCACTTTTTCATTCTTAACTTCCATATAATTTGGCCAGCCATTAAAAAGCTCCAGGACGAGTTTAAGTTGAAGAAAAAGCTAAGGAATTAAAGCTAGGAAATTATCTTATTCTCCAATCAACTCATCAAGGTGAATGATCATGTTTATCGTCTCGTTTTTCTATGTACGGATCGGTTATGGGTTATACCCGATTCATGTTTGTGATATTGGTTAGAATATAACAATTTAAACCTTTATTTGGATAAGACATAGGTGTTAATGGGCTAATTAACACGTTTTCATTTGGTTTTGGTAAAATTCCAAGTTGTTTTGATCTTCATATGCTTTGAAAGTTTAATATATTGAATTTTTAGGGATTTTTGAAAAAATTTCCTCGGTGATTTACTAAGGTAATTAAATTATTTAAGCCCAAGGGCTAAATTGAAAATTTGCTTCTGAAATTACTTAAATTCAGAAGGAAATTGCTTTCGGAAATAATTGACGAAGAAGTACAGTGTTTATAGAAAAAGGTTGATTTTTGTATACTTTTTACTATTTGGAAGTACAGGAGAAGTTCCTCAGCCAATCAAAATTAGACAAGCATGATAGAAACAACACCTCGGTGGGCCCAATTCTGCGTTTGACTCCAACAACCCCGCTTTTACCCTTTCGATGAAGTCAAAAGGGTACCTTTCGCCTAAGACGCAAGGTAAACGGTTACCTTCCGTCAAAGTCGAAAGGTAGGAACGTGGACGAAGGGAAGAAAAGGGTGAAGGGATGGGGAGGCTGCTTCTTTTGCTTTTAGATAGAAGTAAAAATTACTTTCGAATAAGTTGAAGGGGGATCCTTCGACTCTATTAATTTATAAAAGACCAAAATTTTATATTCAAGAAGGGTTTCGAAGGGGATCTTTGAAAGCTTAAACCTTCAAGAGTATTGTTCTAAATGATTTTGAAAGGTTTAATTCAAACGGCTTTGAAGGGACTATCTTCAATGATTTCGAAAGGTTTTGATTTCGAAAGGTTTTGATTTCGAAGGTTTTCGAATGAGTTAACTTTGGATGTTTATTTGCTTTCGAATGGGACTTCATTCGAAGGGTTTTGAAGGGCTGTTTTTAGCCAATTTTCTTAAGTAAACTTTGCCAAGATGAAGGGGCTACTTCAAAGGGTTATAGCATAGAATACTTATCTTTGTTTGAATATGTAAGGGGGAACCTTATATAAAATGAATATTATAAAACCTTGGGGACACCGGGGTATGTTCGTGACATGGTTTGGGGTTACGAATAGAAATATGCTTTTGAAAATATAAATTGGGACTATCAATGTGTTTTTATTTAATTTAACCTAATTGGGGATATCAATGGGAATAGGTTAAATAGGTGGTATACTTAGGGAAAATAATTAATCGTGGGGATCATGAAGTTTTATAAATAATCATGGGGATCATGATATTTTTGGCCAAGTGATGGGTTCTTGGTTATCCTAGGAAAACCATGTAATGTGCGGTGGATTGTCCACATCAAATTTCTAAAGTAAAGAATGTTTTGCCGGAGGTGGTTAGCCTCAGGATTTGGCACCCAAGGTTTCATAGTCATCCTAGAAAAACTATGAGGCGTGTGGTGGATAGCCCATACCATCTTTTATAAAACAATGTATGACGGATAATCTACATTTATTTTGAATGGATTTGGGATGGGTAATCCTATTAATCCAAACGCTCTTCCTTTTCGGTAAGTGCCTCATAAGGTTGAAAAACAAATGGAATTTTCATAAGCGAAATGTTGGAATGATTGAAAACTTTTCTAGAAATAAATTTTTCACCTTTGAAATCCACTCCAAAATAGTTAGAAATCCGAGTGAGATAAATTCCATGGTATAAAGTATTCTCACCCATTTCAAGATTTTTAGGACGAAGTTCATCCAAAAATAACTTGCGCCCAATTTATGTCATAGTTTCCGAAAATAGCAAAGAGAGCTTTGCAAACCTTTGAAGTAGGATTGTTAAAATTTCCCGATCTTAGGGTCAAAGTATGTTGCAAAAGAAGATTAACAATTCTTGCTTTTGGTCGAAAATTTCTTTTTTTAAAATCAAAATCACCATCTCTTTCAAAAATGTGATGAAAAGTCTCACGATCATGTTCATCGATTTTAAAGTTAGAAAGATCAATTCCCGAACTCTTGCGATTGAGAATGGTACCCAAAAGATCACAATTCAAAACAATTTGAGTGCCTTTGACACTACTCTAAATTTCATCTTCATTTCCAACATAAAATCCGCGATTTAAATTCGCATAGAAATTTTTGACAAGATTAGGATAGCAAACAAAATCATTTTGAGAAGCATCAATAAGACTAAGAACACCATTGTTTGCAAAAAGAGAATCAATTTCATAAGAAGAAAAATCTTGAAAAATAACAAATTTTCCGGGATGGACTTTGGCATAGCTAGCATAATTGACGTATACTTTAATTGCCTCCGGATCATTGAATAATTGCTCTTTGATTTTTCTAGAAATTCTCATGGTTGAGGGGTCGCTTGAAGAATCCATTAGAGTAGAGAGCAGAGAGCTTGAATAATGAAGAGTGAGTTTGAATTTGAAAATGAAAGTGAAAAGATATGATAAAAGATAGTGAATAAATAGATTCTCAAAGGACATATTCTCTGGTCAAAAGGTATCTTTTTAGAGAATTGAATGAAGTGAAAAGGTGGAGGGAAATTCAAACATTTGAATTCAAATTTTGTAATTAAAATTCAGGTGGCCATGTCGACATCATGGTAGGGACCATGTCAACATGTGCTTTTGAATTTTCATGAATTGATTTTTCCTAAGATCTCTAATATATATTATTATTATTATTATTAATGTCTATTATATATTTATGAATATTATTATACTTATAATATATTTCAGAAAGTATTAAAAATAATAAAAATAATAAAAAATAGAAAATAAAATTTAAAATTCAAACAACACACCAAATCAAAAAACAATCAAGCAACTAATTTTAAGCAAGCAATTTCAACCAATTGTATTGTAAACGTGTACCTTTTTCTGAGTCCATTTCTCTGAATTCGTCGGAGTCGTGAACAGCTGTGAAACACAAATTCGAATTATCCGTCTTCGTATCATCATCACTTGAGGACGAGTCTGAGTCATCTAGAGTAGCAGTAAATGCACACTTCCGTTTCTTTGCCGGTTCATTGTTCATAGGAGGATTCTGCCTTTCTGGATACAGACAGCCTCTTTTGAAGTGACCTGGTTTATCACAGTTGTAACACTTGTCATTATTTGGCACTATATTCTGATCTCCAGAATTCTTATAGTTGTTTCTCTTGAGATTATTCATCTTTCTGTATTTCAGGAATCTCCTAAAATTTCTGGTCATAAAGGCTATCTCTTCATCATTATCGCTGTTTGAGTCTGATCCATCGGTTAATGCATTGAATGCCATTGATTTCTTTTCAGATGTTTTACTTTCTCTTCTCCCAATCATTTGAACTTCATACGACATTAGATTTCCAATTAATTCCTCTATCTTCAAACTACTGGTGTCATTTGCCTCTTCGATCGCAAGTGTCTTTTGATCCCATTCTGGAGTTAGAGAATTTAAAAATTTTCTGACTTGATCTTATTTAGAAAATTCCTTTCCCAAAGATATTAGAGAATGCACAATATCCTAAAATCTACTATACATATCTGATATAGACTCATTGGCATTCATTTTAAATAATTGAAACTAATTTGTGAGCATGGAAATTTTGGTCTATTTAACTTTGCTTGTTCCTTCGTGAGTAACTTGCAAAGTTTTCCAGATTTCATATGCAGGCTTATAAACTGACACTCTATTGAATTCATTTCTATCTAGTGAACAAAACAGAGTATTCATTGCCTTAGAATTATTTTGTGCAACAGTCTTTTGTTCAGCAGTCCACTGTGCAAAATCAATTGTGGGTTCAGAATATTCAATTTGTGTGATATTCCAAGTGTCTAATCCTATAGATTGTAAATATATTTTCATCCTACATGCCCAATATGCATAGTTACTGCCACTAAAAAGTGGTGGTCTGACAGTAGACTGACCCTCTACAAATGAACTAGTGATAAGGATACTAGTGTTAATAACAGTACCAGTGTTGGTAGCCATTTTGAAAAATTTTCAAAAATCATATTATCAAACTTTGAAAACCTTGCTTTGATACCAATTGGGAGAAATGCGGGTTACGGATCTTAAGGCTAAGATTAACACTAGAGTGGGGGTGAATAGTGTTAATAAAGAATTACTAAATCTTTTTCGATTTATGTTAATTTAGACACAAAAGTATGTAATATACAGACACAGATATGATCATAGAAACAATCACAGATGCAGAAATAAAATAAAAGCAGTAAAGGAAAGAACACGCCGAATTTTATAATGGTTCGGAGTTACTTACATCCAGTCCCGCAACACAAGTACGGATTTCCTTTCAAAAGCAATTGTACAATTACACCCTCGATTTCAAGGATACGAGGTACACCCTCCAGAATTTCGATCCTCTGGGAAGAGATACTTGATTTCTGAGCCACAAGTTTACCCAATTGATTAACCAAGGCTACAATCACACCTTTTCCCTTTTGATTGATTTTCAAGGCTACAATCACACCTTTTATCGCTTAATAGATTTCAAAGAAGTCTATAACTCTGAATAGCACTGAGAATCTTGTAGAGATAGGGATAGAGAATCAAACTAGAAGTAATCGAGTATGATTCAATGTTGATTTTGGCAGAGTAATGATAAGAATATGTATTAAGAAAAGAGGAAGAAGAAGAAGAGGAGTGAAAACCAAAAAAAAGTGATTAAAAATTCGTTGAAACTGACCCCTATTTATAGAAGAACAACAGCCATGTCCATTCATGAAGAGTTATGGCGAATAGACATTTCTTTTGAAATTTGAATTTTTGAATCAAACTGTCACCATGTCGACATGGTACCCATAGGCATGTCGACATCCCAAAGCTTTTTATGATGTTTTAAATTTCTTCGAAAATAACCTTTATCTTATATAAAAATTATTTTAAACTTTATAAATGTACTTGACTATAGTTGGAAATTCATAAGTAAATATAAAGAATAATATATATAGAATTTAACTATAATTTTATATTTAAATCTAAGTATAAATATTTAAAAGTTAAAAATATTATTTTAAAAGATAGTAAAAATCAGGAGTAATTTGACTTTGAAAATAAAGATGTTTTTTAGGCTAAAATTATTTAAAATCAGGATCGAGGTTTTGAATCTTTTAAAAGGAAAGTTTTGAAAACATTTTGAAAAAATAATTTTGAAAATTCCTTTTGAATAAAAGTTAGCGGATACAAAAGCAATGTTCCACTAGATTTTTCGTAGGTTCCATCCTAGTTAGGGTTCCATCCCTTTAACGGGCTCGAAGTGGATTCCATTCCACGAATAAATTGGATTTTAAGATGCCAAAGCTTTTCTACGAGTTTTAACAAAAATTCCTAATAATAAAAAATACTTATCCTTCAAATTTTGAACTCTTGATAGTCTCGATACTCATGAGTCTTCTATCTTTGATATTTTATCTTGATATCTTGAATCTCTATACTGTACAGTCTTCATTCTTAGTACCTGCATGGTTAAATCTTGCATATACATATATATCTAAACTTATAATGTTAGTATTTATATTTTATAATCTACTCTAAGGTTGTTTTCATCAAAACCATCATCTCACGGACTAACAATATCCAACCATGATTTTTGTTTGTGAGAATATCATATAGAATGCAAGCTCTTAGTTTTTGCATTTCTACATCTTCATATAAATCTGTCTATCTTTTTATGTATTATTGGATAGGTCTTCCATATATCGCATAACAAATATTGCACAATCAATTCTACATTAGTAAAAAAAAAGTTATTTTTTAAAATGTTATTATTTAATGACCCGTAAAATTTAACGGGTTTTATAACGTAATTAACTGAAATTTTGCTTGAAATTAAATAATAATTTTTTTGAAATGATTGGTATTTGATATTTGAAATGGCGTCTATTTTAACACAGTAACTAGTAAATTTTTATTGGAAAATATGATAGTTAATTCTATTGTGTAAATTTCAATTTCAATTATAAATCAGTTAATTTGATGATAATAAAATATTTTCGAAACCTGAATATTTTATAGAATAAAGAAGTAAATCATTTTTTGAGAGAAATGTCATAATTCGTTTCGTCAAATTTGAACCTCTCTAGCCCCGTTTATCTTATTGTCGACAAAATTGCAGCATTTTCAGCAGCGATAAATCGAGTTTTGATAACTCGATCGTACTACTGATATTTGTGTACTATTTGGTTCGTCTCGTTTTGCTGATCTCCGTAGTATATTCATTTGTGTGTTTCAGTGATTGGTACGCAGTGAAACACGCGAAACGGTTAACCATAACGGTACACCTTTTGGTTTCTCTGTCACCATCCGTTGTCCACCACTTAAAACAGATGGACAAGTGTTTTTATTATTCCAGAATTCATGCCGACTTTCAGCTATTCCTAGTGCTAATTTATATGTATTTTTCATTTGCATAGAAAAGAAAAAAATATCAAATATACAAGGCTGTTCACATTCTTATATTCGAACTACCACCTTGCTTTTTATATTGACATATATCCCTGTAGCTTTTATATTCTGATCTAATAGTCTTCCTCTTCTTACTATCATTCCTTCTTCCCTCATTTGTTTCTTTTCGTTTTATTCCATTTTGTTTTAAAAAATAACAATAACAATAACATATATATTGATTTTTGTGTGTGTGTATATATATATATATATATGTCTATATATATATATATATATATATATATATCTTACATTCGCCTGCTTTTCTACCCTCTTTCTCCCCACTATCTGCCGCAACTCCCACTGCCACTTCTTCCCACCTTGCCTCCACCACCACACATGCAAGCCAAACTACCAACGCCCGCCTTCAACCTCCCATGCTCCAACTGACTCGAACAACCGCTGCTCCTCCTTGCTCCCATGGTCGCAAGCCTCAGCCGCCATTCTCCATCATTTCTGACCACCATCCGCCATTATTCCCTCATCACTATAGCGACCCGATCTGACCGAACTCCCCACCACACCCACTCCCACAAACCCATGCGTTCCCTTGCCTCCTTGACTGCAACATCCACCTACTCCTCCCCTGACCATCTCCGCCACCCTCAGCTCGACCGCATCCACCCCATCACTCGAACTCCGCCCTTTTCCCTGGCCTTCATGCAGCCTTCACCATCAACTTTGCCTCTCCACTCCAACCTTCCTCCGCGACGTACTAGAGTTGCCAGTGCCCCAGCCGGACCCAGTACCACCTCTCCATATCTCGGCAACAACATATATGTTATATGTTTCAACAAGTAGGTGTATATATTTGTATTATGTTTTGTGTGTATGTGTATAAGTTTATCTTTATGGTATGTCTGTTTATACATAAGTTTATTTACATGTATTATATAGAGATTGCAGTAAAAAAAAAGATTTAACGTTGATTTTAAATATGTATATGTAGATACATCATTTTATTATGGATTGGTTCAATATTATATATATATATGTTTAACAAGTATATTTTGTATGTGATGTTTATTACATATATTTTGATATGTATATTTATTTATTTAAAAAGGTATATATGCATTAATCAACTTATAAGGACTGTATATATGTTTGTATATATATAAGTTTGTATAAGAAATATAAGATCTATTGCTTCATGAATATAAATTTATATTAGATATATATAATAGGTTCGTTGTATGTACAAGTTCGCAAAAATTTTTGTATGGTCTGTTTTGAGTGTGTGTGTGTGTGTGTGTATTATAACAAATTAAATTTATATCAATTTTATTATAAATATTGATTTTAAAGATATAACATATATGTAAGTTGTATATAGTTATATATATTGAGTTATAGCATAGTAGTTTGGCTTTGCGGTGGAGAAAAAAGACGAGTATTACATATATGGTCATACATTGTGCTCTGCTATATTGTATAATACTGTTATAGGTTTGTTTATATACATTAGCTATTTTACACTGTATAAATTATCAATTTGATCTATTGGGCTATTTATATTTGTTTATATGAGTAATATGAATCTATTTGTTTTATATATATAAATTCGTATAAGTTGTATATCTATATATGATCTATTAGTATATATATATAACATATATATATAAGATATGTATGATTTGTAAGTTATATATATAAGTGTATACATGAGTTTTTTTTTCGTGTATAATGAAACGATTTTATTTTAATATGTGCTTTAAATTAGGTAATGATTTTTGAAATATATATATATATATTTAATTTAATATGTGTTTAAATTTGAAATATGATTTTATATATATGAGTTATATATAAGTTCCATTTAATAATTGATCTTCATCAAATCCAGTTCATTGTGCCTTGCTTTTTTCTCGTCGCTGTCCAAAATTGGTCGCAACAGCTTTTTACTTTGTTCGTGTATATATCCATATTTGTGTCTGTATCGCCATCTTTGCCATCATTGTCTCTATAGCCTCGAAAGGTGAGCAATCACTCATGATTTACACTCTTATATTTAGTAAAAATTGAAACGATAATTGAAATATGCTGTTAAATTTGAATTGTTAGTTATTTAATAGTTAAATATGGTATGCCATTGTCTGCAATTGTTCCCCTGTAATATATGACACCATATCTTGTTGTATATATTATATTTAATTTGTTACTGACGATATATGCCTGTTGTTGATATGTTATATTATTATCATATTTGTTCTCATTTTGCAAGTTCCTTGTTAGTTTAGAATTTCCTATAGGTTGAAATGATACATAGCTGAACAATACTATAGATTAGGGAAATTCGTTATAGGTTGAAATGATAAACCCAAGCGATTTTCATTGATTTTGGGATAGCGAGTTGAAATGATATATACCCGTAAAATATTAAATTTAAATTACGGATTGAAATGATAAATATCTGTATCACTTGACTATAGGATAGAAAATTATATACGCACACCGTTGGTCTATTTTGAGAAAATGAATTTTATAGTTTTGGAAGAAAATACTTGGATTTCATTAAATATTGATTTTTAAATATAATATAAAAATATTTTATTTGCAAAATTAGATTTTTAAATTATATGTTTGGAAAATTTAAATTTACAAGTTAGCTTTGAAAATATATATATTTTAAAATTTTACCTATTGTTTTATTACTTTTAAATATTAAAAAAAAGATTTAAAATAGATTTATTAGTAAGATTTATTTAATATAAATTATTTGAACAAAATTTAATTTAATTAGTATATATATATATATAATATGTTTAACTATTTATTTAAAATTTTAAATAGATTTCTGTAATAACTTTAAATAAATAGAGGTTGGAAAAATAAAGTAAAATTTGACTTGAAATTTAAGTTGGTTTATAATTCAATTTAAATAAGAATTTGTTTGAACTTATTAATTTTGAGGTTTGAAAGATACGATTTATAACTTGATTTGATGAAAGTGATTAGATGAATATTCGCAACTTTAAATAAAATTGAGACCGAATATTTAATATTGATATAAATTTATAAATTGAGATTTTATTTAATTGTTATTAAAATGATTAAGTGAATATTTTCCAGTTTGAATAAGAATAAAATTGAGATATAAATGAAAACTTATTGTAAATGTTTGAATATTTAAATTTTGAATCTTATTGGAAGGGAAGTGATAGTTCCAACCTGGATTTGAAATTGATATAAATTGAAATGGTTTATTGAGAATTTGAATTGAATCTTCAACCTTTAAAAATTGAAATTATTGAAATGGGATTGATTGAATTGAATTTCGAATTTAAGCTGATTTGAATCGATTTGTGAAATTAGAGGAAACTAATATTTTTATATAAAGTATTTTTAATATATATATATATATATATATATTATTTTAATCTATAAACTATTTTAATTAATAAATATTTTAATATATATACTAATTTCAATATCTAAACTATATAAGTTGGAATTATTATGATTATGTAAGTTTTATGATTTCAAAAGCGTTATGATTTCAAAAGCGTTATAATTTCAAAAGCGTTATGATTTCAAAAGCGTTACGATTCTGGAAATGAATATTATTCAAAGTGAATATTGATATCGGATTTGATATGGTTTTGAATTGAATATGATATTTTGATATTGTTAATCGGCTAATTTTCTATCGGCTTAGAAAATAGTCAAAAAAATTTAAAATAAAATAACCGCAAGCGCATAGCGGTCACTTGTAGTACGTGGCAAATATAGGTCGATAGCAGGGAACTGATGATTTTAAAAATTCAATTCAATCAAATCATACCAATTTCAAGTGAAAGTTAAGCTAGAGAATTGGAGAATTAGCTAACTAACTAAAAGAAAAGAGAAGCAAATATAAGATTTAAGTGATAATTTAGAGAATAAATACACTCTCTAGATCATGTAGTTTAACACATATGAAATCATGATCTCTCTTTTATGATCATTAGTGCTTTAATTGGTGTACTTATCATAAGTATGGCACATTATTGCTATTGATTAGCCAATATAAGCCATCAAACTATAACACAACCCTTAAACACTTACTAACTTTCATGAAACATGACGATGAAAATGAAAATGAAATCTATTTTAAGTATGGTCTATTAACTATTGATTAGAAATATAGACCCTCAAATTTGAATTTCAAATCACTTTCTTATGCCATAATCATATTTTAATGAAGATGCATTTGTGTTGGTGATTGTTTAAGCATAGCCTATTTGGTATCAACAATATAGGCTATCAAATTCAAAGCAAGAACAACAAATAAAACACTTCATTGATCATCATTAAGCACAAAAAGAGAGCATGAAATAACTAGTAGTAGAAGCTACATAATTAGAGAGCTTCATTACCCCTAAATTGAAGGGTTTAGCCTCTTATATTTTTCATTTGATTAGCTAATGTAGCTAGCAACATGAAAGAAAAAAGGAAGAAAAATGAAAGATAATGGAAAGGAGAAGCTAATCAACAAGAATTAAAACTAATCTATTTTGTATGAATGTAAATCTACACTACAACATGAAAGGAAATAAACAAGAAAAGGAAAAGAACATGTACTAAATTGTATAAAAAATTACATGAAAAGAAGAAATAAATGGATAAGTAGCCATGAAAAGAAAGAGAGCCTGAATTATTTTGAGCCTAAACTAAAACTAAGAGAGGCTAAGAGGAGAGGAGGGTTACATGAAACATAAGGGGTATATATACATGTGTTAAACCCTAATTCATATTTTTGCGGAATGCCCAAAATACCCTTGAGAAGTGTGGAGGCCAAGTAATCATTAGCTTTTACTAATCATCATTTAAGTGTACATGAATCTATTAATTCCATAAGCTTGTGTGTTAGCCTCTAATTTGTATAATAAGGTAGGTGGGTAAGTGGGGTCCTCCATGTTCTTCACTTTGAAGTATTTCCATCTTCATTCCTTTGTATTCATTTTGTGCATGCATGTGTCTTGATGAAACCACTCCTATTTGAAATCAAATTCCTACACAAATATATATAAATTTCTAATTACTTATTCTCAAAGAAATATATGCATACAAATGACCGTTTTGCCCTATATGAAGATGGATATGTGAGAATTTGGAATTAATATGGATTTTGGTTAAAACAAGTTAAAATATCCAATATGATCATTTATTTAATTTAAATAGGTTAAATATGGTGGTAAAAATATGCACATTTGCGTGCACATCAAATACCTACATACTCATCTTTTTATTCATCCTCGAATGAAGGAAAATAAGATAAATCCGTTTTCGGAGGGAACACAATTGCATTGAGCGCATGCAACAAGCCATTAAACCTCTGGGTGTCCTCAGTAGGACGAGTGTTGTCTCATGAGGCTTTTCAGCGAATACAACCCCCAAAATCCAAATGCAGGATGAAAATACTTACAAAATGCAAGATTTATTTACAAAGAGATGAATGCAAAATTTTGAAAATATTTACAAATGAAGGATTAACTTTTAAATTAACACAAATAAGATAAAAATACGTTTCGATCATTATCTTAAAAATTATAATCATTTACTCGTCAAAGTTCCAATAAAAACGAAGTTATCTGAGATGACCCGACTTTCTCACCATAGAAAGTCGTATCTTCTTGAAGAAAGAAAGGGATAGAAAAGAGAAAAGAAAGAAAAGAAGAAGAAACAACATCAGAATCTAAACAGCAGAACGAATAAATTATATTAATAACATAAATATTACATAGTTTACAATCATTATCAGAGTTACATAGATTACACATCACATAATAGACAGTTATAAACACCTGTCTAGTTGTACAACTCAATACGACTCAACAAAGAGGTACCAACACAGAAAACACACAGCTGAAACTATATATCTACAACGCAGAAGCCTCCTGCTCCATTACTCCTCCACAATTCGTCAAAGCTAACCTGAATCCCTTGGATACTCGTAAAAATTCGAGTACCCAAGAGTTTAAGAAAAACAGAAGATAAACTCCGGGTCAGACATGGGTCTAGTGTGAGTAACAGGTTAAGGTTGCTTAACTTTCAAAAACCTTTTGAAAAGAAAGGTATCACGTAAGACTTCCGACACATAAACATGGAAAAGTTTTTACCTTACGCTAACCAAAACATTTGATAGGAAATCTAGTGATATTATAATAGGTCTAGGGTTTTCAAGTAAGTATGAAATAGCCGAAATTGTTACATTCATTGAATTCCAGCTACTAGCCACAAAAGTGGGTAATACAATCAAAATCGTTGGCACTATTGGATTTTGGATTCCATACAATGGAAGGGCTACCGGGGTACCGCCCGTCACAGTACGTGGCCTAGATCAACGTACCGAGGATCACTCCCAATCCCTTGCAACACAAGGCCGGAACCATTCCTTACTGAACAGTTCCGAACAAGACAACCCTGCAGTTGTAGCTAGCAACCGCCCACACAGCCGAATAAAAAGGGACCTCTAGACAGGGGAAAATCTTGTCCTACTTGGGCATGACCCACTTAACCTTGCTGCACCTCCCCTTTTTTAGTCATTCCCGGTTGATGAGGTTTGAGGCTACGATTACCTTTAGAGAACACATCACTTAGAATGCTCATCGTCCACCTGACGATGTTCTGAAAGCATTCAATCCATACAAGTTCGTTCCGGGTTCGAACGAAACCGAAGGTATTATCTCATTACACTCATTTTGGAATCACTCTCAGAGTTAGCGACAATAACCCTTGCGCTCTGAATCTTTGTCTTCATTTGAGATTCACGACCTAACGTTAATTTGGATCGATGTGGTTTTCGGATATCCAAGTATGGAAACCCGATCCCGGTCTCATCGAAATCCAAAACGTGTCTTTTAGGTCCAAGTTGTTTAAGGTTAAACAATTCAATTATCTATATACACATAGACAGATAACTCACAAATCACAATTGATAATCAACATTATCATAATAAACGGGTAATCCATATTATCATTATAAACGGATAATCCATATTCCCATCAAAATAGGTAACCCACATCACCATCACAATAGATAATCTATATTATCATCACAATGCAACCAAAGCATTCATACCACACAACATTACTTATCTCATTACCGAGATCACAACCATTCAAGGCAATCAAAATCACCCATTCATACATAAGCAATGATTTACTTAATCACAATATAATTAATTTAAAATGAATTAAATTAACTACCTCCATCTCTAATTAATTTAAAGTGAATTAAATTAATTACTTCATCTTTAATTAATTTAAAATAAATTAAATTAATTACTTTATCAATATAAATCTTGCTTACTTAACCATTTAATTAACTACAATCAATTAATTAATTATTCAAAATTAATCACCTTAATTAATCACCCTTGATTGATTATACTTAATTACATTCATGTAATTATCCTTAATTAATTTCACAAATTAATTATTCTTAACCAAAAATAGTAATTATCCTTTAATTACTTCAATTAATTAATTAACTATAATTAATTACATTAATCCTTAATTAATTATATTAATTACCTTTAATTACTTATCATTGATTAATTAACCAAAATTAATCAACTTTAGTTACGTCATTAATTGTATTAAATTAATGATCCTTAATCATATTTAATTAATTATCCTCTTAAATTAATTACCTTAAGTATTAACCCATAATTATAAATCCCCTCTGATTAACCATATTCAGTAATTAACTAACTTAATTACTTCATTAAAACAAATTAATTATTCCTTAATTAATTTCTTAATTAATCCCTTGATTAATTAGTAAGTAATTTAATGCAAATTACTTACATTTTTAAAACATCTTCCATTAATTACATCCTGTAATTACCAATCAATTACTTCACTAAATAATCTCCAATCCATTAATTATATAAGTAATTATCACCAAAACATCAAGTGTTTAAAATTAATTAAACTTAATTAATCAATTTAAACAATCACATTTAACTTAATTAATTACCTTAAGTAATTAATTTCTTAATTAGTTCATTAAGTAATTACACTTAAACCATTCACAAATAATCAAATTAATTAATCTAATTAATTATTAAAATTAACCACATTAATTAATTATTAAATAATCCTGGTTAATGACCTTCATTAACCATTCTCTAATTATTTTCATTAAGTAATTAGCTTAGATTAACCATTGTTAATTACAATTTAATTTATCTTTAATTATTCATTAATTAATCCCTAATTATTTAATTAATTTAGTGTTAACTGTAACTTAATTAATCCTTAACTATTTGATTAATTAACCCGGATTATAACTTAATTACTTAATTAATAATTCTTTAATCATTAATTAAATAATCTAATTAATGATCTTAATTACAAATTGATTAACCCTTAATCAATTAATTTATCCTAAATTAATTAATTAAATAAATGAACTAGTTATTCCTAATTACCTCATTAATTAAATTAATTTCAAAACATTAATCTTAATTAATTTTTAAGATAAAATATTCCTTAATTATGTTTAAATTGTCATTAAATAATTTATTTGAAAACAAATTACTTTTGAACTTACTTTTAAATTTCATTTCAAATACAAGATTTAAAATGAATATAATTTAAACTTAAACAAAGTTTTAAACAATTTAAAACCTTTTTTTAAAAATTATAAGACAAACAAGTGCTTGTCTTAATAAAGTAATTCATAAGAGTTTGAAACTAAAATCCATTTCAAAATTCAATAATTTAAATTTACATTTTGTTTAGATCTTCCAAATTTAAATCTTCTTTTAATTTCAAAAACTAAAATTCATATTTAATTCCCAGATTTAAATTCAACTTAAAACTTGCTTATATTTTACAAACTTTATTTTTTAAAAGTTCAAACTATTTACCAAAATAAAGTAATTAAATAAGTTCAAGTTTAAAACTTTATTTTTAATTTTTTTTACTTTTATTTAAAAATGAGATTTTAAATTTAAACTTAGATTCTAAAATTTAAATTTGAATTTAAAACTAGGTTTAAAACCTTTCTTTACATTTAAAAGCTTCATGTTTTTAAAAAACTTAAACTGAAATTACAGGTTTCTGTAAAACCTGATAACTATGAATAACCCGAGAACACCCAAATCTGCTTCGAGTCTAAATCCATTCTTACCCTAGCGAACTACCCTATTACTTTGAGCAACCCAAGCAACTTCCCCTGATACCAAACTCAACCAAAACGTCATCAGACACAACTCATCACCGTGCATATGCACGGCGACTCCGGCCACCATTGGTCATCGTTGATGATCGCTACACATCTGAAACCATCACTACAACCCACCACAAACATCAAATTCGAGACAAACCTCCAGAAATAAAAGATGACCTCCCAATTCCAAGACCTGGAAGCATAATCAGGTTTCCCTTCAAACCTGTCAACACCAAATCCTCACCGCTCCAGCCACCTGAAGATTAGCTACTCCGGCCTCGACTTCTATAACTACCCAGCTACCAATCCCCAAAATACCATAACACTCGATCATCCGTACAAGCCGTGGCAATCAAAACCCTTCACCTAGTTAAAACTAGGGTTGCAAGAAGAATATTCACAGTAGAAACTTCCATGGTGAAATACAACACCAACTAGCATTTTTCCTATCAACTCCTAACTCTACTCCATCATCATGAAGAAACTCAAGTCCTCAAAGTACACAGATCACCAGAGAAACCAAATAGTTCTTATTCAGTTCATCTCTTAACTGCTCCTTATCCTCTTTACTAAAAATTATAGTTTTTGTTTTAAAAATCATAATTCGATTTTAGTATTCAATTTATAACACTGTATTTACAATTTAAAAGGTATTTCTTAATTTAAACATGCACAGAGCTGTTTTTGGTTTACAGAGACAACAAGCTATTTTTTTGACTTACTTAAATATTTTAAATATTAACTTAAGATAATTAAATAACTTTATTTTATAAATTTCATTCTATCAGAAAACTAATTAAAAGATAAGTATTTAATAAAATTTTGTGCCTGGAAAGTCAAAACAGAATAGGCAATAAAGACAGCATGCACACAATACATTTTCACATCAACAATTACTTATAAACACAAGCAATACTATTCCATTTTAATATACTAGCATGCAACCTATTTTTAAACTTTTAGATTTAAAAAGTTACTCACTTATTTTATAAGGAAGCAGAGCCTCTGTTGAAATGCTTTTTGAATTTGTAGATAACATCAAAGATTCCAGATTCAACTTGATTGAATTTAAAGCTTCTTTTAATTTCAAGTTGAAAGAATGAATGCAGGCAGGCCCTGATTTAAAAACTGCAGTTGCCTTTTTGTTTGATTTAACATTGCTGCATGCTTCCAGATTGTAGAGAAAAAAATGATGCAGATTTGTTTTTTGAGTTCAAGTGGCATGCAGAATCCATTTTCCAGATTGAGAAGAAAAATGATGCAGACTTTTTTGATATGAGCAATTTGTAACAGATTTGGTTTTGAAAATGGCAAATGCATGGTTTTTGAAGGTGCAGGCTACAGATTTTGTAATTGCAGATGCAAGGGTTTTGATCTACAGGTAAATTATTTGAAGATGTGCATATGCTTTTTGTTATGAGGAGTAGAATTTGGATTTGTAAACTGATTTTTGGTTTTGAAGATGCACAGATTTGAAGAGTTTTGCAAACTGATTTTGGGTTTTGAAGATTTACAGGGAAGTGGTATAGATTATGCTCATATTTGTTTTGAAGAGGACTTACTGATTTTGGAAAAAAAATGAGGAGTTTTGAAGTTCTCTTTTGATTAAGAAATGAGAAAAAGGGATAAGAATGAAAGAATGTGTTCTTATATAGGTTAATTTCTGATTTTATTTAATAAAAGAAAAATAAAACAAAATGTGACACTTGTATAAAATTTCAACATTTGTCAACTTATTATGTTAATCTTATAACATTTGTTATAAAAGGCTTAAGAATAAAATATTTGTCCCTTTAAAAGTAATTTGTATATTAATTTACACGTTAATATATATGTTAAGCCTAATTTAATTTGTTAATTAGTATTTAATATGTATATAAATTTATAAAAGAAATAAAAACAAATTATGCTTATAAATAAAGCTTATGCATATAAAAATTAAAACAATTAAAAATCTATACTTTGGATTTTAAATTCAAAATCTAATATTTAAAAAATAAAGTTATGAATACAAATTAAATTTGAAATAACAAATGCTATTTTTATTCAAAATCTATTAATAAAGACAATACACTATTAATATTTTTTTTTAGAAATATCTCATTATTAAATTAAAATAATTATAAAAGAAATTATTTCTTTATTAATAAATTACCTATTTTATTAAGCCATAAAACTTTTTGTTAATTCATTTTAAATTTAAAACTCAAGCCAAAATTATTTTAAACATTTAAATATTTTTCTTAACAATTTAAAATCATATACTTATTTATTACATAGCTTTGAAAACTTAATATTAATTTAAATCAAAATTTCCAAATTATCAATATATATATTAGAATTTTAAATCATGATTCATTTATTAAATTTAAACCAAGATTATTTATTTAATAACTTTGAAAAGCTTATATATTAAATAAAAACTAATTTTCCAAATTACAAAAATATTAGAATTAGAAAATATGCTTTATTTATTAAATTTAAAATAATGCCAATCTATTTACAATATAAACCATGTATTTATATTATAAATAGAAACCAATGTATTAGCTGAAAAGGATAAATCTACCAATTAAATATTTATTAAAGAAGATTATTAAATCTATTTGAATTATTATTAACAAAAATATCAATATCAATTTAATTTTATATATAGATTATTAAATTGATATTGTCAAAAAATCCGGGATGTTACAATCCTTCCCCCTTAAAAGAATTTCGTCCTCGAAATTTAAAACAAAGGTAATTTAATAATCTCATTAAAGATTTAATTTTAAAACACAAGCATACATCAAACATATGCTAACAACCAAAACAACCAATTCATCCAATCAAACAAATCTCACTATCCAGATAAAATTCTGGATAAAATTTACTCGAGTTTCCCCAAGTATAGACACCGGGATACTCGCTCTAGAGAATCCAAACAATCAATATCACTAAGCTATAGTGCTCCTACTCAACTATATCTACAACGCTAGACAAGAAATCAGACTACAGACGAGTCTGACTCAACAACCAAAACTCTAGAACTGTTGGTTCCACAACCAGAGATAGATCATACACGTACTCCCTCAGAGATACGTGAAACTCATCGAATCCCAGCTATCCAAACTCGCAATCCAATCCTGTAGATCAATCACTTATTCTCCAAGATCACAGAAAAGATCCAAAACACTTCAGAGCTAACCTTCCAGCCTTACTCAATCTTATAGCTCCTTTTCGATCGGAGAAAAAACTTATCCAAAATTAAATCTCCGACTCCGGAATCCAAATTCCTCCGTCTCAAATCCACAAAACTCTTCAGACGATCCTAGGCTGCCTGCAACCTTACTGATCAACACAACCTTTGTTGATGCTTCTAGAAACAAACAAAACCAATATCTCAACAAAATGATCTCCTCAAGATCAACCCAGATCCAGGAACACAAACTCTACTCCTCAAATAACAGAAGACTAAACTCACTTCCCCTGTCCGAAAAAGAAAAGCAGATACACTTCCAAACTGCTTCTGCTGCACAACTCTGATCCGAAGTAGAAGAAAATGCTAAAGAAGAACACGAGCACAAACTGGACAACACATCCTAGAAATATGGTTCATCAGATCCATAAAGAAAACTCAGAAACTCCACTAAAACCTGAGCTGCTACACCAACTCAATCTCTAGGAACCATCCTTCTACTAAGCTGAACCACCGGTAGCACTCCTGGAATTCCAGTCGATAAGGAAACTCACTTTCAAGATGCGAACAAAACTCTGACTTCTCTGAAGATATTCGGAAAAATTCTGATAACCCAATAAAACACTCAAACATCGCAAGTCACTTTTGCGATCAATCCAAACCAAATACAAAGAAAATTGTTCTTCCTTTACCAAACAGAACATCTTACACTTAACTAGCCAATCCATTGAAGAAATGTGTCACTCTGCTGCTTCAGAACCCTGCTTCAGAAACTGCTAAGCCAAAAAACTTCCTGCCAACATAGAACATTCTGAGATGCACTGCTGACACAGATGCCAAAGAATTCCTAATCCAAAGCTCTTCAAGAAACTCGGACCTCAAACTAAACAGAAACACCAACTGAACACAGCCACAACATCGAAGCAGACTCACTTCCTTAAACTTGTTCCAAAGAAAACATCTTCGGAAACATCCATAGTCACTGCATCTCATCACGCAACTATTACTTCCTGAGGTATCCAAAATACCATCACTCGCTTCTGCCTAACCGACAGAACCAAACTCTACTCATCCAACTTCTAAAATAGGCTACGAACCATAACAGGTTTCCTTCAGAGATCAATGAAGTCCTTCATCACTACAAAGCTTACTCAAGATGGTATTAGGTCTACAGTCTCGACAATACACTTCCAACCTCAAACATTTAAACTCCAACCAATGATAGTCGTGTTACACACACCACTATCCCATCTACCTTTATAACTTATATTGGAAAACCTAAACAGGTGACCCAACAAATAGGTAGAATATATATATGTATGTATGTATGTATGTATGTATGTATGTATGTATGTATGTATATAATTACAAATACGCTCTCTCAAGATGGACACCACTCCAGAGCCTAGGTATTCACTCAACCTAATGCTCTGATACCAACTGAGACGACCCGACTTTCTCACCACAGAAAGTCATATCATCTTGAAGAAAGAAAGGGATAGAAAAGAGAAAAGAAAGAAGAGAAGAAGAGACAACATCAGAATCTAAACAGCGTAATGAATAAATTATATTAATAACATAAATATTACATAGTTTACAATCATTATCAGAGTTACACAGATTACACATCACATACTAGACAGTTATAAACACCTGTCTAGTTATACAACTCAACAAAGAGGTACCAACACAGAAAACACACAGTGGAAACTATATATCTACAACGCAGAAGCCTCATGCTCCATTGCTCCTCCGCAATTTGTCAAAGCTAACCTGAATCCCTTGGCTACTCGTAAAAATTTGAGTACCCAAGAGTTTAAGAAAAATAGAAGATAAACTCCGGTTCAGACATGGGTCTGGTGTGAGTAACAGGTTAAGGTTGCTTAACTTTCAAAAACCTTTTGAAAAGAAAGGTATCACGTAAGACTTCCCACACATAAACATGGAAAAGTTTTTACCTTACGCTAACCAAAACATCTGATAGAAAATCTAGTGATATTATAATACGTCTAGGGTTTTCAAGTAAATATGAAATAGCCGAAATTGTTACATTCATTATTCCAAATACTAGCCACAAAAGTGGGTAATACAATCAAAACCGTTGGCACTTATTGGATTTTGGATTCCATACAATGACAGGGCTACCGAGGTACCGCCCGTCATAGTACGTGGCCTAGATCAACGTACCGAGGATCACTCCCAATCCCCTGCAACACAAGGCCGGAACCATTCCTTACTGAACAGTTCCAAACAAGACAACCCCACAGTTGTAGCTAGAAACCGCCCACACAGTCGAATAAAAAGGGACCTCTTGATAGGGGAAAATCTCGTCCTACTTGGGCATGACCCACTTAACTTTGCTGCACCTCCCCTGTTTTATCCATTCCCGATTGATGAGGCTTGAGGCTACGATTACCTTTAGAGAACACATCACTTAGAATGCTCATCGTCCACCTGACGATGTTCTGAAAGCATTCAATCCATACAAGTTCGTTCCGGGTTCGAACGAAACCGAAGGTATTATCTCGTTACACTCATTTTGGAATCACCCTCAGAGTTAACGACAATAACCCTTGCACTCTGAATCTTCATTTTCATTTGAAATTCACGACCTAACGTTAATTTGGATCGATGTGGTTTTTGGATATCCAAATAAGGAAACCCGATCCCGGTCTCATCGAAATCCAAAACGTGTCCTTTAGGTCCAAGTTGTTTAAGGTTAAACAATTCAGTTATCTATATACACACAGACATATAACTCAAAAATCACAATTGATAATCAACATTATCATAATAAACAGGTAATCCACATTATCATTATAAACAGATAATCCATATTATCATCAAAATAGGTAACCCATATCACCATCACAATAGATAATCTATATTATCATCACAATGCAACCAAAGCATTCATACAACACAACATTACTTATCTCATTACTGAGATCACAACCATTCAAGGCAATCAAAATCACTCATACATACATAAGCAATGATTCACTTAATCACAATATAATTAATTTAAAATAAATTAAATTAACTACCTCCATCTCTAATTAATTTAAAGAGAATTAAATTAATTACTTCATCTTTAATTAATTTAAAATAAATTAAATTAATTACTTCATCAATATAAATCTTGCTTACTTAACCATTTAATTGACTATAATCAATTAATTTATCAATCAAAATTAATCACCTTAATTAATCACCCTTGATTAATTATCCTTAATTACATTCATGTAATTATCCTTAATTAATTTCACAAATTAATTATTCTTAACCAAAAATAGTAATTATCCTTTAATTACTTCAATTAATTAATTAACTATAATTAATTACATTAATCCTTAATTAATTATATTAATTAATTACCTTTAATTACTTATCATTGATTAATTAACCAAAATTAATCAACTTTAATTACGTCATTAATTGTATTAAATTAATGATCTTTAACCATATTTAATTAATTATCCTCTTAAATTAGTTACCTTAAGTATTAACCCATAATTATAAATCCCCTCTGATTAACCATATTCAGTAATTAACTAACTTAATTACTTTATTAAAACAAATTAATTATTCCTTAATTAATTTTTTAATTAATCCCTTGATTAATTACCAAGTAATTTAATCTAAATTACTTACATTTTCAAAACATCTTCCATTAATTACATCCTGTAATTACCAATCAATTACTTCACTATGTAATTTCCAATCCATTGATTATATTAAGTAATTATAATCAAAACATCAAGTTCACAGAAAACACACAGCGAAAACTATATATCTACAACGCAGAAGCCTCCTTCTCCATTGCTCCTCCACAATTCGTCAAAGCTAACCTGAATACCTTGGCTACTCGTAAAAATTTGAGTACCCAAGAGTTTAAGAAAAGGAGAAGGTAAACTCCGGGTCAGACATGGGTCTGGTGTGAGTAACAAGTTAAGGTTGCTTAACTTTCAAAAACCTTTTGTAAAGAAAGGTATCACGTAAGACTTGTAGGATCTAGATTAACCCTAGAGGGGGGGTGAATAGGGTTATAGCAAATTTTCTCGATATAAACACAGAAACAAAACGTAGAAATAAATATGCTGAAAAAGTAAATCACACACAGAATTTACCCAGCTTCGGCAACCCCTGCCTACTGCTGCATTCTCAGATTTCTATTAGAATTAAACAGTATCACGCTTACAAACACTCTACTAGAGTCGCAGACATTTGCTCCCGCTCACAAACACTCTACTAGACTCGCACACCCTGCTCGCAAACATTTGCTCCCGCTCACAAACACTCTACTAGACTCACACACCCTGCTCCGCCTATAGAGTTTCGCTTACTCGCAAACTTTGCTTCCCGCCTATAGAGCTTCGTTTACTCGCAAACTCTGCTCCCGCCTACAATAGAACTTTGCAAACTCGCACACCCTGCTCACTGAACTAATTCTAACTAGACAATCTGACACTACCTAAATCCTAGGTGGTGATTTACAAAGTTTTGATTCGAAAAATAAAAACAATAATTAAAGACAACAAACTAAAAACAGTTTAAACTTAAACCCTAATTAAATAAAATAAAGCCCTTTGAAATAAAGTAAGCCGGCCCAATTTATTTTCTTTAACCCAATCCTTTTGCTTGTGACGGCTGTTCCTCTTTGTCGAATTAAGTCTTCTGCTTGCGATCCAAATTTGGCTTTAAGAAAAAATTATGGCGGCTCTGTTTCTCTTGCAAATTTAGGCCTTCGCTCTCTTTAATCCAAACTAGGGTTTTGAAGCTGCGCCTTTTCGTGTGCTTCGTTCTCGTTCGTTCGCTCTTGGCCGCTTCTGTTTGATCGAGTTCACTGTTGTGATTTCGGTACGTAATCTATCCCTTTTGCTTTGCTGGTTTATGCTTGAACTCGATGATTTTAGATTGCCGATGATGATGGTTTATATAGGAGTCAATTTCCTAAAATCTCATTCGTCTGATTTCTTCAACTTTATGCTATCAACCCTCTGATTTTGTTTCGATGATTGAGATGTTTTCTGACTTGATCAAAAACGTATACTGATGGTCACGGCTTTGCTTGGTTACCACGGTATCCAATTCTGACTTGAATTTGTGACATTTGAACTGCCGTGCTCATCACGGTGTTGATTTTTGACTTTGTCAATTACATTTGCTACCTCGATTTTGGACTTGTTCATTATATGACTTCGGTCATTTTACTGTTGACTTTGGCTTCTTGAATTTTTTAAACTGTATTTTTGAATGTCGTGAATTTCTTGTTGACATTGGTATGCTTCCACAACTTTGACATTTACATTGTTCATCCCTCTGCTGGCTTGACTCTGATCACTTTGATTTCATGAAATTTTATGATTCATCTGATCACTGCTGTGTCTTGATTAATGGAGTCAGTGATAATGATCACTGTGTTGGCCTTGTAGTACTTGAATATTTGCAGTTTGTAGCGTCATTGAGCTTGCATACTGTTTTCATTTGTTCAACATGGTCTTTGTAGTTGGTGATTCGCACTTGCACACTGTCTTTACTGTAGTTCACTGCATTTTGTACATGCATTTGCCTTTCTGTTGCTGTGCACTTCTGTTTTGCTGTCATGTTCCTGTGCTCGAGCTCTTTGCACTCTGATGCTTGTTGTTGTATATTTGTGACATTCATGTTGCTGCTGCTTAGTGTCTTGAAACTCGGCCTATTGTGTACTTCATATAGTTGGTTCATGTTGTTGCTTATGTTGCTGTCATATACATTCATCAATGTTGTTTCACTGCCATACTTGATGATATGGCCTGTACTTGTGTACTTCTGGTATGCTGCAGCTTGCATCTTTGTTGCATTTGCTTGAGTTTGTGTCATCTTTACTTGCATTGCTGTACACTTTTGGTTTCATTGCTGCACTCGAGTTTTGTTGCTTGTGGTCTTCATTCTGGTTGGCACTTGCATGCATTTCTGGTTGCTGTGCACTTTTGTGCTTGCATTTTGATGCAGTCTTCATTAGCATGCTACTAATTTGTCTGACCTGATCTGCATACATGATTGTTGCAGTCCGTTTTGATGTTGGTCTACGTTGCATTCAGGTCATGTCGCCTTGTGTTGAATCCAGTTTCAAAACTCGGGTTTGACCTTGTGCTCGTGTCATGATTTTCAATGTTATTGCACGTGAGTTGAACCTGGTTTTTCATTTGGGTTTGACCTGTGCTCGCCTGTCCCTGTAAATCAATCAAGTGTATATATCGGCGTGCACGGCCTTGTGGCATATACAGTAATACACTGTGTATGTCACAAGTTGTTCGTGTATGATGAAATCAAATTTAAATTATGACGAACAACCCAAATAACTGAGGCAAATCATATTTTCAAAAATTATCTTTTATTTTTGAATAGCAAAAATATTTTATTTTCAATTTTACTGCGTTAGTTTATATTTTTGCAGATTGCTCAGATGCTGGATTCAAACTGGAATGCAGTTGAAGATAGAAATACGAGTGTGAGTGATATGTAGTGAGGTGAACTGTAAATATGAAATGTGATGTAATTGTAATCAAAGTTGTATAGTTATAGTGAGAGCTTGAAATTGTACTATTCAAAACTGTAATAAATATTTATTTGAATAAAATATCTGTTTGAATTCAAATTCTGTGTAATTTATTTTATTCAACAAATATTTATTTAAAATATGAAAAATAGAATAGTATATTAACAAATACATTTAAACGAATGTATATATGTTTATTATCATCAAACAAAAATCATATAAGCGCAAAGCGCATATTCAACAATCTCCCCCTTTTGATGATAACAAACATATATTTAAGATTTTGAATGTATTAAATGTATTTGATTCTTCAATTTGCTCCCCCTATTTGAATGCTCCTCTCTACACAATACTCCCCTACATATATGCATTCAAATAAAAATATGTAAATGAGCCTATATGCTAATGGAAAATTATTTGACCTTTGCTTGATTTTATTCTACAAAATCTTAACTTTTCTCTCCCCCTTTTGTTATCAGCAAAAGAATAATAGTGTTATAAAAATAGGGATGAAGTGACAGACATGAATCAAACATTTAACTCAATTGAATATAAATATCAAATTTCAATAAAACTCAAACAAAAATCATAATTACCCTTGTCAGACGCATATTCCACTTTCAGAAGTGATGGGGTTAAATTCATCAAAAAATCATACAGTTTTGTCTATTTGTGGTATATTTATTTCAGGAAATTTGAATATCTACTAACCATGCATAACTGTTAGGACTTTTAAATGAGATTAGTAGTATTCCAATTTAATTTAAAAAATGAAATCAAGTATCTTCTAACCACGCATGACCGTGAGGACTTTTAAATGGGATTAGAATCAACTTGTCTATTAAATCAATTAATTTTGATATGCGTTCCATACATGCATAACCGTGAGGACTTTTAAATGAGCATGGAAGCACATAATCAAAAATCCAAGTAATTCACCCATGCATAACCGTGAGGACTTTTAAATGAGAGTGAATACTTTGGATATTTATTTTTATTGCCAAATATAATAAATTGAAGCACAAATAATTTCCTTCACAAATTTAAAGATATTGAAGAACGAATGATTTCCTTTGTAAACTACCACAAATTTACATACTATATATGATTTTGATGAGTGATGGTCGATAGAAAGATGATAGAAATAGAAATGGTCATGGAATTTTTTCCTAACAGAAAGTTTTTATAACTCTAGTTATGAAATTCTAAAGAAATTTTCTAATTATACTTTCTCGAGTTATAATATATGATAAATATCAACACTCATCACTTTTTCAATCACTATTCATCTTTTCGATAATCAAAGGGAGTCAGATTAGTCAAAATAGTCATTTAAAATCAAATAAGAATGTCTAATCATGATTTTCTCGAGGGGGTTTTTTTTTAAAAATTCTGCTTTTTGAAAATTATTTCAAGTGAAATATATGCAGATATTTTCTTTGAGAAACGATGCAGCAAATGAATATTTCAAAAATTAATCACGTTCCACTAGTAATTTTTCTATCAACTATATTACCAGTGTAATCTGCATCTGAATTTAATTTTCACTCAATATTCACTCGTTGAACCATGAAGTGTGCACCAAGAATTCCAAACTTAACATCATTCTTTTGAATTTGAATTGAAGCCGTGTTAACACTCAAACAAATATCATAGTGTTAATTTCAGAAACCGTAGGATAAACAGTTATATTCATGAGTAATCAACAGTCAATCAACATCATAGTTATTTCAAAAACAATTTCTTAAAATCAGCTTTCATATGAAAATTGAAATCGTGCAAATTTACAAGCAGTGACCAAAATATCAAAACCAATATATCTACGTGTAGCATGAGTAACCATCATTTGACCGAACAAATTCATATGGATTAGTTCAAAGTTGAAAATTTGATTGGTCATCATTTAAGCACAAATCAAGGTCATAAATAAGAACAAGTCAAAAATTTCTTAAAATCCTTTTTACAATTTTTTAAATAGAATTCATTAGGATTTTAAGTTGAAGCCATGTAAATAGAAGAAACCGTGAATATAGATTTAGCCAAAAATATTATCGTCAATCAATAAAAGCACCATCAGCAATCCAAATTAATCCATATAAAGTATTTCAAGGATTGTAGTGTTTTTGGCATAAAAGCAAAATTGGCCAACAATTTTGAAAAAATCAGAATCAAAATCATCATCTTTTATTCATCTCAATATTGGCTGATTTTAATTCAGAATATGGTGCAGATATCACATTTAATATATCGTTCAAAACAAATTTACCTGTTTTACCTTTACGATAATTTTTCGTTGTTGTCCATTGTGACTCTGTCACCTTTATACTAGGCTAAGGAACTTTGCTTTGTCGCCCGTTGTGTTTCTGGAACAGCCAAAATCCAGAGAACACTGTTGTTGTTCCTTAGCCTGCCACCACAGCTACACGATGAAAGATTTTTGTGACCTATTTGTTTTTATAGGTCCATGGTTGTTAGTGGCAGAATATGAAAAATATGTTTGTGGAGACCCAAAACTATTTATATATGTTCCTTTTGGCACCCAAATTTGTTTGACTTTCAAAGATTTTATATTTGTGCCTTTTGGAACCCAAATCGGTATAGTTTTCACATGTTTGGGTCTATACCAACAATTATTGTGATTGTGTCCATATTTTCTACAAATCGTGCACATTAAATTGGCTTGATTGCTTTCAACAATTTTAGATTGACTATATCCAAGTCCTTTTCTAACCGTGTTAACAATTTGCTTTCCTAATAGCATATTCAACGATTTTTCGCTTTTTGAAAATTTATCCAAAGTCGTTGACAATTGTTTTGAAAGATTCATTTTCTTTCAACAATTGAGTGCACCTTTTAATAGAATTTTCTCTCCTAGTATTTTCAATTTTTAAAATCAGAATTTCATTTTCAAGTGATTTCATTTTAATTTCTGATTTTTTAATTTCTTCTTCAAATGTTGGACACTTATCACACTTAGGGATCCTACTTTGATAGGTTTTAACTAATTGGTCAAGTTGTTCATTTAATTCTATCAAAGTGTCTTTTTGTGATTCAAGTTTAGCGTATTTTCCCCTAAGTTGTTCAAAACAGCCATTTACTTTGTGGAAATAAATAAGTAATTCAGAGTGAGTAAGTTTTGATACCTCGCTTGGCTCGTCGTCGTCGCTATCGGTTATATTCCCATGAAGGCACATATCTGCTTTCTCACATCATCATCATCCTCATCATCATCATCCTCATCACAACTGCTATTTACCAATCCTGTTAAGCATATTTCTTTAATTGAGTCGGTTGTGGAGGACTTCTCATTGTTGTTGACTTTTGCACCATATATTGCATCGAGAGTTTTCCAAAATTTCTGTGCATTTTCACAATGAGAGACGAAATAAAAATTATCACGATTAATATGAGAATATAATATATGCATAGCAAGAGCATTAATCGAGATAATTTCCTTATTTGCTATATCACACCCATTTTCAATAATATCCCAACACTTAATATTAACAGATTTTAAATATAATTCCATTTTTAATTTCCAATTCAAAAAATCTGTTCCATCGACAATAGAAGGAATAATATTGAAACGGCCCTCAACAAAAATATTATTTGGTGGATTCATGACTCTAGAGTTAAAAACAAAATACTGGGCTCTGATACCACTTGTAGGATCTAGATTAACCCTAGAGGGGGGGTGAATAGGGTTATAGCAAATTTTCTCGATATAAACACAGAAACAAAACGTAGAAATAAATATGCTGAAAAAGTAAATCACACATAGAATTTACCCAGCTTCGGCAACCTCTGCCTACTGCTGCATTCCCAGATTTCTATTAGAATTAAACAGTATCACGCTTACAAACACTCTACTAGACTCGCAGACATTTGCTCCCGCTCACAAACACTCTACTAGACTCGCACACCCTGCTCGCAAACATTTGCTCCCGCTCACAAACACTCTACTAGACTCGCACACCCTGCTCCGCCTATAGAATTTCGCTTACTCGCAAACTTTGCTTCCCGCCTATAGAGCTTCGTTTACTCGCAAACTCTGCTCCCGCCTACAATAGAACTTTGCAAACTCGCACACCCTGCTCACTGAACTAATTCTAACTAGACAATCTGACACTACCTAAATCCTAGGTGGTGATTTACAAAGTTTTGATTCGAAAAATAAAAACAATAATTAAAGACAACAAACTAAAAACAGTTTAAACTTAAACCCTAATTAAATAAAATAAAGCCCTTTGAAATAAAGTAAGCCGGCCCAATTTATTTTCTTTAACCCAATCCTTTTGCTTGTGACGGCTGTTCCTCTTTGTCGAATTAAGCTTTCTTCTTGCGATCCAAATTTGGCTTTAAGAAAAAATTACGGCGGCTCTGTTTCTCTTGCAAATTTAGGGCTTCGCTCTCTTTAATCCAAACTAGGGTTTTGAAGCTGCGCCTTTTCGTGTGCTTCGTTCTCGTTCGTTCGCTCTTGGCCGCTTCTGTTTGATCGAGTTCACTGTTGTGATTTCGGTACGTAATCTATCCCTTTTGATTTGTTGGTTTATGCTTGAACTCGATGATTTTAGATTGCCGATGATGATGGTTTATATAGGAGTCAATTTCCTAAAATCTCGTTCGTCTGATTTCTTCAACTTTATGCTATCAACCCTCTGATTTTATTTCGATGATTGAGATGTTTTCTGACTTGATCAAAAACGTATACTGATGGTCACGGCTTTGCTTGGTTACCACGGTATCCAATTCTGACTTGAATTTGTGACATTTGAACTGCCGTGCTCATCACGGTGTTGATTTTTGACTTTGTCAATTACATTTGCTACCTCGATTTTGGACTTGTTCATTATATGACTTCGGTCATTTTACTGTTGACTTTGGCTTCTTGAATTTTTTAAACTGTATTTTTGAATGTCGTGAATTTCTTGTTGACATTGGTATGCTTCCACGACTTTGACATTTACATTGTTCATCCCTCTGCTGGCTTGACTCTGATCACTTTGATTTCATGAAATTTTATGATTCATCTGATCACTGCTGTGTCTTGATTAATGGAGTCAGTGATAATGATCACTGTGTTGGCCTTGTAGTACTTGAATATTTGCAGTTTGTAGCGTCCTTGAGCTTGCATACTGTTTTCATTTGTTCAACATGGTCTTTGTAGTTGGTGATTCGCACTTGCACACTGTCTTTACTGTAGTTCACTGCATTTTGTACATGCATTTGCCTTTCTGTTGCTGTGCACTTTTGTTTTGCTGTCATGTTCCTGTGCTCGAGCTCTTTGCACTCTGATGCTTGTTGTTGTATATTTGTGACATTCATGTTGCTGCTGCTTAGTGTCTTGAAACTCGGCCTATTGTGTACTTCATATAGTTGGTTCATGTTGTTGCTTATGTTGCTGTCATATACATTCATCAATGTTGTTTCACTGCCATACTTGATGATATGGCCTGTACTTGTGTACTTCTGGTATGCTGCAGCTTGCATCTTTGTTGCATTTGCTTGAGTTTGTGTCATCTTTACTTGCATTGCTGTACACTTTTGGTTTCATTGCTGCACTCGAGTTTTGTTGCTTGTGGTCTTCATTCTGGTTGGCACTTGCATGCATTTCTGGTTGCTGTGCACTTTTGTGCTTGCATTTTGATGCAGTCTTCATTAGCATGCTACTGATTTGTCTGACCTGATCTGCATACATGATTGTTGCAGTCCGTTTTGATGTTGGTCTATGTTGCATTCATGTCATGTCGCCTTGTGTTGAATCCAGTTTCAAAACTCGGGTTTGACCTTGTGCTCGTGTCGTGATTTTCAATGTTATTGCACGTGAGTTGAACCCAGTTTTTCATTTGGGTTTGACCTGTGATCGCCTGTCCCTGTAAATCAATCAAGTGTATATATCGGCGTGCATGGCCTTGTGGCATATACAGTAATACACTGTGTATGTCACAAGTTGTTCGTGTATGATGAAATCAAATTTAAATTATGACGAACAACCCAAATAACTGAGGCAAATCATATTTTCAAAAATTATCTTTTATTTTTGAATTGCAAAAATATTTTATTTTCAATTTTACTGCGTTAGTTTATATTTTTGCAGATTTCTCAGATGCTGGATTCAAACTGGAATGCAGTTGAAGATAGAAATACGAGTGTGAGTGATATGTAGTGAGGTGAACTGTAAATATGAAATGTGATGTAATTGTAATCAAAGTTGTATAGTTATAGTGAGAGCTTGAAATTGTACTATTCAAAACTGTAATAAATATTTATTTGAATAAAATATCTGTTTGAATTCAAATTCTGTGTAATTTATTTTATTGAACAAATATTTATTTAAAATATGAAAAATAGAATAGTATATTAACAAATACATTTAAACGAATGTATATATGTTTATTATCATCAAACAAAAATCATATAAGCGCAAAGCGCATATTCAATAAGACTTCCCACACATAAACATGGAAAAGTTTTTACCTTACGCTAACCAAAACATTTGATAGGAAATCTAGTGATATTATAATAGGTCTAGGGTTTTCAAGTAAGTATGAAATAGCCGAAATTGTTACATTCATTGAATTCCAGCTACTAGCCACAAAAGTGGGTAATATAATCAAAACCGTTGGCACTTATTGGATTTTGGATTCCATATAATGGCAGGGCTACGGGGTACCGCCCGTCACAGTACGTGGCCTAGATCAACGTATCGAGGATCACTCTCAATCCCCTGCAACACAAGGCCGGAACCATTCCTTACTGAACAATTCCGAACAAGACAACCCCGTAGTTGTAGCTAGCAACCTCCCACACAGCCGAACAAAAAGGGACCTCTAGATAGGGGAAAATCTCGTCCTACTTGGGCATGACCCACTTAATCTTGCCGCACCTCCCCTGTTTTATCCATTCCTTGTTAATGAGGCTTGAGGCTACGATTACCTTTAGAGAACACATCACTTAGAATGCTCATCGTCCACCTGACGATGTTCTGAAAGCATTCAATCCATACAAGTTCATTCCGGGTTCGAACGAAACCGAAGGTATTATCTCGTTACACTCATTTTGGAATCACCCTCAGAGTTAACGACAATAACCCTTGCACTCTGAATCTTCATTTGAGATTCACGACTTAACGTTAATTTGGATCGATATGGTTTTCGGATATCCAAATATCGAAACCCGATCCCGGTCTCATCGAAATCCAAGACGTGTCTTTTAGGTCCAAGTTGTTTAAGGTTAAACAATTCAATTATCTATATACACACAGATAGATAACTCAAAATCACAATTGATAATCAACATTATCATAATAAACAGGTAATCCACATTATCATTATAAACAGATAATCCATATTATCATCAAACTAGGTAACCCATATCACCATCACAATAGATAATCTACATTATCATCACAATGCAACCAAAGCATCCATACAACACAACATTACTTATCTCATTACTGAGATCACAACCATTCAAGGCAATCAAAATCACTCATTCATACATAAGCAATGATTCACGTAATCACAGTATAATTAATTTAAAATGAATTAAATTAACTACCTCCATGTCTAATTAATTTAAAGTGAATTAAATTAATTACTTCATCTTTAATTAATTTAAAATAAATTAAATTAATTACTTCATCAATATAAATCTTGCTTACTTAACCATTTAATCGACTACAATCAATTAATTAATCATTCAAAATTAATCACCTTAATTAATCATCCTTGATTAATTATCCTTAATTACATTCATGTAATTATCCTTAATTAATTTCACAAGTTAATTATTCTTAACCAAAAATAGTAATTATCCTTTAATTACTTCAATTAATTAATTAACTATAATTAATTACATTAATCCTTAATTAATTATATTAATTAATTACCTTTAATTACTTATCATTGGTTAATTAACCAAAATTAATCAGCTTTAATTACGTCATTAATTGTATTAAATTAATGATCCCTAATCATATTTAATTAATTATCCTCTTAAATTAATTACCTTAAGTATTAACCCATAATTATAAATCCTCTCTGATAACCATATTCAGTAATTAACTAACTTAATTACTTCATTAAAACAAACTAATTATTCCTTAATTAATTTCTTAATTAATCCGTTGATTAATTACTAAGTAATTTAATCCAAATTACTTACATTTTTAAAACATCTTCCATTAATTACATCCTGTAATTACCAATCGATTACTTCACCAAGTAATTTCCAATCCATTAATTATATTAAGTAATTATCATCAAAACATCAAGTGTTTAAAATTAATTAATAATTAATCAATTTAAACAATCACATTTAACTTAATTAATTACCTTAAGTAATTAATTTCTTAATTACTTCATTAAGTAATTACACTTAAACCATTCACAAATGATTAAATTAATTAATCTAACTAATTATTAAAATTAACCACATTAATTAATTGTCAAATAATCCTGTTAATGACCTTCATTAACCATTCTCTAATTGTTTTCATTCAGTAATTAGCTTAGGTTAACCATTGTTAATTACAATTTAATTTATCTTTAATTATTCATTAATTAATCCTTAATTATTTAATTAATTAAGTGTTAATTGTAACTTAATTAATCCTTAATTATTTGATTAATTAACCCGGATTATAACTTAATTACTTAATTAATAATTCTTTAATCATTGATTAAATAATCTAATTAATGATCTTAATTACAAATTGATTAACCCTTAATCAATTAATTTATCCTAAATCAATCAATTAAATAAATTAACTAGTTATTCCTAATTACCTCATTAATTAAATTAATTCCAAAACATTAATCTTAATTAATTTTTAAGATAAAACATTCCTTAATTATGTTTAAATTGTCATTAACAAATTTATTTGAAAACAAATTACTTTTGAGCTTACTTTTAAATTTCATTTCAAATACAAGATTTAAAATGAATATAATTTAAACTTAAACAAAGTTTTAAACAATTTAAAACCTTTTTTTTGTAAAAATTATAAGACAAACAAGTGCTTGTCTTAATAAAGGAATTCATAAGAGTTTGAAACTAAAATCCATTTCAAAATTCAATAATTTAAATTTACTTTTTGTTTAAATCTACCAAATTTAAATCTTCTTTTAATTTCAAAAACTGAAATTCATATTTAACTCCCAGATTTAAATTTAACTTTAAACTTGCTCATATTTTACAAACTTCATTTTTAAAAGTTCAAACTACTTACCAAAATAAAGTAATTAAATAAGTTCAAGTTTAAAACTTTATTTTTATTTATTTTTTTACTTTTATTTAGAATTGAGATTTTAAATTTAAACTTAGATTCTAAAATTTAAACTTGAATTTAAAACTAGGTTTAACACCTTTCTTTACATTTAAAAGCTATATGTTTAAAAAAAAAATTAAACTGAAATTACAGGTTTCTGTAAAACCTGAAAACTATGAATAACCCGAGAACAACCAAATCTGCTTCGAGTCTAAATCCATTCTTACCCGAGCGAACTACCCTATTACTTCGAGCAACCCAAGCAACTTCCCCTGATACCAAACTCAACAAAATGTCATCAAACACGACGACTCCGGCCACCATTGGTCATCGTTGATGATCGCTACACATCTGAAACCGTCACTACAACTCACCACGAACATCAAATTCGAGACGAGCCTCCAGAAATCAAAGACGACCTCCCAATTCCAAGACCTGGAAGCATAATCAGGTTTCCCTTCAAACCTATCAACACCAAATCCTCGCCGCTCCGACCACCTGAAGATTAGCTACTCCGGCATCGACTTCATTTACTACCCAGCTACCAATCCCCAAAATACCATAACACTCGATCATCCCTACAAGCCGTGGCAATCAAAACCCTTCACCTAGTTAAAACTAGGGTTGCCAGAAGAATATTCACAGTAGCAACTTCCATGGTGAAATACAACACCAACTAGCATTTTTCCCATCAACTCCTAACTCTACTCCGTCATCATGAAGAAACTCAAGTCCTCAAAGTACACAGATCACCAGAGAAACCAAATAGTTCATATTCAGTTCATCTCTTAACTGCTCCTTATCCTCTTTACTAAAAATTATAGTTTTTGTTTTAAAAATCATAATTTGATTTTAGTATTCAATTTATAACATTGTATTTACAATTTAAAAGGTTTGAGTATTTCTTAATTTAAACATGCACAGAGCTGTTTTAGGTTTACAAAGGCAACAAGCTATTTTTTGACTTACTTAAATATTTTAAATATTAACTTAAGGTAATCAAACAACTTTATTTTATAAATTTCAATATATCAGAAAACTAATTAAAGATAAGTATTTTAATAAAATTTTGTGCCTGGAAAATCAAAACAGAACAGGCAATAAAGACAGCATGCACACAATACATTTTCACATCAACAATTACTTATAAACACAAGCAATACTATTCCATTTCAATATACTAGCATGCAACCTATTTTTAAACTTTTAGATTTAAAAAGTTACTCACTGATTTTAAAAGGAAGCAGAGCCTTTGTTGAAATGCTTTTTGAATTGACAGATAACATCAAAGATTCCAGATTCAACTTCATTGAATTTAAAGCTTCTTTTAATTTCAAGTTGAAAGAATGAATGCAGGCAAGCCCTGAGTTAAAAACTGCAGTTGCCTTTTTGTTTGATTTAACACTGCTGCATGCTTCTAGATTGCAGAGAAAAAAAATGATGCGGATTTGCTTTTTGATTTCAGGTGGCATGTAGAATCCATTTTCCAGATTGAAAAGAAAAATGATGCAGACTTTTTTGATATGAGCAATTTGTAACAGATTTGGTTTTGAAAATGGCAAATGCATGGTTTTTGAAGATGCAGGCTACAGATTTTGTAATTGCAGATGCAGGGTTTTGATCTACAGGTAAATGATTTGAAGATGTGCATATGCCTTTTGTTACGAGGAGTTGAATTTGGATTTGTAAACTGATTTTTGGTTTTGAAGATGCACAGATTTGAAGAGTTTTGCAAACTGACTTTGGGTTTTGAAGATTTACAGGGAAGTGGTATAGATTATACCCATATTTGTTTTGAAGTGGACTTACTGATTTTGGAAAAAAACGAGGAGTTTTGAAGTTCTCTTTTGATTAGGAAATGAGAAAAAGGGATAGGACTGAAGAATGTGTTCTTATATAGGTTAATTTCTGATTTTATTTAATAAAAGAAAAAAAAATGTGACACTTGTATAAAATTTCAACGTTTGTCAACTTAATATGTTAATCTTATAACATTTGTTATAAAAGGCTTAAGAATACAACACTTGTCCCTTTAAAAGTAATTTGTATATTAACATACATGTTAATATATATATGTTAAGCCTAATTTAATTTGTTAATTAGTATTTAATATATATATAAATTTATAAAAGAAATAAAAACAAATTATGCTTATAAATAAAGCTTATGCATATAAAAATTAAAACAATTAAAAATCAATACTTTGGATTTTAAATTCAAATCAAATTCAAAATCTAATATTTAAAAAATCAAGTTATGAATACAAATTAAATTTGAAATAACAAATGCTATTTTTATTCAAAATCTATTTATAAAGACAATAAACTATTAATATTGTTTTTAGAAATATCTCATAATTAAATTAAAATAATTATAAAAGAAATTATTTCTTTATTGATAAATTACCTATTTTATTAAGCCATAAAACTTTTTGTTAATTCATTTTAAATTTAAAACTCAAGCCAAAATTATTTTAAACATTTAAACATTTTTCTTAACAATTTAAAATCATATACTTATTTATTACATAGCTTTGATTAATTTAAATCAAAATTTCCAAATTATTAATATATACATTAGAATTTTAAATCATGATACATTTATTAAATTTAAGCCAAGATTATTTATTTAGTAACTTTGGAAAGCTTATATATTAAATAAAAACTAATTTTCCAAATTACAAAAATATTAGAATTAGAAAATATGCTTTATTTATTAAATTTAAAACAATGCTAATCTATTTACAATATAAACCATATATTTATATTATAAATAGAAACCAATGTATTAGCTGAAAAAGATAAAATCTACCAATTAAATATTTATTAAAGAAGATTATTAAATCTATTTGGATTATTATTAACAAAAATATCATTATCAATTTAATTTTATATACAAATTATTAAATTGATATTGTCAAAAATTCCGGGATGTTACATTATCATAACAAATAGACTATAGTTTAACTCGTTGTTTCGGTCAATAATACACTGTAACTATAAAATAGATCCTTAGTCGATTATCAAAGTTTATCAAAGTGGTATTTTCATTTCTTTTCAATAACTAGTCAAATGAAATAAGTTAAATTAGTGCTTGGTTTTCATTTGTTTACTCTCTCCATTTTTTATTTTGAAAATTTTATTGATGTTAACAATATTTACATAGGCCTAATGTAACGGCCCGCCATTTCGCACGTTTTAAATCGACGATAAACCGCACACGTCAGACTTAAAACCATACAGAAGGGCGGATTGTTATGGGGTAAATAAGAAAAGGCAGAGAAAGAAAAAGAACAAATCAGAATCTTGCAGCGGAGCGATAAAAATATAATAATCAAATAACAGTTCATGAAGCTGTTTTACAAAATATTTAATTATACATATACAATACATATCAGAGTTGCACATACCAGAGAATAATAATTAATGCAGCGGAACAGTATGAATGTAGTGGAATATAATAAATAATAGTAATATAAATCTCCATCTTCATCCTCCAGAGCTAAAGTCTTCAAATCCTGAAATGCTCAGGCTGACCCGAGCGAATTGAAAAGACAAACACTCGAGTCAGAACTAAGAGATCTTATGTGAGTTAAATCCACGATAAATAATATGAGTGTAACGGCGTCAGAGATGTTTACGGGATTTGACATCTCCTATCCAGTGTCTAACGTGAGTGCAGTAAGTTATGAGATGTTTGAGATTCACAACTCCTAAGGATCCGTTAAACTATCCACTATGTAGTAATATACGCTATTATAATAGTGTCTAAAGTAAAGTATAATATACTGAAAATAGCGTTAAGGGGTTACCCATATAGCCCTTAACACATTTTATATTCCTATAGTCTATACAGTACCGTAATCTCCCCTGTACCGGGCGTCGTCAAAGGGCACTCCATAGGTATGGTACAAAACAAAATCGTATAAGGCACGCTAGGGTAGGTGACACAGCACAACTAGGCAATGGCAAGGTAGATATACCAATTGCTATCCGGACTGGTGGTAACGCATAGCGGCAGCTACCGCCCATCTCGAGCCACACCCCCAAATAAAAAAATCAAAAGTGGCTACCGAATCAATCAAAAAGTCAAAGTATAATATCAAAGGGATGTGTCCGATCAAAGGTGCTACCTCATTAGCCCGAGAATCACTCCTATTTTAGCCACCTTATGCCAACTCACGGGAGTCGGGTCAACGTATTTACCTCAAAGGAAACGCCGCCACCATCCTACTTCATTCTGGAATCTCCACTGCGTACACGGTTGTTAAAGTGGTTTTCGGAGTTGGCAGAGAGTATGACAACTTCTGATCCCGGTCTCTTCAACAACCAAACGTTATTATAACACAGCGGTCTTATCAAAATAATTTATACTTTGAAAACCAGAATATAATATCCATTTCAAAACACTATAAATTCGATATCATTTCCATTTTAAAAACCCAAATCAATATGATATCATTTTTTATTTCAAAATAAATCTTTTTCCAAAATCATAGTGCTTTCAAATCTATATACCTTAAACCCATAGCTTTGAAATATAACTTCGAATACTTAAATGGTTTAAATATTAAATTACTTTATATAGCTTTTTAAATTTCACAATAAATTCCGAATACCGATTTGAACCTCCAATTTAAACCATTTCAATTTCCATATAATTCAAAGCTTTAAATATTCCACCATTTCAAATCTAAGTCTTTGATAATTCTATATGTATCAAATTTAATTACTATTATTTAGATTTGAAATATCTACTTAATAAATCCAATATAATTTAAGTAAAACTTTTAACCTCAAACACTGGATATCCTTTCAATTTATTTAACTTGATATATTCATTTAAATCCCACTAAGCCAAACCAAGTTATAAGAATCCCACCCTATAAATCTCAAATTTATCTAAATATCAAATCAAATTTTATTCGAGTAAAATTCTTAAATAATTTAATTCACATCCATTTCATATTTTATCTTTCAATCCTTAATTTATTTAAATCATTATAACCTCTAAAAAAATGTGATTTAAATACTTAACCATATTTATTTTAAAAAATCAAACTCCATTTTTTAACTTGTTGTCATTAAACAGATTTATACATAGCTTAAATACATGAATTTAACTATATATAAAATATTTTTATATAATATCAAAAAGAATCAATATTTATTTAAACCGTATAATTCTATACAAAATCATAGAAATCATTTTAAAATATTTATATATATAAACCGACGGCGTCTGTATATAATTTTCTATCCTATGGTCAAGTGATACGGATATTTATCATTTCAATCTGCAAATTAAAAATAAAAATACGGTTATATATCATTTCAAACTGCAATCCCGAATGAAATAAAGTGCATAACAGTTTACAGTTTATAACGATATAAAATGCAACATCCATTCATCCAATATCAATCATCAACCATTAATCACAATCATCATCCAATTCAATCAATAGCATCAATATATAACAGATAATAAACGACAGGTATCAACTAGCAGTTTATATTCCATAATAAATTAAATGAAAATTTAACCAGTAGTTTATATGCGATAAATAAATTAAATAACAATTTAATTCAATTATATTCAATTTAACTGGGATGATGATTAAAAATACGCCAAACAGTCATAAATAAATTTCTAATCACATCCTAAATAAATTTAATAAACATAAGAAATTTTAGAAGTTGTGAGTTGGTTAAAACACTCACCTTTTGAATTTAAATTGGATTTAAATCCAATTTAAATCCAAAAATTACACAATCTCCAAATTCATCCAAACCCATGTCCAAATATTCGGAATTCCAATACGAACCTAGTGGAGAAAATCGCGCGTAATTCCGACCTTGTATGTAAAACTTATGGAATTTAGAACATTTGGAAATCAAAATTAAATTAAAACAAAACAAGTAACCTTCACTCATACACTAGCCACATCATCAGCATCTTCCTGCTCACGCGAAATAATTCCAAGAACCCCATCCTGCTTCAAACAAAGCACGCACACAAAAGAAAATGTCGCTGCCCTACGGTGCCGCGCGCCACCTCGAGTACTTCGCCGCCAGGACCGACTACACGAACCCTCTCCTCTACCTCGTTACTACGACCACAGACTGACCACGACGAGGACCGGACGCAGCCACCGCCAACAAAAGTAAACCCTAGTTGAATTTTGGCGTAGATCCAACCGTCAGATCGACAAGCGAACACCGCCGATGAACTCCCCTTCGTCCCCTCTTCAAAACCGAGAAATGGTTCGTCAATCTGTCGATGTTCATCGACGCGCGATGAACGGCCGAAAATTGTTCTTCGATTTCTGGACAAACAATGCGTCGAATCAAAAAACGAGTTGCAGATCTGAGTTACGCTCTTCGAGATCTTCGAATTGATATAAAATTTGGCATATATTATGGAGTTTGAAATTTTGGCTTTGGATTTGGTTTGGAATTTCAATTGGATCAAGAATTTTATCGTCTGTCATTGAGGAGGAGGTGAAGATGGATTGTATGCACATACAAATGAGAAATAGAGGTAAGCTAGGGTTTGTAACAGGGTATTTATAGGTAGGGTTGAAATAGAATAGATGGACCTGATTTATAAGCGCGCCGAACGATGAATGGCCCGAAAAGCCTGTTCTGACTCCGGAATGAAATTGGGTCAACCCGTATGTCAAAATAATTGTTTTAAAATATTTTAAACGCAATGGAAAAGGTTTCAAGTCCAAATTCCATCGTATGAAGAAGTTATGCTAAAATCAGTATTTTTCAAATTGATTTCAATTGTTTTCAATTTCATTGTTTTCAAGACGTTTCGAGTTCGTACGATCAAACCATAAGTCCGATCGCTATGAAACTTGAAATCCTACAATAATTCATCGTTACGGATCCGATGAAGCAGGTTTCGTCGAAATCCAAGTCAGTGGCTAAAATGGTTATTTTTACATTAGTTAAATAATTTAATAAATTAAATCACTTTTCAAATTTCAATTCCATACTTAACCAATTCTAACATTTTTGATCTCTTAAATAATTACAGTGATTTAAAAAAATTTAGATGTTAATTTAGCATTGATGCATCCTTCAATTTCAGCGTTAAGTTTCAATTTCATTATATTCGAAAATTATAAATATAATTCCCGACAATTCCATTTAAATAAATAAATTAATAATTATTCCATATATTATTCTCAAATAAAAGGATTTAACATTGGATTCAAAACTATTTCATTAATATCCTCACATTCCATCTTAATTTAAAATAACGTAAAAAAATAATATTTAACTCCACTCATTTGCAATTAATCTAACTATTTTATTTTAAATTGCAATAAATTAATAAATTCTGCCTTCTATTCTTTTAATCCAACTGATTATCATGTTATGAATAAAATTTACGTGATTCCTACTTATTACCCTAAATTACATTGACGTAATATTTAATTCAAATTTATTGCAATTGATTACCCGTTTTAATTTAATAGACTAAATAAACGATTACTTTATAATGATTGTTGCCACTAACCCTTAATCATATTTATACAAGTTATCATTTCCAAACGATTACATACAGAATTTTATTTTATTCAATCCCAATTTATTCATTATTAATTCATTGATTAATTAAATATTTACATTTATTTTTCCTATAATAATTTATTACTAAATATTCTCATTTACACTGAATTATAACCCAAATAGTTTCTTTAATCAATTGGCTTTGCATTGAATTACTTATTTATTAGCTTACATTTACATTCTTGCCATTCATTTGAAATTTTCCTTATTTTCTTTATTATGAATCAATTATAACTTACCATCTTAAAGGTGATGTCAACATTTAAATTATTAATTTACCTTTTGTAATCCATTATAAATTAATGCACATATACAAATTAAGATTTTAAATCAAATTAATCATTTCGTCTTGGTTCCATTCTTCTATTACATCAAATATTACTTTATGAATAAAATTAGCATTCTTATTCATTTTGTTACATTCACAGTCTCCGCTATTGTCTTAAACTTGCTAATGTGACATTAAAGTTCATTCAATTCTAATTGATTCCCCATTTAAATTAAATAGACCAATTAAACGGGTAACTAATAATCGTCGTTATCATAATCTTTAATTACACATATGAATTCACTATTCACAAGCAAATGTTACAATTCTTACATAAAGTTGATTTTATTCAATTACCATTCTATCTATTATCTCATTAATTAATTCATATTTACATCCACTTCCGTAAATAAATTTTGTAACCAAGTTATAACCTTTACATTGTACACTTATTGTAATTACATCCAAGTTATTAACAATTAACTTACATTTATACAGTTGCGATTCATTCTAGTTATTATTTCATTAACACTATTTCCAATTTTATTTCTTTCAGTATTAATTACACAATCATATTAAATTAACAAATTAAAATGTTTTCCCCTATTTCTTTATTGGGATTTCATTCCAATCGTCAAGAATTAATTTTATTTACCATTGCCACATTTAATTTCTAACATTCGCTCCAATATAATTATAAGATTTTTATTTCTTTCTACGTTTAATTACAAAATCTTATAAATTTAACCAGTTTTAATTATCGAAATTTAAGGGTCATTACACTCTCCCCCACTCAAAAATATTCGTCCCGAAAAGGAAAAGAAGAGAAAAGAAGAATTAAGAAATCAATATATCTTATTCAAAATATTAACTTTATAAACAAATAAATTTACAAAATAATTATAATTTAAAATAAAATGTACCAATTTATATCCCTTAAATCTTTTTATACTCAAATTAATAAAGTTTGGATTACTTTTTCAAAAAAATTCTAAGTCCAAAATTTACGGAAAATTTCGACAGAGTCTCCTTTGTATGGGGAGGCTCGAAAGAAAATATAATATCACATATAACAATATACAACATATATTTTCCAAAATAATATATATCCCAACATGGGGAAAATAATATAATAACGCTATAAACCGAAATCCGAAAATGTACCTATTTGTCGGGCAATTTACGCTTATATTATGAAACCAAATGCAGTAGCAATTGCTTCCATAACCTGCATTTCACTTATATAATCCAAAAGAGTCAATAATTATATAAAATGAAATGTTTAACTTGTTTCATCAATAACAAACAAATCAATACAAACACCAATCACTTGCAACCAGGCAATTAACCATCACATAGAATTGTCACAAATCAATCATTCATTCATATCAAACAAAACAAATAGTTGTTTGGGTTCAAAACTTCAAATTCTATAGAATGAAAAATAAACTACTAAGTGCACCATTTACTCAACAGTCCCTGATGAAGCTAAATAGATTATTCATACATCCAAACAATTTTAAAGTATCCTTACCCAAACAACCATAAACCAAAACAAACAGCAGCAATTTCAAACAACAGATTTAGTTTATTCTTATTAATTCCATTCATACATTTGTTGTTTGATTTCTCTTTTTCATTCATATAATGGTTTACCTTTTTAATTTACTTTTATTTAGAAATAATTTCAACTTATTTACTTAATTTTAAAAAATTTATTTACAATACCTGCCTTCTATTATATTTAATTAGTAGTATTTCAATATACTTAAGTTTATAACAACTACAACACCAAATTCTTATTTATTAAAGAATTTCATTAAATACTTTCATTATTTCAAATTTTACTTATGAAATTTCCCATTACATTTTCTTTTAACAATTTAACTTTTTATAGTTGGTAAGTTATATATATGTTAAAGAATGCAAGTGACAATTATACAAGTTTATCTTATTTCTTTTAATTAATTAAAAGTTCAATAATTATATCCTTTGTCTTATAGGTTACACATTTCAATCTCTTTTAATTTCCTTTATAACCTAGCATTAAATCTTCTTATCTATTAATGGTCTCAGATACTCATCTTAAACTCAAGATGTTTTACTTACTATCCATCGTTTCTACTTATTTAGTTACAAATAACTTTAAACATTAACTCAACTCTTATTTTAATTAGAGGTTCCAATTTTTAATTAGTTACATTAAATTTCACTACAATAATTGAAACTACTAATTTACGAAAACTTAAGAATTAAATACCAGGTTAAATTTCAAATCATTTTAAAATAATAGATAAATGTATATACTTATAGCTTATATATCCAATTATATTTAAAAAAAATTAAAATTTATATTTGTTTTATCAAAACAAATCTGCCGTAAAACTTCTACAGTGGCCTTCCCACTTCGAAACTCAAAAATGAATGCCGATGATGCGTGCACTCATCGCCGAAATTATTTTCTAGCGACAGAGAGGGGAGTACAGGACTTATTACTTTTCAAAATTTCTTTAAAACAATTCTTTCAAATTAAATTGAAATATTTATATCAGAAAATACTTCTAATAATATTATTACTATATTCCAAAATCATTCAAAAGAAATTTTCAAAACCCCGTAACTTAAGTTCTAAATTCCAATTTCCATTTATTTTGTTTTCAACCTCATTTCAACTGTTATTTATAAATTTTATTACCTAACAACCAATATAATACAACCAAATATAGCCTTTATAAAAATTTACTCTATATATATAGAAAATATAATAGGCAAAATTATTTCATTCACCTATATTAAAACCAAATATTATGTCGGTCTGTCCTATTAAGTGTTTAGAAATCCCTATTGATGTCATAGCGTCTCATGCATCAACCAGAATTTATAAATACAAAACGGAACAAATTAACACACTATTAAACCTTTTTATAACACTAACAAATACGCACTCTCATATATACGCTCAACGACTCATCATAGGGTATTACTTCCCTATTAATAAAGAGTCAAACCCCACAAAGCTAAGGTTTATCGCTAAACCAAAGCTCTGATACCAAATATAACAGCCCGCCTTTTCGAACGTTTTAAATCGACGATAAACCGCACACATCAGACTTAAAACCATACAGAAGGGCGGATTGTTATGGGGTAAATAAGAAAAAGCAGAGAAAGAAAAAGAACAAAATAGAATCTTGCAGCGGAACGATAAAATATAATAATCAAATAACAGTTCATGAAGCTGTTTTACAAAATATTTAATTATACATATACAATACATATCAGAGTTGCACATACCAGAGAATAATAATTAATGCAGCGGAATAGTATGAATGTAGTGGAATATAATAAATAATAGTAATACAAATCTTCGTCTTTTTCCTCCAGAGCTAAAGTCTTCAAATCCTGAAATGCTCAGGGTGACCCGAGCGAATTGTAAAGACAAAACACTCGAGTCAGAACTAAGAGATCTTATGTGAGTTAAATCAATGGTAAATAATATGAGTGTAACGGCGTCAGATATGTTTACGGGGTTTGACATCTCCTATCCAGTGTCTAACATGAGTGCAGTAACTTATGAGATGTTTGGGATTCACATCTCCTAAGGATCCGTGAAACTATCTACTATGTAGTAATATACCCTATTATAATAGTGTCTAAAGTAAAGTATAAAATACTGAAAATAGCGTTAAGGGGTTACCCATATAGGCCTTAACACACTTTTATATTCCCATAGTCTATACAGTACCGTAATCCACCCCGTACTGGACGCCGTCAGAGGGCACTCCATAGGTATGGTACAAAACAAAATCGTATAAGACGCGCTAGGGTAGGTGACACGGCACAACTAGGCAATGCTAGGGTAGATATACCAATTGCTATCAGGACTGGCGGTAACGCATAGCCACAGCTACCGCCCACCTCGAGACATACCCCCAAATAAAAAAAATCAAAAGTAGCCACCGAATCAGTCCAAAAGTCAAGGTATAATATGGAAGGGATGTGTCCGATCAAAGGTGCTACCTTATTGGCCCGAGAATTGCTCCTGTTTTAGCCACCTTATGCCAACTCACGGGTGTCGGGTCCGCGTATTTACCTCAAAGGAAACGCCGCCACCATCCTACTTCATTCTGAAATCTCCACCACGTACACGGTTGTTAAAGTGGTTTTCAGAGTTAGCAGAGAGTATGACAACTTCCGATCCCGGTCTCTTCAACAACCAAACGTTATTATAACGCCGCGGTCTTTTCAAAATAGTTTATACTTTTAAAACCAGAATATAATATCCATTTCAAAACCATATAAATACGATATCATTTCCATTTTTGAAAACCCAAATCAATATGATATCATTTTTATTTCAAAATATATCTTTTTCCCAAATCATAGTACTTTCAAATCTATATACCTTGATCCCCATAGCTTTGAAATATAACTTCGAATACTTAAATCGTTTAAATATTAAATTACTTTATATATTAAAATAGCTTTTAAAATTTCACAATAAATTCCAAATACTGATTTGAACCTCCAATTTAATCCGTTTCAATTTCCATATAATTCAAAGCTTTAGATATTCCACTATTTCAAAACTAATTCTTTGATAATTCCATATATATCAAATTTAATTACTATTATTTAGATTTGAAATGTCTACTTAGTACATCCAATATAATTTAAGTAAAACTTTTAACCTTAACCACTGGATATCCTTTCAATTTATTTAACTTGATATATATATTTAAATCCCTCTAAGCCAAACCAAGTTATAAGAATCCCACCCTGTAAATCTCAAATTTATCTAAATTTCAAATCAAATTTTATTCTAGTAAAATTCTTAAATAATTTAATTGACATCCATTTCATATTTTATCTTCCAATCCTTAGTTTATTTAAATCATTATAACCTCTAAAAAAATATGATTAAAAAAATATGATTTATATACTTAACCATACTTATTTTAATAAATCAAACTCCATTTTTTTAACTTATTGTCATTAAACAGATTTATAAATAGCTTAAATACATGAATTAACTATACAGAAAATATTTTTATATAATATCAAAAAGAATCAATATTTATTTAAACCATATAATTCTGTCCAAAATCATAGAAATCATTTCAAAATATTTATGTATATAGACCGACGGCGTCTGTATATAATTTTCTATCATATGGTCAAGTGATACAGATATTTATCATTTCAATCCGCAAATTAAAAATAAAAATACGGTTATATATCATTTCAAACTGCAATCCCGAATGAAATAAAGTGCATAACAATTTGTAGTTTATAACGATAGAAAATACCACATCCATTCAACCAATATCAATTATCAACCATTAATCACAATCATCATCCAATTCAATCAATAGCATCAATATATAACGAATAATAAACAACAGGTATCAACTAGCAGTTTATATTCAATAATAAATTAAATGAAAATTTAAATGGTAGTTTATATGCAATAAATAAATTAAATAACAATTTAATTCAATTATATTCAATTTAACTGGGATGATGATTAAAAATACGCCAAACAGTCATAAATAAATTTCTAATCACATCCTAAATAAATTTAACAAACATAAGAAATTTTAAAAGTTGTGAGTTGGTTAAAACACTCACATTTTGAATTTAAATCCAATTTAAACCCTAAAATTATACAGTCTCCAAATTCTTCCAAACTAGCTTCAAAATGTCCGGAATTCCAATACGAACCTATCGGAGAAAACCGCACGTAATTCCGACCTTGTATGTAAAAGTTATGGAATTTAGAACATTTGGAAATCAAAATTAAATTAAAACAAAACAAGTAACCTTCACTCTTACACTAGCCACGTCATCAACATCTTCCTGCTCATGCGAAATAATTCCAAGAACCCCATCCTGCTTCGTTCAGAGCACGCACCAAAAGAAAACATCGCTGCCCCACAGTGCCGCGCACCACCTCGAATACTTCGCCGCTAGGACCGACTACACGAACCCTCTCCTCTACCTCGTTACTACGTCCACGGACCGACCCTGACGAGGATCGGACGCAGCCGCTGCCAACAAGAGTAAAGCCTGGTTGAATTTTGGCGTAGATCCAATCGTCAGATCGAAAAGCGAACACTGCCGACGAACTCCCCTCCGTCTCCTCTTCAAAATCCAGAAATGGTTCGTTGATCTGTCGATGTTCATCGACGCGCGATGAACGACCGAAAATTGTTCTTCGATTTCTAGACAAACAATGCGTCGAATCGAAAAACGAGTTACAGATCTGAGTTACGCTCTCCGAGATCTTCGAATTGATAAAAAATTTGGCATATATTGTGGAGTTTGAAATTTTGGATTTGGTTTGGAATTTCAATTGGATTTGGAATTTTATCGTCTGCCATTGAGGAGGAGGTGAAGAGGGATTGTACGCACATACAAATGAGAAATAGAGGTAGGCTAGGGTTTATAACATGGTATTTATAGGTAGGGTTGAAATAGAATAGATGGACCCGATTTATAAACGCGTTGAACGATGTATGGCCCGAAAAGCCCGTTCTGACCCCGGAACGAAATTGGGTCAACCCATATATAAAAACAGATATTTTAAAATATTTTAAACGCTATGGAAAAGGTTTCAAGTCCACATTCCATCGTATGAAGAAGTTATGATAAAATCAATAGTTTTCAAATTGATTTCAATTTCATTGATTTCAAGACGTTTCGAGTCCGTACGATCAAACCACGAGTCCGATCGCTACGACACTTAAAACCTTATAATAATTCACCGTTACGGATCCAATGAAACTAGTTTCGTCGAAATCCGTGGCCTAAATGGCTATTTTTACATTAGTTAAATAATTTAATAATTAATAAATTAAATAACGTTTCAAATTTTAGTTCCATACTTAACCAATTCTATCATTTTTTATCTCCTAAACAATTACAGCGATTTAATCAAATTTAGATGTTTATTTAGCGTTGATTCATCCTTCAATTTCAGCGTTAAGTTTGAATTTCATTATATTCAAAATTATAAATATAATTCCCGATAGTTCCATTTAATTAAATGAATTAATAATTATTCCATATATTATTGTCAAATAAAAGGATTTAACATTGGATTCAAAACTATTTCATTAATATCCTCACATTCCATCTTAATTTCAAATAACGTAAAAAATTTAATATTTAACTCCACTCATTTGCAATGAATCTAATTATTTTACTTTAAATTGCAATTAATTAATAATTCTGCCTTCTATTCTTTTAATCCAACTAATTATCATGTTATGAATAAAATTTATGTGATTCCTACTTATTACCCAAAATTACATTAACGTAACATTTAATTCAGATTTATTGCAATTGATTACCCGTTTTAATTTAATAGACTAAATAAATGATACTTTATAATGACTGCCGCCACTAACCCTCGATCATATTTATACAAGTTATCATTTCCAAACGATTACATACAGAATATTTATTTTATTCAGTCCCAATTTATTCATTATTAATTCATTGATTAATTAAATATTTACGTTTATTTTTCCTATAATAATGTATTACTAAATATTCTCATTTACAATCAATTATAACCCAAATAGTTGCTTCAATCAATTGGGTTTGCATTGAATTACTTATTTATTAGCTTACATTTACATTCTTGGCATTCATTTGAAATTTTCCTTATTATGAACCAATTATAACTTACCATCTTAAAGGTGATGTCAACATTTTAAATTATTAATTTACCTTTTGTATTCCATTATAAATTAATGCACACATACAAATTATGATTTTAAATCAAATTAATCATTTCGTCTTGGTTCCATTCTTCTATTACATCAACTATTACTTTATGAATAAAATTAGTATTCTTATTCATTTTGTTACATTCACAGTCTCCGCTATTGTCTTAAACTCGCTAATGTAACATTAAAGTTCATTCAATTCTAATTGATTCCCCATTTAAATTAAATAGACCAATTAAACATGCAACTTATAACCATCGTTGTCATAACCTTTAATTACACATATGAATTCACTATTCATAAACAAATGTTACAATTCTTACATAAAGTTGATTTTTATTCAATTACCATTCTATATATTATCTCATTAATTAATTCATATTTACATCCACTTCCGTATTTAAATTTTGTAACCAAGTTATAACATTTACATTGTTTCACTATTAACAATTAACTTACATTCATACAGTTGCAATTCATTCTAGTTATTATTTCATTAATACTATTTCCAATTTTATTTCTTTCAGTATTAATTACACAATCATATTAAATTAACAAATTATAATGTTTTCCCCTATTTCTTTATTGGGATTTCATTCCAATTGTCAAGAATTAATTTTATTTACCATTGCAACATTTAATTTCTAACATCCGCTCCAATATAAATTATAAGATTTTCATTTCTTTCTATGTTTAATTGCAAAATCTTATAAATTTAACCAGTTTTAATTATCGAAATTTACGGGTCATTACACCTAACTCATAAAACTGAGACCAAATATATTAGCCATGCACTGCCTTTCGGGCTTATGTGAGGGGAATACAGTGCGTGATGAGTGAACACACGAGTGTGAACACCTATTGACTGTAGGCATTATTAATATAAAAAAATTATATACATGCAGCTATCTCAGGTAAACTGATGCCAGATGTACATGCACTGCCTTTCGGACTTACGTAAGACATGTACAGAGCATGGCGAGTGTACACACAAGTGTGTACACCTGTCGAACGTAGGTGTTAATAGAAAATATTTACATACATACAAATGTTTTTTTAAAAGAGAGTTTTGCAAAATAGTCTTAGCACCACTTAACTTAGAAGACAAAAAAATGTTATATCCTTTACTTTAAATCAACCACTTTTTTTTTTAAAAAAAAATTTAGTTAGGATATATTTCATAATTATCACGTATGAACCTTCCTATATATTAGTTAAACTATCGTTATTTGTAATCAAACTTCATTTTTATTTAGACAAATAAATTTTTAATAATTTCAATTTAATAAACCAAAACCATATATTTATCTTATAGTGTTTCTTTAAAAATAAATCGAAATGCTTAAAAAAATTGTTTTTTTTTTTGAGTTTTGGAGGAAAAAATGTAAAATTAACCATGAAAAATAAAAAAGAAGATGAGTCTCCTCCCACACTTGATTTTGACTGTGTCCCCACAGTCAACCCAAGTGGAAGGAGAAAAATAAAATCATAAATTTTATATGATGATTATTTACATGACATCAGAAAGTATGTCATTAAAGAGTAAATGAACAGGTCTTTCAAAAACTGAATCATTTGTCTCGCCAAGTACGCGAGACACAGCTTAAGCGCAGAAAACCAAATCGTAAAAGGTTTTGGAATCGAATGTGGATTTTGACAAACGAATGTCGTTTTATTAAAAATCATACGAGTTGTTTTATTTTCAATGATTTTTGGGGTAGATATAACGTTTGATTAAATTCAAGCTTATTTTCAACAAATTGAAATTCAAGTTTATCATTGAAAAATTCTTCGAAATTATTGATTTCAAAATCAAAGTGGTGATTTAAATCTTCCCCGTCGGAATTTAACAATTCTTCATCCAAAAGTCCAAAAAATTCGTCTTTATTAAATTCGTCTTTCTTTGCTGGATTATCAACAAATTCATTGCGTATCTCAAGTTCAAAATCTAAATTTGTTGTATTCAAATTTTCGAAATCGAGAAAATGAAGATCAAATTTTAAATTTAGTTCCACGCCCTCAAAAGAATTGAAATCCAACTCAATTACCGTCTTTTCAACAACTTCGTTAAGATTGTCATTTTCAATTTCGAAAGTTATTATTTGAAAATCATCGATTTGGGTAAAAGGTGGATTATCACCTGACTCGTCGTACGTTGGAATTTGATTTTGTTTTTCACGTTGCTTCATATATGTTTCAAACAACGAATCCGTGTGATCATCGTAAATTTCATTCATTTGCTCAAAAATATCCAATTTATTGTTATTAACTTGAGAATTTTTTATTTGGATTTGTTGAGAACAAAAAATTTCACTCGTATCGTGATCGAGATTACTCTCATTGCCAAAATTATTTGAAAAGTTGATTACATTTTTGTTTTGATTTTGAAATTCATTTTGGAGTTCGAAGTTGAATATGCATGGGGTATAGTTGAAATTGTTTGAATTTTGATTTGAATTCAAATTTTGAAATCCTTGAAAACTTTGACTGAGTTATCGCACAAATACGAATTACACAAATCATTTATCATTTGATTTTGTTGTGAAGATATTTCAAGTAAAGATGAAATGCTATTTTCAAGATTCGAGGGTTGGTCATCATTTTGAAAACTTTGTTGTTCAAAATTCGAATTGTTTATACAATATCATTTAAATATCCATACGAATTTGGAGTGAAATCATATGGATTATATTGATTTTCACAACTATGGTAAAATTCAAGTGAGTAGGAAAAATGAAACTCAGACATTTTCAAGAATTTTTTTTTTGTTTTTTTATAAAGGAAAAATATTTACAAATAAAATTTATTTTTCAAAAGGAAATTTTTGTTTTGTTTTTTATTTTTCAATTTTTTTAGCTTTTTGAAAATCTTTTATTTTTTTCTGATTTTGGATTTTCTAAAACTAAGTAAATGTTTTTTGATTTTTGGAATTCTGATTTGAAAATTTTCAAAGGAAAAAGAAAAAAACTAAGTTAAGAAATATTTACAATTTTTTTTTGGTTTTGGATTTTTGAATTTTTTTTGTTTTCTTGTTTTTTAAATATGCATGAACTAGTGCAACTAAATGAATGCAGTGGTTAATTACAAACGATTCATCCCAAGTTAACATAAAATTGTACAATCACACATTGTCTTGAATCAACAAGATAGTTCTCAGCTAGATAAAGGACATGATTTATCGGTGCACCATGAATCACCGTAGCAATGCAACAGATGGTTTAACTACTTTCAAAGGAACAACCACTATAATATTTACGAATCACCGTAATATTTATAAACGGTTATTACTCTGTCGAAGTTTAGACACCAAGAAATTAAAGTGTTCAAAAAAGACAAATTGTTAATATACAATTAAATATTAATGATATCTAACCGTTATTACTAAACAAAATTCTAAAATGAAATGCAAAGCATAAATTAAACGTGTATTAACAATGCAAATACGAATGGCTTTTAGTTTTGGATTTCTAATTTTTTTTAAATGCAAGTAAACAACAACGCAAGACAAACAAAAACAATAGATATATACAGTTCAAGACAAAGAAAAGTATAAATTGGTAAGCAGTTATTTTTTATTGGTATGTTTAGCAAATCAAGCAATTTATTTCAGAAAGCACTTTCGCTCCTTCTACAATTCTGCTTTGGCAACTTGAAATAAAAACAAGATATATACAATATTTTTTGGTTTTTTTTCGTTTTTTTATATATGTTTATCAAAGAAGAAAACAAAACAAGTGAAAAATAAAACAAATGAAACTTAACCCAAACAAATGAAACTAAAACAAAACAAATCAAATCAAACAATTTTTTTTTTTTAACAAAAGAAAACAAAAGGGTTTAGAATAAAAATAAAAATAAGAAGAAACCAATCAACTTGGCCCAATATATCTCGGCCACTACCCCAATTATCAAACACATTCACGCAACTTCCCATTAGAACAAATTAAAAACCGATCTCTCAAATTTACTAATCATTTCGAATTTACTTCCCCAATTCACAGAATTTCAAAGTTTCTAAAACAAGTTTCAATATTTCAAATTTTGAAATCGAGTTGGCTCGAAGATTTACTTCGAGGATGAATACAGAAGTGGGTGAAGTCAATGCTTGCGGTTGATTATGTGAATTGGGTGGAGTCGCGGTTTGCAGTTTGGAGACTAGATATGTTACGATTTGGTATTGGTGGAATTCTAATGAAATGGGTTTCTCTGGTTAGTGGAAGTCACGATTGGAGTTGTATGATTGTCATGTTAAAGGTGGATTCAAATTGGTTGTGGATTTCGTGGGTCACAAGTCGATAGGTGTTGCGATTTTGGACTGTGCAGTTGAGTTGTACAATTGTTGATTGGCGAAACTGCAGATTCAAACAACTCCACTGTTCATCAGTTATGTTGAAATTGACTATGCAGTAGGGATGATCAGATGTGTGCACTGATGTCGATGCAGTTGATCGGTTATGTTGAAACTGAAAAGAACTAAATGATGTCAATGGGTGCTTGTGAAACAGTTAATGATATAGTTGTAGTTGAAACAGTGTGTGCTGTGGTATATGCAGTGTTGTGTTCTGTTGATATGGTGATTTGTGAAGAACTGCTATGGTATATGGGATGATCGGAAGAGGTGGTTAGAAGAATGTTGTGAGATGCAGACTAATGTATGAACTGTAGGCAAATGGTTGGGCTCGAAGGGAGGGGTGCTTGACGGTGGAAGTCAGGGAGGTTATGTGATGCAGGTTTGGGATGTAATTGCTATGTGGTTGGCGTTTGAAGGTGAGGTATGGGTGGATTGACGTGATTTGAGTCACTGTTTGGGTATGATGTGGAGATGACAGTGATTGCAGATGATAGTGTGGTTGTAGTTGGTTTGTATGAGAAAGGCAGCAGGGAAGTGAAAGTGGAGGAAGGCAGTGGTTAGCTATTGCTAGAAGACATGAGCTGTGGAGTAGCAGCTGTTGATAGGCAGGACAGTGGAAGTAGTGGTGCAGTATCACTGGTGGGTGGTTTGTTATGTGTTGTCTGTATGGTCTTGGATGTTTTGTGAGATGCTTCTGGTGGTTGAAATTTTTTATGGTGGCAGTTTTGATCTATGCTAGTGGAGGAAGTAGTTGTTTAGTTTGTGAAGTGAGTGATGGGAGTCAGCGTGTAGAGGATGGCTTAGGCAGAAATGCAATAAAATGAAATGTGCGCAATGTATGTAAATGCAACAGTAAATGCACAGTTGAAGTTTTGTATATGAAATATATGATATGTACAGTGAATGTAATGTATAGAAAATAAAGTGAATAATTTTTTTTTTCTTTTTCAAATGCAATTGTATAAAAAAAAATTAATGTATGCAAATGCAACTGAAATAGAAAAGCAATCACACAAACACACAAGAAATTCTTTTATATTTTTAAATGCAAACAAACACACAAAAAAACACATGATAAAATTCAAATGAAAATAATTTGAAGAATAAAAAATAAAATCAAGACAAATTCCCCGGCAATGACGCCAAAAATTGTTAGTCGGCTAATTTTCTATCGGTTTAGAAAATAGACCAAAAAAATCAAATAAAAAAAAACCGCAAGCGCACGGCGCACACTTGTAGTACGTGGTGAGTATAGATCGATCCGTAGGAATTGATAATTTTAAAAATTCATTTCAATCAAATTATACCAATTACAAGTGAAAGTTAAGCTAGAGAATTAAAAAACTAAATAAAAGAAAAGAGAAGCAAATATAAGAGTTAAGTGACAATTTAGAGAATAAATTCACTCTCTAAATCATGTGGTTCAACACATTTGAAATCACGATCTCTCTTTCATGGTCATTAATGCTTTAATTGATGTGCTTATCATAAGTATGACATATTTGTGCTATTGATTAGCCAACATAAGCCATCAAACTATAACACACCCCTTAAACCACTTACTAACTTTCATGAAACTTGAAAATGAAAATGTAATCTATTTTAAGTATGGTCTATTAACTACGGATTAGAACTATAGACCATCAAATTTTAATTTCAAATCACTTTCTTACGCCATACTCATATTTTGATAAAGAGGCATTTGTGTTAGTGATTGTTTAAGCATAGTCTATTTGGTGTCAACAATATAGAATATCAAATTCAAATCAAGAACAACAAATAAAACACTTCATTGATCATCATTAAGCACAAAAAGAGAGCATGAATTAACAAATAGTTGAAGCTACATAATTAGAGAGCATCATTACCCCTAAAACGAAGGGGTTTAGCATCACATATTTGTCATTTGATTAACAAATGTAGCTAACAACATGAAAACAAAAAGGAAGGAAAATGAAAGCTAATAAAAAAGAGAAGCTAATTAACAAGAATTAAAACTAATCGACTTGCATGGATGTAAATCCACACTACAACATGAAAGGAAATAAAAAAAGAAAGAAAAGGAACATGTGTTAAATTGCATAAAAAAGTTACATGAAAAGAAGAAATAGATGGCTAAGTAGCCATGAAAAGGCAGAAGAGAGTTTGATTTATTTTTGAGCTTAAACTAAAACTAAGGGAGACTAAGAGGAGAAGAGGGTTACATGAAACATAAGGGGTATTGTGACGCCCCACCTCTATACCCACGCTAGCCAAGAACACTACGGTGTAATGCTGTCAACTAGCACGGAGAAAAAGGCTGTTGAGGAGCGACCATCCGTGTAATTTCTTTGCACGAGCACCGATATGTCAGATAATATAACATGCATTCTATTTCAAGAGGAAATCCGACATACCGACTCAAACTCAAAGCTACTACACGGTGGCTATATAAATCCTTTGGAAACAAATATAGAAATAAGCATAATATAAATCAGTCACAGACAATTCATATCACAAAGGCGGAATAAGATATGAATATTACACATAAAAGTGTACATCAGAGTAGTGGTCTAAAAAGATCCACAATATCACAAAAGAATAGTTTCACGAACTACACAAAAGAATAAATATACATTATGGAGTCTATATCTCAAATGTATACAACAAAATAAACTATTAATCTAAGTAGTTTGCCAAAAGTCAGAGAAATGAATCCCGGGGGAGAAGTCAAGCAGAAGCACCTGTAACATCTCGGTCTGACCCGAGTATTATTTAATAAAAAAATAATAAACGGATCAGTCTAACTATAAATATTAGATGAAACGATATAGAATCAGAGCTATGACTAAACACATAATAATCACAATGCCAAGCTGTGATATATAAGTAATTGAAAATCAACAAGAGATTAATCAATATCACAAAATCTACACAAGAATCAAAGAAATGTCATACTCCTTATTTCGTTCATCAAACCACAAATATTGACGATTATATCAATGTCAATCACAAAAGTCCATGACACACAAATTCACCAATACATAAATATTGATAAAACTTATCAATGGAAATCACGAAAATTGGTGAAGCATAAATTTAGAAATCATCTCAAGAAATCCAGTCAATGACACACAAATTCACCTATGCACAAAAATTGATAAATCCTATCAATAGAAATCACAAAAAATAGGTGAAGAAGAAAATTCCAGAATTCGACGCACGAAACCCAGAAATCACACACGATAAGGGGGGAAAAGGCCTATCACACGAACGGGAGTATGAAAACTCACCAACAGCTGTAACACACGAACGAGAAGCTATCTCATGGTAGCTAGCCATTAATTTGACACACGAACGGCCCGAAGACCATGGGGCGCTACCCCACATATGCGAGTTGAAACTCACACAAACGGGGTTTAGTCTCCCTCGTAGACAAAGAGACATCGCACAATTGCTAGTCTAAACCATAAAATGATCATCATCGATCATCAAGAAGTGTCAATTACAATAAGCTAGTAAATATATGAGCTTAGCTTCATGTCCCATAACCACTAGCTTAACTTAAATATTTACGAACAAATTGTAGATCTCCACTAGAAAATTGTCACAAGAGATTCAATCGAACAAGTCCAAGAATTAACCGACGAAGTAAACGCAAGCGTTTCATACCACTCGTTTTACTAAGTCGTTTAATTAGATTTCTCATACGAGTGAGGTAAAGGTTTGTATATACTAATAGATTGGAAAATGGTTTTATAAACGAATTTGGTATTAAAATAGTATTGAAATCGTTTGAGGAAGGAGTTTTGATATTTACTACTAGTATAGAAAACCTTTATATTTTTAAAATGACAAATCACGAAGAAGATTGTAAGAACAATCAATCACTAAAATTCACATACGAAGACGTGAATAAAATCCAAAGAAATCGATAAAGGATCCATCGAAATGGATATTCAAAAATCCCTAAAAAGAGTCATCAAAGTCATAATAATTGATAATAATAAATAGGGAACAACACGAATCGATTTAAGTTGGAAATTCAAGCAACTAGGCGAAGTAGGCAAAAAATCATCAGGTCGGTCGGCCGGCTACAGAGCTCGGTCGACCGAACCTTGTTTTGAAAAACTTCTCGGCATCAGGTCGGTCGACCGAACCAGGGGGGTCGGTCTTCGGTCGGCCGAACCAGAAACAGAGAGTGCTACTGCACTCTTACTAGCAGGTCGGTCGACCGGACCAGGGGGATCGGTCGGCCGAACCTGATGCTCTGCAAATTGATGCCCATAAATTGATATGAAGCCTCCTCCAATTAGCAATAGAACGAGCACGGACGCTAGGAAATTATGCCTAACGGCTACCCGGCCCTATTGGCTCCTCGATGCATCACCAAAAACACATTTGAACCTCAAAGCTATGATTTTTAAGGATTTGGCTTTCAAACACAAAAATTGGAATATTCTCAAAAGCAATCCAAATCAAAAGCAATTGCACAAGAATAAGTGTTAGGAAATTCATACCTAACAATCGAAGATAATTCATAGACTTAGATGTGAGATTAAAAATCTCACCTTTTCACAAAAATCAAACAAGAAGAAGCTTGAAAGCAAATGGAGAATCAACCTCTCTTCAACACAACCCAAATGAGCTTGAATCTAAGCTCAAAACAAGAACATTCCCAAAATTAGGTTTAGGAATTTCTGAAATTGGTAAGAGAATAAGTTGGAGAAGAAGAAGAAGAAGTTTACCAATGGTTTCTCTTGAATTTGGAGCTAGGAATTTGAAGTTGCAAGAGGAACTAGGGTTTTGGAGTTTTAATTTCCAATCTCTCCCACCATTAGTACTTCAAAACTGAAAAGAGAAAGAAGTGAGGGAGAATGGGGAGAAGTGGCTCAGATTTGGACATAAGTTAAACATAGGGCTGAGCCCAAAACCAAACCCAAAGTGAAAAGTAGCAAAAATCAACTTTCTCCAAACATATCGAAGCTTATACTCAAAAAGGTCGCAAACGGCATTTTAAACTCAATGGGAGTGATCCCGAGTCCTAATTCGACCGTATGCAAAAAGTAGCTTTTCGGACTAAAATCCGACTAACGATAAAATATTTAAATAAAATATTTAAATATAAAATCGATAAATATGCGGGTTGTTACAGGTATATATACATGTGTTAAACCCTAATTCATATTTTTTGGGGAATGCCCAAAATACCCTTGAGAAAATGTGGAGGCCAAGTAATCATTAACTTTTACTAATCATCATTTAAGTGTACATGAAGCTATTAATTCAATAAGCATGTGCATTAGCCTCTAATTTGTACATTAAGGTAGGTGGGTAAGTGGGGTCCTCCATGTTCTTCACTTTGAATTATTTCCATCTTCATTCCTTTGTATTCATTTGTGCATGCATGTGTCTTCATGAAACCACTCTTATTTGAGATCAAATTCATATACAAATATATATAAATTTTCAATTAATTTTCTCAAAGAAATATATGCACACAATTGGCCGTTTTGCCCCTATATAAAGATAGATATGTGACTAATATGGATTTTGATTAAAACAAGTTAAAATACCCAATATGATCTTTTATTTAATTTCAATAGATTAAGTATGGTGGTAAACATATGCACATTTACGTGCACATCAGATATGGAGTATGAACTATTTGAAATGAAATGCCCACGGTGTGAAATATACGTTTGGTTGTTAAAGAGACCGAGATCGGATATCGTCATAATCTCCGCCAATAGGGAAAACCACTTTAACAACCATGTACGTGGTGGAGATTCCAGAATGAAGTAGGATGGTTCGACGATGATTCTGTATGAGGTTTTAGCATAGCCCTAACTCCGGTGAGTCAGCTTGATGTGGCTAAAACGGGAGCTATACCGGGCCAAGTGGGGTCATTCCTCCTATCGGGGACATTTCTTCGATACCATTTTAGTGCTTTTGTGATTCGATTGGGTTCACTTTTGATTTGGGAGTGTGTCAAGAGGTGGGCGATAGTAGTTGCTTTGCGTTACCACCATTCTGGGAGTGCAAACGGTATATCTACTCTGGCATTGCATCGCATGCCTTGTCACAAGCCTTATCACGCGTTCTAAGGCTCTCTATTGCACCATACCAATGGAGTGCCCTCTGAGTAACTTCAGGAGGAGCTTACAATACTATATATACTATGGGAATATATAAAATGCGTTTAAGAGGATATGGGTAATGCCTTAACGCTATTTTAATACTTTACTTTACTATAGACATATTATAGTAGCTTATATTATTACATAGTAGACAGTTCCATGGATCCTTAGAGGATGGAAATCCCAAACATTCTTTAAGTTACTTGTACTTCAGTTGATGTTTCACTTGAGTTGAATCTATTAATATGAGAATGTTAGTCCTGACTCGAGTATTTTGTGTTTTGCTTTATGCTCGAGTCAGACTGAGAGTCACAACATTTGAGACTCACCTTTGGAGATCGGAGCTTTGCTTGAAGGTCTATCTTATCTATTCATCTTTTCCAGTTGCTTTGTTCAAAAATATCATCTGTTTTTATTCGAGACTTCATTGTATTTGGGATATTCTGTTGTATTTTATTTCAAACTCTGATGTTATATAGTAGCTTCATGAACTACTATTTATCTATTCCACTGCTTATTGTTGTATTACTCTGTGTCCGTCATTCTATGATTGATTTATTTACCGTATATGCTGAGTTTTGCCAAATAAAAATTAACAATCTGTTGTTTTGAGCAATTCAAGTCTGACATGAATGGATGATTGTCGATTTGTGGTTTGAAATACCAGGTCGTTACAAGTGGAAAGCAACCGGTATATCTACCCTGGCATTGCCTCACGTCCCTTGTCACATGCCTTACCGCACCTTCTATGACTTTGTTTTGTACCATACCTATGGAGTGCCCTCTGAGTAAATCTCACGGAGGAGCTTACGGTACTGTATGGACTATGAGAACATATAAAATGTGTTAAGGGGAATATGTGTAACGCCTTAACACAATTTTAATAGTTTACTTTACTATAGACATATTATAATGACGTATATTACTACATAGTTGATAGTTCCACGGATCCTTAGAGGATGGAAATCCCAAACATGCTTTAAGTTACTTGTATTTCAGTTGACATTTCACTTGAGTTGAATCTACTAGTATAAGAATGTTAATCCTGACTCGAATGTTTTGTTGTTTTGCTTTATGCTCGGGTCAGACTAAGTGTAACAGCATTTGAGATTCACCTTTGGAGATTGGAGCTTTGCTTGAAGACCTATCTTATCTATTCATCTTTTCCAGTTGATTTGTTCAGAAATATCATCTGTTTGTATTCGAGACTTCATTGTATTTGAGATATTCTGTTGTATTTTATTTCAAACTCTGATATTCTATAGTAGTTTCATGAACTACTATTTATCTATTCCACTGCTTATTGTTGTATTACTTTGTGTTTGTGATTATGTGATTGATTTATTTACCGTATATGCTGAGTTTTTCCAAATATGAATTAAGAATTTGTTGTTTTGAGCAATTCAAGTTTGACATGAGTGGATGATTGCCCATTTGAATCGTTCGAAATACCAGGTCGTTATAAGTGGTATCAGAGCTCTGGTTTAGGAAAAACTTAGCATATGGAGTACAAATTAATTACTGAATCACCTTCGTACGAGCTTGAATTTCTCCTCTTCTATTCGAATTTCCTTTGAATTTTGAAACTTTCCACTTCATTTGGAAAATCCGTTCTTGTCTTCTCATGTTCGCGTTTTTGATACTGGAGCATCCCATAGCTCCAACCTCAACTGTCAACTTCATCCTTATCTGTGGCTAATCCCATCGGTGGTTCCGCCAACCTTGATATGATTTATAAAGAGGTGAAACTCCTTTAAAACGGTTATCGATCCACCGGAGATTTCTATGCCATCGGGTTTGATGCTGTTATCTCTTACAAAGTCTGAATCATTTCTCTAGTAAGCGACCAGGGTAATTCTCTTGTGATCGAATGTTGATTCCCTCGGGAATGTGTAGGCAGTTCTATCTTTCGTTGATACTCAGCCTAGTGATTTTGACTACACCCTGATAATCAGGGAATATCCTGGTGTTTGGTGAAGTTACATCTCTCCCATTTAAGCGGGAAATTAAATTTCTACATCGATCTTATTCCTAGGATCTCGATTGACCCGGTTAAGGCCGCCGCGATAAAAATAGGTCTATCTATTTCTTCTTTTGTAATTTAATTATCTTATATTCTTTTCGATTCTATCTTCGTAGTTATAATTCTCTTTGACTAAGGTTCATGTGAACTCGAATCTCTATCCTTGTTTCAGATTCATTCTTAAGTCATCGAGTGAGGGAGTGTATTTGTAATTGATATAAAATGTTATATTGTGTTGTTTGAATTGCCAAGTTGGATTTTGGGTTTCCATTGATTCGTCTGGCCAATGCTATCGATAGGAACTCAAAACGCTTGAACAGAGTCAAAAAAATTGAAATATTTGAAGGGTTTAAATTTTAAATTGGAATTTAAAACACCTTGAAACAGTCGAAATAGGATAAAAGTTATTTGTATAATGCTCAATTACTTTCTAATATATATAATTTACTTGAAATATTCAAAAAGTTAAATATTAGGGTGAATATGTAATTGAGGTTATATAAGAGAAAACATAGGTAATAAATTGTTCAAATTAAATTTAGCTTAATAAAAAATATTATAAATAATAGGTAATTGATATAGTGCTCAATTACATATGAAACATTAATAAAACTTACTTGAGAAAAGTTTGAATGCAATAAGAATATGTAATTGAATAATATACAATATAAATGAAATTAATAAGATGTCAAAAAATGAAATTTTGAAAAGAAAATTTACAAATAAAAATTTGAATTGGTATAATAAATGCTTATACACTTAACCTATCTTATAAGAATTGTTAAGTGAATAAACTGAATAATAAATGAGTTAAATCAAATAAATTTTTGTTTGAAAGAAATTTTGTAAAAAATATTAATAAATTGAAAACAAATCAAATTGAATGAAATACCTTAAATTAAAATCAACCAAATTTGAATACAAATACCATTCATGGATTGAATAAAATAGATTTAAACCAAATTTGTTGAATATTAATCAATTTGAAAATAAATGAAATTTATGTGGTTTTAAATTAATTATTGTATCTGGTATGTTTTTGAATCTATCTTATCTTTCTTTTTACATCTTTTCTCCTATCTCGTTCCTTTTCAGGGACAAAAGTTTTAGTTGGGGGAAAGTGTAACGACCACTAAAATTTAATAGTTTTTATAACGTAATTAATTGAAATTTTGCTTGAAATTAAATAATTTCTTTTTTGAAATGAAGATTTGATATTTGGAATGCGTTATTTTAACATAGCAATTGGTAAATTTTCATTGGAAAATATGAAAGTTAATTCTATTGTGTAATTTTCAATTTGAATTATAAATCAGTTAATTTGATGAAAATAAAATATTTTTGGAACCCGAATATTTTATAGAATAAAGATGTAAATCATTTTCTGAGAGAGATGTCATAATTCGTTTCGTCAAATTTGGACTTCTCTAGCCCCATTTATCTTATTTTCGAAAAAATTGCAGCATTTTCGACAGCAAAAAATCGAGTTTTGATAACTTGGTTGTACCATTGATATATGTGTACCACCTGGTTCGCTTCGTCGTGCTGATCTCCATAGCATATTCATTTGTGTGTTTCGGTGATCGTTACGCGGTGAAACACGCGAAACAGTTAAACGTAACAGTTCGCCTTTTGGTTTCTTTGTGACCATTCGTTGTCCACCATTTAAAACAAATGGACATGTATTTTTATTATTCCATAATTCATGTCGACCTTCAGCTATTCCCATTTCTAATTTATATATTTTGTTTCGTTTGCATAGAAAAGAAAAAAAATATGAAATATAAAAGGTTGTTCACATTCTTATATTCGAACTGCCACCTTGCTTTTTATTTTGATATGTATCCCTGTAGCTTTTATACTCTGATCTACTCGTCTTCCTCTTCTTACTGTCATCCCTTCTTCCCTCATTTGTATCTTTTCATTTTGTTCCATTTTGATTTTAAAAAATAATAATAACAGTAACATATATGTTGATTATTGTGTGTGTATCTTGCATTCGCCTGCTCCTCTACCCTCTCTCTCCCCACTATCTGTCGCAACTCCCACTGCCACTTTTTCCCACCTTGCCTCTGCCACCACACACGCAAGCCACACAACCAACATCCGCCTTCAACCACCCATGCTCCAACTGACTCGAACAGCCGCTGCTCCTCCTTGCTCCCATGGCCGCAAGCCTCAATCGCCATTCTCCATCATTTATGACCACCATCCACCATTATTCACTCATCACTACAGCGACCCGATCTAACCGAACTCCCCTCTCCCCACACCCACTCCCACAAACCCATGCGTTCCCTTGCCTCCTTGACTGCAGCACCCACCCACTTCTCCCCTGACCATCTCCGCCACCCTAAGCTCGACCGCATCCACCCCATTACTCGAACTCCACCCTTTCCCCTGGCATTCACGCAGCCTTCACCAGCAACTTCTCCTCTCCACTCCAACCTTCCTCCACGACCTCCCAGACTCACCAGTGCCCAAGCTGGACCCACTGTCACCTCTCCATATCTTGGCAACAACATATATGTTATATGTTTCAACAAGTAGGTGTATATATATGTATTATGTAGTGTGTGTGTATTAATTTATATTTAAGGTTTGTCTGTTTATACATAAGTTTATATATATGTATCATATATAGAGATTGTAGTAAAAAAAGATTTAACTTTGATTTTAAATATGTATATGCAGATACATTATTTTAATATGGGTTGGTTTAAATATATATATGTTTAAGAAGTATATTTTGTGTGTGATGTTTGTTACATATATTTTGATATATATTTAAAAAGGTATATATGCATTAATCAGCTTATTAGGTCTGTATATTTGTTTGTGTATATATAAGTTTGTATAAGAAATATAGGATCTGTTGCTTTATAAATATAAATTTATATTAGATGTATATATAACAGGTTCATTGTATGTACAAGTTCGCATAAGTTTTTATATGGTCTATTTTGAGTCTATACATACATACACACACACACACACATACATACATACATACATACATACATACATACATACATACATATATATACATATATATATATATATATATATATATATATATATTATAACAAATTAAGTTTATATTAATTTTATTATAAATATAGATTTTAAAGATATAACATATATGTAAGTTGTATATAGATATATATACAGAGTTATAGCATAGTAGTTTAGCTTTAGCTGTGGAGAAAAAAAACGAGTATTATATATATGGTTATACATTATGCTCTGCTATATTGTTATTATACTGTTATAAGTTTGTTTATATACATAAGCTGTTTTACATTGTATAAGTTATCTATTTGATATGTTGGGCTATTTATATATGTTTATATGAGTAATACAAATCTATTTGTTATATATATGTGTGTGTGTGTGTGTGTGTGTGTATTCGTATAAGTTATATATCTATATATGATCTGTTGGTATGTATTTTGGTTTATAGAAGATTATGTATGATCTGTGAGTTATATATAAGTGTATACATGAGTTTGGTTTTCGTGTATAATGAAATGATTTCATTTTAATATGTGTTTTAATTTAAACAATGATTTTTGAATATATATATATATATATATATATATACATATTTAATCTAATATGTGTTTAAATTTAAAATATGATTATATATATATATATATACAGTTTATATATAAGTTCACTTATATAATTGATCTTCATCAAATCCAGTACATCGTGCCTTGCTTTTACCTCGCCTCTATCCAAAATTGGTCGCGGCAGCTTTTTGTTTTGCTCGTGTCTGTATCCATATTCGTGTCCATATCACCATCTTCGCCATCATTGTCTCTATAGCCTCGAAAGGTCAGCAATCACTCACGATTAACACTCTCATATTTAGTATATTTGATTTCACTTGAAATGTCAGTTGAAATATGCTGTTAAATTTGAATTGTTAGTTATTTAATTGTTAAATATGATAAGCCATTATCTGCAATTGTTCACCTGTGATATATGACACCATATCTTATTGTATATATTTTATTTTATTTGTTACCGATGATATATGCATGTTGTTGATATGTTATATTATTATCATATTTGTTCTCACTTTGCAAGTTCCCTGTTAGTTTAGAATTCCCTATGGGTTGAAATGTACATACCCAAACGATACTATAGATTAGGGAAATTCGTTATGGGTTGAAATGATAAACCCAAGTGATTTCCATTGATTTTGGAATTTTGGGATTGCGGGTTGAAATGATATATACCCGTAAAATATTAAATTTAAATTGCGGATTGAAATGATAAATATCCGTATCACTTGACCAAAAGATAGAAATTTATATACGGACACCGCTGGTCTATTTTGAAAAAAAAATGATTTTTATAGTTTTAGGAGGAAATATTTTGGTTTTATTAAAAATTGATTTTTAAATATAACATAAAGATATTTTATTTTTTAAAATTAGATTTTTAAATTATATGTTTGGAAAATTTAAATTTACAAGTTAGTTTAAAAAAAAAAAAATTTAAACTTTACTTATAATTTTGTTACTTTAAATATATAAAAAAAGATTTAAAATAGATTTATTAATATTTAATTTAATATAAATTATTTAAATAAAATTTAATTTGATTAGTATATATATAATATGTTTAACTATTTATTTAAAATTTTACATTAATATTTTAAATAGATTTTTGTAATAACTTTAAACAAATAGAGGTTGTAAAGTAAAATTTGACTTGAAATTTAAATTGGTAATAATTGAATTTAAATAAGAATTTGTTTGAACTTATTAGTTTTGAGATTTGAAGGTATGATTTATAATTTGATTTGATGAAAGTGATTAAATGAATATTCTCAAATTTAAATAAAATCGATACTGAATATTTAATATTGATTTAAATTTATAAAATGAGATTTTATTTAATTGTTATTAAAATGATTAAGTGAATATTTTTCAGTTTGAATAAGACTAAAATTGAGATTTAAATGAAAACTTATTGTAAATGTTTGAATATTTAACTTTGAATCTTATTGGAAGGGAAGTGATAATTCCAACCTGGATTTGAAATTGATATAAATTAAAATGGTTTATTGAGAATTTGAATTGAATCTTTAACCTTTTAAAATTGAAATTGTTGAATTGGGATTGGTTAAATTGAATTTTGGAATTTAAGCTGATTTGAATCCATTTATGAAATTGGAGGAAACTAATTTTATTATATAAAGTATTCTTAATATATATTTATATATATTATTTTAATCTATGAACTATTTTAATTAATAAATATTTTAATATATATACTAATTTCAATATCTAAACTGTTTAAGTTAGAATTGTTATGATTACGAAAATGTTATGATTTCAAAAGTGTTATGATTCTGCAAATGAATATTATTTAAAGTGAATAATGATATCGGATTTGATATAGTTTTGAATTGAATATGATATTTTGATCTAAAGTATGAACTATTTGAAAGTGAATGACCACGGTTTGAAATAAGCGTTTGGTTTTTAAATAGACCGAGATCGAATACTGTCATACTCTCTACCAATACCAAAAACCACTTTAACAAACGTGTACTTGGTGGAGATTCTAGAATGAAGTAGGATGGTTAGGCGACGATTCTATATGAGGTTTTAGCGTAGCCCTGACTCCCGTGAATCAGCTTGATGTGGCTAAAACAGGAGCTATACCGGGCCAAGTGGGGGCGATTCCCCCTATCCGGCGCATTTCTTCGATACCATTCTATTGCTTTTGTGATTCGATTGAAGGAACTTTTGATTTAGGAGTGTGTCACGAGGTGGGCGGTAGTGGCTGCTATGTGTTACCATCAGTTTAGGAGTGCAAATGGTATATCTACCCTGCATTGTCTCGTGTGCCTTGTCACATGCCTTATCGCACCTTCTATGACTTTTTTGTACCATACCTATGGAGTGCCTTTTGAGTAAATCTCACGGAGGAGCTTACGGTATTGTATAGACTATGAGAATACATAAAATGTGTTAAGGTGGATATGGGTAACCCTTGACGCTATTTTAATAGTTTGCTTTACTATAGACATATTATAATAGCGTATATTGCTACATAGTAGATAGTTTCATGGATCCTTAGAGGATGGAAATCCCAAACATCCATTAAGTTACTTGTATTTCAGTTGACATTTCACTTGAGTTGAATGTATTAATATAAGTATGTTAATCCTGACTCAATTGTTTTGTGTTTTGCTTTATGCTCGGGTCAGACTGAGTGTCACGACATTTGAGACTCACCTTTGAAGATTGGAGCTTTGCTTGAAGACCTATCTTATCTATTCAGCTTTTTCAGTTGATTTGTTCAGAAATGTCATCTGTTTGTATTCAAGACTTCATTGTTTTTGAGATATTCTGTTGTATTTTATTTCAAACTCTGATGTTCTATAGTAGCTTCATGAACTACTATTTATCTTTTCCGCTGCTTATTGTTGTATTACTTTGTGTTTGTGATTCTATGATTGATTTATTTACCGTATATGCTGAGTTTTGCCAAATATAAATTAACAATCTTTTATTTTGAGCGATTCAAGTCTGACTTGAGTGGATGACTGTCGATTTGAACGGTTCGAAATACCAGGTCGTTACATATTAAATTTACTTTTATAAATTATAACTTTATACTTATGAATAGTATTTCTGTAATGGAGAATTCACAAAATTGACTGGTTAGTTTTGTAGTTCTGATGGTTGTTCCCCATATTTTGCATAAATTGACTTCATAACATCCATTATTTTGTCTCTTTCCAAATAATAACCGAGTCAATTGAGTCAATAAATATTTTCCACTATGCAAATATTTGCCACCAGTAATTATTTACATATTAAAAACTTATCGCTATTTTTACTTGCTGTTTGTGTGGGCAATTGAAGTTTTTTCTTCTTGGTATTTAGGAATCATAGTGTTTGCAGGTTTTATTAATTGCAGAAAACACCAACGATGTATAATGATTTTTATTATGTAGTGGTATCAATATTTTTGTGCAATTCATTGCTTCTTCTTCTAGCACTTTGATTACAAAACCTTCATATGTTGTTTTGTAGTCTTGGATTATCGATACCTATGTTTATATTTTAATTAACTTTCTTTCAAGTGATATTTATGGTGGTTTAAAGTATTTCATACTGCTGCGTAGGACTTTAAGTAGATGATATCTTCATGATTTGGCTTCAGTTTTATTTCTGAGAGCCAGTCTCTACCTGCATGGAAATTAGGTTTTGTATATTAGTTTTCTTATTTTCAGTCAATAATATTATATTGTATTATATACCGTTGGGCTGATGAATCTGGTGAATTAGCATGTTTGCACCCCTCTTATTTTACTGTCTTCTTCCAAGTTGCCGGTTCCTTGTTTTAATAATAAGTAAAGTACATTATTATATATCATGGTAAGTAGGTTAGAATATAATACACGAACTTTAATTATGGTTTATGTCTGAAATTAGTACTTCAATATTTGATTAGTATTAAAAATTTGCATGGCAAACATTTAGCAGGAAACATTTAGCTGACAAATATTTTCCAGGCAAATATTTTCTAGGCATACATACATTTTTGTATGCTTGTCTCTATATTTTTGGATTTATGTTTTAATAATATGACTTACATTTTTGCAGCTGCTTCATAAAATGTTTTAAGCTTATCAATTTTTTCTTTTATGAGCCAATTTCTTGCTAGCTTGCTTTTTTCAATCGATAACTTTGTGTCTTCTTTTATTTCAGACCTATCGTGATCAGATTATATAACTTTGTCTTATATCAGGTTGAGGAACTTTTTCCTCTTTTGGTTAACGTTGCTTTTATCTATATTTTTTTGGTCCAATCCTTTTTTAGTAGGATATTGGAAATCTGGATCTTTTACTCTTTCTCTTTTTGGTTCATTTTTTGCTACTTTTTAGAGTGTAGAGGGAGATACTTCTATTTGCTTTCTTTTCTACTTTTTCTCCTCGTTTTCAAGCTTGATTTTGTAATCTGCAGCCATTTTTTACCGATTGATTTGATTCTTGCATTAATTTTTTGTTGCTTTCTTTACTCTCGCATGAAGGTATTAGTATATAGAACGTTGGGTACTCAATACTCGGTTCGTATTTGTTTTTATCATCTGTTATAATTGTATATTTAGCATATGTCAAATATTTGACATATTTTTTTTTTTATATAAACAACGATTTTTGTTTTAAAATATATATCTTTCATTTTCCTATAATTTTTTCTTGATGTCCTTCTGCAATCAAAGCTTCTTGGTGTGCTATGTTTGTTTTGTCTTATTTTTCTTGAATTTCTATAATAAATGTATCAGTAGTGTTTGGTTATTATTTTACATAAGAAATTATTTTTGTTTGCTACTTACCTTTTTGTTTCAAAGTGTCTTCTTCTTTCTGCTCCAATACTTCAAACGTTTCAATATATTTTCGAATCTACTATTTGTTGTAATAACTAATTATTTATAATGAATATATTTTATGAAAATAATTATTTTTGAATAATATATTTTATGCCAATTTCATTAGCAAATATTTGTATGGCAAATATTAAAAGTTTTATGTATTTGAATATGATAATGCCACTTTGTTCTTTAAATTTGTCTTTCTCTTCACCACAAAAATTTTCTTTATTCACCATTAACTTTTCTGATTTTTCACCCGATCTGTCAAAAAATTTCAATCGTTAACTATTTATTTGCTAGCAAACGGATGATAAATATTTGTTTGGTAAATAATTTTTGGCTGAATTTTTTCATAGTAAATCAATTTTTTAAACATTTACATTTTCTCGTGCTTTCTTTTTTTCTTCGGTTGATTTTTCCTTTTTTCTTCTTTGGTGTTCTCTTTCTCTTCACTGTCTTTTTTGTCTTTGGCTGGTATTTCGGTCATCACTTCATCTCCAAATAAATTTCCAAATACATATCCAGCTGCATCTGTAGCTTCATCTCCAGCAACATTTTGATTACCATCTTTTTTATTATCATCGTCTTTATCATTCATGTCCTTTCCATCTTCATTACCGTCATCTTTAGTTTACTTTTTCTTTTCATCATCATCAGCAGCACCATCACCTTTATCTTCATTAACACCATCATTATCTTTACCTTCATTGGCGCCATCACCATCTTTACCTTCATCAACACCATCATCATCTTTACCATCATCGCCATCACCTTTACCTTCACTACCACCATCACCATCTTTACCTTCATCTTAACCATCACCTTTACCTTCATCAGCAGCATCACAATCTTTACGTCCATCACCATCACATTTACCTTCATCGGCACCATTACCATCTATACCTTCATTTCACCATCATCATCATCATCATCATCATCTTTACCTTCATTTTCATTAGCACCATCAGCCTTATTTCCTTCACATCATTATTAGAATCAATATCATTTGTTTCATCATCATTAAGTTGATCGTCAACTTCTTCATCATCATTTTCATCTTCATCATTTTCAGCATCATAATCCTCATCGTCATCATTTTCATTTGTTACTTCTTCGTTGGCATTCATTTCTTCTTCTTTTTCAGCTTCTTTACTTTTTTCAGTTACTTGATCTTCATCTTCTCCTTTTTTTTCCTCGTTTTTTTTCAAAATTTTCTTTTCAATAGCTTGTTTCCTTTTTTCAGAGCCATGTTCTTTTCTTTAGCTTTTTTATTTTCAATTTTATGTTATTTGGCTATTTGTTGATTTTATTTTCATATTTTTGATCAACGGCTGAAGATTTTTTTAGTTGCTGTAGCTTCGGTAGACTTTAACTCTTTTGCCTTTATATATTTTCTTCATTTCTCCACAAATTAGAATTATTTTTTACTTTTTTCGTAAATAAAAAACTAATTAGAAATATATTTTATGAAATTATTTAGAAATCTGATTATTAGGTTGTCAAATATCAACAGGGCAAATATTTATCATTCACTTTTTATAACAGAATTTCAGTGGTATTATTAGAAGTTTTACCTTTTTGGCATGGAAATACTTAATATTTCTTATGGTAACTTCCTATTGTGTCCATTTTACAGAACCCAGTTCAGTCTATTGATAACTTATATTTGAACTAATTATTTTTGTAATATCGCAGAACTATTACTGCACATAGGGATATCAAATGTTAGCTTAGTTTATAATAAAAATTATAAAAAATAAAATGAGTTATTAGAATTTATCAATAGTAGGGTTATGCATGCTCGTATTTTTCTTGGACTCGCTTTATTTTTTTCCCACTTGTTCCATCAAATGTTTTTCTATTGTTGTTAGCCATGAAACAGTTTTCATTTGCTTTAATTTATAAATATATTGTAGCATCCCCAATGGAAATGCAGAGTTACATTAGAAAACAAGTATGTCGAAAAAAAATCATAATTAGCAACCTCACAACGTCAATTGTATTTTCTACCTTTTTAGTTTTCAAAGCTGACCGAATGCTTATTTCAATATCCTTTGCTTCGATCATTTTTGAGTTACAAAAATATTTTTGTTTGAATGATTTTATTTCAAAGCTCACATCAGATTCCATCAAACAAGATGCAGTGTTGATTGTGATGCCTTCTATTACACAAATATTTTCCAGATATTATTAAAGGCAAATCGATGTAAGCATATAACCAAAAGAACTGCTCTTAGGGATAGAAATTGGACTACGAAAAGGGAACGAAGGAAAAAAGCAGAGTCCAGGTAGTACTGTGCCAAAGAATTAAGACGCTGACAAAACATAAGTACTGTGGCATTCCCTTGAGCACAATGGTAATGTTATAATACTGCACCAGAGTCCTGAGGCAGACACAAAGTGTAAGGACTACTCTCCAACCCTAATACTTACTTCAATGAGTAGAACTGCGGCACGGTCTTTAAGTACCAAATATGAAGGTTGGTTTTGAAGTAGCATTAGTAGGTTGGGATTATGGCACAAGCTTTGAGTAACAACAAAATGCAGTGATTATGTTGTGGCCTCAAAAGCAATATTAGCCAATATAGAACTACGACATATTCCTTAAGGCAATTATAAGCAATGGAGATGCGCCACAATCTTAAACTAACATTACAGTGATAGGGTTGCACTTCAGTCTTAAATTAACATTGAAACAATAGGGATGTGCCATAATCTTGAGTTGACAATGAAGTGACCAAAAAGCATTGTAGTTTGAAAGAAGTACTACCCAGCAAATATATAGACTAAAAGGACGAGGCAATAATCTGGATTTATATACATAAGAAATTATATTTTTCTGCTACTTACCTTTTTATTTCAAAGTGTCTTCTTCTTTCTGCTCCAATACTTCATAAGTTTCAATTTTTTTAATCTACTATTTGTTGTAATAACTAATTATTTATAATTAACATATTTTATGAAAATAATTATTTTTGAATAATATATTTTGGGTCAATTTCTTTAGCAAATATTTTTATGGAAAATATTTAAAGTTTTATGTATTTGGCTATTATACCTTTGAATATGTTGATGCCACTTTGTTCTTTAATTTTGTCTTTCTCTTCACCACCGAATTTTATTTATTCACCAATAACTCTCTTGATTTTTCACCCGATCTGTCAAAAAAATTCAACTGTTAACTACTGATTTGCTAGCATATGGATGACAAATATTTGTTTGATAAATATTTTTAGGCTGAATTTTTTATAGTTATCAATTTTTTAAACATTAACATTTTCTTGTGCTTTCTTTTTTTCTTCAGTTGATTTTCCCTTTTTTTTCTTTTTTGGTGTTCTCTTTCTCTTCATTGTCTTTTTTGTCTTTGGTATAGCATTTATTTTATATTGGCTGGTATTTCGATCATCACTTCATCACCAACTACATTTCCAAATACATATCCAACTGCATCTGTAGCTTCATCTCCAACAACATTTTAATTACCATCTTATTTGCTATCATCATCTTTATCATTCATGTCCTTTCCATCTTCATTATCATCATCTTTAGTTTTCTTTTCATCATCATCAGCAACACCATCACCTTTATCTTCATTAACACCATCATTATCTTTATCTTCATCAGCACCATCACCATCTTTACCTTAATCAACACCATCACCATCTTTACCTTCGTCGCCATCACCTTTACCTTCACTATCACCATCATCATCTTTACCTTCATCTTAACCATCACCTTTACCTTCATCAACAGCATCACAATCTTTACGTTCATCACCATCACATTTACCTTCATCAGCATCATCACCATCTTTACCTTCATTTCACCATCTTCATTATCATCATCATCATCATCTTTACCTTCATTTTCATTAGCACCGTCAGCGTAATTTCCTTCACATCAGTATTAACATCAACATCATTTGTTTCATCATCATTAAGTTGATCATCAACTTCTTCTTCATCATTTTCAGCATCGTAATCCTCATCGTCATCATTTTCATTTGTTACTTCTTTATTGTAATTCATTTCTTCTTCTTTTTCATCTTCTTTATTTTTTTTCAGTTACTTGATCTACATCTTCACCTTCTTTTTCCCTCTTTTTTTTCAAAATTTTCTTTTCAATAGCTTTTTTTTTCATAGTTGTATTCTTTTTTTCAACTTCTTTATTTTAAATTTTATGTTCTTTAGCTATTTGTTGATCTTTTTTCATATTTTTAATCAACGGCTGAAGAATTTCTTTGGTCACTGTAGGTTTGGTAGACTTTAGCTCTTTCACCTTTCTTTCTTTTTCTTCATTTCTCCACAAGTTAGAATTTTTTTTTTACTTTTTTTCATAAATGAAAAACTGATTGAGAAATATTAGTTTTGCAATTATTTAGAAATCTGGTTATTAGGTTGTCTAATATCAACAGGGCATTCTAATAAAATTTCAGTGGTATTATTAGTAGCTTTACCTTTTTGGCAAGGAAGTACTTAATTTTTCTTAGGGTAACTTCCTATTGTGTCCATTTTACAAAAATCGATTTAGTCTATTCATAACTTATTTTTGGACCAATTATTTTTGTAATATCGTAGAACTATTACTGCACATAGAGATATCAGATGTTGGCTTAGTTTATAATAAAAATTATAAAAAATAAAATGAGTTATTAGAGTTTATCAATAGTTGGGTTATGCATGCTCGTATTTTTCTTGGACTCACTTTATTTTTTTCCCCACTTGTTCCATCAAATGTTTTTCTATTTTTGTTAGCCATGAAACAGTTTTCATTTGCTTTAATTTATAAACATATAGTGGCAGCACCAATGGAATGTAGAGTTACATTAGAAAACAAGTATGTCGAAAACAAAATCATAATCAACAACCTCACAATGTCAATTGTATTTTCTGCTTTTTTACTTTTCAAAGCTGACCGAAAGCCCTTTGCTTTGATTAGTTTTGAATTTTAGAAATATTTTTGTTTGAATGCTTTTATTTCAGAGCTCATGTCAAACTCCTTCAAACAAGATGCAGTGTTGATTATGATGTCTTCTGTTACACAAATATTTTCCAACACTATTAAAGGCAAATCGATGTAAGCATAGAACCAAAAGAACTGCTCTCAAGGATAGAAATTGGACAACGGAGAGGGAACGAAGGAAAAAAGCAGAGTCCAGATAGTATTGTGCCAAAGAATTAAGACACTAGCAAAACATAATTACTACGACATTCCCTTGAGCATAATGCTAACATTATAATACTACACCAGAGTCCCGAGGCAGCCACAAAGTGTAAGGACTACTCTGCAACCCTAATACTTACTTCAATGAGTAGAACTACGACATAGTCTTTACGTACCAAATATGAAGGTTGATTCCAAAAGTAGCATTTATAGGTTGGGATTATGGCACAATCTTTGAGTAATAACAAAATGTAGTGATTATGTTGTGGCCTCAAAAGCAATATAGCCAGTATGGAACTATGACATATTCCGTAAAGAAATTATAAGCAATGGGGATGCGCCATAATCTTAAACTAACATTAAAGTGATAGGGTTACACTGCAATCTTAAATTAACATTGAAACAATAGGGATGCGCCATAATCTTGAGTTAACATTGAAGTGACCAAAAAGTGCTGCAGTTCGAAAGAAGTACTACCCAGTAAATACAAGGACTAAAAGGATGAGGCAATAATCTGGACTACATTTCTGTCCCCCATAAAAATAAAGCATAATGAGGAATGGCCAATGCTACTCCGCTTTAGCAGTCCTTCATATTAAGTCATAGCCTATTCAAAAATTGTGTTTTCTACTTCAATTTCAAGCTTCTCACCCAAGTAAAAAATCCATTAACCCAAATCATGGTTTTCCACCAAAGACCACATCAGCAATCTATGTACTGTAAATCTGCAGGTTGGATGGTCGACACATGGCATAATCCAAAAGCAGGAATCAAAAGCATGGAAGATTGATGTTAGCAATCAGTGTATTTCTCTTTTTACCATAAATAGACAGGGAATTGTAGCAAAAAAGGGGATGGAATTTCCTTTTTAGCACTAAAATCAAAATTGTACTCTTTACCTATTTTTATTTGTACCAAGAATGAAAGAAGAAGATAAGGACATTTTTCCACTAGACGTAGGATTTGTTAACATCTAAACCACTTGAATTCCTTATGTTATTTATTGCTTTCCCTACTTTATTTACTATTTCTATCTTTAGTATCAAAATTTAACTCGATGGCTTTAAAGAATTGGATTGAGACATTTCATAAGATTTTGCATACTTTTCCTTATAATTATCTAAGCATTACAGCGACAAAATTACTTCGTTTAAAGGCAATTTTAATTCTATTTAATCTTGTTAATTCCAAATCATGAAAGCATTTAGTGTCGTGGTTACATCTAAAATACTTAGGTGTTTTTGAGACAAAAATCTCGTTAATATTTTTGCACTAGAAGGAAGGTCGTTCTCCTCTCCAATGAAATCCACACATGTTTTCTTTGGACAACACTATAACACCATGATTCCCATTGATTCCTACAGTCCTTCTAACTAAGAACAAACTTCATATGGCCTCGAAAAAGCAACTCCACGCCTCTATGACCAAACCAGGGTAGGTGCTTTTTCAAAGCCCCCCACGGATCTTCCTAGCCGCTCTCCATGTTTTCACAAACCATCTAAACAAACGCATGGATGTGCTAAAGAGATCCATAACCCAATATCTTTCTCTTAAACCGGCCTCCCTAAGTCTTCCACAGATCACCGCTATCGTTCGCCGATTGCACTTACTATGTAGCATGTAAATGACAATGGCAATCTTATAAATGAGAATGGTGATGTTGGTCTAAAAAACGGATACCAAGCTCAAATGCAAGATTCAAATCATTCCCCAAAACAAATCAAAGTCTGTGAATATCAACCCATTATTGTTAAAAACATGAACTACATACGATGACGGTGATATCACCTCACTCTATAAAGTTGTCTCATCCTAAATAAACCACAAAGAGGATGAGGTCCATCAAGTGAAACTTGCATAGTGTAGCTGGCCAAACTTTGCTGATAGAATAGCAGAGATGAAGTAAGGGAAGAGGGTTCTTTCTCGTTTAGCAAAAGTGTTATAGAGGTAGACTTCCCTAATAACATCGAAGACCCATCAATCGGGAAATTTGATGGGACAACCAACACCGATGACTATATTTGCGCTTTTAAGTACTTCATGGACATTTTAAAGGTTCAGAGGATGGCTAGATGAAAAATCTTTCCATTATATTTAGCTAGAGCGGCTTTCTAATGGTTCAGAAGGTATGTGCCATAGGAGGTTCACTTTTGGCGGTAATTAGATGCAGATTTCTTATAACAATTCAACTCTAGGAGAGAGGCTTCTCCAGACTTGAATACATATTCTACATGAAGTAGGGCACAAATGAAAGCTTACGTACTTTACAAAATGCATCAAATCTAAGGCTCTTCGAATTGGAATAACTGGTGAAGGAGCACCGTTGATGGTAGCAAATGCTGTGATCGGAAGGAACAATGCTATATAGGACAAAAATCATAGGAAGCCACGCTATAGAATGAAAGGTTTCTAAAAAGGGCCAGTGGTTACATACGAATAGAAAACGCCAAGGTCATAGAACAACCTTCATCTGAAAGAACTTCTACCCCCTCATAATGAGAAAAGGAGTGGGTGGAAGGATACAATCGACCTTGAAGCGGTAGAGAGAATTTAACTTTGCAGCTAAACTCCCTTCACTTATGCATTTGGTCAAATGTATGAGATGACCAAAACTGAACTGGTTTATCATTTCCCAAACAAGATGAAGAAGCTAGTATAAATGATAATGGAGCATACTGTCGCTTATAGCCAGTGGTCGCCATATTAATAACTACCGAAACTCACGGAACAAAATTGAAAGGCCGATCAAAAGGGATACTTAAGCAGCTATCAAAAAGAAAGAAATGGGAAGAGAGCTAAAAATCTCTCTCCAAATCTGAATGAGGGTCTATTAGGAAAGCCCCTGCAATCTCATAGCTTCGATCCACAAAGGACCATAATTCATTGGAAAAAGAAAAAAATCATAAGCGCGGTTATTTCAAAAGGCTAAAGCGGAGCAAAAGCTATGCTCCATGTGAAGAAAAAGCTTTCTCTTAACATAGTCTTAACTATCGTTGATGCCGTTGGAGTGGTTTTTCCACATCAAGACCCATTGATAGTTACAGTGCAGATCTAAAACTATGCCATAAAGAAAATCTTTGTGGATTCTGGAAGCTCTGTAAATGTTATTTTCAAATCATTTGACTTGATAAAGATTCTAGTGGAAATACTGAAACCATGCCCCGAATCAATTTATAGCTTCAATAATACTACGACTGTTCCTATCGAGTCAATGTGTCTTATTTTTACCATTTGGACTATCCCTCTCCATAAATCATTATTTGCAAGCTTCTTGATCGTTGATCAACCTTCTCCATATAATACATTCTTGGGAAGCTTTGCACTAATTGATATGGGGGCAATAGTTTCTCAGAAAGATTTACCTTTGAAGCCCCATACTCCTACTGGATAGGATCAATTGGGGGGAACAGTTATTAGCTAGAGAGCTATACAATGTAAATCTCAGCTCTAGCAACAAAACTGTTCTGTTGTCTCCTTTAATAATTGTAATGATGATAATGAAAAAGAAAAGGAAAGTATGCCGGTTCTAAGAACTACATCGGTATTAAGTACCAAGGTTGATGTTGAAATATATCATTCTATGACCACAAGATGGTAAAAAGGAAAAAAAAAGAATATATGCACATGATCAACACTGATGAGTATAACTCAATCTATACATAATATTTTTTCAAAGAAGCTTAGAGACAGGCTTTCTCCCCCGCATCCCAACCTGATGAAAAAGAAGAAAGTGGAATAGATTCATGATTAGGGGAGTTAAGGGGAGAATTGAAGCCATTGGATGATCTCGAGAATATACAGATAAATCTTAAAGACCCTTTAAAGGATCTTAAGGTAGGAAAAAACATCAACGCAGAAATCAAAACAGAATTAGTAGACTTCCTCAAAAGATCTGTAGATATTTTTGCTTGAACGCACTTAGATATCGTAAGAATATACCTGGCTATTATCTTCCATGCACTCAACATCGATCCCAATGTTCATCTAGTCAGGCAGAAGCATTTAACATTAGATCAAGAGAGAAATAATCTCTGCATGAAGAAGTTAATAAGCTAAAGGTGAAATGGGTTCATCAGGGAAGTGTATTATTCAAAGTGGATTGCCAACCTTGTACTTGTAAAGAAGTCTAATGGGAAATGAAGAACTTGTGTAGATTACACTATCCTAAATAAGACTTGCCCAAACGATGGCTTTTATATACCTAGGATTGATCAATTGGTGGATGCAACTAGCGGCTATGAACTACTTTCATTCATGGATGCATATTCTGGTTAGAACCGATAGCCATGTTTGAGCTAAAATAGATGCATACCAGTTTTGTAATGGATAAAGATTTATACTGCTACAAGACCATGTCGTTTGGACTCAAAAATTCTAGAGCAACCTATTAAAGGTCGGTTAATATGATTACTACCTAACTTTATGACCAGGCCATATTCGGATGAGTCAGGTCGATCAGACAGAAGAATAACCAAGAAATCCAAAACAATGGCTTTTAAACTCAAATATCAAGAAAGATTCATAAACAAAACCTTTAGCATGCCCAAGGCCTTAGAAGATTGCTTACATGCCAAGTCACCTTAGATGTTAATGCCAAGTACCAACATAAGAAAAAAGTCATGGATCGATACGATCCATACCCACGATTCGATGCCGATCCATTGAAGTCGCCCTAAACTACTTTTTGCCTCATGGCATACAAAGCTAAGGTTGTCATTGATCAAAACGTGCAACTCAAGGTAGACCGTTAACAATCTATGATTCAAGCATCGATCGATAAGTCCTAACTTCACAACAACCTAACCAAGCATTTTATTACCTCTAGCCAAACCAAGGAACTCGGTCCAAATCAAGCTTACTCTAATATATCAGAAGCACATAAGGATAAGTACAAGCCATTAATCAACCTCAAAGTGTCAAAATATGAATAGAGAATGGTCGCTATGGATTGGTATTGAGCCATAGCTCTTAGATCGGTACTAATCCATAAAACTTGGTGATTTGGCCATGACATTTCTAGAGTAACTCCTTATGTACATGGGAAACGTGGGGAGAATGTGGTAGAGACAAATCCATTGATCATCGTCTATAAATAGATGGTGATAAGCACTATTTGGAGATCCTTTTTTCTGCATACTAAATTTCGATACTGTTATTTGATTGCTTAGGTCATCATTGATCCATAGGCCATCGATCCATAAGACCACGTTTGTAAAAGCTTTGTAGAATTAATAAAGGAGTACAAGTGGACATAGGCTAGTGGTTTGTCAAACCACTATAATTGATGTGTGTCATTTCCTCTTGGTTTTCATTTAATATCTTCATCTATTTCTGTTCTATAAACTTTTAGGGTGGTTGTGCCATTTTTTGGCATAAATATTTTGATTCTTTCAATAAGAACGTACCAATCTCTCGATATTTGGATCTATTTTTAGATTGCTTTAGTCCATGAAGTATATTGGAAAATTTCATTCTTAAGATCTATGATTATTTAGATTTCGATAAGTCTATCATAGGATCAACTGAAGAAATGACCCTAAGAAATAGTAAAGAAAAATCAACATCTTCCTGACCTACCAATGAAGTTGAGGATGTTAGTTCCCAACAAGTTAAAGAAATTGCTTGGCCTAACACGCTAAAAATTAGAGTGCTTTGGATATGATAACATGGGTTAAGATGGATACAATAATAAAGGAGTTGAATGACAAGTTTCACGAAAGTTAGGACGAAATGAGGAAACGGGTGAAGAAAAATCTGTATTTGTTGACCCAGTTGTCTCGCGATCGCAGAAGAAACATGAGGGAATTATGAACTTTCGATTCGAAAGAAGACGGTTCTCCCTCATCTAGTGAGAATCATAAGAAGGAAAAAAAAATGAGAAAGAAGGAAGCTATGACGTCGAAGAATAGAGTGGATAAAGCTCAAAGTGAAAGAGCATAGACCAGTATTGATATATCTCCTTAGATCGTTACCAATCCCCATATTCGTGATGTGGGTGTTGAAGATGTTGTTGATTTAGATGGTGGTGTTGGTGTTAGAGATGGTCTAGTTACTGATGGCCAAAATTCTAGAATTCAAGCAACAACTGTTGATGATTCGCATAGAGATTGTAGAAACAGACCATCTAGACGAATAATCCTCCCAGAGATAAGAGAACCCAGATATCATGAGACTAACTGAGACCGTTTGCAGAACCAAACACTTAGGGTAGTCCATGATTATCGCCATTCAGTAGATCCATTTAAATAAGAATTTCTAGAAAATATAGTGAGAAAACATGTGAGTGAAAACCAGCATAGACACAATGATGATTGGTGTTCTTCTCCCAGTGGAAACCCATTCATAAAGGAGATATTACAAGAAGAGTACCTCAAAAGGTTAAATATGCCTATAGTACCATCCAATAATGGAACAATGGATCTAAGATAGTACTAGCTAAAATATGAATAACGCATGAACATTGCAAGGGCGATGGATGTTGTTAGATGTTGATGTTTCTTGATATTTTTTGAGGGAGTGGCTATGATGTGGTTAACTTAGCTTCCGCTGAGATCCCTATAATCGTTTGGTCAAATGGCTAGGAAATTTGTCGAATAGTTCTGATTAAACACAAACCCTGCCGAAAGACATGATGTCGTTATCCAATTTTTCTCAAAATTCTAGGGAACCGTTGAAAGACATTTTAAGAAGAATTAACATTGTGGAAGAAGTTAGCTGGTGGTGAACTTTTTCATCTTCCAACTCCTCAATTAAGTGTGAAGTAATTAGCATGTTAATTACCTTAATAATTTAAATTTTCAAAGTTAAGTAGTCTTAATTTATCCATGAAGTGGTGATTATGCCGTTGGATGCTTATGTAATCATGTAGTTGCATTTAAACTATTTGTTAAAATGTTGCATCCAACTAGTATTTAATTCAAATAAGGTAAAATCTGGTACTAAAAACTAAGCAGGAAATAGGAAAAGCAAAAATAGTAAAGGACATAAGGAATTTACGTGGTTTGGATATTAAGGAATCCTAAGTCCATGAGGGGAATTTATCTTTCTTCCTTTTTTATTAGTTTGGTTAGGTTTACATGACAAATAGTAAGTAAAACCTTAAATGTATTTGCAAAAAGTAAAAGGTCGAAAAGTCCCTTTCATGCTATAGTTCTTTTTCTATATATAGTATTGAGATGTAAGAGGATTGCCAGAATTCTTTCCTTACCGTTATGCTTCAGCTCTTGGATTCTACCAGATGTCATCTATCTATGTTGTCTATTTGACGTGGATTCCTGATGTGTCTTTGGTGAGAAGCTTGAATGAATGTGGGAACTCTCAAAATTAGAGTATGAATATTCGAAATTGTGTCGGGAAAATTCAAATTTGAATTGACTTTGCATGTGAGTCCTTGAGGGACATTAAGTGTCACTCATTGGCCTCGTGATGGTGCTGAGTGATGTATGATCACCATATGATGCTGCGTTACTGATATGCACTTGCTTGTTTGACATCGTATCAGGGTGAAGTTATACTACCCTATCTTAGCTTAGGCAATAATTTGTAGCGCTTGTGGACATGACCTGAGAAGGCTGTGACTCAGGTTGATCTTGTTGATGATTGGCATAGGTTGTTGATAGAGATGGCGGGGTCGGTGTCACTGTTGTCATTGCTTAACTTGCTATTATATCTTGTGAAAATGGAGTTGCACAACCTTGTTTCATTCTGAGAGTTGATTTGACATATGCTTGGAGAACATTTGGGCTAGCCATAATCTGAGCTGATTGTGATTTGAGTTGCCCATTGCAAATATGCTCAGGTTGCTGATGAGAGAAAGGAGGAGCTCCATATCTTTATCGTTTATTTGTAGGTATGGTTTTGCATTGAAACATATTCAAAGTGGCCTTGCTCAAGCCTTTTAGAGTGCTTTTGACCCTTTGCGGTACTGCTTAGGTTGCCTACGGTATGTGCTGTGTGGACCTATTCTTGTAGATGTTGAAAAAGTACGAGTTTTGGGGACGCGGTCAGCTCAGTTTAGCTTGTACTGCCTCCTACGCCTCAGCGCAGTATTCTTGTTCTACTTTGATCTTATGTATTTTCATTGTGACCTTCCCATGTTTCTTATGAGTACAATATCCGTCTTCTACTATGATTCCCTAGATTGCATGGTTTAGGTTGGGTTAAGTACTGTAGCTTCAAGATGGCTCCCTATGCAATATGAGTTTGATTGATTCAATTCCTTTTTATTTATACCTAATTTTTCTCGATCTGAGGACAGTCATGCCCTGCCCCATTTCCTTCAATGAAGCTCGAGGAAAATGCAAGTGTAACATATGCCTTCTAAGTCTACGGTGATCGTATGTCAGTGTAGACTTATCTTTACCTGCCGTCTGGGATATAGGCATGTTGTGCTCAAACCTGCAGTTTGATACTTACACATTACATTTAGCTTTGTGCCACTATTCTCATTTCTAAGATTGCCGTTGTCGTTTAGGTGTAGTTATTAAACCGTTGAGCAACATCGATGTGCTATGTAATTTTTTCTCTTTTGTTGGTTACAGTCTAAATCTAGTCTCACCGCTCTCATTTCTAATATTATCATTGTCACCCATGTGTTGTGTTGTAAGTACAACTATTTAATGACGATGGCGAGCTATGATAAATTTGTTCATGCGCTTAGCATAGTCTTCCCTGTTGTTTAGGGGAGTACTAAAAAGGAGTTTGATTGTGGAATTAGTTCATTTGTTTACAACCTTTGCATGCACGTGATTTTTTTATTGGTTCTGACTATCTAATATCCATGTGTCTAGTGTGCTATGTTAGTAGTACTAATATAGAGGGGTTTTTAAGCTGGTTAGGGCCATCCAATATCCCTACGACTAGTTAGGCTAAGATGTCGAGTTGTATAGTGTGTAGCTCCATTTTAATAACTGGTTCGAGTAGTCAAATATCCCTACGTTTAATGCAGTTCTTACCTCTTGACCTCATGCTATTGGTAGTGAACTGTGGATGTGCATGAGGAGATTATTCAACTATGTCATAGAGTATTAACATAGGGGGATTTTATACTAGTTCGAGCCGAGTAATATCCCTACATCCAGTTCATTATATTGTTACTTCTTTATAAAAACTACAATGTACATTACATAAGCAATATAAATTAGACAAAGTGAGGTTTGAGGTGCTCTAGGTTCCAAATTCTTGGAACTAAGTTTCCATCAGGTCTCGATAACCGATATGCTACATTTTTTAAATCTTTTGCTATGACTAGTGGACCTTCCTAATTTGGTCCTAATGCTCTATCTACTGGATCATTCATATTAGCCATCGCTCTCTGTAGGTGCAAGCCCCTTTGCAGAAGTTTCTTTCTTCTAGTCTTTCGTTATAATTCATTGCCATCATTTTTTGATACACAGTTGATATTACCACCGCCTCATCCCTTCTTTCTTAGATCTAGGACAGCTTCTTTCGATTTCTTATTATTTTATATGGTATATGATATTCTTTTATGTGGTATATGACATTCTTCCGTGTGATAGGACTTCTACTTTGATGGGAAGCATGGCCGAATATACTAGGTTAGAGAAAATGAGTGTGGCATGTAGGAGATCTGTTTGAAGTTCAGTAGGTCCATGGTACTAAAGAGAGCTCCTTTACCTACTTTCCTTTAGCTTTTGTGCAGCTTTTTCTTGAGCATGTTTTTGATAGTTTTGTTTGCAGCTTCAACCTATCCATTTGTATGTGAGTGAGCGATCGAGGAAAAACATTTTATTATGAAGTTCTTCTCACAAAGCTCTATGAATTCTTTGCTTTCAAACTGGGTACCATTATCAGAAATGATTTTGTGAGGTATCCCATATCTAGTGATTATGTTCCTTACTATAAAAATGACTGTCTTATTTGCAACAATTGTGCTAAGGTTTTTGCCTCAAACATTTGGTGAAGTAATTTATGGCCACTATGGCATATTTAGCCCCTTCTTTTAACATTGGAAGCGATCGTATTAGGTCTATCCCCATACGTTGAATGGCCATGGGCTTGCACGTGGGACGATCCCATAGGATGGTTGTTTGGGGATACCTGCAAATCATTAACATCTATCACATTTCCTCACAAATTTTTTTGCATCATAGAGCACGGTAGGCCAATAGTAGCTATGTATCGGTACTTTTTTGCTAATATTTTTCCTCTAGAGTAATCCCCACATTGGCCCTTATGTACTTCCCTCATGATCTGTACCCCCTCCTTCTTGGAAATGAACCTAATATAAGGGGTAAAATATCCTTTCTTGTATATTGTGCCATCAATAAAGGAGTAGCACGGAGCCTGGTATCTTATCTTTCAAGTCTCATTTCTATTTGGAGGTAAAACCCCATTTAAGAGGAATTGTTTGATGGAGTCAATAAATCATTCTCCCTGGTTTGTTGAGATAGGAGCTCGGTTGTAGGTTGCCCTTAAATCTCCATTGCCTCCTGATTTTGTATGCTTTGAATGGCGGCTACCGGGCTTGGGTCAGGATAAGTATTTGATTCGATTATGTTATACTTGACTTTGCATGATGCCGAATTGGTACTGCCTTCATTTCATTAGCTACCTTGCTACTAGCTAGTTTTGCTAAGGAGTCGGCAGATGAATTGCTCTCACGTGGGATTTTCTCTATTTCAGATTGTTCGAACTAATCTAGTAATTTCTTGTATAGTTCCACATTTTTGGCTAAGGTTGGTTCCTTAGCTTAGTAATTGTTCTGCACGTGGTTCACAACTAATTGTGAATCACTGTGAATTTTAACATGGATTAATTTTATTACCTAGGCCATTCGTATTCCTTTGAGGAAAGCCTCATATTTTTCCATATTGTTAGTTGCTTTGAAACCAATCTGCACTGCTCCATGCAGCTTCTGCCTAGTTGGGGTGATCAGTACATATCCAATTCCCGCCTCTTGTTTATTCAAGCTCCATCAATAAAAAAACTGCCTAAACTGTGAGGTGTTTGCTTCTTCCTCTGAATAGGGTTCAGTTGGTAAGGTGCATTCTGTGATGAAATCTTGCAGCCTTTAATTGCCTTCTTGGGAGAGTGATGTCGTACTGGCTAAGCTCCAATGACTATTTTAATAGGCGACCCGATGTCTCTAGCTTCTGCAGTATTTTCCTAAGAGATTTGTCTGTGAGGACTTTGATGGGATACACTTGGAAATAGGGACGCAGCTTTATCACTGTAAGGGGTAAGTTGTATGCAAGCTTTTCAACAACTGAGTAGTTTAGTTCTACCCAGGATAACCACTTTCTTGTGAAGTACATGTGTCGTTGCATCCCTCCATCCTCTCATATCACTGCAGCACTAATAGCTCGACAAATTACAACTAAATAAATGTATAAGTTCTCAAACTATCGCCAGTTTTGATAATATAGGAGTATTGACTAAATGATCCTTTAGGTTTTGGAATGCAGCTTCGCACTCCTCTATCCATTTGAAATTTTGTCCATTCTTCACTTGGTCTAAGGACAGGATGCACTTGTATGTGGCTTTGGATATAAATCTACTTAGAGTCGCTACCCTCCTATCTAGACTCATCAGATCCTTCAGCTTCTTAGGGATTCCCATTCCTCTTATGGCCTTAATCTCTTTAGAATTTGCTTCATTGCCACATGCACTCATTATATACCCTAGAAACTTGCCTGATTGGATAGCGAAGGTTCATTTTAGAGGGTTTAGCTTCATATGGTATTAACTTAGGACTGTGAAGGTCTGCTCCAAGTCTTTGACATCGTTTGATGTTGCTTTTAACTTAACCAGCATATCATCCATATATACCTCCATATATTTTCCAATTTGTTCAGCAAACATCATATTAACCAACCTCTGGGAGGTTACCCTTGCATTCTTGAGCCCAACTAGCATGAGCTTGTCGCAGTATAACTCTTCATTTTTCACAAAACTAGGGTGTTCTTGGTCTAGTTCAAATATGGCGAACTTATTGTACCCCGAGTATGCGTCCATGAATGAGAGTAATTCATGCCCACTAGTCATGTCTACAAACCGATCGATCCTTGGTAAGGGAAAACTATCCTTCTGGCAAGCCCTACTAAGTTAATGAAATCTATGCAAGTCATAAATTTCTCGTTAGGATTTCATACGATTAGTGGGTTGGCAATCCACTTCGAGTAGTATGCCTCCCTAATGAACCCATTCTCTTTTAACTTCTTCGTGTAGAGCATTGTATCTTTCTTGGTATAGAGTTATGGCCTTTTGTATGATTGGATGTGCACCTGGGTTGATGTTTAGTGCATGGAAGATGATAGCTAGGTCTATTCCTATGAAGTCTGAATGTCCATGTAATACATATGTTGAACTTTTTAGAAGTCTATAAGTTCATCCTGTGCCTCTACACTAAGGTTCCTTCATATCTTGAGCACTTTTGCATTGTCCTTTGGATCTATTTATATGTCTTAAAGATCATCTATTGGCTTTAACTCTTTCCTCATCGCCCCTAATTTTGGGTCTATCTTACTTTCTGATTCCTCTTATGGTGGTGAGATCACCAAAGATGCTTGTTTCTAAGCTTCCTCGGAGAAATACTATGCGTAAACTGAATTATATTCATCACTGTTAATCAAGTGCATATATGTTCTCTTCTCCTTTCTCTTAGGTTTCAGGGGCGCATGATTACTCACATCATTATTAGTTCAAGTATCTGACACAGTCATAGTTTTATATTCCGCTTTGACGTCTTTTTTGTTGATATCATTACGTATATCAGAAGAGACAATAGATTAGTTTGGAACAATTTTATTGATAGAGTTAAGCGTTACATTGTATAGTTCCCTAGCTAAACGGTATTCTCCTTTGACTGACCCTATTTATGCCAGAGTGCCGAATTTCATGAGAAGGTCTTTGTGAGAGATGATTACCCCCAAATCAATCAAAGTAAGTCTTCCCAAGAAAGCATTATATGGTGAGGGCTGATCGATGATTAGGGAACTTTCATAAAATGACTTATGTAACGAGGCACTTCTAGCTGTAAAGAGCAGACATGCTGATCCCACTGGAATGGTAGTAGTGCAGTTGAAACCAAAGATCGTTCATGGATTGGTTTCAGGATATCTAAAGGTAATTTCATTGATCATACGCAGACTTGAAGATAACATTTACTAAGCTTCCGAAATTAACAAAGACTTTCTTCATTGTACAATTTAATATATGTACTGTAATAATAAGTGGGCTTGGTGTGGGAACACAAATCCTGTCACATCGACTGCGGTGAAGATTATTACTGGTGTAGGTTTCTATTTGACATGAAAGATTGTCTTCTGTGTCTTGGCCTCCTGCACATATCTCTCCTGTGCCTTTTTGCTTACACCAACGAGGTGTAGTCCCTCATGGATTGAAGTTATTAGGTTTGAAGGGTTGCTAACTTGGTGTTCATTAGGGTCTGTAGTCATATTTCTAGTCCTATCACCACCAGTTTCCCTTTGGAATCTACCCAAGTAACCCTTCTCAATCAACCTCTTTGTCTCATTCTTTAGGTGTCGGCAGTTATCAGTATGATGACCATTTGCTCTTTGAAAGCAGTAGTATGCTTCACCTCGGTTTTGTTCTGGTTTCTTTCCCTTATTTGGTATATTGTATGCTAGCTCAGCCTTGGTCTTCTCATATATCTACCCGTGGGAATGAGTGAGGAGGGATTTTGTAGTGAGATTTAGCTCCATCTACCACATCAAAGGTGGGTGATATCTGTCTTTCCCTCTTTACTTTTCATAACATGGGGCCAAAGTTCCATAAGGTGTGCAATAGACCTTGCTTCCTCCATTCTAATGTAACCAGTTGCCCTTTTATAGAAAGCCTTCATGCTATAGCAAGATTTTTTATTGTTTTTATCCCATATAACAGTTCCTTTCCTAAGCCCAGCATGAGCTTCCATTAGCAGTGCTTCTTCACTGGTCACCCCAATTCGAAAATCTTCTACCTTGAAGCGCTTAATAAAACTGTATAGTCTTTCATCCTCCCTTAACTTCACACAAGACATGGTATTAATGTCTGAGGAGGCCTCTCCTCTCGAATTGAATTGCCTTATAAAATCGGTAGATAATTGTCTCTAAGACAGGATGTCTCCTTGTCTGTATCTTCTGAACAATCGTGAGGCTGCACCAGATAAATATACAGGGAACAACTTGCATCGAGCCATCCTTCCGACCTTCAAAATGTCCATGAAGTATTCGAGAGTGCTAAGGTGATCCTCAGAGTTGGTAGTTCTGTCAAACTTGTCAATTGAGGTGGCTTTGAAGTTATCGAGAAAATTTTCCGCGATAACGATCTCTTTGAAAGAGGAGCAAATTCCTTCCTCTTTTTTTCTTCAATGTTCTGCTTGCATGTCCTTGCCAGTTGCTTTACCCGAGTTTTTAGTTGATAGATTACGTGTTCTCTCAAGTCAACTTGGGATGAATGGATTTTGTTGGCTGGCTTGGTTTTGATCTGAGGGTTTATGTTGGCTGGCTTGGTTTTGATCTGCGGGTTAGCATGGACTTTGCCATTCATCTTTGTGTCATATTTTTGTCTAGCATCACCATTCTCATTTATGAGAGTGTCGCTATCGTTCCCTTGTTGAATATCTAGCGCGGTAGGGGAACGAAGATTTTGAGCTATGTAGTGAGGGTGAAGATGGCTTACGAATGACATTTTAGGTCATTGTATATTCTAATCCTTTCATGCGTTGGTTTATTTGACCTGTGATGGATTGGAATGAGGCCAAGATGGGGTCTACGGGGAGGTTGGTTGAAGCTCTCTCTTCATATCAGGTTTTCGAAGGTATAAGTGATTTGTTGGCGGCCTTTGTTTCCAAGTGTAAAGATTCTTGGATTGGAGTGATAGGTGAATCAGTAGGATTCATGGTGCGTGGTGTGAAGTTTTACTGGATGTGGGAAATGAACTGATGTTCGGGCCCTCCTTCTAGTGCTAGAAGATATTGGTGAATTTTCCATCTTCCAACTCCACAATTAAGTGTGGAGTAATTAGCATGCTAATTACCTCAATAATTTGAATTAGCAAAATTATGTAGTCTTAATATTTTCCTTGAAATGGTGATTATGCCGCTAGATGTTACACAATCAGATAGTTGCACTTGAAATATCTGTTAAAATGTCTCGTCCAACTAGTATTTAATTGAAGTACAAGTAAGGTAAGATCCAGTACTGAAACTAAGTAGGAAAATAACAATAGCAAAAACTAGTAAAGGACCCAAGGAATTTACATGGTTTAGATATTAAGGAATCCAACGTTCACGGAGGACATTTCTCTTTCTTCCTTTTTCATTAGTTTAGTATAGTTTCCATGGCAGAGAGTATAGTAAAACCGTAAATGTATTTGACAAGAAAAAAAGGTAAAAAAATCTCTTTCATGCTGCAGTGCCTTTTCTATTTATAGTATTGAGATGTATGTAGATTGTTGGAATTCTTTCCTTGCTGTTATGCTTCAACCCATAGGTTCTGCCAGATGTCATCTATCCATGTTGTCTGTTTGACATGTCTGGATTGTTGATGTGACTTTGGCAGCAAGCTTGAGGAAAGGTGGGAACTTACAAAATTAGAGTGGGAATATTTGAAATTGTAGAGGGAGAATTCTGATTTGAATCGACTTTGCATATGAGTCCTTGGGGGGACATTAAGTATCACTCATTGTCCTCGAGACTACCATTGTATCTATACTTACTGATGTGTGATCTTGCATGATGTTGCAGTGCTGATTTGCACTTACTTGTTTGACATCGTACTGGGGTGAATTTATATTGCTCTGACATAGCTTAGGCATTAGTTTGCAGTGCTTGTGGATGTGAAGTAGACTATAACTCAAGTTGATCCTAATCTGATTTGCATAGCTTGTTTACAGAGGTGGTGGGATCGGTGTCTCTGCTGTCTCTGCTTAAATTACAGAAATGGAGTTGCACTTCCTTGTTTCTATCTGAGAGTTGATTTGACATATGCTTGGAATGTATTCAGGCCTGGCAATGATCTAAGCTAATTACGATTTGAGTTGCCCTCAATGCAAGTATGCTCGGGTTGCTGATGAGAGAAAGGAGGAGCTCCATATCTTTGTCATCTACTTGTAAGTATGGTTCTGCTTTGAAGCGTATTCTAAGTTTCCCTACATGTAGCCCTTTGGAGAGCTTTTAACCCCTTATGGTACTGCTTAGATTGCCATCGGTATGTGCTGTGCAGACCTATTCTTGTAGATATTCACAAAGTATGAGTTTTGGAGATGCGGCAGCTCAATTTAGCATGTACTGCCTCCTATGCCTCGATACAGTATTCTTGTTCCACTTTGATCTTATGTATTGTCATTTTGACTTGCCTTTGTTTTCTTATAAATGCAGTATACGTCTTCTACCGTTATTCCCTTAATGCAGGATTCAGGTCGAGTTAAATACTGTAGCTTTAAGATGGCTCCATATGCAGTATGAGTTTGATTGATTCAATTCATGTTTCTTTATATATTATTTTTCTCAATATGAGTGCAGCCATCCTGGTGTCATGCCCTGCGCTATTTTCCATCAATGTAGCCTGAGGCAAATGCCGGTATAACACTATTAACGCCAAAGAGGACATTATTTTGATGGCATTGATTAGGGGAATACACCCGGATAATGATTTTGGTCGATGGTTGAAAATGAAACCCTCGCCAACTGTGGAGGAATTTTATAGAAAGGCGATGTTTGTACCAAAATTGGGCATAATAATCTTTTGATGTAATTAAAGAGATTAGAATGAAGTAATTAAATGGAAAAGGAGGCTAATCCAACTAAGGCTGTAAACGGATGCAAATGGAAGTGGATAGTGCTGTATCTATATCCATATTTGTATCCGAAAAATAAAATCCACATCCATATCCATATCTGCTATCCATGGATATTTCAAAAAGAATATTTATATCCGCATCCGTGGATATTTTTGGATATCTGAAAATATCTCCATTCATCAATATAGATATGATTTCTATTAGATATTTGCAAAAATAATGTAATCAAACAGTACCAATGAACAGCAGAATGTAATGGGTATCATGAATAAGTTACAAGACATAATGACATGCTTCAATTATCCAATTTTATAGAAGTACTTCTGAGATGAAAAACACTTGAACTTCGTACACATCAACTACAATCTATTATGATGAATAAACAGGGAAAAAGAAAATACAACATATTGCATAACACACACAACAAAGAAAATAAAAATAGAGCATTCTTCCTCAAATTTCATATCCTTTCTTCTTTTTCAAACGCAGTCCACCTATAAAAGTACACATTGAAATAACTTATTAAAAACTGTACATCATTAGCAAAAGACAGAAAATATAAACGTACATAAAAGTGTTTGCAACAAACAATTTTAACCACCCACCCATACATATTATTTAAACTGAAAGAAATATGTTCGACTGATGTAAATCATAGCAATTAGTGAATGTAGCAATAGTGATGCATATAATAATTGTAAAGGTATAGTTGATGCATGCGTGGTAATGCAAGGATGGCCAATGGCTTAGAGAATGAGCTAAATAGATCTAGATTGAACTGAGGTATGGTGAGCTATACGTATCATAAAACAAGCTATTTTTCTGCTTATGTAACTTAATGTTTGGATAGCACTATTTTTGAACTTAGAACTTTTTATTTTTTAGTTAGGAGCTGTAGTATATTCTTTAAAACTATATGTAAGGATGTTTATATGCATAAGCTAATTTCTAATACTTGTTATTCAGCAAGGTTTTTAGGATGAAGAAATGAGTGCAAAATTTGTGATAATTAGCAAGGTTTATAGGCAGTGCTATTACGATTCAAGAGGAAACAGTGTGCCAAATATATATTTTACTAATGTAAGATAAGTTATACACGCAAGAAGGACTCAAGGTATACTCCAATTATCCCCTTGCTATTATAATAATCGACCATTATTGAAATGCACCATTCACACAGCAGGACAGATGCATTTTAGCAGTAAAAAACAAAAAAGGAAGAGGAGCTAATTTACATAGATTATATCAAAATGCAAGACATACCTTGGCTTACATGAAGGGAAGCTAAAGTGGAGCTGAAGCATCATCGATAAACTCAACATTATGACCTGTTCAAAGTATAAAAAATAAATTATATAAAAGAATCATTATATTCAACCAAATATCTAAATTAAATGTTAGCAAATCCTAACCAATGTTTGATGGCAGCCAATCTTTTATGAAAATCAATGATTCCACTATATTTGAAGACAATAATGATATATCCTCCATTATCAACCTACCTCCCATACTAAAAGTCGATTCAAATGCTACGATGGATACTATAACTGCTAAAATATCATAAGCAATTCTAGCAAGAATCCGAAAAGTAGGACTATTAGTTTTCTGCCACATCAAAATATCAAAGTTATCCACATCTTCACCCATTGGCAACAATTCATCTTCTAGGTACTTATCAAGTTTCGTCTTTGAAACTTGTGAGCTTTTAACTTTTTACTTGACGTAGTTTCTCCACTTTAAATCAATTTTGGTTCTTTTTTTAGGACCATTATTAAAAGATTCCAAGATATCATAAGAAGTAGAGGTAGAGACATTTGTATAGGAAGTGCTTTCTTTTTCGTATAAAGAAGATAAAAATTTCAAAGAATTATATATTTTTATAACATGAAATTATGAATATTCACCATAAATCAACCCACATAAAAATTCAATATAAGCCATCTCAGGATCAAATATCATACCAATACTCATCATTAGATTGCAAGTATTCCAATACTTATTAAACTTAACTTTCATATTTTCTGCCATTATAGGGATACAGTCTTGTTCATTTTGCTCCCAACTTAAAATACTCTCCTAAACATCACACACACTCTTAAAATACAAATTAGCCATTGGATACTTCACACCGAAAAATTTAAGTGTCATATCATAGAATATTTTCAAACATTCACAAATTTCTTAACTTATCTCCCATTCTTCATTTGATGGAAACCATTTGTAATCATTAGCTAAATCAACTAATCGCTCAAATGAGCATGAGATATGTTGAATTCCATCGTTGTTGCGTTATTATAAGAAACTCCTTTTTCGGTTAATCTAGTTTGAGCGCACTTTTCCACTTTTGTTTTCTCATTTGGGATGACTTTATAAAATTTACGTTTTCAATGAGAGTTTAAAAAACTTTTAACCCATCATATACTATCAAATTCAGTATATGCGCACCATAATGGATATGAAATAGTTCTCCATTTAAAGACAAAACACCTTTACCAACTAATCATTCTTTAAGGTCTCTTGTCATAACTTTATTATTTGAAGCATTATCAACAATAATTGCAACTAGTTTTTTGTCGATGTTCCAATGTAACACTTTTTGACTTGATAGAAGTACAAAGCATAAGTTCAATATGTGGAGGAAGCAATTCATGAAAAGCAATAACATTTTTTTGCAATTTCCGATCATCATCAATATAATGACAAGTTATACAACAATAACCTATGTTTTGATGTTCAGATGTCCACAAGTCCGTAATAAGACTAAAATGACGTGACAAACTATCAAATATCTCTCGTAATTCACCTCTCATGTCGGCATAAAGTCTCAAACATCACATCTAACAAAATTTCTTGAATAGAACTTAACCATTGGATTTATACTCTTGATATATTCTTGAAAAAACACGTGTTCGGTCATATTAAAGGGGAATAATCGTGTTTGGCAATCATAAGTGCAAAAAACATATGAGTTCTATTTTGATCAAACCTCCAACTCGATAATTTGACCGGTTTGTTTGGAGAAATTTTGGACTCAAGAGTTGTTGTATAGACATTTTCTTACAGTTAGAATTTCTTGGAGAAGTTTTTGTACGATTTTTCAAATGGGTTGTTCCTAACATGGTAGCTCCATTAAATACTTTAGAACAATGTTTATAAGTTGTCTTAATACCACTTTCTAGTATTACTTCTCTATCAAAATCTTTCCAAACTTCAGATTTCAAAGCTTTTGCATCTTGAGGTGTTGGTTTATCCAAATTTATAGAAATATCTTGATTTTGGGTTTCTACTTGCACGCTTATGTCTAAATTTGGGTTTATTCTTACACAATAGATTTAGATAAATTATCATTGACACTGGCATTGGAAACACATGCAATACAATTACTACTACAACTTAAAGACGTATTTGTCATTTTTAGGTATCTACAATAACACAGTTGATAAATATAAATGGCCAGTTTGACAACAACTAAGAATGTGGCATAAAAATCAAATAACATAGTTGACATGACATGAATTTGTGGGTGGGAAAAGAAGTGTAATAATGCGAATGACCAGTGAATGTCTAGTGAAAGAACGAGGATTAAATTGATGAAAGAACGACCGGTGAAAGAATGTCCAGTGGGTGGCATAAAAATCAAACTATAGACTTACTACTTGAAAATGAAAGAACGAGGAATACATTGCTTCACATTTTCTTCTAAGTAACAGAATATTAACAGTGTAATACCAAATAATCAACTAATATTTATATAACAAATGAGAAATAATCAAAAAATAGCTTTGAAATTATCGAACAAATGTTGACAGTGTTTTAACAGTATATCAATAACCAAACATTCTCTACTAAGTAACCAACTAATATTAACTGTGTAATTGCAAATAATCAAACAATAGCTTTGAATTCATACCACTGACTCGAAGAAGAAGTAGCTGTCTTCGTAGATTGAATTTGAAAAGTCGTCGATTTTGCTTGAACTTGAAGAAGACTGCAGATATTTGGAATCGTCGCTTGAAATAGCTTGAGTTATCGCTTGAATTCGAAGTAATTCAGTCGCTTGAAGCAGAGATTGAAATTAGGTCAGATAAATGAGAGGAGTTTTCAATGTCGGCAGAGGAAGAACTAAGAAGATGCCATTTTTTCTGAATTAGGTTTTAATTGAATGAACGTGAAATGAGAGGTGGCTGTTTTGTGTTGTTATTGGATCTAGGGTTTGATAAAGGGCAATAGGTTGATAATAAGAAACCATTGGCTGAAAATAATATTTGGTTTTATAATTATTTAATTTGGCTAGTTGAAGAATTAAGTATATTTGAAAATAAAAAATGGATATTTAAATCCACGGCGGACGGATTTTTTTTGGATAGGATAGTGTCATATCTGTATTCCGTATCTGAAAATGTTTTCGGATATCGGATATCCATATCCGCTTTTTGGTTATCAGATATTTTTCATATTTTCGGATACAGATATGGATGGATTTCGAATTTTTCGGGTACTCATTGACGACCCTAAATTTAACAATCACACCAAGAAAAGTAAGCGGTAATAGAAAACGATAAGAATTTATAGTGCTTAGGCATTGTAGCCTATGTCCACTTTGAATAATTTGTTGTTTATTGATGATTCTTAATGGACTTACAGCGGGATGATAGGTAACACTCAAATTACAACAAAGTTTCAGCAGAGTAATGGGCTAGAAGTCCCAAAAGTCCTTTTTTAGTTGGCATAAGGGTGCTATTATAGGAGTAGATTTGGAAATATCTACCTCAAATCTTGGAATATCCTTTCTCATACGTAGGTGGGCCCACATGATTGATCTGGAATTATTTGGGATCGATACCTATTATCTTCATATCGATCAAGATTGGTGCCAATTGAGCTGGGATCGATCATGGACGTTCTTTAGTTGATATGCAAGCTCCTGTTAAAATTTCATAGCATTTAGACTTGTAGTTTGAGAGATATGATCGATCCAAGATTGAAGTTGCTAAGGAGACTGAAGGATTTGTATCGATATGTGCGTATCGATGGTCTTCGTATCGATACAATCCGTATCGATCAATTGTGTGTCGATGACGTAGCGCTGGAGATCCATATTTCATGCTTATAGACCATTTCCTTTGGTTTGACATATTCCTTCGTATCCATCCGAGTCCATGCTCTTTGTATCAATGCTTGTATGTGGTTTCGTATCAATGCTTGGCTTCTTGCTTTGTATCGATCGATTGGTTGATCGATACGAAATATGCAGAAGTATGATCGAAACGAAATGGGTAGTGGTTAAGCAAATGAACTATGATCGATCCAAGAGGCCCTATTGCTTAATGGATACGAAGTGGACGGATGCTGAGTGATGGACGTATGCTCATTTCATATCGATCTAGATGGATACGAAATGATGGATATGAGCCGATGGATATGAAATGATGGATTTGAGCCGATGGATACGAAATGGATGTGTTCTTCATGGATCTTGATTGATCTATAACTTGAGCATACGAACTTCGATTGACCTAAAACTTGGAATATTTCCTTTCATAGCTTTGCTTGTCATACCATGCTAATTGTAGCTCGATCCGGACTTGGACCAAGTTTGCTTGTATCCATCGTGGGCCTGTAGATAACTGATCTCTGGGGGGTTATCTTTAGTTTCTAGTCAAGTCATTGGTGTCATGACCTTGCCAAAAGGCGGGATAACATTTTCCCTCCAAAGTACGTCCTGTGTGAACATGATGTGCTTTGAAAAGCTGTAATCTTTGTTCTGAAAAGTTCTATCTGATTCGTTGAACAACTGTTGTCTTTTCATCAAGAGATGTAACCTACGACTAATTTTTAGCAGTATAAATGTTGATTGTACACTGCCAATGATTATGTAGTTTATTGTTGTAACTGAAGGTCGAGTGCTAGCAATTTGTTGTTCATTGTTTTGGTCGTCACCAGGTAAGCAATAAAGTCCTGTTAGCTTTAAAAATCAAACATTAGTTTGGCATACATGCACATATGTTAACCTATCTCCTGTTCATGTTTGCACTTTCATAGGTCGTTGTCAAGTTCTTTTTTTATCGAGTTTTGTATCTATCCTCTCCTGGATCGACATGAAACTGGAGTGGCAACAACGGTCGATGGTTGTTTTGATTCATTTCTTCGTATCGATCCTCTCCTAGATTGATCTGGAATGTACGGTAATAAGCTTCGTATCGCTGACGATCGATATAAGATAGGTATTCACATGGAGCGCTTCATATCGATGGACATGAAATTTCGTGTTGATGGATACCAAAGTCAATAATCATATCGATGGTTGTTGACCACTTCTCTCGGTTTAGTGACTGGAATACGAAATGTTTCTCTTTGATACGAAGGCATATAAATAGTTTCTGGACATAGAAATTTTTTTACTTGCTTCTGCTTTCATTTCGTATCGATCCGAAAGGAAAAAAATTGTTGAACTCTCATCTTCAAACATCTAACTTTTAATCTTAAATCCAGATTTCTCGAGCTACGTAATCGATGGACTAAAACCATTTTAAAATGGCAAGATTTAAGTTTCGTACCACTTTGTCCAAGGTGGTGGCCAACTCCGACTTTGTCGATGCTGGAATGGGGATATGGCTAGGTTGAGGATGTGCCTTAATGGCTGCTCGAAGGAGAAATAGGAAGATAGCACTGGTGGGAGATGATGGAGTCACTAACTTCTAATCTTTATCAAATGCATATCGATGGCGAGGTGGATCAATCATAGTATGTTGGAGATAGAGGAAGGCAGTCCTCCTGATCGATACAAAATACATAGCTTGCCGATCGATCTGGGATGGAGCATTTCTTGTCGATGTAGATTGATGGATACGAACGCTATCTATCTTGGATCGATGGAAGCAACTGATGCTTGGGGTGATTGATACGAACAGGTGATAGATACGAAATGTATCGATATGAAAGGTTATCGATCAGTGCCTTAGATCGATGTGAACACAGGTTTCAGGAGAACAATCCAACTCGAACCATGATGGATACGAAACCAATTGTCTTTTGCATACTTGAACACTTAACTCCGATGAGCTTTAGCCTTGCATACTTGGACTTCATTGTAAAATTGCATATATGACTATCCGTCAAAGCTCGTAGATGGAACTGTAACTCAATAGACACAACAAATCTTAACATGGATCGTTCTTCGAAGTCAAGATGGCATGGTTGAGACGGTCAGCGATGACAGTCACTCCAGTCGAATCTCGAAGTCTTCCCGCATTACCATCTTTCAAACTTATACAAATTTAGAGTATTATGTAGCACTTCACTACACAACACGATCACTCACCTTGCATCGGAGGGAAACACGGGTTTCTTACCATCTAATGATGGTTTTTACTGTGTTTAATAGCAATGGATCCCGGAAGCTCCGAGTAGGAAGAAGTTGAGAGTCCTCCTTTTCTTAGAATAGAAAGACCAGACATCACAGCAGATATAGTATACCCTACTCCGGATGAACTACCAGACGCAGTCTTGGTTATCAATCCGGAGGACTCCGTCTGGTCCAAGATTTCAGAGGAAATGCTAGGCAGAATCTGTCTTAAGCATAAACTACCTTTAGAAGAAGTTCTATTATCGGGGCCAGAAGATAAAGCGCATAATCCCCCAGAAGGGTTCACTGCATGTAATAGATTCATGTGTGTGGCTGGAACAATGCCCTCATTTAACCAATTCTTCTACGACATACTATTTTTCTTAAGGACTACGCCTTATCAACTGCATCAAAATGGATACACGCTTCTCAATAGTCCATAGGTCATATTTATGGAGCGTCTCCTTCGACCCTCGACCGTTAATGAGATCATATACTTATTCAATGTCAAGAGTCGGGGGCACAATTCGTCATTTACTTTTTTGGAAGCGGTTAGGAACTACCATGTGGTGGTAGGTGCTTGGAGTAAACTGAGCTACTTTAAGACAGAGTGGTTATTTGTAAGATGCCCAACGGGGTTCGCTAGGTGATGGTTGGTCAAATGTAAGTGCTTTAGCTTCTTCGTTAATTAACTGGGTAACCTAAATCGATGCCGAATCCATTACTGCATTTCTTTAACAACTTCTATCCCTGCCCAGAAGAAGCACGGTATAAAGAGAGAGTGAGGAAACTCCAAGCGGTGCTCGCCGAACTCAGAGAAATGGATGAAGTTCTTTCTTACGATAACTTGATCGTCATCGGGCTCATAAAGAGTGGTCAGAGTATAGGGATGATAGGGGTCCCTAGAGCAGCTCCAGTAAGACAAAGTGGGAGATGGGCTCCTATCGTGCCCCCAGTTGAGGGAGATCAGAGTGCGCCTGGAGTAATAATCTTCGAACATGGCGATGAAGAGGGTACGATAGCTAGACATGAGCCTATGGTCATGTCTCCGCAGGGCCTTCGACTGTCAGAGTCAAAATGAAAAGTCAAATCTTTTGTCCATAAAGCTAAGAGGTAAAAGACTATTGAAGCATCTCAGCTTGTTGCAACTTCTACAAGTCCGAAGATCTCTTCTCCATAGATGGAAGGTTCATTGAAAGATTTGTTGGATGTTCCTATCCCAGACGACATGTCTACATTCCATGATCATGGGTTAGAGAGGCTTCATTCCCCATCATGAACCGGTGCAGGCCTAACTTCTTTAGACATATGGGAGCTAATCCAACAAGCAAGGCTACCACAATCGGTCGATTGGAGGGTTTGAACATGTATACATAGACTTCACGGTACCACATGACTTCTAATCACATGCTTCTTAATTTTTGAAGATAACTAATTTTGCCTCTCTTTTCATTTTATGGACACGATGGTGAAACATTGCTCCATGCTCAACAAGCTTCGCTCTTCACGCCATTCTTCAAGTTCACACTCTAAATCGCATTGGCGTGAAAGTGAGAGAGACTATGGTTGTGGCTATAACTCAAGCCAAGAGCACGAGTTCCATGATAAGGAGAAGGAAAGGTCATATCAAAGCAGGGGCCGCTCCCAGTCGTGATCTCCACCATCAAAAGGACCTTCAAAACCATCTGGCTCCGGTAAGCCATCTTCCAAAACTACATATCAAATAGCGATATCTCACACTCCAAAGTCGAACGATCAACGTCGTAGAATTAAAATAGAAGCTCCTGTCATCACAAAACAAACTGCCATAGAGCCCATACGGGAGGGAGCCATCCGTATCGCCAAGTTGAAGAAATTTTTTTCGAACATTTGTTTCGATGGCTTCCACTTCCCTCCTAACTTGAAAAAATCCCCAAATGACATAGAAAAACAGGTGCAAGAATATGTGTGTGACGCGTACAACTAGTATCGGGAATGGGTCAAAATGGTAGAACGGGTTTCGGCGATGTCTTTTGAGCGAGCTAAAACGATTAAAAACTAGAGTGCACCTTTCTCAAAAAGTCAGAATAATAACGACGCTTACCAGGGAGCTTGAACCTTCAAGGAAGACCGAGATGGAGGCTAGCCAGAGAGCCAAGGAGGCCAGGAAGTCCATGGAAAACATGAAAAAGACTCACATGGACTTAGTGCAGGAGATGGGTCACCATAACACCGTCATTATTCGGGAAAGGGAATCTGCATGGAAAGAAGTTGACGAGCTGAAGGCTAAGTTGAATGAGGCCCTTAAAGAAAAAGAGGAAGCTAACAAAGTGGCCCAGGAGGCATGTGAGGAGGTAGTTAAACTTAGGGAAGAGAGGGATGCTACGAATAAAATGGCCGAGGAAGCCGACGCCAGGGTGGAAAGGGAAATAAAAGTTGTAGAGGCTAGGATGTAAAGCGAATTTGAAGATCTTCTAGTCACTTACAACATTAAGGTCTTGAAAATTCACAGCCTTAACTAGCTCGGTTAAGATTACCCTTTTCAATTATATAAGGTCTGGAACTGCTTGCTTGATGACGAGAAGGTGATCCGTAATATTGCAGCCATTGATGAGTTTGAACTAGAAACTCAAGTGCTAATCGGAGATGAGCCTAAAGTCCTTCACGACACAATTATCGCGCTTCAGAGAGAAAACCTAGCGGCTAAGTATCCTGAGGCTGGAGAAGGATCCAAAAGTGAACGTCATAGAGTTGGTTACGAAGTGCCTTCAACGTCTCAAACTGAGCCTACTTCCTCTGTTGATCATCCGGTCGTCCCGTAGTACATTCCGAATAGGCCGCATCTCTCTTCGATCACCGAGCGAAACTCAAAAGGCCCATCGGCCCAACCTAGGAGCCAACTTGAGGAAGGTATTCTGGACACTTCTCCTATATCTAAAAATGCAGGAGCACTATCAGATGATAATACTAATATATTCTCTTATCTTCATTCAGTCTTAGATTCTACACAGGCCAATCCTCCTACAACTCAAGAAGTTGATCACAAGCAAGAGGCGTTAACAATGGAGGCCTCAATAGTAACAACTACTTCTTCGGCTAGGAAGACACTTAATGACAGCTATGTGCTTGATGGTCAACTAATGGAGGTGCTCCTCGGCCATCAAAGTGATCCGAGTATTGAAGTGCCCTTCAATGTAGATGAAGATGTAATCATAACGGGCTCCTCGGGTCCGACCAGCAGCGTTCCGATGGGTATACGTGCGGACGCGGCAGAGAAGATAATAGAGGAAATCAAGGCCAAGATTGAGCAAGCTGAGGAGGCCCGTAGAGCCGGCGGAAATATGGCAGGTCCTGGTCCGGTCCCGATCTTCATGTTTTCTTCAGGTGGCACCATAATTGAAACTGGAGTACCTCATTCTTTTGGTGTCAAGAGTGCCACCATTCCGCCGGTTCCCCACACAGAGGATACTTCAGTCCCTATGAGTTCTTAAGAAGAGATTGTGTCGATTCCCCCAGTCAGAGACAGGCCAGCTGGAGCAGGCCGGGGAGGTAAAGGTTCAAAGAGAGATCCGAGCGATAGTTCGAGCGGGTCTACGCCGAAGAAAATCAAGAAGAAACCAAAGGCATAGATTTGCATTTTTCCTTCCTCTTTTGTAGATGGCTAGAATAAGCTTCTCTTTTTCTTTTTGTAGGCCATTTATAGATGCGAGCTTGGCCCCGTTGATGGGAAATTTTTAAACAGATTTTGTGCTTACTTTCTGAAAGAATACTACGAATAAAATTCCATTTTTGTTTTTAGCATAACTCTATGTTCATTTTTCTAAGTACTTTAATACTCACATTTCCGTTCAATGTACTTGTGAAGTTTCAGTCTTTGAGTCAAACTTGAATCCGGTCTTTAGATCTTGAAGTCATGGCTTCGGGTTATAATCAAACATCGAGTCGAGTCCCAACGTTGCGCTGCATCGGTTAGTAGCAGGTACTTGAGTTATGCCGCCAGTTCTGGGGAGCATTGAAGTAGTTAGTTGGCAATCGTCCGCCGCCTTCACTAATTTTAACTTAACTTGGTCAAAACAAATTTAAAGTGTCATGAATTTGAGCTGTCGGATCACACTCACTCGCTTGTTGATATTTGCATCCACACTTTGGGGAATTAGACTTGTATGCTGGTAGTCGGTCATGCCGGCTAAATATTTAGAACCATATCCATGCTCCGAGGACATAAGTTATTTTATTGGCAGTTGGTCACACCCATTTAATGTTTATACTCTAGTTCACGCTCCAGGAATCTAAAGTCCGTTGATTGATGATTAATCGCATCTGTTTAAGTATTAAGATTTTGTTCGCACTCTGGGAACAAGTATTTGGTCAAGGTTGTGGATGGTCGGATCACATCCGCCTTGATCCGGCAAGCGAAGTCGTAGATGAACGGATCCATCTTCTTCAAGCTTGAAAAGAAGCGATGTCGTGGATGGACAGACCCATCCTCCTCAAGCTTTGGAAATAAGTGAGATCGTGGATAGATGGATCCATCCTCCTCGAGCTTTGGAAATAAGCGACATCGTGGATGGACAGATCCATCCTCCTTGAGCTTGGATTGAGGTGAGGTCATGGATGGATAGATCCATCCTCCTCGAGCCTAAATTGAGGTGAGGTCGTGGACGGATCCATCCTTCTCGACCCTAGATTGAGGCGAGGTCATAGATGGATGGATCTATCTTCCTTGATCCTAGATTTTGAGGTTTGTACTTCAGCTTGCACTCTGGGAGCTGGAGTTCATTGGAGGATCTCCGTGTTTCAATCCTTCTTTACTTTATCATTGCTTGCCCCCGAGCTTGGGGTTTCAATTAGCGAATGATGTGTCGGATCACAATCACGCCCTATTTGAATGAGTCCCACTGTAAGATGGGGCTTAGCTCTTCGTACATCATGACGGTCGCACAATGCACTTCAAGAATTGCCAGTCTGGCTTGATGAGTCTGCACTTTATTGCTGGAAAGGAAATTGCGGCAAAGTCAGTTCCTTATTACAAGTAAAAATTATAAAATTGCATAAACAAATTCCAAATGGAAAGCAGACTAAATGTATGAAAGCCAGTTATGTGTAATAGCGGCAAAGACTCTCGTTGTTCTATGCCCTCGGTAGAGTGAGTCCATTGACAGTCGATAGCTTGAACGTGCCATCCCTAAGTCTCCGCTTAATGACATACGGTCCTTCCCATGTCTGTTTCTTGTGCGAAGGGACTGGATAGATTCACTTAAGTACAAGATCGCCAATTTAAAAGGTTTCCTTCAGACCCTGGCATTGTATAATCGGTCGACTCGACTGCGATGTGCAGCTGCCCTCAAATCAACCTCTTCACGCTTCTCATCCAGTAAGTCCAATTATTCTACGAGTAGGATGGCATTTGTCTTTGGATCATAATAGGTCACAGGGTGAGAAGGTACTCCTAGTTCAACTGGAATAACGGCTTCAGAGCCGTAGCAAAGTGCAAACGGAGTATGGCCGATCGTGGACTTGTGGGTTGTTCGATATCCCCATAGGGCCATAGGGAGCTCATCGACCCACTTATCTCCAGCCTTCTCCAGTCGTTTCTTTAAAATTGACTTGATGACTATTTTGACAGTTTCAACTTGTCCATTTTCTTAAGGGTAAGCAATTGCCAAGAACTTCTTCTGGATGCGGTAGCGTTGGTAGAAGTTCTTAAACTCATCGCTGTCGAATTGGGCTCCGTTATCAGTTACAATTGTTTGTGGAAGGCCAAAGCGACAAATGATGTTGCACACAGCAAAGTTGATTAATTTCTTCGTCGTGATAGTAGCAAAAGGCCCAGCTTCCGCCCATTTGGTAAAGTAGTCAACCACAATGATGGCATATCTCGCGCCACCATTTGCTAGAGGTAAAGACCCTATAATATCAATGCCCCGTGTAGCGAACGGCCATGGCTGACCATCTAAGTAATCTCCGTAGGTGGAGCTCTTGGCATTCTAGCATGTTTCTAGCACCTGTCACATCTCTTGGCATAACCTAACGCGTCTCGATTCACGTTGGCCAGTATCCATATCTGAGTATCTTCTTCGCAAGGGCTTGCCACTCGGTGTGTTTGCCACACTCTCCCTCGTGCACATCATGTAACACTCATGTGATCTCGTCGTGGGTGATACACCAGAGTAAGGAACAGAATATCACCTCCTGTATAGGACTCCATTCTAGATAATAAACCACGAAGCCTTTCGGAGAACTTATCTTTTCTCACTTCTACATTCGGGTGATGCACCGTGCTCAAGATAGTTTCCGATTGGAGTCATCCATGAACCCTTATCAGTTGTTTACTCATGCATACAGTCTATCTCCATCTGATCGATAATTAGATCAGTAAGTGTCTCAACGGGGACGAGTCCCATCTCTTGTGCTTCGCCAGAGCTAGCCTGTTTCGCTAAAGAATCGGTATTCTGATTTTGCTCTCGAGGTATATAGTGGTTAACATAATAGTCAAATCGATTCAATACTTCTTGAACCCGAGTAAGATAGGTGGCCAATCTTCGGTCTCTACTTGATACTCTCCTCGAACTTGGCATACCAACAGTTGTGAATTACATTAAATATCCAAAGCAATGACTCTTAAGTCTTTGGCAAGCTTCAGCCCAGCAAGCAAAGCTTCATACTCGGCTTCATTGTTAGTCGTGCGAAAGCCAAACTTCAGAGCATAGCATATGGATTGACCATCGGAGGTTTTGAGTACCACACTAGCGCCTGAGCAACGGTCGTTTGAAGTGCCATCAATGCATAGCTTCCATGTTCATTTGGAAAACTAACTGGCTTCGGGCAGATCCTCCGTTATGGTGAATTCAACTATGAAATCTGCCTGAACTTGCCTTGAATGGCTCACCTTGGTATATAAGTGATACCAATTGAATCAACTCAGTGTTCCACTTAAGCAATCTACTAGATGTCTCAGGTCATGTAAGGATCTGTCGTAATGGTTGGTCGTTGTACACAGTGATCGGATGAGCCAAGAAATATGGACGGAGCTTCCTCGAGGCTATGACGAAACACTAAGCTAGCTTTTCCACCTTTGGATAGTTTCTTCTACCCCTGCTAATCTTTTTCTGATATAATAGATAGGTCATTGGATCCGTTCCTCTTCTCGAAATAGCACGGTACTGATTGCGTTTGCCGAAACCTCCAGATAGACATACAACTTCTCGTGATCAACCGGCTTCGACAAGATGGGAGGTGTTTCCAAAAGTTGTACTTGTACCCAGAATGCACCCTTGCACTCCTTTATCCACTCAAATTTCTGTTGTTCCTTTCTGATCAAATCTAAGAAGGGAATGCACTTGCTCGTAGACCTGGAAATGAATCCACTTAAGGCTGCCACCTTCCCATTGAGGCTTTGCACTTGTTATTTGGTTTTGGGAGTTTCGAGATTCCGAATCGCCTAAATTTTTCAAGATTGGCTTCAATTCCTCTGGCGTTGACGATGAATCCAAGGAATTTTCCAGACGCCACTCCGAAATGACACTTCAAAAGATTGAGCTTCATTATGTACTGTCGGAGTATGTTAAACATTGTTTCCAAATCACCAACGTGGTTGATAGATAGTTGTGACTTCATGAGCATATCGTCCACATACACCTCCATGGTCTTTCCGATCTGGTTGGCAAACATTCGGTTTACGAGCCATTGATAAGTTGCTCTAGCGTTTTTGAGTCCAAATGGCATTACCTTATAACAATAAAGTCCCAAATCGGTGATAAATTTAGTGTTCTCCTAGTCAGGAAGGTACATTAGAATTTGATTATAGCCAGAATACGAGTCTGTGAAAGACAAGAGCTTATGTCTGGTTATTGAATCCACCGGTTGATCAATTCTAGGAAGCGAGAAACTGTCTTTTGGGCCAGACTTTTTTCAGATCTGAGTAGTCTATACATGTCCACCACTTTCCATTCAACTTTCTAAAAGGCACTGGATTCGATACCCATTCCGAGTAAAAAGCATCACGAATAAACCCATTAGCCTTGAGTTTCTCCACTACTTCCATCAGGACAGCCGATCTCTCTAGATCCATACCGCGCCTTTTTTGTTTCACCGAGATGTGTCACGGGTCGATATTTAATACGTGGCTCATGATATTCGACGAGATCCCACACATATCTAAATGAGTCCAGGCAAACATATCGAGGATTGATTGGAGAAAATCGGCCAGTTCCTGTCCCATCCGAAGGCGGAGTTGTGATTCGATATTTACCACTCTAGCATCGTCGTCGTCGACTGGGACATTAATTATTAATTCTATCGGGGATCAAGATCTTTAGGAAACTGGTTGTGGCGCCCAAGCTTCAACTCAGGCATTAGTTTTCAATTCTCCATGGAGCAAACTAAAAGAGATTTTACCATGCCCTTACCTTTCTCCTTTCGTTGCGCATGCCGCAGCTCTGCAACATAACAGGCACATCTGGCCACCTGATCACCATGTGCTACCCCAAATCCACTATCGGTGGAGAATATTTGAGTCAAACACCAAGGGACAGTCGCTGCGCTGAACTCCACAAAGGTCGGTCGTCCTAGGAAAGCATTATAAGGAGAATGAATACCCAACACAACAAACTGTAACATCCGGACTCCCCAACGATCACCAATACCCAATTCAATAGGTAGCTCCACCATCCTAACTGGTATGGTTGCACTTCCATTGAATCCATGTATGCGTGACTGACACGGTTTCAGATCCTTTGCTTCCATCAGCATTTGGTCGTAAGCACGTTTAAAAATATGTTCATAGAACTTCCACTGTCGACTAAGATTATCTTCATCCAAGCAGGACCTATTTGGGCAGAAATAACCAACGAATCAATAATGGGGGCCTCGACTCTATCGGCATCACGCTTTCCGAAAACGATGTCGTTTGTCATCGTCCTCTGTTGCTTTATCGAGGAGCCTTCATCAGTACCACTACAACATTCAAAGTCCACATGCCTAATCGTACTAGCATATGACTCCATTTACTTTCAGCTTCGATCTGCTGGATGAGGACCTCTACTCACAGTATTAGTCACTAACCTTTCACTAATACGTGTGGGTTCTTCAGGCCTAGCTTGGCCATGATCTTGATTGGGATTAGATGGGCCCGCTCTACCATCCTGCGGAACCCGGCAAAACGCTCCAACTTCCTTTCTCTAATCAACTTTTCAATAATGTCATACAAATGATGGCATTTATTAGTGTTATAGCCGTAACATTCGTGGAACCTACAGAACTTTTGGGTCTAAATCTATTTCTCGAATGACGGTTTTGGAGCTGGCTTCTTGTACTGCCCGGTATTACAAGTCCGTAGATAACATTTTCCAGCGACATGTTCGAAGGAGTATATCGATCGAACATAGAAGCTCTGGGTCTCCCACGATGAGGGTCTCTCTTCTTTCCTTAACCTCCATCACCCTTCTGCTGAATTTGCTTATTCTTAATATTCAACTGTACTTTACTGGAACTCTCCCCAGTCCGCTTCATTGTGACATTACTCTAGATACCTTCATTACTAGGACCTACGACGTCCTACTTCCTAGACCATCTACCATCCACTCCCCTAAAAAATTAGGCTTCCTTTGCATAGAAATGTTCCAACTAAGCGGGGGGTGTTTCCTAGCCAACCAATCACCAAATTCAGAATCAGGATCGATCTCTTTCGTCAATGCCATCATAATAGAGTTTTCTTTGGGATTGCTGACTTCGGCACAAGTAGCATGGAACCTTTCCATATAATGCCTTAGATTCTCTCCTAGAGCTTGAGTAACACTAGACAAGGTACTGACATCCTTCGTCCTTGTAGAGTGCATACAGAACTGCTCAACAAACTTAGCAGCTAACTAGTCAAAACTTAAAATGGATCTGGGTGGTAAACGGGTGAACCACATAGTTGCAGTGCCTCCCAAGGAGATAGGGAGTCTTCTACACTCAACTACATCGTCAGCTCGAGTAACGTTCATAAGCCATTCATATTTCATAAATTATTGATTGGGTTTCGAATTCCCTTCATACATTGGCAAGGTCGACATCCTGAATTGATGTGGTGGCTCAGCATGGAGAATATCATTAGCAAATGAGGTGTGACTTCTAGAAATTCCTCGGTCGTCTTCGTGAGGCCTTGACTTTCTCTAATCATCTGGGGTATCATAATTGGGATTTCAGGCATCTGGATATTCCAGGCTGAGGCATAGTTGGGTTCTATGTTACTAGAACGATCCGGCCACTGTCTACGGTCCATTCCATGCCTCCTTGGCTCCCGGTCTTCATGGAAGCAAGGAACCTGAGCATGAATGCAGTGATGAAGGATGGGATCCTGTTGGTTTTGGATCTTGGCTTCCAAATCTGTGGCAGCAGCAACTGCGTGGTCATGAGTGGTGTGATAAGGAAGCGTCCTTCCTCGGGAGGAGGGTCTAGCTTGATGCCTTGCAGAAGGACTAATCCCAGCCTGTGCGAGATTCACAACATGCAGATGCCTAGAGACCTCTACGTAATTTCCATCCAACCGGGGGCTCGTAAATCTATGATCGAAGTCATATGACGCCGAGCTTTCAGTCAAGAAATAAGATGCATGCTCCCTTTTAGATCTCCACCCTTTGCTTCATTCAGTTAGTTCGTGAGTTCCATTTTAGCACAGATCTGCTGAGTGAGATCCAGAAGGCTCTGAGTTAGCTCTTGCATAAGGGTTTGGAACTCATCTCTTGTCACAGGACCATGTGGATCTGGAACTCCGACTGAGGTTTGGCCTGCTGTGGTCAGTTGTGTGGGATTTTTCCAATCCCTTCCTTTTGGATCTGCAGCATTGGAAGTAGTTCTGGTAGTGCACGCCATGCTGACGGTAGTTCTTCCTAGATCTGGAGCAATCTAAATAGAATGGAAGGAACCACAGGAAGATAGATCTAGATCTCCTCCTTAGATTTTAGCAATCCAACAACGGTAGAGGATCCACTGATCAGAGAAAAATAAGTTTTCTCAGTGAAAGCACCAAAGTGTTTGTACCAAAATTGGGCATAACACTCTTCGGATGTAGTTAAAGAGATTAGAATGAAGAAATTAAATGGAAAAATAGGCCAATCTAACAATCACACCAAGAAAAGTAAGCAGTAATAGAAAAAGACAAGAATTTATAGTGGTTCGGCGTTGTAGCCTATGTCTACTTTCAATATTTTGCTGTTTATTGATGATTCTCAACGAAGTTACAACAGTATGATAGCTAACACTCAAGTTACAATGGAGTTTCAGCAGAGTAAAGGCCTAGAAGTCCCAAAGGTCCTTTTTTAGTTGGCGCAGGGGTGCTATTACAATGGAGTTTCAGCAGAGTAAAGGCCTAGAAGTCCCAAAGGTCCTTTTTTAGTTGGTGTAGGGGTGCTATTTATAGGAGTAGATCTGGAAATATCTACGTCAAATCTCGGAATACCCTTTCTCACACGTAGGCGGGCCCCCATGATCGATCGGGAGTTGTTTGGGATCGATACCTGTTGTTTTCGTATCAATTGAGATTGGCTCCAATTGGGATGCGATCGATTATGGACATTCTTTAGTTGATATGAAAGCTCCTGTTAAAATTTCATAGCATATGGACTTGTAATTTGAGAGATATGATCGATCCAAGATTGAAGTTTATAAGGAGGCTGAAGGATTCGTAACGATACATGCGTATCGATGGTCTTCGTATCGATACAATGCATATCGATTAATTGTGTGTCGATGGCGTGGCGTTGAAGATCCACATTTCATGCTTATAGACTGTTTCCTTTGGTTTGACTTATTCCTTCATATCCATCCTGTAGGATCGATTTCACCATAGAGGGGGGTGAATAGGGTGATGAAAAAAATTAATGCGGAAATATATATATAATTGCAGCACAAATAATAGCAGAATAATAAAAGCAGAAATAGAACAAAACAGATTTACCCAGCTTCGGCAAAACCCCGCCTACGTGCTGCCCTCAAGATTTTTACTAGAAATTAAGTAGTCAGACGCTTACACGTGTAAACTTACAATACCCGCTAGCAACCAACCTAACTATATGCTCAAAACCCTTGCCATAACTCAGCCACCGAGTTGCGAATTCTTGAACTACACCACCGTAATTCATAACCTAATCACACGACTAGAAATTTACACGGTTTAAAAAGAAAAGAAAATTACAACTGAAAATAAAACTGAAACAGAACCCTATTTTCTAATTTAAGCACAAAACAGTTATAATAAAGGCTGGCCAGATAATCAATTTAAAAGAGACAGTCTTCTCTTCTCTTTTGAGTAAAAATGTTGGCCAGTGCTTTCTTCGTTCCTCCACCAATAATTAGGGCTTTGTGAAATTTGAAGCGCCGATTAAAAATTCAAATCAATTGCTGGTCATTCCACAATTGGCTTTAATGCTTCTTCGATTTAGCTAGCGGTTGCTTTCATGATTGAGTTCGACACTTTAAATTTGGTATGTGATTTTTGACGTATAATTTCTCTGTCGGAGTTGCTTTGGTTCGAACTCGATTCGAGTTATTGATTTGGGATTTTATTTGAATCTTGGCTCTGTGATTTTTTCTTGAACTCGAATACTTTTCTATCGATGATGTTACTGGGTTTTATTGAGAACGAAAACCTATATTATCGTTTCCTATATTTGTATTTGAATTCTTCAAACATTTGCTTGGTCGTTCGATTACTGATTGAATAATTGTGATTTATTTCGACTGGTTCAGTTCGAATATTTTTCTAATATACTTTGCTTAATCACTATGGCTTGCGTCTAGTTTTCAAATATTTCAAATCTATGATGTTTATTCATCACGCTCTTGATTTTTTTTGAATTTTTCCATCTCGGCCTTGACTTGGTTTGAAACTGCCATGTTAATATTGATATAGTTCGCAGTTCTGTTTAACTGCTAATGTGTGATCTTTTGCACTTGAATTTGGTTCTAGTCTTGTTGTCATGATAGAACTGATTCATTCCTAAATGCCTGCACTTGATTGCACTGTCCACTTGCATTGACTTTGGCATTTAAAATTGTGATAAATTTTCGTTCATTTTAAACATCACTACAATGCCATTTGAACTGTGACTTGCAACCGTGATTACTGTAATCATATAAACATGTATATACATACATATATGTATGTATGTATGTGTATGATTTTTATGCCTATCCACTTGGTTGGCTTGATGTTTGATTTTTATGATTTGGCGCACTTTTCGTTGTGAGCCTGGCTAGTGGTCATTCATGTAGTCTTGTCTAGTCTTCATTTGCTTCAACCCAGTTCATTTATCTAATTTGGTTGCACCCCATACTTGAACTGGTATTAATGCTTTATGTCTTGCATTTACTTGTATGCTACCACTGATCTTTTTGTGATGATTGTTTTCATTTGTTGTGTATGAACTTGCTGTATCACCATATATGTACGCACATATGTATGTGTGTATATATGTGTTGTTTATCATGTTGCACTGACCCATTCACTTGAATATGTACGTTTGAACTAAGCTTCCTTGGTCTGGTTGCCTTGTAAGTATGATCTGTAGAGACCATTGCATATGTAGAAATGATCTGGTTTGTCCTCACACTTGATTGTGTACATATGAGCTGGTCTTTGATTCAGGTTACATGATCTGATGCCTTTTGTTGTTGCCTCTAAGTTTACCACTGCTTGTCTCTACATATTCATATACATTTGAACATATTCACTTTGTATGTACTATTCTGGTGCTTCTGTATTCTCTGAAATATATATGTGAGGTCTGAGTTGAATCCAGCTTTGGCTTGGGTTTGACCTTGTGCTCACCTGTCCCTGTAATTTTATCCAGTGTATATCGGTGTGCACGGCCTTATGACATGTACAGTGATACACTATCATGTTACAAGCTGTTCTTGTAAAATGAAATCAAAAGAAATAAATGACAAAAAACCCAAATAACTGAGGCAAATAACATTTTTGAAAACACAGACATCATTGTACACTACAAAAATATTTTTTTTTTCAATTTTACTGCGTCAATGTTGATGCTTCATGTCTTGTATTTACTTGTATGCTACCACTGATCTTTCTATGACGATTGTATTCATTTTTTGTGCATGAACTTTCTATATCACCATATATGTACATACATACGTATGTATGTGTGTATATATGTGTCATTGATCATGCTGAATTGACGCATTCACTTGAATATGTACATTTGAACTGGGCTTCCTTGGTCTGTTTGCCTTGTAAGTCTGATCTGTAGAGACCATTTCATATGAAGAATTGGTCTGGTTGCATTCTTTTTCCTCACACTTGATTGTGTACATATGAGCTTGTCTTTTGTTTAGGTTACATGATATGATGCCTTTTTTGTTGCCTCTGAGTTTTCCACTACTTGTCTCTACATATCCATCTACATTTGAACATGTTCGCTTTGTCTATACTATTCCGGTGCTTTTGTATTCCTTGAAATATATATGTGAGGTCTGAGTTGAATCCAGCTTGGATTTGATCTTGTGCTCACCTGTTCCTGTAATTTTATCAAGTGTATATCGGTGTGCATGGCCTTATGACATGTACAGTGATACACTATGCATGTTAGAAGCAGTTCGTGTAAGATGAATTCAAATGAAATAAATGATCAACAACCTAAATAACCGAGGAAAATAAAATTTTCACAAACACACACTTCATTGTACATTACAAAAATATTTCTTTTTCAATTTTATTGCATCAGTGTTTATTTTGCAGATAATTCAGATGCAAGATACAAAACTGGAATAGAGTTGAAGATAAATTCGAGTGTTCTAATGATTTGTAGTGAGGTCAACTTTGAATTTGTGATGTAATCGAAATTGTAATGCAATTGAAATTGTGTATATATAGTGAGATCTCTAATTTGTACTATTCAAAATTGTAATAAAATATTTGTTTAAATAAAATATTTGTTTGAATTTAAATTCTGTGTTATTTATTTTATTCAACAAACATTTATTTAATTATGTGAAAAATAAAATAGTACAATAACAAATATATGAAGACCCGCCCTTCTACTACCAGAAAGACGTATCATCAGTAAGAAAGAAAGGGATAAAAATAGAAAAGAATAGAAGAAAGAAACAACAACATCAGAATCTCACAGCGGAACGAAACAAAATATAATATATCGCATAACTATTACATAGTTTTACATATATCAGAGTTATATAATATAATATACATGACAGTCATACGTACATCTATCACTATATACATCAGCGATACAGTACACATCAACTACTGACACAGCAGAACTAGATAGATATCTATATACGTCTGGAACTCCTGCTCCAAGCTCCTACAGAAATCAAAGTCCAAAACCTATTACTTGGCTACTTATTAAAATTTAAGTACCCAAGAGTTTATGAAAAACAAAATATAAACTCCGGATCAGACATGGGTTTGGTATGAGTAAACGGTTCAAAGTTGTTTAACTTTGAAAACATTTGGAAATAAAGGTATCACATAAGACTCCCACAAATAAATACGGGTAAGTTTTTACCTTATGCTAACCAAAACATTTCATAGGAAATCCAGTGATATTATAATAGTTTCTAGGGTTTTCAAGTAAATAGAAAATAGCCGAAATTTTTACATTTATTAAATTCCAGCTACTAGCCACAAAAGTGGGTAATACAAATCAAAACCGTAGGGTCTCGTAGGGAAAATGGATTTCCAACAATAGCAGGGATACTGGGGTACCGCCCATCACAGTACGGGGCCTGGATCACCGTACCGAGGATCACTCCCGACCCCCTACAACACAAGGCCGTAACCATTTCTTACTGAACAGTCCCGAACAAGATAACCCTGTGGATGTAGCTAGCAACCGCCCACACAGCCGAAATAAAGGGACATCTGGACAGGGGAATATCTCGTCCTGCTTGGGCATGACCCACCTAACCTTGCTGCACCTCCCCTGTTTTATCCATTCCCAGTTGATGAGGCTTGAGGCTGCGATTACCTTACAGGACATATCACTTAGAATGCTCATCGTCTGCCTGACGATGTGTTGAAAGCATTCAATCCATACAAGTTCGTTCCGGGTTCGAACGAAACCAAAGGCATTATCTCGTCACACTCATTTCAGAATCACCCTCAGAGTCAACGACGATAACCCATGCATTCTGAAACACCATCTCGATCTTCATTTCAGAATTCACGACCTATCGTTTAATTTGGATCGATGTGGTTTTCGGAATATCAAATTGATACCCGATCCCAGTCTCATCGAAATCCAAACGCCATTTTAAGGGCCAAGTTGTCTACTTAACTTAACAGTTTAATTCAATATTTAGAATTTTGCATAACAGACATCATAGATAAATCATATACCGTCATCACAGATATATCTAGAACATATCACAACATATCACAGAATATCACTAAACAGATATCAGAGTCAATCAGACAAGAATCATCAATTCATATCAAAATAGTTTGGTTTACTTAACTTAATTAATTACTTAAGAATAAACTACTTTATTCTGCTTAGTTAATTACTGATTAATTAACATATTAAATTTATTGATTATTACGTAATTACTCAGTTAATTAATTGATTCTTAATTATTAATTAATAACCTAATTTTTTATTAATAAAATTTAATTACTTAATTAATTATCACAAATTATTTAATTAATCATTTATTAACAATTTATTAATCATTTATTATCAATTAATTAATCATTTAATCCTTAATTAATCACTTGAGTTAACTACCATTTATTAATTAACTAAGAAATTAATTAAATTTCCTAAGTTAAATTATTTAAACACAAGATTAATTTTTAATTACAAATTTAATTAAAAGTTATTAATTTAATTACAATATAAGATAATTTACATTCTTTTATTAACTTACATTTAGAATTTACTTATCGTCTTACATTTGCAAACTTCTTTATGAAATTTAAAACAAATTTTAGCTCAACACTTTACAACATTTATAACTTTAATAATATTAATCTTGTTTAACAAATTGACTTAAGGTTTAATTCAGTGAACTCCTAGAATAAATTAGACCCGAAGTAAACGTGCTGTTTACTCGAGTATAACCTGCATCTTTCCCCTGCATTCTCGAGTTCCACTTACCCCACTATCCTTCTTCTCCACCTACCTGTTCTTTTTTTTTTAGTTTAAGTTAAAATGTAACTGCAGTAATTTGAACATACACATGTGCCTGGGTTCGACATGAAGCGGCATCCTAAAAATCTCGTGCAACACTCGCGTCAAATCTCGACACCAACCCAGACCCCCAAAACATGATACATCGTTTACCGATCGCCACCGTGCACGTGCACGGTGGTTCGCCTCACTCCGGCGACCTTCGTCACCACCAACAAACCACTAATCGACTCAATGATCGAAATCAAAGCCCAGAATTTCGAATAAAGGTCGAAATTGAAAAAAACACCTGACGCTTGAACTCGAAACACGACCACCTTACCGAAAATAACCACGTTCAGCCACCACCCATCACCAGAGGCCAGGCCCCTTTGCCAACGCCATGGCCATACCTTCCTCGGCCTTCACCCAAAATCTCGAGATAACCGATCATCTCATGGTGTCGAAATCAAACTTTTACAGAACATCGAAAAACATATGAACAAAACCCTATTTTTATCTTAACCTCATAATCCATGCATTCGAAAAATTATTCAGCATTTTTCCTATGTTAATACATCTTCAAGCTTGCATCATAAGAAATTTTAACAATTAAAATTAATTGAATCAACCAAAATTGACAAAAATGTAACTTTTATTCATATTCAAATTACACCATAAATATTGAACTAGAAATTATCGTTTTCATTTTAAAAATCCTAACTTTGTATGCTAATTAAAGATGTGGGATCAAGTTTTCAAATTAAAACATTCAAAATTTTAGCTATTGATTTATTTTTACTGTAATTTGATTAACCAGCATATACATCATACCGTTAAACTTTAAACAAGTTTCCAGACCTTTGATTTAAAATAAACAAACATAACTAGCTTCAATTCCTAAGATAAAATTGGTTTAAATGAAGAATATTGTCTTTCTTTCACTTCTTTTCTCAAAGCTTTATAAATACCGATGATCATCACATGTTTAAATTTCCAGAAAGCATTCCAGAACCACATACTACTATATATATGGCAACACAAAATATACAGGAACCAACTTAAACTTTAAAAATTGAAAGTTTACTCACCAATAATTTATTGAAACAGATAGCAAATTTAATGAAGAACTGCAGATGAAATTTCGTGAAAGATTTTCTGCCCTGAATTTGAATCTATTTAAGTTTGCAAAGTAAAGCTATTTATTTTCTTTTTCTTATCTCCGGTTTGCTGTTAAGTTTTGTTAAGTTTTATAAACGAACAAATATAGTATGATATATAAATAGAAAGGGTTTTGAGTAGGTTATATCAAGACAGCCTTACTTGATATGTTCAGATCAAATCTTTGGGTTTTAATTACTGCAAATTGAAAAGATATTGAGATTTCGGCTGTGAGATTTCTTTGACAAATAGTTGTGCTACTCTTAAATACATGTCTTCATTTATGTTAACATATAATTAATGTTTGCTAATATTTGTTTATATTTGTACTGGACAAAGATATTTTGAATATGTATAAAGACATTTTGTTGTACATATGTGTGAATTGTCTTCTTTATATTATCCATATGTAAGTTACAGCAACACATATGATAATATATTTAATTTGTTTCTTTGTCTCTTTGCATACTTAATTTTACAGCAGCTTGACATAATCTTTGTTGAAGATTTGTGTTGTATAAATATATTTCACAGGTTATTGTTTAGGCTAACTTATCTCATATATTTTGGGTAAACTTATTATGGTTATTGTTAGTATATTAGTTGCATTCTATTTGTAATTTAATTTTCAAACTTTTATTTATAACATTCTATTTGTATATTTATATTTCTAGTTTCATCTTAAATTTTATAATCATTTTTTATACTTATGTTTGAATATTCATGTTTAATATTGATATGATTGTTTATTTTTAAATATTATTATTTAAAGACTACAATTATATATTCATATGTATATTATAAAATATGAAAATATTGAACCTTTTAATTTGATTCAAGAAGAAAGATTTTATTATAAACATTTTAAAAGATTTTATTTTGAGTTTTCAAATCAAAACTTCCATTACAAAGCATATATAACTGCTAAATGATCTAGTTTCCATCAGTTTATAAAATTGAAAAGCTTGTATTTCATTTAAATTAGATTAAATATTGTTAAAATATACTGTCGAAATCCCGGGCGGTTACGTTCCCCCCTATTAAAAGAATTTCGTCCCCGAAATTTAAAACAACAGTTAATTCAAAAACTTTTTATATTAACAATCCAAACATACATATTATCCATACAATAGCAAACAGTCAAACAGTAACAAACATCACTAGTTATCCTGACATAAATCTGGATAAGCATTCCTAAAACTATCGAGAGTTTCCCAAGTGCAATCTATGGGATCCTCACTCCACTGCACTATGACGAGCTTCACTACCTCACTCCTGAGTTGCCTCTCGTCTTAACCAACAATCTGAACTAGATTCCTGACCACTGTCATATCCGACTCAACTTCCAAACCTTCCTGGACTACTGGTTCTACGTCTAATGATGGATCATGAACAAACTTCCTTAGATGGGATACATGGAATACATTATGAATTCCAGACATCCGTTCAAGCAATCCGATCCTATAAACTACAGCACCAACTCTATCCAAAACCTGAAATGGACCAATACATCTTGGGAAAGTTTTCTCGTCTTTTCGAATCTGACAACTCCTTTAATCGGGAAACTTTGACAAAAACAAATCTCCAATTTCAAATTCCAATTGTCTCCTTCTCTTATCTGCGTATCCTACTTAGCAATAATATCCAATCACAACATTCAAAATTATTTTATTGACTTCTTTATAGAATTTCAATATCTATTCATTCAAGCCCGTATGATGTACATATACCATTCGTACGCAATATCAAATTCGATCGCTCGCTCGATCACACAATTTCACTTCCGAACTAGTATCGTCCATCCGACTTCCTAGTGCGGACTCAGATCTAGTTTCTTGATCAGAAACTGTCATTCTCCTTGCATAGTCATAACTATGATAGAGAATTTCCAGAATCAATCAAACTCCATATCCATGGTTCGTCGTCGAAAATCGAGTGAAAAATCCTAACTCGGATCGATATAATTATCTCAAAATTCTGTGCTCGAATCTGGATCAAATTGCTATGTAAATAAAATAATATACGTACATCCTACGTATTTATATCCATTGATTATCAACTATATCATTTTTCTTTTATTCACATTATTTTGATTTCTATCCTTTGGAATAATTTTCTCAATATCAAATTTACTTAAGAATGTCACCATTTATTTCTTAAGTTTAATATAAGCATTATATATACTCTTATATTATTACTCTACCACTTTAGCCTTTATGTCCTCCTATTTAAATCTGAATTTCCAATTCCATGTGAATTCAATTTATCTTCAACTCTGAATATTGAATTTTTATTGACTATTTTCCATTTATAACTGATTTCTATCATTATTTTAAATTAGTTTCATCCACTAATTTATTTCAATTTCCAATTTGAAATTGTTTTGTTGCTAATTTTTTTTTCTAACTCCCAATATTTTGAAAAAATTTGGCAGAGTCTCCTTTGTACGGAGGAGCTTTTGCAATTTGACAAGAGATATAAATATATATATATATATATATATACATCGACCCATACGGTCGGAAAAACCAAAAACAGTTCATATTTCCTATTTTTATTGCGTAGGCGTACCTTTATTTAGCATTACATATTTTCATAAACGCATATGTACGGTTTTGATACTTATTACAATTACTTCCACCCAATTCTCAAACCATTTCCTTTAGTTTAAGTGATTTACAACTTACTCGCTTATATATAATTCATTTAAGAAAAACAAACTCATATTCATTCCAATTAATTTCAAAATCATCCTATTTCGCTTCTAATAATTCATAGAATTTTATCTAATCTTGTTTACTTCGAACGACCCATTTTCTTATGCAATTCGGCAATATTATTGTGAATAAATAATTACTTAAGCTTTATAACAAATTTTAAATTGATTCCAACTCAATTTATACTTGATTCCATTCCATTTTAATTTATTCACAATCTTTTCATTGCATTTTATTTCATTTCAAAAAGTTTGATTCCAAACCATGTTATTAAACTCGACAATCAATATTTTAAATAACCATCTCACAATTTACTCAAGTTATTTATTTTCTTCAAACTGTCCTACCCAATAACTTAAGTTTATTCTATTCCACTAACTTCCATTTAAATCTTTGATTTGATTTTCCTTTAATCAAATCCCAACTATTTACTAATTTATTCGATTAGTTTATTCTTTTATCCATTCTTAAATTTTGATTTACATTAACAATTCGTTATTGAATTTATTTATAATAAGGTCATTCAATTTATGCTTGAATTAGATTTGCTTACAACTCACACCAATCCTATTTTAATTCAATTCAATACTTACTTTGGTTTACATTTATTTATTTACGTAAGAATTTTATTCCATTCAATTTTATCTATAACTCGACTGAATTCATTTAAATTAAATTTTATTCCAACTTAACTTCAGTTAAATCTAGCTACTTACCATTCTTTTAAATTTTATTACTCAATATATGAGCTCAAAACTTATTTATTTACTTAAAAGATTATATTGCTCATTTGAGTCATTTCATCTTATAACCACAATTTCAGATTATATATATAACACTTACTATCTTAAGGTATAAATTTCCATTTCACAATTACAATCATTTTACCTTCCAATTTAATTCAATTTCAATTTTATTTAACTTATCTCAGGTTAAATTCAAATATATTTTCTTCACTTTCATTTACTTAAGTTAAATTTCAATTCCCGGATTAAAATTCCCAATTCCTTCTTATTAATATCAACTTTACTCTATAAGTTCAATAGTTGATTCATTTAAACTTTTCACATTATTTAAATAGAATTTCTTAGAATTCAATTGCCCGATTTTCATTTCCAAAACCATTTTGAAATGATAACTACACATACCCACTTGGTATATCAAATCAAATCTCCAAATTTCAAACATTTGTTTTCACCAAAACAAATTTTCCTTTTGAAATTTCTAAAACAACTTGTATACCGAACAAGCCCAAACAATATCATGACCAATTATCTTGGTAGCAATCCATCACTTTAGAAACTCGAAAATGAATACCGATGACGTGGCCATCATCATCAGGATTATTTTCTAGCGACTGAAGTGAGTTCAGTGCTTCCTTACTTCCATAAATTCCTCCTAAAACAATTTGCATTCAACAATATTTTCCAAAACAATACTCCATTATTGCCTTCAAATCTATGGAAAAACATTTCAAACATTCCCAAAATTTTAAATTCCCAAACCCTTTTGTTTAAATTCATTTAAACACCTTTCAAATTTCTGGGATTTGGATTTTGGTTTAATCAAATTTTGGTTATATTCCTTTTTATTTAAACCATACTTAGACAATTTTAATTGGTTATAAACCACTCAAATTTTAAATTTTTATTCAATTGTAGTATTAACAACCAAACATCCAAATATATTATATGATAATTTTAGAAAAATATTTCTTTTATGTAAAATAATTTTGGATAAAATTATTTCATTTACCCACTTTAAAAACAATACTGTGTCGGTTTACCTTGTTTAAGAGTTTAGAAATCCCTATCGATGAAATGGCGTCCCACACATCGACCAGAATCCATAAACACTCAACAGATAAGTCAACACAATATAAAAACAATTTTATGTTCATTAACAAATACGCGCTCATATCTATTAATACACTCAAACTCATTTTAGAGTACTACAGACTTTATTCTATGAGTAATTCCCACCAGAGCCAAGGTTATCACCAACCTAAGCTCTGATACCAACTGTGACGACCCGCCCTTCTACTACCAGAAAGACGTATCATCAGTAAGAAAGAAAGGGATAGAAATAGAAAAGAATAGAAGAAAGAAACAACAACATCAGAATCTCACAGCGGAACGAAACAAAATATAATATATCTCATAACTATTACATAGTTTTACATATATCAGAATTATATAATATAATATACATGACAGTCATACATACATCTATCACTATATACATCAGAGATACAGTACACATCAACTACTAACACAGCGGAACTAAATAGATATCTATATATGTCTGGAACTCCTGCTCCAAGCTCCTCCAGAAATCAAAGTCCAAAACCTATCACTTGGCTACTCATAAAAATTTGAGTGCCCAAGAGTTTATGGAAAACAAAATATAAACTCCGGGTCAGACATGGGTCTGGTATGAGTAAACGGTTTAAAGTTGTTTAACTTTGAAAACATTTGGAAATAAAGGTATCACGTAAGACTCCCCACAAATAAATACGGGTAAGTTTTTACCTTACGCTAACCAAAACATTTCATAGGAAATCCAGTGATATTATAATAGTGTCCAGGGTTTTCAAGTAAATAGAAAATAGCGAAAATTGTTACATTCATTAAATTCCAGCTACTAGCCACAAAAGTGGGTAATACAAATCAAAACCGTAGGGTCTCGTAGGGAAAATGAATTTCCAACAATGGCAGGGCTACTGGGGTACCGCCCGTCACAGTACGGGGCCTAGATCACCGTACCGAGGTTCATTCCCGACCCCCTACAACACAAGGCCGGAACTATTTCTTACTAAACAGTCCCGAACAAGATAACCCCACGGTTGTAGCTAGCAACCGCCCACACAGCCGAAATAAAGGGACATCTAGACGGGGGAATATCTCGTCCTGCTTGGGCATGACCCACCTAACCTTGTTGCACCTCTCATGTTTTAGCCATTCCCGGTTGATGAGTCTTGAGGCTGCGATTACCTTTACAGGACATATCACTTAGAATGCTCATCGTCCGCCTGACGATGTGTTGAAAGCATTCAATCCATACAAGTCCGTTTTGGGTTCGAACGAAACCGAAGGCATTATCTCATCACACTCATTTTGGATTCACCCTCAGAGTCAACGACGATAACCCTTGCATTCTGAAACACCATCTCGATCTTCATTTCAGAATTCACGACCTATCATTTAATTTGGATCGATGTGGTTTTCGGAATATCAAATTGATACCCGATCCCGGTCTCATCGAAATCCAAATGCCATTTTAAGGGCCAAGTTGTCTACTTAACTTAACAGTTTAATTCAATATTTATAATTTACATAACAGATATCACAGATAAATCATATACAGTCATCATAGATATATCTAGAATATTTCACAACATATCACAGAATATCACTAAACAGATATCAGAGTCAATCAGACAAGAATCATCAATTCATATCAAAACAGTTTGGTTTACTTAACTTAATTAATTACTTAAGGATAAACTACTTTATTCTGCTTAGTTAATTACTGATTAATTAACTTATTAAATTTATTGATTATTACGTAATTACTCAGTTAATTAATTGATTCTTAATTATTAATTAATAACCTAATTTTTTTTATTAATAAAATTTAGTTACTTATTTAATTATCATAAATTATTTAATTAATCGTTTATTAACAATTTATTAATCATTTATTATCAATTAATTAATCATTTAATCCTTAATTAATCACTTAAGTTAACTACAATTTATTAATTAACTAAGAAATTAATTAAATTTCCTAAGTTAAATTATTTAAACACAAGATTAATTTTTAATTACAAATTTAATTAAAAGTTATTAATTTAATTACAAGTATAAGATAATTTACATTTTTTTATTAACTTATATTTAGAATTTACTTATCGTCTTACATTTGCAAACTTCTTTATGAAATTTAAAACAAATTTTAGCTCAACACTTTACAACATTTATAACTTTAATAATATTAATCTTGTTTAACAAATTGACTTAAGGTTTAATTCAGTGAACTCCTAGAATAAATTAGACCCGAAGTAAACGTGTTGTTTACTCGAGTATAACCTGGATCTTTCCCCTGCATTCCCGAGTTCCACTTACCCCACTATCCTTCTTCTCCACCTACCTGTTCTTTTTTTTTAATTTAAGTTAAAATGTAACTGCAGTAATTTGAACATACACACGCGCCCGGGTTCGACACGAAGCGGCATCCCAAAAATCTCGTGCAACACTCGCGTCAAATCTCGACACCAACCCAGACCCCCAAAACACGATACACTGTTTACTGATCCCCACCGTGCAGGTGCACGGTGGTTCGCCTCACCTCCGACGACCTTCGTCGTCACCCACAAACCACTTATCGACTCAATGATCGAAATCAAAGCCTAGAATTTCGAATAAAGGTCGAAATTGAAAAAAACACCAGACGCTTGAACTCGAAACACGACCACCCTACCGAAAATAACCACGTTCATCCACCACCCATCACCATAGGCCAAGCCCCTTTGCCAACGCCATGGCCATACCTTACTCGGCCTTCACCCAAAATCTCGAGATAACCGATCATCTCATGGTGCCGAAATCAAACTTTTACAGAACATCGAAAAACATATGAACAGAACCTTATTTTTATCTTAACCTCACAATCCATGCATTCGAAAAATTATTTAGCATTTTTCCTATGTTAATACATCTTCAAGCTTGCATCGTAAGAAATTTCAACAATTAAAATTAATTGAATCAACCAAAATTGACAAAAATGTAACTTTTATTCATATTCAAATTACACAATAAATATTGAACTAGAAATCATCGTTTTTATTTTTAAAATCCTAACTTTGTATGCTAATTCAAGATGTGGGATCAAGTTTTCAAATTAAAACATTCGAAATTTTAGCTATTGATTTATTTTTACTGTAACTTGATTAACCAGTATATACATCATACTGTTAAACTTTAAACAAGTTTCCAGACCTTTGATTTAAAATGAACAAACATAATTAGCTTCAATTCCTAAGATAAAATTGGTTTAAATGAAGAATATTGTCTTTCTTTCACTTCTTTTCTCAAAGCTTTATGAATACTGATGATCATCACATGTTTAAATTTCCAGAAAGCATTCCAGAACCACATACTACTATATATATAGCAACACAAAATATACAGGAACCAACTTAAACTTTAAAAATTGAAAGTTTACTCACCAATAATTTATTGAAACAGATAGCAAATTTAATGAAGAACTGCAGATGAAATTTCGTGAAAGATTTTCTGCCCTAAATTTGAATCTATTTAAGTTTGCAAAGTAAAGCTATTTATTTTCTTTTTCTTATCTTCGGTTTGCTGTTAAGTTTTGTTAAGTTTTATAAACAAACAAATATAGTATGGTATATAAATAGAAAGGGTTTTGAGTAGGTTATGTCAGGACAGCCTTACTTGATATGTTCAGACCAAATCTTTGGGTTTTAATTACTGCAAATTGAAAAGATATTGAGATTTCGGCTGTGAGATTTCTTTGACAAATAGTTGTGCTACTCTTAAATGCATGTCTTCATTCATGTTAACATATAATTAATGTTTGCTGATATTTGTTTATATTTGTACTGGACAAAGATATTTTGAATATGTATAAAGACATTTTGTTGTACATATGTGTGAATTGTCTTCTTTATATTATCTATATGTAAGTTACACCAACACATATGATAATATATTTAATTTGTTTCTTTGTCTCTTTGCATACTTAATTTTACAGCAGCTTGATATAATCTTTGTTGAAGATTTGTGTTGTATAAATATATTTCACAGGTTATTGTTTAGGCTAACTTATCTTATATATTTTGGGTAAAATTATTATGGTTATTGTTAGTATATTAGTTGCATTCTATTTGTAATTTAAATTTCAAACATTTATTTATAACATTCTATTTGTATATTTATATTTCTAGTTACATCTTAAATTTTATAATCATGTTTTATACTTATGTTTGAATATTCATGTTTAATATTGATTGATTGTTTATTTTTAAACACTATTATTTAAAGATTACAATTATATATTCATATGTATATTATCAAATATGAAAATATTGAACCTTTTAATTTGATTCAATAAGAAAGATTTTATTATAAACATTTTAAAAGATTTTATTTTGAGTTTTCAAATCAAAACCTCCATTACAAAGCATATATAACTGCTAAATGATCAAGTTTCAATCAGTTTATAAAATTGAAAAGCTTGTATTTCATTTAAATTAGATTAAATATCATTAAAATATACTGTCAAAATCCCGGGTCGTTACAAAATACATTTAAATGAATATATATGTATGTTTATTGTTATCATACAAAATCATATACTATCATATTCAACGATCTCCCCCTTTTGATGTTAACAAACAAATATTTAAGATTTTGAATTTGTTAAATGTATTTTGTCATTAATGAACTCTACTTGAACGCTCCCTCTCTACAACAAAGCTACCCCTTTATATATGCAAGAAAATAAATAAAAATATGCAAACGAACCTAGATGGGAATATGCAAATAAAAATAAATATTTGACCTTTATCTGCCAAAATCTAAACTTTTTTCTCCTCCTTTTATTATCAGCCAAAGAGTAATAGTGTTAGAAAAATAGAGATTAATTGATAGACATTAATACAACATTAATACCCAATCGAGTATAAATATTAAATTTCAACAAAAACCAAACAAAAATCATAAGTACTCTGTTAGGCGCTTATTCCACTTTAGAGTGCTAGGGATGATATCGGCATATAAAACCATATAGTTGTGTCTATTTGTGGTATATTTATATCAGGAATTTGAATATCTATTAACCATGCATAACCGTTAGAAATTTTAAATGAGAGTAGTACTATTCCCAATTTTAAAAAAATGAATTTCAAGCATCTTCTAACCACGCATAACCATGAGGACTTTTAAATGGGATTAGAATCAACTTGTCTATTTAATAATCAATTTTGATATGTTTTCCATACATGCACAACCGTGAGGACTTTTAAATGGGCATAAAAGCATATAATCAAATATTCTAAGTAATTCACTCATGCATAACCGTGAGGACTTTTAAACGAGAGTGTATACTTTGGATATTTTTATTGCTAATTAATTTAAAAAATTACTAATTTCCCGTTTAAAATACCATATTTTGACATACTATATTGGATTTTGATGAGTGATGGTTGTTAGAAATATGATAGAAATAGATTTTTTACTAAATATACTATCTCGAGTCATAATATATTATTAATATTGACACTTATCACTATTTCAATCACTATTTATCTTTTGGATAATCAGTAGGGAGTCAGATTAGCTAATGTAGTCATTTATGGCCAAATCGAAAAATAAATATAAAATCAAATTTCTAAAATGTCTATTCTGAAGCGAAGTTAACAAAGACTATTTTCTAGAAGGGATTTTGAAAAAAAATATCTGCTAATTGAAAATCAGTTGAATTGAAAAATATGCAGATAATTTCTCTGAAATGTAAAGCAACTTATGAATGTCTCTGCATAAAACACATCGTACTAGTAATTTTTCTACCAATTAGATTACCAGTGTAATCTGCATCTGAATTTTCCTTTGACTCAAGGTAATCATTAGATAGATGTTATAGACCAAATCGTAGAGTATGCAACAAATACCTTATATCCTTGTTACAGCTTTTAAATGAAATTCTTTTGGATTTGAATTGAAACCGTGCAAACAAACAAACACTGAATATAATGTCAGGTCTAGAATCAATAAAATAAACAAATATATCAACGTGTATCTTGAATAACCATCAATCAATATAAGACAACATCTCTTATCACCTAACTTTGTAATATAGTTAGTCCAAGCAAATCTATATTAACTAGTTCACGGATGAAAGGATGATTGGTCAACATTTTTGCATAAGTCAGAATCAAAATTAACATTCATTTCTTTATCATATAACTGGCTGATTTGAATCAGATTATGGTGCAGATTTTCAACGTATAAAATATCGTTCAAGATAAATGTATCGTTACCTATTTTACCTTTATCGATAATTTTTCGTTGTTACCCATTGTGACACAGCCACCTTTGTACTAGGCTAAGGAACTTTGACTTGTTGCCCGTCCTGTACCTGGAACGACCAAAATCCAAGTACCACTTTTGTTGTTCCTTAGCCTTCCACCATACCTACACGAGGAAAGATTTTTGTTACATATTTGTTTTTATAGGTCCATGATTGTTAGTGATAAACGATTTTGAAAAATAAGTTTGTGCAGACCCAAGATAATATATATTTGTTCCTTTTGGCACATAGATCTATTTGACTTCAAGGGATTTTATATTCGTGCCTTTTGGAACATAAATAAGTATGGTTTTCACGTGTTTGGAACTATACCAGCAATTACCATGATTGTGTCCAGTTTTTCCACAAATCATGCACTTGAAATTGACTTCATTAATTTTGCTTCTAACACGTTCAGATTGAGTATACCCAAGTCCTTGTCTAAAGTATTGATAGTTTGTTTCCCTAATAACATATTTAGCGATCTTTCTCCTTTGGATAATGTTCCTAAAGGTGAAGAAAATTGTTGGACTTGTGTTTTGAGGGATTCATTCTCATTCAATAATAGTGTGCACTTTTTAATAGAATTTTCTCTCCTAGTATTTTCACTTTCTTTTAAAATCGGAATTTCATTTTCAAGTGGATTAATTTTAATTTTTGATTTTTTAATTTCTTTTTTGAATAATGGACACTTGTCACACTTAGGGCTATTATTTTGATAGTTTTTAACTAATTGGTCAGGCTGTTTATTTAGTTCCATCAAACTATCTCTTTGTGATTCAATTTTAGCATACTTCTTCCTAAGTCCTTCAAAACGACCATTTACTTCATGAAAATATATAAGTAATTCCGAATGAGTAAGTTTTGATACATCACTTGGCTTGTCATCATCATTGTCAGTTGTTTCTCCTTGAAGACACAAATTTTCTTTTTCACTCTTGCTGCCAGTGCTTTTATCAGCTTCATCAGTTTCATCCGACGTTGCTGCAAAACTTCTCATTTTTGATTTCTTTCCTTGGCTGAGTCAATTCTGAGGACAATTGGGTTTGATGTGAGCAGGTTTATTACACTTGTGACACATGATCTCCTGCTCTTCTGAGTTGTCTAGTACTTTCACTATTCTACTTTTCAATGGTTGATTTTGAGCTGGATTTCTGTATTTGTGGTTCCACCTTTTGAATCTCTTTATTAACAGCGCCAGTTCAGCTGCTCCATCATCATCAAAGTCATCATCACTTTCTGTTGTTCCTTTAAGAGCTATTGATTTGTTTCGAGTATCACCTCCTTCAAATTCTTCCTTGAATTTCATTTCTAGCTCATAAGTGGTGAGATTTCGAATGAGTTCTTCAATTTTCATTTGTTTTAGATCTTGATTCTTGAATGGTAGTTACTTTCGCTTCAAAATTTCATGGAAGGACTCTGAGGATTTTTCGGACTATTTCCAGTTCGGTGTATGGTTTTCCAAGAGCTTTTGATTTGTATACGAGATTAGAAAGTCGGCCGTACATCTCTTTGACATTTTCATCCTTGGCCATTGTGAAGTTCTCGTATTCGCTACTAAGCAATGGCAATGCGAGATTCTTTGACTTGGGAGGTTCCTTCGTGAGTTACTTCAAATGTGTGCCAAATTTCCTACGCGGTTAGACAATGTGAGACACGATTAAATTCAATTTGATCTAATGAACAGATAATGGAATTCATAGCTTTAGCATTAACATTTTGTAGTTTATTTTCAAGATCTGTCCATTAATCCATCGGTTTTTCAATTTCTTGATTATCTACCACTATTGTTGATGTCCTATATCTCATCTCAACAATATTCCATACATCTATGGTTTTCAAAAAAAAATTCATTCTATTTTTCCAATAAGCATATTCACCATTGAACATTGGCGGTCTAACTATTGACTGACCCTTAGCAAAAGCATTATTAAAAGAAAGCATTTAAAAAATCAAATTTTTAAACAAAAAATTATTTTTGAAAAATCAAATTTTAAAAAAATTGGTTTTTGTTCCTAGCGCTGATACCACTTGTAGGATAGATTTCACCTAAGGGTGATAAGAAAAATTAATGTGGACATATATATAATAATTGCAGCACAAATAATATTAGAATAATAAAAGCAGAAATAAAACAACACAGATTTACCCAGCTTTGGCAAAACCCTGCCTACGTGCTACTCCCAAGGTTTTTACTAGAAATTAAATAGTCGGACGCTTATACACGTAGACTTGCGACACCTACAAACGACTAATCTAACTCTATGCTCAAAAAAACCTCATCATAACTCATCCACTGAGTTGCGAATTCTCGAACTACACCACCGTAGTTCGTAACCTAGTCACATGACTAGAAAGTTACACGGTTTAAAAAGAAAAGAAAACTAAAACAGAAAAAAACTAAAACAAAACCCGATTTTCTAATTTAATCCCAAAACAGTTATAATAAAGGCCAGCCCAATAAATAATTTAAAAGAGACAGTCTTCTCTTTTATTTTCTTCTAAGTAAAAATGTTGGCCAATGCTTTCTTCGTTCGTCCTCCAATAATTAGGGCTTTGTGAAATTTGAAGTGTCGATTAAAAATTCAAATCAATTGCTGGTCATTCCCCAATTGGCTTCAATGCTTCTTGGATTTGGCTCGCGGTCTCTTTCAGGATTTAGTTCGACACTGTGAATTTGGTGTGTGATTTTTGACGTATAATTCTCTGTTGCAGATTCTTTGGTTCGAACTCGTTTCGAGTTATTGATTTGGGATTTTATTTGAATCTTGGCTCTATGATTTTTGCTTGAACTCAAATAATTTTCTACCGATGATGTTACTGGGTTTTAGAGGAAACGAAAACCTATATTATCGTTTCCTATATTTGTATTTGAATTTTTCAAACATTTGCTTGGCCATTCGATTACTAATTGAATACTTGTGATTTATTTCGATTGGTTCAATTCGAATATTTTCTGACATACTTTGCTTGGTCACCACAACTTGCATTTGGTTTTCAGATATTTCGAATCTGTGATGCTTGTTCATCACACTCGTGACTTTTGTTGAATTTGTTCATCTCGGCCTTGACTTGGTTTGAAACTACTATGTTAATATTGATATAATTCATGGTTTTTTAACTACTACTGTGTGATCTTCTACACTTGAATTTGGTTCTAGCCTTGTTGTCATGTTAGAACTGATTCATTCCTAAATGCTGCACTTGGTTGCACTGTTCACTTACATTGACTTTGGCATTTAAAATTGTGATAAAAAATTTCATTTTGAAAATCACTACAACCTCATTTGAACTGTGACGTGCAACTGTGATTACTGTAACCATATAAACATGTATATACATACATGTATGTATGTATGTGTATGATTTTTATGCCTATCCACTTGGTCGGCTTGATGTCTCTACTGCGTTGAGTTTTATGATTTGGTGCACTTTTCGTTATGAGCCTAGCCAGTGATTTTTCATGTATTCTTGTCTGGTCTTCATTTTCTTCAACCCAATTCATTAACTGATTTAGTTGCACCCCATACCTAAACTGGTGTTAATGCTTCATATCTTGCATTTACTTGTATGCTATCACTAATCTTTCTTAGATGATTGTGTTCATTTGTTGTGTATGAACTTGATGTATCACCATATATGTACATAAATATGTATGTGTGTATATATGTGTTGTTGATCATGCTGCACTGACCCATTTGCTTGAATATGTACATTTGAGCTAGGTTTCCTTGGTCCGGTTGCCTTGTAATTCTGATCTGTAGAGACCATTGCATATGTAGAAATGGTCTGGTTGTATTTCTTTGTCCTCACACTTGATTGTGTACATACGAGCTGGTCTTTGGTTCATGTTACATGATCTGATGCCTTTTGTTGTTGCCTCTGAGTTTACCACTGCTTATCTCTGCATATTCATATACATTTAAACATGTTCACTATGTATGTACTGTTCTGGTGCTTTTGTATTCTCTTAAATATATATATGAGGTTTGAGTTGAATCCATCTTTGGGTCGGGTTGACCTTTTGCTCACCTGTCCCTATAATTTTATCAAGCGTATATCACTATTCTGGTGATACACTATGCATGTTAGAAGCTCGTGTATGAATTCAAAAGAAATAAATGACGAACAACCCAAATAACTAAGGCAAATAACATTTTCAAAAACACACACTTCATTGTACACTACAAAAATATTTATTTTTCAATTTTACCGCGTCAATGTTCATTTTGCAGACAATTCAGATGTTGGATACAAAACTGGAATAGAGTTAAAGATAAATACGAGTGTTTGCGTGATATGTAGTGAGGTCAGCATTGAAATTTGTGATGGAATCGAAATTGTAATGTAATTGAAATTGTGTATATATAGTGAGAGCACAAATTTGTACTATTCAAAATTATAATAAAATATTTGTTTGAATAAATATTTTTTTGAATTTAAATTCTGTGTTATCTATTTTATTCAACAAATATTTATTTCATTATGTGAAAAATAAAATAGTACAATAACAAATACATTTAAATGAATATATATATATATGTTTATTATCATAAAACAAAATCATGTACTAGCATACTCAACACATCTGAGTCCACACTTTCGGTATCGATGCTTGTCTGTGGTTTCATATCGATGCATGGCCCCTTGCTTCATATCGTTCGATTGGTTGATCGATGCGTAATATGCAGAAGTGTGATCGATGCGAAATGTGTAGTCGTTGAGCAAATGAACTATGATCGATCCGAGAGGCGCTATTGCTTGATGGATAGGAAGTGGATGGATGCTGAGTGATGGACTTGTGCTCATTTTGTATCGATCTGGATGCATACAAAATGATGGACATGGGCTGATGGATATGAAATGGATATGTTCTTCATGGATCTTGATTGATCCATATCTTGAGCATACGAACTCTGATTGACCTGAAATTTGGAGTGTTGCCTTTCTTAGCTTATTTTCCATACCATGCTAATTGTAGCTCGATCAGCTTTCTAATCAAGTTTGCCTGTATCAATCGTGGACCTATAGATAACTGACTTTCGAGGAGGATTTTCTTTAGTTTCTAGTCAAGTCTTTGGTGTCACGGCCTTGCCCAAAGGTGGAATAACAAGCAATGCCTCATTTGCAATTAAAGGAGGTGAATACGTCGGTTGGAAAAATTAGTGGTAGACAATCAAGTGATGTCGAGTAGAACAATGTCGCTGTGAAACAAATGGGAGAAAAATCTAGGAATGTATTTGTAAATATAGATAATAAAGGCAATAATTAAAAAAGAAATAACTAGGGATATGGAGACAAAAACCCAAACTCCAAGAAATGCTCAAGATTCCTAAAGTATGAGGAACATACATCATTGAATAATAAGGTTGAGAGTATCTACCTTGTGACGTAGGGTATTGAACACTACAAACAGCCAGCTTTGAAGTAATCAAATTAAAGAGAGAAGAGTTAGAGGAAATACTATCATTTCCATGAAACGCATGGTCATAATGCAAATGGTGCAGAAATTTGTGCGATGTGATTGAAGATTTGATCCAGAAGAATAAACTCTAATAATTTGTGAAAGCCCCGCAAAATGGTGGGCAAGAAAATGTTCAACCCTTCGGACAATTGCTCCAGCGGGGCCAAGCTGGGCCTAGTGATAATAAGCCTAGGCAGTTTGAAAAATCAATCGTTATTGACAAGATCACCGGTGGACCTCATCTAGCCTAAAAGAGCTGGAATGAGATAGAGAGGTAAGCGAGTTCTTTAAGGTATGTTGTATAGGAAAGTTGCTTCAACGTCGAAGACGAAGTTCCGATAAAGCCATTGAAGACCATAACCGAAGACATTGTATTCAAAAGCCATGATGCGGACTTGGTCAAAATGTCTACACTTGATCCCTTGGTGATATCAGTTGTAACTGGGCCATCAACTGTGAAGGAAGTTATTGTTGATTGTGGAAGCTTTGTCAATATTCTGTTTAAGAAAGCTGGTGACCAAATGATGATGGATGGTTAGGATCTAAAGCTATGTAAGTCCTAGATTCAGGGACTCACTAGAGGCTACAGAGCCCATCGGGTGTGTGGATCTACCGGTGGTTTTAGGTGAAGGTAACAGCAAGAGAGTGCGAGTTGTGACCTTCATTGTGATAGATGTGTTTTCTACGTATAATGCCTTTTTGGGCCGACCAACCCTTCCTAGTTTCCAAATGGCTCTAGCTCTATGGTGTCTGATGATGAAATTCCCTATGGAGAATGGGGCAATGGTCATTCAAGGAGACTAGAATATAGGATGTGTGAGATAAGCAAAGCGACGTGAAAAAGGAAGGAAGTAGAGAAGGATCTCTGCATCAAGTCTCTTGAAGCATAGCAACCAACGCCTAAGCCCTGTCTCGGTCGGCATAGCAGATTCCATAAAGATATGGATAAAAGGAAAGAGCAGAGGATGCTAGGGTGGCCCATCCAGAGTTGATAGTCAACATCCGAATCAATCAAGATGATCCTACTTAGGTCCTGAAGATCTAGTCTTAACTTAGTATGGAGATGAAAAAGGAGTTGGCAGGGTTCCTCCAAGCAAATCTGGATGTCTTTGCCTGGACGCATTCTGACATGTGTGGAATATCATCGGAGATAGCAAGCCATACATTGAATGTGAACCCCAGATGTCCTCTAGTGAAACGGAAGCTACGCATCCTAGGTCCAGAGCGATCCGCTACACTAAATCAAGAAGTGGATAAGGTAAAAGCCAATGACTTCATCTACGATTCTTTATACGCTGAGTGGGTGTCTAACCTAATATTGGTCAAGAAGTTTAACGAGAAATGGCGGACATGCATCGACTATTTAGACTTGAATAAAGCTTGCCAAAAAAGATAGCTTCATGCTACTAAAGTCAACCTACTGGTGGATTCAACAGCCGACCATGAACTACTATCATTCATGGATGCTTATTCCGCTATAACCAAATTCTAATGCACATCCCAGGTTAGGAACATGCCAGTTTTATAACCGACCTAAGATTATATTACTACCTTATTATGTCGGTGTGAAAAAACAACTGCTCCTACCAGAGACTAGTAAATTCAATATTCAGTAATTAGATCTGGCATACAATGGAGGTCTATATGGATGGTATGCTGGTAAAATCACATCGATCGATGAATCATTTGGAAGATCTGTTAGAAGTGTTTGCCATATTCTGAAAATATAAGATGAAAATCAACCCGGTAAAATGCTTGCTCGAAGTCGCGTTAGAGAAATTCTTGGGTTTTGTAGTAAAGTCCAGGGGGCATAAAGGCCAATCCAAAGAAGATTAAGGCCTTGAGAAATGTTGAGGCCCCAAAGACAATAAAGGAGATGCGGCATTTGAATGGGAAAGTAGCTGCATTAACCTAAATTATCTCAAAGGTTACAGACAAATGTATATCATTCTTTGTTATTCTTGAAGTGGGAAGGAGAAATTTTTCTTGAACGTAGGAATGTAAGGATGATTTTTAAGCCTTAGTTGATCATATGGAAAGGTCTCCCTTCTTATCAAAGCACTTGGAAGGAGAATATTTTATTTGGCGGTATTTGTTCATTCCTTGAGCACTGCCCTAGTATGTGAAGAGTTCAGAATCTAAAGGTCAGTGTACTATATCAGCAAGCGATTAACAGAAGTAGAGAGAAATTACCCAAAGATGGACAGGCTAGCTAATTACATAACGATTGCATCAAGGAAACTTCATCCATCCTTTCAAGCTCACCCAATTAAGGTGTTGGCTGACCAACCTTTAAGGAATGCTCTACAATGACCTAAGACTTAGGGAAGGATATTGAAATAGAACATCGAACTGATTCTGTATGATTTGTTATATCGCCCTAGGAGAGTAATTCAAGGTGAAGCATTGACTGATTTCATCGTTGAATATGCCACTTGGGAAGATAATATAGAAGAGGGTATCGAACGAAGTGTTAAATGGATGTTGTATATAGATAGGACATCCAATGAAAGTTGCTTTGGAGTAGGAGTGATTTTGGCAGCCCCAAAGGAACGATCAATTTGATATGCCTAAAACTTGATTTCCCTGCAATAAACTATGAAATCGAATGTAAAGCACTGATCGTGGGACTTAAGATTGTAAAGGAATTGAGAGTCAAAACATCGTATGCATACAAAAACTCTCAGTTAGTGGTATGTTAGGTGAGGAAAGAGTTCCAAGCTAAGGGAGCAAGGTTGGCCCCTTATTGGGCCAAAGTCTTGGAACTACTCAACGACATTGAGTATTGCACAATAATGCATGTCCCTAGGGAGGAGAACATGATAGCCGATTTTCTAACGAAGCTTGCTAGCTTTGGGGATGTGCAACCTAAGTAGTTAATATTGGTATCGGGTACATATCGGTCAAATACCAAAATGAGATATTTTAAAATATCATGATAATATCGCATAATATTGGTAAAATATCGAATACGTGTAGACATGTTATAAACAATATTATATTATGCTATAATGTTATAACATTGTTAAGTTTTTTAATATTTGGGTCTATATTGCCAAATTACTATTAATGGCTAATTCTGTATAATGTACAGGTTAAAATCCATTTACCATGGCATTCTATTAAATACAAGTCACAAATCAGGATCATAAAAAAGAAATTCATATAGTACACTTCTTTGCTATTTTCTTCATTTTTATACTATATTCATTGTTTCTTCAACAATGTTATCTTCTATATTACTTTCCAAAATTTTCCATATTTATAGTTCCTTCGTTTTGATTTTCACTTATTTATCGAGCAAGTAATGTTGTTTGTTATCGGTTACTAATTCTAGTTCGTTCTTTCATAATATGTCAAATATATAACTTTACTGCTCTTTAACTTTTAATTCTTGATGCATGATAATGACCAATAAATGAATTTTCATAATTTAACTTATCAATTACAAATGGTGAATAAAAGAAAATAATTGAAAAGAGAAGTACTCTTACACGATCTTGTTTTTAGTGGTAGATTATTCATACAAAATAAAACAAATAAAATAATGAAATAAGTAGAGTTTTATTTATTGAATGACTAACGAAAAAAACTAAAAGAATATTGTCAAAACTAACAAATTAATGCATTGGGATTTCTAGTATGGTCTACTATTGTTTTTCACTATATACTAAAAATAAACATTAAGAACGTGAAGATATTTATTTTTAAAGTTAATTTCTCTAACACGGGTCGATATTCTTAGAAAATATCAAGTATTTTACACTAAATATCGAAGCCATATATTAGCAAACATTGGATGATATATCGAATATTTTAAGGGATATTCTGAAAAAAAACATCGACTAAAGATCGATATGAGATATGTCGGTAATATATCAGCGATATTATCTCATCGATATTATCTAAAATTAATTACATAGTGTGCAACTGATGGAGTTCCAATAGAGGTATTGTTTGCTCTAAGCGTCGACCACATGGATGTCAATTGGATGTTGGAGGTAAACATTGAAAAGAAATCATGGATGACTCCGATCATGGAGTACTTGCTGAAAAGAACCCTTTTGGATGAAAGGAGTGAATAGAGAAAACTCCTCCGCAAAACCCCATGATTTGTTATTTAGGAGGGAGTAATGTACATGAGAGGGTTTACAGCTCCCCTGCTACGGTGTGCCGCTAATAAAGAAGCTAAAAGGATCCCGACAGACATGCATGAAGGCGCTCGTGGCGATCACATCCAGGGTAGAGGTTGGAAGGAAAGATTCTTTGCTATGGATACTTTTGGCTTACCATATACCAGAATTCGGCTGACTACACACGGAGGTGTGATTGATGCCAAAGATTCACAAAGATTCCTAGAGCCCCGTTGACAGAGATTATGCAGATGGTCAGTCCTTAGCTATTTACGGTATGGCAGATAGACATTATCAGTGTGCTGCTAATGTCAAATGGCAAAGTTAAGTACACCATTATTGCAATTGACCATCTCATGAAATGGGCTGAAGCGGAACTGCTCGCCACGATCACTATGAAGAAGGTGATCAACTCTGTTGTTAAAAACATTATCTATTGATATAGAATCCTACAAACAATCATTTCGGATAACGGAACCCAATTCGACAATGCTGAATTCAAAAACTTTCACGAAAACATCGGATAGAGAAAAGATTTGCAGTAGTAGGAAACCAACAAGAGAAGAGACAAGTAGAAGCCATAATAAGATAATTAAACCCATCTTGAAGAAGCGATTGATAAAGGCCAAGGGAAAGTGGTTTGATGAACTACCATTGGCACTTTAGGCTTACGAATGACCCATAATTCCATAACTAGTCTACTCCATTCGCTCTGGCCTACAGATCAGAGGCTATGATTGTGATCGAGTTAGAAGTTCCTTCTCATCGAAAGAGTCATTATGGTCCCAGGATGAAATGGGAACTCTTACTTGGGTTTCTCACTATGGTAAATATGAAGCGCTATGAAGCTTATTTGAGAGCTTCTGCTCACCAAAATTGAGTGGCTCAACATTATAACACAAAGGTCAGGAATCGAACCTCTGAGATCCGTGATCTAGTCCTTAAATGAATCTTCCCAGGTCCAGTGAATATGAGCCCGAACTAGAAAGATACGTATACTATTAAACATAAGCTTGGAGATGAAACCTTCAAGCTAGCAACTCTTGATGTGTTTTCGCTCCCAAGAGTATGGAATAGCGAATATCTATGACACTATTTCACTAAAATTTAATCATGTAATTATTTAGTCAATTTCAATGTAACAAGGAAAAATCCATCGTTCTTGTGGATATAAAATTAATTGGCTTTGGGGATCGATGAATTTTTGTTCTCACTAGCCTAACTACACGCTATGAATAGCGGCCCAAATCAGATAGTCAGCATTTACATAATGCATGTTTGCAAGTGCCGGGAGTTAGGTATCGATAAAGCTTTGTGGTCCAAGACTGGACTTAAGTAATGTAACCGTTCTAGGCATCAGAGATAGATGCCAATTACCTCATTCAACCTACGACTCGAACTCGGAGTATAAACATATGGAGGTTAAACATGATGATGCCACCTAAGGCCTTTGCCCGAAGATAGGCGAGGCGTCAAACCATTGCATAAAGGCTAGCAAGACCAACGATTAATGCCCAAAGTTAAGCGAGATCTAATGCAAATGTTCAAAGATAGACGTTGCGATGCCAAAAGATAGGCACCGTGCTTACTTAGGCCCATAAATAGGGCACATATGGTCGATGCCCAAAGATAGGAAAGATCAAATAAAATGTCTGGATATAGACGTTCAAATCAATGCTCTAGGTGATTAACCTTAGTCAATGCCCAACGATGGGCCGGATCAAACTCGGATGCCCAGAGGTAGATATTCGAGATACTATTATTCAAAGGCAAAGAGACCGATGTAATAATCCAACCTTCTCACTAGTTAAATGGAACCTGGCTATAGATAAGTAAGGAAAACTATCATATTAACTAAGTAATGATGAGAAAGTCTTCCACATGTACACAAATGTGGTGAACAGTGGTATTACTCAAACTCAAATGTAGTTGTAATCAACATACATAAGCTAAGTACATAGGAAAAAAAATGAAAATATAGAAAAGAAATGGATTTATTCTTTATTGAAAAACTTTTTCAACAAAAAGCGGTGGTTGTACCCACACAACATCCGCCTATGTACAGAGATTCGATACTAAACAAAAACAATTCAAAAGCAAAATATAATAACAACCATGTCCTTTTCCTTCTTTTCTTCTCCTTCCTACCCTCTCTAGAAGAATTAGTACCAGATTTGCCAGGTTTCCTTCTCCCCTTGCCTTTGCTCTCCTTCGTGAAGTAATATTTTGGATCGTCTTCCTAATTGTAGTCGCTTCCCGAAAATACGAGAGCCTCACTTTAAATACTACTACAAATGGGGGTAGAGGCGGGAATAAAATTGGTATCGAAGGCGATGACAAGGAGACAGTGGGAGGATAGTCATCAAACTTTTTTTTAATTTTCTTTGTCAACTGGGCTTGTGATCGCTGCGTCTCCAACATCTTTGGTCCTGACGATGCTCGGTAGCTTCAGTGATCGTGCTACCTTGATCTCTTTGGATCCTATGAATAACGCCCATTGCCTCTTCATCCAAAGCATGGATCATTTTGACATCGAGACCAAGGGTGGTACCCACTAGAGAGGTCGAAGAGGGAATTAGGGCGGCCATAAAGACAAATTCGATCGATATAGCTTAGGTGCCTAATGAAAAGCTTCCTTCAGGTAAAGGGACAATGGAAGGTTGACCTAAAACTAGAAAACTATAAACTATAGATTAGTTACGTCAACCAGTGTCATATGAGCCATCTCGAATATAGGCGAGGTTAACGATGTACCTCCAGGAGATACAGATTCATGTAAGCTAGAGTGTCGGCATACTCACCCTCCAAGATAAGGGATAAGATAGGAAACTTTGGAAATGATTTAGTGCCTGTCAAGCTAGGGTCTTCAAGATTATAAAAAACATCCAGTGAGGATTCCAGAGTTATTGAAATTTCAATGGTGGAACTAGAATGGGGAATAACAGTCTTAGTTGTGACGGTCCTAAGATCAAAAAAGCGGTAGTGTTCACTATTGAACCTTAAGAAGCAAACCAGAGCTCTTACCCAGATTCTATAGATAAAGCTTAGGTTGGGCCCTAGTTGATATTTCGGGATGTAAAAGGAGCTCTCCAATCTTAAGTGCTTTTGTGTCTTCTTTTTCCAGAAGGTCAAGTTTAATCTTCTACTCATCAACCTCAGCCCCGTTAGAGTACTCTCGCTCTTGTCTCAAAAACACCTACCAAGCCATAGCTAAAGCCTGAGGATACCCCTCTTCTAACCATCTCAAATTTTTGAACTTGATGAAATTCGCATAGAATTGCACAAGAATGGACTCAAATTCAGATTTGACTTTATTCTCTACAGCCATGACCCGCTCGTCAGCTATCTTCGCTTGGATCTTGGCCTCATCTCTCATCTTGTGAGTGACTAGGTACTCCTTATTATAACTCTAAGCTTGTCCGAGCGCATCATCCTTTTCTTTCTTTTTCAGCCTCTAGGAATTCCTTTAAATTTATATTTCTATGGCTTGTTCCTCTACAGACTTCTTAAATTTTTTATTTTCTAGTGAAAGAGTGTGACACTTGTGATAAGTAATGTCAAATTGCTTCAGCTGGTTCTCCCGATCTTCTTTGAAGGATTTAGTTTGAGCATCCAACTTTTTATTAGCTTCAGCTAATGAAATCTTAATCCCTTCAACCTCTTTATCAAGATTTTTGATGATACGCTTAGCATCCCATTCAAGTTGTTTCATCCCCTCAAGTTCTACTTTTCACTTATAATAGATTTAAGAAATAGGCTCTGCTATCCTTTTCCACATGAAATATTGATCTTATATGTCGCTCACATAAGCCATGATGTTAGCGCTAACCTTCGGAGGAACATCCTTTAAATAAGGAACAAACATGACATCATCAAAACATATCTTCGAAAAATCCCTCTTCATATTAACTACATGATAATTTGAAATGGTTTTGATTTCTAAAGTCATAGTGGAGATGTGAAGGTGATTTTTCCCAAGCCTTTGCCGGGGTTCATCAGAAGACACCATCGTTGATGGTTGCTCAGACCATCATGGCACATGTGAAGATGTTGTTGGTGTGTAGTGGGAGGAACGAAAATGGGAATAATTGGTATCTCAATTAACGCAACAGGATCAGGTCATGTTGAGAATCTATCCATACTATGTAGTAGAGGTGAATGAGGTCTACGTTAGGGAGGCCGAATTCTCTCAGACTCCCCGTAACGCTCATCACAGACTGATAACCTTGGCCTTGTCTTCTGTAATCCTGCCTCTGGCATCTTCCATAATCTGATTCGTGAGACAATTCATTGGTTAATCAGATGATCCAAGTTTCTTGTACTTGCATGATTAGCTCTTGAGAGTATCGTACAAATGCTTGCATTCCACAGAATCTGAAAATAAAAAATGAAGAGTTAGTGCTAGTAAGGAGAAAAATACTACATATAGTGAAAAGCGTAGTATTGTCTAAGTGTTTATGTGTCCTAGTGGCTTGGATTGTGGACTTGGAGTTTACTAATAAAGGTTATTTCCCCTTCATTAATGGTGGGTACATCAATAGGAAGAAGAATCGAAATCCATGATGCTAGTATTTCTGAGGCCAAAAGAACCAATTTCATCCAGAATACTCTCGAAGGACCCATAAACGTCCCCAGAAACCGAGATAAAGCTCTCTTCGACTATAGTAGTTGGGGGAGGCTGTGTAGATGTCCAAGATGAAATATCCTTTATGTTAGGTCACCGAGTAACGAGAAAAGCATGAGCATCGTCACTCTCATTACTAGAGAACTGGTGGCTGATGTCGACATCCTAATTGCCTTCTCCATTACTCTCTCTTTGCTTGACATACTTATCTTTTTATTTGCTATTTCTAGCCCTTTGTATTATTTCAGGATCAATAACAGGATTCGAAATAGAGGGTTCTTCATGACCCTCATCATCATTAACGGTAGCCTCAAGCTCCTGTGAAGAATCATCATCCTCTCGAACTTCGGGCACATGGTCAACACTGTGACCCTCCTCTAAAAGATTGTAAGCATGTAGGTTCTCCTTTATGAAAAGGAATCTTGTATCTCTCCCCAAGCAGAATTTTCTAAAGATTCACCAAAGTGCCCGCCAAGGCTGCACTACTAGGCCTTTTCATATCATCTACGAGTATAATAAAAACTCAAATTTGGTGGTCAAAGCCATGAAATCTGTAATAATGTTATCCAACCTTTTGGCCAGGCCATATTCGAATAGATCGAACCTGTTAAGCAGGAATCCAGAACGATAACTACTAAATTTAGATGCCAAATAAAGTCAAGAGATAAGGTTGCCAACATGCAAACAACTTCCCAAAGTAGTCCACTCACCACACTGCTTCAAGTACTAGAACCAGTGTCCAACATTTAAGCAAAGTTATGGTTCGGTACAAATATATGCCTATGAATCCATACAAATCCCCACTTTTTTCCCAACACCACCTCAAATCTACACAAATAAGCCTAGAAACTAAGTATAATTAGGACCACAATGGGGAACCAGGCATCTCAAGGAACAACAAACTGAAAACAATTTAAGTGACGGATTAGTACTGATCCATCCCTATGGATCAGTACCGATATATAGAGCTTCATGAATTAAGCTCCAAAATCACTCTACTTCCATATGTTGTTGGTTATTACCCTTTTCAAGCCTTAAAATATCGATTGCTGGTTATTACCCTTTTCAAGCCTTAAAATATCGATTGCATGCATTTTACCATCCATCTCCTTGAGAACTTAAAGTCAGGAACTCAATTCCTCCACTAATCCATCTATTGACTCAGAAACAAGCTCCTAACAATATAAACATGGTGGAAAACACAAACCTAACAACAAGTCGCATCTACACAAAGCATTAGAATCGATCCATGAAGCTATCTCATGGATCGGTACCGATCCATCACAAATGCTGACATGGCTATGTTTCTTCAAGTTGAACTACTGTTGGGACATGGGAAACATGGTGGAGATCGTGGAGGAGCATATCTCGGCAACCTACAACTATATATAAGGCTAAGGCTCAGTTTAATGGACCCTTTCGTCTTCTTAACAAATTTCCATAATTCTCTCGTAATCCCCGTGGATCCTCATCAATCCATAAGAATGGTACATGTAAACAGCCACCAAATCAGTAACAAAGCTAAGTGGACATAGGCAACGATTGGCCGAACCTGCTATAAACTTTTATGTTTTGGTTTTTCTTGTTTCTAATCATTTTCTTCACTATTTTCTCTACTATACACATTTGGGTGTCTGTGCCATTTTTTGGTTCAAACAATTTGGTGCTTTCACTGAGAGATGCTTGGACTTGCTGATTTGAGATTTGAAAAAGTTTAAAATGACGAGACAATCAATTAGGAAGACCACTATCGGAAATCAACAAAGGGGAAGCCAAGAGGTGTCCTCAAGATCTAACCCTTATCCATCTACATAACAAGGGATAAAATGGAGACCATCATGAACAGCCGGAGTAGCTGTAGACAAGAATCGAAGGCCAGACGCTAGAAAACATGCACCTAGGAGAAGAATGGAACAACTTGGAAGGAACCCCAAAGGAGTTGTGCAAATCGATTTTGATCCCCAAGGGCATGAGAGCATGGCCAATGCTGACTTGGGTGGATATGACGCACGCCTTAAAAATAACGTTGAGCATTCGAATATGAATCAGAATGTGGGTGCATGACACGGAGGAATACATGCCAGAATTCCCTTGTGGAAACAGGGGGCAAGTTGAGATTGCAAACTTGACAACTCCTTTGATGATAACGATAGACTTGCTGAGACAGTGAAATGAGCAATGAAGGATGGATTGCCTAACTAGAGCTTGGAGGATGTGAACATGATCCATTCACTTCGAACATTCGGTATGCTAGGAATCCGCCTGATTTCAAGCTACCAACCCTGAAAACATATGATGGAAAGACGGAAACCGTGGCCATTTAATAAGGTAAATCCGACACATAGAAGTGCCGAGTGCATCTCAAGGAGTGATGGGATGGCGCTTCCCTTTATATCTAATGAATTTGTTGGCATTATGGTTTAAACAGCTAAATAATGGTTCCACAAGCACATGGACCAAGTTGGTGAAAAAAATTCATGAAACCGTTCCAGGTCCATATTTCATGACCCAAAAATGTGATGACACTGTCAAGTGTGAAGTAGAGAGCCGGAGAGACCCTAACGAGTTTCTTGACAAGGTTTAATGTGGTAGCTGCTGCGGTTGATGGGCCGGATCCACTAATAATTTTGATGGTGGCAGTTTCAGAGTAACTAGTTACATGATTTCAAGATTGCTTTGGATTGGGATCCACCGATGGATCTCGCTAAATTTTGTCATGAAGCCGAAAGATACCGATCTCGAGAGGACGCTGAAGCTAAAAAGGAGGAAATTAATATTGTGGAATGGTAGAGGACCATACGGCGTAGGATCTAACAATGATAAAGGAAAAAGAAAGATGGATAATGACTTTGAAGGATCAAAGCGGTAAAGGAGCGAACTAAAATTCTCTTCTTATATGGTTTTAAATCAAAACCCAAAGTGGATTTACTTAGACACCATGGGACAGATCCCCTATCGAAAGCCAAGAAGGAGAGCCTATTGACCATGAGAGAAGGTCAAGAAAGTATTGTCTATTCCATGAACTGGATAGGCATAACACAAATGATCGTAGGCACTTGCATGATCTCATCAGGTCAGAAACAACCAATTACAGCAGTATGTGAGAAACCGAGCTGTGGTGATGGAACAATAGCAGTCATCATTTATGATGAATGGAAACGATCTTGTATCAAAGTCGAGGATAGTCATCTCTTGATTGGAATGGCAAGGAACTAGGTTCATTTCTTGCACTCTATCCTCGCTTTCAATAAAAAATGCAATATTACGGTCGAGCCACTTAGTCATTTATGGGATCTTGATCGGTCCTTGGGCACGCTTTGAGCGAAAATCTAAGATGTAACACCTGGTGAGGCAGTCATCGTGATGTTTAACTCTATATTTATTAATGTTTGAATTCGAATCTAGTAGATAGACCCCCGATTATTAAAATCCATATGAATGTGATGACCGATATTAATCGTGGTAGCCCCAACCAGAGAGATCGGGCGATGACCACAAGGTACAAGTTCCCTTTTTGGAAATCATGTGGATGAACTTGTACAATATTTATTGCATTAAGTCCCGACCAAAGAGATGGGGCCAGAGTAAGGGTGCAAGTTCCCTTGCCATAGAGCAAACGGATGGACTTGTATGAAATTAATCACGTTAAGTCCCAATCGGAGAGTCGGGATCAGAGTGCAAGGTGCAAGTTCCTTAGCCAGAGAGAAAATCGATTGGACTTGTACGAAAAGTAAGTCACCTCGTTGGAGCATGAGCGGATGGGCTTACTTGGCCGCTAAGCCTCCTCATCGGAGATTAAGTGGATAGAGTTTAGCAAGGGTTTGGAGGGACCATGAATTTAAATATCAGCCTAGAGCGGCCGTGGATTCAATTAATGATCCATAGAGATTGTAGACTCAACTATCGGCCCTAAATGGCCACAAATTAAATTAGTGATCCAGAGAGATCGTAGACTTAACTATCGGCCTTAAATGGCCACAAGGTCAATTAATATTCTAAAGAGATCGTGGATTTGACTATTGGCCTGGACATGCCATAGATTTCAACTAACGATCAAGAGAGATCGAGATTTCAACTAGCAATCTGAAGAAATCGAGCTTTAGACTAATGATCTGGAGCGATTAGGAATTGAACCGATCATCGAATGCATGACCCAGAGAAGTTGAGATGTATACTTTGGCTTTGAACACCATTTGACCTTGAAATAATTCAATAGCGATTATTGAATCTAGCCATTGATTTTAACATGTGACTGTTAACTCCCTGATGAACATGGGATGATACTAATTCATAACGCGACCCACTACTTACCGATTCTAGAAGAACACAGAATCATTAATTGTAAATGACACTCAAGCGAGGGCTCGAATCATTAAGCTATCATGGTTTGGAACAATCTTGGATTTACAGGTGAATCCAAAGGAACACGATGATTTGTTATGGCTCGATCGTCTAATAGCCAAAAAAATCAACTGCTAATGTTACATTGGTTTTGGTATCTGTTCTTAAGCAAGGCACACCTTCCATTCGCAAGGTGTGTTTTGGAGAGCAAGTGTTTCCAGCCTTTTATCCAGTCCATATTCAAACGGATCGAACCGATAAAACAGGAATGCAAAATGATAACTGCTAAACTTGGATGCAAAATAGAGTCAAGCGATAAGGCTGCCAACATGCAAACAGCCTCCCAAAATAGTTCATGCACCATACTGCTTCAAGTACAAGAGTCGAAATCCAACATTCAAGCAAAGTTATGGATCGGTACTAATCCATACCAATGGATTAGTACCGATCCCCACTTTTTCCCAAGACCTCTTCAAATCCATATAAACAAGCTTAGAAACCAAGTACAACCAGGACCATAAAGTGAAACCAGGCCATCTCAAGGAACAACAAACCAAAAGCCATCTAAGTGATGGATCGATATTGATCCATCCATATGTGTCCGTATGGATCCATAGAGTTTCACCAAAAAAGCTCCAAAATCCCTCTACTCCATATGTTGTTGGTTACTACCCATTCCAAGCCTTAGAATATCGGTCGCATGCAGTTTACCATCAACTTCCTCGAGCTTTTAAAGTCAGGAACTCCATTCCTCCACCGATCCATCATATTGGCTTAAAAACAAGCTTCTTATAGTACAAAGAAGATGTAAAACACGAAGCTAACAGCAATTTGCATCAACATAAAGCATTAGAATCGAACTATAAAGCTATTTTATGGATCGGTACTGATCCATGCCTATGGATCAGTACCGATCCATCACGAATGCTGACATGGTCACATTTCTTTGAATTAAACTGTTGTTGGGTAATGGGAAACGTGGTGGAGATAGCAAAGGAGCATATCTTGGCAACATATAGCTATATATGGAAGGTTAAAGGCTTATTTCAAAGGATCTTTCTGACTTCTTAACAAATTTCCATAATTCTCTTGAAAACCCCATGGATCCTTATCGACCCATAAGATTTGTACTTGTAAATAGCCACCATATTAGTAACAATGCTAAGTTGACGTAGGAAATGATTGGCTTAACCACTATAAAACTTTTGAGTCTTGGTTTCTCTTATTTTATTCATTTTCTTCCCTTTTTTCTTTATTATACTCGTTTGGGTATTTGTGCCTTTTTTGGTTCAAACAATTGGTAAGAAGAATGAACTCTAGACTTCCACCTGATAACCATTTTTGTAAAAAAAAAATCAAGTGGATAGCGTATAAAGAAAAACTCATCTTTGAAATAACTTGGTACATTCTAGAGCCTTGACACTATCCGACAGCGCCTGGCAGTTTCTAAAAAAGTGAGTGAAGGGACCCCTTTTGGTGCTTGAAGCTATATAGGTAACGATTTTCCTTGGTAATAGGTACTCTGTTTAAGCGTTGAACAAGTATCATGTACATATTGTTCAAAAGAGCATAGCTTTATGGATGTAACTAGGTCGGTGCAAGTTTCATGAACTGTAGGACTATACGAACGAAATGGTTAAAAGGTGGAACATACCCGACCATGCACATGTATTTATTATAAGCTATGTACCTCTCAGCTAGGAGATGTGCCCGTTCATAATGTGCAAGAACCAACACATCTTCAAAATGAATCCCGTGCCTCTAAAGTATTCATCTACAAAATGCCTTATTAACTTTGGAAGCCAGAGAATCTAAAGGATCTGTCAAGATGACGACATCACCTATGTCAACATCAGGGCGAACCCCTACATCAGGTTCTTCAGTCAATATTAAAGGAATTATTGCTAAATGCTTATATGTTCGATGACTCGTTGATTGATTTTAAGAATGTAGAGGTAGACTTTGTTGTGGGCACTATTGTCGAACTAGATTCAATGTCGGACTCGACATACTTTGATGTCGACTGATCGACTACCATCCTAGAAAGGTGCAAGCAGCATCGATGATCTATAGCTATTTAAATACTTCACATATAAGAGATGTTGGGCAGGATAAAGACTTTATCCTTCACGCTGGGAAGAAAGCCAGGCATAGCTGATGTACAAGACCCAACATATGCAAATGTATTTTGATCAAATCAGATCTCATACATCAACAGGGGCAATAATGTGCAATTCAACTATACAATGCATGCATCTAGTGTCATATAGTTCAAATCATTATCTAGTGAAAGACATTATAAGCTACATGGGGCGATATAATAGTCTACTTAAATACCTAAATACATCCAATGCGACTGTTGTTAGGAACATCCTGCTGAATCACAGTTATATACTATCATTCGACAAAGATTGCTTTCACTACTCATCTAACTTTTCATTTTAACATGCAAAACTTTTTATTTGGAAAATTTTTGAAATTTTACAAATCAAGTAAAATTTTAGCCAGGCTCAGGTTCAATTTGAAGCAAGCCTAAAAAGTTTATGCAAAATAATGTTTAAATTGAAACCCGAATCTTTCCTTAGAAATCCCTAGGCACGCTTCGATTTTGCCTCAAGTTTGCCAAGTACACCATTTCCTGTCAAAATTTATGAAAAAAATCCTAATTCTTGGTTTGTGATCGATTCATAAGAAGGGAAAATGGTGTTTTAGGCTATGGCTAACAGTGAATGATAGTTAATCAATAGCGATTCAAGTGGAGCCACGCCAGTATCTGCATGAATCAGTTCAAAGAAGGGATCGAGTTCAAGTTTTTCTCAATTCAAAAACCCAAAGCGGTAACGTAGTACAATCCTCGTTAATTAGGATATGGAGCTAATGGTCCTGATGACGTTAATGGTAGAGATAGATGGAGGCGATGGTTCATGGCAACGATTCATAATCGAAGATTGAGTCGGTGGCGATTTGATGTTTGACAATGGCGAGCTTGAACGTGAAAGTCTCAATGTGGAAGAAAAACAAGTGTAGGGTTCGTGTATATGTAAAGACAGAATCATAAGGGCAGGAGTAAAAATTATTTAAGTATATGGTGACGATCCATAGTCTATGGATCATTACCGATCCATAATACACACACATACATACACACACATAATAATAATCCTGTGGAAAATGAGAAATGCTGATGATGATGATGTTGAGAAGTGATGATGATGATGTTGAGAAGTGCGATGCAAAAACAAATAAAGTTCTACATAAGAGAACCCTACCCTAACAAATCAAAGAAAGAGGTGGATGGAAACTTCCAAGATTTAGAACAGTAAACTTGAGCAGCACGCTTTGGTTTTTGTATTCGCTAAAGGTTTCAATTCAAAACTGTTTGAAGCAATATAATGATCGGCAAAAGATAGGATTTTTTACGAAAATAGTTCAGAAGACAAATAGCATCTGCTCAAACAAAACTTAAAGTCGATGATATGGAATCCAAGATTTGTCTTGATCCAAAGCATTTCTGTTAATATAAGATATACATTGGATGGAAAATGTTATCCTACTTTATGACCAAGCAATATTCGAATGAGTCGGATCAATCGGACAAGAGAATAGCCAAGCAGAAATCCAAAACGATAACTTCTAAACTCAGATATCAAGAAAGATACATAGATAACACCTTTAGCATGTCAAAGGCCTTTGAAGGTTGCCTACACGCCAAGTCACTTCTGATGCCAAAGCCAAAAACCAACAGCCAAGAAAGGGTCTCAGATCAGTACTGGTTCATAACCATGGTTCGATATTGTAACATCCTCTATCTAGAGACCCAAAGCTAAGCACTACAAATGCTGCAGTCATCAATTGTATTAAATTTCGGCGACCAAATACGGCTATATTAATGGTATATCAGAAGCACTAGAATATGAAACAAAAATAGCAAAACCATCTTTTCACATTACATTTCCAAAACACATGTTTCACATTAAAATTACATAATCCCTAATCGTTTCCTACGTTCAGATAAAATATGATTATTACACAAATACGCCAAGAGCGACATATAATGATGCTCCTCTTAGTTGACTAGAGTACTAAATAGATATAATGTTTTAAATACAACACAACGGAATTAAACAAAACAACAACTACTAAATAGCTATTCGTTAGCCACCTGGTCGTTTCCGAAAGCTTTATTCGTCAACCTACTAAAACCTGTAAAACCTCAACCCTAAGCCCACTCAAATCAATTTTGAGCACCCGAGAGTTTAAGAGAAAAATATAAACTTCGAGTCAGACACAAAGTTTGGTGTGAATAATACCATACATCTCGATTATATAGTGTTAAGTGAGACCATGCCGCTTAGCGAAACGGTTTTCCCCTCGCTAAAATCCTTTTAAAACGTATATTTTGCAAATCTTTATCCTGCTGCCAAAACTAGTTAAAACTGTAAAGCATTTTATGTAAACTTACATAACAGGTAACAAATGGACTATCTGTCCGAACACTATAGTTTTGTTTGGCTTACCACTAACCTTTGGTTGACTCGGGCCTATCAAACAATATAAAAAAATAATCTAACATCTGTTAGACACACCTCATCTGGACGGTCTGTCCTTAACTATCTGTTAAATACTTCTCTTCTGGACGATCTGTACCTAATTTAACATCTCCTAGGGTCAGCTGATCCTAACGGTTTTGCGGGCTCACCAATAACCTATCTGTATACAAATATATATTCCCTTCTATGTGTAACGACCCGTTAAATTTGATAATGTTAAATGAATTAAATTAATATAATTTTTAATCTAATTTAGAATAAAATAAAAGCCTTAATATTTTATTTGAGAAAAACGTAGTAATTTGTTATAGTAATTGGAATTTAATGTAACAATAAAATTTTATGATAATAGATTTGGATAATGTAATTTGTCACATTTTGTTAAAAGATTTAATTTTAAGAAACCAATATAAGGCAATACAAAGGTGTTTGAAACGACTGTTGGGTTTTAAATGGAGTGTATATAAATAGTGAAAATCATTATAACCTCTTAATTTAATACGATTGTTTAATTAATACTAAAAGAATAAAATTTGAAATAGTATTAATGTAATAATAACTGAATTTAAGTGCAACCATATTTATGGAAGTGAATTGGATTTTTGTGGATGTTAACATTGAATAAATTTATTTAGAGTAAAAAGGATTTAAAAAGCATGTTTTGGATAGAATGTAAAATTCATGGATTTAGTGTAAGTAACTAGAATTTAATCCTATAAGATTTGGAACTGAATGTATGAAGATAATTTTGTAGAAATAGTTAATTAACAACTTAATTGTGCATACCTAATATAATATAAATAACAAAAGGACTAGAACTTGATTTGCCTAGGTATGTATATATATTGATAAACTATAACCAAGTGAGAAATTTGGTAGTAAATAGGGAATAAGTTGACTAAGGCAATTAGTAATTTAATAAATGAATGCATAGTAAGTAAGTGGAAATTTATGCATAAAAATATTTTCATATATAGTATAATTACAAAAGTTTACCCATTTATCTAATGTATATAATTGAATCTAAATTTAGGGCAACATTTTTGTTATTGATGGTGTAGGTGAATTTGAATAAAAGGGTAACAATTATTTTGATTTAACATTTATTGAGTATATAGTTAAGAAGGGCACTCGACGTAAATGAATCTAAATAAATTATTTTGGGTATTGATGTGTCTAGTCAATAAAGGAGAACTTTAAGGAAATAAAATATAAATGAATGTATTTGGGAATAGAGTCCTTTTATATGTGAATAGTATAATGTTGTTATTAAGAATGAACGTTACTTTAATAATTATTAATATGGTAACGGAAGAGTGTATAAATTTTATAGTAACGTAAAAACGTATTGTAAGATAATAATTAAGTGTAGACTTATAAAATATATTTATGACAACAAATTGGGTAAGTTAACAATATTACAATTCAATTGAATACAGTAATTTATGCAAACAAAAGATGAACATTTGGAAGTATTACTGTAGTGATATATATATAAGAAACGGTAACTTTGTAGTTGGGGAATAATTGATTTATTTGTGAGTTGTAATCAAATAGAGTCAAATTTATTAGAATTTATTGCAATTTAGGGGATTAATTGCAGTAACCTTTGAAGATTTATTCACTAAAATAATTGACGATGGAAATTATATGTAAATTTGCTTTTAGTTAATATAAAATATCCAGAGGGCAAGAAATGACACAAATCTACTAGTTTAGAAATTTACAATAAAAAGTGGTAAGTAATTTTTCTAAATATTTAGATAGTAGGAAGATGCAGATTTAGATGGAATTTATTATTTAACTATTTCACATGTTGAAGATCTAAGGTTAGAATTGAGATTTTTAATGTATAGATATTGAGCCAATGTTAGTTTCATTAAATTGACATCAATAACTTTGAATAATAGAAAGAAAGTGAATTTAATAAATTTAATCAAACGTATAATGTTGAATTTATTAAAAATTGGAATTTAACCTTTAAGTAAGGATTAACATCTAAATTGATGAATAGAACAACTATGTATTGACACTTGAATTGTTTATAATTGGAGTAAATAATTAAGAAAATTTAAAGGGAGAAATTTGGTCAATTTTTGAATTTAGATGTAAAAATTGGATTTTTATAATTTATTTAATTTATTTAATGAATATTAAAAATAGCCATTTTGGTCACGGACTCGGATTTCGATGAAACCAGTTTCATCGGATCCGTATCGGTGAATTATTATAGGGTTTCAAGTTTCGTATCGATCGGATCTGTCGTTTGATCGTACGGACGCGAAACGCCTTGAAAATCAATTTTATTAAAATCAATTTGAAATCAATTTGGAAATCTTGTTTTCAGCATAACTTCTTCATACGATCGAATTTGGTCGTGAAACTTTTTCCATCGCGTTCAGAATATTTTAAAATACTATCTGGATATATAGATTTAATAAATTCGGTTCCGGAGGCATAGCGGACTTTTTGGGCCATAGTTTGTTTCGTACGTTCACTTATCCGATCCATCTACGCTATCTCTAGTCTACCTATATAAGCACGGTTATAAACCCTAGCCCCATTTTATTTGCCATTGGCTGTACGTACATTTTTCTTCATCTCCTTCTCCTCCTCAAATGGATGCAAAACTAGATCTACTCCAATCCAAATTTCAGTGAAAAATCAAACTCTCCAGAAAAATTCCACAAAAATATATGTCATAGTTCTCGAGACACGTAATCTACTGGTGCAATTCGTTTTTTGTTTTGGACATTCGTTTGACCAGAATAAATTCAAAACTGTCCCAACCGTTCATCATCGCCGTAACAAACTTCGTCTGATCGTCGAATGGTTTCTGGGTTTTGTAGAGTGGACGATAGGGATCGCATCTATGTGGTTATTGCATCGTATCAACGGTTGGATCTCTCGCATAATTCGAATTAGGGTTTTATTAACAGGGGCGGCTGCTGTCTGTTCGTCGTTGATCGACGTCGGGGCCAGGGCGAGTGGTCTATGGCGTGTAGAGGAGAGGTCGCATCGGTGCAGGAGGGGCGTGGCGCGGCTGCGATGGGCAGGGGTTGCGATCGTGTTCTGTGCGTTGTCTGCTGGGTGCGAACGATGGGAGGGAGCTTCTTCCTGTAGCCGCGTTTTGCTTCTGTAGGGTTGCTGACGTGTGAGTGTGTTGTGTTTTTTTGTGATTTATTTTGTTTTATATTTATTTTGATTTCATATGTTCTAACTATTGTAACTTCTACATACGACCTCCGTTTCTCACGAAATTTTTTCCGTTAGGATCGTAATTAAATTCCAGATCTTTTGACGCTGGTTTGGACGAATTCCGAGACGGGCGAATTTTTGGGTTTAAATCGAATTTAAATTCGATTTAAATTCAAAAGGTGAGTGTTTTAACCCACTCACAACTACTAGAAGCTTTTATGTTTGTTAAATTAATTTTAGAAATGAATAGAATTTATTTATGAGTATTTGACATGCTTATTTCATTCATATCTGCTGAATTGCATTTATTGAATTTAACTGTTAATTTAATTTATTTATTGCGTATTAATTGACAGTTAGAATTTGTGTTTGCATGAAACTGCTAGTTAACAGTTATATAATTTATTACTGAATATAAACTGTTAGATTAATAGTCGTTAAATTTAAATTGAATAAAATTGCCAGTTATTACCTATTATATATTATCAAATATAAATTGTTATTGATTGATATTACTTGATGATTGTGATTGGATGATGGGTGATGTTGATGAATGGATGTTTTATTTTATATCATTTAAACTGCAAATTATCATGCATTTTTCCTTTCATTCGGGATTGTGGTTTGAAATGATATACAACCGCAAAATTTTATATCTTTTAAATTGCGGATTGAAATGATAAATATCCGTATCACTTGACCATAGGATAGAAAATTATATACAGGCACCGCGGTCTATATATAACTATTTTAATGTGATTTCTATGGTTTGGATGGAATACGGTTTATAATAATCTTAAATTTTATATTGTATAAATATTATTCTTCCATATATATACATATGAAGTTGAAAATTTTGAAATTAAAAGGTGTATAAATCTCTTTATTAAAAATGAAAAAAAAATTAGAAAATGGAGTTTGATAATTTATATCATATGTTTAAATGTTAAGTTTGGAAATTTTAAGATATGATATTTATAATTGGATTTTTCCCAAGATAAATTGAAATGAATATTCTAGTATAATTTGAATTGGAAAAAAATATATATTTTATTACTAGAAATTGGAGTTTTTATTTATTTATGGATTTTATGTGAATATTCAAGACTAATTAATAGAACATTCGATTTGTTGAAAGAATAAAATCCAACTTTAGTTTGAAATATTAATACTCCAAATGGATATACGTATATATATATATATTGAAGTGGTTTTGGAACTTGAGAGAGATAATACAAATTTTGGATTAGACTTTAATAAAGAAATGTATTTGTAAAGCCATGAGAACTATTTTCTTTACAAAGTAACATTTAAGTTAAACCTTTTAATTCATATACCGTTGAATATCCAAACCATTCAAGTTTTAAAAGTTATGGTTTTAAATTATGAATTTCGAAATATTATGCTTTGAAAGGATATTTGGCTTTCAGACGTTATAAATTCTAAAGCATTTGGATTTTTGAAAAGGTTTATATTTGGGATAAAGGATATCATATTGTTTTGGGTTTTAAAATGATATCGTATTCATAATTTTAAAATGGAAATGTTTATTCTGGTTTTAAAGTATGAGCTATTTTTAAATGACCGCGGTGTTATAATAACGATGGGTTGGCAAAGAGACCGGGATCGGATATGGACATACTCTCTGTCGATACCGAAAACCACTTTGACTAACCGTGTACGCGGTGGAGATTCCAGAATGAAGTAGGTGGTGGCGACGTTTCCTGTAAGGTAAATACGTGGACCCGACTCCCGTGAGTTGGCATAAGATGGCTAAAACAGGAGCGATTCTCAGGCCAATGAGGTCATTCCTCTGATCGGACCCTCCTCTTCGATACTATACTTTGACTTGGATTGATTCAGTGGCCACTTCTATATTTTGATTTTGGGGAGTTAGTCCGAGGTGGGCGGTAAATGCGGCTACGCGTTTCCACCAGCCTGGATAGCAATTGGTATATCTACCCTGGCATTGCCTAGTTGTGCCGTGTCACCTACCATACCGAGCCTTTACTACGAGTTTCTATTTGTGTCGTACCTATGGAGTATCCTCTGGTAGCCTCCCGATCAGGAGGTATTACGGTACTGTATAGACTATTGGCATTTTACGTGTTAAGGTGGAAAATGTAAAGCCTTAACGCTATTTAAAAGTAAGTTTATTTTATAAATAGACACTATTATAATAGCGCAATATACTACATAGTAAATAGTTTAACGGATCCTTAGGAGATGTAAATCCCGAACATCTCTTGAGTTACTGTACTCATATTTATTTCTGTTAATTTAACTCACATAAGATCTTTTAGTCTGACTCGAGTGTTTTTGTCTTTTCAAATTCGCTCGGGTCAGTCCGAGCGTTTCAGGATCGAAGATTTTAGCTTTGAAGGACGAAGACGAAGGAGTCGTATTATTATTATCTATAGTATTGCACCACACTCATACTGTTCCTCTGCATTGTTTGTATTGGTATGTGTAACTCTGATATTTATTGTATAAAGAAGAATTAACTGTTTTGTAACCGTTTATGAACTGTATATTTATTATTATATTTTATCCTTCCGCTGTGTGATTCTATTTTGTTTTATTTCTTCTTTGTTTTTCTTATTTACCCCATAACAATCCGCCCTTGCGTATGCTTTTAATTGGCACGTGTGTCGGTTTAAAGTGTGCGAAAAGGCGGGATGTTACAGTTGGTATCAGAGCTTTGGTTTAGCGATAAACCTTGGTTTTGTGGGGTTTGACTCTTTGTTAATAGGGTAGTAATACCCTATGGGACTCGCTGAGTGTATATATATGAGAGAGCGTATTTGTTAGTGTTAATAAAGATTTTGATATTGTGTAAATCTGTTCCGCTTTGTATTTATAAATTCTGGTTGATGCATGGGACGCTATGACATCAATAGGGATTTCTAAACACTTAATAGGTCATACCGACATAATATTTGTTTTTAACATGGGTGAATGAAATAATTTTGCCTATTATATTTTCTATATATAAAAATATTTTTATAAAGATATATATATATATATATATATATATATATATATTGGTTGCTATAGATTGGGTGTTAGGTAATATAAAAATATTTGTAATAAATTGAAGCTAAGTTGAAATTATAATAAATCAAATTGGAGATTTTAGAACTTAAGTCCGGGATTTTGAAAATCTGTTTTCAATGGATTTATGGGATATAGGGATTTGGTTTATAAGTATTTTCTTATATAAATATTTAGTATAATTCGGAAAAATTATTTTAAAAAAGATTTTGGAGAATATAAATTTTGTACTTTCCTCTCTGTCGCTAGAAACTAATTTCGGTGATGGCGGCCGCATCATCGACTTCTATTTTCGAGTTTCGAAGGGGAAAGGCCACTGTAGTAAATTCTACTGCAGATTTATGTTGGAAATATCTGAATTTGTTTGTTTTAAATATAATTGAGATATAAAGTTGTAGGAAACTAATTATCTATTATTTCAAAATAAATTGAAATTTGACCCGGAATTTAATTCTAAAATTTTCCATTAATTAATTGTTAAATTTTAGTGGAAAAAAAAAAGTAAGTAATAAATGGATTGAAAACCTCTAATAAGTAAGAGAATTAATGCTAAGTATAAAAGGAATTGAAAAGAAACTTGGAAATTTTCACTTACACTCTTAGGACATATATAAACTTACCATATAATAAAAGTTGCAATGTTAGTAAGAAAATGTAAAGGGAAATCTTACAAGTGAAGAGTAAGGTAATAAAGGTATTCTATTAATTTGCTATTATTAATGAGAATTAATTGTATAGACTTAAGTTAAATTGGAAATTTTACTATAAGTAAAGGTAAGTAGTATAAATAGATGATAGAAACTTTAGTAAATAAATTGGAATACAAATATAATGAATTTTGTGATAAATGGAAAATGAAAATTTGTAAGAAATAAAGAAATCACTCCATAAATGAAAGAAAGAAAAATCAAACCATTGAAGCATGAGATAAATGTATAATAAATAAATTTGGGTGTTGGTTTGAATTGTGTTGTTTGATTTATGTTGTTGGGTAAGAAATTTGAAGTGGTTAAATGAATAAGTATCTATCTTTGTTCCATCTAAGACTGTTGAGTAAAGGATGCACTTGATAGTTAATTTCATTTCATACAAATTTCAAGTTTGAACCCAAACAACTATTTGTTTGATGGATTAAATGGTTGCTTTGTTTGTGTATGTATGTTGTTTGTAAGGTTGATGGTTGTCGAATTGTTTGGTTGATTAATGATTGAATCCACTTGAATAGTTCACTTTAAAATAAATATTTAACCTTTTAGATTATATAAGTGAATACAGGTGATGGAAGCAACTGCTACTGCTTTTGGTTCCATAATAATAAGCGTATATTGCCCGACAAATAGGTACGTTTTCGGATTACGTTTAAAGCGCTATTTTTCCCGTGTTGGGATATAATATTTTGATAATATATGTAATATATTTGTATATTTTGATATTATATTTTCTCCCGAGCCTCACCGTACAAAGGAGACTCTGCCAAAATTTTCCGTAAATTTTGGACTTAGAATTTTGTGAAAATGTTTTCCAGCTTTAATAATCTAAGTATAAAAGAATATAATGATTATAAACAGGTATATTTTATTTAAGAAAATAAATTTAGTAAATTATTGTTTATAAATAATATTTGAAATAAGATGTACTGTTTATTTTTCCTTCTCCCTTCTTTTTCCTTTTCGGGGACGAAAAGTTTTGAGTGGGGGAGATTGTAACGACCCGTTAAATTTGATAATGTTAAATGAATTAAATTAATATAATTTTTAATCTAATTTAGAATAAAATAAAAGCCTTAATATTTTATTTGAGAAAAACGTAGTAATTTGTTATAGTAATTGGAATTTAATGTAACAATAAAATTTTATGATAATAGATTTGGATAATGTAATTTGTCACATTTTGTTAAAAGATTTAATTTTAAGAAACCAATATAATTCAATACAAAGGTGTTTGAAACGACTGTTGGGTTTTAAATGGAGTGTATATAAATAGTGAAAATCATTATAACCTCTTAATTTAATACGATTGTTTAATTAATACTAAAAGAATAAAATTTGAAATAGTATTAATGTAATAATAACTGAATTTAAGTGCAACCATATTTATGGAAGTGAATTGGATTTTTGTGGATGTTAACATTGAATAAATTTATTTAGAGTAAAAAGGATTTAAAAGCATGTTTTGGATAGAATGTAAAATTCATGGATTTAGTGTAAGTAACTAGAATTTAATCCTATAAGATTTGGAACTGAATGTATGAAGATAATTTTGTAGAAATAGTTAATTAACAACTTAATTGTGCATACCTAATATAATATAAATAACAAAAGGACTAGAACTTGATTTGCCTAGGTATGTATATATATTGATAAACTATAACCAAGTGAGAAATTTGGTAGTAAATAGGGAATAAGTTGACTAAGGCAATTAGTAATTTAATAAATGAATGCATAGTAAGTAAGTGGAAATTTATGCATAAAAATATTTTCATATATAGTATAATTACAAAAGTTTACCCATTTATCTAATGTATATAATTGAATCTAAATTTAGGGCAACATTTTTGTTATTGATGGTGTAGGTGAATTTGAATAAAAGGGTAACAATTATTTTGATTTAACATTTATTGAGTATATAGTTAAGAAGGGCACTCGACGTAAATGAATCTAAATAAATTATTTTGGGTATTGATGTGTCTAGTCAATAAAGGAGAACTTTAAGGAAATAAAATATAAATGAATGTATTTGGGAATAGAGTCCTTTTATATGTGAATAGTATAATGTTGTTATTAAGAATGAACGTTACTTTAATAATTATTAATATGGTAACGGAAGAGTGTATAAATTTTATAGTAACGTAAAAACGTATTGTAAGATAATAATTAAGTGTAGACTTATAAAATATATTTATGACAACAAATTGGGTAAGTTAACAATATTACAATTCAATTGAATACAGTAATTTATGCAAACAAAAGATGAACATTTGGAAGTATTACTGTAGTGATATATATATAAGAAACGGTAACTTTGTAGTTGGGGAATAATTGATTTATTTGTGAGTTGTAATCAAATAGAGTCGAATTTATTAGAATTTATTGCAATTTAGGGGATTAATTGCAGTAACCTTTGAAGATTTATTCACTAAAATAATTGACGATGGAAATTATATGTAAATTTGCTTTTAGTTAATATAAAATATCCAGAGGGCTAGAAATGACACAAATCTACTAGTTTAGAAATTTACAATAAAAAGTGGTAAGTAATTTTTCTAAATATTTAGATAGTAGGAAGATGTAGATTTAGATGGAATTTATTATTTAACTATTTCACATGTTGAAGATCTAAGGTTAGAATTGAGATTTTTAATGTATAGATATTGAGCCAGTGTTAGTTTCATTAAATTGACATCAATAACTTTGAATAATAGAAAGAAAGTGAATTTAATAAATTTAATCAAACGTATAATGTTGAATTTATTAAAAATTGGAATTTAACCTTTAAGTAAGGATTAACATCTAAATTGATGAATAGAACAACTATGTATTAACACTTGAATTGTTTATAATTGGAGTAAATAATTAAGAAAATTTAAAGGGAGAAATTTGGTCAATTTTTGAATTTAGATGTAAAAATTGGATTTTTATAATTTATTTAATTTATTTAATGAATATTAAAAATAGCCATTTTGGTCACGGACTCGGATTTCGATGAAACCAGTTTCATCGGATCCGTATCGGTGAATTATTATAGGGTTTCAAGTTTCGTATCGATCGGACCTGTCGTTTGATCGTACGGACGCGAAACGCCTTGAAAATCAATTTTATTAAAATCAATTTGAAATCAATTTGGAAATCTTGTTTTCAGCATAACTTCTTCATACGATCGAATTTGGTCGTGAAACTTTTTCCATCGCGTTCAGAATATTTTAAAATACCTATCTGGATATATAGATTTAACAAATTCGGTTCCGGAGGCATAGCGGGCTTTTTGGGCCATAGTTTGTTTCGTACGTTCACTTATCCGATCCATCTACGTTATCTCTAGTCTACCTATATAAGCACGGTTATAAACCCTAGCCCCATTTTATTTGCCATTGGCTGTACGTACATTTTTCTTCATCTCCTTCTCCTCCTCAAATGGATGCAAAACTAGATCTACTCCAATCCAAATTTCAGTGAAAAATCAAACTCTCCAGAAAAATTCCACAAAAATATATGTCATAGTTCTCGAGACACGTAATCTACTGGTGCAATTCGTTTTCTGTTTTGGACATTCGTTTGACCAGAATAAATTCAAAACAGTCCCAACCGTTCATCATCGCCGTAACAAACTTCGTCTGATCGTCGAATGGTTTCTGGGTTTTGTAGAGTGGACGATAGGGATCGCATCTATGTGGTTATTGCATCGAATCAACGGTTGGATCTCTCGCATAATTCGAATTAGGGTTTTATTAATAGGGGCGGCTGCTGTCTGTTCGTCGTTGATCGACGTCGGGGCCAGGGCGAGTGGTCTATGGCGTGTAGAGGAGAGGTCGCATCGGTGCAGGAGGGGCGTGGCGCGGCTGCGATGGGCAGGGATTGCGATCGTGTTCTGTGCGTTGTCTGCTGGGTGCGAACGATGGGAGGGAGCTTCTTCCTGTAGCCGCGTTTTGCTTCTGTAGGGTTGCTGACGTGTGAGTGTGTTGTGTTTTTTTGTGATTTATTTTGTTTTATATTTATTTTGATTTCATATGTTCTAACTATTGTAACTTCTACATACGACCTCCGTTTCTCACGAAATTTTTTCCGTTAGGATCGTAATTAAATTCCAGATCTTTTGACGCTGGTTTGGACGAATTCCGAGACGGGCGAATTTTTGGGTTTAAATCGAATTTAAATTCGATTTAAATTCAAAAGGTGAGTGTTTTAACCCACTCACAACTACTAGAAGCTTTTATGTTTGTTAAATTAATTTTAGAAATGAATAGAATTTATTTATGAGTATTTGGCATGCTTATTTCATTCATATCTGTTGAATTGCATTTATTGAATTTAACTGTTAATTTAATTTATTTATTGCGTATTAATTGACAGTTAGAATTTGTGTTTGCATGAAACTGCTAGTTAACAGTTATATAATTTATTACTGAATATAAACTGTTAGATTAATAGTTGTTAAATTTAAATTGAATAAAATTGCCAGTTATTACTTATTATATATTATCAAATATAAATTGTTATTGATTGATATTGCTTGATGATTGTGATTGGATGATGGGTGATGTTGATGAATGGATGTTTTATTTTATATCATTTAAACTGCAAATTATCATGCATATTTCCTTTCATTCGGGATTGTGGTTTGAAATGATATACAACCGCAAAATTTTATATCTTTTAAATTGCGGATTGAAATGATAAATATCCGTATCACTTGACCATAAGATAGAAAATTATATACAGGCACCGCGGTCTATATATAACTATTTTAATGTGATTTCTATGGTTTGGATGGAATACGGTTTATAATAATCTTAAATTTTATATTGTATAAATATTATTCTTCCATATATATACATATGAAGTTGAAAATTTTGAAATTAAAAGGTGTATAAATCTCTTTATTAAAAATGAAAAAAATAAATAGAAAATGGAGTTTGATAATTTATATCATATGTTTAAATGTTAAGTTTGGAAATTTTAAGATATGATATTTATAATTGGATTTTTCCCAAGATAAATTGAAATGAATATTCTAGTATAATTTGAATTGGAAAAAAATATATATTTTATTACTAGAAATTGGAGTTTTTATTTATTTATGGATTTTATGTGAATATTCAAGACTAATTAATAGAACATTCGATTTGTTGAAAGAATAAAATCCAACTTTAGTTTGAAATATTAATACTCCAAATGGATATACGTATATATATATATATATATTGAAGTGGTTTTGGAACTTGAGAGAGATAATACAAATTTTGGGTTAGACTTTAATAAAGAAATGTATTTGTAAAGCCATGAGAACTATTTTCTTTACAAAGTAACATTTAAGTTAAACCTTTTAATTCATATACCGTTGAATATCCAAACCATTCAAGTTTTAAAAGTTATGGTTTTAAATTATGAATTTCGAAATATTATGCTTTGAAAGGATATTTGGCTTTCAGACGTTATAAATTCTAAAGCATTTGGATTTTTGAAAAGGTTTATATTTGGGATAAAGGATATCATATTGTTTTGGGTTTTAAAATGATATCGTATTCATAATTTTAAAATGGAAATGTTTATTCTGGTTTTAAAGTATGAGCTATTTTTAAATGACCGCGGTGTTATAATAACGATGGGTTGGCAAAGAGACCGGGATCGGATATGGACATACTCTCTGTCGATACCGAAAACCACTTTGACTAACCGTGTACGCGGTGGAGATTCCAGAATGAAGTAGGTGGTGGCGACGTTTCCTGTAAGGTAAATACGTGGACCCGACTCCCGTGAGTTGGCATAAGATGGCTAAAACAGGAGCGATTCTCAGGCCAATGAGGTCATTCCTCTGATCGGACCCTCCTCTTCGATACTATACTTTGACTTGGATTGATTCAGTGGCCACTTCTATATTTTGATTTTGGGGAGTTAGTCCGAGGTGGGCGGTAAATGCGGCTACGCGTTTCCACCAGCCTGGATAGCAATTGGTATATCTACCCTGGCATTGCCTAGTTGTGCCGTGTCACCTACCATACCGAGCCTTTACTACGAGTTTCTATTTGTGTCGTACCTATGGAGTATCCTCTGATAGCCTCCCGATCAGGAGGTATTACGGTACTGTATAGACTATTGGCATTTTACGTGTTAAGGTGGAAAATGTAAAGCCTTAACGCTATTTATAAGTAAGTTTATTTTATAAATAGACACTATTATAATAGCGCAATATACTACATAGTAAATAGTTTAACGGATCCTTAGGAGATGTAAATCCCGAACATCTCTTGAGTTACTGTACTCATATTTATTTCTGTTAATTTAACTCACATAAGATCTTTTAGTCTGACTCGAGTGTTTTTGTCTTTTCAAATTCGCTCGGGTCAGTCCGAGCGTTTCAGGATCGAAGACTTTAGCTTTGAAGGACGAAGACGAAGGAGTCGTATTATTATTATCTATAGTATTGCACCACACTCATACTGTTCCGCTGCATTGTTTGTATTGGTATGTGTAACTCTGATATTTATTGTATAAAGAAGAATTAACTGTTTTGTAACCGTTTATGAACTGTATATTTATTATTATATTTTATCCTTCCGCTGTGAGATTGTATTTTGTTTTATTTCTTCTCTGTTTTTCTTATTTACCCCATAACAATCTGCCCTTGCGTATGCTTTTAATTGGCACGTGTGTCGGTTTAAAGTGTGCGAAAAGGCGGGATGTTACACTATGTGTAATCATAATTTTAGTCTTACATGTGACAAAGCCCTACACATTGGAATTTTAGACAAAATTAGCTGGGGCTAAGAGCTAATGTATAGGGTGTGACCCTATACTAGTCTTATCTGGTATTCCAATATCCGAGTCATTTTACTTAGGGATACCTTCCCAAAATTTTCCTTGAAAACCTTTTCATCTTAAATTTATTTAAAACCTTTTAAACCAAACTTAAATAAGGAAACACTTATACTCTATGCTTTACTCAAAATCACATTGCCATGTTATATATATTATGTATATACACACTTTACCCAAATCTTTGTTGACGAATACCTTTAAACATTTGAAAGTACCCCTTTCGATCCCATTGAATGTACCCCTTTCATAACCAAATAAACCCTTTCCTTCATCTAGGCTAAGCGGCCAAAACCTTTCTTTCGAAACCATTAACATAAACTTTTCAAAACCATTAAAATACCTTTTCCTTCGAAAACTAAAAACCTTAGACATCCTATCTTAAAAACCTTTGAACACAGCCTTTCGAAACCATTGAAAAAACCTTACCTTTAAACCTTTTGAAACCCCAGGTTAAACGTTTCGAAACCATTGGCGAAACATCCCTTAGAAACCTTTCTTAAAGGCCTTTCGAAACCATCAAAACCTTAAATATTTCAAAGCATTTGAGTTCAATCTTTAAAATATGTGGAAATACCTTTTGAAACCATTCAAACCTTATCTTTCGAATCCTTTAGGTTGCTCTTTAAAAATCTCTAAGGGTCGCAACAACAGGGTCAAAAGCAACTCTTTTGAAAGCCAAAAACAAAGCAAAGAAGTTATGATGTTTAAACCACCTTTTCAAAAGTATTGGAGAAGTGGTAGGGTTTTCATAAAACAAAGTAAACTTTTTCGAAGGATTTCTTTGAAAGGTAAGAAGTGATAGCTAAGGTTTCGACCTAGTCGAAAGCCTATACTTAAAAACAAAGGCGTAACCCCTTTAAAACCATTCTTTCTAAACCATTGACCTAGTCGAAATCCAACCAGGTCGAAAGCAGTTTGCCCAAAAAAAAGGCGCAACCATTTCTTTAAAACCTTTAACTATGTCAAAAGCTACACAGTCGAAAGCAAAGTACGCACAATTTTCATTTAAACCAAAGTAGCGGTTCAACCCCTTCGGAACCCCTGGGTTTCGACCTCATGCCTTCCGCCTTCTTTCCAATTTGCTACGCACCAAGTCTTTGATGCTATGCGCATTGGTTTGATTAATGATAGAGGTGGAGGAACTCAATCGAAAGCCATCCAAGGCTAGGGTGCCGAAAGCGGCAAAACATGCATCTGGCATGAAAATCTGATTTTTAACCCTTTTAAGTAAAAAAATGCTTTGAAAATGCTTTGGAAAGTTTTAAAAAATGCCACCTGCATTTCTTTTGAGAACAAAAGGAGAGATTGTAAATAAGTGTTTCTTGCTATGAAGAGGATGGCAGTCTTCTCTGATGTAGAAATATATGCTTGGAGAAATATCTGCTTGGAGTTAACCTTTTATTGTCATCTGGTTTCTTTTCGGTTTTCCCTATTAACTTCTTTGCTTGTGTGTGTGTTTTTCATCTTGTGTGTTTCTCGAAGCATGTTTCGAGCTAATTTTATTTTATTGTTGTTTTGCAATAAAATCTATTAGGGGCCTAGTCAACCCCTGGCTTTACTAAAAAATTAATATTTTTAACTAACCTACCTCGGTTGTAAAAATCTCATTGGTTGCTAATTTTTTTCTCTAAAAGCACTGCCATAATGTCATAAATAACAATTTTATTTATTTACAAAATACCTCTTCTCCTTTTATAAATATATATAACATTTAAGTCTCATACCTTTAATAGTTTTATATATTCATCAAAACACTTCGGAAAATTCCAGAAAACTTCTAAAAATTTCTTTTTAATATGTTTTATGACATATATAAATTTCAGACCCAAATAATTAATTTTTTTAGCTATAACTAATTTATGGCACAATGAAATAATTTTCTTCACTAGAAAATTAATATAAATTCCACATTCAGAAAATTATGAAAATTGAAATCCATCTCTAAAATATCATTCTGAACTAAATCTAAAATCGCAAGGCATTTGGATATCAGTTGATAGGGTTTTATTATCAACACGTAAATCTATATGAACAAGCATAAATCATCAACAAGCATATATACAAATTTAATCATTTAAAAATATGGCGGATTTAACTTAAAACCGAAAACATTTAGGAAAATGAGATGTAGTCATTATTCACCTTGGCTTTTGTGATTTAGGATATGAGATTTGATCTTGATTAATTGATTTGATTCTTCCTCTTGAATCCTAGCTTTATCTTCTTCCTCTTGCTTGCTAATGATTGCCGGCCTTAGATATGTTTTTGCTTAAAAGAATTGTAAAATAACGTATGTTTTGATTTCCTAAGGGTTTAGGTGTAACTTTACTCATTTTCCTATTTTTCCCTCCCTTAATTTCTAACATTTTAATTTTTTGGTTCATTGTTTACTCATTAACATGGCATGGCTACTTCTTAATTAAATCACAAATCTCAATCCATTAATCAATCCACATTATTTAATTTAATTTAACCAATTAAATTTCCTAAATAATATTATTAAAAATATGGGGTGTTACAATCTCCCCTCCTTAAAGAATTTCGTCTTTGAAATTACAATAAGGTACACATCAAAACAATCAAAGGTAAAACATACCATCTAACAAATCAGGAAAAGATCTCTAATCCTTCTCTCAGTCTTCCAAGTACAGTCTCTATCATTGTCACTCCACTGGACCTTCACTAATATGACTTTCTTGTTCCTTAACTTCTTCTCATCTCTTGCGACTATCTGGATTGGCTTCCTAACTATAGTCAAGTCTGGTTCCACTACTAAAGCTTCTAACATAGTTGATGTTATAGTGGTGTCTGGATTCCAAATACACTTCTTCAGATGGGATATATGGAAAACATCATGGACTCCTGCCAAATAACTTGGTAACTCTACTCTATACACGAGTTTCCCAATCCTCTCTAAAATGGGAAACGGTCCTACGAATCACGATGCTAACTTCCCTTCCTTTTTGAACCTGATAACACCTTTCATCGACGATACTTTGACAAAACATGATCTCCAACAGAGAACTCTAAATCTTTCCATCTTCTATCTGCATAGCTCTTATACCTGGACCGAGCTTCCTTCATTCTTGCCCGTATCAGCTCTTACGACCTCGGGACCAAGGACTAATCTATCTTCGGTCTCTAACCAACATGCAGGGAATTTGCATGGTCTCTCATACAAGGATTCAAACAGTTCCATCCCTATACTAGTCTGATAACTATTATTATACGAAAACTCGATTAGGTGTGGATGGTCTTCCCATGATCCCACGAAGTCTAATACACAAGCTCTTAACAAGTCTTCTAAGATCTTGTTAACTCTTTCTGTTTTCCCATCTGCCTGTGGATGGTAAGCGGTACTCATCTTGAGCTTGGTTCCTAAACTCTCCCATAGGCTCTTCCAGAATTCGCTAGTGAATAAGGGATCTCTATCACTAACAATACTGCTAGGAATTCCGTGAAGTCTAACTAAATTCTTCATAAATAACTTCGCTAAAACACTGACCCAGCCTCGGATCTCCACTAGACAAATAGCATATTCTCCACTCGACCCAGCCTCGGATCTCCACTGCAAATTGCAAGTCGACAACACTTCCAAGTCTTTCCATTCTGCTATCATAGCCAACACTGCATTCTTATGCTTCCTACTTTGCGCATCCGCATCCTTGTTTCCTTTACCTTGTGTGTACTCAATGTCAAAGTCATAAGCGGCTAAAAACTCTAACCACCTTTGATGTCTCATATTTAACTCCTTCTAAGAAAACAAAATACTTCAACGATTCATGATCTGTATAAAGCTCAAACCTTTCCCCCAAAAGGTATTGTCTCCATACATTCAAAGCAAATATCATTGCAGCTAGCTCCAAGTCATGCGTTGGATATCTAATTACATGTGGTCTAAGCTATCTAGAAGCATAGGCAATCACTTTACCTCTCTGCATTAACACAACTCCTAATTCAGTTCGACATGCATCTGTATAAACTACCAAGTCCTAATTTCCCTCCAAAACCACTAATACAATGCATGGGTCAACAAGTGTTTCAATCTCTGGAACGCTTCTTCACACTTATCGGTCCATACAAACTTCACATCCTTTCGCGTTAGATTGTTCAATGGCGTTGCTATCCACGAGAAATCCTTGATGAATCTTCGGTAGCAGCCAGTAAGTCCAAGAAAACTTCTAATCTCAGTCACTATTTCTGGTCTCTTCCAACTATTCACTGCTTTAATCTTAGTTGGATCTACTGCCAATCCCCTTTCTAAAACTACATGACCAAGAAACTTCAATTCCTTCTTCCAAAAATGTCACTTCGAAAACTTTGTCTTTAGCTGATGCTGCCTCAGCGTCTCGAGCACAACTCTAAGACGAATTCATGCTCCTTCTCGTCCTTGGAGTATATCAGAATATCATCTATGAAAACCAACACGAACCTATCTAAGTGCTCTCAGAAAATTTAGTTCATCAAGTCTACAAAGAATGTCAACGCATTAGTGAGTCCAAATGGCATAACTAACCATTTGTATGACCCATACCTTGTTCTAGACGCCGTCAAAGGTATATTATCTTCTGCTACTCTAATCTTAACCGATCGAACAAATCATAAATCCTAGGCAACGGATATAGATTCTTTATCGTGTTCTCATTCAACTTACGATAATCGATACATAACCTTAGGGATCCATTCAGATTTTTAGCAAATACTATGGCTACTCCCAAGGTGAACTACTCGGTCTGATAAAACTCTTGCCTTCCAAATCCACCAAGTGTACCTTCCTCTCCCACATCTCTATAGGGGACATCTGGCTTGGCGGCCTACTCATTGGTTTTGCTCCCGGAACTAAATCTATCTGAAACTTAATGGCTCATTTTGGTGGCAATCCAACTACAGGCTCAAAAACATCCGAGAATTCTCTAACCATGAAAACTCGATTCAAATCGTCTTCTAACTCCATAACACCTAACAAAGCATTCATCTCACGACTAGGGTTTTCTATGATATATACAATCCGATCACTACAATCAGGGTGTCTAAGTGATAATTCCCTATCGTGGCAAAATATCCTAGCATCATACTTACTTAACCAATCCATACCCAGTATGGTTCTGAACCCTACAAAGTCAAACACATGCAAATAGCAAACAAAGGTATGACTTAACAAATCATACTCTAGGTGGTCACACTTCATCCCAAATGTCACTTACCTTCCTATCGGATTTGCAAATCTTAAGGAAGTAACTAAATATATGGGTTCTAGGTTAAACTTATCTACCAAACATCGAGATATAAAAGAATGCGATGCACTAGTATCAAACAAAATGCTAACAGACATATCATGGATCTGAAGCATACCTCCCAATACTGAGTTTCCTTTCTCTTGGGTCGTTGGTCTCGAAGTAGCTGGTTCCAATGCAAATACTTGGCCTTTATCTCCTTTAGCTGGCTCTTTGCACTGGTTCTTATAATGCCTAACTTGATCACAGTTGAAACATCTAACTCCTTTCTTCTCAGCAGCCTTCTTTCCTTTGCCTGTTCGGCACTCATGAGCATAATCGCCTTTCTTATCGCACTTCTAACAGACACTTCAGGCTTCCCCTTCTTTGCTGCTCCACCTTTCTGAGCACCCTTCTTATGAAAGAACTTTCTCTTTTGACCTTGCCTAACCTGGACCGCCTTCTCCTTCTTCTTCTCCAACAAGCAAGCATCTCTTCATGTCTTAATGTCATCTCCACAACCATATCACAATGATCTTTGATATGCAGTAAGATAGCCCTACCAACTCAGGCTTCAATCCCTTAATGAACTTCTCATTCCTCTTCATCACCGTATCAAAAGTGGCATACCCATATCTAGCCAACTCTTCAAACCTGCTGGCATACTCCAAAACAAACATTTCTCCTTGTTCTAGCTCAGCAAACTTTCTAATCAAAACAGTATGTGCCATCACCGACATGAACCTCTCATGGAACCTTCTCTTAAACTCAACCCATGTCATCTCCACTTCATTTACTCCTGCCGACACACTATTCCACCACAATAAAGCAGATACTTGAAGCTGTCTCAAATCAAGCCCTCTCTCTGCTCGTCATTGAGCCCTAAGTCGTCAAATATTCTTTCACGGTGCAACAACCAGTTTTCTACTTCTATAGCATCTTCAGTCCTGATAAATGGCTTCCCTCCAAGCCTGGAATAGTCTCTACTCAAATTAGAATAATGACTGACCACCTGAGCTTCCTGAACTCCTCCAACAACCCCAACGGCAATCCCAGCTTGCATCATGTTCACGAAAAACTGATACATAGCCTCCATATCTACTTATGGGACTCCAGCACCAACATTCTCAGCTTGAACCTGACCTTGAGTCCTCCTTATATTGGGTCAGGCATTTCCATTGGTGGTGGCGTTATCCCTTCGTAGGTTAACTCTGCCTCTTCTGGCGTCCATATCTGTATTCAAGCCTCGTGAGATACAGAAGAATAACCTAAAAGAGATAGCATTATCCCATACCCCGATATTAACTCTAATTCCTAGGGATTATTTTTTCAAAATCATTTTTGGACAAAGTATTTCATAAATTTATGCTCTGATACCAAGTTTTAACATCCCCTATCTAGAGGCCCAGAGCTAAGCGCTACAGATGCTACAGTCATCCATAGTATAAACTTCCGACGACTAAATACAACTATGTTAATGATATCTATAATATTAGAAGCACTTGAATATGAAACAAAATTATAGATTTTTAAAAAAACATCTTTTCACATTATATTTCGAAAACACATTTTTCACATTCAAGTTACGTAATCCCATAATCGTTTCCCAAGTTCAGATAAAATATAATTATTAAATAAATACACCACGAGCGACATATGGTGATGCCCCTTGGTTGACTAAAGTACGAAATAGACATAACTGTCTTAAATACAACACATCGGAATTAAACAAAACAAAACAAAACAACGACTCCTAAATAGCTATCCATCAGCCACCTGCTCGTCTTCGGAAGCTTTATTCGTCAACTACTAAAACTTGTAAAATCTTAACCCTCAGCCTACTCAAATCAATTTTGAGCATCCAAGAGTTCAAGGGGAAAACATAAACTTCAAGTCGGACATAAATCTTGGTGTGAATAATACCATACATCTAGATTATATAGTGTTAAGTGAGACCACGCCGCTTAGCAAAATGGCTTTCCCCTTACTAACATCCTTTTAAAACATATATTTTGCAAATCTTTATCCTGCAACCAAAACTAGTTAAAACTGTGAAGCATTTTATGCAAACTTACATATCAGGTCCGAACACTATAGTTTTGTTTGGCTTACTACTAACCTTTAGCCGACTCGAGCCTATAGATAATATAACAAAATAGTATAACATCTGTTACACACACCACTTCTTGACGGTCTATCCTTAACTATCTATTAAATACTTCTCTTCTGGATCGTCTGTCTCTAACTTAACATCTCCCAGGGTCACCTAATCCTAATGGTTTTACAGGCTCACCAATAAGCTATCTATATACAAACATATATTCCCTTCTGTGTGTAATCATAATTTTAGTCTTACGTGTGATAAAGCCCTACACATTGGAATTTTGGACTAAATTAGTTAGGGCTAAGAGCTAATGTATAGGGCACGACCCTACATCAGTCCCATCTGGTATTCTAATATCTGAGTCATTTTATTTAGGGATGCCTTCCAAAAAAATTCCTTGAAAATATTTTCATCTGAAATTGATTTAAAACCTTTTAAACTAAACTTAAAAGAGGAATCACTTATAATTTATGCTTTACTCAAAATCGCCTTGCCATGTTATACACACACACACACACACACACACACACACTCTTTACCCAAATCTTTGTTGATGAAAACCATTAAACATTTGAAAGTACCCCTTTCATAACCAAATAAACCCTTTCCTTCATCTAAGCTGGGAGGCCAAAACCTTCCTTTCAAAACCATTAACATAAACCTTTCGAACCATTGAAATACATTTTCCTTCGGATGCTGAAAACCTTGGATATCCTATCTTTAAAACCTTTAAACATAGCCTTTCAAAACCGTTGGAAAAACATTTCCTTTAAACTTTTAGAAACCCCTGGTTAAACCTTTCGAAACCATTGGGGAACCATCCCTTAGAAACCTTTCTTAAAGACCTTTCGAAAGCATCAAAACCTTAAACCTTTCGAAATCATTTGGGTTCAACTTTTAAAACATGTGGAAATACCTTTTGAAACCATTCAAAACCTCATCTTTCAAAACCTTTGGGTTACTATTTAAAAACCTCTAAGGGTCACAACAATAGGGTTGAAAGCAACTCGTTCGAAAGCCGAAAACAAAGCAAAGTAGTGATGGTGTCGAAACCATCGAAACCACCATTCCAAAAGCATTGGAGAAGTGGAAGGGTTTTTATAAAATAATGTATACCCTTTCGAAGGCATTGCTTCGAAAGGTAAGAAGCGACAACTAAGGTTCCGACCTAGTTGAAAGCCTATACTTTAAAACAAAGGCGCAACCCCTTTAAAACCATTCTTTCTAAACCATTGACCTAGTTGAAAGCCAACCAAGTCGAAAGTAGTTTTCTCAAAACAAAGGCCCAACCATTTCTTTAAATCCTATAACTATGTCGAAAGCTATGCAGTCAAAAGCAAAGCAGGAGCAATTTTCATTTAGAACAAAGTAGCGCTTCAACCCCTTTGGAACCCCTGAGTTTCAACCTCATGCCTTCCTCCTTCTTTCCAATTAGCTGTGCACTAAGTCATTGATGTCATGCACATTGGTTTCGTTAATGATGGAGGCGAAGTAACTCAGTCGAAAACCATCTAAGTCGGAAGCAGGGCACTGAAAGTGGCAAAACATGCATTTGGCATGAATATCTAACTTTTAACTTTGTTAAGTATTCTTTTTAACTAACCTGCCTTGTTTGTCAAAATCACATTGGTTGCTAATTTTTATTTTCTAAAAGCACTGCCATAATTTCAAAAATAACAATTTTATTTATTTACAAAATACCCCTTTTCCTTTTATAAATATATAAAACATTTAAGTCTCATACCTTACATAATTTTATATATTCATTAAAAGTCTTTGGAAAAATCTACAAAAATTATAGAAAATCCTTTTTAATATGTTTTCTGACATATATAAATTTTAGACCCAAATAATTAATTTTTTAGCCATAATTAATTTATGACCCAATAAATCATTTTCTTCACTAGAAAATTAATATAAAATTCACATTAGTTCAAAAAATTATGAAAATTGAAAACCATCTCTAAAATATAATTTCTGATCTAAATGTACAATCGCAAGGCATTTAGATGTCATATGATAGAGTTTCCTTATCGAAACATATCATAAATTTGTATGAACAAGCATAAATCATCAACAAGCATATATACAAATTTAATCATTCAAAAACATGGCATAAACTTGCAGAACACTTCGGATTTAACTTAAAACCGAAAATATTTAGGAAAATGAGATGTAGACATTATTCACCTTAGCTTTTGTGATTTAGGATATGAGATTTGATCTTGATTAATTGATTTGATTCTTCCTCTTGAATCCTAGCTTTATCTCCTTCCTCTTGCTTGCTAATGGTGGTCGGCCTTAGATATGTTCTTACTTGCAAAATTATAAAATGAACTTATGTAACAACCCGTATATTTGGACCATTTAAATTGACAATAATCCTCACATGTCAACTTAAATAATACAAAACACGAATCATTATGGGATTATAAATACATAAATGTAAATGAGAATCAATACAACATCACAGTCACAGAATAATGCAGCGGAAATACATCGTCATAATAGCAGTTCATGAAGCTACTACATATAGTACAACAATGTCTAAACAAAAGGTGACTGAAAAGAAATACATAAATGTCCAACAGACACGGACATCAAAATAGACTGATAAAGATAAATGCTAAGTCTTCAGCATCTTCAACCAACCTTGATCAGCAAACTGGATAGCTTCAGACTGACCCGAGCATATACAAAAAGAAACACTCGAGTCAGGACTCAAAATCTTATACAGGATAATCAAGTGCGGGAAATAAAGTCCATAACTCAAAGATGAATAAGATAACATCTCTAAGGATCCGATAAACTATCTATATATACAATAGAATACGGTATGTAGGTAATGTCTAATCAATAAAATAGAATATTAAAATAGCGTTAAGGCGTTACCATAATTCCCCTTAACACATTTTATATTCCCAAAAGCATATACAAGTCCGTAGTTTCCCCAAAACCGGAAGTCACCAGAGGGAAATCCATATACTCAAGGTACAAATCAAAACGTAGTGGTCGCGAATAGGATAATCAATATGACAAGGTACATGAGGCGATACCAACTAGGATACTAGTAGTTGCGTGATCCGGACTGATGTTGAGCATAGTAGCTACTATCTCAGCATCGCGAAACAACACTCCCAAATCAAGGGGTGCACCCAAATCGAATCACAAAAGTAATAGATATGGTATCGAAGAAGCGTGTCCGCTAGAGGTGGCGATCCTCAATGGCCCGGCGCGGCTCCTGTTTTAGTCATGTCAGGGGTTATCCAATATCGTTCTCTTTCTTCAGTCAACGCGTTCACCAAACCATCCACTTCATTCTGGATCAACACTTCGCGCATAATAGTTATTAAAGTGGGTTTCGATATCGACAGAGAGTATGTCCATTCCCGATCCCGGTCTCTTTAATAACTTCGTATTTATTACCCGATGGTCGATTAAATTAACGTTTAAACAAATCAAAGTCCTAAAGTCAAGGTGCAAATTTGACTTCCAAAATTTGACATTTTATGATTCAATTGATTTTAGATATTTTAAAACGTATTTCCAAGTACAATTTTCCGTTCAAACAATTTAGTTGACAATTTAAAATTTAGTATTCGAGTTTGATTTAATAAGGTCCAAAAGTCGCTTATTGAATTTAGTTCATAGTCAACAAATTCAATTTAATGGTAAACGTTGTTTAAAACATTAACTCAAGTTCAATTCATGTCACTTTTTGTTTATATACACTGTTATCATAAATTCGATTAAATCAACTTTATTAACTAATTTCCCCCTTTCAAACTTCATTGGTTTATTTACCGATTCAATTAAATTTCAAATCAAGAAGTCCATTTCCATTTACAATGTCCTGATTTGGTTAATCCGTCAAATTTAAAATCCTTTAAATGTAAATTATCCCTAATTTAAATTCATTAAATTAGTAAGTCATAATTTCAAACCTCAATATAACTTATAATAAGTTCAAATCTATTTAATTAAAGCCTGAGTTTAAATTTAAAGCTAACAAATCTTTAAATCTTTAACTTACTAAATTCTAAAACTTACTTGCTCCTAAATCTTCTTTCAGTTAAATTTCAATTCATTTTATCCAATTTGGTAAGTTATTAATCCGTTTCAATTTAAATCCGTTAATTTATTTCAACTCAAATCCCTAAGTTCGTTATTAAATTTCCAAACAAATTGTTAAGTTCATTCCTTAAATTAAAATATATTTCAATTTCGAAAGTGGTTTTGTTGACCAATCGGGTTTCTTATTTTATTTTCTATCCTAGGCCAAATTGTTTACATGGGGTATTTATCATTTCAACCCAATATTTTTCAATATAAAACAAAGCATAGCAAAGGGAACTTGCAGTGTGATAACTGGGATGATGTCAAAGTAAATAAACAAGCAATAACAACCATACATAACAATTTAACAATTTATTAAATAATCCCGAAATAATCATATTAACTTACATTTGTTGTTAATGCAAATTAATACAATTATTCCTAGAATCTACACTATCGTTTCATGTAGATTAAAGATTATTACATTATGGTTTCACTTGGTGTCTATTATCACATTTCTACAACAATCATACATACAATGGTTCAAAGTGTAGTTAACGCTATTTCTCCACGACGGTTAATTTAACAGTTAAAGGGGTCAAGTTCAACATATATAGTCCATTTTAAATTTGTCGACTATCCTATATCATTTTCAATTTCATATTAAAATTTACTTATACTAACAACCAAATTCAATATCACATAACAATTTTAGTGTCACACTTGTTTGTCGTGAACTAACAATATTCAATTTTTAACTTGCATAGTGATTTAAAATCTTAATTTCAACAATTCTAACAATCAACAATTAACATCCAAATTAATATAAACAACAATTATCACTTGATTATCATAGCATAATAGATTGAGTCGTGAATGAAATATTCACCTTGCGTGGTTGAAGAAGATGACGGCGAAGCACGAAAATGAATAGACTAGATATGTACCCTAACGAGCACGACGCAAAATGAACACAACTGCAATCAACAAATAATTAACCAATAATTTGTTTATTGCAATATATATATCGATTGAATATATATATGTAAACCATACCAAAATAACGAAGCTAGATAGATCGACAAGCCGGGTGAATGCCTAGGACTCCGAAGCGGTAGCTGGAACCAAACACAGCAACAGAATATATGAGCAACTAGAATTTCAAACTCACTCTGCTATGCATGTACAGACTTCACGTATATTTTTATATACATGGATATTCGATCAAAGCATTTGTTTTTGAATATATATATAGCAACTTGTAACTATGATTTATACAACGGTACCTTATAAAACTTAGACATATATACTTGTATATACATAAACTTATAGATATAAATTTTTTTTCCAACGAACATATACAGTACTAATAAATGGAAATCTACTTTTGAAACTGGAAACTGCTTTTATATTTTTTTTCCAACTAAAGCTTGTAGCTTTGTACACAACAGTACCATTTCCAGAACTAAAACCTGTAGCTTTGAATAAGCATGGTAGGGGGCTGATGGGTGTGGGCGGAGCTGCTGGGGCGGGGCTGTGTGGTGTGGGCGGAGCTTGCAGGGAAGGGGAGGCGGTAGGGGCTTCAGTGGCGGCTGTTAAGGGGAAGAAAAGTGGGGTGGTGGTTGCAGGTAGATGAGTCGGGTCAGTGGTTGCGCGGGCGCAGGCTGTGGGCGCGTGAGGTGGGTGTGGGCTGTAGGCGCGTGGGTGGGTCTCGTGGCCAGGTGGGGTGAGGACCGGATGGCATGTGGGGCGGGCTGCTTGGGGAGGCGGAGGCGGTCGGTAAGGGCAGCGGGTGTGGCCTGTGGGGTTGGCATGTGGGGACGTGGTGGGTGGCCGAGTGGACAGTGGGGCGGAGGCCAGTAGTGGAGTGGTGGAGCATGGAGCTAGTAGGGCGGAGGCCGGGCCGTTAGTGGTGCATGTATTTCATTTGAAGTAAAAAAAAAATATAAAATAAAATATGAAGAGAGAGGAGGAAGGGAGTGCAGGAAGAAGAGAAAAGAAAGGGAGGAGCTGCTTTGGGGGGGGCGTACGTGCAGGTGAACGGGTTTTAAAGTTTTTTTTTTCTTTAAAAAAATGCACAGAGAAGAAGAAGAAGGGAGGTGCTGGTATGCGGCAGTGCGTTTCATATTTGCAAAAAAAAAAGTATGAAGAGAAGAAGGAGTTGCAGGGGCATTAATGAAGAACATCACGTACCAAGTTTTGAGGCGAAGTGAAACAACTGATGCTGCAGAGAATTTAATGAAGCAGGGGCATTAATGAAGGCACATATATAGAGAGGGTTTCAGAGTGCACAGTTTAAAAGTAATGATGATTTTTCAAAGTGCTGGCTATTTAGGTTCCGAAGGCAGCTGAAAAGGCTCTAAAATTTTAAACGTGGGGAAAAGTTGGTACCGGTTTGTGCTGCGTAACAGACCAGTTTGCGCTCCGTTAACAATTATAGTTTGCAACGCCGAACTCCGATTGACACAAATAAATATATCGTTCTGATCAGCGCGTCGAGACGGACACAACAGTATAAAGATATTGATGGTTCGACACCGTTTGCAAAGTGGTAAATCTTATTGAACCATTTGCACGAGCGAACATTTTAGCTAGCAATTAAAAGCGAAATTTGACGAAACGAAATGCGCCGTCGTGTTCAGAATATTTTTCTTATGCAACATCGAGAAAATATTTGAGTTCGTACGATAGGAAATTTTCACATAAGATTTAAACTAAAATGTAAACGCGATGAGCGTAATTTACTTCAATATTTTTCAATGAATATGTCTACCTAGACGCATTCTAAATGTGAAGTTTGGTTGGCAACGGAAATTGTTTGTGAAAATTCGAATTTTTACATAAAATAAGCGGTTTCAAAATTTTAAACTGGGTCCGAATTTTAGGGTCGTTACAACTTATGTTTTGATTTCCTAAGGGTTTAGGGTATAATTTTACCCATTTTCCTACTTTGCCCTCCCTTATTTCCTAACACTTTAATTCTATGGTCCATTGTTTACTTATTAACATGGCACGGCTGCCCCGTAATTAAATCACAAATCTCAATCCATTAGTCAACCCACATTATTTAATTTTATTTGACCAATTAAATTTCCTAAATAATATTACTAAAAATGTAGGGTATTACAGATATCGATCCATAAAAATCGCTCCAAACTACTTTTCACCTCATGGCATACAAATCTAAGGCCATCATTGATCAAAATAAGCAACTCAAAATGAATCGCTAACAATCTACGACTCAAGCATTAATCGGTAAGTCCTAACTTCACAACAACCTAACCAAGTGTTCTTTTACTTCTAACTTGACCAAGGAACTAACTCTAAATCAAGCCTACTCTAAGATATTGAAAGAACAGAAGGATAAGTACAAGCCATCAAGCAACCTCGAAGTCAAAATATGAACATCGAATGGTTGCCATGGATCGGCACCGAACCATAGCTCTCAGATCGGTACCGATCACAAAACTTGCTGATTTGGCCATGATCTTTTTAGAGTAACTCCTTTTGAATATGGGAAACTAATGCCATACTTTCGAGCGCATCCCATCGAAGTCCTCACCTGCAAACCGTTGAAGAAAATACTACAAAGGCCAGAAACTTCAGGTCGCCTGCTAAAATGTGCAATGGAGCTTAGTCAATATTATATCTTCTAATTCCCAAGAAAATCAATCAAAGAACAAGCACTAACATATTTCTTTGAGGAATGCACACTGCTTATTTGAGCTATAAACAAAGGAAGAGATGCCCACTCCATAGTTATGGGAGTTATTCAAGGATGGGGCATCAAATGAGCAAGGACAAGAATCAGATATGTACTGATCACTTTAGATGAGAAGAAATTGTATGGAGCGGTGCAGATTAGATTGAAAATTACCAATAATGTGATAGAATATGAGGCTCTGCTCGTAGGCTTAAAGATGGCACATGTGGTGGAAGTAACTCATATTAAAATTCATAGTGATTCCCAATTAGTTGTAAATCAAGTGCAAGGGAATTACCAAACAAAAAAGTCAACCTTAGCCAAATATGTAGAATTGTCCAAAAAGTTACTAGGGCAATTTGATCAATTTGATATAGAGCAAATCCCATGTGTGAATAATTCTTCTATGGACTTATTGGCTAAACTTGCTAGCTCTAAAGTGGCACAAGAAATGAAGTTGTCCTAATAGGACATCAAGCTAAACTAAGCATCACTAAGGCCAACCAAATACTAGTCCGAAATAGGGCACAACGAGCTATGGTCTGACAAGCTCAGAACTGAGAAACATAGCTGAAAATCATAGACGGACTTCACCTATGCTTATCCCTCTACATGCAGAGGAAGGTTCATGGATGACCCCTATCAAACAATTCTTGGTTGCGAAATCCTACCTCTAAACCAGAATGAAGCTCATAAAATTCGATATCAGGCTTCATATTTCTCCTTCTATGATAACATATTATAAAAGAGAGGATATTATACCCCTTACCTTAGATGTGTTTCCAAAGAGGAAGGAATATTGGTCTCGGGTAAAGTCCCTAAAGGTTGGTGCGAAGACCACTTCGGAGGAGTTAAGTTGGCAAAGAAAGTGCTAAAACATGGCAACTAATAGGCCTATCGCACTCCAAGATGTGTTGGAATACGTAAGAAAATGCGATAGATGCCAAATATTTGCCAACATCCTAAGACTACCTTCCCATGAGCTCATCTGTTAGCCAGGCCATATCCATTTGACATATGGGGCATAGATTTGATAGGAATACTCCCTAGGTCTAAAGGAGAAGCAAAGCACATCGTAGTGGCAATAGATTTTTCACCAAATGGATGGGAGCAGAACCCTTAGCTACAATTATTTCAAGGAAGATAGTCAGTTTTGTTGTGAGGGATATAATTACTAGGTTTGGGATCTCCTATAAAATAATTTTTCAAAACGGAACCCAATTCGAGAGTAAAGAGTTTATAGAACTTTATTAATGAAATGGGATATTAAAAAGTTTCTCTTTTATCACCCACCCACAAGCGAATGGGCAAGTCAAAGCAGCCAACAAAACCATTAAGAAACTTATAACAACATTGTTTCAACAAAGAATTAAAATAAAAAAATTAGAATTTGATTGCGATACTAAATATTTTAAATAATAACGTTAATAATAATAATAATATAATTTTTTAGTTGATCAAACTTATATTTAATAAAAGGTTTTGTTGTAATAAATTGAATTGGATCGGTAATTTTTTTAAAATAATATATTAAATTGAATAATACGTTTTAATTAGAATAAAATATTTTACGTGTATATAACTTAAATTTAATAGAAATTAAATTAAGAGAGTTGTTAAAATAAAGGGAAGGAGATGAAAAATCAATTAATTAAAAACCAAAGCCTAAATTTATATGGCCCAAACCCATTTTCATTCCCTCCTCATTTCTAGAAAATTCTCCCCACTTTGACACTAGCCTAGACCGGTAGCCAAAACAAAACCCCTCAATTTTTCAGTTCAAGCTTTGATTCCTCTAATGTAATCGCAAGTTCCAAATTAAAAAAAGAAACGATATAGGCAAATGGTGTTAATGGAGCGATGCTACCATGGAGCTGATCGATTCAAAGGTAGGAGGTAGGAGGTAGGCACATCAGCTCGCAAGCACATGTTGGTGCCAATAGCAGGTTGGCGTGAAGGCATGAGGGAGCGACGTCAAAGCTGAACTTGCAGCATGGAGACAAACGGAGAGATGATGGGAGATGGCGATTTGATGATGGCGCATGTAGTGGTGCGATGTAGATGGAGATGGGGGCTGCCAGATGCATTTCGAGTAATGTGGGTTGCATGCAAACTGAAGTGGTAGGCTCGTGCTCAGTTTTGATGGCAGCGATGGTGGAGGAATCAATTGATGTCGATGTTTGCAGCTACAGTAGTGGATAACGAAAGCAATAAGGTTTTAGTCGGTATTCTATTGATTGTTTCACACCTACAACCGTATTCATTCCACTTATATCATTTATATATCATTATCCCCTTTATTTATAAAATTGCTTAGCTGGATTGCTTGTGAACTTTGATTGTTTGAATGGGTAAATTATTTGATTGGGTATGAAATTAGGTTTGGTAGTGAAATTTTGTGTTGTTTGCTGTCCGAAATACAAAGGGGATGCTATCCGTTTGCATTTTAATGTTCGAAATTTATTTATATTGTGTGTATATTGTATGAATGGCCGAAATTCAATGGAATTTGACTCAATCACACGATAAATTTATGTTGATGATTTTGGAGGATTTGTTATAATTCGTACTTTTGACATTCATTGATTTTTCGGTTTTAAAAATATTTTTGAAAGTTACGATAAATTGTTTTCGATATTCTAAAATTATATAGAAGTACGTTCATAAATAAATAAAATTGGTTGGTAAATAAAATGATGTCCTGGAAATTATTTTGGATATAATAGTGGTTTTGAAAATGAAATATATTGTATTTCCAACCATTAGAGTATAAAGTGAAGATTATGAATTACAGTCTATGGTTTGAAATAAATATAATTTATTTTGTAACTTATAAATTTATTTTGAAACAATGTTTTATTATAAAAGAGTATGAAATGAATTTAAAGTAATATTTGTTGATTTTTGTATGACTTATTATCGATTTTGGAAATATAGTAAAGGGTTTGTATTATAAATTATGGTTTAAAAGGAAAAGAATAATTTAAGGGTTTATAAATTTATTCCTAAGTACTATTTAGTTATAGAAAATGTATGAAACAGATCGTACGATTATTCTGATTTGTAAGTGATTTTGGAACTTTTGTGAAGATGTGTATAAAAGAATTTGGAAATGAATTATTGTATTTGAATCCTATATTGAGATTAAATAAATAAATTGTATATATATTTCAATACATATGTGTGTGTGTGAATTTTGATTAATTTAATTTAATTTACCTTTTAGATTCCCACTTCTATATATATTGAATTGAATTATATGAATGATTCACCGTAGATATTGATTTTATTTGTAAATTGGATATGATATGGCGATGACACTCTTTTTTAGGATTTTGTAATGACTTATCTCTATGTGATGAAGAATCTAAACAAACAGAGTTATAATACCGTTTGGGATGGAGCATTTGGTAAAATTTCTCCACTTATTCTTTGGACTCGTTATATAGGATATTGAAAGGCAAGTCTGATATGTGAGCACTGAATAAACAGACTAGTAACACATGGTACTATGGAGGTCATTATGTTATTTAGTCGGTTATCCTTTGCTCATGGATGACACTTAATATGGGGACATGATGTGTGATATTCATTGCGGTGAATATATTATAGTCATGTGTTTACTATGTGAAGTAGTGTATTAGCATATGTATTTAGATGTGTGTCAGCATATGTATATGTCATGTGTCGGCACATGTATGTAGCTATGTGTCAGCGTATGAGTATGTGTAAATAGCTATATGTCGGGAATGAACCAGATTGACCGGTATCCAACCTGGCGGCCTGATCGTGGTGGTCATGCCTCGCTTCTACGACACCCTGGTTTCGTGTGTCGGCATTAGCCGTATGTTGGAAATGTTCTCGTTGTGTTTCTTGACAATATTTATAGTTGTGTGTCAGTAACATATAGAGCCATGTGTCGGCAGCATATAGAGCCGCGTGTCAACAATACTCAGTCGTGTGCCGACAATATTTATAGTTGTGTGTGTGTCGGCAATTATAGAGTCATGCGTCCGCGATGTATTTCACCTTAGTGTTAGGTGATGACCCGCCTCCTCGAACCTTGAAAATCGACACTAGTACTTCCTCGGTATTCATGTGCCACAAATCCAAGTGCCGAAGAGGCAGATTATCATGGGGCAAAAGAAGATAAAGACAGAATATTAACATATATTAGTTCAATATATATATATATACAACATAAAATTTAAATATATTTATCAGAGTCTATCTTATAAATCAGTCTGGACAGTTATAAAATTTTGTCCTTAAATGCTAAATACAAATAGTAAACTAATGCAGCGGAAATGGAAATGAGGAACTATCTACAGGAACATCTTAAGCTCTAGATTTCAAGCTCCAAGTTAAACCTACTACCCGGCTGCCCAAAAAAAATAGGGCACCTAGAGTTTGAGGAAAAAGAAAATAAACTGTAGGTCGGTCATGGGACTGGTGTGAGAAATTTAGAATACAAATATATGAAAACAAAGGTTATCTATAAGACAATACCACAATAAACATAAAACGGGTTTTTACCTTAGATAACCAAAATCTTTAACACGCAAAATCTAATAGTATTATTTTTAATGATATTCTTTTGAAAACACTTTTCGATTAAACTTATATAGAATCGAATATGACATCACCCCGGTCGTTCCCGGCCTATCCGAGAGCTCTCATAGCATACACAACCTACCTAATATATAGAGGATAATCTAGAAAATGATGACCATACCCTAATGGTTGCCAACGACATAGCCTTACATTATGCCCTATTTAAGTCATTTTTTGGTGATGAGACCTAAGGTAACGATTGTCTTTCACATAGCACATTCCACTTTGAATGTTACATTGCTAATTCCATCACACACTATTGGTTTCCACAAATGTACAACCTCTGAGCTCGTACGTCTTAAAGAAGGGTGTTAAGTATAAGAGAGTTACTTCCTACACCACCAAACAGATGTACATTTGTAAGAACCAATGTACGTGTATTTTAGAAATGCAATGTCAGACATTCATCCATAAAAGGAACTCTCCGACTACATCTTGTCGGAAATCACCCGTAGAATTAGTAGAGAGTAGCCCTTGCATTGAAGATCAAATGAAGATACTATTATCACATATATATGATATGGGAAATTTCTCGTGAGGGTCAGTGACAAGCAGCTCTACATTCCATCTCCTAATTTATTATCATTCCACGTCTTCACCTTCAAATGCATAAATTGGTTTGAAGTGGTTTCTAGATAGGAATCACCAAAATTCAATCCTGGTTCCCTCGAACCAATCATCGATAAAAAAGATGTTAAGTTTGAGGGTGATACCATTTCATTTATCAATATCTTTTAACAAATAAAATATCTCTTTTGGAGACATACACCTTTAAATTATATTCTTTTCCAGTATATACGGAATCATTAAACCTCTTTTTAACTTTGGAAGTACCAAATCAAAATCATTTCTTATAAATCATCTTGCTAAACCTTATTGAGTAAAAAAGGTCGATAGAAATTATACTAATTCTACTCAATATCAATTTCCGTATTCAACCTTTACCATCCGTCGAATGACGGTGAAATCATCTTTTAAATTCACACAAATAGTATTGATTCCCAAGTACAATAAGATTAATTCTATATCATCCAAGTTGTATTAAATTTGGAAAAATTAAATCTTTTATGCTTACCTCGTTTTCAACATTTTGACCTTATCTATCCCTTATCAAGGAAAGAGGCCAGGTGAGTCAGGGCATCGATTGCTCCTGAACATCTCCTTAGTATAAGCATCTCACATCTGAATCTCATGAATAGAAAATTCCAGTCTACTCATCGGCTTTTAGAGTCAAGATTGAATCACTTAATTATAATAACTTTTCTTTAAATCATTTATTTAAACTCTTTAAAATAAATTTAAAAACCCCCCATGTTATCTTTAAAATAATCAATTTTTTATTTTGAAAACATGCATAATAGATTTGGAAAAGAATACTTAAGTTTAAAGTCATATTTCAAAAGTTATTAAAACGTACTGCTATTGGTGCTCTTATTTGATCAAATCAATTTTTCTATCATTTAGAAATACATTTTTATAACTTAAATCTCTTTTACAATGTTTTAACATATTTATAGAATTTATTCCATATTTTTAAAGAATTAAAAATTATCAATTTTTAAAGAATTTATCGCTTTGGTTTCCAAACTACTAAACCACGACAATTTTGAAAACTTGTTTTGCTCATATTTCAAAATATAATAAACGAAATCTTGACCTTTTTTTGTTTGAAAACTATAATTATAAGAGTTTGAAAAAAATTATTCCAAAGAATTCTGACTCTGAATCCATCGTATAAATAGATTTGAACTTTTACGGCACGAAATCGCTAACATACCATTACACGACGCGCCTATTTTAACTCAATTTTCATATCCATTCCAAACTTTGTCAAAACATTTTAAATGTTCATAAAACATTTCTAAATCATTTTAAACCATTTTTAAAAGGCTTAATAATCTCATTTACATCATTTCATTTATTAAAGGAAAGTTATTTTCTTTGTGATATTCGACGTGCACTAAACATGAATTGTTTATACATCCAAACCAACATATTATCATATCCAAACATGGTTCATAATCATCACAACCAAGCATAGCCAAAGATATATCTTCTAAAATATCATAATCTAAATTGAGTTTCTCACTCATTGGTTTCTAATTTTATGAAAGTAGCTATAGCTTCGCTACGATCAAATCAAAGCCTATGAAATCGAGCCTTGGACTTTTGGATAGTCACGACTTAAGCTTGTAAGTGGAGATGGGCTCAGCCTTGGGTGGTAAGAGGTGGAGCCGTGGGTGTAGAGTGGAGGAAGTAGTGATTTTCCTTAGTTTTGAAGTGCATTGCTAATGTATATATACTTATATAAATTTATTTCCTCTTTTTGCTAATTTTTCTTCATAAATTTCCTATGTAGAGAAACTAATAATATGGAGCATAAAGAGGTGAAGAAGCTTAGGAATTTATGAACAAATGAAGTGATGATGAAGGGTGGTATTTGTAGGCAAAGAAGCGAATAAAAATATCATGATATTTATGTGCACATACATCACCATTTCATCACCACCACACCCTCCTCCTCCATTACGGTGCACGGCCGATCACTCCCCAATGTGGCTCCATGTGTGTGAGTTGATGTGCGTAAGAGTGAAGTGGAGTTTTCTTTTTAACTGTGAAAATATCTTAGATATTTTTGTGATATATATATAAGTGTATATGTATATTTGTATGTATGTGTGTGTGTATATATATATATTAGGGTGTGCATGTGTATGTTATATATGTGCATGGGATATATAAGCAAGGTTGCAACAACTTTGAATAACTTCCGTTCGTTAAACCGTTGAAAATCTAAAAGCCGACTACCGATCACATTTTCACTTATAAATTAAGTTACATGTAAATGTAAACAAAACTTGAAACTAATTTCTTATCATTTTTAACTAATTAAAACGATCTCATTTTAATTATAAAACCATATAAATTAATATTAAACAATTGTTTACAATGACTATTATTATATCGATAAAGTGATATCAATTTTCTTTGTAATTTCAAATAAAATATATCTTTATTCCACTATTATAAATGATTTATTATCACTTCATAACTAATTAAAATGAATTATTATCATTTTAAAACAATTATTTGAATAATTATAATAATTACTAAATCATTAAATCTCAATTTAAATTTATAATCAATTATTTAATATAATGCCATGTTATAAATACATTATATTTTCAAAAATAAAATAAATTATTTTATTTCATATTTTTATTTAAATGGATAAATAAGTATATGTATCCAGCTCCATGCATAACTTCCAATAATTATAGAGTTGTTTATTAATAAAACGATATTCGACCCTTTTATCGATGCTACTTCAAAGTTTATATTTTTGTAAATACTTATTCAAAATAAGATTACTGTCATTGTTGTTCAAAACATCATAATTGATGTTTTTAAAAAAATTAATATTTAAATACAAATATAATTTATCAAATTGATTAATTTGCGGGTTGTTACAGACTCCCCGCAAAAGAATTTTTCCCTCGAAATTACAATGCAAAACCCAAAGGTGTCTGCCCAGTATATTTATTTTTAAACTTACACCCGTACGGTGTATATAGATCATCCGTATGCAATATCTGATTCGATCAACTATTCGAGTCCGCAATTTTACTTCCGAACTAATATTGATCCCTCGATCCTCTAGTGTGGAATCTGATCAGGCTTTCTAATCAGAATTTTTGTTTTCCTTGCATAGCTCTCAACTATGATAGAAAACTCAAGTATCCAACTACAAACCTTCATCAATGTTCGTCGTCAAGAATCAAGTGATAAATCCTTTTTCGGACTAGTGTGAACACCTTAAAGTTCTACGCTCAAATCTTAGTTTAGAATCGTGTGACGAATAATCCATGTACCTCATACGTACTTATTAACCTTCCCAAAATATTTTTATGAAAACATTTAATAAAATCATAAGTTTGATTCAAACTCTTTTATAAAGACATTTCTTTTCTATAAACATATCTTAACAGCTTTTGGAAAAAATCAATTTTCAAAATAATTCATTAAATTGATAAATTATCTTTTATTTCTAAAATTATAATAAACTCCTTATATTATGATTTATTTCCTTTATCAAGAAATCTTATAAATTTTCTTAAGTGACTTGTATAATTGCAAATGTAAGAAGTCAAAATGAAAGATTGTAGTTATATTATATAACTTTATATCTTACATCCATCCTTTCTATCACACTTAGGTCATCCTTTAGCTATCCCAATCCTGCTTAGGTACATAATAGAAGTTCATAATACTAATACTCATACATGACTAACCACTACATCACCTTATCACACCATACTTATAAGCTACTACTTCATATTTAATACTTAATAATGGATAGAAATAACTAGTCTTCAATCACAATCTCAATCTTAATTCTGAATCTGTTGCCGATGGTGCACTCTAATATCCAAACTCCAATGAAACTACCCCAACATCCTCATCCTCACTCTTGTTCGTAACCAGCTTCATTTCTGTCTTCATTTTCCACATATGGTAGCAAAGGCCGAATCCATGGAACATGTCCAAGTCCAACTGGTACTTCCTGCAACATTTCCCCTTCCTTTGATTCCTCCAATCCTTGCATTCCCATCTCCTCAAGATTCTCAAATTCCTTTCCAGCTTCTTCGTCAGCTTTCACTTCATCAACGTCCATATTATCCCACTTAATATATGAATTTGATGAATCCTCATGCCAAATAACATGATCCTCATCCATCTCCCACATGATATTGATGCCACCACTACTATGGTTCAATTCATTTGATATTATATCATTCGATTCATCCTCTAGTTTAGACTCTTCCTCTGTAGGTTGTTCTTCAGGTTCGAATTATGAACTGGCAGGGTCCGTGAACCCCCTTTCTTTTGAGATTGGAGTGGCCTCAGCGTCTAGATATTATGATCAGATGTGGAGTTAGGGGAGGTATAAGCATTCTCGTTATCGGGTAAACATCTCTGTCTCTACGACTATATGGATCATATTCCTCTTCTATAAGTTCTTCCTCATCACTTGAAAGAATGATTAGATCATCTTTCTCACCTAAATTTGCTTTTGAGGTTTCTCCTTTTCAATACTTCTCTCCGTATGGATTCTACAAATATAAACACAAATACTTAGAAGCAAACACTAAGTATTCATCCTAACTTAACAAGTATACAACTTTTCAAACCAAGGTTTGATCAATACTTAGAAAATAAATTGAGACCTTTATCAAAATGTTTTATCTCTTTTCAAAAATCCTTCTGATTATTTTAAAATGTTTTCCGAAAATTATTATCATCGACATTCAAAATCCTTTCTAAGAAAAAACCTTTTGGATAAAGTTCTCATTATCCAAATCTTAGTTTTCCCCCATATTCTTAATCCTCTCAATACCATTATTAAACATCTTATAGTAAAATTGTGAAATTCTAATCATAAGATGTTTTATTCTTGATTTAACTAACTTGTTTTTAAAACAATTACCCAATTTATGACTTTATTATCATAACTAACTATATTTTCCAAAATATATTCTTTATATTTAAAATATGACCTTAGGTAAAATTATTTCGTTTACCATATTTTCAAAACAAATCATTTTTATATATGGTTAGGGTGTTACTAACTCTATCTCTAATGAGTTGCTCATTCTAAGTTATTACTAACCCTATCTCCGATGAGACTTCACCCTTACCAGGCTCAGGTGTTCGCTCAACCTAAGCTCCGATACCAAATATGATGACCCGCCTCCTCGACCCTCGAAAATCGATACTAATACATCCTCGATATTCATGTGCAGCAAATCCAAGTACCGGAGAGGTAGATTATCATAGGGTAAAAGAAAATAAAGGAAGAACAGAATCTTACACGTATGGAATAACATATATTATTTTAATATATATATCTATATGGCAGAAATTTTAAATACATTTATCATAGTCTATCTTATAAATCAGACTGGACAGATATAAATATCCATCCTCATAAATGTTGAATACAATCAATAAATAATGCAGCGGAAATGGAAATGGAGAACTATCTATAGGACATCTTCAGCTCCAAACTTCAAGCTCCATCACAATGCTCCAAGTTAAACCTTACTACTTGGTTGCCCAAAAAAAATAATAGCGCACCCAGAGTTTGAGTGAAAAGGAAAATAAACTCTGGGTTAGTTATGAGATTGGTGTGAGAAACTCAAAATACAGATATTTGAGAACAAATGGTATCTCATAAACACGGAATAGGTTTTTATCCTATGATAACCAAAATCTTTACTATGCAAAATCTAGTAATATTATTTTTAGTGACATTCTTTTAAAAACACTTTTCAAGTAAACTTATATAATCTTAGCTGAAATTGTTACATGGATTAAATTCTAGCATAATAGGTTCTACAATCAAGTCTGAAGGCACTTATTGGAGAATGGATTTCCATAAAATGATAAGGTAAGGAACTACCTTCCGTACAGTACATCTCTAGAGGGATGTACCGAGGATCAACACATTTGAAAACTCTCATCTTACAAGACCGGCCTACTCGCAGACCCATCTGGTGGCAGATAGAACCGAATACGACATCACCCCGGTCGTTCCCGACCTATCTAAGAGCTTTTATAGAATACACAACATACCTAATACCTAACATTTATAGGGTAATTTAGAAAGGTGATGACAATATACTAATTGTTGCGAACCATATAGCCTCTACGGCATGCCCTGTTTAAGCCATTTATAGGTGATGAGGCCCGAAGTAATGATTACCCTTCACATAGAACACTCCACTTCAAATGCCATATTGCCAATTCCATCACACACTATTAATTTCCACAAATATACAACTTTTGAGCTCGTGCGTCTCATAGAAGAATGTTAAGTGTAAGAGAGTTACTTCCTACACCACCAAACAGATGTACGTTTGTAAAAATCAATGTACATGTATTTTAGAAAATGCAATGTGAAATATTCGTCTATACAAGTTGTCCAGGAACAAGACAAACCAAAGAAACTCTCCCACTACATCCTATCTGGAATCACCCCAAATATTAGTAGCAAGCACCCTTGCGTCGAAGATCGAATGAAGATACTACTGCCACATATATGATATGGGAAATTTCACGCGAGGGTCAGTGACAAGCAGCACTACATCCCATCTTCTATTCTATTATCATTCCATGTCTTCACCTTCGAATGTGTAAATTGGTTCAAAGCGGTAATCGGATAGGAATCACCTAAATCTGATCTCAGTTCCTTCGAACCAAACATCGATAAAAAGATGTTAAGTTTGAGGGTGATTACCATTTCATTTTTCAATATCTTTTATCAAATAAAATATCTCGTTTAAAGATATAAATCTTTAAATCATATTCTTTTCCAGTATATAGGGAATCCTTAAACCTTTCTTTAACTTTGGAAATACCAAATCAAAATCATTTCTCATAAATCACATTGCAAAACCTTATTGAGTAAAAATGATCGACAAAAATTATACTAACTCTCAATATCAATTTATGTATTCCACCTTTACTATCCATCGAATAACAATGAAATCACCTTTTAAATTCATATAGATAGTGTGGATTCCCTCCTGGAATTTTATACCAAGTACAATAAGATTATTCCTTTACAATTCAAGTTGTATTGAATTTGGAAAAATTAAATCTTTTATACTTGTCTCGTTTCTAACATTTTGACGATATCTATCCCTCGCCTAGGAAAGAGGCCAGGTGAGCTACGACACGTCCTGAATATCTCCTTAGTTTAAGCATCTCACATCTGGATCTCAAGAATAGAAAAATCAATTCTAAACGTTGGCTTTTAAAGCCAAGATAAAATCACTTAATTATAACAGCTTTTCTTTAAATCATTTAGTTAATCTATTTAAAATAAATTATGAAACCACCGCATTTTCTTTAAAATACTCAATTATTTATTTGAAACCATTTATAAAAGATTTGAGAAAGAATACTTACATTTAAAGCCATATTTCAAAAGTTATTAAAAATTGTTATATAAAGTACCGCGAATAGTGCTTTTAAGGCATATTTGATCAAAGCAACTTTTCTATCATTTAGAAATTCATTTGTATAACTCAAATCTATTTCAAAATATTTTAACAAGTTTATAGAATTTATTCCATATTCCCTATTGTCACGACCCGAACTCGATGTCCGACAAACAACATCAAATTCGTTTCGCGGGTGCTTGCAACACCATTAAATGATAAATAACACAGCGGAAATAAAAGATGTTATCACTTATATAACATGAATACAATATCCGATACATCAATTTGATACAATGATAATCATCAACATCAGAGAATATACAACACAAAATACAGCGGAACACGATACAATATGAAATAAGTCTTCTCAGAATATCCAATACTGCAACTCTGATCCAAAAAGCTCCAAAGACAAAGCTCCAAAACTCCTAGCTCGATCCACCATCAAGATAGCACTAAGCAAGTCTCGTCCATATCCAAAAACTGAACTAGCTCCAGATAATCCACTGAACCTAACTATCTGAAAAACCAAACTCTAGACTGCCCGTGTAGAAAATTTTGAGCACCCAGAGTTTAGGAAAGAAGCAATAAACGCTAGATCAGTCGTGGGACTGGTGTGAGCAAAAAAAAACAGTTTATCTTTAAAAACAGACAACGAAATATTTTAAAATCAATTCGTAATGCTTTTTAGAAATGAGACTACCATAAGGCCTCCCGCACACACACATAATGCAAACGCAGAATCGGAGGAGATTTCTCCTTATGATAGTCAAATATGCTTGATACGCGAATTTCTTTGCTATTATTACTATAAGTGCAAAGTGCAAAAAAACATTTCGAAAGTAGAATATAAATTTAGCCAACATACGACCATTATCGTATGTCTACTATAGCTACAATGTTCAATGGCAGGTTACCGCCACATTCCATGGCAGGTTATACAACTAAAACCGTACAAGGCTCGTATTGGAGGAATTAATTTTCCAACAAATGGTCAGGCCCAGGAACTTCCCATTGCCACATGGAAACGCCTCTGGAAGGACGCCACGAGAACCCAACTGGATCTCTGCCAAACAAAGCCGGCTACCCCCCTTCCCGGGGAATATACAAAACCTCAGATATGCCACTCCCGGTCCTTTGGGACCTTTAAACGAGAGCTCTCTAACCAACAACATCACACAGTAAATAATATAGTGTGTCCACATGAGTAAGTATCTGGGCTCCATTCCATGATACTACCCTTTTCCAGAAGGAATGGTCATACCCTAGGGAAGCTATCCCTGAAAACCTTGCCGCACAATTCCTGTTTTGACCATTACCGGTTTGTGAGGCTCGACGAAGTCTCGTCCACAAAGCTACGCTTTTTATAAAAGCCACGCTTTGATCAACAAATGATCAGCAACACTCAGCGTGCCACATTACCAAGTTGGGAATATATCGCTGATAACCTTCAACTACATAACCTCTGAGCTCGTACGTCTTAGAGAAGGGTGTTAATGCTAAAAGAATAAATTCTCCGCCACCAACAGAAATGTATTTGAAAGAAATCTGCTTTATATCTCAAAATGTAATGTCAGACATACAATCCATTCAAGTCTGTTCTGGGTTCGAACAGAACCGAAGGCACTTCCAAAGAAGTCCTTGCAATCCGGGTATTCACAATCCCGATCGGACTTCCCATCACTTAGGGAATCTCTATACCGGAGCAACTTAGTGCAGAGACAATCGATAGGTCATCCTATCGTTCTCGCAAATACCCGGTCTTCACCACCGGTCTTCAAATGCTATCCATAACGACGTATCACATATTCGGAATGGGTTATACGACCCAAAGGTCCTTTCCCGGTTAACCCGAATAGTGAGCGCAACATTTAAAACATATGGATATAGGATTTCAATTAAGTCACAACTTAATAATTCCAAACTTTCTTTCAAATGGTTTAAATCAATTACCATTTCAAATCTTTTAAACGAAAAGATTTATTTCACAAAGTTCACTCAGTTTCACAAAGATTCATTTACGGATTTCAAAACAATTTCCGTTTCAATTGGATTAACTCATTTAAATCTTTAAATCAAAGATTTATCTCATAGCTTTCAAAACTGTTTCCAAAGATTCATCCATAACTTGGAAAATCATTTTCAATTCAAGATTGAAATCCGTTAAATACAATTTGAAATTCATTTCTCATCTGAAAGTTTTTATCATCTAGAAACAATAGTTTTGTTTTGGAAAAACCCGATTCTATTTATACAAGTTAAAAATCTTTGAGTTAATTCAAATTCTCACAACGCTTTATAAAGGGTTTTAAAACCCCATATAAACTTGTATACCGTTTTTAAATCATAAATATAGAATTCAATTTCAGATTTTTGAACTTCAATTTAAATTGAATTATTTAAATTCCAAATCTCTATTATTTATTCAAAATAACTTTTATTTTTAAAACACCTTTTCAAAGGCTTTTCACATTAAACTTAATTTATTTCCAAAACTATTTGAATTTAAAATTCAAATTCAAACTTATTTAAAAATCCGTGACTTAACCGATTTCTACCTGAAATCCATATTTGTGTGTGTATAAGTGTGGTCCAGGGATTTAACACAATAGTGCAACATCATTCAATCATCACAGATCAAATACGACAATATATCCGATAAGCGATATAAACTATAACGCTTATCTTCATTCACAGATCACAGATGTACATATCACAGGTAATGAATTACATCACAGATAATTAATTACATCACAGATCACAATACGAATCAGGATATAACACAAAGCATCATATGTCAGGGATATCAAACAATTCATCATCCAATATAATCCAAACATCCCTAAATAGGGTCAATTAAATTATCTGATTAATTTAAATCAGATTAATTTAAATCAGATTAATTTCTATGAGTAAATTCGCTAATTTCAAAACATTTAATAAATTATCTTTTAATGAAATCGTTAATTAACACTTCATTAATAATTAATCCTTAATTTATTATCTTTTAATAAATTTGCAATAACTAAGTAATTACTCCTTAATTAATAAATCTTTAAACCTTAATTAAGTAATTAAATCTTTAATTATTTATTTAATTAACCCAAATCATTAATTAATTTAAATAATAAATTATCCATTTTAAATTAACTTAATTTACAAATTAATTCCTGTTCCTTTTCAAATTATTAAATTAATAAATTATTTTGAAATCAATTATTAGGTCTTAATTACTAAATTTATTTCTTCAAATCATTAAGTAAAAATCAAAATTATTAATCAAACTTAATTACCCATTTTTTTATCATTAATTTACTTAGTTAATCAATTATTAATTCTTAATTAAATTTCTTAATTAATTAACTATTAATTTTCCACAAATTAACTTGAGTAGTTAATTGCAATTTACTTATCACTTAAACATTAATTAATTCAAACTCTAATTATAATTAAAATGAAATTATTCTTATTTACTTTCTAAAATAATTACTTAATATTAATTATTCACTAATTAACATTTTCAAAGAAATCTTCTTTAAACTTTGAAAATCAATTTAATATTAACTACAACTTTAAAAGTTAATCAATTTCATATTTAACTTAATTACTTGATTAAAAATAATAATTAGATGTTAAAAACTTTGTTGAGGCATTAACTAAAACAATGAAAACTTGTTTAAATTTCTTGACTTTAACTGTTGAACTCTTTATTAAGTTTTAGTGTTTAAAACTTGTAGAAAACAAGTTGTTCAACTTCACACCTTTACAACATAATATTCCAGTTTAACAAAAAACCCGAGATTACCCAGATTTTTCTCGAGTAAACACTCGAGATTCCCTTGCATTTCCCCGAAGCAACTCTCTCCCTCACATATACTTCTTCTTCCTCTTTTTTTTTCTAGTGAGTTAAACTTGAACTTAGTTTTAAAACAAAAACATCAGGAAATATACTCGCGTACACGAGTACGAACTCGGAACAACCACCCCTCCTACTCGAGAATCAACACGCGACATCCCCATCCACCAACGCTGACACCAAACGATACGTGCAAATGCATTTGAACCCCAACCACCACCGGCCACTGTCGCGATCCTCAGCAAGTCAACGATGATGCTTTAAAGCCTCGCGACCACCCAGACACGTGAGAAGTTCATCGAATAAAAATCGAGCCTTTTTGAGCAAGTTCCCATTTCCTGGATCCACCTACTCCTCTGAAAACTCCTCCACCCCGCCACTATACGCCACCGGAACCTGAGCCCCTCTGGCCAAGGGTACTTCGATCCATCACGCATTTATCGCCACCGGTGCGGTGGCCTCCGATTTCCCCTAGCCTCCCTAATGCCCTCGCGAACGTAGTCGACAATTTCGAACACTTAAACCCTAAAGTGCTCTCGTCTCCTAAATTCTTGCAACAAAAAAATTGTTTCATTTTTCCTGAAACCATTGATGGTCGTGCTTGCCTCATGCCAAATTTTACCATTCAAAATTTCTTCAGCCACCGGAACTCGATCAAAAAGCATTTCCAGTTCGACTACGAATTGCTAATAAAATACTTAACTAAAAAATCCCATTCTTGTTTTAAAAATCTGATTTTTGAAGGTAGATTCAGATTATATAAGTGAATCAACAATTTATCATATTCAAATTTCAACATAATGATGTATATTGACTGTAAAACAAGATTCCCAGAGTTATTAACAAGTTAATTTGACTTAAATGAATCTTTTTAAATCATGAATATGTACCATATCAAACCATTTTAACACCAAGTCCTACTAATAAGTAGAATCAGGGAAAAATGATTTTCTTTTTGGGGTTGTTTTTAGAGCCTGTATGTTACAGTGGCATATGCATACAGTCATACATCACATAAATATGCATTCAAACAAGCTACAACTTTTTCCATCTCATCCATATCACTTAAACACAATTAAAATAGGAGATTGAGTTTTAAAGAAAGTTTGCTCACCTTGAGAAGTTTTGAAACAGAGATCAAAAACAGAAACAGGCTTGAAACTGGGATGTTGATGATAACAGAGATTAAGATTTGAACTTGAATTCATTGAAACCAGAGAGCAAATCTTTTTTTTTCTTTGATACTTTCAGGTTTTGAGCTCAACCTTGATTCCAAGTGGAAGGCTGAAACTATATTTCCAGATTTTTAAATTTTTGATTTGCATCTTGCTTTCCTCTGGTTGAGTTGAGTTGCTGTTTTAATTTGAACTTTTGTTTAACTCTTCTTTGTTTTTTTTCTTTCTGCTCATTTTTTAAGTGAACGAATAGGAATGATGTATATAAAAGAAAGTATTACAGGTTAATATAATTTAGTATGTACTGGAAATATTTTGTAAAGATTTGGCCAGAGCTTTTTCTATCCTTGTTTTGACTATATGTTACTTTGGTGGCTGATTGATAGTGTTAGCATTAATTGCTACAGATGGAAACATGCAATGTGTATGTACTTTAGGTTTTCATTTGCAAGCTATTACCCATGCTTTGTCTACAGCCTAGCTTACTTGTATTATTTTTATTTTTCTTCTTTAGTACTTGTTTATGCTTACCTATATTCTACTTCACAGCTACATATTTTATTTGTCTGGAAAAGATGGAAACATTTTACTTTGTTTCTTACTTGAATGTATTTGCTTTGTTTTGTTTATTTTCTTGCTTGCCTATTGTATATGTTTCATTTTTTATCATTTACTTTGGTCCTTTGTATTCACTTTATATTTTATATGTGCTTAGATTTTCATTTGTATGTAAATTTTCTTTTATTTGTTTACTTGTTTATTTTGTAATTTATCTTACACTTTCATTCATTCATTTTGAACTTCCAAATCAAACTTTTGTTTATAATTCTATTCAATTGAAAATATTTAACTTTATATTTTACTCTATACACTTATATTCAATATTGATCCGTAGTTTTATTTTATTTTATTTTAAACACTTTATTTATAATTCAATTCAATTTATCGCTTTTGAGTTTCAAATCAAATTCTAAAACAAATAGGTATAAATTTCTTATTAAGTTTGAAAAATTCAAACAAATTCGTAATTTAATCCAAAAATTCAGTTAAATCATAAATTTAAATTCGTCATTAAGTCGGGATCGTTACAGACTTCTCCCCTTAAAAGGAATTTCGTCCTTGAAATTCGCGAAAGAGAGATAACAAAGATAGATGGAAGATAGAGAAATATCTTTCCAGATCAAACCGAATATCAATTCTGCATTTGATTTTCCAAATCAGAATATCAATAATAAATATGAGAACAAACTCAATCAATTACGAAATAATTGGGTTATCTGATCTACGAAGTATACAGGGGTATTGGTTAGTTCGAAGGGATAACTAACCGTTCGTAGAATATATCGAAACCCAATGAAATAGATAGAAATAGATTCGATTACGATTTCAGATTCAAGATTTAACTTATTCACGACTTGCTGAGAAATACAACTAAGGGTAGTTCCAGTGTCGAACAAAATTCGAGCAATTTAATCATAAACGAGAAGATTACCTTATAATTTTTTTTCCTAAATCAGCTTGTTGAGGTTGAAGAATCATCTCTGATTTCATATACTTTCTTTACTAAAATCTGCTTCTTTGCTGGACAGTCGTTGATCCTATGTCCCGGCTTGCGGCATTTATAGCATCCCGTAGATTCCTGATCTGGCCTCATAAATGGCTCTCTCATTCCTGGCATCCAAGAATTCTTGCATTTATCCGAGTAGTGACCTTTTTCCAGGCAATTGAGACAAGTAACATCCTTCTTTTTCTTCTGTATACTCTTCTTTCCTTTATTTTTCCTCGATTTCTTTCCGCCAAACTTCCTTTTTCTCCAATTCAGATTGCTTGTATCTCCATTCTCCTCCGGTTCTTTTTTCTTTTCCAGAGTATCGTATCTATAGCCCATATCAATTAATTCAGAAAAAGATTCCTTTACGTGAGTAGTCATCCTTTCCTGAAACTCCTTGTTCATTCCTCGAATAAACTTTTCATTCTTCTTTACTGGTGTATTCACCAATTCTGGACCAAATCGAGATAATTGAATAAATTTGTTCAAGTACTCCTCAAACGATAAACCTCCTTGCTCTAAATCCATAAACTCCTGGTACACTCTAGAGATACCAGCAGACGACATATATCGCTACTCAAACACTTCCTTGAAACGACTCCAAGTAAATTCATCCACCGACTCATCCACGGTAACAGTTTCCCACCAAACTAAAGCCTCTTCCTAGAGTTTCCAAGAAGCTATCAGTCGCATCTGATCATCTTCTAACTTTAGTCCTTTGAAAATCTTTTCACACGATCGAATCCATGCTTGTGCTTCGATAACAGTTTCTTTGCCTGTGAATGGCTTTCCCCCAAGTCTAGAAAAACTTCGATATAAATCAGCCAAATTCAATTGAGATTGAATAGGAATATCTGTCGTTGCAGGGTTTTGACCAGCTAAAGTAGCACTTTCCTGTCGCCTATTTCGTCCTCTTCTTCCACTCATTCTTACTATCTATAAATAGTAAGAAATCCGATTTAGGCATTCGGACGAAATATCTTAGAGAATAACAACAGATAAAGAGAATAGATTAAGAAATTTGGGTTTTGGTTCCACTGGTTGTACTCATTCTAGGGTATACTTCACCCTATCTCTAATGAGTCATCTAATGTGTTACACTTCGTAGCTAAAGTTCTTACTCAACCTTCAGCTCTGATGCCAACTTGTCATGACCCGAACTCGATGTCCGACAAACAACATCAAATTCGTTTCGCGGGAGCTTGCAACACCATTAAATGATAAATAACACGGCGGAAATAAAAGATGATATCACTGATATAACATGAATACAATATCCGATGCATCAATTTGATACAATGATAATCATCAACATCAGAGAATATACAACACAAAATACACCGGAACACGATACAATATGAAATAAGTCTTCTCAGAATATCCAATACTGCAACTCTGATCCAAAAAGCTCCAAAGACAAAACTCCTAGCTCGATCCACCATCAAGATAGCACTATGCAAGTCTCGTCCATATCCAAAAACTGAACTAGCTCCAGATAATCCACTGAACCTAACCATCTGTAAAACCAAACTCTAGACTGCCCGTGTAGAAAATTTTGAGCATCCAGAGTTTAGGAAAGAAACAATAAACTCTGGATCAGTCGTGAGACTGGTGTGAGCAAACAAAAACAGTTTATCTTTAAAAACAGACAACGAAATATTTTAAAATCAATTCGTAATGCTTTTTAGAAATGAGACTACCATAAGGCCTCCCGCACACACACATAATGCAAACGCAGAATCGGAGGAGATTTCTCCTTATGATAGTCAAATATGCTTGATACGCGAATTTCTTTCATATTATTACTATAAGTGCAAAGTGCAGGAAAACATTTAGAAAGTAGAATATAAATTTTAGCCAACATACGACCATTATCGTATGTCTACTATAGCTACCATGTTCAATGGCAGGTTACCGCCACATTCCATGGCAGGTTATACAACTAAAACCGTACAAGGCTCGTATTGGAGGAATGGATTTTCCAACAAATGGTCAGGCCAAGGAACTTCCCATTGCCACATGGAAACGCCTCTGGAAGGACGCCCCGAGAACCCAACTGGATCTCTTCCAAACAAGGCCGGCTACCCTCCTTCCCGGGGAATATACAAAACCTCAGATATGCCACTCTCGGTCCTTTGGGACCTTTAAACGAGAGCTCTCTAACCAACAACATCACACAGTAAATAATATAGTGTGTCCACATGAGTAAGTATCTGGGCTCCATTCCATGATACTACCCTTTTCCAGAAGGAATGGTCATACCCTAGGGAAGCTATCCCTGAAAACCTTGCCGCACAATTCCTGTTTCGACCATTACCGATTTGTGAGGCTCGACGAAGTCTCGTCCACAAAGCTACGCTTTTTATAAAAGCCACGTTTTGATCAACAAATGATCAGCAACACTCAGCATGCCACATTACCAAGATGGGAATATATCGCTGATAACCTTCACCTACATAACCTCTGAGCTCGTACGTCTCAGAGAAGGGTGTTAATGCTAAAAGAATAAATTCTCCGCCACTAACAGAAATGTATTTGAAAGAAATCTGCTTTTTATCTCAAAATGTAATGTCAGACATACAATCCATTCAAGTCTGTTCTGGGTTCGAACAGAACCGAAGGCACTTCCAAAGAAGTCTTGCAATCCGGGTATTCACAATCCCGATCGGACTTCCCATCACTTAGGGAATCTCTATACCGGAGCAACTCAGTGCAGAGACAATCGATAGGTCATCCTATCATTCTCGCAAATACCCGATCTTCACCATCGGTCTTCAAATGCTATCCATAACGACGTATCACATATTCGGAATGGGTTATACGACCCAAAGGTCCTTTCCCGGCTAACCCGAATAGTGAGCGCAACATTTAAAACATATGGATATGGGATTTCAATTAAGTCACAACTTAATAATTCCAAACTTTCTTTCAAATGGTTTAAACCAATTACTGTTTCAAATCTTTTAAACAAAAAGATTTATTTCACAAAGTTCACTCAGTTTCACAAAGATTCATTTACGGATTTCAAAACAATTTCCGTTTCAATTGGATTAACTCATTTAAATCTTTAAATCAAAGATTTATCTCATAGCTTTCAAAACTGTTTCCAAAGATTCATCCATAACTTGGAAAATCATTTTCAATTCAAACTTGAAATCCCTTAAACACAATTTGAAATTCATTTCTCATATAAAAGGTTTTTATCATTTAGAAACAACTAGTGCGTGGCCCGTGCTACGCACACGGGCATTGTTGGTTACTAAATTAATGTTAAAAGTTACTTAGAATATACCCTACGTAGAATAAAGGATTTTAAGGTAGAAGGTATATGTACTGTTGTATTATATTTTGAGTTCGTGCGCAAATATAGTGTGTAGGTTAGTTCATTAATATAGTAGATATAACAGAACACATGTATTTTTAAGTATCCTTGCATACAGAAGAAGATAAAAATTTAGATTTGTTTAGAAGAAGAAAAAACATATCTAAAAAAAGGATAGTTAATACGTTCATTCAAAGTGCAGAGCGTTTACAGCACAGGATTCAACCACAATGCACATATAATTTTATGGCAATTTAACACTTTCAAAACAAAACATTTGAGTTGTACATTTTCTGGAACAAAACTAAATTCTTTCCATCTTATAGGTTTATGTGGGCAGGCTTCTTACTCCATCACCGAGTAGACCATGAGTCCTTGCCCATGATTCAGATGGTAGACTGAATAAAATGGCAATTCCTTTGTATAAGAGCCAAGGCTTTACTCATAATAAATCCAACATTGTGGATTAATACCTACAATTTGCAAGCAATATCTCAGTTAAGTGAGAAATAGTTGAACTTAAAGCTATTATAAGTAGATTTACCTGAGACCATCACAATTAGTGAATAATTCACCAAATAGTAATGAGTAAAATAACATAGAGTAAAAGTGCAAATAGTAATTGATGATGTTGGATTGAATGTATGATGATACTTCACAGTAAAACCTATATATAGTAATGCAATAAACTGCAAATATGTTTCGCTATTAAGCTTAACTGCTTAAGAACACCATATGCAAAATCCTATAAATCATACAATGGTGACCGTGCCTTTAGGTGCACTAAGTCAGCTTCAATAACGCATCAACATGGTCCCATTTTGCCAACAAAATAAAAAATACGTGATTCTAGTTTGGATATTGGGCAGTGTCGGTAGTGTATTGGGTAGGAAAAGCTATATTAGAATTTGATGTGTGAACGTATTTTGAATGTATGTAGCTGTGGAATGAGGAGTTAAAAAATATGTTGTTGGGTATGGGTTATCATAGTATATGTTTGTACAGACTGACTGTAGAGTCTTTTAGGATATAACCCAAATAAATGAATTTTATATAGAGATAATTGCAGAGCTGTATAATACTGTGATGTGTTCATGCAGATGTAATGTGTGTGTACACACAAATATATATTACATATATGGCGTAGGTTATCAATAAAGTAGTTTTGTAATATAAGTTACATCTTTATTCTATATGCAATGTGGAAGAAAGTTACCCTTATACAAATTCAGATGTTAGAACATGGAGATTAATTAAATATAAGTGATTCCCAATATGTTTGTTATCACTATGTCATAAAGTTGATCTAAAACAGGAAAATGGCAGTTATATTAGTCAAGTAATTGAGTTTTAAGTGAAGTTGACGAAAGCTTGAAGCAAAATCATCAGCCAAACAGATAATAGTACAGCTGGATGGAAGTACTAATTGCCAAATCCTTATCCTTATCAGTCTCTATTCTTAGCAATTCAATAAAACTATGTCGTACACAACAAATTCCTCAATTTAACTTGAAAATGGACACAAATTGTACTATATTACAGAACTGTACCTGCTTTTGAAGTCTGAACAGAATCTTATGGTAAGTCGATAGATGATGAACATGAACTAACCAAAAAGATTTGATCAACTCGAGCAATTTGCAAGCAAACCTCTGATATTCATCTCAACTGCAACCAACATGAACCTGTTAATGAAATGAATTGGTAAACGATAAGAAAAATATTTCTTTAAACAAATTTCAGTGTCTATTTATATTATTTATGCGAGTATATATGCACGCGCAGGTGGGCCTGCATTTACAACATTAACACATTTAATATCTCTTAGTGCTTATCAAGGGATTTAAATAGTATTAGAAAAGTAACGAAAAACTAAAGGATAATACTTCGCATCCCTCAAATGTTCTAGAACCGAATAAAATCAATTTTAACACTGGTCCCATTGAATTCAATATCCATAGTATTAAACATTCATGAAGGTTAGGCCTAGTCAAAAACATAGCCACTAAAATTAAAATAGTTTTTACAACATATGTCGCGGTTACAAAATTTCTTTCCAGCTTAAGCAATATATCTCCTCTTAGAAACTAATGATCACAACTCCATCAATCTATTTATGGCTGATTCAAGCAATAAAACATCCCAAACCATTTAAATACGAAAACAATTGGATTTTAACATAGAATACAAAGACATTATTGAGCTTCATCCCACTAAAACTAAAGTCTTACGGCATGCGCTTTGCGCGTAAATTGTTTTTCTTATTAGTTGTATATGTTTAAATTAGTAAAAAATTAATTCTTTACTTTCAAGTGATATTAAAATTTGTATATTTGTACAGAATTGTTTTGAATTTGTAAAGCAAGTTTAATTTTAGATTCTATTTTTAAAAGCGTTTTGAATTTGTAAAGCATGTTTAATTGTTAGATTCTACTTTTAGGGGCATTTGAATTTGTAAATAAGGTTTAATATTAAATGTTATTTTTAAGTGATTAAAATTTGATAATATATAGACCAGCATCTTTGGTAGTTCACATTGATATTAAAAAAATGTGGCGCCAAAGCCATAACTATTATTAAAGATTAATAAAGATATATAGATTGTTTGATTTATTTAGAAAGTTTTTGCGTTACATATTTTAATGCAGCTATATATATTTGATTCACTTTTTGAAGTCTAATTGTAATTACATTTGAACAATTCTATTCCATAAATAAATTCTAAAAATTATTCTAATATCAACAAATCAATTACCATCTTGAAGATTTTCATGTGTGACGAATGTATCATGGAAGAGAATACACAACTATTGCCTTTGACAAAGTGACCAACAATTTTTATTGACCAGTTGAATGCAATTTTTACTCCTAAAAAAATGTTAAGAAAAGAAACATGCAAACATGTGCTTAATGCCTCATATCGGATAACAATTAGTTTCACCATTCTTGAAAAAAATAGAATACTTCAAAGGTTAAGAATACAGGCATCCACCAAGAAAACGAAACCCAAATTCGACACAGGTCCAAGAAATTGTTCCCCTTAAACCATAGCAAAGGATACTATTATTGTATTACTACTTCAAAAATATAATATGTTAAAAGTTAGGAATATTTTGTTTCATTGTAGGAACATCTAGTGAGAACCTTTAGGAATAGCCCATGTCTTCTGTTTCATGACCATGACAATTTAGTTTCAAAGTCACCGCACCTACTTATCCATCCATTCAGCGGATTTGATACATTAATATTAGCAGCACTAAACTGCAAGAGGGCACAACTGTATCTTGATACTTGAGGCATTGATAATGCATAGGTTGTGGTTTCATACCAAGGTCTCAAAATGATCAATAAAGCTTAGCCAGAATGGAAATTAACCTGTAAATTGAATATTAAAATAAACTTTAATTAAATCTGAGTAACATCCATGAAATTCACAAAGTTCACTCCCACCCCAATCCAACAAAATAAATCTTGAAACGACACATCCAACTTGTCATGCAACTTGACATCATTACGTACAGTCTTCTATATTGTCATTACAGGAATAAATGCCCTCAAAAATTTCAATGGCCAACACAATCAACTGATAAACATAGCATCATTTGAACAAACTGTTTCATGCAAATCATCAGCAACTCCTGTGCATGTTTTTGCACGCATCAACAAATCAGCTTTGATATTACCACCCTGCAAAAATGCATATTTTTTCCAGTTAATTGTATCCTCTATCAAGTTTTGAATCATTGACTTGTTAAAATCAAGCATTTTAGCTTCTCCAACACATATCAGATTATAACCTATATAAGGTAGAAAAATAAACTTTTGCAACAACACCTGACCAATTTTTGAAATTAACACAAACTGCCCTGTTATATGATTAACAGCTATTTTTACTAAATCATCTTTCCTCTGTACACTTTCACGCACCCAATTTTGTATCATTGTATCATTAATCATAACCAAACCATCACTGCATTCTTCCTCTATCATCCATGTATTCCCAAAGCCATAGTCCTCTCAATCAACAATTAAAATTCTGTCAGTACTCACTGCTTCACCTGTATACTTAATTTGACAGGAAGTCTAATTAGTCGGAAAGCAGTATTGAACATGATACATGTTTAAAAATTGAAATATAGCTTGTGCAGTTTGGTCATATTTCCAACTGTTGTTTTGGTCTGGATAATCTCTTATGTATTTTTTGGGACAAATACAGTGAAATTCTTCTCAATTAATTTCATGAAGTAGAAAACTCATTTCCTAGAAATAATTGATGTCATTTACTATCGTTAGCAGTGGTGCGGTGAAACAGAACCAAGTTGCACTGTCAATCAAGGCAGTAGCTAATATAATGACCGTTGTTTTTCACTTATAATTAAATTAAAGAAGTGATTCTAACCAATAATAGGAACGTCCACTTATATGTATATGTGCACACATGCATAAAAATATAAATTAAGGATGTAATGTACCAAAATATTCTGCAACTATATAATGAAATACTTTAGCTTGGAAAAGCTTTTATATAATGTCAAAAATAACCTTAGCATTGATTATTCATTAAAATTTAATCTCCATGTGTATTCAAGTTAGATTTATTCACTTAACCTTTTCCTTTCCTATACAATATTAATTTGTTTTCCACTATGTTCTGCTCACTACAGATTTTCCTTCCCTCTATGTTCTGCTCACTAAGCTTGCTATCAGCGTACATAATGATTATTTTGGTCAAAAATAGTGTTCTATTACCTATATAAAGTGAATGTAAATGGTCTTACCTGTGCACTTACATTTTTGAGCTTTTTATGCTTCAGTTTTGCACGGCTTCTACTCTTTCTTATCTCTTTGTGCTTCTCTTATTTCTTGTTTCGTAACAGCCTGTTCATGATACGAACATAATAATATTTAGAATTCTGTAAGTGATGTATATGCATATGCATATAAAATTCTAGATAATACACCAAAAATGGCTGCAAAACTTCTTTAAAAATAACCATTGATCCTACATTCAATGCATTAAGTTATTCTTAAGGTATAATAATCATAATATAGTTTAAAAATTTAAGTTTAAAAAATGTATGTGTTGGCCTAAAACCTTCGAATATTACTTTGTCTCTTTCTTTCCCTCATCTCATTCGGATTTAAAAAACCAGAAAATGGTTTGATGAATTTAAAAATGAAATGTTATCAAGCAGTGGTGCGGTGAAACAGAACCAAGTTGCACTGTCAATCAAAGGCAGTAGCTAGTATAATGACCGTTGTTTTTCAATTATAATTAGAGTAAAGAAGTGATTCTAACCAATAATAGGTACGTCCACTTATATGTATATGTGCACACATGCATAAAAATATAAATTAAGGATGTAATGTACCCAAATATTCTGCAACTATATAATGAAATACTTTAGCTTGGAAAAGCTTTTCTATAATGTCAAAAATAACCTTAGCATTGATTATTCATTAAAATTTAATCTCCGTGTGTATTCAAGTTAGATTTATTCACTTAACCTTTTCCTTTCCTATACAATATTAATTTGTTTTCCACTATGTTCTGCTCACTACAGATTTTCCTTCCCTCTATCTTCTGCTCACTAAGCTTGCTATCAGCATACATAATGATTATTTTGGTCAAAAAATAGTGTTCTATTACCTATATAAAGTGAATGTAAATGGTCTTACCTGTGCACTTACATTTTTGAGCTTTTTTGTGCTTCAGTTTTGCACGGCTTCTACTCTTTCTTATCTCTTTGTGCTTCTCTTATTTCTTGTTTCGTAATAGCCTGTGCATGATACAAACATAATAATATTTACAATTCTGTAAATGATGTATATGCATATGCATATAAAATTCTAGACAATACACCAAAAATGGCTGCAAAACTTCTTTAAAAATAACCACTGATCCTAAATTCAATGCATTAAGTTATTTTTAAGGTATAATAATCATAATATAGTTTAAAAATGTAAGTTTAAAAAATGTATGTGTTGGCCTAAAACCTTCGAATATTACTTTGTCTCTTTCTTTCCCTCATCTCATTCAGATTTTTGTATCCTGCACTTCAATATTCAATTGTATTTACATGGTTTGCATTCTATAGACATGTGTATGTATATAATTGGGTTTTTGCGTAGCCTATTGTGCATGCATATATGTAAATATATGAGTCTGTCTGTGCGTGTAGGTTGTGTGTGTTATGAGTTGTATGTGTGCATTTATGTCAACGTGAGAAAGAGTGTTTTCGCTGCTATACGGTATGTGAGTATTTCATATATAAGAATATGCATGTGTAGATATAATTTGTTGTCTGATGAGAATGTAAGAGAGAGGAAACCCAAAGTGTGAGTGAATGCAAATGAAAGCTATGCGTAAGTTAACTGGAAAAATAATTCATCTAAATATAATATGATAAAAGTAAGTTTTCTTATTCATATAATATTGTGTTAACATGGAAACATGGGGAGAGGTGAGTATATGTACACCAGGCAAGCATAGTGTGATGCCTGAGGGTCAGGGATGCATGTTTTTCCATTGGTACTTGCGTGCGTTTTAAACTTTGAGCTTGTGATTCTCTTGAGCTATTGCCTGTTAAGTACACATATCGTGCATATTTAAATAGTTGTTGTTTTATTTATATTAGTTTGAACTTACCTCCTCAATCTTTGTTAGCATATGCAGGTATATATGTAGGTTTGAGCTAGTTTGTATACACATATTTTATTGGCACAATAAAACTCACAGTAATATAAAGATGACCACATAATATACCTCATGTATACAGACTTATTCATATATCCTTATACCATGCTCTATTGATGCCATGTTTCAACTATCCAACTTTGTAATGCTGTGAGTTCCCATATCTCAATCTTTTGTTTAATCAACTATTGCTAAATCTATAGGAATATATTTTTTAGGTAATATGTGAATGTAAGTAATTGTAGGAGTACTCTAGTCCATGTAATCCACATTAGATGCATAATATTTCATGCTTCCTGTGGTAAATTTTTAGATGTTCAGAGAATCTGAAATCAATCAGCTAGCCTAAAGCATATCAACAAATCGAATCATGTGATCGGATTTGTCATGAAAATGAGAATATAATAGGTAGGCATCTTATTCAACCAATATTTTTTTATACATTAACATCATTAGCAAACTTCTTAAATTGATGTAATAAACACTAAACTATTTTTCCATCAATCGCCACAGTATAAAAAGAAGTTGCATGAATAAGCCTATCGATTTTGTATTCTTAATTATGATCATATAATGAAAATATTATCCAAAATGCAGTAGTTGACCAATTATATAATTACAATTCATTCTACCAAACACTTCCGCTACTCCTAGAATTTTTTTTAGCCTAAAAGCGGTATCATGCAACATGACACACACACACACACTTGCATCAATTATATTTTTTTATTTTGGATTTTGTATGGTGGAACGCATATTTTTGTTGAGACACAGTGGATACTAAAATATAGCACCTATATGGCTATTATTGGTTGCTTTAAAAATAATGTTTTTGGCAGCGAAGATAAATATTCTCTTGTAATATTATTACTCTATTTAAGCTTATATGCAACTTACTGGGTGGATACTCCAAGAATCAATGTGGGGGATTGCCTTGGATAAAACAAAACTTGTACATTATGCAACTAAGATAGTAAATTATTAAATGTGTTAATAAATATTGTTTTAAAGTGGCCAAAACTTGTTTGAATTAGAAAAGTGATTACATATAACTGATTTATTTCTATGCATATAGTACTGCAAATTTGATTTTGACCAATGATAACTTAAAATCTTTTTTAAGAAACTATACTTGTGTTGACTACTCATGAAACCAAATTCCCATACACATGTTTTTTGCACTTATTTTTCCACATGTGGGAAGAGCGAATAAATTGAGTTTTATTCTTTTGCCAAGGTCTTAACCGCTCATCAATTATTCCAACATGAAGTAGTTATAATAAACTCAATAAGTATAAAAGCTAAGAGACAATAGTATTAATAGCAGCATACAATTTTTACGTTCTTTATAAGTTTCATATGGCCAAAAATATTCGGTTGATGAAATGATTGAGTGGAAAAAATTGTTAAGACTTGTGATCAATGAAGAAATAATGGGGAAATAACATAGAAAACGGTTATCCCAAAGATACATAAGAAAGTCATTATGATTAGAAAAAAGATGATGTGATAAGTTAATTCATGTTACACAATTTGGGTTCTTATTTATTGCATTAATAAGCCTTTTCTACTATTTTTCCTTGAAATAAAAAGTCCACATAAGAGTGAAGCATACATATTCAGTCTACTGAGCAGTTAACGTGCAATGGTGAACTACATATGAATAAAAGCTCTGTCAAAGGATGTTCATAAACTCTTACTCGTGGAATAACCGGTTAATGTTACTGATGCTTTATGAAAGTAAAAAATTTAAGGCAACATAATATAAGAATTCACAATCTGTATGTAAAGGCAATGTTATAAATTAATAGTAGTTCAATGTAATGAAGTAAAAAATACCTTCTTTACATAAATATACGAACTTGTACTACCCATCTGAGCAAGGGTTTTATCCATAGGAACTATTCCTCTACGCGTAAAAGCTCATATCACGTTGCAAACAGAGGGAAGTTCCATCTACCTGAAAATGATAGAGCCACAAAAATGTTGCAAGGTAAGAAGGATGATAGTAATAAAAGATTATTAGTAGCAGTTTCTAAATAATATGAATTACAGAAAACCTACCAAACTACTGTATTTCTACAAATAGTGTCATAGCGCCTAATTTTGTATTAAACATACAGTAAACCTAAAGCCCTGATGTTTTTTTTAGTCATCTTCCCAAGCATGGAGATAAAAGACAGTTGGACTCCCGAATTCCTACAGTTTAGCCTAATTTTTTGTTTTTGGACACACATCACTGACCTTTATTTTTCTAGCCTCAGCAGCATCCATAAGCATAAAGTCACCATTTTAAATCAAAAGTAGTCGGATTTGAGCACTGATCAATATTCACAGTTTTAATTTTTTTAAGGACCTCTATCACAGTAGAAGTACTATGTACTTAAAAGAGCTCCAGATATGTAGTTTTAGCATGATAAAAAAGAGTGAAATTTTGTGAAAATGAAAATCCATTAAAAGGGAGCAATGTACAGTATCCTCTATGATCAGAAACTACGTTGATGTTAAACCACCTTAAAAAGATTACGAATGTGATCATGTATTATTTTTCTCATACTGATGCACGGAAGAATTTAATTAACACCAAAGTGATATTTTCGTACAATTAAAAATCAAGTGAAAGAGAAAATTTAGTGTCATTTCATAACATCCAACTCGGTGGAATTGAAAAAGATTAGGTGAACTTTGAAAGATGTGTATTTTTCATTTGTTGTTAGCCTCCTTTAAACTACTGCATAACAAAAACCAGGAGAATGTGAAAAAGGGTAGGATTTTCAAAAGGGGCCACTACTAATATATTCAATGAAGCAACAAATGAAGTAAAACAAAACTTTAAAGAGACCAAGCAAAGGATTGGTATTTGTTTCAACGTGATATCCATCATGGTTGATTAATGATGGCTTGTGCAAATATAACCGATGCAAGAAGGCAAGAGTTTGAAGAGTATTTCACATCAGTTAATTTCCCAACGACAATTTAAGAGCACAATCGTGGTTTATTATCAAAAACATTCATACAAAGAAGACAGAATACCAAATAGTATGAACAATGATTTATCTAAAAATAGTTATGTCACAAAAGTCCTGAGAAAGGAATAAAAATCTACCAGGTCTTTTTAGCACTATTTTCGTCAGATTGGTTTGTTAAACCGTCTGTTATTTTTCCTAGGCTTCAAATTCTTTCAGTTACATGTATTTACTAAATTATATACTAAATACATTTCAGGTCAAATAAACAGTGACTACAGAATTTTAAGGTTTACCCACCTTTAGTATTAAAAAATGTTAAATAGTAGGAAAAATGGGTGTGTGTACCATATAGTAGGAACAATATATCATCCAATCAGGTTTTCTGACCCAATCCAATCGACTGGGTGGTCAGGTGTATGCATCATACCCAACTCGAGCGAAAAGGATTAAAAATTAGTGACCTAAAAGCCATTTATGTGAAATAAATAAAAGGGATGTAGCATAGAATTGGAATAACAAATAATCAAATCAATTTTTACAACAAATTCTATCCACTATGTGTTCGAATACATAAAAATTCTCAATTTGAGCAGTAAATATCAACAAATTACTCACCTGCTTCGAGTTAATATCCAATTTACGTTCGTAAGTTCACAAACCATATAACATCTCCGGTGTGAATTCATTTAATTCTCTATTGATGCCATGTTTAATAAGGTGTGGCTAAATTTTGCAATGAAATCAAATGAGCGTAGGAAACAAATTTTTATTTGTTTAACAGTCATAAAAAAGAGTCAGCGGCAATATCAATGTTCTGTTTAACGGATATTTCTCAGTCGAAGATGAGAGGAGGAAAACTTAACCCAAATAAAATAAAAAATAAACGTGAAGTAAATAAAAAGAAAAGAGGGTATCCATACCTATTGACTCTAAATTGAGCAGACTGTACAAATTATCAATTACCGATGTCGGTCAGTCATTCTGCAGAGCATGCGTGAACTGTAAAATTTAAAAAAGACGTAATTAGGAATTGAAAAGAGTTACCGAGAATTTTTCTACTAAATTGAAGCCAAAGTGAAGAGGAGAGAAGTGTGAGTAATAGAGGAGAGAACAGTGGTTAGTGACCTCTGCTATGGCCAAAGGTTATGGCAAGGGCAAATTTGACACCAGTGGAATTGATAGCCGGGTTAACAGGTAGAGCGTGGAAGAAGGGAGGGGAGGAGGAAGAGGCAAAGATTAGTCGAACCAACGGTGGGCAGATGCGAAAAGAAGCGGGTAAAGAGGCAAAGGGAAGAGAACAGTAACGGGGAAATTTACGGAGCGGGAAGGGCAACAGCGATGGTGTTGTCGAGGAGGGAGGACGGCTAAAGGGAAGGAAAAGGTTCTAAAGTTCCGGTGAGAGGCAAAGTGAAGCAGACGTGGATGAGTAACAGAATGAGGAGAACAGTAGTTTAGAAACCGAAGTTGAAAAACAATAGGGTAAAAAGTGATGAGAACACGTGTCAGCAAATCACTTCTCTGGTTTCTGCTTTCCTTTATAAGTAATAGATAGTTTTATTTTGGAAAAACCCGATTCTATTTATACAAGTTAAAAATCTTTGAGTTAATTCAAATTCTCACAACAGCGCTTTATAAAGGGTTTTAAAACCACCATATAAACTTGTATACCGTTTTTAAATCATAAATGTATAATTCAATTTCAGATTTTTGAACTTCAATTTAAATTGAATTATTTAAATTCCAAATCTCTATTATTTATTCAAAATAACTTTTATTTTTAAAACACCTTTTCAAAGGCTTTTCACATTAAACTTAATTTATTTCCAAAACTATTTGAATTTAAAATTCAAATTCAAACTTATTTAAAAATCTGTGACTTAACCGATTTCTACGTAAATCCATATTTGTGTGTGTATAAGTGTGGTCTAGGGGTTTAACACAATAGTGCAACATCATTCAATCATCACAGATCAAATACGACAATATATCCGATAAGCGATATAAACTATAACGCTTATCTTCATTCACAGATCACAGATATACATATCACAGGTAATGAATTACATCACAGATCACAATACGAATCAGGATATAACACAAAGCATCATATGTCAGGGATATTAAACAATTCATCATCCAATATAATCCAAACATCCCTAAATAGGGTCAATTAAATTATCTGATTAATTTAAATCAGATTAATTTCTATGAGTAAATTCACTAGTCATAGTAAATTAATAATCAATTAATTTCGAAACATTTAATAAATTATCTTTTAATGAAATCATTAATTAACTCTTCATTAATAATTAATCCTTAATTTATTATCTTTAAATAAATTTGCAATAACTAAGTAATTACTCCTTAATTAATAAATCTTTAAACCTTAATTAAGTAATTAAATCTTTAATTATTTATTTAATTAACCCAAATCATTAATTAATTTAAATAATAAATTATCCATTTTAAATTAACTTAATTTACAAATTAATTCCTATTCCTTTTCAAATTATTAAATTAATAAACTATTTTGAAATCAATTATTAGGTCTTAATTACTAAATTTATTACTTTAAATCATTAAGTAAAAATCTAAATTATTAATCAAACTTAATTACCCTTTTTTATCATTAATTTACTTAATTAATCAATTATTAATTCTTAATTAAATTTCTTAATTAATTAACTATTAATTTTCCACAAATTAACTTGAGTAGTTAATTGCAATTTACTTATCACTTAAACATTAATTAATTCAAACTCTAATTATAATTAAAATGAAATTATTCTTATTTACTTTCTAAAATAATTACTTAATATTAATTATTCACTAATTAACATTTTCAAAGAAATCTTCTTTAAACTTTGAAAATCAATTTAATATTAACTACAACTTTAAAAGTTAATCAAATTCATATTTAACTTAATTACTTGATTAAAAATAATAATTAGATGTTAAAAACTTTGTTGAAGCATTAACTAAAACAATGAAAACTTGTTTAAATTTCTTGACTTTAACTGTTGAACTCTTTATTAAGTTTCAGTGTTTAAAACTTGTAGAAAACAAGTTGTTCAACTTCACACCTTTACAACATAATATTCCAGTTTAACAAAAAACCCGAGATTACCCAGATTTTTCTCGAGTAAACACTCGAGATTCCGTTGCATTTCCCCGAAGCAACTCTCTCCCTCACATATACTTCTTCTTCCTCTTTTTTTTCTAGTGAGTTAAACTTGAACTTAATTTTAAAACAAAAGCATCAGGAAATATACTCGCGTACACGAGTACGAACTCGAAACAGCCACCCCTCCTACTCGAGAATCAACACGCGACATCCCCATCCACCAACGCTGACACCGAACGATACGTGCATGTGCACGTTAACCCCAACCACCACCGGCCACTGTCGCGATCCTCAGCAAGTCAACGATGATGCTTTAAAGCCTCGCGACCACCCAGACACGTGAGAAGTTCATCGAATAAAAATCGAGCCTTTTTGAGCAAGTTCCCATTTCCTGGATCCACCTACTCCTCTGAAAACTCCTCCCCTCCCCCCCCCCCCCCCCCCCCCCCGCCACTACATGCCACCGGAACCTGAGCCCCTCTGGCCAAGGGTACTTCGATCCATCACGCATCTATCGCCACCGGTGCGATGGCCTTCGATTTCCCCTAGCCTCCCTAATGGCCTCGCGAACGTAGTCGACAATTTCGAACACTTAAACCCTAAAGTGCTCTCGTCTCCTCAATTCTTGCAACAAAAAAATTTTGTTTCATTTTTCCTGAAACCATTGATGGCCGTGCTTTCCTCATGCCAAATTTTACCATTCGAAATTTCTTCAGCCACCAGAACTCGATCAAAAAGCATTTCCAGTTCGACTACGAATTGCTAATAAAATACTTAACTAAAAAATCCCATTCTTGTTTTAAAAATCTGATTTTTGAAGGTAGATTCAGATTATATAAGTGAATCAACAATTTATCATATTCAAATTTCAACATAGTGATGTATATTGACTGTAAAACAAGATTCCCAGAGTTATTAACAAGTTAATTTGACTTAAATGAATCTTTTTAAATCATGAATATGTACCATATCAAACCATTTTAACACTAAGTCCTACTAATAAGTAGAATCAGAGAAAAATGATTTTCTTTTTGGGGTTGTTTTTAGAGCCTGTATGTTACAGTGGCATATGCATACAGCCATACATCACATAAATATGCATTCAAACAAGCTACAACTTTTTCCATCTCATCCATCATCACTTAAACACAATTAAAATAGGAGATTGGGTTTTAAAGAAAGTTTGCACACCTTGAGAAGTTTTGAAACATAGATCAAAAACAGAAACAGGCTTGAAACTGGGATGTTGATGATAACAGAGATTAAGATTTGAACTTGAATTCATTGAAACCAGAGAGCAAATCTTTTTTTTTCTTTTGATACTTTCAGGTTTTGAGCTCAACCTTGATTCCAGGTGGAAGGCTGAAACTATATTTCCAGATTTTTAAATTTTTGATTTGCATCTTGCTTTCCTCTGGTTGAGTTGAGTTGCTGTTTTAATTTGAACTTTTGTTTAACTCTTCTTTGTTTTTTTTTCTTTCTGCTCATTTTTTAAGTGAACGAATGGGAATGATGTATATAAAAGAAAGGATTACAGGTTAATATAATTTAGTATGTACTGGAAATATTTTGTAAAGATTTGGCCAGAGCTTTTTCTATTCTTGTTTTGACTATATGTTACTTTGGTGGCTGATTGATAGTGTTAGCATTAATTGCTAGAGATGGAAACATGCAATGTGTATGTACTTTAGGTTTTCATTTGCAAGCTATTACCCATGCTTTGTCTACAGCCTAGCTTACTTGTATTATTTTTATTTTTCTTCTTTAGTACTTGTTTGTACTTACCTATATTCTACTTCACAGCTACATATTTTATTTGTCTGGAAAAGATGGAAACATTTTACTTTGTTTCTTACTTGAATGTATTTGCTTTGTTTTGTTTATTTTCTTGCTTGCCTATTGTATATGTTTCATTTGTTATCATTTACTTTGGTCCTTTGTATTCACTTTATATTTTATATGTGCTTAGATTTTCATTTGTATGTAAATTTTCTTTTATTTGTTTACTTGATATTTTGTAATTTATCTTACATTTTCATTCATTCATTTTGAACTTCCAAATCAAACTTTTGTTTATAATTCTATTCAATTGAAAATATTTAACTTTATATTTTACTCTATACACTTATATTCAATATTGATACGTAGTTTTATTTTATTTTATTTTAAACACTTTATTTATAATTCAATTCAATTTATTCGATTTTGAGTTTCAAATCAAATTCAAGAACAAATAGGTATACATTTCTTATTAAGTTTGAAAAATTCAAACAAATCCGTAATTTAATCCAAAAATTCAATTAAATCATAAATTTAAATTCGTCATTAAGTCGGGATCGTTACACCTATTTTTAAAGAATTAAAATTATCGATTTTAAAGAAGTTAAAGCTTTGGTTTCCGAACTACCAAACCGCGACTATTTTGAAAATTTGTTTTGCTCATATTTCAAAATATACTAAATGAAATCTCAATCTTTTTTTTTTTGAAAACTATGATTATAAGAGTTCAAAAAATTCTTGTTCCAAAGAATTGTGACTCCCAATTCATTGTATAAATGAATTTAAACTTTTACGGTGCGAAATCGCAAACTACCGTTATAGATGCGCCTATTTTAACTCAATTTTCATATCCTTTTCAAACTTTATCGAAATATTTTTAAATGTTTATAAAACATTTCTAAATCATCTTAAACCATTTTAAAGAGGTTTAACAATCTCATATACACCGTTTTATTTACTATAGGAAAGTGATTTCTTTTGTGATATTCGACGTGTATTAAACGTGAATTGTTTATACATCCAAACAAACATATTATCATATCCAAAAATGGTTTAAATCATCATAACCAAGCATATCCAAATATATATATCATCCAAAATTCATAATATATATAGAGTTTCTTACCTTCATTTGTTTCTAACTTTATAAACATTCGCTATAGCTTCGCTACGATCGAATCAAAGCCTATGGAATCGAGCCTTGAAACTTTGGATAACCAAGTCTAAGCTTGCAAGTGGTATGGGCTTGGCCTTGGGTGGTGGGAGGTGTGGTCGTGGGTTTAAAGTGGAGAAAGGTGTCATTTGCCTCAGTTTTGAAGTGGGTTGCTAATATATATATATACACACTTAAATAAATTTATTTTCTTTTTGTTGCTAATTTTTCTTCATAAATTTCCTAAGTAGAGAAGTCATTAATGAGAAGCATAAAGAGGTGAAGAAGATTAGGAATTTATGAACAAATGAAGTGAAGATGGAGGGTGGTATTTATAGGCAAATAAGTGAATAAAAATATCATGATAATTATGTGCACATACATCACCATTTCATCACCCCACACCCTCCTCCTCCATCACCATGCACGGCCAGACAGTCCCCCTCATGTGGCTCCATATGTGTGAGTTGATGTGCGTAAGAGTGAAGTGAAGTTTGCATGTGTGTGTTATATAAGTGTATATGTATATTTGTGTGTGTGTGTGTGTATTCATGTATATATTAGGATATGCATGTGTATGTTATATATGTGCACTAGACATATAAACAAGGTTGCAACAACTTTCGTTCGCTGAACCGTTGAAAATCGAAAAGCCGATTCTCGGTCATATTTTCACTTATAAATTAATTTACATATAAATGTAAACAGAATTTGAAAACTAATATCTTATCATTTTTAAATAATTGAAATGATCTCATTTGAGTTATAAAACCATATAAATTAATATTAAACAATTGTTTACATAGAGTGCTATTATCGATAAAGCGATATCAATTTTCCTTATAATTTTGAATCAAAATATATCTTTATAAAAATATTATAAATGATTTATTATCACTTCATAACTAATTAAAATTAATTATTATCATTTTAAAACAATTATTTGAATAATTATTAAATCGTTTAATCGCTATTTAAATTCATAAATCAATTATTAAATATGATGTCATTATTGGTTATGTCATAAATACATTTTGTTTCCAAAAATAAAATAAATAATTTTATTTCATATTCTTGTTTAAATGGAAAAATAAGTGTATGTATCCAGCTCCGTAAGCGACTTCTGATAATTATAGAGTTGTTTATTGATAAAATGATTTTCGACCATTTTATCAATATTCCTTCAAAGTTTATATTTTTGTAAATGCTTATTCAAAATAAGATTACCATCATTATTGTTCAAAACATCATTATTTATATTTTTAAAAAGCTTACATTTGAATATTTTAAATTAAATATATATCAAATTGATAAATTTGTGGGTTGTTACATGTCACTTTGGCCAGTAGTCTGTTACCATTAGAGGCAAAGCAGGGTCATGACCAATGTAGAGCGTCGTCCTGCAGCGTGTTTATGACATGCGGTGGATCAAAGGCACGATGTCAGTTGAGGTAACCAATATTGTAGGATCCATGCTAGTTAGGTACATGTGTCGTGTTCGCTAGTTGCATGTGTAATCTCCTGGAGTAGGTGTGTCCATCAGTCTTTAGTCTAGCTCTAGTGTGATGTGACTTGGACAAGTACATTGTGATTATACCGAAGACTGTGTCCTAAGTATGATTTATCATGTATCCTTCTTTGGCATGTGTCACCTATTATCCTTCTTCGGCGTATATCGCCAACAACTATTTATTGATATGTGTTGCCAATTATCTTTACTAAACGTGTGTCATCAATTATACTTATTTGGCGCTAACTATATTTTATAGGTGCGTCGTCGATTATGTTTTCCTTTGGCGTGTGTCACCATTACTATGTTTGTCTTGTAGATGTTTTTGGGATTTTGAATGTAAATTTATATATATGGATGATGCACCCATTTGATGTTATTTTATGGTTTCTGATTTTATTAGTTTTATATGGGTGATGACATCTTTATACTGGGTATTATTATGTTCTACGTATATGATATTTGTATTATTTGAGTTAACATTACTATTATATTATATTTATTTATATTCAATATATATAGAGTTTCATATGGTTATTGAATTTGGATTTAGATATAGTCGGACCTGTTTATTATTTGTTCGAGTCAGTCCGAGACATTACAGGTTTAGAGATGAAGAGACTAACTTGTATTTTGTGGGAACAAAGGAGACTGGATATTTTGTATTTTAGATTGTAATCATGTATTGTATAATCACTTGTGTGTGTATTGTTGTGATTTGTATTGGACATATATTGCATATTATATATTATTGTTGTGATTAACTCTGTGATCTCTGATATTTACTCTATATTGTGTATTGTTCTATCCTGGAGACACACACATTTATTTCTTTATTCCGATATTGGTGAGTTATATTCGATGTTTTAATAGGTACCAGTGTTACTCTAAGAGAATATTCACATGTGTACCCCATATCGCTTTATTCTTCATATTATCTAATAGTATACCTAGCAATACTCATGGATAATATGGTTGTAGAGGTGCGGGTGTTACATGTTGGTATCACAGTAGATTTAGAACAATATAGAGTATAACAAACACGAGTATTGGCCTTAGAAGAGACTTAGAGTTTATCCATGTGGGTGTGTGGTAGATTATTATTATACTTATGTGATAGTAGGAGTAAACAATGATTACTAAGGTAATCATCTAGGAACGTACTTGTTATTTTTTCCACTATATATATATGTGTGTGTGTGTGTGTGTATTATTTTTTATTCCTATCACTTTTGTGTGTTTGCCTCCGTATGGAATTTAAGTTGTTGATGGAGATAGAAAATAAGGAGTTGTTAGCCCGACAAGTAGTGTCGATATTGATGATGGTGAATAAACCTCTCGGTGGCTTGAATATGAATGAAGTGATCCAATAGTGATCAGAGATGCGCAATGGAAATTGATAGATAGCTTTCCACTGAAGGCATTTGTTTTTCTTGATACTAGTTTACTATTGTATTGATGCTTGTTTGATTTTATAGATTATAGGTGATAATTTTCATGGTCGTTAATGACTGATAAATTGGATGTATATATGGATTTCATATATATATATATATATATATATATATATATATATATATATATATATATTAAACAAGCATATGATTTAATAAAATATGAATTTGATTTTTCGTAGAGATTAAAAATGTTTCAATAGTTTATTATGGTGTTAATTTGTTCGTTGAGTGTCTAAGAATTCTTATTGATGTGCCTGAACAACGTTATTGATAAGAATGTCTAAACACTTGAATAAGACTTATAGACATAAGATTTTGAAGATTGATAAATTATTTTGAAGAGGACAATGTGTTTCGAAAATGTTAAGGGCGATATTTTGATATCGAAAAAGTAAATCGTTTTGAGAAATGAAAATAGTAATGGTAATGATAGGCACTGATAATTTTATAGAGATAAACAAGTTGTAATTCTTTGATATGATTTGGAAAATGATCAGAGTATATATATTTACAGTGAAAAGTATTTCAATATTATATTGAAGTGTATAATCAGAACATATGATGGAAATATGCCACCAATATAGACACTCAAAACATCACCAGCTAGTTAATAGTTCTTTATTTTATTAACGGTGCTAGCCAATGTTTACAAGACTCCAAAAAGCCAACTGACCATGAATATAGATCTGATTAAAGTGATCATGGTTAAACATTCCTGCTAAAAGTATAAAACATTATTCAATTTATTGGACAAGCCATTTACAAAACATTAGTAATGAATGTTTACCCAAGATATCACTAAACAGTGATATTGCAAACTTAAAAGCATGTACTCATGAAATTTCGGAAAGGAACCGATGTCACTCAACTAAAGTGTTATGCAAATTGTATAAATGAAATAAGCAAGGTTTTTTTCTATGAAATGAAAGAAATTAGTGTTTACGAAAACTGTATTTCTATACCATCATCATTATTGTAATTTAATTAGTAAAAACTTATAAGAATCTTCATCAGAGTATATGTTAACAAAGGTTGCTTCATAAAATTGGAAATTATATATTCCTATTATAATAGATTGATCTCGTGCTTTATATATTCAATATACATTTTATCATTTTTTTGACAAAGCCAACGGAATTAAGAGGACCCTACCTTTTATTTATAACAAGTAATAACACATTACAAGTATAAATGGAAAATACAGAGATAAACAAAGAGAGGAGAAAAGAAACTAAAAATACAGCAACACAAAATAACCAAAACACCAAGCAACAAGGCAATAACACCAAGCTCCCAACCAAAACAACCAAGCAGAAGTCCATACCCAACACCACAAGGAAAGCAAGGGATGGACTCCAAGTTGCAGCATGAAAACACCAAGCACCCCAGTAGTGCAGAGCAATATGAATGCAGGAACACATAACATAATGACCATAACAAAAAGAAACTGGAAGCAAAGCAGCAAGCTATGATGGATGAAACAACTGGACTAAGGCACGAAAGAGACTATGTTTAAAGGAAAAAATTCCTTAAAACACACGCGAATTTCTTTCAGCCCAAATAATATGAACACAGCTTTTAACCAACCTGAGAAGCAGCAAATAGTGTATGTAGTGCAGTGTTTTAATTAGAGAATCTTAGTATAACTGAATTTGGATTTATATATAGAAATCAATGTTTTTCAAGTTCTCGCTATAGATGAGTTACCTACAAATTAGTGTTACATAATAAAATTAATTTGATTCGTGCAATCATTAGATCATTTAATTTAATTCAATTTTTAATACAAATTAATGTTTGAAAACTATGTTTTTATATAATTTTGTTAAAATAAGATATAGAACAAGAGTGAGAAGGAGGAGCTGCGGGGAGGAGGAGTTGCATCGAAGGTGAAAGGTGGTGCTGGGCTTTTCCAATAGCGAGCTCTGACCTCTGTTGCAGGGCAGCAACCCCTGCCGCCGCAAGGCAGCAGTGGGAACTGCTGCCTATCAGCAGCCCTGTGCTGCTGCTTATTTTAAGGGGGCAGGCCAATGGCCTGACTATCTGTCTGGCACCTCGCCGGACCTGGGTTCGACCAAGCGGTGGCGATATGCTAGGCCTGAAGCCCAGCACAGCTCAGGTCAGGCGGGGCCAAGAACCAGCCCACTGATTTTTTTTTTAAAAGGTATGAATAGGTTTCAGTGTTTTGGATAATTTAGGTGTTTATTGGAATTTGATTTAATAGCTTTGGAATCGTATAATCATATTCAAATAATAGATTCATAGCTTACACAATGTTGTTCCTACAGCTACAATAAAACATAGTTCATGATTGCATAATCAGGGTTAATAACGTAGTGGCAAAGAGAAACATATCTTTACAGCATGGAACTATAAAAAGTGTTCAAGACTGCTATGAAGATGATCTCATATTTTGTTTGGCAATGCAGTTCAATATGCTATGTTAGTTCTTTATCAATTACGGTTCGATACAGTTTCAGCTATTTGCAATGTAAGTTCTGTATCGCATATTTCTATCCTGTATTATGCAAAACCGCTTCGTTATGTTCTTCCATTAACAAAGAACTGATAATTATTTAAAGATAAACGAACATTTGCACTTAAATTTAAGGTGATAACCTTTATTCTCAAGTACACAGTTTTGTTTCTATTGGTTGTTAAACACAAATATGGTGTATGTGTAATGGAATAAACTTGGTCTAAAAATTTCTTAAATAAATATGCTTCTTTCTTTAATATGTGAATACAATGTCTTTTTATATCTATATATATAGATATATTCCGTTGTTTGCTTTAGTTGAGCGTAGGTACAATAAGATTGCTTGGCTTGGTGTGGCCTAAGCATGCTTTCGCTTGCTTAAAAAACTAAATAAATTGCTTAAAAATGGTAAAAGCAAGGTATGTTTTTACTTAAAATGTTGTATATAGTGTGAATTATATGTCATATGGCAATTTTTGATGTAAAATTGTTTTCGACCACGTTTTGGTCGATGTATATCTTATTTATTATACCGTTTCGGAAGTTCCTTCGTACGAAGAAGACTCGGTCGAAGTTTTATGAAAAATCCAACACTTAAAAAATTTCACAAACTTTTATCTTATGCAAAAAATAGAAAGTCGTGAATTTGATCTATTTAGAATTGTAGCATATGATAAGAGAATTGGAGGAACTGTCACATAGGGGTTTGTGTGAATTGGGTTTGATAGAATATTGTGGAATACCATGAGAGTTCGAGGTTTGAGTTGTGCATGGCGTCTCCCTATAAATTTTTTGGAGGACGCAACTTTTGTAAGGGGAGAGTGTATAACAACCATGTTTTTGCGTCGTATAAATAATTAAATTTAATTAAATTAAAAGTGTTTGAATTTTATTTGCGATAATAGTTATTTTAAAAAATAATAATATTATAATATAATTTTTTTGGTTGATTAAAATTATACTAATAAAAGGTTTTGTTGTAATAGACTGAATGAGTAAATTGTTTTCGAATAATATATTAAATTGAATAATTATTTTAATTAAAATGAAATATTTTAAAGTGTATATTAACTTGAATCAAATTGAAATTTACTAAAAATTAAATTTAAAGAGTTGTTTAAAAAAAGGAAGGAAATGAAAAATCAATTAATTAAAAATAAACACTCAAATTTATATGCCCAACCCCGTTTTCAAACTTTTCTCATTTCTGGAAAATTCTCCCCCCTTTGACACTAGCCCTGACCCGTATCCAAAACCAAACCTTCCATTTTTCTATTCAAGCCCTAATTCCTCTAATGTAATCGCAACCTCCAAATTTTAGAAAAAGAAACGACATAGGCGTACGGTGCTGATGGGCGACGCGGCCACGGAGCCGATCGATTCAAAGGTGAGAGGCAGGCACGTCAGCTCTCAAGCGGGCATTGGTGCAGTAGCAGATTGACGCGGAGGCACGAGAGAGCGACATTGAAGCCGAACTCATGACCTGGAGATGAACGACGAGCTGATGGGAGATGGCGATTTGATGATGGCACATGCAATAGTGCAATGTAGATGGAGATGGCAACTGTTCAGATGCATTTAGACCAGTGTGGGTTACGTGCGAACTAAAGTGGTAGGCACGTGCTCAATTTTGATAGCAGCGATGGTGGAGGAAGCAATTGACGTCAATGTTTGCTACTACTGTAATGGACAATGAAAGTAATAAGGTTTCGCCCGGTATTCTAGTGAGTATTTCTTACAACCATATTTAATTCCACCCGTATCTTTTATATATCATTGTCTGTTTACTTATAAAATTCGCTTAGTTGACTTGCTTGTGAATGTTGATTGATTTTATAGATAAATTATTTGATTGAATATGAAAATGGGTTTGATAGTGTAATTTTATGTTGTTGGGTGTTTGAAATGCAAAGGAGATCATGTCCATTTGCATTTTAATGTTCGAAATTTATTTATATTGTGTGTATATTGTAAGAATGGCAGAAATTCGATGGACTTCGACTCGGTCACACGATAAATTTATATTGATAATTTTGGAGGATTTTGTTCTATAATTCATATTTTTGACGTTCGATTAATTTTTTGATTTTAAAATATTTTTGAAGTTATGATAAATTATTTTTGATATTTTAATATTAAATAGAAGTATATTTATAAACTAATAAAATTGATTGGTAAATAAAATAATTTCGAGGAAATTATTTTGGATATAAAAATTGTTTTGAAAATGGAAAATATTGTATTTCCAACCATTAGAGCATAAAGTGGAGATTTTGAATTATATTCTATGGTTTGAAATAAATATAATTTATTTTGTAACTTATAAATTTATTTTGAAATAGCGATTTATTATAAAAGAGTATGAAATGAATTTAAAGAAATATTTGTTGATTTCCATATGGGTTATTATCGATTTTGGAAATATAGTGAAGGGTTTGTATTATAAATTATGGTTTAAAAGAAAAAGAATTATTTAGGGTTTATAAATTTATTCTCAAGTACTACTCAGTTATAGAAAATTTATGAAATAGATCCTACGATTATTCTAATTTGTAAAGTGATTTTGGAATTTTTGGGAAGATGTGTATAAAAGAATTTGGAAGTGAATTATTTTATTTGAATCCTGTATTGAGATTAAATAAATTATGTATACATATACATACACACATACATATATATATATATATATATATATATATATTTCAGTATATATGTTATCCCGCCTTTTGGTAAGGCCGTGACACCAAAAAATTGACTGAAAACGGAAGATAATCAGCCACGATGACCGATTACCTACAAAATTCATTATGGATGCTAGTAAATTTTGTTCGAGTCCGGATCGAGCTACAATTAACATGGCACGCATTCCAATTTCAAGTCAATCGGAGTAAGTATGCTCAAGATATGATCGATGCAAATCTAGCAATGCTCTCATCCGTATCCATCATTCCACCTCCCTCGTATCAGTTTCATTCGAATCCTTCAGGTATACGTCATTTCGTATCCATCAGTTGTACATCGGTTTGTATCCATTCACATCTCGTTCGTATCCATACCACAAGCACCATTTCGTATCCATCATGTCTGCCCCACTTCTTATCCATCGTACTAGTCCTACTTCGTATCCATTACGTCCGCTCTGTTTCGTATCCATCATCTGAAGATGTTTCGTATCGCTTCGATACGAAACAACACCTAAAAACATAACTATTTGATGATCGATACGAAGTGAGTCAGGCTATACCAAATATCGATACGAAATGAACCGATAACATTGATATGAAGTAGTGCACGAAACATCGATACGAAAAGCATTGCCTAGATCGATACGAAGAAAGCACGTTCAAGTGAAAGACTCGGTCGCTCGGCATGAAAAGTGGATCGATCCTAAAAGTTGGCGCCACATCATCAGTCATCACGTGCCTAGAAGCGATGCAAACAGAAGCAATGCGAACTCGACAACCTTCAACAAATTTAAACTTGAATCGGTCATAACTCAAAATCTACAAGTTTAAATACTACCAAATTTCACAAGAGCTTGCGTACGACCTTAAGAATGTCATGATCGATCTCGGCTCGATTGAGCGAGATTTTGATCGATAAATCTCATTCGTATCGATCATGGATTGAGTCGAAACGACCATGGATCGATCACGTGGTCCCACCCACGTAATGGAAGGAGTCTTCTGAAGATTGAGACAGATATTTCTAGCCTACACCCGTAAATAGCAGTCCAAGAGCTTCAGAAAAGGGATCTTTTGGCTCTTCTACGCCGTTACTCTATTGAACTCCATTGTAACCCGGATATTATCAATTGAACTCTTATAAATCAGTAGAGAATCATCAATAAAACAGCAACTCTTCAAAGTGGATGTAGGCTACCACGCCGACCCACTATAAATCTTGTCTTTCTACTGCTTCCTTTTAATTTTTTGAGTGTTCTTCATATTTAATTTTATTACATACAATTTATCTGTGATCTGTGATTGTGATTTGGTGCTTTCATCTGCAATTGGATGTTTGTGACCATTTTTGACGCAAAGATTTTGGTGCTTTCACTGAGAAGTTGAACTTAGGGATTCTACAGCTTGGATTTTGGATCTGAAGGCTTGAGGACTTAGGTCTGGAAAGTAGTGGTGAAGCAATCAGCATGGAAACCAAGAGCAGAAAGGAGCCAGCATGAAGGAAGTCAGAAGGCTTCCTCAGGAGCGAATCAAGCCTCAGTCTTCATCACCCGAGACGAGATGATGATGATGGAAGCTATGCAGGAGGGAATGCTGAAAAGGCATGAAGAGATGATACGGAACCTACTCCAGCAAATTGGACAAGCTAGAGTGCAGAATCAAGAGAACGCCACTGAAAGGGGTGCTGGAGATAGGGATCAGGAGCATGGAACGACTAGGATTCAGAATAGAGCAGGACCATCAGGAGTAGCCCATGAGCTGGGGGGCACTCCCCAAGAGCATGTTGATCCAACCTCAGGCAGGATAACAGGCATACCTGTTCAACACGGCGTTGATAGAGGAATGGATGCCCGTCCAGGAGAGAAGATTCAGGATTCCCTCGCGAACTTGGGGGGCAGATAGGAGGCAATAAGCAAGAACTACAGCTTGACGACGATGATAGATTGGCGGAGATGGTCAGACGAGCCATGAGAGGCGGATTAGTGAATAGAGATTTGGAAGATGTTAACAGCAGCCCCTTCGCTCCTACAATTAGGCAGGCCAGGAATCCATCAGAATTCAAGCTACCGATATTGGAGATGTATGATGGAAGGGAGGACCCTGCTATTCATTTGACGAGGTATATGCGGCATATGGAAGTACTGGGGGCATCAGAGGCGATCATGGCCCGAACTGTGTCTAATGAACATAGCAGCATTATGGTTTAGACAATTGGAGAGCAGTTTGATTAGATGTGGACCAAGTTGACCGAAAAGTTTATGAGGCGGTTTAGGGTTCACATTTCGAGGCCCAAGAGTGTTATGGGTCTGATGACACTGAAGCAGAAGACCGGAGAGTCTTTGAGGAATTTATTAACACGATTCAATGCAACAGTGGTATCAGTGGATCGGCCAGATCTATCCATGGTTCTGATGGCAGCTGTATCTGGCATAGCTGATGGCTCAAAATTCAAGAATTCACTGACGAGGGATCCACCTATGGAGTTTGGAGAGTTTTACCATAAAGCAGAAAGGTTTCTGCGACAAGAGGATGCAAATGCTAAGAGAGAGGAAGGAGAGGGGGTTGATGTTTATGCGGTCAAAAGTGGAGATCCGCCCGGAAAGAATTCAAGCAAGGAGAAAGGGAAATGGAAAGCAGAGAACAATTGTGATGGGCAAAAGCGACCACGAAAGGATCCAAGATTCACCTCTTATTCAGAGCTAAGCGAGACATTAAAGCGAATATACCAAGACACTAGAGGGCAGGTTCCATACCCGAGGCCAATGAGGACGGTTCCAACCAACAATGAGAGGAAATCAGATAAGTACTGCTTATTCCACGAGCTAAGCGGGCATAGTACAAATGATTGCAGACACTTAAGGGATGAGAAAGAAGGGCATATCCGAAACGACATGTTATCATAATACGTGAGAAGGCAAGCAGCAACAGTGGAGCAAGAACGACCACCATCTACATCAACTAGGGATGGCTCAGGATCGAGGCATCAGTTTGTCATCAACTGATTGAAATAATGACAAATAAGTCGCAAACTCCACACTAGTGCGGTTAAGTCGCTTACACATATATAGGATCATGAATGGTCCTTAGGCGTGTCTGAGACGACTATCAACCGCATTCGTGTAGGTATCTGCACTTTAACGTCTCTACTTTGCTTTTATTTTCTATTCTTTGCATCTGGACTTGATTTGGTCGAACATTTTGGTTGTAAGACTCATTTTGAATGTAAATCTGGATTTGCAATTCCATAACGGCTAAGTCACTTACACATGTACGAAATCGCGAACGGTCCTCAGGCATGCTCTGAGATGGCGATAAACCGCATAACAAACAGTTTGAAAACTCACTTGAATGTGAAATCCGACATTAATGATGCCAAGTCCCCATCGGGTACGCATAACTCGCCATGAACGGCACCTGACCACGAACGGTCACAATTCGTCTCGAACGGCACCGGCCCTTGAACGGTCACAATTCGCCTTGAACGACACCCAACCGTGAATGGCACCCTGACCACAAACGGTCATAACTCGCCTCGAATGGCATCCGACATCGAACGGGCAAATACCGTCCCTAACGGCATACGATCACGAACGATCACTATTCACGGTCGGGTAAGATTATCAACCTATTTACAGGACATTATCAGGATACGGACATCCAGCTTATCGAACTACAAAACACACCTTCCTATCGCAAGGCATGTTTTGGGGGGCAAGTGTCATCCAACTTTTTGGCAAGGCCGTGACACCAAAGAATTGACTGAAAATGGAAGATAATCAGTCTCGACGACCGATTACCTACAAATTTCACTATGGATGCTGGTAAATTTTATCCTAGTCTGGATCGAGCTACAATTAACAGGACACGACAATCAAAGTTATGAAAGCCAACGTTCCAAATTTCAAGTCAATCGGAGTTTATATGCTCAAGATATGATTGATGCAAATCTAGCAATGCTTTCATTCGTATCCATCACCTCCCTCGTATCGGTTTCATTCGAATCCATCAGGTATACATCGGTTCGTATCCATCAGGTATACATCGGTTTGTATCCATTCACATCTCATTCGTATCCATCCCACAAGCACCATTTCGTATCCATCGTGTCTTTCCCACTTCGTATCCATCGTACTAGTTCCACTTCGTATCCATCACGTCCACTCTGTTTCGTATCCATCATTTGAAGATGTTTCATATTGCTTCGATATGAAACAACACCTAAAAACATAACTACTCGATGATCGATACGAAGAGAGTCAAGCTATACCAAATATCGATACGAAATGAAACCAATAACATCGATATGAAGTAGGGCATGGAACCTCGATACGAAAAGCGTTGCCTAGATCGATACGAAGAGAGCACGTTCAAGTGAAAGACTCGATCACTCGACATGAAAAGTGGATCGATCCTAAAAGTTGGCGCCATGTCATCAGTTATCACGTGCCTAGAAGCGATGCAAACAAAAGCGACGTGAACTCGACAACCTTTAACAAATTTAAACATGCATCGGTCATAACTCAAAATCTAAAAGTCCAAATGCTACCAAATTTTCACAAGAGCTTGCGTACGACCTCAGGAATGTTCATGATCGATCTCGGCTTGATTGGGCAAGATTTGGATTGATATGAATCCCATTCGTGTCGATCATGGATCGAGTCGAAACGACCAGGGGTCGATCATGCGGGCCCACCCCGTGATGGAAGGAGTCTTTCGAAGTTTCAGATAGATATTTTCAGCCTACACCTATAAATAGCAGTCCAAGAGCTTTAGAAAAGGGATCTTCTGGCTCTTCTACGCCGTTACTCTGCTAAACTCCATTGTAACTCGGATACTATCAATTGGACTCTTGTAAATCAGTAGAGAATCATCAATAAAATAGCAACTCTTCAAAGTAGATATAGGCTACAACGCCGAACCACTATAAATCTTGTCTTTCTACTACTTTCCTTTTATTTTTTTGAGTGTTCTTCATATTTAGTTTTATTACATACTATCTATCTGTAATCCGTGACTGTGATTTAGTGCTTTCATCTGCAATTAGGCATTTATGACCATTTTTGGCGCAAACAATATATACATGCATATGTGTGAATTTCGATTAATGTGATTTAATTTACTTTTCAGATTCCCACTTATATATATATATATATATCGAATTAAATTATATAAATAATTCACCATTGATATTGATTTGATTTGTGAATTGGATATGATACTGTGATGACACTCTTTTTATGATTTTGTGATGACTTTTATTATGTGTGATGAGGAATCTGAATAAACAGAGTTATAATATTGTTTGGGATGGGGCATTCAGTAATATTTCTTGGGTTATTCTTTGGACCCGTTATATAGAATATTGAAGGGTCAATGTGATGTGTGAGCACTTAATAAACGGATTAGTAACATGTGGTAGTATGAGACATCATTGTGTTATTTATTCTGTTATCCTTTGCTCATGGATGACACTCAATACGGGGATACGGCGTGTGATATTCACTATGGTGAATATATTATAGTCCTGTGTTGACTATGTGAAGTCTTGTGTCAACATATGTATTCAGGTGTGTGTCAGAATATGTATAGTGTCATGTGTCGACACATGTACTATGTGTTAGTGTACATATAGTACCGTATGTCGGCATGTATAAATAGTTGTCTGCCGGCTATTATATATTTATAGTATCTACATATCACTGTCCAACTCTCTTTATGTTTTGGGAGTAAACCAGATTGTCTAGTATCCACCCTAGCAGCCTGATCGCAATGGTCGTGCCTTGGATCTGTGATACTCTAATGCCCTATGTCAGCATTAGTTATGCGTCGGAAATGTTCTAGTCGTGTGTCTTGACAATATTTATAGCCATATGTCGGAAACATATAGAGTCGTGTGTCAGCAACAAATAGAGTTGTGTGTCGGCAATACTCTATTCATGTGTCGATAACATTTATAGTCGTGTGTCGGCAATGTATAGAGCCGTGTATCGGTAATTATAAAGTCGTGTGTCGAAAATGTATAGAGTCGTGTATCGGTAATCATAAAGTCATGTGTCGGCAATGTATAGCCCTTTGTGTCACTTAGGCCAGCAATTTGTTACCATTAGAGGCAAAGCAAGGTCATGATCAATGCAGAGCATAGTCTTGCAGCGTGTTTATGATATGCGGTGGATAAGAGTCACGAGTCCATCAAGGTAACAAAGACTGTAGGAGCCATGCTGGTTGAGCGCATATGTCGTGTTCGTCACTTACGTATGTAGTCTCCTGGAGTAGGTGTGTCTGTTAGTCTCCCATCTAGTTCTGGTGTGATGTGATTTAGACAAGTACGTTTTGATTATACCAGAGAGTGTGTTCTGAGTATGATCAATCCTCATATCCTTTTTTTGGCGTGTGTTGCCTATTATCCTACTTCGGCGTATATCGCCAACTAATTATTGGCATGTGTTGCAAGTTATTTTTAATAGAATGCATCGTCGATTATACTTATTTGGCCCTAACTATATTTTATAGGTGTGTGTCGTCGATTATATTTTCTTTTGGCGTGTGTTTCCATTACTATGTTTTGACTTATAGATTTATTCGAGATTTCGAATGTTAATTTTTGGATATGGATGATTCATCCATTTGATGTTGTTTTATGATTTCTAATTTGACGAGTTTTACATGGGTGATTACATCTTTATACTGGATATTGTTGTATTCTATGTATATGATAATTGGATTGTTTGAGTTAACATTATTATTATATTATATTTATTTATACTCGGTGTATATAGAGTTGTAGGATCGATTTCACCCTTGAGGGGGGGTGAATAGGGTGATGGTATAAATTATTAAAATTAATCGCGGAATCTTATAAATTAATTTCAATTCAGATCATAGAATAGCAGCACAGATATCGCAGAATATAAATAACAGAAAAACAGAACAACACAGAATTTACCCAGCTTCGGCAAAACCCTACCTACGTGCTGCCCCCAAGGTTTCTACTAGAAATTAGATAGTCCCTCGCTTACACACGTAAACTCGCTATACCCGCTATTGACTAATCTAACTCTACGCTCAAAACCTTGCCACAACTCAACCACCGAGTTGCGAATTCTCAAGCTACGCCACGTAGCTTGTCCCCTAGTCACACGACTAGAAATTTAAACGGTTTAAAAAAGAAAATTACAAATTAAAAACAATTTAAAACAAAATAACCCTAATTTAAAACAACTAAGCCCAAAATAATATTATTAGAACCGGCCCACTAATTAAAAGTTTGCGTCCCCCTTTTCTCCTTTTTATTTTATCGGCCTGGTTCCTTTTTTGCTTGAGAATAATGTCGGCCGTTCCTCTTGCAAAATTGGGGCTTTCGTTCTTGATTCAGATTAGGGCTTTCGAAGAGCCGTTATTGCTTCGGTCGAATCTGTGGTTGTTCGAGAATTGCCTTGCTCGATCGATTTCTCGTTGCTCTCTCTGGCCACTTCGAGTTGATGGAGTTCGACTTCAATTCAGTATGTGATTTTCGTTTATGCTGTTCTGTTATGCTTGATTGAACTCCATGAATGAAATTGCCAATGATGACTTCTTTATATAGGGTTTGTAACCCTAGATTTGCGTTCGTACGAATATATTTGAATTTGTCAAATTATTTTCTCTGGCCATTCGATTATACTTGGATGCTCGTGATTTTTCCTTGACTAATTCATTTGTGTAAATACTCGATTGCTTGATTGACATGGCTTTAAAAATTGTGATGAGCACGGCTTTAATTTGACTTTGTCATATTCGTATATTTCATGTTGATTTCTTGGCCTTTTTTTACTTTGACTTGTTCAACATTGACATGGCGATTTCTGTTGGTTCTTCTCAAAAATTGCTGTGCCACTTTCCATGATTTCGACTTCACTGTGAACTTTTGCTTGTTGCCTGTCGAACTTGTTTTGTATCACTGCAAAACTTGTTGTCTGTACATTTGCCTGAGTGCCAGTTTGCCTTGTATCTTTGTGCATCGTTGTAGTTGTTCATATGCCGGTTAGCTTGCTCGTTCGGTCTTGTCTGATCTCTGGTTTACCATCTGCATTCACTACAGTTTGTACATGCATTTGCCACTGTTTGATTCGAATTTATTTGCATTCATTGATCAGTACTTCTTTGCTATCTTGTTCAGTCTTTGTTGCCTTGAGTCTGTTGTAATGTGTACTTGGTCGAGTTTCAGTGTAGTTAGCTTGGTACATTCCTGTAGCTCCATCTATGTCGTAGCCTGGACTGGTGCGTACTGTTGCGGCCTGTACTTGTTGTTTATTGCATTGATGATTTTGGTTACTCTGTTGCTTCATCATGTATACCCTTGATCGTCACCACTGTTGCAAGTGTTCTTGTTGAGCATGATGGTTGTTGTTGTGTATAACATTGTTGTAGTTTCCTTTCCATGAGTCACTTGTGCTCGGGCTCACTGTACACTGAAGCATTCTGGTTTGATTACTTGTGGTCTTTGACATGTTATCTGAATTGTGCTGTGCATATATATTTACTCTATCTTGTGTTGATCTTGAGCATTGCTGAGTCTTTTCATTTCCTTGTATTGTCCAGTAGAGTTGATTTGGGTTCATATGATGTTGAGCATTGGATTTTTGAAACTCTGTTGTTCTTGCTTGCATTGTCATCATGTTGGTTTGGTTGTGCTGTAGTCCAGTGCCCCCATACATATTGTCACTGAGTTGGTCTTGTACTTATATACTGCATCTTGGTCTTGGTTATATTGATTTTGGTGCAGGCTTTCCATTTTCCTTTAATTCACTGTGTATTGGTTCCTTTGTTCAAAACTGCTGTGTCAGCGCATACATGTATATTTGTGTATCTGCTCATGTATATATGTATGTGATGCTTTGCTTGGCCATATGTATTTGTCTGCAGTTTTGCCGCTAAGTTGAATCTAGTTTTAAAAACTCGGGTTTGACCTTGTGCTGAGAGTTGTGACTTTTATGTTATTGCACGTGAGTTGAACCCGGCTTTTTATTTGGGTTTGACCTGTGCTCACCTGTCCCTGTAAATCAATCAAGTGTATATCGGTGTGCACGGCCTTGTGACATATACAGTGATACACTGTGTATGTCACAAGTTGTTCGTGTATGATGGATTCAAATTTAAATGATGACGAACAACCCAAATAACTGAGGCAAATTATATTTTCAAAAGTCATGTTTTATTTTATATTGAAAAAATATTTCTTTTTCAATTTTACTGCGTTAGTGTATATTTTTGCAGATTGCTCAGATGCTGGATTCAAACTGGAATGCAGTTGAAGATAAATACGAGTGTGAGTGATATGTAGTGAGGTGAACTGTAAATATGAAATGTGATGTAATTGTAATCAAAGTTGTATAGTTATAGTGGGAGCTTGAAATTGTACTATTCAAAATTGTAATAAATATTTGTTTGAATAAAATATTCGTTTGAATTCAAATTCTGTGTTATTTAATTTTATTCAGCAAATATTTATTTAACCTGTGAAAAATAAAATAGTATATTAACAAATACATTTAAACGAATGTATATATGTTTATTATCATCAAACAAAAATCATATAAGCGCATATTCAACAATCTCCCCCTTTGATGATAACAAACATATATTTAAGATTTTGAATATGTTAAATGTATTTGATCATTGATATATCCTAATTGCTCCCCCTATTTAAATGCTTCCTCTCTACACAAAGCTCCCCCTACATATATGCATACAAATAAAAATATGCAAACGAGTCTAGATGCAAATAGAAAATTATTTGACCTTTGCTTGATTTTATTTGACAAAATCTTAACTTTTCTCTCCTCTTTTTGTTATCAGCAAAAGAATAATAGTGTTAGAGAAAATAGAGATAAAGTAATCGATATCAATCCAACATTAAAACTCAATTGAATATAAATATTAAATTTCGATAAAAAGTCAAACAAAAATCATAAATGTTTTGTTAGGCGCATATTCCACTTTTAGAATGATGGAAATGATGTCATCATATAAAACCATACAGTTGTGTCTATTTGTGGTATATTTATATCAGGAATTTGAATATCTACTAACCATGCATAACCCTTAGGACTTTTAAATGAGATTAGTAGTATTCCAATTTTATTTTTAAAAAAATGAATTCAAGTATCTTCTAACCACGCATAACCGTGAGGACTTTTAAATGGGATTAGAATCAACTTGTTTATTTTAAAAAATCAACTTTTGATATGCGTTCCATACATGCATAACCGCGAGGACTTTTAAATGAGCATGGAAGCACATAACAAATTTCAAGTAATTCACCCATGCATAACCGTGAGGACTTTTAAATGAGAGTGAATACTTTGGTATTTATTTATTTATTTATTTATTTATTTTATTATCCCTTTTTTTTTAAATGTGAAAATGAAAAACGAACGATTCCTGTTTAAAGTACCACATATCGACAAACTATATAGAATTTTGATGAGTGATGGTTGTTAGAAATATGATAGATATAGAGATGGTCATGGAATTTTTACCAACAAAAAGTTTTATAACTCTTGTTTAAATTTCTAAAGAAATTTACTAATTATACCATCTCGAGTCATAATATTTGATCAATATTAACACTCATCACTTTTTCAATCACTATTTTTCTTTTCGATAATCATTAGGGAGTCAGATTAGTCAAAATAGTCATTTAAAATCAAATTCAAAAATAATTATGAAATTAATTTTTCAAAAATGACTAATCTGAAAATATGGTCAAAAATGATTTTCTCGAGGGGGATCTAAAAGAAAATTTTCTGCTATTTGAAAATTATTTGAAATGAAGAATATGCAGATATTTTCTTTGAAAAAACGATGCAGTTACTAAATGTCTCAACAAAAATCACGTTTCACTAGTAATTTTTCTATCAACTAGATTACCAGTGTAATCTGCATCTGAATTTCTCTTTCACTCAAAATTATCATCAATTGAATTTTATAGACCAAACCATGAAGTGTGCACCAAAAATTTCAAACTCAATTTTAATAGCAATTTAAATGACATTCTCTTGAATTTGAAATGAAGTCGTGTTAATAATCAAAAACCGTGAATATAGAGTTAGCCGTATTATAACCAATTGAATTATCCAACAAAACACTATTTTTAATTCAAACTGATATATATGAAGTAATTCGAAGAATCTAGAGATTATTATAGTATTTTTGGCATAAGAATATAATTGGCCAACTATGTTGAATAAGTCAGAGTCAAAATCATCATCTTTTCATCATCTCAATATTGGCTGATTTTAATTCAGAATACGGTGCAGATTATCACATTTAATATATCGTACAAATAAATATGCCTTTACCTGTTTTACCTTTACGATTTTTCATTGTTGTCCATTGTGATTCTGTCACCTTTATACCAGGCTAAGGAACTTTGCTTTGTCGCCCGTTGTGTTTCTGGAACAGCCAAAATCCAGAGAGCACTATTTTTGTTCCTTAGCCTGCCACCACACCTACGCGGAAAAAGATTTATGTGACCTATTTGTTTTTATAGGTCCATGGTTGTTAGTGGCAGAAAATTTTGAAAAATAATTTTGTGTAGACCCAAAACTATTTATAATTGTTCCCTTCGGCACCCAAATTTGTTTAACTTTGAGAGATTTTATATTTGTGCCTTTTGGAACCCAAATCGGTATAGTTTTCACATGTTTGGGTCTATACCAACAATTATTGTGATCGTGTCCAAATTTTCTACAAATTGTGCACATTAAATTTTCTCGATTAATCTCATTTCTAACATTTTTAGAATGACTATATCCAAGTCCTTGTCTAACCGTATTAACAGTTTGTTTTCCTAATAGCATATTCAACGATTTTTCACTTTTTGAAAATTTATCTAAAGTCGTTGACAATTGTTGGACTTGTGTTTTGAGAGATTCATTTTCGTTTAACAACTGTGTGCACTTTTTAATAGAATTCTCTCTCCTAGTATTTTCATTCTTTTTTAAAATCAGAATTTCATTATCAAGTGATTTTATTCTGATTTCTGATTTTCTAATTTCTTCTTCGAATGTTGGACACTTATCACACTTAGGGATCCTACTTTGATAGGTTTTAACTAATTGGTCAAGTTGTTTATTTAAATCTATCAAAGTGTCTTTTTGTGATTCAAGTTTAGCGTATTTTTTCCTAAGTCGTTCAAAACAACCATTTACTGAGTGAGTAAGTTTTGATACCACGCTTGGCTCGTCATCGTCGCTATCAGTTATATTCCCTTGAAGGCACATATCTGCTTTCTCACTCTCACTGCTAGAACTTTGATTATCTTCATCACTTGAATTCCACGTGGCTGCAAAACTTTTCTTTTTTGATTTCTTTCCAAAGTCGCGTCGATTTCGAGGACAATTGGGCTTGATGTGTCCGGGTTGGTTGCACTTATGACAGATGATCTCCTGTTCTTCTGAGTAGTCAAGTGCTTTGCCTATTCTGCTTTTCAATTCATGATTTCGAGCTGGATTTCCGTATTTGCGATTTCACCTTTTGAATTTCTTTATTAGTAGCGCCAACTCTGCTGCTCCATCATCATTATCGTTATCATCATCACTTTCGGTTGTTCCTTTGAGCGCTATTGATTTCTTTCGAGTATCTCCTCCTTCGCGATCTTCCTTGAATTTCATTTCTAGCTCATAATTGGTGAGATTTCCGATGAGTTCTTCAACTTTCATTTGTTTCAAATCTTTTGATTCTTGAATGGCAGTCACTTTTGCTTCAAATTTTTGTGGAAGTACTCTAAGGATTTTTCGGACTATCTCCAACTCTGTGTATGATTTTCCAAGAGCTTTTGATTTGTAAACGATATTGGAAAGTCGTCCATGCATCTCTTTGACATTTTCTTCCTTCGCCATTGTGAAGTTCTCGTATTCGCTGCTTAGCATGCCAAGGCGAGATTCTTTGACTTGAGATGTTCCTTCGTGAGTCACTTCTAGTGTGTGCCATATTTCCTGTGCAGTTAGACAATGTGAGACACGATTATATTCAAATTGATCCAATGAACAGATAATAGAATTCATAGCTTTAGCATTGGTATTTTGTAATTTATTTTCTAGTTCTGTCCATTGTTCCTTTGGTTTCTCTATTTCCTGATTATCTACAGTTATAGTTGGTATTCTATAACCTGTCTCAACAATATTCCATGCGTCAATGGTTTTCAGAAAAATTTCCATCCTATTTTTCCAATAAGCATATTCACCATTGAACATTGGTGGTCTAACTATGGATTGACCCTCAGCAAAAGCAGTATTAAAAGAAGCCATTTTAAAAATTCAAATTTTTAAAACAAAAATTGGTTTTTGTAAAAAAAATCAAATTTTTAAAACAAAAACGGCTTTTGTTCCTAGCTCTGATACCACTTGTAGGATCGATTTCACCCTAGAGGGGGGTGAATAGGGTGATGGTATAAATTATTAAAATTAATCGCGGAAGCTTATAAATTAATTTCAATTCAGATCACAGAATAGCAGCACAGATATCGTAGAATATAAATAACAGAAAAACAGAACAACACAGAATTTACCCAGCTTCGGCAAATCCCTGCCTACGTGCTGCCCCCAAGGTTTCTACTAGAAATTAGATAGTCCCTCGCTTACACACGTAAACTCGCTATACCCGCTATTGACTAATCTAACTCTACGCTCAAAACCTTGCCACAACTCAACCACCAAGTTGCGAATTCTCAAGCTACGCCACGTAGCTTGTCCCCTAGTCACACGACTAGAAATTTAAACGGTTTAAAAAAGAAAATTACAAATTAAAACTAATTTAAAACAAAATAACCCTAATTTAAAACAACTAAGCCCAAAATAATATTATTAGAACCGGCCCACTAATTAAAAGTTTGCGTCCCCCTTTTCTCCTTTTTATTTTATTGGCCTGGTTCCTTTTTTGCTTGAGAATAATGTTGGTCGTTCCTCTTGCAAAATTGGGGCTTTCGTTCTTGATTCAGATTAGGGCTTTCGAAGAGCCGTTATTGCTTCGATCGAATTTGTGGTTGTTCGAGAATTGCCTTGCTCGATCGATTTCTCGTTGCTCTCTCTCTAGCTACTTCGAGTTGATGGAGTTCGACTTCAATTCGGTATGTGATTTTCGTTTATGTTGTTCTGTTATGCTTGATTGAACTCCATGAATGAAATTGCCGATGATGATTTCTTTATATAGGGTTTGTAACCCTAGATTTGCGTTCGTACGAATATATTTGAATTTGTCAAATTATTTGCTCTGGTCATTCGATTATACTTGGATGCTCGTGATTTTTCCTTGACTAATTCATTTGTGTAAATACTCGATTGCTTGATTGACACGGCTTTAAAAATTGTGATGAGCACGGCTTTAATTTGACTTTGTCATATTCGTATATTTCATGTTGATTTCTTGGCATTTTTTTACTTTGACTTGTTCAACATTGACATGGCGATTTCTGTTGGTTCTTCTCAAAAATTGCTGTGCCACTTTCCATGATTTCGACTTCACTGTGAACTTTTGCTTGTTGCCCGTCGAACTTGTTTTGTATCACTGCAAAACTTGTTGTCTGTACATTTGCCTGAGTGCCAGTTTGCCTTGTATTTTTGTGCATCGTTGTAGTTGTTCATATGCCGGTTAGCTTGCTCGTTCGGTCTTGTCTGATCTCTGGTTTACCATCTGCATTCACTATAGTTTGTACATGCATTTGCCACTGTTTGATTCGAATTTATTTGCATTCATTGATCAGTACTTCTTTGCTATCTTGTTCAGTCTTTGTTGCCTTGAGTCTGTTGTAATGTGTACTTGGTCGAGTTTCAGTGTAGTTAGCTTGGTACATTCCTGTAGTTCCATCTATGTCGTAGCCTGGACTGGTGCATACTGTTGCAGCCTGTACTTGTTGTTTATTGCATTGATGATTTTGGTTACTCTGTTGCTTCATCATGTATACCCTTGATCGTCACCACTGTTGCAAGTGTTCTTGTTGAGCATGATGGTTGTTGCTGTGTATAACATTGTTGTAGTTTCCTTTCCATGAGTCACTTGTGCTCGGGCTCACTGTACACTGAAGCATTCTGGTTTGATTACTTGTGGTCTTTGACATGTTATCTGAATTGTGCTGTGCATATATATTTACTCTGTCTTGTGTTGACCTTGAGCACTGAGTCTTTTCATTTCCTTGTATTGTCCAGTAGAGTTGATTTGGGTTCATATGATGTTGAGCATTGGATTTTTGAAACTCTATTGTTCTTGCTTGCATTGTCATCATGTTGGTTTGGTTGTGCTGTAGTCCAGTGCCCCCATACATATTGTCACTGAGTTGGTCTTGTACTTGTATACTGCATCTTGGTCTTGGTTATATTGATTTTGGTGCAGGCTTTCCATTTTCCTTTAATTCACTGTGTATTGGTTCCTTTGTTCAAAACTGCTGTGTCAGCGCATACATGTATATTTGTGTATCTTCTCATGTATATATGTATGTGATGCTTTGCTTGGCCATATGTATTTGTCTGCAGTTTTGCCGCTAGTTGAATCCAGGTTTTGAAAACTCGGGTTTGACATTGTGCTGAGAGTTGTGACTTTTATGTTATTGCACGTGAGTTGAACCCGGCTTTTTTTTTGGGTTTGACCTGTGCTCACCTGTCCCTGTAAATCAATCAAGTGTATATCGGTGTGCACGGCCTTGTGACATATACAGTGATACACTGTGTATGTCACAAGTTGTTCGTGTATGATGGATTCAAATTTAAATGATGACGAACAACCCAAATAACTGAGGCAAATTATATTTTCAAAAGTCACGTTTTATTTTATATTGCAAAAATATTTCTTTTTCAATTTTACTGCGTTAGTGTATATTTTTGCAGATTGCTCAAATGCTGGATTCAAACTAGAATGCAGTTGAAGATAAATACGAGTGTGAGTGATATGTAGTGAGGTGAACTGTAAATATGAAATGTGATGTAATTGTAATCAAAGTTGTATAGTTATAGTGGGAGCTTGAAATTGTACTATTCAAAATTGTAATAAATATTTGTTTGAATAAAATATTCGTTTGAATTCAAATTCTGTGTTATTTAATTTTATTCAGCAAATATTTATTTAACCTGTGAAAAATAAAATATTATATTAACAAATACATTTAAACGGATGTATATATGTTTATTATCATCAAACAAAAATCATATAAGCGCATATTCAACAAGAGTTCTATATGTTTATTGACTTTGGACTTAGATATAGTCCGATCCATTTATTATTTATATAATATTCGGGTCAGTCCGAGATATTATAGGTTCAGGGATGACGAGACCAGCTTGTATTTTGTGGGCACAGAGGAGATTAAATATTCTATATTTTAGATTATCACCGTGTATTATATCACTTGTGTGTGATTTGTATTGGACATATACTATATGTTGTATATTATCGCTATGATTGACTTTGTAATCTCTGATATTACCTGTATATTGTGTATGATTTTGTCCTGAAGGCACACACGTTTACTGCTTTGCGCCTATACTTTGTACGTTTATTGGTAAGTTATATTCGGTGTTTGATATGTACCAGTGTTAGCCTAAGGGAATATTCATGTGTGTACCCCATATCGTCTTTTTCTCCGCATTATCTGATAGTATTACCTAGTAGTACTCTTGAAAAGTATGGTTATAGAGGTGGAGGTGTTATAAAGTTTCTCAAGAGAGGGCTGCAAAAGGCTAAAGGAAAGTGGACAGAGGAGTTATCCCTAGTACCTTGGGTTTATAGAATGCAATCCAAATCTCCAACTGGCCACACACCTTTCTCATTAACCAATGGCTATGAAGCGATGCTTCTAGTTGAGACAACGGTACCATCACATAGATGATTATCATATGTGGCTTTACATAACAAGTAATTAAAAGAAGCTGCCATCAATTTTATTTAAGAAAAAAGAGACGAGGCACTAGTCCGATCTGCTACATGCCAACAAAGGGTGGCTAAGAATTACAATGTTAGGTTAAGAGAGAGAAATTGCTACAAAAGGGATCTAGTAATATAAAGAGTAATGACTAACATGAAGGACTTAGGAGATGGTGCTTTGGGCCGAAATTGGGAAGGCCTACTGGTTGTAGCATAAGTCTTAACTAATGGAGCCTTTCGACTCTCAAGAAATAATGGAAATCTAATTCAAACAGCTTGAAATTCCAAGCATCTTGGGCCTTACTCTGTATATGTAGTATTATTTGTATAGCAAAATAACAAGTACTGTAATTATTATAAGAAATAACAATACAATAAAATGGTTGTAGGGATAGTAGACGGCCTGAACCCGTATGAAAATCCCTCAATATTAATTTTACTAACATAGCTAACAATATTGAGTTATATCATACACGACTCGGCTTTTTAATCAAATAATTACACTAGACGTAAGGATGTTAGATGGCCTGAACCAGTACAAAAAATCATGTGCATGAATTAAGAAAGGTTATAAATATACGACTTGACTTCATGGTCAAAAAATAGTCTGCCTCCAAATATCGAAGCAGATGTGCCAAGCACATGAACAAAAGATGGATGTAAAGCTGAAAATCAAGCAAATCCAGACAAACAAAATTAAAAGAAAGTGCAAATAAGCTAAAGCTCACAAGGTACTTTACTCATTTATAAGAGAATTCAATTCATACTGTTTCCTTGTAGATATTTGCACAACCAAAAAGAATATTTTCTACAACATACTTTTACAAATGTGCTCTAAACTGCGAATTCCAAAATACTGTTATAATTATGAAGTATTAAGTCTAAGGGATACCAGCTAAAGGTAGACCTGTCAAAATATGACCCAACCCATTAACCCAACCCATTTACCCTACTTTTAAGTGGGTTGGGTCAACCCATTTATGAATTTTATTAAATGGGTTATGGGTTGGGTTGACCCATTTTTAAAAGGTTATAAGTGGGTAACCCATTTACCCATTTATTAAAAACATTAAATTTTAATATAAATTTGAAAAATAAGAATTTTAAACATACAATGTAGTTTCATGAAAATTGACAGTTGTACTTAAAAAATAACAGGCCACTGCATCTTCATATTTGAACTTCACCTACTGTTGAAGCCGCTATTTTTTCTGTTCAGACTGCAATTAAAATTTCTAATTCCAAATTATAAATTCGAAATTTCCAAAAATTTCAAATTTTAAATTTCAAATTTTCATATTCCAAATTTCAAATTCGATATTTCCAAAAATTTGAAAATTTAAATATCAAAATTTCAAAATTCGAAATTTCCAAAAATTTCAAAATTAAAAATTTCAAAATCCAAAATTTCCAAAAATTTCAAAATTTAAATTTCAAATTTAAAATTTCAAAAATTTCGAATTTCAAAATTCGAAATTTCCAAAAATTTCAAAATTTCAAATTTAAAATTTTCAAATTTCGAAATTTCAAATTCGAATTTCAAAATTTAAATTTTAAAATTTTCAATTTTTAAATTCAAAATTGAAAATTTCGAATTTTAGAATTCAAATTTTCAAAATTCGAAATTTCAAAATTTCAAAATTCAAAATTTCAAAATTTAGCAAATTTCAAATTTTCAAAATTCGAATTTTGAAATTTGAAATTTTAATTTGAAAATTTAAATTTGAAAATTGGAATTTGAATTTTTAAAGTTCAAAATTTTGAAATTTCAAATTTTAAAATTCAAAATTCAAAATTTTGAAATTTGAATTTTGATATTTGAATTTTAAGATTTTGAATTTTGTACCGTGAAATTTTTAAATTTTGAATTTTAGAAATTTCGAAATTTGAAATTTTTAATTTTGAATTTTGAAATGTGAAATTTTGAAATTTGAAAATACATTTTTTTAGAATTTTTTCATATAAAAAATCGACTTATGTGAGTCGAAAAGCAAAAAAAAATTGTTTTTGCAATAAGTTGAAAAATGACTTTTACAAGTCGGTAGATTTTGTTTATCCATATTGACTTTTTAATTTTTTCATTTTATAAGCAAAAAACAACTTATTTATTGTAATACAAACGGCCCCTAAATCTTTAAATGGGTTAAATGGGTAACCCGCTTATTAAACGGGTTGGGTCATATATGGCTAGGGTCATAAGTGGGTAAAAAATAATGGGTCATAAATGGGTTGGGTCAAACTCGACCCAACCCATTTTGACCCAACTCAACCCATTTGACAGGCCTAGCTAAAGGGGGATCCGTTCTAACATGGAAAGTCTTTATGGGGTCATTGTTAGTACCAGTCCATGGATCCGTTGGATCCTCCCTAATCATCACAAAACCTTTTTTATTATAGTGAAAACTCGGATCAAGCATGGGGTAAGAATATTTAAAAACATTTATAGCTCGTTGTAAAAAAATCTGACCCATCTTACATTTGACATTCTCCTTACTAATCTTTTCTTATTCATTCTCCTTACTAAAAATCCGACCCATCTTACATTTGGCAACGGAGGCAGCCTGTGCTTCTTGTAGTTGATTTTCAAGTTCATAAATTTTAAAAAAAGCAGTTTCTCTTGTCTATGCTAAAGTATTTATTAATTCAGCCTTTGTCTTTTTTGAGTCCTTAGAAAAACCACCAAATATATGTATGAATCCGCTTTCCATGCTTGCAGGAGGAGCAGGAGCTGCTCCCGTGCTAAGATCCTTAAACACATCTCTTTCTTCATCATCAAACTTCTCTTTATATTGTTGAGCAACCTAGAATGACAAGTTTTCTACGGTTTCTCTTAATTCCTTGATCTTCTTTTGATAGATAACTCTATAAAGTGTTTCACTTTCATTCGACATCTGCTGCAGCTCAGCCACCTTTGAATTTGAAACATCAAGCTTAGTGCGTAGTTTGATGTTACATTTGTATCGACGCACGTGCATATCCATAGCTTTTTAAAATCAAAAAGAGCACTCTTCAGATTTTTTTCAAGCTTTTTATTAATAAGTGTTAGACGAAGGTTCTCTTCCTATAAGATTGTAGTAGAGGTTGTAGCCGAAACCTCAAATTCAAGAACACCTGAGTCATTCGGGTCATAGATTATAGAAACTAAAGTTGCATTGAATCCAGAGACTTTGTATGCCTCAGAAGGATGCTCACAAGAAGGAAAGGAGAGTTGATAATCTTGGGACTAACTTCAATGGGATTCAAATTACACAGAGTTAAGTTTGGAAAGATGTAACATCCCACCTTTATGCCCATATTACCTAAAAATATTACAAGTAACACTTTCGAGTAATATGGAGAATAAGATTAGTCAGGAGCGACCATGTGTAATAAGCTTTGGGCGAGTATTGATACCTCGAATTATGTAACTATAATTTTTTTTATTATCCTTATGAGAAGAGATTCGGTGTATACAATCCAGGTGCAAAACAATAATATAGTGGCTTAATATAATTCAGAATAATATATCACATAATGTACAACACAGAGTCAACGTCGCAACTCAAATATAATACATCGGCTACTTCTCAAAAGTGTAAGTCTATAAGAAGAAGGAACTAGACTCGCATATACAACCAGATACATATATAGACTATGATAGGTTAAAATAATACACATGACAACATATGTTAATACAACAACCAAATATATAAGTATACATAAGACTAGCATCTCAAAATGGAACTCTATCATATAGATAATACTGCTTATATCTACTCTAGCTAGTCCACATCCAACGTCACTGAGTCCCTATACCTGTCATGTCTCTATCTGACTCGAGTATTATAAAAATAATAGACGGGTCAGACTATCTCTAAATATCCAAAGGTGAGATTATATAATAAGCATGCATATACATTAAAGTATAAAAACCCATATAGTGTTTTCCACTAAACATCAAAAGGTCTCACCATGAAATTATCCACTATCAAACTTGCATAAAACACAATTAATGAATATAATTATATAATATATGCCATATACAAATACAACAATGCTAAATCACAATGTCACCAAATTCCCTCATGCCTATAAAGGGCAACCATCTCAAATATGGTGATAAGGAAACTGACTTCAAAATCCCAAGAACAAAAGAGACGACATAAAAGCAAGTCAATCCCGGATAATATAAGACCGCTTAAAAGCGAGTCAAAATCTAAAGACTTAGCATAAAAGCGAGTCACAAATCGCAAACTATAGAGACAAGCATATCGCAAGTCAAATCAAATGCAAGCACTTCGCAAGCTACAGTATTAGACACACACTTCGCGCGCCAACACTGAAGACATGCACTTCACAAGTCAAATAAATAAGCTAGCATAATAGACAAGCACTTTGCAAGTCAACACAAGAGACACGCATTTCGTGCACCAACACAAGAGATGAGCAATTTGCAAGTCATAACTCGCTTGTAAACAAGAATCCCAAGATGGACCTGAAAACCCATTTAATCCGCATAAAATGGATCATTATGGTTGAGTCTAAAAAATTGTCAAAATAAGTGTAATATACTTTCGAATATTAATCATTCAACCAACGACCGTGTGTCCCATACTACACGGGTTTACTCGAACATTTATTAAATGTTAGTAAACTCCACTATATAAGTGTAATGTACTTTCGATTAGTAACTAAATAATTATCACCTAATGTCCCATAACCACTTTGCGATACTTAAACATTTACTAAACGATCATAAATCCCACTCGACCAAAATATTCAATCGAAAAAGTCCAATAATTAACCGATAAAGTACCACTTGTATTGCTAAATTGTTCGATTAGATTTCTCATTTGAATGAAGATAGAAATTGCAAAAAAGACATAATTCCAAAAGTCGCGCAAGAATGCCAAAATAGCATATAAATAGCCAAAGGCTAAGCACAATAAAATCCGATAAGAATTTATGGTTTTGAAAGCAAATAATATGGTTTTACTACATAAGAATTGATTTCTAAAAAATACTTTATATATACACTTATTTTCAAACTTCTCATTTCAAAATCCATAAACTCATTTGTTATTCAACTATATATATATATATTCATAACTTGAAAAATACACATACCATAAATTCGAATAGATATCAAAATGTATATATATATATAGTTGTTCCAAAATTCCATTAAAAGATATATATAGTTCAACAAACTATATTCCAAAAGTCATATATATATAACACCATTTGTCTAAAAAAGAATATTGATAACTTGAAAACACTTTTATACATAATATTATTAAATAATTTTTAAGGCACTTATTTGAAATTTTATTTGAAACCAAATCAATTTGTAATATGATTTGAAAACAATAATCATCAAAAATATTTATCTGAAAACCATTAAAAGCAAACTATAGATATATTCAAGCAATATGTAAGAATTTTAAACCATAATTCATCACAAAACAAAACCTCATAGGAGAATCAAAGTGTAGAAACATGAGGAATTTAGTTGTGTCAAGAGTGTCAAAACAATACCAGAAACTAGAGAAAGGAATGCAAGTAAAGCGGGAATCAAAATGGGGAGAAAAACAACTGCCTGGAGCACATATTGCTTCACATTTCAGGTCAATCAACTAAACCCATACGTTCAATCGACTGGACATATGTCTTGGAGCTATATGCTCCTGGTCATGCTCCAGGTCATCTCGTTCAAACGACTGAACCTATTCAGTCGACTAAATGTGAATTCCTAAAGCTGTATGCTTTAGGTTTTCGCTTCTACTCGATGGCCAGAGTAATCTCCAGCACTATGAATGAATCCAGCAACATTGTATGATAAATAACAAACAAGTACTTGCATGCAATACCAAAACAAACTATAGCAATTTACGATGAATTCAAACAAAACTAACAAGCAAATTCATTGAATTTAAGCGAAAGTTTTCATTCTTTGAAATTCCAAACATATAGCCATCAAAATCCAAGATTAGCAAGCATCAAGCATCTGAAACCGAACTTAGAGATAGACTTATGAGGTTTGACTCGCCTAAATCTCTATGTTTAGCTCGACAATTCATGGCCAAATCCAACTTGATTCTTACTTGAAGGAAACCCTATAATAAAGCACTCATGCAAAGAACAAACAAAAATATTTGATGTAATTACTGAAATTAAAGAGCCTAGATTATAGGGTAGAGATTGAATTCATTATCTTGATTTTTTCTGATTTATTTGCATTTTAAATTTAGGATTTTTGATTGAACTGAAAGGAGTAAGAAAACCTAGTTCTTCTTTTATAAATTGAACGTACTGAAATCTAAATGGGAAGAAAATCTCTCCTAAGTTTTGATTTAATTTGGGCCTTGGGTTATAACAAAACCCAATAAGAAAAGAATTCTTTTTATTTCTTATTCATTCTATTTCTTTTCATACCTCTTCTTCAGACTTACATTTTCAACCAAAGCTTTTAACTCAAATTACCAAATCCATTTTTAAATTGATTATTAACAAAATAATTGTTTTCCAAACTCTTTTGGTTAATAATTGAACAAAATCTTTATTCTTCATTATATATTAGATTTATTTACCAATTCCAAAATATTCAACCATGTTTTAATTTTCTAATATTCTATAAATTTAGAATTCACCATAATTAATTAAAATCTCAATAACATTTCTCAAATGATTTCAACCCTTTGAAAATACTAATATTTCTTAATTTCACAATGATTTAGAATTAATCATTCTAAAACAAATTATCTTTTGTAAAAGAATATAAATTCCAGATTAATGATTTAAATTCTTCAATATAAATCATTATTTATTTTATTTAATTGAATCAAAAAAATCTAGGTTGTTACAGACTTCCATCCTTAAAGAAATTATGTCTTTGCAATTCCAATTTAGAGAAAAGTTTATAATAAAATTATATATAAATTTTCAAAAATCCATCTTTTGATTCCTTCCTTATTCTTTAAATTTCAACCAAACACCTTTAGAATAAAGCATTATTTTAACTTAACAATTCAATTTACAAAAATGAATATATCATTCTTCCTTTTTCTTCACTAAAATATTTATTTTATCCAACTTCATTTTGTAGACTTCTTTCCATGATTATGAATTTTTAACTTTTAGCATAAGTCATACCCTTGTCTAAAATTCAAAAATCATTCATAAAATTTCTTTTCATGCCTTTACAAAAGGATTTCTATAACTCATAATTATCATTTTGTAAAGCTATTTAAATTTGAAACACTCTTTATTTACAAATATTAGAGTTTTCAAAATTCAACCACTTATTTCAAACATAACCGCAAAGCTCGATCTTTTAATATAGCTATTATAAGTGAAATGAATTTCTAACCCTCTTTTCAATATTCTTATGATTTGATTATCATCTCTTTTTATTTCCAACAAAACTCCAAATTGCCTTTCAATGTTTAAATAATTTGATTCCGGATAAATCTTCACTCTACGCAACATTTCTAACTTAATATTCTTTAAATAATATGATAACTTCTTATGGTATTTATTTATACCAATTCCCGTTAAAATATTTATCTTTTAGATTCCAAATCATCAAAATATAAAATTCGATTTTCTCTTTCAATTAGTTTCTTGCTTTGAAATTCCAAAATATATTTACACAATTACTTACATCTTTTATATTAACCTCTTATAGACTAGGACTCAAATATAAAAATCAACATCCATTTAAATCATAAAATGGTATACACAACAAATCAAAGTATCACGCAAAATTCATCTTAGTATTTATAAACATACACAAATTTACTACATCAAACAATATAACGACATTGCCTTGCCATCTATTTATCACGAATTGCTTTGTCTAATAGTTTCAATGTTGACCGTGAAATCAACATGGCCTTGCCACTGATCTTTGCTATTGCCAAGAATCGGTGGATGTACACATCATCTAAAATTAATGCATAAAATGCATTTTTATTATTTATTACAATAATGTCTAAACCATCAAAAAATTTAAACACCTATATACATATAGATAAATTTCTCTTCTTAAATTATTTTCCAAAAATACATTTCCACAAAATATTCTATTTTCTTAAATAATATTATTTGATTCCAAATCATTTACTTAATATTATTATCGAAACTCCAATTTATATTTCCATTCCAAATAACCATATAGCTCATAATATTTTCTTTTAAAATATTATTTATCTTCAAAATACTTGTTTTTAATATTATCGCATTTGTATATGCATATATACATACTTTTTCTTGAAATATCTTTTCATTCCCAAAATTTATTACATATGCATATAAATGTATTTTCCAAAACATTTATCTGATTTTAAAATAATATGTAATTCGCTTAAAACTTTATTTCCTTCTTAGATATTATTTATAACTCATTCACAATTATTTATAATACTTTAAATATTATAACTCAAAATTACTGTATCTGACTGTCTCGTCAAACCGTTTAGGAACCCCTGCCGATAGCGTTGATCGTGTGAAAGCACTCGATGGACAACTTAACACAAAACTAATTATAAAATTTCTTTATTAATTTCTATATTTTTATACAAATGTAAATCTACTAATAGCAATTCAATAATGCAACTATTCATCCGTGCATACATCACGCAATCAAACATATATATACAACTAATTATTGTGCTTAACGGAAATAATCTATCAGCTTCTGCTATGCAACTCTGATCACTAATGATCAGGACACGACCACACATCTCTAAACTTTTAAAATCATTTTATAACAATAATTTGTAAAATGATTAAAAATAATGATACATCCCAATGATCAATCCCAATAGTCATTTATATTTATATCCTAAATCTACCCAATACACCCAAGAGATGGGACTCTAAGTATGTCTAGGCCAAGATTTGTGTTTCTTATATTATATATTGTTCTAAATCTCTGCTTTGATACCAAACTATAACGGTCCACCTTCGTGCCCATATTACCCAAGAATATTACAAGTAATATTATCGAGATGTACGGATAATAAAGTTGGTTAGGAGCAACCATCCATAACATTGCTTTGGGCGAGTATTGATACGTCGAATTATGTGACCATGTTTTTTTCTTTTTCTTATGAGAAGAGATTCGACGCATACAATCCAGGTGCAAAATAATAATATGGTGGCTTAATATAATTCAGAATAATATATCACATAATATACAACACATAATCAATGTCGCAACTCAAATATAATACATCAAATACTTCTCAAAAGTATAAGTCTACAAAAGGGAGAAACTAGACTTACATGTACAACCATATACGTATATAGACTATGATAGGTTAAAAGTATATACATGACAACATATGTCAATACAAAACCATACATATTACAAGTATACATAAGAGTAGCATCTCAAAATGGAACTCTATCATATAAAATATTCTACTTATATCTACTCTAGATAGTCCACATCCAAAGTCACCAAGTCTCATTGCTTGTCAAATCTCGGTCTGATCCGAGTATTATAAAAATAATAAATATGTTAGACTATCTCTAAATTTCCAAAGGTGAGATCATATAATAAGCATGCATATACGTCAAAAGTATAAAAAAACCATGTAGTGTATTCCACTAAACATCATAAGGTCTCACCATGAAATTATCCACTATTAAACTTGCACAAAGCACAAGTCGTAAATATAACTATATTATATATGCTATATGCAAATAAAATACAATAATGTCAAATCACCATGTCACTAAATCCCCTCATGCCCATCAACGACAATCATCTCAAATATGATGATAAGGAAACTAACTTCAAAATCCCAAGTACAAAGGAGACAACATAAAAGCAAGTCAATTCCGAATAATATAGGACCACTTAAAGCAAGTCAAAACCCAAAGACTTAGCATAGAAGCAAGTCACAAATCACAAACTATAGAGACAAGCACATTGCAAGTCAAAACAAATGCAAGCACTTCGCAAGCTACGATAATAGACACGCACTTCTCGTGCCAACACAAAGACATGCACTTCACAAGCCAACTAGGACAATCACTTTGCAAGTCAAATAAATAAGCTAGCATAATAGACAAGCACTTCGCAAGTCAACACAAGAGAAACACACTTTGCATGCCAACACAAGGGACGTGCGATTTGCAAGTCATAACTCGCTTGTAAATGAGTATCCCAAGATGGGCAGTGAAAATCCATTTAATTCGCAAAAAAGGGATCACTTAAAGATGAATCTGAAAACTCATCAAAATAAGTGTAATATACTTCCGAATATTAATCATTTAAGTAATATTAATCATTTAAGTAACAACCGTGTGTCCCATACCATATGGGTTTACTCAAACATCTATTACCTTTGTAGCATTGAATACTGCTTACATAAAAACCGTGTATTACATAAAATTTATCTGCATAAAAACTATAGAACTGAAAATGTATGTAGAAACGAAAGTTGGGCAAAATGTTTGTACCTGTGGACCACATTGTGTAATTATGTCCTATATATTGAAAGAATACAATGAACTAACAACGATATTATCATCTTGAAGCATACATTGTATGTAGGGTTGTGGTAAGCAGTAGAGCCGAAAGTGGTTGATCTTGCATATGAAAATGTAACAATCTTTATTAGTGAAATTAACAATTAGTACAAAAATTTAAATAATATTATAAAGGCGGCTAACTTATTTAATTAAATTGGGACTAAAACATTTTCTCTCCTTCTTTACTGGACTTGATATTTTGATTTTTTTTAGCTGCTGTTAAACTTGATTCTTTTGACAGTTCTAAGCACCAGGCAACAAAACCTTGACATCCTTTTCCAACACCATTTTAGATTATTTTTTACTCTGGCACGTGCATGATAACGTACAAATCAACCAAAATAAGAAGAGAAAATATCATATACAAATGTGAATTAGGTGACGTACATACCTGAATATAATTTTCAATGATCAAGGGTTTGAGTTCGGTCTTTAATCCATCTGATTATGGGTAAGTTGTCAGTAATCCATCTGATTTCAAATTGAAGTTTAAAGAAGAAAGTTTTATGCCTCAATTAGAAAAAAAGATCAACTTACGAATAATGAAGAAGATGATCATCTTGTCAACTAACATGTTTAATTCTTGGCAGCCTCTTTTAACATTCAGAGCATCCAAGTAACAAATTTCTTGTTGATATAATTACTTGCATTAAATCTGAAATATTTCATAAAAATTTGATTATCTCACCAACTCATGTTTATTCCATCTACAGAAAAGCAGTGTGCATAATTTTAAATTTAAAACATCAAAACAAATAAAAATATGCATAGCTTTGTTGAAAATATAGAATAGCAGTGTATAGAATTATCTCACCAAGTTTACATGATGCCATCTGAAAAGGGAACAAATAATAATAATAAAATAAATAGTTATGCCCATACGAATAGTCATTATATAATACACATATACAATTCTAGAATGTCAAATATAAGTGTCATTTGAAAAAATATTTCTTGAACAGATAATGAAGTGTTTAACAGAAGTGGCAAGTAATATACCTTTCACAATAGCCCTTCTGTTTTGCCCCTCTAATAACGTAAACTACCTATTCAAAGTTGACAAAGGAAAAAGTCGGCAAATTTAAAATAATATAAGATGGCAAAGTGTGTCAACAGTTGATGTAAAAAAAGCCTTATGTGTATTTCCAGTTTTAACGAACCATTGCTTAGTATAAGAAAAGTTTATTTTTCCATTATAAAAGAATTTAACCATGTTATGTTATATTTTGTTTTTCAAATATGAACCTGACAAATAAAACCTCCCAAATGATTACACCAGTGCTCATAGAATATCACAACACGTTGTTCTTAAATAGATTATTACACCGGTGGAAAGAAAGGAAAAACCACTAATTTAATCCAATGATAAGCTCGAAAAAAGAAAAAAAAAATAGAAAATGATGCTGAATTCATTTGGGTAAACAGTGAAACATTCACTTCATGTAAACTTATTACTCTTTTTCAGAAATATTTTATAAACTTTGGGTAAACAATGAAACGCTCACTTCATGACTTGGTTAATTATGGAATCGTCTGCATTTATTACCTTATAACTAAATAGGGTTTTGCTTATTGATTCAGAATGGAGCTAGTGGAAAGAATTTCATTTCCCAAAGCCCTTAGAAACTACATAAAAAACAACTAATACCAAAATAAAACAATACCTAATTGTACAAAAGAAAGACAGAACAATGCAACAAATGAACTCACAGCAAATAACTCAAGCTGCTGCAGCAGTCTAGTACTCGATGCTCCCAGCTCCAGTCTCATCCACCTCTTTGATATTATCTGCTTCCTTTCTATAGTTATTCATAAAATTTGTAATCCCTATAGTAGTCTCAGTATTCTTATTTGGACCTTTCATCGAAATTTGCAGCCATATATGCCTCTTTCTCGATCTTAACATGGGTGCGGAGTTGTATGGAAGGCGCCTCCATGGTGGTCGATGATTATTGAAGAGTAGTTAGTTAGGTTTTGGATGAGTTTTTCACTTCCACATTCAGAGTGTACTGAGAAGTTTCCATTTGATTTGGTTGATTTTTAGTTATTCGACCTACTTTATTTCATTTTTTCGGTTCGGTAGGAAGAAAAGAGGATGTGGTAAGAAAATGGACCTTTGAAGCGATTCATGAGTATGATGGATATTGGATTTAGGAGTATGGTGAGGTTGGATTTAGGAGTATAGTGAAGTGGGATATTGGATTTAGGAGTACGGTGAATTAGGATTTAGGAGTACGGTGAAGTGTTTGGATCTGAAAAGAATGGCCCGTGTTGGTGGAAGAAGGGGAATTTTGTGAGAGACGTTGAATCGAAGGAGATTTTGGAAAGAGTAGTTGACAAATGGAGGAAAAGGATGCTGGAAGGAGAAAATGCTGAGAGCGGTAAGAAAGAAGTGGAGAGTGAGGGAGAATTATTGACTAATGGTTGAAATTTAGGGGGCGTCGAACATGAATAGGAGAATGGACATGTATGTCCTCTACCCTCTTTTTCTATTTAATTGTTTCGCACCAATTTGAATGGATTGTTAGGGAAGTTTAAAAAAGCTTTACCATATTAATGTATTTGCATTATTGGTGGAGATATATATATTTATTTATTCATCACTAGAAAAATATACATACCATAAATCCGAGTAGATATCAAAACGTATTTATATATGTAGTTGTTCCAAAATCCCATTAAAAGTTATATAGTTCAACAAACTATATTCCAAAAGTCATATATATAACACCATTTGTTTAGAAAATAATATCGATGACTTGAAAACACTTTTATACATAATGTTATTAAATAATTCTGAAGGCACTTATTTGAAATTGTATTTGAAACCAAATTAATTTATAATATGATTTGAAAACAATAATTCTCAAAGCTATTTATCCAAAAACCATTAAAAGCAAACAATAGATATATTCCAGCAATATGCAAGAATTTTAAACCACGATTCATCACAAAACAAAACCCCATAGGAGAATCAAAGTGTAGAAACGAGAGGCATTTATTTGTGTTAAGAGCATCAAAACAATACTAGAATCTAGAGAAAGGAATGCAAGCAAAGTCGGAGTCAAAACAAGGATAAAAGCAACTTCCTGGAGCATACGGTGCTCCAGGTTTTAGGTCAGTCAACTGAATCCATAGGTTCAGTCGACTGGATGTATATCCTGGAGCTATATGCTCCAGGTTATCTCGTACAGTCGATTGAATGCGAATTCCTAGAGCTGTATGCTCTAGGTTTTCGCTTCCAATCGATGGCCAGAGCAATCTTTGGTGATATACATGAATCCGACAATATTATATGATAGATAACAAACAAGTACTTGTATGTAATATCAAAACAAACATATAAAAGCAAACTATAGCAATTTTTGATGATTTTCAAACAAAAATAGCAAGCAAATTTGTTGAATCTTAGCTGCAGTTTTCATTCTTTGAAATTCCAAACATGTTGCCATTAAAATTTGTGATTAACAAGCATCGAGCATCTGAAACTAAACTTAGAGAAAGATCTTGTAAGGTTAACTCACCTAAATCCCAATGTTTAGCTCGGCGGTTCATAGCCAAATCCAACTTGATTCCTATATAAAGAAAATACTAGAATAAAGGACTCATGCAAGGAACAAAAAAGAATTATTTGCTATAATGACTGAAATTAAAGAGCCTAGATTATAGAGTAGAGGTTGAATTCATTACTTTGATCTTCTCCGATTTTGTTTGTATTTTAAATTTAGGAATTTTGATTAAATTGGAAGGAGCAAGCAAACCCTAGTTCTTCTTTTATTTAATTAACTCAAAAAATTAACGTCGTTACAAAAGGCGTATTGTATAAGACAAGTTTTATATGAAGAGTAAAAATTCACGTGTGTATGTGTGTACACACACATACACACATATATAAACACAAACAGGGTTCACTCCTTATTTAGGTTCCTAAGCCCAATCTTAAACCATTCCAAACGAGGGATGTCTGGAGGAAAAGAACCGCTCTCTTGGGCATAGTACCAACGGTGCAGTATGAAGGCACTATGTGCTTTTTTCCTTTAACTACTTGGTCGATTTCGGAAAGCAACCCTTGGGTTTCTTCTTTAAGTTGCACAAATGCCTCATCTAACTCTTTCTCTTGCCTGCAAATTATCGCCACACTAAGACCAAGGCGATCTACAGATTGAGTTTGAAGTTTTTTCATGTCGTCCTTTATGAGTTTAGTAAAAACTACTTCCTTAGAAGACTATAAAGAACAAAGAAATGAAAACAATGCGGTCATTCATAATGCATTAGCAAAATAGTAAGACAATCAAAGTGATTGAGGATAACAAGATTGGAAAGCAAGCTCATTTCGTTACATACGAAAAGATTCGCAAAGACAAGAGAAACTGTGAAATTATTTACAAAAGTCCAAGTAAGTACATGGAATTGGGAGGTAGAAATGACCTCATTCCCCTTAAACAATGTATTTTCATCATCCTACCGTAACAAGGTGTCTTGGAAAGTAGAAGGGGATACCATTTCCCTAGCTTTATCTTTAACCATCTCCTTAACCCACTCGGTCCTGCAGTAGGCAAGAGGTCCTTCAATTTTTGTAGGGCCCCCCAAGAAGCTGAGATCAAACTCGACAGTAGTATCATCTAGGCGGTTGGTAAAAAATTAGCGTTTAACCGCAGCATACATCTTAAAGAGAGCTCGGTAAGTAATCTGGTAAGTCTATCCTTAGACCTAGCTAGCTCCTGGGTTGTCCCCTTCAACACTTTCTCCTTCTCCCCCAAAGCCTTATCTTTCCTTTCCAAAAAAACTTGACCCTTCAGCTTCAAAGCCTCATCTACTTCCCTCGCTACCCTCTCTACCTTCTCTTCCTTCAACCATTGAGTCCTAAGCTCGGCATCTACTCTTGTTTTTTCAAAAGTAGCCATAATGAGATCCGCCTCATGCTTAGCAATATGAGCGTTGGATGAGGTCAGGTCAACCTCAGCCCTCTTCCGAACCTCGGTTGTCAAAGCCCCCATCTATTATAAAGCAATCATAAATAAGATGAGAATATATGAAGTAAATCGTCATCAAATAAAGAAAGAAATGAAGGCGGTTACATAAGCCTAAGTCCTGTCAAGCTCATTGACAAGATCGAGGAAGGGGTGTATAGAAAACGAAAGTGCAATAGGATGAGATTTGGGAGCAGAAGCAATGTAGGATAAGCCATCCAAAGTAGTTAGCCCTACATCTCAACAAGATCAATGACGGGCTCTTCGGGTAAGGGAAAGAAGCAAAAATTTGGATCTTGGAAGGACTAGAGAGATGAGATGAGAAGTATGTCTGAGGAAGGAAGAGAAGGAAGAGGTGGCGCATGAGGTTTCTTAAGATATCGATCATAGGTGTCAGCGTCATCATTTTTTCTCTTCTTTCCCTTCTTATTATTTGTTATTAATGATTTTTTTGGCGGGAGATCATCAAAAACATATTCGAGAGGTCTCTAGCCATCTTACATGGATAATAGAAAAATTAAGATAAACAATCCTCTTTGCACAAATCAAGTAATATAATTTCATCGTCTATCTTACCAGATTATATCCATAGATCCATCTATAATTGTGGAGAGCTTAAAGATGGAGCAAGAGAAGTTATGGCAAGTACGCAGAAAGCTGTACTTGCACAGTAACAACTCAATAAAGTATAACTTCGTTTTTATATCTTCTTCACCCAAACCAAGGATGTCCTTCCTATGAGATATGAATGACCCAGTGGCTTGATCAAAGAATATATAATGACCGGGCTGTCATTGAAAAGAAGAAGGGAAGTTAACTAAGTTTTAAATGAAAAAAATATCGATCAATCCACTTTTGGATCTTTCGAGGAACAGATGTGATAACTGATTTTTTCACTTAAGTGTAATAAAATCCATTATCACCCCAGAAGGACTTTTGTGAATGTCAAACAGAAATTGAAGTTCCCTAAAAGAAGGAGGGAAACACTTCTCTGCATAAAGAATGCAAGTGACAATCAAAATGGAGTAAGAAATTGAGGCAATTTATATGGGAGCAACATCAGCGACAGAGAGGCATTCACGAAGAATTTGATTGGGAGGAAGATAGAGACCGCATCATATGTGTTCAGAAGTAATAGAAATAAAGTCATTTGGAGGCGTATGGATACGATCGTGGGATTCGGGCACCATAGCTACGCAACGCTCAAACCCAAAATGATCAAAAATGCTTTCTGTTTCTCCAAATTTGGTTATTATAGTTGGTAAGGATAAGGGAGAGATAGTCCCCTTGATAGAAGCCGTTTTCATATCGAATATACTAGGTTGGTTATCGACATCCACTAAGATATAGAGAAAGAAACTACAAGGAAAAGAATACTCTTGTTGTTGTTCGGAAGAGAAGCTATGCTTGGAGAAGATGAGATTTACGACTAAGGTTTTTGATAGCACATAAATGAACAACAAAGAAGAAGAAGGAGAAAAATATATACTTACCTCGATTCGAATCTCAACCATGCAATTGGAATGATGGAAGAGCCCTAAAAGATCAATTGATTAATGATAGGAGAGACTAACGCAAGGATCCATACAGATTTTCTTGGGAGTCAAAAAGACTAAGGTGACAGTTTTTTAGAAGATTGCCAATAAGAAATTGACATGAGTAGTGGGGCATTAAATATGAAACTACAATAAAATCTATTTCCATTTGAAAAGAAGAGAGAGAAAAGCAAGAAGTGATGGGTCATAGGAAAATATGGAAGTAGAGATAAGTCTGCACTGAGCATCAATTGTGGCAGACTTGGGGGCAAGTATACATCCATATTTTTCAAACACTATTAAAGGAAAATCGAAGAAAGCATAGAACCAAAAGAACTGCTTCCACGATAGAAGTTGGACCATGAATAGGAAACGAAGAAAAAAAAGCATAGTCTAGATAGTAGTGCACCAAAGTCCTAAGATAGCGGCAAAACATAAGGTGTGCGTCGTTCCCTTAAGCACAATGTTAATATTATAATACTGCACCGGAGTCCTGAGATAGCCACAAAGTGCTGCGACTACTCTACAAACCTAATAGTTACGTCAATATGTAGAACTACGACACAACCTTTTACCAAATATGAAGGTTGTGATGCGGCTCCGAAAGTAGCATTAATAGGTTGGGATTGCGGCACATCTTTGAATAACAACAAAATATAGAGATTGTGTCGCGGTCTCAAAAGCAATATTAGCAATATAGAACTGTGGCATATTCCTTAAAGCAATTATAAGCAATATGTATACGATGCAATCTTAAACTAAAATTAAAGTGACAGGGCTACGCCGCAATCTTGAATTCATATTGAAGCAATAGTAATGCGCCACAATCCCGAATTGACATTTAAGTGACCAAATAGCATCACGGTTCAAAAGAAGTACTATTCAGCAAATACAAGGACTAAAAGGATGAGGCAATAATTTGGACTGCGTTTCTGCCACCTATAAAAACAAAGTCTAATGAGGAATAGCCAATACTTCTCCACCCCAACAGCCCCAAGTAATTTAAAATCTCATACCAAGTCATAGGCTATTCAAAAATTGGGTTCCCACTTCAATTTCAAGCTTGCTATCCAGGTTCAAAATCTATTAACCCAAACCAAAGTATCCCACCATAGACGACGTCAGCAATCCGTGTACAATAAATAATCCGTGTATAATAAATAAGTAGGCCGGATGGTTGACACGTAGCATAATCCAAAAGCGGAAATCAAAAGCACGTAGCAATCCGTGTAATTCTGTGTGTACCATAAATAGGCAAGGAACTATAGCAGAAAGGAGGATGGAATTTATTTTACTCATTTTTTAGCACTAAAGTTAAAATTGTATTGTCAGTCATTTTGTTTGTACCAAGAATGAAAGAAGAAGATAAGAATATTTTTCCCGTGGACGTATGAATCGTTAACATCCGAACCACAAAAATTCTTTGTACCATTTATTGCTTCCTTACTTTATTTACTATTTGTGTCTTTGATATCTAAATTGAATTGGATGGCTTTGACGAATTGGATTGAGATATTTCATAGGATTTTGCGTACATTTTCTCATAATTGTGTAAGCATTACAACGACATGATTACTTCATTTAAAGATAATTTTAATACTACTTAATCTTGTTGATTTTAGTGGTGAAAGCATTTAACATCGTGGTAACTTCTAAAATACTTGGGTGTTTCTGACACAAAAAATCTCGTTGACACCTTCATTTGGAAATTCTAAAATTGTTGCGATGTCACTTTCTTTTAGGATGTTTTTCACGTCTCCAAAATAAGAAAAGTTTTCTTCTATTGAAAAAGAGCCTATAATCATATTTACAAGAGCCGATTCTTTTGATATATCTTCGACCGTTATAGCTTCTTCCAAGAATGGATTGAAATTGCTGAAGAATGGAGTTTGCTTCAATAATGTTACATGCTTTTCTAGAAGTAGCTTTACTTTTAATAAATTTTCTAGCAATGCATGGAATGACTTTAAGCTACTTCTATATATTTTTAAATTATCCTTTGGCACTTCTATTTTCTTTCTTTGCGGGTGTTTTTGCAGTGCTTCTTCTTCTTGGTGGTTGTGTTCTTTTGAAGGATGAAAGAATAACATCTTCTTCTGATTCTAGATATTTTAAAGTTTTGGATGTTGGAGTAATTAGAGATTCAGATTTTGAGGAATCAAGTTTGTGAGGAAATGTTGGAGACTAAATTTTAGAAGATTCAGGTAAATTCGTAAATCTCTTGACTTGACGTAGCAGTGTATTTTTGTCCGCCATGACTCTATATATTCTTCATCGTAGCACCTGTAAAGGTTTTAAAATTGTCAAATTGGTGTTACGGATATATGACTAGCAAATACGGGCATGACAAATATTTGTCGTGCCCATATTTGTCAAGCAAATATTTATGGAAAATATTTGATATCATATGTTTTTTATGCGGTAAAAAAATTAAATCTACAATATTATTAACATAAATTGTTAGCAATATTTTCCATCATCGTTTAATCATCAAACAGTATACTATAATTTCAATCTACCATGAACCAGAGCTACATATGTTAAGTATTTGAATTCTTAGTATTTGCGGTAAAGGTTTTTGTAATATATCCAGCTGTTTCTAAAATAAAAAATTTAATGCAAATATTTGCTATTCTCACTTCATCATCTAATTGTAATACATCTAATTGTATATTACAATTAGAGTCTACCATCAATCAAAACCACGTATATCAAAATTTTCACATTCTTAGTGCTTATAGTAAAAAAAATTGTAGTATTTCAAGCAATTACTGATGGTAATAACTTATGACAAGTATTTGCCAAGTAAATATCTATCATTCTTAATTATTCATTTTGTTGTATATTTATGGCAACATCGAATTTAATCTATCACCAACAAAAATCATACGTGTCAAATATTTGTCATAATCAGTATATACAATAAAATTTCAATTATACATCAGGCATTAATTAAGGAACATTTGTTATGTCAATTATTCGTCATGTAAATATTTGCATGTCTAATATCTGTCCAATTATATGTTTAAATTGAAGTAGTATTATTTCAACCAAAATTATGATTATCAAACATTTTCATTATCAATATATATATATATATATAATAAAATTTCAATTCATGTTATATTTTCAGAATTTTCCTTTCAGATTGATGTACGTTCTTCACAACACGTGTCGTTGGTTGCCATTTTCAAACATTGAAGATCGTTTTCTACAAATTTGCAGATTTTTTCCTTTATTTTGTGAATTTACCTCGATTTTTTTCTTTGATCGTGAATAGCTGCATTATTGACAATGTAAGCGGCTGAGTTTTCCGAATCGTTTCTCAAATGACAGTATAAACGACTGATAATTTGCAAATTAGGTTTTTGTTGTTCGATTTACAAAATTTTCATTTTTTTGTTGAATTATAAATCGCATAATGATTTCGTGGATTTAAAAATAATTCTGCGCAGGATGTAAACGGGTGATGGTAATGCGGGTAATTGTTGTTTAATTTTTTTTTTTAAACATTTATTTTATAAGTTTTAATTGAAAGGGATTTGAGCCTAATTATTTTAAATTATAAGAATGTGAACCAAAATTTCTCTATTTTGAAAGGGCCATAGAATAAGAAAGTTCGGGGAAAGGGTTGATGCCTTTTTATGTCGCGAAAGGGGGATGATGGTTTGTATATGTTTATATTTTACCTCTTTTAGATTTTTGAATATATGTTAGTAATTAATACGAGCATTACGGTATTTGCTTCGCGCGTGGTGAAAGTACCAGAATTATTTTTGTACAAATTGTATTTGTTTAATACTTTTAAAAGAAAATGTTTTTACAAATATTTAGTCATATGTTTGCGTTGAATCATACATATTTAATTTGAATTTTGATTTCTAAGTTGCAATATCTAATTTTTTTGTTAGTTTAATTTTTCTTTATATTATTAATTTATATAAAACAAATTTGTAAAGTTGTTTATTTGTTAGATTCTATTTTTAAGTAATATGAAGACTTGATAAACAATTATAGAGGGAAATTTGAATATGTATAAGAAGCTTAATTATCAGATCCTATTTTTGAGTTATACTAAATGTCGATAATATATTTTTGGTATTTCATGTTGATATCAAATGAGTGTGACACTAAGTTATTACAATCTTTAATAGAGAAATACATGTAGGAGCAATTTTGAAGTTCGCATTCGGATCAAAAGTTTGCGCTTTCAAACCAACTATTAATAAAGATTAAAATACAAAAAAAACAGACTAAAAAAAATACATTAGAAAATTAGATTAAGGTTATTATAAATATCATACTTGGCATTCGCGTGATTAGATGCGTTCCACATCGAAATCGATACGGGGGCAAGAATACACTGGGAACGCATGGAATGCCTCACCTCGAATAAGGGCTTCCTGCTGGGTCATAAAATAGTAGAAATTATTACCCAATACCGGTCCATAGAACGTGGAAACCCTAGATTTAACTCTCCATATATTAAAAAACAGCCGCCACCGTGTTTTCATTTTCCCGTAGGGCGAGAAGAAAGGAAACAATGGGTGCTCTCAAGCTTCAGAAGAGACTCGCCGCAAGTGTTCTCAAGTGTGGAAAGGGAAAAGTCTGGCTTGATCCAAATGAGACCAACGAGATCAGCTTGGCCAACTCTCGTGAGCTTCTCCTTCTGTTTTTCTTTAGCTTCTATTTCTTTGTTTTATTTCTTATAATTATTGAATTATATGTTCGTTATGATTGTATGTTTGATTATTGTGTGATTGGGCCGGAGTGTGTTTTACGAGTCATATTAGTGTGCAATTTCTGTAAATACATGTTCAGAAAGTTGAATTGGATTGAAATTTTTAATGTCCAACAAAAAACTAAGCATGTTAAATTTTTTAGGTTATGTTTGTTTTAAAGAAAAAAGAGCTGAATGCTTAATTAAATAAGTGATAACTGTATACTGTCATGTTTGTTTTCCAATAAGTGCTTTCATTAAGCTCTCATATTCACTTAATCGAATAAGCAAAATTTTAATGCTTATTGTAAGTGCTGATCACTTGTTACACAACAAATTATACCCATATACAACATAATATGTAATTGTTTTATATTTTTTTTAAATTATATCACACAGTTAGAATAGTTCAAACATAACTAGATTTTGTTTTCAGTTGGTGATTTTTTCGTTTTGTTTTGATTTTAATTTCATAGTGTAGTTAACAAATATACTAAAAAGTAATGACAAATAAAATTTAATGTCAACCTAAAGCAATGCATATAATTTGAAGTTAGAATATGATAATTTATAAATTGGTTAATAAGAATGGGAATGAAAAAAATAAATGAATTAAATTATGCAATGCAGACGTGAAAATTTATAAATAAATAATTTCGACAAGTTAAACAATACGGATTTATTTAAGGTAAATGAAAACTTAAACAAGATTTGCAATGCAAATGCAAAAAATCAATATATTACAAAATTATAAAAAGTTGGACAAAATCGTAAAATATTTTTATAATAACTGATTTCAACACATTGAATACACATAAACATATTAATAATGCTGAAAAATATTAATTGATAAACCAAACATAAACAAACTTCAATTTTGTTATAGTGAAATATTTTCTTCTTGAACAAACTCTTATAAATTATATTTACGTCATCAAATTTTCAATTCTCAATTTTCAATTTTCAATTTTCAATTTTCAATTTTCAACGTATTTTATAGATTTTGTAATACCTGCACACGTTGGCGTTTATTGTTTTTTTGTATATAAATATAAGACATAAAATAAGATGATTAAGTACATTTTGTATGGTAGTTGCACTGAAGAATAGTTAATTTAACTTTGAAGGGTAATATTGTCAAAGTAGTAATTTATGTTCACAAAATAAATTTCTAATCAGAATATAAACAAATAATATTTTAAGCATTTAGAATTCAGCATTCAGCGTTCAACATTCAGTATTCAGCATTCAACATTTTAAACAAACGATGCCTTAGTCTGGCGTGTTTGCTTTTATCATTTAACCTTGTGAAAGTATTAAAACGAATCATGATATGACGTATTTTGTGCATTCCTACTTGAAAATACCGTAATACAATTAATCTCGAAATACTAAAGATTTTAAATAGCTTATTGTTACAGTTTATTTCGGAATATAATTTTTATCTTGATTGTCGATAGATACTTACATTGTATAGAGTTAATTTCAGGCTGACAAAATAAAAAAGTTTGACATGTATTCCAAATTTCACTATTGCCGGATGTATACTTTGGTGACCAATATTTTTCATCTTATGGACCTTGTTCAAAATAATATATTTTCGAAATTAAACATCGCTTGTAGCAGACAAGGGGAAAATTGTTTGTTCATTCTGTCGTAGAGATTTAGTAATTTATGACTTCCATGTTAATTATTTATTTGATTATTTCTTTTGTCCCTCCAATAAACTCGGTGCATACCATCGTGCGAACTTTGTTCTTTTGTGACATTGCCTTGTAGTATGTAAAATATTTGCCACAATTGATATTCTGCGGTAAATATGAGTCTACTGCAGTATTATATTATGATCATGGCTGAATGTTCAATCATGACATTTTTGATATTTCACAACGTAGGCCAAAATATAAGGAAGTTGGTAAAAGACGGTTTCATCATTAAAAAGCCACAGGTTATTCACTCACGATTTCGTGCAAGAAGAAGGATGGAGGCAAAGAGAAAAGGGCGCCATGCTGGTTATGGTATGCTGCACTGTTGAAAAAGTTGAACAAATGTGATGATTGTATGTGCCCTGTTATAGTGTAATACTATTATTAATTGTTTGATCAGGTAAGCGCAAGGGTACAAGGGAGGCTAGACTTCCATCCAAGATTCTTTGGATGAGGCGTATGCGAGTTTTAAGGCGCATGTTGAAAAAGTACCGTGAAGCGAAGAAGATTGACAAGCACATGTACCACGACATGTACATGAAAGTGAAAGGTAATGTCTTCAAGAATAAGCGTGTGCTCATGGAAAGCATCCACAAATCTAAAGCTGAGAAGGCAAGAGAGAAGACTTTGGCTGATCAATTTGAAGCTAAGCGTGCCAAGAGCAAGGCAAGCCGGGAGCGAAAGCATGCTAGAAGGGAGGAGCGCTTTGCTCAGGTGAGTGCAACTGTTTTAAATAAAGTTACTTTATAAGTCCTGTGTTATAGTTACCTAATGTATTATACTTGTACTTCTAAACTTCTGATAGTTCATAATGGAATATATTTAGTATTCATTGTGATACGAATTCCCAACTTACACGTGTATAAACATATTCATTTCCATATATAAAAGTTCAATGGTATTATGGGTTAGAAAGGACGGAGATATTCATGGTAGATGTTTGGTTTTTAGATAATTAAATGCTTATTTGCAGCAAACAAATATCACACATAAGGAGATATTCACAGTAGATGTTTGTCTTTTAGTTAATTAAATGCTTAATTGCTGTAAACAAATATCACACATAATGTAGCTTCTAATTGGATTTACAAATTTCATTAGATAGGTCTACATCTTATTCTATTAACGAGTGGATAAGTGACCCTCGGTTCAATCCTGGCTGATAAACAAACTGTAGATATTAACAGTACAGAAATGTTTTATTATAAATAAACGGCTATAAAGTACAGACGACGAGTTTACAGTCATATCAAGTATGGATGATATTTAGAATCTATCAGTTTCAACAATATCTGGATAAATTAGCTTGAACACCTCTTTTAATTTCTACCCATCATTCTTCTAGCCTGAACACTTACAGTTAACTTCTATCCATCATTCTTCTAACTCGAACAACTCTATTAGCTTCTACCAATCATTCTTCATTTCTCCAAAATTATGTTTATAACCAAGTTTTTTTAATCTACCATTCAATCTTCCAATGAGGTATTTGCAGTACTCTAACCTTGCTTTATTTCCATCCATACAACTTAATTCAATGGCATATTTTACGTAATAAATCAGCAACTTTGATGAAATGTGCATTTGATTTTAAGTGTATCATTGAATTTAATAATAGAGTAACATTAATCAAGACACTGCAAATAACTTTTGGACATTTAGTACACATACATATTTACACGCACACACATGAAGGATATGTAGGAGGAGTTTTCTCTTGGTTGAAGCAGATTATAATAGAGTTTTTATAATTTTTGGTGTAATTTTTTTCATAATATGTATCATTATGTATGATTTTGATTGCTTTAATTGGGTATGATAAATGGATTTGCTGTAATGATCTTATTGGGTAAGGGTCATCAATGCAGGCCTATTTTGATTGCTTCAACCGTTGTTATTGTCGTTATCACGATTATGGCTGACCTTATTCGAAATGATAAATGAAATACAGTTTTTGATGATTTCTGTTTGATTTCTATTTTAATTTTATATTTTTGCTTTGACGAGCAGGGACCAGTTGAGAAGGTAGCGGCACCTGCACCAGCAGCAGCAAAACCAGCGGAGTAAGAAATTAGTCCACTGCACACGTAATTCTTGATCTTTTAATCTAATAAAATTTGAAACCTGAATTTGTGTTTCAATTATTTCTCAGAGCACCTGCAAAGAAGACAAAGAAGTAAGGAGCTTTCTCTTTTTGTTGGACAAACTAGCCTAATTTTTCAGTTTTAGAGTATTTATGAATTATGTTTTTTTCTTCTTCCGTGTTTGTACTCTTTATTGATAATATCATCTGCTTGGCTGTTTCTGGACATACTTGAGTTATATGAAACTAGCCTAATTTTTCAGTTGTAGAGTGTTTATGAATTATGTTTTTTTTCCGTGTTTGTACTCTTTATTGATAATATCATCTGCTTGCCTGTTTCTGGACATCCTTGAGTTATATGAAACTAGCCTAATTTTTCAGTCGTAGAGTGTTTATGAATTATATTTTTTTTCCGTGTTTGTACTCTTTATTGATAATATCATCTGCTTGCCTGTTTCTGGACATGCTTGAGTTATATGAAACTAGCCTAATTTTTCAGTTTTAGAGTATTTATGAATTATGTTTTTTTTCCCGTGTTTGTACTCTTTATTGATGATATCATCTGCTTGCATGTTTCTGGACATGCTTGAGTTATATGAAACTAGCCTAATTTTTCAGTTTTAGAGTATTTATGAATTATGTTTTTTTTTTCCGTGTTTGTACTCTTTATTGATAATATCATCTGCTTGCCTGTTTCTGGACATGCTTGAGTTATATGAAACTAGCCTAATTTTTCAGTTTTAGAGTATTTATGAATTATGTTTTTTTTTTCCGTGTTTGTACTCCTTATTGATAATATCATCTGCTTGCCTGTTTCTGTAAATCCTTGAGTTATATGAAACTAGCCTAATTTTTCAGTCGTAGAGTGTTTATGAATTATGTTTTTTTTCCGTGTTTGTACTCTTTATTGATAATATCATCTGCTTGCCTGTTTCTGGACATGCTTGAGTTATATGAAACTAGCCTAATTTTTCAGTTTTAGAGTATTTATGAATTATGTTTTTTTTCCCGTGTTTGTACTCTTTATTGATGATATCATCTGCTTGCATGTTTCTGGACATGCTTGAGTTATATGAAACTAGCCTAATTTTTCAGTTTTAGAGTATTTATGAATTATGTTTTTTTTTTTCCGTGTTTGTACTCTTTATTGATAATATCATCTGCTTGCCTGTTTCTGGACATGCTTGAGTTATATGAAACTAGCCTAATTTTTCAGTTTTAGAGTATTTATGAATTATGTTTTTTTTTTCCGTGTTTGTACTCTTTATTGATAATATCATCTGCTTGCCTGTTTCTGGACATACTTGAGTTATATGAAACTAGCCTAATTTTTCAGTTTTAGAGTATTTATGAATTATGTTTTTTTCCGTGTTTGTACTCTTTATTGATAATATCATCTGCTTGCCTGTTTCTGGACATACTCGAGTTATATGAAACTAGATATGTAATTTTTACTCGTTCATGGTTTTGTGATTCTTTACCGTGAAAACAAGTACTCTTTATTGATAATATCATCTGCTTGCCTGTTTCTGGACATACTCGAGTTATATGAAACTAGATATGTAATTTTTACTCGTTCATGGTTTTGTGATTCTTTACCGTGAAAACAAGGGACACATCCTTAGTAGGCAAACTTAATACACAACATCTTCCAAAAATAAATGAATTGCATCCCTATTTTCAAGTAGTGTAATTGTTTTCTCTAAGATACTTCTCCATTGTTGAATTGCACCCCATTAATTATCAATCTTTAAAACGCAATAATTTTTTGTAGAAACGACGGATTAACATGCCGTTAAATCACAAATTTTGTTATCTTTCTAACGAGTAGTGTTGTGCACGTGTGAAACGACAATATGATAATTATATGGTATGATTGCACATAATTCAACAATTATATGCAATAATTGTTGAAAAGTCTACAATTATATAGTATGATTGTAGACAATTTAGCAATTATATGCAATGATTGTAGAAAAGTCTGCAATTATGTGATATAGTTGCAATTTTCTATGATTACTTTGAATAATTGCAGAGTTTTCTTCAATTATTTGATATAATTGTATAAAAATATGCACTTATATGGAATGATTGCAGAAAGATCTGCAATTATTCCATATAATTGCATAAAAGTCTGCAATTATATGGAATAATTGCTGATATTTGAAGAAAAATTGATGGTCATTTCATATAGTTGCAGTAAATGACAAGTATACTGAATGATTGTAGAAAGATCGGTACTTATATGAAATAATAGCAGAGAAATTTGCAATTATTACGTATAATTGTATAAAAGTTTGCAATTATTTCATATAATTGCTGAATCAAAAATTGCAGAATTTTCTGCAAATATATATAGAATAATTGCAGTCTTACCATAGATATGATTTTTTGTTATCAACAATGAATTTCATTTTAAAAATCATAAAATTTAAGATTATTTTGGTGAAAACGGTATGCGGATCCGATTTTTCTACAAAAAGTCATCTGCGTTTGAAATGCTAAAAACGTAAAGGTTATTTGTGTCTTTTGACGTAGACGGATTTGAAAACATAGACTAGAAACGTTAGTTTAGTTTTTCTTTGTTTGAAAACTTACGAGAGATGTGACTATCCTTTTTATATATCCTTTCTCCTTTGTTTGTTTTCCTCAAAACCAAATGCAGCAGTGCTCTTGTTCATTATATGCTCTTGTTTAGAGTGATTTATGTAAAAGCAACCAATCAGCATTTAAAAAAAAGGTCTTTTTTGTTTTGAGTATCAAACTTGTGATGGCTGTTGTTTTAGTAATTTTTAGGAGCTCGCTTGACTATGGGACGGTCTAGGTTTAAACTCGCTGATTTCTATTCTGCCCTTTGAAAACGTTCAGCCACATCACTGCAAACTATGTATAACTTATATGTTTTTTCAAACACTTGATTTCAGTTGTTTTTCCTTATCATCATATACTTATGGTTGTTTATATTTAACGAGCATTACGACATGTGTTTCGTGCATGATAAACGTACTTAAATTGTTTTTCTACAAATCGTGTTTGTTTAATACGTTCAAAAAAAATAATGTCAACAAATATTTAGTCGTATTTCTGTTTTGAATCATACCGATTTGAATTTTTAAGTTTCAACATATAATTTGTTGTTGGTTTAACTTTTTTTATATTATTAATTATTAAAAAAATGAATTTGTAAAGTTGTTTATTTATTAGATCTTATTTTTAAGTTATATTGAAACTAAATGAAAATTCGTTGAATTAATTTACTCGGCGTCCTTTTGAAATTCCGGAAATGCCTTTGCTTTCCGTTTACAATAATATAAACAGCCTGTGTGCGAAGCACGAGCCTAAAAGAAATTTTGAATTGTAAAACAGGTTTAATTTACATTCTATGTTTAAGTGATACTAAATTTTGATAATCTTATTAGAAAGGTATTTTTGATATTTCACGATTACATTGAAAGAGTGTGCCATCAAATGCATTACAACAAGTAATAAATTAATAAAGGGTTTTTCTTTGGAATTTCACGGATCGTACTAAAAGATTAGATTTCTATTGCAATTATTACTAAAGACATATCGCTTAATGCATGTTTTTTTGACAATACCAGTAAATTAGGAGATAATTTTGAAGGGAATATACAAAGGGGATTAATTTAAAGGTATGTCTTTGTGGCTAAAATGCCGAGAAATTTTGTCTTCACGATAATTTTCTGATATGCAAATTGTGTTGGTTCTGAAAATTGTGTTGGTTCTTGAGGCGGACTGGATTTTACCTTGATCCATTAGGTCTCGGATTGGGTAAAATTCCGAATATCTACATGATGGATTTGAAGTGGGGTTTGATAAACCAATGACGTGGCTGGAGCATGATATACCTGCTGTATTGTCTTTCGTACTATCTTGGGTGTTAAATTTGTTAGTAATTATGCAAGTAAAATCATCATATATTTTGAGTCTCTTTATTAATATATAATTAGTAAAGCGGTGCACTGACATAATTAAGTGTAAATTATATCACAACTTAGTTATTGTTATCTTCTTTATGTATGAACTCGGTTTTTATTTTTTTTATTTTTTTATTTTTGATTTGTGATAACTTATAATGGAAAAATTAAGATTAAGAATCATTTTTATTATTAAACTGCAAAATTTGCAAGCTTTTCTGCAACACACGTTGTTTGTATGTGAATAAGTAATTTTGAATGTGAGTTTTTTATAAAATACTTATAACTGTGTCAAATCGACATAGCTATAACATCATGCAACGAATGCATTGGAATGATGCATTGAGTAATGCATCAAATCAATGAACAAATAGCTGCATCAAGCTGATGCACTGTTCTCATTGACTCGATGCAGCAAAAAGTGCATTGGATCTATGTAGTTCATTATATCCGATCCAGTTTGTTATATCCGATCCAAAAGGTAATACATATTAGCCGGGAAATAAACGGGTGAGTAGTAACATGTGATTATCACTGTACTAGAGACTACGGGGTGGCATATGCTAAATTGGCAAGGAGAAACTGATTGTACCAATCACATAAAATGTTTAGAAGTTGCATCATATTGTCTAACTAAACAGAATATTCGAAACCAGGTTGGTCCGTTTTAAGTAACCATCCACGTCGAAGTGGACATGTTTGTTCATGCTTCTCTAACTTTGATACGATTTGACCAGTGCACTAATTCTATCATAAACTAGGAATATAGCTTTCTCACTTTAAAGAATCTGCTTTTTTGGACGAGTTTTTTAGCTTATGGATTACCCAACTGAGCACTAATTATCCCTTTGACATACTGAGGAATGGACATATCGATTCGCTCATAAAGATCTGGGTCCAAAATGAATCAGTTGATGCATTTTGGGTGGGTAACTCATTCATTCCCGCCTAGGCTGGATCTCAAACAATTTGTGATTGACCTCGAAGCAGTCGCCCACTTATTATTACTGGGTCTTGAGAGGCCCGGGCGGGATCATCTTTATCATTTGGGTCCGGATTAAAGTTTGGGAGTCTCCATCTGATACAGCTAACAGTTCACTACACTAAAACAGAACATTTTTAACATTTTTAATATTTATAATTGCTACAAATAATTTCCTTTAACACTTTTTAAGTGTTGCCAACTGTTAGAGAATCATATATATTATCATAAAACCAATTGGTGATGTGAAATATGATCGTTTAATATTTATGTTGCTACTGTATTATTCAATAACACTTATACACTGTATGCGTCAAAATTAGTCACAAACACCCAGTTGTCAATGAAAACACCAGATAACGAATATGTAGAGAATTAAAAATGAATAACACTCAGAAAATTTAGATGAAAACAGTAAAGAACACATAATTTATAGTGGTTCGCCAATCTGGCCTACATCCACTTTGAAGTTGATGACTTTATTACTACTCACTCGCCGTTTGCAACTGATTACAGTGATAAAGTTCGGGTACAACAGAAACCTCCAGCAGAGTCTGAACGTTCAAAAGTCAAAAAGATCCTCCTTCTGTAGGCCATGTGGCTCTATTTATAGACGTAGGAGGCAAAGATCTCGCTCAAATCTCGGAAGACTTCTTTTGGCACGTGGGTGGGCCCACGCGATCGATCCCATGAAGTTTCAACTCGATCCGTGATCGAAACGAACAAATTTCACATTGATCGAGATTTGACCAAATCGAGTCGAAACTTGGCATGAGCCTTCCTTAGGTCGTACGTAAGCTCCTGTGAAAATTTCATAACATTTGTACCGTGGATTGCGAGTTATGATCGATGCAATTTAGAGTTTTCGGTAGGCTGTGCGATTCTTATTGATCTCCTTCGCATCGCTCTTGTTGTATCGATCAAAACACATGTCGCTGAGTTGACGTGGCACTGGTTTTCAGGTTGATCCATTCTCGACGCCAAATCGATCAAGTCCCTCCAATGTTTACGCCACGTTTGTATCGACCGAGTGGACTTCATTCTTCGTATCGATCTCGAGGTGCTCACTTCGTCTCGATGATTCAATGGCCTTCTCGCATCAATCGAAAAATGGTGGCATTCGTATCGATCCACTATATGCTCTTCATATCGATCGGTCGCTGACCAATACGAAGTACGTGGATGGGTGGATCGATACGAAATACATGGAATGATCGACATGAAACAACAATTGCCCATGGATACGAATTAGCCGGTGGCGATGGATGCCAAGTAGGATGAGCTCCGACCGATACGAAGTGGGGTATGCCTGATGGATACAAACAACGCACATTTTATGGATACGAGCGAGGCCCGTGAATCGATGGATACGAAATGCACCAAAATCAATGGATATGAACGAGAACAACATTCATTTTTGCATCGATCATATTTTGATCATACGAACTCAGATTGACTTTTGAAACGTTGGCTTCAATGGCTTTGCTTGTCATGTCATATCAATTGTAGCTCGATCTAGACTTAAAAAAATTTACCGACATCCACAGCTAATTTGTACGTAACTGGCAATCGAAGGGAACTGTCTTTGGTTTCCAGCTAATCTTTTGGTATCACGGTCTTGGAAAAAGGCGGGATAGCACTAGCCCCCCAAAACATGCGTTACGGTAGGAAGACGTGTTTTGTAATGCCATAACCTAGATGTTCATATCCTGTTGATGACCTATAAAGAAATTGATAGTCTTATTTGACCACGAATGACGATCGTTCGGGATCGTATGTCATTCGGGGTAGTATGTGACCGCTCGAGGTCAGGTACCATTCGCGGCGAATTATGGCCGTTCGTGATCGGGTGCCATTCCAAACGAATTGTGACTGTTCGCGATCGGGTGCCGTTCGAGGCGAGTTGTGATGTTCGCGATCGGATGCAATTCGAGGCGAATTTTGACCGTTCTTGGTCCGGTGTCGTTTGAGGCGAATTGTGTGTGTGCCCGGGGGAGGTGGACTTAGTATCATTAATGTCAGATTTCACGTTCGAGTGAATTTCTGACTTGTTGGTTATCGCGGTTTATCGCCATCTTAGAGCGTGCATGAGGACCATTCGTGATTATTTATATGTGTAAGTGGCTTAGCCATTATGGAATCACAAATAGCATATTTACATTCGAAATAAGTCTTTCAATAGAAATGTCTAACAAAATCAATTCCAAACATGAGAAATGGAAGACAAAAACAAAACAGGGACGTCAAAGTGCAAATACCCACACCGATGCGATTTATAATCGTATCAGAGCATGCCCGAGAATCGTTCGCGGTCCTGTACATGTGTAAATGACTTAGTCGTGTTGGTGTGGAGTTTGCCACTTATTCGTCATTACTTCAATCAATTGATGACAAGCTGACGCCCCGATCCCGAGCCGTTTCCAGTTGATGCAAGTGTTGCCGCACTCATTCCACCGTGGTTGTCCCCTTCTCACATACTGTGATAACAAACCATTCCGGATATGTCCCTCAAACTCATCCTTCAAGTGCCTGCAATCATTCGTGCTATGACGATCCAGCTCGTGGAATAAGCAATACTTGTCTGATCTTCTCTCATTGTTGGTCGGATCCCTCCTCATTGGCTTTCGATAAGGAATCTACCCCTTGGTATCCAGGTAGATTCGCTCCAAAGTCTCATTTAACTCCATATAAGAGGTGAATCTTGGTTCCTTTCGTGGTTGCATGGGTCTATCACCGGCATCCTCGGCCTTTCGTTTCCCTTTACCAGCTCCTGCACCTTTTTCAGGAGGATTTTCGTCTTTGACTGCATAAACATCGATTCCTTATCCTTCTTCTCTTATAGCATTTGCATCCTCTGATCGTAAAAATCCTTTAGCCTCATGATAAAATTCTCCTAGATCCATAGGGGGTTCCCTCGTCAATGAATTCTTGAACTCTGTGCCATTAGCTATGCCAGATATAACTGCCATCAAAACCATGGATGGATCTTGTCAATCCACCGATGCTGCCGCTGCGTTGAATCGCATCAGAAAGCTCCTAAAAAATTCTCCGGCTCTTTGTTTTAGTGCTGCCAAACTCATCACATTCTTGGGTCTCGAAATGTGAACCCTGAATTGCCTCATAAAATTCTCGGTCAAATTGGTCCATGTCTCAAAGGAGCCACTCTCCAGTTGTCTAAACCATAGCGCCTCAATGTCTATAAAATACAATGGGAAGCATCGGGCCATGACTTCCTCCGATGCTCCCAACACCTCCATATGCTTCATGTATCGTGTCAGATGAACTACAGGATCCATCCTTCCATCATACGTCTTCAATGTTGGTAACTTGAATTCTGACGGATTCCTGGCTTGCCTGATCGTAGGAGCAAAGGGACTCCTGTTCACATCTTTCAGATCTCTGTTCACTAGTCCGCCTCTCATAGCTCGTCTGACCATCTCCGCCAATCTACCACTGTTGTCAAGCTGGAACCCTTGTTTGTTGCTTCTAATTTTCCCCACGAGTTCACGAGTAATTCTTGGAATCTTCCCTCCTGAACGAGCATTCATTTCTCTGTCAATGCCGTGTTGTGCGCAGCTCCACCTGGTATTCTGCCCGGGATTGAGTCAACATGTTCTGGGTAAGTGCTCCCTAGCTTTGGGGCTGTGCCAGATGGTCCTGCTCCATCCTGAATTCTGGTTACTCCGTGCTCCCGGTCCCTATCTCCAGCATTTCCTATGGCTGCGTTTGCTTAATTCTGCACTCTGGTTTGTCCAGTTCCTCGAAGTAAATTCTGCATTATCTCTTCAGAAGCTCTTTATGCATAGCTCCCATCATCATCTCCATCTCATCTCTGGTGATGAAGACCGAGGCTTGGTTGCCCCTGAGGAAGCCTCCTGACTCCCTGTATGCTGACTCCTTTCTGCTCTTTGCCTTTTACTTGATTGCCTTGTCATAGCTTTTCAGATCTAAATCCTTAAGACCTTCAAATTCAACTTCCAAGCGATAGAATCCTCGAATTAGCCTTCTCAGTAAAAGCACCAAAATATTTGCGCCAAGATTGGTCACAAACACTCAGTTGCCAATGAAAGCACCAGTTCATAATCACAGATCACAGATAATGAATATGTAGAGAATTAAAAATGAAGAACACTCAGAAAATTTAGATGAAAGCAGTAAAGAACACAGAATTTATAGTGGTTCGGCAATCCGGCCTATGTCCACTTTGAAGTTGATGACTTTATTACTACTCACTCGCCGATTACAGCTGATTACAGTGGATTACAGTTATAAAGTTTGAGTACAACAACAGCCTTGAAGAATGAAAATGGTTCCGGTAGAGTTTGGACGTTCAAAAGCCAAAAAGATCCTCCTTCTATAGGCCCTGGGGCTCTATTTATAGGCATAGGAGGCAAAGATATCGCTCAGATCTCGGAAGACTTCTTCTGGCACGTGGGTGGGCCTACGCGATCGATCACATGAAGTTTCGGCTTGATCCGCGATCGATACGAAAGAATTTCGTATCGATTAGGATTTGACACAATCGAGTCGAAACTTAGCATGAACCTTCCTTAGGTCGTACGTAAGCTCCTGTGAAAATTTTATAGCATTTGGACTTGTGGATTGCGAGTTATGATCGATGCAATTTAGAGTTTTCGGTAGGCTGTGCGATTCATATCGATCCGCTTCGCGTCGCTCTTGTTCGTATCGATCAGGACACGTGTCGCTGAGTTGACGTGGCACTAGTTTTCAGGGTCAATCCATTCTCGACGCCGAATCGACCGATTCCCTCCAATGTTTACGCCACGTTTGTATCGACCGAGTTGACTCCATTCTTCGTATCGATCTCGAGGTGCTCACTTCGTCTCGATGAATCAATGGCCTTCTCGCATCGATCGAAAAAGGGTGCATTCGTATCGATCCACTATGTGCTCTTCGTATCGATCGATCGCTGACCGATACAAAGTACATGGATGGGTCGATCGATATGAAGTACACAGAATGATCGACATGAAACTGCAATTGCTCATGGATATAAATTAGCCGGTGGCGATGGATGCGAAGTGGGATGAGCTCGGACCGATATGAAGTGGGTATGCCTGATGGATATGAACAATGCACGTTTTATGGATACGAATGAGACTCGTGAATCATGGATACGAAATGCGCCAAAACCGATGGATACGAATGAGAACAACATTCAATTTGCATCGATCATATCTTGATCATACGAACTCGGATTGACTTGAAATTTGAAACGTGGCTTCCATGGTTTTGCTTGTCATGTCATATCAATTATAGCTCAATCCCGACTTAGACAAAATTTACCGACATCCATAGCTAATTTTTACGTAACTGGAAATCGAAGGGAACTGTCTTTGGTTTCCGGCTAATCTTTTGGTATCACGGTTTTGCTAAAAGGCTGGATAACATAAACATTGCAAAACATAGATTTCGTAAAACCTATCAACGTTACTAAAGATGACTAATGTAACTTTGCCTGTCATTTTCTTTGTAACGTTTATATGTTTTGCTAATCTTCAAATTGGTAACACTTATAAGCATTATTAATATAAATTATGAATTTACATAATTTCTTGCACTTTTATCATTTAGATTCAAAAGCAAATAGAGTATAATCTATCATAAACTACGATTTCCATATAACAGTCATTATATAAATTCAATGCGGAGTTTAGAACTCTCCGCAAATGGAGTATAATATATCATGATTAATGATTTACATATCTCAAATACCACGGATGTCATATTTAGAGAATATAAACATTCTTTAATGTCCAAATTCCAATGGTTTTGCACATTCTTTAATGTCTAATACACTCGATAAAAACTTCTAACTTCAATATATAACAATTTAAATTTGTGTTACAACTGAGGTTCCATCTTTTTCATGTATTCACTAACTTATTTTGCAAAATACTCATGAACCGAGTTATCAAACTCAGCATTTGCAAATTGAGTCTGTAAACCCAGTTTGCATCGGTTTGCAAACTGAGCCTACAAACTAAGTTTTACAAACTGAGCATGCAAACTCAGTTTGCAAAATCTAACATGCAGACTCAACTTGCAAAACTGAGCTTGTAAGCTTAGTTTGCAAATACGAGCGCTCGGTTTACAAATTGACAATGCAAACTCGGTTTCGAAACCGAGATCAAACTTTGTTGCAAGTGCAAACTTAGTTTTGTATTTGCAATTGAATCTACAAACTCAGTTTGCATAATATGATATCATTTTTTGCTCAGCTTTTACATTTCTTGCTTAGTTTCGTATGTAAAAATTTAACTTACATATATTAAATCAACATGATAATCATATCCATGTTAAACATAAAGAAATCGTCAAACATTACACACTAAACATAAATGTATAGTAAATCCATCTATTCTGGGAGAGCAGAAATAGAATAAGAAAACAACAAATGAAACCAAGATTTCTCACCATAAACGACTAGGAACACACACAAATCCAAATTGTGTGTGTAATGAAAAAAAAACAAGTGTATAATAAATGGTAATGTTAACCCAAAAAATGGATTAACACTCTGCTTAGAGTTTGAAAGCACTATCCACATTCTCACAGCGCAATACCACAGATCACAGATATAGAAAAAGAATCGTAAAAGAAAGTAGACAGAGAATTTTTATAGTGGTTCAGCTGTTAATGAAGCCAAAGTCCAATTTATAGTTTTTTAATGACTGATTATTGTTACAAGAGATATTTGATTACAAGGCTTTGATTATCTTTAGCTAGATTTTCCTAGAGTTAGAATCTAATTCTTTTGGAGATTGTTGTGAGCGAGGTAGAGAGTGAAGAATAATTCCAGCAGAGCTTCAACAACCAGTCCTGATAAGATCTAGTTTATGTTGCAGGTAGGAATGTATTCATGTAGATCAGAGAGCTTTTGGGCCAGGCCACTTCATTGTCAGCTCGCAGGTAGGTAGAAAACGACTCATGGAGCATTTGGCATGCAAAACGATAAAGAACCATGGGTCGTTGGCGACCCATGGCCTATGGATCGTTGGCGACCCATGGACTTGGCTCGTTTTGCGAGCCAATGTCTTGGGTTTTTCTCGTATGTCTCTTCTTGTAGTATTCCTTAGCCAGTTTGTTTGAAGGTTTATGGAGAGGTATGAGTTGCTGATGATCCAAGCACTTAGGATTTTTCTGGAGTTTGGAATCGAAGATGTTTTGATAGTCTTCTATCATAGTTTCTTCGTTTTGATGGCAATTCACTAGCTGTTTGCGCTCAGCTGCTGATTGGACTGAATGAATGCCGATCTCTCGGCTTTGTCGATCCCATTTGTTGTCTTATCCATATAGCTTGGTCCTTGTTGATCCCTTGTTTAGCTTTTCTAGTTAAATCCTGAACCATCCTGTCTACACGAGGTTGTTCTGTTCTCTATTGGTTTCTACTAGGTTAAAAACCCAGACAAGGTTAGCCCCTCAGAGTACGTCTTCTTGTAAACAAGGATTGCTCTGAAAGTTATCCCTCTCAATACCCATCTGTCGATCTCTAAGAGATTACATTAGAGCTTTACGAATATGCTAACCCAACGTTGTTGGTTATCTTTTTTGGTTCTGACTACTTCTGCTTGCCACAACGTGTCACATTTCTGCCTATAGTTTTTCGGCATGCCTTGTAATGATGAACAACTTTAAGAGATCGAGTTTAAGAAGAATAGATGAAGTTTCCTTTCCTCTTCCTCTCTACTTTGCTTTTATATTTTTTGTTGGTGGGTTACTAGCAATCCATATGGGTCGCTAACGACCTAACTGCTTGGTCTAATTTTGTAATATCAGGTCAGGTCGCTGGCGACACATGGTGGATCGTTGGCGACCCTATTACTTAGCATGATTTTCTTTACTACCATCTGCGTACCTACATATACTACTCGCATCGACCTAAGTGATTCACTTGACTCGAACCATTCCTACTCCTTCACGCCGTCAAGCTTTTCTACGACTTGATTCCCGACGATTCAGGCATTAGCTCGACTCGATTCATCACCTTGTTTGAATCCACTTGTTGTTGATCCATCCAAGCTTGCCTATTTCATGAAATCCTAATCCAACCCTAACTCGCTTTCGAATTGTAGCCGACCCACCATCAGCTCGCTACCCTCTTGAGTTGCCACCGATCCTGTAGCTCCCCTCCGGTCCATTCAAAGTTCGTTGAATTCGATTCGTGATTCTTCCCATGCCTTAGAAATCAATTTGAGGTGGGTCAACTTAGTTGGTTTGCTAATTATCGCATTGGTATAACGAATTGATAACAAGTTTCCATTTGCAATGTTGATTGCGAGAAGTTCGAGTTGATTGCGATATAAAGAAGGAGACATTAATTTGGGTCTTGAGTTGCCTCCCGGAATGACATTCGGGCTTCGGCCTAATACTTGACACGTTTTTCTATCTTCTCCCTTTAGACCAAAATTGACTTGTGTCGAATTTTATAGACGTTACCGCATGACACATTACCTGTCTATCCTGATTCTTCCAAAGAATTTGGGCTCATCCTGCTTGTTTATTTCACATTTGGTGTTCCTGTGGTGAGAAGAAGCTTCTGTATCTCTTCGGACAACGGATCCATTATCGATCATCGATCAGTAACGGGTAAGTGTACAAGGAGTAGAAATAAAAGCAGAAAATGAAGTAACACAAGAATTTTCTTCTTCCACTGTGAGTGAACTATCTACATGGGATAGAGTGTTTGCAGTGTATCGAGCACCGAGTTTATCCCATTTAGATAGCATATTGCATTTGCCTTCGTCCGCACTTGAAATCCAACGTGTCGATTACAAGTTAATGTTTTTAGGAATTCAAGTGCGGTACGGGAAACATGTGGAATTAGGATAAATTTACCCGACCGTCTTCGGACCCGAGTTCCGTTATATAGAATGAAGTAGCCATCTGCGCGCTGTACGTCAAATAGGTGAAGCCTAGCACTCTCAGAAGCCGAGTCATCATCCACTTCATAGGCTCAATACAGCCAGTTAGTCCCGATTGGGCCTGTCATTGATCGTACTTCATTAAACTTTCAAGTCCTGCTTAATCCACCTGAGAAAGCTTGGTCGGTGGTTTCTGCCAAGGTTCTTTATAATTTATGTACGTAGCATGGAATTTCTGAAGAGGATGTGCGTCTGTTGGCAAAAGACGAATTCGCTTACATGCCCCCCTGGGGTATACCGCTTGCCACCGGTACATGTGTCCGAATGGTGCCGTGCCTCATTTCAATGATTTTCTGCATGAAACTTCCTTGAACATCGGTATTTCCCCGTTGCAGCTTCATCCAAATGGTTATGCCATCCTTACTTGCTTGCATGTCCTTTTCATGCGGACATTCAACCGCTCCAAGTTTTGATGAGTTGCGGTATTTTATGGCGTTCAAGAGCAGAGATGACTATCCTCTTTGATTATAATCGAGGCCTAGAGAAATCGAAAGATTATCCTGCACGTGCAAAGCAACTTCTCACAGTTGAAGAAGCGGCACTTTTTTGTTAGATGCCCGAAGGGATTCAACCGTTGGTGGACGAAAGGAGGTAAGCTTCTCTTTTCCGTTTGTCGAACTCTGAGGTGTTGTAATGGAGTTTCTTACTAATTATACGTCTCTTGCAGTTATCCCAAGGACGAATAGAGATGTGACTCTTGATGAAGTTAGCCAAACTTTAAAGGCTATTAATGCCGAGGAGAGGTGCATCAAAGTTCTACTGATCAATCAGAACTTGCATCGATACAGACTATTGGCTTCGGGTAGATCCGCCGTTCAGATTGAATCACCCTCTCCTGGCCAATCCGAGGTTCACACAAGATCCACTTCTTCATCCCACGGTTCCGAGGAAGGTCAAGAGAGAGGTAGCATGTCCAGAGGATTACCCGGTGAGGCATGTGAGGAGGAAGATGCTGCTGTGACTTGATTGAGCTGCTCAGTTATAATGCCCCCAATCCCCAAGGAAGCAGAAGATGAGTTCATGCATAGAGAAGGAAAAGCCACGCTGGACTTGGAGAAAGAAGAAGGAGAATTTGAGAGTAGTAGCGACGAGTCTACCGCTAGTGATTACTTCTCGTCATAATCTAAGGGTGAAGACTCGGAATCTTGTGATGAGACTCTAGGAATGAGTCCCGATCCTTCGAGTCCACCTCCTTCTGACGTAAGTGGCAAAGCCCCTGAAACTAGAAAATATCAAGATTCTCAGAGTAAGGATGTCGGAGCGGGTTTGGAGATTTCAGCAATGTTTTTGTCGACTTTGATGCACTCATGAAAGGAGACTTTAAATTTGGCATGATGCCTTCCTGCTCGAGTGATATTGCGCCTGTAGTTAGCTCGGTCCCGCCTACAACAATCGAATCTAATCCGATCCCACCTAGGACAGCCGTTCGTCCCAGTTCGTGACGCATCTTAGACCCATATTAGAAACAAACAACACGCTGTACTAGGATTAGACTTATTTCCATTCTCTATTCCTTCATATCTTTTCTTAGCTTATGTTATGCTTCTGAAACCTTTTATGTATGCCTTATTCCAGGTATGACGGAGGGACAAGCTATGTACAACAACTTCAAAGATTACACCGATTCACAGTGGTACCCAAGCGCTCCTCCAGCCGCCATCAAGTCTGAGAGACAGAAGAAGTGTACAGGCGGAGGAAAGAACTCGAGGCTGAAACCCATCGCTAAGAAGAGAGAGATCGAGCTCCTTCTCATAAAGGTGGGTATGAGAAAAGAAGATTTCTTGAGGAAAGAGGTGAACTGTCTAAGAATTCAAAGTTTGATTATCGCCCACATCCTTCAGAGCTTGCTTCGAAACACTCTTCTGCGGGCCAAGTAATTCTCATCACTTCTATCCGGTTCTGCCCCTAGATCATATTTCATCATCTTCCCTCGTTTCTGCTACTCCCGTGGCTCTCGCCCCCACCGGAGGCCTACCTACGTTTTGCCTTTGGGCCCTCCTAAGCTTGAGGCAGCGCTTTCGGGTTGGTTCTTAAAGGGGGTCAAGTTTGACCTCGATCTCCATCCTGTTCACAAGGATTCTTTCATGCCGCATCTCCAAGCTATCCAAAAGGACCTAGAACAGGCCAAGAAATGGGAGAAGCTTTGCAAACAACGGCCTGATACAAATAGAAATAACTATCAAGAGATCCTTTCCTTCGAATCCAAGAAAGACGATTTTGGGAAGGCTTTGGTTGATCGAGATACTAAGATTAAACAACTGGAGGAAGATAAGAGACAACGCTTTGTGAAAGTAGGAAAACCGCTGGTCTGATGAAGGAGTTGAAGGAGACGCATGAAAGAGTTGAGATTGTTTTGAGGGATGAGATTAAAAAGACTCATGTGGAGGAGGCAAAACTAAAAGTAGAAGTGGTCACTTGCAATGCCATCATTAAAGCTCAAAGAAAAACCATCGCGAACCATGATTTAATTGTTGAAGGGAACAACAAAACTATCTTTGGCCAAGCCAAGACCATTGCCAAGCTACAGGCTCAGGTCGCGTAGCTTAGTACCGACAAGACTGCCGCTGAAATCGACAAAAAATGGAGAAGCTGGATGCGGCAATTGTGAACTTTTATGTTAACTCTTTGTTGCATCAGAAGAGCCTCAGCTATCTCGGCCCGAAGTATCCATGCACTCTTGCCCTTGTTTGGAGGAAACCTTATCTCGCATTGCTAAGAGCGGATGTGCGTATTCAAATCAAGAGTTGCGAGACGCTTATCTTAATAATGAATCCAAGAAAGCGCTACTCAAGGGCAATGAGGTCCTCCGAGTTGAACGAGAGAAAGAGGCCACCAATACCGCCTTGATGACCTCCATCGACATGCTTACCATGCCTTCTATCTCTGACATGGGCGAACCATCAAAGCAACTCCACGACCAGCCAACGAGTTCAGGACTTTATATTATTCCTCATGTGGTGGAGCACTCAAAAGAAGGCGAAGGTGGTGAGTTCGAGGTCGCCATTCATGATCGTTACTTTGGTGCAGGTAATGTCCATGCTTCTCCCGAATTTGGGAGCTTCCAACTTATGCCACAAGAGCAAGAGGAGTTTAATGCTTTCATTTTTGATCTTATAGTCCATCCACTTTTTCTATTGACGTGCCAGCTACTTCGGCGCCCGTGCCTACCTGCTACGGTTTCCACATCCGCATCTAGCTTACAACCAGGGTCAGAAGCCGAGAAGATCGTTGCGCTCAACGGCTTGGATTCGATGTCTTTGGAAGGTGATATAACTGCAGCAGAAGCCAAGGAGCAGGAAGTACAGACGGAGGAACCATTGAACACTCATCACGATTTGATTTCCATTAAGAAAGAAAAGGTGGAGGCAATCAAGGCTTCAAAGAGTTCCCGAAAATCAAGAAAACACAAAGGGAAGGGAGGCTCTTCTGAGAAATTATCGAAGGAAGAGGAGAACATTTCCACCGAAGTGTCCGTTGATGTTACCAGCAGCGACACTTCTTTGAAAAGAAGCAGAAACTACCAACCAAAGGTGGAAAGAATAGCGGTGGAAAGAATCGTTGAGCGGCTGGTGTGAGGATGGACTTGATTTTGGCTTACACCTTGTAGGAAGACTAACTTGTTTTCGTTTCTTTTTGAGTCGTTCTATTTAAGTGTAGAGTCTGCACTTAGCGTCCTTATTATAGAGCCTTTATTTTGTTTTTTGTTGGCCATTGCTATGTGGATACGACCCCCACATTTTGACTCTTTGTATAGAAAATTATAAGCAATACTATGATATTTTGACTGTACTTTTATCTATTTGTTCACATATGTTCTGTGTACTTGTGCTTGTTTTATTTCATGGTATTAGTTCCTGAAATGATAGTTTTGATGACAACAACCTTAGGACTTATTATAAAATATAAATACTAATATCTTTGTCTATATATATATGTATATGTAGGATATATATATATATATATGCAGGTATCGAGAATAAAGATTGTACAGTATAGAGATTCAAGACTGACGAGTTCAAGATTGTAGAAATCAAGATTGAAGACTCATGAGTATCAAGATTATCAAGATTTCAACAGTTCAAGATATCAAGATAAATAATAGAGTCTAGATTTATGTTAAAACTTTATAATAGCACTAAAATCTTTATTCTAATTTTAATTGTGGAATGTAATCCACCTTCTTGCTTTAATAGTGGGATGAAACCCACGATCTCTTTAGTGGGATGGAACCCACGACCTTCTCTAGTGAAATGGAATCCACAAAATTTTTAAAATGACTTATTTTTAGATTTTTTCAAAACTATCTTTTTAAAAAGACATCCCTCTCTCGGTTTAAATATTTTAGCCTTAATTCAGAAACTATTTTTAATCACATTAATTTCAAAATCATTTATTGTTTTTAAAATATTTCCTGGTTTTAATGTTTTAGTTTTAATCTCAAAATTTATATATTTAATTTTTATTGCTTTTATATTTTGTAAGATCAATTTCCAAATGTTTTTATAATCATAAAAGTATATTCAAAATAGTTTACGAAGTTCTAAAATTCTTTCGACAAACATTAGAAAGAAAATCTCTTATAAAACAAAAATCAATTTTCAAAAAACACTAGGGGATGTTGACATGTCTATACCCTCCAGGTCATATGGTAGCCTTAGATTTTAAAATTTGAATTTTCAAAGAAGTGTCTATTCGTCATAACGTTTCATGAATGAACATGACCGTTATTATCATATATATACTAGTTGTTTTCAACGAATTTTAAGTTAGTTTTTCTTCATTTCTTCACTCCTTCTTCTCCAGTCAAATATTCTCTTATATTTCAAATGCTTTAACAAAATTCTACCAAAATCCTAAATGAATCAAACTCGATCGTCTCGAGTTTGATTCTTTGCCACTCTTTCTCAAAGACCTCAATGCTATCCAGAGTTATAGAATCATTTGTAATAAAAGATCGAAGTGTATTGAGTCTCTCTCTATCAAAGTGATATTGAAAACAGTGTGGTTGTGTCCGTAAATCAATTGGGTGTTACTATAGCCCGTAAATAAATTAGGCGATCTTGTAGCCTGGTTAAATCAAGAAAGTTTGCCCTAGACTCGGGCATAGGAAAGTGTATCTCGCGACCTTGATACCAAGGTTGTAATATCGACATTATATTTGAAAAGAAATCTACATAAGAAATTGTATGGGACTGGATGTAGGGTAACTCCGAATCATTATAAAATTTCGGTATGTTCTTTCCTTTACTACTTTTATTTACTATTTACATCTGTTTCTGGTTCTATGATTGTCTCTATGTTTGTGAATTGCATCTGTTTGGGTTTGATTTGAAAAGATTTAAAAAAAAGTTTCATAAAATTAATTAAACACTATATTCCCCTACTCTAGTGTCAATTCTGCTTGAAGATCTGTAATCCGCATTTCCTACAATGCTTCTCTAGTTCTGTGATTATAGTCACAGCCCTTCATTCGGAGTAACAAAACTTAGAGATTATGAGCACTTTGGAAGTTAGTACAACTTTAGAAGTTAACAGAACTTAGAGAATGTTTGTTTACAAATTCATAAAACTCCTAAAAACTCTAAATCTCCTAAAAACTCTAAAACTTTGAAATTTTTGTTTAGAATTTTAAAACAGATATAAAACTTTGAGACAGAACTTGAGAACTTTTTGTTGTTTGGAGTAACAAAACTTGAGAACTTATTGTTTTCATGCGTTTCTGTCTCCGTACAAGTATATGCCCCCAGTTCATAGGGCTGTTTACTTCCGACAATTATCAAGTCGCCAATAATTTAGGGTTTAGATAATTTTTATTGAAAATTTGGTTAAGTCACAACATGATTTTTCTTTTTTCTTTTTTACTTTTGGAAGTTCTGGAACTTTAGCATGTAACCTAAGCTCCTTGCGGTATTTCAACGAGTATGCAATATACGCGTACTGCAAATGCGTAGAGTGCACAGATTTCAACCCTTAAGTGTCCATAGTTGAGGCTTTTCATTTGATTTGTAGCATTCCAATTTTGTTGGAATTGCGTTCATTATTCCCAACCATGAGAGTGATTGACGCTGATTGTGAAATGCACAGTTTCTTGTATTCCTCGATGTTGCCTATTTTCAGGCAGTGTGAGGAGTTATTATTTTGATGCATGGCTTATGAGATGCGCGATTTTTTTTCCACGATGTTACATATCTTCGGGCAACACGAGGAGTAATTATTTTGGTGTACGGCTTATGAGATGCGCAAATTTTGTTTTCCTCGGTATTTCCTATCTTTGGGCAACACGAGGAGTTATTATTTTGGCATTCGATTCATGAGATGCATGTATTTTGTTCTTTCTCGGTGTTGCCTATCTTCGAGCAACACGAGAAGATATTATTTGGTGCGCGGCTTATGAGATGCGTGGCTTTTGTTTTTCCTGGGTGTTTCCTATATTTGGGCAACACGAGAAGTTATTATTTTGGCCCTCTCGATGCTGCCAGAGTAGCACTGATTTTCAAAGGGTAAAGACCAGGTTCCGCCGATCCAACGGTTTGAGTCGATTTACTTCCGTCGACTCGGCGGGTAATCAGTACGAGCACGGTTTGGTTGGTTCAGGAAGAAAACTTTATTAAGGAAAGCATGGCAGATTCTTTACCTATTTACAATGCCTACGAATTTCCGGGATGGCTTATTTATTAAAAAATAGAAAATATAAAAAGTAGATCTTTACGGCAGGAGTGATTCGCTATTCCAGGCTCTATGAACTGCGACCCTGTCGACGATTTTCAGCTTGAAAGTCCCATCCTTGAGCTTTTGATTAATGACATATGATCCATCCCAATTTGGTTTCGAAGGCCCTCGGAATAGGGTAAAATCGTTTGAGCACAAGATCTCCAACTTCTAAAGTTTGACTATGAACTTTGGAGTTAAAGTATCGTGCGACCCTTTTCTAGTAGGTAGTAGTTCTCAACTCTGCTTCCTCTTTTTTTTCATAGACAATGTCTAGCAATTCAATAGGAGATGCTTGTTTTGATTTTGATTGAAATTCTGCCTTCGGTGTGAGGGGACTTCTAATTCAACGGGAATCATTGCCTTGAACCATACGGTAAGGCGAACGGAGTGTCGCCAGTTGTCACTTTGTGTGTTGTCCTGTATGCCCATAGTGCGAATGGAAGTTCGTCAACCCAATTTCCTTTTACTTTTGCTAATTGCTTTTTGATGATGGATTTGATGATCTTATTTATTGCTTCCACTTGCCCGTTTGCTTGTGGATGAGCCACTGCGTAAAAGCTTTTTTTCAATTCAGAAGCACCTGCAGGAGTCTTTGAATTCGGCACTTTGGAATTGTGTTACATTGTCAGTGATGATTTTTTACGGCACACCAAACTTGCAAATGATGTTTTTAATAACAAAGTTAATAACTTTCTTTGTGGTAATGGTGGCCACGGTTTCGCTTCAGCCTATTTTGTGAAGTAATCCACTGCAACTATAGCATATTTGGCTCCTACTTTTGCTATCGGAAGGATGCCAATCAAATCGGTCCCTCAAATCGCAAATGATCATAGGCTAACCATCTGCGTCAGTTCCATTGAAGGAGTTCTCTTAATTTTGCTGAACCTTTGACAACGATCACATCATTTGGTGTGATCTGCGGCGACAAGATTTATTGTTGGCCAGAAGTATCTATATCAAAGGACTTCTTTGCCAGGGTCCCCTCCAGGTGTAGTCTCCACAATCGCCTTTATGTACCTCCTTCAGGATTTGTCATGCTTCATCACCGGTCACACACCTTAGAAGAGGGGTCGAAAATCCCCTTCGATAGAGTATTCCATCCTGTATCATGAACCATGGCACCTTTCGAAGGAGCTTCTTCCTTTGATTTCGATCAGTTGGAAGGTTTCCTTCAAGTAGTTAGTTCTTTATCGGTGTCATCCAAGTATCCAGTTCGATAGTGGTCTCCAGAATCTAGTCTACGTCCATTTCGTCTATGCTTGCGTTGGTTTGTGTTTCAACCGGAACCAATCCCAATTAATGGGCTTCTCCTAAGCTTAACCGGCTTAGCCAAATAATCTGCCTTAGTGTTTTGCTCCTGTGGGATATGATTACGGTATAGCATTGGATACCGCTTAACAACTCTTGTACTTTGGACAGGTACGAGGCGAGATTTTATCCGTGCGCTTGGTATTTCCCTTTCACTTGACAAAAGACTAGCTGGGAGAAGCTGTATATATGAATATATTTTATTCCTAGTTCCTTCACAACCTTTAGTCCAACAATCAATGCTTCATACTCTACTTCGTTATTTGTTGCTGGAAATTCCAAGCTCAAAGCATAGCTAATGATTCGCCCTCTTGGGTTTCAAGCATTACCCCTGCTCCCAAACAGAAGTTGTTTGATGCACTGTCGACGAATGGCTTTCATTGTGTGCCTGTTTCCGACTGAACTTCCTCCTCCTCGTCCCTTATAGTAAATTCGACAATGAAATCGGCCAACGCTTGCCTATTGATTGTTTTTATTGGATTTTATGTGATATCGTATTGACTCAATTCCATATTCCACTTGAGTAGTCATCCAAATGTTTCTGGCCGGTATAAAACTTGACTCAGGGGTTGGTCAGTCAATACTTTAATCGGATAAACTTGGAAGTACGATCGTAATTTCCGGGACGCGATCAGTAGGCAATACGCTAGCTTCTCTAGTTTTGGGTAATTCTTCTCAGCTTCGATGAATCATTTGCTAATGTAGTACATGGGTCGTTGGATTCTTACTTCTTCCCGCACAAGAGCGGCGCTTACCGCGTGCGGGGAAACTGCTAAATAAATGAATAAGTCTTCTCCATCAACTGGTTTCGATAAGATCGGGGGAGTTTCCATGTGTCGTGGTATTTCCTCGAAAGCTATCTGACAAGCTTCACTCCATTCAAAGTTTTTATTTCCCTTCTTTAGTGCATCGAAGAATGGTACACACTTGTCTGTAGCTTTTGAGATGAATCGACTCAGCGCCGCGAACTTTCCATTCAAGCTTTGAAGTTCCTTCTTATTTTTAGGGGCTTGGACTTCCCGTAACGCGGTTATTTGCTCTGTATTCGCTTCGATACCCCAGGCACTTACTATGAATCCCATGTATTTCCCAGAGGCTACTCCGAAGTGGCACTTGAGTGGATTAAGTTTCATTCCATACTTCAAGACTATTTTGAACATTTAAGTGAGGCTGTCAAGATGGTTAGTAGCTACTCAGGATATGACTAACGTATCGTCCATGTAAACTTCCATATTCTTCCCAATCTAGCGTTTGTACATAGTTTTCACTAGCCTTTGGTACGTTGCCTCTACATTTTTCAAATCGAATGGCATTACTTGGTAGTAGTACAGTCCCAAATCGTTGATGAAGCAGATGTTCGCTTAGTCTGATTCATGCGTCAAGATCTAATTATTGCCCGAGTACGCATTCATAAATGGCAGCAGTTCGTGTCCTGCCGTTCCATCCACCAGTTGATCAATCCTAAGGAGTGGGAGGCTATCCTTCGAAAAGGCTTCGTTGAGGTCGAAGAAATCAATAAAAGTTCACCATTTTCCATTGGACTTCTTGACTAGGACTGGGTACGATACCCATTCAGGGTAGGTTGCATCTCGAATGAAGCCGTTAGTATCAGTTTATCTACTTCCTCTCTTAAGGCCTTGGACTATTCGGGGCCCAAGCTGCACCTTTTTTTACTTTACCGGTGTGAATTTAGTGTCAATATTGAGAGCATGGCAGGAAATTTCAGGTGATACCCCACACATATCGGATTGTGCCCAAGTAAATACTTCCAAATTGGCGCAAAGGAATTTGGTTAGTCCTGACTGCGTCTTGTTTTCAAGCCGCGGCCCAATTTTCAGGACGCGTATTGGGTCGTCCATAGAGATTGGGACAGATACCATCAATTCAGCCGGTGCTGCCCGATCCTTCCCTGAGCTCTTCTGTCTAGGTCTAAGTCTTGTCGAATCGGCCAAAGTCCCCAAGCCAAGGGCAGTTCTCTAGTTTCTATTCGGAGGGTTCATGGAAGGTTTTTCTTATTTCCTTTCCTTTTTACTTTCTTCTTGACTCACGCAATTCTGCTATGTAGCATTCTCGGGCGGCTTTTTGGTCTCCTTTCACAATTTCGACTCCGTGTTTCGTAGTAAACTTCATTGTAAGGCACCATTAGGCCAGTGCTATTCTAAAATCGGCTAATGTGGGCCGTCCCAAAAAGGCTTTGTATGCTGACATTTCATTCATGATCACAAAATTCTAAATGAAGGTAACCCTTTGCTCATCCTCTCCAAGCTCCACAGGTAGGTTAATTATTCCAACAAGTTGTTTGGGTTCACCAGTAAACACCCGAATCTTTTTTGGCGTGGAACACACTTTTCATGCCAATCTTAATTTGGTTGAAAGTGCGTTTAAAGAGAATGTTAATGGAGCTGCCACTGTCAACCAACACCCGTCAAACTACAGCAGGTCCAATTCCTACCGCCGCCACCATCGAACCGAGAGTTGGAGCTTTGATCCCTTCGGTGTCCCGATTTCGGAACACAATATCGTCATTCAAGATCCTTTGCATCTTAACTAGAGTTTCATCTTCCACAACCAAACATGATTCCTTCGAAGCGTGCTTCAACAAACTTGCATATCGCTGCATTTCCTCCCAACTTCTTTATGCATGATGTAGTCCATGGATATTGTTCCGATAATAAGCATTTAGTTAGTTCGTTTCGACCTTTCTTTGCTGGTTCCATCTTGATTCCTTCGTTCTCTTGGGTGCTGAGGAGTTGTATATTGATTGAAGTTTTGTGGCTATTTTACATACTCTAGGAGTTTGTTGTTCTGAATCAGTTCCTCAATGAGATTCTTTTGGTACCGACATTCATTCGTAATGTGGCCGTGTGTCTCGTGGAAGCGGCATAACTTCCCTGAATGCTTTTGCTACTCCGTCGCCTCCTTTCTAGGTGACTTTTTGCATTCCTCGGTTCCCTGAATTGCAAGAAAATTGTTTTCCGGTGTGTCGCTTAGGAAAGTATAGCCTTCGAGCCCTTTGAACTTTTTATTGCTACCATTACCAATCTTCTTATTGAAATTCTGACCTTTTCTCTTTGAATTCCCGTCTTTCTTAGTGGTTCCTTTAGCAGTTCGAGAACTGTACACATTTTGATTCATTGCTACATCGCTTTGCCTGGAATTTGCCGGTTGCACACTAGTAGACTTCCCTTCCAATTCCTACACTTCCTCCAACCTTAGGTGCTAACGTGCTTTGCGATTGAATTTTTTTTCTTGTGGCAGGTAGCTTCATTTGAATCCACTTTCTGAATTCAGTCTCCAAGTGAGTGGCACGACTAATGCCATAAAAACCATGCCTTCATTGGGGTTGCTTACTTCCGTCACCACGGTGTTAAACTTGTTCATGAAAGACTGCAGTGATTCGTTGTGCCCTTGGAACAACCTGGATAAGGATGTAACGTCTTTTGGCTACGCAGTATGGAGTCTAAACTGATCAAGGAAAATTGTCGCTAGTTGGTCAAAAGTAAAAATAGATCTTGGTTGAAGCCTAGTGAACCACATTGACACAACCCCTTCGAGAAAGATAGGGAAGCATCTGCATGAAACAGCTTTAGAGGCATTCGCTTTGTCCATTTACCAACTGTATTTGTACAAGTGAGGCTTTGGGTCCTTTGTTTCGTCATTGGACTGAATAGTTAGCATTGTGAACTTTTCTAGATATCTCTTGTTTGGGATTTCATCGGTGAAGGGAGTCCAGCTTAGCGTAGATCTCCACTCATCATCTCTTCTATCTTTACCCTCCTCCATTAATCGTTTGACCATATCTGCTATGTATGCCTCTGATGTCTGGTAGTCCTGAGAACGGTGATCAGTCACTACGCCAAGGGTTTGACTTTGCAAACGGTCTTGGTGAGAGGGCTAAGGCATTGGCTCTCCTGTCTTCGGGAGAGCCACTCCTACAAGGTCCCGTCGGCATGTAGTTGGTCTCACTGGAGCGGTTTGGGTGTTTCCTACGTTATTAAATGCATTGGCTTCCTCTTTCAATTTCTCGTCTGGCTCTCCATCCTCTGAGTCAGAAAGATCCATAGCTATGTCTTCTACGGGTTCTTTGCCCCCTAACTCAAATTCAGAATAGGTTGCCACGTGGCATATGGAATGCTTGCATTTTCATCCACGTTAAGCCCTGTTGTCACCCTTTTTTGTTGATGTTTTCCGTTTCTTCTCTATAGACCATAAACAGAGGAATTCTCTTGTTTCATAGCAGCCGTGGGTTCGGGCATAGTCCTTGGAGTGGGATTTGACTGTAGGGTTAGGAGAGCGTTAGGCTTATCCATTAGAGCCTTTTGGCTACACTCCATTTTTTGGTTGATCTTGTTAACCATTTTATCTAACTCATTCCTGGTAACAACTTCATGCTGATTGGAGGAGGCAGGCAGCTGATTTCCTAAGTGAGCGCCATTCACTTCAGTTTATTAGAGATTAACATCTTCTCCAACTACTACTGCCCCTATAGATCTTCTAGAGGCGGTTCTTCTTCTTCCAAGAGCCATCAATTCCAAACAGTGGATTCTTCAAGCAAAGATAAGGATCCAACTTCTAGACTTATGAGATACAAAGTAGATAGGTAGATCTGGATCTTGAGTTGGATTATCAGTGAAAGCACCAAATGTTAACACAAAAATGGATCAACACCCTAGTTAGAGTTTAAAAGCACCAGCCCTGTTCTGACAGAGCAATACCACATATCACAGATATGTTAGTCTTGATATGATAGTTTTGATAACAACAACCTTAGGATAGATTATAAAATATATATACCAACAGTATAAGTTTAGATATATATGTATATGCAGGATTTAACCATGCAGGTACCAAGAATGAAGACTGTACAGTATAGAGATTCAAGATATCGAGATTGAAGACTCATGAGTATCAAGATTATCAAGAGCTCAAGAGTTCAAGTAATTTATCTTTTAATTAGAAATTTTGTTAAAACTCCTAGAAAAGCACTGGCATCTTAAAATCCAATTTATTCGTGGAATCGAATCCACTTCGAGCTTGTTAAATGGATGGAACCCTAAGTAGGATGGAACCTACGAAAAATCTAGTGGAACATTATTTTGTATCCGCTAATTTTTATTCAAAATGATTCTTACAAAATTATATCTTATTTTCAAAATGTTTTCAAAACCTTCCTTTTAAAAGCATCAAAAACATCTATCCTGATTTCAAAATACTTTTAGCCTCAAAATAATCTTTAATTTCAAAATCAAATTATCCGTGGTTTTAGCTATCTTTAATAATAATATATTTAATTTTTATACTTAGATTTAAATATAAAATTATAGTAAATTTTGTATATATTATTCTATATATTTACTTATGTATTTTAACTATAGTCAAGTATTTTAGAAAGTTTAAAATTGTTTTAATATAAGATAGAAGTTATTTTCAAAGAAAATCAAATCACTAATATATCCTTTGGGATGTCGACATGCCCATGTACCCTATGTCGACGTAGTGTCAGTTGAATTCAAAATTTAAATTTCAAAAGAAGTGCCTATTCGTCATATCTTTACACGAATGGACATGGCTGTTGTTCTTCTATAAATAGGGGATGTTTTAGACGAATTTAAAAACAGATTTTTGGGTTTTTCACTCCTCTTCTTCTTCCATATTTCTATATACATATTATTACCATTACTCTGCCGAAATCAACATTGAATCTAATTAGATTATCTCTGGTTTGATTCCCTATCACTATCTCAACAAGATCCTCAGTGCTATTCAGAATTATAGGCTTTTTGTAATTAACTTAGCGAGAAAAGGTGTGATTGTAGCCTTAGAAATCAATCAAGCGAGATAAGGTGTGATTGTAGCCTTGGAAATCAATTGGGTGAACTTGTTGCCCGACAAATCAAGTATCTCTACCCAGAGGATTGTGAATCTGGAGGGTGTACCTTGTTGCCTTGAAATCGAGGGTGTAATTGTAAAGATTGTTTTTGAAAGAAAATCCGTACTTGTGTGCGGAACTGGATGTAGGGTAACTCCGAACTAGTATAAAACCATTTGTTTTTTCCTTTACTACTTTTACTCTATATTTGCATCTGTGTTTGATTCTGTGGTCATATCTATCTCCGATTATTGCATACATTTGTGTAACAAAAACTCAAAAAGATTTAATAATTCTTTAAAATACTATTCACCCTCTCTAGTGTTTATCCTAGCCTTAAGATCCTTAATCCGCATTTCTCACATTTGGTATCAGAGCAAGGTTTTCAAAGTTTCATAATCTGATTTTTGAAAAGTTTTCAAAATGGCTACCAACACTGGTGTTGTTACTAACACTAGTATCCCTGTCACTAGTTCATTTGTAGAAGGTCAGCCTACTGTCAGACCACCACTTTTTAGTGGCAGTAACTATGCATATTGTGCATGTAGGATGAAGATATATTTACAGTCTTTAGGATTAGATACTTGGAATATCACACAAACTGAATATTCTGAACCCACAACTGATTTTTTATAGTGGACCGCTGAGCAAAAGACTGTTGCACAAAATAATTCAAAAGCAATGAATATTCTGTTTTGTTCACTTGATAGAAATGAATTTAATAGAGTGTCAGTTTGTAAATCTACATATGAAATCTGGAAAACTTTGCAAGTGACTCACGAAGGAACAAGCAAAGTTAAACACACCAAAATTTCCATGCTCACAAATCGGTTTCAATTATTTAAAATGAATTCTAATGAGTCTATTTCCGATACGTGTAGTAGATTTCAGGATATCGTGCATTCTCTAATATCCTTGGGAAAGGAATTTTCGAAAGAAGATCAAGTTAGAAAAATTCTAAATTCTCTTACTTCTGAATGGGATCAAAAGACACTTGCGAGCGAAGAGGAAAATGACATAAGTGCTCTAAAGACAGAAGAATTAATTGAAAATCTAATGTCGTTTGAAGTTCAAATAATCGGGAGAAGAGAAAGCAAAGCATCTGAAAAGAAATCAATGGCATTTAATGCATTAACTGATGGATCAGACTCGAACAACGATAATGATGAAGAGATAGCCTTTATGACCAGGAATTTTCGAAGATTTCTGAAATACAGAAAGATGAATTATCTCAAGGGAAAGAACTTTGGAAATCAGAATATAGTGCCAAACAATGTCAAATGTTTCAACTGTGATGAACCAGGGCATATCGAAAGAGACTGTCCATATCCAGATAGGCAAAATCCTCCTATAAACAATGACTCGGTAAAGAAACGGAAGCGTACATTTACTGCTACTCTAGATGACTCAGACTCGTCCTCAAGCGATGATGATCAGAAGATAGATAATTCAAATTTGTGTTTCATGGCAGTTCACGATTTCGACGAAATTAGAGAAACGGACTCATAAAAAAGTACACATTTACAATATAATTGGTTGAAATTGCATACTTAGAATTAGATGTTTGATTGCTTGATTGATTGATTTTGAATTGATGTGTTATTTGAATTTTAAAATTTTTTAGTATTATTTTACAATTATTTTATTTTTATTAATAATATATTATTGAAAATACTATAATTCTAATAATATTGTAGATATATAAATAATAAAAATAATTACCTATATATATAATAGAGTACTTAAGGCAAATAAATCATAGAAATTCATAGGCACATGTCGACATGGTCCCCACCCTGATGTCGACATGGGTGCCAGAATTTGAAATTAAAAATTTGAACTCAAATGGTTGAATTTCCCTCCATCTTTTCATTTAATTCAATTCTCTGAAAAGGCATCTTTTGACCAGAGAACATGTCCTTTGAGAATCTATTTATTCACTATCTTTTATCATATCTTTTCACTCTCATTTTCATATTCAAACTCTCTCTTCAAAACTTCAAGTTCTCTATTCTCTACTTTAATGGCTTCTTCAAGCAACACCTCCACCATGAGAATTTCCAGAAAGATAAAAGAGCAACTCTTCAATGATCCCGAGGTAGTTAAAGCATATATCAATTATGCTAACTATGCAAAAGTCGATCTCGGAAAGTTTGCTTTCTTTCAAGATTTTTCTTCATATGAAATTGATTCTCTTTTTGCAAACAATTAAATTCTTAGTCTTGTTGATGCTTCTCAAAATGATTTTGTTTGCTATCCAAACCTTGTCAAAAATTTTATGCAAATTTAAACCGTGGATTTTATAATGGAAATGAGGATGAAATTTGGAGTAGTGTCAAAGGCACTAGAATTGTTTTGAATTGTGATCTTTTGGGTACCATTCTCAATTGTAAGAGTACGGGAATGGATCTTTCTAGTTTTAAAATTGATGAAAACGATCATGAGACATTTCATCACATTTTCGAAGGGAATAATAATTTTGAATTCAAAAATCGAAATTTTCGACCAAAAGCAAGAATTGTCAATCTTCTTTTGCAATTTACTTTGACCCCAAGATCGGGGAATTTTAATAATCCTGCTTCAAAAGTTTGCAAAGCACCCTTTGCTATTTTTGGAAATTATGACATTAATTGGGCGCAAGTTATTTTGGATGAACTTTGTCCCAAAAATCTTGAAATGGGTGAGAATACTTTGTATCATGGAATTTATCTCAGTTGGATTTTTAACTATTTTGGAGTGGATTTCAAAGGAGAAGAATTTGTTTCTGGAAATTTTTTTAATCATTCCAACATTTAGGTTATGAAAATTCAATTTTTTTTCAAACTTATGAGACTCTTATCGAAAAGGAAGAGCATTTGGCTCATGAGGAGATGGAAGATGAGGAAGAGGAAGAAGAAGAAGAAGAAGAAGGAGATGAAATGGAAATTGAAGAAGAAGAAGAAGGTGAAACTTCTTTGAAAAGCATTGACCATCCTCCTAATCCATCCAACAAAACCTTTCTCAAAAACCAAAAGACCATTGTTGAGAATCAACGGATTCTTAAATGGTCTGTTAGTAAGAAGTTAGATAAAATTTCATCCAAGATGAACAAATTTATTTCCAAAGTCAGCAACAAGCTTGGATTATCTTCTCGTCATCATCCTTTAATTAGTTCTACCTTTTTGTATCTTGTTGTATTTGTTTTAGTTTATTTTGATTTGAATGTTCATGTAGTTCTTTATGATTAATCGTTGTATCGTCTTAGTATGAAATGGAATTTCTTTTCTATTATCTAGCTTATCTTATCTCCAGAATAAATGTTAGTATATCACATAAATACATATATATACACACATACATAATTATTCATAAAATTAAAATAAGTCACAAAAATTCGCTGTCCCATGTCGACATACCCCCTATGGCCATGTCGACATGTACTGGTCAGAAATGACACTTCATTTTGAATTTGAAATTTGAATAACTACCATATGTCTATTCATTTCAAACGAATTTCTACACCTGTAAATACCTATTTCTTCCAAAATTCATCATTGAATATTATTTCTTATCTACTCTATCTCTCATTCTTCTCACAAATCCAAATATGGCTAATCCAATTCATAATTTATCCGAAAATCTTGAAGAAACTCTTAATTTGTTCAAGAATATTCTCTCGTTCATTCTTCATAACTAGCGACACTTAGAATTGAGTCTAATGCAGATGATGAAGGAGAAAGAAAGGCATTTCAATGCAATACGGTAGATGATTTCCTCCCTGCACAAGGATGATAACGAAGCACATCCTCCAGTCTCTCTCACCAATGACAATGAAAATTGGGATGCTATTAAAGCAGACCCTATTTCTGGAGAAGAAGGATGGGTGAAAGTTCCTCGTAACGTTTAATTTTATTGCTTTGTTTGAATTGTTTGCTTGTTGATTTGATTTCATTTACTTTAATTTGGTTTGACATGGATTGATATTTTGTGTGGATGGATGATTGTACAAAACATATATAAATATACATTTGATCATTGTTTGATTATCAAATTTGTCAGTTTAACCTCTCTCTTAATATATCTATTATATACTCTATTATATAGTTTATTAATGTATGTATTTTAGTCCAATAATGAGGGGGAGTTATATATTTGGAGTTAGTTTTTTTTGATGAAAAAGGGGGAGAAATATAAAATAGGGTAGTTAGGCACAGATTAAGGAGGAGTTATTAGGATAGAAGTAATATTTTATAAACAAAGGTTGTCATCATCAAAAAAGGGGAGATTGTTAGTCCTTGAGATGATAGTTTTGATGACAACAACCTTAGAATAGATTATAAAATATAAATACTAATTGTGTAAGTTTAGATATATATGTATATGCAGGATTTAACCATGCGGGTACCAAGAATGAAGACTGTACAGTATAGAGATTTATGATATCGAGATTGAAGATTCATGAGTATCAAAATTATCAAGAGCTCAAGAGTTCAAGTAATTTATCTTTTAATTAGAAATTTTGTTAAAACTTCAAGAAAAGCACTGGCATCTTAAAATCCAATTTATTCGTGGAATGAAATCCACTTCGAGTCTGTTAAAGGGATGGAACCCTAAGTTGGATGGAACCTACGAAAAATCTAGTGGAACATTGTTTTGTATCCGCTTATTTTTAGTCAAAATGATTTTTACAAAATTATATCTTGTTTTCAAAATGTTTTCAAAACCTTCCTTTTAAAAGCATAAAAAACATCTATCCTGATTTCAAAAAACTTTTAGCCTTAAAATAATCTTTAATTTCAAAATCAAATTATCCATGGTTTTAAGTATTTTTAATAATAATATATTTAATTTTTATACTTAGATTTAAATATAAAATTATACTAAAATTTTGTATATATTATTCTATATATTTACTTATGTATTTTAACTATAGTCAAATATATTTATAAAGTTTAAAATTGTTTTAATATAAGATAGAAGTTATTTTCAAAGAAAATCAAATCACCAAAATATCCTTTGGGATGTCGACATGCCCATGTACCCTATGTCGACATAGTGCCAGTTGAATTCAAAATTTAAATTTCAAAAGAAGTGTCGATTCGTCATATCTCTTCACGAATGGACATGGCTGTTGTTCTTCTATAAATAGGGGATGTTTTCAATGAATTTAAAAACAGATTTTCTGGTTTTTCACTCCTCTTCTTCTTCTTCCACATTTCTATACACATGTTCTTACCATTACTCTACCAAAATCAACATTGAATCTAACTAGATTACCTCTGGTTTGATTCTCTATCACTATCTCAACAAGATCCTCTGTGCTATTCAGAGTTATAGGCTTTTTGTAATCAACTTAGCGAGAAAAGGTGTGATTTTAGCCTTGGAAATCAATCAAGCGAGATAAGGTGTGATTGTAGCCTTGGAAGTCAATTGGGTGAACTTATTGCCCCGAAAATCAAGTATCTCTACCAAAAGGATTGTGAATCTGGAGGATGTACCTCGTTGCCTTGAAATCGAGGGTGTAATTGTAAAGATTGTTTTTGAAAGGATATCCGTACTTGTGTGCGGGACTGGATGTAGGGTAATTCCGAAGCAGTATAAAATCCGGTGTGTTCTTTCCTTTACTGCTTTTACTTTATATTTGCATCTGTGTTTGATTCTGTGATCATATCTGTGTTCGAATATTGCATACATTTGTGTTCAAATTAACAAAAACTCAAAAAGATTTAATAATTCTTTAAAACACTAGTCACCCCCTTTAGTGTTTATCCTAGCCTTAAGGTAGGTCGGAAACGACACATGGAGCATTCGGTACGCAAAACGAGGAAGAACCATGGGTCGTTGGCGACCCATAGACTTGGCTCATTTTGCGAGCTAATGTCTTCGTTTCTTATCGTATGTGTAACGACCCGAAATTTTCTAACCCGAAAATTCCAGATAGTTATGAAAAAGAAGAAAAAGATAGAAGAAGAAGAACAGAACACCAAACATCTCACATTCGCAGCGGATAAAATATAATAATAAATAATAACAGTTTACAAAGAATACTATAACTGTCGATTACATTTAATATACATCAGAGTTTCACATATATACACAGAAATGAATATTTACAATTATCATGACTGAGATTAACAATAATATAAATACAGCGGAATACTCTATACGATATCGCCATCCAGCTCGCCTCATGAGCTCCAGAACGTACCTACCTAAAAATCTGTAATACACGGTCTGACCCGAGCATTACACCAAAGTAACACCCGGGTCAGGCTGGAAACCAGCGTGAGTAATCCCAACTAACATGGAATACCAAAACAATCATCTTAAATAAAACCCGGGGAACTTACCTCAATTTATCCAATTCACAAACTGCTATAGACAAGACTTATTTCACATATAAATTTCTAAGTACAAAACTTAGATAAAATAATCCAATTTACTTAAATCGCTTCATTCCAACCTATTGATTCACACATCAATTAATTTTTAATCCGAAGTGGTTTCGGGTATCTTCCCAATACCCGATCCCGATCTCTTTAAGTCTCACGAAATTTAACTCAAGTCATTCCAATGAAATTCTCAACATTCATAACGGAGATATCAACTCATTCAACACATCCAATACCACTCATCATTCATAAGCAAGGCTTAATCACATACAAATCAATTCACTTGATTCAAATTGAGTTTCAATCCTCCATCGCTTAGATTCTTTCATTAACTAATTCCAAATTAATTAATTAATTAATCAACTCCTCCATATCCATTTGTCTTAGTCAACAACCTTGGATTGATTATCTTCCAATTTCATTCAAGTAATTGTTTTTAATTAATTTCACGACATTAATTATTTGACCAATCAATGAGTAATCTTTAATTACTTCACAAAATAACTAACTGTTATTAATCAGACTAATTCGAATTATTTAAATCAATTTATTTCTCATGAGTCATTTATTGATTAATTTCCCTTAGTTAATCAATCTTTAATTACATCGTTGATTATATACATCATTGATTTCCAATTATGTATTGATTTGTTCCAATCTAAATTAATTACTTTAATTCCACGCCAATATTTATCATTCTCGATTAATCTCAATATATATTTAACTAATTCTTTTATTTACTTCATTAATAGATTAAATATTCCATAATTAATTATCTTAACTAATTCTCTTGACCAATTTCACTAAGCAATTATATTTTTATTAATTACATTAAGTAATTATCCGTCACACCATCAAATGATTATTTTGCATTATTTATACTTAGTTAATTAGCTTACAACTTAAATTATTATTTACTCAAACCTTTAATTACTGAATTAATTAATACAAATCATTAATTAATTAAATTAATTAATTATCCATTTCAAATATTCTACTAATTTAATGTATCTCAAACCATTAAGTTGTTAGTAACTTTAAACGGAAATATTTTCTTATTTTATTTTATTTTTTATTTATTTTAAATTTTAAACAATTTAAATTCCCAAGACATCAAATTAAGCAACCATTAACCCGAGAACCATCCAATACCAAAATCACCCAATCATCAATTTACAGTGCATCTCAATAAATTACATCATCCAAACAAGTATTTTAATTTAACCATTTAAACTCAATAGAATCCAATAAAGTGAGATTTACTCACATTTTCCTCACAATTGGCAATCCACTTCATTCAATTAATCAATCCAGTGATTATTTATTTATTACTTCCCAAGAGATTTTTTTTCTTAATATATTATTCCCTAGCTATTAATTCTTAACCTTCATTTTAAATTTCTAAAACCTAATTGCCATTGTAAATCACTAATTACAAATTACTCAATCAAAAATTCAAATCAATTACTTAATTAATCTTTAACTTATCTCATAAGTGACCAAGTCTTAAATATACTCAGGATAAACATGTTCTTTGTTAACTACTAATCACAATAACATTTAACTTAACTTGTAAGATAATTAAGTTTTAAGTATCCTTTATGTACTTAACATACCTAATTTAACAATAAATCAAACTGTCTTAATTTAAGCTTGAAGAGCAGTTAATTTACAGGGTTCATAAATAATTTTAAACAATTTCATCATTTTTTTATACTAAGTTTAAAAACAAACAGAGATAAAATAAGTAAATAAAGAAAAAAAAGAAAATACTCACCATCGAACATCACCCATCCCAGATCGCGTTTTTCCCCCTTCCTGAACATGTGCTCGCAGCCTTGTCATCGCCACCATGTAAAACCCTAGCTTGGACTTCGACGGCCACAGCCTCGCGCCGCCTTGAACTCGAGTTCGAGCTCAGCCAACTGCCAGAAGGATCGACGACGCACGATCGAAACGCGACCATGCTTAACTGCCTCCACTCAGGTCGACACCACCCTCTCGAACTCGACCGAGACTTCTTCCTATAACCCACCGAGGCCATGCCACCAACTCGAACACATACGCGCAACACACGAGCGCGTATGCGCGAGCGTCAATGGTCAGAGACGATTCGATTCGGTCGCCATTTTTTTTTTGGAAACAGGAATTTACGATTTAGGGTTAAGGAAGGGAGCGCGATTTACATAGAGGAGGAACGATTAATTTAGGGTTTGTCTGAAGATAGATTTCGAGAATATTGATGTACACGAGAAGGAAGTAAGTTCGGCCTCCCTTTTCTTTATATTTTTTTTCTCGTTCGTTTGATTTTTCTTTTTTTTGGAACTTGAGGTAGACGAAGATAAGATATAGATTTTAGGAAGCTTCGTGAGTACGATTCTATAAAATAATTTAACATAGAAAATATCTCGTTACAGAATTAAACGATCGCTATTAAATTAAATCGATCCAAACAAATCTAAGCGTTTCGAGCTGGCAGTGTCAAACGACAACTCCTATTGCTATGAAAATTGAAATCCAATAATAACTAACTATTACGGATCCGATGGAACTGGTTTCGTCGAATTCCGAGACTGTCTCTCGAAAGGCTATTAAATATTAATTTAAACGATATATTATTACAATTGAACGAATCACCTTTAATTTAAATTTTAACCATTCAATTATCTTCAGAATCATCCTTATAAATTTTATAAGCCTTCAAATTATTTTAAACAGGCTTCGAAATCCCAGATTCAACAATTTACCCAATTTCAATTATTAAATTCATTTTTTTAAACCATATAATTCAATGATTTAATTATCAAGTAAATATCGATATCTTAAATTCAAGTTAAAATTAACTTTTAAATATTTTAAAATCAATTAACAATTCTATTTTAAATTGTTGCAAAATCTGGGTCGTCACATTCCTCCCCCCTTAAAAGAATTTCGTCCCCGAAATTACTAGTTAGGAAGAATGTCCCATACCTGTCTACTTTTTCCCAAAACCAAACAGTTCTACAACTTACCAATTATCTTTCATAAAAACCCCCTTTAATATTCTTACTACCTCCCAAACTCTTCCACAATATCAAACGATACCCCTTTTCTCGATCGTTTAAATGTCAATTTAAAACCTAATTTTTGAACTATCAAAATTATCTCTAAATTTTTCTAACTCCCTAAATTCCCAAAAATTTTTGCCAGCGTCTCCTTTGCGCGGCTAGCTCGGTACTACTACAAAAGGCCTCTACGGGCTCCCAAATCCAAAAGAAAACAAAAGCTAAGTGGCTACATCAAAAACCCAATCCAATTCATACAGAAATTAAAATACATACCTTTTGTCGGCACTTCACATTTATCTTTTGGAACAAATCAAATTTTCTTTTCCCTTTATAATACCTGCATATCTTTCCTAGCAATCATATCCAATCATGATTTTCCAATCATTTTATACATTTCTTACAGAAGTTTTCACATCCACTTCTATTCAAGTTACTTCAAATTTTGACTGTCGAAATTTATCTTTTCAGTATATTGGATTCATATTAATTTCATTTACTAATTTACTTTAGTTTCAAATTTGAAATTGTTTTGTCGTTAATAAAAAATTTTCCCAAAAATTTTCTAACTCCCAAAATTTTTTAGAAAATTTTGGCAGAGTCTCCTTTGTACGGAGGAGCTTTTGCAATTTGACAAGAGGTATAAATATGTATACATCGACCCATCCGGTCGGAAAAAGCAAAAACAGTTCATATTTCCTAATTTTATTGCGTAGGCGTACCTTATTTAGCATTTTAAGCAAGCATCTTATTTATTTTAGCAATTAGCATACCCCAAATCCAGCCAAATGGCTTGCCTGTACCTGTACTTACTCAATTTAAATACGTAAGTGTCATACATAGAAAATCTATTAACATTTCACTTACTTTTAATAGCTAAACACAAGCATTACATAAATAACAAGCACCAAACAACTTCCAATAAGCAATTTATATGTTTTAAAGCACATCTAATTATTTCCAACCAAATTTATATCCCTTTTCAATCAATTTTAATGGTTTACACATAATTACTTGCATTCAACTCATTTTAAGCGAAACAATCTCATATTCACTTCAATTGATTCAAAAATCAATTATATCGCTTCCACTAATTCATAGCATTTGATTTGATTAAATCTCGCTTACGTTAAACGATAATCATTTCTACGCAATTTGATAATATCCATGTGAATAATTAATTATTTAAGTTTTATAACCAATTAAAATTGATTCCAACTCAATTTATTTAATTCAATTCCATTTTAATTTATACACAATCATTTTATTTAGCTCGACACATTCCATGCTTGTGTAATACTAACCATTCCCAAATTAATTTAAACCGAGCTTTTATTCAATGGGCTTTTATCCTTATTCGAAGCCAAGCTTTCATAAATTTTAAACTTAGGTTAATTACTTCAATCTATTTCTACCTCAACTTAAGTTCACTTCCATTAAATTTGATTCTCATCAAATCAAATCCCATTAAATTTAGTTAGCCCATCCACTTTAATTTTAAATTTAATTCACCTTCTCAATTTATCAAAGTAATATCCAACACATACTTAACTCATTTATACTTCAAATTGATATGCTACCGAACTCAAGTTTGGTGGGATAATCCAATTCCAATCACAACTTTGATTTAGTTTTTTTTTCCAATCAGACTTCATCCATTTATTTTATAATCCCAATAACCCATTTTAAATTTTAAATTTACTTATTTAATTCAATTTCGAATTTATTTTATTAATACATGGTCATTCTCAAATTATTTTTATTCACTTGGGTTTTGTGTGCAACCCAAACCATTTCTATTATAATTCGCTTTTATTTCATTCAACAACACTTCCATTTTATCAAAATTTACTTGCAAATTACACTATATATTATTCAAATCACTTGAATTTTATTTGCAAGTCAAACCATCACCCTTTCAAGCCAACTTTATTTTATTGTTTTACAACACCTCTTATTTAATTCATTACCAAATCCAAGTCGAATTCTATTTATAATTCGAATTCATTTCCAAACTCCCTTATCAACTTACAATCCATTTTAGTTAACCGAGTTAAATTTTTATCAACATACTCCATTAAATAATTTATTTAGCCGATTAGCTTCCCTCCAACTTAATTTACAAAAATCACTTCATTAAATTTTTCCTGAGTTCAGTTTTGTTTTATAATTCCAGTTTGGATTCCCTTTTTACTTGAAGATTTAGAAATGCCTTAAATTCGGATAATACAATTAAAATAGCTTTTTATAAAATATTTCTCATAACTCGATGTTTCAACCAGTCCATCCTTGTTCTCACAGAAATTCAATCATACGTTGATCAGGCGTAGGACTAAAAATCTATAAGTACTTGGTAAACCCGTTTTCAACACCCAGTGAGAATACTTGGAAAACAATTTTATTGAAATTATCGAAAACAATTTTTTTTTTTGAAAATAGAGGAAATATCTTTAGTGAGGATGCTCTGAAAATCATCACCCCCATTCCATGGTCACAGTTACATACCAAGGTTACGTTGCAGTCGCAACAAAAGTCCATGTAACTGCAGGCTCTCCGCGGCACTCTCGATTACGCCATGGAACCCACACAACAGATCACAGTTACATCCAGGGTTACGTTGCCGTCGCAGCAAAAGTCCATGTAACTGCAGGCTCTCCGCGGCACTCTGATTTTCGCTGTCGAAATGAAACTTCTCCACTCCTACATAGGTCGCAGTCTACCGAGATAAACTCAAACGCAGACTGTTGGCTCTCAGCGGCACACACGACTTTCGCTATGTTATACCATAGGTCGCAGTCTACCGATATAGAATCAAACGTAAACTGTCGTCTCTCCGCGGCACACACGACTTCCGCTATGGTATACACTACTCATAATCCCCAGGAACTAGTTTTGTCCAGACTCCTCACAGGATCAACTGTAGAACCCCCTCGGGCTCCAGGCAGCACCACCCAGTGGCACTCCTGAGAAGTTCATTTCAAGGGGACGCCTTTTTCCCCAGAGCCATCATCAAAATATTTTATACTATACACATATAGTATCTTCAAATCATACACCTAGTATGATATCATACAAAGCTCCTTTACACAAAATCGATTATCCCAAAATCGATAATTCTCAAAATAGGCTTTCCAAAACTCAATATTGATTTTTCCCAAAAATCAAAAGCCTTTCCCAAAATCCTCATAAGATCCTTTATATATATTCATATATATATATATATATATATATATATAAAAAAATTTTTAAAACTTTGGATCTTTACTTTCTTGTATAAAACCCTTGTATACTCCAAACACTCTCAAAAACCATAAAAATATCCAATTTCCATCTTTATTCATTTCATATTTCTCAAAATATTCTTTCAGTTCAAAAGAATCATTTCACATTCCTTATTCACCTTTACATTAATCCCCATTTGGATTATTACTTCAATCCTTATCTCATTTGGGTACTTTAATCAATAACAGTTTGAACTCCGACCAGTTTAGAAAAATAGCATGAAAATTTTAAAAATAGGTAAGTAGTTGAAAAATAATTATTAGTTGCAAAATAATTATAAAATAGTTAACTAATTATAAAATAGTCGAAAAATAGTTGAATAGTTCCAGAGATTTTTAGACATTTGAAAGATAGTAATTTATTTGTAAAGTAGTGGAAAAATAGTAAGTAGTTTAGGAAACAATTAAAAAATATTTAAATAGCTCCAAAAATAATGGTAAAACAAATATATAATAAATTAGCTTTAAAAAAAAAGGCTGTATATATTTAATAGCTTAGAAAATAAGTTTATATCAAAACAATTTATATTGAAAATAGTCAAGAGCCAACTGTTCACCTCCCCAACAATTCAATTTAAATCTCTATTTAAAGTGACCCAATTCCAATCCAAATAACTCCAAATTCCATTGGACTTGATTAATTCCCAATTCAAGTTGAATCAATCTTGATTCCTTCCCAAATTTAAATCAAATTCTAATTGATTTTAATCCTGTTCAATTTTAATTATAATTTCATATTATTCCAATCAATTTGAATTATTATCAATTTAATTTCAGAATCCAAATCACTTCAATTTAATCCATTCCAATTTCCCATTTAAAATTTTTAAACTTACATATTTTCAATCACCAATACAATTACTTCAAACCAAATTAAATTTTGAACTAATTCAATTTCAATCTTGAATTTTAAACTACCTCGAATTATATAAATTCGAGTTAAATTCTCAAAGGTTGATTTAACCTTTTAAACCAAATTAACTTTTATTTAAAGTTTTTAAACAATCTCAAATTTCTGAGTCCAGTTCTTCATTTCAACTTATCTCTACTTATATTTTTTATTATTGCATAAATATTTTATCAAGATTCCAGAATTTCAAATCCAAACCCAGTTCACAAACAATTCCAATTAAAAACATTTTGGTAGCAATTTCTCTTCTAGAAACTCGAAAATGAACATCGATGATGCTGCAGTCATCACCGACGTTATTTTCTAGTAACCGAAAGAGTTCAATGCTTTTATTTCTTTGATACCAAATGTTTTTAATTTCAAACCTCCCAAATTTCAAATTCAACACAAAAATATTTTTGAAATAATACTATTATTTCTCCAAAACATTTGGGAGTCATTTTCAAATCCAAAGAAATTTTAAATTTTTCCCAAAATTCCAAACTCCCAATCCATCAAATTCATATTTAAACATTACTCTGGAATTTTCATCTTACTCTATTTCAAATATTCCCTAGAATTCTATTTCAAATTATAATCTCATTTATTTATGAAGTTTATTTCAATTTATAAATTACACTTACAATCTAAATTTCAAATTCCTTTTTGATCTTAAACCATCTCGAATTATATAATTCGTGCTAAATTCTCAAAGATTGGTTTAACCTTTATAAACCAAGTTTAACTTTGTTCATTTAAAGTTTCAAACAATTCTAATTTCTGAGTTCTAATTCTAGAATTTCATTTTTAATTAATTTAATTTTAATTTGGTTGTATTATAGTCCTTCTTAACTTAATTCCAATAATTTAACACCCAATCACCATAATATTTATTAGAAGGAAATATTGTTTTATATATCAAAATATACTTTTATATAAAACCATTTAAAACCTTTATATAAGAAAATAACAAGTACGCGCTCATATATATACACTCAACTCATTCTAGAGTACTATAGACTCTATTAAATGAGTAATCCCCACCAGAACCAAGGTTCTCGCTTAACCTTCAGCTCTGATACCAAATGTAACGACCCGAAATTTTCTAACCCGAAAATTCCAGATAGTTATGAAAAAGAAGAAAAAGATAGAAGAAGAAGAAGAACAGAACACCAAACATCTCACATTCGTAGCGGATAAAATATAATAATAAATAATAACAGTTTACAAAGAATACTATAATTGTCGATTACATTTAATATACATCAGAGTTTCACATATATACACAGAACTGAATATTTACAATTATCATGACTGAGATTAACAATAATATAAATACAGCGGAATACTCTATACGATATCGCCATCCAGCTCGCCTCCTGAGCTCCAGAATGTACCTACTTGAAAATCTGTAATACTCGGTCTGACCCGAGCATTACACCAAAGTAACACCCGGGTCAGGCTGGAAACCAGCGTGAGTAAACCCAACTAACATGGAATACCAAAACAATCATCTTAAATAAAACCCGGGGAACTTACCTCAATTTATCCAATTCACAAACTGCTATAGACAAGACTTATTTCACATATAAATTTCTAAGTACAAAACTTAGATAAAATAATCCAATTTACTTAAATCGCTTCATTCCAACCTATTGATTCACATATCAATTAATTTTTAATTCGAAGTGGTTTCGGGTATCTTCCCAATACCCGATCCCGATCTCTTTAAGTCTCATGAAATTTAACTCAAGTCATCCCAATGAAATTCTCAACATTCATAACGGAGATATCAACTCATTCAACACATCCAATACCACTCATCATTCATAAGCAAGGCTTAATCACATACAAATCAATTCACTTGATTCAAATTGAGTTTCAATCCTCCATCGCTTAGATTCTTTCATTAACTAATTCCAAATTAATTAATTAATTAATCAACTCCTCCATATCCATTTGTCTTAGTCAACAACCTTGGATTGATTATCTTCCAATTTCATTCAAGTAATTGTCTTTAATTAATTTCACGACATTAATTATTTGACCAATCAATGAGTAATCTTTAATTACTTCACAAAATAAATAACTGTTATTAATCAGACTAATTCGAATTACTTAAATCAATTTATTTCTCATGAGTCATTTATTGATTAATTTCCCTTAGTTAATCAATCTTTAATTACATCGTTGATTATATACATCATTGATTTCCAATTATGTATTGATTTGTTCCAATCTAAATTAATTACTTTAATTCCACGCCAATATTTATCATTCTCGATTAATCTCAATATATATTTAACTAATTCTTTTATTTACTTCATTAATAGATTAAATATTCCATAATTAATTATCTTAACTAATTCTCTTGACCAATTTCACTAAGCAATTATATTTTTATTAATTACATTAAGTAATTATCCGTCACACCATCAAATGATTATTCTGCATTAGTTATACTTAGTTAATTAGCTTACAACTTAAATTATTATTTATTCAAACCTTTAATTACTGAATTAATTAATACAAATCATTAATTAATTAAATTAATCAATTATCTATTTCAAATATTCTACTAATTTAATGTATCTCAAACCATTAAGTTGTTAGTAACTTTAAACGGAAATATTTTCTTATTTTATTTTATTTTTTTATTTATTTTAAATTTTAAACAATTTAAATTCCCAAGACATCAAATTAAGCAACCATTAACCCGAGAACCATCCAATACCAAAATCACCCAATCATCAATTCACAGTGCATCTCAATAAATTACATCATCCAAACAAGTATTTTAATTTAACCATTTAAACTCAATAGAATCCAATAAAGTGAGATTTACTCACATTTGCCTCACAACTGGCAATCCACTTCATTCAATTAATCAATCCAGTGATTATTTATTTATTACTTCCCAAGAGATTTTTTTTCTTAATATATTATTCCCTAGCTATTAATTCTTAACCTTCATTTTAAATTTCTAAAACCTAATTGCCATTGTAAATCACTAATTACAAATTACTCAATCAAAAATTCAAATCAATTACTTAATTAATCTTTAACTTATCTCATAAGTGACCAAGTCTTAAATATACTCAGGATAAACATGTTCTTTGTTAACTACTAATCATAATAAAATTTAACTTAACTTGTAAGATAATTAAGTTTTAAGTGTCCTTTATGTACTTAACATACCTAATTTAACAATAAATCAAACTGTCTTAATTTAAGCTTGAAGAGCAGTTAATTTACAGGGTTCATAAATAATTTTAAACAATTTCATCATTTTCTTTTTTTTCCTAAGTTTAAAAACAAATAGAGATAAAATAAGTAAATAAAGGAAAAAAAAGAAAATACTCACCATCGAACATCACCCATCCCAGATCGCGTTTTTCCCCCTTCCTGAACATGTGCTCGCAGCCTTGTCATCGCCACCATGTAAAACCCTAGCTTGGACTTCGACGGCCACAACCTCGCGCCGCCTTGAACTCGAGTTCGAGCTCAGCCAACTGCCAGAAGGATCGACGACGCACGATCGAAATGCGACCATGCTTAACTGCCTCCACTCAGGTCGACACCACCCTCTCGAACTCGATCGCGACTTCTTCCTATAACCCACCGAGGCCATGCCACCAACTCGAACACATACGCGCATCACACGAGCGCGTATGCGCGAGCGTCAATGGTCAGAGACGATTCGATTCAGTCGCCATTTTTTTTTTTTTTGGAAACAGGAATTTACGATTTAGGGTTAAGGAAGGGAGCGCGATTTACATAGAGGAGGAACGATTAATTTAGGGTTTGTCTGAAGATAGATTTCGAGAATATTGATGTACACGAGAAGGAAGTAAGTTCGGCCTCCCTTTTCTTTATATTTTTTTTCTCGTTCGTTTGATTTTTCTTTTTTTCTGGAACTTGAGGTAGACGAAGATAAGATATAGATTTTAGGAAGCTTCGTGAGTACGATTCTATAAAATAATTTAATATAGAAAATATCTCGTTGTAGAATTAAACGATCGCTATTAAATTAAATCGATCCAAATAAATCTAAGCGTTTCGAGCTGCCAGTGTCAAACGAAAACTCCTATTGCTATGAAAATTGAAATCCAATAATAACTAACTATTACGGATCCGATGGAACTGGTTTCGTCGAATTCCGAGACTGTCTCTCGAAAGGCTATTTTTAAATATTAATTTAAACGATATATTATTACAATTGAACGAATCACCTTTAATTTAAATTTTAACCATTCAATTATCTTCAGAATCATCCTTATAAATTTTATAAGCCTTCAAATTATTTTAAACAGGCTTCGAAATCCTAGATTTAATAATTTACCCAATTTCAATTATTAAATTCATTTTTTTAAGCCATATAATTCAGTGATTTAATTATCAAGTAAATATCGATATCTTAAATTCAAGTTAAAATTAATTTTTAAATATTTTAAAATCAATTAACAATTCTATTTTAAATTGTTGGAAAAATCTGGGTCGTCACAGTATGTCTCTTCTCGTAGTATTCTTTGGCCAGTTTATTTGAAAGTTTGTGGAGAAGTATGGGTTGGTGATGATCCAAGCACTTAGGATTTTTCTGGAGTTTGGAATTGGAGATGTTTCGATAGTCTTCTATCCTAGTTGCTTCGTTTTGATGGCAGTGCACTAGCTGTTTGCACTCAGCTGCTGATTGGACTGAAAGAATGCTGATCTCTCGGCTTCATTGATCCCATTTGTAGTCTTAGCCATATAGCTTGGCCCTTTTTGATCCATTGTATTATCTCTTCGAGTTAAGTCCTGAAAAATCCTATTTACATGAAGTTGTTTTGTTCTCTATTGGTTTCTGCTGGGTTAAAAACTCAGACAATATGTAATATTTACTTTATTCTACTTACTATTTCATTCTTTTTTTTGAATATACGGTGTGTGTTTTGCATTTACATTCAATGTATAAAACTAGCATTAATACCTTCGCACGACCACCATATGGGTTGTCAAAAAATAGTATTCCACTATACATCTTTCTTTCCATTATACTTTGACTACTATCTTATTTCTAAATTGTACTTCATTAACGATGTTATATTACTATCTTATTTCTACATTGTACTTCATTAATAGTGTTATACAAAAAGCTTTATTATTAAATTATATCACATCATAAATAAAGTTAATCATACTTAAAAATATTGTTAACTCTCAAATGGTCATGAACTAATTGTGCGCAACTAAGTTACAGTGAGTCGTGAACTTAGTTGTGCAACTGAGTTCACAGCTCAATTGTGCCTCTGAGTCGTAAACTTATAGAGTTAGCACTATAAGAAAAATAAGGGATTACTGACATCATTAAGTCGTTGGAAAGTCTTTAGTAAACACTTTAACAATGACTTACCGATGACTCAGTTGTCGTCGGTATGATTCTCGTACCAAAACAGTCTTCAACGGCTTACCTATGACACATGTGAGCACAATATTGATGGCTAGGCGATGACATTGATTTTGACAACTTACCGACGACATTATTGTCAACGACTTGCCAACGACTTATAGATGTCTCATCTAAAACGTAAATCTGGACAATAACGATGACTTAGCAACGACTCTATTTTTGGCCTTTTCCTAACGACAATACTGCCGATGATTTGCTATTGCCATTTAGATGCCTAACCCGAAATGTATAATCTGGATTTTTGGACTGCTTACTGACAACTTGTTGAAACCAAATTATCAACATTTCTACTGCTCTTCTTTCCCTAAAACCACTACACAACACAAATTATTCCGACAATGCCACACAAGCAAATATAACATCAAACAAACTCAATATCATATCGAAATATATGTAAAACCAAAAAAATAACAGAAAATAAGAGACGGTAAAACAACAACATAAAAACGACATAAAAACAATAAATATGTCCATACACAACATCATGTCCATACATCTTATCCACACACAACATCCCATATCAGAACATGTCCATATGGTAAACAACATCACAAATATATATATATATATATATATATATATATATATATCATGCATCATGTCCATATAAAAAAAATCATGATTATGGTGGTAGTGGCGGCGGCGCATTTTCAAATTGCTGACTGAACATTTGGCATAAGGCTTTGACTTGCTTTTTCTGCTTGGTCGTCTCTTTCTCATACCTCTTCGTCGTTTCCCTTTGTGCTGACATCTCCTCCTCATGCTTCTGAAAATGCTCTACATGCTTTCTTGTCAATTCCTCCAACTCTGCCTAGGTCCGCATATAAGTCTGAGTAGCATAGTAGGAAGAGCCTTTCTCGCTGGATTGACGATGTAAATCAATCATACTATATTTAAAAGCAAATTACAGTTTAACTATTTACCAATTTATCGAATATGAGCTTAACATAAATGTTTTCTTCTTAAAAGAAACATTAGAAGGGAAAACTATATACCAATTTACCAAATATTAGAAGGGGAACTTAACATGAATATTTAAAATTTTAGCATCGTATTAAAAAATAATAATGAATTAATGGACAGATCATGAAAAAAACAGATAGTTTTTTGTTGAGTAGTTAACATGAATGTTTTCATTTTAAAAGAAATTTTAATTTGGATTATAACTTACCGTAGGAATATTCCCAACGTTAGTATGCAATCCCTACTCTTTTTCAGCGAGTCGGACAAATTGAGAAACACAAGCTCTTCCATGTTAGGAGTGATCATGAAACCCTGCTCCATCAACTCTTGAATCCTAGCCGCATGTTTTTGTTAATTTATAAATTTTCGATTTTGCGAGTATATGAAACTAAATTAAATTAGATTACAATATAAATCAAGTTGTTGAACAACATATAGTAAGCTCCACGACAATAGTATCAACCCAACCAGATGACCCCTTACGCGACTCAAACTTATGAGTTTGAACATACATATCCAAGGCAGTTGTGTCCCTTGGATATTGCGTAGACTATTTGAAAAAACAACCATCAATAATAACTTATTATAATTTGATTTAAAAATTAAATTAAACATACCAAATCCTACTAATAGTCTGTAAAAGTTCTCGAGGCACCACAGTGTAATCTTTGATTTTGTGTCCTATTTGCTGCATTTATTTTAGCATGCATTTTCACATCTTCCCGCTCCCAATACTACTGGAACTGGTAATAGATGTCTTGAGCAAGCGCCTTAATCTTCCTTCTAATATTATTCATTACATGCACCATCTCTCTATATCTGTTACTTGCTTTCTATTCCCAAAGTTTTCTGATAAGCACCTGAAATGTGTCGAGTTTCCATTGATATTTACCCTGCATTTGTAATTAAATATACAATCAAAATATAAATTTATATATGAAAAATCAAGTGTGCATTAAATTTATTTATCACAAAATCATTGAACATGACATCTTTGACGTCGGGTGGAATGTTCGAGAAATTAGGACAGAGCCGATTCACCCTCACAAGAATCAAATCGCAAATGCTATCGCTTGTGATGTCATAGATGAAGTTGGTTCTGCACATACACAACTTTTATAATAAATGTAAAGTTATTTGAGATGATAACTTATCGATTTAAAAATTAATATAAATTCAATTTTATTACTTACCCTCCTTTGGCACACTAAATAATGCCGACTCGACCTATGGATGCATTGGAATCCATATCGGATGCATGTGCAGATGGACCTGATAAAGTTAGAGATATGCCTTAGGGGCAATTATATAATTGTCACACATATCTCAATCGATAATCAATCTTGTTCGAAATAAAATGTGTCTTATTTCTGTTATATACTTGATATAACATGTTATATTTATTTATTTATTAATTTAACTAAGAGTATAGTTAATAGGAAATGTATAAATGGTATGTTTTATGATAGTAATTATAACGTACGTAATCATGATTAATTTATTAAAATAATATTAAATATATCATTTTAAATATTCAGTCATATTGTATCGAAACTGGATATCAATACATCCGTTAAAACTAGAGTATGTAACGCTCTCCAAATATTAAGCATTGTATTATTCATGACTGTTGGGGACATCAAGGGATTACGTACTAATTGTTATTGGATAAATATAGAATGACCCACTCGATAGTTTCTTTTGGTTAATATAACTAAGATCAAACAGAAGATATTGATGTGACAAAATTACATGATTCTATGGACTTGAGAACACCATTGATCTTCAATGTGGAGCTTTTCCTCGATTATAGTTAAATCTGATAGAGTTAGGGGTATGCCCTACGGGTAATTTTATAATTTATTGTAAATTAATTAACTCTGTAATCAGTTCTTGTTCTTAATAAAGGTGTTTTTCTTTCTGTTATTTATTTGTTATAAATAATTAAATTTTTAATTAAAATATATTTAACAAAAAAAATCTATAAATTATATATTTGTGATAGTCATTACAAATAGTTTTAATCATGAGTATTATGTCATAATATTATAAACACAACATTTTAAATATTACTAGTCAAGATGAATCGAGACTAGATATCGATGCATTTATTAACACTAAAGTATGTAATTCTCTCCAAATGTTGAGTAGTGTGTTACTTATTAATGCCGGAGGCATCAAGGGGTCACGTACAATCGATCTTTAATAGTTTTCTACCGGTTAATATAATTAAGGTCAAACAGAAAATATCGATGTGACTAATTTATACAGTGCTCTTGACTTGAGAATACCATCGATCTTCAATATGAAAGATTTACTTTGATTATAGTAAAACCATAACATGACATCCATCGAGTGATTATAGTTGGATCAAGTGGAAGTATTAGAAGTGGAATGCTATTCAAGAGAGGATTCATCGCGTTAGTTATATGGGGTTAGCATCATAGTCAACCGAAGTCAAGTCAAAGTCAAAATATCTGACTAGAGTAGTTTGATTGATACTAATTTTTATTCTTGAACCAGGGACCTTTTTGGACTATAGGGTTGAATATCAATGATGTTGGAATTTTGACCATTACCATATTCCATAAGTTCAAAGTGATATAGTTTTGACGAAGAGTATTTGTGCAAATAATAGTCACTGGGTAACGCTTAAGAGAGTAAAATTAGATTTTACTAAAACCAAGTAAGGAATAAATTTGGCCATAATGTCACACCACTTGCTAAGTAACGTGTGTAAATTAATATTCAAATTGTTAGATAATAATCGTTGATCAAATTTACACCTAAGAGTCACATGGCCGAAATGATGAATACTCCTTTTATCACCTAATTTAATTAATTTGTAATTTTTATAAATTAACTAGTGTAATCAACATTTATAAAGTACTAACTATAAAAAATTTCTATTAATGTGTTGAACAATCTTAAACACTATTTACAATAGTTATAAATATATTGATTGATGTACGATATCTATACACGTTTAAATTTGGATTTAAATGCAGCGAACATCGTTCCATCTTTGACTGGTTTTGAGGCCTATATGGGGCGTGTTTATTTCGACTAGAAACATCTTAGTTAGGCTAGCCAAATATTGGCTAAAGAGGAAGACTATTGAATGGTTAAAAAGAGTGGAATTGGTAAGAGAGAGATAACTATAATGTAACGTCCCGACTCCAATAACCGAAATATCAAAGGGATTTTACCATCTGAGAACTCGGATCAATGGGCATGCAAGGAGTAATCTCTAGTATACACTACTTCTGGTCAACACAAATATATTTCATTACCTGAATATATCTTGTGTAATACGTATCTCGTCTCGACACAAGGTAATGTACATTAGTTCTGGAATTGAATAAAACAGAATTTGGCTACTGTAATTTGTTTATATCTCATGACAGTTCAAAATCATTTTATACAAAAATCTTTCTAATAATATAATCCATCAAAAATTCTTTTCAAAGGCTTTCAATATAAAATCTTCCTTTTCTTTCAAGTTTCCTAAATGGATGTGATCCACTTTTCTCTCAATTTAACTTTCTATTTATATTTTGCTTTTTGGACCATTTCTTTACATACTTTGCTCCTCCTTCTATTTACAAATTTCAGCCAAAATTTATCCCATATCAAACCCTTAAACATCCAATCACAAATCACATGAAAACCCTTCGATTTGGTCATCAGTGGTAGAACAGTTCGATAGCCAATAACTCTAGAACTTGGAAATCGATTCAAGAAGTCATTTCATCATTTCAAAGTGAGATCTCTAGACCTTGGTGAGGGAAATTAGAAAAGTTCTAAATGAATTAGACTACAGAGATCGATTAAAGACCCAATGATGGAATTTTTCTAAAAATAACCCGATTACTCTGCTACGGACTGCCCCAGTTCCAACAATAATATCAGAGCCTAATAGCCTATGCGGTTTAAATTAGTCATGCTAGGATTAACTAATTAAGCTCGTAGCCAAGATAATAGGGTGTCTAGAAAGATAGTGTCGAAGGATTGGGGTTAGGTAATTAAGAATTCTGCCCTACCAAGCTACCAGCTTGGCCTGAACAGATATGTGAGTCCAAAAGTTGCCCTAATAGAAAAGGCACAATTTGAATTGGGCCTTGGATTAATTTTCAAAATTTTTGAAAAATAAAAGTATAGAATTTAAATTTAAAAGTTAATTTAAATCAAGATATGTGTGCTGTATTATTGAAGTTATAATATAATATAATATAAAAAATTCACAATGTTTGAAAATAATATAATTTAATTTCGACCTTAAACTATTTAGTAAGATTAATAAAAGAACTAAATTAATTAAATACGTTAATTAAAGAATATACATATATGCATGTATAATATATAGTGATATAAGTTATGCTATCTTGAAATGTTTAAGGTAATATAAGTTTGCATGTATGTATACATAAAATAATTTATTAATACCGATAAATTTAATTAAAATAGTTTAATTAAATAAATTAAAAGTTAATTAGTATATTAAAATGCGTGATATATGTGTATCACTATAAAGGTTATAGAATATGTGCATGTATGTGTAAATATTTAATATAATGTGTTAAAATTGAATATTAATTAATGAAGAAATCAATTAAATAATATTTAATTAATATAATGTTATATATAAGATTATTATATGAGCTAAATTAATTATAAATGTTATATAATACTAAAACTTGTACAATTTGAATGAGTAAAATAAATGTGGAAATTAAGAAACCCTAAATAGACTTAAGGAATAAATACATATGTAAATGTACATATACCATAATTCCTGATGTGTCTAGCACTTGAATCTCGAGGGTATTTTATAAGAAATATATTACTCAACAATTCGATATCACCCAATGTAATATGTTGAAGATTATGAATCTTTAATATAATAATGTCTTCTACCATATATATTAATAAATTACTTGCATGTTCCTTAGTTGTTGATCAAACTCAATCTAGCGATGTTATATGTGTGTTATTATTATATTGAATAAACGAGGTAAGATAACTATATGTATTTGTTGAGCAAACTCAAGGTACATATACTATACTTAAGTCGTTGCGATATAGTAGGTAAGAGTGAATAATTTTATTTCATTTTTTTAGCAAACTCTAGGTCAAATGAAATTAGGACAATGTACGAAGGGTTAGGAGTTGTATATGATACAACCGATAAGGAGTTATCCATCATCCATGGAGCCATGACTTGTGGAGAAAACCCAAGGTTAGAATTCCAAAACCGATGAGTCCTAATGCCTACTAGTGAAATCCAAAGACTTCTATGTTTCGACTTAGGATTTAGAGAAACATAAAAGACTGGTGGGAGCTTATTAGTAAAATGAAACATAAAGTTTAACCTTACTAATATTATAAGAACTACTATGATAATTGTCCTAATAATCTACCAATTAGAACTTACACAAAATTCAAGTTCAAAACTATTTTCTAAAAGCGACTAGCTTACCGGACCAAACTATATCAATTGGCTAAGAGGAATTAAGATATCATTGACTTAGTAGCTTCTTTGGTCAGCTATTACATGAGAACCTAAAGAAGAACCTGCTTATGATGCAGACCTTGAAATTAGACATGCTTATAATAAATGAGTTTGAGACCTACAAATTGCCTAAGTTTTTGTGCTATCTATATTAGACAAGTCATTATAGAGGCATCTTGTAAACATGTCTATGAGATATTTGATAGTCTTAAGGCCCTGTTTAGTGAATAGTCACATTCTACAAGGTACAAGCTTATGAAGAAGTCGTTCAATACCAATACGACTAAGGGACAGAAAGTGGACGGGTATGTGCTAATGATGAAGGGCTATATTAATATGTTTCACAACTGGACATACAGATAAACAATGAATTATAAGTTGATTTGATTATTGGCCCTCTTACACCTCAGTATGAACTGTTCATACTAAATTATAATATGAACCAGTTGCGTGCGAATCTTGTGGAGATCCTCAATATATGAAGGTCGGCCAAGTCGACATCTAAAATTCAAAAGGCTGTTTTTGTTGTAAAGGGTGGTGCATCATCTTCAAAAGGTTCAAAGAAGAGGAAAAGAGAAGGTAAAAAGAATAAGAAAAGTAAGAAGAGCGATGATAAGGGTGAATGTCACCACTGCCATAAGAAAGATACGTGATCTGGTAAAAAAACCCTAACTCAAGTGTTTGAATGTGTGGGGTTATCCGACGTATGTTAAGAATGTTGGTCCAAATAAACTTGAGCAAGATCGGTACTGTATAAATTTATAGGATATCCTAAAAAATCAATAGGATATATATTCTACAATACCGAGAACAAAATGTTATTGTTTCTCAATGTAATGTCTTTAAAAAGGGATTTTCTATCAAAGGAAATTAACAACAAAGTTATAAACTTGGATGGGATATAATAATTTAACCCAAAGGCCAAACCAGTGGGAGACCCAAGTTCACCCACATACGGAAACACACAACATATTAGAAGGACTAGTAAGGAATCTCGTGCATCAGAGCGATACTATGGTTTTCTCATGGATGGCGAGAAGGAGGACTGTGTCTTAGATGACGACACTCCTTTACCTTTCCAACAGACACTACAGAGTAAAGTCTCTGCACTCTAGCTTGGAGAAATGAAACCTGAGATGGATTTCATATAAAAAAAAACAAAGTATGGACTTTTTCGGACGTGCTAGTGAAGGGATAAAACTCATCCACTGCAAATAGTTTTTAAAGAAAAAGTTATATGCAGATGAACAAGTAGAAACCTATAAAGCTAGGCTAGTTGTGAAAGGATTTCGTAGATTCAAGGTTATGATTATGGCATGACTTTTTGCCCATAGCCATGCTTAATTCCATTCGGATTATGGTAGCCATTGCTACATTTTATGACTATGAAATATAGCAAATGGATGTAAAGACGGCATTTTAAATGATGATTTAGAAGAAATTGTCTATATGTCATAGCCCGATGGTTTTGTGATCAGTGGGAGTGAGGGTAAGGCTCGAAAGTTGTTAAAGTTCATTTATGAACTTAAATAAGCTTCAAGGAGGTGGAATAAATGTTTTGATAAAGTAAACAAAAAGTTAGGTTTTCATCAAAATATAGAGTAAGTGTGCGATTGAAAGGAAGAAGGCAGCACTATCTATTCTTAGTGCTATATGTTGACGATCTTCTATTGATTGATAATGACGTTTCATTACTATAATAAGTGAGTGCTTGGCTTTCTAAGAACATCTCAATGAAGGATTTGAGAGAAGCAACATACAGATATATATATATATATATATATATATATATATCTTAAAGGTCACTGGGATTGTCCAAATTCTTTTACATAGGAACCATACTAAAGAGGATCCGTATGAAGAATTCAAAACAGAGAAACATTCCAACGTAGTTAAGAATTGTCTTTTCTAATTATGATGCTCCTTATATTGATGAGGAGAAACATATGAAGAGGATCTCCTATGCTTCGTACATAGGATCAATAATGTGCGCTATGCCATGCACTAGACCCGATGCATTAGGATGTGTGAGTTGATACAAGTCTAATCCTAGAGAGAAGCATTAGATGACCGTAAAAAAATTACTATAGTATTTAAAAAATACTTGGGGACTTATTCCTTATTTATGGGAATGGAGGCCTCCTTATGAAAGGATATATAGATTCAGCTTTTAGAGTGATATTGATGATAGTAAATCAATGTTTGGTTATGTCTTTATGTTTAATGGCAGAGCCATCAGTTGGAAAAGATTAAAACAAGAGTCAGTAGCTGATTCGACGATGAACGCTGAGTACATCACCCTCAATGAACTAGCTAAAGAGGTGGTATGGATGTGCATGTTTTTGACTGAGCTCAGAGTGATTCTTGATACTGAGAATCATGTAGCATCGTTCTTTGATAACGGTGCAGTGATTAAGATCGCAAAGGAGACCAGAGTATATAAGAAGTCATGACATATTCCTTGGAAGTTCCACCTCATTAGAGAATTTATTAAGAAGAAAGATGTGATATTATAAACACATCATTTTAAATATTTATAGTCAAGATGCACCGAGACTAGATATCGACGTATCTATTAAAACTAGAGCACGTAACGCTCTCCAAATATTGCTCAGTCTATTGACCATGACTGCTGGAGGCACAAGTGGTTACGTACTGATAGTTGGTGGATAACTATGGAACGACTCGATAGTTTTCTATTGGTTAATATAACTAAAGTCAAACAGAAAATATCGATGCGACTAATTTACATAGTTATCTTGACTTGAGATTATCGATGGCCTTTAATATGAAAACTTTGCTTTGATTATAGTCAAATAATGGCACAATGTCCATCGAGTGATTATAGTTGGGCCAAGTAGAAGTATTGGAAGACGAGCAGTATTCAAGAGAGGATTCATCTCCTTAGTTATATGAGGTTAATATGACTATCAATTGAAATCAACTCAAATCCAAAATCTCAGACTAGAGTAGTTTGGTTAATAATAATTGTTATTATTGAACCATAGACTTTGTGTTTGGATATAGAGTTGAATATGAATAATATTGGAATTGCGACCATTACCAAATTCCATAAGTTTAAAGTGATATTGTTTTAATGAAGAAAATTGGTGTGAATAATTATCACTATTTGGTAACGCTTGATAAAGTAAGATTAGATTTTACTAAAACCGAGTAAGCGATAAATTGGCCATAATGTCAGACTACCTGCTAAGTGACGTGTGAACGTTTGTATTTTAATCGTTCGATATTAATCATCGATCAAAATTATTCCCAAGAGTCACATAATCAAAACAATGAATACTCCTTTTATCAACTGATTTAATTATTTTGTAATTATTATGAACTAATTAATATTTATGAAATATTAATTATAAAATTTTGTATTTGATGCTTGAGCAATGTTAAACGGTGTATTTATAATAGTTATAAATATATTGATTGATATACGATATCGATGCGTGTTTAGATTTTGATTTAAATGAAGCAAACATCGTTCGTGCTTGGACTGGTTTTGTGTCCTATATGGGGCAAAAGAGTTTAATGGTAAGAGAGAGATAAGGATGTGATCCACTTTTATCTCCATTTGACTTCCTATTTATATCCCACCTTTTACACAATTTCTTTACACACATTTGCCCTAATTTTTACTTTTAAATTTTGGCTGCAAATACCACACACCAAACCCCAAAATATCCAAGCACAAATCACATCGAAACTCATCGATTCTATCGTCGATGGAAAGCATTTTGGAAGACAGCAACTCTGGAACTTGGAATTCGATTCATAGAGCCATTTCATCATTTCAAAGTGGGATATCTAGGCCTTGATGAGATAAAATTTAGAAATTTCTAAATGATTTAGACTACATAGGCCTACTAATGATCCAATAATGGATTTTTTTTGAAATTTATCCAAATACTCCACTGCGGGTTGGCCAAGTTTCAATAAAATTGTGGTACAACGACTATAGTTGGATCGAGTAGAAGCATTGGAAATGAAACACTATTCAAGAGAGGATTCATCTCCTCGATTATATGAGGATAGTATCACGGTTAATTGAAGTCAACTTAAAGTCAGTCCATTATCAAAGCAATAATGTATTTAATAATAATTGATATTTTTGAACCAAGGAACTATGTGTTTGGACTGTAAAGTTAAATATGGATGATAGTGTAATTTTGACCATTACCAAATTCCATAAGTCATAATGTGATAATGTTTTGATGAAGAGAATTGATGTAAATAATTATTGCTATTGGGTAATACTTAATTAAGTAAAATTGGATTTTATCGAAGCTATATAAGCGATAAATTTATCTATAATACTACATCACCTGCTAAGTGACATGTGAACATTAATATTCAAATTGTTTGATATTAATCGCTTGTAAGCTGAATTTACTACTAAGAAGCATACAACGTAATGGTGAATACTCCAACTACTACCTGATTTAATTTATTATAATTGTCGTAAAGTAATCAACTTAATTAATATTTATGAAATATTAGTTATAAAATTTTATTTGATTTGTGTTGAAAATAGTGCTGATATAAAAGTTGTACACACACGTATCAATATACGATATTGATGTACGTTTTGTTAGTTCCTGAGATGATGGTTTTGATGACAACAACCTTAGTACTTGTTATAAAATATAAGTACTAACATTCTTATCTAGATATATATATATGTATGTATGTATGTATGTATGTATATGCAGGGAATATATATGCAGGAACTGAGAATAAAGACTGTACAGTATAGAGATTCAAGACTGACGAATTCAAGATTGAAGAAATCAAGACTGAAGACTCATGAGTATCAAGAGTTCAAGATATCAAGATAAGTAAAAGAATCTAGATTGTAGGAAATGCAGATTACGGATCTTAAGGCTAGATTAACACTAGAAGGAGAGTGAATAGTGTTTAATGGATTTTATGGAATTTTTGACATATTTTCAAATTAAACACATACAGATGCAATTTCACAAACACAGAGACAATCACAGAACCAGACACAGATGCAAATAGTAAATAAAAGCAGTAAAGGGAAGAACACACCAGAATTTTATAGTTGTTCAGATTTACCCTACATTCAGTCCCATAAAATTTCGTGTGCAGATTTCTTTTCAAATATAATGTCGATATTACAACCACGATTTCAAGGCCATGAGATACACCCTCCTATCTTCGAGTCCAGGACAAACTCTCTTTATTTAACCAGGCTACAACCACACCCAATTGATTTATGCACCATAGTCACACCGAATTGATTTACAGGCCACAATCACATTGTTTCCAATCACACTTTGATAGAAAGAGACTCGATACACTTCTTTGATTACAAATGATCCTATAACTCTGAATAGCACTGAGATCTTTGAGAGAGAGTGGCAGAGAATCAAGCTAGAGATGATCGAGTTTGATTCACTTAGAAATTTAATAGAGTTTTGTGAAAGCATTTGAAATATAGGAGAATATTTGAGTGGAGAAGAAGGAGTGAAGAAATGAAGAAAAACTAACTTAAAATTCATTGAAAACAACTGGTATTTATAGGAGAACAACGGTCATGTCCATACGCGAAAGGTTATGACGTAAGGACACTTCTTTTTGAAAATTTGAAATTTAAATTCTACGGCTACCATGTTGATATGGAGGGATGAGGGATGTCGACATGCCTATGTTATATTTGAAAATAGATTTTTCTTTAAAATGATTTCTATTCTAAAACCTGTCAGAACAATTTTTAAACTTTGTAAGCCATTTTAAATATAATTTAGACTTATAAAAGAGTTTTCAAAAGTAATCCTAAAATATATGATCTATAATATAAAAGTAATACTAAAAACTAAGTATAGATTTTTTTAAAATATATTAAAGCTAAAATAATAAAATCAAGAGATAGTTTAAAAAACAAAAGATGATTTTGAAATTAATATTATTAAACATAGTTTTTGAATTAAAGCTAAAATATTTAAATTGATAGAGATGACTTCAAGAAGACAGATTTAAAAAAATAATTCATTTTGAAAATTTCGTGGATTCCATTCCACAAGAGAAGGTCGTGGGTCTCATCCCACTAAAGAGTTCGTGGGTTCCATCCTATTATTAAAGCGGGAAGGCAGATTCCATTCCACAATTAAAATCTGAATAAAGGTTTTAGTGCTATTATGAAGTTTTAACATAAATATGACTCTATTACTTATCATGATATCTTGAACTCTTGATACTCATGAGTCTTTAGTCTTGATTTCTTCAAATTTGAATTGGTCGATCTTGAATCTCTATACTCAGTCTTGAATCTTTATACTGTACAGTCTTCATTCTCAGTACCTGCATATATATATATTTATATATCCTACATATGCATATATATCTAGACAAGAAATTAGTATTTATTTTTATAACAAGTCCTAAGGTTGTTGTCATCAAAACCATCATCTTAGGAACTAACAATGCAACAACCCGCATATTTATCGATTTTTATACTTAAATATTTTATTTAAATATTTTATCGATACTCGGAATTTGGTCCGAAAAGCTACTTTTTGCATACGGTCGAATTAGGACTCGGGACCCCTCCCATTGAGTTCAAAACGTCGTTTGCGATCTTTTTAAGTGTAAAATTTTATATGTTTGGAGTTAGTGGAATTTTCCTACTTTTTCACTCAGGGCTTTGGTTTGCGCTGAGCCCAATAACCCCACTTATGTATTCAGTCCCAACCCCTTCTCCTCTTCATTACTTCATTCCTCATTTCCTAATTCTCAAGCTTTTATAACAATGGAGAGTGGAAGAGGAAATTAAAACTCCAAGCCCTAGTTTTCTTTTGCAAATCAAACTCTCGCTCCAAACTAATAGAAGAACCCATTGGTAAGCCTTCTCTTCTTCTTCTCCAACTCATTCTCTTATCAATTTCAGAAATTCCTAAACCTAACTTTGGGAATGTTCTTCTTTTAAGCTTAGAATCAAGCTTCTTGAGTTGGATTTGAAGAGTGGTTGACTCTCCTTCGCTTTCAAGCTTCTTCTTCAATCGTTTGGGTTCAAAAGTGAGATTTTTATCTCACATCTTAGTCTATAACTATCTTCGATTGTTAGGTATGAATTCCTAACACTTATTCGTGTGCATTTGCTTTTGGTTTGGATTGATTTGGTGAATATTCCAATTTTTGGTGTTTTGGGTTCAATTCTTTAAAAATCATAGCTTTGATGTTCAAATGTGTTTTTGGTGATGCAACGAAGAGCTCATAGGGCCGGGTAGTCGATAGGCATAAATTTTTAGTGTCGATGCTCGAGTGGTTGCAAATTGGTCGTGATTGGCCATTGTGTTCGATGGGCTAGGAAGGGACAGGGAACAGGTCCGGTCGACCGAGCTCTGCTGCCGGCCGATCGACCTGCTTCCAAAGTGCAAAGCACTTCTCTGCCTCAGGGTTTGGTCGACCGACCGCAGAGCACAGTCGACCGACCTGCTTCTCGAGAATTTTTGTAGAACAGGGTCCGGTCGACCGAGCTCTGTAGTCGGCCGACCGACCTGTTGCTGTTTTGCCTATTTCACCTATTTTGCATGGTTTCCAAATTTGATCGATTCGTGTTATTTCCCTATTTGTTGTTATCATTTGTTATTAACTTTGGTGACTTCTTTACTTCGGGAATTTTTTGGAATATCCATTTTGATGGATTCGGTATCGATTTCTTTGGATTTTCATTCACGTCTTCGAATGTGAATTTTAGTGATTGATTGTTCCTACAATCTTCTTTGTGATTTGTCACTTTAAAAATATAAAGGTTTCAATACTAGTAGTAAATATCAAAAATTCTTTCATCAAAACGATTTCAACACTATTTTATTACAAAGCTCGTTTCTTAAACTGTTTTCCAATCTATTAGTATATACAAGCCTTTACCTCACTCGTATGAGAAATCTAATTAAACGACCTAGTAAAAGGAGTGGTATGAAACGCTTGCGTTTACTTCGTCGGTTAATTCTTGGACTTGTTCGATTGAAACTCTTGTGACAATTTTCTAGTGGAGATCTACAGTTTGTTCGTAAATATTTAAGTTAAGCCAGTGGTTATGGGACATGAAGCTAAACTCATATATTTACTAGCTTAGTGTAATTGACACTTCTCGTTGATCATGGTGATCATCTTTGTGATTTAGACTAGCAATGTGCGATGTCTCTTTGTCTGCGAGGGAGGCTAAACCCCGTTTTGTGGAGTTTTGACTCAAATTGGTGGGGTAGCAACCCATGGTCTTTGGGCCGTTTGTGGAGCTTCGGCTCAATTTGTGATGGTTAGCAATCATGGAATTAGCGTTCCGTTTGTGATACACATGTTGGTGAGCTTTATGCTCCAGTTTGTGATAGGCCTTCCCCCTTTTTGTGATTTCTGGATTTCTTGAGATGATTTCTAGAATTTGCGCTTCACCAATTTTCGTGATTTTCATTGATAAGTTTTATCAATATTTGTACATTGGTGAATTTGTGTGTCATTGACTTTTGTGATTGATATTGATATAATAGTCAATATTTATGGTTTGGTGAACGAAATAAAGAGTATGACATTTCTTTTGATCTTTGAGTAGATTTTTGTGATATTGATAAATCTCTTGTTGATTTTCAAGTACTTATATATATCACAGCTTGGCATTGTGATTATTATGTGTTTAGTCGTACCTCTTATTCTATATCGCTTCATCTGATATTTATAGTTAGACTGATCCGTTTATTATTTTCTTATTAAATAATACTCGGGTCAAACCGAGATGTTACAGGTGCTTCAGCTTGACTTCTCACTTGGGATTGATTTCTATGACTTTTGGCTAACTACTTAGATTAGTAGTTTATTTTGTTGTATACACTTGAGATATGGACTCATAGTTGTATTCTTTTGTATAGCATGTGTTGCTATTCTTTTGTATTATTGTGGATCTTTTTGACCACTACTCTGATATACACTTTCATGTGTTAGTAATATATTCATATCTTCTTCCGCCTTTGTGATATGAATTATCTATGGCTGATTTGTGTTATGCTTATTTCTATATTTGTTTCCGAAGATTATTATAGCCACTGTGTAGTAGCTTTGTATTTTTATCGGTATGTCGGATTTCCTTTTGAAATAAAATGCATGTTATACTATCTGACACATCGGTGCTCGTGCAAAGTAATTACACGGATGGTCGCTCCTCAACAGCCTTATTCTCCATGCTAGTTGACAGCATTACACGGTAGTGATCTTGCCTAGCCTGGGTATAGAGGTGGGGCGTCACAGCTTGGTATCAGAGCCAAATTTCGGAACAATATGGAATATTATAACAAGGATCATCGTCCTAAGTCTTTCTTAGGAGTCGTGCTTTAGGATTTAATTCGAGTCTTCGTACCGATTTATCCTATTTTCTTTATGATTCCTTGTTTTATCTATCAAGATTGCTTGATATTAATTTTGTGAATAACCTTCTTCTTCCTTCTTTCTTTCTTAAGGAAGAGAAATGGTTAGATCTGTTCGTCCCTGAGCTGGACCATCTAGTGTTCCACCTCAAGATGGAGTTTTTATGACTACCCAACAACTTCTTGACCTTGTCACGAATGCTCAAGCAGTTGGTTCTAATCCGGAACCTACTCACCCTAAATCTGGGTTTGCACGTTTGTGCAATGATTACACCAACCTGGGCGGGAAGCCATTTAAAGGTTCTGAAACTATTATTGAAGTCCAGGCTTGGTTAAGGACATGCGATCGAATCTTTTCTCGCATGAACCTCATTGATCTTCACCCAGTTCAGGTGGCTTCTAGTATGCTCCAGGAAAGAGCATTAGACTGGTACGAGCTTCTGATTTCTGAGATTAATGAAGCGGATCTCATTTGGGAGAAATTCCGAGAGCGCTTCGAGTTAAAATTCGTACCAGAAGCTGAGAAGGTGACTTTGGCTCGCCGTTTTATTGACCTTGTTCAAGGTGAAGCCTCCTGACTGATTATGTTGCATCCTTCGAGTCACTTTCCAAATATGGGGTTGAATACATCAACACCCCATTGAAGAAGAACCAAAGATTTGTCTATGGCTTAAACAAACATCTCAAGAAGCCATTACTTCTAAAATTAGAAGTTTTTTCCGACCAACTCATTAATATCGCTCTTCGTCTTGAAGAGGCGGATAGGGAAAATGATGTTGAAGTGGTGGGTTCCAAATCAAACTTCAATAACAACAAGAAAAGGCCCAGTAAATTCAAAGGCCCTTATCCCAACAAAAAGGGGAAGCAAGCAACCCCAGAGACAAAGACTTCTTCCTTTGGTCGTGGGGAATGCTATAATTGTGGTTCGAAGGACCATTACGCGAACAAGTGCCCAAAGTCTCTCTCTTGTCGCTACTGCAAAGGTCACGGTCATGTTATATCTTCATGCCCCAAGCTTCAGGGCAGGAAGGAGGGAAAGTTAAATGTTGCTCAAGCCCCTGGCAACACATCTCGTGGCCAAGGTATTTCTCATTCTTTCCTTGATGGCATTATTTTATTTCATGATCATCCTATTCGAGTTCTTTTTGATACGGGAGCATCCCATTCTTTTATATCAAAAGAACTTGTTGATACCTTTTCTTTGGATGTTGTGTGTTTAATGACTTCTTTGAGAATTGCGAATCCGGTTGGTGGATCCGCAGCAATCAGTTTATTGTGTAAAGATGTCGAGATTACTTTGTGTGATTTTTCTTTCCTAGTCGATTTGCATGTCATGCGTTATTTAGGCTTTGGAATGATTTTGGGAATGGATTGGCTTAACCGTTATGAAGCTTATATCCTATGTCCTGAGCGGACTATTCATCTTCGACATCCTCAATCTGTTAAGCATATTTCTATTAATCTTAAAGATTCGGATTCCAGCTTGGTTGCATCTTTATATTCTTTAAATCCTCATGATGACGATAATGATGATGAGGAAGATATTATTTCTCTTATTCACGTTGTTCATGAATTTTCCGACATATTTGAGCCCGTTTTAGGATTACCGCCTAAGCGAGCAATTGAGTTCAGAATTAATCTTATCCCTGAAGCTCAACCTATTACTCGTCCTCCTTATCGTATGTCCAATAAAGAAAATGAGGAGATTCGTAAACAATTGTCCGAATTGGAGACGAAGCAATTTATTCGCTCTAGTTCCTCGCCTTGGGGAGCTTCGGCTATTTTCGTGAAGAAATTCGATGGAACACTTAGGCTTTGCGTTGACTACCGCAAGCTTAATGATCTCACTATCAAAAATAAATATCCTTTACCTCGGATTGATGATCTATTCGATCAACTTAGTGGTGCTAGAGTCTTTTCACAATTAGACTTAGCTACTGGATTTCATCAGCTTCGTATTGCAGAGGATAGCATTCCTTTGACATCGTTCCGTACTCGTTATGGATCTTATGAATGGCTTGTTATGCCATTTGGTCTAACGAATGCTCCGGCTTATTTCGTTGACCTTATGAATCGAGTTTTCAAAGATTTTCTCGATCGGTTTGTTCTCATCTTTATCGATGATATTCTTATGTATTCAAAAACCGAGGAGGAGCATGAAAAGCATCTTCAGATTGTATTGGAAACTCTTAGGAGTAATCAATTAAAAGCAAAGTTTTCTAAATGCCACTTTTGGCAATCTCGTGTGAAGTTCCTCGGTCACATTATTTCCGAATCTGGAATTTTCGTGGATCCTTCAAAGATTGAAGCGATTCAAGATTGAAAGAAACCGGAGAGTGTGACAGAGATTCGTAGTTTCCTTGGATTGGCAGGTTATTACCGCCGTTTTATCAAAGACTTTTCTAAGATTGCCGTGCCTCTCACTAGCTTTACGAAGAAAGGTGTTAAATACATTTGGTCGGACAAATGTGAAACTTTTTTTCAGAAATTAAAAGAACTCCTCTTTGATGCTCCTATTCTTGTTATTCCCGAGGGGAATCAAGATTTCGTTGTTTATACCGATGCTAGTCGCGTTGGTTTGGGTGCCGTTCTTATGCAAAAAGAACGTGTTATTGCTTATGCTTCAAGGCAATTAAAGCCGGCCGAGACTAGATATGCCACACATGATTTAGAACTCGCGGCTATTGTTTTTGCTCTTCGGATTTGGCGTCATTATCTTTTAGGAGAGAAATTTGTCCTTTAACCCGACCATAAGTCCCTGAAGTATTTATTCTCTCAAAAGGAACTTAATTTGCGTCAACAGCGTTGGCTCAAATTTCTTGCACCTTATGATCTTGATATCCTTTAGACTCCCGGAAAGGGGAATCGCGTTGCGGATGCACTTAGTCGAAAGCAACAAGCGGTTGTTTCTATGATGATATCCGAATGGAACGATCTCGAGATCATATCCACTTGTGAAATTCGAGACCATGTTTCCGATTTATGTTCATCTCTTGTTTTATGTAGCATTGAGGCTCATCCTTCTCTTTTAGACCGCATTCTTGAAGCTCAAAGGCTAGATCCCGAATTGGCTCTTCTTGGCCAAAATATTAAGGATAAAATTGATATTGAAGGTTTGAAAGACTTTAATATCGATTCTCGTGGCGGCATTTGGAAATTTGGTAGACTTATCGTGCCAAATATTAGTGATCTTCGTAAAGATATTTTGGAAGATTCACATCATTCTAAATTTACCATTCATCCCGGTAGTAGTAAAATGTACGCGGATATGAAGCGACGTTATTATTGGGAGGGAATGAAATTTGATATTGCTAACTTTGTTAAGCGTTGCATGACTTGCCAACTCGTTAAGGCCGAACATCAAAGGCCCGGTGGGTTATTGCAACCTTTAGAAATTCCAATTTGGAAGTGGGACAAAATTTCCATGGATTTTATTGATGGCCTTCCCCGTTCTCGTTCGGGTCATGATAGCTTATGGGTGATTGTTGATAGGCTTACTAAATCTGCCCATTTTATTCCCGTTCTGTCTAACCGAACCGTTCCTCTTTTGGCCATACTCTTTATTAAAGAGATTGTTACATTACATGGAGTTCCTACTTCTATAGTTAGTGATCGTGATCCATTGTTCACTAGTGGATTTTGGAAGAGTCTTCAAAAAGCTTTGGGAACGAAGCTTAATTTTAGCACCGCTTACCACCCCCAGTCCGATGGACAAACCGAGCATGTGAATCAAACCCTTGAAGATCTTCTTCGTGATTGTGTTCTTGATTTCGGTGGAAGCTGGGAAGATCATATTCCTCTTGTTGAATTTTCCTATAATAATAGTTTCCAATCTAGTATTGGTATGGCACCTTTCGAGGCACTCTATGGAAGGCCATGCCGATCTCCTTCTTGTTGGCTTGAGTCCCGTGAGAAGCTGGTTTTAGGTCCAGACTTTATTCGTGATTCCACAGAAAAGATTGATCTTATTCGTCATAGGATGAAAGAAGCCCAGAGTAGACAAAGATCCTATGCCAATAACCGAAGAAGGAAATTAGAATTTTCTGTGGGAGATCTTGTGTTCATTCGTGTTTCACCTATGAAAGGTGTTGTATGTTTTCGATCGGGAAAATTAGCGCCCCGATATGTTGGGCCATTTCCTATCACCGAACGTATTGGTTCCGTGGCTTATCGCCTTTTATTACCGGCTCAGTTTTCTGCTATTCATGACGTGTTTCACGTTTCTCAATTACGGAAGTGCCTTCGAGATTCCGATTCTATTCTTGAGCCCGGTGTTGTGGAAGAAATTGAAGTTTCACCTAATTTAACTCATGAGCAACATCCTATTCGTATTATTGCTTCGGAGGTCAAGCGCGTTCGAAATAAAGATGTTCCGCTTGTTAAAGTCCAATGGTCCTCAAATCCTAAGGATTGCTCTTGGGAGTCTAGAGAGTTCATCGAGCGATCACATCCGGACTTGCTTTCTCGTGCTCTTTAAGGTGAACCTTTTATTTCAAATTTCTTTTATGTTGAATATGCTTTTATGGTTGTTACTTTATATTTTCTTCTTAAATATTACGAGGACGCAATTTCTTTAAGGAGGGGAGTCTGTAACAACCCGCATATTTATCGATTTTTATATTTAAATATTTTATTTAAATATTTTATCGATACTCGGAATTTGGTCCGAAAAGCTACTTTTTGCCTACAGTCGAATTAGGACTCGGGACCCCTCCCATCGAGTTCAAAACGCCGTTTGCGATCTTTTTAAGTGTAAACTTTGATATGTTTGGAGTTAGTGGAATTTTGCTACTTTTTCACTTAGGGCTTTGGTTTGGGCTGAGCCCAATAACCCCGCTTATGTATTCAGTCCCAACCCCTTCTCCTCTTCATTACTTCATTCCTCATTTCCCAATACTCAAGCTTTTATAACAATGGAGAGTGGAAGAGGAAATTAAAACTCCAAGCCCTAGTTTTCTTTCGCAAATCAAACTCTAGCTCCAAACTAATAGAAGAACCCATTGGTAAGCCTTCTCTTCTTCTTCTCCAACTCATTCTCTTATCAATTTCAGAAATTCCTAAACCTAACTTTGGGAATGTTCTTCTTTTAAGCTAGAATCAAGCTTCTTGAGTTGGATTTGAAGAGTGGTTGATTCTCCTTTACTTTCAAGCTTCTTCTTCAATCTTTTGGGTGCAAAAGTGAGATTTTTATCTCACATCTTAGTCTATAACTATCTTCGATTGTTAGGTATGAATTCCTAACACTTATTCGTGTGCATTTGCTTTTGGTTTGGATTGATTTGGTGAATATTCCAATTTTTGGTGTTTTGGGTTCAATTCTTTAAAAATCATAGCTTTGATGTTCAAATGTGTTTTTTGTGATGCAACGAAGAGCTCATAGGGCAGGGTAGTCGATAGGCATAAATCCTTAGTGTCGATGCTCGAGTGGTTGCAAATCGGTCGTGATTGGCCATTGTGTTCGATGGGCCAGGAAGGGACTGGGAACAGGTCCGGTCGACCAAGCTCTGCTGCCGGCCGACCGACCTGCTTCCAAAGTGCAAAGCACTTCTCTGCCTCAGGGTTTTGTCGACCGACCGCAGAGCACAGTCGACCGACCTGCTTCCCAAGAATTTTTGTAGAACAGGGTCCGGTCGACCGAGCTCTGTAGCCGGCCGACCGACCTGTTGCTGTTTTGCCTATTTCGCCTATTTTGCGTGGTTTCCAAATTTGATCGATTCGTGTTATTTACCTATTTGTTGTTATCATTTGTTATTAACTTTGGTGACTTCTTTACTTCGGGAATTTTTTGGAATATCCGTTTTGATGGATTCGGCATCAATTTCTTTGGATTTTCATTCACGTCTTCGAATGTGAATTTTAGTGATTGATTGTTCCTACAATCTTCTTTGTGATTTGTCACTTTAAAAATATAAAGGTTTCAATACTAGTAGTAAATATCAAAAATTCTTTCATCAAAACGATTTTAAGACTATTTTATTACAAAGCTCGTTTCTTAAACCGTTTTCCAATCTATTAGTATACATGCCTTTACCTCACTCGTATGAGAAATCTAATTAAACGACCTAGTGAAACGAGTGGTATGAAACGCTTGCGTTTACTTCGTCGGTTAATTCTTGGACTTGTTCGATTGAAACTCTTGTGACAATTTTCTAGTGGAGATCTACAGCTTGTTCGTAAATATTTAAGTTAAGCAAGTGGTTATGGGACATGAAGCTAAACTCATATATTTACTGGCTTAGTGTAATTGACACTTCTCGTTGATCATGACGATCATCTTTCTGATTTAGACTAGCAATGTGCGATGTCTCTTTGTCTGCGAGGGAGACTAAACCCCGTTTTGTGGAGTTTCGACTCAAATTGGTGGGGTAGCAACCCATGGTCTTCGGGCCGTTTGTGGAGCTACGGCTCAATTTGTGATGGTTAACAACCATGGAATTAGCGTTTCGTTTGTGATACATGTGTTGGTGAGCTTTATGCTCCCGTTTGTGATAGGCCTTCCCCCTTTTTGTGATTTCTGGATTTCTTGAGACGATTTCTAGAATTTGTGATTCACCAATTTTCGTGATTTTCATTGATAAGTTTTATCAATGTTTGTGCATTGGTGAATTTGTGTGTCATTGACTTTTGTGATTGATATTGATATAATAGTCAATATTTATGGTTTGGTGAACGAAATAAAGAGTATGACATTTCTTTTGATCTTTGAGTAGATTTTTGTGATATTGATAAATCTCTTGTTGATTTTCAAGTACTTATATATATCACAGCTTGGCATTTTGATTATTATGTGTTTAGTCGTACCTCTTATTCTATATCGCTTCATCTGATATTTATAATTAGACTGATCCGTTTATTATTTTCTTATTAAATAATACTCGGGTCAGACCGAGATGTTACAGGTGCTTCATCTTGACTTCTCACTTGGGATTGATTTCTCTGACTTTTGGCTAACTACTTAGATTAGTAGTTTATTTTGTTGTATACACTTGAGATATGGACTCATAGTTGTATTCTTTTGTATAGCATGTGTTTCTATTCTTTTGTATTATTGTGGATCTTTTTGACCACTACTCTGATATACACTTTCATGTGTTAGTAATATATTCATATCTTCTTCCGCCTTTGTGATATGAATTATCTGTGACTGATTTGTGTTATGCTTATTTCTATATTTGTTTCCGAAGATTATTATAGCCACTGTGTAGTAGCTTTGTGTTTGTATCGGTATGTCGGATTTCCTTTTGAAATAAAATGCATGTTATACTATCTGACACATCAGTGCTCGTGCAAAGTAATTACACGGATGGTTGCTCCTCAACAGCCTTATTCTCCGTGCTAGTTGACAGCATTACACCGTAGTGTTCTTGCCTAGCGTGGGTATAGAGGTGGGGCGTCACAAACAATCTCCCCCTTTTTGATGATGACAACCTATGTTTATAAAATATACTCCACCAAATGCTGATTCTACTCTGACTCCCTCAAATCTACTAACTCACCTTTAGTCTATGCCTAACTAACCTATTTTATAATTCTCCCTTTTGTCATCAACAAAAACTAATCCTATCTATATAACTCCCCCTAAATCTTATACTATAGCACTGTATAGGATAATAACACAGTACAGTAGAATAAAAATGAGACGGAAATAAAATATAGTAAGTTTTAAATGAGAGAGATATAAAAATTTCAAACATAATCAATCAATATATACATCATGTTCTTATCAAATCAGACCATGTTCAATCATATATTACACACCATATTCAAATCAATCCAAACTGTACCAAATCAAACCAAACAATTCTAACCAAATCAATGTAAATCAAACCACATATGTCAAACCAATCATTTCTTGGAACCCGAACCCATCCTTCTTCACCGAAGATGGGATCTGCCTTTATAACATCTCATTCATCATTATCTTTGTTCAGAGTTCCTATTGGATTCGCTTCAAGTTCTTCTTTGTTGAGGGCTGAGATCATCCATCGAATGGCATCGAAATGCCTTTCTTGTTCTTTTATCATCTGCATTTGGCTTAATTCTAAGTGATGTTGATTGCAGAGGATAAAATTAAGTATGTTCTTGAAGGAATTGAGAGTTTCTTCAAGGTTCATACTTAGATTATGAATAAGAGAGGCCATTTTTTGATAAATATGAAGAAATTCAATAGAAAATAAGGAGAATTGAAAGTATACATTTTTCTAGAAGAAATGGGTATTTAAAGAGTTATAAAGTCTTTTGAAATGATAAGTCACAAGATAGTTATGTCAAATTCAATTTCAAAACGAAAACCATTTTTTGGCCGTTACATGTCGACATTGGGGGTAGGGGGATGTCGACACGTCCTTGTTAATTTTGGAAATTTTCTTTGTTTCTTTATATTATATAAAAGTGTGTATATATATAAACTTATATAATATAATAAAAAGCATTCCAGAGATATTTTAGAGCTAATAAGCAGAAATAAAATAATTTCAATGATAAATTTAGTTAACATTACATAAACGATACATAACACTAACTAAAGAGAGCTACTAACTAGTACAACATGAAATGAAACTATTATAGTTAGAGGATGATGAAGATGATGATAATCGAAGCTTGCAACTCACTTTCCCGAAGAACTTATTCATATTGGTGGAAATCTTGTCCAAATTTCTACTAACGGATCTTTTGTGAATCTGTTGGTTTTCCACGATAATCTTTTGATTCTTGAGAAGCGTTTTGTTGGATGGATTATTAGGAGTGGTAGTGTATTCGATGCTTTCCAATCAAGTCTCTTCCTCCTCCTCTCCTTCTTTTTCAATTTCCATCTCCTCCCCTTCTTCTCCTTCTTCCTCCTCCTCCTCCTCCTCCTCCTCCTCCTCCTCCTCCTCCTCTTCTTCCATCTCTTCATGAGTCAATCTCTCATACTTTTCGGCAAGTGTTTCATATGATTGAAACACAAACGGAATTTTCATGAGAGAGATGTTAGCATGGTTAAATACTTTCTAGAAACGGACTCTTCCTTCTTATAATCAACACCAAGGTAGTTGAAAATCCGAGTAAGACAACTCCCATGATATAAAGTATTTTCACTTAAAGTGAAATTTTGGAGACGAAGTTCATCCAAAATCACTTGCGCCCAATTAATGTCATAGTGTCCAAAAATAGCAAAAAGAGCCTTACAAACTTTCTAAGTAGGGTGACTGAAATTTCCCGATCTTGGAGTCATGGTATGTTGCAAAAGAAGGTTTACAATTCTAGCTTTTGGATGGAAATTTTGGTTTATAAACCCAAAGTTACCATCTCCTTCAAAAATGTGATGAAATGTCTCACAATCATATTCATCAGTTTGAAAATCCGAAATATCCATTCCCGTATGCTTACAACTAAGAATGTTACCCAAAATCTCACTATTTAAAACAATACGCGTTCCTTTAACGCAAATCCGCACTTCCCCTTCATTTCCTTCATAAAAACCACGATTCAAATTTGTATAAAACATTTCAACAAGATTCGGATAACAAAAAAAAATCATTTTGAGAATCATCAATTGAGCTAAGACTTTTATTCTCTTCAAAAAGAACATTGATTTCATAGGAAGAAAAATCATTAAAGATAGCAAATTTTCCCATATGGACCTTTCCAAACTTTACATAGCTTATGTAAGCCTTGATAGCTTTCAGATCATTATAAAGGAACTCTTTAGTGGCCTTGGACAGTCTAATGGTGGATGGAGTACTTGAGGAATCCATTTTTGAAGAAAGTAGAGAGCTTGATAGTTTGAAAGAGAGTTTGAATTTTGAAATGAAAGTGAAAAGGTAGGATAAAGTCAAGAAGATAAATGGATATCTAAGAGCCATGTTATTTTTCAAAAGCTGCCTTTTTAGAGCTTTGGAGTTGGTGAAAAGGTGGAGGGAAATTCAAAGTTTTGAATTCAAATTCGAATTTCAAATTTCAGGAGGGATGTCGACATGAGGGGTAGTGTCAGACGTGGGTCTCTTAAATTATGTGAGTTATTTTTCTTATTTTATTTAATATCTACATATATCCTATAATCTAATTTAAATTTTGTCTAAAATAGTATTAAATATTATAACACTTTAGTATTAATATTTTAGTATTAAAATAATATTATTTTGAAAAACAAAATTTTAAATTCAAACAACAAGCAATTTCAAAACATGCAAACAATCAAACATTCAAACAAGCAATTTTAATTAATATAATTTAAATGTGTACCAAGTTTTAGATCCATATTTCTGAGATCATCAGAATCGTGAAAAGCTGTAAAGCACATGTTGAATTTTCCGTCTCTTGATGAGATGAGTCTGAATCGTCCAGTGTAGTAGTATATTCTCTCTTTCTTTTCTTTGTCAAATCATTACTTGAAATTTTCTGTTTGTACAGATACAAACAATCTCTTTTTAGGTGGCCTGGTTCATCACAATTGTAGCATCTGCCATTGTTTTGAGTTTCAATATTGTTTCCAGAATTTTTGTGTTCATTTCTCTTGTAATTGTTCATCTTTTTGTATTTCAGAAACTTTTTTAAATTCCTTGTCATCAAGGCTATTTCTTCATCGTCGTCACAGTTTGAGTCTGAACCATCTATTATTGCATTAAACACTTTGACTTTTTTTCTAACACCTTGCTTCCTCTTCTCCCTTGCATTTGTACTTCTAACGACATCAAATTCCCAATCAATTCTTCAATTTTCAGAGTACTAATATCATTAGCCTCTTCAATTGCTAGAGTCTTCTGATCTCATTGCTGAGTGAGTGAATTAAGAATTTTTCTAACTTGATCTTCTTCAGAAAAGTTCTTTCCTAATGCAATTAGTGAGTGCAAAATGTATTGAAACCTACTGCATGTCTGAAATGGACTCATTTGGATTCATCTTGAATAATTGAAACTGATTGGTCAAGATAGATATTTTGGTTTGTTTAACTTTGCTTATTCCTTCATGAGAAACTTGCAAAGTTTTCCAGATCTTATATGCAGACTTATAGATGGACATTCTACTAAACTCATTCCTATCAAGTGAACAGAATAGAATATTCATGGCTTTGGAATTGTTTTGTGCAACAGTCTTTTGCTCAGCAGTCCACTGTGCAAAATCAATTGTTGGTTCAATGTACTCAGTTTGTGTGATATTCCAAGTGTCTAATCCTATTGATTGTAAATAGATTTTGATCCTACATGTCCAATATGCATAGTTACTGCCATTGAAAAGTGGTGGTCAGGCAGTAGACTAACCCTGTACAAATGAGCTAGTGATAGGGTTGATGTTACCAGTGTTGGCAGCCATTTGAAAACTTTACAAAAATCAGATTATGAAAACTTTGAAAACCAATGCACTAAGACCAAATGTAGGAAATGCAGATTATAGATCTTAAGGCTGGATTAATACTAAAGGGGAAGGGGTGAATAATGTTTAACGGATTTTATGGAATTTTTAAAATCTTTTAAAATTAAACACGTACATATGCAATTTCACAAACACAGAGACAATCATAGAACCAAGCACAAATACAAATAATAAATAAAAGTAGTAAAGAAAAGAACATACCAGAATTTTATAATGCTTTGGAGTTACCTTACATCCAGTCCCGCACAATTTTTTTTGTCGATTTTGTTTCAAATATAATGTCGATATTACAACCTCGATTTCAAGGTCACGAGATAACCCTCCTATCTCTGAGTCCAGGGCAAACTCTCTTGATTTAATCAGGCTACAAGATCACTTACTTGATTTACGGGTTACAATCACACCCAATCGATTTACGGGTCACAATCACACCATTTCACACTTTGATAGAGAGAGACTCGACACACTTCTTTAATCAAAAATGATCCTGTAACTCTGAATAGCATTGAGATCTTTGAGAGAGAGAGAGTGGCAGAGAATCAAACTAGAGATGATCAAGCTTGATTCACTTAGAATTTTGGCATAGTTTTGTTAAAGCATTTGAAACATAAGAGAATATTTGAGTGGAGAAGAAGGAGTGAAGAAATGAAGAAAAAATAACTTAAAATTCATTGAAAACAACTGGTATTTATAGGAGAACAACAGTCATGTCCACTCGCGAAAGGTTATGATGAATAGATACTTCTTTTTGAAAATTTGAAATTTTAATTCCACGGCTACCATGTCAACATGGGGGATGTCGACATGCCTATGTTATTTTGAAAATAGTTATTGCTTTAAAATGATTTATATTATGAAATTTGTCAAAACAATTTCTAAACTTTGTAAACCATTTTGAATATAGTTTGAACTTATGAAAGAGTTTTCGAAAGTAACTTAAAATATGTAATATATAATATAAAAGTAATATTAAAAACTAAGTATAGATTTCCTTAAAATATATTAAAGCTAAAATACTAAAATCAAGAGATAGTTTAAAAAACAAGAGATGATTTTGAAATTAATATGATCAAAAATAGTTTTTGAATTAAGGCTAGAATATTTAAATTGATAAAAATGACTTTAAAAATATAGTTTTGAAAAAATAAATCATTTTGAAAATTTCGTGGGTTCCATTCCACTAGAGAAGATCGTGGGATCCATCCTACTAAAGAGGTCGTGGGTTTCATCCCACTATTAAAGCCAGAAGGTGGATTTCATTCCACAATTAAAATCTGAATAAAGATTTGAATGCTATTATGAAGTTATAACATAAATATAGACTCTATTACTTATCTTGCTATCTGGAACTCTTGATACTCATGAGTCTACAGTCTTGGTTTCTTCAATCTTTAATTCGTCAGTCTTGAATCTCTATACTCAGTCTTGAATCTTTATACTATACAATCTTCATTCTCACTACATGTATATATATATATCTTGCATATACATATATATCTAAACAAGAATATTAGTATTTATATTTTATAACAAGTCCTAAGGTTGTTGTCATCAAAACCATTATCTCAGGAACTAACATAGATTTATGTTGAAACTTCATAATAGCACTAAATTTTTTATTTGGATTTTAATTGTGGAATGGAATCCACCTTCTCGCTTTAATAGTGGGATGGAACCCACGACCTCTTCAGTGGGATGGAATGCACGATCTTCTCTAGTGGATTGGAATCCATGAAATATTAAAAGTAATTTATTTTAGCTATTTTTTTTCGAAAACTATCTTTTTAAAATTCATCCCTTGTTTTTTAAAGCTATCTCTTGATTTTAATATTTTAGCTTTAAATCTCAAAATATATTTTATAGAAGTTTATACATAGTTTTTAATATTACTTTTATATTATAGATTATATATCTTAAGATTACATTCTAAAACTCTTTTATAAGTTTAAACTATATTCAAAATGGTTTACAAAATTTAGAAACTGTTTTGACAATTTTTAGAATAGAAATCATTTTAAAGCAAAATCAATTTTCGAAAATAATGTAGGCATGTCGACATCCTTATACCCTCCATGTCGGCATGGTAGCCGTAGATTTCAATTTTCAAATTTTCAAAAGAAGTGTTTATTCATCATAACCTTTCGCAAATGGACATGAACATTGTCCTCCTATAAATACCCGTTGTTTTCAACAAATTTTAAGTTAGTTTTTCTTATTTCTTCGCTCCTTCTTCTCAACTCAAATATTCTCTTATATTTCAAATGCTTTAACAAAATTCTACCAAAATCCTATGTGAATCAAACTCGATCGTCTCTAATTTGATTCTCTGCCACTCTCTCTCAATAGTCTCAGTGCTATTCAGAGTTATAGGATCATTTGTAATCATAGATCAAAAGATTGAACTGTATTGAGTCTCTCGTTATCAAAGTGTGATTGGAAACGATGTGATCGTGGTTCGTAAATCAATTGAGTGTGATTGTAGCCCACAAATCAACTAGGTGATATTGTAGCCTGGTTAAATCAAGAGAGTTCGCCCTAGACTCGAAGAAAGGAGGGTGTATCTCATGGCCTTGAAATCGAGGTTGTAATACCGATATTATATTTGAAAATAAATATGCATAAGAAATTCTGTAGGATTTGATGTAGCGTAACTCTGAACCAGTATAAAATTCTAGTGCGTTCTTTCCTTTACTTACTATATGCATCCGCGTCTGGTTCTATGATTATCTCTATGTTTGTGAATTGCATCTTTATGTGTTTAATTTTAAAAGATTTCAAAAATTCCATAAAATCCATTAAACACTATTCACCCCCTTCTAGTGTTAATCCAGCCTAAAGATCCGTAATCCGCATTTCCAACATTTGATATCATAGCATTGGTTTTCAAAGTTTTCATAATCTGATTTTTGAAATTTTTTTCAAATGGCTACCAACACCGGTAATGTCAACGCTATCACTTGTTCATCTATAGAGGGTCGGTCTACTGCCACACCACCACTTTTAATGGCAGTAACTATGCATATTTGGTATGTAGGATGAAAATCTATATACAATCAATAGGATTAGACACTTGGATTATCACACAAACTGAGTACATTGAACCCATATCTGATTTTGCACAGTGGACTGCTGAGAAAAAGATTGTTGCACAAAACAATTCCCAAGCCATGAATATTATATTCTGTCCACTTGATTAGAATGAGTTTAATAGAGTGTTTGTCTGTAAGTCTACATATAAGATCTGGAAAACTTTGCAAGTTACTCATGAAGGAACAAGCAAAGTTAAACAAATCAAAATATCTATCTTGGCCAATCAGTTTCAATTATCCAAGATGAATCCAAACGAGTCCATTTCAGACATGTACAGTAGGTTTCAATACATTGTGCACTCACTAATTGCATTAGGAAAGAACTTTTTCGAAGAAGATCAAGTTAGAAAAATTCTGAACTGACTCACTCCGGAATGGGATCAGAAGACTCTAGCAATTGAAGTGGCTAATGACATTAGTACTCTGAAAATTGGAGAATTGATTGGGAATTTGATGTCGTTCGAAGTACAAATATAAGGGAGAAGAGAAAGCAAGGCCTTAGAAAAAATCCAATAGCATTCAATGCAATATTAGATGGTTCAGACTCAAACAGTGACGATTATGAAGAAATAGCCTTGATGACAAGGAATTTTAGAAAGTTTCTGAAATACAGAAAGATGGACAGTTACAAGAGAAATGATCACAAGAAATAGTAATGAGACTCAAAATAACATCAAATGCTACGACCGTGATGAGCCAAGCCACTTAAAAAGAGATTGTCTGCATCCATATAAATAGAAATTTTCTCCAAGTAATGATTCATCAAAGAAAAGAAAGAGAGCATATACTGCTACACTAGACGATCCAGACTCATCCTCTAGTAATGAAGATCAAGAGACGGAAAATTCAAACTTGTGCTTTGCAACTATTCACGAGGCTGATGATCTCGGAAATAAGGATCTAAAAGTAGGTACGCTTTAAATTATATTGATTGAAATTGCTTATTTGAGTGTTAGGTTTTTTTGCACGTTTTGAGATTGCTTGTTGTTTGAATTTAAAGTTTTGATTTTCAAAATTATATTATTTTAATACGAAAATATTAATATTAACATGTTATTATATTCCATATTGTTTAAGATAAAATATAAATTACAAGAGATGCTGGACAAAAGAGATAGATTTAACCTTCTATAAGTGTTTCCAATACTAGGAATGGATTCAAGTCGAAACATCTCAAACCATATATATAATTTGTCCCTCTTCGGACTTCGATTAACCCAAGAAACTACAATAGAATTTCAAATTCGGTTTTAAACGATATTGTTTTATCGATTCAATTCAAATTTAGCTTCATATTCTATTAATCAAGTTAACTCAATTTAAATTTCCAATTTATTTCAAATTTCAGTTTCAAATTTTCAATTCATATCCATTAAGGTTTAAATCAAAACCGATAAGAAACCGATGAAGATACGAAATAAGAATTTCCTACAACGATTCGTAAGGCATCATTGCACCGAAATTTCCTCTGGAGCTGTCACAAAGAAATCAAAAGAATTCAGAATCGAATCAAAGAAAATTGATAGAGAAAGATTATTCCCACTGTTGCAGGGCATTGACTATTTATAGTCATATTTCCATGTCCCCTATCTCGTCTTCTTCTCGCGCTCATACTCACCATCAGTGGATAGTAAGAGAATTTACTGAGGCATTCGAACGGATATCTTAGGGATATACTTATTCTAGGGTATACTTCACCCTATCTCTAATGAGCTACTTAATGTGTTATACTCCTAAGCTAAAGTTTAACCTCGCTCTGATACCAAATGTAACGAATGCGGATTTTGCCCGTTCGAAAAATCGACATCCATACTTTACATCGTACTCGAATGCCGTAGATTCGACCGTTCAAATCCGATTCGTCGGAGCTTATAACACAATTAAGTAAACAACACAGCAGAAGAAAAAATGAATATCAATATACAACATCTGATACAACATCCTGATACAACAGATGATACAATAGATATCGATATACATCAGAGACCTGATACAATATAATAGCAGCGAAAAGGAAATAGATAACTCTAACAGCGGAACAAATATAACTCAAGATAGTCTTCAAGAAAGAACTCCAAAACCGCAGCTCCATCTCCAAGAACCAATCCAGAAATAGCTCGAACTCCCAATAACAATGCACTAAGCTAAGCAAGGTCAGTCATATCCAAAGACTGAACTAGCTTCAGATAATCCACCAAACCTAACTATCTGAAAAACCCAACTCTAGACTGCTCGTGTGGAAATTAGTGAGCACCCAGAGTTTAGGAAAGGAACAATAAACTCCGAGTCAGTCAAGGGACTGGTGTGAGTAACAAAAACAGTTTATCTTTAAAATAAAATAACAAGAGAATTTTAAAGTAAATTCGCAATGCTTTTCAGAAAATGAAACTACCATAAGACCTCCCGCCACACACACAATGCAAACGCAGACTTGGAGGAGATTTCTTCTTATGATAGTCAAACATGCTTACTACGCAAAATCATTTGATTTATATTATTATTAGTGCATAGTGTAGAAAACATTTCGAAAGTAGAATATAAATCTTAGCCAGCATAGGTACCATTATATTATGCCCGCTATAGCTACCTCCTGAGGAGGCAGGTTATACAATTGCAATAGTAAAAGGCTCGTATTGTTTTGATTGGATTTCCAACAAATGGTCAGGCTAAGGAACTTCCTACTGCCACATGGGATCGCCTCTGGCGGGACGTCCCGAGAACCTAACCGGATCTCTGCCAACACAAGGCCGGGTTACCTCTGTAACTAGGTAACTACTACTCGAGCAAGCCACTCCCCGGTCCTTTGGGACCTTTATCCGAGGTACCTCTAAGCAACAACCACACAAATGAGATTGGAGCAACCACATAGGTTGAATATCAGGGCTCCATACCTAATACCACCCTTTACCAGAAGGGAATGACACACCCTAAAGGGCGCGACCCTCATAACCTTGCCGCATCTTTCCTGTTTTGACCATTTCCGGGGTGTGAGGTCCTGATGCAGTCTCGTCCACAAAGCTACGCTTTGATACAAAGCCATGCTTTGGGTCAACAAATGATCAAAGCAATGATCACAAAGATAAATGATCAAACAAATGATCATATCACAAATGATCAAACAATGATCATCAACACACAGCAGCACTCAGCATGCCACACTACCAAATTGGGAGTATATTGCTGATAACCTTCAACTACATAACCTCTGAGCTCGTACGTCTCAGAGAAGGGTGTTAATGCTAAGAGAATAAATTCTCCGCCACCAACAAAAATGTATTTGAAAGAAATCTGCTTTATATCTCAAAGTGTAGTGTCAGACATACAACCATACAAGTCTGTTCCGGGTTCGAACAGAACCGAAGGCACTTCCGAAGAAGCCCTTGCAATTCGGGTATTCACAATCCCGATCGGACTTCCCATCACTTTAGGGAATCTCTATACCGTAGCTACTCGGTGCAGAGACAATCGATAGGTCATCCTATCGTTCTCACAAATACCCGGTCTTCACCACCGGTCTTCAAATGCTATCCATATACGTCGAATCACATATTCGGAATGGGTTATATGACACAAAGGTCCTCTCCCGGCTAAACCGAATAGTGAGCGCAACATTTAAAACATATGGATATGGGATTTCTATTAAGTCACAACTTAATAATCCAAAACTTTCTTTCAAATAGTTTAAACAAATTACCATTTTCAAATCTTTTACACAAAAGATTTATTTCAAAAACCTTCAATGTTTTAAAACAATTTCCACACTTTAATCTTTTAAACAAAAGATTTAATTCACAAAGTTCACCCCATTCACAAAGATCCATTTATGGATTTTCAAAACAATTCCCATTTTAATTGGATTAACTCGTTAAATCTTTAAATTAAAGATTTAACTTATAGCCTTCAAACTGTTTCCATAACTTGGAAAAGCATTTTCATTTTTAACTTGAAATCCTTTTAACACAAAATGGACGTTCATTACTTATATGAAAGCTTTTATTATTTGAAGTTTCCATGTCAGAAAGATCCAATTAAATTTACACGAGATAAGGCCTTTGAATTTAAATTCAAATTTCCAAATCAATACCTTTAGAATAGTTTAACCCATATAATCTCATTTATAGGTTGAATAGCTTTTTTTAAACCTTAGTTCCCAAATCATAGAATTCAATTTCGAATATTGAATTCAAATTGAAATCAAAATATTTAAATTCCAAAACTTAGTCAAGTTATTCAAATAAATTTCATCTTTGAATTTCCATTTCAAAAGCTTTTCATTTTAAAACCCAATCCATTTCCAAAACATTTTAATTTTAAATATTCAACTTTGAAAATCATTTCAAAATCTGTGACTTAATCGATTTCCTCGTGAAATCCATATTGGTGTGTGTATAAGTGTGGTCCAGGGGTTTAACACAATAGTGCAACATCATTCAATCATCACAGATTAAATCACAGAAATATAATTGATAGGCGATATAAACTATAACGCTTATCATCTATTCACAAATTCACAGATAATATGCAAATGTAAATAAATGAATAAATCATACACGGCATAAACCACATAACAAAATATCACAGATCAGACAGGACAATCAATTCAAGGCATCACATATAATACGATCATTCATAAGTAAGGTCAAACATTTAATAATCATTTATAAGCAGGATTAATTAATGGTTTAAATCCTAATTAATTCAATTTATTTCCAATTTAACTAATAACTTATGAATTGGTTATCCAATCGTGATGAATTAATTTCAAATCATTCGATATAAATAAATTAATCAATCACCTTATTAAATTAATTTATTCTTAATTAATCATATTTATTAAGTTAACCTTTAAACTAATTACAAAATTAATTCTTAATTAAATTACTTAATTAATTAACTATTAATCATTCATAATTTAACATAAGTAGTTAATTACAATTTACTTTAACACTTAATCATCAGTTTTATCAATCCTTAATTACAAGTAGTTATTCTTAATTAATTTCTAGAAATAATTCATCTAGTTTTGATTACTCAATGTAGTTAACCCTTAAAAGTCCTCTTTAAATGTCAAATCACTTTATTATTAACTACAAACTTAAAAGTTAATTAACTTTACACTTATCCTAAATAATTTTTTTTTATTAAAATAATTTAAGTGTTTAAGATCATCGTTAAGCTTTTGACTAAAATAGTTAAAACTTGAACAAAATCTTAGCTTAACTTTTAAACATTTTCTAAGCTCAAAGTGTTTAAACAAATTTGTAAAAAAAAACAAAATTTACTTAACTTTTACACCACTGCAAAATTGAAGTTTGACCCAACCCGAAACTTCCCAGTTAAACCCGAGACCTCTCCTACATTATACTCGAGTATTGCTTCGAGTTCCATCCCCTTTTTCCCGTGTCCTGAACCTCTTCTTCTTCTTCCTTTATTTTATTTTTTTCCTTTTTACAGTATGTTCAAATTTAAAACTGTTGCACCAAGCTATCCCACATAAGCACATACTCGAGCATAGCCATCAATTTCCCAAGTTAAACACAAGCACGATCCTGTTCGCTCGTCTTCTTCTCTTTTTTTTTCAGTTAAGTTTTGAAACCGATATTCAAAACTGTAGGCACCATCACCAACACCACCGTGCACGTGCACGGTGGTTCGCTGCCACTCCGATGATCATCACGATCATCGGCAAATCATAAAATCCACGCCAACACGACATCGAACCTCAATTTGACCAAATAAATTCGAAATCAAAATTTCGCTCCCTCGTCGAACTGTAAACTTGAACGTGCCCAACCCAAACGCCTCGTTCTCCTCGCACAACCAACCAGAAAATTCGTGACTTCACCCATAGCACGTCAACACCCCAAGCCATCATCACCCACGAGCATATGCAGCTCGATCGCTCCTAGATGACGAAATCATCCCGCGTTCTGCCCATTTCAAAACTCAGGGTTAAACCCTAACTTCAACTCGTTCGAACAACTCTGGTGTTTGAAAATTAATTCGATAATTTTTCCAACATTCTAGATGTTTAAGGATGCTTTAGTACAAATTTCAGAATTTATAAAGGATTCGATTGCCAGGAATTTAGAAAAATGCACATTGAACAAAATTCCAAACTACTCTTGAAACACTCCATTAAAAATCTTCATTTTTGTTTTAAAAATCATAGATTGAAGTATAGATTCAGATTATAATCTTGAATTATTATTTTACAACATTTTATTTTTTATCATTTTTTTTTCTTGAAAACCTGTAAACAATATTGCAGTAATAATGACTTACAAACATGGTTTAAATCAATCTTTAAGAATCTTATTTTTATTTTTATTTTTAAGTTTAACAACTTGTTTGTTGGGAAATCAAAGCTTACAAAACGTTTTAAACAAAATGGTTTGAATGTTTGAACAGAAAAATGAAATCTGTAACAACTTTCAAAGAACACAGAACATAGTAAAATCATATGCTAATTGAAATATATGCACAACAGTTTATAGATGAAGTTTTTTAAACTGTCTTAAATAAACTTAAACCCTTGTTTGAAGATTTATGTTTACTCGCCTTGCTTTTAGAAGAAAGAACAGAGATGAACATTTTACCAAATCATCCAAACATTCATATGTATACTCAGAAAAGTGTGTATATATATATATATATATATATATATATATATATGAAGCATATCATTCCAGATTTTATTATGCAACCAAAATCCACATACTTAAATTTTTTAAAGTGTTACTCACAGTGTTTGAAAATGGACAGAGCCTCATCCATTTTGAAAACAGGTTTGCAACTGAAATCTTGCTTCTTTGTTTTGAATCTAAACTTGAGTTACTTTGTTGTTTTTAAGTTTGTATAAATGGAAATGTTTGTTATTATTTCTTGTTTTCAGGTTTGATATGGTATGAACGAACCAAAATGAGTATGGATATAAAAGAGTTTGTACAGAGGTAGGTGCTATCTGGGTTAAACAATTTGCAGGTTGATAATTATGTTATGTACAAATAAAATCAGAGATTTTTTTCTAAGTTTGGAGGCTGATGGATGTTTGCATGGTGGCTGCATTAATTATACTTGACTTCTTTTTATTTTATCTTGTTTTTCTTCTTTCTTTTTTTCCTCTAGCCTACTTTCTTTGACCAGAATTTTTTATTTTTTTAAAGGCTGAAATGATTCTTGACACATTTCGGCTAAAATGATTTCCATGTGTGCTTGAGAATAGATTGTATTTAATGCTATGTTTCCTTCTTAGTCTACATGTAATCCTATTTTTGTATGTACTTAGATTTGTTTGTAGATGTTTGTTTGTTTCATTCCTTTATCTCGGCTGAAATGATTTTGTTTAGTGACTAAAGATATTGTCATTTTCATGTGTGCAAGCTTGTTCTCATATTTGTTTACAACTCTATTATTTTCATGTTGATAGACTTGCCTGCATCTTTATCTTTTCCCATGTTTATACTTTATTTGTACAAGATATTTTGCTGTCTTGTTTATACTTACCCATTTGTTGTTTCTACATACTTATAGTTTTATTTAATTTGGCCTTGTTACTTTGAAACAAAAATGAATATCCATAATTAATATATTGTTAGAATTGTGGCCAATGTATTTACTTTATATTCTACAATATAGCTTATTTATTTTTTATATTTATTTTCCTATTCTCAACCTAAATACTTAATAGTCTTGTATGTCATATACTTATTATTTTGTAATATAAATAAATTTCTATTTTATAAAACATGATATTAGAATTTATCTAACATATTTACTTTATATTTTTTATAATTTAAGATATTTACATTTTCATTCCTTCATTATCTAGATATTAAATTAAAACAATTATAAAAGAAACTATCTCTTTATAAACAGATATTATTTAAATTTGGAAAAACTCAAGTCAATTTATCAATTAACTCCACAATTATTTAATCAAAATTTAATTTAATTATCAATTTAAAATAAATAAAATTCTGGATCGTTACACCACCAAAGAGTTCCTCTACAATGATTTGGAAGCTATCAAAGATTACATTAGCTATGTAAAATTTGGAAAGGTCCATACGGAAAATTTTGCCACCTTTATGATTTTTCTTCATATGAGGTCAATGTTATTTTCGAAGAGAATCAAATTCTTAGCTTAATTGATGATTCTCAAAATGATTTTGTTTGTTATTCGAATCTTTCAAAATGTTTTATGCAAATTTGAATCGTGGTCTTTTTGAAGAAAATGAAGGGGAAGTGCGGAGTAGCGTTAAAGGAATGCATATTATTTTAAATAGTGAGATTAAGGGAAACATTCGTGGCTGTAAGAGTATGAGAATGGATCTTTTGGATTTTTTAAATTGATGAACATGATCGTGAGTCAATTCATCATATTTTTGAAGGGAATGATAACTTGAGTTTATAAATCAAAATTTCTATCCTAAAGCTAGAATTGTAAACCTTATTTTGCAACATACCACAACTCCAAGATCGGAAAATTTCAATCAATCGACCTTGACAGTTTGTAAGGCTCTTTTTGGGCACTATGACATTAATTGGGCGCAAGTGATTTTGGATGAACTTCGTCCTAATTTTTTTACTTTAGGTGAAAGTACTTTATACCATGGAATTTACCTCACTCGGATTTTCAACTATTTTAGTGTTAATTATAAGAGAGAGGAGTTCATTCTAGAAAAGTGTTTAACCATGCGAATATATCTCTCACGAGAATTCCGCTTGTGTTTCAACCATATGAAACACTTGTCGAAAAGGATGAGAGATGGATCATGAAGAGAGGGAAGAAGAAGAGGAAGGAGGAGGAGGAAGAAGGGGAGGAGATGGAAATTGAGGAAGAAGGAGAGAAGGAGGAAGAGACTTCATTGGAAATCATTGAATACACTATCACTCATACCAATCCATCCAACAAAACACTTCTTAAGAACCAAAAGTTTATCGTGGAAAACTAACAAATTCTCAAAAGATCTGTTAGTAAAAAATTGGACAAGATTTCCACCAAAATGAACGAGTTCTTCGGGAAAGTGAGTCGAAAGCTTCGATTATCATCATCTTTATCATCCTTTAACTAATACTAGTTTCATTTCATGTTGCATTAGTTTGTATCTCTCTTTAATTAATGTTTTTCATCGTTTTATGTAATGTTAACTAAAATTATCAATGAAAATCCTTTATTTTTGTTTATTAGTGTAGGGTTGAGGAGCCTGCACAGACCGATGAAAGACTAGTGATAAGCATCATAGTTGGAGGATCGCACCCTACAGGTAGGAGTTGGCAAGAAATGGAGCGTTATGGTAGCATGATAAGGCATGTGGAATTTGACTATTGTTCAAATACAGAGGACGGAGCTCCGGCGTAGAAACAACGCACGATGGCGGATGATACTGTGTTCAGCAGCAGGGATGCAAATAAAGTAGAGGCCCCTACAATTGACCCGACAATTATTTCTGCCATGATCGACCTTGCTTTGGTGAGATGGATTTTAGTTGATTGTGGAAGCTTGGTGAATATTATTTTCAAGAAGGCATATGATCAGATGAGAATGGATGCCAAAGATTTGAAACTGTCTAAAGCTCGTATATATGGTTTTAATGGCGTGGCGACTGAGGCTGTTGGTTATGTGGAGTTTCCTATTGAATTGGGAGAGGGTGAACGCAACAGAGTATGGATACTACCATTTATTGTCTTGGATGTTGACTTACCATACAATGTTTTTCTGGGTCGACCGGCCCTGGCTGAAATTTGGGCAGCTCTTGCCCCATGGTGTTTAACTTTAAATTTTCCAACTGATAATGGTGTAGGAGTGGTTCATTGTGACCAGGTGACTGGACGTTCCTATTATGTAGCTAAGTTAAGGGAAGCTCAACGTAAGGAGAAGGGAAAGGGTGTGGACAATATATCCACATCCAAGTTGCTAAAGATTAATAATTGGCGCCTGAGCCTTGGCTTGGGCTCTATAGTCGGTTCTATAGAGATATACATCAGAGGGATGACGAAGAGGAGCCCATAGAGACCAAAGCTATGTCGGCTAAGTTGACGATTGATATTGTGGTTGGCCACGATGATCCATCACGAGTATTAAAGATTGGGTTGCAGCTCAGCCCCTCAATAATGGAAGTACTTGCTGGTTTTCTCTAAGCAAATCTAGATGTATTTTCTTGGACTCATTTTGACATGTATGGAATCTCGCCTGCCATTGTGAGCCATACATTAAAATTTAACCAAAAATTTGTTCCGGTAAAACAAAAGAGACGCGGAAAAGATCCAGAGAGATCTGTGGCTCTTAAAGAAAAGGTTGATAAATTTAAAGTCAATAAGTATATCCATGACACCCTCTATCCTGAATGGATATCTAATCTCATACTGGTGAAGAAGGCGAATGGGAAATTGAGAACGTGCATCAACTATTCAGACTTGAACAAGGCGTGTCCTAAGGATAGTTTTTCCCTTCCAAGGATAGTCAGCTAGTTGATTCGATTGCAGGACATGAATTATTATCTTTTATGGATGCATACTCGGGATATAACCAAATTCCGATGCACGTCCTATCTCAGGAACACATCAGTTTTTTTACAGATGTTGGATTGTATTGTTAGATGGTGACGCCGTTTGGATTGAAGAACGCCGAAGAAACCTATGAATGCTTAGTTAACAAGATGTTTAAAGATCAAATTGGGAAGACAATGGGATGATATGCTCGTGAAGTCACGACGATCAAATGACCACATTCGAGACTTTATGGAAATGTTCGACGTCCTTCGATATTACAACATGAAAATCAATCCTTTGAAATGTTCGTTCTCGTGGAATAGAAGCTAATCCTGAGAAGATCCAGGCTATTCGAGATATCCAAGCACCAAGGACTATTAAGAAAGTGCAAAGCCTGAAAGGGAAGGTTGCTACCTTAAGTCGACTTTCTCCAGAGCAACTAAAAATGCATTCCTTTCTTTAATTTGATTAAAAAGGAAGAAAGGAACTTCGAACGAAAGAAAGATTGTCAAGATGCGTTCCAAACCCCGGTGAATCATTTAGAGAGACCCCATATTTTTTCAAAGCCGGTAGATCATGAGGACTTGTTCATTTATTTGGTTGTATCAGCACACGTTTATGAGCCTCCCTAGTTCATGTGGAAAATCGGATCCAGAGTCCGGTGTATTACGTCAGTAAATGATTGACAGGAGCAGAAAGGAATTATCCAAAAATTGAGAAACTGGCGTACTGCTTGCTAATTGCATCATGAAAGCTTCGACCGCACTTTCAGGCACATTCGATCAATGTTTACACCGATCAGCCATTATGACAGGTCCTCCAACGACCTGAGACGTCTGGAAGGTTACTCAAGTGGAACATTGAGCTCAACCAATTCAACATTACTTAACCCTCTTAGAGGGCTATCCAGGGACTGGCCTGGCAGACTTCGTAGCAGAGTTTACTGTGCAAGATGATCTTACAGAAGGAAGTGAAATCCCACTGTACGATGGAAGTTATATATTGATGGAGCATCTAATGATCATTGCTCTGGGGCTGAGATTGTGCTTGTAACTCCTGAGAATCAATCGATTTATTATGCTCTAAAGCTTGATTTTTCAACAACAAACAACGAAGCTGAATATGAAGCGTTGATTGCTGGGCTTAAACTTACTAGAGAACTTAGAGTTAAGTCTCTTGAAATCTTTTGCAATTCGCAATTGGTGATGTATCAAGTTAGAGGAGACTATCAGGCTAAAGGACAACGACTTGCCATATATCTTACTCGAGTTCAAAAGTTGTTGGAATTTGAAGATTACGACAATTCACATATCCCATGCAACCAAAACGGAGAGGCTGATTCGTTGGCAAAGTTTGCTAGTACCAGTGATGCGCATAGTTAGGATTGGTTCCGATCGAGATATTACACACTCCAAGTATAAATATGATGGAAATCGATCATGTACTGGAAGCAGAATCCAAAAGGGAATTGTGGATGACTCCGTTTCAGGATTATTTACTACATGGAATCTTTCCTGAAAGGAGAAATGAAAAGCGACAAATTCTTCTTAAAGCTTTGTGGTACATTATACATGAAGGAACTATCTATAGGAAAGGTTTTTCAGTCCCCCTACTCCGGTGCATTGTTCAAGACGAGACAAATCATGTTTTGAAAGAAGTTCACGAGGGAGAATGCGACAATCACACTTCGGGACAAACTCTGGCAATAAAATACTACGTTATGGATATTATTGGCCAACTGTAAATCGGGACGCTGCTGAATATGTAAGACGATGTGAAAAATGATAGATATATGTGAAAGTCCCGAGAGCTCTACCAATAGAAATCACACAAATATTCAGTCCATGGTCATTCGCTATATTGGGTATTGACATCATTGGCTCTTTACCAATCTCAAAAGGTGGTGCGAAGTGCGCTATTGTTGCGGTTGATTACTTCACCAATTAGGCCATGGCAAAACTATTAGCAACAATCACAACAAAGAAAGTAATCAACTATGTTGTTTGGAACATCATATGTCGCTTCAATCTTCCACGAACTATTGTAATGGATAATGGGACTCAATTCGATAGTGCTAAATTTAAAGACTACTCTCGAAGATATCGTACTGAAAAGAGGTTTGTAACATTCGTTCACCCTTAAAAAAATGGATAGGTTGAAGCCGTAAATAAAATTATCAAGTCTATTCTAAAATGGCGTTTGGAGAAGGCTAGAAGCAATTGGGTGGATGAACTTCCTATGGAACTTTGGGCCTATAGAACCACTCACAATTCTGCGACCATACTCCATTCGCCCTTGCTTATGGTTCCAAAGCTGTTATACTAGTAGAACTCGAAGTCCCTTCTCATCGAGTGACTTACTGCAATCCCAGAATGAATAAAGATCTTCTCTTGGAATCTTTGAACTTTATAAATGAGAAGCGCGAGAAAGCCAATTTGAGAGTAGCTGCACGTCGACATCGAGTCGCTCGATATTACAACACTAAAGTCCAATCAAGAACCTTCAAAGTTGGCAATCTCATCTTGAAACGGGTTTTTCCTACCCCGTCATAGATGAATCCGATTTGGGAAGGACCGTATATTGTTGAACAGAATCTTGGAGAAGGAACCTTCAAGCTAGCGACTTTTGATGGCATCACACTTTCGAGAGCATGAAATAGCGAGCATTTACAACGCTATTTCATTTAGATTGTTTCCTTTACATTTTAGTTCTATTTACTTTCAGAATTTTTCTATAGCATTAGATTTTATGAATATGTAATAAGGCAGATGAGTTTGATCATTATTATATAGTGAACAAAGTTTCAAGCTTCCTTTGTTCATATGAATGTTATTGCATTGAATGCTAAGTACATGACGAAACTAATTGATATCAATATGTGTGAACAAGCTCTTGGAGTTTGGAATCAATCAGTCATACTAATCCCTGATGAGATCAAAGATAATTGGCCCCATTAATTTGCTCGATTAACAATTCCCGTAAATGATCCAAGGAATGGGACACGCGATAAGGAACAAATATGGATGATAATCTGGAGATTAAAATTCCTGCTTGGACTGTGGGACTGAAATGAAATCAAGGTGACCAAAAAAGAGTACGATGTAATTTCTCCCAAATTAACTCTAAGTCTCCGAAGCATGGACTAGAGTACAAAAATAAATTGGACGGAGACCGACTGCCCACAAAGCAATTCTGAGTCCCCGTAGTGCGGAGTATAATATAAACTCAATTTGGGTGTGATCCGACCACCCACTAACTAAATCATATCCCCAGAGTGTGCATACAAACATGAATGAATAGATGAGTGGAGTTCGACCATTCTATATTCTATAAACTCCGGCCTAAAACCGACAGAAGAAGTATAAACGTACTATGGAAGGAATTTACCATCCACAAATTAACTCCGTTAACCCAAGACTGTGGGTAGGAAAACAAACTACTAAAAGTTGAAAATGACAGCTCGCTATAGCTCCGGCTTAGTATTCTTTATGAGTTAAGGAAACTTCCATAAGGAGGCCCTAATACAAAACTAATCAGAACGATGTCCGAAGTTTCGGGCGACTAAAAATATCGTGCTGTTGGGTCGACCGTCAATATCGATCCACACCAAATATCGTGCCATTTGGTCGATAGTTAATATTGATCCACACCAAAATATCATGCCGTTGGGTCGACGGTCAATATCGATCCATTCTAAAATATCGTGTCGCTGGGTCAACAGTCAATATCAATCCATACCAAAATATCGTGCCATTGGGTTGACGTTCGATATCGACCCACACCGAAATATCATGTCGTTGGATCAACGATCAATATCGATCCACACTAAAATATCATGCCATTGGGTCGACGGTCAATATCGATCTACACGAAACACAAATGGATGTGACCTGGACATCCTTCGAAAAACTTTGATCACCGGAGTGCAAACAGGAGAAACAAGATAAATATAAACCGACCATTCATTGATCAACTCTAATTCCTGAGAGGTTAGGTGGGAGTATAAACGTGACTGGAAAGAGACTCAACCGTCCATGCAGTACATTTATCAACCCTAGACCGAGGTTATAAGTGTGTTCAACCAAAGAATCACTGTGATAGCTTAATCCATGAATCGTATCCAGTATTTTCAACGACTCAAGGCTATGACCGTAAGGAGGCTATGAGATGAAGATAGTGAATTGTTAATAGAATTTGCAATCAATGAATTAATAGTACACTGAATGGAAATTAATCATTCAACTATTTGAATAACAATTCACACGATGCTTACTCGAAAACAAAACCTTTTATTCGCGAGTGCCAAAATTCCAGCACAAGTTATTTCAAAAAAAAATAAGGGTTCATACCCGTACAACTACGACTAGAGAAAGAAAATAATTATGAACATTATATGCAATGATATAAAGTAGCGACTACTTCATCGACTTTCTTTCCCTTTTGGATTTTTCAAGGGTGGAGCCACTGGAACTTATCTTCTGAGGCCTTTTACCACCCTTGGCCAGAGTGCTTATGGAAGAAGGAAGGATTTCACCAGGAATCGACCCATCCGGTGGAATAACTTACAATGGTACAAGATCAGGATCATTGATTTCCACCTCAGTATACTTGATTTTAACTTTTCGTTTCGACTTTTCCTCCTTTTCTATCCTTCCCCTCATGCTAGTTTTATAAATATGCTTCAAAGCACCGGTAACTATTACATCATCAGGTCATCGACCAGGAGCGGATCTTTGGTTTTGTTTTCATCGAGAGTACCGATGACTTGGGCATCGGGTCCCGGAACTTCAACAGAGGCTAGTTCTTTGGCCGTTTTCTCATGGTACTCAACATAGGCACCACTTTTATGAGTTTGATCAGGGCTCGAAAGACTTGTAAAATTTATTAAAATACATATATTAGCTAAAGACCATTTGCATGGAGAGAAAAGACTTTTCAAATACAGTGAAGTTTAGTATGATACCAGAATTAGGTTGACTCTCCGTAGTCGTCAGAGTGCCTCCTTCAAGGATGGGAGATTGCATTTTTGATTCAAAGCCAGGCTTATTCAGATCGTAGCCCAGAGTCTGCTCCGTGTCGGGAGAAATTGATGAACTAGCTACTTGGGTTGGAGGGGATCCCTTGGGATCAGTTTCCTGAGGACCTCACAATATCATGCCGTCCTTCAATGGGTGCAAAAGCCATGAAAAATTGAAGTTTTGCAGCGGCCATATCCGAAGGCTCATTTCCTTGAAGAACCTCCCTCATTAGTTCTTCCTCATTAAATTTGGCTTTGCCCAGCTCTTCTTTCTTTATCTTAACAATATGCTCCTAGGCTTCAACAAGTGATTCGAGGTAACCCTCGCCAAGATAACCTAGGTCGCGGTGGAGCAGGACTTTCACATTATATTCAATAATTAGCGGATCGAATATGTCCTTGATCTCGTTCCTACTGGACTCCATAGTGGCTTCCATCTACGATTTGACTTGTTCGAGAATCTCTTTACTGCCCTCTACCCAGGTCTCTTCTTTGAGGGCTTCGATTTTGGCAAATTTTTATCAAGTTCTGCCTTCAAGCCCCTGGCTTCAACGACTTCTTCATAGTATTTCTACGACTCCCCCTGGCTTCAATCTTTTCCTCCCTTTCCTTCTTTAACAATTCTTCCAGTTCCTCAACACGGCGAGCTAAAGAGTCTTTCTTTTTTTGCAACGAGTCCTTTTCTAAGGTGAGCATCCCGCTGCGATGAAGCACCGCATCGAGTTCTTTTTTTGAGAAGTTTTCAGGTGGCTTACTTCCTCTACCGTCTATTTGGCATTCTTTTCAGCCGTGGTAAGTTAGGTTTTGAACTCTAGCAACTCATATCCTGGTGCTTGATTGTATCCTTGTCATGAATTGCTTCCAACTTGAGACGATATATTTCGTGTTAACGCTCAATAGAAACTTCAGAAATTTTTCTGCCAAGTGTATGAATGATTCATGTTAGACAAATACATCACTCACGCATGCTAGAGAGCTTTCCTTGGCATGCCCTAGAATAATATGAATAGAAGGGAGGAATTTAATACCATCGAAGAAAATATTCGGGAATGTGGCTTTAAATTCAGCCAACTTTTCTGTGGTAAAAGAATCAGAGAAGTAGCCGGCAGGGGTGGATTGGAAGTAGTGAGTGGGTATTTGCATGATCGGCACTCACGAGATTGACTTAAACTTGAAGAGCCGGAATGTTGCTTGTGAGACGCAGCGACGTGAGGGCCATGATAAGAATGTTTTTCTCCACTTTGAACCAAAAGATTAGAACGTTTGCCCTGATAAGACATGCGAGATTGAAATCTTCGCTTAAAAGAGTAAGAAGACTCCCTCGAATAATAATCTTTGTCCCGTCCCTCGTCCTTTTTTCTACATTGAGCGGATTTGGAATCTCGGTTTGGACGATGGTATGCCGAGGAGCCTCGAGGACGATCAAAGGCTCGCGATTGAGACGTTGCACCATTAAATACCAAATATGAATGTATTGTAAATTGTCATACAAGAGATCAATAACAAGTGTATAGTGAGGTGCAAGTGATTGGAGAGTCCTATGTTCCCCCCGACAGACCGGTGACGGTAGCTTTGCTCATTGGTGTGTTCTCCCCTTTATTTAAAGGTTGGATGCCTTTGCCGCTTCTTATGGGAGAGTTAGGACCTTCGATGTTAATGTTTGGAAATTCGTAAGATATGATGTTATCTGGAATTGGACTACAGAATATTTTTAAAGAACTTTCCAGATGCTACGACAATGATTCCTCTTCGAAAGGAGTAATCACAAACTCCGAGTTTGATGCAGTCTTTCTTCTGCGTAGTCTATACGCCAATCTCTTCTTTCTCTTTTTAGGCATTTGGGATTGCCGGACTTGCGGTGATTCAACCATTGGCGCTTTTCTAAGGCCTACATCGTCATCTCCCGGTTTGTCAACATGATATTCTTTAATTTCTCCCCCATAGTATCTTACTGAGTTCCCTCAACAGAGGGCACGATCGGGTTAACTGTTTCCTCTCTTCGTTCTGGAACTTTCTTTGGAACCTCCATGATTCCATGAAGTTTGATTCTATGGTCGTCTTCCAAAAGCCCGAACAAAGATAGCAGTTCATCGATTATAAGGAGTTTGATGTCCTGGTCCTCAATGGGAGCAGTGCGGATGGCAGCAATGGCTCTGGAGAAATCAGCGCCTTCGGGACACGGGTGAACACCTAAGAGAACTCCGGACGTTAATAAATTCAGAGGAAAAGTTATGACCTGAGAGAAAAGTGGAAGCAATAAATACATCCTTCTAACCATCTTCTTGCGAATCCATGAGGGCATCGCACATAGAACCGTTCATGTTTAATAGTGAAAGTTTGTTCCAAGTGACTGTCAAGATTGGCAATTTGGTGAAGGTTTGAGGAAGACATAAGTAGGGCTTCCCAATCGTCTTTTGAAATTGTAGATAAATCTGATGTCTTCAGGAGTAGGCGGACGGAGTAAAACATTCATGAACCACAGGAAATCCCATGAATGAAAGCATAACTATTGGGATGCAGTGTTGCAGGGGAGATCTTGAGATACCTCAACATCTCCCAGATAAAGGAATTAAAAGGCGGAACGTATCTAGCCTAGCACATAATCTTTTTGTATGCGGTATACCCAGCTGGGGGCAAGTGAGGTCTATCTTGCCTCCTAGGAACTAAGACATCCTCAAACGGAATTCCATGGATTGAGCATAACTGACGAAGAGCAGCTTCGCCAATTCAAGAAGCCTGTGAATCCACTGGATTATTATGGAGAATGGTGCCCTCAATAGCATCAGGAGCAGGGTCGATGATTTCCATCGGAAGGACTGGAATGTTGAAGAAGTGATAGACTTGTAGGTTATAAGTTTCTACTCATTCTATATGACGACTTGGAGAAGGCCTTCCATATTTAGTTAAAGAACTTGATCTCATTAAAGAACCAATGTGTCGTGTCGCCAAATTAAAAGACGTGTTAACCGAATGCTTCATGCGTGGGAGATCTGTATCAGCAATACTCAATAGACAATTGAGATTAGAAAAATAACCCGTTCCCCCCATGCTAAGTGTGAACTAGTGCAGTGCAGTGTGAAATAGATATAAAAAAGGCAAAAATAAAACAACAAGACTAGGAGTATTGTCCAGAGAGATCGTCATCACTGACCGTCTCAATTGGCAAGCAAATTGATTAACATTAAAAGCTTTGGGATCAACTATTGTCATATTAAATTATGAAGTTTGTTTCCTAAGTTCATTAGCAAGTTTATTACTTAGTCCATATTAAGAATTTCAAAAGTTTGGTCGTTTAATCTCAAGTTCAACAGTTCATGTATGCACGTTATATTCTTCATTGCCATCTTATGTTCAAAGTCAGCAAGTCAAATTAGCGTTGAATGCTCGGATGAGTTGGGTTAGATTAGTTTATAATATGAATGTCGATCCCTTGACTTTATTACCAATCCCTTTCCTAAGCCTTTCTACCGACCCCTCATCTAAGCCATTTCCTACCGACCTCTCTTCAAGACCATTTCCTACCGATCCCTCAACCTAAGGTCTCTATATCGACCCCTATCCTATAATTTCACCTAACACCGATCCCTATCCTCACTGAACCCTTTCCATAACTAAAGCTACCAATCCCTATCATATATCGATCCCTCTCCATACCCTTCTTCTCCGAATCCACCCTTCAACCATCCTTTGTTCCTTCATCTCCCTAACTATAAACAACCGAACAACCAAATCCATCTTCTTCTTCTCCTTTCTCTCTTTCGTATCAAAGCGCTCGCTATCAAAACCTTTCACTCACATCAGAAGCTCATGACTCACAACTTAATTATGTAATTAAAAGAGATTTTGCAAGTTCATACCTATGAAAACATGGGATATCAAATTAAATCAGAGACGAGCGCTCAAGGATTGTGGAATCAAAACGAAGGAAGAGCGAGTTTTAGGAATTGGTTGAAGCTGTGTTTGGATTCAAGATTTAAGGATGAGAAGCTTTCGTTCATCAAGGAAGTTTTGGATAGCTTGTGTTTGGCAGAGAAGGTTTATGCAAATACAGGAAAATAAAATGTGAAGATAAAAATAGAGAAGGGTTCATATATATATATATATATATATATATATATATATATATATCTGTGTGTGTGTGTGCGTTTAGGGGATGGTTCAGCTGTAGGAAGAGTTAAGCATGTCAAAGGTATGGAGATGGATCTGCATTGTGGCCTACCGACCCTTATTAGCATAGCCTCACCAATGGATCAGCATGTTGAATGCCGATCCCTACACATATTTAAAAATAATATTGATAAATATAATAAATAAAAGAAAAAATAACGGGTGAATGAAAAATCATGATCATGAAGGTTTGATTATAAAGGCGAACATTCAAAATTGGCAACGACCTGTGAACGTTCAAACACATCTGGGAGTCAATGACAGAATCGTGTGTATGAATATACACAGGAATGGTTTAAAAGTTCAACTTTTTGAAATCAACAAGAATTGTAGTCAAACCTGAAATCTTCAAGTTCAAGGTTGGATCAGATAGTCCTGCGTCACCAGATTTGTACTTGCTGACGGAATATGACATCGTGCATATATTATTAAAAGCCGACCGAGCATCATAGCAATCAATCAAGATGCTGGGTGGATTTATTTTCGGAAATTCAGGCTTTTTCCGATTCAAAGCACATCATGTTACTTACAGGACGTACTTTAAGGGGGGCAAGTGTTATCCGATATCCTAATCTGGCTATATTGGACTGATTGCACAAGATAGATTCGGCTGTTGTCAAGAAGAATGACCATGGAGCAATGGCTATAAGACCTGGGAGTAGAGTTCAGATGGTTATATGAAGCCATAATTGAATAGAATTGGTAGAAAGACGATGCAGGATGCTAGAAATATGGAAAATAGCTTGGATAGGCAAGGGATCGACATAGCTTGATACCTTAGGGATCAGCATAGTCAGTTGGGTGAAGAATGAACATGGATGAAGTAATGGAGTATCGGCATAAGTGATGGTCTATGGATAGGCATAGTCTTATAGAGTAGGAGGGATTGTCATAGTCTTATGGAGTAAGAGGTACCGGCATGATCTTGTGGAACTAGATGGATCAACAAAGCACTATAGAAATGCAGGGATTGATACTATGTAACTCAAGGGATAATCTTGAGCATGCAAGCATGGTTCCACATAATTGGATGGATTACTATAGCTTATAATAGGGATCGGAATGCGAAGATGGTGCCAAATAGAAGGGTTTGGCTGGAATAACTTCAAAGTTGATCTGAATCCAAGATCGATCCAAAGCACATGCTCCACATATCCAATCGACATGATATTTGTAGAGCCATCATATCTAAGCATGAAGAAGCTATTGTAGGGATCGTTGCCCCAGAATCAACTAATAAGGGGATCGGTATCGATCTCTATTTATTGGGATTTGGACCTAGCAACCCTTAGCTCCATATGGGTAAGGAGGTTTTGTAGCCAAAGTTTTAGAGAGATTGATGGTTGCCTTCACCTATAATACTTTCCTAGTGGGTCATTCTGATGATCTTTACGCTGCTAGCTACATAGTTCTTTATTGTAATCAACTTTATTCCTTCCTTTTTGTTGTTTGCTACTATAATCAAGTTTAAAGTGAATCAATAAAGAGAATATTCAAAGTGGACATAGGCAGACAATGCCGAACCACTATAAATCCGGGTGTTCTTGATTTCTGTTTTGCTTTGCCTACTAGTTTATATTCCTCTATTTCAATTTAATTTTCTTCATTTACTTCTCTACACAAACCTATTCTTAGGTGTTTGTGACCAATTTGGTTGCAAACATATGTTAAATGTAACACGAGACCGAAAGCTACAGGATAGGTATATTAATTCGATCATTGAAACGTCAGTTTGATCAATTTATGTATGCAACATATTTGATTTCCTTAAATGTTAAGGATGGCCAAATACACTTTTGTAAAGAGATATTTACGATATTGTAGTAAGAGTTTCCTCTAAATGGTTCGACCATTTAGAAAGGAAAGTGGATGTACAAGAGTAGATGTAGCTTAAGACATAGTTGGGATAAAGAGAGTGAATTGTGAGGTCCCGTTTCTTCGACTCTCAGAAATCGACACTAATACATCATTGGTATTCACGTGCCACAAATCCAAGTGCCGGAGAAGCGGATTCTCAAGGGTAAGAAAGAAAATGAAGACAGAACAGAATCTCATATATTATTCCAACATAAACTTTACGACGAAAATTACAATTATCAGAGTTAAACATGGACAGTTGTAAATTTCTATCCTTACAAATGCAGAATACCATAGTACAAGAGTGCGATGGTAATAGATGACAATCGTCAGAAATGTCTTCTAGCTCCATGCTTTGAGCTCCATCCAGATCTCTTCTAAACTAAACCTGACTACTAGGCTGCCGAGATGTAACACCTCATATTTTTGGTTACGTCATTTAGGATATTTAATTAGGTGATTAAGTGACTGAGATTTGATTTTTATTAAGGGGTAGCCGTGCCATTTAAACTATGAATTAAAATAAGAGTTTAAAATGAAATATAGGAGGGGTAAAATAGGAAAGAGGCCATTCCTATATCCATATCTCGTAGCCATGTATACTCCTATACGTTCATTTTCATTTGTTTAAAATTTTAAAAGTTAAGGTCGGACACCATTAACAAGGGAAAGAGAAAGAAAGAGAAAAGGGTAGCTTAATCAACCTCAAATTTATTCAAATGTCATATCTTTAATCTCTAAAGCTAAGGTGAATAATGTTTACATCTCATAATTGTTTTGTTTTCAGTTTTAAGGAGAAATCCAAAATATTTTTCCATGATTTGCCATGTTTTTGAATGATGGAATGATTATATACACTTGTTGATGATTTATTCATGTTCATATTGATTTTCTGATATGTTTTTAGGTAAAAACCCTATTAAATGACATCTAAATGCCTTGCAAATTTTTATATAGCCCAGAAATAATTTTTTGGAGATGGGTTTCAATTTTCTGATTATTTTGAATTTTCGTGGACTTTATAAGAATTTTCTACTAAAGAAAGTGTTATTTTGGGTTATAAATTATTTACGGTTAAATAATATAAGATTTGGATCTAAAATTTTTATATGTTAGAAAACATATTAAAAAGGAAATTTTGGAATTTTTCTAGAATTTTCCAAAGTGTTTTGATGAATATATAAAATTATTAAAGGCATGAGACTTAAGTGTTTTATATATTTATAATTGAGAAGGGGCTCTTTGCAAATAACTCATATTTTTTATTTCTGGAAATTGGCAGAAATTTTGAAAAAGTACAATGACAACCAATCAGATTTAGACAAACAAGGCAGGTTAGGTACAAAAGAAATAGTTTAAAAGGACAAATGGATATGTTTAACACTGTTTCGATGCTTTCGGCACCAGGTTCCACCTTTTTACCTTCGCCTCCGACACAGTCGAAACTAATGCACATGGTATGAAAGAACTGGTACATAATGAATTGGATGTAGGAGAATGGTGTGGGTCGAAACCAGGGGTCCCGAAGGGGTTGAAGCTTTATTTTGCTTTTTAAATGAAAATGCTCCTGCTTGCTTTCGACTAAGAAGCTTTCGACTTAGTTAGATTTTGACTAGATCAAATGGATTTAAAGGAAATGATTTCGATTAGGTTGCACCTTTGTTATTAAACAACCGCTTTTGACTAAGTCGTAACCTTTTGTTGTCGCCTTTTACATCCATAGGGTTTCGAAGGGGTTACTTGTTTTTCTAAAATTTGGCCACTTCTCCAATGCTTTCGAAGGGATGGTTTCGACACATCACTTCTTCACTTAGGAATGATTTCGAAAGGTAGGCTTTTGACTTAAATGATTTAACGACCCTTTTTTCTCAATTGAAGTATATCCTAAAAGGTTTTGAAAATGTAAGTTTTGAATGGTTTCGAAAGGTGTTTTTCCACATGTTTTAAATTGAACCCAAGTGCTTTCGAAAGATTATGTTTATCAAGGTTTGATACTTTCAAAAGGTTTTAAAGGATGGTTTTGAAGGGGTGTTTCCCTAGTGGTTTTGAAGGAGTCGAGATGGTTTTTCTGGTTGCTTCGAAAGGATTAAAAGGAAAGGTTTTCCAAAGGTTTCGAAAGGTTTGAAAGGAAAGGTTTTTCTTATTTTTTCGAAAGGCAATATTTAGAGATTTTAAAAGAAAGTGTCTAAGGTTTTTAAAGCTTTCGAAAGGAAGGTTTTCCAATGGTTTTGAAAGGGTTTTGAGAATGGTTTCGAAAGGAAGGTTTTAGCCTTTCGGCCTAGATAAAAGAAAGAGTTTTACTTGGTTTAGAAAGAGGTACTATCAATGGTTTCGAAAGGGATACTTTCAATGGTTTCGAAAGGGGTACTTTCAAAGATTTAAATGTTTTCATCAACTAGATTTGAGTAAAGTATATCTAACATGGCAAGGTAATTTTGAGTAAAGCATAGAATATATATTTTCCTTGTTTGAGTTTGATTTAAATATTTTAAATCAATTTGAAAAAAAATTCAAGGAAAATTTTGGAAAGAGATCCCTAAGTAAAATGCTCAGATAACAGAATACTAGATGGGACTAGTACAGGGTAGCGCCCTATACATTGGCTATTAGCCTTAGTTAGTTTTGTTCAAAACTCTAGTGTGTAGGGCTTTGCCACAGGTAAGACTAAAATTTGATTACACACAGAAAGGAATATATGTTTGTATACAGATAGGTTATTGGTATGCCCACAAAACCACTAGGATCAGGTGACCTTGGGAGATGATAAGTTAAGGACAAACCATCCAGAAGAGAAATATTTAACAAATGGTTATGGATAGACCGTCCAAAAGAAGAAATGTCTAATAGATTTTAAATAAATTTTGATATTGTCTGGTACGCCCGAGTCAACCAAACGTTAATGGTTAGCCAAATAAAACTAAAGTGTTTGAACAGATAGTTCATTTATTTTCTGATATATATGTTTACATAATGATGCTTTATAGATTTTAACCAGTTTCGTTTGCAGGAAAAGATTTGCAAAAGATATGTTTTAAATGGATGCTAGTGAGGGGAAACCCATTCCGCTAAGCGGCGTGGTCTCCGTTAACATAAAATAACAGAGACGAATAATATTATTTACGCCTGGCTTCATGTCTTCTTGTTTTCTCATAAACTCTCGGGTGCTCAAAATTGTTTGAGTAGGCTGAGGGATGAGGTTTTAGAAATTTTGACGAATAAAGCTTTCGAAGATGGGCAGGTGGCTTATGGATAGCTAAATGAGAGTTATAGTTTATTTTGTTTTGATTCCGCTATGTATATTAAGTCAGATATTACTATAGTGACTCTGATCAACCAAGGGGGCACTGTCATATGTCGCTCTTGGCATATTTTGTAATTGATTATATTTGATCTTTACCTGGAAACGATATGGGATTAGATATGAAATAGTTTTGAAATGTAATCAGGTAAATTTTGCTTTTGAAATCTGTGATTTTTTTTCATATTTAAGTGCTTATGATATTAAGGATACCATTAGCATTATCGTATTTCATCACTAGAAGTTAATAATATGGATGACTGCAGGCTGTAGCATCTATAACGCTTAGCTTCTGGCCTCCAGATACGGATGTTACAACTTGGTATCGGGGAAAAGGTTTATGAAAAACTTTAAACTAAAAATGGTTTTTAAAACATAATACTAAGGAATTAGAGTAAGATTGGGGTATGAGATAACGCTATAGTAACATATTTTTATTTGCTATATATAAGTATACGCTTTATCTCTAGTCTCCTATCTTTGTTAGGTTGCTTTTTTGTATCTCATGACGTTTGAACACATATATGGATGGCAGAAGAGGAGTTAACCTAGGTAAGGATGGTACCAATGGGAATGCAAGGCCTAATGCAAGGAGGACCCAAGGTCAGGCACCAGTAGAGAATATGGGTGTTGGTGTCCCGCAAGCTGGAATGGAAGTTATGTATTAGTTTATCGTAAATATAATGCAAGCCGGGGTTACTGCTGGAGTAGTGGGAGGCAGAATTCAGGAAGCTCCGGTAGTCAAAAATTATGATGTTTTGAGTAGAGATTATGTTAGGCTTGGGGGAAAGCCATTTATTGGAACGGAAGATACCATTGAGGTGGAGAATTGGTAGCTGCATTGTGAAAGAATCTTTGCACACTTGGGGTTCAATGATGAGAAAAAGTGAAGGTTTGATTCCAGACAGCTTCAGGGAGCAGCTTTTTTTGGTGGAACAGTGTGATTGTGGCAGTGGATGAGGAGACTATAACATGGGCAAAGTTCAAGAGGAGGTTCCAAAATAGGTTCATGTCGGTGATGGAAAGTCTGTTTTGATCCGGAAGTTTGTCGAGCTAGAACAGGAGGAGATGGCTATTCTGGGGTATGCGGCAGGTTTGAAGAGTAGGCTAGATATGGTCATACCACTATTGATACAGTGATGAAAAGGAATGAGAAGTTTATCAAGGGATTAAAGCCTGAGTTAGCTAGGGCTACTTTACCGCATATTGGAGATCCTTGTGATGTGGTTATGGAGATCGCTTTAAAACACGAGGAGGTGCTTGCTTGTCAGGAGAAGAATAAGGTGAAAGAAGTCCAAGTTGGGAAGAATCAAAAGAGGAAGTTATTTCACAAGAAGGACGCTTAGAAGGTGGGAGCAGCTAAGAAGGGGAAGTTTGAGGTGGTCTATTTTAAGTGCGACAAGAAGGGCCATTTTGTCAATGAGTGTTGTACTGGGAAGTCGAAAGAAGTGATCGGGAAGAAGAACACCAAGTGCTTCAAATGCGATCAGATCGACCACTATAAGAATCAACGCAAGGACCCGATAAGGATGGAAAGGCAAGGTATATGCATTGGAGCCTGTTACTTCAAAGCAACAGCTCGCGAGAAGGGAAAGACAGTTCTGGGAGGTACGCTTTAGATTCATGGTATGGCAGGTAGCATTCTATTTGATACTGGTGCATCGCATTCTTTTATTTTTAGATCATTGATAGATAAGCTTAACCTAAAACCCATATATTTAGTTACTTTCTTATGGGTTGCGAATCCAATAGGAGGGTATGCAACTCTATGGTTGAGATGTGACTAGTTAGAGTTTGACTTATTAGGTTATATTTTTAGTTGCAGTTTGCATGCGTTTGATTTTGTAGTATTTGGAACTATTCTTGGTATGGATTGGTTAAGTGAGTATGATGCTAGGATATTTTGTTAGGATAAGAAAATATCTCTTAGACACTCTGATTGTAACGAATGAATTGTTTATACCGTAGAACATTCTAGCGATGATGTGAATGCTTTATTGGGTGTTATGGAATTAAAAGATGAGCTGAGTTGAGTATTCATGGTTAGAGAATTCACAGATGCTTTTGAGCCTTTTGTGGAATTGCAATCGAAAAGAGCCATTGAGTTCGGATAGATTTGGTTCCGGAAGCAAAACTAGTGAGTAGACCCCCAAGCAGAATGACCTTTACAAAAATGGGAGAGTTGAAGGTGCATTTGGCGGATTTAGAAGGTAAGGTTATATCAGGCTGAGTAATTCGCCTTGGGGAGCAGCCACAGTGTTTTCTAAGAATCCGAAAAGGTTGTTAAGGCTATGTGTCGTATATCGTAAGTTGAATGGGAAGATGATAAAGAACCGATATCCATTGTCGAGAATTGACGATTTGTTCGACCAGTTGAGTGGAGCCAAGGTATTTTCTCAATTAGATTTGAAAGCAGGTTTCCATCAGCTCAGAGCAGCGGGGACATTATACTTTTGACGGCGTTTAGGACCAGATATGGATCGTACGAATGGTTAGTTATGTCGTTCGGATTGACTAATGTGCCAGCTTTCTTTGTGGATTTGATGAACCAAGTTTTTCGAGAGCACTTGGATAGGTTTGTATTGGTTTTCATAGATGATATCTTGATATACTCTAAGGATGAAAGAGAGCATGAAGTTCATCTTAGAGTGGTGCTTGAGACGCTGAGGCAGCATCAGCTAAAGGCGAAGTTTTCGAAGTGTCATTTCTAGAAGAAGGAAGTGAAATTTCTAAGTCATGTAGTCTCGAAGAAAGGGTTGTCGGTAGATCTGACTAAGATTAAAGCAGTGAACAGTTGGGAGAGACCCGAGACAGTGAAAGAGATAAAGATTTTCCTGGGGTTAGCTGGTTATTATCGGAAGTTCATTAAGGATTTTTCACGGATAACAACACCGATGACCAAGCTAACGAGAAAGAATGTGAAGTTTGTGTGGACCGATAAGTGTCAGGAAGCATTCTAGAGGTTGAAACACTTATTGAACCATGCACCTTTGTTGGTTGTTCCGAAAGGAAATCGGGATTTGGTGGTATATATAGATGCATGTGGAACAGACTTAGGAGCTGTGCTGATGCAGAGAGGTGAAGTAATTGCTTATGCTTCTAAACAGCTTGGACCGCATCAGGTCAAATATCCGACGCATGATTTGAAATTGGCTACAGTGATTTTTATATTGAAGGTATGGAGACATTACCTTTTAGGAGAGAGGTATGAGTTATGCAGAAATCATAAGTTGTGAAGTATTTGTTCTCTCAGAAGGAGTTGAACATGAGACGGCAGACGTGCTTAGAATTTATCACTGCTTATGATTTTGGAATTGAGTACACACCAGGAAAAGGCAACAAGGTTGCAGACACACTTAGCAGGAAACATCAGAATGCAGCGTTGGCAATGACTGCTGAGTGGAAAGATTTGGAAGCATTGGCAGATTGCAGAGTGCAGTGGAGATCTGAGGCTGGGTCTAGTGGAAAGGCTGTTATATTATCTTGTTTGGAAGTTCAACTAGAGATAATCGAAAGGTGCTTCTAAACAAAAGAAAAATCCGGTATTAACTAAATAGACCAGGAAGTTAATTGATGGAACCGAGAGCGGTGACTTGAAATTTTTTAGTTTTGACCAGAATGGGTGGTTGAGAAAGAAAGGGAGTATGTGTTCCAAGTGTAGGAAACATAAGGAAAGAAGTTTTGGAGGAATTCCATCATTCGAAGTCTCTATTAATCTAGGAGGAACTAAGATGTATCAGGATATGAAAAGAAGTTTCTTCTAGGAAGGTATGAAGCGAGTTATTGGCTTATAGGTAATGCAACGCTTGATTTGCCAACAGGAAAAGGCCGGAGACCAGAAGCCAAGTGGGTTGCTTCGACCATTAGATATTCTAGTATGGAAGTGGGATTCTATTTCTATGGATTTTATTGACGGGTTGACCAGGTCGAACAGAGAAAATGAAAGTATATGGGTCATTGTGGACAGATTGACCAAGAGTGCCCATTTCATTCTAGTTAAGTCAACCAGAACGACATTTGTTTTGGCGAAGTTGTTTATGGAGAATGTGGTTTGACTGCATGGAATTCCCAGTAATATAGTAAGTAATAGAGATTTCTTATTCACTAGCGAGTTCTGGAAGGGTCTACAAGAAGTTTTGGGAATCAAGCTCAAGATGAGTACCGCTTACCATCCACGGACAGATGGGCAAATGGAAAGAGTTAACAAGATCTTAGAAGATATGTTAAGAGCTTGTGTGCTAGATTTCGAGGGATCATGGGAAGAGCGTTTGCATTTAGTCGAGTTCTCGTATGACAACAATTATCAAACTAGTATTGGGATGACACCATTTAAAGCTTTGTATGGAAGGCTGGGAAAATTTGATAGCCCGGATTTTTGATATCTGGTAATTGAATAATTTAATGGTTTTATTCAATTGAACAGATCAAATTCTGATATCTGGATAAATATATTTATTTGATAATTCCCTAATATAATTATTTAAATTAGACAAAATTTATTATTTTCAAATAAAATTAAATATGTGTTTGTTTAAAAATATATTTATATTTGGGTTGATTTTAAATTTTAATATAAATTTGGGTTTGAAATTCAAATAAATTGAAAATGTTACTTTGTAATAAATAGAGGTATATTTAAAGAATATCATGAAATGAAAATACATATATGAGCATTTTAAAAAATATAAACACACATATATTAGATAGGTAATCATAGAATTTAGTAAAATCTTTTATTTAACATTAAGATAAGTTAGAATTACTTAAATGACATGTGTAAATACATGAAAGCTTGTTTAAAACAAGTGTTAAATGATAAGCCATAATAAATGACAAATGGTGAATCTTTAACAAATGTCCTTCATAAGTATTTTTCTTTTATTAAAATCACAATTTAACTTTCTTAAACATATGCTTCCTTATTTTCATTTCTTTTCTAGTCTCTTCAATTAAAGATAAGAGAACTTCAGCCTGAAAAGGAAAAAAATATAATAATAACAACTCAAAACAAATTATAATCTAAATTTCCTCATACCAGAAACCAAAAATCAATAAACTGTACATTTTCAATTTCAAGAACAAAGCCTACAAGCAAAACCAGAGATAAATCAAAGAAGCAATTGTTAGCATGCAAGTATTTTCCAGATCAAAGCCTTTGTTTCGAAAATCCGGATCTGTAAGCAGATTAGAATCAAGAGCAAATTCCTGTTCGAAGCCAAAAGTTGTCTCAGCTGTTCTTTGTTTCAAAAAGGTCAGTAAATCTTGCATTTAAAAACAGATTTAAATTTGGTTGATGCTTGAGTTGAATATTGTTGTGATAGAGTATAATATTTACAGGGATGTTTGATATTGAATGCATGTTTGAAATTTGATAAATGCCAGAACAAACTCACTATATAAAATAAGATCACAGTTATTTCCAGGCTCCTGTTTGTTTTACAAATTCTTATCTTCACAAACTTCTAGAATTTGGGTATGATTTATAAATGAAATTTGGTTAGCTCAAGTAATATGAATTCTGAAAATAGTTTCAGAGATTTAGAAAAAAAAATTCCAAAAACAAAATGAATTCAGCAATGACCTGATTTTGGCTTGAAATCAAAATTTTTAAATTTATGATTCGAAATCATAAATAAATTTGTAATGGCATATGATGAATTTAGAATCCAAAAGCATAATTTATAGTTTAATATCCTCTGTGGTAATCAAAATTTTAAGAATTTGGGGTTTTCGCCAATATCCGACGATCGATGGTGATTCACGGGTGGGGATTGTTGTCAAAGATGGCCTAGGGGATGAGTATCACTGGAAAAATAGAAGGAGATTTTCTGATGATCGCATCGATCGGTCAGAGGCAAGCTAGGGTTTTTGGAGGTTGTTCTGTCACGACCAATGGCGAGGCAATTTCGTCTTTCTCGGAGCATCGAGTTCGATCGCGTGAGATAGGATGGCTGCGTGGGTCGATGATGAAGTTGTAGGCTCGAGACCGAGGTCTCCGGTGGTCGGCGATGGATGGATTGAGGTATTTTGGTGATCAGGTTTTTTTTCATTTTTGGTTGAGGAATTGTTCAAATTTGATTCTTAGAATTATTAGTGTTTCTGGGTTATCGGAGCAGTAGAGGGGGTTGACGGTGATTGGTTGGTGGCGACAAACATGGCCAGAGCGACGACGATCACGTGTGTACGTGCACACATGACCGTTCGTATCTGTGTTGCTGAATGTTGAGCTTCAGAAGGAAGAATATTTGAAAACCCAAAGGGGTATACGAGAAATTGAAGGGGAACGACTCGTGATTGCTTTCTAGTGATGTGTTGATGTCTCGTTAGGGAAGATGATGATGAACTCGAGATTTCTTTGGGTGTTGCTCGAGTATTTTGCTGTGTTGATCGCCTGTTTAGTATGAGCAGCAGTATTAAAGGTAAAATGGAAAGCAGGGTTAAAGAGAAGAAGAAAGAGAAATTTCAAAGTGGTAGGAAGGATTTCTCGGGGAGGTTTGGTTTGGAACCCGATGTATTTTAGGGTTGGTTCGGGTAGTATGTTCCAGGCTTTAAGTAAAACGGAAACCTGATTCTGTTTAAAAAAAAAATTAATTAAGTTTAAATGTAAACTAAGATTTTAAATAAGCTTAAACCTCATCTGAATATGAATTTAAGTTGTTTGAATCCGAGTTTGAAATAAATTAAGACTTTAAACTTGAATGGTTAAATACTTTAAAGGTGTTTAAGTAGTTTGAATTTCTAAAATAAGTTTAAATTGTAAGAAGAGTTATCTAAATTCAAATTTTAATATGTATTCAAAATTTTGGAAGTGAAGGAAAGCTTAAAAAAAATTAAAATGTTTTAATCAATTTGAAATATTTAAAGTAAAACTCAAATTAATTTGAATTTAAATATGCATTTGATTTAAGATCCTTTTAAACTTCTTTATTAAATAAGTATTTCTTTAACTTGTAAAATAAAAGAGTTTTAGAAATGTGTTTTAAACCTTGTTAAAGATAATTTGTATTTCATTTTTAAACCTTTAAATTTAAAATGAAATTTTGAAGGTAAATTTAGAGTAAGTTGTTTTAAATACCTTATAAATGATAATTTGATCATTAATAAGAACAAAGTTTTATCTTAAAGTAACTTTAGAATTTAATGATTTGTAAATTTCATTTAAGTATTAGGGTAACTTAATGGATAATTAATTACTTAATTAATTAATGGAATGGATGATTAATTAAGTAATTAAGAGTTTTTAAATTAATTAATTAATGATTAAGGTTAATTAATCTGTAATTAGGAATTGTAATTAAATATTAATTAATTAATAAGGGTTAATCTAAATTAATTACTTAAGAAAGTAATTAAGAATTGTTAATGAAGGTCATTAACTTAAGATTATTTAATAATTAATTAATGTGATTAATTTTAGTAATTAATTAGATTAATTGATTAATAATAATCATTTGTGAAATTGTTTATGATTAATTACTTAATGGAAGTAATTAATGAATTAATTACTTAATGTAATTAATTGTGCTAATGTGATTAGTTTAGATTAATTAATTAAGTTTAATTAATTTAAACACTTGATGATTAATGAATAATTACTTTATGTAATTAATGGAATTGTAATTACTTAGGAAAGTAATGAATTGATAATTACTGGATGTAATTAAAGATGTTTAATGATGAAAGTTATTTGGATTTAATTACTTTGTAATTAATCAAGGGATTAATTGAGATAATTAATTAAGGGTAATTAATTTATAGAATGAGTAATTAAGGGTAGTTAATTACTGCATGGAATTAATCAAGGGATTAATTAGAGAATAAATTAAGGATTAATTTATTTAATGAAGAAATTAAGGGTAGTTGATTACTGGATGTTATTAATCAAGAGTAATTAATAATTATGGTTAATAATTAACTAATGAAGTAATTAAAGGTTAATTACTGTATTTGGTTAAGGATAACTAATTTTTGAAATTAATTAAGGGCAAATTACTTAAATGTAATTAAAATAAATAGAATGATATTGGAAGTCTTGATTAATTGTTATCCCTAATAGGTGGTTCGTGATACTATGTGATATGATATGTTTGATGTAAACTGTGAAGATGTGATTATCTATTGATTATGAATTACTGTGACATCCTATATTAAAAATAGAGTTGTATTTCACTTTGAATAATGTAAGTTATGTTGACAAGGGTTTCGAAGAGACCGGAGTCGGGTATTAGTGAATACCCGAAACCACTTCGATTCTTATAAATTGATATGTGAATCTAATAGGCTGAAGTGGAATGACTTAAGTAAATTGGACCATTTAAATCTAAGTTTTGGCACTTAGAAACTGATGTGTGAAATGGCTGATGTCTATAATAACTTGTGAAGTGTAGATTGATAAGTTACCCCGGGTTTATACAAATTGTATGCTTTTGTATTCCAAGATAGATGGGTTTACTCACGCTCGTTTCCAGCCTGACCCGGGTGTTACTTTGATGTAATGCTCGGGTCAGACCGAGTATTACAGATTTTCAGGTAAGGACGTTTTGGAGTTCAGGAGGAGAGCTAGATGGCTGGAACGTATGGAGCGTACCCGCTGTGATATATAGTTATATATCTAGGACATATTTATTTAGAATTGTCCTGTGTTGTGTAAATGTTGTAACTCTGATATATAAAATGTAAATGTACTGATACAGTTCTTCTTTTAAAACTATTATTTATGTGATATTATATTTTATCCGCTGCGAATGAGAGATTGTGTGTTTCTTTTCTGTTCTTCTTCTATCTCTTTCTTCTTTCTCTGTCTTCTTTCCACTAACTATCTGGAAATTTCGGGATCGAAATTCTCGGGCCATTACATTTGGTATCAGAGCAGAAGGTTAAGCGAGAACCTTGGCTCTGTTGGGATACTCATTAAGGATAGGGTCAATAGTACCCTATAGTGAGTTGAGTGTATAAATATAAGAGAGCGTACTTGTTATTTTTCTTATATAAAGATTTTTTAAATGATTTCAAAAGTAAATGAATCTTATATAAGAAATAGATTATCTATTATATTAAGGAAATCGGTTGTAGTATTAATTAAATTAAAAGTAATAGTAAGAATTAAGAAGTAATAGAAATACAACCAAACTGAAAATTAAATCTTGAATTTAGGAAAGGTTTCAGGATAAGGATAATCAATTAATTTATGTAATTAATTAAACTTTATTTAATGAGAATTAATTAATGAATAATAATTGGAAATGATAAATTAAGAGGAAGTTACTTAATGAAGTAACTAGAGGTAAGTAATTTAAAGGACAATTACTTAATGAAGGTAATTAAGAAATAAGTTAATTACCGAATGTGATTAATTGGAATTGATTAATGATGTAATTAATTTAAAGAAATAGTAAATAATATTATTTAATGCATTTGAATGAAATGGTCCTATTTCAAACAAGAGTTGTTTGAAAATTTAAAGGAATTTGTTTTGAATTAAAACCAAGGGTGGTTTAAAATTTTAAAGTGTAACTTGGTATGTAGAAGAAATTAATATGTATACATGTGGATATACATAATATCAAAGGTGGTTGGAAATAAACTCTAAATGGTGAGTTTTGAGTTTGGAATAAGAAGTGATACCCAAGGTGATAAGTTTTTAAGTGGGAAGATTATTTATGAAAAGTTCAAAATTTGAAATGGAAGTTCAAATTGGGTAAGATTAACTGGATTAAGTGAATTGAGTTTAACTGGGAAAAAGTTAAATAAGTTGAATGATCAAACTAATTTGAAAATTTCAAGATGGGATTAAGATTTAACTTGGGAAGTTAAATGGTTGATTTGATTGGGAGAATGTGTGATCTCAAAATGGGTTTGAGATCTGGAATTGGAAATTGACGGATGTTTTAAGATGAATTAGAATGATATTATTGTTGTTAAAAAAAATCTTTAAGTTGTGAATTGGATTTGTTTAAATGAATGAGAAATGGAGTATGGTAATCCATTGTTGGGATAAAAAGGTAAATTGATTTAGAGGAATTAAATCAACATTTGAAGTATTAACTCGAATTTATATAATTCGAGATGGTTTAAATTTGGAATTTGATTTAAAATTAGTTCAAATTGAACTTGATTTGAATTAATTGAAATGGTGATTGAAGATGTATGAGTCTAAGATTCAAAGGAAAATTTTAATTGGATTAATTGGAAACGATTTGAAATTGAAGTGGGTTCAATTGAATGGATATTAGTCCAAAGTGATTGGAATAACTTGGGATTGTAATTAAAGCTGAATATGTTTAAAATCAAATGGAATTTGATTTAAATTTGAAAAGGAATTGAGAATTAATTCAGCTTGAATTGGGAATAAATCAAATTTTATGGAAATTGAAGATTATTTAAATTGGAATTGGGTCAATTTAAATGGAAGAGGAAATTTAAATTGAATTGATTGGGAATGAAGATTAGGAAGTGAACAGTTTTGACTCTGGACTATTTTTAATATAAATTGTTTAATATAAACCTATTTTTCCAAGCTATTCATTATATATACAACCTTTCTTTTAAAAGCCAAACTATCTTATATATGTTTTACCATTATTTTTGAAGCTGTTTAACAATTTTCTAACTATTCTATAAACTAATTACTATTTTCAACTACTAATTACTATTTTATAGCTATTTTGCAATTATTTAAAATTTCTATGACTATTTAACTATTTTCCAATTATTTTACAATTACCGAACTATTTTACAGATATTTTACAAACTAGTAATTATTTTCCAACTACTTATCTATTTTAAATTTTTTCAAGCTATTTTCTAAATAAACTGGTCGGAGTTCAAACTGTTATAGGTTAAATACCCAATCGAGATAAGAATAGAGGTGACAATCCAAATAGATTGAAGCAATTGGGAGTAAGTGAATGAAAATCAAAGTGGATAGAAATGGAATTGATTTGGCTAATAACCAATAAAGATAAATACGTAGGATGTACGTATGTTATTCTATTCGCATAGTGATTTGATCCAGATTCGAGCACATAATTTCGAGATGGTTATATCGATCCGAGTGGGATTTTTCACTCGATTTTCGATGGCGAACCTGGATATGGGTTGTTGATTGGTTCTGGATATTCTCTATCATAGTTATGACTATGCAAGGAGAATGATGGTTTCTGATCAAGAAACCAGATCTGTGTCCGCACTAGGAAGTCGGGTGGACAATACTAGTTCGAAAATGAAATTGTATGATCGAGTGAGCGATCAGTTTGGTATAGCATACGAATGATATGTGTACATCGTACGGATTTGAATGAAATTGATATTAAAAAGAGTAATCAAATTTGAATATTTGATTTTGAGTAAACAGAGTTAAATATCTTTGTTTTATAAAATGATACCCCCCTTGTTGAATCTTTTGCCGGTAGAAAAGGGTTTTTGAAAATGTTTGATGTATAAAAGGAGTTTTATACAGGTTTGAAATGATCCAAAGTTTTAAAAAAGTTTATATATCTGTGTATATATATATATATATATATATATATAAAGGATCTTATGAGGATTTTGGAAAAAGGTTTTGGGAACCTTTGGATTTGGGAAAGGCTTTTGATTTTTGGGTAAAATCAATATGAGAATTTGAAAAGCCTAGTTTGAAAATTATCGATTTTGTGTAAAGGAGCTTTGTATGAGATCATACTAGGTGTATGATTTAAAGATACTATATGTATAGTATAAAATGTTTTGATGATGCTTTGGGGAAAAAGGCGCTCCCTTGGAATGGACTTCTCAGGAGTACCACCGGGTGGTGCTGCCTTGAGCCCCAAGGGGGGTTCTAAAGTTGATTCTGTGAGGAGTTCGGACAAAACTAGTTCCTGAGGATTATTGGGTAGCGAAAGTCGATGGCGCTGATGCCTACAGGGGCATTTGAGTTATGCTGTGACGACAGTGTAACTCGATGTCACTGCGATCTACTGTGGGGACCATAGCGAAAATCGTGTGGAGGATGAGTGTCAACGGTCTACACTTGATTTTGCCGGGAAGGCAACGCAACATTGGTAGACTGCGATCTATGGTCAAGTGGAGTGGAGAAGTTTCATTCTTTTGGCAGCGAAATTCGATGGCGCTGATGCCTACAGCTATATGGGTTTTTGCTGTGATAGCTACGTAACCCCAGTTGTAGCTGCGATCTGTAGCGGGTTCCATGGTGTAATCAAGGGGCGGGAGGCCTACAGTTATCTGTGGATTTTGTCGGGACGGCAACGTAACCATCGGGTTAACTGCGACCATGGATGGGGGTGATGATTTCCAGAGCATTCTCACCAAAGATATTTTCGCTATTTTCAAAATGTTTTCTATATTTTCAATAAAATTATTTTCCAAGTATTTTCATTGGGTGTTGAAATTGGGTCTGCCAAGCACTTGTAGATTTTCAGTAATACGCCTGATCAACGTATGACCGAATTTCTGTAAGAGTGAAGTTGGACTTATGGAAACATCGACTTATAAAAATATATTTTTATAAAGCTATTTTGTAATATTATATAGATTTTAAAAGTGTTTTAAAATGGTCAAAGAATATTTTAACTAGTTTTAAATATTTAATAAATTCTGGTTTCGTTCCTTTTCGAGGGCGAAAAGATTCAAAGGGGGGAGGAATGTGATAGCCCGGATTTTTGATATCTGGTAATTGAATAATTTAATGGTTTTTATTCAATTGAACAGATCAAATTCTGATATCTGGATAAATATATTTATTTGATAATTCCTTAATATAATTATTTAAATTAGACAAAATTTATTATTTTCAAATAAAATTAAATATGTGTTTGTTTAAAAATATATTTATATTTGGGTTGATTTTAAATTTTAATATAAATTTGGGTTTGAAATTCAAATAAATTGAAAATGTTACTTTGTAATAAATAGAGGTATATTTAAAGAATATCATGAAATGAAAATACATATATGAGCATTTTGAAAAAATATAAACACACATATGTTAGATAGGTAATCATAGAATTTAGTAAAATCTTTTATTTAACATTAAGATGAGTTAGAATTACTTAAATGACATGTGTAAATACATGAAAGCTTGTTTAAAACAAGTGTTAAATGATAAGCCATAATAAATGACAAATGGTGAATCTTTAACAAATGTCCTTCATAAGTATTTTTCTTTTATTAAAATCACAATTTAACTTTCTTACACATATGCTTCCTTATTTTCATTTCTTTTCTAGTCTCTTCAATTCAAAGATAAGAGAACTTCAGCCTGAAAAGGAAAAAAATATAATAATAACAACTCAAAACAAATTATAATCTAAATTTCCTCATACCAGAAACCAAAAATCAATAAACTGTACATTTTCAATTTCAAGAACAAAGCCTACAAGCAAAACCAGAGATAAATCAAAGAAGCAATTGTTAGCATGCAAGTATTTTCCAGATCAAAGTCTTTGTTTCGAAAATCCGGATCTGTAAGCAGATTAGAATCAAGAGCAAATTCCTGTTCGAAGACAAAAGTTGTCTCAGCTGTTCTTTGTTTCAAAAAGGTGAGTAAATCTTGCATTTAAAAATAGATTTAAATTTGGTTGATGCTTGAGTTGAATATTGTTGTGATAGAGTATAATATTTACAGGGATGTTTGATATTGAATGCATGTTTGAAATTTGATAAATGCCAGAACAAACTCACTATATAAAATAAGATCACTGTTATTTCCAGGCTCCTGTTTGTTTTACAAATTCTTATCTTCACAAACTTCCAGAATTTGGGTATGATTTATAAATGAAATTTGGTTAGCTCAAGTAATATGAATTCTGAAAATAGTTTCAGAGATTTAGAAAAAATATTTCCAAAAACAAAATGAATTCAGCAATGACCTGATTTTCGCTTAAAATCAAAATTTTTAAATTTATGATTCGAAATCATAAACAAATTTGTAATGGCATATGATGAATTTAGAATCCAAAAGCATAATTTATAGTTTAATATCCTCCGTGGTAATCAAAATTTTAAGAATTTGGGGTTTTCGCCAATATCCGATGATCGATGGTGATTCAGGGGTGGGGATTATTGTCAAAGAAGGCCTAGGGGATGAGTATCACTGGAAAAATAGAAGGAGATTTTTCTGATGATCGCATCGATCGGTCAGAGGCAAGCTAGGGTTTTTGGAGGTTGTTCTGTCACGACCAATGGCGAGGCAATTTCGTCTTTCTCGGAGCATCGAGTTCGATCGCGTGAGATAGGATGGCTGCGTGGGTCGATGACGAAGTTGTAGGCTCGAGACCGGGGTCTCCGGTGGTCGGCGATGGATGGATTGAGGTATTTTGGTGATCAGGTTTTTTTTCATTTTTGGTTGAGAAATTGTTCAAATTTGATTCTTAGAATTATTAGTGTTTCTGGGTTATCGGAGCAGTAGAGGGGGTTGACGGTGATTGGTTGGTGGCGGCAAACATGGCCAGAGCGACGGCGATCACGTGTGTACGTGCACACATGACCGTTCGTATCTGTGTTGCTGAATGTTGAGCTTCAGAAGGAAGAATATTTGAAAACCCAAAGGGGTATACGAGAAATTTAAGGGGAACGACTCGTGATTGCTTTCTAGTGATGTGTTGATGTCTCGTTAGGGAAGATGATGATGAACTCGAGATTTCTTTGGGTGTTGCTCGAGTATTTTGCTGTGTTGATCGCCTGTTTAGTATGAGCAGCAGTATTAAAGGTAAAATGGAAAGCAGGGTTAAAGAGAAGAAGAAAGAGAAATTTCAAAGTGGTGGGAAGGATTTCTCGGGGAGGTTTGGTTTGGAACCCGAAGTATTTTAGGGTTGGTTCGGGTAGTATGTTCCAGGCTTTAAGTAAAACAGAAACCTGATTCTGTTTAAATTTTTTTTTAATTAAGTTTAAATGTAAACTAAGATTTTAAATAAGCTTAAACCTCATCTGAATATGAATTTAAGTTGTTTGAATCCGAGTTTGAAATAAATTAAGACTTTAAACTCGAATGGTTAAATACTTTAAAGGTGTTTAAGTAGTTTGAATTTCTAAAATAAGTTTAAATTGTAAGAAGAGTTATCTAAATTCAAATTTTAATATGTATTCAAAATTTTGGAAGTGAAGGAAAGCTTAAAAAAAATTAAAATGTTTTAATCAATTTGAAATATTTAAAGTAAAACTCAAATTAATTTGAATTTAAATATGCATTTGATTTAAGATCCTTTTAAACTTCTTTATTAAATAAGTATTTCTTTAACTTGTAAAATAAAAGAGTTTTAGAAATGTGTTTTAAACCTTGTTAAAGATAATTTGTATTTCATTTTTAAACCTTTAAATTTAAAATGAAATTTTGAAGGTAAATTTAGAGTAAGTTGTTTTAAATACCTTATAAATGATAATTTGATCATTAATAAGAACAAAGTTTTATCTTAAAGTAACTTTAGAATTTAATGATTTGTAAATTTCATTTAAGTATTAGGGTAACTTAATGGATAATTAATTACTTAATTAATTAATGGAATGGATGATTAATTAAGTAATTAAGTGTTTTTAAATTAATTAATTAATGATTAAGGTTATCTGTAATTAGGAATTGTAATTAAATATTAATTAATTAATAAGGGTTAATCTAAATTAATTACTTAAGAAAGTAATTAAGAATTGTTAATGAAGGTCATTAACTTAAGATTATTTAATAATTAATGTGATTAATTTTAGTAATTAATTAGATTAATTAATTAATAATAATCATTTGTGAAATTGTTTATGATTAATTACTTAATGGAAGTAATTAATTAATTAATTACTTAATGTAATTAATTGTGCTAATGTGATTAGTTTAGATTAATTAATTAAGTTTAATTAATTTAAACACTTGATGATTAATGAATAATTACTTTATGTAATTAATGGAATTGTAATTACTTAGGAAAGTAATGAATTGATAATTACTGGATGTAATTAAAGATGTTTAATGATGAATGTAATTTGGATTTAATTACTTTGTAATTAATCAAGGGATTAATTGAGATAATTAATTAAGGGTAATTAATTTATAGAATGAGTAATTAAGGGTAGTTAATTACTGCATGGAATTAATCAAGGGATTAATTAGAGAATAAATTAAGGATTAATTTATTTAATGAAGAAATTAAGGGTAGTTGATTACTGGATGTTATTAATCAAGAGTAATTAATAATTATGGTTAATAATTAACTAATGAAGTAATTAAAGGTTAATTACTGTATTTGGTTAAGGATAACTAATTTTTGAAATTAATTAAGGGCAAATTACTTAAATGTAATTAAAATAAATAGAATGATATTGGAAGTCTTGATTAATTGTTATCCCTAATAGGTGGTTCATGATACTATGTGATATGATATGTTTGATGTAAACTGTGAAGATGTGATTATCTATTGATTATGAATTACTGTGACATCCTATATTAAAATAGAGTTGTATTTCACTTTGAATAATGTAAGTTATGTTGACAAGGGTTTCGAAGACACCGGAGTCGGGTATTAGTGAATACCCGAAACCACTTCGATTCTTATAAATTGATATGTGAATCTAATAGGCTGAAGTGGAATGACTTAAGTAAATTGGACCATTTAAATCTAAGTTTTGGCACTTAGAAACTGATGTGTGAAATGGTTGATGTCTATAATAACTTGTGAAGTGTAGATTGATAAGTTACCCCGGGTTTATACAAATTGTATGCTTTTGTATTCCAAGATAGATGAGTTTACTCACGCTGGTTTCCAGCCTGACCCGGGTGTTACTTTGATGTAATGCTCGGGTTAGACCGAGTATTACAGATTTTCAAGTAAGGACGTTTTGGAGTTCAGGAGGAGAGCTAGATGGCTGGAACGTATGGAGTGTACCCGCTGTGATATATAGTTATATATCTAGGACATATTTATCTAGAACTGTCTTATGTTGTGTAAATGTTGTAACTCTGATATATAAAATGTAAATGTACTGATACGGTTCTTCTTGTAAAACTATTATTTATGTGATATTATATTTTATCCGCTGCGAATGAGAGATTGTGTGTTTCTTTTCTGTTCTTCTTCCATCTCTTTCTTCTTTCTCTGTCTTCTTTCCACTAACTATCTGGAAATTTCGGGATCGAAATTCTCGGGTCGTTACAAAAATCTCCCATATGTTGGTTAGAGATCGGGAATAGGTTGGTTCTTGGTCCAAATTCAGTAAGAGAAGATGTGGAAAAGATTGAGATCATTCGGACTAGAATGAAGGAAGCTCTGTCTAGGAAGAAGAGTTATGCAGATAGTAGAACAAAAGACTTAGTATTCTCAGTTGGAGATCAGGTATTTATTAAAATGTCACCGATGAAAGGTGTAATCAAATTCGGAAAATCAGGGAAGTTGGCATCGAAATTCGTTGGACTTTTTCCTATTGGTAAGAGAATCGCGAAACTCGCATATAGATTCGAGTCGCCGAGCAGTTTGGCCGGTGTCTATGATGTTTTTTATGTTCTCGTCTTCGAAAGTGTGTTAGAGACCCGGAGACTGTTATTGCACTCACTGTGCTAGATGACTTAGTAGTAGAATCAGATTTGACCATAGTGAGAAAGCTAATTCGTATAGTGCTGAGAGATGAGAAGAGGCTTAGAACCAAGACATTCAGATTAGTTAAGGTCTAATGGATTAACGATGACAGGGACTGTACTTGGGAGGTTGAGAGCAGGATTAGAGATGCTTATCCTGACTTGTTTGGTGGTATGTTTTACATCTTTGATTGATTTGTTGTGTACCTTATCATAATTCGAGGATGAAATTCTTTAAGAAGGAGAGTATGTAACACCTCATATTTTTTGTAACATTATTAATTATATTTAATTAGGTAAATTAAAAAAATATGTTGATTAAGAGATTGAGATTGGAATTAAAAGAAGAGTTTAAAATGAAATATAGGAGGGGTAAAATAGAAGAGTGGCCATTCTTATATCTATATCCCTTACCCAAGTATACTCTTACGGGTTCATTTTCATTTGTTCAAAATTTTAAAAGTTAATGCCAACTACCATTAACAAGAGAAAGAGAAAGAAAGAGAAAGAGAGAGAAAGAGAAAGCTTAATCAACTTCAAATTTATTCAAATCTCATATCTTTAATCTCTAAATCTAAGGTGAATAATGTTTACATATCATAATTTTTTTATTTTTTGGTTTTAAGAAGAAATCCAAAATGTTTTGCAATGATTTTCGATGTTTTTGAATGATGGAATGATTATACATACTTGTTGATGATTTATTCATCTCCATATTGATTTTGTGATATGTTTTAAGATAAAAACCATATTAAATGACGTCTAGATGCCCTGCGAATTTTTATATAGAGCAGAAACGATATTTTGGAGATTTGTTTCAATTTTCAAAATTTTCAGAATTTTTATGGATTTTCTAGTAAAGAAAATTTTATTTTGGGTTATAAATTATTTACGGTTAAATGGGTCTAAAACTTTTATATGGTTAGAATATGCATCAAAAGAGTTTTCTATAGTTTTTGTAGATTTTTTCCAAGTGTTTTAATGGATATATAAAATTATTTAAGGTATGAGACTTAAATGTTTTATATATTTATAGAAGGAGAAAGGTTTCTTTGCAAACAATTCATATTTGTTATTTTTGGAAATTAGTAGCACTTTTGAAGAAGTGCAATGAAAACCAATCAGACATAGACAAACAAGGAAGGTTAGATATAAAAGAAATAGTTTGAAAGGAAAAAATAAACATATTTAACACTGTCTCAATGCATTCTGCACCAGGTTCCGCCTCTTTACCTTCGTCTCTGACACAATCAAAACCAATGCACGTGGTATCATGGAACTATTATGTAGTGATTTGGATGTAGGCGAAAGGTAGTGGGTCGAAACCAGAGGTTCCGAAGGGTTGACGCTTTACTTTGCTTTTTAAATGAAAATACACCTGCTTGCTTTCGATAAAGAAGCTTTCGACTAGGTCAAATGTATTTAAAGGAAATGGTTTCAATTAGGTTACGCCTTTGTTTTTAAGAAACATCTTTCGACTAAGTTGAAATCTTTTACTGTCGCCTTTTTACCTTTCGATCCAGAGAATTTCGAAGAGGTTACTTGTTTTTCTAAAATTTGATCACTTCTCCAATGCTTTCGAAGGGATGGTTTCGACATCATCACTTCTTTACTTAGGAATGCTTTTGCAAGGTAGGCTTTCAACTTAAATGATTTAATGACCTTTTTTGCTCAATTGAAGTATAACCCAAAAAGTTTTGAATGTCAGTTTTGAATGGTTTCGAAAGGTGTTTTTCCACATGTTTTAAATTGAACCCAATTGCTTTCGAAAGGTTTATGTTTATCAAGGTTTGATACTTTCGAAAGGTTTTAAATGATGGTTCCGAAGGGGTGTTTCTCCAATGGTTTCGAAGGAGTTGAAAGTGATGGTTTTTCTAGTTGCTTCAAAAGGATTAAAAGGAAAGGTTTTCCAAAGGTTTCGAAAGGTTTGAAAGGAAAGGTTTTTCCTATATTTTGAAAGGCAATATTTAAAGGTTTTAAAAGAGAGATGTCTAAGGCCTTTAAAGCTTTCGAAAGGAAGGCTTTCCAATGGTTTTGAAAGGGTTTGGAGAATGGTTTCGACAGGAAGGTTTTGGCCTTCCGGCCTAGATAAAAGAAAGGGTTTTACTTGGTTTAGAAAAAGGTACTTTCAATGGTTCCGAAAGGGACACTTTCAATGGTTTCGAAAGGGGTACTTTCGATGGATTTGAAAAGGGGACTTCCAAGGATTTACATGTTTTCATCAACTAGAGTTGGGTAAAATATATATAACATGGCAAGGTGATTTTGAATAAAGCAAGGTGATTTTGAGTAAAGTATAGAATATATATTTTCCTTGTTTGAGTTTGATTTAAAGATTTTAAATCAATTTGAAAAAGTTTTCAAGGGAATTTTTGGAAAGAGATCCCTAAGTAAAATAACTCAGATAATAGGGTACTAGACGGGACTGATATAGGGTCGTGCCCTATACATTAGCTATTATCCTCAGCTAATTTTGTCCAAAATTTCAATGTGTAGGTCTTTGTCTCAGGTAAGACTTAAATTATGATTAAACATAGAAAGGAATATATGTTTGTATACAGATAGTTTGTTGGTGAGCCCGCAAAACCATTAGAATCAGGTGACCCTGGGAGATGATAAGTTAATGACACACCATCTAGAAGAGAAGATTTAACAGATAGTTATTGACAGACCGTCCAAAAGAAGAAGTGTCTTACAGATGTTAGATAAATTTTGATATTGTCTGGTAGGCCTGAGTCAGCCAAAGGTTAATAGTTAGCCAAATAAAACTAAAGTGTTTGAACAGATAGTTTATTTATTACGTGATACATACGTTCACATAATGATGCTTTATAGATTTTAACCAGTTTTGGTTACAGGAAAAGATTTGCAAAAGATATATTTTAAAAGGATGTTAATGAGGGGAAACCTGTTCCGTTAAGCGGCATAGTCTCGCTTAACATAACATAGCAGAGATGAACAGTTTTATTCACACCAGGCTTTATGTCCGACTCGAAGTTTTTATTTTCCCTTAAACTTTCAGATGCTCAAAATTGATTTAAGTAGGTTGAGGATTGAGATTTTCAGGTTTTAGAAATTTTGGCGAATATCCGAATATGGGCAGGTGGCTGATGGATAGCTAAATAAGAGTTATAGTTTATTTTTTATGATTCCTTTGAGTATATTAAGTTAAATATCACTATAGTGACTTTAATCAACCAAGGAGGCATTGTTATATATCGCTCTTGGCATGTTTTGTAATTTATTATATTTGACCTTTACCTAGAAAACGATATGGGATTAGGTAACTTAAATATGAATTCATTTTGAAATGTAATCAGTAAAATGTTGTTTTTGAAATTTGTGATTTTGTTCATATTCAAGTGCTTCTGATATTATAGATACCATTAGCATTACTGTATTTCATCAACAAAAGTTAATACTATGGATGACTGCAGCATCTATAGCGCTTAGCTTTTGGCCTCCAAATACGGGATATTACACCGAAAAAATTAATGCACCCAGAGTTTAAGGAAACGTTAATAAACTCCGGGTCATTCATGGGACTGATGTGAGAACTTAAAAATACGCATTTTTAAAACAAAAAGGTATCTCATAAGACCACGCCACATATAAACATAGAACGGGTTTTTACCTTATGATAATCAAACATTTGCTACGCAAAAATAACATTTGTTATTATTTTTAATGACATTTCTTTGAAATAATTTGCAAGTAAACTTATTAATCTTAGTCTAAATTGTTACATTGATTAAATTCCAGCAGCCACAAAGTGGGCCCTATTAAAAATGGCAGCTTTTTATTGGAGAATGGATTTCCATACAAATGACCAGGTGAAGGGCTACGTTCCGGCAGTATTTCTAGGGGAATGTACTGAGGGCCAACTAATGATCCTCTACCAGCATGAGACTGGGCGATTTTTCCTAGATAGTACCGAATATGTCATCACCTCGGTTATTACCGACCTATCCCCGCGCTCATTTACCATACACCACATTAATTTAAACCCAAACGTCATAGCGGGTAGAAATATATCTAGAAGGGATGATCATACCCTAATGGTTACGAACTACTTAGCCTTGCCGCATTTTCCCTGTTTCGGTTAATTTCGGGTGCGAGGTTGGAGGTAACGATTACCTTTCACATAGCACATCAACTCTTCACTATGAATGCCACATTGCCATTCCATAATCACACAACTGATTTCTACAAACATATAACTCTTGAGCTCATACATCTTAGGAAAGGGTGTTAAGCTAAGAGAAGTTGCCACTCCATCACCAAGCAGAAATACATTTATGGAGATTAATACAAAGCAGGTCCGTATTTTTTGCAAAAATACTAAAATCCAAGCCCACTGAAACCCGAGTTAGGAATCTGGTATCCTGCAAATAGGAAAAGACAAATATATCAGAGCTCAATTAAATATCTCATAGCGGAATTGATTAAAATATAATAGTTAGTAAACACTCACCAATATAATAACACTTTCTAAAAAGTGTCTTAAAGCTGGGGAGTCTCTGCCATCCATCTAACCTGTAGGATGTTATGAGGAGGGGGACAAAACTAAAGTTCTGGTGAATGGATAGATTATACACTTTTAGGCTTAGTTCTACATATACCGTTTTATTTCCATTTACTATTACATTAGGTTCACTAGGTTTATCATACTCTCGCCTATGTGTGTGAATCGTACCCATCTACTCCTTAGAAGCTTAAAATCTAATAACTGATATATATATATATATATATATATATATATATATATATATATATATATATCTGTGTGTGTGAGTGTGTAGCTATATGCCCAAAGACCATATTGGTCCTAGGTACCACCCATGGCACCTTCCGTATTCTCCTCGAAAAGGGCTCCATCGTCTTGCTTCGTAGCTATATCTGTAAAGAATTGCTTCATAATGCCTACAATGTAGATACTCCATCGTCTTGCTCCGTGAGCGTTCTGCAGCTACATCTGTAAAGGACTTCTTCCTAAGGCCTACAATATAGATGCTCCACTACTTACTATGAAAATGTAAATCGCATCTACACTAGTCTATGCCAGTGCTCAGACATCCATAATGTACCGCCCAGTGCGTACATTGAGGACTACGTAATCGTTCTATCTACTATCTAAATCCCGCCAACAAGGTCTACCTTATATGGAATTCAGTCATGAATTTTCTATATCTGTAAAGGACTACTTCGTTATGCCTATAATACATATATTTTAGTTCGCCTGTCTCTTTTTCATCATGGCTATGGCCCTACGCAGCCCACCCTCAATTAACCAAAAGACTTCTAAAGAGTTAAGTGGTCGTGTCCTACTGCAAACAATCTAACATCCAAATGGCGGTGCCCCTCACCCAATGTCTCGATAGTGAAAGAATCATCAGTCTGTTGGTTTAACTCTAGTCATTCCCGAACTAGTTCTTGGTTTTGATGCTGGCGTGATATCCACATACGACTATCCTTTTGGGTCCTACCCACTAAGTTTACTTGCACGTACTAGGACATACGAATATCCTACTCCTAACACCAAACTCTTCTGACTGCCTACAAAGGTCTGCTTTGTTAGACCTACAATGCAAATGCAGTAAAGGCATACTCTTTTGATGGAACACCTACAGACCTGCCTCCGAGGGTGCAGCTTCGTTAGGCCTACCCAGAGGGCTAACCTAGAGTATCCTCACGTCTCGTTGAAGTCTCGTACTTCCTTGAAGCCCAAAAATACTAAGTTGGACGTGCTTCTCCTTTGCTGAAATCCGTGATGAACTACGTCGTTAGGCTCTTCATCCTTTGGGCTGCTCCAAATGCATCTCAATCATTTATTAGACCCTAAGTCTAATTTTTAAGTTGCATTTAGTTTACTTTTCTTATTCTGTTGGCTACTTATTTATCCTAATTAGCATATTCTTGCCCTCGTCTCACCTTTATCTATTGTGAGATTTCCATTTATTTAATAGGGAATGTTGTTGGTATGAGCCACATTCATTATCTTACTTTTTTAACTTAATATAAATCTTAAGTTCATTAAAATAAGCCACTTTTATCTTTACTGATTTATTTGCTTAATATAAATTATTTAAATAGTCTTCTACCATTATTATTGCTCATTAGTTTATTCAAAGTTTCAAAATAAGTTTTTCCATTCTTACTACTTAATTCAAACCTATGTTATAATTCTACTTGTAATTTTCATTTTCTCTTCTTTTATAGTCCGTACATAATTACAACATTTCTTTTCTATTCTAATCTTCCTTCTTTTATTATGATATAGAATATTCTTTTTTTCTCTTATATTATGTGATGCACTTATTATAATAACTATCTTCTTAAATAGTTGGCGCAGTGAATGCAGACCAAGGTTCATTATCGTTTACAGCTTCAAGTTCTTATCTAATAATTTACTTGGTTCATGACATACTTTGCTTTATTACCTTCTATTCTAGGAAGTAATTCTATTTTATTTGGTTGGTTATGAAAACTATATTTAAAAGTCCATTTCCATATTTTAATATTATATAATACTATAAACAATAATCCATTACTGATAGATATTTCTTTTACTATTTTCGAATAGTGTAAAATACAGTGGTTTCTCTATTTTACACTAATTCTCCTTTTCTTTCTTTTATTCTAGCAGTTACGTTCATTGTTGTCTTTTAAATATTAAATTATAGAAATGTATCCTATTTGCTAAACCAACCAATTAACCATTTAGTTACACTTAAATCAAACTATTATTCTCATTTTAGCGTAATTTATTGCAGAATTATATCTTTCTAACTTTATTCCAATTTTCTTATTTTACATCTAATTTCATAAAGTCTAGTATTTTAATCCATAATCACGAATTATCTTTCTAACTATATTATTCTCATAAAAAGGGAATAAAAGAAACTAGTATTTAGGCTAAATTATAACTTTAAATTAGATGTAAATAACTGTAAATTTCTTACTTTTAGGCTTCTGCCTTTTTCTAATTGTCAAGCCTAATATAAGTTCTCTTATGAAATTTACAGGGTTTGCATAACTACTTAATAGAATTAATTACTGAAATAAATACTAGAATAAATTTTGTAACTGAAATTCAACGATAATAAACGTAAATGAATATAATTAAATCCACTCACTTGATGTCTTTAGTTTTGCATGTTCTCAGCTTGGCTCCATGGTTCTTTTGGATCCCCCTCCAAGATGCATAATGTTTAAATTTTCGAAGATCTTCTCCAAGATGGTCCTTTTCGCTCCATAATCCACTCAGCGCGGTCGACTGTTGAGCTAATAGGGTTGACCTACTGGCCGGCCCATATACGTATTATTTATTTATTTTTCTTTTTTCTTCGTCTTGTTACTCGTCCTCGTTCCGTTCCTAACTTCTTCATATTGGCATGGATTTTGACAAGTTATATATGAAAACTGATCAGAAAATCACCACGGACGCAATGATAGAGGTTCTAAAGCCATATTCCGATAATTCCAAATTTTTTTATTTTTATTCCATATCTTTATACACTAAATTTTAATTATATAAAAATGCGGGATGTTACAATTCGTGCATACAATTTTGTTTTAGGACTGAATAAAACCGAATGCACTCCTCCTACCGCATCCTGTTTTGGGAATCACCTCTAGGATTAGTAGCGATTAGTCCTTGCACTTCGAAGATTTTCATAGTGGAGCACTACTTGCCACCATAAATATATGATATGGTAAATTTCATCCTAAGGGACTAGTGGCAAATAGACCTACATCATGAAGACCTTCGTCTTTAATGATTTTATCATCAGCATGTTTTACTTCGAAATGTAAATTGGCGAAGTGGTTTTGGGATATGAATTACCTAGATCCGACCCGGTTCCTTCAAACCAATCATCGATAAAAGAGGTCAAGTAATTAGATGAATAATATTTGATTGTTTCATTTCTTTTATAAAAAATATCTTTTGGAGATATTTAACTTTTAAAACATTTCTTTCCGATATATGGAATCATTAAACCTCTCTTTTTAAATTCTTTGATTTCTTAAAATCTTTCTTAAATCTTGGAATAATTCTAAATCATTGCATTTTTCATGTAGGAAAATATTTCCAAAATAATTTCATTTAAATCTTAACAAAGATTTCCTAATTCAAAACTCGAAATTTTATCTAGCTAAAACTGTGCTATCTAGGATATTAATCCAAAGATAGTAAATATTAAATGAGCGAAATCTATAGAAATCATCTAATTCTACTCAATATCAATTCTCGTATTCAACAAACACTATGGAAAGAATAACAGCGAAATCACCCTTTAAATTCCACGAATAGTATGAGTTCCATATTCGGGCTTTACTACTAAGTATAAGAAGATCATCTCTATACAATCAAAGTTGTATTTAATTTAAATTTTGAAAATTTAAATCTCTTTATACTTAACTCGTTTTTGACATTTCGACCTTATCTATCCCTCTTCCAGGGAAGAGACCAGGTGTGCCAGGGCACTGGTTGCTCCTGAACATCTCCTTAGTTTAAGTCTCTCACATCCAGATCTAACGAATAGAAAAATCCAATCCACTCTTCAGCTTTAGAGCCAAGATTAAACCACTTAATTTGTAATAGCTTTTCTTTAAACTGTTTATTTAAATTCTTTTCAAATAAACAATAAAACTTTCAAATCATCATTAAAACACTTAATTATTCATTTGAAAATATTTATAAATGATTTAAGAAAGAATTGTTAAGTTTAAGCCTATATTTCAAAGTTTATAGAAAAGTGCTGCGGAAAGTGCTACAAAAAGTGCCTTTTAAGCTACATTGATCAAAAAGACTTTTTGATCATTTGGAAATTCATTTTTATAACTCAAATCACTTTTATGGATTTCAAACTACAAAAATATTTTCAAAATCTATTTCATATATTTATCAAATTTAAAATATCATTTTTTCAAAGAAATCCTTTTATGGATTACGAACTGCATACCCGTGATTTTTCCAAAAACTTGTTTTACTCAATATCTACTATTAAAATCCCGATTTTTTTTCTTTGTTTGAGAATTATGGATATAATATTTTGAAAAATTCTTATTTGGGATAATTCTAAGCTAATTTTCAATATATATACTCGTTTGACTTTTATGGCATGAAATCGCGAACTACCGTTACGCGACGCGACTATTTTTGACTAAATTTCCATTACCTTTCAAACTTCACTAAAACACTTTGATATGTTTATAAAGATTTCAAACTCATTTTTTAAACCATTTTAAAGAGGTTTAACATTCTATATATACAAATTCATTACATAAAGGAAAATGATTTCCTTTGTGCTTATCAACATGTATTTCCATGACTTGCGTATATATATTCAACATTCTTATTTAAATAACCAAACTTGATGATCAAAGCGTATTAAACATCCATTGCAAATATCATATCATCATCCAAGAATATAATATAGGTAAAAGTTTCTAACTTATAATTTATGTTGCTAATTACTTTTTCAAACATTCATCAACCAAACATCCAAACATCAGTAACATCCAAATAGTTATATTAAACATGTATAACTACTTATAATGGTTTAAAGTTAGAGTTCTCACCAATATTTGAACCGTTTCATTTTCTACCAACATTCAAACTAATTCACGCTTCACTAACTACTTCATACTCCATTTAAACATAACCAAATAACTTCTTCTTTCTTCCAAGTGCTCGACCATGGCTTGAGATGGAGGTTGGCCGAAAGTATGGAGAAGTGGTGGAGTTTTGACCTTGAATTCTCAAAACAAGATCTAAAAAATAGCTCAAATTCTCTCTGGTTTTTGACCCTCTTACTCACAAAACTTGAAAAATTATAGACTAGAAAGTTCTTGAAAATTCTTTCCCTTGAATTAAAATAAAAAAGTATCACTTGATTTAATTTTTTTTAGGATATTATGGTCAAAAAAAGAGAGAGTATTTTCGAATTCGTAAAAATGAAGCCCGAAAATACACGGTAAAAAAGTGGAATTTTGACATGGTTAGACTCAAAACTGGAAGAAGTGATAAACGTGAAAATTTAAGCCACTAGAATTCTACATGATTTTAATAAAATATTTACCTCATTTGGTTCTATTTTGGTGGAGTTATTCTCGAATGAAAAGGAGGTATTTTCGGCTTTCAAAACTGGGCTCGAAAATGACTTTAAAAGAATTGAAATTTTGACATAGTAACTCTTAGATTTTGAAGAAATGGCACGAATGAAAATTGTATCCAACTCAATTCTCATGAATTTTAATTTTTTTTCTCAATTTGGATTATATTTTAGGAAGTTATAGCTGTGAGAAGAAGAGGTAAAATATGAAAAGTAGCGAATTTGGTTTTGAGACGAATTGATATCGATTTTATTTTGTGTATATTTCGACATTATTTCTTTCTAATTTTTTCTATGACTTGGAAGCCATTAGAGAGGAGAGGAAGAAGATGAAGAAGCTTAGAAAATGAAAGAAGAGAAAGTGTGAATAAAAGTGGAGATGGAGGTGGGTATTTTTACATGAAGTTTATACACAAAGAGCTTAATACCCTTAACCTAGAACTCATTTCTAACCACATATTTATTCCTCCATTTCAATCCAAGATTAGACCTTTAACTACTAGCATTTAATGAGATGGGAAGTATATGTAAGGAGATGAAAGGTGATGGTAAGTTTTCTTTTTATTACTTAACACTTTTAAGTATTTTTTTTATAAAGTAGAAAAAGATTTTACTTACTTTATAAGTTTTCAAAAGTAAACTCCCTTTTGTCATTTTGTGCTAATTTTAAATGTTTTCAAAATGTGTATTAATATGTGTTAAAATTATGTTAACAACGTTGCAATGATTCGAAACAACTTCCATTAAACGAATGGTCGAAAATCCATAAAACGATCGTCGATCACATTTTCAGTTTTTAATCAAACCATCTATTTATGTAACAAAACTTAAAAATAAGTTTTGTATCATTTTTAATTAATTAAAATGATCAAATTTCATCTATAAAACCATATAAACTAATATTAACAATTATTTACAAAAATCGTTATTATACCGAAAAAGCGATATCGATTTTTTCATATATTTTTAAATCAAATACATATCTTTATAAAACTATTATAAATGATTTATTATCACTACATAACTATTCAAAATTAATTATCATCATTTAAAATAATTACTTGAATAATTGAAATAACTATTAAATCTCTATTTAAATTTATAAATCTATATTTAAATACGATGCCATTATCGATGATGACATAAATACATTTAATTTCCAAAAAAATAATAATGAAATAATTAATTTTATTTAATATTCTTTTTTAATTATAAAAATACGTGTATGTATCCAGCTCCATGCACGACGGCTTTCGATTATAGAGCTGGTTATCGATAAAACAACTTTCGGCCATTTTATCAATTTAAATTTTGAGGAAAATATTTTTTGTAAATATCTATTAAAAATAAGATTACTTTTATTTTTTGTCACTCGAAACATTGTATTGTCAACCTTTTATTTGAATAATTTTAAAAATAAATATAATTTATTAAAGTGATAAATTTGTGGGTCGTTACATGAATAGTCACTTCTACTTCCTAAAAAGACATTGGAAATAATAATTGTGAAATAAAAATAGATACTTAACAAGGAATAAAAAATATGATATTATTCCAATAGTATTTTCACATAGAAAATTGTTTTCTATGGTATTTATTTCATTGAATTTAAGATATTTGATCCGAAAATTCTCGACAGGAAGACCATTACAGTAAATGAAATAAATAGTCTATATTAAGTAGTTGAATGAAGATTCGTACTTCGTACGCTAATATATTAACGGTAAAAATAATAAAAGCATGCCATATTTATTAGTGTCATCAAGTTATGAAAATTGTTTTCTTAAAACATACCAAATATTATGAAATAATAGTTGTCTTTTAGTGTAGACTGAAAAATAGAAATAATTTTTTTAGTATGATTATTATGAATATTCATTATAAAATAAACTATAGTAGTGATATTTGTGATACATTTGAAAATCAGAAATATCTAAATTTATATGCAATTATTGTAGAATAAACTAATCCCCAATTTGGAGAAATAATTCTTTGATTATATGATTATGAATCATATGATACCGGTAAATTATATCGCAAACAATAAAGGAAAAACACACATTGAGTGAGAGCAACATAAGAGTTGATGAATTTAAAATATTGATACATATAGATGCATGCAATCGAAAGTCCACATATTCTGTTGTATTGTAGATGAGTTAACAAAAACATGCACACATGCATTTAATACACATGTAGTATGTCTATGATAAGCTCATAGAATAATAAATGAAAGTAAATAAAATAACATGTAATATAGAAATAAAATTGATTCGATTTGATCGAATAAATGAGTATATTTGTGATATTCCGGAATTTCAAACCCAATTTAGATATGATAATCTTTGTAATAAATTAAATTAAATTGATAAATTTGTTATTTTAAATAATAACAATAAGTAAATAGGTTGTAAATGTATGTGATTTTAATTTTAATTTATATATACAAAGAAGGGGAATAGATGTGTTAAAATTGTATTCATATAAAATTTGATTTTTGAATTGAATTTTAAAATTTAATTTGAATTTGAATTGTTAAATTAAAAGATTCAAAATAGGTTTATTATATTCTAAATAATACTTTGAGTTTAAAAGAATATTTTCATGATTTTATTTAGGATATAACATTTGATTTATATTTTTTCTTAAAGAAGAATTGATTTTATATGAATTAAAAATGGATTTAAAATAAGAAAATCAATTAATAAAAACATTTTAAAATTTCTTTTTGCATTGAAACTACACTTGTTAAAATTTAAAACACACTAATAAACATGTGTTAAGAAGTTAACTAGGTATGGTGACAAGTGTCAAAAAATTTAATTTATTTTCTTTAAATTTTTATAAAAACAAATTTTTTCTATAAAAAGCTATTTCCTATTCTTTCTCTAATTTTCTCATTTTTCTAAAGCAAGAAAAAATTACACACCTCATAAAAAAATCTGAAATTCTTCAAATCTTTCAACTTTAACCAAAATTCATCAAACATTCTAGCCTCATTTCTAAAACTTCAATCTGTAAAGCAAATCAGGAAGAAAATCTGCAAAACAGAATTCAAGGGAAAAATATGCAAATCAAGGTTCCTGAAGAATCAAATTTCTGAAAGAAAATTCAAGTTTTTCTATCCTAAATACTGATGATTAAAGATTGAAAGCATCATCAAGCAAACATTTGGATCAAGCAATTTCAAGTAAAAAAGAAAACTGTAGTTATTTTCAAGAATTTAAATTCTTGTCTCTGCTTAGCAACAATTCAGGTGAGTAAATTTTAAAATCAGAAAATTTAAGTAAAAATGTTTGCATGTGAATGTTAGATCTGTTGATGCTTGCATGTACCTATTTTGTAAAATCTTTGTTTACAGGTTATAAATTAATTGTGCATGTTTAAAATATTACTGATGCTTTCTGCATCTTCAAGTTCAGAGTAAATTTAGACAAAAACTTCAAATTATATGCAACAAATCATTGTTAAGTTAGAATCTTCAATGCAGTAGTTTCATTTAAACATGAATCAAGTATTAATTTGATATTCAAAAAGAAATTGTTTTAAAATCCGATGAATCAGGATAATACAGTAACAAAATTTAATATCACGATAAAATCATACTTTGAATTTTGTTGAATCGAATTCACATCTTAAATCTACTTCGTAATACATGATTTTTAAGATAAAAATCAAAATTTTTAATTTGAATTTAAGGAAGAATTTTGTTGTTAACCAGATTTGGGTTTTGAGTAAAATTCTTTTGATTGGGTCAATTCTAGGGATTGGGTCTTGGATTGAAGTTGCATTGATGGTTGTTAAACTAAAAAAAAATGGTTGAAGTGATAATCATTTAGCAGAGAATTGGGATTTTTTGAAACTAGGGTTTTTGGGTCTGTGTTGGTCGAGCTCATAAATCTTGTGACTGTGATCGTTTGGATGAGTCGAGTCGCGAGTGGTTTCGGGCGAAGCTGCGTCAGGGTCATACAGGGTTGTGGCCGGAATGTCGAAGTGAATGGTGGTCGACAATCGTGGGTTGATGGGTTTTTCTGGTGATGAAGTTCTGGTTTTTGGGTTCGAGCTGTCTCGATTTTGGTTCAAGCTTTGTGAGTGAGGATTAAGGGCCAGAGTTGTGTCGTTGGTCGAAGTGGAGTTTGCGCGAGGTATCGTGGATGGTGGCAGCGGCGTCGGAGCAACGTGCACGTGCACAGGGTAATGACCGTGTCAGTGGAGTTGGTTGTCAGGGTGACTCGAAGCAGCATTCAAGTGGGTTGGGGTGTGGCTCGTGTGTGTGCTCGGGGATTCTCGCTGTTGCTCGTGTAGGGGATTGGGGAGGCAGTGTTCTTTCCAGTTTTATTTGTTTTTGGGTTAGTTCAAGTTTTAACCAAAGAAGAAAAGGTAAAGGAAGAATAGGGGTTTGGTTTTGGTGTTGACCTTGAGTTTAGTCGAGACAAACAAAAAGGGACAAGTGAAGTTTTGAAGCTTTCAAACTTAAATTTTCAAATTGTTTTAAGTTTAAACTTTAAAATTTTATTTCAACTAATTTATGAAATGTTAAATATTTTTAATTCAAAGTATTTCATATTTTGTTATTTGAAGTTTAAAATGATTTTACAATTCTTTTAGATTTAACTTTTAAAAAGGTAATTAGTTTTTAACAAATTGAAAATGTTTTAATTATGTAACAACTTTTAGTAATTAATTAAATTGTTTTGATTTGAAAATTAATTAAGTTTTAGAATTAAGTTTGCTTTAATTAATAAAGTAATTAAGGTCAAATTAATTAATAATTTTAGATTAATTAATTTATTAAGACTTAATTAATTAATTGTGGTTTAATAATTTGATATTTAAGGATTAAATTAAATAATAATTAATAGATCATTAATTAACTAATTAATTAATTAAAGATTAATTAATTAAAGATTAATTAATAAGTGATTAGTAACTAATTAATTAAGTGATTAATGATTAATTAATTAGTAATTAAGAATTAATTAATTAATTGATTAGAGCTAATTAATAAAGTAATTAACATTAATTAATTTATAATTAATAGTTAATTAATTAGTGGTTAAGATTTAATTAATTAAATAATTAAGGATAATTAGTTTATAATTAATTAAGTAATTAAGATAAATTAATTTGTAATCAATTAAGAAATTAATTAAGGTTAATTAATCATTGATTAAGGGTTAATTAATAATTAATTAAGGAATAATTAATTTTTAACCAAGTTTTTAATAATGATTAATTAGATTAATTGATTAATAATTAAAGGATTATTAATTAATTAAAAATTAAAAATTAAATAATTGTGATTAATTAAGTAATGATTGGTTAAGCAAGGTAATGTGATTAATTCTTAAGTAATTAATTTAATTTGAATAAATTAAATTAATTGTTATATGAATTAAAGTTGTGCTTGCTTATGGATGATTGCTTTGGATTGAATATTTGAATATGGTTGATATCTGTTGATTGATAGTTGAGATATTCTGTGATGAGATTTGTATATATCCGAGTTGGATGATTGTTATTATCTGTGGATAATGCTGTGTGGATTCAATGTTTAAAATTGAATTGAATTAAATGGTTTAAATATTTAAAAAACTTGGCCTGTAAGACACGTTTGGATTTCGATGAAACCGGGATCGGGAATCAAATTTGATTTTCTGAAAACCACATTGATCCAAGTTAAACGTTAGGTCGTGACATCTCAAAGGAAGTTCGAGATGGAGTTTTAGAGTGCAAGGGTTATTGTCGTTAACTCTGAGGGTGATTCCAAAATGAGTGTAACGAAATAATGCCTTCGGTTTCGTTCGAACCCGGAACGAAGTTGTATGGATTGAATGCTTTCATAACATCATCAGGTGGACGATGAGCATTCTAAGAGATGTGTTCTCTAAAGGTAATCGTAGCCTCAAGCCTCATCAAACGGGAATGGCTAAAACAGGGGAGGTGCAGCAAGTTTAAGTGGGTCATGCCCAAGTAGGATGAGATTTTCCCCTGTCTAGAAGTCCCTTATTATTTCGGTAGTGTGGGCAGTTGTTGGCCACAACTGCAGGGTTGTCTTGTTCAGAGCTGTCCAGTAAGGGATGGTTCCGGCCTTGTGTTGCAGGGGAGTTAGGGTGGCTCCTCGGTACGGTGATCTAGGCCCCGTACTGTAACGGGCGGTACCCCAGTAGCCCTGCCATTGATGGAAACCCATTTTCCCTACGAGCCCCTACGGTTTTGATTGTATTACCCCCTTCCATGGCTAGTAGCTGGAATTCAATGAATGTAACAATTTTGGCTATTTTCTATTTACTTGAAAACCCTAGACCCTATTATAATATCACTGGATTTCTTATCAAATGTTTTGGTTAGCGTAAGATAAAAACTTACCCATGTTTATTTGTGGGAAGTCTTACGTGATACTTTTGTTTCAAAATGATTTTAAAGTTAAACAACTTTAACTGATTTACTCACACCAGACCCACGTCTGACCCGGAGTTTATTTTGTCTTTTATAAACTCTTGGGTACTCAAATTTTTATGAGTAACCAAGTGATTAGGTTGGGAGTAGCAAATGTTTGTAAGCTGGAGCTGGAGTCCAGACGTACTTATCTATCTCCATCTGCTGTAGTGACTTTTGATGTTGTGTTTTGAGTTGTATGGTTTGGGAAACTCTTATGAATGTCCAATGTAATGAAGTCATATTATTTTGTGTACTCTGATATGTAAAATTATTAATGGATATGTGTAATATTATATTTTGTTAGTTTCGGCTGTGAGATTCTGATGTTTGTTGTTCTTTCCTTTCTATCTTTCTATTTCTCTCTTTCTTTTCTTATTGATGATACGTCTTTCTGGGTATTGAAAGACGGGTCGTCACAATATTCGTAAGAGTTCTGAATATACCTAAAATGAATAAAGATTCAATCTCAAAAGTCGCTCTGTATCATTAAGGAAGAATCAGACTTTGTTGAACAAAGTATAATTAATGGTGAGTGAAGTTGAGTTAACTTCTTTCTATAAGGTCGTATACTTAGTAGTACACGAGATTAAAAATTTATTTTATCTAAGGTATAGTTTACAAAATCATACATGGTATAGATTTATAAGCGTTATCCTATTTTTTGGTCAGGTTGAGATGCCACGGATTCAGCTAAAAAATATGGATTGGAAACCGATTACAGTTGAAACTATGGACGATTATTGAATGGATTCGGATGGACAGCAATCAAAAAAGGATAAGTATGCAATTGGCAATTCACTTAGGTAATGGATCAGATTGGATCCTCAATTTTTGACCTAATCAAGATGAGATTAGAATGGAGTGATAAGGAAGGCCACATTCCAAATTTTAAGTCGAAGGGAGTTCATATGCTAGAGTTATGGACAAAAGAAGATGGATCGGTATCGATCAAATCAATGGTAATTTGTTTATAGTCGGACCTAGAAAATTTTGCTAATTGCTTGGAGTCTCCGCATGGTTTGCTTGGATTCATAGAAATTTGAAGTGTTGGATCGTGCTTAGAGTCGGATGCATGTTTGCTGGAGAAAAACGATCGGCATCGATTTTTTTTTCGTGTTTGGAATTAGAATCATGTTTGTTTGGAGAAAATTTAGATTTTATCTTAGTTTAACCCTGGGCCAGAATTTTCAACGCCTGCTTTGAGTCAAAAAGGTGATTACTTTATGTCTTGCATTGGGTTAACCCTAAAGTGGGTTTTTCGACGATCGTTTTGGCGATTTTCGATGATAATCGATATATAACTCAAAATATATAAAGGAAATCGACATGAAATTAAGTGGACAACTATATTACATCATGCAGGGCCCACACCATTAATCGCTTGGCTCCACGATGAAGTTGGATCGATCGGTCATGATCCATATGGATCGATCCATAAAGTAATTCAAATCATTGATGATCGGTCAATATCTCACAAACGCAAAGTCAAAATGACATGAAACTTTAGGAATAGTAAAATATTATGAAGAGGAACCTATCACATCGATTGCACATCATTTGGAGAAACTAGAATGATCGGCCAACATCATTCTTGAATGATCGTATCATTTCAGCCTGAACGATCGTATCATTTCAGCCAGAACGATCCCAACTCCACGGAAAACGCGATATCTCACAAACAGTAAGTCGTAGTGGCACAAAATTTGGAGAGAAAGTAGCTAGCATCATGGCAACCATAGTTAAACCATAATAACCTACAATCAAACTTTTTTGTTTTATTAATGAAGTTGGTGATTGGTTTGATGGAATAGAGGAGCTACAGCAGCGTGTTTAAAGAAGTAATGTCTAATAATTGTTTATGTTAGATGTGTAGGCAGGTGGAAGTTCTTGATGGAGTGATGACGACACGGTTGCGGTATGAGTAGAAGATGGTGGTGGATATTGAAGGTAGAAATGCACGGCTGTTGATTGATTGGAGATTGAAGGAGATGGAGGAAGTAACAGTGAAACAGAGTTATTTTATAAAAGAAAGTTGTAAAATTAAAATTGTAAATAAAATGGAATGTAATTTTTTTCCTTTTGAAATGAACTTGTGTAAAAAAAATTTAAATATGCAAATGCAACTAGAAAATCAACAAGAACACAAACAAAATAAAAACAAAAATTACACAAACACACAACACAAAATATATTTCTTTTTTAAAGAAACATGCAACTCAACACACAAAGTGGAAACACAATAAGATTAAATAAAATAATAATTCAAAGAGTAGAATTAGAATAGAAGATCAATACCCCGACAAGGGGGCCAAAAACTTATTCGATGGCGAATTTCTTGTTGGCTAGAAAATCATTGAAAAATATTGTAATAAAAATAACTACAAGCACACGGTGTACAATTTTAATACGTGGCAAGTACATGCCAATCCGTAGGGAATTGAAGTAATTTTAAAATTCTTCTCAATCAAATTAACCCAAATTTGCAAGTTTGTTTTTAAAACTAAGAAAGATAGCAAAAATTAAACTAGACAAAAGTGAATACAAATATGAGATTAAATGACAATTTAGCGGAAAATCCAATCTCATACTCTCACATAAATCAACACAAAAACAATATATGATCTTTTATTTAATCTAAGTAGAATTAATGATGCATTTATCATAAGCTAGCCTAATTGTGTTATTAATTAACACACTTAAACCATCAAACCCTAGTGCAACATCTAACTCACTTACTAACTTTAATGGAAATGTAACAAAATTAAAAGTAGAATCTATTTTAAGCATGGATTATCTACTATTTAATTAGTAATATACACCATCAAATTTTGATTCTAATCATATTTTCATTACCATTATCATATGTAGATGAAGAGGTAATTAGTGATTCATATGACTAAGCATAATCTAATTATTTTGAACAACATAGGCTATCAAACTCAATATTAAACACAAAATCACACAAACATCAATACGTCATTAAGCACAAAAAGAGATCAAAATTAGAAAACATGTTGAATCTACATGATTAAGAGAGCTTCATTACCCCTAAGTTGAAGGGGTTTAGCTTCTCATATTTGTTATCATTTCAACATATGTAGATTGCAACATAGACATAAACAAAACGAAAAGGAGAGCTAATTAAAATAAACTAAAAACTAATCTTCTTGCATAAAATAAAGAGATCTACACTATTAACATAAAAGAAACAACAAAGAAAAGAACATGTATTAAAATTGCATAAGAATAAATAGCATAAGCAAAGGCTAAGAAGCCATTAAAGAAAGAGAGTTTATGTTAACATACTACAACTAAACTAAAGAGAAGGTGGTAAGAGCTCACTAAATGAAATATACGGGGTATTTATATATGCCTAAAATCCTAATCCATATTTAAGGGGACTACCCAAAATACCCCTTAGGAAATGTGGCCACCGAGTTATCATTAGCATAAATTAATCCTCCATTAAGTGTGCATGTGTTTCTTATCTCCATTAACATGTACATTAGCTCCTAATTGATGATTATGGTTAGTGGGTAGGTGGGGTCCTCCATGATTACATGAATTCATTTATTTCCATCTTCATTTGCCTTCTTCTCTTGTTCATGCATATTTTCATGAAGGCTTCTTGCATTTTCCATCCAAATTCCTACAAATAAAAGTGAAATGTGCAAATAAATAATCTCAAAATTAATATATGCACAAAATTATCATTTTGCCCCAAAATGAAGATGAATAAATGATGATTTGATGACATTTGAATTTTGGTAAAAACATATAAAAATACCCAATTTGACATTTATTTACATAAAAGTAAAATAAATATGGAAGTAAAAATTTGCACATTTACGTGCACATCAGTCACTTAGCTTGAACGTGAAGGATCAGCGTACTCAGGTTGTCGAGTATGGATTGTGCTCGGTTATGGGCTCAGTTTGGATTAGGATAACAACCCAAAGAGGTCATGGATTTGGATATTAGCTTCAAATAGCTATGATTTTAGATATGAACCCATAGCGGTCCTGGATTTGGATAACGATCCGATGAGATCGAGAGCTTGGACTACGATTCGATGAGATTGTTGATTTCACTATTGGCTTAGGATGGAAGTGGATTCGGCTAAGGATTCAGAATGGATTAGGAATTGGCTATCAATTCAGAACAATCGTAGATTTCACTATTAATCTAGAGATATGAGGATTCAGCATGAAAATACAAACTCCTAGGCAGACTTAGGATGGGTTATGGAAACTTGGCTTGGCGATGAATTAGAATTTAAACTGGAAAATGCAACTATCAATGGATTATGGATTTATAACAATTAAAAACACACCATCCAATCGCAAGGCATGTTTTGGAGGGCAAATGCTAATTTTCCTTTTGGTCAGGCTGGGATACCATAGATTTGGCTAAAATAGACGGATTGAAAATCGATTACAGTTGAAACTATGGACGATAGTTGAATGGAATTAGATAGACAACACTCAAAATATGGCTAAGTTTGGAATTGCCACTTGACTTAGGCAACGGAGCAGATCCCCAACTTCTGACCTAATCAAGGTGCGATTAGTATGGAGTGGCAAGGAATGCCGTATAAGGCTGCATTTCAAATTTCAAGTCGATTGGAGTTCGTATGCTCGAGTTATGGACAAAAGAAGATGGATCAGTATCGATTGGATCAGTGGTAATTTGCTTGGAGTTGGACTCGGGAAAATGTGCTACTTGCTTGGAGTCGGGGCATGGTTCACTTGGAGTCGTAGAAATTTGAAGTGCTGGATTGTGCTTGGAGTCGAATGCATGTTTGCTTGGAGATAAGCACCAATCATTTTTCATGCTTGGGGTCAGAATCATGTTTGCTTGGATAAACCTAGGCCAGTATTTTCAACACCTGTTTTGAGTCAAAAAGGAGATTACTTTGGGTCTCCCTTCGGGTCAATCCTGAAGTGGGTATCTCGACGATTGTTTTGACAATTTTCGATGATGATCGATCTATAACTCAAAATCTACAAAGGCAATCGACATGACCTTGAAGGATAACTACACTATACCATGAGAGACCCACACAGTCGATCGTTGGGCCCTAAGATGAAGTTGGATCGATCGGTCATGATCCATATGGATCTATCCATAAAATAATTCAAATCAATGATGATCGGTCAATACCTCACAAACGCAAAATCGAAAAGACATGAAAGTTTGAAAATGGTAAAATATTATATAGAGGAATGTATCATGTCGATCCCATGTCATTTGAAGAAACTTGAATGATAGGCCTACATTGTTAGCGAATGATCATATCATTTCAGCCAAAACGATCCTAACTCCACGAAAACATGATATCTCACAAACGGTAAGTCGAAATGGCATAAAATTTAGAGAGCAAGTAGCTAACATCGTGGCCCACCAAAACGATTGCACCCTTATTAGAGTTAATATGAATGATTGACACTGATCGTTCTAATGGTGTGCAGCTGATTTGAAATTGGTGGATCAGTTCATACAGCTCTGGAGGTTCTTCTGGCGAAATTTTAGCCGATCCATGCATGTCTTCACCTATAAATATAGCGGACTCGCTCGTTACAAGGGATCTTCTTCTTCCTCTAATTGGATCTTCCTTTAGCTCTCCTTCATCACTTCTTATCCCTTCCTTCATTAATTTTTTAAGACAAAAAACAATTGTACTTGTAATCTTATAGTACAAATAAAAGATTATTGGAGTGGACATAGGCCAGAGTTTGCCGAACCACTATAAAACTTGCATGTTCATATATTTGCCTGTAATCTGTTCTATGATCTATGAATCTACACTTCTTCGTTTGGATCTAAATAATGTATATTGTTGCTTTCACTTATAATAGGGTGTTTGTGACATTGTTGGTGCAAACAATAAGAAAGCCCAACATATCCTAAGCCAAGTAGTTAGCAGGTTGTGTGAGTCGAAAGGCTGCACATAATAAATGCACATGAGATAACTTGTATGAATCGCCATAAATAGTCATTGAATGAAAAATTTATGATTGAACATAAGTATTTTAATCTAAATCCAAATCAGATTTGTATGCGAGGCAATTCATAAAGTGTTTATGAATATTTATTCCGTTGCAGTGATAAATAATTGTTGTTTCAAGAAATACCAACTTCATAGTGAAAATTTTCCTTCAAAAATTATTGGTAGAGAAAATGAATTTGTATACAATCCAAAGATGAAACTGATTATGTGGAATGAAATGAAATTAACCAAACCTAAACGAATACAATGCGTCAGAGTGACTAATAAGCATTCTTGCATATCGAAAAGAAATTTTTATCAATATCGAGAATAGATAATCCTTAGTTGTCAATTAAACCATTAAGATAATTGACTCTACGATATGATATGATGCACAAATCCAAAATGGATTCCAAGTACATTATAAAAATATAATTTTGATAGATGTGCCTAAAGGGATATGATCCATCGGGAAAAAATGTGTCTTCGAGAGAAAGATTAATGCAGTTAGAATATAGTAAGCTGATAACAATAACATCATAAATTTCAATTTTGAAATTAATGTAATCAATTCGCCACTAAATATGCTCAAGTTAATTTGGATTTCACTCACAAAATTATTACTTGATATGACTTTGTGTTTTAGTATATATGTGTTGAAATAGAAAATTTTATATAATGATTTAGAATAGATCGTTTGCATATAACAACCAGAGTATCTCAAAGTCAGTGCGGGCGATATCAAGTTTGTGGATTTTCGACATCCAAGGACGAATGTAAAGATGTCATTTGACAAACATCAAAGTTGAATAAGTTTTTTGAAAGAAATATCAAGTAATTTTATTTTTAATCAAAATATAGAGGAAGCATGTATCTGCATGAAAGAGCACTAAAGTTAGATTGATATTTCTGAATTATAAGTAAACAACATACTACTGATTGTTAATGATATACTTATGTTAAAAGCATTAATAGTTTGGTTGTTCAATACTCAATATTGGATTTGTAAATTACATCTTTTATATTAAGAATAAAGTATGTTGGGAATGTGTCAAACGATATGCAAAGAAACCTTATCAAAATGTTAAATCTAGAACATGTAAGATTGATTCCTTATGCTTTAGCAATATGAATTATCATCTATTATGCATTGTTTATAATATCGTAATTTGCTTACGTATTTGATACATGAAGCAAATATCAAATCCAAAATTAATGTCACTTAATAGTAGTTTAGAGTACTCTTGAGTATTTATGAAACACAAGAGAATTGTTTGTAGAAACAACAAACTCCTTATGGATGATCTACAAACTCAAACTTCATGAGTGATATTGGGTATAATATGTCAATGTTAAATTCATGGTCAAATCTTATTAAGGAGATTTAACTTGGAAATGTTCCAAATGAATCATTGTGGTTGATTCAGTGAAAAGACTAAGTACATCCCCTTGAATAGAACCACATAAAAGCAATGTATAAATATAAATGCACAAATTTATAAATAATCTAGAGAAAATTCTAAAGTATTAAGAATACTACCCGATTGTTATATGATAACAATGTAATGATAAGAGCTCACTAGAAGTCGAGAAACATATTCCGACTAGTTCTACATGATAAAGATAAATTGTTAGCATCGGAGATAGTTGATTGAAAAAATAGATAATTACAAAACATAGCAGATCCATTCACGAAGGGTCTAACTCGATTAGTACTATACTCTGATTGAATGGATGTGATAGAGATTCTGTCATTAACCTCAAGTGCAAGTGGGAGATAGACAGACTTAGGGGTATGCCCTAAGGGAAATTATGCAATTATTACATATATGTAACTCAATAACCAATCTTGTTCAAAAAAAGATTTTTTTCTTTCAATTATATACTTGATGTAATATGGTATATTAATTAATTAATTTATTTAAAAGTATATTTAATACAAAATCCATAAATGGTATGTTTTATGATAGTAATTACAACGTGTTGTAATCATGAGTAATTCATTGCAATGAAATTAAACATACTGTTTTAAATATTCCTAGTCAAGATGTATCAAATTGGATATTAATACATCCATTGAGATTGTAGTATGTAATTCTCTCCAAATGTTCGGCAGTGTATTACTCATGACTGATGGGGAGCACCAATGGGTTATATACTAATAGTTATTGGATAACTATTGAATGACTCACTTGATATTTTTCAGTTGATTAATATAACTAAGGTCAAACATAAAATATCGATGTGACAAAATTACACGGTTCTCTTGACGTAAGAATACTGTTGATCTTCAATGTGGAAGCTCCTCTTTGATTATAGTTAAATCATGGCACGACGTCCATCGAACAGTTATAATTGGGTCAAGTGGAAGCAATGGAAGTGAAACACTATTCAAGAGAGTATTCATCTCCTTAGTTATATGAGGTTAGTATCACGGTCAACTAAAGTCAACTCAAAGTCAAAGTCTCTCGCTATTGTTGCATGGTTGATTATAATTGTTATTGTTGAACCAAGGACTTTGTATTTGTACTATAAAGTTGAATATGAACAATATTGAAGTTTTGACTTTTACCAAATTCCATAAATCCTAATGTGATATAGTTTCAATAAAGAGAATTGGTGTAAATAATTATCACTAGTGGGTAATGCTTAATTAAGTAAAATTGGATTTTACTAATGTTACGTAAGTGATAAATTTAACCATAATGCCACAACACCTATTAAGTGACGTATGAATGTTAATATTCGAATTGTTCGATATTAATTGCTGATTGAATTTCCACCTTAGAGTCACGCAACCATAATGTTGAGTACTCCGAGTACTGCAAGATTTAATTAATTATAATTGTTTATTAATTAATTAAGTTAACTAGGATTTATGAAATATTAATTATAAAATTCTATTTGAATTGTGTTGAAGATAACATGTATATAGATGTTGTATACATAATATCGATATATGATATTGATGTACGTTTAAATTAGATTTAAATTTATTTTATTTGATTGGCCTTAATGGGATTGGGAGGTTTATAAAAGGACTTGATTTGGCCGGTTATAGGTGTGGGAGGCGGGGTTGGATTTGATTCAAAAAAGGGTTTGAATTAGTAGAGATATTTATGGACCTGGATCCACTTTTTTCTCCTCTCTTTCTCTATTTTTTAAACATCACTAGCCCCTCGTTTGTTTCACTTTTTAAGTCTCCACTACATCCATATTTGGCCGAAAATGAGAGCCCCGTCCTCCATTGATTTAAGTATTAAAAACACAAATTTAAGTAAAATCATGACAACAGTGTGTGACGCTTTCACTTTGGTAGTTCTCTTTGGAAGGATTTGAATTAGATTAAAACGAAATCGGTTGACTCAACATTCAATATGTACCAAATAGGCTATAGTCAAGTAAATTATTTATTTGTAATTATGTAGGTTTATATGATAATTACCTTGAATCATACGAGTTTATATTAGATCTCAATATCGCGAATCCTTATATATGTGTGTTGCCAACATTATATGTGCATATGAATATACGTATTATATATATATATATATATATATATATATATATATATATTTCTGTCTATGCGGGCGTGCATATATAGCTCTTGGAGAACAAAAAAATCGAATTAAATATTAATTTTAAAAGGGATTTTAACACAAAATTTAATTTTTAACATATAAAGAAATATAGAAATTATATGTAGAATTTTGTTAAATCATATACACGTAATAATTTTAAAAAATTAAAGTTAAAATTATATATCTATTATTTAAAACCTTAGATATATATATATGTGTGTGTGTGTTATTTTAGCACCTTATATATATATATGTATGTATGTATGTATATCTTTGTGTGTATGAATACCTATATCATTTTCTAAAAAAAATATGTGTACATTTATTCTAAAATACAAGATGTTACTTTAAAATAATATTTTTTTATGTATATATATTTTAATATACGTTAATTATACGGATGATTATGAAATTTATATTAAAAAATTCAAACATTTCCGTGTGAAAAAGACTTATTCAGAAAAAATTAAAATCGTAAAGGATTTTCCAAAGAGACTTTGGATTTTGTCAAACATGGTGTATGCTAAAAATATGTATGAATATATGTCTGTGTGTGTGTCTTCATCCATTTATATTTAAATGTATAATTATAATTTATATTTGAAATTTAAATATTAATTTATCTATACATAAATGTATATTTGTTTACTTCCAAAAATATATTTTAATTTCGTATATTTACATTGATTTATTTTATTATATTAAAATACTATTTTTTGATTTAAATTTGAAAATAGAAAATATTTTAAAGTCTAGATCGAGATCTAAAAATTGAAAATTTAAATTTAAATTTAAATTTGTAATTATTAATATTTGCATTTTCAAATATAATTATTTTACATTATTACATATGTGTGTGTTGATATTTATTGTAACAACCCAGAGTTTTTAGTCATTTGAATTTGGAATATTTAATTAATTTTAAATATTGAATAGTTATTTTATAGATTAAATAAATAGAATTTCAAATATAGCGATTTATTGGATCATTTAAATTTTGAATTTAATGATTGAAATGCGTTGAAATTAATATAAAAAATTTAATATAATAATTGGGTTCAAAAGCCATATTCTGTATACGATCGAATTAGGTCTCGAAACAAGTTCCATTGCGTTCAGAGTAGCCTTATAACATATAGAATGGCAGGCGGCACATCTTGATTAGGGTTCGAAATTATATAGCATGATATTTTAAATTTAAATAATATACATATACATACATACATACATAGATATATATATATATTTGACTATACAAAGCCCTTGACCCATCACCTTCAAAATAGAACGTACATAAGCCCATCCCTCCCACGTGCATGTACCCTTCCTGCTATAAAATTGTGCCTGCAACAAACTTGAGTCATTATTTTTTTCATTTCAAAATTTAAGATCAAATTAAATACTTCTTGAAAATCCTAAATAGAATTTAAAATTCTATATTCGGTCAGAGTTTTGGAGTCTTCGGCTATAAGGAGGGGTTCGATGTAGTGTAGGGTTGTTCGAATTTTTGTAGAGGAAGGTCGCGAGGCTTTTATGTGCTAGGGTTTGGGTTTTTGGCAAATTCAGGAAGCAATTGTTGGTTTTTAAGCTGGATTCGGGAGTGAAGATAGCAGCTTGGTGGGCGATAAGGAGGCGTACGGTAGGATGGAGATGGATGCGACCCTTGTGGGTCCGTGTGCAGTATCGCTCGGTTGGTTTTTAGAGGAGTGGAGCGGGCCAGTGGGGTTTGGGACCATCGGGTAGTGGACAGTTTGGCGAAGTCAGCTTGGCAAATAGTTGGGTGACGAGAGAGAACGAGGTGATGGAAGTTGTGGCCATGGTGAAGTCACATACTGGAGCGGCAAATTCAAATGGGGGAGGAAGAGGGTATAGTTGTAATTTACGGTAAATTATATAATTAGTGTATAAATTGTTAATTTAAAAATCATTAATTTAAAAATTGCATAACTCTCTCATATGAGGTTCGATCGACAAGAAACTTTTTGCATTGCACTCGTAATGACGAAAGCTTCACAATAGAGCTGGTTTGGATGAAACTGGAGATAGTTGAAATTCGGGCTAAAATCGAACGTCGCTCGATTTTAGTTCCAAACCGGAACGCCTCGGCGACAACAGAAAATTTCGATGAGTTATTCTAACCTTCTTGGTTAACTAGTATGATTTATAGTTGATAAAAATTATTGAATGATTGTTTGGACGAATTGCTATATTTATATTAGTTGGATTGAATATTCCCGCCCCTGAAGCGGATGAGACCCTATTACGTTCCTATGTAAAAGCGGATGACCCTTTGTATATGAATCCTCCCTCGAAGTGGTCGATTTATATATTTATGATTATATAACGTTTTGATGTAGGAGAAAACAGGTTGACAGGATTCCTTGCTATTATCAAATTATTTCAATAATATTTCTTTTTTATGGACTATTGAATAATAAACAAGATTGTGGATACTGTGGTTATAACATCGTTATATGTTTGAAATAAAACCCAGTAGTGATAGAAAATCATATCGATATTGGTAAGTGTTGGGTGGCTATTGGCCTCAAACTAGTATTTTAAAAATACTATAAATTGCCGTCTAAGTCGGAAATGGGTTTTGAGACGAGGTTTTTTTAAATTCGAAATTGGGTTTCAAAAATATTTTGTTTTAAAGATTATATGTTTATAGAAATATTATTTTAAAGTTAATTAATAATATTTATATTGTTTTAAAGCTATTTAATTATAGTAATATCATTTTAAGGTTATTTAATTATATTAGTATCCTTTGAAAATTAATTAATTATAGTTATATCATTTTAAGGTTATTTAAATTATATTAGTGTTAATTTAAAGTTATTTGTTTATAGTTAATACTGTTTTAAAGAATTTATCAAAATGTTAATAATTTGAAAAGCTAATCATTTAAGAATAATTATGGTTTGAAATCGATAATAAGGATTTATTTATAAGATTTTGGAAATAAATTTCTATTATTTATAATAAGAAAAAAGAGTTATTATTATTACTTTTGAAATGGATGAAAATTATTTTGGGACACTTTAAGATAGATAATATTATTTATTTATTTATAATGTTGTTTTAAGCAAATATTTTATATGAAACTTTTGAAAGTAAAAACCTCTAATTATGTATAAATGTTTCCAAGACTCATGAATAGAGTTGAAAGGCTTAGATGTTATGAACGAGTTTATATAACGGTTTGAAGACTAATAAGGGTTATTTGCAAGGTGAAAGAATTTATAAATGGTTAGATATTCATAAATAAACTTTAGACAAGGGTTTATAGATTTATAAAAGGAGTTTTAAAAATGGTTTTATGGATTTATAAAGGGTTTATAAATGCTTTTTGAAATGAAAAAAAAGATTATAAGTGATTGAATTTTTATAAAGGAATTATAAATGGTTTTTTGAAGATTTATAAAATGGATTGTAAATGATTTTAGTGAATTATAAGGATGTTTATAAATGATGTTTGAATCGGAAAAAAAATTTCATTCTTAATTTTGTAGATATACTTACACAGTTGAGATAAGTATATGGATATTTTCTAATTATCGAAAATATAAGAATTTGCGGATATATCTTTGTAAAAGTATTCTGATACGAGTAATTTACAAAGTGGGTTTTATTTATAAAAGATTTATAAAACGAGGTTAGTGATGGCTTAGGTTCTTATTCAATGTTGGTTATCCCTATGAAATAAATCCCTAATTGAATGTTTGTTATTCGATAGTTAAATAACCGATTATCGAAACCCAAATGTAATATGAAAATATCTCGGAGAAACATGTGAGTTATATGGCACAGTCATCTCCGATGATGATGTACTGTGCGTATAAATCTCGGTTTGCTCTCCTAGGACATTGATAAGGATATCTGTCCACTAACGGTTAGGAGGTGATCTCCGATCTTATCTTTGATTGTTTATTTCGTAAAGAATCGGGGTTGAATTTTCCAGAAATTATCGAAAGTTGTTTCGGAAAGGCCAGGATCGGACCTGTTTCCATTGGTAGGATTTACGTGATAGGGGGTTCTCGCTTTATGTTTGGTGGCAAGCAGGAGATTCATACCCCTAAACGTCCCGGAGAGGTAGTATCACATACCAAATGTAACGAACCAGATTTTCAACCCACAAAAATCGACACTAATACATCCACTATATCACATGACGAGTAATCGAATGTCGAAAAACCTGATTGTTAGGGAAAAAGAAAGAAGGAAGAAGATAAGAAGACATAGAATCTCACAACGGGACGAATAACCTACAATATACCACAAATCTTTACACAAGAGAAAAATTGTAATATGTGTGTATATATATATAAACATCAATCAGAGTATACTAAACTATTTCAGCCTGGACAGTTATAACAGTTTGTCCTCACAATTGCTGATAAACACAACAATGAATACAGTAGAAAATACCGCGTAAATACGTCTCTAAGGCCTCTAACTCATCTTATGAAGCTCCAAAGCATCCAAACTAATCTGTAATATGCTCGGTCTGACCCATGAATTACAATAAAATAACACCCGAGTCAGTCTGGAAAACCAGCATGAGCAAACACACCCAACTGGATTTTAAAGTTATATAAAAATCTTTGAAATCAAAGGTATCTCGTAAGACCACGTCGCCTGTAAATACGGATAAGTTTTTACCTTACGATAACCAAAACGTTTTCTGTAGAAAATCCATGTATATTATAATAATGTTTAGGGGTCAAAGTAAAATATGAAATTAGTTAAAATGCTTGCATCTCACGTTTCAGCAAAGTTGGACACAACTAAGTCCGTATGGCGCTTATTGGTGAATGGATTCCGTACAATGACTGGACTACTGGGGTACCATCATTCACAGTGCATTTTTAGATAAAATAATACCAAGGACCTCGCTTGGATCCTCTGCCAACACAGGACCGGCCTACCCCTTGCTGGATACTACCGAATATGATCACACCTTCGTTAATGTGCCCCGAAGCATACCAATGAGAAATAATAATGACTCTAGATAGGGATGATCATATCCCACTTGGGGGCAACCCATTTTGCCTTGCTGCATCTTTCTTGTTTTAGTCATTCCCGGTTGATGAGGCCCGAGGCTATGATTACCTTCCAAGAACATTTAAGCTTAAAATGCTCATTACCCTCTATTGACAACGTACTGATAGCATTTATCCATACAAGTCCGTTTTGGGTCTGAACGAAACCGAAGGCAATATTCCTACTACATCCATTTTGGAACCACCCTCAGGATTAGCAGCGATTAGCCCTTGCACTTCACATGTCTTTCTTTGATTCCATGCTCTTCACAATGTCTTTAGTTTGCAATGCTTGAGTTGGATCGAAGTGGTTTCGAATAACAGATCTGATCCCGGCCTCTTCAAAATAACTTCTTATGAGTTTCAGTAAACTCAACCTCGGTTCTTTAGGAAATAAATAGTCAAAGATAAGATTTGAGATCACCTCCTTACCGTTAGTGGACGGATTTCCTTGTCAACATCCTAGGAGAAAAAAACGAGATTTATACACACAGTACAACATCATCGGATATGATTGTGCCATATAACTCACGTGTTTCTCCTAGAAATTTCCAAAGTTGCATTTGCGTCCAATTTCGATAGTCGGTTATTTAACTAATGAATAACAAACATTCAATCGGGGATTTATGTCATAAGGAAAACCAACATTGGTTAAGCAACTAAGCCATCACTAACCTCGTTTTATAAGGATTTTTATTATGTGATAGGGGGTTCCTGCTTTCTGTTTGGTGCGAGCAAGAGACTCTTACCCCTACACGTCCCGGAGATGTAGTATAAGGCCTTGATGGGTTGGTCTGCAGGTGCTTAAAATCGCGAGGCTGGCCGTAAAAGAAGATTTGAGATACCAATTTATGCCATGGTGGGGCTGGGATGGTTGAAAAGCCTACCGGTCGTCACTGCCGGATGGTTTAAAAACCTTGGTCGTTACATTTGGTATCAGAGCTGAAGGTTAAGCGAGAACCTTGGCTTTAGTAGCATACTCATTAGAGATAGGGTCAGTAGCACCCTAGAATAAGTTTGAGTGTGTATATATACGAGTGTGTAATTGCTAGTGATATAATTTTTTTTATATTGTATTGGTTGATGTATTGAGTGGTTTATGGATTTTGGTCAATACGAGTAATTAACGTTATTGATAGGGATCTCTAAACACTCGAACAGAGCAGTTCAACATGGTATTGTTTTGGAAATTAGATAAATGAAATAATTTTACCTTAATTATATTTTATATAAAGGAATAATTTTTTCGAAAATTATTATGATATATATGGTGTGCTTGGTTGTTAGAAAACGAAAATGTTGATTATTACCATTTGTTGTTATTTTTGCGCTCTAATAAAAGTTGTCATTACTATAATGCAAACAAAGATTAACAATTGAGAATTGATTTTTTATAATCAAGTGGAATTATATAGATGCGATGTATAAATGTGATTTATAAGTGGAATGGAAAATGAAATTTCTAAAGTATATTATAAATACGATTTGTAAGTAAGAAAAGTTTATAAGCTGGGAATTTGAGAATATAAATTCCGTTGGTTTTGGAAATGATTTTTTGAAGTTTTAGGAAAATAATAATATTATTACATACAAAATTATTTTGAATGGAAATATTTTTAAAAAGGATTTTAAAGAGAAAGAAAGCACTGAACTCACTTCGGTCGCTGGAAAATAATTTCCATGATGACTGCAACATCATCGACGTTCATTTTCGGGTTTCTAATAAATGAATTGCTACCGTTAGAGTTTTGTTTTGGTAAACTAGTTTTGAATTAAAAATTCAAAAGGTTGATTTGATATGCCAAAGGGGATTATGAATAAGAATAAGGTGTTTAAACTCTAGGAATGTTCAATTAAGTGTTTATTGAAAATATGATAAAACAAGTTTGATAACTTATAAATTTTCAGAATTAGTAAGTAAAATAAGGTTTTAAAATTGTTGAATATGAATGTTAACAAAATTTGAAATAAAATTTAACTTAAGTTAAATAAAATGGATTCTAGAAAGAAAATTTAGCTTGAGTTAGGCTAAATGAAAAATTGGTTTTGATTTGAAATGGGTTAATGAAGAAACTAATTTAATCAGTGAATTAAATATGGTTGAAATATTGAAATTAAACAATGGAATTGAGTTAAATAAAATTGAATTGATTTGTAATGGATATGGACTTAAGTTGTGAAGTGGTAATTAACATAAGAATGCTTGTATGAAATGTTTGTAGACTCGAGTAAAGTATTACGAAATGATCCATAATGAATTTACTATGAAGTGAAATGTTGTTAAATATAAAATTTGAGGGAATAAGTCTTAAGTGACATTAGTATTGAAATAGATATACTAAGTAATAAGTGAATATGAATAATTAAATGTAGATAAACTGAATGTGGATAAAATGAATGAGAATGGGATGACGGTGAATATAAGGAATTTAGTGTAGCTAAGAATCAATTGAAATAAATATGTGGGTTATATGTATATTATTTTATTCACATAACTATTTGATCTAGATACGAATACATGATTTTGAGATGATTTACATTGGTCCGAACAAAGGTTTTTCACTCGATTCTCGATGGCGAACACTGGATGTGGATTTTTGATTGATTGAATTCTCTGTCATAATATATGACTATGCAAGGAGAATGGCAGTTTATAATCAAGGAACCGGATTTGAGTCTGCACTAGAGTGGTCATGTGAACGATACTACTTCGAAAGTCAGATTGTGTAATTGAGTGAGCGGTCAGATTTGATTGTGCGTATGGATGATATATGTACACCGTATGGGTTTTAGTGAAGCAAATCTTGAAAATAGAAATTGCAGAATAATATGATTATTAAATGTATGGTTGGATATCATTGATAAATAAGATGCAGATATATAAAAGAAAAAGCTAGTTGATGCCTTTGATTTTATAAGTAGAATTAAGTTGCCAACTAAAAGGTACATGTTTATATTTCTATTTGATTTGATTGTTTTATGATTGAGCCAATTGGCTTTTGTTTTCTTTTGTTGGTTTGGGCCCGCAGTGGCGATTTGTAGTTGTTGTGACCTAACCGCGCAAAGGAGAATTTTTTTTCTCAAGAAATTAAGGCTTTAGAAAATTCTTGAAGAAATTTTTGATAACTAAAATTTGACTTTGAGTACAAACTGAAATGATTGAATGAGGTGATGTTAGTTGGAATCTATGGATAAATTTGGAAACATAGTAAAAGAAATAACAATGTTTCAACAAATTGGTTTTTGGAAAGTTAAAGGCTTAAAGGGATTTGGTAAGTTATTTCAACTGATTTGTTTTTTAAAAAAAGTAATGGTTTGGGCGTTTTTCCTACCTTGGCAATTTCGAGGACGAAATTCTTTTAAGGGGGAAGAATGTAACGACCCAAAATTTTAGTAATTTGAATTTGAAATATTTAATTAATTTTAAATATTAAAAACTTAATTTTTTATATAAAATAACTTGAGTTTTAAATATAACGACTTATTGGATAATTTAATTATTGAATTTTATAATTGAAATCGTTTAAATAATTAAATCTTGGATTTTTATTTGGATAAAAATTTATTTCAAAGCTAATTTAGATTATATTAATAAGAATAAAGTTAGTAAACTTTGAAATTGGAATTAATGTTATTTAACCGATTTTGAAAATAACTTGTTTGGACAAAAATATAAAAATAGCCTTCCAGGGTACTATCTAGGATTTTGAAAAAACCGGTTTCATTGGATCCATTATAATGAATTATAGTACGTCGTCAAATTTCATGGCGAGAAGATGTACCGTTTGGTTGTGCGGGGTAGAAACGCGTCGAAATTAATATTGAAAATTTAATATAATTATTTGGTTCAAAAAACTATCTTTTGTATATGATCGAATTAGAGCTTAAGACTAGTTTCATTGCATTCGAAATAGGGGTATAACATATAAAACACCAGACTGCATGTCTTGATCGGCTTTCAAGATTTTATGGCTTGATATTTTAAATTTGAAAAATACATATTTATACTTAGACTTGACTACACAAGCCCATACCCTGATCTCTGCGTTTTCCAGACCATATCCACCCTATACATAAGCCTACACCCTCCTCCATGTTATCTCCCATCCTCCCTTCGTCTATATAAACTCTGTCAGTAAGCAAGTTTGTTTAAAAAAATTGAAATCGATTCAAAGAAATACAAAATTTTGAAAACTTGTTCACTGGATTTGTATCGCCTTGATTTCCAACTTGGCACAAGCATAGAAGGTACACAACACTTTGGGAAGAGGTGCAGTTTTCGGTTTTAGTTAAGGTTGGATTATGTGAAGATTTTGGGCAATGATTCGAGGAACAGAGTTTGTTTTGGATTTAAGGGTCGGTGGCGCATCGTCTAGTGGATTTTTGTGGATCATGATGGCTTGTGGTGTTTTGCGACCTGGGCATGTCGGAGGGTGATCCGTACGTGTCGTGATTGGGTAGGAGAGTCGAGGAGGGCTGTGAAGGGGATAACGCATCGAGTTCGAGAAGAGAAAGTCGGTGGTGTCGTCGGATTTTCAATTTGCATTGCATAGCCCCATGTCAGTGGAGGTGTGTGCACGGCCATGTCCATTGTGTATAGGGAAGAAGCAGAGTAATAGGGAAGAAAGGATCAGGGGTATTTTTGTAATTATCTTTAAGTTGTATTTTATAATTTTAAAATAAATTGATAACTTAAAATTTTCATAACTCTCTCATACGAGGTTCAATCGAGGCATGGATTTTTTTCATTTCGTAACACAAAAGCTTTGTAATAGAACAGATTTGGATGAATTGGGAGACTGTTGAAATTTGGGCTAAAATCGGACGTTGTTCGATTTTAGTTCTAAACAAGAATGCCTCGGTGACAATAGAAAATTTTGGTGAATTAAATTCACCTTTTTGGGTTAACTAGTATGACATATAGTTGATAAAAATCATCGTATGATTGTTTGAATAAATTACTATATTTATATTATTTGGATTGAATATTTCCACTTATTGGAGCGGATGAGACCCTATTATGTTCCTGCGTAAGAGTTGATGACCATTTGTATACGAATCCCACATCGAAGCGGTTGACTTATATTTAATGATTATATGACGTTTGTGATGCAGAAGGATAGGTTAGAGGGATCCAACGGGATTCCTCGTTATTGTTGAATTGTTTTGATAATATTTCTTTTATATGGATTATTGAACGATGAACATGATTGTGGACACTATGGTTATAACATCGTTATATGTTTGAAATTAAAACCGAGTAATGATAGAAAATCGATATCGATATTGGTTAAGTGTTAAGTGGCTACTGGCTTCAAATTAGTATTAAAAATACTATAAATCTCCATTTGAGTTGGAATTGGTTTTGAGATAGGAAAGGATTTTTGAATCCGAAATTAGGTTTCAAACATATTTTGTTCCAAAGATTATATATTTATATCAATATAGTGTTTTAAAAGATTATCTACTTATATTAATATAATTTCAAAATATTAATTATATCGATATCGTTTTAAAGTATTTAATTATATTTATATTATTTAAAAGTATTTAATTACATTAATATTGTTTTAAAAGTTATTTGCTTATAGTTAGTATTGTTTTAATATACTTATCAAATTATTAATAAAATGTGTAAAAGCAATTACTTAAGAATAATTATGATTTCATTCTCCTAGGACAATGATAAGGAGATCCGACCACTAATGGTTAGGAGGTGATCTCTGATCTTATCTTTGACTATTTATTTCCTAAAGAACTAGGGTTGAGTTTACCGAAAATTATAAAACGTTGTTTCGAAGAGACCGGGATCAGATTTGTTATCCGGAAACCACTTCGATCCAACAAATGCGTTTTGAAGTGAAAGACATCGTTAAGAGCAAGGAATCGAAGATAGAGATGTGAAGTGCAAGGGATAATTGCTACTAATCCTAACGGTGATTCCAAAATGGATGTAGTAGGAATAGTGCCTTTGGTTTGGTTCAGACCCAGAACGGGCTTGTATGGAAGAATGCTATCAGCAAATTGTCATTGGAGGGCAATGAGCATTTTAAGTAAATGTTCTTGAAAGATAATCGTAGCCTCCGGTCTCATCAACCCAGAATGACTAAATCATGAAAATGCAGTAGGGCTAAGTGGGTCGCCTCAAAGTAGGGTATGATCATCCTTATCTAGAGTCGCTATGATCTCTCAAATTGTATGCTTTGGGGACCATTAACGGAGTGGTGGTCATATTCGGTACTATCCAGCAAGGGGTAGGCCGGTCCTATGTTGTAGGGGTTATTAGGTACAACATCAGTATATTTTTCTAGAGGTGCACTGTGGCGGGTAGCCCAATCATTGTTGGGAATCCATTCTCCATACGAGCCTTACGTTATCGATTGTAGAGCCTAGTATGTTGGAATGTGAGATGCAAGCATTTCAGCTATTTTATTTATTTACTTTAAACCTAGGCATTATTTAATATAAATGAATTTTCCATAGAAATGTTTTGGTTACCGTAAGGTAAAAACTCATCTGTGTTTATGTGTGGCGTGATCTTACCAGATACTCTTGATTTTCAAAAGATTTTTCTTATGACTTTAAATTCAGTTGGGTGTGTTTTCTTACGCTGGTTTTCCAGACTGACTCAGATGTTATTTTATTATAATGCTCGAGTTAGACCGAGCATGTTATAGATTTTTTTGGACGCTTTGGAGCTTCAGAAGACGAGTTGGAGGCCTAGAGATGTATTCACGTGCATGATAATTCTCCGATGTATTCATTGTTGTATTTATTGGCAATTGTAAGGACAGTCTATTATAACTATCCAGGCTAAAATAGATTAGTATACTCTGATTGATGTTTTGAATATACATGCATTACACTTTTTGTGTAAAGATTGATGTATATTATTGATTATTCGTTCCGTTGTGAGATTCTCTATTGTTTAGTTTTCTTCTTGTCTTCTTCCTTCTTTTTCCCTAACAATCGCTTTTTCGGCGTTCGATTGTTAGGCACGCAATACGGTGGAAGTATTAATGCCATTTTTCGAGGTTTGAAAAACCCCAGTTAGTTTTATAAGGATGAACTTGACTATAGTCATGATGGTTGAAAACAAAGTTGAAACTTTATATGTGGTCGCGATGGATTTGAGGTCGGATTTGAAATCAAACTCGTTTCAACAGTTTAAAGTTTAGATTTTGGTTAAAGTTTGCGTAATTGGTTTTAAAGTGTGAAAATTTACTAAGGTATGTTTCAATCATGAAATAGTATGTTTTAGTAAATTGGCCTCGCTTAAAGGTGGGTTAGAGCAAACCGCACTCATAGCAACAGCCATTATGGATGTAGTTCGACAAAAATTTGAACTTTTTTATTTTAAAATTAGTTTACAAAGTTTTTCAAACATAATTAGTAACATTAAAAAGTAAATGAGTCTGAAATTTAATTAATTAATTAATTGGTTAGTTAATTAAAAGGTAATTGGCACTTAATTGGTAATTAAGAAGGTGATTAGAGGTTAATCATCACATAAGTTAAAGACTGCTAATTAATTAGTGAAGTTTTAATTAGTGATTAATGTGGTTAAGAGGTAATTAAGTGATTAATAATTATTTAACTAAGTGATTAATAATTATTTAATTAAGACTTATGGTTATTTATTTATTTATGTATTTAATTAACAAGTTATTTAATTAATATTTGATTAATTAGTTTTTAACTTTTAAACAATTTGATACAAGTTGCATTAGGAAGTTAATTAGTACTTAACAAGTTCATTAACTAGTTAGAATTAGTTATGATTTAATCCTGATATAATTAGGGTTAATTAAGATTTAATTAGGGTTTAAGTTGATTAAATCTATTTAAATCTTCTCAAAGGTGATTTAAAAGTGAAACGAACGTGTTTTAAATAAATTTTCTTTTTAAAGAAAACTGATGCCAAATCAAAGGATCTCTTGTCTGGACCCTTAAGTAACCTGTATGATTAGGAATATTAAATGACATCCTTTAGTAGAATAAAACACCATGCTGCTATAGTGTAAGTGATTTGATTGTATGGATATGTGTTAAGCAGAATAAATCTCCGTTAAACTATAAAGTAATTGAATTGCTTAGACATCTATTTACCATGATAAATCACCATCAAGTTGTTATATTTGGACTTGTATATGCTAGTTAGTTATATTGATGTGTTATTCCGTGATTGGATATGAACTGTATTTACATATATGGTAGCTTATGTAAATAATTGATAAGTGACTTGGGAATCGAATTGAATTTAAATGGTAACTTAAATTAGTATCATTGTGACTACAAAGCCTCACTTGGAACTTATAAAGTATGGTTTTGAATTTAACTTAAATTCTTTAATCAATTTGGGACTAAGGGTTTATAAATGGTTTATCAAGTTACATAATTCTTATAAAGGTATTTATAATGATAACCTGTGTATAGAAAGGGGGTTTACTACCGAAAAGTGTTATTAAGGTGTTTTACAAATGATGTTTTGTAAATGATATTTATAAAGGAGTGTAAAAAGGTTTATAAATCATTTCAGAGATTCGGAAAGAGTTTTATAACTTAACTTAAGGGTTTATAAAAGTGGGTTATAATTTCAATTTGAAAGTTATAAGTTAATTTAAATATGAGATATGCTTTTAAAAAGGGAATTTTTTGATAAAAGATAAGCGGAATGTTTTATTTGGGAGACATATTTGGTTATTTAATATAGGATTTGGAAAGAATAAAATTTTGAAAAGTTTGTAAAAATACTTATACTGATAAGATAAGTATATGATTCTGTTTCATGGTATGAAAAGTAAAATGTTTTTGTAATATACTTATACCGTTGAGGTAAGTATATAAATGTTTCTAAGTATAAAAGAAAATAAGGGGTTTTGGATTAGTGTTTTGAAAAGATCATTTGATCAAGTTTTATAAAGTGGTTTTATTAATTAACGAGAATTAATAAAGGCTTAGTGGATCCTATATGGAAATTAAACCCTGATTGGATGTTTGATTATTTGATAGCAAATAATCGACTGTCAAAGCTGGACCCAAAACGTAACTTTGGAAATATTTAAGAGAAACATGAGAATTATATGGTACAGTTACTGTCGAAGGTGTCATATTATACGTATAAACTCATTTGTTATTCTAGGATGAATGGTAAGGAAAACCGTCCACAAACGATTAGGAGGTGAACTCCGCTCTTATCGTTGTCTGTATATTTCCTAAAGAATCGGGGTTGAGTTTACCGAAAACTGTCGAAAATTATTTCGAAGAGACCGAGATCAGATATATTATCCAAAAATCACTTCGATCTTAAAGCATGGGTTCGAAGACGGAGCCATTGAAGTGCAAGGGCTGCTTGCTACTAATCTCGAGGGTTGTTCCAAAATGGATGTAGTAGAATTAATGCCTTCTTTTTTTCCTTATCCTAGACAACTTGTATGGATGAATGCTAGCACTATATTACTGCCTGGAGTGCGTGTTAGAATTCCAAGAGGGATTGCTATTCAAAAAGGTAAGATGTATCCACAAGCTTCATAAACTGGGAATGACTATAAATGGGGAGATGCAACAAGGCGACGTGGGTCGCACCCATTAGGGTATGTTGTCATCCTTCTAGATACGATACATCTACATATTTATGGATTGGTTATGTATGAGAACTCGATATGAAAAGGGTTGCAAAGCAACCGAGGTGATGATATATTTGGTACTATCTTGTAAGGGGTCGGTCGGTCTTGTGTTGGCAGGGATCGTTAGGTATGATCTCGGTATATTTTCTAGACATGTACTGTGATGGGTGGTACCCAATAGCTCAGTCATTGTATGGAATCCACTCTCCAATAAGCGCCATATGGTTTTAGTTCTGTACCAAATATGTTGGAACATGAGATGCAAGCATTCCAGCTATTTTAATATTTTACTTTGAACCCTTAGACATTATTATAATATCACTGAGTTTTCTATAACAATGTTTTGGTTATCGTAAGGTAAAAACCCGTCAATGTTATGTGCGACATGGTCTTATGAGATACCTTTGATTTTAAAAGATTTTAAAACTAATAATTCAGTTGCATTGAGTCTACTCACAGCAGACCCATGTCTGACTCGGAATTTAATCTTCTTTCCCTAAAACTCTTGGGTGCTTAAATCTTTATGAGCAACCAAGTAGTCTAGGTTTCTACGGATACATTTTTAAGGAGCTTGGAGAAGGAACTTCATCGGTAGATAGTTATCATCTTGTTTCCATTGTATATTATGTACTTTATATCTGCATATAAGGACGGGCTTTTATAACTATCATAAGTTTAGAATTGTTTTAGTACGACTCTGATGTACCATTCTGTAAATGAGTTTGTAAATATTATGTTGATTAATATATACTATTCCATTGCATTGTGAGATTCTATGTTTGTTCTTATTTTTCTATCTTCTATCTTCTTTCTTTCCCCTAACGATCAGTGTTTTTTGGAACTTGAATACTCGACATGTAATACAGTGGACATATTAGTGTCAATTTTCGAGGATCGAAAGCCCGGTTCGCTACATTTGGTATCAGAGCTGAAGGTTAAGTGAAAATCTTGTCTTTGGTAGGATTAACTCATTAGAGATAGGGTAACTAACACCCAAGAATGTGTTTAGGTGTGTATATGTATGAGCACGTAATTGTTAGTGATTATGAAATGTTTTATATTGTGTTGATTTATCGGTTTAGTGGCTTATGAATTCTGGTCGATACAGGGTGTACAACTGTACTGATAGGGATTTCTAAATACTTAAACTAGGAAAATTAACACGGTATTGTTTTGGAATTGGGTAAATAAAATAATTTTACCCAGGGCGTATTTATATATAAAGGAATAATTTTCATAAATAGTGTAATATAGTTGGTTGTGGTGTTAGTAGATAATAATATGTTATTATTATTATTATTATCATATAGGGTTTGTTTAATCATGCTCATGTAGTTGAGCATTGACTATTGTTAGTATGTTCCTTTTTAAAGATATAGGTTGTGTAGATAAGGATTGGGAAAATATGGCAACCAACACCTTGTGAATTAAGTCCCACAGTTTGACTATAAGGCTTTGGATGTTAAAGTTAAGGCAAAATTTGATTTAAAAGTTAGAATATTTTGAGATAAATATTTAAAAATGGTTTAATATAAGTGATTTACAAAATGGTTATATAAAAATATATCATTTAAGTTGAAAGAATTTAGGTTGAAAACTTGAGAACCTAAATTCCGGTGCTTCTGGAAAAAGATTTTTTTAGGAAAATAATAATAATAATAATAATAATAATAATAATATTTGAAACCAATTTGGTTCAAGTATGAAATTTTGTAATGAAAATGTTAAGGAGTGTTTTCTTAAGATTGGTACGGAAAATAAGTCTTGATTGTTTTGTGATGATCAGAATAATCTTTTAGTGACGATCAGATGTTTGCCTAGGTGAACGTTGAGGGGTCATAGTTAATTAATCTCTTTATCATTGTACGATTGAAACAAGTTCAACCCGATCGAACCTAAATTGCGTTGGTGATAAATGTTGTTGGAAAATGTAAAGTATTGTTCCAAAAATGAGATTTTGAAATAAAGAAATATTTTTAAGTTAACTAGTTCAAGTGGCTCGAAAATAACTTAAAATTGGGGAAGGGATGTGTTCAGACAGTAAACACTTCTCTTGAGTATTACCCTTTTTGGTAAGGAATGCATTATATTATTTGGTAGTACCTAATCCATTAGTATCATTTTGGAGTTACTTGGACTATAGATATATATTTTCTATGGTTGAAATATAGAGTTCAATTTGGACAAGTTTTGAATAAAATCCGGGTGTTTGGATCTTGAGTTTTCTTAGGAAAATAAAAAAATGAAATAGTGGAATCAAAATGAGGTATATACTCTTAGGCTGTATGGAGTAGTATCCAAGTTGAACCAGTATAGTTTATGAAATGTTTTCATAAATAATTTGGTGGAAATAGAATTGGTATTAGGGAGAACTAATTAAGTAAGTGCGTAAGTTGGACGTAGATCATTTCTCTTTCCATATAGAGTGATCCAAGATTCGAGTACATGGCTTTGAGGTATTGCACCATCCTGAATAAGGATCTATTATTCAAATTTTGACAGCGAGCACTTGATGAGGGTTCTTGATGTGGGACCAACGTTTTCTATCGTAGTTACAACTATGTAAGGAGAATAGAGGTTCCAAATCAAGGAGCTTGATAAGAGTCCGCACTAGAGAATCGTGTGAGCGATACTAGTTCTGAAGGAAAGTTATGTATTCGAGTTGAGATTGAATCAGATTTTGCATAATAATGATCTATGTACATCATACAAGCTGATGTATAGTGCTAAGTGTTTTCTGGGATAGGTCGAGGTGTAATTTCGAGGCCGAAATTCTTTTTAAGGGGTGAAGATATAACAACCCGGAATTTCACTACTTTGATTAGTGAATATCTAATTGACTTTAAATATTCAATATATTGGTTTTATAATGAAAATAAATTCATTTTAATTAATTATTAATGATGGTAAAATCATTTTCAAATTTTTTTACCAAATTAAATAGTTCGTAGGAAAACAGAAAATGTGACCGAAAAATGTTTTTCGAAATTTTAACCTTTCGACATTGGAAAGTTGTTGGGAACATTATTCGCCTTTATGCACCATATGTACACATAAATAAGAGTTAATTAACCAGGTAATCATATACTTAAGAATATTATTATAATTAATAATAAATAACAAGTGACGTGAAAACTCATAGATTTAAAAACAATAAACATTATATATATATACAAGTATTGTCAAATCTTGAATACTTTTATAATGAATCATAATCAGCCATAATTACATGGATGAGGTGACTAGAAAGTAGAGATTTGATGCATGAGAGGGAGGAAAAGATGTTGATTTGATTTTACATAATGATGACATGGGAAGAATTGCTGATTTCCTCTCATTTTTACTACTTATTTCTTCTACCATAACTTCTTCGTTCCCTCCTCAAATGGTGATCTTAATTTTTTTTTAAATCACCTTAAATTCCAGTGGCTACAAAATTCTAGTTGACCACTCTTCCATTTTTGAAAATAGTTATGTCAGATAACCCAGTCCTTGGAAAGCAAATTTTCACCTACAATTTCAAATCTGAAAATTATCCTTCTTCTTCTGATCATAACCTCTTCAAAATAAATTGTAAATAAGTGATTCTTTTTTGAAATGATAAAGGAAAGAAATTCCTATAAATTTCCTTTTAACTGCTTTTCTGAATTCCATGATTTGTTAGCACAGAAATCAGTGAGAAAATGACCTAATTTTGGGTTCATTTTTTGAAAAATCGATGATAACCCGAATCTCCTCTATCTTTAAGCTACTATACCACATCCACCCCAAACCTCTTTCCAAGCCTACATACACTTAGACTAAGCCCATTTTGAGGGTTACTAGCATCTAAAGCCTTCATTCTTCAAAGCTAGTGAGTTGTTGGCAAGTTTAGCTTAAGTTCGATTAGCTTTTGCGGAAGTTTGGTGAGTGAATTTCTAATCTTTTGAAAAGAACTTTCATTTACATGTTGTTTTGATCCTTAGCTATATGTATGTTATATATCAGTTGGATCTTGGCATGTTTGAAATGTGATGATAATGCAATTGTATGAGTTAGTATTTGCACTAGAATGGATGTGTTATTGCAAAGTTAGAAATTGTGTATATATTGGTATATGTATACCATTTGTTGTTTGGATGTGATGTGTGAATATAAAGGGTTAATGATGAACTTGAATATAGTCATGATGGGTTGAAACAAAATTGAAACTTTGTATGTGGTCGTGACAGATTTGAGGTCGGATTTGAAATCAAACTCGTTTCAAGAGTTTAAAGTTTAGATTTTGGTTGAAGTTTGCGTAATTTGTTTCAAAGTGCGAAAATTTATTAAGGTATGTTTCAATCATGAAATAGTATGTTTTAGTAAAGTGGCTTTGCTGAAAGGTGGGTTAGAGCAAACAACACTCATAGTGATAGTCGCTATGGATGCAGTTCGACAAAAGTTTGGATTTCTATTTCAAATTTGTTTTATTTGAAATTAGTTTACAAAGTTTTTCAAAAATAATTAGTGACATTAAAAAGTAATTAAGTTTGTAATCTAATTACGTAATTAGGTAAACAAAAAGGTAATTAGCACTTAATTGGTAATTAAGAAGGTGACTAGAGGTTAATCATCACTTAAATTAAGTTAATGACTGCTAATTAATAAATGAAGTTTTAATTATTGATTAATGTGGTTAAGAAGTAATTAAGTGATTAATAATATTTAATTAAGAGTAATGGTTATTTATTTATTTATTTAACGGATTATTTAATTAGTATTTTGATTAATTAGGGTTTAATTTTTAAACAATTTGATTTAACCTTAACCAAGTTGCATTAGGAAGTTAATTAGTACTTAATCAAGTTCATAAAGACTAGTTAGAATTTAGTTATGATTTAATCTTAATTTGATTAGGGTTAATTAAGATTTAATTAGGTTTTAAGTTGATTAAATCTATTTAAATCTTTTCAAAGGTGTTTAAAACTAAAACGAATGAGTTTTAAATAAAATTTCTTTTTAAAGCGAGTTGATTCCAAATCGAAGGATCTCTTGTCTGAATCCTTAAGTAAAACATATGATTAGGATAATTAAATGACATCTGTCAGTAGAACAAAACACCATTCTGCTATAGTATAAGTGATTTGATTGTGTGGATAGGTGTTAAGCAGAATAAATCTTCGTTCTACTATAAATTGATTGAATTGTTTGGACAACTATTTAGCAGGATAAATCACCATCATGTTGTTGTGTTATTTGGACTTGTGTATGCCAATTAGTTATATTGATGTGTCATTCCCTGATTGGATATGAACTGTATTTACATATATGGCAGCTTATGTAAATAATTTTTAAGTGACTTGGGAATCAAATTGAATTTAAATGGTAACTTAAATTAGTATCATTAGGACTGCTAAGCTCATTTTGAATTTTTAGTATGGTTTTGAATTTACTTAAATTCTTTAGTCAATTTATGACTAAGAATTTATAAATGATTTTTCAAGTTATATAATTCTTATATAGGTATTTATAAATGATAACCTGTGTACAGAAAGGGGTTTTACTATCAGAAAGGGTTATTAAGGTGTTTTATAAATGATGCTTTGTAAACGATATTTATAAAGGAGTGTAGAAAGATTTATATAAAGAGTTTTAAAAGTAGGAAAAACTTTATAAATCATTTCAGAAATTTGGAAAGAAATTTATAAATTAACGTAAGGGTTTATAAAAGTGGTTATAACTTTATTTTGAAATTTATAAGTTAATTGAAATATGTGATGGGCTTTTAAAAAACGAATTTTTGATAAAGGATAAGCGGAATGTTTTATTTGGAAGAAATGTTTGGTTATTTAATATGAGATTTGGAAAGAAGAAAACATTGAAAAGTTTGTAAATATACTTATACAGATAAGTATATGATTTTTTTTCAAGGCATGAAAGGTAAATTTTTTTGGCAATATACTTATACCGTTGAGATCAGTATATAAACGTTTCCAAGTTAAAGAAAATTAAGTGGTTTGGGATTAGTGTTTGAAAAGATCTTTTGATCAAGTTTAAAATGTGGTTTTATTAACTAAAGAGAATTAATAAAGGCTTGGTGGATCCCATATGGAAATTAGACCCTGGTTGGATGTTTGATTATTTGATACTAAATAACCGAATATCAAAGTTGGACCCAAAACGTAACTTTGGAAATATCTACGAGAAACACAAGAACTATATGGCACAGTTGCCGTCGAAGGTGCTATGTTGTACGTATAAACTCGTTTGTTCATCTATGACGAATGATAAGGAAATCCATCTACAAATGGTTAGGAGGTGAACTCCGCTCTTATTTTTGTCTATATATTCCTTAAAGAACCAGGGTTGAGTTTACCGAAAACTATCGAAAGTTATTTTGAAGAGACCGGGATCATATATGTTATTCGAAAACCACTTCGATCCAACTCAAGTGTTTCGGAATGGAGACATCGTGAAGCAGGGATTAAAGACAGAGCCATTGAAGTGCAAGGGCTGTTTGCTACTAATCCTGAGGGTAGTTCCAAAATGGATGTAGTAGAAGCCGTGCCTTCGGTTTTTCCTTATTTTGAACACGTTGTATGGATGACTGTTGGCACTGTATTACTGCCTGGAGTGCAGTGTTAGCATTCTAAGAGGTCTTGCTATTCAAAAAGGTAAAACGTAGCCTCAAGCTTCATTAACCGAGAATGACTAAAATAGGAGAAATGCAGCAAGGCTATGTAGGTCACACCCATTAGGGTATGTTGTCGCCCTTTTATATATGATACATCTACATATTTATGGATTGGTTGTGCATGAGATCTCAATTTGAAAAGGGATGCAAAGCAACCGGGGTGATGACATATTCCTTACTCTCAAGTAAGGGTAGGCCAGTCTTGTGTTGGTAGGGGTGGTTAGGTACGATCTCGGTACGTTTTCTAGATGTGTACTGTGATGGTAGGTACTCCAGTAACCCAGTCATTGTATGGAATCCATTCTTCAATAAGTGAAATATTGTTTTAGTTATATACCAAATATGTTGGAACTTGAGATGCAAGCATTCCAGCTATTTTAATATTTTACTTTGAATCCTTAGACATTATTATAATATCACTGAGTTTTTTATAAAAGTGTTTGGTTATCGTAAGGTAAAAACCCGTCGTTGTTTATGTGTGGCGTGGTCTTACGAGATACTTTTGATTTTAAAAGAGTTTTAAAAGTAATAATTCAGTTGCATTGAGTTTACTCACACCTGACCCATGTTTGACCTAGAATTTTATTGTCTTTCTCCAAAACTCTCGGGTGCTCAAATTTTTATGAGCAACCAAGTAGTCCAGGTTTTTACGGATGCATTTTGGAGGAGCTTGGAGCGGGAGGCTTCATCGATAGATAGTTATCATCTTGTTTCCACCGTATATTATATACTCTATATCTACGTATAAGGATGGGATGTTATAACTGTCCTAAGTTAGGAATTGTATTAGTATGACTCTGATGTATCATTTTGTAAATGACTTTGTAAATATTATATTGTTAATATATGTTATTCCGTTGCATTATGAGATTCTGTGTTTGTTCTTATTTTTCTATCTTCTTTCTTTCCCCTAACGATTGATGTTTTTTGACACTTGAATACTTGGCATGTAATACAGTGGACGTATAAGTATCAATTTTGGAAAGAGGTTTATAAATTAACTTAAAGGTTTATAAAAGTGGGTTACAACTTTATTTTGAAAGTTATAAGTTAATGAAAATATGAGATGAGTTTTTTAAAAATGGAATTTTTGATAAAGGATGAGCAGAATGTTTTATTTGGAAAAAATATTTGGTTATTTAATATGAAATTTGGAAAGAAGAAAATTTCAAAAAGTTTGTAAATATACTTATACTGATAAGATAAGTATATGATTTGTTTCAAGGTATGAAAAGTAAAATGTTTTGGTAATATACTTATAACATTGAGATAAGTATATAAATGTTTTCTAAGTATAAAAGGAAATGTAAGGGGTTTGGGAATAGTGTTTTGTAAAGGTCTTGTGATCAGGTTTTATTAAGTGGTTTTATTAACTAAAGAGAATTAATAAAGGCTTAGTGGATCCCATATGAAAATTAAACCATGATTGGATGTTTGTTAATTTGATAGTTAAATAACCAGCTATCAAATCTGGACAAAACGTAACTTTGAAAATATCTATGAGAAGCACAAGAATTATATGGTACAGTTATCGTCGAAGGAGCTATACTGTATGTATAAACTCGTTTCATTCTTTTAGGATGAAGGATAAGGAAATCCATCCACAAACGGTTAGGACGTAAACTCTGTTATTTTCATTTATTTGTTTATTTCCTAAATAACCGGGGTTGAGTTTACCAGAAATATCGAAAGTTGTTTCAAAGAGACCAGGATAAGATATGTTCCCATAGGTTGGATTAACATAATTAGGGGTTCTCGCTTTCTGTTTGGTGGCGAGCAAGAGACTCTTACCCCTACACATCCCGGAGAGGTAGTATATAAGGCCTTGATGGGTTGGTTTGCTAGGTGCTTACAATCGCGTGGTTGGCCGTAAAAGCATATTCGTGGTACCAATATATGCCACGATTGGGGCAAGGATGGTTGAAAAGCCTATCGGTCGTCACTGTTGGATGGTTGAAAACCCGTTCGTTGCATGTGATACAGCGGATGTCTTACTGTCGATTTTTCGAGGGCCGAAAATCTGGTTTGTCACATTTGGTATCAGAGCTGAAGGTTAAGCGAGTACTTGGCTTTGGTGGGGTAATTCGTTTGAGATAGGGTCAGTAGCACCCTAGAATGAGTTTGAGTGTATATATATGAGCGCGTGTTTGTTAGTGATATAAAAGAAATATTTTATATTATGTTGGTTGATCTATTAAGTAGCTTATGGATTCTGGTCAATACGATTAATTAACATATATAATATACGTTTATTTTGTATTTATATTTACTATGTATACATTTATTTTAAAATACAAGATGTTACTTTAATATGATATATTTTTTATGTATATATACTTTAATATACATTAATTATACGGATGATTATGAAATTTATATTAAAAAGTTCAAACATTTCCATACAGAAAAAAATTATTCAGAAAAAAATTTAAATAAAGAATTTTTAAAATAGAATTTAGATTTTGTTAAACGTAGTATATGCTAAAAATATGTGTGAATGTATATGTGTTTTTGTGTGTCTTTATCCATTTATATTTAAATATATAATGATAATTTATATATTAAATTTAAATCTTAATTTACCTATACATAGATGTATATTTGTTTATTTCCAAAAATATATTTTAATTTCGTATATTTACGTTGATTTATTTTATTATATCAAAATATTATTTTTTGATTTAAATTTGAAAGTAAAAAATATTTTAAAGTCTAGATCGAGACCTAAAAATTGAAATTTGAATTTGAATTTGAATTTGTAATAATTAATATTTGCATTTTCAAATATAATTATTTTACATTATTATAAATATGTGTATGTGTATAAATATGTTAATAATTATTGTAACGAGCCAGAATTTTTAGTCATTTGAATTTAGAATATTTAATTAATTTCAAATATTTAAAAGTTAATTTTATAGATTAAATAACTCAAATTTCAAATATAACAATTTATTAGATAATTTAATTGTTGAACTAATGATTGAAATTATTTGAATAATTGAATCTTGGGTTTTAAGTTGGATAAAAATAAAATCAAAGCTTATTTAAATTCTATTTAATAAGAATGAAGATAATAAAACTTTTAAATTGGATTTAAAAGTGATTTAATTGATTTTGAAAATAACTCCTTTTAATTAACATATTAAAAAATAGCCTTCCGAGGTACACTCTCGGATTTCGATGGAACAAGTTTTATTGGACCTGCAATAATGAATTATAATATGCCATCAAATTTCATGGTGATCAAATGTATCGTTTGGCCGGGAAAGATTGAAATGCATTGAAATTAATATCAAAAATTTAATACAATAATTGGGTTCAAAGCTAACTTCTGCATATGATCGAATTAGGTCTCGAAATAAGTTCCCTTGCATTCGGAATAGCGGTATAACATATAGAACGCCAAGCGACATGTCTCGATTGGTGTTCGAAATTATATAGCTTGATATTATAAATTTTAATAATATATATATATGACTATACAAAGTCCATGACCCATCACCTTCGAAATAGATCGTACACAAGCCTATCCCTCCCACGCGCCTGTACTCTTCCCGCTTTAAAATTATGCTTGTAGCAAACTTGAGTGGTTATTTTTTTCATTTCAAAATTCAAGATCAAATTAAATACTTCTTGAAAAATCCTAAAACAAATTTTAAAATTCTGTATTCGATTAGAGTTTTGGAGTCTTCTGCTACAAGGAGGGGTTCAACGCAGTGTAGGGTTGTTTGGCATTTTGCAGAGGAAGGTCGTGAGACTTTTATGTGCTAGAGTTGGGTTTTTGGCAAATTTGGGAAGCAATTGTTGGATTTGAAGCGGATTTGAGTTTGGGTGTGAAGCTAGCAGCTTAGTGGCCGTTGAGGAGGCGTGCGGTGCCCTAGAGATGGATGAGACCCTTGTGGGTCCATGTTCAGTATCGCTGAGTTGGTTTTTAGGTGAGTGGTGTGGGCCAGTGGGGTTTGGGACCATCGGGTAGAGGTCAGTGAGAGATGGAGCTTGGCGAATTCAGTTTGGCGAATATTTGAGTGTCGAGGGAGAACAAGGTGGTGGAAGTAGCGGCCATGGTGAAGTCACGTACTGGAGTAGCAAACTCAAATGGGGGAGGAAGATGGTATAACTGTAATTTACGGTAAACTATATAATTAGTGTATAAATTGTTAATTTAAAAATCGTTAATTTAAAAATTGCATAACTCTCTCGCACAAGGTCCGATCGAGATGAAACTTTTTGCGTTACGCTCATAACGATGAAAGCTTTGCAATGGAAATAGTTTGGATGAAATTAGAGACTGCTAAAATTTGTGCTAAAATCGAACGTCATTCGGTTTTAGTTCCAAAACGGAACGCCTCGGCGATAACAGAAAATTTTGGTGAGTTAATATCACTTTTTTTATCTAACTAGTATGATTTATAGTTGACAACAATTGTGAATGATTGTTTAGGCGAATTGTTATATTTATATTAGTTGGATTAATATTCCCACCCCTGGAGAGAATGAGACCATATTACGTTTCCATGTAAGAGAGGATGATCCTTTATATACGAATCTCGCCTCGAAGCGGTTGATTTATATATTTATGATTATATAATGTATGTGATGCAGAGGGAAACAAGTTGGAGGGATCCAACGGGATTTCCTGCTATTATTGAATTTTTTCAATAATATATTTTATATGGATTATTGAATAATAAATATGCTTATGGATACTATGGTTATAACATTGTTATATGTTTGAAAAAATATAGTAGTGATAGAAAATCAATATCGATATTGGTTAAGTGTTGGGTGGCTATTGGCCTCAAACTAGTATTTTAAAAATACTATATATTGCTGTTTAACAAGAGGTACTTTTTTTAATTTGAAATTGGGTTCTGGAAATATTTATTTTAAAGATTTTCTATTTATACTAATATTATTTTAAAGTTAATTAATTTATTTATATTGTTTTAAAGCTATTTCATTGTAGAATGTCACTTTAAGGTTATTTAATTATATTAATATTGTTCTAAAGATAATTAATTATAGTTATATTATTTTAAAGTTATTTAAATTATATTAGTGTAAAGTTATTTGTTTATAATTAATATTTTTTTAAATAATTTATCAAAATGTTAATAATTTGAAAGGTTAGTTATTTAAGAACAATTATGGTTTGAATTCGATAATAAAGATTTATTTATTAGATTTTGGAAATAAATTTATATTATTTATAATAAGAATAAAAAGTGATTGATAATTATTTTAGGATATTTTAAGATAGATACCAATTATTTATTTATTTATAATGTTATTTTAAGTAAATATTTTATATAAAACTGTTTTGAAATAAAAACCGTTAATTATGTATAAATGTTTTCGAGACCCAAGAATAGACTTGAAAGGCTTAGATTTTATAAAGGAGTTTATAAAACGGTTTGAAGACTTTAGGAAGGGCTATTTGCAAGCTGTTATAAATGGTTAGATATTTATAAACGAATTTTAGAGACGGGTTTATAAATTTATAAAAGGAGTTTTAAAAATGGTTTTATGGATTTATAAAGGGTTTATAAATGATTTTTGAGATGGACAAAGAGCTTATAAGTGATTGAATTTTTATAAAAGAATTATAAATGGTTTTTCGAAGATTTATAAAATGGATTATAAATGGTTTTAGAAAATTATAAGGATGTTTACAAATGATTTTTGAAGCGAAAAAAATATATTTCTCAATTCTATGGATATACTTATATCGTTAAGATAAATATATGGATATTTTCTAAGTATCGAAAATATAGGGATTTGTGGATATATATTTGTAAAAGCATTCTTATACAAGTAATTTACAAAGTGGGTTTTATTTATAAAAGATTTATAAAACGAGGTTATTGATGGCTTAGGTACTTAACCAATGTTAGTTTTCCCTATGATATAAATCCATGATCAAATGTTTGTTATTCGATAGTTAAATAACAGACTATCGAATTTGGACTCAAACGTAATTTTGGAAATATCTAGGAGAAAACATGCAAGTTATATGACACAGTCATCTTCGATGATGTCGTACTGTGCGTATAAATGTCGTTTCGTTCCCCTAGAACATTGATAAGGAAATCCGTCCACTAACGGTTAGGAGGTGATCTTCGATCTTTTCTTTGGCCGTTTATTTCCTAAAGAATCGGAGTTGAGTTTGCCGGAAATTATCGGAATTTGTTTCAAAGAGGCTGGGATCGGATATTTTATCCGAAAACCACTTTGATCCAACTCAAGCATTGGGAACTGAAGACATCGTAAAGGGCATGTAATCGAAGATAGGGATGTAAAGTGTAAGGGCTAATTTCTACTAATCCTTAAGGTGATTCCAAAATGGATGTAGTAGGAATAGTGCCTTCGGTTTCGTTCAGACCTAGAATGGACTTGTATGGATGAATGCTATCAGCACATTGTCATTGGAGGGCAATGAGCATTCTAAGTGTAAATGTTCTTAAAAGGTAATTGTAGCCTTAGGCCCCATCAACCGGGAATGACTAAAACAGGGGAGATGCAGTAGGGCTAAGTGGGTCGCTCCCAAGTAGGGTATGATCATCCTTATTTCGAGTTTCTATTATCTCTCATTGGTATGCTTCAAGGCCCATTAATGGAGGGGTGATCATATTCGAAACTATCCAACAAGGGATAGGCCGGTCCTGCGTTGGAAGGGGTTGTTAGGTACTATCTCGATACATTGTTCTACAGGTGTACTGTGACGGGCAGTACCCCAGTAGCCCTATCATTAGTTGGTATCCATTCTCTAATACAAACTTTATGGTTTTAGTTTTATATCAAATATGTTGGAACTTGAGATGCAAGCATTCCAGCTATTTTAATATTTTACTTTGACCCCTAAACATTATTATAATATAAATGGATTTTATATAGAAAATATTTTGGTTATCGTAAGGTAAAAAAACCCACCCGTGTTTATGTGCGGCGTGGTCTTACGAGATGCCTTTGATTTCAAAGATTTTTATATAGCTTTAAAATATAGTTAGGTGTGTTTCTCACACTGGTTTTCTAGACTGACTCGGATGTTATTTTATTATAATGCTCGGGTCAGAATGAGCATGTTACAAATTAGTTTGGATGCTTTGGAGATTCAGAAGACGAGTTGGAGAACCAAAGACGTATTCACATAGATGGTTATTTCCGCTTTGTTTATTGTTGTGTCTATCAACAATTATGAGAAAATGTTTTAACCATCCAGGCTGAAATAGGTTGGTATACTCAAATGGATGTCTGTATATACATATATTGCAATTTGTTTTTGTGTAAAGATTTGTTGTATATTATAGATTATTTGTTCTGCTATGAGATTCTGTGTTGTTTATTTTTCTTTTTTTCTTCTTCCTTTTTTCTTTTTCCCTTAACAATCGGGTTTTTCAACATTCAATTGCTCGGCATGTGATACAGTGGATGTATTAGTGTCGACTTTTCGAGGGTTGAAAATACGGTTCATTACATTTATACTTTTATAAATATATTTTATATCACATTGAAATACATATGTTAGACAACACATATGTATACGGAGGGGATAACATGTCTGTTGCGGTGTAAATCCCTGCAACTAAATCATGCACACTGTATATGTTGCATGCGCAAGTATGAACACATGTATATTTGATATGCATGTTCATATCATGTAATATAAATATAATATCAAAATAAAACTTTATTATCAAGTAAAATAAAATATCGATTTTGTTTAAAATAAATTTAGATTGTATCTAAATAAATTTTAACTTAATAGGCCCAAAGATCTAAAATAGAACAAATCTTTTCAAATTTACTCATTTATCTCATTGTGTGCTAGCCCAGTTCCAATGGGACCTACATCATCATACTCCTTAATATGATCATGCATGATGAATGGTGATAGCATGTGCCGAGGATCATCGCTTAAAGCAAGCGACTGAGACCATCCTTGGTCCGAAGATGTCCTAGTGGAATGAGATGCTAGGTTGGTCATATTCTGCTAAGCGATAGATTTCGACACCACTTTTTTGCGTCTATTATCAGCATGAGTACTCATATCTGTTAAATTTCAATTACATAATAAAATAAATAATTCATAGTGAAGAATAGTTATGCATGCGTACTACTAGATTTCAAAGGAAAAATACATACTAACTAAACTGACATTTATATTCTTGATCATCAAAATTACAATGTCAAAACATACATTAAAATCTTCACAAAATATGTATACTATGAGTTGATATTTTTCTTCATCAATGTCATTATGTGTATTATTCTCTTCAACTTCAAAGTCGTCTTCATCAACTTCGACTTCGACCTTGGAGTCATTATCATCTTCATTTCTTTGGTCATCTACGTCAACATTTTTAACTAATTCAACCCCACCAAATACTTCATTGTTAATTGGTCCTATATCGTCTGCATCTTTTGTGATTTGCATTACTTCAATTGAATTAGCATCATGTCGGTATGACTAATCACTAGTTATGGCCATGTCCAAGTTAAATGACCATCTTGGTTTTCTTTGGACAGTGGCCCACCAATCTGCCTTATTATTGTTCATGGCAGGATAAGGTTCATAGTAGACTTATGTTGCTTATGTTTCTAACATAAATGGATCGTAGCCATGATATCGCCTTTTGTGATTTACTTTGTAAGTGGGTAACCTTGTATGCATGTCGAATTCCTATATTGTAAGTACCCCCATCTATATACACATATCATCTAAGAGTACTATAGAGTAATACTGTCGGATAATATGGAGAATGGGACGATATAAGGTAAACATATGAATATTCCCTTGTGCTAACACCGGTACATATGAAAACATCGAATAAATAACTCATATGTACATGCACGGCCTTGGCACAAACAAAAATACATGTGCCTCCAAGATAGAACAATACACAGTATGCAGTAAATAATAGAGATCACAGAGTTAACCGCAATCATAATATAAATATAAAACATATGTCTAATATTTATCACAATAATATACACACAAGAGTCTATACAATACAGAACAATAATCTAAAATACCGAAAATCTAGTCTCCTATATGCCCAAAAAACTCATATCTCGGACCGACCCGAATATTATATAAATAATAAACGGGTCAGACTATATCTTAATCCAAGGTAAATAAGCATATGAAACTCTGTATATACTAGGTATAAATATAATAATTTTATCTCAAACAATTGCAAACATCATATAACATAGAACCCCATAAAACCAATAGAAAAATGTTATCATCTATATAAAATCATACCAATTCAGAAATCATGAAACTACATCAAAAGGGTGAATCATTCATTTCAGAAATCATAATCAATACCCAAAAATCAATAATAAGTGAGATGTCACTAAGCATAGTCAGGCTAGCTCATGGCATTGTCGAATTACATCTCTTAGTCTCGAATAATACGATACTATCATCAAATAATATAAACTAGATTATCTGACTGTAAAATATAGGACACCTACCCATTAGTCAGATATAGTAAAAGATATGAGAATCTACTATATTCTGGATATCTATCACATCACATGTGTAATCTCACTTCCTCATATAGAAATGAATAGTGACGAGAATCAAATCATAATGTATGGGTCACATCACCCATTCTCATAATAATTGGGTTACGCCACCCAGTCAAATAACAATATGGCTATCCACCATTTCCAACACCATCTAGGTTATCAACTTTGATCGACTCTAATACTTAGGTCAGATATATAAATAATATATACATATCTATCAATTCATGTCGAACCAAAAGGGACACTGATAGCTACCTCGTCTGCTCTAGGAGGCCAAGGCTACACCGCCGGGGGCTCCTACAATCGTTAGTTACTTATTTGGAATCGTGACCATATCCACCATAAGTCATAAACACACTCATGGACTACGCTATGCATAAATCACGACCCAAATCATGCCCCTAAGGTAACAGACTGCTAGCCTTCATGAATAAAGGGGTTAAGGATACACCACCCTAGGGGCTACACCACCTTAAAGGCCACTCTGCCTTAGGACACTCCACCTATCTCTGAATTCGACGATGTGCATCCAAAACAATGGGAATGTCACGGATCTGTGGCGTGACCCCACAATCAAGCCGCCATAGTGGCCAATCTTGTTCCTGCTAACTCCTAATTATATTCGAGACACCTCACGATAGATAACATATATACAGGTACAACTCCATAACTCTATGTCTAAAAATGTATGGGTATACTCCCATAACTCCACGTCTATAAACTTGCTCTACTTCGAGCATATAAACTTGCTCTAACCGAGCATATAAACTTGCTCTACCCAAACATCACCTCACGTAAGTATAAATTTAATATCCTAGTTCCCATCACTTGAGTGATATCTACTTACAATGAATAACCGAATAAATATCATTTACCACTATGTGATACTCAAACGTTTGTCCACTGCTCATAAACTACACTCAAATATCACAATGGTATTATAATTCCGTTTGTTCATATTTCTCGCTACATAGAATAAAAATCATTATGAAATCATATAGAAGAATGCCAACATCATATCATATCAAAATGCTAAACAAATATCAACATCAACGGTAAATCATTCATATAATCTAATTTAATATCGAAGAAAGAATGATCACAAAAATAATATAAAGTAAATTATTCAAATAAATAAACATAACAACTAATAGCTCAATAATGATTCATTTATAATAAAATAAATGCTTACAAATGTATAACAAAATGCACTTTGTATATTTAATCCTACTATAAAGTTTGATTACTGAACTTCATTTCCAAATCCTTATATATATATATATATATATATATAAACACGTTCCGAATCTTTACTTTATATTTTAAAGCATTTAACATCATTTAACAAATCAAATGTCCTTTATAGAAATCTTTCCACAATCCTTTAGTTAAATGTTATTTTAAAATAAACATACAAACTTCAAAGTAAATTCCTTTTTATTTTAAATATAGATCACCTTTGAAAATTTCACTTTATACTCAAATCATTAACAACTTTTATTAAATCACTTAATAACATTTGAAAATCCTTTCATAATCTTGTACAAGTAAATACAATTTTTAAACAAATTTATAAACTTTAATAATTCTTTTCATTTATATGCAAATATATTTGAAATAAATTTTTATAACACTATAAATAATTTTCCAAAGTTTTCAAAAATATATTAAATCTGGAAATTCAATTAATCATCTAAAATATAATTCCTGGAGTAGAATCCTTAAAAGCCAAAGTACAACCATCAATAAATTTTATCCTTCGGTCCAAATCAAATAACATCGAATTTCAATCATCTGTAAAACGAACACACACATATAAAAATAACTACACATAAAAATGCAATTAGACAGTACTTCCTTTGCATTTTGACAATCCAATAAATATAAAATCTTAACATCAAATCCAAATTTGTATCCCATATCACACAATTAGTCCAATATCCTAAACAAGCATCTCGATCAAGCAATTGAATCAGTATTCCCAATTAATTCATTAAAAAAATATAATCTAATCGAGGTATGTGTGTATATATATATTGTAGATGATGAAATAGATATAGATGTGAGTGAGAAAACTCACCAAAATGATTCTCTAACTATTCGATTAGCAATAGCACTCTGCTCAAGCAAAATCACTGCCGTTACTCATTCCATTATTGCCAACACTTAATGCAACCAGCGTCGCTTTCATTGCCTCATCACAGCCCTAATCGCTTTCAACATCTGCACCTCTAAGTAGCCCACACTGCCTACATCACCATCACCGGCAGTTCCAACTTGATTATGTAACGACCCAAAATTTTCGACCTCGAAAATTCGACACTAATACGTTCACTGTAGAAGTGCTGAGCATCCGGATGTCGGAAATTCCAGATTGTTAGGGTTAAGAAAAGAGGTAGAAGAAGAAACAGAAAACAAAACACAGAATCTCATATTCGCAGAGGATCAACATATAATATCAAATAATAGCGTTTATACAAAGAAAAGTTGTATCTGTTAATCTACATTCAATACATAATAGTACAACCATACACACAAAAACTGGACAGTTATAATGAACTTGTACCAGATAAACAACTCCAATACACTGCGGAATATACTCCATACGTTCCTACCATCTAGCTCACCACCTGAACTTCAGAACGTCCTAACCTGAAGATCTGTAATACTCGGTCCGACCCTCCGACCACCAGCAACCACGAAACTCTGTCCAAATCTTCGCCGACCAGCCTGGCACCTTTTCCCCCACCTCCGATGATCTCCGATGCTTCGGAGACGACGCAACAACCAAAATCCCAACCTCGACCAAAAACTGAACTAAAACCCTACTTCGATGATGCGCCGCCGCCACAGTGATCTATAAAACCAACTTCCATTTTCCCCTAGTTCATCAACCTCCTCGCTACCTCCATTCGGGATCCCGACCACCCCGAGTCCTTCGATTACCAGAAAAGCCTCAAAACACAAAATCCATTCAACCCTCGAATACTCACTCAAATCATCATTAAAAATATGGATTTTGCTTTTAAAATTCATGATTTTCGAAGGTGATTTAGATTATATAAGTGAATCAAAGAATTGTGATGTTTGAATTTATCATGTTTTAAAGTTTCCACTGTCTTTCTTGATTTTCCAGATAATATTCAAACTTATTGTACTTAAAAGTATTTTTAAATCTTAGGTCTTGTTAATCTAAAAAACTTTTTGTTTAAGCATCATCAGAAATAATAGATTTGGAGAAGAGATTCTGAATTTATACTTTGTTTTGAAACACTGTGAACTAAGAACAGGGCAATACAGACATGCACACTTATATCACATACATATATACAGGTAATCACATTTATATATACATGCAAAGCATAATTCATACCATGCATTCCAGGATATTCACATGCATCAGATTATTATTAACTTAATCTTTTAAGAAAAATGTTTACTCACCTGTACTTTAAAGACAGAGAGCAAAGCCTATTTCCTAGATCTTGATTATAAATTTGAATCTTCTTTATGTTTGAGTTTGGACTTCAATCCTGATCTTCTCATTGATTGAGTTTGAGCTGAATATATTTGCTTTGCTTCAGTTTTCAGTTGAAATTGAAGTTGTAAAATTTTCTGATTTTATTCTGGTTTCCAGTTTTTTTTATCTTTGATTTTATTTTCCAAAATAAAGAAAAGAAAGGCTTTTGCTATATATACAAAGGTCACTAAAGAAAGAAAATATTTTATCTTGACACTTGTACAAAACCCTTCTTATTAGCTTGCAAATGTCATTTTGCATGCTTTTTATGTTTACATTTGTTTTTATATTATATTTTCCTATTTTCATTAATACATTTCTTTTTTACATATATTTATTTTAATTTTAAACTAAGATTATAAATATTTTAAATCAATATCTAAATATATATACTAGTATTAAAAATGTAGAGTTTTTAATCTAATTTATTTTTTTGAAATTTTGAGAATAAAAGTACAACTTTGGAATAAGTAGAATATCTTATCCATATTATTACAAACTTCCTTATATTTCATTCCATAGGCACAAATGTACTCATTTACATTATGAAGCTTGTATATCTCTATTTATATATATATATGGATATTTTCTCTTCAATTAATTAGTGAAACATATTATTTATTTATTTACTATAAGATTTATCATCTCCAGAGATTTAAAATTCAACATTTATTATAGTTTCAAACCTATATATATCCAGATATTTATCAGAATTTTATTTGCTCAACTTATAAATCAGTACTTTCTAAAAATTTAATACAGTTAATCACCAATTAACAGCTGTCCAAAAATCCGAGTTATCACATTCCTCCCCCCTTTAACAATTTTCGTCCCCGAAAAGGAACGAAGCAAGAATTTTAATTCCTGTGCTTATTAACGGTTAAATTATTCTTAAACATCTTTAACTCTTAACCTATTTATTTAAATTTATAAAACACTTTTTTTTTAAAATCTACGTATTATTATCAAAATAGTTTATAAAAATACTTTTTATAACTCGATGTCTTAAAAAGTCCATCCTTGTTCTCACAGAAATTCGGTCATACGTTGATCAGGCGTAGGACTGAAAATCTATAAGTACTTAGGAGACTCGTTTTCAACACCCAGTGAAAATACTTGGAAAATATTTTAGTGAAAATATAGAAAACATTTTTTTAAATATTGGAAACATTTTTTGGTGAGAATGCTCTAGAAATCATCACTCCCTCCATGGTCGCAGTTAACTCGATGGTTACGTTGCCATTCCGGCAAAATCCATAGAAAATTGTAGGCACTCCGCGCCACTCGATTACACCATGGAACCCGCCACATATCGCAGCTATACCTGGGGTTACGTCGCCATCATGGAAAAAACCCATGTAACTATAGGCATCAGCGCCCTTGAATTTCGCTGCCAAATGAAACTTCACCACTCCTACATAGATCACAGACCACATCAGTCGAGTCCCAATGTAGCCTGTAGGCATTCACTGCCACATGACTTTCGCTATGTCTTCATAGATAGCAGTCTACCGATGTAACGTCGCCCTCATGGCGAATTCAAATGTAGACCGTTGGCACTCACTGCTACATGACTTTCGCTATAGTCCACAGAAGATCGCAGTGACATCGAGTTACACTGTCGTAACAAAATAACCCAAATGTCTCTGTAGGCATCAACGCCCTCGATTTTCGCTACCCATAAACAATCCTCAAGAGCTTTAGTTTGTCCGGACTTCCTCCCAGGATCAAATTTAGAGCCCCCCTTAGGGCTCATTGCAGAACCACTCCATGGATCTCCTATGAAGTTCATTTCATGGGAGCGCCTTTTCCCCCAGAGCCAATCTCAAAACATTTTATACTATACATATATAGTATTTTTCAAATCATACTCTTTATGATTCACATAAAAATCTCCTTTTCACAAAATTGATATCTCAAATCGATAGTTCCAAACTTGGCTTTCCAAATTCCCAAAATTGATTTTTCCTAAAAATCAAAAGCCTTTCCAAAATCCATAGGTTCCAAAACCTTTTTCCAAAATCATTCTCATAAAATCATTTATATATATGGATATATATAATCTTGAGAAAAAAAATCTTTAGATCACTTCGTACTTATATAAATTCCCTTTTTATACTTCAAATATTTTCAAAAACCTTTTCTTCTGGCTATAGATTCAACAAAGGAGAGTTTATCGTATGTAACAAATATATATAACTTTAGTTATGCCAAATTAAATATTCAAGTTTAATTTCTTTTATAAAATTACTTACTTTTTATAAATGAATTTCGATTATAGTGATATCCAATTTCTACTCTTATATATTTCTCAAAATATACTTTACTATTTAAAAATATACTTTACATTTATTTTCTAAAATTTCAATATCTATTTCATTCAAATACGTACGATGTACATATATCATCCATATGCAACATCAGATCTGATCGCTTACTCGATCACACAATTTCATTTCCGAACTAGTAGCGTCCACCTGACTTTCTAGTACAGACTCAAATCTAGTGTCTGATCATAAACCATCATTCTCTTTGCATAGCCATAACTATGATAGAGAATTTCCAGAACCAATCAATAATCCATACTAGGGTTCGCCTTCGAAAATCGAGTGAAAAATCCTAACTCGGATCGATATACTATCTCGAAATTCTATGCTCGAATCTGGATCAAATCATTATGTGAATAGAATAACACATGTACATCCTACGCATTAATCTCCATTGAGTATTAGCTAAATCGATACTTTTTCTATTCACATTCATTTTGATTTCTATTCACTTATTCACAATTGCCTCAATTTCCATTTGGGTTGTGACTCAATTCTTATCTCGATTGGTACTTAACTGTAAACTATATGCACGCTGACCACCTTAAATTTAAAAAATAGCATTAAAAGGTTTTAAATAGATAAGGGGTTGAAAAATAGTTATTAGTTGTAAAATGATTGTAAAGTAGTTAAGTAGTTATAAAATAGTTGTGAAATATTCAAATAATTGTAGAATAGTTAGATAGTTGCAAAATAATTGTAAAGTAGTAATTAGTTATAAAGTAGTTGTAAAATAGTAATTATTTTATAAAACAATTGTAAAATTGTTGTAAAATAGGCAAATAGTTCCAAAAGTAGTTGTAAAATAAGTAAAAGATAGTTTAGGTTTTAAAAAGAAAGATTGTATAGTAAATACCTAGGAAAATAGCTTTAAAACAATTTATATTAAAACAATTTATTTGAAAATAGTTCAGAGCCAAACTGTTCAATCTTTCAATCTCCATTTCCAATTAATTTCCAATTTCCACTTCCATTTAAATTGATTCAATTCCCATTTCAAGTTAAATTAACTTCAATTCCCATTCCAAATTTAAATCAATACCTATTTGAAATTAAAATTATTCAACTTCAATCACAGTTCCAATTTAATTCAAATCAAATTCAATTTGAACTGATTTCAATTCCAATTTCAACTTTAAACCATCTCAAATTATATAAATTTGAGTTAAACTTTTAAATGTTGATTTAATCCTTTAAATCAAATCAACCTTTACTTTTAAATTAATAACCTAAATCTTTAAACAATTTAATTCTGAGTCCAAATTTCAAAATTCCATTTTAAATTACCATTACTTAACTTATTTCAAAGTTCAAGAGTTCAAAACAATTTAATCTTCATAATCCAATTTATGATTAAAATTTATCTTCTAAATTTGAAACCAATTCTTAACAATTTTAGTTTGCAAGTTCATTTTTAAACATTCAAATTTTAAGTTCAAAGTGATTCCATTTCCATATGTTCAATCTTTATCTCTTAAATTCAAAATTATTTAAATAGCTTCAAATTAAATTTTTATTTCCATTTAATTTTAGTAGTGGATATATATTATCTCGATCCACTTTTTAATTCATTTAAATAATCGAATTCACAGTTTTATAGATTATTCATAACAATAGAATGATATCAGGATAAGCCAAGGTAAATAAACATCCAAATTATCTAAAGCATCCAACGATAGCATCCATTACCAATATCTAGAAATCAAACTTGTTTTAAGATCACACATAACTCCCATCCAAACCAACCATTTAACTTCCCTAAATTAAATCTCAATTTCATCTTGAAATTTCCAATTCAGATTGTTTGTTAAACTTATTTAACTTCCCCTAAGTTATATTCAATTTCACTTAATCCAGTTAACCTTGCTCAATTTAAGGTCTCCATTTCAAATTTTAAACTTCTTATCAATATCCTTTCCCACTTATAAACTCAAAAACTTATCACATTTCAAGGAAAATTCAAAACTCAACACTAAGTGTTTACTTTCAATCAACTTATTATTATGTATATCCCACATATATACATATTCATTACTTTTGCACTTCAATTCATACTTTAGATTTCAAACCATTCTTGGTTTTTAATTTTAAAACAAATTCCTTTTAAAATTTTAAAACAACTCTTGTTTTAAAATTAAATTTCTACATTTAAAAAACATTATTTATTATATCTTTTAACACTTTAAAACAATTAAAATCTTCTGGACTTAGATTCTACAACTTCACAATTTTAATTCTTTTTAACTTACAAGTCATACTTATCTAAATTGTTGCTTCCTTAAAACATTTCATTCTACTATATCATTATTTTATTTTAAAAAATAAAAATCCATTTATTAAGATAAATCAAACCTTTATGATAATAACTAAGATTATCATATCTGAAACCAATTCACTATATATTACCTCATAATTTATTGCAAAATAAAATCAGGGTAACTGAACTCTGCATTCTAAAAACACTTCTAAAGATTTCAGGACTTTATTTTCTCGTTTGAATCCATTTCAAGCTTATCTTATTTGTATTGTTCATATTATCCAATTCATATTTGGTTATATATTACCACTTAAATTCTTATCATTATATTTAATTCCAATAACCATCAACCAATTATCTTAATATATATAATAATTAGAAAATCATGGCTTTATATATCAAAATATAGTGTAACGGCCCATAAAATTTTAATTGTTTTAATAATACATCTAATTGAAATTTTGTGAAATTTTAAATAATAAAATTTTGAAATAAAAATTTAATATTTGGAATACGTCTGTTTAAACATAGCAACGGGTAAATTTTCAATTAATAATATTGAGTTTGTTTTATTGTGTAATTCTAATTCAATTCAAATCAGTTAATAATTGACGATAATTAATTTATTTCCAAAACCTGGATATTTTTCTATAGAAAAATTCTAAATCCTCTTTTGAGTGAGATGTCATATTTCGTTTCATCAAATTCGGACTTCTGTAGCTCCGTCGATCTTATTTTCTGTGTTTTAGCTGCATTTTCCGCTGGTAGAAATTCGAATTTTTATAATTCAATCGTATCACTGATATCTGTATACCGTTTTGATCGTCTCGTCATGCTGATCTCTACGGTATATTTATTTCTGTATTTTGAGGTCCAATGTGCAACGAAATGATTGAACAATTCATTGTAATGGTACTGGATTTTCGACTTATATTCTTCCTTTACGTTTCGAATTCGAAACATGTTATCCAATCAAAATTATTGCTTTAATAATTTTTCGTAAATAGGCTTCTAGTCGTTGCTTTTAATTTTGGTCGGTTCCTTTCTTCGTTCTATGGGTTGCTCCGTCCGACACGTTCTATGAGCGATACAACAATCGAGACTCACCTTTGGAGTTTGGAGCTTCGTTTGGAGATCCAACTATCAATTCTGCTTTCAGCATTTCCAGTTGATTGGTTCAAAGAAGTCATGTGCTCGTACTAGAGAATTCACCGTATTTGAGATATTCGGTTGTATTTTATTTCTAACTCTGATGTTTATATAGTAGTTTCATGAACTACAATTTATATATTCCGCTGCATTGTATTACTCTGTGTCTGTGATTTTGTGATCGATTTATTTACTGTATATGCTGAGTTTTGCCAAATTTTAAATTAACAATATGATATTTTGAGCAATTTAAGTCCGACGTGTGTGGATGCGAATGGTTGAAAATATTAGGTCGTTACAGTTGGTATCAAAGCTTTGGCCCTAGGAAAACTTAGCATATATAGTAAGTCTATTTGCAGAATCACTTTCGTTCGAGCTTGAATTTCTTCCTCTTTGATTTGGTTTTCCTTTGGACTTTGGATCACTTCCCTGCGGTTCCAAAATCCATTATCTTCTCTCCCTATTCGTGTTTCTTGACCCTGGAGTATCCCATAACTCCACTTCGAATGATTTCTATAAGAATAGGCGATCCCACCAATCTTTGAATGGTTTGTAAAGGGGTGAAACTCCTTTACAATTGGCATTGATTCACCGGAGATTTATATGTCCCTTGGTCTAGATGCTGTTATCTCTTGCTATGCCGAATTCTATCTATGGCGATTGATTATCGATTTGCCTTAGAATTCTGCACCGATCTTATTTTGAAATCATGGTTGACCGGTTAAGGTCGCCTGCGATTTATATAAGTATATCCATCTCCTATTTTGAATTTAATTATCTCACCTTCGTTCGAGCCTACCTTTGAATTAGAATTCTATTTGATTAGAGTCCCTCTAATTTGAACCTCTATCCTTGTTTTGAAATCTATTCTTGAGTCATCCTTTGAAAAATCAGGTTGTTTGAATTTTAGAAATTGTTTTATATATCAAAATTATTATTTGATAAGAATGATTATATTCCATATATAGAAGTGAAAAGGTTTTCGATAAGGATTATATACCTTTTAAAACGAGAATCTAAAGTTTCAAAGGATTGGGAAATTTTGAAAATTATATAAGAAATTTGATTTATCTAAAAATGATTTATAACTAAAGGATTTTAAATTGGAAATTCGAGGAGTTGAATTTCGGTGTTTTCAAACTGGTATTAGGATTTTGAAAATATATAATAATACGATTTGAATGTATTTTCTGGACAAGAAACGTTTCAAATGACTTCAAATGAGTTCCAAAGATTTTGAAGAAATTTCAAAGAAGTTTTCAAGAAAATAGAAGTCCAGAACCCACTCGTGTCGCTGGAAAATAATTTCGGTGATGAGTGCACGATCATCGACATTGATTTTCGAGTTTCAGAGTGGGGGAGAGGCCACTCTAGTAACTTTGCTATGCGAGCAATTTTTGTGAAACAAATTTTGATTTCAGATTTTGAAGTATGGTTTGATATTCAAAAGAGATATGTGTGTGTGTATATATATATATATATATATTTGAAATGATTTAAAGTAAGATGGTGTTCACCCTCGAGTTTCAGATTTGTTTTGGTATAACCTTATTTATTGAAATTGATTTACTAATCTGTTGTTGATTTCCAACTCTTGGATAGGAAAATTTGATTTCTCCGACTATTTTGAATGTTTGAACACTTCCAAATCAAGGTTCAATGTTCAAAGCTAAGTAATTTTCAAGAAGGTAAATTGGATTTTTCCATTTATGGAAATAAATAGTTTAAAGGTTTTAAAAGGATAGTTATAAACTTGGAAATCATTTTGGGTATAATTGATTTTGAGAAAAATATTTGGTTTTGAAAATAGATTGGATAATTAAACCCAGTATATATATGATGGTTTTGGAAATGAATTTGTTTGACCTAAATTTTGTCGATTTGGAAACCAGGATTATCTTCTAAACCTATTGTTTTGAGAAACTTTGAAACTAAATATATTTAATTTGAAAGAAATGATTTGGCGAAATCATATATGATTTTGAAACTGAAACGTTATTGAAAGGAATTGAAATTGAGAACCTTGTTTTATTAACTACTAGATTTGGAAGTTTTCGAACTTATATAAAATTGATTTATATAAGTATGAAGTTAATTTGAAAACTATCAATTTAAAAAGGTACTCAATTTGGAAAGAGAAATCTTATGTAATCGAAATCTATATAAGTGTGATTTGATATACTATTGATTTGAAAAGTATTCGATTTGAAAATAAAATCTTATATATGATGGACTTTGTATAAGTATGATATTTGAAAGTGATATGAAAGGTACTATATGATACATATTTTCGAAGTAAAGATATGGAAAGTGCCTTCTGCTTGATATCCGCTTTGTGGCCACATTGTGTCCACATTGTGGATTCATTCTGTCGATAATATTCTCTCTGATTTTGGTCTTCCGGATGTGATACTCGAGTGTCCTACCATGGCGTAACCCGTGGTCGTTTTTTTGGTAGCTTAATCCGCAAAGCAGAGATTGCTTAAAGGGTACGGATGTTTAATGGGGGATACAGGCGTAACCATTATTATGTATCCTTTGGTCCACAGTTTTGGTTATCATGGCGTAATTCGCAAGGCAGCGATTGCCTAAAGGTACGGATGTTTCCTAGGGGATCCAGGCATAACCATTGTGTATCTGCGATCCAGGTGATTTGTTTGGATTGCACTTTCCATATCGGTTTTGAAGGTTTTCAAGTATTTCCATTGGGTGTTAAAAGAGGTCTACTAAGTACTTGAAGAATTCTAGCTTTGCACCTGATTAATGCATGGCCAGAGTCTGCAAGAACGAGGATAAACTTGTTGAAACATCGAGTTATAAAAGTATTTTGTAAGAAAAAATTGTTTCCATATAAAAATATGTTATTTTAAAAGTATTTCCAACAATGAAATTTGTATTAATATTTGAAATTGAAATTCTTATGGTTTGAATTATTTATTCATGCCCGATACAATTCTTTTGAAGCTACCTTATCTGCTCAGCTTTATTTATTCACCTATATTCTGTTTTTTGAATATATCCTTTTAAAATATTGTTTATTTGTATACTACATGGTTTAACAGAAAAATTTTAGGGTTATAAATATTTTTAAAGTTACTAATTAAATAAAACATATTTAAAGAAAATGATTATTGATTTATTAATAATATTTGAAAAGTGCCTTGAGATAAAATTTATAAATTTATGAATTGTGGATTTAATGTTTTCAATAGCTTCTTTGTAAATAAGTAACAATGTAAATAATTATTTTCAAATAGTTTCCATATATTTATAAAAAGTGTTAATTAAGCATATAAATGATATTATAAAGGAAGCAAGAAATTTTACAAATAGATTTTGAAAAGTTTTAAAGTATAAAGGATAATTGATAATTGAATTGCAAATGAAGTTTTAAAATATATATTTCAAGTAAATTTTATATAGTTTCAAATTAATTGTTTAATCTTGACTTTCAATCTATTTTTCTTTTGGTTATTTCAATTCTCCTACCTACTTCCTTTTCGAGGATGAAAGGTTTTGAGTGGGGGAGAGTGTAACAGCCCGTAAAATTTTAATTGTTTTAATAATATATCTAATTGAAATTTTGTGAAATTTTTAAACAATAAAATTTTGAAATAAAAATTTAGTATTTGGAATATGTCTGTTTAAATATAGCAACGGGTAAATTTCCAATTAAGAATATTGAAGTTTATTTTATTGTGTATTTCTAATTCAATTCAAATCAGTTAATAATTGATGATAATAAATTTATTTCCAAAACTTAGATATTTTTCTATAGAAAAATTCTAAATCCTCTTCTGAGTAAGACGTCATATTTCGTTTCACCAAATTCGGTCTTTTGTAGCTCCGTCGATCTTATTTTCTGTGTTTTAGCTGCATTTTCCGCTAGTAGAAATTCGAATTTTTATAATTCAATCGTATCACCGATATCTATATATCTTTTTGATCGTCTCGTCATGCTGATCTCTGCAGTATATTTATTTCTGTATTTTGAGGTCCGATGTGCAACGAAATGATTGAACAATTCATTGTAATGGTACTGGAATTTTCGACTTATATTCTTCCTTTATGCCTGATGAACCCGCACGTGCTACTCCTCCACCTTGCTTTGCCCATGCTTTCACCTCCCTCCACTTCTTCCTCCGTAGCCAATAGCGCCGCCTCGGCTTTCACCACCACGGCCAGTAAGCCTGTTCGCCGCATCCCATCGTGCATCACTCGGCCACCCTCCGTTTCCCTTCAACCAAGTGCACGAAACCACCAGATCTTAGTCGTTGCTTTTATTGCATGTGGCCTCCATCCCATTGCCTCGTCTCCAACAGCACACATATCACCTTCCCACCTCTGCATTCTCACCAAACTAAGCAACACCCTCTTTCTCCGCTCGGCCTTGCCGCCGAACCCGAGTGCAACACTGGCCTTGCCCATGTGCACCACCTACTCTTCCCCTCCGACCCAGTCCTTCTCTCCCCTGCTGCCGCACCCAGTTCCGACCTCTCCAGCCTTATAGCCAAGCACACTATTTTTTTATGTGATGCAAGCTTCATATATTATCTACAGTATATAGAGGTAGCAGTAAATGTATTGCATGTTCTACCAAAAGGTGCCTATGCGAAATCTTTGTTTACTTTGCTATTTTAGACATTGTTTAAAAATATATACGTTCCACTTATGATGTTTGCTGTAATAAATTTGCCTTCTTATCTAACAGCGGCTTCACCTTTCATTTTGCTTATATATATTCTTACCCATTTTCATGCTGTGCGTGTACTTATATATATATATATATATATATATATATATATATATATATATATATATATAAGTTCTGAGAATATAAAGTTATCATTTAAAATGGGTTGGGATTTTGTTATAAAGTATTCAAATCTAAGTTATGCGTATAGTGTTTGTATGTATATAATTATATGTAAGCTTTATACTCTTTTGCATATATAGATAAACTGAGGTTATAGTTTTGTTATATATTAACATACAGATAGATCTGATGTACGTTTATATATATATATATATAGGAGAATCTCGTTATGGGTTGAAATGATAAACCCAAGCGATTTTCATTTGAATTGAATTTGGCATTGCGGGTCGCAATGATATCTACCCGTATATATTTAAACTACAAATTGAAATGATAAATATCCGTATCACTTGACCATATGATAGTGAATTATATAGGCACCGTTAGTCAATATATAAATATTTTGAAAATGATTTTTATCGTATTGAATGGGAATATATATGGTTTATTTAATATTGAAATATTGATATAAATGTGTAAATATAAAATTGACTCAATAATAAACTTAAGTTTAATAAATTCGAATTAATTAGTATAATATGTAAAGCATTATATTTTAAATAGATTTTCAATAATTTGGATGAGTTAAGGAAGATAAGGCTGAATTGATTGAATTTGTATTTAATTAAGAATTTTACTTGATTAAATCGATTTGAAGCTACTGAATTTGAAACTTTAAATATGATCTTACAACTTGATTTGGATTTAAGTAATTTAATGGATATTTCATGGCTAATGGAATCGAAGGTATTATATATAGAAATGAAATTTAAGGTCATATAAATTATATGGAATTATTAAGTGAATATTTCAAAAGTAAGTAATAAGTGAAGTCAAATTGGGAGATTAATGCAATTATCAAATTTAGTCTTTGAAATGTAGGATATTTAAAGTTTCGAAATATATTGACTTTGAATTACATTGAAATTTAAATGGTTTATTTGTGGTTTAAAGTTGTATTTGAAATCGATAAATTTGAATTTGTTTAGTCAGAAACTGAATCGAACGGAAATTGATAAATTTAGGTTGAATTAAATTTGAATGGGAAAGTCGAGTTGATTTTGAAGCGATTTGTGAAGTTTGAGGAAATTCCAAATACTTTACTTTATAAATTATTTAATAAACATACACACACACACACACTATTTTGGGTAATAGATAAATTTGAAATGAAAGTGATATTTTTGTTTTGTAGTATAATTTAATTTGAAATAACGACAATGTTATAGTATATATTCCTACATTATAGATAGTTCCATCGATCCTTAGAGGATGGTTATCCCAAACATCCTTTAAGTTACTTGTATTTCAGTTGGTGTTTCACTTGAGTTGGATTTATTGATATAAGAACTTTAATCCTGACTCGAGTGTTTTGTGTTGTGTTTTGCTTTACGCTCGGGTCAGACTGAGCGATACAGCAATCGGGACTCACCTTTGGAGTTTGGAGCTTCGTTTGGAGATCCAACTATCGATTCAGCTTTCAGCTTTTCCAGTTGATTGGTTTAGAGAAGTCATCTGCTCGTACTAAAGAATTCACTGTATTTAAGATATTCTATTGTATTTTATTTCTAACTCTGATGTTTATATAGTAGCTTCATGAACTACTATTTATTTATTCCGCTGCATTGTATTATTCTGTGTCTGTGATTCTGTGATTGATTTATTTACTGTATATGATGATTTTTGCCAAATTTTAAATTAATAATCTGATATTTTGAGAAATTTAAGTTTGGTGTGTGTGGATGCGAATGGTTGAAAATATCAGGTCGTTACATATAGGCTTATATAAAGACTAATTTTAAAATCTTTTTATAAGAAAATAACAAATACGCCCTCATACAATACGCTCAACTCATCTTTGGGAACTATTGACCGTATCCTTAATGAGTAACCCATCAGAGCCAAGGTTCTCGCTTAACCTTCTGCTCTGATAAAAAATGTAACGACCTGAAATTTTCGACCCTGAAAATTCGACACTAATACATTCACTGTAGAAATGCCGAGCATCCGAACGTTGGAAATTCCAGATTGTTAGGGTTAAGAAAAGAGGTAGAAGAAGAATTAGAAAACAAAACACAGAATCTCACATTCGCAGAGGATCAACATATAATATCAAATAATAGCATTCATACAAAGAAAAGTTGTATCTGTTAATTTACATTCAATACATCAGAGTACAACCATACACACAAAAACTGGACAGTTCTAATGAACTTGTCCCAGATAAAAAACTCCAATACACAGCGGAATATACTCCATACGTTCCTGCCATCCAGCTCGCCACCTGAACTCCAGACGAGCTGAAAATCTGTAATACTCGGTCTGACCCTTCGACCACCAGAAACCACCAAATCTTCTTCGATCAACCTCGCACCTTTTCCCCCACCTCCGATGATCTCCGGTGCTCCAGGGACGACGCAGCAACCAAAATCCCATCCTCGACCTAAACCTGAACTAAAACCCTACTTCGATGAATCTCCGCTACCACGGTGATCTATAAAACCAACTTCCACTTTTCCCTAGTTCATCAACCTCCCCGCTACCTTCAGCCGTGATCCCGACCACACCGAGTCCTCCGATCACCAGAAAAGCCTCAAAACACAAAATCCGTTCAACCCTCAAATACTCACTCAAATCATCATTAAAAATCTGGATTTTGCTTTTAAAATTCATGATTTCGAAAGTGATTTAGATTATATAAGTGAATCAAAGAATTGTGATGTTTGAATTTATCATGTTTTAAAATTTCGAGTCTTTCTTGATTTCCCAAATATTATTCAAACTTATTATACTTAAAAGTATTTTTAAATCTTAGATCTTGTTAATCTAAAAAACTTTTTGTTTAAACATCATCAGAAATAAGAGATTTGGGGAAGAGATTTTGAATCTATACTTTGTTTTAAAACCCAGTGAACTAAGAACAGGGCAACACAGACATGCACACTTATATCACATACATATATACAGGAAATCACATTTATACATATATGCAAAGCATAATTCATATCATACATTCCAGGATATTCACATGCATCAGATTATTATTAACTTAAGCTTTTAAGAAAAATGTTTACTCACCTGTATTTTGAAGACAGAGCGCAGAGCCTATTTCCTGGATCTTGATTTTAAATTTGAATCTTCTTTATGTTTGAGTTTGGACTTGAATCATGATCTTCTCATTGACTAAGTTTGAACTGAATATATTTGCTTTGCTTCAGTTTTCAGTTGAAATTGAAGTTGTAAAATTTTCTGATTTTTATTTTGGTTTCCTTTTTGTATCTTTGCTTTTATTTCTCAAAATGAAGAAAAGAAAGGCTTTTGCTATATATATATATATATATATATATATATAGGTCATTAAAGAAAGAAAATATTTTATCTTGACACTTGTACAAAACCCTTCTTATTAGCTTACAAATGTCATTTTGCATGCCTTTTATGCTTACATTTGTTCTTATATTATATTTTCCTATTTTTATTAATACATTTCTTTTTTACATATATTTATTTTAATTTTAAACTAAGATTATAAATATTTTAAATCAATATCTAAATATATATATATATACTAGCATTAAAAATGTCGATTTTTAATCTAATTTAATTTTTTGAAATTTTGAGAATAAAAATATAACTTTGGAATAAATAGAATATCTTATCCATATTATTACAAACTTCCTTATATTTCATTCCATAGGCATATATATACTCATATACATTATGAAGCTTGTATATCTCTCTCTCTCTCTCTCTATATATATATATATATATATATATATATATATATGGATATTTTCTCTTGAATTAATTAGTGAAATATATTATTTATTTATTTACTATAAGATTTATCATCTCAGGGATTTAAAATCCAACATTTATTATATTTCAAATCTATATATATACATACAGATATTTATCAGAATTTTATTTGCTCAACTTATAAATCGGTACTTTCTAAAAATTTAATACAGTTAATCACCAATGAACAGCTGTCCAAAAATCCGAGTTATCACAGATTATGTCTTCAATCACATCATCACCTCCCATTTTTGTTCATCCGCAACCAAATCGATACCTCATGTATCAATTGCCTGCGCCCGCATCTCCAAGCGCCTTCGTGCGCATCCTCCTCGTTGTCACCAACGTTGCCAGTTCCGTTGCCCAGATTGAGTCGCTCAATCCTTCTTTTTTTCTTGAAGTCTTGTGTAACATCTAGAGGCCAAAAGCTAAGTGCTAAAGATGCTGCAGTCATCCATAGTATTAACTTATGGTGACAAAATATGGTAATGCTAATGGTATCCATAATATCAGAAGCACATAAATATGGAAAGAATCCCAAATTTCTAAAAACAACATTTTACTGAATACATTTCAAAAAAAAAAAATCTAAGTTATATAATCCCATAATCATTTCCAGGTAAAGATCAATTATAATTACAATAATACACTAAGAGCCATACATGATGATGCCCCTTTGGTTGATCAGAGTCAATATAGTCATATCTAACTTAATATACACATCAGAATCAAAGCAATAAACTATAACTCCTAATTAGCTATCCGTCAGCCTCCTGCTCGTCTATGAAAGCTTTGTTCACCAAAATGACTAAAATCTAAAAAACCTCAACCCTCGGTCTACTCAAATAATTTTTGAGCACCCAAGGGTTTGAGGGGAAACAAAAACTATGAGTCAGACATAAAGTCTAGTGCAATATTGTTACATCTCGATTTACTGGTATTAAGTGAGACCACGATGCTTGGTGGAATGAGTTTCCCCTCACTATTATCCTCTTTAAAACATATATTTTTCAAATATTTTCCTACATCCAAACTGGTTAATCAAACTGATTATAATAATGATAATAATAGCTATGTCCGTTAAGCTATAATCAGGTTGCTAATGGACTATCTGTCCAAAAACTGGTCTGACCGCCCGTAGACTAAACTAACTGTCCAAACCAAAATGGACTACCTGTCCGAATCATTTTCTTAGGGTTAACCACCCTTCAACTTTTTTTTTATTAAAAACCTTTTCAAAGTGCTTTAACCTTATAAATCATACTTATATAAGGAAAATATATTCTTAGCTTTATTCTAAGCTACTTTGCCATGTTATATATACTTTACTCTAAATAATGTTGATGAATTTTAATAAGGATTAACTATCCTTCCAAAATAATTTAAAACCCTTTTTAACCTGAAAACATTTGGGCTATATTGCCTGGTTAATTTATTCGAAATCTTCGTTTAAAACCTTTAAACAACCCTTTGAAACCCTTGAACGTAACCTTTTCGAAACCAAGTAAAACCCTTTACTTAACCTAGGCCGAAAGGCTAAATATTTCCTTTTGAAACCATTCAAACTCTTCCTTTCGAAAACATGCAAAGCCTTCTCTTCAAAAGTTTTTAAAATCCTATACATCCTTCTTTTAAAACGTTTAAATATTGCCTTTCGAAAACATAGGAAAAACCTCATCTTTCAACCCTTTCGAAACCTCGAGGAACCACCCCTTCGAAACCATTCATTAGAACCTTTCGAAGGCGTCAAAACCTACCTTTTGAAAGCACTTGGGTTTAATTTAAAACATGTGGAAACCTTTCAAAACCATTTAAAATTTTATTCCTTCGAAACCTTTGAAAACTATTTCGGTCGAAACTATTTGGATTATGCCTTCAAGTAGAGCAAAAGGATCAAAAACCCATTAAAGTCGAAAGCATTCCTTTCGAAATTATTCCTACGTAAAGAAGTCATGGTGTCGAAATCATCCCTTCGAAAGCATTGGAGAAATGGCCAAATTTTAGAAAACAAAATAATATCTTCGAAGCCATTTGGGTTGAAAGGAAGAAAGTGGCAATCAAAAGTTTCGGCTTAGTCGAAAGAAGTCATTTAAAACAAAAGGGCAATCCAATCGAAACCATTTCCTTTTGAAACCATTTGACCAGGTCGAAAGCCAACCTAGTCGAGAGTTACTTGGTCGAAAGCAAGCGGGCACATTTTCTTATAAAAGCAAAATAATGCCTCAACCCCTTTGGAACCCCTAGTTTCGACTCTATACCTTCCGCCTACATCCAATTACCACGTACTAGTTCACTGATACCATGTGCATTGGTTTCGACAGTGTCAGAAGCGAAGGTAAGGAGACGGAACCTGGTTCCGAAAGTATCGAAATAGTGAAATACATGTTTATTTGTCCTTTTAAACTATTTCTTTGTACCTAACCTGCCTTATTTGTCAAATTTTGATTGGTTGCAAGTTTCTCTTTTCTAAAAGTTTTGCCGACTTTCCAGAATTAACAAATTTAATTATTTACAAATAGTCCTTCTCCTTTTATAAATATATAAAACTTTTATGTCCCATTCCTTAAATAATTTTATATACCCATTAAAATATTTAGGAAAATTCTACAAAAATTCTAGAAAATCTCTTTTAATATGTTTTCCAACATATAAAAATTTCAGATCCAAATCAATTATTATTTAATCGTAAATAATTTATAATCCAAAATAACATTTTCTTCACTAGAAATTTATATGAATTCCACATAAATTTTGAAAATTGAAACCCATCTCAAAATTATTATTTCTGGTCTATATAAAAGTTCGCAAGGCATTCGGATATCATTAAATAGAGTTTTCATATCAAAACATGTCATAAAATCTATATGAACAACCATAAATCATCAACAAGTATATATAATCATTCCATTATTCAAAAACATGAAAAATCAATGCAAAATATTTCGGATTTCATCTTAAAACCGAAAACAAAAGTAATATGAGATGCAAACATTATTCACCTTAGCTTTATAGATTAAAGAGATTGAGATGTGAATGGATTTGATTTGAATTAGCTTCTTCCTTAGCTTTCTTAATCTTCTTCCCCTTTTTCTTGTTAATGGTGGAAGACCTCAAGTTTAAATTTGTTGATAAATGAAAATGAACGTGTATAAGATACACTTCTAAGGGTTTAGGGTATAAGAATAGTCTCTTTCCTATTTTACCCCTCTTTTATTTCAAGTCAACTCTTATTTTAATTCACTCCTTAAATGACACGGCTACCCCTTAATAAAATCAAATCTCAATATCCTAATCAACACATTATTTTATTTTATTTAACTAATTAAATATTCTAAATAATGTTACCAAAAATATGGGGTGTTACATCTTGAATTTGAATTAGGAATTATGAAGGAAGCTAGGATTATTTGCTTACACGGGTTCGGGTTAGCTACTGTAAAGGAGAGGGAGAGTTCTAGAAATGGAAGTAGGCTTGCCTAATTGATTGATTTGGCCCATTAATGTAAATCTAGTCACTGCCTTTTTTTTAATTTATTCTTATATTTATTTGTAAGTATATTTCATCTTATTTAATTTAATCTACAATACATTGTACATAATATATTTTAATAATAGATAACTTTATTCGATTCAATATTTGTTTGTTTCTATTTAACCATTTATTGTATTGCCGTAAAGTATATTCATTTTAATCTATTTTGATCAAATTAAATATTCACCGCATAAAATATTTCATATTCGTTAAAACATTTCATTCGATTCCAATGTACTCTCCGAAAAGGATTTATTAATTTAATTTAATTTACTAAAACAAAATCTATTATTGACTAGATTTCAAATAAGTAAGAATATATTTCAAAAATAATAATCATTAAAAATTGAATTCGAATATTCTAAGTTCAATTAAATTTATTAATTTATTATGGCATAGAAATCAGGGTTGTTACAGACTCCCCCTTATGAAAACTGCGTCATCGCAATTTCTTATAGGGATCACAACTCAAACCATGTACTTTCATCGTATTCCACAAATTTTGTCAAACCAAACTTACCGCATTCCTCTATGTGGCTCTCACCATCCAACTCATCTTATCGTATGCTACAATTTTTAAATGGACTCAATTAACGACTTTCTATTCTACCTAGACAATTAATATTGTGAAATTTTCTAAGTGTTGGATTTTTTGAAATTTTTTAATTAGGTCTCCTTTGTGTGGAGAGCGTTTCAAAAAATAAAACATAATATAATTGCATGATATTCATCTACAAGAGATATCCAAACACGGAGCATCCCGAAACACAGGGAAACAAGATAATATCATATAATATATCGATATACCATAAAAACGTACCTTTTAATTAGCATTTAGCAAGTTATTTTACGTTTACATGAGCTAAAGCAAACCGAAATCACCAAAAATATCCAAATAAGCATCTTCGGTACTTATCTCAACTCAACTTTAAATATTAGCTTCATATTATAAGGTATATTAAGTATGCACTTATGTGATGTAAAAGAAATGCACCTACCATATGTAACCACTTTCCACCAAGTTTTTTTTATGGAAAAACTAATATTTTAAAATAAAAATGTTATGTAGTGTGTTTGCTTTCCAAAACATTTTTTGGATTGCAAAAATAACAAGTATAATTCAAGTTATGGTGAAATTTCAAAGATATGTACCTCAGATTTTTTTTCTTCAATAAACACACAGGCCCACTCGACGAATATCAGTTTTTAGCCTGGTAAATATAAAAAATTTGCAAACACTTGAAATAAAAGTTGGAACTTGGATTCCTAGCTTTCTGGAGTGGACAAGATCGTCGAAATCGAACAACCCACTTGAAAGTTACAATCAAAATAGTTCGACAATGAAACATTTTAAAAAAAATTATGTAGATACGGTTTCAATGTTAGATCATATACAATTGTTTCATTAAATTCATCTGTGCTTCACAAATTAAAAGTAGTGCAAGCCATTATGGCATACTAATTATTTTTCACAAAAACTTCTATATGTCAATGTCGAGTAGTATGGGAAATTATAAGATTAATGTGGACTATTTGTTTTAAAAAAAGAAATTAGTCTTCTGAATTTTCGTTGTTATTTCACACTCATCGATGAAAGATCATTATTTTGAAACTTATCTTATTTTAGATGGCAATATATCACCAAAGAATTTCACGTAACATACCTCAGAATAGCAGTACTATTTAATAGATGAAATATTGTAAAGAATGATACAACAATAAAATAAGAGGTTTTTGACAAGCAAAGAAGCTAATATACAAAGAAAGCAGCATATCTCTTATGATTTTCAATAACAATGATAAATAATAGGTATGAATAAGCAAATAGGGAGCAGACTAATTTATCTACCTAGAATCTATAACAATAATTACAAAAAATTGGATATTTTGCAAAAATAAAATTTACATATAAATAAACACTAGCACACTAACTTATGTATGCACTAAATTATTTATACTTGTGTCTACTAAGGAATGATAAAATGATAAAACTTCTTTGAGCATAGCAAAGAGAAAATGATAGTCAGAGATAGCCTAGAGCAATCAAAATTCAGATTCATGATTGATATGATACAAAGCAGCGTCGATAATATAGCAGTTCTATAGGACAGGCATTGAAATATTGAAATTTGAAGGTCTGATCGTTAATATTATAGATAACCTTATTTTTTCCTAATTTTCAACTCTGCAGTAATAAAAAGTTTCTCCTCTGTGGTTTTTTCCCTAAATATAATGTTCTTCTCAAAATATTGTTTTCTCTTTTCAAACCATTATGACGAAATACCTCGTCCTACTATTTAGGAATCTCTATCGATAATGTTGTCCAAACACATCGACCAAATTTTTTAAAACACTCGACGAATAAAATAATACCAAGATAAACTATTAAAATATTTTCAGTCAGTTTAGAAAACAATCTTCATATTTTATTAATCACTTACTTGTTTAAATAAATATGCTTATTTCTAAAGTTTTTATATACATTCAATTCAACAATCATTAATAACAATATAAATCATCACACGTTATCTATAAAATCAAACAAGCACAATTCAACAATACATATATTCAAACTAACAAACAAACGCCTTTAGCGGAAAGCTATCAATTCATTTCCGCTGTGCAACTCTGATCACTATTGGATCCTTTTACTCAACTTGCCACACAGAGGTTTATTCACCTTCACCAATGCGGACACTACTGGTCTGGCTAACAATTCTTTATGTCACTACATTCATCAAAAACTTAAATACCACACTTAGAGACAAATACACCAAGGAGAGAGGGATAAAATAATACGTATCAGAAAAAATAATAAGTTTGATTACAGATGATTATGTAACAGCCCACAAATTCGTACCCCTTGAGTCGACACTATTCTACCTAAATCAACTCAAGTTGTACAGAAATACGAACTATTTGGGTTAAAGAAGAAGAGGTAGAAGAAGAAAATAGAAAACAACTACAGAATCTAACCATCCAGCGGAATAAAATATAATAGATATTAACATATCTTTACACCAAACAAATATATCTGTTCATATATTATATCATCAGAGTACATCAAATCATAACTCAACATCAATAACATACAACTAGATACACAACTAAACAACACAGCGGAATATATATATATATATATATATATATATATATATATATATATATATATATATATAACAAGCAAGGGAGTATGTATCGTCATCCAGCTCGTCTCCTGAGCTCCACGACATCATATCCTGTATCCTATAATACTCGGTCTGACCCGAGCATTACAGTTAAATAACACCCGAGTCAGTCTGGAATACCAGCGTGAGAAAATCACACTCAATTGATTATTAAAGTTTCAAAAATCCTTTGAAAACAAAAGCATCTCGTAAGACCACGCCACAAATAAACATATCGGGTTTTTACCTTACGATAGCTAAAACGATTTTTATAGAAATCCTCTGATATTATAATAGGGTCTATATACAAATACTTATAAAATAGCCGAAATTGTTACATCTATTAAATTCCAGCTACTAGCCACAGAGTGGGTAATACAAACAACACTCGTATAAGGCTCGTAGGGAGAATGGATTTCCAACTAATGACTAGGCACTGGGATACCACCTGTCACAGTACGTGGCATAGATCACAGTACCGAGGAGTACGCCCGCTCCCCTGCAACACAAGACCGAGACTACCCCTTACTGGATAATCTCGAGTGAGATCACCCCGCGGTTGGGATCAGCAACCGCCCACTAAGCCGAAATAAAAGGGACATCTAGGAAGGGATGACCTCACCCTGCTTAGGTGCTACACACCTAGCCTTGCTGCATAACCCCTGATTTTCAGTCATTCCCATTTTATGAGGCTCGAGGCAAAGCGTTACCTTTTTAGAACATATCCCTTAGAATGCCCATCGTCCACCTGACGATGTTTCGAAAGCATTCGTCCATACAAGTCCGTCCCGGGTTCGAACGGAACCGAAGGCACTACTTCTACTACATCCATTTGGAAATATACTCAGGATTAGTAGCGACTAGCCCTTGCACTTCACTGCTCCAACTTCGAATCCAAAATCGTTTTTCATGAAACGTACAAACCGGATCGAAGTGGTTTTCAAGAAATAAATCTCGATCCCGGTCTCTTCGAAACGATCAACGTATTTGTCCAATATTGATAGTCGGTGATTTAACCATCAATTTATATTCACAAACATCCATCAAACAATAAATAATTTCCCAAATTATTTATTAACCTCAAATATCTTCACAAGACATATTTTCATTTTCATACCCCTTTGAAAAACAGTTTTCAAACTATCTTTCTGTTTCAGCATAAACTTTCCCAAATAATTTCTATCTCCTTTGGAATCACCATGCACAAAACCAGATCTTAAAATAATTTAAAACACTTTACTTTGAAATATACTTTAAAACATTTATTTTAAAAATTACTTCAATAATATATTAAAAATACATACTATATGAATATTTGAAAATATGGTTACTTAATAAAATATAAAACTAGATTTACACTTTTAAAAACATAATACTAAGTCATTCTTTAAATAATTACTATCATAATAGATTGAAAGAAAAAACTTACTTTAGAAATTTAAATATTTAGAAATGATAAATTTTCCAAAACTTGCTTTTTAAAAACAACTTCAAAACCTTTAATTTATATTTAAAAATTTACCTTAAAAACGTACTTGGTTATCCAGGGAGAATTTCCAATCTCAGTCACTTAAATCAACCTTTCCAAATTGATTCCCAATTTATTCCATTTGAAATAAATTTCTTTACTTATCAGTTCATTTCAAGATTCATTAGTTATGGACATATTATTAATGTTATTATTTCCCCTTCGATTTTAAATCTTTTGACTGAAATAACAAATTTCAGTTTTTCCCAATCTCTTATTTATTCTTTTCAATATTTTAAATCTTAAATTTAAAATAAATGTTTTGTTCTTTTAAAATAATAGTACTAAAGTTTAAAATTCTTTAATCTCTTGGTTATTCAAAATTTCTATTCTATACCCAAGATTTATTTATTATAATTTTAAAGTCACTTTATTTCTTTTCCAATTCATTTTTAAATTTATTCAACTTTCTATAATTATTTTACTTACAATTTCACTTCTTTTATTATCTTTCCAAAATCCAATTTATATATTTTTTGTAATTCATCATACCCAATTATATCCAATCGAACCATAGCATCCAATATTCCAATAAAGTTCATCGTAGAATATCAAATAATCATAACAGATGGTATTAAATAATTTTAAATAAATGTTGAGGGATCCAGTTGGATCCCTCCAACCTGTTTTCCGTGCATCCACAGACGTTAGCACAATATTATACACCAATTCCAAAATACACCATACTATAGCACATCAATCAATTCAACCATTCAAACAATTATTTAAATTTAATAATTTAAATTTAAATTTAACTGAGTGAGATTAACTCACCTTTGCATTTGTTTTGCAATCCAACCCTTCTGAACTTGTTTTTCCACGATTGTCAGACCTTGTAAAATCATTAGATGATTTATTAATATTTGAATCGATTGAACAATTAATTTTCATTTAAAAATCGGGTTAACCAATGATTTTAATTTAGACTAATGATTTTAATCTAATTTTAAATGAAAATATCTTTAGTAGCCAAAATAATTAAATGAGTTGTTAAACAACTAGATCTCCATAAATTTAAAATTCCTATATTTTCCCAAAATCTTTATCTATATATATATATATATATTCTGCTTTGAACTTATATACATCCACCTATATACATTTATAAAGTTTGATAAAATATACAATTCCCTTTTAACATATATGTTAAACCAAAACTATCTTGTTACTATGGACCTATGAAGTTACTATTATTATTTAAAATACATAAACTGTATATATATAATTTAAAACTTAAATAGATTTTATCTTATTATTATTTTCTGTTTCAAATTGCATATACTATATAATTTATAAAATCTTCAAACACTTAAAATCCTATTTCGTCCAAACCTTATTTGTAATTAACAACCACTGATTTTTTAAAAGCTTCTGTTTTTAACCCTTACTATTTTGAAATTAACAACGTAAACTTACTGTAAAATAAAAATATTCTTATTGGCAGATATACATAGATTTATCATCGAAGCAAAAAAAACATACCTAACCGCTACTCGAGCCTCCCAATTTGTAGCCGCTAAACCTCGATTCGCACGTACAACCCGCTAGACCCCATCGACACCGCGAGCTCGATCCTCCTTCAGTCACTCAGACTTCTTGTCGATGCCACACTCGAGCGCGTACGCGACCATTCACCCCTCGAAAACCCTAACCCGGCTCATCTTCACCTGATTCGAACGCGACTCGAATCGCGAGTCCCCCCCCCCCCCCGATCGCGAAACCCTACTCGAACGGCTTACAATCGAATCTGGGACGAACAAGATGCAAATCAAAAGATTCGAGCAAATTCGAACGATTTTTTTTTATAGAATCGGTCCGCCATTTTTTTAATCATCGAGGGTTTGGGGTCTTGAAAAGAATAAAAGGGGTTTGGCCCTATTGTATTGTGTTTTTTTTATAAACACGGCTGAAAGCTTCCCCTTGAAGCTTCTTCTTTTATTTATTTTTTTAATATTATTTATTTGTTTTTTTAGTTCGAGCATTTTGATTGTTGATTGAACGTCTTAGAATTGGGAAAGTATGTGATTAAATGACAGGAAGGTGGTGAGCATAGAAAGGAAAAGTAATTGACTAGCCTATTTCAAATTAAAGATTTCCAAAAAAATTCGATAAAAATTTCAGGGCGTTTACTTACAGTATGGTCACACAACAACTCTGATTACTACGAAATTTGAAATCCAATGATAATACAATATTACGGATCCAATGGAACTAGTTTCGTCGAATTCCGAGACTGTGCCTCGAAAGGCTATTTTTAAATATAATTTAAACAATAAAATTTCAAAATTGAACAAACCACTGCTAATTTCCATTTTACAACTTCTATTATCCTCTGTACTATCAATATAAATTTTACAAGCTTTCAAATTATTTTTAACAGGCTTAAAATTCTACATTCAACAATTTACCCAACTTCAAATTATTTAATTCAATAATTTAATTATCAAATAAATTGTGATATTCGTAATTCAAGTTAAAATGACCCTATTGAATATTTAAAATTAATTAAATACTCCGATTTTAAATGCTCGAAAATTCCGGGTCATCACATTCCTCCCCCTTAAAAGAATTTCGTCCCCGAAATTGCTAATTAGGAAGAATGATCCAATACCCATTTATTCTTTTCCCCAAATCCAAACAGTTTCTAATAATTCAACATCTTACCAACTACCTTTTTATAAAAGACCCATTATTATTCTTATTAACTTTCCAAGCTTTCCCATAGTTCCTAAATAACTTTACATATTCAACCATTCAAATTATAATTCAAAACCAAGTTTAAAATTTTCAAAATTTCTCAAAAAAAATTCTAACTCTCTAAATTTCCGAATTTTTTTTGCCAGCGTCTCCTTTGCGTGGCTAGCTCGGTACAACTACAAAAGGCCTCTACAGGCTCCCAAATCCCAAAAGAAAACAAAAGGCCAAGTGGCTATATAAAAAACCCAATCAAATTTCATATAGAAATTTAAACACATACCTTTTTGTCGAGCATTTCAAATTTACCTTTTGAAATCAAAATCAATTTTTCTTTCCCTTTTTCATACCTGCATATCTTTCATAACAATAATATCCAATCACAATATTCCAAAAACAATATATTGACTTCCTTACCAAATGTCAATATTTATTCATCCATATATCAACTTAGAATATATTTGCAATATTCAATTTCCAATTTAAGAATTTATCATTCCTTACGTAAGTTAGTATAAGCTTTATATATGTTTCTTTATTTATTTCCACTTTACCACTTTAGTTTATATCTATTTTTATTCATATCGATTCTCCCATTCCTATATGAATTCAATTTATCTTTAACTCTGAATATTTAAATTTTATTTTTCATTTATAACTAATTTATGTCATATTTTAATTAGCTTCATTTACTAATTTACTACAATTTCCAATTTGAAACCGTTTTGTCGTTAACAAAATTTTCCATAAATTTTCAAAAATTTTATAACTCCCAAAATATCTGAATTTTTTTGGCAGAGTCTCCTTTGTACGAAGTAGCTTTTGCAATTTGACAAAAGATATAAATATATACACATCGACCTACATGGTTGGAAAAACCAAAAACAGTTCATATTTCCTATTTTTATTACGTAGGCGTACCTTATTTAGCATTGTTAAGCAAGCGGCTTATTATTTAGCAGTTAGCATGCCCAAAATCCAGCTAAACGGCTTCCCTGAACTTGTACTTACTCAATTTAAACATGTAAGTGTCATATATATGAAGTTTAACAATATTTCGCTTATTTGCAATAGTTAAACATATGAATTCTAAAAGAAATGTACACCAAACACTTTCCGTAAGCAATTTATATAGTTTTCATACTAATTCAACCATTTCAATTAATTTATTATCCATTTCACTCTATTTTAATGGTTTTCAATCCATTCCTATACAACTTCATCAATTTGAATGGTTTAAAACTCAATCGCTTACATTTTATTTATTTTTAAGCAAACCGAACTCATATTTAATTCAATTGCTCTCAAAATCAATTTATTTTACTCCTATCAACTCATAGGATTTTAATTACTTCCATTTACATCCAATGACAATTTATTCTATGCAAATTGACGAGATCTATGTGAATAAATAAGTATTTATGTTTTATTACCAATTTAAATGGATTTCAACTCAATTTATACTTAATTCTATTCCATTTTTAAATTTATTCACAATCCATATATTCTCATTTTTATTGCATTTTAAATTTGAATACGTTCACTTGCATTTCATTTTATTAACTAAACTAGTTCATTCAAAATCATTAACAACTTAGGTTCGTCTTCATTACCAATTAAATTTCCTTTTTTATTCACGACCATTTATTTAGCTCGATACATTCCAAACTTGCATATTACTAACCATTACCGAATTAATTCAACCCAAGCTTTAGTTACTTTACTCAATTTATTCCATATTTGTTTATTCCAAACTATTTTATTTAGCTCGAAAACAATCCAGGGTATTTCATTCAATAACTTTTTCTCAACTCATTTAAACCACACTTCAGTTGATTCTTATTTATTCCATCCATTTATTTATTCAATATAATTAGTTTATCTACTCAATCCATTTTGAATTTTTATTTCCTTGAATATTATTTATAACCCACCAAATTCTATTTCGATTCAAATTTATTTTCACTTGATTTAAATTCAATCCAATATCATTAAACTTAGTTTTAAGTTGAATTCAATTCAACTCTCTTCCATTTGTTTAGCTTTAAGTTAATTTACTTCAATTTATTCGAATTTTATCTTAAGCTCGTTTTAATTTTGCAAATAAATTTCCCTTTTCAATTTAACTTGATTCTATTTCAATCCAATCTCATTTCAAACTACAAATTTATTTGATTAGTTATTATAAAATTTAACTTTCAGACTCAACTCATTCAATTGATTACAAGGCCATTTCCAATTTATTTCTACTTATCTGAATTTTATTTGCAATTCATACCATTACTATTTTAATCCAATTTCATTTTTATTCGATACATTTCCAATTATATTTAATTTGTTAACACTTCAAGTTAAATTTTAATTTATAACTCAAGTTCTAAATCCACTATCCATTTTCAATTTACCACCCAATTTCATGAACTCACATTTCAATTACATTTACTTCACCAACAATTTAAGTCGAATTTAATTTATGACTTGAGTTTTTATTTTCAAACCTCAATATTAACTCACCAATTCAGCTTCTATTAAACTACATTAGGTTCCATTTACATATTTCATTAACTAATTTATTAACAAATTAGTTCTCCCCTAATTATAGTTCAATACTAAATTTTAAATCTCAAAATCTCTTCATTTAATTTTCTTAAGTTCAATTTATTTTATAATTCAAGTTTTGATTTTTATTTTATTTTCCAATTTATCAAACAATATTTATTTTGGTTTTCCTATTTCAATTTCAAATTTTATAAGTCACAACTTATTATTTTACACATTTCCATTCATTTAGGCTTGAATATATTCTTCTTTTATTTCCAACTCAAGACTTACGCTTATTTATAACCAGAGCATATTTTATCCATGCATTTTAATTCTTTTACAATTTATTCTAATTTATTTATTTCAATCCAATCCTTATCCAATTTATTTTCCATTTGTTCAGGTAAGAATTTAAATCCATTCAATAACTCAATTGAATTTTTATTCCAATTCAATTTTATTTTAACTCGGATTTATTTAACTCAATTCGATTTCAATTTAATTCGAACACAACTGGATATTATTTTCAGCCTATTCAATTAAATTCAATCTAGTTAAATTTTTATACCCAACCCAAGTTAATTGCATTTTTAACTTGTCACTTTAAATTTCCAACATTCAAAGCTTATATTTCTTCCTGATTTAAAATAATCATCTCAATTTATAAGCTTACAACCTATCTCATCAGAATTTTAAACACCTGACCTTTAGTTTCAAATTATTTTGAAATCTCCAACATCTCAAATCACATTTCTCGAAAATTTAAACCAATCCTGGTTTTTTTTAAACAAATTTCCTTAGAAATTTCAAAAACAAACAGGTTTTCCTGAACAAATCAATTTGGCAGCAATCTATCACTTAGAAATTCGAAAATGAATACTGATGATGCGGCCGTCATCATCAGAGTTATTTCCCAATAATCCAAGTGATTTCAATGCTATATCACTTTCAAAATCCATTTAAAACAAATTTCCTTTCAGAAATACCTCTAAAACAAAAAATGCTATCATTTATCTTCAAATGCTTCCAAATCTCCGGGATTTAGATTCCAAATCCTGCTTAAATCAATTTTAATATAATTCATTTGCACTGCTTATGCTCGTACAAATTCTCATTTGATTATATTTCAATTTATAATTTACATTGTTAATTCATATTTATGAATTTCATTTTATAATGAATTTATTCCCTTAAACTTTGGTTATATTTTCAATTTCTAGTTAAATTCCCATACAATAAGGATAATAAGTGAAATATCATCATTCCTAACATCCAAGCAACCATATATTAGCTAAATAGTTTACGAAAACATTCTTTATATCAAAAATATATTTTTGGGTAAAATTATTTCATTTACCCACATTTAAAACAATACTGTGTCGATTGTTCTATTCAAGGGTTTAGAAACCCCTTCGATACAGTTGTACAGACTGTGTCGAAAAAGGTTCATATGCCACTCAATAAATCAATCAACACAATATTAAAACAATTTATATTCACTAACAAATACGCGCTCATATCTATTAATACGCTCAAACTCATTATAGAGTACTACGGACTCTATTTAATGAGTAATCCCCACCAGAGCCAAGGTTATCACCAACCTATGCTCTGATACCACTCTAACAGCCCACAAATCCGTACCCCTTGAGTCGACACTATTCTACCAAATCAACTCAAGTTGTATAGAAATACGAACCATTTGGGTTAAAGAAGAAGAGGTAGAAGAAGAAAATAGAAAACAACTACAGAATCTAACCATCCAGCGGAATAAAATATAATAGATATTAACATATCTTTACACCAAACAAATATATCTGTTTATATATTATATCATCAGAGTACATCAAATCATAACTCAACATCAATAACATACAACTGGATACACAACTAAACAACACAGCGGAATATATATATATAACAAGTAAGGGAGTACGTATCGTAATCCAGCTCGTCTCCTGAGCTCCACGGCATCATATCCTGTATCCTATAATACTCGGTCTGACCCGAGCATTACAGTTAAATAACACCCGAGTCAATCTGGAATACCAGCGTGAGAAAATCACACTCAATTGATTATTAAAGTTTCAAAAATCCTTTGAAAACAAAAGCATCTCGTAAGACCACGCCACAAATAAACATATCGGGTTTTTACCTTACGATAGCTAAAACGATTTTTATAGAAATCCTCTGATATTATAATAGGGTCTATATACAAATACTTATAAAATAGCCGAAATTGTTACATCTATTAAATTCCAGCTACTAGCCACAGAGTGGGTAATACAAACAAAACTCGTACAAGGCTCGTAGGGAGAATGGATTTCCAACTAATGACTAGGCACTGGGGTACCACCTGTCACAGTACGTGGCCTAGATCACAGTACCGAGGAGTACGCCCGCTCCCCTGCAACACAAGACCGAGACTACCCCTTACCGGATAATCTCGAGTGAGATCACCCCGCGGTTGGGATCAGCAACCGCCCACTAAGCCGAAATAAAAGGGACATCTAGGAAGGGATGACCTCACCCTGCTTGGGTGCTACACACCTAGCCTTGCTGCATAATCCCTGATTTTCAGTCATTCCCATTTTATGAGGCTTGAGGCAAAGCGTTACCTTTTTAGAACATATCCCTTAGAATGCCCATCGTCCACCTGACGATGTTTCGAAAGAATTCGTCCATACAAGTCCGTCCCGGGTTCGAACGGAACCGAAGGCACTACTTCTACTACATCCATTTGGAAATATACTCAGGATTAGTAGCGACTAGCCCTTGCACTTCACTGCTCCAACTTTGAATCCAAAATCGTTTTCCATGAAACGTACAAACCGGATCGAAGTGGTTTTCGAGAAATAAATCTCGATCCCGGTCTCTTCGAAACGATCAACCTATTTGTCCAATATTGATAGTCGGTGATTTAACCATCAATTTATATTCACAAACATCCATCAAACAATAAATAATTTCCCAAATTATTTATTAACCTCAAATATCTTCACAAGACAAATTTTCATTTTCAAACCCCTTTGAAAAACAGTTTTCAAACTATCTTTCTGTTTCAACATAAACTTTCCCAAATAATTTCTGTCTCCTTTGGAATCACCAAGCACAAAACCAGATCTTAAAATAATTTAAAACGCTTTACTTTGAAATATACTTTAAAACATTTATTTTAAAAAGTACTTCAATAATTTATTAAAAATACATACTATTTGAATATTTGAAAATAAGGTTACTTAATAAAATATAAAACTAGATTTACACTTTTAAATACATAATACTAAGTCATTCTTTAAATAAGTACTACCATAATAGATTGAAAGAAAATACTTACTTTAGAAATTTAAATATTTAGAAATGATAAATTTTCCAAAACTTGCTTTTTAAAAACAACTTCAAAACCTTTAATTTATATTTAAAAATTTACCTTAAAAACATACTTGGTTATCCAGGGAGAATTTCCAATCTCAATCACTAAAAGCAATATTTCCAAATTGATTCCCAATTTATTCCATTTGAAATAAATTTCTTTACTTATCAGTTCATTTCAAAATACATTAGTTATGGACTTACTATTAATGTTATTATTTCCCGTTTGATTTTAAATCTTTTGACTGAAATAACAAATTTCAGTTTTTCCCAATCTCTACTTTATTCTTTTCAATATTTTAAATCTTAAATTTAAAATAAATGTTTTGTTCTTTTAAAATAATAATACTGAAGTTTAAAATTCATTATTCTCCTGATTATTCAAAATTTCCATTCTATACCCAAGATTTATTTATTAGAATTTTAAAGTCACTTTATTTCTTTTCCAATTCATTTTTAAATTTATTCAAATTTCTATAATTATTTTACTTACAATTTCACTTCTTTTATTATCTTTCCAGAATCCAATTTATATATTTTTGGTAATTCATCATACCCAATTATATCCAATCGAACCATAGCATTCAATATTCCAATATTCATCATAGAATATCAAATAATCACAACATAGGGTATTAAATAATTTTAATTAAATGTTGAGGGATCCAGTTGGATCCCTCCAACCTGTTTTCCCTGCATCCATAGACGTTAGCATAATATAATACATCAGCTCCAAAATATACCATACTATAGCACATCAATCAATTCAACGATTCAAACAATTATTTAAATTTAATCATTTAAATTTAAATTTAACTGAGTGAGATTAACTCACCTTTGCATTTGTTTTGCAATCCAACCCTTCTCAACTTGTTTTTCCATGATTTTCAGACCTTGTAAAATCATTAGATGATTTATTAATATTTGAATCGATTGAACAATTAATTTTCATTTAAAAATCTGGTTAACCAATGATTTTAATTTAGACTTATAATTTTAATCTAATTTTAAATGAAAATATCTTTAGTAGCCAAAATAATTAAATGAGTTGTTAAACAACTAGATCTCCATAAATTTGAAATTCCTATATTTTCCCAAAATCTTTATCTATATATATATATATATATATATATATTCTGCTTTGAACTTATATACATCCACCTATATACATTTATAAAGTTTGATAAAATATACAATACCCTTTTAACATATATGTTAAACCAAAACTATCTTGTTAATATGGACCTATGCAGATTTATTTATTACTATTATTATTTAAAATACATAAACTGTATATATATAATTTAAAACTTAAATAGATTTTATCTTATTATTATTTTCTATTTCAAATTGCATATACTATATAATTTATAAAATCTTCAAACACTTAAAATCCTATTTCGTCCCAATCTTATTTGTAATTAACAACCACTGATTTTTAAAAAGCTTCTGTTTTTAACCCTTACTGTTTGGAAATTAACAACGTAAACTTACTGTAAAATAAAAATATTCTTATTGGCAGATATACATAGATTTATCATCGAAGCAAAAAAAACGATACCTAACCGCTACTCGAGCCTCCCAATTTGTAGCCGCCAAACCTCGATTCGCACGTACAACCCGCGAGACCCCATCGACACCGCAAGCTCGATCCTCCTTCAGTCACTCAAAATTCTTGTCGATGCCACACTCGAGCGCGTACGCGACCATTCACCCCTTGAAAAACCTAACCCGACTCATCTTCACCTGATTCGAACGCGGCTCGAATCGTGAGTTCCCCCCCACGATCACGAAACCCTACTCGAACGGCTTACAATCGAATCTGGGACGAACACGATGCAAATCAAAAGATTCGAGCAAATTCGAACGATTTTTTTATAGAATCAGTCCGCCATTTTTTTTAATTACCGAGGGTTTGGGGTTTTGAAAAGAAGAAAAGGGGTTCGTCCCCTATTGTATTGTGTTTTTTTTTATAAACGCGGCTGAAAGCTTCCCCTTGAAGCTTCTTCTTTTATTTTTATTTTTTTATTATTTAATTGTTTTTTTAGTTCGAGCATTTTGATTGTTGATTGAATGGCTCAGAATTGGGAAAGTATGTGATTAAATGGCATGAAGGTGGTGATCATAGAAAGGAAAAGTAATTGACTAGCCTATTTAAATTAAATATTTCCAAAATATTTCAATAAAAATTTCAGGGAGTTTACTTACCGTATGGTCACACAACAACTCCGATTACTACGAAATTTGAAATCCGATAATAATATAATATTACGTATCCAATGGAACTGGTTTCATCGAATTTCGAGACTGTGCCTCGAAAGGCTATTTTTAAATTCAATTTAAACAATAAAATTTCAAAACTGAACAAACCACTGATAATTTCCATTTTACAACTTTATTATCCTCTGTATTATCAATATAAAATTTTACAAGCCTTCAAATTATTTTTAACAGGCTTAAAATTCTAGATTCAACAATTTACCCAACTTCAAATTATTTAATTCGGTAATTTAATTATCAAATAAATTGTGATATTCGTAATTCAAGTTAAAATTACCCTATTGAATATTTAAAATCTATTAAATATTCCAATTTTAAATGCTCGAAAATTCTGGGTCGTCACAGATTATCTCGGTAATCATCGTATACTCCTACTACCACTTTAATATAGTACAACTACCTAACATACCTAAGGGGACAGGGACTCTAAGTCTCATATAAGGTCAAGACTCGTGTCTCTTATTATCCAAGAGTACCCCCACCTCTATACTCATATTATCCATGAGTACTACAGAATAATACTGTGGGATAACATGGAGAATGAAGCAATATATAGTACATATGTGAATATTTCATTAGTCTAACACTGGTACGTATTAAAACATCGAACAAATAACTCACCTATACGTACACAGTATCGACATAAAACAACAAATATGTGTTCCTCCAAAATAGAATAATACACAATATACAGTAAATAACATAGATCACAGAGTTGATCGCAGCAACAATATATAATACAAAAATATATAATATACGTCCAATATTTATCACAATAATACACACAAAAGAGACTATACAGTACATGACGATAATCTAAAATACTGAATATTTAGCCTCCTCTATGCCCAAAAAACAGAAGAGTCGGTCTCTTCGTCCTTGTACCTAAAATGTTTTAAACTGACCCGAATAATATATAAATAATAAATGGGTCGGATGTATCTAAATCCAAGGTCAATAAATGTACGAAACTCTGTATATGCTGGTATAGATATAATAATGTTAACTCAAACCATTTCAAATATCATATAATGTAGAACCCCAAAAAACCCAGTATAAAAATGTCATCGTCTATGTCAAATCATACTAGTTTAGAAATCATGAAACTACATCAAAACATTCATGTCCAGAAATCATATTCAATACCCAAAATTCAATAATAAGTTAGATATTACCGAGTATAGTCAGGCTAGCTCAAGACATTACCCAAATACATTTCAATCTCAAATAATAAGGTACTATCATCAAAGAATATAAAAACCTTCTAACCATAAAATATAGGGCACCTACCTATCAGTCAAATATAATAAAAATACGAGAATCCACTATACTCTGGATATCTATCACATCACAGTTATAATCTCGTTTCCTCATACAGAAATGAATAATGACAGGAACCAAATCATAATGAATGGATCACACCACCTAATCTCATAATATTTGGGTTACGCCACCTAGTCAAATCACAATATGGCTACCCGCCATTTCCAAGAGAACCTGGGTTATCCACCCGGATCCACTCTAATACTTAGGTAAGGTATATAAATAATATGTATGTATCTACAAATCCATTTAGAACCTGAAGGGAGACTAACAGTTACCCCGTCTGCTCTAGGAGTCCAGGGCTACACTGTCCAGATCAACTCCTATAGCCTTCAGTTACTTACCTGGTATCATGACTATATCCACCACAAGTCATAAACATGCTCATGGACTATGCTGTGCATAGAGCACGACCCAGATCACGCCTATTAGGTAACAAACTGCTAGCCTTCATGACTAAAGGGGCTAGGCCACACCACCTGTGACGACCGCCTTTCTTACACTGAAAGACGGGCCATTAAGGGTAGAAGAAATGAAAGATAAGAAGAAACTACACAATCATAGAATCTCACCACGAATCAGAGCAACATATAATAGATAACATAGAATATTACATAGTGATTTCCATAATAATAATAATACATCAAAGTCATTACATTACAACATTCTACTGGACAGTTATAACTACCTACCCACACAAAATACATGGATCATTCATACATACACAACACAAATAGAATATAATCAGCTAACGGTGAAATCGCTTGCTTCAGCTCCTCCAAATGCTTCCATAAGAAATGTGGATAAGTTGGCTACTCATACAAATTTGTGTACCCATGAGTTTTAGGAAAATAAAATAAAACTCCAGGCCAGACATGGGTCTGGGGTGAGTAAACTTTATCAACCAAATTATTACTTTAAACTCTTCGAAATTCAAGGGTACCTCGCAAGACCATGCTGCACATAAACACCAACAGGTTTTTACTTTACGATGGTCAAAAGCACTTTATATAAAAATCCAATGATATTATCATAATGCCTAGGGTTTTCAAGTAAATAATTAACATAGACAAAATTGTTACATTAATTAAATTCCAGCATAATAGGTATACAACTAAGATCGAAGGCACTTATTAGGAAATGGATTCCATATAATGACTGGGCTACTAGGGTACTGTCAGTCACAGTACACCTCTAGATTTGTGTGCCATGGTCAAACCCATCGACCCTTGTCAACACAAGACCAGTGTACTCTTTATTGGATGGTACCGAATATGGTCACCTCTCGGTTGGGATCAACAACCATACCGAAGCATACATGAATATATATATATCTAAATGAGAGTGATAATACCCTAATGGGATCGACCCACCTCTTATTCTCGGTTGACGGCGCCTAAGGCTATGTTTACCTTTAATATAGTACTACCACTTGGAATGCTAACATTGCCTTCCATTTGTTGAAACAATGTCAGCACTCATCCATACAAGTCGTTCAAGAGATGAATGAACCGAAGGACTACTTCCACTACACCCATTTTGGAATAACCCTTAGGGTCAGTAGCAAATAGCCCTTGCACTTCAAAGTCTTAATCTTAGACCTTGCCTTCACCATTTCCAATTTGAACACTTACATTAGTTTGAAGTGGTTTTCGAGTAACAGCTGTTACCTGATCCTGGTCTCTCCAAACCAACGTTCGATAATTTTAAAGGGTCAAGTTGTTTATAGTGGGCCATTCCACTATCAAAGTGTAAGATGTACATATGAACATATGTTCCATATGCTTAGATTATCATGGCACGCTTATTGAAATTAAATTCTCTGTATCCATCATGTTCCAGAAGTGCGGTATTTGTGATAAGTACAAGTTGACTTACATCCAATAAAATGTGTCAACATTTTACTACAACTACTTTAATTCATTTGGCTACTTAGTAGCATGGGCAAGAGATCCTCTGGTTTAAACAATTTACTTAACAAGAAAGTTGGTTAATAATAAATAATCGACAGAGTTTGAAAGAAACTTTAAAATAAACAAACCTCAATTAAAGGGGAATTTGGACTCGTCCATGTGGGGCTTGGGCTTGGCTATGTAGGCTAGTAGAGGATGGTGCTTGCATTTTGGAAGAGGAGGTGTTGTAGAGCTTGTAGAACAGTTTTTAAGTGGAAAAGAAATGGTTTTCTCAAATTAGAAAACATGAAGAGAAATCACTGATGTATATACTCAAGCTCTTAGGAATTTAAAGTGGAGATGGAGATTGTAAAATGAGAAATATGAGAGGTAAGGGGTATATATAGGCTTAGAAAAATATTTAAAAATATATAAGTGCTTGAATTAAATATGTATACATTTGCATGCACTCTACCCTCCCTCCTTAATTCCATCCACCATCGTACCCCTCAATCTCATGCCTTATTCATGCCAAGATCTCAAGTACTTTGTGTTGAAAGTAGTATGTTTATGTAATAAAATATGTACACTTTTCTTTATAAAATATTTTCTCTTATCTTTATATATATATACATTTTAAGGAGAAGTATATACATGCATATATACATGTATTCATCATGTCAAATAGTTTGTAATGTGTATATATGTGTTTACAATAGTGCTATGACATTTTAAATAACTTTTAACTAATGAAAATCAAGATTTCAGAATACAATTTCCGGTCACATTTTATATTTCTCTAGGAACTATATATATTGGTAAACAAAACTTAAAAACGATTTTATCATCATTAGTTATGATTTTAAATAGTTTTATTTGTTAATAAAAATTCATTTATTTATTATTTAAAAATATAATTAGTTATTCATTTAAATAGTGATTAAATTCTGGGTGGTTACACTCTCCCCCACTTAAAAGAATTTCATCCTGAAATTAGCAACAAGGAGATAATTCAAACTATGTGAAAAGCTATATATTCATATCATAAAAAACATAAAAATACCTACATTAAGCATCCATACAAACATGCATACATTATACATATAACAGACAAACAACTAGCTATCCTAACATTAACTCGAGATAGGCTTCTTTCATACGATCTGCGGTCTCCCATGTGCAGTCCCTTGGTTTCTCACTCCACTAAATTTTGACTAGCTGCACCACCTTGTTATGCATCCTCTTTTCATCTTGATCTACAATATAAACTGGATGTCTAACCACTGTGTATGGTTCTATCTCCAATTCCTCTTGAACGAATGGCCCCACAATCAAAGATGGGTTAAAAACATATTTTCTCAAAGGAGACACATTATGAACACCTTCCAGTCTCTCTAATAACTCGACCATATAAGCAAGCGATCCGATCCGCTCAAGAATACGGAAAGGTCCAATATACCTTGGAGCTAACTTTCTTGCTTTCCCAAATCTAATAGTTCCTCTTATTGGTGAAACCTTTATGAACACCAAGTCTCCAACCATAAATTCCAATTATCTTCGCCTCTTATCAGCATAACTCTTTTGGCGATCATGGGCTTCTTTCATTCTTTTCTTAATCACTGCAACCTTTTCTGTAGCCTCTAAGATCATGTCCAACCCAAGTACTAGTCTATCTCCCATCTCAACCCAATATGCTGGTCACTTGCATGGTCTTCGATATATGGCTTCATAAGGTGACATATCGATACTTGCTTGAAAACTATTATTGTAGGAGAACTCAACTAAATGAAAATGATCCTCTCATGATCCATCGAAATCCAGAATATACGCTCTTAAGAGATCCTCTAGAATAAGATTCACTCGCACCATCCGTCCATCTGATTGGGGGTGGTATGTTGTGCCTAGGCTCAAATTTGTATCTTGATTTGTTTACAAAGATTCCCGATATTGACTAGTAAATGTTAGGTCTCGGTCACTTACTATACCCATAGGAACTCCATGCAACCTGACTATCTCTCTCATAAAAAATTTCAACAAAAGATGCAGTGGTTCTCATTGGTTTCACCAGAATAAAATATGCACTCTTCGTCAGCCGATCCACGATAACCCATACTCCTTCATTTCCTTTTCTGGTTTTTGGTAAAGCATCAATACAATCCATCGATATCATCTTCCACTTCCAATTAGGTATTTCCAAGGGTTTTAATAGTCTGGTTGCCTTCTGATGATCAGCTTTGATTTGTTGACAGCACAACACCTGCTAATAAAGGTAAACATATCTCTCTACATACCCTTCCACCAAAACATCCACTTTATGTATCCATGCATCTTTGAGACACCTGAATGGATACTCAACTTAGAATGATGGCATTCTGAAAAAACTTCCTGCCTAACACCGTTAACATTCGGCATACAGATCCATCTATTCATCCTCAAAACCCCTTGATTATCAATCTTAAAACTTGTACATTGTCCCTCCTCAACCTTCCGAATGATTGCCTCTAAGCTTCTGTCCACTCTTTGCTTACTCGCTATTCTTTCCAGGAGAGTCAGGGTAACCTCTAAAAGAGTCAAAATGGCAATTCTTCTTAAGGCATCTGCCACCACATTAGCCTTTCCTGGCATATAAAGAATATCCAAGTCGTAGGATGCCAAAAACTCTAACCACCTCTGTTGCCTCAAGTTTAAATCCTTCTGAGTAAAAAGATACGTGAGGGATTTATGATCCGTGAAGAGCTCTAATTTTTCACATAATTAAAGAAAGAAATTTAATCCTAGAATCTCTAAAGATTAGAAAGATACTAAGAGGAATAAAAGGATCCTTACCCAGCAAGTAGTGCCTCCACATTTCCAATGCAAAGACAATATCCTGTTACTTTAGGTCATATGTAGCATAGTTCTGATAAAGTTAGGGGTATTCCCTAGGAGCAATTATGTAATTTATTACATATATCTAACTCGTTGACCAATCTTGTTCGAAATAAAAGGTATTTTCCTCCTATTATATGCTTGATATAATGTGATTATATTAATTAATTGACTTGATTAAAATTATATTTAATAGAATAATCCATAAATGGTATGTTTTGTGATATAAGTTACAAAGTGTTGTAACCGTGAATAATTTATCAAAATGAAACAAATGTACCATTTTAAATGTTCCTAGTCAAGATGCATCGAGACTGGATATCAATGTATCCATTGAAACTGAAGTACATAACGCTCTCCAAATGTTAGGCAGTGTAGTACTCATGACTACTGGAGGAACCTAGGGGTTATGTACTAATAGTTATTGGATTACTATGCAACGACTCACCCAATAGTTTTCTAGTTGGTTAATATAACTAAGATCAAATAGAAAATATCAATGCGACTGATTTACCTAGTTCTCTCGACTTGAGAATACCACGGATCTTCAATATGAAAGCTCCGTTTTGATTATAGCAAATCAAGGCATGATATCTATAGAGTGACTATAGTTGGGTCGAGTGGAAGTATTGGAAGTGAACACTATTCAAGAGAGGATTCATCTCCTGGTTATATGCAGTTAGTATCACAGTCAACTCAAATCAACTAAAAGTCAAATTCTCTGGCCAGAGCATTTCGGTTAATAATAATTGTTATTATTGAACCTAGGACTTTGTATTTGGACTATAAAGTTGAATGTGGATGAGGTTGGAATTTTGACCATTACCAAATTCCAAAAGTCCAAAGTGATATAGTTTTGACGAAGGGAATTATTGTAAACAAATGTCACATCTGGGTAACGCTTATTAAACTAAAATTGGATTTTACCGAAAATGAGTAAGCGATAAATTTGGCCATAATGTCACACCACCTGCTAAGTGACGTGTGAATGTTAACATTAGAATAGTTCGATGTTAATCGCTAACCAAGTTTACACCCAAGAGTTACATAGCCGAATGATGAATTCCCTTAAGACCGAGCGATTTAATTAGTTTATAATTGTTATAAATTAATTAAACTAATTAACATTTATGAAATATTAATTATAAAATTTGAATATGATTTGAGAAATAAATAATGTTATATATATTTATAATAATTATAAATATATCGATCGTTATACAATATCGACAAGTGATTAAATTAGATTTAATTGCACAGTATTCTGGCTTGGGCTTAGATGCATTTAAGGCTTACCATTAGGGCTGTAAAATTTCGATTTTGGGAAGGTCTAGGGGTGGCTAAAACATAGGAAATTGGCTTGGAGATAATGGGTTGAGATCAAGTGAGAATGGGTAAAAAGGTTTTCCTTGTTTCTCACTAATACAACCCTATATATATGTGTATGTATGTATGTATGTATGTATGTATGTATGTATGTATATGTATGTATGTCTAAAATAATGACTAACCTTTTTTGGCCGCCATTACCTTCTACATTGCTGGTTAAAACATAGATCTCGATCCACTCCAAAATTCTTAAATATATTTCAAATCAAAATATTACTATTCGATAGTTAGAGGTCGGTGATTCCAAACTAGCAATCTAACGAATCAACAACTAGTAAAAGAAAGGGAAGTCATTGCTTCAACGTGGATTCAAAGGCATCATTAAATTTTAATTTTTATTCATGTGACAATAATTAAATTATATTTTATGATCCTATAATGAGCAATTGCATATCTGTTTAAATATACTGTTACAATATATTTAGTTGTGTGAGATTTTCTAAGTAGATGTAGTTGTCACAAATCAGTTTGGTTATGTTCGTAATTTATTTATTATACTAATTGATTTATGTATAGACGAATATTTTCTATTACAAAAAATCAATTTTTGTCATTAATAATTGTTTTATATATATTTAGTAACAAATTCATATATATATATATATATGCGTATATTTCTCTCTTATAGTAGCATGTATGCATATATAAGAGATATATATAAATATATATACAAGTTAAAAAAATTAGTTATCTTATTTATATATAATATAAATTTACAAATTCAAAAATTAATTATCATGCATATATTTATATTTTTAAATTAACATTTATTGAATTTTAAATTGTCTATCATATATAAAAATATTATTATATTAAAAATTCAATTTTATATTTTGTAAAAATGTTATATCACTCTAGAAACATATAGAAAAATTTAGGATTTTTTACTAAATTTCATTGCGTTTAATAAATAATATTATTTCGAAAAAACTGTTTATGATTTATTAAAAATAATAGTTTAATTGAAAATTTCTTCAAATTTTTTTGTTACCTTTCGTTCATGATCCTAGAATTTCGAAAATTTTGAATTTTTAATAATATATTATTTTATATTAAATAATTATTTATGAAATCAATGTTTTTCAACTTTGAAAAATCTTCAGATTTTTTATCAGATCTATTTTATGATCCTAGATTTTCGAAAAATGTAAAATTTGAATTTTCATCAATAGATTATTTTATGTTAATTATTTATGGATGAAAACATTATTTTATGCATAATATATACAAATTAAGATACTAAAATTATTATGTTTGCAAAACTAAGTTAATTTTGAATTATAAATAATTTTTAATAATTATTCTATCTCTTTCTATATATATATATATATATTTATCTATATATAAATGTTTTATGTTCATATACTGTATATAATATATTTATACATACATATATGTGTGTGTGTATTTTGTAACACATATACTTGCACATATTTGGATAAAATACATAACATACAAAATGAGCTAATATGTCTGTTGTGATGTAAATCCCAACATCAACATATGGGCATATTATACCTTTCACGAATTATTATGTCACACATGCACTCACACATATATGTATATGATACATTTATGTATAAACTAAATCAAATAAAATTAATTTCATATCTTAATATATTTGAATTTAAATAATAAAAAATGATTTCATTTAAATGAAATTTTGAAATATTCTAATTCAGTTTGACTTCTAGGCCCAATAATGATCCAATAGGTTAAAATTTTGAAATTCATCCATAACTTCCGCTGCGGGCTGGTCCGGTTCTAACAATGGTATCAGAGCCCAATAGCCTATGCATTCTAAATTAGTCATGTTGGACTAACTAAATAAGCTTGCCCACTGAGTACGGTGTCTAGAAAGGTGATGTCTAGGATTAGAATTGGGTAATCAAGTACCCTGTCCTACCTGGTTACCAGCCTAGTCTAAAAGGTGAAGTGAGCCCAAAGGTTGCTCCTAATAGAAAAGGCCCAACTTAATTTGGGCCTTGGGCTAATTTTCAAAATTATTTTGAAAATTAACATTAAAAATTTTAAATTTAATAGTAAAATTTAAAATAAAAATTATTTATTATAAAAATTATAATACTACATAAGTTTTCAAAAGGTTTGAAAGGATAATTATATTTTTAAAATGTTTGAAAATATTTATATAATAATTTCAAATTTCAAATTTATTAATTAGATGAATAAAATAAATTAATTAAATATGTTAATTAATACATATGTGCATGTATTATATATGTTGATATATGTTATGTTATTGTAAAATTTTAGATAACATAAGTATACATATATGTATATAAGATAAATTTTGAAGTTAATAAATTCTAATAAAAATCGTTTAATTAAATAAATGAATTAAAGATTTATTAATTAAATAAAATACACATATGTATGATATATGTGTGTTACATTATAAAGGTTATAGTATACACTATAAATGTTATAGTAGATATGTCCAATATAAAAGTTATATTCAAATACTAATTTAAAATGAATTAAAGAGTTAATTGATTAAAATTAATTAAATAAAATTAATTAATGATATATTATACGTAAGACTATCATATAAGCAATATGAAATATAAAAGTTATATAATAATAAAACTTATATGATATGTGTATAAATTAAATGTGGAACATTAAAGGAACCCAAATAAACTCAAGAAATAAATACATATATAAATGTACATACACCGTGATTTCTGATGTGTTTGACACTTGAATTGCTGGGGTATTTCATAAGAAATATATCATTCTATAATTAAATATCTCTAATATATATATTTAAGATGATGAATCTTCAATATAATGTTGTCCTGTACCATATATATATATATATATATATATATATTAATAAATCACTTATATACTCTTTAGTTGTTGAGCAAACTCAAGCTATGGATGTTATGTGTAGTATTATTAATATATTGAACAGATGAGGTAAGATTACTATATGCATTTGTTGAGAAAACTCATGGTACATATACTATACTTAGGCCATCACGATATGGTTGGTATGAGTGAATAATCTCTTTCCATTTGTTGAGCAAACTCAAGGTTGAAATGAGATTAGAACAAGGAAAAATGGGTTAGGGGTTGTATATGATACAACCGATAAGGAGTTATCCATCGTCTGTGGGGCTATGATTTGTTGAGCAAACTCAAGGTCAGAATACCAAAACAAATGAGTCCTAACACCCACTAGTGAATTTGTAAGACTTCTATATTTCATCTTAGGGTTTGGAGAAGCATAAAAGACTAGTGGGAGCCTTATTAGAAAAATGAAATGCTAACATTTAACCTTTCTAATAACGTAAGAACATATGTTATATAGTGTTATAATTATCTACAATGATAAATTTGTGCATTTAATATGATTGATAAAATGTTTGTTAATTAACATATATAAACAAAATGAATTGAAAGTTGACAAATAGAAATATAATATATACTTACTAATAATTCTAATTGCATGATATATAATGTTTCTATACCCATGGAAGTGCCAAATTTCAACTACTTAATACATTCATAAGTTGGTCATTATATGTTTATTTGGTTTAGACCATGTATTGCATTTTATGAGTTTTTGAACGCTATATGCAATTCAAGAATATGAATATCTGATCCATGTACTTTCACATACAAATGTTATATGGTGAACAGTCAAAATTTGAGGGGTATAATATTTCGATGAAGTTAGTTCATTCGAAGTAAGCCGATAAACAGTATTTTAAGATCATGTATTCAACTTGAATGATATCAAGAGGAACATATTGTGTTAATGTAACACAAGACCATAAACTACGAGATACGCCTAAGAACTCGATCGTTGAACTGTCATCTTGATCGGTTTACATAAAGTGCAACATATTTGATGTCTTAAATGTTAAGAATAATCGAATGTGCTTTTGTAAAAAGTTATTTATGATATTATATTAAGGTTTTCTTTTGAATAGTTTGACCATTTGAAAGAAAAATGAATGTATAAGAATAGAGGTAATTTAAGGTAAAGTTGGAATGAAGAGAATAAACAGACACTTCTACTTCATAGAGAAACATTGGAAACATGAATTGTAATAATAATTGATACTTAATATTTGAATATGAAATATGACTTTTATTCCGAAAACTATTTTCATATAGTAATTTGTTTTCTATAACATTTATTTCTTTGAGTTCAAGATATTTGATCAAAAAACTCTCCACTATAAACTAATTACAGCATATAAAATAAGTAAACAAGACTAACAATATTAAGTGAATGGTGGACCTCTAAATTTAGTATGTTATTATGGTAATGGTGGAAATAGTGGACGCATGGCATATAACACCTAATGATTGCATTAAATTACGAAAATTGTTTTCGTAAAATGTACCGAACATTATTTGTGAAATAATGTTTATTTTGGTATTGACTAAAAAATAGATATAACTATATTTCAATATGATTATTATGAATATTCATTACGAAATAGAACTATATTATGGAATTTATTTTTCATTGTAAAAGTGATGCAACAAAAATACATAGGTATCTAATATTATTTACAGTTTTTTTAGAATTATAGACTAAGCCATAGTTTTGAGAAACAATTTTACTCTATGATTATGAATCATATGATACAGGTTAATTATATCTCAAACAATTAATGGCTATGCACGCATTTGGTGGGAGCATCATAAGAGTTGATGAACTCTTTGAATTAATACATATTGATGTATGCAATCACGAGTCTATTAATACCAAAAGGGTTCCACATACTTTGTTATATTCATCGATGATTTATTATCAACATGTACATATATATTGGATACACACGCAGTAAGTTTATGATAAAATCGTAGAATATAAAAGAAAAGTAAATAAAATAACATGCAATAGAATAAAATGATTAGATTTGATCGAATAAGTGAGCATATTGGAAAAAGTTTCAAATGTACTTAAAAATGAATATAGATTCAATCTCAAAATTCACTCCTTCATGTGATACATAATGATGCATCGATAAGGAGTAATCAGATAGTGTTGAACAATTTACAATTAATTGTGAGTGAAGTTGAGTTAGTTTCTCAATAAGGTCATGTATTTAAGAGTAGTACACAAGGTTGATATTATTTCATCTAAACAACAATTTACAAAATCATACAATATAAGGGTTTGTAAGAAATCCTAACATATCCTAGGTCAAGGAGTTGGCAGGTTGTACGAGTCGAAAGATTACACGTAATAATTGTTTATGAGGGATCTTGTATGAATCTCCAAAAAGTTTTTTGGAAAGGTCTGTCATAAAATGACATATTTTTGTAAACTAAAATCAGTTTTACAAATAAAAAGGTTCATAAATCATTTATGAATCCCTATTCTATTAACACTAAGAAACAATTGTTGTTTCAAGATATATCAACTTCATTGTGAAGGAATTTCTTTAAGAAATTTTTGATAGTTAAACGGAATTGGATCTGATCCATAGATAACACAAATTATATGAGATCAAGTGAAATTAACTAACCTAAATGAACACATGGTATTAGAACGTCTAATAAGTATTCTCGTACGATGAAGAGAAACTATGAGTTTCTTATTAATGTCAAAAACATATATTACCCTCGATTATTCAATTAAACTATTAAGATTGTTGACTCTATGTGGTATGATGCGCAAATCTGAAAGAATTCCAAGTACGCTATCAAAATATGATTTTTTTTGGTCGTAACCAAAAAGATGTGATTCATCGGTCGAGATTGTATCTTTATTGGAAAAGGGTAATGTGGTTGGAATTAAATGAGCAATGTTGATAAGAATAATATCGCAAATTTCAATTGTTGAAATTTGCATAATAGATTCTGTATTCAACATGCTCAAGTTAATTCATATTTACTCACAAAAGTATCGCTCGATAAGACTTAGTGTTTGGTACTTATGTATTGAAACAGAAAATTCTAAATAATGATTTAGAGTAAGCCATTTATACATATTAACTAAAAGTCTCTCGAAGTCGATGGAAGCGATATTGGGTTTGTGAGTCTTTGGATTTGATCCAAGAAATGATACGAATGTATCATTTTATAAGCATCAAGATTGAATAAGTATTTTGATAGAAATATCAAATAGTTTGAATTTTGATCAAAGTGCAGAGGAAGCGGGTGTTTATAAGAAAGAACATTAAAATGTACATTGATATTTCTGAACTATAAGTAAACAACACGTTGTTGATTTTAACAATGTGCTTGTGTTAAAATCAACTTTAGTTGTTTTAATACTCAATTTTGGATTGTAAATGATGTATCTTATAGTGAGTATAAAAGATATAGGGATTATCCCAAAACGATATACAAGAGCACCCTATTAAAACGGGAACATGTAAGTTGGATTCCTTATGCATTAGTAATAGGAATTACCATATATGTTATGTAGTGTATGATATTGTGTTTTGTTTATGTATTTGATACATGGAGCAAATATAAAATCCAAATTGATATCACTAAATGGTTGTTTGAGGTGTTCTCGCATATTCATGAAATATAGAGAATTGTTTATAGAAACAACGAACTCGTTATGGTGGAACGTTTGGATACAAACTTTTACAAGTGATATTGAGTATAACATGTCAATGATAAAATTCAAGTCAAAATCTTTAATTTGAAAATGTTTCAAAATAAAAGTGACTGTGGTTGATTCAACGAAATGTTGAGAACATTAACTTAAATAGCGCTACAATAAATCAATGTATATAGATATAAATCAACAAATTTATAATTGAGCCAAAAGTGATTCCAAATGTTGAAAATCTCATAATATTGTTATAAGATAACAATGTCATGAAATTAGTCATGATAGAACTTAAAGCTCACTAGAAGTCGAAAGACATACTTCGAATTGTTCCACATGATAAAGGCAGTTATTAGTGTCAGAGAGAGTTAATCGATAAAGTAGACAACTAAAACATAATAGCATACCGATTCACTAAGGGATTGACCTAATTGATTTTGAAAAAACTGATTGGAAAAGTTGGAATTAGATTCCATAATTGACCTCAGGTGCAAGTGAGAGATTGATAGAGTTAGGGGTACACACTAGAAGAATTATATAATTTGTTACATATATCTAATTCATTGACCAATCTTGTTCGAAATAAAAGGTATTTTCTTCCTATTATATACTCGATATAATGTGATTATATTAATCGATTAACTTGATTAAAAGTATATTTAACAGAAAAATCCATAAATGGTATATTCTGTGATAGTAGTTATAAAGTGTGCTATAACCATGAGTAATTTATCACAACGAAACAAATATATCATTTTAAATGTTCCTAATCAAGATGCATCGAGATTGGACATCGATGTATCCGTTGAGACTAGAGTACGTAACGCTCTTCAAATGTTGGACAGTGTATTACTCATGACTGCTGGGGGCATCTAGGGATTACGTACTAATAGTTATTGGATAACTATGGAGTGACTCACTCGATAGTTTTCTGTTGGTTAATATAACCAAGGTTAAACAAAAAATATCGATGTGATTCATTTTACATAGTTCTCTCGACTTCGAGTATTTAAAATCGGGATATTTAACTGGTTTTAAATATTTAAAAGTTTAGTTTTTAGCTTGAATTCAAATATCACAATTTATTTGATGATTAAGTTATTAAATTAAATAATTTGAAGTTGGGTAAAATGTTAAATCTGGAGTTTTAAGCCTGTTAAAAATAATTTGAAGGCTTATAAAATTTATATTGATAGTACTGAGAATAATAGAAGTTTTAAAATTGAATTTAACAGTGACTTGTTCAGTTTTGAAATTTTATCGGTTAAATTAAATTTAAAAATAGCCTTCCGAGGCACAGTCTCAAAATTCGACGAAACTAGTTCCATTGGATCCATAATAGTATATCATTATCGGATTTCAATTTTTGTAGCATTTGGAGTTGTTGTGTGAGCGTACGATATATAAACGCGCTTAAATTTTTATCGAATTCAATATAATAACTGCTCCAACGGCTATCTTCGCCATAAGATCGGATTAGGACTCGAAACCTTTTCCATTATGTTCAGAACACGGGCAAAACCTTATAAACGCCGAGCGGCATGTCCCGATAGGAGTTCGTGATTTTATGCTACGTAAATCGGATCGATTTAAATTTTAATTCAAATATAATATATTCTTACTCGTCAAATTTTTCAGCAGCCGAAATTTTTTCACTATCAACGCTTTTCCTACTCTGTAACCAGCAGCCCTATACGCTACTCTATCCCTTCTTCAATACGCCTCCTTCCTCGTTTTTAAAGGGCGAGCGCTCTCCTAAAACCATTCGTTCAAAACAAATAATGGACGAAACCTCTTCACCTAAAAACAAAAATAAATAAATAATAGGCCGCGAGCCCCTTCTTCTCTTCAGGATCTCAAGTCATGGCCGTAGCCGTTATTAAATAGGGGAGGTTGAAAGATATAAAAAAAATCAAAAATCAAAATCGAATCCATGGCCGAAGCCGATCCCTCATCTCAAATCCCTATTTTCCTCTTTCATAAATCGATACGTTCAAATTCAAAAAAAAGTGTGTCGATTCGAGTTGAACGTATTCGTTCGTCACGGCTGTTGCTTGGTTTGATGTGAGTTGCCGAGTGGGTTGCGATGGCGACAAGTGGATCGTCGAGTATCCAGTTCGACTCAAACCATGGGTCGCGCGTGAACTTCTTCTGGTTCGATGACGTAAGGGGGAGGGCTGGGTCACGATTTGGAAAGGCGCGACTATGAGGAGGCCGCGAGGTTGATATTGGAGTCGCGGGATTGAATTAGGCTGATGATCGATGCCTTGAGTTCGCGATTTGAAGTCGATGGAAGGGGGATAGGTGTTCGATTGCCTGAAGCAACGGGTTGGGTCGGTCGAAGTTTTGGGGAGGAGCTGTTCGTCGTCACTGTGAGGTATCTACGATTTTGTTTCATTGTTTTATATATATATATATTCTTGTTCAGAGAAAAAATTATATAAATATAAATCTAAAATAAATTCACACATATTTAATTCAGTTTAACTGTATATATATAGAAACAGAATTATTTTGTATAGAAAAGTTTAAAAAAAAGGGTAAGAGAAGAGAAGAAGAAAGAGGGGAAATTTTAGAATGCTGTAATGTTTATATATATATATATATCGGATTTCTGAAATTCTATATAGATTATTTTTAAAATATACATTGGTTATATTTTTAGTATATGGATTTTAAAAGAATAAGAAATATTACTTATTATTGGGAAATTAGTCTAAAAATAATCTATTTAAGGAAATTTAATTCAAACTAAAATTTATTAGTTAAAATAGAATCATTAGTTAATTAAATTTATAAAATGGAAATAAATTGTTCAAGTTATTTCAAAGTGTTAATAAATTGTATGATTGTTATACAAGGTCAAAATCTGAAGGAAACAAGCCGTTTGGAAGTGGATTGCAAATTTAAAAGAAAAGGTGAGTTAATCTCACTCAACTGAATTAAAATTTAAATTTAAATGATTAAATTTAAATAATTGTTTGAATGGTTGAATTGATTGATGTGCTATAGTATGATTTATATTTTGGAATTGGTATTTATGTTGTGCTAACGTCTGTGGATGCAGGGAAAACAGGTTGGAGGGATCCAACTGGGTCCCTCAACATTTATTTAAATTATTTAATATTCTTTGTTGTGATTGTTGATATTCTATGATGAATTATGTTGGAATATTAAATGCTTTGGTTTGATTGAATATATGTGGGTATAATGAGCTACCAAAAATTTATAAATTGGATTTTGGAATGAAAATAAAAAAGTAAATTTGTAAGCGAAATAACTATAGAAAATGTGAATAAATTAAGAATGAATTGAAAGAAATGGAAGTGATATTAAAATACTAATATATAACTTCGAGTATGAAAAGATTTTGAATAAACAGAAATTAATGAATTGTAAATTCAAGTGATATTATTTTAAAGGAATAAAGAATTATTTTAAAATTTAAAGTTTAAATTTATTTAAAAGGATAAAGAAGTAATTTGAGAAATCTAAAATTGGTATTTTCAGTTAAAGTATTTTAAATCATAATTAAGGAATAAAATCTGAAATTAATGGAATTTGGAATAAATAGGGTAAATTGGAAATCAAATTGGAAATTGATTCAAGTGTTAGGTACTGGAAATTTAAACTAGGATGTGAAGCGAAGTATATTTCTCTGGATAGCCAAGTACGTTCAAGTAAAGTTTTAAATATAAGATAAATAGTTTAATGTTGTTTTTAAAAGCATATTTTAGGTATTTATTATTTCTAAATATCTAAATTCTAAAGTAAATATTTTCCAAATCTATTATCGTAGTAATTATTTAAAAGGCGACTTAATATTTTGTTTTAAAAAGTGAAAACCCTAGTTTTATATTTTATAAAGTAACCTTATTTTCAAATATTTATATAGTATGTATTTTAGTAAATCATTGAAGTAGTTTTAACTTAAATGTTTTAAAGTATATTTCAAGTAAAGCATTTTAAATTATTTTAAAAATCTAAAGTTTTGCGCTTGGTGATTCCAGTGGAAATAGAAAATACTTGGAATTTATTCTGAGAAAGGAAGATAGTTTGAAAACTGTTTTCAAAAGGGTTTGAAAATTGGAAATATATCTTGCAAAGATATTTTGAGATAAATAAATAATTTGGGAAATTATTTATTGTGTGATGGATGCTGTGAATATTAATTGATAGTTAAATCACCGACTACCAATATTGGACAAATGCGTTGATCGTTTCGAAGAGACCGGGATCAGGATTTATTTCTCAAAAACCATTTCGATCCGGTTTGTACGTTTTCGTGGGAAAACGAGTTTGGAGTCGAAGATGGAGCAGTGAAGTGTAAGGGCTAGTCGCTACTAATCCTGAGGATATTTTCAAAATGGATGTAGTAGGAATAGTGCCTTCGGTTCCGTTCGAACCCGAGACGGACTTGTATGGATGAATGCTTTCGAAACATCGTCAGGTGGGCGATTGGCATTCTAAGGGATATGTTCTAAAAAGGTAACGCTTAGCCTCAAGCTTCATCAACCGGGAATGACTGAAAATCAGGGGTTATGCAGCAAGGCTTCATGGGTAGCCCCCACTTGAGAGTAAGGTCATCCCTGTCTAGATGTCCCTTTCGGCTTAGTGGGCGGTTGCTGATCCCAATAGCAGGGTGATCTTGCTCGGGACTGTCCAGTAAGGGATGGTTCCGGCCTTGTGTTGCAGGGGGCTTAGGGTGGGTCCTCGGTACGCTGATCTAGACCAGGCACTGTGACAGATGGTACCCCAGTGCCTTGTCATTAGTTGGAGATCCATTTTCCTATGCGCCCATACGGTTTTGATTGTGCCCAACTATTGCTGAAACGTGAGATGCAAGCATTTCAGCTAGATTCTATTTTACTTTCTATAGACACTATTATAATATCAGAAGATTTTAATAAAAAGTGTTTTAGCTATCGTAAGGTGAAAACCCGACATGTTTATTTGTGGCGTGGTCTTACGAGATGCTTTTGTTTTCAAAAGATTTTTGAAACTTTAATAATCAATTGAGTGTGATTTTCTCACGCTGGAATTCCAGACTGATTCGGGTATTATTTAACTGTAATGCTCGGGTCAGACCGAGTATTATAGGATACAGGATTTGATGCTGTGGAGCTCAGGAGACGAGCTGGATGACGATACGTACTGCCATACTCCCATACTTGTTTATATATATTCCGCTGTGTTGTTTAGTTGTGTACTCAGTTGTATGAGGACATGTTATGATTACTGTCAATTGTGTGTTTTGTGATTGATGCATTCTGATAATGTAATGTATAACAGATATATGTTTGTTTTTGTGTAAAGATCTGTTATTATATATTATATTTTATTCCACTGCGATGGTAAGATTCTGATGTTGTTTTCTATTTTCTTCTTCTACCTCTTCTTCTTTAACCCAAATGGTTAATATTTCTGTGCAACTTGAGTTGATTGATGTAGAATAGTGTCGACTCAAGGGGTACCGATTTGCGGGTCGTTACAGTAAACAAATGTCACAACCGGGCAATGCTTATTAAACTAAAATTGGATTTCACTAAAAATGAGTAAGCGCTAAATTTGGCTATAATGCCACATCACCTACTAATTGACGTGTGAACGTTAACATTAGCATAGTTCGATGTTAATCGCTGACTAAATTTACACCCAAGAGTTACACGACCGAAATTATGAATTCCCTTAAGGTCGGACGATTTAATTAGTTTATAATTGTTATAAATTAATTAAATTAATTAACATTTATGAAATATTAATTATAAAATTTGAATATGATTTGAGAAATAAATAATGTTATATATATTTAGAACAATTATAAGTATATCAATCGATATACAATATCCACAAGCGTTTAAATTAGATTTAAATGCATAGTATTTTGGCTTGGACTTAGATGGGTTTAAGGCCTATCATTAGGACTGCAAAATTTCGGTTTTGGGAAGGCCTAAGGGTGGCTAAAACATAGGAAATTGGCTTGGAGATAATGCGCTGAGATCAAGTGTGAATGGGTAAAAAGTTTTTCCACGTTTATGTCTAATACAACCCTATGTTTGTAAGTATGTATCTCTAAAATAATGACTAATCTTTTTGGCCGCCATTACCTTCTACATTGCTGGTTAAAATATAGCTCTCAATCCGCTCCAAAGTTCTCAAATATATTTTAAATTAAAATAATACTATTCGATACTAAGAGATCGATGATTCCGGACTTGCTATAAAAGGAAGAGAAGTCTTTGCTTTCACATGGATTCAAAGGCATAATTAAATTAGTAATCTTAATTCATATTATAGTAATTAAATTATGTTCTATGATCATATAATAATAAATTTTATATATGTTTAAATATATTGCTGCTATATGTTTAGTTAGTTGAGATTTTGTTAGTATATGTGGTTATCACAAATCAGTTTGGTTATATGCATAATTTGTTTATTATACTATTTGATTTATGTATAAACAAATGTTTTCACTGTACAGAATCAATTTTTGTCATTAGGTTTATATATATTTATTGTTGAATTCATATACATACATATATATGTGTGTGTGTGTGTGTATTAGTGTATAATTTTCTCTCATAATAGCATATATGCATATATAAGATACATAAATATATATGAATTAAAAAATTTAGGTCACTTATTTATATATAATATGAATTCACAAATTCAAAAATTAATTATCATACATATATTCATATTTTTTAATTAACATTTAGTGAATTTTGAATTGTTTATTGCATATAAAATAATTATTGCTTTAAAATTCAATTTTATATTTTGTAAAAATATTATATCATTCCAGAAACGTATAGAAAAAATTTTAGGATTTTTTCAATAAGTTTTATGATTTTTAATAATTAATTATTTTGGAAAAACTGTTTATGATTTATTAAAAATAATAATTTAATTGAAAATTTCCTTAAAATTTTTTATAACCTTTCATTCATGATGCCACAGTTTCTGAAATTTTAAAATTTGAACTTTTAATAAAATATTATTTTTTATTAAATTATTATTGTCGAAATCAGTATATTTGTTCTTAAAAATAATATTTCAACTTTGAAAAATCTCTAGATTTTTTCTAAGCTCTATTTTATGATTCTAGATTTTCAAATTTTGTAAAATTTGAATTTTAATCAATAGATTATTTTGTGTTAATTATTTATTGATGATAACATTATTTTATTCATAATATATACAAATTAGAATACTAAAATTATTATGTTTGCAAAACTAAATTAATTTTGAATTATAAATAATTTTTAACAATTGTTCTCTCTCTTTCTATATATTTATTTATCTATATATAAATGTTTTATGTTCATATAATATATATAATATATTTATACATACATATGTGTATATGTGTGTGTACTATATATATTGTAATACATATACATGCACATATTTGGACAACATACATGACATATAAAATGAGCTAATATGTCTATTGCGATGTAAATCTCAACATCTACATATGGGCATATTATATCTTTCACAGATTATTATGTTACATATGCACTCACACATGTATGTGTATGATACATTTATATATAAACTAAATAAAATAAAATTAATTTCATATCTTAATATATTTGAATTTAAATAAAATAAATGATTTTATTAAATGAAATTTAGAAATGTTATAGTTCGGTTAGACTTCATAGGCCCAATAAAGAACCAATAGGGTAAAAAATTTGAAATTCACACATAATTTCCGCTGCGGGCTGATCCAATTCCAACAAGTCCTTCTTATGAGGCTTAACTATCTGCTTGCATCTGTAATCACTCTACCATACTGCATCAAAACAGCATATAGCCCCACTTCACAAGCATCTGTGCAAACCGCGAATCCACTACTTTCATCTAGAACAGCCAAAACTGGTGCACTGGTCAATTTCTTTTTCAATTCTAGAAATGCTTCTTTACACTTCGGATTCCATACATACTTCTTCCCCTTCTTAGCTAGCTTTGTCAAATGGGAGGAAATCTTGGAATAATCTTGAATAAACCTTCTATAGTATCCAACCAAACCTAAGAAACTGCGATCCTTGGTAGGATTCCAAGGTCGTTTCCATTCATAAACAGCTTCCACCTTTACTAGGTCAATTGAAATACCTTCTCCTGTCACAATATCCCTTAAGAATCTTACCTCCGATTTTCGAAAATGGCACTTAGAAAATTTCGCCTTTATGACATGTCTCCTTAATGTTTCCAACATCACTCTTAAATAATGTTTATGCTCCTTCTAAGATTTGGAGCAGATAAGGATGTCATCGATGAAAACTAACATAAACTTGTTAAGAATATCTCGAAAAACATGGTTCATGTGGTCTACAAAATATGCAGATGCATTGGTTAGCCTGAAAGGCATAACAACTACTTAAAGAAACAGTCAGGGCCTCTAAAAGCAGTTAAGGGTATACTATCTTCAACAACCCTCAATTGATAGAATCCAGTAGCTGGATCCATCTAAGAAAATAGCATAGCTCCATGAAGTTGGTCAAAAAATCATCGATGCGGGGTAAGACATACTTGTTTCTAATGGTCAGCTTATTCAACTCCCTATAATCCACGCATAACCTTAAATATCCATCAGAATTAGCTGTAAATGCCAAAGCTAATCCCCAACCCGAATGACTGGGTCTAATCAACCCTCTTTTTAAAAGGTCAGCTTGCTTTTTTAGTTCATCCCACTCTTTTGCGGACATCCTTCTCTTGGGTTGAGCCACAGGTCTTGCATCAGGGACTAAATCAATGCAGAACTCTATCTCTCGGTGCATGTGTAAGCTATTGAATTCTTCAAACACATTTGAAAAATCCTAAATAGATTCTACAAAACTTAACTCATCCAAGGATGATTCAAGGGCATACAAGAAACTACACATATAATATCAGGATACTTGCATGACACCTTAGCAATTCTTTCCAACTTAGTTTCTAATGATACGGTCCTTTCAACATAATCTAAGATTGCTCCATACTTTGATAACCAATAAATAAGTAGAATAATACCAAATCCTTTAAAGTATAAGGCATACATGTCACAAGAAAAGTAATGGGAAAGGTAGGAAATTGACAAATGAGTTACCTTGCCTATGGGGTTAGACTCACACATAGGGTTTTCTACAATACTTGGAATAAGAGGAAATTTATCTACTGATTCTAAAAAGATAAAACCATGGGAAGCACAAGTATTAAATAATGCTCGAACAAAGATACCATTAATCAATAAGGTACCTACAAGGATGTCTTTCTCCCTTCACATCCATTGAAGTAGATAGTTCATTGTTAATAGCGTACATCTTGGGTTGCTGCATTTCTTCATGAGTGGGCAATCTTTAATCATATGGCTCAGCTGATGACAATTGAAACAATCTGGTTGATGAAAATTAAAACAAAGCGACTTCAGGACCATTCGGGAGTTGGGTCCACTTTGCGGCTTAGGAGCTTCATGGTTCGGACGGGACTTTGAAATATGACCTTTCTGCTTGCAAGGTAACAACTAATATTCTTGAACCTTTTCCCCTTATTCTCTCCTAGATTGAGCTTCCTTTTATTTGAATTGTCACCACTCGCATTCCCACCGGTTGGAGCTATTAGAGTAGGCTTCTTATTTTCTAGAGTCTCATACCTTAAAGCTATATCCACAAAATCCACAAAAGTACTCTTAATGTGAGCAGTCATTCTCTCATGGTACTCTTCTCTAACACCCAAAGCAAACATCTCATTTTTCTTTAATGGGGGTGTTGATCAATTCCGTTCCAAATAAGATAACTCGTTAAACTTTGTCTCATATTATGCTACAAATGGATCCCCATGCTTCAAGTCCATGAAGTTCCTGCACATCCTGGTTCTTCCTGCTATTGGTAAGAAATGGTCCTTAAAAACTTCTTTAAATCGGGCCACGGAACTTTTCTTCTAGAACACTTGCAGTAAGGGGGTCCCACCAAGCTGTTGCTTCCTCTTGCAGTTGCCATGCCACTAAGAACCTTTTCTGTTCATTTGATAAACAAGACCTTTAAAAATATTTTCTCAGGATCGCAACCAAGTTTGCACTTCCATGATAGACTTAGTTCCCCTAAATGGTTTTCCTCATAGGTTGGTGTAATCCTTGCATAAGGTTGTGAAATTCACTCTTGGTTGCTCTAGTGCTGCCTCTTTGGTAATTCGAACTCCTCCAAGATTTTAGGTTTAAAAATTTGTTGTCATAATGCTACCCCTCCCCCTGCCTCTATTACTCATGTCTTACTACCTGGACATAGTAAGATAATTCTTAGAATATTTGAACAAGATAAATCCAGAAAGAAGGATACTGATCAAACCTATTAAGCTGATATATATATAGGTATATGAATAAAAGTTACAAATACGCACTCTCAAAGTTGACCCTATCCAAAGCTTAGGTGTTTGCTTAATCTAAGCTCTGATACCAAAATTGTAACGACTGCCTTCCTTACACCAGAAGAGGAGCCATTAAGGGTAGAAGAAAAAGAAAGATAAAAAGAAACTACACAATCATAGAATCTCACCACGAATCAAAGCAATATATAATAGACAACATAGGGTATTACATAGTCATTTCCATAATAATAATACATCGGTCATTACATTCCAACCTTTAACTGGATAGTTACAACTACCTGACCATACAAAATACAAAGATCGTTCATACATACATAGCGGAAATAGAATATAATTAGCTAACGGTGAACCACCTGCTCCTGCTCCTTTAAAATGCTTCCGTAAGAAACCTAGATCACTTGGCTACTCATACAAATTTGAGTACTTAAGAGTTTAAGGAAAAAAAACCACAAGTCAGACATGGGTCTGGCGTGAGTAAACTTTATCAACTAAATTATTACTTTAAAACCCTTTGAAATTCAAGGGTACCTCGTAACCCCACGCCGCACATAAACACGGACGAGTTTTTACCTTACGATGGCCAAAAACACTTTATATTGAAATCCGATGCTATACCATAATGTCCACGGTTTTCAAGTAAATAATTAACATAGTCAAAATTGTTGCATTGATTAAATTCCAGCATAATAGGTATACAACTAAGATCATAGGCACTTATTGGAAAATGGATTCCATACAATGACTGAGCTACCGGGGTACCACCCATCACAGTATACCTCTAGATTTATGTACCAAGGTCAAACCTCTCGACCCCTGCCAACACAAGATCTCCTACACTTTACTAGATAGTACCGAATATGATCACCCCTCAGTTGAAAACAGCAACCATATCGAAGCACACCTGAATATAAATTTATATGGGAGTGATCATACCCTAATGGGAGCGAATGGCCTAGCCTTGCTGCATCTTCCATGTCTTAATCATTCTCCATTAATGAGGCCTGAGGCTACGTTTATTTTTCAATAGTACTACCACTTGGAATGCTAACACTGCCTTCCAGATGTTGACACAATGTCAGAACTCATCCGTACAAGTGTTCGGGAGATAAACGAACCGAATGCACTACTTCCATTATACCTATTTTGGAATCACCCTAAGGCTTAGTAGCATATACCTTTTCGCTTTCAAAGTCTTCATCTTGGGCCTTGCCTTCACTATTTCCAATTCGAACGCTTTTGTTGGTTCGAAGTGGTTTTCGGATAACAACAGCTATCCGATTCCGGTCTCTCCAAACCAATGTTCGATAATTTAAAGGGTCAAGTTGTTTATAGTGGACAATTCCACTATCAGGATGTAAGATTTACATATGAACATACATTCCATATGCTTAGATTATCATGGCCCGCTTATTGAAATTAACTCCCCTCGTATCCATCGTGTTCCCAAAGTGCGGTATTTGCGATAAGTGCAAGTTGTATTACTTTCGATAAAACGTGTCAACATTTTTTTGCAACTACTTTAATTCATTTGGCTACTTAATAGCATGGGCAAGAGATCCTTTGGTTTAAAACAATTTACTCAAACAAGAAAGTTGGTTAATAATAAATAACCGATAGAGTTTGAAAGAAACTTTAAAATAAACAAACCTCAATTAAATTATAAGTTTGAAACTTGATTAAACTTTAATAATATTAATTAAATGAAATTTTAAATTATGAATAACCCTAATTTATCTTAATTAGGATTTTATTTATCTATGTAATAATTAAATCATGATTAAGCTTGGTTAAGTCAAAATTAAACCTTAATTAAATAAAAATTAACGTTAATTGAATAACATTCATTTATAATTGAACTCTAATTAAGTAATAATTAAGTAAATAAGTACCCCTTTTATTTAATAATAATAAAATAAATAATTTACTACAATCAACCACAAATAATTAACTTTAATTGATTAACTAATTAAAATAATTAAACTTGTTTAAGTAAAATTTAATTTCTTTTTATCATCATTAATCATATATTAAAACTTAGTTAAAAATAATTAACTTAATTAATAAATTCTTAAACTCTAATTACTTAATCTAATTACTTAATTAATTAGTTAAATAATAATTATCCTTATTAATAAATTAAATAAAAAATTATTAAATAAAAAAGCTAACATTTTTATTTGATTTATTAATTTGAAATGAGTTTTAAAAAATAATCCAAAAATGATTTAAAACTTGAAATCGTGAAATTTTCCAGACTGCATCTATAACGACTATCGCTATAAGCGCGGTTCTCAAGAATTGATTTCTAGGTGAAAACCTTACTTTAACTCTAGTTGCCACATGTTTTGAAACACAAATGAAAGAGTTTTGAAAACTTAAACAAAAGGTGAAAATTTGAAAAAGATTTACTAAATCCAAAACTAGAAAACAAGCTTTGTTCTCAAATCACCTCAAGTCCTTTACGACATTTAAAGGTGCTAACTTCACAACATTTACATCACATACACTTGGTTTTGCTTCATAACACACTACAATCATATCATAACCAACCATTCACATATCCATATCCAAATATATCATTTAACATCCAAATCATAAATCCAAGCTTAACCACAAACTTTTAATCATATGCCATCAAAAAACATGGTATTTCAACACAACAAACGTTATATTTTCAAAAGATATAGTTCATCAAAATCAAGTTATTTTCTTTTCCAAAAATAAGAGTCTTACTCATCAAACTTTACTAACTCAAGGCGAACTTTTGCTAAAGCTTGAATATAAGCTAGAATTTGGTCTTAACTTGCAAAAATGGAGGCGTTGATTGGCTACGCACCAAGATTAGGCTTGGCCTAGGGGAGTTTGGGCTTGACCATATAGGCTAGTGGAGGATGGTGCTTGTATTTTGGAAGAGGAGGTGTTGTAGAGTTTGTAGAAGTGTTTTTAAGGTGGAAAAGAAGTGGTTTTACTCAAATTAGAAAATATGAAGAGAAGCCATGGATGTATATTCTCAAGCTCTTAGGAAATTAAAGCAGAGATGGATATTGTAAAATGAGAAATATGAGAGGTAAGAGGTATATATAGGCTTAGGAAAATACTTAAATATTTATAAGTGCTTGAATTAAATATGTATACATATGCACGCACTCCATCCCCCTCCCCTTCATTTCTGTCCACCCTTGTACCCTCCCCCTTCTCAAGCACTATTCATGCCATGATCTCAAGCACTATATATTGAACGAAGTATTTTTATATAATAAAATATATAAACTTTTCTTTATAAATTTTTTTTCTTATCTTTATATATACACACACACTTTAAAGAGAAGTATATACATGTATTCATCATGTTAAAATAGTTTGTAATATGTATATATGTGTTTACAATAATTCCATGACATTTTAAGTAAATTTTAACCAATGAAAAATCAAGGTTTCAGAAAATAATTTCTGGTCATATTCTATTTTTCTCCATAAACTATACATATATTGGTAAACAAAATTTGAAAACAATTTTATCATCATTAGTTATTATTACAAATAGTTTTATTTGTTAATAAAAATTAATTTATTTATTATCTAAAAATATAATTAAATATTCATTTAAATAGTGATTAAATTCTGGGTCGTTACATCACCCTAAAGGCTATACCACCATAAAGGCTACTTCACCTTAGTCTACTCTGCCTATCTCTAAATCCAGTGATGCGCATCCAATACTATAGAAATGTCACAGATCTAGGGTGCGACCTCACGATCAGGCCGCTAGAGTGGAGCTGACCGATCTGATTCCCCCTAACTCCTAATCATATCCGTAGCACTTCATAATAGATAACATACATATGGGTACACCCCTATAACTCTACGTCTATAAATATATTTGGGCACACTCTCATAACTCTACGTCTATAAAGTTGCTCTACTCCGAGCATATAAACTTGCTTCACCCAAGCATATAAATTTGCTCTACCTGAGCACATAGATTTGCTTTACCAAAGCATCACCTCACATAAGTATAAATTCAATATCCCAGTTCCAATCACTTGAGTGACATCTACTTACAATGAATAACCGAATAAATATCATACGACATCACAAACCAACACATGATACTCAAATGTTTATTCGCTTCTCATTAACTACACCCAATCTCACATTATTCTACATAACGAGTCCAAAGAATAACCGAAGAAATATTAATGAATGCCTCAATCCAAACAATATTATAACTCCATTTATTCAGTTTGCTCGCTACATAGAATAAAAATCATTACAAAATCATATAGAAGAATGTTATCACTGTATCATATCAAAACGCTAAACAAAAATCAATATCAACTATGAATCATTCATATAATCCTATTCAAAGTCCAAGAAAGAATGATCAGAAAAGTAATATAAAGTAAATTACTCAAATAAATAAACATAACAACCAACAATTAAATACTTAATAGTAATTTATTTATAACAAAGCAAATACTTAAAAATGGAAACCAAATATATATGTGTGTGTGCGTGCGTGCCTGCGCGCGTGTGTATTAAATAATAAATGCACTTTGTTTATTTAATCCCAACATAAGAATAAATTACTAATTTCATATCCAAATCCATATATATATAATCCAAATCTTTACTTATATATTTTAAAACATTCAACATCATGTCGTTGCCTCACATTTTTGTTCGTCAGCAAGAAGATCGACAACCCATGCGTCAATCACCTGCGCCCGCATCTCCAAGCGCCTTCGTGCATGCCCTCCTCGCTGTCGGAACATTGCCAGTGTCGTTGCCCAAATTGTGTCGCTCGATCCTTCTTCTTGTTTTTTTCGAAGTCGTGAATTGGAGTTAGGAATTATGGAGGAAACTAGGGTTATTGGATACACCAGTTTGGGTTTGCCATCGTACGGATTGGAGAATTCTAGAAATGGAAGTGGGCTTGGGCAATTGATTGATTTTGGCCCATTAATATAAATGTATTCACTGCTCTTTTATTTTCTTTTCATTAATTCTTGTATTTATTTATAAGTATATTTTAACTTATTTAATTTGATTTCCATTATAATATACATAATATATTTCGATAATTGATAATTTTATTCGATTCATGTTTGTTTCTATTTAACCAGTCATTGAATTACCGTAAAGTAAATTTATTTTAATATGTTTTGATCATTATAAAATATTCATCGCATAAAATATTTCATATCTATTAAAACATTTCATTCGATTCCAATATACTCTCTTAAAAGTACTTATTAATTTAATTTAATTTAATTTACTAAAACAAAATATTGTATTAATTAGATTTCAAATAAATATGAATATATTTTCAAAATAATAATAATTAAAATCGAATTCGAATATTCCAATTTCAATTAAATTTACTAATTATTACGGCGTAGAAAGCAAGGTTGTTACATAAATCCTTACCATTATCAAACCATTCGCATTTGAATAATAATATATTATGCTCCAGTATTATATATTAAGTAAGATTGATTATTTCCTATAAATCGCCATAATGATCTTCTAAATCATCGCTCTCGTTGGCGCCTGTGACACAGACCCTACTGTTGTACATTGTTTTATTTACTCCAAACTTAGCTATGCGAAATTTGTAATCGTTTATGTACGTAATTAGATAGATCATGTATCTAATCATTTTTCCAAATGCTAATGTTTGATAACAAACATCTATAACTTAATTATCAACAACCTATATTTTTTATTTTTAAGTTATATATAATAATTTATTAGGACAAAAACGATATATATAGACTTATACCTACATATTTCTTAAACCAGTCTTCAAATCCTTTACTACAAGCAATAATTGGATTTGCTTTGTCAAATTGGTTGTTCACCAATTAACAAGGACAAAGAAAAATATATAACACAAAGAAAATATTACGTTACATACCAATTTAGATTCGATAACTCTTCACAATTGAGGAGCACCATTGGTTTGGCCAAATTGGTTTGTCAAGCATATGGATGTCCCCGTTTACAGAAAAATTGATAGAGAAATATCAGATACAACAATCATTCATCATCATTATAACCATTATTAAAATTTAACTTAATATGGTCTTCGAAATATCAACTAAAAACTATGATGCTTCTTCTACAGTGGATACCTTTTGAATGGATACATCCAGCTGTACTATACTGATCCTCGTAGCAAAGCTTTAGTTGTTAAATGTACATGTAGATGTTCCATGCAAATAATAAATCTCAAAGGAAATATTTTCGCCCGTTTACACAATATTTTTTGTATATCCTTTTCAAGTTGTTGTAGACGAGCTCTATGGAGCATAGTCGAGCTCTGTTGTATATCATTTGATGCAAAAATCGACGATGACAATCCTATTAACATTGTTTGCCATCAAATTTTAACTGAAAAGATTCTGTTGAATCCTTGAAATCTGGACAAACAAATTTACTTGTTGTACCCCATCCAGGAGGCATACCATATGTAGGAAAATCGCTTGTCATCCACAATAATGATGCAAACATTCTGAAAGATTTTCAATTCATCTATCAAAGGTTGCAAATATACGTCTATCCCATTTTTAGAATTTCTCGGTCATGGAACTATAATAGTTAAAAACATGTACGAATTCTTCATGCACATCTATGGCGGTAAATTGTAAAATTTAAGAATAACTGATCACATTGAGTAAGGTTTATTATCAAATGAAGCAAATAGTGCAAATCCATTGGTACACAAACTAAGTCTTACATTATGAGATTCTTTAGCAAAATAAGGATATATGTTATAGAAATGCTTCCAAGCATCATTATCTGATAAACGACGTAAAACATTTTCATCTCGTTGCCATTTGTATGCCATTACATGTGCTTTGCAGTAGTAGAAGATGCATACAATCTTTATAATCTATTTGTTAGCGGAAAGTAATGCATACGCGTAAAAGGCACGTAATTCCTACCGCTCTTTGTCGATTTATGTTTTTGGTTATTGTAGAATTTACAACTTTTAAGATTTTTATCTTTCTTTCAATATATCAAACTTCCACTTAGACACATGTCAATCTTTTCATATGGCAGACCAAAGGCAGATACTTTTTTTCAACGAATACCAATTTACTGCCAAGACATTATCTGGTGGAAGCATTTCCTTACAAAGACTAAAAATTGAGTTCATTAGGTTTTCCAACACGTTGTATGTGGATTTTGTAGCAATTATTCTAGAAGTCGCAGACAAATGCATCATTTTACATCCGATATACAACAATATTTCGGAAGCTTCTAATACATCGAAAAACTATTTCAATTCTGGGTCAAGTTTCTCTTCTAATTTAGGTTCTTTAGCCCGCATACTTGGATCAGTGGCATCATGAACCATTTATAACATTTTTTTCACTTATGTATTATGTTCTTCAAAATCGATGCTAGTGTTTTTTCGTTTATCTTCAACTATCACTATCGATTCATATCTTGTCTCGACTTCACCATGAAAATTTTCATATATGGAAATCTTGCATAAAACCCTTTGAATGCAAATGTAAAGCAACAGTATCACATTCCTGGAGTGTTACACAACGAAATTTACTACACGGACATTGGATTTCTTGCATATTTGTTTTATCATTAGAAGCAACCTTTAAGAATGCTTTCACATCTTGACTAAATAGCAATGGTACGTTTTTTAAATTCTTATACATCTAAAATCGAGCTTTCAAATAATTCATTCATACTCAATGAAAATAAGCAAGAAACAAACAATATCATACACTATTGAGTTTTACCCCATAATATTAATACCATGTAATATTGTTTTCTTTTACTAATTTTTATTATTAATATCATATATTTTATTATTCATAGCACATAGTAAAAATTTCTTTTACTAATGTCATATACTACTATTTATTAATCGCTAGTTTTTACAATTTATTGATAATATTATTTATAATATCGTTAATTTTTTATCTAATTATTAGTACCATACATTATTGTTCTCTTTTAATAATTTTTATTATTAATATCATATATGGTTAGTTTTATTTTATTTATAATACCATATAATAAAATTATCTTTTACTAATATCATATGTTACTAGTTATTAATCGCTAATTTTATTATTAATATCATCATATATTTTATTTTAATAAAATCATATACTACTATTTATTCATCATTAGTTTTTATAATATTATCATATATTATTATATCTTGAATTTTACAATTAAATAAATGATAATGATGAGAGTAAACCATGATTTAACTGGCCGACTATCCAACCTTCCATTACAAACACAAAATATATACGTAATTCATAAATCAATACTTTATCCCCGAGCGGTTCACAAGAACGTACACGGAGAATAACATAGGAAGTGCTGTCAAAATTCTACAAATGTTCTGGGATAAAATTTTGACTTTATGACATGTATATATTCATCTAATTATAACTTATCCAATACTACGACAAATCTGACAAATATTATATCAAATAAATATTGATTTCCATTCTAGTAAAAATGAATATCAATATAATGATCATATATAAACTCATCAGATGGGGCCATTAAATCTATGTTTATCATCAACTCAACTAAAACAACCAAATCAAAGTATAATTTATTTCCAAATCCTTTATGTACACATATATTTGCAATCAGCCATTTTTAGCAACACATATTTTGATATTAACCAATCCATTTCAATCAAACTCTTCTCATTATAAATCAACTATGAAATTAACTTATTATGTAGTAAAACGAGTTAATTTCATAATTGATTTATAATGAGAAGAGTTGGTTGAAATGGACCGGTTAATATCAAAATATATGAACTTAAAAATACATAAGTGATGGAACGAGCGAATAGTAAGTAACAAAAGCCAAATTAAGAAAATAATTTTAAAAATACCTTTTAAATTCAGATGGTCCCTTGCGACGATTGATGGTGATAAAGAGAACATTGATCAGTGATGGAGAAGGATGCAGATTTGGTGATGACCAGTGTTACCTGGCACCTTGGGCTGGCTGCAAAACGATAGTTGAAGATATTATTATTAGCACTAGACAAGATTCTTACCAAGAAGAGCCGGAAGGTATAAGGGTTTGATGCAATCGACATGTTTCGGCATGCCTAGCCCAATGTGCAGATGTCACCTACTATGGGCCGAGGTACCTTGTTCCTAAGCCCATGAGAGAAGTCCAACCTATCTTCATCTATAAATAGAAGGGCCGAGGCACAGTGAAAGGGACCTTTTTTTTCGAGAACACTGGGGAGACCCTGCCATTTTTGTTACTCTCCTCCTATTAATTCAAACTTTTATGAAAGTGATTGGTTTACGGATTGTATCTATATTCAAGTGATTGAGAAAGCAATAAAGATTAAACTTAAAGTGGATGTAGGAAATTACGCCGAACCACTATAAATCCGGTGTTCTCGTTTTTGTTGTTCCTTTTGCATTGAGTTACACTATTCTTCTGTTCTAATTTACTCTCTTCATTAATCTCTCTACATAACTCTACTCAAGGGTGTTCATGAGCAAATCTGGAGCTAACATTTTGGTGCTTTCACTGACAATTGAATTCTCAGCTTGATTGGATCTCATCATCTACTAGTGGATTTCCATATTCATGAGATAGATCTAGTTTTTTACTAGAAAACTACCTATTCTACTCAGATTTGAAAGAAATCTGATAGCCGTAGATTGGATTCACCGATGTATGCAAGATCTGGGGATTGGATGTTGAAGTTTGCACTCAAGTTGAATGAAGGCAGACCCTCCTCTAAAGGCAATTCAGCTGATCACCCCAGAAAAGGTGTATGCCAAGCGCCCCCGAAAAGGCATATGCCAAGCCACTCCCTTCCCAGGCTGAGCCACTCCATGCCGAGCAATATCCATGCTGAGCCACATTCAGGCCGAGCCACTCCATGCCGAGCAATATCCATGTCGAGCAATATCCATGCCGAGAAACATCCACGCCGAGCCACATTCAGGCCGAGCCACTCCATGCCGAGCAACATCCATGCTGAGCCACATTCAGGCCGAGCCACCCCTTGCTGAGCAACATCCATGCTGAGCCACATTCAGGCCAAGCCACCCTATGCCGAGCGAGTGCATGTCGAGCGAGAGTATGCCGAGCGACCCAGTGCATGCCAAGCGAGAGTATGCCGAGCGACCCAGTGCATGCCAAGCGAGAGTATGCCAAGCGACCCAGTGTATGCCGAGCGAGAATATGCAGAGTGACCCAATGCATGCTGAGCGAGAGTACGTCGAGTGACCCAGTGTATGCCGAGCGAACCAATGCATGCCGAGCGACCCAGTGCATGCCGAGCGAACCAGTGCATGCCGAGCGACCCAGTGCATGCCGAGCGAGAGTATGTCGAGCGACCCAGTGCATGCCGAGTGAGAGTGTATGCCAAGCGAGGGTACACCGACCGACCTAGATTGCATGCCGAGCGATAGTTTATGCCAAGCGAGGGGAAATCGATGGACCGAGGTTGTATGCCAAGCGAGTGTGCATGAAAAGCAAGAGTGTATGCCGAGCGAGGGTACACAGACAACCGTAGAGTGTATGCCTAGCGCGGGTACACCGACCGACCCCTATTTTCAAAAAAAATATTTTAGGGTACGATGCAAATTTTCGAAAAAGAGGCTAGAACCGACTAGAAAAAAATAACAATGAAGACCCGTTGGTTAAGGATGCTGATCCCAGTAGACAAAACAAGACCTCAAAATTCGACTCATATGCTCTTTGAAAGATTTAATTGACAACCTCTACTTGTAGACTCGCGACTCAGAGTGGTACTGGAAACCAACCTCGAGAGAGTACAAAAAAGTCTAAAGAAAATCAGGGGAATGTTGTATATTCCAAGATGCTCACTGATCCTAACACGGGCGATTACAAACACCTTCGAGGTGTGATCGAAAAGCCGATCTAGAAAGGAAAGCTTCAATAGTATGTACAAGTCCTGTAGAATGGCTGGCAGTGAACATCCGATGCCTATTAATAAAGGGTTATGGTTATCAATTGGACCGCTGACGGCCGACATTCCTTTGAAAGGAGCCAGGGGCAAAGTCGAATGCGAGCACACGATGCTGCTTCACTTATCAATGAGATTTATCCCAATCTTCTTTGAATTATTTCCATTTCTATTTCTATTTCAATTGCTCTATGAACTACGACTAACTTGAACTAAACTACTTTCAAAACAATGCAGGTGACCAGGTACTCAGATTTGGCCGCCAACCAATCCACGCAGACTATGAACGGACGTGTGGAGTTTTATCTAGACGAGCATGATTCAATTGCTCATCATCAATCATGTGCCTTTAATTTAGGGCCAAGAACTTGAGATTGAAAAGCACATCATGATCAGAGCCCAATACATAGTCAACATGACCGACCATCCATTTATTCACCTCCACGTTTGACTGGAGACCTAAGCAAGGCTTGAAATGAATATACCTCGATCATCCACTCAAATCGATTCGTAAAACAAAGTTCAACAAAATACAAATGCCTCTCCTGAAGCTCAGTGACATCGGGATCTATCTACAGTGGACGTGATTTGATCATCTACACATCAAATCCTACCCTGAACACGAAAGGTTGGTCGAAAGCCTGACTTGGAGTAGCTGTGATGGACTACCTACTCACCAATCATCGCTCCCAATACATGGACACGACAGCACCTTGAAACATATGCAACTTGCTTTGTCTACTCAATAATCTATTATCCTCATTTTCTAGAAAGAGATACAAAGCAAATTGTTCGAGACTTGATTATCTAACCCGTCATGGATGTGATCCAACCATCTGTCATGTACCTCCTTCCTTGACTTGATTGGAAAAGCTATAATCACCAAGAGGACGAGAATCGACCGTCCATTCTTCAAGTTTCATCATTCATGCTGGGGGCAAAGTCCCATTCCATGAGCAAACGTGGTTCGGTCGTTCATTCGATAGCATTAGCCTCGATATGGTAAATGAAATACAAATTAACCGGATAGAAATACGACTTCTCTCGACAAAAATCTCTAAGTCTCTGAAGCGGACTAGAGTACTCTCAGTCCCCTGAGTGCAGACTAGAGTATAAATGACTTAAAAACCTCTAAGTCCTGAGTTCCCAGAGCGTGGACTGGAGTATAAACGACTTAAAAACTCTAAGTCTCCTGAGAGCAGACTAGAGTACTCTAAGTCCCAAAGCACAGACTAGAGTATAAACGACTCAAAAATCTCTAAGTCCCTGAAGCGGATTGGAGTATTCTGAGTCCCCAGAGCGTGGACTAGGGTATAAATGACTCAAAAACCTCTAAGTCCCCTGAGTGTGGACTAGAGTACTCTGAGTCCCCGGAGCGTGGACTAGAGTATAAACGACTAAAAACCTCTAAGTCCCTAAGCGGACTAGAGTACTCTCAGTCCCCTGAGTGCGAACTTGAGTATAAACGATTTAAAAGCCTCTAAGTCCCCTGAGTGCGGACTAGAGTGCTCTAAGTCCTCAGAGCGCAGATTAGAGTATAAACGACTCGATAATCTCTAAGTCTCCTGAGTGCGGACTAGAGTACTCTGAGTCTCCAGAGCACGGATTAGAGTATAAACGACTTAAAAACCTCTAAGTCCCTGAAGCGGACTAGAGTACTCTTAGTCCCCTGAGTGCGGACTAGAGTATAAACGACTTAAAAACCTCTAAGTCCCCTGAGTGCGGGCTTGAGTACTCTAAATCCTAGAGCGTGGACTAGAGTATAAATGACTTAAAAATCTCGAAGTCCCTAGAGTGCGGACTAGAATACTCTCATTCTCCAGAGTGCGGACTAGAGTACTTAAAAATCTCTAAGTCCCTGAAGCGGACTAGAGTATAAACGACTTAAAAACCTCTAAGTCCCCTGAGTGCGTACTAGAGTACACTAAGTCCCCAGAGCATGGACTAGAGTATAAACGGCTTAAAAATCTCTAAGTCCCTAAAGCGGACTAGAGAACTCTCAGTCCCCTGAGTGTGGACTAGAGTATAAATGACTTAAAAACCTCTAAGTCTCCTGAGTGCGGACTAGAGTACTCTCAGTCCCCTGAGTGCGGGCTAGAGTATAAATGACTTAAAAATCTCTAAATCCCCTGAGTGTAGACTAGAGTACTCTAAGTCCCCAGAGTATGGATTAGAGTATAAACGACTTAAAAATCTCTAAGTCCCCAGAGTGCAGACTAGAGTACTCTTAGTCCTCAAAGTGCGGACTAGAGTATAAACGACTTAAAAAACTCTAAGTCCCTAGAGTGCGGACGATAGTACTCTAAGTCCCCTAAGCGCGGACTAGAGTATAAACGACTCAAAAATCTCTAAGTCGTTGAAGCGGACTGAGTACTCTTAGTACCCTGAATGTGGACTAGAGTATAAACGACTTAAAAAACTCTAAGTCCCTTGAGTGTGGACTAGAGTACTCTAAGTCCCCAGAGCACGGGCTAGATTATAAACGACTTAAAAAACTCTAAGTCCCCAGAGTGCATACTAAAGTACTCTGAGTTCCCAGAGCGTGGACTAGAATTTAAACGACTTAAAACCTCTAAGTACGTAGAGTGCGGACTAGAGTACTCTAAGTCCCCTGAGCGCGGACTAGATTATAAACGACTTAAAAACCTCTAAGTCCCTAAAATGGACTAGAGTACTCTCAGTCCCTAGAGTGCGGACTAGAGAATAAACAACTTGAGAAAAATCTCTAAGTCCCAAAAGCGGACTAGAGTACTCTAAGTGCCCAGAGTGCGGACTAGAGTATAAACGAATTGACGAAAATCTCTGCGTCCCAAACTGTGGACTAAAGCATAAGCCGTTTGACAAATCTCTAAGTCCCTAGAGAGTGGACCAAAGCATGAACACAAATTGAGTGCAAGTCGACCGGAGGGAGAAGAACACTAAGTCGCCAGAATGCAGAGTGGTGTATAAACGTTGATAAATAGATGAGGGGATTCCAACCGTTCTCTATTCCGCAAACATCGACTTGAAATCGACAGGAGGATTATTAACTCGCTAAGGATTGAGTTCGACCATCCAACTAGTGGCCTGGCCAAATCAACGCTGGAAGCAGGAGTACAAATCTCTAAAAGCTGAATGCGACAGCTTTACTGTAGCTCTAGCTTGGCGTTCGCTACAACTTAAGGAAACGACTACAAGGAGGCCTCAATACAGAACCAATCGGTACGGCATCCAAAGCTATGGGTGACCGAATATATCATACCTCCGATCGAGGGTCAATACCGATCCGCACCAAGCACATACGAATGTGCCTCGGATATTCCTTGAAAAACTATGACCTCCAAAGTGTGGAAAGGAGGGTAAACCATGAAGACTTGGTCAAAAATTCTCCAGCACCCTCCTTCGATCCGTCAGGAGGAGTATGAAACTGTATGAGCATGACCCGACTGCATTTGAACCAACTTTATCCCAAGATCTGATTACAGAACATGAACCAAAGTGGATGTGGCTGACTGGCAGTGTCCAAATTACGCCCTGAAATTGATGAGGCATCGAAGTATTCCTCTTGGAAAGAAAAACCACAATACAATCCGAGATAGGCGAGTCCCAGCCTCCCATCAACTTAACTAATCCCACGATTCAACAGGAAAGAAAGTAAAGCTAAAGTGGGCATGGCTGGTCTTCCTACTTAACGGTATATGCCCTAGACCAAGGGGCATGAGCGAGAAGCAAGATGAATGTGAACCGACTATTCACCAATCAGCTCTATGTCTTTGGAGTTTAGGTGGGAATATAAACATAGCTAGAGCGAGACTCAACCATCCATGCAGTGTGTTTTTCAACCCGAGACTAGGAGCAGATGCATGGTCATCCGAAGACTGCCTGCGTTAGCTCAATGTTGAAAGTTATATATAGTTCTTACAGCTACTCAAGGCTTCGACCAAAAGAATGGCTAGAGATAGAATCATTAAATTGATGCCTTAGATCGTGGGCAATTGACTGTCACTCCAACTCAAAGACGTGTAAAGGATCATGAATGCATTGAATAGAAAGTGTGTTACTCGAATATACAAGCAAATTCAAACTCATAGCAAGATCCAGCTATACAACTGCACACAACTCGAGGCTGACCCCTACTCGACATTTCCTTCAACGTGCTTTTAAGCCTGATCTTTGGCCATTTGCTGATAATCGATCAGGGCATTCATAGTACTTCACTATTAGACTAAATAACTCATGATAAGACTCTAGGATTCGACTAGAGTAACCATCAACATTGACCATCCCAACCATATTTCAAATTGAATGTTATGCAAGATAGTTACATTTGAACTCAAAGAATCCGGGATTGCACCTGCTAAGCTGATAGTGTCGACATTACAGCCAGACATGGCGACCCTTTTCGGGTATTGAATATCGAATCACAACTCAATGTAGTGATGATAAAAGAATTAGTTGGATTTTTATAAATAAATGATGATATGTTCCCTTGGACTCATTTTAACATGCACGTGTGATTTCACTAACTATCGCGAGCCATGCATTGGATATCGGCCCAAGGCTACAAAAGCTAGCGCAATGTCTATAGATTTCATCATGGAAGCTCCACGGTTACTTTTGGGCTCACCCTATCAACGTCTATGCCTACTAGCCATTGCAACCGGGCACACAACAACCTGAGACGTCTGAAAGACTACTTAAATAGAATATCGAACTAAGCCAATTCGATATCACTTATTTCCCCCGAAGGGCTATCCAAGGATGGAAATTAGCAGACCTCATACCCAAATCACTGCATCTGATGACTACTCGAAGGACAGTAGAGAACCAACTGACGGATGGAAAAAGTACGTGGATGGAGCATCTAGTGATCAGTGTTATGGCGCAGGAGTCATGTTAACGACTCCTAAGGAACGATTGATCTGCTACGTCCTGAAGCTCGATTTCTCTATAACAAACAAGGATGCTTATTATGAAGCCTCGACCGCCAGCCTTAAACTTGCTAGAAGATTTGGAGTGAAAACTTTACATATCTTTTGTGATTCTTGATTGGTAGTATGCAAAGTTAAGGAAGCTGATCTTGCTAGGGGGCATTGTCTTGCCCATTATCTCGGCCAGGACCAAGAGCTACTAGCCGACTTCACGTATTACATCATTACACACATACTCAACGGACAAAATTAAAAGAGTCTAGTCACTGGCCAAGCAGGCCAGTTTTAGGGACGCACAATTGACATACATTATTTCGGTTGAAATATTTAATATTCCAAGCATTGACGGATGGAGATCGGCTAGGTCTTGGAGACAGAGCCAGAAAAGGTGTCATGGTTGACTCCTATCAAAGACTATCTACAATGAGGAATTCAACTGAATGGAGGAATGGAAAACGACAGATACTCCTCAAAGCTTCACACCAAATCATCCAAGAATAAGTTGTGTGTAGAAAGAAGTTTATCCATCCCCATGCTTCGGTGTATCACCCATGATGATATCTTGAGCAAAGTCTGTGAAGAAGAATGCGGCGACAACATCAGGGGGAAAGCCATGGTAAAGAAAATACTCTACTACAGGTATTACTGGCCAACTATCAATCCGGATGCGGTTGATCATGCTAGACAATGCGACGAGTGCAAGATGTTTGTAAAAAAATCCGAAAACGTCGCCGATAGACTTTACTCAAATGGCTAGTCCATAGTCGTTTGCTACGTGAGGGCACTGAAATAATCTTCTTGCCGATCCTAAAGGTGGTGCAAAATACACCATCATAGCAATTGATTGCTTCACCAAATAGGCAGATAAAGAACTCTTAACCACGACCAAGATGAAGAAAATAATCAACTTCATTATCTGTAATGTCATTTGTCCTTATGACCTTCCATGATCTATTATAACTGCAAATGGACAGGTTGAAGCTATGAACAAAATCATAAAGTCTATACTGAAGAAAGTTTTGGAAAAGGCTAGAGGTAAAGGGCGGATGAACTCCCAACAGCATTTTGGGCTTATAGAACTAACCATGAGTGCATGACTGGCCGTGCTCCATTCGCCCCTGTTTACTGCTCTGAGGTCGTCATCCATATAAAACTTGAATTCCCCTCTATCAAGTATCTGATTACAACCCTTATTTCATAAAAAAAATAGAAATAAGGAATCGCAATTGAATTGCAATTACACTAAATGGAATTGACGACGACTTATGAGCATATAAAATGCATTCGACAGCCAATGGCAAGAACATGTATCCGAACGTGCATGTGTACATCCGAAAAAAGTTCGACTTCTTGAAATCAACAAGGAATTGAATACGCACTTAAGGTTATTAAGAAAAGACTGGATCAAATAGCTGAAGCTTACTGTCCCTGTAGAACCAGACACGGATTGCCACTGATGAACTACAACCCTGGATTTATAATATTTGGAATCGACCAAGCGTCATGACCAAAGAAGGATACGACACCTTGGGAGGGTAAAATTGAAGAATAATGACTATTCAGGAAAAATGATGGATTTCTTTCTGTAAACAAGGAATACCTGCTGATTCAAAGCGTGTCATGTTGCTTCACATGACACACTTTGGGGAGCAAGTGTTACCCGACACCTTGGGCCGGATGCAAAACGACAGTTGAAGATATTATTATCAGCACTAGACAAGATTCTTACCAAGAAGAGCCGAAAGGTATAGGGGTTTGATGCAATCGACATGTTTCGGCATGCCTAGCCTAATGCGCAGAACTCATCTACTATGGGCCGAGGTACCTTGTTCCTAAGCCCATGAGGGAAGTCCGACCCATCTTCATCTATAAACAAAAGGATCGGGGCACAGTGAAAGGGACCTTTTTCCGAGAACACTGGGGAGACCCTGCCATTTTTGTTACTCTCCTATTGTTAATTCAAACTTGTATGCAAGTGATGGTTTACGGATTGTATCTATATTCAAGTGATTGAGAAAGCCATAAAGATTAAACTCAAAGTGGATGTAGGCAATTACGCCGAACCACTATAAATATGGTGTTCTCATTTTTGTTGTTCTTTTTGCATTTGAATTACACTGTTCTTCTATTCTAATTTACTATCTTCATTAATCTCTCCACATAACTCTACTCAAGGATGTTAGTGACCACATCTGGTGCTAACAACCAGGGATGGAGAAGGAAGCAAAGTTGGTGACAACCGACGATGGAGTAGGAAGTAGAGATGGTGATGGCTTATGATGGAAGTAGAGTGGAGATAGTGATGACTTGCGATGGAAACAGAGCAAAGATGGTGACACAGAGGACAGTAAGGAGGAGGAGGGTTCGTAGCCAAAACCAAGACATGAGATGGAAGCAAAGTGAAGTAAGATGATGGAGAAGGAAGATAGGAGGGTTTTCGTGTAATTTTAGATTTGGAGAGAAATGAATGTGGTAAGGGGATACAGGCTTGAGTCGTACTAGAACTATGTTGATATGGGAACATGCCATAATAGTCATTGGTATGTCGTTGAAAATTTCGACGACATACCGATATTTTATAGATGACTTAACTACGACACCGCCTCATACCGTCGGTAAGTCGTCAGTAATACTTTGTAGGTATAATATTCATTTTCTAGTAGTTCGGAGTTCATTCAAGGTGAGAACTTGCGTAAACAACACTTAATACATTCAGTATATTTTTTAGCCTTATATATATGCATGTATTCCAAGAGCCCACATTTACATTCAACATGGTTTTGAAAAGCCATATAGCTCAATATGCATAAGGCTCCACAGAGTATGGATAACAAGGGGGCGAGTCTAGGGTCCAAACTCAGTAGACCAACCCCAATTTTACCCCGTCCAAACCCACCCCATTGGGTCATCGGGGCGAGTAGAACCGTGACCCATTGTTTAGAGCTTCGGCTCTAGAGTCGGATTGGGCTCAGTGTCATACCCCAACCCGACCCACACAACTGAGATCTCATGAAATTGTTTTGTTACTATAATGATGATTTGTTAATCTTCTTAGATATAGTGATTATGACAGGAATATTATAGTGTTCCAACGAATAAGCGATAAAATATTTACAGTACTAAGTTGCATCACTGATAATTGTATAATAATAGATGCATAATTTTTGAACTACTATTGTAACCCTCGTTTTTATTTTCTTCCCTTATCATTGTAAACACATTGTTATTGTACTTAATCTATCATTTAGTGACAACAAACATAAATAAATAAATACATGTACATTAATACACAATTTTGAATCAATGTATAAATCCTTACTGGGTCTTGGGAAGGGGTAGGTCTACCCTGACCCGTACGAGTTTTAGGTTTCGGAAACATTTCATACCCGCATCGGGTCGGGTCCAAAGCGGAGTCAAAAAACCAAGGGCAGGTACTACAACCCGCCACATTTCCATTCGTACTACGAAGCATCCTATGTATTTGCTCGTTATTGATAAAGCCTATGCTCCTCAATTTTATATTTGAAAAGATATAGAATTTGAATTAAAATATACTTTACTGTGTGGTTCAAGTAAAATTTTAAAAAATTTAAGATATTTGTTTTACATTTCGCTTGCTAAGGTACAATTGGTATTACATCACATTAAAAAATCAAATCGATTAGAGAAAAATCTCTTATGTGAAAATATCTTTACAAAATTTTCTCGTAAGGCCATAACTAGGCTTGACATTTTAGGTTCCTTGCATGTAACTTATCCAAGTTCGGATTCTAAAAATTGGTCTTGGATAATATTTAGTTCCTTGCATAAGTATAACTATGAGATTGAAAATGAAGCATGCAAGCCTCTTGTTGCAGTGATGACCTTTGTGCTTATGCTTATGTTCCTATTTTCCAATCATTTATTTAACTTCCCCCCACAATCATGAGGATGCATGTTATGACTAAGCTTTCCATTGGATTTTTGTATTTTAAGTTGGAAATAACAATTGATTACTATGTTCAATTGTAATGGTTAGTCTACTACTTAGTTTGTTTGTTGTTACTTGTTAGTGCCTATTTTTAGTGAATTTGATAATTAGTTTGACTAATTATAACTTCAAATTAGACACGGATGTCTTCCAAGAGGGTGAAATCTCCCTTTCCTCCCCTTCTATCCCATGTACTCAAATAAATTCCAACCATTGGTTATAATGATCTAACTAATAAATGAGACCACTAAATTAAATCTAATGATTATGATATAAAAATCAATATGTTGAACATGCAATTTGCGAACAAAAGATTTACTAACAGCATTTTTATGGACAACTGAGTACAAATGAGTTGTGAACTCAGTTGTGGAACCAAGTTGCACTAAGTTCCATTACAACCGAGTTCATAACTCAATTGCAGTGCAGTCGAGTGCGCAAATGAAATACGCACGAGAGTTACGTGCCAGTAGTAATTTATTCAACTTCTGATTAGAAGACCTAATATGACTATCTTCATCAAAAGTTAGAGGAATGATGCATCATATAATTTAAGTGTGCCATTTGGCACGAACAACATGATATTATCAGTTACAAAATAATACATTAAGAAAATCCTTTCATAAGAAATTATGGAGTTATAGTGGTTAAGTACCATAGTATTTCAGTATCTTAGGTGAATACATTAGAAAATACATAGATATAAATTTTCAAATAGATATAGCACGTTACAAATCCGATGACTTTTATTTAAAGAGTTAATTTGAAATTACACATTGGTATGTACATATCATAAATCATTCATTAGTACATGGACCAATGGTAGAAGTAAAAATTAATTTATCAATCATTTCATAGTGAATTACAAAGCTCGAGTGTTAAATTTATAAAAAAATGAAAATTTTGCATGTCAAGCGTTTCAGCAATACGTAAATTTGGATATTACGCTCCTTGGAATTTTTATCCACATAGGACATCCATATGCGCCGAACGTTGATTATTTGTATCAGCACTTAATTTGTAAAATATAAACGTAATTAACGTTTCTAAAATAGATAGATCTAAATTTACACACACACACAAATATATATATATATATATATTAAACATAATAAATCTCCTTTTCAAATTTCATATGTTCATTTAAAATGATCCACCGATGTCAATGTATCGATAAAAATTATTTGGCCGACCATGAAAACAACTTAAATTGATTTTCTGTTATTCAATTATCAATTGCACAATGCTAGTAGTAGATTTAAATAAAATAAAAATATTATAATAAATAGGTTTTAGTAATCAGTTAATTGTAAAACTGATTTTATTGGCACATCATACATAACATTCATATGCCTTGCAAATAATACCACTCTATGATATCAACATGACATGTAAAGCATAATTTATTAGACAAAGTCAGGTTCATTTAGGCCCGTTAATTTTATAGGACAAAGCTTGAAAAAACAATAATATTCCTTTCAGTATCCTTGTAGTGGCACAAATAAAATTAAAAGTGAATATTTTCAAATAAAAAGTTGGGTGCAAAATATGAATTCATGATTAAATTGTGATCCTTCAAGACATTCAGTCATGTTCAGAACAATGCAAAAAGATAAACAACACAGTAACGCTAAAGACTTATTAACATAAACAAATGAGATGATAGTAAGTAATCTTAAAAAGGTTTACAAAATTTTTAGTATAGCTAAGCTACCAAGGAACTAATTAAATTTAATCAGTCAATTCATTAACCATAAAATGTAAAGTTTTAGCACTGGATTTTAGCACTAGGCAATACACCGCCGACTATCTTGAATAACGGTCGGCGGTGTATTACCGATCATGTGTATTTTTTTTAATATTTTCGATCGACGGTGTACTACCAACCTAATTTTGGGTAGAATGTAGAAGATGTATATAGCACGACTCTAAATTTAGTATAGCTAACCTACGAAGGAAATAAATTAAATTACTGTCAATTCTTTAATCACCAAATATAGAGTTTTGCATTGGATTTGCGTCAAGCATGAATATAATAATACTAATAATTCCAGGGGAACAAATCATGGTGGATTTACATCAAGGTCTACATGAGTGCTTGCTTGGAGTAGATAATGGCCACATGAGAAGATAGCTATGACAGCCGCCTGGAGAAGCAAGTTGCCATGAGGATGAATGATTTCCTATAGCGACGAAATCTTAGAGTAATGCCATGATCATCATTTTACCGCCACCCCGATGAACGAGTTGTTATCGCCACGATAGACTATCGGCTATCGCCATAAAGAACGATCTGCTGCCACCGCAAAGAACAATTTCCCATCAGGATAAGAGATGTCGTGGAACGCTAATGAGATTTGATGAAATTAAATTTTATGCGGCCAAGCGAAGATATAGAGAAGGGACGGTATTAGAAATGAATGTAGGATTTAAAATTACAAAATAATCCATTTATATCTATTTATTTACATATTTACCAATTATTGTAACACTTTTTTTATGTCCCAAAGTCTATAAGGAAAATTATTTAATTTTATGAACACTTTTTGAAGTAACCTAACACTTTTTAACAATAGGTAGTTCGTATTTGTAAGTGTTAGAAATTGAGAGTATAAAATGTTACAAAATCACTTATTAGTGTAGTCGAGTGTTCCATAAAAAAGATTATGTAATTTATTACATATAACTTAACTTTTATATGCAATACATGGAAAAAACGGTTAGGCCATTATTGCTAGGGAGAGATAGAGAAAAGGAAAACAAATTTAAGCTTCCTTTTTCAAGAGAAGAAGAAGAATTTTAATCTTGCTGAGTAATACTTAACCCATTTATTATCCTTGAATTTCTATATGCACGATTCCAATTCCTTCGAAACTTAAGGATATTCTTTTATTATTTTGTACGTAGAACTTTACATAATTTCGTATTTACTCATCCTCCTATAGAACTGCAAAAAAAAATTCACTGATGATAATAAAATGGTTCTATAGATGCTTGGGAGTTAAATGATATTGTTGTTGATATGTCTAAGAGTAAAATGTGAATTAATTATCTCTAAGTTGTTTAAAATTTTAATATGATGGTTATAACATAAAAAGAAGGATGAGTTTTAATTTTCATAACTTCGGATTTGGAAATAATTTATAATTAATTTTTTAGGTGAAAAATAAGCATTTTTGGTTGTAAATTAATATTCTAAAAATACTAGAATTTAATATCTTGACTTGAAATTTTTACCAGAGGTAAAGTGTTTTCTATGAATTTTTGAAAATTTTCCTATGATCTTTTGAATTGTTATGAATTAAATGATAATGTAGAAAATATCATTAATTAATGAAATAAACAGATGAAGTGATTAACTAAGACATAACTAAAAGAATAAATCATCGTTGGAATCTGAGAATTCTATCGTAGTATAGAATTAATGAATAAGCAAATGTCATGGTAAAAAACTAGTCAAAAAGTAGTTGCTTTATTAAAGAAAATACCAGTTTTCTACTTATTTATAGATTTTCCATTTCAAACATGCAATAGCATTTTAGAAGCACGGTATCCTTAACTTACATATGCAATAGCTTAGACTTCCAACAGCAAATGTTCGATTGCCATTTTAAAAACGTGGTAGCTTCACTTTAGGCTGCGATAGCTACTTTAGAAGTGCAGTAGCACTAGCTTTAGAAGTGAGATATGCAATATCACTAGATCTTCGACAACTGTTTTAGATGTACAATAGCACCATACTTGAGATATCTAAATGTCAGACCTTCGATAAAAAAATTGTTAACCTTCAATGACTATTGAGTTAGACCTGCGATAGCTATATGCATGTGATGAATTTAGATATGTGATCCTTAGCTAACCCTTGAGCTCGATAATTTTAGACATGCGGTAGCCTTGGATATGCGATAACTAGCCTTTGAAGCTTGATAATTTTAGACATGTGACAACTTTTACAAGATGAAAATTTTAGGGTTGAATTCTCGAAGACAAATTGCAAGATGTTTAATTTGAATTTCGTAGGGATGAAACTACGAAGACAAAAGATAAACTAGAGTGTAGTAACTTATGTGAAATTGGGAAATGGTGCAAGGCTAATGCAGCAACCCATCATGTTAAAGATGTATGTATTAAGAAAGGAGAAAGGCCAACGGGTAAACCAATAATGTTATACACAACATTATTTGTGGCAGTAATTGTGTACACTACTACAAATTTTCAATTTTTCGATGCATTTTTGGCATCGTTATATTTTTTAGCAATGCTAAAATAATGTTAGAAGACCAAGCATTACTAAATCACTAAGCGTTGCAAAGGTGTCCCAAAATTGACATTATAATGACATCACTAAAATTTAACGATGCCATAGCGACATATATAATTTAGCAAAATAAAGGCGTCATAGTGACATTGCTAAACATTACCAACGCCATTACAACGAAACTTGAATATTAAAATTTGGACGTGGAGATGACATTGCAAATGTTGAGGGTCGCCTTTGCGACGTCTTTATTATATTAAGTAATGTCCGTCACTATGACGTCGATAAAATTTTTCGACGCCATTGGAACGACTAGTTGGCGTATAAATTTAGTATATTTGCAATGCCTTTGCGATGGCTTAATGTCACCTAATGGTTACGAAATTCAACAGCACCTCCCTAGATTCATTTCCAACAATCGCACCAAAACATGATAATCATATAAAGTCAAACAACCAATATAATCAACATATATGATCTCAAATAATTATATATACGCAAAGCTAATACATATAACCATACCATCATAAACAAATACAAATTAAGTCTAAAAACATATAACATAATCATAGTTAATAATATAAAATTACATGACTACAATTCCCAACCAAACATGTCTAAATAACACTTAGTAAAATATATATAATACACAAATACATAAAATGTCCAAATGAACAATTTACATATCATGCAATAGACCACTACCGTCCTCTTTCATTTGCTATTTATACTCCTGCATAAACTCCATCACATCCTCCATACTCATCTGTAGCCTGCTCACTTTGGTCTTGAGTGTGTAAATCTCCTTATCCGTCACTTTCAGCTCCTTATAGAGCTTCTGTCTCTCATTCGATTCAATACTTCTTGTGCTGAATGTGTTATTTCTATACGGTTGTATATAAATAATTGCATTAATACATATACATTTCTTACCAATAATTAATAAATAGGTATTACTGCAGGCCTGATATAAGTTCAAAATCAAAATAAAATGTAAATACTATTAAGAAACTAAGAAAATAATGCAAATAAAATTTATGGTAATGCGTCAAATAACATAAACTAGAAAAGACTAATTTAGAATTGAACAAATTACAACATTTATTTTATAGAAACTAACATTGTAAGGTGTAAATTCCTCACTTTTTAAAATGCATGCATAATGTTTTACACTAACGCCACTTATTAACAAAGTGTTATGGCACGCGCTTCGCGTGTGAATTTTTTCCTTATAAATTTTATATGTTAAATCAGTTAAAAAATGATTTTTTATTTTCAAATGATATTAAAATTTATATATTTGTAAATAAGTATTTTGAATTTGTAAATGAAGTTCAATTTTAGATCTAATTTTAGAAGCGTCTTGAATTTGTAAAGCATGTTTAATTGTTAGATCCTACATTTAGAGACGTTTGAATTTGTAAAATATGTATAATATTAGATCCTATTTTTAAGTGACTAATATTTGACAGTATATAGAGGGACATTTTTGATAGTTCACGTTGATACCAAAAAAATATGACACCAAAACTATTATAACTATTATTAAAGTTAAAGATATATAATTTCTCATTGTAATAACAATATATATAAATTTACCAGAGAGTATGAGGATTTGGATCAGCGGATGGCTTTACTATACCCTCCTCAGGAGTTTACCGACCCGTCGGGTTCTTTTGGATTTTCAAAAAAAATAACAATATATATACATGTGGTAAGTTGAAGAATATACAACTCTACTAACGTATATAAATTACTTCTCTACAGTAGGCACAAGGATACATTTTGTTCAGTGATGAACCATTTTATTCATCCAATTATAAAATGAATTATAATTTCATGTTATCAAGCTTAGCCTTCCTTTTAATATTAATGTAATTGGATATGCTGGTAGCACACAATGCTGGTAGAAAAGAAAAATTATGGAAGTGTATAGAGACATATAATATGGGTATCTTGTATCATAGTGATTGAATTTCCACATTGAGAAATATTGGAAGCTGCGATGTGTAAATAAAAATAGTTATTGGTGCACATCATATTTCAATATCATCATGATTAGATAAGCTAATATTCTATACATGTATGCATATCCAATCAAATATTAAAATTAGTATCCTCGTAGTTGTGACAAAAATATAAACATGAATCTATTATAAAACATGCATCTAACGTATATCATGTTTATTTTACTGTAATGTGTATATTCATTTGTCATATCTAAAACAATCATTACAAAATCATAAAATCTTATAATCAAACCTTTGCCATTATTATTCAGTTCCCAACTTCTCATTAATAAGTATCCTATTCACACTGAATTAAAAATAAAATACATGTGCATCTACATCTCAAATTTAATTATTTCCAAAGTAATGATAAAATACAGTAGAAAATCAGGTGTTAGGGTTGGACGTAGAAAATCAAGCATCAAAACGAGTTTCAAAAATTTGACCCTAATTGTAAACTGAAGGATTATGGTTTCACAAACTTTATACATGCAATTTACTAACCGACATAGAGTAGGATTCTTAGCAAAGTGTAACTAATGTTAATGCTCTGAACCTTTGTATATAGAGAAGTCTAGTAGTTGTCGTGCTATTTACTTGTATTTCATGATCAATGTCCGTTTAACTATTTGAAATCATGTGTATAAATAAATTTCATACCACAGGAATGCTACCAAAACCAGGCCTACGAGTCTGTCTTCTATTCGATCTCATCTCCCCACTTGAGATGAGCTCCTCAAATATACGGTCTTCTTCTTCTTGCGTGATCTTCTTGCCTTCATCCCATGGCTCGGCAACTCTAGCTATTTTGCCTGAATGTGTATATATACACACATATATATACATTTATGTGTGTGTATGTTTTTGTATGTGTATATTGTATAGCATCTTATAATACATTATACATAATAGAATATTTAAATCAATGCAAATAACTTACAGCAAATGCAGCAAATGATTGGTTAATCCATCGACTTTCCAAACCATCAGATGGGATAACGTAACACAACCGCTTGTACACCTCCATACACATAAGCTCTTGCCGATACTCTATTAACTGAAAATAGTTAAATATATTACCAAACACTGTACTGATTATTTATTATTTCAAAATAAATTAAAGGATTACCAAATCATTTTTGTACTGTGCAGCTGATCTAGAACCGCCAGCATGTACTTTGGGATTGGTAAGGCAATTCATAGAGTTTTAGGCTGCTCATTGTTTCACATCCTCCCTGAAAGTGACTACTGTGTAGCTAGTTAGCACTTAGAATCGTGTAATATGGAATGTATTATAATCTAAATGCTGAAACAGATAATACTAGGAAAGTAAATAAGAATAAGCACACCATATGTTTTTATACTGGTTCGAACTTTCCGTTCTACGCCCAGTCCTAGACTTCCCTCTGGAATTTCTCACAATAACCGCTCATTTAACCCGGAGTAATAAATATACAACACCTAAGCAACCGATCAGGACTTTTCCGCCTCTAACAACCGAAAGAAAACTTTTACCGCTTGAACAACCGAATAGGACTTCAACAGTTTCAGTAAAATTATTTTGACACTTGTGTTCTTGATAACACTGATTTGTCTTTGATAGCACAACCTTCCTATAATCTTTTCCTCAAGCATATATTGTGTTTGTAAAGATTTAGAAAGAAAAATAGTGCTTTGAATCGAAGAATAAGTTAATTGATTCAGAGATTCAAACAATATATATAAATTGTGATTGCTTTGTAGAATGCAGAGATAGTAGAGAGTATGATCAAAAGACAAAATAAAATTCGATGATTTGAGAAGTGGATCTCATGTGTTTATATAGTAGATAAACAGCTGCAATTATTCACGAAGAGTTGTGACCAAAAGAAGCAGTCATAACTCTTCAAATTGGATCATCTCTTAGTAAATGGAAGTGTCTATTCGGAAAAAATAGTTGTTGGAAAGGTTCAGTCGACTAACCCAAAACGACCGGTCAACTGAAAATTCAAAGTTGGTGCAAAACAGAGTGTCTGTGCAATTGAGCAGGTTCAGTCAACTGGTCATATTTGGTCGGTCCACTGACCTAGTTGTCAGTGCACAATTCACACTTTTTTATGAAATTGAAGTTTAAAACAACTTTGATTTTGTGTGGACTACTTGAGGATAGATTTTAACAATTCTAAGACTTAAAAACTTCAACAAATAAACATACTATACTCAGTTTTGAAGTCTTGTCTCCTTTGTAGTCTTTTTGTCGCTTGTCCATATAGTCTCATCACTGATTTGTTTAAGCTCTTTGTCATGAATCAAAACTTATGATTCAACATTCTCCCCATTTTTGATTGATGATAACCTGTTAGTTACGGATGATATTATGTTTTAAGAAATATTTAACGGAAGTTATATATATCTCCCCCTGAATATCTGGCGACATATCTAATCCTGCAAGAAATGGTTAGTCATACAAATTTCTCCCCCTTAGTCATCGACAAAAAGGAAATAACAATCATTTCATCATTAAACTAACAAAATTACAATCACAAAAAAAATATCGAATTGTTTTGAGCTATTTATATAAGCTTATAAAAATAAACAAAAGTAGAATGTTTGGAATAAATAAAGATAACTTACTACCAACAAGAAACAACAATATCAATCAAAGTCAGACTCGGTTTCTTCTTCCACTTGAATCGGTCATTTGCCTCTTGAAGAACTTTTCATAAATTGTCTGCCATCCCCATGTCCGCTTGTGTTAGAACTTGTGTGTTCTTCGGATGTAGACCAATAAAGAAAGGAGTTGGACGTTTATCTGGATCACGTTGTGAAGCTTTCGCAGTTATGGAAGAGGAACAAGAGATTGCATCACATAAAATCCTGAAAAAGCTTTTAATTTTGTCAATTTTCTTGTCAATTTTCTTGTCGAGATTTTTGATGCGAGAATCCAAAATAACTTGATTCTGCACAATTAGGTCAATGAATTCTCGGGTGCTTTGGGATGGGGATAGTGTACGAACGTCATCTCTTTGTTGCTGTGGAGTAGTAGTTTGTTGACGAGGTCGTGATTGTCAGTCTTGAAAAGACATGATAAAGAGAGGTCTAGGAGGCAATTTCATTAGACTTATTGTACGTCTATTTAGAGTTTTAGGAATGGAAGTATCAGATTTCGGAATACGAACATGTAGGTTCATAAGTAGCCGCATAAATATTCTCCATAATAGATGATGTTCATTCGCCCTTGGTTAAAAGACAAGAATTCATCTACAATAAGTTTAGGCCAATTTATTTGGACATCAACCTAAATAGCATATAATGCCGTATAAATTATTTGGATACACAAGCTCATAAGAACCAGTACGAGAAAGGATAGTGTGCATTAAGGCTCGATGTACTATTCGAGCTCTAGGACGTAAAAAGATAGATTTTAGTTCAGTCATATCATCTTCCAAAAACCTATGACTTACTTCATCTCGTTCGCCTATAGGAACATTTAATTCTTCCAATGAAATGCCATCAGTTGGAGTATGGAGAATGTGTCCAATACTATCTAATGACAGGAATACTTATTGACTGCAAACTAAACTCTATACGCAATTATCATGATTACGTGGATTTTGATGATCTAAATTTAAATTTGCGTAAAAGAGTTTTACCAAAGTATGATTAATCTTGAAATTATTCTGATTGTGGTCAAGAAGAGATTCTAGACGACTTCTTTTTGAAAGCTCTTGAATTCTATACGGAGCAAAGTCTGGAAACACAACAAAAGATCCTTCGAAAAAGCGTGCTTCCTTCATTTTGTTCCATCTTTGGAGCGTTGTAGCATCATAGAGCCATTGAGCAATTTGGGTGCCAATTGGTTCAGAGGAAAAGGTAGAGGCATGTCTAGATCGTTTAGGTTGATGTGGAGCCATTGGAAATAATAATGGAGTAAAGGAATTTGAATTTTTTTGGGAGCTAGGGTTTTGAAAAACTGAAGTGAGAAGGTAAAAGTGAAGAGTGAAAAAGGAGATAGCGGGTTAAAGGGGTAAAAAGGTAGGTGAGATAGTTTTAAAAGGTTCATATTTGTCGTTCAGTCGACTGGACGTATATGGTCAGTCGATTGATCATTAACCCGAAACTCTCTGTTTCATGATTCAGTCGACTGGCCAAATTCATTCAGTCAACTGAATACAGTCTGAAAGCTTTCTATTTCCAGATTCAGTCGACTGGTTGAAATTGTTCAGTCGACTGAATTTTCATTCTCAGTATTTTGCAGCATATTTTGATAAAAAATATTCAATATATTAAGTAATGCATATAAATAAGAATGAAATTTATAAAAAAATATAAAAAGAAAATAAATTATTTTGATAAAGGAGTGGATGGAGACTTCGAGTTGTCTGGTTCACCCTTCGTCTTCTCTTCATATGGTTTTAATGGCGACCAGCGATTTCCACGCTCCCATGAATTCGGAGACACGGGTGGAGGTTGTGGTGACTGATCTCATGGATTCTGAGAAGAAGAGGTTGTAGGTTGATGAACAGGAGATGAAGATGAACCGTAGAATTTCCATCCAAGCTGCTCCATAAAGCTAAGACGTCTTGAGTTCATCTTCTGTTCATAGTACATATCACGTTGAATTGTTATAGATTCCCTCTAATAATGATGTAAATCATCAATTTTTTGTTTTATTTGAGGAGAACCAAAGAAAAGAAAACGACGCGCCTTCTTTTCTTGGGAGTATGACCACTGTGATAGTTTGATTGTCTGGCCGGTTCATGATATGGTGTAGAAGTAGATAAACTTGATGAACCAGATGAAAGTGTCGAGAAATCGACAGAAGAATATACAGAGCCATTGGAGGAGTTTTCTTATGAAGACATTGTAGTAAAAAAAATTATTGAATCAAATTTGATGGAAGGATAAAAAGAAAAATCTCGAGATATATATAAGTGAAAAAATAGAAAACAAATTGATGGATTAAAGAATAGCATAAAAAGTAATTAGAGGATGAAAACAAAACACAATTCTAATGGTTGAGAATTGTTCATGAGAAAAGGGAAAATAGATAAGGAAAAAATTATAATAGAGAAAATTGTGAAACAACAAATGGTCAAATAGCAGAGACATAGGATTTCCAAACTAAAGGTGTTGAGTTCAAGCACCAGAAAAAAAATTAATTATTTTTAGAAATTTCACAATTCTTTTTAAGAAATTATACCTAGTTCTCTTCTTAGTTTTATAAAACAATTTTCACTGAGTGGTTTAGTAAAAATATCAGCTAACTGATTTTCAGAATTTACAAATTCTAAATTTATTATATCCTTCTCAATATTATCACGAAGAAAATGATGACGAATGCCAATGTGTTTAGTTCGTGAGTGATTGACAGGATTTATAGATAAATTTATTGCACTCGTGTTATCACAATATATTATAGATTTCTTTAATTTTATATCAAATCTCGTAATGTTTTTTGCATGTAGATTACTTGAGCACGACATCCTATAACCATAACACGGTTATTTGATATAAAAAATTTGCTAATATGGAAAACAACACCAGCACAAGCACTATCAATAACACTAGTTTTATTGAAGGTCAATCTACTACACGGCCTCCACTATTCAATGGCATGAATTATAATTATTGGTCAACTAGAATGAGAATATATATATATATATATATATGCAAGCTAATGGTTTTGAACTTGGAATATTGCCCAAAATGAATATATCATCCAACAGAAGACTTTTCAACTTGGACTACTGCATAGAAAACTGATGCTACTTCAAAATGCTAAAGCTATGAACACGTTATTTTGTGCACTAGATAAGAATGAGTTTAATAGAGTCAGTATGTGTACAATTGCTTATGAGATATGGAGAATTCTAAAAGTAACTCATGAAGGAACTAAAAAAGTCAAACAAAGCAAAATTTCTATGTTGAAAAATCAGTTTCAAAATTTCAAAATGAAATCAAGCGAAAGTATAAATGACATGTACTCTAGATTTCAAGATATATATCACACACTATTGGCACTAGGAGAAAAAATTTCTGACTTTGATATAATATCAAAAATCCTAAACTCTTTTAACGGATGAATGGGAAAGAAAGGTCCTAGCTATTGAAGAAGCAAACGATCTTTCCACTACGAAACCAAAAGAGTTAATAGGAAATCTAATGTCATATGAAGTGAATTTGCAGGCAAAGAAAGTTCAAGCACATGATAAAAAGAATCTAGCATTTCAAGCAGAAAAAATGACTCTGACTCAGATGAAGAGGATATGGCATTTATTGTTAAAAAATTCAAAAAATTTTTGAAATTCAAAAAGAATAACAAGTTCAGGAGTTACAAAAATAACTCTAGTAACAACGATAATAGCAATTAACCATCATCTTCTGTCATGGAATGTTATTAATGTCATAAAAAGGGTCATATGAAGAAAGATTGTCAAGAGAAACAGAAAAATAAATTCAAGAGGAACAAATTCAAGAAGAAAGTATTTTCGGTAACATGGGATGATTCAGATTCTTTTCATCATCAGAGAGCGACAGTGACAGTGACACAGAGTAAGCAAATGTATCTTCAAGGCTACAAGTGATGATGTACCACTTAAAAAGAGAGAAAAATGAATTTTAGACAGTGGTTGCTCGAAACACATGACTGGTAATAAAGACATGTTAACAACCATAGTCTACTCAAAAGGAGGATCGGTCATTTTTGAAGACAATTCAAAAGGTTATATCATCGGCAAAGGCAATGCGAGCAATAGTGGTATCTCACTACAACAAAAACACCCTTTTACAACGGACAATGCCTGTTGTAATAGGGGTTTCGCAACGGGTCAGTGCACGTCTTATTAGGCGATGTTGTAATAGATGCAGAACATTTTACAATGGGCAATGCCCGTTGTAAAAGCCCGTTGTAGTAGACTTTTTTACAACGGTCCCTACCCGTTGCTATAGCATTATTTACAACTATTTTTGTCTATTGCAATAGCATGATTTACAACTATTTTTGCCCGTTGCAATTGGGTCTTTTATAATAGTTTTTGCCCATTATTAAAATTTTCGAATAAGAAAAAATATGTATATAATATTGCATTACACTCACAAAATTAAAATTAATTTGCCATTGAAAACAAAATATTGTATCAATAACAAACATATTCACTCATATCTTTTAGAAATGACAAATTAGATTTATATTTCTAAATGACAAAATGATTCATATATTCTTAGTTTTTGTACAATACAGACCCTATAGAAGAAACATTATCAACCAAAATAATGGGAATATAATGAATTTATAATTCATCTAACTGTGTATGTCTTAGCCCTTGAACATTAGCAGCATGAACTCCCGCATAAGCTCTTTCGACAACAACCTATGCATACAAATCACAAATTTTCAATCCATTAAAATATACAAACAATTAAAAAAGAATATATGCATACTGAGATGTTAGCAAGTGATTAGAAAAATTCATGGTAATAAGGTAAAAATCATGGTGATTTTATAGCTATATAGACTAAACTTATATATATGCATCTGTTAAAAACTTAGTTGTAGAATTTGTAGAAAAAATTAGTAAAGGGAATGGGATACATTCATGCCACTAACAAATATTTTACACTATCAGGGATTGACAACTTGACATTAAGTCTTATATTTGCATACCAAGAAAAACATCATCAGACACATACTTTTGAGTAATAATCAATAATGGGTTATGCTTCAAAACAAATAATTTACAAGGCAGGCCGCAAAATTTTAATGTAACCCTTAATGGTTTAGTAGCTGACTTTATCTGCTATTTGTTCTCATTAGTATACTGAGTTTTCATCTCTAGGATTGGATGAAAGTTGTGGTCCTAAAATATATATAACCGGAGTGAGCATTTTGATACATGTTAAAACGGATCGAGTTTGATTAACATCAAAAAAACGAAATACAAAAAAAGTAGGCAACATAAAGTTTTAATCATCTAAAATCAATTTGACCATAAAATGCATGCATGACTTAAATAAAAGAAGAAAACAACATGTTGAAAATTGTATTGGTGCAGACTATTATCGTATGATTCAAGACCTACTATTTTGACAATTTCCCTGAACGTGCAGAATAGTTTTGATTTATTGCATAAATCAATATGGTCAATATTGAACTCTCTAGCCAAAAAGAAATCAACCCAGTAGCATTGGTATAAATTCAAAGAGGCGAGCAGAAAAGTTTTGCCTTTGAATGAGATAATTTTGAAGCTAAATAAAATTGTAAAAAATAAAGTACGTGTTAAGGAACATATTAATTATTTTTATCATAATAATATATTCGTTGTTTTAGGATTATATCGATAAAATTAGATTTTATTAATTTCATTTTTTCATAAAAAGCTGTACAGTTGCATGCTATTTAAAGTTTACTAAGCGGCGACAATGAGCTATGAAAGTTGGCTATGTGCAAATGGCTGTAGTACTCTGAACGAACCATTCAACCTATATAGCATCATATATGATTGTAAATTCCTTTATTTCAACCTAATAAACCATTAACAAACAAATCGTAACAATGTATATGCACTATCCAGCAAAAGAAGTATGCAACAACAGTTATAATTACACACTTGTTACCACAAAAGAAAAGGGAAAACAAATCTTTAAAAGTAAGAAACAGCACCAAAATCAGTCATAAACTAGATCTTGCTTAGATCAATTGAACAATAGAACAATTTTTTATGTTAATACAAAGAACATATGACTTATGAATAACGGATTGTTACTTTAAGACACATCGATTCCCCCAATTTAGTTAATATGCTGCCTAAAATCCACAACATCCATTTCCATTTTCAGTATGGGTTGAAAAACAGATATATTAAAAAAGTAACATCTAAAGATGTCAAAATTTTAAAGTTCCATAGTAACTAATTTACTTGCAACAGTAGATAAAAAAATCCATCTGTATTGTCACATCTGAAACAAGGCATTGAACTCAAGCTATAACTAGAACAGATATATTTTTATCACAATGGGATTAGTGCTATGAATTGAAACAAGCTAATTACTTAAAAAATACACGATTCGAACATACTAAAATCGACCAAGTACTAAAATTCAAAAGAAGCATTGCCTCGGTGTCATCAATGCATTCATCACCTACGACTCCAAATTGATGAGCAGATACTGTCAAATTCGTCAATTTCCTCCTCCCAAATCGTTATTAACCCAACTTCAGTTGTAACGACCCATAAAATTTTAATAATTTTTAATAAATTAATAGGTAGAGAATAAAACGTATAAATTAATAGGTAGAGAATAAAACGTATAAATTAATAGGTAGAGAATGAAACGTATAAATTAATAGGTAGAGAATAAATAGTATAAATTAATAGGTAGAGAATGAAAAGTATAAATTAATAGGTAGAGAATAAATAGTATAAATTAAAAGGATCTGCAACATCGTAGTTGTAAATTATGAATGTTATTGTTTATAATCATACATGTAACTCTAATGATACGATTTTAATAACGAATTCCGTGTACAAGATATGGATTACATAATAGTATTTTCTTAATATCCTTAGCTTTCAACAATAATCAATTAGCGACCTTAATCTTAATAGGATTTGAAAATCATCAACCTTCGAATAAGTCAAATGATATTCTAAATGTTAATAATAACCTTGAAAAAAAAAACTTTATCAGAAGAACATTTTAAGTACACATAAATTTTTATGGGATTATGTTAATATGTATTCAGTAGGCATATGCTAACAACCGCTCAAACAAGAAATAATCACTAATACACAGTGTAAATTGTTAAAAAATCAAACTATCTATATTTATCACGCAAAAATGCAAAATCATAAAGGTTATTAGGGAAATTATGCAAATCTTAACATGTGCGTAGAGGGCACATGCTGATTTTTCCAATTTGGTGCATTGCACTAAGAATTATTGGATCCTATTCATCGTTAATTTGCTACCATTTCACGACTTTGACCACCACCTTAACTTGTTGAATGCCACGAATGCCAAAATGATGAATGATGTTGCAAGTCAGAAGAAAATGCATCCTCCTATATGCGTTTCTTTTTTTAACATGGGTGTCTGTCATGATTGATGCTGGTTAACGTTAAATGACATTAGATGCCAACAATATTATTATGCATTTTCATTATCTTAATTCTTTTATCAATTAACCTCTCCACTTTTCTTTCCAATCTGATTTATAACCTGCCTACTTACTTTTCTTACCATATTTATTATTTGCTAGAATCTAGTCGTTTCATAATTCCCTTTTTCAGCATTTGATGTGCCTTCTCTAAATCTAAGCGGAAAATCTGACTTACCCCTTTTATTCATTTACATTTTCTTCTGTTTCAAATTTCATCGTGAGTGACACGCAACCTTACTTTAATCACTGCGTCAATCAAGCATCCATCTATTAATTTTCATTTATTTTATATTTATTGCCAACGTTATAAATTTGAAAGATCACTTGCTTCCCTTGTCTCCATGATTTCACGTCTTTGTGCCTATCATTTTGAGTTTCTTACTTTTATATTCTATTATTAGCCTAAACGTGCATTTTGACTGTTGCCATCCCCGTATTTATTTCTTTCCTTTTTGAAACTAAAACGTATACGTTTTACATTTATTTATTTCTAAACCATTCATTGCCTTTCCTTTAGATCAATCCATTCTCTTCTTATTTGCTTTAACTTCTCTGCTGAATCAACGCATGAACGTTGATATTTCATTTATTATTCCCTTTTAAATTATATTTTTCTCTATAGCTTTCCACTACCTCTCTCTTCATATATTTCATTGTTGCCTGCTCCTTCTATATTTTCGAGATCCACTCCCCACCATTGCTTACTTTTCCTCCTCCCAAATTTTTCCATGGCCTACGCCAGATATAAAAAAAAGAGAAAAAGAAAAAAAAAATTGCACGACGTATATACCCATCGCCTGAAGCTATCTCTGCCCCAATTCCCTTCCCACCGCCTACAACCCTCAACCTCCACTCACGTTTCTCCTACAAGTGCCTGCTTACTTTCTTTCCTAAATAAGAAGGTATATTTATTGTTTAAAAATTTCCTTATAAACATTCAAAAGGATTTGAGAAAAGTTTGCATTCTTTTGTACAGATCTTTTTATATGTGAAAGTAAATAAGTTATGAAGCTATAAAGGTTTACTTATACAAGATTTATATATATAAGAGTGTTATATAAATGAATTTTATAATATGCGTTAACTAAATACATTGTTATTTATATGATCTAGTTTTTGAATATATGTTTGAAACGTTTTGATTTTTATACATACAAATATTTTATTTTATACATATATTTTGTTATATATAAAGGTTTTATAAAAAAAATAAAAAAAATAAAAAAAAAAGAGAAAAAAAGGAGTAAGTTAACAATGTATTATAAAGAATATTGTTTATCTGCACATATATGTGCATAAGTTTGTTTGATTTCCTGCTGGATATTTTGAAAAGGAAAGTAATAAACTATATTAATTATATATATACATAAGTATTCATTTCAAAAGATATTATATATATGTGTGTTGATCTTTAATATATGTGTTTTATGTTAGAACATTGATTTTTTTAACTATGCATATATATTATTTTAATATTGGTTCAAAATGAATATTTATTACATGGAAACGACAACCATAAAATGAATATACTATATATGTGACATTTTGAATGATTATATATTTGTATTTAACATTAATATGAAATGGAAGCGTTTTAAAGTTATATGGTTTTCATGGGTGTGCATATATATATATATATATATATATATATATATATATATATATATATATATATATTCATTTTTAAAATGTGTGTTTTGATTTAACGTTCATTTTGAAAGAAAGTAATAAATTAATCATATAATCTTCGTTTCAATTTTATCAAGCTAATTTGATCCGTTCTCATCAATTTCTATCTATCAGCTTTTCCGTCGAAATCGTACCATCTAACTTTGCTTTGGAAGTCGTGCTTGCATTTCATAACTCAACTTCATTGTCTATCTCTCTAACCTTGAAAGGTGAGCATTCACTCACGATTTACATTCTTTTATTTATTAAATTTGATTTCAATTGAAACGACAATTGAAATATGTTGCTGTAGTTATTTAAATTGTTATATTTATGCTATTACCTATATATGTTCACCAACGGGATATGACACCATATCCTATTGTTTATACTTTATTTAATTACTGATGATATATTCCTGTTGTATATTATTATCATATCCTGCTATATTTTTGTTATCTGTTATCACTCTGCAAGTTCTCTGTAGTTTAGAATTCACTATGGGTTGAAATGATACATACCCGAACAGACGTTAGAATAGGAGAATTTCGTTATGGGTTGAAATGATAGACCCAAGCGATTTTCATTTAATTAAATTTGGGATTACGGATTGGAATGATATCCACCCGTATATATCTAGTGTACGGATTTAAATGATAAATATCTGTAACACTTGACCAGATGATAAGGAATATATACAGACACCGTGGTTCATATATAAATATTTTGGAAATAAATTCTTTGTTGGAAAGAAATATATGGTATTAATAAATGTTAATTCTTAAATTTCTATGTATATATAGATTTAATAATATTTAATTGAATTAAGTTTGATTTAATACATAAACTATGTTAATATTTATGTAAATTATATTTCAAATAGATTTTTGAAATAATTGGGATAAATTAAGATGGGGAGATAAATTTGAGTTTATTAAATGGTATCTAAATAAGGATTTATTTAATTAGATCAATCTAAAAATTTTAAATGGTAAATTTTAAAAAGGTAGGATTTTATAACTGGATTTTTGATTTAAGCAATTAAATGCATATTTCACGTTTAAGTAAATTAAAGAAAATATTGAAAAAATGGAATTTAAGGTTAATTAAATAATCTTGAATCAAATGAGGAAGTATTTCAAGACTAAATAATAATGAGGTTAAATCGAGATCTATATGAAATGGTTAAACTGAACATTTAAATTTTTAAGCCTTAAACTATATTGGAATTTAAATGGTTTAAATTCGAGATTCGGATCTGTATTTGAAATCAATATAGTTGAATTTGTTATTTAGAAACTAAATTGAATTAAAATGAAAATTTAGGTTGAACTAAATTTGAATTTATTATTTAGAAAACTAAATTGAATAAAAATTTAGTTGAAACGTTGAATACTTAAAGGTTTAATAATATTGAATATAAAGGGGTATTTTGTGATTACAAATCCGAATTTGAGATCGATAAAATTGAAGTGGTTATTTTAGGAATTGAGTTGAATTTAATTTGATAAATTGAGATTGAATTTAATTTAAATGGGAAGGTCGGGTTGATGTTGAAACAATTTGTTAAGTTGAGGGAATTGAAAATATTTTATGGTATAAATTATTTAATATATCTAAATACTATTTTGGAAAATAGCTATATTTGAAGTGAAATGATATTTGATTTTGAGGTATAAATTAAGATGAAAGAACCATGGTGTTATAGTGTATATTTCTACCATGTATATAGTTCCATGGACCCTTAGAGGATGGTTATTCCAAACATCCTTTAAGTTATTTGTATTTCAGTTGATATTTCACTTGAGTTGGATTTATTGATATAAGAATGTTAATCCTGACTCAAGTGTTTTGTGTTTTGCTTTACGCTCGGGTCAGACTGAGTGATACAGCATTTGAGACTCACCTTCGAAGTTGGAGCCTTGCTTGAAGATCCAGCTATCTATCCTTTCAGTCATCCTGTTGATTTGTTCAGAGAAGTCATCTGCGCATACTGGAGACTTCACTACATCTAAGATATTCAGTTGTATTTTATTTCTAACTCCAATGTATATAGTAGCTTCATGAACTACTATTCTTTATCTATTCCGCTGCATTATATTACTCTGTGTATGTGATCTGTGATGATTTATTTACTATATATGCTAAGTTTTGCCAAATTTTAATTAACAATTCGGTATTTTGAATTATTCAAGTCGGACATGTATGGTTTTATTGTCGATTTGAATGGTCCAAATTAGCGGGTCGCTTCATCAGTCCACTATCAAATGCATCAACCCTAGCCGAATTCAAACAAACAATAATTTTGTAAGCAAAAAAGCAAGAAAATGAGAACTTGGAGCGGTAGATTTGGAGCGATCACCTTGCTGCAAGCGGTAAATTTGGAGTGGTACGAGCGACGGAGTTGGAGTCGCTGTCGATGGTCTCGTTAATGGAATTTTGTCTGGTGGCGTTTCAAATTTGGAATTCGTTGAACGAGTGATTATCTCAGATCTGGAGTTGGAGGAAATGGGCAGCCTACTCTCATGAGAAGTAGTGAAAATTAGCCTGGGATTTAGACGATGAAGAAGTGATTAGGGATTTAGAGTACCTAAGCAATTTGGGATTTAGGGTTCTATGCAAAAAATAAAGATGTAGCGGTAAACGAAAATTACCCGCGAGCTTTAAAATTTTATTCCATAGTAGCGCCAGGTTCTCTAGTTTAATTTTCTTTAGTAAAATTCATTTTGAATGGTTCACGTACTTGGTTTGGAAAAAACCATGAGACATAAAGTAAGTATAAAGTAAGAATTTTGCAAAAGAGGGAACTAACGAAAATTATTATAAATTATATATTTTAAAGCATATATCGTTGTTTATATATCATTATTTATATATTATTATTATAAATTGTTAACTATAATTTGTTAATAATTAATTATAAAAAATTTATATTTATAAAAAATATTAATTGAAAATAATAAATAACAATTATTAATTATTATTCATAAATTATGTATATGTCAAAGGGTGGAGCCATTTTGTTAGTTAGAGTTGGAACAATTTGTGACGAATAATTAGTAATTAGTGATTATTTATTAATAATCTTAAATTATTATAAGTTATAAATGATCAATATAATATTATTAATGATTAATGATTAAATATTAATAAATAATATAATATTATCAATGATTAGTAATTAGTAATATACTATTATAATTAGTAATTAGTAGCATATGATTAATATAATATTATTAATGATTAATTATTAAATATTAATAAATAATAAATATTATTTTTAAGAAAGCATTGTAATTATTAATTATTGATTGTCGAAAATTGACAATAGACATTTATTACAACGGGCATTTTATTATCGTTGTAAAGTTGGCATCCGTTAAAACGGGCATTTTATGACCGTTGTAAAATTGGTACCTATTACAACGGGCATTTTTAGCCCGTTGTGAAATTGGAACCTATTACAATAGGCGTTATGAGTGTTGTAAAATTGACACCTCTTACAACGGGTATTTTGTGACCATTGTAAAATTGGCATCTATTACAATGACCATTTTGTGAACGTTGTAAAATTGACATCTATTACAATGGGCATGAAAGGACCGTTGTAATAGCATTCTATTATAACGGGAAGTTATTGCCCATTGTAAAAATGGCGTTGTATATGGCATCTATTACAATGACCCATTGTAATAGCTTTCTATTACAACGGGCAGCCAATGCCTGTTGTAAAAAGGGAGTTGTAATAGGGTATTTTTGTTGTAGTGTTTCTAACTCACCTCTCATTACTGATGTTTTATTAAAAACTTAAAACATAATTTATTAAGCATAAGTCAATTATGTGATAAAGGTTTTAATATATCTTTTTCAGAAAATAAATGTAATATTTATGATAAAAATCAAAATTTAATTTTTGAAGGTATAAGAGATAGTAATATTTATATTTTAAATATGAATATAAATTATAACACAAACATGTGTTTAGTAGCTACAGAGAATGATTCTTGGCTATACCATAAAAGATTTTATCATATAAATATTAATACTATTAATAAAATAGCTAAAAATAAACTTGTTAAAGACTTCCTGATATGAAATTCAGAGTTGATAATATTTGTGATACATGTCAGTTAGGAAAGTTAATAAAATTTTCTTTTAAATTTAAGAAAATCATATCTACAACACAACCACTTGAACTACTACATATGAACATTTTTGGACCTACTCAAGTTTAATCTATTAATCATAATAGATATGTGTTTATTATTGTAGATGATTTTTCAAGATATACATGAACTATTTTTATGAAACATAAAAGTGATATTTTTGAGAATTTTAATTTTTTTTTAAAAAGAATTCAAAATATAAAGAATTTAAAAGTTAAAAATATTAGAAGCGATCATGGAGGTGAATTTGAAAATGAAGCTTTCGAACATTTTTGTAACAAGAAAGGAATTAATCATAATTTCTCCTTTCCTACAACACCACAACAAAATGGAGTTATAGAAAGGAAAAACAGAACATTAAAAGAATGTGCACGAACTTTATTAAATGGAAGCACTTTACCTAAGCATTTCTGGGCAGAGGCTGCTGCAACTGCTTGTTATGTTTTGAATCGTGTCTCTATTCGATCACTAACAAAACATACTCCATATGAACTTTTAAATGGTAGAAAACCTAACATATCATATTTCAAAGTTTTTGGTTCAAAAGGTTTTATACTTAACACTAAAGATCAGCTTGGCAAGTTTGATCCAAAATCCGATGAAAGAATATTCATATATTCGGAAAGAAGCAAAGTTTATCGAGTTTTTAATACAAGAACTAAAGTAATCGAAGAAACTATTCATGTTTCATTCGATAAAAATGTCAAAATTTCTCCTAAACATACAAACTTGGAAAATAATGCAAGTCAAATTCTAACAAATAATTTAGAATACGATGATATTATTTTTCAAAATAATAATACTGAAAATATTAGAGAAAATGAAAACATTGTTCATAATGAAAATATAGTAAGATCTCCTCCAAAAATTCTTAGAGATCACCCTGTTCAAAATATAATTGTAGAAGTAAACTCAAATGTAAGAACAAGACATCAACTAAATTAAATGGGCCATATAGTTTTTCTCTCTAATATAGAACATAGAAATATTAAGGAAGCCTCCACTGATGACTATTAAATTATAGCTATGCAAGAATAGCTAAATCAATTTGAAAGAAACGAAGTTTGGGAATTAGTTCCTAGACCAAGTGATCAATCCGTCAATGGTACAAAATGTGTTTTCAAAAACAAAACTGATGAACAAGGTAACATTACTAGAAATAAAGCTAGATTAGTAGCACAAGTATATAATCAAGAAGATAGAATAGACTATGAAGAAACGTTTGCTCCTGTCGCAAGATTAGAAGCTATACGTATTCTATTGGCTTTTACATGTTTTCATAACTTTAAATTATATCAAATGGATGTTAAAAGTGCTTTTCTAAATGGATATATAAAAAAATGTTTATGTTGAACAACCTCCTCTTTTTACTCATGAAAATTTTTCAGATCACGTTTATAAACTTAAGAAAGCTTTATATGGTTTAAAACAGGCACCTCATGCTTGGTACGACCGACTTAAAAGCTATCTAATAGAATCTGGTCTTGAAATTGAAAAAGTTGATCAAACTTTATTTATTAAGAAAACTAAACAAGATATTTTAATTATACAAATATATGTTAATTATATTATATTTGTTCAACAAATGAAAATTTATATCAAGAATTTTCGATTGTCATGACAAATGAATTTGAAATGTCACATATGGAAAAGAACTATCATATTTTCTTGAATTACAAATCAAGCAATTACAAAATGGCATTTTTATTAATCAAGAAAAATGAACTTTCATTCTTTCGCGACTTTGGTTACCCGGTTCACCTTGTAATAATCTAATTAAACATTTTGGTATGGAAAACACTTTTGCAAAAACAACTCCTATGAGTACAACTATACATTTCCACAGAGATGAAAATGGTAAGAGTGTTGACCAAAAACTATATCTAGCATGATTGGATCATTACTTTACATAATTGCTAGTCGACCTGACATTATAATGAGTGTTTGTTTATGTGCTCGATTTCAAACAAATCCTAAAGAATCATATATGCGAGCAGTAAAATATATAATTCGTTATCTTAGCAAGACCAATGATTTAGGACTATTTTATCTAAAAGAATGTCCTTTTGAATTGGTATCTTATGGTGATGCTGATTTTGGAGAAAGTCGGACGGATAGAAAAAGTACAAGTGGAATTTGTCATTTCACTAGACGATCCTTAGTATCTCGGTTTAGCAAGAAACAAAATTGCAATTCACTATCGACATGTGAAGCAGAATATATATCTTCAACTTTAGCATGTGCTCAAGTAATCTGCATGCAACAAACATTACAAGATTTTGATATAAAATTAAAGAAATATATAATATACTGTGATAACACAAGAGCAATAAATTTATCTAAAAATCTCGTCAATCACTCACGAACTAAACACATTGACACTCGTCATCATTTTCTTCGTGATAATATTGAGTATATTCTGAAAATCGATTAGCTGATATTTTCACTAAACCACTCAATGAAAATTGTTTTATAAAACTAAGAAGAGAACTAGATATAATTTCTTTAAAAGAATTGTAAAATTTCTAAAATGTTTTTTTAAAAATAAAAAAATCTGATACTTGAACACAACACCTCTAATTTGGAAATCTTATGTCTCTGCCATTTAATCATTTGTTGTTTCACAATTGTTTCTATTATAATTTTTTCCTTATCTATTTTCTCTTTTCTCATGAACAATTTTCAGCCATTATTGTGTTTGGTTTTCAACCTCTAATTACTTTTCAGGCTATCCATTAATCCATCAATTTGTTTTTTATTTTTTCGCTTATATATATCCCAAGAGTTTATTTTATCCTCCCATCAAATTTGCTTCAATAAATTTTTTTTCACTACAATGTCTCCACAAAAAAACTCCTCCAATGGCTCTGCATATTCTTCTGTCGATTTCTCGACATCTTCATCTGGTTCATCAAATTTACCTACACCTACAACTTATCACGAACCGGCCAGACCATCAAACTTATCACACTGGCCATACTCCAAAAAAAAAGAAGGCATAACGTTTTCTGTTCTTTGGTTCTCCACAAACAAAACAAAAGATTGATGATTTACATCATTATTAGAGAGAATCACTTGCAATTCAACGTGAAATGTACTATGAACAGATGACGAATTCAGGACGACTTAGCTTTCTGGAGCAACTTGAATGGAAATTCTGCGGGTCATCTTCATCTGCTGTTCATCAACCTACAACCTCTTCCTCTAGGAATCCATGGGATCAGTCACCACAACCTCTACATATGTCTTCGAATTCATGGTAGCGTGGAAATCGTTGGTCGCCATTAAAACCATATGAGGAGAAGACGAAGGTTGAACCAGACAACTCGAAGTCTCCATCCACTCCTTCATCAAAATAAGTTTCTTTCGATATTTTGTTAATCAATTTCATTCTTATTTTATGCATTATTTAGTATAATGAATATATATTTTTTAATCAAAATATGCTGCAAAATGCTGAGAATGAAAATTTAATCGACTGAACAAATTCAACCAGTCGACCGAATCTGAAAACAGAAAGCTTTCAGACTATATTCAGTCGACGGAAAGAATATGGTCAGTCGACTGAATCATGAAACAGAGAGTTTCGGGATATTGATCAGTCGACTGACCATATATGTCTAGTTGACTGAATGACAAATCTGAACCTTTTTTAACTATTCCACCTACCTTTTTAACCCTTTAGCCCATTATCTCCTTTTTCACTCTTCGCTTTTACCTTCTCACTTCAGTTTTTCAAAACCCTACCATTCAAAATTTTCAAATTTCTTTACTCCGTTATTATTTCCAATGGCTCCACGTCAACTTAAACGATCTAGACATGCCTCTACCTCTTCCTCTGAGCCAATTGACACCCAAATTGCTCAATGGCTCTATGATGCTACAGCTCTCCAAAGATGAAACAAAATGAAGGAAGCACGCTTTTTCGAAGGATCTTTTGTTGTGTTTCCAGACTTTGCTCCATATGAATTCAACGGCTTTTAAGAAGAAGTCCTCTAGAATCTCTTCTTGACCACAATCAGAATAATCTTAAGATTAATCATACTTTGGTAAAACTCTTTTATGCAAATTTAAATTTGGGTCATAAAAATCCACGTAATCACGATAATTGCGTATGGAGTTTAGTTTGCGTTCAACAAGTATTTCTATCACTAGGTAGAATTGGACACATTCTCCATACTCCAACAGATGGTATTCTATTGGAAGAATTAAATGTTCCTATAGACGAATGAGATGAAGTAAGTCATAGGTTTTTGGAAGATGAGATGACTGAACTAAAATCTATCGCCTTACGTCCTACAGCTCGAATAGTACATCGAACCTTAATGCACACCATCATTCCTCGTACTGGTTCTTATGTGCTTGTATATCCAAATAATTTTAGGGAATTATATGCTATTTGGGGTGATGTCCAAATAAATTGGTCTAAACTTATTCTAGATAAATTCTTATCTTTTAACCAAGGTCGAATGAACATCATATATTATGAAGAATATATTATGCGGCTACTAATGAACTTACAGGTTCCTATTACGGTATCTGATACTTCCATTCCCAAAACTCTAAATAGCCGCACAATAAGTCTAATGAAATTGCCTCCTAGACCTCTAACTATCATGTCTTTTCAAAACAGGCAATCACAACCTCGTCAACAAACTACTACTCCACAGCAACAAAGAGATGACATTCGTACAACAACCTCATCCCAAAGCACCCGAGAATCCATTGATCTAATTGTGCGAAATCAAGTTATTTTGGATTCTCGCATCAAAAATCTCGACAAGAAAATCAACAAAAAATTTAACAAAATTAAAAGCTTTTTCGAAATTTTATGGGATGCAATATCTTGTTCCTCTTCCACAACTATGGAAACTTCACAGTGTGATCCAGGTATACGTCCGGCTCCTCGCTTTACTTGGTCTACATCCTAAGAACACACAAGTTCTGACACAAGGGGAAATGAGGGTGGCAGATAATTTGTGGAAAGTTCTTCAAGAAGCAAAAGACCAATTCAAGTGGAAGAAGAAACAGAGTCTGACTCTGATTGATATTGTTGTTTCTTGGTGGTAGTAAGTTATCTTTATTTATTCCAAACATTCTATTTCTATGAGCTTGTATAAGTAGCTCAAAACAATTCGATATATTTTTTTGTGATTGTAATTTTGTTAGTTCGATGATAAAATTATTGTTATTTCCTTTTCGTCGATGACAAAGGGGGAGAAATTTGTATGACTAAACATTTCTTGCAGGATTAGATATGTCGCCAGATATTCAGGGAATATATATAACTTCTGTTATATATTTCTTAAAATATAGTATCATCCGTAACATGTTGTCATCAATCAAAAAGAGGGAGAATGTTGAATCATAAGTTTTGATCATGACAAAGAGCTTAAACAAATCAGTGATGAGCCTATATGGACAAGCGACAAAAAGAGAAAGAGATATGCTATTAAAACTACAAAGAAGACAAAACTTCGATAGTATGTTTATTTGTTGAAGCTTTTAAGTCTTAAAATTGTTAAAATTTATCCTCAAGTAGTCTACACAAAATCAAAGTTGTTTTAAACTTCAATTTCTTAAAAAATGTGTGAACTGTGCACTGACAACAAGGTCAGTCGACTGAACCTGCTCAGTTGCATAGATACACTCTGTTTTGCACCAACTTTGAATTTTTAGTTGACTGGTCATTTTGGGTCAGTCGACTGAATCTTTCTAACAGCTATTTTTCTGAATAGGCACTTCCATTTATCAAGATATATGATCCAATTTAAAGAGTTATGGCTGCTTCTTTTGGTCAAAACTCTTCGTGATTAGTTGCAACTATTTATCTACTATATAAACACATGAGATTCACCTCTCAAATCACCGATTTTTTTTTTTTGATCATACTCTCTACTATCTCTGCATTCTACAAAGCAATCACAATTTATATATATTGCTTGAATCTCTGAATCAATTAACTTATTCTTCGAATCAAAGCAATATTTTTCTTTTTAAATCTTCACACACAATATATACTTGAGGAAAAGATTATAGAAATGTTGTACTATCAAAGACAAATCAGTGTTATCAAGAATACAAGTGTCAAAACAATTTTACTGAAACTGTTGAAGTCATGTTCGGTTGTTCATGCGGTAAAAGTCCTATTTCGGTTGTTAGAGACGAAAAAATCCTGATCGGTTGCTTAGGTACTGTATACATATTCCTCCGGGTCAAATGAGGGGTTATTGTGAGAAATTCCAAAGGACTTTCAGATTTGGCGAGCATCTGGAATAACTAGTGAATTACAACTCTATTGTACTGCAATTGGTGCATTGTTCTTTGCATTGTTGATGCTTTTTGCTGGTTGGTTCCATTATCACAAAGCCGCCCCAAAAATTAGCTTGGTTCCAAGATGTAGAATCGATGTTGAACCACCACTTAACAAGGTTACTAGGACTTGGTCTCTTTCTTGGGCGGGACACCAAATCCATGTATCTTTACCAATTAACCAATTTCTCAACGCTGGAGTTGATCCTAAAGAGATCCCACTTCCTCATGAATTTATCTTGAATTGGGACCTTTTGTCTCAACTTTTTTCCAGTTTTGCCAAGGGAGCAACCCCCTTTTTCATCTTGAATTGGTCAAAATACGCTGATTTTTTGAGTTTTCGTGGAGAATTAGATCCAATAACAGCTGAGATTGGACATAGAACGGGAAGTTCGAACTAGTATAAAAACTTCTGGTGTGCTTATTTTTATTTACTTTACTATTATTATCTGTCTCCGCATTTAGATTATAATACATTCCATACTACACGATCCTAAGTGATAACTAGGTACACAGTAATCACTTTCATTTGGTATCAGAGCATAGTGATTTTCATTACCGTTCCCAATGTGTCGAACCCATACCACAGTAGATATGCACCCATGCTTCTTATTTGTTTACTTCAATTCTGAGATAACGCATCTATAACATTTTAAGCACTTAGAATTACAAACATGTCTAACCATACCAAATGAAGTGTCGGGTACCTAAGTGAACTGATCCTGTACATTCAGTTAAATAAATTGTCATTATATATACAAGCAAAACCCTGATTGTGTTTGATTAACCATTAGATATTATAACTATACTTTAGAATTTGTCCATTAGTATACTCTGCTGAAGTTGAAGGTGAGTGGAAAACATGCACATGCTTAGTGTCAAGTTTCCGTTTTCTCACATTTTCTTGGTCACTAATTTTTATTATGTTGGTTCTTGGCTTCATTCTTCTATATTCACATTTGGGTCACAAATTTATAAACCTGCAAAATTCTTAACTTCCATTGTTTGTTAGGTATCTTAGGGTTTATACTTGATTAGTGATTACCATGTCAAGAATTATGGTAAAAAATGGAAAATACAGAAACATTTTTGATTTAAAAGTAAAATATTAACCAAAGATTCTAAATCAAAGTAATACAAGACTTATAGTTGCTGAGACAGTTAATCTTTTTTTCAAGCCAGTTGATATAACTGAACCTCTGATGGTTCCTAATACTTGCTCTGTATTTTATTTCATACATTTAAAATTATGTAGCAGGTTAGCAAAGACAAATTTAAGAGCATGGAGCATAGAGCCATGGCAAGAAGTGATGGCTCAAGACTATCAGTTGCTACATTTTACAGTCCAAGATTAGATAAAAAACATGTTAAGGACTGATAAAAAAAGCATTAAAAGAAGAAAATCAACCGATTTACAAAGAGCTGCAGATTATGGAGTATCTGGAACATTATGCAACAAAGAGAAGGATAGGAACTAGAACTAGAGAACCTACACTTGACCATTTTAAGATTTCACTTGATTCATGAAACACCGACTAATCTGGCGTTTACAAATTGAGATATCCAAAAATATGCTTGCATTTTGCTATGTTTGAGCGATTATATTAAAGTCCCAATGTAACCAATGCTTTAAATTGTAAAGTTCAGAATTTTAGTGGTAGAGAAGTTGTCACTTTAGAATATGCATGTATTAGGCAGTTACGAAGAAATTTCTGGTTCACAGCTCCTTTTGAAGTTTGTCCTGATGTTCCTTATACATTTGGCCTTACGGGTAATCTATTGTATGTACATTCAACTTAATGTATCATACAAGCTTAATTACTATGTATTGCAAAAATTAGTATATTACAAAATTCAACATGGAGATAGTAAACACTGGACCTGAACACAATAAGATATTATATATCAAATGTAGAGATGTTGCTTGCGATCATTTTGTACTATGTCATTTAAAATTGCATTTGTAGAAACTATTTGTAATAAAACATGTACACTTTATTCTAAAGGTTAAATTTTGACAATAATATATTGGTACATTATGATAGGGGACCTTGGGCAAACATATGACTCAAGTGCCACCCAGGTCAGGTTGTGCTTTTTGTCGGTGACCTTTCATATGCGGCTAATTACCCTAACATGATAATGTGTGATGGGACAATTGGGCTCGATTTGTAGAGGGAAGTGTGGTTAATTTAATAGCATCGTATTTAAGTTATTTATATGCAAGTTTCATCAATTTCAACATGAAATAATCCAATAGCAGCATTCTTAACTTACAAAAGTTCTTTTAGTAAACTAGCTCAAAATAGCATATATGGTTATAAGACTAAGAGAAAATCATGTGTAACTCGGATTTGTGCAACCATCAAAGAATTATGTTATACATGCCATAGTCGATTTTCAACAAATCTAAAGAAGAATAGGTTCTATACAAAACTCACTCTTTTACTCAGCACTAATTCACAATAGACAACAAAAATAGTAAGTAATTAAATCTATACAAAACCGACGAAGATTACATATAAAAGTTTTGAAATGATTCATCTTCAATTTCAGTATCACGCTTAAGTTATTCGGTTGCTACAATTTTAGCAAAGGCTTTATTTTCGTCATCTTTAATTTATTTCTTTTGCACTAATTCCATTTCATCTCTGAAAAGTAGCGAGCAAAATAGAGGCCATGCGTTTGAAAGCCAGCAGTTAATTTTAAATGTAATTTGCATTTACAACACCTGACTGATTTAACCGATGAATTTATAAAAAAATAATATAGATAAAACATAGTAATAACACACCAACCTAACATTAACTATTAACATTAAAATCCATTAGGCATTCTCCAGTGTAAACAGTTACGAACCTACCCAAGTACGCAAACAATTCACTGGCTTTTCCACTAGTACTGTATATACGCATAAATATAAAAAAAGAAATTACTTGCACTATTAGAAATAAAAAAACATGATGCATGTTAATTATTTAGAAAAAAACTAGCAAATAAAAATTCTCCTCGATCTTATTGAAATATACTATTAATTATTTAGAAAAACCAGTAAATAAAAATTATCCTCAATCTTATTGAAATATATTAACCAATAGAAAAAAACATAACAATTTCTCATGTTCAAAATGTGACTATTTAACTATAAAAATCAACTGCTAATAAAAAGATCACAATATTTGGATACTCGAAAAGTGTGATTCTTGTATGCATTTAATTGAATTTGAGTTACACATAATTCTTTGTTTGCCGTGTTGTCAAAAATTTTAAAATCCTACAATTTAAATCACGATTTAGATTGGAACTCTTCCTTAACGATTCGATTTACATTTCGATTCAAACTTAGTCAAAACCACAAATAAAAAAACATTTTACTCACACTAATATATTTATTTGAATTCAGAATTCGAATTATAATGTTTTTAAAACAAAATAAAAATGGAATACAAGAGAATTTAGTTTTATGTTTAATTGTAGAAATTCAAACATCAAAATAAACTCAAATTGCATGCAAACCTTCAAATTCGAACCTTCTGAATCTACGGTTTACGACTTGAATCTCGTTCTGATTTGAAACTTGAAATATACGATTTACGATTTAAATCCTGTTTTGAAAACATTGTTTGTTTGTTTGAAATCAGTTTATAATTTTTACCATCTATATAAAAAATATGTGCTTATAAACAGTTTAATAGATCCCAACTCCTTGATACATTATTAATAAAAACAAATTTTGGTATTAACCTCACTAATCTTGTATTACAACAAAGCTACCAAAACCAAATTAATGAGTTTTGAAGCGCTGATTTTAAAGGGTGGAAAAATCGGTATTTTGTGGTAAAATGAAATGCAAAGCTTTAGAACATATTCTCAACAAATCAAAAGAAGATTATGAATCAGTGCTGAGTAAAAGAACATATTCATATTTCGACGAATAAACCTTTGTTCAACAGTGGTATTCTAGTTTTAAACACAAAGAAATAAATTTGGATGTTGTACAAATTTGGGCTAACATATACGACCTTGATATGAAAATGTATAGCCCTGAAGCTATTTCAATAATAGCAAGTTACATTGGCCAGCTAGTGAGACTATATATATAATCATAAAGGAAAAGAAAATAACTAAATATGCCAAAGTCCTATCGAGAGTACTACACAATCCACTAATGTAAACTAGCTTTAAATGTAAAAAATTTGGGCATAAAAGCCTTTTTCGACTCAAAGAAACCAAAATGGATCCTTGATGCGTCAACAAGAAGACTCTACAAGGCTAACAACACGCATAAAACCACTGAATCAGACCATGGCAAAGCAAGCATCTGTATAGAAAGCATACCTACTGACGCAAAAACTGGAAACAAAGGTTCAGAAACTGTTGAGACTTCGCATCAGAACTACTGAACAAACATAAAAGTGCATAGTACTAACTTATCCAAGCCCCACAAAACACAGAGAAGCGATTAATATTCAACCAATTTATGCATGAGAACCACACATGATAACAAAGACTAGCAGTCTTATTGATATTAACCCTACAATGGAAAACCTGTTGCATTAAATTAAATCATGGCCATCCCTTAAACATATCAAAACATAAAAAAAAAACAAAAAAAAAACAAAAAAAAAAACAAAAAAAAAAAAAAACCAGAAGTAACCGTAACTAATTTTATAAATCTTAACGGCAATAATCCTCTATTCTAAAATCTTTCATATAACAGAAGAAAGAAATCACAAGAAAGGATGATCAAAGATTCACATATATCACACATTTAACCATAAATGCTCATGAAAAACAATCAAAATTTATAGGCATTATGTACTAGTTCTGAATTCATAGTATTAGATAATCATACCCGATCGATGCTTGAAATTTGGAGTTATAATCGATGCACAGCTGCTGCTTAAAGATTTGAGAAGCGTCTAGGGTTCTTGATTGTTTCGTTGAATTTGAGGGTAATAGATCTAGGGTTTTGAGAGGGAGAGGTATTTCGTTTTCGGTTTTGAGAGGGGAAAGTGTTCGGTTTTGTTTTAGACCTTCAATATTTTATCTGAAGAACAATTTTCTGTAGGTATGAGTTTTCAGTTATTGATAGCAGTTTTTAGGTATCAGTTTGTAGTTATCGGTGGCGGTTTTTAGGTATCAGTTTTATCTCGGTAGCAGTTTTGTTGTCCTTATGAATAATTTTCGAAAATGTTTATACTCGTGAATAATTTTTAGAAGAATGTTTGTCCTTATGGTAAAAATATTGAGGTCGTGTCCTTGAGGCAAAAAATATACAAATCTTTGTCCTTTAAAGTAATTCTCGACCCCTTTGTTTTATCCCGTGTAAATAATAAAACGAAACTTTTATTTTACGATGGATGGATGAAGCTGAAAACAAAGGTACGATTCTTTTGCTGAGCTGGACGTTTAAAGTTGGTGTTGCGTCCGACGTGGATCCCACTCTGCTATCTAGTTCGAAACAGCGGTTGAAAATGAACCGTTTACGTCAGGCACATCCGACGCATCAGACGTTATCTGATGCGAATGATTTCACCCGACCATCACTGTATATATCAAACCATTTCCTTTCCAAATCACTAAAACAAATCCATACAATCCGTAAACTCGGCACTTTTACAAGCTTCATCGTCGATTTTTTCATGTTAATTTTTATATATTTGCGTTTTTCATATTATTATCTTTCGTATATATTTTTTTTCGAATTTTTCTGAATTGTTTTTTGAATTGTTTTTTTCTAAAATGTCTAGCTACTCTGTTGCTTCTTCTACCAGCACTATCGTCGACTGAAACGCCGATAGGACAAACGCTTTCATCAATGTTTGTCTCGAAAACATTGGTATGCATGCCAACCGTGTTGCATAGTACGAAGAAATTACTATCCTGTTCAACCAAAGAACTGGCCTGTACAACGCTGGGCAAATGAAAAACAAATTCAATAATCTGAAACGTGAGTGGAGCCCATGGAACAAGCTGCTACAAATTCCAGTGGCTATTGGAACAAAGAACAAGACACGGTCGGTGGATCTAACGAGTGGTGGGATACAGCTGTAGCAAGATATCGCAAATACAGACGTGCCTCACCTGCTCGTTTTAGGAAGTTGGACGTGCTTTTTGATGGTTGCATCCGAACTGTCAAAAGTCGGTTCATAATTCCACAAAATCTCCCTGTTAAGCTAAGTTCAACGCACAGCTTTATGGCGACTATCTTCGGGGTATTGCTGAAGAGATCGCTAGTCGCAAAGCGTCTAGATAGCAACGGCCAACCGGTGATCCTTCTAAGTTTGTTAGCGATTCCTCACATGATTTGACTCTTGCTAGGTGTATGTAAGTGAAGTAGGAGGATGACGATTATGAAAAATGGGAGGTCGCGATTTGTTCGATTGAGTATGATAGCAAAAGTGTCAATACTTTGCATGTCTTGCTGGACAAAACCAAAAAGCTTAGGAATGCTGTTATTTATCTTGTTAGACAGTTGAGAAGGAGAATGTATTTTATTTTATATGTATTTTATTTTCTGCATTTTTATTCGGTACTCTTATTTCTGCATTTGTAATGTGAATTATGAAGTATGAATTTTTATTTTTGTATTTAAAAATAATTAACGTAAATAAAATAATAAAATAAACAAACAACAAAATAATAACTTTTCGCGTCGCCTCTTTCATAAAAAGAACGCATTACTCTTTCGCAAATTTTCCTCATTCCGAGCCCTTTTCGTTCGCCCCTTCCGGTTTGTAAAAAAAGGCACCCAAAGTGAAGCCAACGTCTCTATGGCAACGCAAAAACGTAACTAATTCCTACAACGACACCAATATATATATATATATATATATATATATATATATATATATATATATACATACATACACATACATAATAGAGTGTCGTTAAATATTATTGGCATCACAAAGACATAGTTAATTTCAACGCATTTGTGATGTCTTTCTTAAAACATATAAACATTCACGGCGTCAACAAGGCGCGGTTAATAAGTGATGCCTTTGTGATGATTTATCGACGGTGTTAAATTCAGCAACGCTGCTCCATCGCTAAGTCACTATGGCGTCGCTAAATGATGTCAGAAATTTCCCCCTCTAGTAGTGGTAAGCCCTTAGTGAAAATCAATTATACACGGATACAAGATCTAAGTGGCAATCCAAATGTATATTCATGACATTATGTAAAAGCGATGATATAAGGTATGAGTGGCATCCTAAAATATCAAAACTCGAGATTAGGTAGGGCAATGAAGTAGGCCCGAGAGGCAACAGGAAAGAATGACTATAAAAGCCTAGTTACGCTGTAACAGTAAGTGTATGGAACACTTATGAACGACAAGTTGTGCAACGACCCATAAATTTTTAATAATATTTATTTGTTTTATTTATATATTTAATTGAACTTTTGTGAAATTTTTAACAATAAAATTTTGAAATAAAAATTTAATATTTGAAATGCGCCTACTTTAACATAGCAAATGGTAAATTTTCATCTAATAATATGAAAATTTATTTTATTGTGTGATTTTATTTCAATTCAAATAAGTTAATAACGGTTGAATTTAAAAAATTTCCGAAATCTAAATATGTCAAAATGAGAAAATTTATTTAGAACACTCTGAATCAGACTGCAAAATTCGTTTCGCGAAATTCGGACGTTTCTCGCTCCGTTTGAATTTTTCCGTACGGAATAGCAAAGTATATTGGTGTCGATCAACGAGTTTTGATCGGATGATCGTACCACTAATATCTGTATACCTATTTGATCATCTCATCGGGCTGATCTCAACGGTATATTCAGTTCTGTGTTTTGAAGTCTGGTCCACAGCGGAAACTACAAAAAAGGTAACCGTATCGGTACCGGTTCCGTGCTTTTTTTTTATTCTTGCGACCTTTTGTTTTCCATTTATTTGTAAACGCATCCACTTCCTGTCTCTTCGATGTTCACGTGCATTGCTTCTAAAGAAATAAATTAATATAACGTATATTTTTGAGTTGAGATAATAGTTCATATTCTATATTCTTTGCAAACCGTTGCATGCTTTTCATTTGCTCTCCTCCCTCATAACCCTTTCATACGAACAACCCCACCATCTTCTCCATCTTATCAAACCCATCGCATAGCCTCTACCTATCGATTTACTTCACCAATCATTAGTAACCAACACTAGCCTTGGCCTCTCACGCGAATTTACCACCTCCACACCCAAAACCCAAGCAAACTCGTCACCAAATCAACATCTCCTCTGCACCCTCTCTCCCCTGATATGTGTGCAACCCATACACGCCACAATCAAGCCATCTCTTCCCTCCTGCCTTCCCTTACCCATTAGCTAACCGCCTCCATAGCCAAGACTCCAATGTCCAGCCGAACCTTAGCTCTACCCTATCTCCTACTAGCAGCCGCCACATGCCCACAACCCCAAGTTCTCTCCCTCTATCCCTCAAGCCTTGCAGTTCCCCCTCTAGCCTCGTGAGTTCGTTCGGTATGTTTAATTGATACTTGAATATATATATAGGTTCGGTTATACATGTATCTAGTGTATATATACGTATTTTTTTTAGTAGATAGATATAACAGCTTGGTTTATATTGAGAATATATATAAAATAGTATAGTTTATTTCCAAGTATTTAGTTATAAAAGCCCACTTAAGTTATTATAAATTTATATAAGAAAATGGTTCTGTCAGTTATTATATATTTTGTATATTTTGGGATGCGTTTCTGTCTTATATACACTAGATTATGAGGTACGTATATACGTGGATATTTTCATATATATTTAAAAGATCTGGCGATATTTGTTTATTTAGTAATTGATTTTGAAGCATGTGTGTATAAGTCATATATTGTATGGACTTTATAATGTTAATTATTCTTTTACTTCGGAAATTTTACGTAAGTTTATTTTTATATAAGTATATACACTTGTTCTGTTTGTAAGTCCATATATATAAGCCGTTGTTATATATGTTGCATGTACTGTAATATATCTACAACATATAATTATTTGATGGTATTTGTTATATATTATATATGTAGGTTATATTTTGATTTTGTAAGTATTTAATATATGTTATATTAAAAGGAATATATTTAGAGTTTGTTTATAGTATAAATTTTAGTGAGGTTAAGTATTGTTTTAGAAACGTATATGTATTACATTTGTTTCATTTTACATTGCAGTTGATATAGGTGGATCCCCTTGTTTATACATTCTCGTCTCTTTACAGTTTATATTTTTTTACGGCAAAAAGGTTATATAGGGTTGTTGCAGTATGTGTATATATACAGTGTCATATTAGTTATATATACTATGTTCACCGCAGCAATATATTTTGTTTAAAGTGTCTGTGTATTAGTCATACATGAAGTTACAACAGTATAGATAGGTATATATGATGCATGTATAGTTTTGAATATGGTACATATCAATATTTGATTTTTTTTAGCTATATTACTTTATATTATGTATAGGTATGGGTTGTAAATATAATATATAAGCTTTGTTTTTTTCAAGATAGCTACCTGCTGCATTTTATATAGATATGACAGTTTATACATTTTATAATTCGTAAAGTATACAAAGTATAAAGTTTATATATTGGTATTAGAGATGTTGCAGCGCACATACATTATTTATGTAAGTATTTTGTAGTTTAATATATATATATATATATATATATATATATATATATATTTCAAACGATATATGGTATATGTGGTGATTTTATTAGATGTGTTTTAATTTAAAAACAATGACTTTGATTTAATTCAATTTATGCTAAAATTTAGAATATGACTTTATATATAAATAATTTTTTTTATAGTTATATATATATATATAATGATATATATATAAGTCCATTGTACCAATTATATTCATCAATCCAGTCTGATTTATTTCGTCGACTCCTTTTTATCAGCTTTGTTGTTAAATTCGCATGCAATCGTGCTTCGTTTTGGAATTCATGCTTGGGTTGTAACTACTCTCATTGTCGAATATCTCTAGCCTCGAAAGGTGAGCAATCACTCAAGATTAATGTTCTTATATTTATTAAATTTGATTTCAATTGAAACGACAATTGAAATATGCTGATGTCAGTTATTTACATTGCTATTTACATGCTATTATATGCTACCTGTTCACCTGTGACATCTAACACATTTATCTATTATTTATATTGATGATATATGTCTGTTATATTATTATCATATCTGTTAACACTCTGCAAGTTCCCTATTAGTATAGGATTCACTATGTGTTGAAATGATACATACCCAAACGGACTTTAGAATAGGAGAAAATCGTTATGGGTTGAAATGACAGACCCAAGCGATTTTCATTAAATTGAATTTGGGATTTCGGATTGAAATGATATATACCCATATTTATATTTTAAATTGCGGTTTGAAATGATAAATATCTGTATCACTTGACCATAGGATAGAAAATTATATACAGACACCGTTGGTCTATATATAAGTATTTTGAAAATGATTTCTATGGTTTTGGAAAAGAAAGATATGGGTTAATAAATATTGATTTTGATATTTTATAAATATTATTTTACATATAAGTTAAATTCTTAAATTTAAGCTATGTATAAATTTGTTGATATGAACTAAGTTTAGTAATAAGGTTTGATGTTATTAAAATATATAATATGGTTAAGTATTATATAAATTACATTTTAATATAGAGGTGAAGTGATTTTAAATTAATTAAGGTTGGGAAGATAGGTTTGAAATTTATTTGAAATGGTATTTAAGTAAGAATTTATTTAATTAAATCAATTTGAAACTTATGGGATTTGAAATTTTAAAAAATATGACTTAGGATATTATAACTTGATTTTTGTTTAAGGTGATTTAAGTAGATATATCAAGTTTAAATAAATTGAAGGAATATTCAGTTACCTGAAATTTGGAGTTTTATTTAAACGATATTGATTTATTAAGTAAATATTTCAAAACTAAATAATAGTGAGTTGAAGTTGATATATATATAAAGTTATCAAATTTAGTTTTGAAAATACGGGATATTTAAAGCTTTGGAATATATTAAAATTGAAATGGTTTATTTGAGGTTCAAATTTGCATTTGGAATCGATAATTTGAAATGGTTTATTAAGAACTGTATTGAGTTGAAGTTGATGATTTAAGATTTGATTAATTTGAATTTTTGAACTCGAGTTGATTTGGAATTAATTGGTAAATTTGAGGAAACAATTTTATTATATATACTATTTTAATATTTAAATCGGTTAAGTGGAAAGTATTATGATTTGGAAAAGATATATTTGAAATGGAAATGATACTCTATTAATATGGTTTTGAAATGAAAATGATATTTTGGCTTTTAAAGTATAAATTATTTTGAAATGACCGCGGTGTTATAATAACAATTGGTTGTTAAAGAGACCGGGATCGGATATGGACATACTCTCTGTCGATACCGAAAACCACTTTAAAAACTGCATACGCGGTGGAGATTGCAGAATGAAGTAGGATGGCGACGACGTTCTCGAGGTATGTTACATAGACCCGACTCCCTTGAGTTGGCTTAAGGTGGCTAAAACATGAGCGATCTCGGGCCAAAAGGGGTAGCTCCTCTGGTCGGACGCACTTCTTCGATGCTATATTTTTACTTGTGGTTGATTTGATGGCATCCTCCGATTTTGATTGGGAGTGTGTTCCGAGGTGGGCGTAGTGACTGCTACGTTACCATCAGGCCGTGTGCGTAATTGGTATATCTACCCTGGCATTGCCTTGTGTGCCGTGTCACTTACCATAGCGAGCCTTACTACAAGTTTCTATTTGTGTCGTACCTATGGAGTATCTTCTCATAGTCTCCCGATCAGGAGATATGCAGGTACTGTATATACTACTGGCATTACTACGTGTTAAGGGCTATATGGGTAACCCCTTAATGCTATTAAAAAGTAAGTTTATTTTACTGTAGATATTATTATAATAGCGAAATATTACTACATAGTAAATAGTTTAACGGATCCTTAGAGGATGGTTATCCCAACGTCCTTTGAGTTACTTGTATTTCTATTATTATTTCACTTGAGTTAGATTTATTGATATTAGAATGTTAATACCAACTCGAGTGTTTGTGTTTCGCTTTACGCTCGGGTCAGACTGAGTGATTCAGCATTCAAGACTCACCTTTGGAGTTGGAGCTTTGCTTGAAGATCCAGCCATCTATTCTGCTTTCAGTATTCAGTGATTCCAATGATGTATTCTTACTTGTACCTGATGTATCGTGTTACTCTTCTGTTGTATCTGGTTTGACCCTGATGTATCTTATATATTATATAGTAGCTTCATGAACTACTATCTCTTTACTTCCGTGACATTATTATTTACTCTGTGTCTGTGATCTGTGATTATTTACTGTATATTCTGAGATTTGAAAATTTTATTTATAACGTGGTATTTTGAGCAATTCAAGTCTGACATGTGCGGATGCGAATGGTTGAAATATCGGGTTGTTACATTTGGTATCAAAGCTTTAGTAGCTCTAGGAAAAAATCAGTATGCATGGTAAATGTATTTATAGAATCACTTACATACGAGTTTAAATATTTTCCTCTTTGACTCGATTCCTTTGAATTTTAGAACGTTTCCTGCGGTTTCAAAATCCATTCGTGTCCCTCACTATTCGTCTTCTTTTGATTCTGGAGTATCCCATAACTCCAGTTCGAATGATCTTTATAATGATTTGGCGGTCCCGCCAATCTCAAATTAATTTGTAAAGGGGTGAAACTCCTTTACAAAAGCATCGATTCACCAGAGATTTTGTACCCTCGTTTAGATGCTAGTATCTCTTATTATCCCAAATTCTATCTCTAGAGACCGAATATTGATTTACCCTAGGAAATCCACATCGATCTTATTCTTTAAGTCACGGTTGACTCGGTTAAGGTTGCCCGCGATTTATGTAAGCTCATCCATCTTCCCTATTTTGTTATTTAATCATCTCATCTTTATTTCCTACTTATCCTTGAAGTTTATTTGTAACTAATATTTAAATGTTTTATATATTGTGTTGTTTGAGTTGTTAATGTTGATTTGGGTTTCTGATCGATTCGTCTGATCAACGCTATCGATAAGATTTCCAAAACACTTGAATAGAGCAAACTGACACAATATGTTTTTCAAATTTAGTAATGAAATAAATTTTATCACTATATTATAAATCTTTTTATGGATTTTTTTGAATTGGTTGTTAAGAAATAATATTTGATTTTATATATCATTATCTCTTGTTTCATATATAAATAATCGAACTATAAAACATGGTTATAAATTTATTTGGAAATTTAAAATGAATTTAAAACAAGAATTTGAGAATTTAATTTTTCTGATGGTTTCAAACCTTGTATTTAAAGTTTTAAAGGATATATTATTTAAAGTATTTTCGAATAGAAATTTGTTTCCAAAGAATTCTAAAGTTTAAATTTAGTGCTCTTCTCTTTGACCCTGGAAAATAACTTCGATGATGACTACAGCATCATCGACATTCATTTTCGAGTTCGAAGTGAAGAGGCCATTCTGTAGGCTTGCTATACTCTTGTTTTGGAGAATTAAATTGATTTGAATTTCTAAAGTATGACTTGTTTTATATTATATATTAATATATGATTATAATGATTTGATATATATTGTATATATATTTATCTTTAAATAGTTTGAAGTGAATTGGAAATTTAATTCTTAAATTCATGTTAAGGAATGTTCTCAATTATAAAAGGAAGTCAAAAAATTTGAATAAAACTTGAAATGGTTGAATTGGAAAAAATGTACTTGTATAATACTCAATTACGTTCAAATATAACTTACCTAAATCATTCAGAAGTTGAATATGTAATTGAATAATTTACAATGTAAAATGGTGACTAATGTCTTATAAATAAATTTGAGTGTTTATAATAAATGTTATGCACTCAATTTTAATTTTAAAAATGTTAATAGAGATAAATAGAATAATGAGTTGTAAATAAGACAAATTAAATAAAATTTTATTTTGGAAGAAACCTTTTGTATCAAATATTAATAAATTGAAATTTAATCAACTTAATTAAATACCTTGAATTTAAAATCAAATATTAAGTATTAGTTAATGTAAGTTGAAATCTATATGGTTTTAAATTAATTGTTTTATTTTGTTTTCAATCCATTTTCTTTCTAGTTGTTTCTATTCTCCTACCTTCTTCCTGTTCGAGGACGAAAAGTTTTGAGTGGAGGAGAGTGTAACGACCCATAAATTTTTAACAATATTTATTTGTTTTATTTATATATTTAATTGAAATTTTGTGAAATTTTTAACAATAAAATTTTGAAATAAAAATTTAATATTTGAAATGCGCCTACTTTAACATAACAAATGGTAAATTTTCATCTAATAATACGGAATTTTATTTTATTGTGTAATTCTATTTGAATTTAAATCAGTTAATAGCTGTTAAATTTAAAAGTTTTTCGAAATCTAAATATATCAGCATGAGAAAATTTATTTAGAACACTCTGAATCAGACTGCGAAATTCGGATGTTTCTAGCTCCGTTTGGATTTTTCCGTACGGAATAGCAATGTATATTGGTACCGATTTTCGAGTTTTGATCGGATGCTCATACTACTAATATCTGTATACCGTTTTGATCGTCTCGTCAAGCTGATCTCTATGGTATATTCAGTTCTGTGTTTTGAAGTTTGGTCCACAAGTAATCTACAAAAAAAGGGTAACCGTATCGGTACCGGTTCCGTGCTTTTTTTATTCGTGTGACCTTTTATTTTCCATTTATTTGTAAACGCATCCACTTGCTGTCTCTTCGATGTTCACATGCATTGGTTTTAAAGAAATAAATTAATATAGCGTATATTTTTTAGTTGAGATAATAGTTCATATTCTATATTCTTTGCAAACTGTTGCCTGCTTTTCATTTGCTCTCATCCCTCATAACCCTTTCATACGAGCAACCCCACCATCTTCTCCATCTTATCAAACCCATCGCACAGCCTTTACCTGCCAATTTACTTCACCAATCAATGAGAGTAACCAACACTATCCTTGGCCTCTCACGCGAGTTTTCCACCTCCACACCCGAAACCCGAGCAGCCAAGCAACCTCGTCACCAAACCTGCATCTCCTCTGCATCCTCTCTCCCCTGATACATGTGCAACCCGTACACGACACAACCAAGCCATCTCTTCCCTCTTGCCTTCCCTCATCCATTAGCTAACTGCCTCCATAGCCGAGACTCCAATCTCCAGCCGAACCTTAGCTCTACCCTATCTCCTACTAGCAGCCGCCACACGCCCACAACCGCAAGTTCTCTCCCTCTATCCCTCAAGCCTTGTAGTTCCCCCTCCAGCCTCCTGAGTTCGTTCGGTATGCTCAGTTGATACTTGAATATATATAGGTTCGGTTATATATATATATCTAGTGTATATATACGTATATTTTTTAGTAGATAGATATAACAGCTTGGTTTATATTGAGAATATAAATAAAACAACGTAGTTTATATTCCAAGTATTTAATTATAAAAGCCCACTTAAGTTATTATATAAATTTATATAAGAAAATGGTTCTGTCAGTTATTATATATTTTGTATATTTTGGGATGCGTTTCTGTCTTATATACACTAGATTATGAGGTACGTATATATGTGGATATTTTCATATATATTTTAAAGATCTGGCGATATTTATTTATTTAGTAATTGATTTTAAAGCATGTGTATAAGTTATATGTTATATGGATTTTATAATGTTAATTATTCTTTTATTTCGAAAATTTTACGTAAGCTTATTTTTATATGTATAAATATATACCCTTGTTCTGTTTGTATGTCCATATATATAAGCTGTTGTTATATATGTTGCTTGTACTGTAATATATCTACAACATATAATTATTTGATGGCATTTGCTCTATATTATATGCATAGGTTATATTTTGATTTTGTAAGTGTTTAATATACGTTATATTAAAGGAATATATTTAGAGTTTGTTTATAATATAAATTTTAGTGAGGTTAAGTATTGTTTTAGAAACGTATATGTATTACATTTGTTTCATTTTACATTTGCAGTTGATATAGGTGGATCCCCTTGTTTATAAATTCTCGTCTCTTTATAGTTTATATTTTTTTACGGTAAAAAGGTTATATAGGGTTGTTGTTGTTTGTGTATATATATAGTGTCATATTAGTTATATATACTATGTTCACCTCAACAATATATTTTGCTTAAAGTGTCTGTGTGTTAGTCATACATGAAGTTACAACGGTATAGATAGTTATATAGGATGCATGTATAGTTTTGAATATGGTACATATCAATATTTTGATTTTTTTAGCTATATTACTTTATATTATGTATAGGTATGGGTTGTAAATATAATATATAAGCTTTGTTTTTTTTGAGATAGCTACCTGCCGCATTTTATATAGATATGACAGTTTATACATTTTATAATTCATAAAGTATACAAAGTATAAAGTTTATATATGTGGTATTTGAGATGTTGCAGCGCACATACATTATTTGTGTAAGTATTTTGTAGTTTAATAAGTATATATATATATATATATATATATGTGTGTGTGTGTATGTATGTATATGTATCTATTTCAAATGATATATGGCATATGTGGTGATTTTATTAGATGTGTTTTAATTTAAAAACAATGACTTTGATTTAATTAATTTATGCTAAAATTTAGAATATGACTTTATATATAAATAATTTTTTTTATAGTTATACATATAATGATATATATATATATATATATATATATATAAGTCCACTATACCAATTATATTCATCAATCCAGTGTGATTTATTTCGCCGACTCCTTTTTATCAGCTTTATTGTTAAATTCGCGTTCAATCGTGCTTCGTTTTGGAATTCATGCTTGGTTGTAACTACTCTCATTGTCGAATATCTATGGCCTCGAAAGGTGAGCAAGCACTCACGATTAATGTTCTTATATTTATTAAAATTGATTTCAATTGAAACAACAATTGAAAGATGCTACTGTAAGTTATTTACATTGCTATTTATATGCTATTATATGCTATCTATTCACCTATGACATCTAACACCTTTATCTGTTATTTATATTGATGATATGTGCCTGTTATATTATTATGATATCTGTTAACACTCTACAAGTTCCCTATTACTATAGGATTCACTATGGGTTGAAGTGATACATACCTGAACGGACTTTAGAATAGGAGAGAATCGTTATGGGTTGAATGATAGACCCAAGCGATTTTCATTAAATTGAATTTGGGATTTTGGGTTGAAATGATATATATACCCATATTTATATTTTAAATTGCGGATTGAAATGACAAATATCCGTATCACTTGACCATAGGATAGAAAATTATATACGGACACCGTTGGTCTATATATAAGTATTTTGAAAATGATTTCTATGCTTTTTGGAAAAGAAAGATATGGGTTAATAAATATTGATTTTGATATTGTATAAATATTATTTTTATATATAGTTAAATTCTTAAATTTAAGTTATGTATAAATTTGTTGATATGAAATAAGTTTAGCAGTAAGGTTTGATGTTATTAAAATATATAATATGGTTAAGTATTTATATAAATTACATTTTAATATAGAGGTATAATGGTTTTAAATTAATTAAGGTTGGGAAGATAGATTTGAAATTGATTTGAAATGGTATTTAACTAAGAATTTATTTAATTAAATCGATTTGAAACTTATGGAATTTGAAATTTTAAAAGATATGACTTAGGATATTATAACTTGATTTTTGTTTAAGGTGATTTAAGTAGATATATCAAGTTTAAATAATTTGAAGGAATATCCAGTTACTTGAAATTTGGAGTTTTATTTAAATGATATTGATTTATTAAGTAAATATTTCAAAACTAAATAATAGTGAGTTGAAGTTAATATATATATATATATATATATATATAAAGTTATCAAATTTAGTTTTGAAAATATGGGATATTTAAAGCTTTGGAATATACTGAAATAGAAACGGTTTATTTGAGGTTCAAATCTGTATTTGAAATCGATAATTTGAAATGGTTTATTAGGAACTGAATTGAGTTGAAGTTGATGATTTACGATTTGATTAAATTTGAATTTTTGAATTCGAGTTGATTTGAAATTAATTGGTAAATTTGAGGAAACAATTTTATTATATATACTATTTTAATATTTAATCGGTTAAGTGGAAAGTATTATGATTTGGAAAAGATATATTTGAAATAGAAATGGTACTGTATCTATATGGTTTTGAAATGAAAATGATATTTTGGCTTTTAAAGTATAAATTATATTGAAATGACCGCGGTGTTAAAATAACGATTGGTTATTAAAGAGACCGGGATCGGATATGGACATACTCTCTGTCGATACCGAAAACCACTTTAACATCTGTGTACGCGATGGAGATTCCAGAATGATGTAGGATGGTGGCGACATTCTTGAGGTATGTTACATAGACCCGACTCCCATGAGTTGGCTTAAGGTGGCTAAAACTGGGGCGATCTCGGGCCAAAAGGGGTAGCTTCTCTGGTCAGACGCACTTCTTCGATACTATATTTTTACTTGTGGTTGGTTTCATGGCCATCCTACGATTTTGATTGGGAGCGTGTTTCGAGGTGGGCATAGTGGCTGCTACGTTACCACCAGCCCATGTGCGTAATTGGTATATCTACCCTGGATTGCCTTGTGTGCCGTGTCACCTACTATAGCAAGCCTTATTACGAGTTTCTATTTGTGTCGTACCTATGGAGTATATTCTCATAGTTTCCCGATCAGTAGATATGCAGGTACTATATAGACTACTGTCATTATTACGTGTTAAGAGCTATATGGGTAACCCCTCAACGCTATTAAAAAAGTAAGTTTATTTTACTGTAGACATTATTATAATAGCGAAATATTACTATATAGTAAATAGTTTAACGGATCCTTAGAGGATGGTTATCCCAACATCCTTTGAGTTACTTGTATTTCTGTTGTTATCTCACTTGAGTTGGATTTATTGATATTAGAACGTTAATCCTGACTCGAGTGTTTGTGTTTCGCTTTACACTCGGGTCAGACTGAGTGATTCAACATTCAAGACTCACCTTCGGAGTTGGAGCTTTGCTTGAAGATCCAGCCATCTGTTCTGCTTTCAGTATTCAGTGATTCTAGTTATGTATTCTGATTTGTACCTGATGTATCGTGTTACTCTTCTGTTGTATCTTATATATTATATAGTAGCTTCATGAACTACTATCTATTTATTTCCGCTGCATTATTATTTATTCTGTGATCTGTGATTATTTACTGTATATTCTGGGATTTGCCAAATTTTATTTGCAATGAGGTATTTTGAGCAATTCAAGTCCGACATGTGCGGATGCGAATGGTTGAAATATCGGGTCGTTACAAGTTGTTTGGCGATTAGGACTAATGTTATGGTGTTCAATCTATTTGATATGGTTATGCCGATAATGTTGGATTAGTAAGGGGAAACTCACTTCATTGGGCGATGTGATCTCCCTATGTTTTAAGTATAATATTACTTATATTAGGCTTTACATATGACTCCTAATTTTATTATTGTTTCATCGCAAACAATCGAGTAGAATGAGTTTATGGTTTAGACATGCAGCTTGAGGATGAATAAAGACCCTGAAGATAAAGTAGAAAGCTCGGTATATGATAAAATTTATTTTGATTCCACTACGTAAAATCAGATTATATGACTTGTTAAGTGTTCACGTCAACATCTTCATATGTCAACTACAACACTATTATTTATGTTTTATTAAATTTTACCCTACGCGACAATGTTTGGGACATATAGGCGTAATGACAATTCATGTGTTGAAAATTTATTTAGTTGCTCTGCTTATATAATGTTGTTAAAATAAATCTCATTTCGACACTTGACAATTATTTTTCTAATAACTGCAACATCATTGTGTTCATTTGAGTCTTAAAATAAGGAATTTTACATCTTATCTAGTATCTAGATCTAGAATGAAAGTAGAAAGATCAGATCAACACCGTAGTGTGAATCAATACCGATCCATAAATCTTATGGCTTACTTCCGTTTTCTTGAAGTGTTTTGAAGACAAATAATAACATTATTGTTTTAGAAGTATTTATGAAAGGAAATCGTTTCAAATAAATTTTGGGAAAGGATATAGCATTGAGCTCACTTTAGTCACTGGAAAATAATTTCGGCGATGACTGCAGCATCATCGATGTTCATTTTCGAGTTTCTAAGTGACGGATTGCTGCCAAATTGATTCGTTCAGGAGAACTAGTTTTCTTTTGAATTTCAAAGGAAATTTGTTGGGGATTGGATTTTGGAACTAAAATAAAAGGTGAAAGTTAAAAGTGAGAATTTAACTTGGGTTAAGATTAAACTTGAAATTTAATTGATGATTGGAAGAAGCAATTAGTAAATCTTAAATGTGATTAGAATGGGAAAATAAAAATTAAATTTGGATTGAGAAATAAAATTAATTTAAATTAAATTAACTTAAGCAAAGTTAATAATAATGAATTGGATTTGAAGTAAGTTGAAAGGAATTGGAATGAAATAAAAGTGAATTGTGAGGGGTGATATTAAATGGAATTAAGTCCTTGCTTAATAAATTTCAAAAGAATGGTATGTAGCTAGATTTAACTGGAGTTGAGTTAAATAAAATTGAATTGAAATAAATTCAATTGAGTTATAGATAATATTGAATGAAATAAAATTCTTACTTAAATAAATAAGTGTAAACTAAGTAAGTATTGAATTGGAATAAATAAGCTTCGGAAGCTTATAAAAGAATTGAAAAGCATTGAAATAAAAACATATAATCCCCAGTTAAAAGTAAAATGTGAATGTGATTGACTGTAAATGGATGGAGAAGCATGAATATTAATAAGTGTGTAGCTTATAAAAATGTAAAAAGGGAATAAATAAGCCGAAATAAAAATGTTGGAATTTTAGGAAATGAAAGAAAATCCAAACTGGAATTATGAAAAAAAATTGAACTCAGGAAAATTTAATGAAGTGGTTTTGGTAATAAAATCGAATATTGATTTAAAAGTTGAAAGTAAGCTAATTAGCTAAATAAATTATTTGATAGAGTATGTTAATAAAATTTAACTCGGTCAAATAAAATGGATTGTAAGTTAATAATGAAGTGTGAAAATAAACTCGAATTATAAATAGAATTCGACTTGGATTGATAATGAATTAAAATAAGTGGAGATGTTGTAAAAATAAAATGGAATTGGATTATAATAGAAATGATTTGAGTTACAAATAAAATCCAATTCGAGTTTAAATGAGTTAAGTATGTCCTTGGATATTATTTTGATAAATTGAGAAGGTGAATTAAAATAAAATGGATGGGCTAACTGAATTAAATGGAATTTGATTAGATGAGAATCAAATTAAATAGACGTGAACTTAAGTTTGAAATTGGAATAAATAGAATTAAATTAACTTAAGTTAAAAATAATTAGAAGCTTGACTTCGAGTAAGTATGGAAGACCATTAAATAAAAGCTTGGGTTGATTAATTTGGGAATGATTAGTAGTATACAAGCATGGAATGTGTCGAGCTAAATAAATGGACATGAATGAATTAAAATGGAAGAAATTAAATATAAATTGAGTTGGAATCAATTTAAAATGGTTATAGGCTTAAGTAATTATTTATTCACTTGAACATAGTCGAAATTGCGTAGATATAAATTGTTGTTTGACGAAAACGAGAACAAATAAAATTCTATGAATTGATAAAAGTGAAATAAAAATTGATTTTGAAATCAACTGAGTTGAATATGAGCTTGTTTGGATTAAAAATAAATTGAATGTAAGAAATTGAAGTGTAAACCATTAAAATTGAATGGAATGGCACATGAATTGGTCGAAAGCAATTGAATTAGTTTTATAATCATATAAATTACTCATAGAAAGTGTTTGGTGTATGTTGCTCATGAATTGCATGTGTTTAGCTACTGAAAGTAGCTGAAATGTTAATAAATTTCATGTATTTAATACTTACATGTTTGAATTGAGGAAGTACAGGTACCGGGAAGCCATTTAGCTGGATTTGGACGCGCTAATTGCTAAAATAATAAGCCGCTTGCTTAAAAATGCTAAATAAAGGTACGCCTACGCAATAAAAATAGAAAATATGAACTGTTTTTGTTTTTCCGACCATGTGGGTCGATGTATATATATTTACACCTCTTGTCAAATTGCAAAAGCTCCTCCGTGCAAAGGAGACTGCCAAAAAATTTCGAAAATTTTGGGAGTTAGAAAATTTTTTGAAAATTTTTTTGGAAAATTTTTGTTAGCGAAAAAACGATTTTAAATTGGAATTGAAATAAGGGATTTTGGAAATGGAAATTGAAACTAATTGTTTAGTTGGAACTAAAGGATTAGGAAAGTGAATTTGGGATTTTGATTTCAAAGAATAAATTGAAATTTGCTCAGCAGAGGTATGCATTTGAATTTCTGTATGAAATTTGATGATTTACTAGTCTAGCCACTTAGCTTTTGTTTTCTTTTGAAATCTAGGGGACCCGTAGAGGCATTTTGTAGTTGTACTGAGCTAGCCGTGCCAAAGAAACGCTGACGAATTTTTTTTGGAAATTTAGAGAGTTAGAAATTTCTTGAGAAAGTTCTAATAATTTAAATTCGGATTTAAATTTAAATTTTAATAAGTGGAGTAAATATTGTTGTTGGAAACTATGGTAGGTTTTGGGAAGTTGGTTGAAGTAATAGTGGATCTTTAATAAAAGATATGTTATGGCAAGTTGGTAAAACTGTTTGGTTTTGGAAAATAGTAATAGGTATTGGATCATTCTTCTTAACTAGCAATTTCGGGGACGAAATTCTTTTAAGGGGGGAGGAATGTGACGACCTGGATTTTTCAGTGTTGAATCTGGAATATTTAAATGGTTTTAAATATAGAAATTGAATTATAAATTCGTTTGAATATGGAAAACTTGGATTTATCTATTCAAAATGTAGATACAGCAATTTGTTGCATAATATAATTATTCAATCCAATAATTGAAGATTGAGTAGAATATTTAATCTTGAGTTTCGACCTTGTTAAAAATATTTTAAAGGTCTTGTAAAATTTATATTGATAATACTGAAGATAGTAAAAGTGTAAAAATTTGATTCGGAAATGTTTTGTTAAGTTTTGAAATTTATCATTTAAATTGAATTTATAAATAGCCTTTCGAGGTACAGTCTCGGATTTCAACGAAACCAGTTCCATTGGATCCATTATAGTGTATTATTATCGGATTTCAATTTTCATAGTGGTTGGAGTGATCGTTTGGCCTTACGATAAGTAAACACGCTGAAAATTAAATCGAAATTTAATATAATAACTCGATCCGAAATGCTATGTTTCCCATATGATCGAATTAGGGCTTGAAACCTGTTCCATTGCGTTCGGAATAGGGGTATAACATTATAAATGCTTAGCGGCACGCTTCGATAGGAGGTCAAGATTTTTAGCTGCGAATACGGGACGGTTTAAATTTAAAATATAAAACATATTATTTAACCAGTCAAAAACTATTCACCTCAAAACTTTTTCACCTCATTTCAGGGATACTGTTCACCTGTTCAAACCACGTTGCCTTTATATCAAATCGTGTTCCTTTTTTTTCTCAAGCAACCTTCCTGTAAAAGAAACAACTCGTTCTCCTTCCTTTCATTATAAATCGCTTAGCCGAGCTTTAAAATTGATTCCAAATCCATCGTTCAAAAACGACTGCCCTCTTTTTCAAATCGTTCCCCTCCAAATTATTCGAACAAAAATTGTTCGATAAAAAAATAAAAAGAAGAAGAGCGTCGCGAGTGAATCGACAGGGAAATGGGGGGAAGCAGTTCACAAGGCCGTAGGGTTGTGTCGGGGGGCGAGCCGCTTTCGTGGTTTGGTGGGTAGCTCAAATCGCGATAGGTGGAAGTCGCGAGCGACGCGGCCGCGCGAGCAGGCGAGTCATGAGGTGGATGGGTGGTGGAGCACCAGGGTGAGGCGACGGCATGCTCGTTTGGGTTTTCGCAGGCGCTTGTCCGTGTGATCGAGCTTAACGGCGATGGGACGGTCACATTCGAGGTGCATGCGCAAGGCAAGGAGGGAGGGCGATGATGGTGGTCAGGCGGGGTGTTAAGGGATTGGATATCTCGAATCGATCGACAACGTAAGGTCTAAAATCGTGAAGGAAATAGCCGGCTTGGATCGGATTGCCAAACAAAAATCGAAGGTGAGTTAATCTCACTCATCTGGCTTTAATTTAAATTTAAATAGTTAAATTTAAATAATTGGTTGAATGATCGAAATAATTTGATGTGCTATATCATATATAGTAGTATATATAGTATATATTGGAGTGATTGATTTTCCTCATTATATAGCGGATGAGACCCTATGCGCCGCATAATAGCGGTTGGAGGGATCCAACTGGATTACTCAAAATTATTTAGATTTCTTAATATTCTGTGTTATGAATATTGGATATTCTATGATGAAATATATTGATAATTGGAATATCGAATGCTATGGTTTTCTTGAATATATTTCGGCACATTGAGTTATCAAAATATATAGAATTGGATTTTTGAAAAGAAAATAAAAGAGTGAATTTTTAAGTAAAACAATTAAGATAATTTGAATAAATTTAAGAATGAATTGGGAAAGAATAAAAGTGATTAAAATTTTAAAAAATAAGTTCCGAGTATGGAGAAGTGGATTTTGAATAAACAGAGTAATAATGAATTTTAAAACTTAAGTGTTATTATTTAAAGGAATAAAGAGTTTATTTTAAACTTAAGATTTAAATTATTGGGAAAGATAAAGAAGGAATTTGGGGAAAATCTGGAATTGGTATTTTCAGATTAAAAGATTTTAAATCATAATGAAGAAATAAAATCTAAAGTTAATGGATTTTGGAATAAATGGAGTAAGTAAGGAAATTTATTTAAAAGAGAAGTAAATTGGAAATCAATTTGGAGATTGATTTAAGCGTTTAAAACCAGGATTTTTAAAGGAAGGGTGAGACTTGAAATTTATAAACTGGGTTTATAAAAATAAAGTGATATATCAGTGGATATTTAGAAGAATAAAATTCACGGTAGGAATTTATTAAGGGTATGAGTAAATTTGTTTAAAAATAAATAGTGATTTATTTTTAAAAGATGTGAAAAAGAAGCGTATTTTCCTAGATAGCAAAGTACGTTTTCAAAGCAACTTTTAAAATATAAGTTGAAAGTTTTTATGTTGTTTTAAAAAGCTTGTTTTATAAAAAAAAATATTTCTAAATGATTAAATTTTAAAGTAAGTATTTTGTTTTCAAATCTATTATCGTAGTAATTATTTAAAGGTGACTTGGTATTTTGTTTTAAAAAGAGAAAATCTGGTTTCATATATTATAAAGTAACCTCATTTTAAATATTCCTAAAGTATATATTTTTTCAATAAAGTATGGAAGTAGTTTTCAATTTAAATGTTTTAAAGTATAATTTATAATAAAAAAAATTTTTAATTATTTTAAAAATCTAAAGTTTTTGTGCTTAGTTGTTTTCAATGGAAATAAATATTTGGAAATTTATTTCATGAGAAGAGTGTGGTAGGAAAACTGTTTTCAAAAAGAGTTTGAAATGGAAATATATCTTGTGAAGATATTTTGTGATTAATAAATAATTTGGTGAAATTATTTATTGTTTGATGGTTGTTTGTGAATGTTAATTGATTGTTAAATAACCGACTATCAATATTGGCCAATGTGCTGATCGTTTCGAAGAGACCGGGATTGAGATTAATTTCTCTAAAACCACTTCAATCTGGTTTGTACGTTTTCGTGGAAAAATGAGTTTGGATTCAAAGATGGAGCAGCAAAGTGCAAGGGCTAGTCGCTACTAATCCTGAGGATAATTCCAAAATGGATGTAGTAGGAATAGTGTCTTCGGTTCCGTTCGAACCTGGGATGGACTTGTATGGTCGAGTGCTTTCAGAACATTGTTACGTGGGCGATGAGCATTCTAAGTGATATATTCTAAAAGGTAACGCTTAGCCTCAAGCCTCATCAACCGGGAATGACTGAAAATCAAGGGTTATGCAGCAAGGCTAGGTGGGTAGCGCCCATTAGGGTGAGGTCATCCCTGTCTAGATGTCCTTTTTTATTCGGCTTAGTGGTGTGGTCGCTGATCCCAACCGTGGGGTGATCTTACTTGGGATTATCCAGTAAGGGGTAGTCTCAGTTTTGTGTTGCAGGAGATTGGGAGTAATCCTCGGTACAGTGATCTAGGCCACGTACTGTGACAGGTGGTACCCCAGTGCCTAGTCATTAGTTAGAAATCCATTATCCCTACGTGCCTTCAAGATTTTTGTTTGTATAACCCACTTTGTGGCTAGTAGCTGGAATTTAATCATGTAACAATTTCGGCTATTTGAATAAGTACTTGTATATAGACACTATTATAATATCAGAGGATTTTAATAAATTGTGTTTTGGCTATCGTAAGGTAAAAACCCGATATGTTTATTTGTGGCGTGGCCTTACGAGATGCTTTTGTTTTCAAAGGATTTTGAAACTTTAATAATCAATTTGAGTGTGATTTTCTCACGCTGGAATTCCAGACTGACTCGGGTGTTATTTCACTATAATGCTCGGGTCAGACCGAGTATTATAGAATACAGAAAATGATGTTGTGGAGCTCAGGAGACGAGCTGGATGGCGATACGTACTTCCGTACTTGATTATTATTCCGTTGTGTATTCAGTTTTGAGGACAAGTCTATATGACTGTCCAGTTGTATGTTATTGATGTTGTTGAACTCTGATGATGTGTTCTGATAAGGTATGTATAAAACAGATATAGTCTTCTTTTGTGTAAAGATCTGTTATTATCTATTATATTTTATTCCGCTGCAATGGTTAGATTCTGATGTTGTTTTCTATTATCTTCTACTACCTCTTCTTCTTTAACCCTCATGGTTCGGTTTTTTGGGCATCGAAAAATCGGGTCGTGACAGGCACTTTAAGAAAAATTTAACTAAGTAATTATATCTGGTTGATGATGTAAGGGTAATATTATTTGATATTACCATTTCGGTTTTAGTCATAAATAACAAACTTATGGTCCAATGTTTTGCTTAGAAAATATAAAAAGTGTATTATATTATATGAAAGCTGAATTTAAATCTATGTGCCTCTTCATTTAAAATTTTCTCAAAAATCTAATGTATTGCCATGTATCCCAATAGTTTAATTGTCCTACAGCTTTTCATTATTTTTTCTTATTGTTATTATTTCTTGAATGAATTCCAATGGACTCGTTAATACTTTAATGATTATCTTCACATTATACATTTTAAAAGAAATACTAATTTACATCTCAAGCATTTATCCAATTATAATTCTTTCACTTCCATTTCATTTTGTTCTAATATCATCTCTTTCTCTTTTCCAGTTTCATACGTACACTACTGTCCAAAAACAATTCTAATCCCAACCTAAATCAAATTAAAAATTCTTCCCAAGCAATTTTTATTCAATCTCTTTAATTTTTCATTCTAATAAGAATTTGATTGAATTTGTTAATAGTTTTTCACTTCATGTTAAATTGGAATTATTTATGACTTTATTCATATTTTACAGCGATTATTTGACGACCAATTGGTTTCAATGCTATTATTTTTATGGATAAATAACCTGAAAACTGCCAATAAAACTCATCTTACTAGTTTAGTCGAGCTTGATTAAAATGTTAGATTTTTTTTGTTATTTTTCTTTTCATTTTATTTCATGTTCAATTTGTAGTTTTTGTTCAAATTTCTAATTTGAGGTTAAATTTTTAGTTGAAAGATTCAAGATATAATTATGTTCATTTCTCTTGTAGAAAGTTATTGATTTCGTAAATATGTTGATAGTAAAGAATCTCCTATTGAGTAGTAAAATTTGTTGCAAGTAAAGTTGAAAATTTTATTTTATTCTCAAGTTTTGTATAATTATTGACTTTTTTTGATTTTTTTTGTTTGGTATTATTTTGCACTTTGTCTAATTTATTTATTTTTAAGGGAATAATTGGTTTATTACTACATATGTATCGCTCCATTTTTGTATCATTCATCCTTTCCAATTTTAAATTAGAAAAAAACATTATGTATGAAGTAAAAGAATATTAAAATAATGATCTTTTATAAAGTATTTTTGAAGAAAAATATATCGCTTTTGATCTAGCCACAGTTGGCAATTTCGAAATTTGCTTAGAAGTTTGATCCAAATAAGTGTTTTTTTTAATTTAGTTGTTTTGTATTGTGTTACACCGCCTAAACTTATTTATAATTCTAAATATTAATGACATCATTAATGCCTATAGATCCATAATGATATCATTAATGTCTGAACGTTCTATATATCTATTCTATTATATAATTACAAGAGCTACGCATGCGCTTCGCGCATGATGGTAGTACATGCTTCGTGGGTAAACTTATTTTTTTTTACAAATTATACGCGTTTAACATATTTAAGAGAAATAATTTTCTTATATATGAATAGCTTTGTTCTTGCATTGGAATCATGTGTAATCGGTTTGAGTTTCACTTTTAAGTTGGAATATTTAAAAAAATTAGGTTGAATTTTTATTTTTGTTATCAATTAATAAAGAGCAAAAAGATATAGGAAGTTTAATTGTTAGATCATATATTCAAGTGATACTAAGTTTGGTAATATATGTAGGAAAACATATTAAGTTTGAAAAAAATATAATTGCTAGAACTTATTTTCAAGTGATAGTAACATTTGGTAATATCTTTAGAGAGATGCATTTATGCAAGTTTACGCTAATAGCAAAATAGAAAGAGAAAACCGATAAGATAATAAAATTTAATTATATTATTTTTTCAAATTTTTTGAATGATATATCACTTACCATTTCAGAAGTAACTTATCATCCCCACCATAATCATCTTTTGAGGGGGGTTTTTAGTCGTCATTTGTTGATTTCTGGACATGTACACTATATTATGTTGAAGATGCTTTTGGAGATATGTCATCTTTTTGAGTCAACATTTGCTTATTAGTGCGTTTAATATCCATTGGTTAGATGATAAATTGTGTTGTATGTTGAAATTAATTTTTTGATATGTAGATTAAAATAATAATAATAATATGACAACTAATATGTATTTTTGAATATTTTTTATACGAAGCATAATCTTTATGCATATTTAAAAATAAAAAATAACATGAAAAAAGAATAAATTTTCATTGATCGGTTGATTTTTCATCCGTAAATAAAATGCAATCATGATATTATTCTGAGAATACGCGGAGCAATGCACATAAAAAACAATGAAACAAATTCTAAAAAGTGCAAATTACCTTGGCCAATTCTATTCTCCCCTCGTTTTTTTTGCCTTTTCCACCCCACCATTTCAAAATGAAAGGCCACGCCCCACTTTTACCATTCACACCCTTTTATCTTCCAAAATTACCCTTTGTTTTTTTAACTGCCAACCTTTTCTTTCTCTTCTCTTCACTTCAGCAAAAACCAAGTTTTCATAGAGGGCGAACATAGATCCAACCAACTTCATAGTAAATACTACTTAATTTTGCTATCATTTGTTAAATCAATTCATCTTGGCGTGCTCGCTTCAATTAATCCACCTCCAAAAAAAAATGAAACCATAATTGGAAAACGTGGTTGCTGATTAAAAAAAAAGAAGCGGTGTTATCATGCAAACCAAGTTAGGCTCGGACGTTGATTATGTGGTGATCACGTTGCTGCCTAACTTTGGTATAATATAATTCACGTTACTCCCTAACTAAGTTATCATATGGTCCACGTTTGGGGTAGCATGGATTCCTTAATGATTTTTTTTGACGTTGATTAATTCGTTATTGTAGAAACTTCAAACAAGCCAATACATAGTCCTCTAACGGCTTCCGAAAGAGATCGACGAGTGAAAGCGAGAAAACAATGGAAGAGAATTGTTAATAGTGGAAGAAAAAGAAAAAAAATAAAAGAATATGAACAGACATATGCATTTCAGCCTGATTACAATAAGGGTAAAAGCGTCAATTAATTTTTTTAAATTTAATGGAGTGGGAAAGGCAAAAAAAGATTTTAATATAAAATGGAAGGGTAGAAGTTGTAGTTGTAGAAATGAATTTTTACCTATAGAATAAGGTGAAATATATTTAAAAATAAATGAAAAAAATGAAAAATGAATAAATTTTCATCGATCGGTTTATTTTATGTCTGTAAATAACATGTGATCATGACACTATTTTGAGAATACATAGAGCAATGTACTTAAATAAACTATACAAACAAATTCTAAAAAGTGCAAATTACCTTTTTAATATAAAATAGAAGTGTAGAAGTTGCAATCGCAGAAATGATTTTTTTTTCCTGTAAAATAAGATTACTATAGCGTAAAGCACAATTTTAGTGGTATAATTACACTAACCTGAACTGGTGATATCAGAGGTTAACGATGGCGAGCAACTCAATAAAGCATGCCTAAAAAGAAACAGTGGCGGTGAGAGATCTGAATGGAGGTGATGAAAGAGAGAAGTGGAAAAGGAATAGGGGTGGAAAGAGATGTGAATATGGATGGATACAGTGAGCGGCATTTATAGAATTTGTAGATATTTCTAGAATGCTATATTTTGTTATGAGGTTTGAATATTTCTATGTTGGACCGATTAAGGGTTATGGATATACATGCTACATCTATTTTTACTCATCTACAATATCTTTACTCATTCATTGATTCAGAAACTTTTGGATCGGGATGGCAAAAAAATTACAATCTAGAGAAATCTTAACTGACTGATATGGTCAAATATTATATAACGTTATTCATGGTATATATTGTATAACTTATGCCAGCCACTTGCTTGATGGTGCAGTAAATTGATATAATAACAGTATTATTGAATTAATGCAAATTAATGTTTATTGATTCCACTTTCCAACATTTTATTTCTCCTCGCCTAAATCTATTTTTGCACTCATTAAGTTTCTCATACATATACATTTTGATATTTGAATTATTTATTCACAATTTAATGCATAACCTTAAACTTCATAAATCTACAAATATGGTATACAATAAATCAAGATATATATATATATATTCATTTGTTTAAATTAATTAATTAGAATCAACTAACTAAATCGTTTTTTCAACATTGTAAAACCATTTTCTTTTTGGTATTTTTATCATTTATTTACGATTTAATGCATAACCTTGAAATTCATAAATATCTATACATATCGTACAATAAATCAAGATATATTCATTTATTTAAATTAATTATACATCAACATATCTTTTTCCATATCTCATATATAAGGCAATTTTGAAAGTTCACGGTCAGACCTAAAATTTGGGCTTCCAAGCCAACTAATTATATATGTATGTATATACATTAAGAAGATATAAAAGTTTAAACTGTTTGTATTCTTATTTTCAATACAATAATCGTACATTCATTATTTCATTATTTACATATATATTAAGACATTTATCGTCTTCTAATTCTTTCACTTCCACTTTATTTTCTCACAATAGTGTCCTTCACCTTTTTACGTTTCATGATATGATTCAAAAATAGTTATATTCCCAGTCCAAATCAAATTAAAAATTCTTTCCAAACAATTTTAAATCAACCACTTTAACTTTTTTAGTCTAACTGGATTTTGATTGAATTCATTAATAGTTTTCCACTTCGCGTTCATCTTGAATTATTTATGATTTCATTACTATTACGCAACGATTGTTCTCCTACCCATGTATAACTTCCCATATTTTTTTGTAACGTTATTAAGAATATTTAATTAGTTAAATAAAATAATGTAAGATGATTAATGGATTGAGATTTGTGATTAAATAAGGGGTAGTCGTACCATGTTAAACAAGTGAACTAATGAATACAAAGAGAATAAATGTTAGGAAATATGAAAGGGCAAAATAGGAACAAGGCAGATTCTTATACCCTAAACCCTTAACCCCACAATACTCATGTTCACTTCATTTTTCACAAATCAAAAATACAAGTTAAGGCCGGCCACCATTAGCAAGCTCTAGAGAAGATAAAAACTAGGATTTCAAGATGGAGAATCAAATCACTTAATCAAGAACAAATCTTACATTTTTAACCACAAAGATAAGGTGAATAATGACTACATCTCAAGTTATTAATGGTTTTTGGTTTTAAGTATGAAATTCGAATTATTTGCACATTTTTTGCCATGTTTTGAATGATAAAATGTATATCTATATGTTGTTGATGATTTATGCTAATTCACATATATTTTATAATATGTTTTGATATGAAAACCCTATTATATGACGTCCAATTGCCTTGCGGATTTAAATTTAGATTGGAAACAATAATTTAGAAATGGGTTACAATTTTCATAATTCTTTGAATTAATTTGGAGTTTATATGAATTCTCTAGTGAAGAAAATTCTAATTTGGGTTAAAAATTAATAATGGCCAAATTACATTTGCTTAGGATCTGAAATTTATATATGTTAGAAAACATATTAAAATGATTTTCTAGAATTTTTATAGAATCTTCCTAAGTGTTTCAATGGATATATAAAATTATTTAAGATATGGGACTTAAATGTTTTATATATTTATAAAAAGGAGAAGGGGTATTTTGTAATTAATTCAAATTGTTATTTCAAAAAATCCATGGTACTTTTAGAAAAGAAAATTTTGCAACAAATTATAAATTGATAAACAAGGCAGGTTAGGTACAAAGGATTAATTTTAAAAGTCAAATCAACATGTTTTTTTCCTATTTCAATGCTTTCGGCACCAGGCTTCCGACTCCTTACCTCCGACTCCATCGAAACTAATGGACATGGTATAAGATACCTGGTACATAGTGAATTGGACAAAGGCAGAAGGTATTGGGTCGAAACGAGGGGTTCTGATGCGGTCGAAGCACTATTTGCTTTTAAATGAAAATGCGCCTGCTTTGCTTTCGACTGAACAGCTTTCGAATTCTGCTTTCAACTGGTTCAATGACTTTAAAAGAATGGTTTTAAGAGGTTGCGCCTTAATTTTTAAATAACTACTTTCGACTAATTTGAAACCCCTGACTACTGCTTTTTACCTTTCGACCCATATTGGTTTCGAAAGGGTTACCTTATTTTTAAAACCAAGCCGCTTCTCCAACACTTTCGAAGGGATGGTTTTGACACCAATAATTCTTTACTTAGGAATGCTTTCAAAAGAGATGCTTTTGACTTAATTTTTTTAATTATATTTTTGCTCTATAAAAGGTAAAACCCAAATGGTTTCAAAAGAGATAGTTTTAATGTTTCGAAAGATGTCCCACATGTTATAAATTGAACACAAATGATTTCGAAAGGTTTGTTGTTTACAAAGGTTTTGATGCTTTTGAAAGGTTAGAAGAAGGGTTTCTAAGGTATGGTTCCCCAATGGTTTCGAAAGGTCTAAAAGAAAAAAAATTCCGATGGTTTCGAAAGGAAATGTTTAAGTGTTTTAAATATAGGATGTCGAAGGTTTTAAAGCTTTCGAAGGAGATGCTTTTCAATGCTTTCGAAAGGATAAATATGAATGGTTTCGAAAGGTATGTTTTGGCCTTCGGCCTAAGGTTTTATGTATCGGAAGGGGTGCTTCCAATGGTTTTGAAAGTTTAACGTTTTCATCAACAAGGTTTTGTGTAAAGAATATATAACATAGCAAGGTGATTTGTTTAAAGCAAAGAGCATATATAAATAATTTCTTTGTTTAGAGAATGATTTAAAGGTTTAAATCAATTTGAAGGAAAATGTTTTCAAAGAAAATTTTATGGGTAGATAACCCTCAGTAAAATGGCTTAGATATTAGAATACCAGATGGGACGGTATGGGGTCGCGTCCTATACTTAGCTAGTAGCCCCTAGCTAAAATAGGTCCGAAATTCCAGTGTGTAGGGCTTTGTCACAGGTGAGACTAAAATTATGTTACACACAGAAAGAAATCTAAAAAGGAAAGACAGGTTATTGATAAGCCGACAAAACCATTAGGATCAGTTAGACCTAGAGAAGTAAGTAAGGGCTGACCGTCCAAAAGAGGAGTATCTTATAGACGTTAGATTTTTATGTTTTTCTGGTAGGCTTGATTCAGCCAAGGGCTAGTAGTCAGCTAAACGAAACTATAATGTATGGGCAGATAGTCCATATGATAACTGATATGTTCATATACATGATATTGTTTTACAGATCTAACCAGTTTGGGTTGTAGGATTTTAATTTGCAAAGATTTTTTAGAAAGGATATTAGTGAGGGGAAATCCATTCCGCTAAGAGGCATAGTCTCACTTAATATCAAATGACGAAGATGTATAGTATAGTCCAGACCAGGCTTTATGTCTAACTCGAAGTTTATGTTTTCCCTTAAAATCTTGAGTGCTCAAAATTGATTTGAGTAGACTAAGGGTTGAGGTTTACAGGTTTTAGTAGGATTGGTGAATAAAGCTTCTGGCGATGAGCAGGTGGATGACGGGTAGCAAATTAGGAGTTGTTGTTATATTTTGGATTGATTCCGTTATATTGTATATATAGTACTCTGATCAACCAAAGGGACATCGTCATATGTTGCTCTTGGTGTATATATGTAATAACTATATTTTATCTGAAAATGGAAAAGAGATGAGATTATGTAATTTGAATGTGAAATATATATCTTGAAATGTAATCAGTAAAATGATGTTTTTTAAATCTGTGATTTTGTTTCATATTCAAGTGCTACTGATATTATGGATACCATTAATATAGCCGTATTCAATCGCCAGAAGTTAATACTATGGATGACTACAGTATTTGTAGCACTTAGTTTTGGGCCTCTAGATAGGAGATGTTACAACTTGGTATCAGAGCATTGGTTTATGAAATTTTTTTAACTAAAAAGATGATTTTTGAAAATATAATCCTAAGGAATTAGCGATAAGATTGGGGTATGGGATAACGTTATAGTAACGTACTTGTATTTGCTATATATAAGTATGCGCTTTATCTCCAGTCTCCTATCTCTATTAGATTATTTTTCTATATCTCACGAAGGTTCGAATGTAGATATGGATTCTCGAAGAGATAATGTTGGAGGAGGAGGCACCACTGCTGAAAATACTGGTGCTGAAGTTTCGAAAGTTGACATGGGAGCCATGTATCAGTTTTTCATAAATATGATGCAAGCGGGGGTTGCTATTGGAGTATTTGGAGAAGGAATCCTGGAAGCTCCAGTTGTTAGGTTGGGAGGAAAGCCATTCGTTGGGACTGAAGACGCCATAGAAGTGGGGAATTGGTTGTTGCATTGTGAGAGACCTTTTACACATCCAAGGCTCAGTGATGAGCAAAAAAGAAGGCTAGCTTCGAGACAGCTTCAAGGATAAGCTATATACTGGTGGAATAGTGTGACAGTTGGAGTGGAAGAAGGAACAATGTCATTGGCTGAGTTTAAGAGGAGGTTCGAGGAGAGATCCATGTCTGTGATGGCAAAGTCTACCTTACTCAGAAAGTTTACTGAGTTAGAGCGGGAAAGATGAATGTGTTAGAGTATGCTACAAGGTTTGAGGAGTTGGTAAGATATGGTCATGCCACTATGGATACCGTGATTAAGAGAAACGAGAAGTTCATTATGGGGCTGAAATCTGAATTGGCCAGAGCTACGTTACCTCATATTAGGGATCCTTGTAATGTTGTAGTAGAGATGGCTCTAAGACATAAGGAAATTATTGCTTCTGTGGACAAGAATAAGGAGAAGGAGGTCCAGGTAGGGCAGAGTCTGAGTTCTTTTCAAGAAGGGAGCCCAGAAGGATGAAACCGTGAAAAGGGGAAAGTCAGAAGTTGTCTGTTTTAAGTGCAACAAGAAAGGGAATTTTGCAAATGAATGTCGTTCTGGAGACGCAAAGAAGGTGAACGGGAAGAAGACTATCAAATGCTTCAACTACGATCAGATGGTTCATTATAAGAGCCAATGCAATTAGCCTGCTAAGGATGGGAAGGGCAAAGTGTATGCATAGGAGCCTGCTACCTCGAGACCCATGGCATGGGAAAGAAGAAAGCAGTGTTGGAAGGTACGCTTATGATTCTTGGTATGGCAGTTAGTGTTCTGTTTGATGTGAGTGCATCGCATTCTTTTATATCTCATTGGTTGGTAGATAAGCTTAAGATAGAACCCTCATACCTAGATACTTCCTTAAGGGTTGCAAATCCGATAGGAGGGAATGCAACACTTAGGATGAGATGTGACCATCTAAAGTTTGACTTGTTAGTTCATTTTTCCTTTTGCAATTGCATGCGTTTGATTTCGTATGGTTCAAAATTATTTTAGGTATGGATTGGTTAAGTACGATACTAGGTGATGGAAAAATATCGCTTAAACACCCAGACTATAGGGAGCGGATTGTATATACAACAAAAAACCCTAGCTGTGAGGCGAATGCTTTGTTGGTTGTTGTAAAGATACAAGACATGATGAATCGAGTTTTTGTGGGTATAGAATTCGTAGAAGTTTTAGAACCCATAGTAGGATTACCACCGAAACGAACCATTGAGTTTCAAATAAATTTGGTGTTTGGAGCAGAACTAGTGAGTAGACGCCAAGCAGGATGACACCTACCAAAATGAGTGAGCTCAAGGTGCAGTTGGTGGATTTGGAAGGCAACAATTTTATCAGACGTAGTAGTTCACCTTGGAAAGCAACCGTAGTATTTTCTAGAAAGCCGGATGGATCATTAAGTTATGTATCGATTATCGTAAATTAAATGAGAAAACGATAAAGAATCGATATTCGTTGCCTAGGATAAACGGTTTATTCGATCAATTGTGTAGAGCCAAGATATTTTCGCAGTTGGATTTAGCAACAGGTTTCCATCGGCTTAGAGTGGCAAGGATAGTATTCCTTTGATGGCGTTTAGAACCAAATATGAATTATACGAGTGGTTAGTGATGCCTTCGGACTTACTAATGTGCCACCTTTCTTTGTAGATTTGATGAACCAGATTTTTCAAGAGCACCTGATAGGTTCATATTGGTTTTCATATATGATATTTTGGTGCACTCTAAGGATGAAAGAGAGCATAAAGTTCATCTTAGAGTAGTGCTTGGAACGCTAAGCAACATCAGCTAAAGGCAAAATTCTCGAAATGTCATTTCTGGAAGAAGAAAGTGAAGTTTATTGGCCATGTAGTTTCTGAGAAAGGGTTATTAGTGGATCCGGCTAAAATAAAGGTCATGAATAGTTAGAAGAGACCAGAAACGGTGACTGAGATAATAATTTTTTCTGGGAGTGGCTTGTTACTATCGGAGGTTTATTAAGAATTTTTCATGTATAGCAGCACCAATGACCAAGCTAACTCGAAAGGATGTGAAGTTCGATTGCTAAGTGTGTGGAGGCATTCCAGAAGCTGAAACACTTATTGACTAATACACTTGTGTTGGTTGTTCGAAAGGAAAATCAAAATTTGGTGGTGTACACAGATGCATGTGGGACTGGGTTAGGAGCTACGTTAATGCAGAGTGGTAGAGTGATTTCCTATTATTCTCGATAGATTAAACCACATGAAGTTAGATATCCAACCCATGATTTGAAGTTAGCTGCAGTAATTATTGCGCTAACGGTGTGGAGACATTATCTTTTGAGAGAAAGATTTGAGTTGTATATGGATCATAAGTCATTATAGTATTTTTTTTCTATCAAAAAGAGCTAAACATAAGACAGTAGAGATGGTTAGAGTCCTTAGCTGCTTATGATTTCAGTATTGAGTACACACCAAGGAAAGGCAACAAGGTTGCAGATGCACTTAGCAGAAAACATCAGAATGTGGTTTTAGCAATGATAGTTAAGTGGAAAGATTTGGAAGTGTTAGCGACTTGTAGAGTGCAGTGGAGAACTAAGAGTGGTTTAAGTATAGAAACTGCTTTGTTGTCATGTTTAGAAGTTCGACCAGTTATGATCAAAAAGGTTGCTTCTAAACAGCTAGAGAATGTAGTGTTGGCTGAACGGATCAGAAAGCTGAGAGATGGAACGAAGGGTGATGACTTGAAGGATTTTAGTCATGACCAGAATGGGTGGTTGAGAAAGAAAGGAAGATCGTGTGTTCCGAATATCAGAGACATTAGGAAGGAAATTTTGGAGGAATGCCATCGTTCGAAGTTCACCATTCATTTGGAAGGAACTAAGATGTATCAGGACATGAAGAGAATTTTATTCTGGGAAGGTATGAAGAGGGATGTAGGCTTATAGGTGAAGCAGTGTTTGAACTGCCAATAGGTAAAAGCCGAACATCAGAAGCCAAGTGGGCTGCTTCAGCCTTTGAACATTCCAGTGTGGAAATGGGATTCTATTTCTATGCATTGCATTAACGGGTTGCCAAGGTCTGATAGAGGAAATGAAAGCTTATGGGTCATTGCGGATAGGTTGACCAAGAGTGTCCATTTATTCTAATTAAGTCAACCAGAACGACATCTGCACCAGCGAAGTTGTTTATGAAGAATGCAGTTAGGCTGCAGGGAATTCCTAGTTGTATAGTGAGTGATAGAGATTCTTTATTCACTAATGAGTTCTGGAAGAGTCTACAGGATATCTTAGGTACCAAGCTTAAAATGAATAACGCTTACCATCTACATACTGATGGGCAAGCACAGAGAGTTAACATAGTCTTGGAGGATTTGTTACGAGCTTGTGTGCTAGATTTTGGGGGATACATGGAAGAACATCTACATCTAGTCAAGTTTTCGTATAACAATAGTTATCAGGCTAGTATAGGGATGACACCATTTGATGCTTTGTATGGAAGGCCATGCAAAGCTGCAGTTTGTTGGTTAGAGACTGGTGATAGGTTGGTTCTCGGTTCGGATTTGATTAGAGAAGTTATAGAAAATGTTGAGTTAATTTGAGTTGGAATGAAGAAAGCTCAATCTAGGCAGAAGATTTATGCAGATAAAAGATGGAAAGACTTAGAGTTTTCTATTGGAGAAACGGTTTTCATTAAGGTGTCGCCGATGAAGGGTGTGATACGATTTGGGAAATCAGGAAAGTTGACACCAAGGTTCGTGTACCATTTGCTATAATTGAAAGGATCGGGAAATTCACGTATAAAGTAGAGTTACTAGCAGTTTGGTAAGAGTCCACGATGTTTTTCACGTTTCTCGTCTAAGGAAGTGTATTCGAGATCTAGATACTACTATATCACTGACCGTGTCAGATGACTTAATGTCGCCAATGAAGGGTGTGATACGATTTGGGAAATCAGGGAAGTTGACACCAAGGTTCGTGTACCATTTGCTATAATTGAAAGGATCAGGAAATTCGCATATAAAGTAGAGTTACTAGCAGTTTGGCAAGAGTCCACGATGTTTTTCACGTTTCTCATCTAAGAAAGTGTATTCGAGATCTAGATACTACTATATCACTGACTATGTCAGATGACTTAGTCTAGAGCTGAATTTGACTATAGTTAGAAAGCCAGTTTGCATAATCACAAGAGATGAGAAGAGGCTCAGGAATAAGACAGTTAGATTAGTTAAAGTCCAGTGGAGTCAGGATGAGAGATGTTATACTTGGAAGACTGAGAACATGATGAGAGATGCTTATCCTGATTTGTTTAATGGTATGTTTTACCTTTGATTGTTTTGATGTGTACCTTATCGTAATTTCGAAGACGAAATTCTTTAAGGAGGGGAGTCTGTAATACTCCATTTTTTGGTAACATTATTTAAGACATTTAATTAGTTAAATAAAATAAAATAATGATTAATGGATTGAGATTTGTGATTAAATAAGAGGTAGTCGTGCCATGTTAAACAAGTGAACTAATGAACAAAAAGTGAATAAAAGGTTGGGAAATATGTAAGGGTAAAATAGGAACAAGGCACATCCTTATACCCTAAACCTTTAACCCCTCAACACTCGCGTTCGCTTCATTTTTCACAAATAAAAAATACAAGTAAGGCCGACCACCATTAGCAAGCTCAAGGGAAGATAAAAGCTAGGATTTTAAAAGTGAGAATCAAATCACTTAATCAAGAACAAATCTCACATCTTTAATCACAAAGCTAAGGTGAATAATGACTACATCTCACGTTTTTAATGGTTTTTGGTTTTTAATATGAAATCCGAATCATTTGCAAATTTTTGGCCATATTTTGGATGATAAAATGTATGTTTATATGTTGTCGATGATTTATGCTAATTCATATAGATTTTGTAATATTTTTGATATGAAAACTCTATTATATAATATCTAATTGCCTTGCGAATTTAAATTTAGATTAGAAACAATAATCTAAAAATGCTTTTCAATTTTCATAATTTTCTAAATTAATGTGGATTTTATATGAAATTTCTAGCGAAGAAAATGCTAATTTGGGTTTAAAATAAATAACGGCCAAATTATATTAGCTTGGGGTCCGAAATTTATATATGTTAGAAAACATATTAAAAATGATTTTCTAGAATTTTTGTAGAATTTTCTTAAGTGTTTTAATGGACATATAAAAGGGGTTTTTAGGCTCAAGGAAAAAGTTGGAGAAAAATTTAGTTTCAGGGACAAAAGGTTTGCTTTTTAGGCTGAAAGACACGTTTTAGTGTAAATCACAGAATGACAGTTGCAACTATCATTTTGTGTTTACACTAAAAAGTATCATTCAGACTAAAAAACAAAATTGTTGTCCCTGAGACTAAACTTTTTTGCAACTTCTTCCCTGTGCCTATTTTCCATTATATAAAATTATTTAAGGTATGTGACTTAAATGTTTTAAAAATTTACAAAAAGGAGAAGTAGTATTTTGTAATTGATTCAAATTGTTACAAAAGACTAATTTAAAAGTCTAGTCAACATGCTTTTTCCTGTTTCAATGCTTTCGACACCAGGCTTCCGACTCCTTACCTCCGCCTTCGACTCCATCGAAACCAATGCACATGGTATCAAATAACTGGTACGTAGTGAAATGGGCAAAGGCAGAAAGTATTGGGTCGAAACCTGGGATTCCGAAGGTGTCGAAGCGCTATTTTACTTTTACATTAAAATGCACCTGTTTTGCTTTCGACTGAATAGCTTTCGACTTGGTCTTCTTTCGACTGAGTCAATGACTTTAAAAGATTTTTTAAAAAGGATATTAGTGAGGGGAAACCCGTTCCGTTAAGAGGCATTGTCTCATTTAATATCAAATAACCGAGATGTATAGCATTGTTCACACCAGGCTTTATGTCCGACTCGAAGTTTTTGTTTTCCCTTAAACTCTTTGGTGCACAAAATTGATTTGAGTAAGCTGAGGTTGATGTTTATAGGTTTTACGATTGACGAATAAAGCTTCTGATGATGAGCAGGTGGATGACAGATAGTTAATTAGGAGTTGCTCTTATATTTTGGATTGATTCCACTGTACTATATATATAATACTCTGGTCAACCAAGGGAGCATCGTCATATGTCGCTCTTGGTGCATATATGTAATAAATATATTTTATATGAACTTGAGAAAGTGATGGGATTATGTAATTTGAATGTGAAACATGTGTCTTGAAATGTAATCAGTAAAATGATGTTTTTTGAAATCTGTGCTTTTGTTTCATATTCAAGTCTTTTGATATTTTGGATACCATTAACATAGCCGTATTTAGTCGTCGAAAGTTAATATTATGGATAACTGCAGTATCTGTAGCGCTTAACTTTGAGCCTCTGGATATGAGATGTTACACCATGCTTTCAATGCTCTGGTTTTTATGGAAAAACTATTCGAAGACCTCCAAAAAACATAGACTACTAGTTCGACCGAGCTTGATTAGAATGTTAGCCTTTTTTATTTCTTTTTTCGGTCAATTTGACGTTAAATTTGCAATTTTTGTTATACTTTCTAATTTTTAATTCTAATTTCTAATTTGAGACTGAATTTGCAGTTTGTAGGATTACAAATATAGTTCTCTTAATTTGTCTTGTAGAAAGTTATTGATTTTATAATATGTGAATGCCATAGAATCTTCTATTGTTGGTGAGACCTATTTGATCTTTTTTTCTGGTATGATTTTGCATTTTGTTTGATTCATTTATTATGTGAGGTATGTACGATTTATTGTTGCATAGATATCAACCTCGATTTTACATGATCTATCAAAGGTAATGTTCTTCCTTTTTCAATTCAAACCCATCGAAATATATAAGAAAAAATTTGGGTAAAAAAATTATATCTAAAGTAAAAAATATCAAAATAATAAATTTTTATATAGTATCTTAAAGAAAAACGCATCATTTTTGATCTAGCTATGGTGCACAACTTTAAAAAAATAGAAGTTTAAATACTAAATAAGTGTTTATAAATCTTTTTTTTGTTTAAATGTTTTATATTTTGTTACACAACCAAAACATTTTTTGTAAAATCTCATATTTGCCGTCTTTATCAAACTCAGACTTTAGCACATGTTTGAAAGGTATTATTTATTTGTCCGTGAAATATTTATAAATGACATGCATTTTTCTGTTAATGTGAGGATGTCATTGATTTCTTAGGGGTCTTATTAAGGAGTGAATTAATTATCAATAATTTTTCATAAAGTTGGTCTGAAATTAAGTTGTTACATTTTTTTTAACTAGGAGATATATATGGATAATTATGGATTGAAGATATGGATATCCATAATGTTTTGTTCTTTTAATGTATTATTTCTAAAATTCTTACCTTTTCACTTTTGGGCGTGTTTTAAAACTATTCAAGAGAATTAATGCACAGTACATTCTCTAATCTGAAATTGAAATCAAACCAAATAGCAATAATTTCTAATAATAGTTGTAATATTTCTGGCGTCACACTTTTTTGTATCAGCGTAAACTACCAAAAACGTCCACCTATAGATTCAAAGAATCGTAATATAACTTAAAGATAGGATCTAACCATTAAACTTCCTTTACAATTTTAAAATGTCCGTTTATAAATATTATCAAATTTTAATTTCATTTAAAATTAAGGATCTAACAAATAAAATTCTTTTACGATTCTTTATTAATTAATAATGAGCTTTTGTGGCACATGCAATGCACGTGTATATAAAAGTCCCTTATAAAATTATTAAATTTAAAACTTTTATGTAGTTTGATAGAAATAAACTAAATAACTTTTTTTTGTTAGAATATGGTTTTGAACTTGTAACTCTATTTATGTTTCAATATTTTCATTTGAAGTTAAATGCTAATTTTATTTTCAGTGGGATTGAACTCCTACCTCTTATTTGCATATAAGGGTATTTTTGGAACTTTGTGGTCGGACCAAAAAATTGTGCTTCTATTCTAACTAATAATAAAGATATGAATTAAAACTAATAAAAAATTTAAATGTTGTAACTTAAAAATAAAAAATTCAAATGAACTACATATGATTTCAACGCAAAAATATTTATGCAAATCATTTTCTTTTGAATATATTAAACATATATAATTTGTTGAAAAATAATCCACACATAAAGCGCATGCCCTGGCGCACGTAAGAATTAATGAATTAATTCTCCATTTATTTTGAATTCAAAGTAAATATATTATTTATTTTCACTTTTAGTTACATATAACACATTCCTAAGCTAAACCTAGCTTTATATCTATTAGTATGTGAAAATTATATGCCAATGATTGCCTACAGATTGAAATGGGTTTTATATCACTATTTTTTATTATATTGGTTCAGGTTGAATTTGTTATATATAACTTAAATTCTACATGAACTTAAAAAAAATACCAATGGGTGAAATCAAAAATTATTTGAACTTTCATTTTAAGAAAAACGTTATGTCTGGTTCTTTTAGTGCATCAAACTTCCAAAATTATTACTTTCTACTTTTAGTAAAATAAAAAAAAATTAAGAAAAGGGGTTTTGGACCAAAGGTCCCTATTCTCAAAGCTCATGCACAAAAGCTCCCTACTTATAAACCCACGTAAATTAGGTCCCTGTTTTGTTTTGTTTTTACCAAATTATCCCCTTCTAGAAAATCGGCCCAGCATTGAAATCAAGGGCAAAAGTAGCATAATTTGTCAAAAACTAAAAATAGGGACCAAAGTTTCGTAACTTTTTCGGAAGGGGCTTTTCTTCCATCAACTTTCAAATCTAGAGACTTGGCAGCCGTTCCTTGATTAGATTAAGAAAAAGTTGGCTTATTAAAATATTTAAACATTTATTACAGAATTTGTGTAATTTAATTTGAGTTTTTTCTTGAAAGTAAATGAGATTAACCAGACTCCAACTGAATTATATATAATTAACATAATTAAATACTACAAGCAATTATGGGTAAATTTAAAACTTACATGTTTGTTTCTAAGTTGATAATTGAGATTAATGATGAATTTACACTAAGATTCATCAAGAGTTGAATATTATCTCATCTTTACTATTCAATTAAGAATTCCCAAATTGATCCAAATTAATTCATTTAAATAACAGTAAAGAAAATTGATTCAGTAATCGACCTATAGTCCATTCTCTAATTTAGCATGGAACAAAACTAAGATTAAATTCATATTAAAAATAATTCTATAGTTAGTTTGTATTAAGATTTAAATTAGTAGTCATCCATATCGTAATTTACTTACATTCCCTCAAGTTCATACAATACTAAATGTTAATGCATTCTCACGATGTTTGTTCCTATATTTATATTATTTTGGAATCGTGTAAACACTGAAATTCAAAAAATAAAGGTGTTTGATGAGATTTTTCATCTCACAACACCTTAGATGATCATGAAGTAAAAGAAGCTTTAATTACTCTCATAATTTTGGAATCAACAATTTAAGTGATGTTAAATTTTCCTTTGAGTAGTAATTATGTTACTAGAAGTTTACAAAATTAAGCAGCTGCACTTTAACTATTTTTCAAAATGTCAAATCAGGTTTATATTCTATTGCGAATTGAACTTGATAGGAAATTGAAATGAAATAACAAAGTAACGTGCATAAAATAAAAGATATGGGAATTTTATATGGTTCAGATTCTTTTGAAATCCTAGTCAAATCTTTGATTATATGTTTCCTCCTCGATATAATTTTACATGGATGAGAGCAAAAATTAGAAGATCCAATTCTTTTGATTTTTCCAAAAAAGGATCACCTTCCCATTGCAAACTATCTCTTATTCATGGTGTAGATGATACACATGGATTCCCATAATCACTCTTCTTCTACTGCTTTAGTTCCCAGCGCTAGATCTTGCCATGTCTCATCCATCTGCATTGTTTGTTTGGTAGGCATATATCGTTGGCGGGAAACTATACTTTGAGCAATTAAATTCTCGGAGTTGGCAGGAAGTTTGAAATCGAGGCGGAAATATCTGAAATTAAAGCGGGAATGCTTGAATTTGTGGCGGGAGGTTCCAAATTTGAGCGGGCACTGAATTCCCTCTCTTCGGAGGGTGAATGACCTAGGCATTACTTTGGGTGTGAGATGGCAAGTGACCATCCCTTTTTTCTTCGGTTTGAACTGCGTCGCTTTTATTACTTTTTTCTCAAAGGATGGTTTCTCGTTTGGTCCACTCTGAGCATAGATGATACTTACGAGGTTGGTTAGGGTGATCGTGTTACCATTTATGAATGCAATCACTTTATGCGGATCTGTACCAAGCTGCTCTCAGCGATGAGCTCTGCAGGTTATCGATGAGGGAGACTTATATTTTTACCATTTACTCATGAGCGTGGATCTGTGCTGATGCAATATTTTAGAGGTTCTATGTGTAGCCCTTGGATTGCTTTTGACTCTGCATGGTACTGCTTAGATTACCCCCAGTGAGCGCAATGCATATCTGTTCTTAGAGATATTAGCTATGTACAAGCTTTGGGAATGATCTCGCGGTTTAATCAGTCCTTTGAGTGAAGCATGGTCCTCTCTCTGTGCAATGCCTTGATGGCGACGTGTTGTGCCACTTCACTTTTTTCTAGTGTCAAAAGAAAATGGGGGCAATGCATCCCTATTTTCCTTTAGTGCAAGATTATTAACACAGTTCTATTATCTGTATATATTGGATTGTGAGTGCAGTATGTTCTTGATAGAGCGTGTCTTTTTTAAGTGAGGTGTGTTATGTTCTGATGTCATCTATATAACTCCGTATGCCATAGGTAACATTTAACATTTTAGCGTAATTTTAGGATTTTGGTTACACAATTTTAGCATTTAACGTTTTAACATTTTTAGGCTATTTACTGCACCATGTAGCTGCATTCGGTTTTGGGGTCGAATACTAGGACCAGGGGGATCGACAAAGTTTGAACCTTGCCGTCGTTTTACAGTTTCCAATCGTAGTATTCTTTTTTACATCGCTTTATTCTTTGATTTTCCTTTCCGCAGCCCAACTTTTATTATGAGAGCAACCCGTTCTGATCCTTATGTTACGCCACTTTGCCTTCAACAAGATTTCGGGATATATGGGTAAAACACTTGCCTCTAAGTCTGGGGCGATCATAGATCGATGTAGACTTGTCATTATTCACACCTGGCATGTATGTCCCACCACACTTTTGTCTTTTCTTTTTGTCAACGCAGAAAGTCTTTCTAGTCGATTTGCATTTAATACTCTTGTACACGTATTATTTCGTTATTTGGCCACTTCCTGGAGTGTTGTCAAATCAAACCTTTCGTTCCAGTACGAAAATCTGTCTCTGCCATTGTATTCATTATTTTGGCTGCTAATCGATTGACGTTTCGTAGATTCCTTCATTATTTCAATCATGCGTCCAATACTTAAATTAAGGTAGGTATATATTTCTTTCATCTTCTCTTTGCTTCGTTTTACACTCTTGTTCAAGAAAGGAAAAGAAGGAAATAAATAAATAAAAGCCAATATCCATTAGACTGATTTCATCTCTAAACTCGCATTTTCCTTTAGATTGAACTACGAATATTGTTTTCATTTTTATTTCTTTTTGATCTCTTTAGTTTAGCATTTCTTTTATTTTTAAATAATCTTGAGATTCCAAAATGACTTCCTCTTCTTCTTCCTTCTTACTTTTACCCTTTAAAATTACTCGAATGGAAGAAGCCGAGGGTGTTTCAAGTCAGTTTGGGTTCGTAGGTTATGAAGTTAAGGTTTTCGAACCTCATAAGCGTATTAATAACCATCCAATGGGTTTTATCCTCCTCACACCTGAGCATATACGATATGGGCTTTATCTTCTCCACACCGAGTCCTTTGTCAATGGTCGTCCGCCATTAATCTCGTGCTTGTTCAACTCTCCCCTCTTTCTTATACTTCTGTAATAGCCACTTTCATCCTTTATGCTGAGAATGGTTATGACCTCACTTGCAAGGAACTTCAGTTTCTGTTTGACTTTAGTAAAAGTCCTTCAAGGAGCAACACTGGCTTTTTCTATTCCCAGGCCAAAAAATAGGTTCTTCTGGATGTTCACTGAAAGATTTACAGATGGGTTGATCTGTACTTTTTTTATAATAAACTTAGATAATATTCTTTCTTCTCTTCACCAATATCCCACTTGTATCATTTTTTTCTTAGGAGGATATTGATCATATAATTTGCATAGGGACCGCATTCTACGATTAGTTTTCTCGCAACATTTTTAAGCCATCCCCGATTTTGGCTAAGTCTAAGGGTATTGTTTGCTAATAATAGATTTTACATTTATCATTTTGGTGATTCTAACTTCGTAGTAGACCGCAAAGGGCCATACCCAAAAGAGGAAGCCCGACTCTGATATCGGTTCTGACCGAAGTCCCAAGAAACTAGTCGCTTCCAGTCCTTCACCTCCTTTGACAGCTACCCCATTTCATCTTCGATAGCTCTTCTTATTTCTTCTCTACAACATATTCCTAATCTGGGCGCCATATCTAATTTAGCTAAAAAAGTAAGGAAGACTACACTGGATACATTGTCCTATATTACCTCATCTTCCCCTTTACTCCTCTCTCTTCCATTTCTTCCAGAACTATTTCCTTCTGCGTTTGTGTCTAAGATGGAAAAGTCGTGGTCCTATGTGAGTATTATTATTTTATTTTTTATTTTTGGTTGGTCGCTTATCTAATAACCCCTTATCTGCTATTGTTTCTTCCCTCCTTTTTCTTACCTTGCCTCTTTGACAACAAAGGTGTGAAAGTGGGAACATGAGCAGGCCATGACTCTTGCTCGGGTTGCCAATGTTGAAGGAAATCTCACTTCTGCTCCATTCGAGAAGACCAACATTGCCTCTAAAAGGCCCGACTTACTTCCAAAAAGGTCAAGATTAAGGAAGATTTTAAAGTATTTCGAGAACTCACTAAATAGGATTCTGAATCTGCTGTGGATGTCCTAGCCTTGAAAGGTCGTAAGTTGAAGGAGAAGGTGAAAAAATGGTAGAGGAACAGGGAGAGTTGAAAATGGTGTAGGAAGAGCTTAAGGAAAGCACTTCCATCGTAACCTATAATGCCTTAGCTCTATGCCAATTTATGGAGGAGGTCAAGTTTGACTTTTTAGGGTATCCGATCGTGATTAACGATGTTTACACCGAATGTTGGGCCCAATGGAAAGAAGAGTTCGCTATGGAGAACACCTCACCTTCTACCACGATGTAGCAAATTAGGGGTGATGAGCCTCAGGATGGCAAGGTGCCAACGAATGCTGACGTGGCTAATGAGTCTCGGTTCACTTCTACTCCTTATGTAATTACTTAACATTTCTTTGTATATGGATTTCGAGGTTCTTTAATAAGTGGTGAAAGTTAGTTTGTAATCCTCACTTTGGTTTGACAAATTTTCCTTTTTTAAACCTTATTTTGTTGTTATCTTGCAACTGATTGTGGCATCTTTGTTGTTTTTGTTTTCGTCTTCTGAAGAAGTTTTTTTCCACTAAACTTCTAAAAGCAAAGCGAGGGCAGACTTAGTACTCAAACCTTAGATCGCCTTGGTCTTAGTGTTGTGGCTACCCACAAGCGAGAGAAAGTGTAACGACCCAGAATTTCTATTAATTAAAATTTGTATATTTAATTGAATTTAAATATTAACAAGTAAGATTTGCAAGTCGAATAAATTTTATTTCAAATAATTGAATTTAATTGGATAGTTAATTCGATAATTTAATAGTTGAAATTACAGAAATAATTGAAAATTGGGTTTAATGTGATTGAAAATGATTTGTAAAATTTTATTATATCATATTGAAGTTAGAATGATGTTATAGAGCTTTTAAAATTGAATTTAAAGTTAAATTGTGAAAATTGAATATTTTAATATTTAATTGACGAGTTAAAATAGCCAATTTTAAAACAGTCTCGGATTTCGACAAAACTAGTTTCATCGGATCCGTAATGTTATATTATTGTATGGTTTCAAATTTCGTGTCAATCGGATTCACCGTTTGTCCGGGGCAAGCCAAAACGCATAGAAATTAGTTTAAATCGGTTTAATTTAAAATCGATCGTTTATTTCCACAACTCGCATAGATGATCGAATTTGCCTCTGAAACACGTTTCATTGTGTTCAGAACGCATGGTAAACCTTAGGAATGCCAACCGGCATGCTTCGTTTGGAGTTCGGAAAATTTTGGGTGAATAGTGTTTTGAGAAATTTTCTATAAAAGGCCTCCATTCTCTTCAATTTACACAAACCCTAATTCATTCAGCCCTTGCCGCCATTTTCAATTCGAAGGCCAGAATTTAACCTTCTTCTCTTCCTAATCTCTTCCAATCCGTGAACAATTAGCTAAAACTTCCAACAACAATGTTAAAGAGCGTAATGAGAGCTTTCTATCCATACGGTGATGATGGGGTATGGCGCAACGATGAGGTGGGTTTTTGGCCACGTTCGTGCTCGTCTTGCACGAATTACGAGACCACATGGGGGGGCCGAGCTCCTTCCTATCCACGGCAAGAGTAGAGGGATGCAGGGGCTTCGAAATGGAGGGTGCTGATCGACTTCTCGATGCTCGAGTTGGCCACGATTCCTAACCCTAGTGGAGGCTACATGGGTTCAAAGGGCACGGCAAGTTCCTGGAGGAAACAATGTTTGGGAGAGAAGGAGGGGGACGGCCTGATCTGGTGGAAGAAAATTTGGACGGTCCAGATAATGAGGTTGTAAAATATATAAAAAAAAAATTAGAATTTATTTGTATTTTAATTCTGTAAACTTTAAACTAGCGTAACTTTCTCATCGAGGTCGGAATTGCACGAAACGAATTGCGTTGGCTTCGTTTTGTCGAGCACTACGCTATGGAGATGGTTTGGGATCGTTTGGCACTAGTGAAAATTTCGGGTAAAATTAAACGCACGTTTAATTTTATTCGAAATAAAACGCTGAAACTGAATTGAAAGCAAGGTGAAAACTTCTCACTCAATCGAATTATTTTGATTTAAATTTTAGATAGTTATATTTATATTTTCTTGATTGTATGTTTGAATGATGATTGTTATCTATTGATTGTTAAAATGGACATTATACGCCATTAGTAAGTGAAGGTTATTTATTAAAAACATATACCGCGAATATTTCACTGCAAAGTGAAATTGGTATTATTTATGTACTTGGAGTTGATTTCTCGCATTATATAGCGGATGAGACCCTATTGCGCCGCATAATAGCGAATAATATTTTATAAATCTCGTATACTGCGATATTCCGTATTGGAACGGAATTGGTATTGTGCTAACATCTGTGGATGCAGGGAAACAGGTTGGAGGGATCCAAGTGGATTCCTCACCAATATTTATTCGATTACAGATATTGTGATATTTGTTGATTATCATATGCTGATATATGATGTCTTTGTTGTCGTGATTGACTATTTGGTGCTGTTGCATCATTGGACACATTTTTGAAGTTTTAAAATAATGATTTTTGATTTTAAAAAGAATTTTAAAGTGATTTTTGAAAGTATACGTTTTATTAAATTTTGAATTGTTAAAATAAATAAACATTATAATTTCATTGTTATAAAAGTTATATTTTTGGAAAATAGTACTTAAGTATGATTTTGGGGTTATTTAAGTTTAAATAACGTTTTGTAAATTATTAAAAGGATTGGTTTATTTAAATTGAGATTTTTGAATTATTATAAACGGTTTATATAAAAGGATTTATAAAATAGATATTTATAAATTAAGATATAGGAATTGTGAAACGAGTTTTATTAAGTGTTAAAATGAAGTATAAATGGATTTCGCAAGTGAATAAAATTTATAGATTTATAAGTTGTGAAGTTATGAAATGAATAGATTTTGTAAAATAAAAGATTTATAAATAATTAACTTATAAATCGGATTTTGGGTATAAAGTTGAGTTATAAATTGAATTGATTTGTAAAAGGGATTTTATAATTGAAGTTTTTATAAATACAAATGGAATTTGTAAACATTGTTTATAAATCTGAAATCAATTGAATTTGATGAATTTAATATAGAAGGTTACTAAAGGAGATATATTCGCGATTTCGGATAGCGAATTATCCTTGAAATAAAATATGTAGAAAATATTGAATTTGGTTAGTGAAGTATATTCACGATTTTGGACAGTGAATATATTATTAAACAAAATGGATATGTTTTGGGAAAATGAATATTATCAAATGAAGTTAATTGTTTTAAAGATGTTTTAAAATGGATTAACTATCGAAACCTTAGATTTAAACATTTATTGTTGAAATAGACGTTTTCGAGAAATAGAAGGAAATTGTGGACTATAACACTGTTGTTATAGTAAATGATTTTCGAAAAGAAATGTTTTATATAGTATTGGGATTTATATATCTATCTTAATTTCGAATCCCTATATTAGTGATTTTGGGTCGTCGTAACGATGTTTGACGCAACATTCGTTTTGGCCCAAATAAATGTGTTTAAGTGAATGTTTTCCTTAAAGAGTGAAATATATACTTAATTTCGATTTAAGTATATTGAATATTTTCCAAGTGTTGAAAATAAATGGATTTGTGAATTACTTATTATTAAATAAGTATTTAAATGTTTTTCAATATGAAGTGAATATTTTGAGATTTTATCTTTTTAAAGATAAATTAAAAATGAATATTAGAAATCGATTTGGAAATCGTATATTCATAGATATTTTGGAAATTGTAAATTCACTATGGAATTTATAAAAGAAAGGGAAATTTGTTTAAAAATAAACGTTGATTTATTTTTGAAGTGTGGGAATAAATTTACGGATTTGGAACGTAAATATAAAGTAAATCGGTAAGGATTAATTTAATTGGTTTAAATGAACCATTTTGAAATGAAAATGAATAAAGATTTGTGAATATATCCCATATAGGGAAATGATTTGAAATTTGTTTTCAAAAGCGGTAAAGGTGAAAAGTGATTTGAAAATTGTTTTCAAATGGTTGAAGTGTGGAAATTATATATCTTGTAAAGATATTTTTGGAAAATAAATAATTTGGGAAATTATTTGGAATCTGGTGGTGTTGAGCATACCTATTGATAGTTAAATAACCGACTATCAATATTTACCTTTGAATGGGTATTTGTTGTGATTTTCTTGAATTTGAATGCCACACTTATTTTTGAATAAGTGCTCACTATTCGGGTTAGCCGGGAAAGGACCTTAGGGTCGTATAACCCATTCCGAATATGTGATGCGTCGTTATGAATTGCATTTGATGACCGGTGTTGAAGATCGATTATGAAAACGGAAGGATTACCGTCGAATGTTTCTGCATCGGCTGATCCCCGATATAGAAATTTATTACCCTTTGTGATGGGAAGTCCGGTCATGATTAGTAAATATCCGGATTGCAAGGACTTCTTTGTAAGTGCCTTCGGTTCCGTTCGATCCCGGAATGGACTTGTATGGATGTGTGTCTGACATTACAGTTTGAGATGTAAAGCTGGTTTCTATCAAATATGTTCACGTTGGTGGCGGAGAATTTATTCTCTTAGCTTAACACCCTAGAGGTTATGTAGTTGATGGTTACTAGTGATACATTCCCAAATTGGTAATGTGGCATACGAAGTGCTGTTGAGCATTTGTTGAACAAAGCACAGCTTTTGTATAAAGCGTGGCGGGCAGTCAAGAGTTAGTTTGTCAGGATATTCTGGAATTCAGGAGTTGCTGGAGGCAAGCTGGATGGCATGGTATATTCACTAGTATATAGTATTTCTTTTTCGCTATTTGTTGTTGTACACTCTGATGATGTAATGTAATAACTGATATAGTTCTTTGTTTAAAGATTATTCATTTATCTATTATATGTTGTTCCGCTGCGATTGTGAGATTCTGATATTGTTCTGTTGTTGCTGTCTGTTCTGTCCTATCTTTTTCTTTCTTCTTCTACCCTTTTCTTCTTCTTTAACCATAAGGGTACGGTTTTCGGCATTCGATTTCTCGGCAGTTGATACAGTGGACGTATTGATTTCGGTTTTCGACCGTCGAAAAATCGCATTCGTTACTAAAATTATCCTGTACTTTGTTTTAAACATAAACTGTTTTAAGTTCTCACACCAGTCCCATGACTGACTCGGAGTTTATTATTTTCCTTCCTAAACTCTGGATGCCCACCAATTTCCACACGGGCAGTCTAGAGTCAGGTTATCAGGATATTCTGGAATTCAGGAGTTGCTGGAGACAAGCTGGATGGCATGGTGTATTACTAGTATATAGTATTTCTTTTCCGCTGTTTGTTGTTGTACACTCTGATGATGTAATGTAATGTAATATGATGTAATGTAATAACTGATATAGTTCTTTGTTTAAAGATTATTCATTTATCTATTATATGTTGTTCCGCTGCAATTGTGAGATTCTGATATTGTTTTATGTTTCTTCTTTTTTTTCTCTCTCTTCTTCTACCTTTTCTTCTTCTTTAACCCTAATGGTATGGTTTTACGGCATTCGATTGCTCGGCAGTTGATACAGTGGACGTACTAATGTCGGTTTTCGAGCGTCGAAAAATCGAACCCGTCACATTTGGTATCAGAGCATATGGTTAAGTGACAACTATGGCTCTATTGGGAATTACTCATTAGAGATAGAGTCAGTAGTACTCTAGAATGAGTGTGAGTGTAATAATAGATACGAGCGCGTATTTGTTAGTAAATATAAATTGTTTTATATTGTGATGATTGGTTTGTTGAGTGGTATATGGATTCTGGTCAATACGAGTAATTAACGTTGTTGATAGGGATCTCTAAACACTTGTACAGAACAATTTGACTCGATATCGTTTTAAAATAGGGTAAATGAAATAATTTTACCTCGATTATATTTTATATATAAAGGAAATGATTTTTCAGAATTATTAAAGTGTATATCAATTGATTGTTTGGTTGTTGAATAAGTTAAATGAAACATATTGTAAAAGAATGAATTGTATAAGCAAATGAATTATAAGTATGAAGTTATAATTAAAATGATTTACAATTGGGAAATGATCTTATATATAAGAAGTGAAATTATATAAGAAAAAAAAAGTTTGTAAATGTGATTTATAATCTGAAAATAAAATTCCAGAGAAGTGTTTTGAAAGGATTTGATATTTTGGAAAATTGTTTTGGAGAAATTAAAGCTCTAAACTCTTTTCGACCGCTGGAAAATAATTCCATGATGATCGCGACATCATTGGTGTTCATTTTCGAGTTTCCAAAAGAGGAATTGCTGCTAGATTATTTTAAATGAAAGTTGTTTGGAAAATTTGGATTTGGTTTTGGAAATTCAAAAGGTAATTTGAATTAATTTCAAAAATGGTTTTGAAAGGTTGAAAAGACTCTGGAATCCTATTTAAAATATTTATGGGAATGATAAATGAGTTGATAACTTACACAATTTGAATTTTGATAGAATAAATTTAACTTAAAGGATGGAGTTAAATTAAAAGAAGTATAAGTGAATCAATAAAAAATACAAGGGGTAATTGTTGAATATAAGTTGTATAACTTATAAAATGAGAAAATGTAAGTGAAACCAATTATTAAAATGGTTAAACAATTTTGTTAAGCAAAATAAATCTGAATTCGAATAAGTGATGAAAATTTGACTTTGGTAAAAGTTAAATAGAATTGGAATCTGAATTGAATTTATAAGTGGAAACTTAAGTTAAGTTAAACAAATGATGTTTGAAAGAGAATATAACTTAAGTGAAGTTGAATGAAGTTGATTTTGGTGTCGAAGTAAATTAATAAGTGAATTAATGAAATGAAATCATTAAGAATTTGAACTTGAGTTATATAAGTGAAATTCAACTTTATATTGTTAAAGGATTTAGCAATTGAATTAATAAATGGATTGAATGTTAATCAATTGAATGTAAAATAAATTGATATGGAATAATGAATGTAAGTGTTAATTCATTAGAAGCTAACGAAGTTGAGAAATTGAATAATTGAATGGAAGTCAATTTATTATGAACCAGTTGGAATTAAAAGTGCTAAACCAAATTGAATGAATGTAAGAAAATTAAATAATTTGGTTATGTTGAATATACATCGGTTGTTATTTGATTGTTAATTGATTGTGTATATTTCATTAAGTGTTAATAAAGTTGAATTGATGAAATGGAAAGCTATAAATCATTGAAATCAAATTGGAAGTTAAGTGACTCTTAAATAGAATTGAATTTGATTTGTAAGTGAACCAACTTGAATGTAAATTAGTGAATGCAAACTAATTGAAATTGAATATGAATGAATGTTAGTAAATCCAATGTTAATGAATCAAATGTGATTTAAATTGGGAAAACTAATTCATTGAATTTTAATGAGAAGTGAATTTATATTGATCTGGTTATGGATTTGTTGAATGTTAATTGGATGATAGTTGTTGCATTTGATGCTTTTGTTGCATTTGCTATGTTGGAACATGTAGTTGTTATGTTACTATATGTTGTATATTGATGTTACTTCCATATATGCATGTTTCTCATGGTTTGTTGAGTGTTTAGTAGGTGCGGATTGCGCTTGCTTCGCATTTGGAGCTCGCTTTCGCGCTATATTAGCCGTATATGCTCGCTAATAATATATAAGGTACATATCTCGTATTACATACCATACTTTTACACTTTTTTCCCTACGGTATGCCTCATCATTTGATGGGACGTATATTTGTAACATATATACTGTCATTTTTTTGGATCGAGTCGCGCAAAGGAGACGCTGGGTTTTCGAAAATTTAAGGCGTTAGAATATTTTTGAGAAAATTAAAATTTTCTGAAAAGATAACTAAGTATGATTTGAAAACTTAGTAAAGTTATTGTGAGAGGTTTAACTATGAATTTTGGGAAAGTTAATGGATTCTATAACTTTTTCTTACTTGGTAATTTCGAGAACGAAATTCTTTTAAGGGGGGAAGTTTGTAACGACCCAGAATTTCTATTAATTAAAATTTGTATATTTAATTGAATTTAAATATTAATAATTAAGATTTGTAGGTCGAATAAATTTTATTTCGAATAATTGAATTTAAATGGATAATTAAATCGATAATTTAATAGTTGAAATTACAGAAATAATTGAAAATTGGGTTTAATGTAATTGAAAATGATTTGTAAAATTTTATTATATCATATTGAAGTTAGAATTATGTTATAGAACTTTTAAAATTGAATTTAAAGTTAAATTGTAAAAATTGAATATTTTAATATTTAATTGACGAGTTAAAATAGCCATTTTTCAAACAGTCTCGGATTTCGACGAAACCGGTTTCATCGGATCTATAATGTTATATATTGTATCTATTCAAATTTCGTGTCAATCGGGTTCACCATTTGTCCGTGGCAAGCCAAAACGCATAAAAATTAGTTTAAATCGATTTAATTTAAAATCGATCGTTTATTTCTGTAACTCGCACAGATGATCGAATTAGCCTCCGAAACACGTTCCATTGTGTTCAGAACGTGGGGTAAACCTTAGGAACGCCAACCGGCATATTTCATTCGGAGTTCGGAAAATTTTGGGTGAATAGTGTTTTGAGAAATTTTCTATAAAAGGCCTCCATTCTCTTCAATTTACACAAACCCTAATTCATTCAGCCCTAGCCGCCATTTTCAATTCGAAGGCCAGAATTTCACCTTCTTCTCTTCTTAATCTCTTCCAATCCGTAAACAATTAGCTAAAACTTCCAACTACAATGTTAAAGAGCGTGATGAGAGCTTCCCATTCATACGGTGATGATGGGGTATGACGCAACGATGAGGTGGGTTTTTGGCCGCGTTCGTGCTCGTCTTGCACGAATTCCGAGACCACATGGGGGGCCGAGCTCCTTCCTATCCACAGCGAGAGTAGAGGGATGCAGGGGCTTCGAAATAGAGGGTGCTGATCGACTTCTCGATGCTCGAGTTGGCCGCGATTCCTAACCCTAGTGGAGGCTACATGGGTTCAAAGGGCACGGCAAGTTCCTAGAGGAAACAACGTTTGGGAGAGAAGGAGGGGGACGGCCTGATCTTGTGGAAGAAAATTTGGACGGTCCAGATCATAAGGTTGTAAGTATAATAAAAAGAAATTAGAATTTATTTGTATTTTAATTCGTGTAAACTTTAAACTAGCGTAACTTTCTCATACGAGGTCGGAATTGCACGAAACGAATTGCGTTGGCTTCGTTTTGTCGAGCAATACGCTATGGAGCTGGTTTAGAGTCGTTTGGAGCTAGTGAAAAATTCGGGTAAAATTAAACGCACGTTTAATTTTATTCGAAATAAAACACTGAAACTGAATTAAAAGCAAGGTGAGAACTTCTCACTCAATCGAATTGTTTCGATTTAAATTTTAGATAGTTATATTTAAAATTTCTTGATTGTATGTTTGAATGATGGTTGTTATCTATTGATTGTTAAAATAGACATTATACGCCGTTGGTAAGCGGAGGTTATTTATTAAAAACATATACCGTGAATATTTCACTGCAAAGTGAAATTGGTATTATTGATGTACTTGGAGTTGATTTCCCGCATTATATAGCGGATGAGACCCTATTGCGCCACATAATAGCGGATAATATTTTATAAATCCCATATACCGTGATATTCCGTATTAGAACGGAATTGGTATTGTGCTAACATCTGTGAATGCAGGGAAACAGGTTGGAGGGATCCAACTGGATTCCTCACCAATATTTATTTGATTACAGACATTGTGATATTTGTTGATTATCTTATACTGATATATGATGTCTTTATTGTCGTGATTGACTATTTGGTGCTGTTGCATCATCGGACCCATTTTTGAAGTTTTAGAATAATGATTTTTGATTTTAAAAAGAATTTTAAAGTGATTTTTGAAAGTATACGTTTTATTAAATTTTGAATTGTTAAAATAAATAAACATTATAATTTCATTATTATAAAAGTTATATTTTTGGAAAGTAGTACTTAAGTATGATTTTGGGGTTATATAAGTTTTAAATAACGTTTTGTAAATTATTAAAAGGATTGGTTTATTTAAATTGAGATTTTTGAATTATTATAAACGATTTATATAAAAGGATTTATAAAATAGATATTTATAAATTAAAATATAGGAATTGTGAAACGAGTTTTTATTAAGTGTTAAAATGAAGTATAATTGGATTTCACAAGTGAACAAAATTTATAGATTTATAAATTGTGAAGTTATGAAATGAATAGATTTTGTAAAATAAAAGATTTATAAATAATTAACTTATAAACCGGATTTTGGGTATAAAGTTGAGTTATAAATTAAACTGATTTATAAAAGGGATTTTATAATTGAAGTTTTTATAAATAGAAATGAAATTTATAAACATTGTTTATAAATCCGAAATCAATTGAATCTGATAAATTTAATATAGAAGGTTATTAAAGGAGATATATTCGCGATTTCGGATTGCGAATTATCCTTGAAATAAAATTTGTAGAAAATATTGAATTTGGTTAGTGAAGTATATTCACGATGTTGGACAGTAAATATATTATTAAACAAAATGGATATATTTTGGGAAAATGAATATTATAAAATTAAGTTAATTGTTTTAAAGATGTTTTAAAATGGATTAACTATCGAAACCATAGATTTCAACATTTATTGTTGAAATAGACGTTTTCGAGAAATAGAAGGAAATGGTGGACTATAACACTGTTGTTATAGTAAATGATTTCCGAAAAGAAATGTTTTATATAGTATTGGGATTTATATATCTATCTTAATTTCGAATCCTTATACTAGTGATTTTGGGTCGTCGTAACGATGTTTGACGCAACATTCGTTTTGGCCCAAATAAATGTGTTTAAGTGAATGTTTTCCTTAAAGAATGAAATATATACTTAATTTCGATTTAAGTATATTGAATATTTTCCAAGTGTTGAAAATAAATGGATTTGTGAATTACTTATTATTAAATAAGTATGGAAATGTTTTCCAATATGAAGTGAATATTTTGAGATTTTATCTTTTAAAGATAAATTGAAAATGAATATTAGAAATCGATTTGGAAATCGTATATTCATAAATATTTTGGGAATTGTAAATTCACTATGGAATTTATAAAAGAAAGGGAATTTTTTTAAAAATAAACGTTGATTTATTTTTGAAGTGTGGGAATAAATTTACGGATTTGGAACGTAAATATAAAGTAAATCGGTAAGAATTTATTTAATTGGTTTAAATGAACCATTTTGAAATGAAAATGAATAAAGATTTGTGAATATATCCCATACAGGGAAATGATTTGAAATTTGTTTTCAAAAGCGGTAAAGGTGAAAAGTGATTTGAAAATTGTTTTCAAATGGTTGAAGTGTGGAAATTATATATCTTGTAAAGATATTTTTAGAAAATAAATAATTTGGGAAATTATTTGGAATTTGGTGATGTTGAGCATACCTATTGATAGTTAAATAACCGACTATCAATATTTACCTTTGAATGGGTATTTGTTGTGATTTGCTTGAATTTGAATGCCACACTCATTTTTGAATAAGCGCTCACTATTCGGGTAAGCCGGGAAAGGACCTTGGGGTCGTATAACCCATTCCGAATATGTGATACGTCGTTATGAATTGCATTTGATGACCGGTGTTGAAGACCGGATATTTATGAAAATGGAAGGATTACCGTCGAATGTTTCTGCATCGGATAATCCCCGATATAGACATTTATTACCTTTGTGATGGGAAGTCCGGTCGTGATTAGTAAATATCCGGATTGCAAGGACTTCTTTGTAAGTGCCTTCGGTTCCGTCCGATCCCGGAACGGGCTTGTATGAATGTGTGTCTGACGTTACAGTTTGAGATGTAAAGCTGGTTTCTATCAAATCTGTTCCCGTTGATGGCGGAGAATTTATTCTCTTAGCATAACACCCTAGAGGTTATGTAGTTGATGGTTATTAGTGATACATTCCCAAATTGGTAATGTGGCATACGAAGTGCTGTTGAGCATTTGTTGAACAAAACACAGCTTGTATAAAGCGTGGCTTTGTGGACGAGACTTCGTCGGATCTCACACCCCGGAAATGGTCAAAACAGGAAGGATGCAGCAAGGTTATTAGGGGGTAGCACCCCTTTAGTGTATGTCATTCCTTCTGGATAGAGGTGGTATCATGGTATGGAGCCTAGATACTTAACCTATGTTGTTGCTGCAAATTTATTACTTTGTGGTTGTTGGAATCGAGGATCCTCGGATATAGATTGGTTACGATCGGGGAATGACATATTCGTGTCAGTAGTTACCTCGTTTGAAAGGTAACCCGGCCTTGTGTTGGCAGAGATCCAGTTAGGTTCTTAGGTCGTCTTTCCAGAGGCGTACCCATGTGGCATTGGGAAGTTCCTTGGCCTGACCATTTGATGGAAATCCAAACTTCAATACGCACCTTGTACGGTTTTAGTTGTAGAACCTATCATTCACTTATGGTGGCGCCCCACTGTTTGGATGGTATATATAGTAGGCATAAGTGCGAAATGCCTATGCTAGCTAAGATTTATATCTTTACTTTCGAAATGTTTTCTACACTATGCACTAGTAATAATATCAAATGTTTCTTTTTAATGCGTGTCAAGCATCTTTGACTATCATAAGGAGAAATCTCCTCTGATTCTGCGTTTGCATTGTGTGTGTGTGTGCGGGAGGCCTTATGGTAGTCCCATTTTCTAAAAAGCATTACGAATTGATTTTAAAATTATCATGTACTTTGTTATACAAACAAACTGTTTTAAGTTCTCACACCAGTCCCATGACTGACTCGGAGTTTATTGTTTTCCTTCCTAAACTCTGGGTGCCCACCAATTTCCACACGGGCGTCTAGAGTCGGGTTATCAGGATATTCTGTAATTCAGGAGTTGCTAGAGACAAGCTGGATGGCATGACGTATTACTAGTATATAGTATTTCTTTTCCGCTGCTTGTTGTTGTACACTCTGATGATGTAATGTAATGTAATATGATGTAATGTAATAACTGATATAGTTCTTTGTTTAAAGATTATTCATTTATCTATTATATGTTGTTCCGCTGCGATTGTGAGATTCTGATATTGTTTTCTGTTTCTTCTTTTTTTCTCTCTTCTTCTACCTTTTCTTCTTCTTTAACCCTAACGGTACGGTTTTCCGGCATTCGATTGCTCGGCAGTTGATAAAGTGGACGTATTAATGTCGGTTTTCGAGCGTCGAAAAATCGAACCCATCACAGAAAGAATTAGATGAATATTTTACAGAACTTAGAGATAAGGCCCAAGGATTACTCTCCAGGATTGACCAAGTAGTTCAAAAGACAGAATCCCTCGGTGAATTTGTGCTATGTCGATGACAATATTCCTTAGAAAGTGGCTCTTTCTCGCCTGACAGCCCCCCCCCCCCCCCACTTGGAGTGGTTTAGGCTTAGAGACTTACATAAGAACCAAATCCTTCCTCCGTTTGTTATTATATGCATGTTTCTTTTATGTATGAGTTTGTTGAATTTATCATATGGCGATGTAGTTAATAATACATGTTCCCATTTTGATTCTAACATGATGTCTTTCGGTTTTCCTCAAGTTGAACTTTTGAGCATTACTCACTAGGTTTGTCTTCATAGGTCTTCACCCAAGTTCAATGAGATTCTAGAATCCAACATCCCTTCTGCCTCTATGATTTATGGCCATGATGATATAGATGTGCATGAGTTTGAGGCTGAGGCGAAGGCTCCTTCTACGGTCATAGAAGAGGAGAAGTCCGTCTTATAATTGCTAATGAAAGACTTGAGAATGGTTTAAAGAAGGTTGATATAGAGCTCAAGGAGGAGAAAGATGTAATGAGACATCAATATCAACTTAACACCAAGTTGCGTACTGGATTTAATGCTGCCGAGTTGGAGTTAGGTAAGATGCGATAGTTAATGAAAGATGGAGAGAAACGTTATGGGACTGTATATGAGACGGAGATAGGGAAATTGAATAAAACTACAGAAGATCTATCTGCACAACTTGCCCGCCATGTTAAGGAAGTGGGAGATGCCGAAGGAGGAAAATTAGTAAGTGAGCCCAGTTCGGGCTTGGTTCCTGGTCCTACGTTAGGTGCAACTCCTTCTTTGACTAATGAGTGAAAGAAGAGAAGGTAAGGATGAAAGGCTAATTCCTCAAATACTTTGGTGGTTTCGGTAGAAATATTAGGAAAACTAGGGCTCAGCTGATTGATACCTTAGAAAACACATAGAAGGAGGTTGTGCTCAATGACTTTGAGGATTCTTTGGGTGCAGCTCAAGAAAGGATCACCTCCCTCTCAGAATAACTTAGACTATAAAAAATTGAAAGTAAGAAGTATTAGGTTCTCTTGCAATGCCCTAGGGATGTATTCGAATATTCCTATCCCTTGCTTAACCATAATTTCTTATGCAATATGGAGGGTTTCGAATTAACCTTAGAAGTACCCATGGGCCATTGGGCTGTGACTTGCTATGACACTCGAAGGGCCTTTCTCGTCAGTTCGGACCCGCCTTTGGCCTTTTTGTCTTATGCGTCTTAGGGTAGTATTGTTGGAGCTCGCGTTAGAAAATGACTTCATAACTTTTCATTACACTTGGGGTTGTATATTGAGATTTGTTTTCAAAATTTGTGAGTTTATTGTTCTTAATTTACATATTTGTGCTCCTCTTTAATTTCATTTTATGTGAGCTCGTGATTTTCATCCCATTTCTTCTGATCAAGACCCGAAAGTGGCCATTTTTGAAAATAACCTTAATTCTGCTACGGCTAGGGTTGAAGAATTGGAAGGTTTATTGAGGATGCTGAAAGTGTATATGAGGTCATATACATGGATGAAATTAAAGCTTTGAAACATAAAGCTGAAGAATTGGATGGGCAGATTAGAAAGTGGATTAGTGCCGAAGATGCATTCTCTATAGCTCTGAACCTTGCTACTTTTAGATCAGGTGTTGTACCTGCTACTCCTTCTGGGGTTGATCCAGACGATGTTCTTAGATGGAAGAATGATTTGAAAATTTATTATGAGACTAAGTTTAATGAGTTGGATGATCATTATAAGAAGGAAATAGGTACCTCTAGAACGCCCACCTCACCTTACCTTACTTATGCGCAAGAGCTCTTTGATCCTTTTTCTAGGACCACTGAGAAAACAAGGGATCAACTTTTTTATTAGATCGAACGAACTAGGAGAGTCTCTATGAAATATGTAAATGCGCTTGGGAATAAGATACTCAGTCTTGAGTGTGAAGCTCGCGTAGACTCTCTCGTAGTTTCTCATGGGGGGTTAGATAGAGCTTCCTTATTGGAAAAGCTTCATGATACGATGATAGGAAAAGTTAAGGCAGCGATTGGTGTAAAGGGTGCAATTGATGTTTTCAATCACTTCTGGCCAAGGTTCGATATGACCTTCTTGTATAATCAAGCGGATTATGATTTGATCCGTAGGACTATGGCATCCACTAGGCCAGCGCCAACTACGATCCTCGTTCTACTCACAGCCACACTGACCCCAATCGTTCATCGGTTGTCATTACTGAACCAAATGACCACCTTCTGCCTCCAACTTAATGGCAGCTCTCCTCAATTTATTGCATTGCATTCCCGCAAATCATACCGCCTGGGTAGGAATATAACTAATTCTTCTTCTGTGTCTAAGTTAGACTTGTAATGCGATTCTGTTTAATGACAGTGTGTCATTTTTCTTTTATACTTTTTAAGGTGTTTGTAGGAATATTAGTCATGTATATATGAGCGCGGTATTTAGTGTATTCTAACAGGATATTAATAATATAAGAAAATCCTTGCTTCTGATATTTACCTGCCAAACTCTAAGTAGTTTCTGGAATTGTACTTGATCTGTAAGATGCAATACATTCCATGTATTGTTTTTCCTTGCCATTTTCAGCATTAACTTCTTATGTAGTTCATGGACTCCGAACTCAGCTTTTGACATGAGTATTTTGCTGCATGTTCGGCATGATCTGCCCCCTTATTTAGGATCAGTTTGGTTGAGAAAGCCGGATTGCGCTTTATACAACATCATTTTGATAGTTGGTTCGATCCGTTCAATATCCCCACGTCCAACGTGACTATGCTAACAAAATTAACATAGAAAGGTCTTTTGCACTGGTTTGAGCCGTCTTATATCCCTACAACTATTTTGGTTGAGAAAGCTGGGCTCTTTGTGCAGCATTGTTTTCATAGCTGGTTCGGGCCATCCAATATCCCTACGTCCAGCGTGACTATGCTAATTGAATTAACATAGAAAGGGTTTTTAACACTGGTTCAGGCCGTCTAATATCCCTATGTCCAGTTGGCATGTCAACGAGATTAACACAGAGAGATTTTTATACTAGTTCGGGCCATCTAATATCCCTACGTCCAGTTGGCATATCAAAGAGATTAACAGAGAGAGAATTTTATACTAGTTCGGGTCGTCTAAAATCCCCTATGACCAGTTCATTATATTGCTATTTTTTGCAATAATTACAACGTTTATTACATAAGTGATGCAGATCGTTCAGAATAAGGTCTGAGATCCCTAGAACAGTACTAAGAATTTATCCTTCTGCGGTCATAATAGTTGCTTCACTTTTAATTTTCTCCAAAAGTCCTTAAGTGCATTAGGCTTTAGATCTTGGTTCTTCTTTTGGCGTTCGTACTTCTTTTCCTTGAGCCTTTCAAATCAGTGTGCATATCAATCACTTTAGCTCCATACTTTGTTAGGACGACGGTTGGCGCTAAGAATATATTAACTGAATTTCCTGGTATTCGAGCAGAAAGTGCGAATATCCTAAACCATTTTACCACACAAAGGTTTTTCTTGATCCTTTTATAATGGATGAGGGGGGTTCTTAGGTTCCGATCCCAGACTAGGCTTCATCCCATCATCAGAATCACTGCTCGATTGGTAGCTATTGGTTGATAAAGACGGATAATTGGGGAGGAAGAGGTAGAGATTTGAGAAAAAGAGACGTCATAGGGTGTAGAGGGATCTAAGGAAAACAAGATTATTCCTCTCCCGTTGTGGTGTTATCTTAAGGACATATGGGGTCATCAAGGTTTTCATGTCTTCGCCGCTTGTTTTCTTTTCTCTTCTTACTAGCCGGGAACATCATACCCAAAAATTCTCCAAGGATATCTCTGCATGAAAGAATAGCATAAAGGAAAAGAGAATGAGCCTCGAATAGAGAGCAGACTGGGTCGCCCTTGAAGGGTATGGTAGCAATGTCATTGTTGTGGGCAGAATGAACTTGCTTTTCTCTTTGCAGTAGCAGCTTAATAATGGATGACTTAGTTTTGACCCACACGCTAGTCTCACCGTTTTATTTCTGAGAGCGTCATTAACACTTATCTACTGCCTAGTTAGCATGCCTGGTGAGTGAAAGCGGTGGGCTGTGGGTGGTGGCAGTGCTATTGGTCGAAAAGCAGTACCTTGAGTCACTATTTCCTCTATCTCCTTCATTCATTGGTCTGCTAGGTTAGAGAAGGTTTGGATCATGGTTAGGATGGGATCCATGTGTTAATACCTCAGTTATTGATTTTGATGACAATAACTGTATGCAACCATATACAATCATATAAAATATAAATACTAATGTTTTTCCTAGTTATATAGTATATAGTGTAGAAAATTACACAGGTATTGAATCGAAGACCATACAATAAAAAAACTCAAAAGATAGACATGAAGACTCATGAGTACAAAGATCAAGATATGAAGATCTCAAAATTATAATTTAGTGTATAGAGTCATAGCTTATATTGTTAAAGTCCTTGATAGCAATCTTTGATCTCTATCTTTATATTTTATCTTTTATACTTCTAAATAAAATAAATTTTCAAAATTTATTTCAAAAATACTTTATAAAAGTTTTTCAAAGTTCAAAATATTTATAAACTATGTTCAAACTATTTTACAAAATACCAAATTATTTTAAAAAATATAGGATTTTTAAAATATTTTAAAAGAAACAATTTTCAAAATATACATGCATATGTCGACATATATGATAGAGTATGTATACATACATGCCGCCAAGAGGTTTTTTAAATTTTGAAATAAAGTGTCTATTCGTTGAAACTCTTCATAAGTGGACACATCCGTTGATTTACTATAAAGGGGAATGCAATTGAATTTTTCGACACTAATTACGTATTTTCTTCCCTCCTCTTACTCTCTTGAAAATTCCATTGAAAAATATATTCAAATATCTTAAAAATCATATAGAATCAATTCATATTTCTTTGTATAAATTCAACACCACACTCTTACTTTTTTTAGGAACATCTCTCTCTCTCTTTCAATTCAAAGATCAATTTGATGTCTAAGAGGTTATAGGATCCATTATATCCAAAGTTCAAGAAATTGTCTTTGGAAAAACTATCAACTCTATTTGTCCTTGCTTGGGTGTGTTTATAGTCCATTTAAACTAAATGGATGTGCTTAGTCGTCCGGAAATCTAATGGGTGTGCTTGTAGCCCGTTTAAATCAAGTGAGTTTATCATGAGCTCGGAAATTCAAAAGGGTATGTCTCATAGTCTCAAAACCGAGATTGTTTCTGGGTTTACCTTCTGCACGGCGAAAGATTGGCATTTGAAAAGAAATTTGTGCAAGAAATTGCATGAGGCTGGATGTAGGAGAAATCCAAATCAGTATAAAATCCCTGGTATCATTTGTCCAACTCTCTACTTTACTTTATTGTTTCGTTTTTATTTGTGATTACATCTACGATTGATTGTTGGTATATTTCTGTATTGATAATCTATAATTTAATATTAATTGTTAAAGAAATGTAAAAAGATTTATATAAGTTAGAAAATACTATTCACCCTCCTCTAATGTTTAATTAGCCTTAAGAATAATAATTCTGTAACCCACACCATGGGGGTTTCAACAAAGCTTTCTCCATAGTTTGGACTTTGGAAGCTATGATTGTTTTTGAGTGAAGGAGATGAATGGATCAGTCGGATTCATGGTTTATAGAAGAGATGTAGGTGGACTTGCTGGTGATAGGAAACTGGGAACGGAGGTTCAAGCCCTCCTTCTGGCACCAAAAATGTTGAAATGGTTTTTCATCTCACAACACCTCATGTGATTGTGAAGTAATTGGAGAATTAATTACTCCTACAATTTTGGAATCAATAAATTTAAGTGATGTTAGATTTTCGTTTGAGCAGTAATTTGTTGCTAAAATTTTATAAAATCAAGCAATTGCACTTTAACTGTTTGTTAAAATGTCAAAAATGATTCATATTCTACGTGCGAATTGAATTTGAAATGAAATAACCAAGTAATAGTGCATAGAAATAAAAGACACGAGAATTTTACATGGCTCGGATTCTTCCGAAATCCTACGTCTGCGGATCAAATCTTTGATTGTATATTTTCTTCTTGATACAATTTTACATGGATGAGAGCAAAAGTAGAAGATACAATTCTTTTGATTTTTCCAAAAAAGGATCCCTTCTAATTACAAACTATCTCCTATTTATAGTGTAGAAGACGCACACGAATTCTCGTAATCACTCTTACTGTTGCTTTAGTTCCCATCGTTGGATCATGTCATGCGTCATCCATTTGCACCGTGGTGTAGATCGCTGGCATGTCTTTGGCGAAAAACCATACTTTGAGAGGTTAAATTTTGGGAGTTAGCGGGAAGTTTGAAATCAAGGTAGGAATATCTAAATTGAATCGGGGATGCTTGAATTTGTGGTGGGAGGTTCCAAATTTGATTGGGCTTTGAATTACCTCCCTTTGGAGGATGAATGACCCAAGCATTACCTCTGACTGTGAGTGTAGCAAGCAATTGTCCGTTTTTTCTTTGGGTCGAACTATGCCGCTTTTGTTACTTTTGCCTCAAATGATGATTGCTCCTTTGGTCCGCCTTAAGCGTAGGTGATACTTACGAGGTTAGTTACGGTGATCGATGATAGAGACATATATCTTTATCGTTTACTCGTGAGCATGGATCTATACTGACGCACCGTTTGAGTGGTCATGTATTTAGCCGTTGGATTGCTTTTGACTTTGCATGGTACTATGTAGGTAGCCCCCACTGAGTGCATTGCATATCCGTTCTTAGAGGTATTAGCAATGTACAAGCTTTGGTAATATTGGGATTTATTCAGTTCTCTGAGTGCAACGCAGTCCTCCCTTTGTGCCCATGTCTTGATGGCGACGTGTTGTGTCATTTCACTCTTTTCTGGTGTCAAAAGAAATGGGGGCAAGGTATCCCTATTTGTCTTCATTTCAAGATTGTTAGCACATTTATTATCCGTATATGTTGGCTTGTGAGTGCAGTGTGTTGTTGATGACATGTGTCTTTTTTAAGTGAGATGTGTTATGTTTTAACGCCATATGTATAACTCCTCGTGCCGCAACGCAACATTTAACGTTTTATTGTTATTTTGGGATTTTGGTTACGTCATAGTTCCAAGTATCATGGTTGTAGGCTGTTTGCTGCAACATGTGGCTATATTTAGTTTGGGCTCGAAATCGTAACGTAATACTAGGATTGGGGGAATCGATGCAGTTTGAACCTTTGTCGTCGTTCTGCAGTTTCCAAGCTCGACATTCTTTTGACTTTACTTTATTCTTTGCGTTTTCCTTTTGCAATCCAACTTTTATTTTGAGAGCATCCCATTCTAATCCTAGTGTTACGACATTCTGTCTTCAACGAGGCTCGGGAAATATGGATATAACATAAGGCATCATCGGTTTCAATAATTGTTTATAAATTAAAAACCTATTATTCTATAGTTGCTTCTTTTTTTAAAAATTCACGATTTCAAATATGATGATCCTTCATATTTCAAAACTATTGAAAATATGCTTAGTTTAAAAAATTTGTAAAATTGTAAAAGAATATGCGTAACTTAGTTATTTGATATTGTAACAATGTTATTTTTTTAACTTCAGTTGAAAGCAGATAATAAACATAGTGACGTGATTAAATTTTGACATTACAAAATTGGAAATAAATATGAATTTCGCTAGGACTATTTTCTTAATGAGTTGCACACTAAAACATAGTTGCTAGCTGATATACAGTAGAAATTTACGTACAAATATTTCATTAATTTACTGTCAATATTTAACTTTAAGTAGTGTACGTGTGTAGATATAATATACAGGAACATGAATTTGCTCACATGTTTATTCATATATGTCCAACGACTATGTCTACATACTATTAAAGTTTAAAAGTAAATTGAATTCAAATAATAAAGATCATATCAAATTATATTTCTCATGCAACATATAAAAGGAATTAATATATATTTCAACTAAATAATTTTGAGTAATAACATTTGATATGAATTTAAATTAATTAGGGAATTAACAATAATCAGCTCTCTTTATTGAAATTACTTTTAATGAGTAGAATCAATTATGTATTAATTCAATTTAACACCAACAAATTAGAAAATTGATTAGTAATTAATTAATTCATTTTGATTAATTTCTTTTAACAACAATATTTTAAAAGCATTGTAAGTCCAACTCTACAAGAGAACATCTAATGTGAATATTTTGTAACTTCAATAAATGTATTTTGATTCTTAGAGATAATAAAGTAGAAACACACCATCCATCTTACAAATATATTTCTTTCTTTCACACTTCCGGCAAAAGAATAAACAAATGAGAAAAAATATTTATGGGTTATCTTTTTCCAGTAAACTATCAAAATATTTCATTCCTTTCACACTTTTGGCAGGTCATATTGAACGTATTTTGTATGCTTGAAATAAAGTATCATGTATTTGATATATAAAAAAACATGTTGATAATCATTATCGTGCATGCATAACATATGAATTGGGTTAAAGTTATATTGGGTTGATGTTTCTTTTACAACAAAAAATATTACGAGCATTAGTATCAATGTTGACAAAATTCATGCCAAATGTCTGCATTTAAATGTTTGGACCAAGATACCATGTTTGGATCAAGATACCATGTGACGGCTAAAAACAAGTGAAACTTAATTGCTTGAAAAAGAAAGAAAAGATGATGAATTACTATACAAGAGTCTAATCGAAATGAAATTTATGTTTGAATGTAGTGTTTGATATTAAGTGGTTGTAGAAGAGGTTTACAAATGTTTCCACTCGACCAATTATTTGGAAGATTTTACTTGAAAATAATGAGATTAGTAATGGACATAACATATATTGAAGCTTTAACTTTTCTATTGATGAAAATAAAATAATTTATCTTTGAGTTACCCATAAATTCCGTGGATTTTGGTTATTAGTAAAATGAAATTAACTTTGACCACTTCTAGCATTTCATAAATCATTATTTTACGATATAAAGTTCCAACATCAAGGATTTTTTTGCTTATGTCCATACCTTGGTTCCTATTTTATAAATACGATGATAATCTAATTTCATCACTTTGCTTTATTGACTATGTTTCTTTACACCATTTGATCCAAATTTTATTTTCAATAAAATGTCATGTAAAATATATTTGTGTATCCACAAGTATTTTGTTTAATAGTGATTTTAATTTATTTTGAATTATTCTTATTATCATATATTATTTTATTTATTATATTTGCATTAATATTTGAAGTAAAAGAAAAAATTATCTGGCCGTATCAAATATTTGATTACATAATGTACATATTACGTATAAGTGTCATGTCGTATTACATTATCTGTATTAGATTAGAAATATAATGCTTCAAATCTACTGTAATATTTTCTCTAATTTAATAATTATGCATAATGTCAAAATATTTAATGATGCAAATGTTGGAATGTGGTTTTTTTCTTAAACCCAATTTTAACATTAATTCACTTTGAATGCATTTTATCCATTTTAGATTTAGAATACTATTATCAAACCATATATGTATATATTTAAATTTATATGTTAAACATATGATAAAATTATGTTGATTTATATCGCTTCCATTTGAAAATTAATAAGCAGACATATACTTAGTAGTGTCACATTTATCAAGTTAGGAACAACTTATTGTTGACGTTATCGTTCGTTGTATAAAATCATCGTCCTCTAAAATATTAATTTTCTCTTTATATGCTTCGAGATTGATTGAGCAAATTTATCGAAAAAACATTTGTGGTAGTGTTCAAAAAAGCTAATCAAAAGAATTACAATCCATAAACATGTATTTTCAACTTCATAAAACTTAAAATTCAAAAAAGTGCACTGTTGAAACTATATCGTGAAATCTTCGTGCGTAACACGGGTTTACACTTGTATAACAGATTCAACAACGATAGAAGAGACATATTCACAACTAGGGATGACAATTAGGGTGGGTCTAGGGTCCAAACCCCGTAGACCCGCCTATAATTTTGGCGTGCCCAGACCTGTCCCATTGGATTATTGGGGCGGGTAAACCCGTGACACATTGTTGAGAGCTCCAGGTTTCAGGTCAGGTCAGGACTCGGATGACTCGCCCCAACCCGACTCGTATTACTAACATCTCATAAAATCGCTTTATTATTATAACAATGATTTGTTAATCTTCTTGTATACAAATGATCAGGCCCGGCCTTAGGGGTAGGCGAGCTAGGCAGCCGCCTAGGGCAACGGACGAGTAGGGGGCAACGACGAAGGTGGTGACGAATATGATTTTTTAAAAAAAGTTAAAATTAAATAATATCAATGTATAACTTAGACAATAATTATGTTATATCTCAAGTGGTTTGTACATTTCTTAATGTGACAAGTGATCAGAGTTCAATTCCCACTGTGTTAACTACTTTTAAATATCATTTTTTTTCAAATCGGCTAGGGCAATATTCTTGCTCGGGCCGGTCCTGCAAATGATTATGACGTTGATATTATAATGTTTCAATCAATAAGCTATAAAACTTTGATAGTATTAAATTGCGTCGTTGATAATTGTAGAATAACAGATGCATAAATTTTTTGAATTGTTATTGTAAACCACGTTTTATTAACTTTTCATGTCATTATAAACACATCATTATTTTTATTTAATGTATCATTTAGTGATAATAAATATAAATAAATAAACATAGTACATAATTTTGAACTAATGCATATAGTCTCACCAGATCTTGTGATGGGTGGGTCTACCATGATCCATATGGATTGTAGGTTTGGGACAAAAATTCAAAAAACTACGCTTGGTTTAAAGGACAAGATCGAGGTAGAATCTAAAAAAATCAAGGACGGGTTTGGAGCACAAAAATACCGTCCCAACCCATCCAATTGATTCCTATTCACAACTACAATTTTAACAGCGATCAATAAGATAATAGAGGTCAAAATCAAAATGCTCCAATAATCAATCCATAAATCTGTAACATTCGCTGAAATCAAAATACTTTACAACAGATACAAACAATTATGACACTGTACCCATTTTTGGCAAGTATTCGTGATCCATTTCATCTACCAATAACACGATTGTACTCGTGCCATTCGCTTGAAATATATACTACAAAATAAATTAAAGTAACCAAAGAATCCGAATTTACATAAGAAATTACTATACACGTCCATAACGAACATGTGCCTCTACACAAGTATTAATCATCCCTCACCCAATCACCGACCAAAAGATAAACCTTACTGGGAAGCAGGCGCGGAATCAGAGTATCCAATCCCCTTCCTGGAAGTAGGGAACGTCATAAACACCAAGCTGGACACAACCGCAGCCCCCAATGGCAGATTCACCACCAACTCCTTCGAGTTCGGCCCTGCATCCGGAAACAAACACCTCTGCACATCCGACGTGCTAAACGCTATCGACAGGAACACCAGTACAGTAAAAAAGGCATGCACCAAATCCAGCACTTTCAGCCTATACCTGCTCAAATTAGTAAAAACCCTGCACCTCTCCAGCTCGCTCTTATCGTAGTTAAACAGGTAAATGCCATCGAAAGTGGCGAGTCCGTAGTAGAGTTTGCCATCGCAGCCCCTGAGACTGTCCGTGATGGAGAAGAAGATGCATGAAAGAGCGCAGACGGTGATGAGCGCTACGGTTAGGGTGGTGTTGGAAGGGTAGCACTCCCCTCTCTTTGTGAAGGAAGGAGAGAGGGCTTGGAAGGCCAGCACCGTACCCGTTGGTAGAAGTTTCACTAGATTGGCTGCGCTTGATAGTGTTTTTTCTGTTGTCATGTTGCTCGATCTCTGCCTCGAGTATGTTATTGGTGTTGTTGCTGGTGGTGGTAACGGCGTTTTGGGTTTTGGAGTTAGAGGGAGTTCGAGCGTTTCTTTAGAGGTGTAGTAGTTGTTTGGGATTGTTATTGATGTTTCTCCTGCCATTGAACTATTCGAGAAGTTTGCTTTTGAAATTTGAAGCTTTGTAACTTCTCAGAATTGTTTTTGAACTGTTAGCGATTAGAAAGCTCTTATATATAGAAACAGACCAGGCATGCATGGGTTGGATCTTGCATGAACGTTGTTCACGTTTTGTTTATTAGTTTTGTTTTTTTTTTTATTAAGTCTAGGAGAATGTTAGGTTGCTTGTAATGGTTGTTATGTGCGACTGCTATCCCTGCTACCACATAATTTATGATACGTGGCTATACACCAAATCCGTCAAACGTCACTTATATTGTCTTTGAACTGCATGCGCGATTTCCTTCCCCGTTCCCACATAATTTATCGTCTGTGGCAATATACCAAATTCTTCAAATATAATAAGTTATGTTAAAGTTACATGTTATATAAACATGCATCATCCTTATTAACTAGCATGTAAAATAAGTATTCCATTTTGTCTTAAGTATAAAGGACATGGTTATTAATTTAATTTTCTTAATCCATATATAGGACATAAATTCAAAAGCGAATTTCATACGCATATGTTTACAAAAATAAATAAAATAGAAAACGGTTCCTATAACAAATTAAATTGAAGAGCATGGAAACTGTAGCTAGGAAGCTTGCATATTTTGTCTGAAACATAGGTCGTACTGCCCGCAATAGGTGGCTAATAAGCTCGACAAAACATATACGTTAACAGGAGAATGTTCATCCTTGTTCTTAGTCAAGCTCCAGATTTTCAAATTACGTGTGATTCAATACGTTGATACAAGATTTATTGGATTTCGATGAAATAATATTCAATTTATATACACCGTTCAAAATGCACTATTGTTCAAAACCCTTGTGCTAAATTAGATGCACGTACTATTCATTTAAGAATTTCCGACGATAATGCTGCCGTTATAAATTCATAACTGTTCAAGGAACGATGATGCCATTAATGTTACAACATTCGTATGTATTTCCTCAATTGACATCGAAAGTAAAATATATTCTCTTTCTTGCACGACCGTCAAAGCAATTTCCTTTATTTGATTTATTCAAATAAACGGATCTAATATCATAGAATTCCTTATTGATTGAGTCCAACTATACGTAGAATTCCTCTACGCAGATATAAGATTTGAAGTTGATTATCCATGATACATGTCAGCAGTGTGTAGGGATAAGCATATATGATTCAAAATGAATAAACCAACAGAAACAAATATGTTTGGTCTTTGTTAGTTAAGTGGCTGAATTTGATTTTTATTTTCACACTTATTTGTTTTTTGTCTCAAAATTTGAAATCAAACCAACCAATTATTAAATCAAATATAAAACTTCAACTAATAATTATGAGATTTTATTACATTTGCAAAGCATGTAAAAAATTCTAATAAATTATAAAATTTAAAATTTCTGCATAGTTCTGACATAAGAAAATTGAAAATTATAAAAAAAAAATTATAATTTTTTGTTGGAATAATATTCGAATCTGTAACCTATAGTTCAATTTTAAAATTTCCATCTAAAAATAGATGTTAACATTTGTTCGTTATGACATTCAAACTTCTGACAACTTGCTTGTTTTTAAGGATATTTTTAGAATTTCGTGATTGGACCAAAAAATTGTATTTCTATACCAACCATCAATAAAGATAATAAACATAATTATCAACGAAAAATTATAATAATATCTTAACAATATTATTTTTCTTTCATTTTATATTAATATCTGTGCAAGAAAAGTAGTTTGTTTATTAATATGATGTAACATCCCCCCACTTGGAGGTCCAAAATTAACGGCTAAGAATGCTGCAGTCATCATTAAATATTAATTCTCGATGACCAAATGTGGTAATGCTAGTTACATTGTTATAACAGAAACAAATGGATATGAACAAACTTTAAAACCATTAAACAAATTTCTCATTCCATTTCAATCATATTTTAAATTCATTACATAATCCCAAATTCGAGAACCACATTCGGAGAAATATAATTATTACAAAATATGTCAAGTGCGACATATAAAGATACCCCCTTGGATGATCAGAGTCTAAATATAGGCCGTTAAACCACTTTGCCTTTACAACCAAAACACAGCAAAATTAAATAGAAAAGAACTCCTAATAGCTAGCTTGCCTCCAACACGTCTTCGGTAGCTTATTCAGCTAAAGAACCTTAAAACCTCAACTCTCAAACTACTCAAAATCAATTGAGCACCCGAGAGTTTAAGAGCAAAACATAAAGTTCGAGTTGGACAAAAAGTATGGTATGAATAATAACTTACCATCTTGAACCATTTAGATATCTAGTGAGACCATGCCGCTTAGCAGAACGGGTTTTTCCCTCACTAGTATCTTGTCCAAAAATTTATAATAACCATATACTGTGCTCCTACATCCACAATGGTTAAAAAAATCGTAAAATATCACGATGATATGCAAACAAGCAAAATATCTTGGATTTTCCATCCATAATCATTTGAATATCTGTCTTAATTATAGTTTCTAGGGTCACTATCAACCTATTAGTTTTCATGGGTTTTCGATGAATCAATTGATCTCCATCAATAACTTTATCTGTATGTAGTTTTCATGGGATCACTACGAACCTATTGGCCACTGCCAATAACTCTCTCCAAACATAGTTTTCATGGGCTTACTATGAACCCGTCAGTCTTTGGGCATCCTATGTTCTGGTCCACCTAACCTTCTAGATGCAACTCTACTCATTCAGGAGTTAACTCAATTTATATTCACTACTGGTTCAACCTAGCTGGTTATTTTGCTCTTACTCCTCAAAAATACAGTTATGGATCCATTATACAGTGAATATGTTTATAGAATAAGCATATACAATAATATAGCAACACCAACATTTATAGTTTAATATCCTTGAAATCATTTCTACATGAAACATGGTTAATACCTTTAACCCATTATTTTTATTAAGGAAAGCTTCTTCAAAAACTCCAAAATTAAAAATAATTTCAAAGCTCTTTATATTGCCATGGGTTTTCCTTTAAAAATGAGGCTAGATTCTTTGTTTTGAAAACTAAGGCTTTCGACTCCTTAGACCTTCACTTTCGAAACCATTAGAATATATCTTTTGAAAGTATTAAAATCTTCTTTTCAAAACATATGCCTTTCGAAACACTTTAAAATATATCTTTTGAAAGCATCAAAAGTTTCATTTCGAAACCATCAAAACATTCCTTTCCAAAGTATTAAAGTATATCTTTCCAACTTATAGAAGCATAGCTTCGAAACCAATTGAAAGTACTTCTTTCGAAATCATTGAGTTTAATCTTTTGGGTAAAAGTGAACCATCCTTTCGTAAGCTTTAATATTTTAAGTAAAATAATTAGAAGGATAGCTTCGAAACAACTTTCAAAGTTATTGCCTTCGAAACCTTTAGCTTAAATAGCTACTGGAGCCCTTTTAAAAGCATTGGGAAGCGACTTGTTATATTTATAAAACAAAAGCTTGCCTTTCAAACTCAATGAAAACTTTCTATCTATTCTAAAGGTACGAAGGCGGCAGCAAGGTTTCGATTTAGTTCAAAACTACCCTTTCAAAAATTTCTCTTTAAAACATAGTATACGACAACTCATTCGTAAGGCGCCCTTTAAACAAAGAAGCGAAAATCCCTTCGAAAGCTGTATATTCAACCCTTTCGAAAGAATCCATTAAAAGCTAGGCAAGCGATATTTCTTTTGAAAGCAAAATAAAGACCTTTGAAAACTATTCAAAATTGTCTCGACCCCTTTGAAAGTATGGTTTCGACTCTATACCTTCTGCCTTTCTCCAATCCACTGTGCACCAAAGCATTGATACCATGTGTACTGGTTTCGACTTGGCTAGGCATGGAGATTTGGGGTCGGCAAAGCAACAAATCTGTGTAGAACTGTTTTGTTGCCTTTTTAACTAAATGCTTTTCAGCTGACTTGCCTATTTGTAAAAATATAATTGGTTTCCCTAAACTTTACTCAAAACTTTTCTAAAGGACCTCCGAATTCATCCAAAATTAATTAAAAATAATTTACAAAGAAGTCTTTCCCTTTGACAAAACAATTAAGACATTTATGTCCTCCAATTTAAATAATTTAATTTACATAGTAAATTACTTAGAAAAAATCCCAAAAAACCATCATAATTTACTTTTAATATGTTATCTAACATATAAAAATTTTAGACCTAATATCCTTTATATAATTTCCGAAATAAAATTTTAAACCCAATTATTTATTTTTTCCTTCAAAATTACATAATAAATTATCCATAGCTTGGATAATTATGAAAATTTAAACCAATCTTCAAAATAATATTTTACATAACATACTAAATCTTCATGGCATTCGAAACCCAATAAATACAATTTTATCTTGAAAATCAAATGAAACATTTATCAACATACTTGTTTGAATCAAATATATCATGTAATCTAAGCATATCATCATTAAAATCATCATAAAGGTTTTAAACTTAAAACTTGAAATCAAAGGCTCTTTAAAAATGAAAATGAGATTGTTTTGATTATTATTCACCTTGCTTTGGATAAGGAACTTGAGATTTGATCGTGCTTATCCTCCTTTGCTTGATTCCTAAGCTTTAGTAAATTTTTAATCTCCTCTTTCCCTAGGTTGTGGACGGCTTTGACCTCCCCTTTTCTTATGTTTTTATATTATGAACGTATTAAATGAATAAGAGTTTAAGGGTTAAGGGTTATGGTGGATGGCTATTTCCCTTAATGCCCTTGCCTTATTCTTTTATTAGTTAACTTACGAAACCATTTCCATAAACTCATTCTTTTAATTTTATTAAATTAAGCATGGCCTCTATTTAATTTCCAAATTTCAATCACCTTATCACTCTAATCTTTACATTATTCTATTTAATTTATCTAATTAAATATCTTCAATAATGTTATTTAAAATTAGGGGTGATACATATGATAACATTAACACGTCTTTGTATATGAATATAGAATCAATCAATTATTCAATTATATATTACGTTGGCAATTAGATAATATAACTCATTTAAAGACAAATCAATTAAAACCAACCAAACCAGAAAAGCTCGGTTTGGTTAGTCTCGGTTTTGAAAAATATCGGTTTGATACAACTTTTGTTTATTGAGTGATAGTTTTAGTTTAAATAATTTTTATTAGTTTCAAACCGCATTAATCATTTTCCCAACCCTAGCCGTGTGCATTATGACTTAGATATTTCAAAATGTCAACACATAATGTAATAGCAGGTGACTGAATCTCATTGGCATCAATAATTGTATTTACTTTTTTAATAAGTGTGTTAAAATTGTACAGTTTAAAATTAAAGGAAAATCTATAGGTTCACAATCTTCCATGATTCCTTATATCTAGAAAATTTTGGTTAATTTGAATCTTTTTATTGAATAGGTACTATATATGCAAATAAGAAAGAGATAGCAAATTTAGGATAGTAGAGGAGCAATGGTAGGAGTGGTAAACAATATTCGTACTTAAAAACCTTTTACGTTTAGACTTACCCCCACTACCAAATATAAGTTCAACAATGAACCATACAAGGAAAAGGTAAAAACAACACATAATAAATATTCACCAGTCAAACCATACTACATTCAAAGATGATCCGATCAGCAAGCTACTTCATTTGGTAACTCTATTTAATAAAACCTTTTGATCTGATCTAATCCATTGTCACCAAAATAAAATCGCTTCTAAACGTTCTACAAATCTGATAGCAAAAATTCAACATCATCTGGGTCTAGCTTTGCCCCCTTCTCTCATCACCAATTCAATCCATAGCAGTTGTCGCATGTTATGTGGTTGTCAGGATTTGGGACCCTATAGTCAATAAGGCCTATACGAATGGCGTAATGAGGCTCAAATACAAATTCACAGAAGATGAGTTCTTTACCCTTTATATCTTCCAATCTAATATTTGCATGTTTCAGTAATTATTTACAATTTGAGATACTTAGCTCCATTTGAACGTTAGCTGAAGTTTCAGTATGTCAAAAATATTCTACTATTGCATTTGGTCCATATTGATATAGTTAGAGGTATGCCATTGCGACAGTTTTGTAATTTAATGTAAATTATTAATTCTGTAAGAAAATCTCATTCGAAATATATGTGTTTTCCTTTCTATTATATGCTTATTCTAATGTGTTATAATTAATTATTTAACTTAAGTATATTTAGTAGAAAATCAATAATGGTGTTGTGATAATAAGTGTAATTGTTGAAATTATGAGTATTTTACCATAGTATAATAAACATGTTGTTTTATATATTCCTAATCAAGATTATCGAGACTGGATATCGATGCATTCGTTGAGACTAAAGTATGTAACACTCTTCAAAGGTTGGTAGTGTATTACTCATGACTGTTGAGGACACCAAGGTTTATGTACTTATAGTTATAGGATAATTATGGAATGACGCGCTCGATAATTTTCTACGGGTTTAATATAACTAAGGTCAAATATAAACTACGATGGTACAAAATTACAAGTTCTCTTGACTTGAGAATACTTTTAATCTTCAACATGGAAGCTCCATTTTGATTATAGTTAAATTTGTTAGAGCAAGAATTCCCAATTTTAACGATGGTAACTCCATACTATAGTTTAAAATACACTTATTATCCACATATTTTCTGGCTACTACGCTAGAAGAGTCATCAAGGGAAAAAGAGGCAATTGGACCAATAGGAAGATATGGAAGCATTGAAAGGAAAATAGTTACAAAGCCTCCAGCAGTGTCGTATCAAAGAAGTATCCATCATATAGTTTTAATAGCATCGAGCCTCTAATATAAAGACAATTGTCAAGCTTCTACACAAGAATTAAACAGCTTAAAGGAATAAGTGAATGCTTGGAGTTATCGAGCTAATAAGAGTTGTCGAGCTTGAAGACAGTAAGGTTGTTAAGCCATTACAACCATATGAGATGGTGTCAAGTCTCGACAGCCATAAGGGTTGTCGAGCATCTAGAGTAGGAGGTGGCTGCGAGCCTCTACAAGCAATTGTTGTCGAGTTTACAGAAGGAAAGTTGCCAAACTAGGGCACTGTATACAATCAGCAGGACACAATAAAAGCAATGATATCAAGTCTCTAATGTAAGATAGCTATCAAATCGATAACTATTGAGTTCCTAAATAAAGGATATATATTAAATCGATAGCTATTGAGTTCGCTACAAACTTAGGGGAACAAGAATATCAAGCTTCTATAGTGCAAAAGCTGTTAAGCTTAAAGATAGCATGGTTGTCAAAAATGTAAAAAGGGGTGTCGAGCTTCTAAAAGATGGAGAGCTTCTATGATGGAAGAAGGGATGTCGAACCTCTATAATACAGGGTATTATCAAGCATGTAACAAAGAAAGGATGTCGTGCCGCTAGAAGATGTTGGGCATCGAATTATAAGAGAAGATTGCTAAGTTTCTACAAGGAAGACTGTATTGTCGAGCCTCTACAAGTAAGTGATGTCGAATTTCTACAAAGGAAGTATTACCAAAACGAAGCCGGCGGAGCCTTCAGATTCCAAGCTAGAAACATGTTAATCATTCTTATGATTGACCATCAATACATAGGACCCCCTCTGCCACTTAGCGGGTGACGATTGACTTTCTTTCTCTACTTCTTAATTACAAGTCGAAACCCTAAATCAATTTGGGGATTTATAGAGCTAATTGTATCTCTTAGACATTTTTGCAAATAAGGATGTTAACGTCAAAAATGAACGCCAACACCCAAATAGTATGAAAGCACCAAAAATCCAGTTACCATTTCCAAATAGAGAATTAAAAGCTCAGATCATAGATTCAATAGCAAAAAAGTAAATGAACACATGAGTGGTTCGGCGAACTCTAGCTAATGTCCACTTCAATAATCTGTTTATTATACTGTAGGATTAAAAATACAGTTTTTCTAGTCTTAAAAAATTAATGGAGGAAGGAAAGAGAAACAACGAGCTAAAAGAAGATCCACTGCAATGCACTGATGATCCTGTATTTATAGGAGAAGGTTGAAATATCCAGCTGAAAATCTGTATGCAGAAGTCTAAGACTAAGACGAACAGATCCAGAAAGTTTGAGGCCCACCTGGGCCTTCTATGGGGATCGGTACCGATCGATGGTGGGGGCCATGTGGCACCATGTGATTGGTCGTGTTGGTCCTCCTCCACTTCCTCTTCGTGTTTCCATGGTTGTTTTCCTAGTTCCCCCGGTGTTTGTTGAGATATTGTCCGACCATCGTTAAGTTGAAACTGCCAATACGAGTGATCCATAGCCATAGTGATTGATCCTATCCTCTGCCTAAGGGAAGCTCCAATCCATACTTAGCCAATTCTGGAATGCCATTCGGTTGAATTTGCTTAACTATCATCCATAGCCTTGCTTATAACTTATCTCCAAACCTGACAATCATCTCTCTGGCCTTTCTGCCTCAATGACCATGAAATCCATTTAGCCAAATCCATGGTATCATGGCCTTGCCAAAAGGCAGGATAACAAAGGAACATTTTACTCTGCATATCATATTTCGTTTGTCTAGCCTAATGGCCATTTGTGCCAATGGACATGCATATGATTTTATATATGGACTTGGACTTGCATATTGTTAATTTGCACAAAGCCACTTAATCCCTTGTTCAAACCGAACTTAAATTTACCTTGCATATTGACTGTTATGCCCAGTGACATACAAACAAAGGACTATTATATATTATGTGATTTTCCTATCTTACCCCTGCACATTTGACTTGAACTTATGAACTACTCCATTAATATATTAAAACTTATGAATATCAATTGAACATTTTCAAACAATATCTCCCTATATGACATCTTAGGTGTTTACTCAAATTCTGGTTCAATATTTTGGTGCTAGGAAGGGCATGAATCTCCATCTCATCATTTCTTTACTTTGAAACTAAGTAAAACTTCATTTCAGGAAAATGGTTATGACTAAAATAGTTAATGTTCTAAATGAAGAAGTTGTACGATAAACAACATTAGTGAATGATGTCACTTTGAACTTCAATTTGGAGTATACAAACATCAGTCAATCTTCAGTTCCAACAAATGCCATAGGAAATGAAGCTAAAATTCAAGACTTAACATAGTGGCTTACAGTTATACAAGAGCTTCTTGAGAAAGTTCTTTCTCAAGAATCTTCTAAGGCAATAAAGCTTACCGAAGGAGAAGAAGAAGTGGAATCTCTAAGGAGAAACTTAGACACCACAATGCTCAAAAGTAAAGATAATGGAAAAAGTATCATGGATCCACAAACAAAGAGAGAAACCCAAGATGTAGGACCGGCAATGTATTCTCAAAGATCGCAAGCAAAAGAAGACAACAAGGCTAAGATGAACCATCGAAACGAGAACCACGAATGACTAGCAATAAGATCTCCCAAGCAATAAGATAGCTTGATCTCATACAAAGAATATAAGCCTTATGAGGGCACTATCATGCTGACGAAACCTACCTGAAGGACATGACAAACAAAATGGTGAAAGATATGATTGACCTTAAGGGGAAGAGGTCCCTCGACCCAAGAGTTAATAATAATTTTCTAGGAAGCCCTTTTACAAAGAAGATAATATCTGTCAGAATCCCATCCCGCATTAAAATCCATTTGTTGAAGTATGATGGAACCAATGATCTCGACGATCATCTTTTGGCTTTCGAAAGCCAAATGGACTTGCACATCAATTTTGGGATAGTTCATTATAGACTCTTCCCTATAACCTTTCATGGAGCAGCTGCCAAATCGTCTAGGCACTACTAAGAAAAGACCATCTGCTCTTATGGGCAATTTTCTTATGAGTTTTCAGAACAGTTTTACATAGCAAAAACCTACCATAGATTCTAGTATGCTAGCTAGTATTAACCAAAGGACACAAGAATTTCTTGGTGAATATCTAAGGAGATTCAATACAGAAGCACTAAAAGCAAAAAAATGATTGATAGGGAGAAGCTGATGGCAGTGGCTCAGGAATAATTAAGAAGATTCCTTTCAATAAAGAGCGCTACATTCACGGTTGTAGAGATATATAAGACTTCCCTTTCCATGCTAACAAATTCATCCGCATGGATGAAATGTACATGCTAGGAAGAAGTCTCAGCCAAAGAAAGAGGGAGGAAAGTTTAATTCCAATCATCCCAACAAAAAACCAAAATGGGATGAAAGTAGAAGAGGAAGATGGAAGGAGATCCTAAAATCTAATTATGTAGATTTGAACAAACTCATCTCCTATTATTTTGCCGTGGCCAACGATAGTGGAAATTTCTTCACTTTCTACAATGCAAGGAACCATGCTAAGCCTAAAAGGGGGAGATTGTTGTGCCTATCACAAAGAAAATGGGCATAAGACCGACGAATGTCATATCTTAGTAGGCATAATTCAGAACATGATCAGGTCAAGATCTCTGAAGGAGTTCATTAAAGAAACTCAGAAGTCTTCACATTCCGAAGGGAATAGTAAGAGGCCTTCGAACAACATTGCCAACTTTGTAGAGAATGCTTCCCAACAAGACTTTACTCATCCATTTAATTACATAGAGGTCATTCATGGAGGTTCCCACATTGTCGGAAGTAACAAAGAGGCTAAGAGCAGATATGTAAGAGAAGCAAGGGATGGAATCTTCTCTATCCAGGAAGAGCCACCATTCAAGAATCACGGATCTCAACTCCAAATACCTGACTTGACAATAACTTAATAAGAACTAAGGGGAGCCCATCACCCACATAATGACCCACCAATGATAACTGCTCAAATTAGGCTCTCTGTGATAACGAAGATCTTGGTGGATAGTAGAAATGCAGTAAATGTCATTTTCAAACATGTATTTAATCAGATGAATATTCCAAAGGGAAGTTGGAACCAAGCCTTAATCCCATTCTTGGGTTCAATAATAAAGGATCTACTTCAATGAGGCAGATAAAGCTCTTTATGCAAATGAGAATTCCCCTATACCCTAGAACCTTTGAAACACTTTACGTAATAATGGACCAAACCTCCTATTATAACGCCTTCTTTGAGAGACTCACTCAAGGCGAAGTGGATGCATTTGTCTCATCTAAACATCTAATGGCGAAGTTCTTAACTAAAAATGGATGGGGAACCATAAGGAGGGAGCAGTTTAGCTCCTGAGAAATATATTTTACTATGCTCAAGCAATTTAATAAAGATGGAAATCCTTGTTACAACTTGGAGAAAAGTAAAGCCAAGAAGCCCTTAAGTAGCAGTTTTTCAAGCGTAATATCCAAGGCAAATATACTGGCAGAAGTAGTTAAGCCTAGGTGAATGTGCTGAAAAAATTCAACTTCTTTGAGAGAAAAAGAAAGCGAAAAGAAGCAAACCAGATGATCAATGAAGTAGAGGATGAAGAAGTCATTATTAAATTAGATTGCAGAAGTGAGCAAGAAAGAATGAAATCTGCCGAAGATCTGGATGAAGTAAGCTTAGATTTGCTTGATCCTACCAAAATAGTAAAAATTGGAAAAGAACTAGGTGATAATCTTAGAAGAGAGCTTATCTGATCCCTCCAATCTAGTAAAGATGTTTTTGCCTGGATTCATTTAGACATGGTTTGTATAGACCCAGCATCATGAGCCACGCTCTAGATATAGATCCATATATCATTCCTGTTCAACAAAAGTAAAGGCAGTTTGAAAAATGTCAAGCTAATGCATTGAAGAAGTTAAGAGATTACTTAAGAATGGGTTCATTTGATAAGTTCTCTACCTTAAATGGTTAGCTAATCATATACTATTTAAAAAGTCTAATGGAAAATGGAGAAGATGCATCGATTATACCGATTTGAATAAGGCGTGCTCCAAAGATTGCAATCCTTTACCTAGAATAGATCAGTTAGTTGATCCCATAAGTGGACATATGCTATTATCTTTTATGGATGCATACTCAAGATATAAACAAATTCCCATGTTCAAACCGGGTGGAGAAAACACAAGTTTTATAACGGATTAGGGGACTTACTCCTTCAGAGTTATGCCTTTTGGGTTGAAGAATGCAAGGGCTACGCATCAAAAACTAGTAAACATAATGTTTATGGAATAAATCGGATGAAACATGGAAGTTTTTGTAGATAATATACTAGTTAAGTCTCAAGAGGAAGTTAACCAGTTGAAAGATCTTAAAGGAATGTTTGGTCACTACGAAATTACAAAACCAAACTGAATTAGCAAAATTCCTCTTTCGAAATATAACCTAGGAAATTTATAAGTTATATCGTCGGTGCTTGAGGAATTGAGGTCAACCCTGACCAAATCAAATCAATTAAGGATATGGCAGAGGCAAAAACAAGTAATGATGTGATGACCTAAATGGAAGGGTGGGAGCGTTAAACAGGTTTATCTCTAAAATCATTGATAAGTGAATCCCGTTCTTTGAAGTGATGAGGAAAAAGAAGAACTTTGGTGGGGAGAAGATTGCCAAAAATCCTTTAAAGAACTAAAGACTATCTTGAAAAATATCTAATCTTATCTAGTCCCTCATAAAGAGAGAACTTGTACCTTTACATGGCATTCTGTGGACATGCAGTAAGTTCTATTCTAGTAAGAGAAGAAGATAAAACTCAGTTTCCAATGTGCTATACTTGTAAAATGCTTAAAGAGGCAGAAGTTGGGTACTTAGTTATAGAAAAATTGGCATACTACTTAACCCTCACTGCTCAAAAAATAAAAGCCTACTTTCAGGCACATCTAATCAAGGTCTTAACTAATTTTCCACATAAGAAAATCTTCAGCATACCCGAAATGTGGGAAAGGCTAGTAAAATGGGGAATAGAGCTAAGTTAGTACGAGATTGAATTCTGACCCTAAGTGGAAATTAAAGGGAAAGCTCTGGCTGACTTCATTGATGAATGCACAGGGATTGTTGAAGAGCAATCAGAAAACGTAAAGGCTTTGAAGATAAATGGCTACTGTTTGTTAGTGGAGCCACAAACGAGCAACGATCCGGTGCGGGATATGTAATCATTACTCCTGATGGACATCGATTATACTATGCAATGAAGTTAAGTTTTTTTGCTACCAATAACATGGCTGAATATGAATCAATGGTAGCAAGACTTACCTTAGCTTTTCTATTCAAAAAATCCTGAGTATTGAACTTTTCAGTGATTTCTAATCAACAGTTAATCAGCTAAACCAAATTTGTTAATCAAAGGATGCAAGATTGATCCTTTATGTCAAGAAGATATTGAAAATATTAGCCTAGCTTGATGATTTTCCAATACACCAAGTACTTAGAGGAAGAAACTCTTAAGTCGACTCTTTGGCCAAGTTAGCTAGTTCGTGGGGAACCCTAAAAACTTTGATTGTGCTAGTAGGCTTCCAACAAAATCCCAGTATTGAGGAAAAACCCCCTGACCATAAAACGAAACTGTGGTGTTGACTAGATCCCAAGTACTTATATATACAGAAAGAGAAAATGGACCATGAAGTAGTAATGGTGGGAATAAGGAAAGAACCATTCGTATAGAAATAAATAGTCAAAACAAGAACAATTGGATGACACCTATTGTTGAATACTTGGTGAAAGGAGACTACCAAAAGATAAAAAATAAGTTAGTTGAATACGGTACCGAGCTCCAACTTTTACTATGCTGGATGAATACTTTATAAAAGAAGACATTCGCTTCCTTTTTGAGGTGTGTTAGTCTAGAAAATGGATTAAAATTATTCAAAGAATCCCATGAAGGGTTCTATGGGGATCATTCTAATGGCATGAAATTTGCTAAGAAGGTCATGAGACAAGTTTTTTGTTGGCCCTATATGAATAATGACGTTGTGAATTATGTAAAGAGATATAAAAAGTGTCAAAGATTTTCAATGATTCCATGTATACCACCAAATGCCCCAATCTCAAGTCCATGGCCCTTTAATGTATAAGGAATCGACCTAATATGACCATTACCTATATCAAAAAGGTGAAGCCAAGATTGTAATTGTAGCCATCAAATACTTTACCTAATGGGCATACGCAATACCATTGTCAAATATAACTTCCAAAAAAGGGCTGAAGTTTGTAATCAAGAACATAATCAACCGATTTGGGATACCGAATAAGATAATATCCGACAATGGAACCCAATTTGAAAGTGAAGAATTCATAAGATTTTGTAGGAAGAATTGGATAATCAAAAGTTTTTCATCAGTAGGTCAATGGAGCCATCGAAGCTGCTAATAAAACCATTAAGATTATCCTCAAGAAAAGACTAGACAAAGCAAAATGAAATTGAGTAGAAGAACTACCACTTGTGCTATGGAAATATCAAAATTCTACCGAGACTACAATAGGACATACTCATTTGCTTTGATATATGGATGTGAAGTAATGCTTCCAATCGAAGTGAAATACCATCCCATCAAAGGATTGTGTATGCTTTGATCTTGATCAAGAGCTAAGGAAAGAATCTCTATATTTGATCAATGAACTGATAGATGAAGCAACCATATGAACGATCGAATATCAAAAAATAATATCAAGATGCTACAACTCTAAAGTTAAAGCGTCATCATTTCAAAAAGGATATTTGGTGCTCCGAAAAGTCATGGAAAACACCAAAAATCCAACAAATGGACCACTCAGACCAAAATGGGAAAGACCCCTTGTTATCCACAAAGTAATCCCACCAGGAACTTATCGACCATGCCGATCTGATGGTAATTTAACAGAAAGAACTTGGAATGCTAAGCATATGAGACCTTATTTTCCTATAATGGATAAATAAATAAAGTGAGATAAGTATATCTACTAATTGACAATCAATAGAAAGGAAAGAACCCATAAAATAAAGGAAAAGCCGTTTGTTCGTAAGATTTTTCGTCTTACAACACCCAAACTGAAGATGAAGTAATTAATGAACTAATTACCTCAATAATTATGAATAAACAAATTTAAGTAATATTAAATTTTCCTTTAAGTAGTAATTACATCCTGGATGCCTACACAATTAGGTAGTTGCACTTTAATAGTTTTTTAAAATGTCAAATCGAGCTAGAATTTAATTCTAATATAGAAAGATCTGGTACTGAAAACTAGGTATGTGAATGGAAAAATGTTGAAATAGTAAAGGACGCAGAACTTACATGGTCAAGATGTTAAGGAATCCTATGTCCATAGGGTGAATCTTTCTTCTTTTTTCAGTTCATATATAGGTTTTCATGGCAGAGAGTATAATAAAAATCTTAAAAGTATTCAAACATCTGGAAAGGTAAAAAGATTTCTTTCATGCTACAATGTTTTTTCAACTTATAGCATGATGTTGCATGCGAATCATCATCATCTCTTTTTTGTTATTGTGTTTCAATCCTCCGATCTTGCTAGCTATCGTCAATCCACGTTATCTATTTGATATACTCGGATTCTAGACGTGTTCTTGGTGGGAAGTTTGAGAGGAAAGTGGATATTCATGAAATTATTGCAGGACCATTTGAAATGGTGACGAAAATCCTAAGTTTGAATTGGCTCTACATTCGGGTTCTCAGGAGGATGATAAATGTTGTTTTGTCGGTTTTTGGGGCATGGCTGGCATGTTTAGAGTGTGGCTGTACTGATCGACGTACGGTTGTTCTGGGTTGCCTGTGTCTGAGTTGCTCTTGTTGTATGGGTTATTGGTAAAGGTGATCTCATATCTTTGTTTCTTTCCTATAAGTGTGGATATGCGATGGAGTGTTTCTCGAGTGGCCCTGTATGTAGCTTTTTGGGATGCTTCTGACTTCGCGTGGTAGCCTTCAGTATGTGCAGTGCATATCCGACTTGAGGGTGTTAATAAAGTTTAAGCTCTGGGAATGTCGGCAATGTAGTTCAATCATTTTTCATTATGGCTTGTGTGTGCAGTACTTCATCATCTATTTTTGGTATTCCTAAGGCTTATATTATAAGCGTAGTATTTTGTTCTATTGCGGATTCAGGCCTTTTGGTTGTAGTTCTCATGGTTGAATCAAATATCACGACTATAGATCAGACTTTGTGTAGTACCTGTTGGATCACTCCAATCTCTTCTCCTTTTGACTTGTTATTGTGAGGGTAGCTCTTTCGGCTTTGTGCCCTATTTAATTCCCTTTAATTTAGCTTATGAAACATGGATGTAACATCTTGCCCTCCAAATCTGCAGCGACCGTAGAACAATGTGGACTTGTCTCTGTTCGTTCTTGTTCCTTGCATTTTATGATCCGCTTTCTAGATGTTGTCTTCCATGTAAGCTCTGTTATGTGTTTCGTGTGGTCTGTTGCGCTGTTTGGGGACATATTGTTTGTTGTTTATGTGCCATGCAGTTGGAATGATCATCGAACGACGACGCTGATCGACAATAAATTGTTTATTATCTTTTGTTCAGCGCTACCGTTCTCATTTTTGAGATTGTCGTTATTGTTCATGTGTTGCGCTACTAGTGCAGTTTTTGAATGATGACGCCGAGCTATGAAAGATTGTTTGTTTATGTGCTTGGGATGGTCTGCTCTGTTTATTTAGAGTGGACAGAGGTTGTTTTTAGCATCATTATTCTCATTTTAGAGATTTTCCTTGTCATTTATATGTTGCACTGTTAGTGCAATCATTAAATGACGGCGGTGAGCTGTGAAAACTATTTTGTTTGTGAAATTCAAAGACGTTGACTGAGCTTATAACATGCATATTCTATTGCATGTAGGATATGACCTGCCCCTTTTTTAGAGATGGGTTCACATTCTTGCACGTGGCATGGTCTGCCCTGCTAGTTGGAGGTAGACAGATATTTGACTGTGAAGTCTGGTCGCATGTTTACAACCTTCGCATGTGCATGATTTTTTGTACTAGTTTTAGCTATCTAATATAAGTACGTCCAGTGTACTATTTTTACATAGCTAGTCATAAAGGGGATTTTATACTAGTTCAGGCCATCCAATATCCATACGACCAGTTTGGTTAAGAATTCGAGCTGCGTTATAAGCTGCTCTATTTTGGTAATTGTTTTGGGCAGTCTAATATCCATACATCCAGTTTGGTTGAGAAGCCAATCTGTGCTGAGCAGTATTTTTAATGGTTGGTTCGGACCATCTAATATCCCTACATCCAGTTTGATTGAGAAGCCGATCTACAATGAGCAGTATTTTTGATGGCTGATTCAGGTCGTCTAATATACCTACGTCTAGCATGAGTGTTTAATTATGTCAAGAGAATAAATACATAGGCATTTTTATACCGATTCGAGCTGTCTAATACCCCTACATCCAATTTATTTTATCATAACTTTATGATAGTAAGTACATTGTTCAGAAGCAATGTAGATCATACAAAGTAGGTCTGAGGTGCTCTGAGTTCCAAATTCTTAGAACTAGGTTTCCATCAGGTCTTGATAATCGATATGCCCCATTTGCTAATACCTCTGCTATAACTAACTGGCCTTCCCAATTCCGACCAGTGCTCCATCTGCTAGATCCTTTGTATTGGTTATTACTCTTTTCAGTACTAAGTCTCATTTATAGAAGTTTCTCTCTTTGAGATTGGAGTTATAAATTTCGGCCATCCTTTGTTGATATGTGACCGATACTATGCTGCTTCATCCTTTGTTTCTCGGATGAGGTCTAAGGCAGCTTCTTTCAATCTCCTACTCTTTTTTATTATATATGATATTCTCATAAGAGATGAGATCTCTACAACGATAGGAAACATGACCTCATATCCATAGGTTAGTGAAAAATGGGGATCATCGGTCGAAGATCTGGTTGAAGTTTGATAAGCCCATAATACTAAAGATAATTCTTCTGTCCACTTCCCTTTTACTTTTTATAGTCTTTCCTTTAATGGCTTCTTGATGGTTTTATTTGTAGATTCTACCTACCTTTTAACTTGCGAGTGAGTGACTGAAGAAATTTTTATTATTATGTTGTTCTTCTCACTAAGCTCAGTGAACTCTTTACTTACGAACTGGGTGCCATTGTCGAAAATGATCTTATGGGTAATCTTGTATCTGGTGATTATGTTTCTTGCTACAAAAATGACTATTTTCTTCACAATGTTCTAGCCAAGGGCTCTGCCGCTTCCCACTTAGTGAATGATTCTATTGCCACTATAGCATATTTGGTTCCCACCTTTGACATCGAAAGTGGTCGGTGGTCCTATCAGATCTATGCCACATACATCGAATAGCCATGGGCTTGGAAGTGGTTTGAGCTCATGGGATGGCTCTTTAGGGATACTTGCAAATCATTGACATCGGTCACATCTTCGTACAAATTCCTTTGCATCCTAAAGCGCCGTAGGCCAATAGTAACTGTGCCTTAATTCTTTCTTTTCTAACTTGTTTCCCCTTGAGCGATCTCCATATTTGCCCTTCGTGCCTCCTCTTCTTTGGAAAAACATCTAAGATAAGAGGTAGAATACTATCTCTAGTATAATGTGCCATCAAAGAAAGAGTAGTGCATAGTTTGGTATCTTATTTTTTGGGCTTCGTTCCACGGGAATTGCTTAATAGGAGTCATCCAATTATTCTCCTCGATTTACTCATGTGAGGGTTCAACCAAGGGTTGCTCTTGATTCCCTACTATCTCCTGATCCCGCATTCCTTGAAGGGAGGTTTGCTGGGCTCGAGTTAGGACCAATATCTGATTTGATTCCATTATACTTGGCTCTTCTTGATGCTCGATTGGCTCTACCTTCATTTTCACTAGCCACTTTTGTACTACTAAGCTTTACTAAGGAGTCTGCGGATGAGTTGTTTTCACGTGGAATTTGTTTTATCCCAAATTGTTCGAACTACTCTAGCAGCTTCTTAGACAGGCCTGTATATTTGGCTAGATTTGGTTCCTTCACTTGGTAATTGCCCCACACATGGTTCGCAACTAGTTGGGAATCACTATGAATTTTAACATGGGTTATCTTCATTACTTGGGCCATCCTTTGGCCTGAGGAGAGACTCATATTTTTGCTATATTGTTGGTTGCTTTGAAATCGAGCTACATTGCTTCATACAACTTCTATTCATTTGGAGTGATCAGCATATACCCAATTCATGCCCCCTGTTCGTTTAATGCTCCATCCACAAACAATTACCAAAACTATGGGTGCTTGCTTTTCCTTCTGATTGGTGCTCAACTGGTAATGTGCATTCTGCGATGAAGTCTATAAGTGCTTGGCCTTTGATTGCCTTTCTGGAGCAATTGGTGATGTCATATTGATTAAGCTCTATCGGCCACTTCAATAGGCGGCCTGACGTCTTTGGCTTCTGTAGTATCTAATTAAGAGGTTTGTTTGTAAGGAATGGGATGCACCTGGAAATAGGGTCGTAGCTTCCTTGCTGTAAGGAGTAGGCTGTAAGCTAGCTTTTCAATGACTGAGTAGTTTAGTTCTACTCCTCGTAGCCACTTGCTTGTGAAGTAAATGGGCCTTATGGTCCCTTCATCTTCTCGTTTCATTTCAGCACTAATAGCTTTATCAGTTACTGCTAAATAAATGTACAAGTCATCATCTATCATTGGTTTTGATAATATAGGAGAATTGACTAGATTATCCTTTAAATTCTGAAATGCGACATCACATTCCTCAGTCCATTCAAAGTTTCACCCTTTCTTCACCTGGCTAAAGAATGGGGTGCACTTATCTATTGTGTTGGATATAAATCTTCTTAGTGCCGCTACCGTACAATTTAGACTCATCTGATCATTTGGCTTCTTTAGGATTTCCTTCCCTCTTATCGCCTCCATCTTCTCAAGATTCGCTTTAAGCCATGTGCGCTTATAATATATCCCAAGAACTTGCCTGAATTTATTTTGAAGGTGCATTTTAATAAGTTTGGCTTCATATTGTATTGCCTTAGGAATCGAAACGTCTACTCTGAATCTCGAATGTGGCTTGATGCTACTTTGGACTTAGCCAGCATGTCATCTACATATGCTTTAATGTTCTTTCCAATTTTTTCTGCAAACATCGTATTGACCAATCATTGGTAGGTTGCCTTTGCGTTTTTGATCCCGAATGGCAAACTTTGTAGTAGTACAACCCTTTGTTTTTGTTATGAAACTAGTATTCCTAATCTAGCTCAAACATGGCTACTAATTGTACCTTGAATATGCATCCATGAATGAGAGCAGTTCATGCCCATTGGTCGCATCGAATAACTGGTTAATTCTAGGCAGGGGAAAACTATCCTTCGGGCAAGCAATGTTGAGGTCACTGAAATCTATCCAAATTTTCCATTTCATATTGCGCTTTGTTACAAGCACTGGGCCAGCAATCCATTTTGGGCAGTATAATTCCCTAATGAATCCATTCTCCTTTGACTTCTTAACTTCTTCATGTAGAAAATTATACCTTTGCTTATCTAGAGTTTTGCACTTTTGTCCGATTGGATAGGAATCAGAGTCCACGTAAGAGCATGATAGATGACAAATGGATCGATTCCTACCATATTTGAATGTGCCCAAGCGAATACATATGCTGATTATTTCAAAAAGTCTATCAACTTAGTACGGGCATCCGCATTGAGGTTCTTTTCAATTTTGAGAATCTTTGTAGGGTCTTCTGGATCTATTTGTACATCTTCGAGGTTTTTCATTAGCGCTAGCTCTTTCTTTGATGCCCATAATATGGAGTATATTTCACTTTTCGTTTCCTCCTTCGGTGGTGAGTTTACCGACAATGCTTGTTTCTGGGCTTCTTTGGAGGAGTAGAAAAAATTGAATTACCCTCGTTAGTAGTAATCATGCGCATATATGTTTGGTTTTCTTTCTTTGTTGATTTCGGTGCTGTAGGATTATCCATTTCTTTGCTAATTTGGGTACTTAGTAGTGATGCAGTTTTACGAACTGGTTTTTTGCTTTATTTTTATTTCCATTATAAGTATTAGAAGAGACACCAAATAAATTCAGATAGTTTTATTGTGAGAAATAAGGTTTACATTGTATAATTCTCTAGCTAAAACCTATTTGCCTCTGACTGACCTTATTCCTACGGGAGTGTTGAACTTCATAAGCAGATCTTTTTAGGATATGATGGCTCCCATATCTATCAAAGATGGTCTTCCTATGAAGGCATTGTACGGTGAGGACTGATCAATAATTAATAAGCTGGCATAAAATGACTTATGCAATGGGGCAGCCCCGACGGTAACAAGCAAGATGCAGATCCCACCGGGATGGTGGTAATATCATTGAAGTCAAAAATCAGTTCAGGACTTGATTTAGCACCTATGGTGGAAGTTTCATCTAGTCATATGTAGATTTGAAGTTGACATTGACCGAGCTACCAATATCAATGAAAACCTTTTTCATGGTGCAGTTTGATATATGCAGTGTAATAATGAGTGGGTCTTGGTAAGGAAAAACAACCCCTACTGCATCAGCTAGTGTAAATGTTATCTCCGGCATAGGCTTTGCTTGATATGGAAGACCGACCTCTACTGGAACCTCACCTCCTGCACATACCTTTCTTGTGCCTTTTTTCTCATACCTGTGGGGTATGGCCCACCATAGATTGATACTATCAGGTTGGAAGGGTACCCAACCTGATTTTCATTTGGGTCAGGTGTCAGACCTCCCACTCCGCCTTCGCTATTATTCTTCTAAAAATTGCCCAAGTATCCTTTCTCGATCAGCCTTTCTATCTCATTCTTCATATGTCAGCAGTTGTCGGTATGATGACCATTAGCTTGGTAGAAGCGATAGTATGCCTCATCCCAATTTTGTTCTGGTTTCTTCCCTTTGTTAGGCGAGTTATAAGCAAATTCAACCTTGGTCATCTCACATATCTGACTCAGAGTGTGAGTCAATGAGGTTTCTATTATAAAGTTAACTTCCTTCTGTCTCTTTGTCGGAGTAAGGGGAATACCCTTCTGCCCTCCTTTTCTTATCATAGTTGAAAGTTGAAAACTTTTGAATCTGTATGGTGGAACTAGTTGCTTCCATCCTGATATAGCCACTGGCTCTCTCACAAAAGGACTTCATGTTATGGCATGACTTTCGGCTGTTCTTCTCCCATATTGGGGTCCCCTTCTTGATCTTGGCATGGGCCGCCAACAGTAAGGCTCCTTCATCACTCACTCCAATCCTTAGGTCCTCGGATTTGAAACACTTGATAAAGTTGCATAAACTTTCATTCTCGCCCTTCTTAATTCAAGACCTCATGTTTACATCAGGTGAATTATCTCTTGCTAAATTGAACTACATCAGAAAATCCCTAGATAGCTATCTCCATGAATGGACCTCCCTAAGTCCAAATCTTCTAAACCACCTGCCTGCAGCTTCGGCTAAGCAGACCGGTAAAATCTTGCATTTAGCCTTTCTTCCCACTTTTGAAACATCCATGTGATATTCAAAGGTACAGAGGTGATCATCTGGATTAGAAGTCCAATCGAAATTTTCAATTACCCAAGCCTTGAAGTTGTTAGAGAAATCTGTTTCGATGATGATCTCACTGAACGGAGAAGATCCTTCCTCCCTCATCTTCTCCCTCATTCCCCATTGGTATAATTTGGTCAACTGCTCTACACGGGCTTTTAACTGACGAATTTTGTTTTATCTAGGCTCTGGCCTCTAACTATGATGATTCCTCCTTAGTGAAGTTACCTCATCCTCTTCCTGAGGAAATTGAGTTTGTTTCTTAAGCAGCCGAGGATTAATATTAGCTTGTTTTGTCTTAATATGCGGATTTTTCTTGGATCTTTCCTTTCAACCTGATGTCAATTATTAAGCCAACATCATTATTCCTATCGTTGGGAGTGTTGTCATCATTCCTTTGTTGAATATTCAATGCAATAGGTGAAAGAAGGCGATGAGCTATGGACCAAGTTGGAGAGGATGATCTTTGAGCAGTATGTTGGGCCATAATTTTCTCTAACCCTTCCATTTGTTGGTTACTTTCGTTTATAAAGGATTGGAATGTGGTTGGGAGGGGATCTATAGGGACTTTAGTCGAAGCACCTACTTCCTTTCGAGCTTTCGAAGTTCTGAGCGGTTTGTGGGAAACACTTGAGGCCAAATGTAAGTGTTCTTAAATAGGTGGAGTAGGTGAATCGGTAGAATTCATGGTGCGTGGAATGCATGTAAGCAAAGTTTAACAGGATGAGGGAATACATGGAGGTTGAGGACCTCCTTCTAGCGCTAAAACTGTTGACAAGGTTTTTTTGTCTTCAACACCCCAACTGAAGACGAAATAATTACTGAACTAACACCTCAATAATTTTGAATTAGCAATGTTAAATAATAGTAAATTTTTCATTGGGTAGTAATTGCATTGCTAGATGCTTACACAATTAGGTAGTTGTACTTTAACTGTTTGTTAAAATGTTAAATTGAGCTAGTATTTAATTCTAATACAGAAAAGGTAAGATCTGGTACTAAAAACTAGGTATGCTAATGAAAAAAATGCAAAAATTGTAAAGGATATAAGGAATTTATGTAGTTCGAATATTAAGGAATCCTACGTCTATAGTTAAATCTTTCTTCCTTTTCCTACTTTAGTACATGTTTTCGTGACAAAGAGTACAATAAAATCTTAAAAGTATTCAAAAGTGGAAAAGGTAAAAAGATTTCTTTTTTCTTATAGTGTTTTTTATATTTATAATATGATGTTGCCACGGATTGCCATCGTTTGTTACTCGCTATTGTGTTTCAATCCTCGGATCTTGCTATGTGTCATTTATTCATGTTATCTATTTGATATACCAAGTATGCTGATGTATTCTTGGCGGGAAGTTTTGAGAGGAAAGTAAGAGTTCTTGGAATTTTGGCGGGATCATTTGAAATGGTTGCGGAAAACCTCAAATTCTAATTGACTATGCATTGAGTTCTTAGGGGGATAATAAAAGTTGCTTCATCGGTTTTGAGGTGTGGTTGGCACGTTTAGAGTGAGGGTGTACTAATTGGTGTGCACTTGTTCTGAGCTACATGCGATCTAAGTTGCTCTTGTTGGATGGGTTATTGGAAAAGGTGATCTCGTATCTTTACTTCTTTCCTGTAAGTGTGGATATGCAGTGGAGATCACTCGAGTGGCCATGTGTGTAGCCCATTGAGATGTTTCTGGCTTTGCATGGTAGCCTTTAGTATGCGCAACGCAGATCCGACTGGAGGGTGTTAACAAAGTCCGAGCTCTGGGAATGTCAGCACGCAGTTCAGTCATCTTTTATTATGGCTTACGGGTGCAGTACCTCATAATCTATTTCTGGTATTTCTATGGCTTATATTATGAGCACAATATATTATTCTGTTGTGACTTCTTGCCTTTTGGATTAAGTTCTCTTGGTTGGACCGTGTATCGCGGCTGCAGACTAGCCTTTGTGCAGTACCAGTTGAATCACTCTAATCTCTTCTTCTTTTGACTTTTTATTATAAGGACAGCTCTTTCGGCTTTGTGTCCTATTTAATTCCCTTTAATTTATCTTTTGAAACATAGGTGCAACACCTTTGATCCCACTACAAGGGCCTTGTCAAAGCATTGTAAGTCTTCTATTCTGCCTATAAGGCCCGACTACAGCACTTCTTAGAGGGAGGTTGGAGTAAACCTCTAGTCCCGCCTATAAGGCCTGGCCTGAGTATTGTAAGCCTTCGGTGCCACCTACAAGGCCTGGTCGGAGCCCCTCCTAAAGGAAGGATGGAGTAGCCTCTGGTCCTGGATGTAAAGCCTCGCCAGAACATCGACTAGCCTTAGGTCCCGCCTATAAGGCCTGTTCGGAGTGGCTTCTAAAGGGTGAATGGGTTAGACTTTGGCACCACCTAAGATGACTTGGCTAGAGCACCAGCCAATAACCTTCGGTCTCGCTTATAAGGCCTGTACAGAGTGCCTCATAAAGGGAGGATGGGTTAGACTTTGGTCTTCCCTAAGATAGCCTGGCTAGAGACTCGACCAACAGCCTTTGGTTCCGCCTATAAGTTTGAAGCGCCTCATAGAGTGAGGATGGGTTAGACTTAGTTCATGCCTAAGATGACCTGGCCAGGGCATAGACCAACGGCCTTCGGTCCTACTTATAAGGCAATGTCTGATGGCCACTTAGAGGGAGGGTGGTTTAGACTTTGATCTCGCCATAGATGGCCTGGCCAGAGCACCAACCAACCACCTTCGGTCCCACCTATATGGTCTGTCTGAAGTGCCTCCTAGAGGGAGGACGGATTAGACTTTGGTTCATCCTAACCAAAGCATCAACCAACAACCTTCATCTCCGTCTATAAGGCATGTCTGGAGCACCTCCTAGAAAGAGAATGGATTAAAATTTGGTCCGGCCTAAAATGGCCTAGCTAGAGCATCGACTAGCCTTCATACTTGTAGGATCGATTTCACCCTAGAGGGGGGTGGATAAAGTGATACTAATAAAAATAAAAATTAATGCGGAAATATATAAAATAATTGCAGCACAAATAATAGCAGATACCTAGCTTTGGCAAAACCTTGCCTACGTGCTGCCACCAAGGTTTCTACTAGAAATTAAGTAGGCGAATGCTTACACACGTAAACTCGCGACATCCGCTATCGACAAACCTAACTCTATGCTCAAAACTCTACCACAACTCAGCCATTGAGTTGCAAATTCTTGAACTACACCACCGTAGTTCGTCCCCTTCTCACACGACTAGAATTTTACAAAAGTTTAAAAGAAAAATACAAAATAAAAACTAAAAAAACAAAACCCTTTATATATTTATCCCAAATAACAAATAAATTAGACAGGCCCAATTAAGAAAATTGCTTGAGAAAATGTCTCCCCTGTATTCTTCTTCGGTCGTTCCTTTTCCACTTTAAAATTTAGGGTTTGTTTTGCTTTTGAATCCGTTGCTTGGTGTTGATCGATTTTACTATCGAACCTCAATTCAATTTGATGCTTCTTCGATCTTTCTTCTTCGATTATCTTTGGCTGCTTCAAATGCGTCGAGCTTGAATGCTATGAATTGGTATGTAACTTTCTATTTCAATTTCGGTTTCGCTCGACCTAGATTCGAGTTATTGGTTTGATTTACTTCAGTGATTTGCTCTGGTATTTTTTTTGAACTCGAATGATGTTTATTCCGATGATGATTTGGGTTTTAAATAGGGATAAATCCTTAAATGTTCAATTCATATATTTTAGGTTTGAATTCTTCACATGATATTCTTGGCCACTGATTTTTGATTTAATGCTGGCGATTACTCTGACTTGTTCATTATTGACTTGCTTGAATAAATTTTAGTCGGTTCCGTTCATTTGGCCTATAGCTTCGGTCATTTGAAAATGTAATAATCTAGACTTGTTCATCGTATTTGTGATTTATTATTGCTACTACCTTGGTCACCATGGCTTTGATTCTTCGGTATTTAATCTTGACTTGGTTTGAAACGGTTACTTGGATTCTTGTTTGAACTGCATCACTTGATCATCTGCTAGTTACCTTCCTTGACTGGTTCCTGACCCACGGCTTGATTTGAGTTCTTTCATCTTTGCTGGCATTTTTGACTTGAGATATTGACATTTTCAACTTTGATTGAACTACTACCTGATTTCTGTAAAACTGCAAACTGTTTCATATTGTAACATTTGTATATCATCATCCACTGTTTGCTTGGATTGAAGTTTGGTTTCCACTGCATATATAAATATACTTGTGTTCACACATGTTTATATGTATGTTGTGAAGCCTTGTATATGTACACGAGTGATTGAACATCCATGCTAGTCTGGTTTATGCTTCATTATTTTCTTATGTACTTATGGTTGCATTCATTTTTGTGTGTTCATGCTGAAAGTTTTGTGCTTCATCTGCTTCAAGTCACTTGTGTATTTGATTTGTGTGCTTATGTCATATAACTTCGAGTCACTGAAGTTTATTGTTGTTGCCATGCAGTCAGGTCTTGATATCTTCATTTATGAGTTGTTGTCACTATGTCATATGCATTATTGTCATGTGCATATGTGTTTGGTTCTCTGGCTTGAACTTGGTTTGGTTGGATATATATATATATATATATATATATATATATATATATGCATGTGTACAAACATGTGTATATATGTATGTGGTCATGTTGATGTATATGCATGCTCCATTCATTTTGTATTATTCACTGCCCTGGTCTTTTCATTTGATGGTCTGACTTGTTTTCAAGTGCATGTTAACCTCGTTCTTGCTTTTCTCCTGATCTCTGTTGCAATTTTGTCATGTTGTACTGATGTTGTATGGTTGGTTTGCTGAGTCCTTTGTTTCACTTGAGTTTGCACTTGGTTTTATTCAGCGTACTTCAATTGATGTTGTATTTGGTCTTTTTATAGTTTGCTTGTGCACCCTTGAGTTTGTATTGTCTCATCTGTTTCATTTTGAAGTCATGTTCATGTTGTAGCCTACTGTGGTAGAGGCTTGAACTGTATGTATGTTAAATGCGTATGTATACATCCATTGAATCCATCTTCATGTTGCATTACTATGTGCCTTTGGTCATTGCATTCATGTTTCCAGGTCTTGTTATGGTCATTTGTGTCCATTGGTCATTGCATTCATGTTTCCAGGTCTGGTTATGTTCATTTGTGTTCTGGTCTTCATGTATATGATGCACTTGAAATTGAACTTAGTTAGTTTTGCTTCCATCTAAGTTGTATTGTGGTTCCATTATGCTTTGCACTCTTTTGTTGTTTGGTTGAGTTCAATTGTCATTGCTGTATTTCGAGTCTATGCATGTTGTCTATACTATATATATATATATATGTATGACACTGCATATAAACTTGTAAATGTTGAAGTTGAGGTCTGCACTTGTGATATACATGCTCAAGTTTGTTGCACTCACCTTGAGTTTGAATGGTTGAGTTGTTTTCGTTTCATATTGCTTCATGACTTCACTGTCGAGTCTGTTCTCATGTGTACCATTTGTGCACTTGTTAGCATGGTCCGGTTTGTGTTGGTTGGCCCTGATTTTGGTTGCATGAGAACTTGTATTTGACATTTTTGTGATGTTTTTGTATTGCACCTGAGTTGAATCCAGTCTCGGCTCTGGTTTGACCTTGTGCTAACCTATCCCTACAGTTTTATCAAGTGTATATTCGGTGTGCACGACCTTGTGGCATGTATAGTGATACACTGTGCATGTCACAAGTTGTTCATGTAGATGAATTCAAAATAAATGATGACGAACAACCCAAATAACTGAGGCAAATAACATTTTCAAAATACATATTTTATTCTACACTGCAAAAATATTTCTTTTCCAATTTTACCGCGCCAATGTTTATTTTGCAGATAATTTACATGCTGGATTCAATCTGGAGTAGAGTTGAACATTAAATACGAGTGGACGAGTGATATGTAGTGAGGTGCAAATGTTTGTAACAATTGTATAGTGAAAAACCGTGTTGCAATTTGAAATTGTATTGTAATTGAAATTTTGTATATATAGTGAGAGCTCAAATCTTGTACTACACAAAATTGTAATACAATATTTGTTTGAATAAAATATTTGTTTTGAATTAAAATTCTATGTTATTTATTTTATTCAGTAAATATTTGTTTAATTATGTGAAAAATTAAATAGTACAATGACAAATACATTTAAATGAATATCTATATGTTTATTATCATCAAAAAAAATCATATGCTCGCATATTCAACAATCTTCCCCTTTTGATAATAACAAACATATATTTAAGATTTTGAATTTATTAAATGTATTTGTCCATTAATGAACTCTATTTTCTCCCCCAATTTGAATGCTCCTCCTACAACAAAGCTCCCACATCATATATGCATGAAAATAAATAAAAATAAGCAAATGAACCAAGATGGGAATATGCAAATAAAAAATAAAATATTTTACCTTTATTTGCTAAAATCTTAACTTTTCTCTCTCCATTTTGTTATCAGCAAAAGAGTAACGGTGTTAGAAAAATAAAGATAAAGTGATAGACATTAATACAACATTAATACCCAAATGAGTATAAATATTAAATTTCAATAAAAAATCAAATAAAAATCATAAATACTATGTTAGGTGCATATTCCACTTTAGAATGATAGGGATGATGTAAAACAATGTAGCCATGTCTATTTGTGGTATATTTATATCAGGAATTTGAATATCTACTAACCATGCATAATTGTTAGGACTTTTAAATGAGATTAGTAATATTCCAAATTTTTATATAAAAAAGAATTTTAAGCATCTTCTAACCACGCATTACCTTGAGGACTTTTAAATGGGATTAGAATCAACTCATCTATTTAATAATCAATTTTGATATGTGTTCCATACATGCATAACCGTGAAGATTTTTAAATGAGCATGAAAGCACATATACAAATATTCCAAGTAATTCACCCATGCATAACCGTGAGGACTTTTAAATGAGAGTGGATACTTTGGATGTTTTTATTAAAAAATAAATAAAATAAAATAAAAATGAATAATTTCCTGTTTAAAATACCATATTTTGACATACTATATTGGATTTTGACGAGTGATGGTTAGAAATATGATAGAAATAGAGATGGTCATGGAATTTTTACCAATCAAAAATTATTATAAATCTTATTTAAATTTTTAAAGAAATTTACTAAATATACTGTCTCAAGTCATAATATATGATTAACATCAACACTCGTCACTTTTTCAATCATTATTTATCTTTTCGATGATCAGTAGGGAGTCATGTTAGTTAATGTAGTAATTTAAGATCAAATCAAAAAATAATTATAAAATCAAATTTTCTTAAATGACTAATCTGAGACAAGGTCAACGAAAAACTATTTTCTGGAAGAGGTTTTATAAAAGAAAATGTTTGCCAATTGAAATTCATTTGAAATGAAAAATATGCAGATATTTTCTCTGAAGATGTGAAAATGTGATGCAACTAATGAATGTTTCCACATAAAACACTTTCCACTAGTAATTTTTCTATCAACTATGTTACCAGTGTAATCTACATCTGAATTTCTCCTAAACTCAAGATAATCATTAGTTGGATATCATAGACCAGATTGTGAAGTCGCAACAAATTCCTTAAAATCCTCTTTTACAGCTTTTAAATGAAATTCTTTTTGATTTTGAATTGAAACCATGCACATAAACAACTAGTGAACATAGTGTCAGATCCAGAAGCAGTAAGGTAAATAAATATATCCATATGTATCTAGAGTAATCATCAATCAATAAAAAAAACATCTCTTTTCACATAACTTTGCAATATAGTTAGTCCAAGAAAATCTATATGAAATAGTTCAAAGACTCTAGAGGTACTTATAGTATTCTCGGAATAAAAAGATAATTGGCCAAGAGTTATGCATAAATCAAAGTAAAATAACATTCATTTCTTTATCACATAACTGGCTGAATTAAATCAGATTATGGTGCAAATTTTCACAATTAATATATCGTTTAAGATAAATGTACTGTTACATATTTTACCTTCACGATAATTTTTCATTATGACTCTGCCACCTTTGTACTAGGCTAAGGAACTTTGATTTGTTTCCCGTCGTGTGTCTGGAACAGCCAGAATCTAGGTAAAACTGTTGTTTGTCCTTAGCCTACCACCATACCTACATAAGAAAAGAATTTTGTGACCTATTTTTTTTATAGTTCAATGATTGTTAGTGGCAAAAGATTTTGAAAAATATGTTTGTGTAGACCCAAGACTATTTATATTTGTTCCTTTTGGCACCCAGATTTGTTTGACTTTAAGGAATTTTATATTCATGCCTTCTGAAACCCACATTGGTATGGTTTTCACATGTTTGGGTCTATACCAACAATTGTTATGATTGTGTAAAATTTTTCTACAAATTGTGCACTCAGATTTGACTTGATTAATTTCGCTTCTAACAAGTTCAGATTGATTATACCCAAGTCCTTGTCTAACAGTATTGACAGTTTGTTTCCCTAATAACATATTGAGCGATCTTTCTCATTTTGAATTTTTTCTTAAAGTCGTAGACAATTGTTGGACTTGTGTTTTGAGGGATTAATTTTAGTTCAATAACAAAGTGCACTTTTTGATGGAATTTTCTCTCCTCGTGTTTTCACTTTCTTTCAAAATCCGAATTTCATTTTCAAGTTATTTAATTTTAATTTCTGATTTTTTTATTTCTTCTTCAAATGATGGACACTTGTCACACTTAGGGCTTTTATTTCGATAATTTTTGACTAATTGGTCGAGTTGTTTGTTTAATTCTATCAAACTATCTCTTTGTGATTCAATTTTGGCGTATTTCTTCCTAAGTCTTTCAAAACACAATTTACTTCATGAAAATATATAAGTAATTCTGAATGAGTAAGTTTTGATACCTCGCTTGGCTCGTCATCATCACTGTCAATTGTTTCTCCTTAAAGACACAAATTTTCTTTTTCGCTATCACTGCCAGTGCTTTTATCAACTTTATCAGTTTCATCCCAAGTAGGTGCAAATCCTCTCCTTTTCGGTTTCTTTCCTTGGATGAGTTAATTCTAAGGACAATTGGGCTTGGTATGACCGGGTTTATTGCACTTGTGACGAATGATCTCCTGCTCTTCTAAGTTCTCTAGTACTTTAACTATTCTGCTTTTCAATTATGGATTTAGAGCTGGATTTCCGTATTTGTGGTTCCACTTTTTGAATCTTATTACTAGTAGCACCAGTTCAGCTACTCCATCATCATCATCATCATCATCTTCACTTTCCATTGTTCCTTTGAGAGCCATCGATTTCTTTCGAGTATCACCTTCTTCACATTCTTCCTTGAATTACATTTCTAGCTCATAAGTGGTGAGATTTCCAATGAGTTCTTCAACTTTGATTTGTTTCAAATCTTTTGATTCTTGAATGGCTGTAACCTTCGCTTCAAAATTTCGTGGAAGGACTCTGAAGATTTTTTGGACTATTTCCAATCCTGTGTATGGTTTTTCGAGAGCTTTTGATTTGTATACGAGATTGAAAAGTCGTCCATGCATCTCTTTGATATTTTCATCCTTGGCCATTGTGAAGTTCTCGTATTCGCTACTAAGCATGGCAAGGCGAGATTCTTTGACTTAAGATGTTCCTTCATGAGTCACTTCAAGTGTATGCCAAATTTCCTGCGCAGTTAGACAATGTGATACATGATTAAATTCAATTTGATCCAATGGACAAATAATAGAATTCATGGCTTTAGCATTAGCATTCTGTAGTTTATTTTCAAGATCTGTCCATTGATCCATCAATTTTTCAATTTCTTGATTATACACTACTATAGTTGGTGTCCTATAACATATCTCAACAATATTCCAAGCATCAATGGTTTTCGGAAAAAAATTCATTCTATTTTTCTAGTAAACATATTCACTATCGATCATAGGTGGTCTAACTATGGACTGTCCCTCAACAAAAGAATTATTAAAAGAAGACATTTAAAAACTCAATTTTTTTAAAACAATAATTTGTTTTTGAAAATCAAATTTATAAAACAAAAATTGAATTTTGTTCCTAGCTCTGATACCAGTTGTAGGATCGATTTCACCCTTGAGGAGGGGGTGAATTCGATGATACTAATAATAATAAAAATTAATGCAAAAATATATAAAATAATTGCAGCATAGATAATAGCAGAATAATAAAAGCGAAAGTAGAACAATACATATTTACACAGCTTCGGCAAAACCCTGCCCACGTGCTGCCCTAAGATTTCTGCTGAAAATTAAGTAGTCGGACACTTACACACGTAAATTCGCGACGCTCGCAATCGACTAACCTAACTCTATGCTCAAAATCCTGCCACAACTCAGCCACTGAGTTGCGAATTCTCGAACTACACTACCGTAGTTCGTCCTCTAGTCACATGACTAGAATTTTACAAAAGTTTAAAAGAAAAATACAAAAAAATAAACTAAAAAAACCCTTTATACATAAATAACAAATAAATTAGACCGACCCAATTAAGGAAATAGCTTGAGAAAACATCCCTACTTTATTCTTCTTCACCCGTTACTTTTCCACTTCAAAATTTAAGGTTTGTTTTGCTTTTGAAGCCGACGCTTGGTCATTGATCGATGTTACTATCGAACCTCAGTTCAGTTTGATGCTTCTTTGATCTTTGTTCTTTGCTTAGCTTCGGCTGCTTCCAATGTTTCGAGCGTGAATTCTATGGATTGGTATGTGATTTTCTATTTCCATTTCAATTTTTCTCGACCTAGATTCGAATTATTGATTTGATTTATTTTAGTGGTTTGCTCTACTGTTTTTTGCTGAACTCGAATATTGTTTATGCCGATGGTGACTTGGGTTTTAAATAGGGATAAATCTCTAAATGTTCGATTCGTATATTTTCAGTTTGAATTCTTCACATGACATGCTTGGCCAGTGATTTATGATTTAATGCCGGTGATTACTCTGACTTATTCATAAATGACTTGCTTGAATATATTTTAGTCGATTACGTTTATTTTGCCTACAACTTCAATCATTTGAAAATGTGATAATCTGGACTTGTTCATCGTATATGTGATTTATTGTTGCTACTACCTTGGTCACCACGGCTTTGATTCTTTGGCATTTAAGCTTGACTTGGTTTGAAACTGTTATCTTGATTCTTGTTCGAACTGCATCGCTTGATCATCTGCTAGTTACCTTCCTTGACAGGTTCCTGACCCACGTCTTGATTTGAGTTCTTTTATCTCTGTTGGCAGTTTTGACGTGAGATATTGACATTTTCAACTTTATAAATTTCATTGAAATGCTACCTGATTTCTGTAAAAATGTAAACTGCTTCTTGTTGTAACATTTGTATATCATCATCCACTGTTTGCTTGGATTGAAGTCTAGTTTCTGTTGCATATATATGTGTGTGTGTGGTCACGCATGTATATATGTATGTTGTGAAACCTTGTATATGTACATGAGTGATTGCACATCCATGCTAGTCTGGTTTATGCTTCATTATTTTCTTGTGCACTTATGGTTGCATTCATTTTTGTGTGTTTATGTTGAAAGTTTTACATTGCTTCATCTGCTTCGAGTCACTTGTGCATTTGATTTGTGCACTTGTATTTCCATATAAACTTCGAGTCACTGAAATTTATTGCTGTAGCCATGCAGTCAGGTCTTGATGTCTTCATTTATGAGCTGCTTTCACTATGTCATATGCATTATTACTATGTGCATTTGTGTTTAGTTCTCTGGCTTAAACTTTTTTTGGCTGGAACAATATATATATATATATATATATATATATATATATATATATATATATATATGTATGTATGTATGTATACATTTGTACAAACATATGTATTTATGTATGTGGTCATGTTGATGTATATGCATGCTCCATTCATTTTGTATTATTCACTGCCCTGGTCTTGTTCATTTGATGATCTGACTTGTTTTCAGGTGCTTGTTGATTTGGTTGTTGCTTTTCTCCTGATCTCTATTGCAATTTTGTCATGTTGCACCGATGTTTTATGGTTGGTTTGCTGAGTCCTTTGTTTCACTTGAGTTTGCACTTGGTTTTGTTCCACATACTTGAATTGATGTTGTATTTGGTCTTTTTGTAATTTGCTTGTGCACCCTTAAGTTTGCATTGTCTTATCTGTTTCATTTTGAATTCATGTTCATGTTGTAGCCTATTGTGGTCGAGACTTGAACTGTATGTCTGTTAAATGCATATGTATACATCCATTGAATCCATCTTCATGTTGCATTACTGTGTGCCTTTGGTCATTACATTTATGTTGCCAGGTCTAGTTATGTTTATTTGTGTCCTTTGCCATTGCATTCATGTTACTAGATCTGATTATGTTCATTTTTGTCCTTTGGTCATTGCATTCATGTTGCCAGGTCTGGTTATGTTCATTTGTGTTCTGGTCTTCATGTGTATAATGCACTTGAAACTTAACTTGGTTAGTTTTGCTTCCATTTGAGTTGTATTGTTATTCCATTATGCTTTGCACTCCTTTGTTGTTTGGTTAAATTCAATTGTCATTGCTGTAATTCCGAGTCGCATGCTGTCTATACTATATATATTTGTATGAAACTGCATATAAACTTGTAAATGTTAAAGTTGAGATATGAACTTGTGATGTGCAAGCTTATGTCTGTTGCACTCACCTTGAGTTTGAATCGTTGAGTTGTTTTCATTTCATATTGCTTAATGACTTCACTGTCGAGTCTGTTCTCATATGTGCACATTTATGCACTTGTTAGCATGGTTTGGTTTGTGTTGGTTGGCCCTGATTTTGGTTGCATAAGAACTTGTACTTGACAATTTTGTGATGTTTTTGTATTGCACCTGAGTTGAATCCAGCCTCGGCTCGGATTTGACCTTATTCTCACCTATCCCTACAATTTTATCAAGTGTATATAGGTATGCATGGTCTTGTGGCATGCACAGTGATACACTGTGCATGTCACAAGTTGTTCATGTAGATGAATTCAAAATAAATGATGACGAACAACCCAAATAACCGAGGTAAATAACATTTTCAAAATACATAATTTATTTTACACTGCAAAAATATTTCTTTTTAAATTTTACCGTGTCAGTGTTTATTTTGCAGACAATTCAAACGCGGGATTCAATCTGGAGTAGAGTTGAAGATTAAATACAAGTGAACGAGTGATATGTAATGAGGTGCAAATGTATGTAACAGTTGTATAGTGAAAAAGCGTGTTGTAATTTGAAATTATATTGTAATTGAAATTTTGTATATATAATGAGAGCTCAAATTTTATACTATTCAAAATTAATAAATATTTATTTGAATAAAATATCTGTTTGAATTTAAATTCTATGTTATTTATTTTATTCAGCAAACATTTATTTAATTATGTGAAAAATAAAATAGCACAATAACAAATACATCTAAATGAATATTTATATGCTTATTATCATAAAAAAATCATATACTAGAATATTCAACAATCCTTACCTAAAAGGTATAGACGAGACAACCTTATATAAAAAAGTCAATCGGACGAGTCCAATTCCATCTTAAGGATGGACCAAATAAATCTTCTAAAGGAAGTGCAATCAAACACAATCAATCTCGCCCAAAGGCAAAGTTAAAGCACCCTTCAAGGGAAAGGTCGGATAGCTTTTCATGCTCATATAATCTGATTCAACAAAGAAAAATCATCAAGTTATCATCCAAGAAACCCAGGCCAAGGGAAAGATATTTACTTTGAAAAGCTAGCTAGGGTAATGATATTTAAGCAACAATGATTTATTTGAAACCGTTTAACCTAGAAAGATAAGACGACAGTTAATCCACATCTTTACCAGATTTGAAATGCTTATCTAAAATTGTGTTGATTCAATAATTATTCTAAAAATAATGTCAAAACCAAGTTTTCAAAGTTTCAAAGATTAACAAGAAAACTTTTGCACAAATTTCTTTAGTATTCATAAACAAAATGATTAATTGAGAAAGAAATAATTTATTGAAATTATGAAAATCATCATTTACTTTATATTTTTTAAAAGAAAAGGATTTAAAGAGAAAGTCTCATAGGAAGTGAGAGCTGGAAAGATAAAAAGACACTTTACACTAAAGTGTAAAAAGTTTCTTTTATGCAAGGAGGGTGGAAAATGTTATCCACATATTTTCTAACTATTATGCTAGGAGAGTCATCAAGGGAAAATGTGGCAATTAGGCCAATTAGAGGATATAAAAGCATTGAAAGGAAAAGAGTTACCAAGCCTCCAGGAGCGTCGTATCAAAGCAGCATCGAGCCTATAGTTTTAACCGTATCGAGCCTCTAGTATAAAGGCAATTGTCGAGCTTCAACTCAAGAGTTAAATAGCTTAATGGAATAAGTAAATGCTTGGAATTATCGAGCTACAAGAATTGTCGAGCTTGAAGATAGTAAGATTGTCAAGCCTTTACAACCGTAGGAGATGGTGTCGAGTCTGTACCACCATAAGGGTTATCGAGCATCTAAAGTAGGAGGTGGTAATGAGCTTCTATAAGTAATTGTTGTCGAGTTTACAGAAGGAAAGTTGCCGAGCCAGGGTTGTGTACAAAGCAGCAAGTCACAATAAAAGCAAGGATGAGTCACTAATGTAAGATAACTATCAAGTCGGTAGCTATTGAGTCCCTAAATAAAGGATAGCTATGGAGTCCCTAAATAAAGCATTCCTATCAATTTGATAGCTATTGGGTTTACTACAAACTTTGGGGAACAATAGATATCGAGCTTCAATAGCATAAAAGTTGTTAAGCTTAAAGATAACATGATTTTCAATGATGTAAACAAGGGTGTCGATATTTTAAAAGATGGTGAGGTTCTACAATGGCAGAGGGATGTCGAGCCTCTATAACACAGGGTATTGTCAAGCATGTAACAAAGAAAGGATGCACGCCACTTGAAGATGTAAAGCATCTAATTACAAGGAAAGGTTGCCAAGTTTCGACAAGGAAGATTGTATTGTCGAGCCTCTACAAGCAAGTGACGCCGATTTTCTACAAAGGAATTGTTACCAAAATGGAGCTAGCGGAGCCCTTGGATTCTTAGCTAAGACGCATATCAATCATCCCATGTAATTGACCCCCTTATAAATATGACCCCCTCCGCAACTTAAAGGGGGCCAATTGACTTTCTTTCCCTACTACTCAATTACAAGTTGTAAACCCTAATTAATTTGGTGATTTCTAGAGAACATTATAACTCTTGAATTTTTTTGCAAATAAGGACTTAGACATTTAACTATGCATAACATATTTCCTTTGTAACAGCCTAATTGGCCATTTTTGCAAATGGATATGCATATGATTTTATCTTTGGATTTGGAAACGAAATTGACTTGCATATTGTTAATTTGTGCAAGGCTACTTAAGCCCATGATCAAAATGAACTTAATTTCACCTTGCTATTGACTGTTATGCCCATTGACAAATGAACAAAGAACCATTATATATTTATGTGACTTGCCTGAATATATTAAAACTTTGGAATGCCAATTAAACATTTTCAAATATTATTTCCCTATATGACATGTTGGGTGTTGAGCCAAATTTTGGTTCAATAACACTAGTCAAAGAAATATCATCAAAGCTTCAATAGAGATAGAAGGAATTGCGCTAAAGCTTCGAAAGATCGTCCATTTGAAGAACATTTGAAGATTCTGTATTTCCTTTCATACAAACAGACATATCGCCTCCTCCTCCTTCTGACGCGACCTTTTGTAGTGATGAATGGACATATCCCATCATCAAAATATTCCAAATCTTTAAATAGCTTTGATTTCAATAAGCCTATCATCTTACTTGTTTCTAATTCTCTAAACTACAATCTGAAACTCTATTCTATTTCATATTCTTAAATCAGTGATCGTTCACTAACTATTATCAACATGTTGATTTTTAACCTCCTAAACTCTCGCACATTCATCTACAAACTGGTTCTGTCAGTTATAGGATATTGAACTGTATTGGGCATATCTGTGCAATAATGACACAACCACTGTCAAAGTTTATATTTTACAAAGTCAGTGTAAAAGGCCTGTTCAGTGACTGGGAAATTATATAGACCTATTCCTCTAAATGAAGCTAGGGTGTTAATAAGTTAAAGCCAGAATAAGAGATTCTAGGACTGAACATAGGACAGTGATCTAAACCAGTATAAAAATTTTGGTGTGCATGTTCCTTACTTCGTCATATTTTCTCTATAGTTAGGCCTATCAACGGATGCTTTCGGATGCGGATAATGCCATATCCGCATTCACATCTGAAATCATTTTTGGATATCGGATATCCACATCCGCAGATACAGACGGATATTGGATAATTATCATATCCGCTAGCGACCGATAAATCAAGAATTGTAAAAGGAAATTTTTAGTTTAACATAAATATTTTTCAATCCCATTGATTATAAAAGTGTTAAAAATAAACAAATATGATGATGATAAATAGATTCGAGCAATTAATAAGCATTAAGCGCATATAATACAAACTATTAGCTTAATAAAACAACAAATGAATATCTTTCACTGCACTAACATACACAAAATTCGAACTATAATTTTGATAAAAACCGGGTGGATAATTTTCCGATGCGGATGTCTTCATATCCATATCCACATCGTTTTTTTGGATGTTGGATATTTATCCGCTTTTCGGATGTGGATGCGGATGAAGTTTGTATTTTTCGGCTATTCATCGATAGCCTTATCTGCAATTAGCTTGGCATATTGTTTATATACTTTAATATATATTTTAGCCATTAAATACATGATCCAATACACTTTTAGTTGGTATCAGTGCTAGGTTATTTCATAAATCGTAAAACAATTTATTGAAAATATTAATATGGCACACATAAGCACTTTCATAGAAGGTCAGTCTACTGCACAATCCATACTATTTAATAGTAGTAATTATAAGCACTTTCATAGAAGGTCAGTCTACTACACGACCCATACTATTTACTAGTAGTAATTATGATTTCTGGTCAACTAGAGTGAAAATCTATATAGAAGCAAATTATCCTAAAATTTGGGACACCATACAAACTAAATATGAAGTACCAACTACACCATTAAACATGTGGACTCCCAAACAAAAGACAGCTGGAACCAACAATTCAAAAGTTATGTACATTAAAAATAAATTCACTAGAGTTATGATATGAAAAACTGCTTATGACATATGGCACACTTTACAAGTCAGTCATTAAGGCATATGTAAAGTTAAACAATCTATAATAGCTAGTTGAAAAGTCAATTTCAGAACTTTAAAATTAAGGATAATTAAAATATTTCTGATATGTACTACCGTTTATAAGACATTGCACATACATTAGTTGAACTGGATGAAACTTTATCTACATTTTACATTGTTACAAAAATATTAGCAATTGAAGAAGCTAACGACCTCTCTCAACTTATGGTTGAGTCCTTTATTGGTAATCTAATGGCTTATAAAGTGAATTTGTAAGTTAGAAAGATATAGAACCAAGAGAAAATGGCTATAGCATTCCAAGTTAAGGATGACTGTGAAATGTATGAAGATGAGGTAATCTTCACAGCGAAAACTATAGGAAATTCAAAAGGCAAGTAAAGAGAGGAAATAACAGTAATAATAGCTTGGGACTCAAATGCTTTGGCTGCAATAAATTCTGACATATCAGAAAAGACTGTGCATTACAAAATAATGGAAAGAAGGAGTAAAAGAATAAGAGTAGATTTGTGGAATTCGAAAAAAAGAAAAAATATGCATTTCAAGCCACATGGAATGATTCAAACTCCTTGTCATCTTAAGATAGCGATATCAATACTAAACAAGCTAATATCTGCTTCATGGCCATAAAAGGTGAAGTACAATCCGATTTAACTTATAATGAATTATTTTGAATTTTAAATTGAACTAGATGAAAAATTTAGAGATTAAGAAAAACTCATAAAGAAACCATGGTTAACTTAAATAGGGTAGAATTAGAAATAACCATGTTAAAAGATGAAAATTATTTTGGAGGAAGTAATTGACACTCAAAAAAATCTTCAAAAAAAATTCTATTTTTGAAAATGGAACATAAATTTTATCTCAAGAAAAAAATGAAGCTGTCTAAAGAATGTAAATTTCTAAAGGATTCAAATAAAGATTTAAAACTTTCAAACAAATTTAAATTCTAAAATTGATTATTTAGAAAAAGAGATTGGTTCCTTAGAAAATAAAAATATTAGCTTATGTAAAATGATTAAAAAATTAGAAAATTCATAAAACTCATTTGAAAATTTTACAAATAAAATTTATGAGCTAGAAAATGAACTAGATTTTTTACAAAAATGAAAATGTCAAATTATCAAAAGAAAATTGTGAATTAATTTTCAAAAATAAATATTCTTGATTATGAAACTTTAGAGTTTAAAGAAAAATTGAAAAAGATCTCTACAAATATTTCGAAATTTAATAAAGGTCAAGAAAATTTATCAGATTTAATAAAGAATTCTAGACCAGCACAAAAAAATGGTTTAGGTTTTAAAAAGGATAGGAATAAGGAAAATCCAAAAATAAATAGTTTTCTATATACAAAATTTTAAAAAATTAGTAATTCTAAAAAGGAAAAAGGAATTCATAAATTAAGGCAATAAAAATATGGGTTCCTAAAACCATTTTGGCTTTTAGAAAGAAATATATAGATAAATTTTTCTCTATTGTTCATAATAATATTAATTATTCTTTTAAAGCGTCTACCAAACCCGCCTGGGTATGGTTACCAAAAAGTTAATCCCAGGACCCTAATGTAGGAATTGAGTACCGATAAACTTAATTATTTTTTGCCGATGTACACTCACATTAGTAAAAGGAAAAGATGGATTATAGATAGTGGATGTTTTAACCATATGAGAGGAAACTCGAATATGCTTACAAATATCATACCATTGCATAGGGGTACCATATTCTTCGGTGATAATTCAAAAGGACACATCATCGGAATAGGGGATGTCAGCAATGATAGTAATCCAAATTCACCCTTAATTACTAATTTTTACCTAATTAAAACATAATCCGTTAAGTATTAGTCGGCTGTGCGATAAAGCTTTTAAAATTAAATTTGAAAAAGATAGTTATAATATTTTTTATCATAATGAATGATTAATTTTTGAAAGTATAAGAAAACAAAATATTTATATTTTGAATATGAAAGTTAATAAAAATGTATATTTTGAATATGAAAGTTAATAATGATAGCAAATTCAAATGATCCAGGGTTATCACATAAACTGTTTTGACATATTAACTTTAATTTATTAACTAAATTAACAAAATATGAAATTATAAGAGGTTTACCTAAATGAATTTTAAAGTAAATAATTTATGTGACGCTTGTCAAAAGGAAAAACTAAGAAAATCTTCTCTTAAATCTATACATGACATATTTAATAATAAACCTTTGGAATTACTTCACCTAGATTTATTTGGTCCAACACAAGTTAGATAAATAAATCATAATAAATATGTTTTTGTAATTGTTGATGAATTTTCAAGATATACTTGGAATTTGTTTATAGAACATAAAAGTGATACTTTCGAAATGTTTAGGAATTTTGCAAAGGGAATTCATAACTTAAAAGATTTAGGAATTAAAAATATTCAAAGCGATCGTGGAGGAGAGTTCGATAATGATGAATTCACTAACGTTTATAATAAAAAGGGAATTAATCATAACTTTTCATTTCTCATAACACACAACAAAATGGTGTTGTGGAAAGAAAAAATAGTACCTTACAAAAGTGCGTTAGAACATTACCAAATAGCACCATTCTAACTCAAAATTTCTGGACTAAAGCAGTTGAACTGCTTGTTATGTTCTAAACCATGTAACAACCCCACCGCTGTGCCCATATTATTAAAGAACATTATAAATAATATGGTCTAATAATACAGAGAATACGGCTTGTTAAAGGTGACCGACAGTGAATATATCTTTAAACTAACATTGACACATTATACTTGCGGTTTTTTCTTAATCTTTGGAATACTATTTGGTATGTATAGTCTTAGTCCAAAGTAATAATTATAGTGTTTTCTAAGAATCATAGCAGTATATCACATAAAAAACAGTCACAGATAACAATGGAAAAAGAAATATCATATACATAAAAAAATTGCGAGTCTACAAAATATATGTAACGACCCAGAATTTTTAGTAATTAAAATTTTAATATTTAATTAATTTTAAATATTAATAAGTGAATTTATAAGTCAAATAAATTTTTATTTGAATTATTGGATTTAACTGAATAATTAAATCGATAATTTAATATGTTAAAGTATGGAAATAATTGAAAATTGGGTTAAATATGACTGAAAATGATTTGTAAAATTTTATTTTATCATATGGGAGTTAGGAGGATATTTTAGAACTTTTAAAATCGAATTAAAAGTTAATTTGTGAAAATTGAATATTTTAATATTTAAATCGACTAGCGAAAATAGTCAATTTTTGAACAGTCTCGGAATTGAACGAAACCAGTTCCATTGGATCCGTAATAGTTAGTTATTACCGGATTTCAATTTTCGTGTCAATCGGAGCTATCGTTTGATCGTGGCAGCTCGAAACGCATCGAATTATTTTTAATTTTAATTTGGCGAGTTAAAATAGCCATTTTTCAAAAAGTCTCGGATTTCGACGAAACCAGTTTCATCGGATCCGTAATGTAATATTTTTGTAAGGTTTCAAATTTCGTGTCAATTGGATTTACGGTTTGTCCGGTACAAATTAAAACGCCTAGAAAATCGCTTAAATCGGTTTAATTTAAATTGAGCGTTTATAGCCATAACTTGCACAGATGTCCGAATTAGCTTCCGAAAACTGTTCCATTGTGTCCGGAACGCGGGATAAACCCTAGGAACGTCAGTTTCGGCGCGTAAATCGGAGTTCGAAATTTCCGGATGAATAGTGTTCGAATTTTCTTTATAAATAGACCACCACCCTTCATAAAAATAAAATAAAAATAAAAATTCCTAAACCTAACCCTAGCCGCCACCTCCCTGACCAATGGCCAGAAACGTCCCAACTTCCACCTCGATTTTCTCCTCATCCATCGACATTTACCAACAACTTTCAACTAACAAATTGAAGAGGACGTCAAGCTCTATAATATCAACGGTCATGATCTGAAAAGACTTCACGGATCAACGGCAAAATGACGATGAAGTCAGCGACTTGCGCACGCATTCCAAGGCTAGAGAGGAGGCCGAGTTCAACTTGCTTGGGGCCGAACCTAGAGGGAGTTGGGGGCTTCGCGATGGTGGTTGTTTGATGAAGTATTGTCGAGTGTTGAAGGTGTAAATTGAAACCCTAATCTATGATGATGGGTTTGAGTGTGCGGCCTGGAAACGTGAATGAGAAGAGAAGGAGAAGAGGGGGAGGGTGCGAGCGGGCCTGATGGAAGGAAGCAAAATTTGAGCGGCTAGGATCTTGTAGGGTTTTAATTGTAATTAGTTGTTTTAAATTATATAGTTAAATCGTGTGCAAACTTCAAAAATCCATATCTTTTTCATACGAGGTCGAAAACGCGCAAAACCAGTTGCGTTGGAATCGTATGGACGAGCACTACGCGATGAAATTGGATTGGATTCGTTTGGAGTTAGTGAGAATTTTGGGTAAAATTAAACGCACGTTTAATTTTATTCGAAATAAATCGCTAAAACGGAATTAAAATCAAGGTGAGAACTTCTCACTCAATCGAATCAGTTTCGATTTTATTTTAAATAGTTAGATTTAAAATATTTGAATGCATGTTTGAATGATGATTGATATCTATTGATTGTTAAAATAGACATTATACGCCGTTAGTAAGCGGATGTTATTTATTAAAAACATATACCGCGAATATTTCATAAACAGTGAAATTGGTATTATATATAATAGCAATATATATATATTGGCATATGTATATATTGGAGTTATTGATTTCCCGCATTTATTTGTTTAGCGGATGAGACCCTATTGCGCCGTTATTAAGCGGATAATATTTAATAAGAACATGTACCGCGATAATTTCGTACTGGAACGGAATTGGTATTGTGCTAATGTTTGTGGATGCAGGAAAACAGGTTGGAGGGATCCAACAGGATTCCTCAACAGTATTTATTTGATTTCAGATATTTTGATATTTGATGGATTATCATATTGATATATGATATCGTTGTTGTCGTGATTGACTATTTGGTGTGTAGCATCATTGGACCAAATTTGGAATTTTAAAATGAATTTTTAAGTGATTTTTGAAAAGTATACGTTTTATAAAATAATTTTGGAATTGATCCATTTTAAATAAATAAACGTTATAATTTTTAAAGTTATAAAAATTATGATTTTTGAGAAAAATAGTAAAAAACTGATTTTTGAGAATATGGTGCTAATAATTTTATAAAATAGTTTAATCGGGATTTTAGAATTTATTGTGAAAAGTTAAATGTATGATTTATAAAATTTAATTATTTTATGAATCAAAATGGTGAAATAATAAAGGAGATTAAAGACGTTTTAAAAGAATAATATAAATTGATTTATATTAAGAGATTTATAAATGGATATTTATAAATTGAAATATGGACATTTTAAAACGAGTTTTATAAGTGTTTGAATGAAGTGAAAATGAATTTCATAATTGAATGAAATTTATAGAATTATAAACGGTGAAGTTATTTGAAGAATAGATTTGGTTAAATAAATGAATCTTATAAGTTATAAGATTTATGGTTTGGAAAGTCTTTAGAGGAACGATTTTGTAAAATAATCATTTTATAAGTATTTAACTTATAATATGAACTTTTAGTTATAATTGAGTTATAAACTGGAATAGGTTAATGAAAGAATTTATAAAAAGGAAGTTTTTATAAATAAATAGAAATGGAATTTATAAACGTTGTTTTATCAATTCGCAAATGACTTATTTTGACAAGAAAATTTGTTGAAACCTATAAATGGAGTTATATTCACATTTTTGAATAGTGAATAATCCTTTGAATTAAAATGAATAAAAGGATGAAATTGTTAATGAAGTATATTCACGTTTTTGAATAGTGACTAAGATGTTAAAGAAATTGTTTTGAATGTGATATTTGAAATAGAATTAAAATGATCTAACGAAGTTTTAATTGTGTTGAGATTCGAAACCATAGATTTCAACATTAATTGTTGAAATAGACGTTTTCGAGAAATGAAAAGGAAATAGTGGACTATAACACTGTTGTTATAGTAAATGATTTCCGAAAGGAAATGTTTTGTATAGTATTGGGATTTATATACCTATTTTAATTTCGAATCCCTATACTAGTGATTTTGGGTTGTCGTAACGATGTTTTACGCAACATTCGTTTTGGCCCAAATAAATATGTTTAAGTGAATGATTTCCTTAAAAGAATGAAATATATACTTAATTTCGATTTAAGTATATTGAATATTTTCCAAGTGTTGAAAATAAATAAAATTTGTGAATTACTTATGAATAAATAAGTATGGAAATGTTTTCCAATATAAAGTGAATATTTTGAGAATTTATCTTTTTGAAGATAAATTGAAAAGAAAATTGAAAATGAATATTATAAATCGAATTGAAGTCGTATATTCATTAATACTTTGGAATGTAAATTCACTATTGAATTTATAAAAGAAAGTAGAATTTGTTTAAAAATAAATATTGATTTATTTTTGAAGTGTGAAATAATATATATCTTGTAAAGATATTTTGGAAAATAAATAATTTGGAAAATTATTTGGAAACTGGTGATGTGTGCATATCCAGTGATAGTTCAATAACCGACTATCAATATCTCCCTTTGAATGGGTAATTGATGTGATTTGTTTGAATGTGAATGCTACACTTATTTTTGAATAAGCGCTCACTATTCGGGTTAACCGGGAAAGGACCATGGGGTCGTATAACCCACTCCGAATATGTGATACGTCGTTGTGAATTGCATTTGAAGATCGGTGTTGAAGACCGAGTATTTGTGAAAGCGATAGGATGATCTATCGATTGTCTCTGCACTGGGTAGCTCCTGGTATAGAGATTCCTTAAGTGATGGGAAATTCGATCGGGATTGTGAATACCCGGATTGCAAGGGCTTCGTAAGAAGTGCCTTCGGTTTTGTTCGAGCCCGGAACAGACTTGTATGGATTGTATGTCTGACATTACAAGTTGAGATATAAAGCCAATTTCTTTCAAATATATTTCTGTTGGTGGCGAAGAATTTATTCTTTTAGCTTAACACCCTTCTCTGAGACGTACGAGCTCAGAGGTTATATAGTTGAAGTTATCAGCGATATATTCCCAATTTGGTAATGTGACATGCTGAGTGTTGCTGTAAATGATCATTGTGTTGATTATTGTGATAGGATCGTTTATTTGATCGTCTATCTTGGTGATCATTGCGTTGATCATTTGTTGACCCAAAGCATGGCTTTTGTATAAAGTATGTTTTTGTGGACGTGACTTCGTCGAGCCTCACACCCCGGAAATGGTCAAAACAGGAAAGATGCGGCAAGGTTATGAGGGGTAGCTCCCTTTAGGGTATGTACATTTCCTTCTGGATAGAGGTGGTATCATGGTATGGAGCCTAGATATTTAACCTATGTGGTTACTACGAATTTATTACTTTGTGGTTGTTGGTTTTCGGGATCCCGTGAGAAAGGTCGTTTACGATCGGGGAATGGCGTGCTCGTGTCAGTAGTTACCCAGTTAGGGGTAACCCGGCCTTGTGTTGGCAGAGTTCCGGTTTGGTTCTCGGGGATGTCTTTCCAGAGGCATTCTCATGTGGCAATGGGAAGTTCCTTGGCCTGATCATTTGTTGGAAATCCAAAGAAACAATACGAAACTTGTACGGTATTAGTTGTAGAACCTGCCATCTAATATGGTAGCTATTAGTAGGCATAATATAATGGTACCTATGCTGGCTAAGATTTATATTCTACTTTCGAAATGAATTTTCTACACTATGCACTAGTAATAATATCAAATGTTCTTTTTAAATGCGTATCAAGCATCTTTGGCTATCATAAGGAGAAATCTTCTCCAAGTCTGCGTTTGCATTGTGTGTGTGGCAGGAGGTCTTATGGTAGTCTCATTTTTAAAAGCATTGCGAATTGATTTAAAAATATTCCTCTATTTTGATTTTAAAGATAAATAAACTGTTTTGAGTTTTCACACCAGTCTTGTTAAGCTTTGGGCTATGTGATGGGGGGTTCTCGCTTCGCGGTTAGGTGGCGAACGGGAGACTCTTACTCCCACACATCCTCTTTTAGGGGATTGGTTAGGTGTAACCTGAGACAGTCGAGAGGCTGGCCGTAAAAGCAAGTTTGGGATATCAATGTAAGCCACGGTGGGGCTGGGATGGTTGAAAAGCCTACCGGTTGTGACCGCTACCTTCGGGTCTTTACATGTGGTATCCGAGCATATGGTTAAGCGACAACCATGGTTCTGTTGGGTATTATTCATTAGAGATAGAGTCAGCAGTACTCTAGATTGAGTTTGAGTGTAATAATAGCTATGAGAGCGTATTTGATAGTGAATATATAAAATTGTTTTATATTGTGATGATTGGTTTGTTGAGTGGTATATGAACCTTCGTCGGCGCAGCTTCGAAACTGAATCGAAGGGGTTTCTAAACACTTGAATAGAACAATTCGGCACAATATGATTTTAAAATTGGGTAAATGAAATAATTTTACTTGATTATATTTTATATATAAAGGAATAATTTTTCAAAATTATTAAAGTGAAAATAAGTTGATTGTTTAGATGTTTGAATAATCTAAATAAAAGAATAAATTGTATAAGCAAAAAGAATTATAAGAGTTAAATTATAATTAAAGTGATTTACAATTGTGAAATAAACTTATATATAATAAGTGAAACTATATGAATATATTTATGAATATGAGTTGTAAATAAAAAATGAATTTAAAGTTAAATAGATATAAACTTGAGTTATATATGTAAATGAAATTCAACTTTTGGTAAATTGAATTGAATTAATGAATTGAATGTAAATCAATTGAATGTGAATTAAGTTGATATGGAATAATGAGTGAAAGTGTAAATTCATTAAAATCTAATGTTATTAGAAGTTGAATAGTTGAATTAAAAAAATCAATTAATTAAACCAATTGAAAGCAAAGAAGTTTGGTTGTAATTGATATACATTGGTTGTTATATGATTGTTAGTTGATTGATTGTAAATAATTCATTAAGTGTTAATGAAATTGAATTAATGAAATTGAAAGCTAAAGTAATTGGAATTCAAATTAGAAGTAAATAAATTTGAATAGAATTGAATTTAAATTGGAAGTGAACCAACTTGAATATGAATTAGTGAATATAAACTAATTGAAAATGAATGTTAGTAAACCCAATGTTAATGAATCAAATGTGATTAAATTGAAAACCAATTCATTGAATATTAATGAAAACATAAACGAATATTTATTGGTTATGGATGTTAGTTGAATGATAGTTGGTTGATGTTTGCATTTGTTGCTTTTACTTCATTTGATATGTTGACATGTATAGTTAGTATGTTGCTATATGTTATATATCGATACTATTATCTATATGCATGATTCTCATGTTGTTTGTTGAGTGATTAGTAGGTGCGGATTGCGTTTGCTTCGCATTTGGAGCTCGCTTTCGCGCTATATTAGCCGTATATGCTTGCTAATAAAATATAAGGTACATATCTCGGATTAAATACAGTACTTTTACACTTTTTCCCTGCGGGATGCCTCATTACTTGATGAGATGTATATTTGTGATATATATACTATCATTTTTTTTTCGGATCGAGCCGCGCAAAGGAGACTATGGCGAATTTTTCCGAAAATTTAAGGCGTTGGGAAAAATTTGAGAAAATTGGAAAATTTTGAAAACTTAAACTTTGATTTTGGAATTGAAAGTTAAACAATAGTAGTTGTTTTTGAAAAGATAACTAAGTATGATTTGAAAACTTAGTAAGGTTATTGTAAGAAGTTTAATTATGAATTTTTGGAAAGTTAATAGGTTCTGTAACTTTTCTTACTTAATAATTTCGAGGACGAAATTCTTTTAAGTGGGGAAGATTGTAACGACCCAGAATTTTTAGTAATTAAAATTTTAATATTTAATTAATTTTAAATATTAATAAGTGAATTTATAAGTCAAATAAATTTTTATTTGAATTATTGGATTTAACTGAATAATTAAATCGATAATTTAATATGTTAAATTATGGAAATAATTGAAAATTGGGTTAAATATGATTGAAAATGATTTGTAAAATTTTATTTTATCATATGGGAGTTAGGAGGATATTTTAGAACTTTTAAAATCGAATTAAAAGTTAATTTGTGAAAATTGAATATTTTAATATTTAAATCGACTAGCGAAAATAGTCAATTTTTGAACAGTCTCGGAATTGAACGAAACCAGTTCCATTGGATCCGTAATAGTTAGTTATTACCGGATTTCAATTTTCGTGTCAATCGGAGCTATCGTTTGATCGTGGCAGCTCGAAACGCATCGAATTATTTTTAATTTTAATTTGGCGAGTTAAAATAGCCATTTTTCAAAAAGTCTCGGATTTCGACGAAACCAGTTTCATCGGATCCGTAATGTGATATTATTGTAAGATTTTAAATTTCGTGTCAATTGGATTTACGGTTTGTCCGGTACAAATTAAAACGCCTAGAAAATCGCTTAAATCGGTTTAATTTAAATTGAGCGTTTATAGCCATAACTTGCACAGATGTCCGAATTAGCTTCCGAAAACTGTTCCATTGTGTCCGGAACGCGGGATAAACCCTAGGAACGTCAGTTTCGGCGCGTAAATCGGAGTTCGAAATTTCCGGATGAATAGTGTTCGATTTTTCTTTATAAATAGACCACCACCCTTCATAAAAATAAAAAAAAATAAAAATTCCTAAACCTAACCCTAGCCGCCACCTCCCTGACCAATGGCCAGAAACGTCCCAACTTCCACCTCGATTTTCTCCTCATCCATCGACATTTACCAACAACTTTCAACTAACAAATTGAAGAGGACGTCAAGCTCTATAATATCAACGGTCATGATCTGAAAAGACTTCACGGATCAACGGCAAAATGACGATGAAGTCAGCGACTTGCGCACGCATTCCAAGGCTAGAGAGGAGGCCGAGTTCAACTTGCTTGGGGCCGAACCTAGAGGGAGTTGGGGGCTTCGCGATGGTGGTTGTTTGATGAAGTATTGTCGAGTGTTGAAGGTGTAAATTGAAACCCTAATCTATGATGATGGGTTTGAGTGTGCGGCCTGGAAACGTGAATGAGAAGAGAAGGAGAAGAGGGGGAGGGTGCGAGCGGGCCTGATGGAAGGAAGCAAAATTTGAGCGGCTAGGATCTTGTAGGGTTTTAATTGTAATTAGTTGTTTTAAATTATATAGTTAAATCGTGTGCAAACTTCAAAAATCCATATCTTTTTCATACGAGGTCGAATACGCGCGAAACCAGTTGCGTTGGAATCGTATGGACGAGCACTACGCGATGAAATTGGATTGGAGTCGTTTGGAGTTAGTGAGAATTTTGGGTAAAATTAAACGCACGTTTAATTTTATTCGAAATAAATCGCTAAAACGGAATTAAAATCAAGGTGAGAACTTCTCACTCAATCGAATCAGTTTCGATTTTATTTTAAATAGTTAGATTTAAAATATTTGAATGCATGTTTGAATGATGATTGATATCTATTGATTGTTAAAATAGACATTATACGCCGTTAGTAAGCGGATGTTATTTATTAAAAACATATACCGCGAATATTTCATAAACAGTGAAATTGGTATTATATATAATAGCAATATATATATATATTGGCATATGTATATATTGGAGTTATTGATTTCCCGCATTTATTTGTTGAGCGGATGAGACCCTATTGTGCCGTTATTAAGCGGATAATATTTAATAAGAACATGTACCGCGATAATTTCGTACTGGAACGGAATTGGTATTGTGCTAATGTTTGTGGATGCAGGAAAACAGGTTGGAGGGATCCAACAGGATTCCTCAACAGTATTTATTTGATTTCAGATATTTTGATATTTGATGGATTATCATATTGATATATGATATCGTTGTTTTCGTGATTGACTATTTGGTGTGTAGCATCATTGGACCAAATTTGGAATTTTATGAATTTTTAAGTGATTTTTGAAAAGTATACGTTTTATAAAATAATTTTGGAATTGATCCATTTTAAATAAATAAACGTTATAATTTTTAAAGTTATAAAAATTGTGATTTTTGAGAAAAATAGTAAAAAAACTGATTTTTGAGAATATGATGCTAATAATTTTATAAAATAGTTTAATCGGGATTTTAGAATTTATTATGAAAAGTTAAATGTAGGATTTATAAAATTTAATTATTTTATGAATCAAAATGGTGAAATAATAAAGGAGATTAAAGACGTTTTAAAAGAATAATATAAATTGATTTATATTAAGAGATTTATAAATGGATATTTATAAATTGAAATATGGACATTTTAAAACGAGTTTTTATAAGTGTTTGAATGAAGTGAAAATGAATTTCATAATTGAATGAAATTTATAGAATTATAAACGGTGAAGTTATTTGAAGAATAGATTTGGTTAAATAAATGAATCTTATAAGTTATAAGATTTATGGTTTGGAAAGTCTTTAGAGGAACGATTTTGTAAAATAATCGTTTTATAAGTATTTAACTTATAATATGAACTTTTAGTTATAATTGAGTTATAAACTGGAATAGGTTAATGAAAGAATTTATAAAAAGGAAGTTTTTATAAATAAATAGAAATGGAATTTATAAACGTTGTTTTATAAATTCGCAAATGACTTATTTTGACAAGAAAATTTGTTGAAACCTATAAATGGAGTTATATTCACATTTTTTAATAGTGAATAATCCTTTGAATTAAAATGAATAAAAGGATGAAATTGTTAATGAAGTATATTCACGTTTTTGAATAGTGACTAAGATGTTAAAGAAATTGTTTTGAATGTGATATTTGAAATAGAATTAAAACGATCTAACGAAGTTTTAATTGTGTTGAGATTCGAAACCATAGATTTCAACATTAATTGTTGAAATAGACGTTTTCGAGAAATGAAAAGGAAATAGTGGACTATAACACTGTTGTTATAGTAAATGATTTCCGAAAGGAAATGTTTTGTATAGTATTGGGATTTATATATCTATTTTAATTTCGAATCCCTATACTAGTGATTTTGGGTTGTCGTAACGATGTTTTACACAACATTCGTTTTGGCCCAAATAAATATGTTTAAGTGAATGATTTCCTTAAAAGAATGAAATATAAACTTAATTTCGATTTAAGTATATTGAATATTTTCCAAGTGTTGAAAATAAATAAAATTTGTGAATTACTTATGAATAAATAAGTATGGAAATGTTTTCCAATATAAAGTGAATATTTTGAGAATTTATCTTTTTGAAGATAAATTGAAAAGAAAATTGAAAATGAATATTATAAATCGAATTGAAGTCGTATATTCATTAATACTTTGGAATGTAAATTCACCATTGAATTTATAAAAGAAAGTAGAATTTGTTTAAAAATAAATATTGATTTATTTTTGAAGTGTGAAATAATATATATCTTGTAAAGATATTTTGGAAAATAAATAATTTGGAAAATTATTTGGAAACTGGTGATGTGTGCATATCCAGTGATAGTTCAATAACCGACTATCAATATCTCCCTTTGAATGGGTAATTGATGTGATTTGTTTGAATTTGGATGCTACACTTATTTTTGAATAAGCGCTCACTATTCGGGTTAACCGGGAAAGGACCATGGGGTCGTATAACCCACTCCGAATATGTGATACGTCGTTGTGAATTGCATTTGAAGATCGGTGTTGAAGACCGAGTATTTGTGAAAGCGATAGGATGACCTATCGATTGTCTCTGCACTGGGTAGCTCCTGGTATAGAGATTCCTTAAGTGATGGGAAATTCGATCGGGATTGTGAATACCCGGATTGCAAGGGCTTCGTAAGAAGTGCCTTCGGTTTTGTTCGAGCCCGGAACAGACTTGTATGGATTGTATGTCTGACATTACAAGTTGAGATATAAAGCCGATTTCTTTCAAATATATTTCTGTTGGTGGCGAAGAATTTATTCTTTTAGCTTAACACCCTTCTCTGAGACGTACGAGCTCAGAGGTTATATAGTTGAAGTTATCAGCGATATATTCCCAATTTGGTAATGTGACATGCTGAGTGTTGCTGTAAATGATCATTGTGTTGATTATTGTGATAGGATCGTTTATTTGATCGTCTATCTTGGTGATCATTGTGTTGATCATTTGTTGACCCAAAGCATGGCTTTTGTATAAAGTATGTTTTTGTGGACGTGACTTCGTCGAGCCTCACACCCCGGAAATGGTCAAAACAGGAAAGATGCGGCAAGGTTATGAGGGGTAGCTCCCTTTAGGGTATGTACATTTCCTTCTGGATAGAGGTGGTATCATGGTATGGAGCCCAGATATTTAACCTATGTGGTTACTATGAATTTATTACTTTGTGGTTGTTGGTTTTCGGGATCCCGTGAGAAAGGTCGTTTACGATCGGGGAATGGCGTGCTCGTGTCAGTAGTTACCCAGTTAGGGGTAACCCGGCCTTGTGTTGGCAGAGTTCCGGTTTGGTTCTCGGGGATGTCTTTCCAGAGGCATTCTCATGTGGCAATGGGAAGTTCCTTGGCCTGACCATTTGTTGGAAATCCAAAGAAACAATACGAAACTTGTACGGTATTAGTTGTAGAACCTGCCATCTAATATGGTAGCTATTAGTAGGCATAATATAATGGTACCTATGCTGGCTAAGATTTATATTCTACTTTCGAAATGAATTTTCTACACTATGCACTAGTAATAATATCAAATGTTCTTTTTAAATGCGTATCAAGCATCTTTGGCTATCATAAGGAGAAATCTTCTCCAAGTCTGCGTTTGCATTGTATGTGTGGCAGGAGGTCTTATGGTAGTCTCATTTTTAAAAGCATTGCGAATTGATTTAAAAATATTCCTCTATTTTGATTTTAAAGATAAATAAACTGTTTTGAGTTCTCACACCAGTCACATGACTGACTTGGAGTTTATTGTTTTCCTTCCTAAACTCTGGGTGCTCACCAATTTCCACACGGGCAGTTAAGAGTTAGGTTTATCATGATATTCTGGATATTCTGGAATTGCTGGAGGCAAGATGGATGGCATGGCGTATTACTAGTTTATATAGTATTTCTTTTTCCGCTGCACTATTTGTTGTTGTTGTACACTCTGATGATATGATGTAATGTAATGTAATAACTGATATAGTTCTTTGTTTAAAGATTATTCATTTATTATTATATGTTGTTCCACTGCGAATTGTGAGATTCTGATGTTGTTCTGTTGTTTTCTTTCTGTTCCGTTTCCTCCCTATTCTCTTTTTCTTCTATTTTAAAATGTTCTATTTTCTTTCTGTTCTATTTTCTACTCTATTCTCTATTTTCTTTTCCCTCTATCTTCTACCTTTTTCTCTCTTCTTCTTTTCTTTTCTCTCCTTAAATTCTTTTTAAAACCCTCAGTGTTCGGTTTTCCGTCGTTCGATTTCTCGGCAGTCGATAAAGTGAGTGTCGATGTCGAATTTTCGGAAGACGAAGATCGTGTCCTGACAATATAACACTAGACTTGCATAATATACATTTGGTATAAATCTCTAAAAAATCTCTAAACTTGAATATAATTCTCATAACCAAACACAAAATCCTAAATAAGATAAACTAAAAGTCAAAAATGTTTATTTCCTTGCTAGCACAACCAGATGAAGGTCACGCCATCCCGTAACCTGAAAAGTCTCGGCCTGACCCAAGCATTGAAATAACATCCGAGTTAGACTATCTCTAAATATCCAAAAGAGAGAGAACAAAATGTACACAAGAATATATGACATATAAGCAAATCTAGATGTTTAAAAAAAATAACTAGTCACGAAATTAATTTAACTTAGAATCCATCTCAAGACACAAGAATATATATATATATATATATATATATATATATATATATATATAAATATATATATATTGAGGTCACGAACAAAAATTAGTCACTAAACATAGAATTACATTGTAAAGCACAATATTCTTAACACAAAGAAACCAATTCCATACCTTGGAAAACAAACAATTATGATATCACTCGTACCGATCTAATACCAAAGATCAGGAACACAAAATCTCGACACGATCACAAGGATCGAGGAATAGATAATCTCGACACAATCATAAGAATTGGAGAAAACAAACCAAATCTCATATCTCGACCGATCACAAGAATCATGGAAAACTAAGTCTCGACCGATCTTGTGGAAAACCAAGTCTCGATCGATCACAAGGTAGGGGAAAATTCATTAGTATACTTCTTAAGCATCGACCGGCCTCGCCGAACACCAAAAGAGAGTAACTTTAAAGTGCCAAATACTATAACTTTTAGTAATCATAAGAACTTAACCAAAATGTCCCGTGCCGTTTGTTGAAATCCTAGTATTTATTATAAGCTAGTAAATCTCACTCATTACGGATACCACTAAAAAACCTAAACTATATTCTCTTCTGGATCTATCAGCCCCCTACTAAATACTAAAAGAGAATACAATGTTAAATACTTCCCAATGGAAATCACAAGAATTTAACCAAGGCATCCCATACTACCTGGTGAAACTCAAGCACACTTATGGTTTAGTAAATTCCACTCAAACATTCTATTCGATGAGTTGTACCATATTCGATGAAGCATTACTAGAGTTCATTTAAACCAATCAATAAAAATAAGTCGATTATTAGTACTTCCTATATTATAGAACTATGGCTCTTAAATCATTTATTTTTTAATAATCCAAAGTCGTTGGAATATGCCAAAAGGGAGTAAAACCCAATAATAGTTTTATATAGGACTTTTAGTTAAGAAACAATGTTTCAAAATATTTATATATATATATATATAAGTCTATTTATTTCATAAATCCATATTACTCTTAACTCAACCAATATAGGAATTCTAACATTATTTTAGAATCAACTCAAGTTTAAATTTCCAAAACCGTATTTCAAAATCCATAAAATCCTTTGTATTATTTAATTATTAGTATATAATACATTTTACACTATTAACTATTATACTAGTTCCAAATACTTATTTAGTAAGTGTACTATGTTCATACGTTTATAGTAAACAAAAAAATTGAATCCTTTTAGATTTAGAAATCAGTTTCTAATATAAATATATAAGGTACACATAATTTATATATGCAGTTAAAATGTTCAATTTCGAAAATAATTTGGGACTAAAATGATTTTATAATTATCATTTGTAAATAAGATATTTTTAAATAGCTTTCCTTTTCAACAGTTTGTTGTTTCAATACATATATAAATATGGAATAAAAAGATACATATATATATATATATACACATATATATATTGTTTTAAATCCGTGAATATATTTTATTGCTAATCGTATGTTATAGGAATATAAGTTCTTTTATTACGGTACTAATTTGATAAAAAAACTTAAACAAAAGTGTGTGTGTGTGTGTGTGTGTGTTGTCGGTTGCCTAACTAGAGAATTCAACAAGCTATACGGTCATTCACTAAGTTTATGAACATGTACCATATATAACAACTAGATCGTTTAGAATATTACAAGATTATTTTGCAAAACACTGTTAAGAATCATCGCACGTGACACACGGAAGAAGAACACGCGACCCCAGTAAATAGCAACAAGGTGAGAGGCTTCCTGCAACCAAACTTGCTCCAAGAATTTGCCCCACCGGTCGACCAGCGGTGACGATTCTGGAGCCATTTTAGCTCAAGAAACTCCACCGAGCTCGATGCCCAATGAAGAATGACGATGCTTCTTCAGGAAGAGGATATAGATGGTTACCTAAGCATGCAACAAAGTATAGCTAACCATATATTACAAAAACAAGAATAAGCGCTATCATTTTAAACTGATAGAGTAGGATTTGCTAGGTTATTAACATCAATACTGAGATTAGAACAATAACATTTAGTAAACTATATCTCAATCCAACAAATTATTCCTCCAATAAAATATGGACTGAATTCAATACTATAATATGCTCATATCTTTAGGTTTAGATATGCGAGGGTTAACTCACCTTTTTCACTACTATGTTTAGCTCGGAAATTTGTATTTGATTCCAACATGATTTCCACTTGAAGAAACCCTAGAATAAAGAGCTTGACTTTTACACCATTGTTATGGATTTGAATTCTATTTTAAAATTAAGGATTTTGATTGTATTATGAAGAAGTATCTAACCCTAGTTTCCAACTTTCTCTTTACTAAACGTATTAATTTTAAGATGGTATGACAAAATGAGTAGATGATTTGAGAAATCGAGCAAAAATTTGTTTGCTAACAAAAATGGTTTTGGTTTACAATTTGGAAAATTAAGAAAACAAAGGAAAGTATATTCTTTTACAGGTAATTAGGCACAAGGAAGAAGTTGCAAAAAAATTTAGTCTCAGGGACAACAAGTCAGCGTTTTAGTTTGAAGGACACATTTTAGTGTAAACTGAGAATGATAGTTACAACTATCATTCTGTGAATTACACTGAAAATTGTCCTTCAACCTAAAAATCAAACTTCTTGTCCCTGAGACTAAATTTTTCTCTAACTTTTTCCTTGAGCCTAAAAACCCCACTCTTTTAATTATTATGCCTCTAAACTTCTGCTATTACATTATTTTGTACAATAATTATTTTACAACCACTTACATAACTAATTAAATTCAAATCAAGTAAATATTCCACTCAAACTTTAATTCTAATTTGTTATTTTACAAAAAAATCTAAAATTCTATAAATTTTGAGTTTGCCAAAATTAAATAAAATATCAATAGTAATTCCAAGTGAGTATTAACACTTTGAATTATACCAATATTTCTCAATCTCATAATAATTTAGAATAAACATTCTAAATCAAAATTTCTTTTATAAAGGAACATAAATTCCAAACTAGCGATCTAAAATTTCTAATTTAATTTATTTAACTGATCGAAAATCTGGGTTGTTACAGACTTCCCTCTTAAAAAAATTGCATGCTCGCAATTTCGATTTATAGAAAAGTCAATTGTAAAAACATACATATATTCCGAAGTTTATTAGTTAAATTTAACCAACACCATAAGAATAAAACATTGTTTTAACTTAATAATTCAATTTATAAAAAGTCAATATCTCATTCTTCCTTGTTTTCAATTTGGAAAATAAGTTATTGTAAATATTTTAACTTAGACTTCTAAATTTCTAAAATTTTAACTTCTTATCAATTAAGATTTATGTATAACAATTTACTTTCATTCAATTTATATATATTCCAATTCCAAATTTTAAAACATTTTTCTTAACTTAAGTCATTATATAAAATAATATTTAGCCATGAAATTGCAGTGATTCATTTCACCACTTGGCTATAAAATTGATTATACATAATATATCAAAATTGCCTCGCCATTCTCTCCACTTCTCATAATTTTCGATGCAAAAGTATCATTTTAAATTATTTTTAAACTCAAATATTTACCACATTCTCAAATTTATTAATTATAATGTCAAATTGCCTCATTCAATGCTTTGGAACTCCTATCGATAACATGGCATTCCACATATCGATCAGAATTCATAAACATTTCTGGATAAGTCAACACAATAAATAATCATAAGTTTTCCTTAGTTATATTTATTTTATTATTGCTAGCATCCATGGATCCAATTTAGATAAATACAACCAAGCAAGTATTCCTAGCAACCATCAACCAGAACTAAATAGTCACTTACAGCGGAACAATTGTATTTCTGAAATTCCACTGTGTAACTCTGATTATTCCTTTACCATTTTACTCTTATACTTATTTACTCAAATTTCTCAAATTATCTATTAAAAGAAAATAGTTCACTTTTATTTAATTCATTCCAATTTATCTCTTAAACATTTATTTTCCAATAATCCAAAAGTAAATTCCAAACTCCAAAGTATTTTAACACATTATTTTCCTAAAATTTAATAACATAAATTCCAAGTTATTAACTTAAAATTTTAAATCAAAATACATCCTAATTGATTATCCCGATAATTAATTTATATTCCTATTCCTATACATATGCTTATCTGCATACACCTTAAGGGACAAGACTCTAAGTCTCACTAGGTCTAGATATGTGATTTTATATGCTATAATGTTCCGACTCCATTCTAATACCAAACTGTAATGACCCCACCACTATGACCATATTATTAAAGAATATTATAAATAATGTGGTCTAATAATACAGAGAATATGGTTTGTTAAGGGCGACCGACTATGAATAAATCTTTAAACTAACACTGACAAGTTATACTTACGTTATTTTCTTAATCTCTAGAATAAATTTTGACATGTAAAGTCTTAGTCCGAAGTAATGATCCCAACGGTTTCTCAAAATCAAAACAGTATATCATATAAACTATAGTCATAGATCACAGCCGAACAATAAACATCATACGCATATAAAAACTGAGAGTCTAGAAAACATAACACCATGCTCACATAATATACATCCAGTAAAAATCTCTAAAAAATTCTAAACTCAAGTATACATCTCATAACTAACACAAAATCCTAAATGAGATAAACTAAAAGTCAAAAATGTTTATCTACTTACTAGCACAACCATTTGAAGGTCAACCTATCCTGTAACCAGAAAAGTCTCAGCCTGACCCGAGCATTAAAATAACACTTAGGTTAAACTATCTTTATATATCCAAAAGGATGAGAACAAGATATACATAAAAAAATGACATATAAGTAAATCCAGATGTCCAAAATATGACTCATGGAATTAATTTAACTCAAATCCATCTCAAGGCACAAACACACACACACACATATATGTATATATGTATGTATGTATGTATAGGTCACGAGCACAAATCAGTCACTAAACACAGAATTACAGAATAAAGCACAAAATTCCTAATATAGAGAAACCAATTCCATACTATGGCAAAAAACAATTGTCATATCACTCATACCGATCTGATACACTGATCGAGAACATAAAATATTGACACAATCAAAAGGATCGAGGAATACCGAATCACGACACAAACATAAGGAATAGAGAAAACAAACGAAATCTCATATCTTGACCGATAACATGGATCGTGGAAAACCAAGTCTCAATTGATCATAAGGATCGAGGAAAAATCCATAAGTATACTTCTTAAGGATCTATCAGCATCACCGAACCCCAAAAGAGAGTAACTCTAAAGTGGCAAATACTATCACTTTTAGTAATCATAAGAACTTAACCAAAACATCTCATACCATCCAGTGAAATCCAAGTATTTACTATAAGCTATAAATCTCACGCATTACAGATACCACTGGAAGACCTGAACTATATTCTCTAAAGGATCCATCGGTCCCATGTCGAACACCAAAAGAGAATACAAATCTAAAGTGTTAAAAACTTTCCCAAAGGCTGTCACAAAAATTTAACCAAGGCATCTCATACTATCCAGTGAAACTCAAGTATTCGCTAATGGTTTTGTAAATTACACTCAAACATTCTATTCAATGAGTTGTAGCATATTCGACGAAGCATTACTTGAGAGCATTTAAACCGATTAAAAATGCTAAATTGATTATTAGTACTACCCATATTACAGAACTAAGGCTCTTAAAACATTAGTTTTTTAGAAATCCAAAGTCGCCCAAATATGCCAAAAGGGCATAAAACCCAATAACAATTTTATATAATACTTTTAGTTAATAAACAATGTTTCAAAATCCTATGTATATATAAGTCCATTTATTGATAAATCCATATTACTCTTAGGTCAACCCATATAAGAATTCTAACATTAGTTTAGAATCAATTTAAGTTTAAATTTCCAAAATCATAATTCAAAATCCGTAAAATCCTTTCTTTTATTCAATTACTAGTGTATACTATATTTTACATTGTTAACTAATATACTAGTTCCAAAGATTTAATTAGTAAATAATGTGTACAATATTCAAACATTTATAGTAAACCAAAAATTTGAATCTTTTTAGATTTAGGAATCAACTTATAATATAAATATATAAGGATACACATAATATATAAAGATACGCATAATTAATATGCAAGTAAAATGTTCGCTTTCGAAAATAACTTGAAAATAAAATGATATGAAAACAAGAGATTTTTAAATAGCTTTCCTTCAAAATGGTTTGTAGTTTCAATACATACATGAATATGGAATATATATATATACATACATACATACATATATATATATATATGTATGTATGTATATGCATACGTGTATTTATATTTGGGAATGATTTTATATAGAAAATTCCATATCATGGACTTATACAAAAATCTCTTTTTAAATCTGTGAATACATTTTATTTCTAATCGTATGCTATAAGAATATAAGTTCTTTTATTACCGTCTCAACTTAAACAAAGAGTAAGATATGTGTGTGTGTGTGTGTGTGTTTGCGCGTGTGTGTGTATGTATGTGTACATATGTGTGTTGTATTGGCAGCTGCATATAACTAGAGAATTCAACAAGCTATGCAGTCATTCACTAAGCATTTAAGCATATACCATATATAACAACTAAACGGTTGAGAATATTACAAGGTCATGTTGCAAAACACTATCAATAATCATCACATACCACACATGGAAGAAGAACATGCAACCCAGGTAAATGGCGAGAAGGTGAGAGACTTCCTAAAGCCGAACTTGCTCCAAGAATTCGCCCTATCAATCCATTGGTGGAGCACCATCGGTTGACCGAGCTCGATGCCCGTAGAAGTACGATGATACTTCTTTATGCAGAGGATATAGACAAGTTACCCTAGCGTGCAACAAGGTATAGCAAATCATATATCACAAAAACAAGAATAAGCAGTACCATTTTAAACTGACAGAGCATGATTTTCTAGGTTATTAACGTCTATGTCGAGATCATAACAATAGCATTCAACGAACTATATCTCAATCCAAAAAATCATCCATGCAATAAAATATGAGTTAAATTCAATACTATAACATTCTCATAGATTTAGAGATAGATATATAAAGGTTAACTCACCTCTTTCACTCCAATGTTTAGCTCAGAAATTTGTATTCGAGTCCAACTTGATTTCCACTTGAAGAAGACCAAGAACAAAGTGCTTGATTTTTACATGATTTAGCTGGATTTGATTTCTATTTTGAAATTAGGGATTTTGATTGTATTATGAAGAAGGAGCTAACCCTAGTTTCGAACTTCCTTTTTCTTTACTGGACGTATTGGTTTGAAGATGGTTTGAGAAAATGAGCAGATGTTTTGGGAAAATGAGCAACAACTTGTTTACTAAAAAAGATGGTTTTGGGTTTACAATTAGGCCCATTAATAAAACAAAGGAAAATATATTCTTTTACTTATCATGCCTCTAAACTTCCACTATTACATTATTTTGTGCACCAATTATTTTATAGCCACTTGCATAACTAATTAAATTCTTATATTACCATATTTGAGTTAAAATCCCAAGTTCACTTTTATTAAAAATAAAAGATTCAAATCAATTAAATATTCCACTCAAATTCCAATTCCAATTTGTTATTTAAACAAAACTCTAAAATTCTATAAATTTAGAATTTACCAAAATTAAATAAAATCTCAATAACAATTTCAAGTGATTATTAACACTTGGAATTAAACTAATATTTCTCAATTTCACAATGACTTAGAATAAATCATTGTAAATAAAAAATTCTTTTATAAAAGAACACAAATTCCATACTAATGATCTAAATTTTCCAATTTAAATCACCATTTATTTAATTAACCCAAAAATAATTTGTGTCCTCGCCATGTCGATTTAGAGAAAATTCTATAATAAAAACATAGATATATTCCAAAGTTTATTCATTAAATTTAACCAACACCACAAGGATAAAACATTATCTTAACTTAACAATTCAATTTATAAGAAGTCAATATCTCATTCCTCCTTATTTTCTAATTTGGAAAATAAGTAAATCCAAACATTTTAACTCAAAATTACTTAATTTTTAACTTCTTATTGATTAAGATTCATTATAACAATTTACTTTCATTCAACTTTTATATATATATATATATATATATATATATATATATATATATATGTATACCAATTCCAAAATTTAAAATATTTTGCTTAACTTATCTCATTATGTACAATAATATTTAGCCATGAAGTTATAGTTATCCATTTCCTCACTTGGCTGTAAAGTTGATTATATAGAATATCAACATTGCCTAGCGATGCTTTCCACTTCTCACAATTTTCGATGGTAAAAATATCATTTTAAATTATTTTTAAGCTCAAATTTTTTCCAGATTCTCAAATTAATTATTTATTATGTCAAAATGTCTCATTTGATGTTTAAGAATTCCTATCAATAACATAGTATACCATATACCAATCAAAATCCTTCAACATTTTCTGAACTAATCAACACAATAAATGATCACAAATTTTCCATAATTATATTTAGTTTATTATTACTAGATTCCATGCATGCAATTTAAATAAATACAACTAAGCAATTGATTCTTAACAACCAATCAACCAAAACTAAATAGTCACTTAAAGTGTAACAATTCTATTTCTATAATTCCACAACGCAACTCTGATTATTCCTAGATAATTTAGCACTTACACTTATTTTGTCAAAATTTTCAAATTCTCTATTAAAAGAAAAAATTTCACTTTTTTTAATTTATTCCAATTTAAAAAGTCTATTTTCCAATAATCTAAAAGTAAATTTCCAAACTCTAAAGGATTTTAACATATTATTTTCCAACAGTTTAATATCACAAATTCCAATTTATCAGCTTAAAATTTAAAATCGAAATACATCCCAATTGATCATCCTAATAATCATTTTATATTCCTATCCCTATATAGATAATTAATATAACATCCTACCACACACCCTAAGGGGCAAGACTCTAGATCTCACTAGGTCTAGATTTGTGATTTTATGCACCATAATGTTCTGACTCTGTTCTGATATCAAACTATAACGCCTCCATCCCTCTACCCATATTATTAATGAACATTATAAATAATGTGATTTAATAATACGAAGAATATGGCTTGTTAAAGGCGACCGACTGTGAATATATCCTTAAACTAATACTGATATGTCATACTTATGTTTTTTTCTTCTTAATCTCTGGAATAAAATTTGTCGTGTACAGTTTTAGTCCAAAGTAATTATCATAATGGTTTTCTAGAATCAAAACAGTATATCATATAAATTATAGCCATAGATCACAACAGAATAACAAACATCATAAACATATAAAAACCAAGAGTCTACAAAATATAACACTAGATTCATATCATATACATCCACTACAAATCTCTAAACTCAAATATACATCTCATAACCAAACACAAAATCCTAAATGAGATAAACTAAAAGTAAAAAACGTCTATCACCTTGCTAGCACAACCATCTGAAGATCAACATGTCCTGTAATCTAAAAATCTCGGCCATACCCAAGCATTAAATAACACCCGATCAGACTATCTTTAAATATACAAAAGGGTGAGAACAAGATATACACAAGGATATATTACATATAAGTAAATCCAGATGTCCAAAAAAATAACAAGTCACCGAATTATTTTAACTCAAAATCCATCTCAAGACACGAGAATATATATATTTAGGTCACAAACACAAATTAGTCAATAAACACATAATTACATAATAAAGCACAATATTCCTAACATAGAGAAACTAATTCCATACCATGGCTAACAAACAACTGTGGTATCACTAGTTCTGATCTGATACAAAAAATTGGGAATACAAATTATCGACACGATCATAAGTATCAAAGAATACAGAGTCTCAACATGATCACAAGGATCAGGGAAAACAAACAAAATATCATATCTCGACCGACCAGAGGATCGTGGAAAATCAAGGCTCGACCGACATAAGGATTAGGGAGAATTTTGTATGTATACTTCTTAAGTATCTATCGGCCTCATCGAACACCAAAATAGAGTAACTCTAAAGTGTCAAATACTATCACTTTTAGTCATCACAAGAACTTAACCAAAACATCCCATACCATTCTGTGAAATTCAAGTATTTACTATAGGCTAGTAAATCTCATTCATTACGGATACCACTAGACAACCCGAACTATATTCTCTTAAGGATCTATCAGTCCCATGCTGAAAACCAAAATAGAATACAACTCTAAAGTGTTAAATACTTTCCCAAAGACAATCATAATTATTTTACCAAGGCATCCCATACTGCCCGGTGAAACTCAGGTATTCGCTAATGGTTTAGTAAATTCCACTCAAACATTCTATTCAATGAGTTGTACCATATTTGATGAAGCGTTGCTTGAGAGTATTTAAACAAATCTATAGCACTAAGTCGATTATTAGTACTACCTATGTTATAGAACTAAGGACTTGAATGGTTTTGAAACTAATATATACCCTCTATGTATAGCACTCTTCAATGCTAATTTTGAAGTGGGAAATGATGATAGTGGATTAGTCTTGTATACTAGCATAAAAGATGTTGAAATAGCTTTTAATGATAATAAGTAAGGCAATATATTGAGATTTCTTTCGATGGCTTGCCGTTAGATGAAATAATTTTGAATGAAGAACCTATTTCATGTTAATAGTTCAAAGAAGTAACGCTAATTGGACAACTTCTAAACCGACCCACCAAGCTTGTATTATTATTAGAATTCTTCAACACAACTTAATTTCAAAAATGAGCAGTTTTGATGAGATTTATCCTTTGGTCCATAAAGCCACATAAGCCATTTAGGAAATATTCGACTAGTCCTTATATGCTACCCCTCCGCTATGGTATCACTTTATTTTTTTTTAGTCCATCATAAGTTTAATTCTGCATTAGTTCGTGTTGGTTTTTTAGTCTTGCATGTTGGTGCATTTGATATGTGACATTGACATCTATTTTTAGACTTGCAAGTTGTTTTGTATTTGAGACATCTATGTTGTTCTGTGTTATGTTCCATGTTTTTCATCTATATTGTGCTTTGATATTCATTTAATGATATCCTGTATAATGTACACTTTTATGTTATTCTTCTTTTTTAGATGACAAAGGGGGAGCAATGAATGATCATATGCATACATTCAAAGGGAGTACCAAAATAAAATTGTGAAACATTTTTGTGTATATACTTTGGGGGAGTATTGCATTTGTAACAATCATAATAAACATTCTTCATGATGCATATATGAGTTATCATCATCAGAAATGGGGAGAATGTTAGAGCAAGAAGCCCCAGTTTTTTAAACAACTCCATACTATAGTTTAAAATGCACTATTTAAAATAATAATCAAAGCTTCAAAAGAGATAGATTTAATTGACTCAAGCAATGGTAAAGGCTTATTCCTTCAAGTAAAGCGAGGGTGTTAGTGACTTAAAGCTAGAATAAAAGTGTTTGTATCAAAATTGGGCACAACACTCTTCGAATGTGATTGAAGAGATAAACTAAAGAAAAGTAAATGTAAAATGAGGTAGATCTAACAAACACGCCAATCAATCGATAGGAAAAATGCAGAAAAACACAAGTTTTAGACTGGTTCGGCATGTTGGCGACGTCCACTGTGAAATGGCAGATTTTTATTGATTTTTGCTTGCTGGTTACAATGAGCTACAAAAGTATAATCCAAGTATAATAGCAATTTCAAAAAAGTATAGAGGTAAAAGAGCCAAAAGTCTCTTTTCTATAGGTCCAAGGTCATTATTTATAGGCGTAGGCAGCAAATATCTCGTCCAGATCTCGAAAGACTTTTTCTTCCACATGAGTGGGCCCATGGAAGCGAGTTCAGGTGATTTCGACTCGATCTAGGAACGATACGACTTGAGTTCATATCGATCAATAAGTAGTCCTTTTGGGATGAAAATGGTCGGGTACGTTCTTGAGGTTGTATGCAAGCTCCAGTGAAAATTTGATGGCGTTTGGACTTGTAGATCTCGAGCTATGATCGATGTAAGTTTGAATTTTCAAAACACTATCGAGTTCACATCGCTTCTGGGCACGTGATGCCCGATGATGCGGCGCTAACTTTTAGAATCAATCCACTTTTCATGCCGAGTGACTATTTCTTCCATTTCTCTTACGGGCCTTGTTCGTATCGATCTAGGGTGATCCCTTTTTGTATTGATGGTTCGGCAACTTCTTCGTATTGATGCTTGCCAATACCTTCGTATCGATCCTCTTCGTATCGATGGCACTTGTTGGATTCACAATGATCTTTTATAGCTTTTTTATATCGACACGAACTTATGTTCTTTGTATCGATAGGAGGTGCTGATTTTTTATAGATGGAGGATATAGACTTCGTATCGATTTGTGGCGGATCGATACAAAGCATTCTTGGCAGTGGATCATTACGAAGTGAACAAGAATGGTTGATGGGTACGAACCAAAGCGAGTTGGAGGATGGATACGAAGGGACTTGATGGACACGAACTTGAGGGATATGAATTGGCGTTCTGTAACGACCCATAATTTAATCACTTTGAACTTGAATAGTTAATATGTTTTTAAATGATTAAATAATGGATTTTATATCTAAAATACAAATTTGATAAAATGTTTCGAATGGAATTTTTTAAACTGGTGTAAATTGTTACTTTAAAGATGGTTCGAGTTATAAGGTGGCTAGGGGTACCAATTTATTCAGGAATAAGTTTGCCTAATAAAACAATAGAGAATTATTAACCTTGCCTAATAAAATAGAATAGTATAATTACTTGCCTAATAATAAAAAGAATTCTTAACCATGCCTAATAAAACAGAATAGTATAATTACTTGCATAATAAAACAAGAGAGAATTATTAACTTTGCCTAATAAAACAAAATAGTATAATTACTTGCCTAATAAAATAGAACGGTATAATTACTTGCTTAATGAAACAAAATAGCATAGTGATTATTATATTCCATGTAGATGGTTGCCATTGGACCAAAATCTGGTCGAATCAGGTTTTACCATGTGAGTGGTTGCCATTGTACCAAAATCTAGTCAAATCATGTTATGCCATAGTTGATAAGGTTTCCTATTAGACCAAAATGTAGTCGAATCAAGTTAAGCCATCAAGATGTTTTCTATTGGACCAAAATATAGACGAATCAAATTAGGCCATCAAGATATTTTCTATTAGACCAAAATGTGGTCGAATCAAATTAGGCCATAAGGCCGGTTTCTATTGGATCAAAATCTAGTCGAATCTGGTTAGGCTATAGGAAATGACTAAAATATCATTCTCTTCACCTATAAATAGCCAAGTCCATATCTTATTTTAATTCATTCACAAACTAAAGAAAAGAACTAAAATTCATTACAAAAGGTGAAGTATTCCAAGTCTCCATCAAAGCAAATAGGATGTGAGTATATTCCTTGTTTTCATAGTTTAGTGGGGATAACTTATTCTGTGAGTATAATTTAATTATTCTACAGTCAGTGTAATCTTAATCTCTTTCCTTTGACTCATTCACATTTTAACAAATGTTGTGTTAACTATTAATTGTAAATTGTTAATAATAATGAATCTGTTATTATTCTTGTTATTATTCTTGCTTGGTTGTTTGATTTATGCTCGGCCAATTTATGAGCAATAACTTTGATGTTTAGTTAAAGGGAACTTACACCACCCTTTAACTTAGGACTAAATTTTAGTGACTTTTTGGTTAAAAGGAAATAACACCCATTTTAGCTATCTCATTTGATTTAGTGGGAGCTTTACCCTTCTTGGTCATATTCTCCTTTAAAGATGATGGGTTTAAGTTATGATTTGAATGCAAGTTTTAAATCTTGGTTTAAAGTATTTTAAAGGAGCTTTGAAATTTATATAATGATTTAAATAGATTATTTATCGAAAGTAAGTAGTCCTATACTTAGCACTAAAAGCCGATGAGTAATTGATCCTCTATCTGGGAGATCTGGAACCGAAGTGTCTAGGCAAGGCTAAGAGCAATCAGTGCCCTGACTTACCTGGCTTTGTTTCTAGGCGAGGGGTAGAGTAAGTCGAGAATATCGGAAACATGACAAGTGTAAGAGATTTGATTTCCATAAGTGATCTTTATAATTATATTGGAAACATTTGCATTTATTATAAATGATTGCTTTTGACCCATCTAAGTATGCTTTTGAAATATGAAATCCTCCCAAATGTTTTGTGAATATACTTATACCAATGAGATAAGTATATGGATATTTTCCAAGCATTGAAAAAGTATAAGATTTCATTTCCATATACGATCGTTTTTTATCCCCATAGTTGATATCTTGACAATCAATTTCGATACCCTTCTTCATTTTGTTTTTGTTTCGTCAGTCTAAGACGATTTGTTGCTCATCTAGAGCATTGATATCCTTTATCGAAAATGACTAAATAAAGATCGAGTGGGGGCCAAGCTATGTGGGGTTTCTCCCATTAGGGTATTGTCACGTCTACTTTAGATTGGTTTCGGTTGTATGTGCACGAAGATGTGAAATACTTGGATACTCGATAAGTTGGCCGGGTCTGGATGGAAGGTTTCCGAGAGCCATCGTAGTTCTCAAGTATATTTTCTAGAGGTATACTTTCGATAGGAGGGCGCACCCTCCTAGTCATTATTGGAAAAAATAAATTCCTTTTCCTTATTTTTGATTCAAATCTTTGGATTGATTCTTTCTTAATTGCATCGGGAAGCGTCTTGCGCTCCTTGCGATATTTAATTATTTTTGTCCAATCTTTTATGCATGGATGTTGTCCTTGTGAGGGGAAAACCAAATTCTGCGTTTTTGCGATGTGGCCTCACAGGTTATTTTGTGTGTTCTATTTTTTATTTGGAGTTTACTCATACCAATCTTATTGTCCGAGCCGAATTATTTGTTTTCCCTAAACTCTTGGGTACTCATTTATATTTGAGTAGTCTGAAAATGACAGGTTTCTTTGGGCTCTTTTAAAGATGGTGGACGAGCAGGAGGATTCTTATCTATCTAGCTATTTATTTCCGCTGTTATGAGATTTTAGCTCTATGTATGTATATTTAAAGGTAGTTTGTTATAACTACCTAGACTGATAGTAATACTTTTGTTGTAACTCTGGTAACTCCATAGTTGGAGTAACCTTATGTACTGTCTTATTTTCTGTTATATATTTAACCATTTTGTTGTGAGATTATTGTTCTGTTCTTAAATTTTACCCTATGACAACTCATCTTTCAGATATTTGGGCAACTGATACATGAATACCATGGATGTACTAAGTGTCACTCTCAGGGGTCAGAAAGGTGGGTCATCACAGTTGGTATTAAAGCCACTTTGAGCAAACACCTTAGCCTGATTGGGGTACAACTCATTAGAGATAGGGTAAGTAATGCCCTAGAATGAGTTAATTTTGACAGAGCGTATTTGTAATTTTTATAATAATAATATTTATCCTCTAAAGTCTCGTTTTAGATACTCTAATGTCATTTCCTTAAACCATTTTAATCATATTTTTGTATTCTAAAGATATCTGTTATTTATTCAGATAATAGAAAATGAATACAAGAAGACGAGAAAGAAGAGGATCTGGAACTAGCACGGCTACCAATGGTAGGGTACATAGAAATGCTACTATGTCTGCTGTATATCCTGTAGAGGAAATATTAGTGCAAGTTCAGACCTCTATGAACTTTGTAGCTTTGTGTAAGAATTTTACGACTTTGGGTGGAAAACCATTCTATGGGACTGAAGATATTCTTGGAGTGCAGATGTGGCTTCGAACTTGTGAAAGAATATTTGGAGATCTTTGGTTGGAGGATGCGGAGAAATAGTTGTTCGCATCGCGACAACTTCAAATGTCGACGATGGATTGGTGAGATTCAGAAACAGCCAGTACTCCAAGGGGGAGTTTTCTTGGGCCTAGTTCAAGGAAGTTTTTGAAGCACAGTTTATTCCAAAAGTCGGAAGAACTCGGTTATTTAGAAGTTTCATTGACTTAAAGCAGGGTGATATGACTGTGTCGTAGTATGAGCATAAGTTCAATGCTTTGTCCCGTTTCGGACTTGGGTTGGTTGACACACCGCTCAAGAATAATGGAATGTTTGTGAATGGAATGCGACTAGAGTTCCATCGTGAAATGACCAATCATCTTATAGGTATGTTCACCAACATTATTAGCATGGCTTTGAGGTTTAAGGCTCTTGGTATTAAGGAAATAGTCCAGAAGGATGTAGTACCAACAATAAGTGACAAGCCTTTATCAATTATACTAGTTGAAGGAAAGCCAAACTTCAAGCATAAGTTTTAGGGAAAGAAGTAGGGTGTAGGGAAGAAACCCGAAGATGGCACTCCAACACAGAAGAAGTAGACCAACTTGGCCAACATTCATTGTTTCAAGTGCAATAAGATGGTCCACTTTGCAAATCATTGCCTAATTGCCACATGTTTTAATTGCGGCCAGCTAGGACATATGAAGAATGAGTGCCCTTTTCATAAAAAAGGATCTCAAGGACAGACTTTTACCATTGAAGAGATACCATCCAATTCTTCAGATCAAAAAGGGAAGCAAGTGTTGCAAGGTACGTTATCAATCTATGATATTCCTGTAAGAGTGCTATTTAATAAAGGAGCTTCCCATTGTTTTATTTCTTATGATCTTATGGAAAAAGTAAACCTTAAATATGTTATCATAAGTAATCCTCTTTGTGTGTCAAACCCAATAGGAGATCCGACAAATCTTGACACTGTGTGTCTAAATGTACCTATTTCTTATCGAAATCATCTCTTTCCTTTTGACTTGTTTGTTCTTGGGTTTATGGGATTTGGATTGTTGATGGGAATGGATTGGTTATCTAAGTTTAAAGCTATCTTGGATTATGGTAGAAGGCTCGTTAGAGTTAGCGACACAGGAGAGGTTGATGTTGATATTAGTTGTGAAGAGCCTAAGAAGTTAATGAGTGGTTTTCTCTATTCACTCAAAGTGGCTAAAGCGGAGCTAGGAGATGTGCCGGTTGTTCGAGATTACACAGATATTTTTGACGAGGTGCATGGTTTACCTCCTCACCGTAAAGTCGAGTTCCATATTGATTTGGTTCCAGGAACTAGACCTATTGTAGATAGTAATTCGAAATAAAACTGATTTGATGCTATTAAAAGAAATTCCTTCTGACCTAAATTGCCTAATTTATCAAAATATGATTGGTTGCCAATCCTTTATCAAAATACTTTTCAAAAAAGGCCGTCGAATTCATCAATTAATAATTAAAAATGCTTTACCAAATAAGCCCTTCTCCTTAATAAAACAATTAAAATGTTTAAGTCCCAAAATTTAACTAATTTAATTTCTATAGTAAATCATTTAGGAAAAATCAGCAAAAATCATCATAATTCACCTTTAATATGTTTTCTTACGTACGTAAATTTTAGACCCGGAATCATTATATAGTTGTCTTAAATAATTTAAACCTAATATAGTCTATATCTTCCATTCAAAAATTCATAATAAATTATCCATAGCTTGGAATATTATGAAAATTTAAACCCATCTCCAAATTAATATTCTACATAACATATTCAAACATCATGGCATTCAAAATTAGTTTACATGATTTTAACCTTAAAATTGAATTATGTCATTACACAAAAATCCTTATTTAAGTTAGCACATGGCATATAATTACAACATATCATCATTCATCCATCCAAACAGTTTTAAAAACTTAAACCCGAAATTAAAGTGTTCAATAAAACATATAAGAGAAGGTTTAGATTATTATTCACCTTGTTTGGATAAGGAACTTGAGATTTGTTCTTGCTTTAATCTTCCTAGCTTTAATCTTAGCTTCTAATTGATTTTAAGCTCTTCTTCCCCTAAGGTATTGGTTGGCCTTGATCTCCTTTTGTTTATGCTTTTGTTTTTATGAAAGTATGAATGAGAATGAGGTAAGGTTTTAGGGTTATGGGGTTATATACGACAACCCTTAGGAAGGATGGCTCCAAAAGAGAAGAGGGAGTTAGAAAGGCAGACTTACGATTTGTTGCAGAAGGGCTTGATCCGACGTAGTACCTCGAGTTGGGGATCGCCAGTCGTCTTCGTTACAAAGGCGGATGGTTCTCTAAGGTTATGCGTAGACTATCGGGAGTTGAACAAAAGGACTATCAAGAATAAATATCCATTTCCAAGGATCGACGGTATGTTTAACCAACTCCACGGTGCTTGGAAATTTTCTCAATTAGATCTTACTACCGGTTTCTACCACTTAAGAGCGGCAGAGGAGAGTGTTCCTTAACAGCTTTCCGAACTCCTAAAAATTTCTATGAGTGGTTAGTTATGCCGCTTGGATTGACTAATGCACCCGTTTATTTTGTGGACTTAATGAATCGAGTATTTCGAGACATTCTTAATAAATTTATTCTCGTCTTTATTGATGACATTCTTATCTATTCCAAGACAGAGGAGGAACATAAAATATCATCTCCGTATCATACTCGATCCTTAAGAAGCCATGTGTTAAAGGCTAAATTTTTTAAATTTCATTTCTGGAAACCCGAAGTTAGGTATCTAAAGTACGATATCTCGAGAGAAGGCATATCGGTGGACCCAGCTAAAGTTGTGGCGGTTCAAGACTAGAAGAAGCCTGAAAGTGCGGCAGAATTTAGAAGTTTCTTGGGATTGGCTGGTTTTTACCGTAGGTTTATCAAGGACTTTTCGAAGATTGCTTCTCATTTGACGAAGTTAGAAAGATGTTAAGTTCGTTTGGACTTCTAGGTGTGATCAAGCATTCAACGAATTCAAAGAGAAGTTGACTAGCGCTCCTATATTAACCATTCCAAATGGGAGCGAAGGTTTATCCGAGTATACAGATGCCTGTGGAACCAGATCGGGACCAATTCTGATGTAGCATGGGAAAGTTATTGCCAATGCGAGTCGACAGCTAAAGCCACATAATAAAAATTATGCTACACACGATTTAGACCTTTTAGTTGTTGTCTTCGCACTAAAGATGTGGAGGCATTATCTTTTGGATGAAAGGTTCGAGTTATATACGGACCAAAAATCCTTAAAATGCCTTTTTTCTTAGAAAGATTTGAATTTGAGGCAGCGAATATGGCTGGAGTTGTTATCCCGCTTTTTGGCAAAGCCGTGATACCAAAAGATTGGTCGAAAACGAAAGACAGTTCGTCTCAGAGATTGGTTATACTTCATCTTGCTATGGATATCGATGAATTTTTTCCGAGTCCGGATCAGGCCACAATTGATAGGACATGACAAGAAAGGTCGTAGGAGTCATCATTTCAAATTTCAAGTCAATCCGAGTTCGTATGCTCAAGATATGATGGATTCAAATTGAGAAAGGTGGTCACTGTCTGTTTCGAACCCATCGCACTGGAGTACTTCGAACCCACCTAGTTCGAACCCATCCACGCCCTTGCCTTCGAAACCATGAAGTTTGAACCCAAGCCACGTTCGAACCCATCAGCTAGTACCTGCTTCGACTCCATCGCCTTCGAATCCACCACAATGCCCTACCTTCGAACCCATGACTTCACTCAGCTTCGCATCCTTACTTCGAACCCATGCAAACCCTTAATTCGAATCCATCGAGCGACCCGGTTCGAACCGATCAAGTTCGAACCCATAGGGATTTCCTGATTCGAATCGGTCACGTTCGAAGCCAGGAATACTCCTTAGTTCGAATCCACCGAGTCAGTTGGTTTGGATTACGTGTTCGCCGTAGTTCACGGAGTAGAAGCGGTCCATTCGGAGATAAGTTAGGATCGATTCGAAAGATACGCGCCACGTCACTGCAAACCCACGTGCACTCATGGGTTCGAACTCATGGGTTCGAAGTCATGGGTTCGAAACACACAGCCAACCGAGAAAACCCCATTTCGAACCGAGCATATCTCCTCAACCACACATCCAAATGCAACCAAATTTTCACAGTAGCTTCCATGCAAGGTAAAGATTGTTCCTGCCAAGTTTCAGCTCGATTGGACCATTTCTTGATGGGTTCAAAATGACTTCGAATCGATGTCAGATCGAGGCGAAACTTGGCGGGGTCGGTCGCGTGGGCCCACTCACGTGCCAGAAGAAGTCTCACGAAGTTTCAGCAAGATCTGGGCCTCCAACGCCTATAAATAGCACCCTGAAGCCTTCAGAAAGGGGGATCTTCCGAGAACTTCTGCCATTGAACGCTGAGACTCTGCCGGATTCAAATCTATTCACCAGAATCACTGTTGTATTCAGATTTCAAAGCTATTATCTACTGTAATCCATTGTAATCGATTGAATCAAGCAAAGCAATAAAGAAACCTTCAAAGTGGACGTAGGCGCGAACGCCGAACCACTATAAATCCTGTGTTTGTGATCGTTGTTCGTGAATTACTGTGATTTGTTACTTAGAAATGAATTCTATATTGATTGTTGCTGAATTCTATGTTGATTATTATTGAGTTGAGTACGTAAACGGGTGCTTTCACGACTTTGGGTGTTTGTGACCAATTTTGGCGCAAACATTTTGGTGCTTTCACTGAGAATTGATTCAGGAAGAAGTTGAATTTGAAAATCCAGGAGTTCAGATCTAGGAATTATGGCAAGACAATCGAGTAGAAAGCCAAGGCCTGAGAGAAGCGAACCACAAGGAAGTCAAGAGGCTTCCTCAGGAGCGAATCAACCATCGATATACATCACTAGGGACGAGATGGAGACGATGATGAAGAGGCAAGAGGAATTGATCCAGAGTTTATTCCAACAGATAGGACAGCTGGGAGCACAGAATAGGGAAGCCAATGGAGTCCAGAACGGAGCAGGACCATCCGGCATAGCACCAGGGCTAGGGGGCACGCATATGGAAAACGTTGACCCAATCTTGGAAAGAGAGAGAAGGATCTGCGCAACCCGGTAGTAGTAGAGGAGCGAACGCTCAGTCAAGGGGGCAGATCCCGGAGTTACCTCGTGAACTCGGAAGGCATTCTGAAAGTAGTGAACAAGGGTTACATCTCGGAGACAATGACCGATTAGCAGTGATGGTTAGAAGAGCTTTGAGAGGCGGTATGGTGAACAAAGATCTGGAGGATGTTAATAGAAGTCCTTTTACTTCAGCGATCAGGCAAGCTAGGAACCCACCGGATTTCAAACTACCATCGTTGGATATGTACGACGGGAGAACGGACCCCACGGTCCATCTGACAAAATATATGAGGCATATGGAAGTGCTGGGGGCATCGGAGGAGGTTATGGCCCGCTGCTTTCCGTTATACTTGACAGATATCGCAGCACTATGGTTTAGACAATTGGAGAATGGATCCATCGGAACATGGAATGGTTTAGTGGAGAGATTTATGAGGCAATTCAGGGTTCATATCACAAGACCCAAGAATGTGATGACTTTGGCAACCCTAAAGCAAAAAGCCGGAGAGACCTTGAGGAGTTATCTAGCACGATTCAATGCAGCAGCAGCTTCAGTGGATCGAGCGGATCCGTCCATGGTAGTAATGGCAGCTGTGTCCGGAATAGCTGACGGCACAGAGTTCAAGAATTCATTGACTAAAGATCCACCCATAGATCTAGAGGAATTCTATCATGAGGCAGAAAAGTTTTTACGATTAGAAGATGCGAATGCCGAGAGAGAAGAAGGAGATGGGATAGAGGTTTTTTCATTTAGAGACGAAAAGCCTCTCAAAAAAGATTCGGACAAGGATAAAGGTAAAAGAAAGATTGAGAATGACAGAGACAGATCAAAGCGGCAACGGAGGGAGCCGCGATTCACCACCTACACTGAGTTGAACGAGAGCCTGGAGCGAATTTACCAGGATACCAAAGAACAGATTCCGTATCGTAGGCCAATGCGAAGGGATCCTACCTCTAACGAAAGGAAATCAGATAAGTTCTGTGTATTCCATGAATTAAATGGTCACAACACTAATGATTGTAGGCACATGAAGGATGAGGTGGAAGGGCATATCAGGAACGGTATGCTCCTTCAATATGTAAGGAGGCGAGCTCCTATGGCGGAACCAGAACGACCACCGTCCACATCAGCTAGGGGCGATCCTGAATCAAGACACCGTTTGGTTATCAATTGAGTAAGATAACGATGAACAAGTTGTAAGCTTCCACTAACGTAATCAAGTCATTTACACATGTGCGAGATCACGAACGATCTCCAGGCATGCTCTGAGTGATCATTGACCGTTTCGTAGTGGAAACTTACACTTTGACATCCATGCTTTACTTTTATTTCATTTTGATTTGAACATTTGGACTTTGTTTGTTTGGACATTGTTTTTGGAGCTCATCCGTTTAATAGTTATTTGATTCTGATAACTCTGGAATGACTAAGCTACTTATACATGTATGGGGTCGCGAACGATCCTTAGGTATGCTTTGAGACGGCGATGAACCGCCCCTATAAACGATCCAGGAACTCACCCGAACGTGACCCTGGCATCGATAAAACCAAGCCCTCCCAGGCACACACAACTCGCCTCGAACGGCACCCGATCGCGAACGATCACAACCCGACTTCGAACAGTCACAACTCGCCTCACCTCAAATGGCTCGATCGCGAACGATCGTCACTTGAGGTCCGACACACGATCGCGAACGATCACTTTCTGCCTCGAACGCCATCGGCCGCGAACGGTCATGGCTCACTAATTATGAAACCCGACCTCGAATGGTCACCATTCGCCTTGAACGGCACTTGGTCGCGAACGATCATCAATTGCCGCGAACGGCATCGACCGCGAACGGTCCTATTCTCATCATTTGCTGCGAACGGCATCGACCGCGAACGGTCCTATTCCATCCTATGCCGCGAACGGCACGGACCGCGAACGGTCCCAATTCACCTCAAACAGCATATGATCCCGAACGATCGATGCATGGATTTATACGCTCGACCGCGCACGGTCGCACTTCACCTCGAATGACTCGATCACGAACGATCGTCATTTGAAGTTAAGCGCTCGACCGTGAACGGCCGCGCTTCATCCCAAATGGCTTGATCCCGAACGATCGTCATTTGAGGCCGTAAGAAACTGTCAAATTCTTTACAGGTCGATGACAGGATAAGAACATCCAACTCGAGGCATTACAAAACACACCTTCCTACCGCAAGGCATGTTTTAGGGGGCAAAATGTTATCCCGCTTTTTGGCAAAGCCGTGATACCAAAAGATTGGTCGAAAACGAAAGACAGTTCGTCTCAGAGATTGGTTATACTTCACCTTGCTATGGATATCGATGAATTTTGTCCGAGTCCGGATCAGGCCACAATTGATAGGACATGACAAGAAAGGTCGTAGGAGTCATCATTTCAAATTTCAAGTCAATCCGAGTTCGTATGCTCAAGATATGATGGATTCAAATTGAGAAAGGTGGTCACTGTCTGTTTCGAACCCATCGCACTGGAGTACTTCGAACCCACCTAGTTCGAACCCATCCACGCCCTTGCCTTCGAAACCATGAAGTTCGAACCCAAGCCACGTTCGAACCCATCAGCTAGTACCTGCTTCGACTCCATCGCCTTCGAATCCACCACAATGCCCTACCTTCGAACCCATGACTTCACTCAGCTTCGCATCCTTACTTCGAACCCATGCAAACCCTTAATTCGAATCCATCGAGCGACCCGGTTCGAACCGATCAAGTTCGAACCCATAGGGATTCCCTGATTCGAATCGGTCACGTTCGAAGCCAGGAATACTCCTTAGTTCGAATCCACCGAGTCAGTTGGTTTGGATGACGTGTTCGCCGTAGTTCACGGAGTAGAAGCGGTCCATTCGGAGATAAGTTAGGATCGATTCGAAAGATACGCGCCACGTCACTGCAAACCCACGTGCACTCATGGGTTCGAACTCATGGGTTCGAAGTCATGGGTTCGAAACACACAGCCAACCGAGAAAACCCCATTTCAAACCGAGCATATCTCCTCAACCACACATCCAAATGCAACCAAATTTTCACAGTAGCTTCCATGCAAGGTAAAGATTGTTCCTGCCAAGTTTCAGCTCGATTGGACCATTTCTTGATGGGTTCGAAATGACTTCGAATCGATGTCAGATCGAGGCGAAACTTGGCGGGGTCGGTCGCGTGGGCCCACTCATGTGCCAGAAGAAGTCTCACGAAGTTTCAGCAAGATCAGGGCCTCCAACGCCTATAAATAGCACCCTGAAGCCTTCAGAAAGGGGGATCTTTCGAGAACTTCTGCCATTGAACGCTGAGACTCTGCCGGATTCAAATCTATTCACCAGAATCACTGTTGTATTCAGATTTCAAAGCTATTATCTACTGTAATCCATTGTAATCGATTGAATCAAGCAAAGCAATAAAGAAACCTTCAAAGTGGACGTAGGCGCGAACGCCGAACCACTATAAATCCTGTGTTTGTGATCGTTGTTCGTGAATTACTGTGATTTGTTACTTAGAACTAAATTCTATATTGATTGTTGCTGAATTCTGTGTTGATTATTATTGAGTTGAGTACGTAAACGGGTGCTTTCACGACTTTGGGTGTTTGTGACCAATTTTGGCGCAAACAGGAGTTTCTCGCTTCTTATGATCTAGAGGTTCTTTATACCCTTGGAAAAGCAAATGTCTTTGCTGATGCATTGAGTAGGAATGTAGCAATGGTTGTGAACCTAGAAGTTAAGCCAATATTATTAGAGAGAATTGCATCTAGTTAAGAGGCAGATCCTACTTTGGCTCGACTTAAGAAGGATGTTGAAGAAGGTGTTGTTTCTAGCTTTGAGATTGATCTCCGGGGCATGCTGAAAATGAATGGGGCGTATTTGTATTCCAGGCTTTGATGGACTTAGGCAAGAAGTCTTAACCGAACACCACCATTCAAAGTTATCTTTTCATCCAGGAGTGACCAGGATGTTCAAAGATACGAAGAGGGTATCCTAGTGGAAGGGGATGAAGAGAGATATTTCAATCTTTGTGAGTCATTATGCAAACTACCAGCAGATTAAGAATGACCAGTAGAAGACGGTTGGATTGGTTCAGCCACTTGAGATCCCAAAGTGGAAATGGAAGCATATCTCTATGGACTTTATTAATAGGCTTCCAAGGTCAAGAAGAGGTAACGATGGCATTTGGGTTACAGGTGATTGACTGACCAAGAGTGCCCATTTCATTCCTGTTAAGCTGACTAGGATTACTACGAGTCTGACGATTTTGTAATAAAACAGAATAGTATAATTACTTGCCTAATAAAACAGAATAATATAATTACTTACCTAATGAAACAAAATAGCATAATGATTATTATATTCCATGTAGATGGTTGCCATTGGACCAAATCTGGTCGAATCAGGTTCTGCCATACAGATGGTTGCCATTGCACCAAAATCTGATCGAATCATGTTATGCCATAGTTGATAAGGTTTCCTATTGGATAAAAATGTGGTCAAATCAAATTAAGCCATCAAGATGTTTTCTATTGGACCAAAATACGGTGGAATCAAATTAGGCCATCAAGATGTTTTCTATTGGACCAAATCTGGTCAGGCTATAGGAAATGACTAAAGTAACCTTCCCTCACCTATAAATAGCCAAGTCCATATATTATTTTAATTCATTCACAAACTAAAGAAAAGAACTAAAATTCATTAAAACGGTGAAGTATTCCAAGTCTCCATCAAAGCAAATAGGATGCGAGTATATTCCATGTTTTCGTAGTTTAGTGGGTATAACTTATTCTGTGAGTATAATTTAATTATTCTATAGTCGGTGTAATCTTAATCTCTTCCCTTTGACTCATTCACATTTTAACAAATGTTGTGTTAACTATTAATTGTAAATTATTAATAATAACGAGTCTGTTATTATTCTTGTTTGGTTGTCTGATTTGTGCTCGGCCAGTTCATGAGCAATAAGTCTGATGTTTAGTTAAAGGGAATTTACACCACCTTTTAACTTAGGATTGACATTTAGTGACTTTTTGGTTAAAAGAAAATTACACCCCTTTTAGCCATCTCATTTGATTAAGAGGGAGCTTCACCCCTCTTGGCCGTATTCTCCTTTAAAGATGATGGGTTTAAGTTATGATTTGAATGCAAGTTTTAAACTTGGTTCAAAGTATTTTAAAGGAGCTTTGAAATTTACATAATGATTTAAATAGGTTATTTGTTGAAAGTAAGTAGTCCTATACTTAGCACTAAAATTCGACGAGTAGATTGATCCTCTATTTGTGAGATCTGGAACTAAAGTGTCTAGGCAAGCTAGGAGCAACAAGTGCCCTGACTTACCTGGCTTTGTTTCTAGGCGAGGGGTAGAGTAAGTCGAGAATATTGGAAATGTGACAAATGTAGGAGACTCGATTTCCATAAATGATCTTTATAATTATAATGGAAACATTCGCATTTCTTATAGACAATTGTTCTTGACCCATCTAAGTATGCTTTTGAAATATTAAATCCTCCCAAATGTTTTGTGAATATACTTATACCGAAGAGATAAGTATGTGGATATTTTCCAATCATTGAAAAAGTATAAGATTTAATTTCCATATACAATCGTTTTGTTATCCCCGATAGTTCATATCTTAACTATCAATTTCGATACCCTTCTTTATTTTTTTTTGTTTCATTAATTTAAGACGATTTGTTGCCCATTTAGAGCATTGATATCCTTTATTGAAAATGGCTAAATAAAGAGCGAGTGGGATCCAAGCTATGTGGGGTTGCCCCATTAGGGTATTGTCACATCTACTCTAGATTGGTTTCGGTTGTATGCGCACGGAGATGTGAAATACTCGGATACTCAGTAAGGTTGGCGGGGTCCGACTTGGAGGTTTTTGAGAGCCATCGTAGTTAACAAGTATATTTTCTAGAGGTATACTTTCGATAAGGGGGGCGCACCCATCTAGTCATTATTGGAAAAAATTCCTTTTCCTTATTTTTGATTCAAATCTTTGGATTGATTCTTTCTTAATTGCATCGGGAAGCATCTTACGCTCTTCGCGATGTTTAATTATTTGTGTCCATTCTTTTATGCTTGGATGTTGTCATTGTGAGGAGAAACCCATTCTGCATTTTTGCGAGGTGGTCTCACAGGTTATTTTATGTGTTCTACTATTTTTATTTGGAGTTTACTCAAACCGATCTTATTGTCTGACCCGAATTATTTGTTTTCCCTAAACTCTCGGGTACTTATTTATATTTGAGTAGTCCGAAAATGACAGATTTCTTTGGGCTCTTTTGAAGATTGTGGACGAGCAGGAGAGTCGTTATCTATCTAGCCATTTATTTCCACTGTTGTAAGATTTTAGCTCTATGTATATTTAAAGGCAGTTTGTTATAACTACCTAGACTAATTGTAGTACTTTTGTTGTAACTCTGATAACTCCATGGTTGGAGTAACCTTATGTACCGATTTTATGTTACATATTTAACCATTCCATTGTGAGATTATTATTCTGTTCTTATATTTTACCCTATGAGAACTCATCTTTCAGATACTTGGGCAACGACACATGAATACCATGGATGTATTGATTGTCATTCTCAAGGATTAGAAAGGTGGGTCGTCACACGTTCCTTCCATGGATATGAACTGGTTGTGTTGCTTGGCCATGGATACGAAGTGGATGGACATGAATGAGTTAGCTCCTTCCATGGGTGATAACTAGCTTGATTCTGATGGATAAGAAGGAGGTTGCCTTGGATGGATACGAACGAGAATTGATACGAATGGAGGTGATCTTCTTGACCTTGATCGATCAATATCTTGAGCATACGAACTCTGATTGACTCGACATTTGGAACGTTGGCTTTCATAGCTTTTCTTGTCATATCATATCAATTGTAGCTCGATCTGGACTCGGGTAAAATTCACCAGTATCCATAATAGACTCGCGTATAACTGATTTTGGGATGAACCATCTTTGGTTTTCAATTAATTCCTTGGTGTCACGGCCTTGCCAAAAGGCAGGATAACATTTTCCTCCGAAGTACGTCTTGTGAGAATACAACGTGCTTTGAAAAGCTGCAACCTTCATTTTGAAAAGTTCTATCCGATTCGTTGAGTAGTTGTTGTCTTTTCATCGAAAGATGTAACCTTTGATTGATCTTTAGTAATACAAATAATGAATTGTTGACTGTCAGTTGCTGTACTATGCACTGTTGTAACTGAGTGTTGAACGATAGCAAACCATTGTTCGTTGTTGTAATTGCCACCAGTTGAGCACTCAATTCCTTTCAATTTCGAAAATTGAATGTTATTTCATCATGCATGAACGTTTGCTAACCCGACTCCCGTTAATGTTTGCATGTTCACGAGTCCTTGTCAAGTTTTTTGTAGTATCGACTTTCGTATCGATCCTCTCCTGGATCGATGTGAAATTCGAGTTGTAACAACACTTGATGGTCATTCTAGTGTATCCCTTCATATCAATCATCTCTTGGATCGATTTTAGAAGTTGGAGATTATCTTCCTATCAATGACATTGATGCATGTTAATAGCTCTTTGGAATATTTCTTATCGATGGATACGAACATTTACAGTCTTTAGGTTGATGGATATGAACTTATCATCTAGTATCGATGCATTCGTTAATGGGTCGAAATGGTACAAACAGATCTTTGTTGTCTTGTTCGTATCGAGGGACTATTAATAGGTACGAATGGCTACGATCTGGATCGATGGCAATGGATACATAATGGTTATGTCATAGCAATCGGGTGGAAGGATGCGAAGAGGACTTTTCGTATTGGTTGCATTACAGATCGCTCCAACCGGTCATTTTACACCGGGAGACGAATCATCATTCGCCTACGGTTGAGCCATATAAATGCTTTTTTGTACTTGGGCAATTTTCTCACTTGTTCATTCTGCTGCCTTGCTTTTGTCTCGCTTCGAGTGTTAGAAAATTAAAACTGCCTTTTGCCTTCAAGTTATTTAATCCACTTAATCGCTCAAATTAGGTAACTGAACTATTAATCCACACTCAAATGATGAGATTTCGAGATCTAGTACCATCACCTTCACAATCGTGGTCAATTCCGGTCGTGTTGAGGTCGGAGTTTGGCTGGAGAACGTAGAAATAGCATCTGAGTTGATTGAGGAAGACGAAGTGTGGAGGGACATACAGCTTCAATTTTGTATCGATGAAAGAAAAGAGAAGACTTGGCTTCGTATCGACCTGAGGCGTGTGATGTGCACGCAAATGTGCATATATTTACATTCATATTTTATCTATTTTTATTTAAATAAAAGTCATATTTGGGCATTTTAACATGTTTAAAACCAAAATTCAATTATTTTCAAATCATCATATATTCATCTTCATTAGGGGCAAAATGGTCATTTTTGTGCATGTGTCAATTAGAGAATTTTTACTTGGATATTTTTTATGATTTTTATAGGAAATTTTTATGCATATGGAAGAGGGATTCATGAAAATATATGCATGCACAAGGAAATACAAAGGAATGAAGAGGAAATAATTCAAGTTCATGATCATGGAGGACCCCACCCACTTACCTAAATCTACAATTAGAAGCTAATGGACAATTAAGTGGGGATTAAAGCTTCATGCACATTAAATGATGGATTAATTAATGGCTAATGGTTACTTGGTGGGCACACTTTCTAAAGGATATTTTAGGAAGCACCCTAAAAATTGAATTAGGGTTTTATGCATGTATAAATAGCCACTTATGTACATGTAAAAAATCTTCTACTCTCTCTTATTTTACTTAGAAAATTAGCAAGTTGTAAACACAAATTAAAGTGAAATAAAAATGGCTTCCAAGCCTTTTTCTCTTCTCTTTTCTACTTGCTTTTATTTACTTTTATGTTGATTTTTATTCTTATGCTTTCTTTCATTTCATGTTCATGGTTAGATTTATATTTATGCACTAGTTTAGTTCATTTCCTTATAGTAGTTAACCTTCTTTTTCTTTGTTTATTCTCTACTTTATTTTATTTTCAATGTTGAAATCTCTATGTGTTGAAATGATAGCACAAATGAGAGGCTAAACCCCTACAATTTAGGGGTAATGAAGCTTTCTTTTATTATATAGATTTCAACATAAAATTTTCATGTATGACCTCTTTTATGCTTTATGATAAAATGGATGTTTATGTTTGTTTGTGTTTTATGTTAATTTTGATAGCCTACTTTATTCATAACAAATATGCTATGCTTATCTCATTAATCACAAATTGCCTCTTCATCTAAATATGATCATGGCAATGAAGCGAAGCTTAAATCAAAATTTGATGATCTATATTACTAATTAATAGTAAATAGTTCATGCTTAAACTAAATTTTGGTTTCATTTTCTATGCTATGTTTCATAAGATATGAAAAGTAGGGCTAGAGTTGTATTATAGTTTGATGGTTGTATTTGTGTTAATTAATAACTCAAATAGGCCATGCTTATGATAAATACATCACTAATCCTACTTAGATTAAAAAGAGATCATCATTTGGTTTTATGTGGATTTATGTGAAAAATACAAGAAAGTGGATTTGCCTCTAAATTGAACTTTAATCACATAAGTTTTAATCTCAACATTTGCTTAGTTTTCTAGTTTTCAAAACAATCTCAACTTTTGCTTTAATTTGAGTGATTAAAAAATTTTAAAATCTAACAATTCCCCATGGATCGACCTACACTCGTCCCGTACTAACTTTTGTGTTCCGTGCGCTTATGGTTAAAATTTTAATTTGAAATTTATCAACGGTTTTCTAATTCGATAGAAAATTCATTGTTAAACAAGTTTTTACCGCCGTTGCCGAAAAATTGTTTGATTTTATTTTATATTCTTCGAATTATTTTAGTTTGATTTTATTATGTGTTTGTTGGGTGTGTTAACTTGCATTTTAAAAAAATTATTGTTTGGTGATTTTGTGTTAAATTAGTTTGCATTTATGTATGTGATTGTTGTTTGTCAATTTGCATTTGCACTTGCATTTTTTTTTAAAAAAACACCCACGATTTCAAAATAAAAAAACTATTTCATTTTCTTTACATTTTACATTTTCTGTTTTACATCGTTTTTATTCACTGTTTTACAGAAATATTCACCCATTACTTCTCTGTTTTCACTACTGTTCACAGCCCATTACTGCTACTTCACACTGCTTCATCGTACCGTCTTTGTTCTGCCTGCACATATATAACTACCTACACCTCCTGACTTCAGAGCCTTCAAGCAGCTAACTGCCTCCTCAACATCAACATCAACACCCTCTGTCACACTTCATCACCTCTCTACCTTCGACTACAACATCATCCACTACATCCCACTCAATTACATGCCCTGACCATTTCCATCTCCCTCAAAAGCATCCATTCCATCCACCAATCACACTTCCCTGATTGTTGCCATCCACCACTTCTCTGCTACCATCGACCACAAGTGCTACTGATCATACAAACCATCCTCCTACCTCTAACATAACCAATTTTATGCTTCACCACCATAACTTCAATATAGACCATTACTGCCAATATAGACCATTATAGACCATTAGCGCCAACAGATCCAACTACCATAACTTCAAACACTTGCTGCCAATAACGACCACGTTGCTTGCACATCAAATCCACAGCCAATTTACATTCCATACCCAGTTCCGCCTCATCAATTTCATACTATCAATACAACCACAGTAGCTCCACAACACTGCACTCACAACATTCACTTCAACCTATTTCACTCAACATTGCCTGCAACCTACATTTTCCTACTTCACTCACAGACACCACTGACAGCTCCTCCTCCCCACTACCACTCATTGACATCGACACAAACCTGCAATTCCCTACCATCATCACAACTGCAATTACTCATTCACCTCCTCACTGCTAGCCTCATCAACTCCTCCTCATCTTGAACATCAACCCACTGCATTTGCATTTCCTCCTTTCCAAACAACCCACCTTCAACCCAAACCAACACTTCAACTTCATTCATAACGTAACTGCTACTTTATACACTTGTACAACCCCAACTATCTCCATCACAACTGATACAATTGCCACACTTCCACATTTACAACAACAACCACCACCAGAGCATCACATACATACTTGCTTCTCCATCAACTAAAACACACAAAACCTGAGCATACCCATCTCCACTGCTTCAAACAACTGCAGCTTCACAGCCTCTGCAGACTCCCCACCACAGTCACTTCACCTACTTCATACAACTGCCTTCCATCATCAAAGCGTGCCACTATCTCAAACTTCCCCAACCTTTATCCACATAACTACTGACCAGAAAGCAGCGACAGTATCCATACAACTTTGTCTTCATCACAAAACTGCAGCGAGTCAATACCCTCCCCTCCCCCCCCTCCAAATCCCCCAAAAAATCAACTTCCATCACCAACAACAGTCTCCCCACGTCACAGTCTTCAACCATTCCCCATAATTCTCACCACTTCTAACAATTCATAGTTCCACATCAACATTGCTGTCAAAACTATCATTTGGCTTAATAAAGGTTGGACATTCGACTTAATGGTACTGCGAGCTCATCTAGGTTATTGTATCTTCACAATTGTTTTCTTTGAACAATTTTATTTCTTGGTGTTTAGGCTACGACAGAGTAATAACCATTTATAAATATTACGGTGATTCGAAAATATATAGTGGTTGTTCTTCTGAAGGTACTTAAACCTTCGGCTGCATTGCTACGGTGATTCATAGTGCACTGATAACTCCTGCCCTTTACTTGACTGAGAAATATTTTTGTTGATTTAAGACAAAGTGTGATTATACAATTTCGGGTTAGGAGCTACTAAGGACAGAAAATATGATTAAGTCCTTTGCAGTCATTTGTTGCATTAGTTTATGCATATTTAAAAAAAACAAAAAATCCAAAATCCAAAAAATAAAAAAATTGTAAATTTTACTTAATTTAGTTTTTAATCCCAAAAATTACAAAAAATCCATTTGACTTTCCTTTGAAAATTTTCAATCAAAAACAAAAATCCAAAAAAGTATAAAATCTTTTGAAAACGAAAAAACTTATTAAAATTCAAAAAAAAACAAGTTTCCCATTTTCTTAAAAAAATTCTTTTTTTGGTAAATATTTGAAAGTTTGAAAATTCAAAAACAAAAACAAAAAAAATCAAACTTCTCTTCTGAAAATAAATTTCACTTGGTAAATAGTTTTTTTCCTCGTGGCAAAAACAAAATTTTTCACTTCGATTTTCAAATTTTCTTTCATTCTCTAAACTCGATTCTAACTTCTTTCTCTTCTTGACTTTCACTTGTGCATTAGTGCTTGGACTCGTGACACAATAACAAATCGTTGGACTCACACTCAAAAACTAATCGTTTAAGTCAAACATGTGATCCCCCTGAAATGGTGAACGAGAACGCCCCTCGAACTCTTATGGATAGAATCTTTCCCGATAGAATTTTCATTCCATTCTGCATCACATTACCCGCCCCTACGGGTAACCATTTTGAAATTCACTCGAATCATATTGTCACGCTTCCTAAATTTGACAATTTCGAGCACAATGACCCATACATTTTCTTGATTAAATTCGAACAAGTCTGTGCAACCATTAAACTCCAACAACCTTTCGGTGACATAATCGAACTTCGATTAATCCATTCGCTCTTATGGATTATGCTGAGAAATGGCCATACACCTTACCATCGAACTCGATTAAAACTTGGGAAGAATTCGTAAAAGCATTCTTAAAAAATTCTACCCCCGGGAAAAAACGGGTAGAATTCAAAACTATAATCTGGTAGCATTGAAGAAAGAAGATGGTTTAATATGCATGTGTATTAGTGTGGACATAAGCAAAGTCAGCAATATCAGAAACTAATATCAGAAGCCCATTTCCCTTTACGCCCATTTTGTGTATACAGGCCACAATTTATCTACATATGTTTTCCCTCTTATTTTAAAAAAAACAAGTGACAATGCATTGTTTTTAATAAGAATGGAATAATTCAAATCCATGGCGTCTGATATAAATGTTTACATATTATTTCATATTCATATCTGATTACATGGTATCAGAGCAATCGATCTAGGGTTTTGGTAGCGTCAGATCTAAGAGTATTCTCTTTATTCAATCAACTGGTTTGGTTTGTTGTTCTTCTTTTTGAATCATGGCAGAAACTAAGGGAGTTGATGTAATGTCGATGATGCCGAAAATTACAGATCGGAAATTGAATAGTTCTAATTATCTTGATTGGAACAAGACAATCCGTCTGTATATTCGAAGTATGGATAAGGATGATCACTTGATTCAAGAACCACCTCAATCGGATTCAAAAGATAGAGAAGATCAGATCTGGCTTCATGATGACGCTCGCCTATTCCTACAAATTCGAAACTCGGTAGAAAATGAAGTAATTGGATTGATTAATCATTGTGAAACGGTGAAAGAATTAATGGATTATCTCGAGTTTCTCTATTCTGGTAAAGGAAACTTAACAAGAATGTATGATGTGTGTCAAGAATTTTATAGAGCAGAGAAGAAGGATATGAATTTGATGAATTACTTCATGGAATTTAAACAAACGTATAAAGAACTTAATCTCCTGTTACCAATGAGTACTGATATCAAAATTCAGCAAAGACAAAGAGAACAGATAGCCATTATGAGTGTTCTGGGTGGTCTCTCATCTGAATATGAAAGTGCTAAATCACAGATCCTTGCAAATCCTGAAATAACTTCACTTCATGACTTGTTTAGTCGTATTCTTAGAACTGAAATGTGCCAAATACTGGTAACACAAGTGCTAATACAAGTAATAGTGCATTCACTGGTAGTAGTGGGAATGTTGCTTCCAATTATCAATCTGATACTGAAAAATTTAATGCATAACCACAAGCACAAGCTTGGAGACCACCAAGACCTTCCACTGCACAAACATGGAGACCACATGCACAATCTTGGAGACCACCCAGGCAACATGGAAGATCATAAAGATCATCATGGAGGCCATCAGTGAATCAAAACAAGTTTTTCAATTATTGTAAACGAATTAGCCATGTAATATCTGAATGTAGAAGTCTGCAGTGGAATTAAAGAAATACAAATCCATCTAACATCAAAACTGTGCTTATGACAGCAGAAGAATTTGACAAGTATTCAAAATTTCAAAACTCCTTACACAGTAGCTCGCCAGAATTGACAATACATCAGCAACAACTTCAATGGAAAATACCAGTGCTGGATCATCAACTTCTAAATGGATAATTGACTCAGGTGCCTCAGACCACATGACAGGTGACCAAAATTTGTTTACAAATTTAAAAGCAAGTCGAATTCCTCACAGAGTTACATTAGCAGATGGATCTCAATCTTTAGTTAAAGGGAAGGGTGAAGTAATATCAAACTCACATATACCTATGACATCAGTATTATACTTACCTTCTCTATCATTTAATTTGCTCTCTGTGAGTCAAATCACACACAATCTCAATTGCAGCATCACATTCTTTCCTAACCACTGTGTGTTCCAGGATCTTTTGACGAAGCAGATTATTGGTAGAGGAAGTGAGTCTGGTGGCTTATACCCGCTTGACACACTTTCTGAACCTATAGCTTGTTCTGTCATGGATCCAGCATTCAAAGTTCATTGCCAACTCGGTCATCCTTCTCTCTCATTGTTCAAACAACTCTGCCCTCAGTATAGCAACTTATCGTCAATAAATTATGAAGCATGTCAATATGCAAAACATCATAGAAGTAGCTCTCAACCTAGAATTAATAAACGTGCAAGTAGTCCCTTTTCTTTAATACATTCTGATATTTAGGGACCTTCTTCAGTTGTTTCTAAACCTGGTTATAGGTACTTTGTAACTTTTGTTGATGATTACACTCGTATTACTTGGTTGTTTTTGATGAAGTCACGTGCTGAAATGTTCTCTATATTTTGTAAGTTCCATGCTGAGATTAAAACACAGTTCAATACCACCATACAAACATTACGTAGTGACAATGCTAAGGAGTATATGTCTACTGAGTTTGATAATTATCTTGCTCAAAATGGTATTCTTCATGAAACTTCATGTGTTGATACTCCTTCTCAAAACGGTGTGGCTGAGAGAAAGAATCGACATTTATTAGAAACTGCTAGAGCATTATTATTTCAAATGAATGTACCAAAAACATTCTGGGCAGATGGTGTGTCCACTGCATGCTTCCTTATTAACAGAATGCCATCAACTGTCCTTAACAATGAGATTCCTTATCAAGTTCTACAACCTCACAAGAGTATGCTCCCAGTTAAACCAAAGGTGTTTGGATGCACATGCTTTGTGAGAGATGTTAATCAGAAGCTAAGTAAACTTGACCACAAATCCTTGAAGTGCATTTTTGTTGGTTATTCTAGACTCCGGAAAGGTTACCGATGCTTTTGTCCAAGCTTGCAGAAATATATTGTATCAACAAATGTAATTTTTATGGAGGATACACCTTTTAACCAAACAAGTACACCTCATGTACAAGAAGATAATGAAGAGTTTTTGATATATTCTACTATACCTAGTGAGTCTCCTCAAGTGAATAATATAGATGATACACATACAGAGGATACACATGCTGATGAGACTCAACAAACTGAAGCAGATTCAAGTCTGGACCTACCTATTACGATCAGAAAAGGGAAGAAAATGCACTTGCCCTATTTCTTCCTTTGTGACATACAATAAGCTACCACATTCATCACATGTTTTCATTTCAGTATTAGATTCTACTATACCAAAGACTGTAGGGGAAGCTATAGCCTCACCAGAATGGTATGAAGCAATGGTGGAAGAAATGAAGGCACTGGAACAAAACAAAACATGGAACTTGGTAACACTACCACCAAATAAGAAAGCAATAGGATGTAAATGGATATTCTCTACCAAGATGAATGCTGATGGAACAGTGGCAAGACTAAAAGCTCGTTTGGTTGCTAAAGGCTATGCTCAAACATATGGTATTGATTACTCCGAAACTTTTTCACTTGTGGCTAAAATGACATCTATTAGGCTGTTTATTTCCATGGCAGCCAGATAAAATTGGAAGCTTAATCATCTAGATATTAAAAATGCTTTCTTACACGGAGATCTTTCTGAAGAGGTGTATATGGAGCAACCGCCTGGCTTTATTGCTCTGGGGGAGACAAGTTTGGTTTGCAGACTTAAAAAATCATTGTATGGACTCAAGCAAAGTCCAAGAGCATGGTTTGGTAAATTTAGCTTAGCCATAATCACAAGAAGTAAATCTGATCGTTCAGTCTTCTATAAGAATTATGACAAAGGAATAACATTGTTAGTAGTCTATGTAGATGATATAGTTATCACAAGAAATGATGAAGCTGGTATTAGTGATCTCAAACACTTTATCTATACTCAGTTCCACATTAAAGACCTAGGTGAACTCAAGTACTTCCTAGGTGTTGAAATTACAAGAAGTAATGAGGGGATATGTTTGTCACAGAGAAAATATACACTTGATTTATTGAGTGAAACAGGAAAGTTAGCTGCTAAGCCACGTAGTACTCCTATGTTGCCTAACAACAGTTTAAGTGAAGATGGTGAACTTATGCATGATCCAGAAAGGTACAGGCGCTTAGTCGGTAAATTGAACTACTTATGTGTAACAAGACCCGACATAGCATATTCAGTGAGTGTTGTGAGTCAGTTCATGTCTAAACCCGCTGTACATCATTGGGCTGCTCTTGAGCAAATATTGTGTTACCTTAAAGGTACTGTAGGTTAGGGTCTTATGTATATGAATTATGGTCATATGAACATTGAGAGCTTTAGTGATGCTGGCTGGGCAAGTTCAAAAACAGATAGATGATCCACTTGAGGGTATTGTGTATTTGTTGGAGGCAATCTGATATCTTGGAAAAGCAAGAAACAATCAGTGGTTTCTCGTTCAAGTGCAGAATCAGAGTACAAATCAATGGCTAATGCAGTGTGTGAAATAATGTGGATAACCCACTTAATGAAGGAGTTTTATATGAAGCTAAAGTGGCCAGCAAAGTTGTGGTGCGATAACCAGGTAGCAATTCACATTGCCTCAAACCCTGTACTTCATGAGCAAATAAAACATATCAAGGTAGATTGCCATTTTATTAGAGAGAAGATTCAAGAAGGAATTGTTGAAACTGCATTTGTTCGAACAGGAGAGCGGTATGCAGACATTTTCACAAAGGCTTTGAATGGTGCACGTGTGGAGTATTTATGCAGTAAGTTGGGAATGAGAAATATATATTCTCCAACTTGAGGTGGGGTGTAATCTGGTAGCATGGAAGAAAGAAGATGGTTTAATGTGCATGTGTATTAGTGTGCACATAAGCAAAGCCATCAATATCAGAAACCAATATCAGAAGCCCATTTCCCTTTAGGCCCATTGTGTGTGTACATGCCACAATTTATCTACATATGTTTTCCCTCTTATTTAAAAAAAAAACAAGTGACAATGCATTGTTTTTAATAAGAATGGAATAATTCAAATCCATGGCGTCTGATATAAATGTTTACATATTATTTCATATTCATATCTGACTACAGAAACGAAATTGTAAATTTCATTAATTCAAGGGAGAACCATTCAGAAAATATTTTGAAATATTCAAAGAGCTTTTGATAAAATGTCCACAGCATAACTTCGAAAAATGGACGATTTGCCAAATCTTATACGATGGACTTAAAAATAGCTCACGAACCATGCTCGAATCAATGTGTCAAGGCAATTTTCTTGCCCAACATCACGACGATGCTTGGAAATTTCTTGAAAACCTTGTTGAAAATCATCTCAATTGGAACGTTCAAATGAAAAATCGATTTACTCACGATCGAGTGCACATTCGATAGGATCTTCTTTTGCTTTGGAAGCTAAGATCAATGCAACGACTAAAAATTTTGATAATGTTTTCTCATCGAATCAAATGAACCAAGCTTCTCAACCGATGTGTTATAAATGCAACGATCCTAATCATGTAGCCTATCAGTGTCCCAATTCCATCTAACAAATCAATGCTTTCAATAAATCCAAAAATGGCCCATTTTCTCCAATGTACAACTTTGGTTGGAGAAATCATCCAAATTTTGCTTGGAACCAAAGCAATCCCAACACGAATACGGTTCATCCTAATTTTCAAGCATTCCCGAACAATGCTTCGAATCCTCCCTTTCAGCCCAACCATTTTCGATCAAACTTTGTGCGTTCGTCCACAATCAACCGCAACAATCAAATTTTCAACCAAATTCTGCTCACCTCCCTAAGACGATAAACGTTTAAGTTCACTTGAGAAAACTCTTGAAGAGTTGGCTAAAACAACTACTCAAAGCCTTCAATAAAATAGCAATTTGCAAAATTTATTGACTTCATATATGCAGAACAAAAACCAATCGATTGCAAAACTTAAAATGCAAATGAGTCAATTAGCCATTTCTACAAGTGAACGCGAATGAGAAACATTCTCAAGCCTGCCCATTCTGAATCCCAGAAATCAAAATGCAAATTCAAATCAAGCCCATGTTGTTCAAGATAGCAATGTCATCCAATTGAATGCTATCACAACTCTACATTCAGGTAAACAAATCGATAATCAAGTCGCTAATCCAAACGATTTATTGAAAACCTCTCTCGACGCTTCTAAAATAACGAACGAATCTGAACAGAACGTGGAGCCAAACATTGAATCGAATGCCAATCAAAATTCTTCTTTTTCTACTCGAGTAGACTCGCCTACCAAGTATCGAGTTCCATTTCCACACCGTCTTTGACCAAAGGAACACTCGGACCAAATGGAAAAGATGTTGGAAATTTTTAAACAAGTCAAAGTTAACATTCCGCTTCTTGACATTGTTCAACAATTCCCCACATACGCGAAATTTATTAAAGACTTGTGCGCTTAAAAGTGACACACTCAAGTACCTAAAAAAGTCTTCTTAGCCGGCAGTTTGAGTGAAGTCTTGTCCCAATCCATGCCCATAAATACAAAGATCCTGGCTGCCCTATGATTTCGTGTACAATTAGAGACAAGATGACTAACAAATGTTTGATAGACTTAGGCGTTAGTGTCAACTTGATTCCATATACCGTGTACGAAAAATTTGGCTTAGGAGAGCTCAAACCCACAAAATTTAAGATTCAATTCGCCAATCGTTCCATTTAGAAGCCCGTGGGAGAAATCAAAGACGTGCTCATTTGAGTAGGGCAATTCATATTCCCCGTTGATTTTATCGTTCTCGAAACACAACCTGTGACAAGTCTTGCTAGTCAAATTACATTGATTTTAGAGCGACCATTCCTATCCACCTCAAATGCCTTAATCAATTGTCGTAATAGATCGATGAAAATCTTTTCTAAAAACATGACTTTAGATCTTAACATTTTGAATCTTAAAAGCCAACAGAATGAACCTCGTGACCAAACGTTGGAAGTTAGTGTCATTCATGAAAACATTGAAAATGAGACACTTGATCTTAACGATGAATGAGAGACCGAGTATGAAAAATTGTTTCATGAAATTCCTAACGAGATTGAATACACTCTTCCTTTTGAATCGCTTCCAGTTAAGTCTGAATCTCAACCAAATTCTTCGATCGAAAAAAATCCCAAAGTTGGAACTCAAGCCACTTCCCGATCACCTTAAGTACGCATACTTAGGTGATAACGAAACGTTGCCCGTTATAATTTCCGCAACTCTCTCTCTCTTGATCATGAAACCTCCTTACTTTCAATCCTGTCCAAAAACAAGGAAGCGATGGGATGGTCGATCTCCGATATAAAGGGAATTAGTCCCGCTCTTGTTCAATATCGCATCCATTTAATCGACAATGCCAAGCCTGTTCGTGACGCGCAACGAAGGCTTAATCCAAAAATGAAAGATGTGGCGCATGATGAAATTCTGAAACTTCTCAACAATGGAATCATTTACTCAATCTCTGATAGTTCATGGGTTATCCCAATTCACGTTGTATCGAAAAAGTCTGGGCTAACCGTTGTCAAAAACGATTCAAACGAACTTATTCCAACTCGTACTCAGACGGGTTGGCGTGTTTGCATTGACTATCGAAAACTAAATGCCCTAACAAGTAAGGATCACTTCTCTCTCCCATTTATCGATCAAATGCTCGAACGTTTAGCCGGCCACGAGTTCTATTGCTTCCTTGATGGTTATTTCGGCTATAAGCAAATTCCAATCGCTCCCAAAGATCAAGAGAAAACGATATTCACGTGTCCATTTGGTACCTTTTCTTATCGACGTGTGCCATTTGGACTTTGTAATGCTCCTGCGACTTTCCAACGATGCATGGTTGGCCATTTTACCGACATGGTTGAATGCTTTCTAGAAGTTTTTATGACGATTTCTCTATCTTTGGTGATTCATTTTTCTAATGTTTTTATCATCTCGATTTGGTTTTAAATCGATGTAAAGAAAAACATTTGACTTTGAATTGGGAAAAATGCCACTTTATGGTCAAACAAGGCATAGTCCTTGGACATATCATCTCAAATAAAGGCATTGCGGTAGATAAAGCAAAAGTTGACGTAATTGCAAATTTACCCATTCCTAAATCTGCTAAGGACATTCGATCATTTCTAGGACACGCTTGCTTTTACCGACGCTTTGTGAAAGATTAGCAAAATCACTCGTCCTTTGACAACTCTTATTAAAAAGACGTTCCTTTTGATTTTAACCCTGATTGTATCTCTTCTTTTGAACGTCTTAAAAATGAACTCATTTCTGCTCCAATCATTCGCGCACCCAATTGGGATCTCCCATTTGAAATAATGTGTGATGCTTCAAACTTTGCAGTTGGTGCTATCCTGGGCAACGCATTAACATGATCCTTCATGTTATTTATTACGCTAGCATGACTCTGAACGACGCTCAACTTAACTACATAACAACCGAAAAAGAGCTTCTAGCTGTTATTTTTGCACTCGAAAAGTTTCGACCTTACTTGATCGGGTCACACAGTACTGTGTACATGGACCATTCCGCGCTTCAATATCTCTTTGCGAAAAAGGATGCTAAATCTCACTTAATTCGTTGGATCCTTTTACTTCTAGAATTTGACCTTACAATCAAAGACAAAAAAGAATTCGATAATGTCGTAGTCGATCACTTGTCTTGTCTTTCGAACGCACCTTCTTCTTTGCCAATTAATGAAAACTTCCCCGATGAACAACTTCATTCAATTTCTATCGATTCATGGCACGGTGATATAGTGAACTACTTATTCACTAAAGAAACTCCCCCGTCTTGGTCCAAATAGGAAAATACAAATTCATGTCCCAAGTGAAATATTTCTATTGGGGCGATCCATACTTGTTCAAATATTACCCTGACCAAATCATCCGACGTTGCATTCCAGATAATGAGATCAGGAGTGTTTTTTCATTTTGCCACGAACAAGCGTGCAGTGGATATTTCGGCCCTCGGAAAACTGTGGAAAAAGTGCTTCGGTGTGGTTTTTATTGGCCTTTTCCTTTTAAAGACTCATTCGAATTTTGTAAAACTTGATGCTTGGATGAATTTCTCAATGAGATATGATGCCTCTAAACCCCATTCTTATATTCGAAATCTTTGATGTTTGGATATCGACTTTATGGGACCTTTTCCCAATTCTTTTGGAAACTTGTATATCCTTCTTGCTGTCAAATAAGTCTCAAAATGGGTTGAAGCCGTTCCTTGCAAAACCAATGACCATAGAATTGTTGTGAAATTTCTCAAAGAAAACATCTTTTTAAGGTTCGGCACACCTCGCACAATAATCAGTGATAACGGAACCCATTTTTGCAATCCGTCTTTTGAAATATTAATGAAGATATACTCGATAACCCATAAGTTATCCACTCCATATCATCCTTAAATTTGTGGGCAAGTTAAAGTTTCGAATCGTCAAATAAAACAAATCTTGGAGAAAACTGTCAACAAAAATCGAAAAGATTGGTCTCAGGAATTGAACGACGCGCTTTGGGCTTACCGTATTGCTTTTAAAACTAACTTTGGGATGTCCACATTTCGTTTAGTTTACTGTAAAGCTTACCGTTTACCTATTGAAATCAAACACGAAGCGTTGTGGGCAATAAAGAACTAAAACTTTGATCTTGAAAAAGCTGGCGAAATTCGAAAATTACAACTCAACGAACTAGAAGAACTTAGGAATGATGCGTATGAAAATGAGAAAATTTACGAAGAAAGAAACAAAGTTTTTCATGACAAGTCAATCCTAAGGAAAACATTTTCGCCTACCAGAAAGTTCTTTTACATGACTCAAGACTTCATTTATTCCCTGTGAAACTTAAATCAAGATGGATCAGACCATTTATGGTACAAATTGTTTTTCCACATGGTGTCGTAGAAATAGAAAACCTCAGGGATTGATCGATTTTCAAAGTCAACGGACATCATTTGGAACCTTTCTTGGATTTGTCCAGTAACTAAGAGGAGGAGATCATGAATCTTCATGAGCCAAGCTACGTTTAGTAAGAATGTTAACCCTCTTTTGTAAATATGTACATATTTTTCCATGTTACCTTCGTTATATCGTGCATTGACTGTAAGGACACAGTTAAAAATTTAGTGTTGGGGGAGTCTCATTTTCATTTTTAAAATTTTCCATGACATTTTTAAATATTCATTTAACTCAAAAAAATCTCAAAAACATTTTCTTTATTAGCATTTCGGTTTATTTTTGAAGAAATACTATGGGATAAGTATAAGTTTTCGTTAATAAATTGAAATTTTTGAAAATTTATTTGTCTTGACAAAAATAAAAATGAAGTTTGATTGCAAATAACAATGACTTAACTAGTATAAAGGGAGGTTCATATGTGTTAATTATTAAGTATATTCTGATTGAAAATATTTGTTTAAAAAAGTGGTAAATTTAAAGTAAAGGATATAACATTTTAGTCTTCTAAGTAAATGGTGCTAAGATGATTTTGCAAAATTCTCTCTTTCTAAAAAAACAAAAAAAATATAAGTAAAAAAAGAAAAAGCATATATATATATATATATATATATATATATATTTAACACCTAAAGTCATGTGTTCACACTCTTGTGTTCACTCGCCATGATCTGTACCCTTCTCATGTAAGTCCAAAAGGCAGTGCACGATCGGTATATCCTACCTCAATTTATCCGAGTTAGATGTATGTATATAAAAATTCTTTTTAATAACGCCTACGGTCAATAAGTATTCACACTTGTATGTTCACTCACCACCCTCTACATTCCCCTCACATTAGTTCGCAAGGCAGTGCACGGGTAATATATCTGGCCTCAGTTTACCTGAGTTAGGCATATGAAAATATTGTTAACATCAGAAAAAATTTCAACTAAGAGAGAGTAAGAAATTGAAATCTAAGCACTATTTTTACTTGTTATTTAAAAGAAATGAGAATACCACTTTTACGAACTTTGATAATCAACTAAGGATCCATTTCATAATTACATTGTGTTATCGACCGAAACAACGAGCCAAACTACAGTCTATCTGTTATGACAATTTAATTTTGTTGAAAATTTTGACAAGTGAAAGGACTTAAATTTCTTGATAATAACCAAAAATTATATTTAACTTATGAGTATCGATTTGGAAGTGAATCCTTCATTTGTAAATACGTTCAAAAACTTGCATTCATTCCATTGTAAATAAATCTTGCATTTTGTAAATATTTTCACTTTGCGTTTGGATTTTATGGGTAGTATCCGCTGAAAACGCTCACGAGACAGCACTTGTCCTACTAGGGAAACCCAGAGGTTTAACGGCTTATTGCATATGCTAAATACAACCGCGCTCCCTACGAAAACGGATTTATCTTAGTTTTTCTTTATTCGAGGACGAATAAAAAGATATGCGTGGATGTATTTGATGTGCATGTAAATGTGCATATGTTTACATCCATATTTTATCTATTTTTGTTTAAATAAAAGTCATATTTGGGCATCTTAACTTGTTTAAAATCAAAATTCAATTATTTTCAAATCATCATATATTCAACTACATTCATGGGAAAATGGTCATTTTTGTGCATGTGTTAATTAGAGAATTTTTAATTGGACATTTTTTATGATTTTATAGCAAATTTTGATGCATATGGAAGAGGGATTCATGAAGATATATGCATGAACAAGGGAATAAAAAGGAATGAAGAGGAAATGATTCAAGTTCATGATCATGGAGAACCCCACCCACTTACCTGAACCTATAGGGAAGCTAATAGACAACTAAGTGGAGGTTAGAGCTTCATGCACATTAAATGATGGACTAATTAGTGGCTAATAGTTACTTGGTGGCCACACTTTCCAAATGGCATTTTAGAAAGCACTCGAAAAATAGAATTAGTGTTTTATGCATGTATAAATAGCCCTCTTATGTACATGTAAAGGATCTTCTACTCTCTCTTATTTTACTTAGGAAATTAGCAAGTTGCAAACACAAATCAAAGTGAAATAAAAATGGCTTCCAAGCCTCTTTCTCTTCTCTTTTCTACTTGCTTTTATTTACTTTTATGTTGATTTTTATTCTTATGCTTTCTTTTCATGTTTATAGTTTGATTTACATATATGCACTAGTTTATTTCATTTCCTTCTAATAGTTAATCTTCTTTTTCTTTGTTTATTCTCTACTTTATTTTATTTTCAATGTTGAAATCTCTATGTGTTAAAATGATATCACAAATGAGAGGCTAAACCCCTACAATTTTGGGGTAATGAAGCTTTCTTTCATCATGTAGATTTCAACATAAATTTTCGATGTATGATCTCTTTTATGCTTTATGATAAATGGATGTTAATGTTTGTTTGTGTTTTATGTTAAATTTGATAGCCTACTTTTTTCCATAACTAATAGGCTATGCTTATCTTATTAATCACGAATTGCCTCTTCATCTAAATATGATCATGGGAATGAAGTGAAGTTTGAATCAAAACTTGATGATCTATGTTACTAATTAATAGTAATAGTTCATGCTTAAATAAGATTTTGGTTTCATTTTCTATACTATATTTCATGAGATGTAAAAAGTAGGATTAGAGTTGTATTATAGTTTGATGGTTTGATGGTTTGATTTGTGTTAATTAATAACTCAAATAGGCCATGCTTATGATAAATACATCACTAATCCTACTTAAATCAAAAAGAGATCATCATTTGATTTTATGTTAATTTATGTGAAAAATATAAGAAAGTGGGTTTGCCTCTAAATTGAATTTTAATCACATAGCTTTTAATCTTAACATTTTCTTAGCTTTCTATTTTTCAAAACAATCTCCACTTTTGGTTTAATTTGATAGATTAGAAAATTTAAAAACTAACAATTCCCTGTGGATCGACCAAAACTCGCCATGTACTAACTTTTGTATGTCGTACGCTTGCGGTTAAAATTAATTTGAAATTTATCGATGATTTTCTAATTCGATAGAAAATTCGTCGTTAAACAGCGTAACGTTCGTATCGACGAAGAATTGATTGATGAAATGGTGAATTTCGTATCGATCTGGAGTGGTGACAATTCATACCAATTCGAGATAATCAATACAAAATCGAACTGCCAATGACCGATACGAAACCCGTGGTAGGTGATCGATACGAATCTCACGGTTGGGGATCAATATGAAACCAACAATCGTCGATCGATACTAAACACTATATAACCCGATCGATACGAGGCCAACAATCCTTGATCGATACGAAACAGTATATGACCCGACTGATATGAAGTCGTTGAGTTTCGATCGTTACGAAATTAGTAATTTTTGATCGATACGAAACTTAAGTTTTTTTTGCTGATCGACCTAAGTTTGGACCTCGATGGGTACGAAATTTTCTTTTCGTACTCGAACATTTGACTCCGATGAGTTTTTGCACTGCATAACCGGATTTAACCATTTCCCTGCGTATTTAAATGACTTTCGAAGCTCGTTGATGGAACTATAATTTGGCAAATTTATTGAGCTTCAACTTTGATCATTCTTCGAAGTTTAGATGGTACGATTGTGACAGTCAGCAATGACGGTCACTCCAGTAGAATTTCGAAGTCTCGTCGCTTGTACATCTTGTTAATTTTTGTACAAGTTTCTTAAGTACTATATAATATTTCATTGCACAACACACTCATGCACTTCATTCTGGGGCACACATGGGATTATTGTCATCTAACGATGGTTTTTACTGAGTTGATTAGCTATGGTAGCCGGGAGTTCGCAGCAGCAAGAGGCTCAAAGTCCACCTCCTCCGATAATAGAGATGCCGGCCAATGCAGCCAAAGTCATAAGTCCAGCTCCGGGCGAATTGCTAGGGGCAATCTTTATTGGGAATCCTCAAGATTATGCACCATCTAATGTCTTCGAAGATATGTTAGGGAGAATTTGCTTGAGGCATCGGCTATCGTTGGATAATGTTCTGTTACCGAAGCCAAACAACATGCCACATATTACTCCAGAAGGATATATAGCTTTTAATCAACATTCGTGTACATTTGGAACACTTCCTCCATTTAACAAATATATGCGAGAAGTGTTAGCTTACTTAGGGATTGCTCCATCAAAATTGCATATGAATGGATACGCGTTATTGAACATCTTATTCATTGTTTTTATGGAGCATCTCTTATGGCCCCCGACTCTGGAGGAAATCAAATTCTTGTTCAATGTGAAGAGTCAGGGAGATAATCCCTCGTTCACATTCTTAGAGGCGGTCAGGAATTGGCAAATCATGATTGGTACTTGGACCAGACTTAGCTACTTCAAGATTGAGTGGTTCTATGTTCGGTGCCCATCGAGGTTTGCTAGACGGTGGCTAGTTAGACGTAAGTGTCACAATTCCTCCGGTGACTAACGAGACAGTTGTAATCGACGTTGAGTCTAACATTTTCTTTCTTTCACAGTCACAATTCCATGACACGAAGGCGCCCAATTTAAATAAATAGTGCGAATTCTTCAATAGGGGCCTGGCGAGATTAGAGAGATTGACTGGGTGCCGACGGATGAAAATTTAAGGGCCATTGGGCTAATTGACCAGGACCAAAGCATAGGGCTTGAAGAATCTCTTAGGGTAGCCCTAGCAAGACGGGCTAAGCGTAGGGCATCTGGATTGTAATAGTTGAACAGGGCGTTGAAGAGAATATGCCCATTGAAGACGAACCCATAGCCGAGCCCTCAAAAGTCCTCGACATTTAGAGTGAAAGAGGAAAGGCAAGGCGGTCGCTCACAAGCTTCACAAGTCTTCAAGATAGAAATCCATAGTCATGTCCCTACCAGCCGCCAGTGTGAGAATCTCGAAGATTCCTTCGCCACAAATGGAGAATCACTTAGAAGGACTCGCCAGCATTCCAATTTTTGACTATGTGTTGCTCCAACAAAACACCGGATTGGAAGGGCTTCAAAGCGCTTTAGACTTAGGCGAGTCACTTGTTGAATATGCGCTTATATGATTATTGTTTGATGATAATAAACATATATACATTCGTTTAAATGTATTTGTTAATGTACTATTTTATTTTTCACAGGTTAAATAAATATTTGCTGAATAAAATTAAATAACACAGAATTTGAATTCAAACGAATATTTTATTCAAACAAATATTTATTACAATTTTGAATAGTACAAATTCAAGCTCGCACTATAACTATACAACTTTGATTACAATTACGTCACATTTCATATTTACAATTCACCTCACTACATATCACTCACACTCGTATTTTATCTTCAACTGCATTCCAGTTTGAATCCAGCATCTGAGCAATCTGCAAAAATATACGCTAACGCAGTAAAATTGAAAAGGAAATATTTTTGCAATATAAAATAAAATATGATTTGCCTCAGTTATTTGGGTTGTTCGTCATCATTCATATTTGAATTCGTCATATACGAACAACTTGTGACATACACAGTGTATCACTGTATATGCCACAAGGCCGTGCACACCGATATACACTTGATAATGCTACAGGGACAGGTGAGCACAAGGTCAAACCCAAATATACAGAAAGGTTCAACTCAGGTGCAATATATTCAAAATCTCGTCAGCAGCACAAGGTCAAACCCGAGTTTTTTTGAAACTGGATTCAACTCAAGTAAAAATTCAAAAATCAACATGAATGCATTCAAGACCAAAACCAGGCAACAGTGAATGGGAAGACATACATGTACATGAAGGTCACAAAAATGCATGAAGCAGTTCATATATACAACATAGCAGCCCATCAATGCTAACTGCTCAAGTAAAGTGAAGGAACAAGACCGAACGAGCAAGCTAACCGGCAAATGAACAGAGGCAACAAGGTCAGAGTACAATGCAACATTTTCAAAATGCACAAATATACTATGCAATGAATATCAAGCGATACAACTGCAAGTATCAAAACCTGGTTAAAGCAAAACAGTAAGGTTCAGGGACGAACAAGATCAAAACCGTGTGCTACTGAACAAAGTCGAGCATAAACAAAATCAACATCGCAAGCTAGCCAAGTCAGAGAAATTCACGGAGGCATGATCAAACATAAATTCAAAGCCGTCAATTTTAAACCAAGTCAACCAAGAAATAATAAGAATAATTCGCATATGAATTGGTCAAGGTGAAATCTCAATCATCAAAGTGAAATCATACGGCGAAGATAATGAAATTGACAAATTCAAATAGAGAATATACGAACGCAAAAATAGGAAATCAAATCCTATAAAAACCCTAATCATCATCGGCAATTAATCCATCGAATTCAAGCATACAAACAGAAAAGCAAAAGGAGCAGAAAGAACATACCGAAGCTTTTCGAATTCGATCAATTCGAAGCAGTTGAAGTGCACAAAGGAAATCATCAATTGACAAAAGAACGCCGCATCAATAATTTAATCCCAGTCGCAAGCTTCGAATTTCAAAAAACCCTAAATTGGATCGAAGGGACAAGCCCTAATTTAGCTTCAAAGATGAACGGCCGGCATCTCCAAATAAACGAAGGAAGAAAATAAAAGAGACGGGCTAGAAGATAAAAGGGGCCGGCATTTTTTATTAAGGGTTTTAAATTTGTTAAATAGGGTTATTTTGTTTTTAATTGTTTTTAATTGTATTTTCTTTTTTAAACTGTTTATTTTTTCTAGTCGTGTGACTAGGGGACAAGCTACATGGCGTAGCTTGAGAATTCGCAACTCAGTGGCTGAGTTGTGGCAGGGTTTTGAGCGTAGAGTTAGATTTAGCGGGTGTCGCGAGTTTACGTGCGTAAGCGAGGGACTATCTAATTTCTAGTAGAAACCTTGGGGGCAGCACGTAGGCAGGGTTTTTGCCGAAGCTGGGTAAATTCTGTGTCGTTCTATTTCTGCATTTATTATTCTGCTATTATCTATGCTGCTATTGTTCTGTGATTTGTGTTGAGATTATTTTATAAGCTTCCGCGATTAATTTTAATAATTTATACCATCACCCTATTCACCCCCCCTTTAGGGTGAAATCGATCCTACAAGTGGTATCAGAGCTAGGAACAAAAGCCGTTTTTGTTTTAAATTTTTTTGACAAAAATCAATTTTTGTTTTAAAAATTCATGTTTTAAAAATTGGTTCTTGTTTTAAAATTTTGAATTTTTGAAATGGCTTCTTTTATTAATACTTCTGTTGAGGGTCGCTCCAATATTATTCCTTCTATTTTCGATGGAACGGATTTTTTGAATTGGAAATTAAAAATGGAATTTTATTTAAAATCTGTTAATATTAAATGTTGGGATATTATTGAAAATGGGTGTGATATAACATATAAGAAAATTATCTCGATTAATGCTATGGCTATGCATTTATTATATTCTCATATTAATCAAGATAATTTTAATTTCATCTCTCATTGTGAAAATGCACAGGAAATCTGGAATACTTTAAATGCAATATATGGTGCAAAAGTCAACAGCAATGAGAAATCCTCCACAACCAACTCAGTTAAAGAAATGTGCTTAACAGGATTTGCAAAAAGCAGTTGTGATGAGGATGATGATGATGGAGCTGCTGAGCTGGCATTAATAATAAAGAAATTCAAAAGATGGAACAACAAATACGGAAATCCAGCTCTAAATCAACAATTGAAAAGCAGAATAATTAAAGCACTGGACAACTCGGAAGAACACGGGATCACTTGCAACAAACCCGGTGATATCAAGCCCAATTATCCCCGATTTCAACTCAACAAAGAAAAGAAATCAAAACGAAGATGTTTTACAGCCACTTGGAATAAAAGCGATAGCAGTGAAAGTGAGAAAGCAGATATGTGCCTTCATGGGAATATAACCGATAGCGACGATGATGAGCCAAGCGAGGTATCAAAACTCACTAACTCTGAATTACTTATTTATTTCCACGAAGTAAATGGCTGTTTTGAACGACTTAGGGAGAAATATGCTAAACTCGAATCACAAAAAGTTACTTTGGTAGAATTAAATAAACAACTTGACCAATTAGTTAAAACCTATCAAAGTAGGATCCCTAAGTGCGATAAGTGTCCAACATTTGAAAATGAAATTAAAAAATCAGAAATCAATATAAAATCACTTGAAAATGAAATTCTGATTTTAAAAGAAAGTGAAAATACAAGGAGAGAGAATTCTATCAAAAAGTGCACTCAATTGTTGAATGAAAATGAATCTCTCAAAACACAAGTCCAACATTTGTCAACGACTTTAGATAAATTTTCCAAAAGTGGAAAATCATTGAATATGCTATTAGGAAAGCAAACTGTTAATACGGTTAGACAAGGACTTGGATATAATAGTTCGAAAATTGTTGAAAACAAGATTAATCAAGAAAATTCAATGTGCACGATTTGTAGAAAATATGGACACAATCACAATAATTGTTGGTATAGACCCAAACATGTGAAAACTATACCGATTTGGGTTCCAAAAGGCACAAATATAAAAACTCTCAAAGTTAAACAAATTTGGGTGCCGAAGGGAACAATTATAAATAGTTTTGGGTCTTTACAAAATTGTTTTTCAAAATTTTCTGCCACTAACAACCATGGACCTATAAAAACAAATAGGTCACATAAATCTTTTAACGTGTAGGTGTGGTGGCAGGTTGAGGAACAAAAATAGTGCTCTCTGGATTTTAGCTGTTCCAGAAACACAACGGGCGACAAAACAAAGTTCCTTAGCCTAGTAAAAAGGTAACAGAATCACAATGGACAACAACGAAAAATATCATAAAGGTAAAACAGGTAATGGAATATTTATTTGAACGATATATTAAATGTGATAATCTGCACCATATTCTGAATTAAAATCAGCCAATATTGAGATTGATGAAAAGATGATGATTTTGATTCTGACTTATTCAACATAGTTGGCCAAGTATATTCTTATGCCAAAAACACTATAATAATCTCTAGATTCTTTGAATTACTTCATATATATCAGTTTGAATTAAAAATAGTGTTTTGTTGGATAATACAATTGGTTATAATACGGCTAACTCTATATTCATGGTTTTTGATTATTTACACGGCTTCAATTCAAATTCAAAAGAATGTCATTTAAATTGTTGTAAAATTGAGTTTGAAATTTTTGGTGCACACTTCATGGTTTGATCAATCAAATTCAATTAATGATAATTTTGAGTGAAAGAGAAATTCAGATGCAGATTACACTGGTAATCTAGTTGATAGGAAAATTACCAGTGAAACGTGATTTTTGTTGAGACATTTAGTAACTGCATCGTTTTTCAAAGAAAATAACTGCATATTCTTCATTTCAAATAATTTTCAAATAGCAGAAAATTTTCTTTTAAAACCCCCTGGAGAAAATCATTTTTGACCATATTTTCAGATTAGTCATTTTTGAAAAATTAATTTCATAATTATTTTTGAGTTTGTTTTTAAATGACTATTTTGACTAATCTGACTCCCTAATGTTTATCGAAAAGAAAAATAGTGATTGAAAAAGTGATGAGTGTTAATATTGATCAAATATTATGACTTGAGACGGTATAATTAATAAATTTCTTTAGAAATTTAAACAAGAGTTATAAAACTTTTTGTTGGTAAAAAATTCCATGACCATCTCTATATCTATTATATTTCTAACAACCATCACTCATCAAAATTCTATATAGGTTGTCGATATGTGGTACTTTAAACAGGAATCGTTCGTTTTTCATTTTCACATTTTTTTAAAAAAAACAAAAATAAATAAATAAATAAATACCAAAGTATTCACACTCATTTAAAAGTCCTCACGGTTATGCATGGGTGAATTACTTGGAATTTGTTATGTGCTTCCATGCTCATTTAAAAGTCCTCACGGTTATGCATGTATGGAACGCATATCAAAAGTTGATTTTTAAAATAAACAAGTTGATTCTAATCCCATTTAAAAGTCCTCACGGTTATGCGTGGTTCGAAGATACTTGAATTCATTTTTTTAAAATAAAATATAATTGGAATACTACTAATCTCATTTAAAAGTCCTAACGGTTATGCATGGTTAGTAGATATTCAAATTCCTGATATAACTTACCACGAATAGACACATCTGTATGGTTTTATATGATGACATCATTTCCATCATTCTAAAAGTGGAATATGCGCCTAACAAAATATTTATGATTTTTGTTTGATTTTTTATTGAAATTTAATATTTATATTCAATTGAGTTTTAATGTTGCATTAATATCGATCACTTTATCTCTATTTTCTCTAATACTATTATTCTTTTGCTGATAACAAAAGGGGGAGAGAAAAGTTAAGATTTTGTCAAATAAAATCAAGCAAAGGTCAAATAATTTTCTATTTGCATCTAGGCTCATTTGCATATTTTTATTTGTATGCATATATGTAGGGGGAGCTTTGTGTAGAGAGGAAGCATTTAAATAGGGGGAGCAAATTAGAGCATATCAATGATCAAATACATTTAATATATTCAAAATCTTAAATATATGTTTGTTATCATCAAATGGGGGAGATTGTTGAATATGCGCTTATATGATTTTTGTTTGATGATAATAAACATATATACATTCGTTTAAATGTATTTGTTAATGTACTATTTTATTTTTCACAGGTTAAATAAATATTTGCTGAATAAAATTAAATAACACAGAATTTGAATTCAAACGAATATTTTATTCAAACAAATATTTATTACAATTTTGAATAGTACAAATTCAAGCTCTCACTATAACTATACAACTTTGATTACAATTACGTCATATTTCATATTTATAATTCACCTCACTACATATCACTCACACTCGTACTTTATCTTCAACTGCATTCCAGTTTGAATCCAGCATCTGAGCAATCTGCAAAAATATACACTAACGCAGTAAAATTGAAAAGGAAATATTTTTGCAATATAAAATAAAATATGATTTTTGAAAATATGATTTGCCTCAGTTATTTGGGTTGTTCGTCATCATTCATATTTGAATTCGTCATACACGAACAACTTGTGACATACATAGTGTATCACTGTATATGCCACAAGGCCGTGCACACCGATATACACTTGATAATGCTACAGGGACAGGTGAGCATAAGGTCAAACCCAAATATACAGACATGTTCAACTCAAGTGCAATATATTCAAAATCTCGTCAGCAGCACAAGGTCAAACCCGAGTTTTTTTGAAACTGGATTCAACTCAAGTAAAAATTCAAAAATCAACATGAATGCATTCAAGACCAAAACCAGGCAACAGTGAATGGGAAGACATACATGTACATGAAGGTCACAAAAATGCATGAAGCAGTTCATATATACAACATAGCAGCCCATCAATGCTAACTGCTCAAGTAAAGTGAAGGAACAAGACCGAACGAGCAAGCTAACCGACAAATGAACAGAGGCAACAAGGTCAGAGTACAATGCAACATTTTCAAAATGCACAAATATACTATGCAATGAATATCAAGCAATACAACTGCAAGTATCAAAACCTGGTTAAAGCAAAACAGTAAGGTTCAGGGACGAGCAAGATCAAAACCGTGTGCTACTGAACAAAGTCGAGCATAAACAAAATCAACATCGCAAGCTAGCCAAGTCAGAGAAATTCACGGAGGCATGATCAAACATAAATTCAAAGCCGTCAATTTTAAACCAAGTCAACCAAGAAATAATAAGAATAATTCGCATATGAATTGGTCAAGGTGAAATTTCAATCATCAAAGTGAAATCATACGGCCGAGATAATGAAATTGACAAATTCAAATAGAGAATATACGAACGCAAAAATAGGAAATCAAATCCTATAAAAACCCTAATCATCATCGGCAATTAATCCATCGAATTCAAGCATACAAAAAGAAAGCAAAAGGAGCAGAAAGAACATACCGAAGCTTTTCGAATTCGATCAATTCGAAGCAGTTGAAGTGCACAAAGGAAATTATCAATTGACAAAGAACGCCGCATCAATAATTTAATCGCAGTCGTAAGCTTCGAATTTCAAAAAACCCTAAATTGGATCGAAGGGACAAGCCCTAATTTAGCTGCAAAGTGGAACGACCGACATCTCCAAATAAATGAAGGAAGAAAATAAAAGAGACAGGCTAGAAGATAAAAGGGGCCGGAATTTTTATTAAGGGTTTTAAATTTGTTAAATAGGGTTATTTTGTTTTTAATTGTATTTTCTTTTTTAAACCGTTTATTTTTTCTAGTCGTGTGACTAGGGGACAAGCTACGTGGCGTAGCTTGAGAATTCGCAACTCAGTGGCTGAGTTGTGGCAGGGTTTTGAGCGTAGAGTTAGATTTAGTCAATAGCGGGTGTCGCGAGTTTACGTGTGTAAGCGAGGGACTATCTAGTTTCTAGTAGAAACCTTGGGGGCAGCACGTAGGCAGGGTTTTTGCCGAAGCTGGGTAAATTCTGTGTCGTTCTATTCCTGCATTTATTATTCTGCTATTATCTGTGCTGCTATTGTTCTGTGATCTGTGTTGAGATTATTTTATAAGCTTCCGCGATTAATTTTAATAATTTATACCATCACCCTATTCACCCCCCTCTAGGGTGAAATCGATCCTACATCACTTCCTACGAGTATGGCCGATATATCCGGTTGGTCGGGGTGTTTGCACATGCATACATACACTTCACGACACTACACGATTTCCAATCATAAGCTATTCATTTCTGGAGATAACTAACTTTGCTTCTCTTTCTATTTCACAAATACGATGATAAGGTGAGAATCTATGCCTGGAAGCCATCGCTCTACGTGCCAATCGTCTAGTTTATATCACAAGTCCCACAGAAGGGAGGCTAGCCAAGAGAATTACGAAAGGGAGAGGGATAGAGAGAGAATATAGGCGTCGCTCCCGGTCATGCTTTCCGCCTCCTCGAATCCAACAGAAACTTCTGGTCATGGTAAACAACCCTTCGAACCTTCACGCCAAAGACTGCCTTCTCAGGCATCAAGGTCTGATCCACAGCATCGTTGGACCGAAACCGAAACTCCCCTCATCACTGAGCAAGCTGTCCTAGAGCCGACTGGGGTAGGAGCGATCAGAATCGCCCAACTAAAAATATATTTCCCAAAATCTGTTTTGATGGCTTCATCTTTCCCCCGCATATAAAGAAAATTCCTGTTGAGGCAGAACAAACTATGCATGACTACATTCATGATGTTTACAGCCAATATCGAGAATGGATGAAGACCATGGACAAAGTATCAGTGGTGGCCTTTGAGCGGGTGAAAATGATTGAGAAATTAGAAACTGATCTTGCTCAAATGGACCGCATAATTCAGATGCTTCATAATGAGGGAGAGTCTACGAGAAACTAAGAGAAAGAGGCCAATACAAGGGTTGATGAGGCAACTCGGTGGATGGAAGAGATGAGGCAGACACACTTAGCCCTAGTGGAGGTGATGGGACATTGAACCACCACTGTTATGGCCGAAAGAGATGGAGCACTTAAAGATCTTGAAGAGCTTAAAGCCAAACTTGCTGAAATCATCAAAGAGAAAGACGATGCAAACAAAGCAACCTAGGAAGCATGTGAATAGGCTGTGGTGCTTAGGTATGATAGGGATGCGACAACGCTTAAAGTCTAGGAAGCCGAGGCCAGGGTTGAGAATGAAGTGAAAGCGGTGGAGACCAGGTTGGAAGCTGATATCGAAGATCTTCTTATCACATACAACGCCAATATGTTGAAGCATCGAAGTCTAACCTGGCTTGAAAACTATCCTTCACGCTTATACAATGCTTGGTGCCGCTTAGTGGAAGATGAAAAAGCTGAGCATCATGCTGAATCTATAAATGAACTTGAATTGGAGAATCGGGTACCGAGAAAGGATGAGAGAAGAGGCCTCCATGATATCACTATTACAATCGAAAAGGAGAGACTCGGTACTCATCACTTGGTGGCTGGAGAGGGTTCTGGTTTGAGCACCATGATGCAGGTTCCGAAACTCTTATGCCAACCCTACCTAAATCTACCCCTACGGTTGATCCTCAATTTGTGCCGACATACAATCCTGATCGACCACAATTGTCTCCAGCCTGTGAGCACGTCACTGAAGCTGCTCTGGCTTCACCAACAAGTCAATCTGAGGAAGGTATTCTGAACATTTCTTATGCTCATTCAAAGTCAAAAATGTTGATTGAAGTAATCACTAACAACTTTTTTCCTTGTCTCTATTTAGTGATAGGAGCTACATCAGCTGTGCCCCCGCAACCCAAGAGCTACATCACACGCAGGAGGCCCTCATAACAGAAGCGACCACCACAACATCCACTACACCATCCGACGGAGCACAGGAGAGCATGTTTACTTTCGATGAGCAGATGATGGAGGAGCTTCTTGGCCACCAGAGCAACCCTTTTGCTGATCTAACATTTTTTATGGGGGAGGTGCATCCGCAGCTAGCTCCTCGGGCCCAACCGACAGCATCCCTGTGGACTCCCAAATAGTTCATGAAGAGGATATCATAGCCAAGATCAACGCTGAAATGGAAGCGGCTACGCGGGCTAGTGTTATTGTAGGTGGGATGGCGGGCCCTGGTCCTGCTTCTTTGTGAATTATTTCTCTAGGAGGCACGGTCGTCGACATCGGTGTGCCTTCCCCACCTTCCAACATCGATCCTATCCCTCCGACTCTGCCTTCAGGAAGCATTCCAATTCATGTGAGTTCGGAGGAAGAGGTTACCATAGTTCCCCCGGTTGGAGATCTACCGCCAAAAAGTAAGGGCTCGAAGAGGCGTCCGAGCGGTAATTTAGGGGGTCGACGCTGAAGAAGAAGAAGAAGAAAACGAGAGAATAAACATGTCTCCTCGGCTCATTTTGGCAGATAGATAGGAATTTCCTTTTGCTTCTTGTATGCCGTGTATAGATGCGGTTTTGGCCCTACTAGTAGGATTTTTTGGAATAATTTTGCACTTATCCTTCTCTTCCAAAGAATAGTTGAAATAAAATTCCATTTTGTCGTCGGCATAGTTTTGAGTTTATTTGACTTAAGTATTTCGACGCTCGAACTTCCATTCAATGTATTTATGAAGCTTCAATCTTTGAATCGGACCTGAGTTTAGTTGTTAAGTTCTAAAGCCACGGCTTCGGGTCACGATCGAACGTTAAGTTGAACTACAATACCGCACTATCTCAATTAGTAGCTGATACTTAAGTTCTGCCCCCAGTTTCGAGGATAAATTGAAAATATTAACAGGCCATCATTTTTTTCCTTTAACATACAAAGCTCAAATTTGTTGAAGAAAGACCGAAACAAGACGAGTTTGGGTGGTCGAATCACACTTGCTCATCAATTGGTGATTGAATCCACACTCTGGGGATTGCACTTGTACATCGACGGTCGATCATGCCCACTTAAGGTTTTGACATATGTCCGCACTCCGAGGACTTAAGTTATTTTATGGGCAGTCAGCCACACCCGTTTGATATTTAGAACTTCGTCCGCACTTTGGGGACTTAGATTGATTCATGGGTGGTCAGTTACACCCACTTTGCGTTTATACTCCGGCCCACACTCCAGGGGCTTGGAGTTGTCTTACGGGTGGTCGTTTCACAACCAGCTTGTGTTTATACTCCAATCCGCACAGTGGGGACTTAAAGCTAGTCGATGGGCAGTTGGTTATACCCATTTTGATGTTTATACTCCAGTTCGCACTCTGGGAATCTGAAGTTGGTTAACAGATGGTCGATCACATCTGTTTTGAGTTTTAAAATTTCGTTCACACTTCGGGATCGATGGATTTATCAGGATCATGGATGGTCGATTCACATCCACCCTGAATTAACAAGTGGAGTTAGATAGACGGGTCCATCCTCCTGGAACTTAATTTGAATATGGGTGAAGTTGTTAGGTGGACGAATCCACCCTCCTCAAAACCATACTTGTAAGTTTATACTCCAGTTCGCACTTTGGGAATCGAGAGTTAGTTAGAAGATGTCGTGTACCAATCCTTTTTTGGCTTCAGTGTGATGACTTGCCCCCGAGCTCATGTTCCACTTAGTGAGCGACTGGTCGTATCATAGTCATACCCTATTTGAATAAATCCCACCATAGGGTGGAACTTAGCTCTCCATGCATTGTGATGTTCTTATGACGCATTTTAAAAAATCATGGCTCTGGCTTAAAGAGATTGCATTTTATTGCTGAAATAAGAAAATATAGCAAAGTCGGTTGCCTTATTACAAATTCAAATTTCGAAGTGCATAAACAAATTACAAATGAAAATTTGAATGAATAAATAAAGAAAGCCTGTTATGTGTAATAGCGATGAAGACTTTCGCTGTTCCAGACTCTTGGCAAAGTGAGACCATCAACGGTCGATAGTTTAAATGTGCCATCTCCAAGTCTTCGTTCAATGACATACGGCCCTTCCCACGTTGGTTTCATATGTGAAGTAACCAAGTAAATTCTCTTGAGGATGGGATCGTTGAGTTTAAAGATTCGAGGTCGGACCTTGGCATTGTACAACCAGACGACTCGACTTCGCTATGCGGCATCCCTTAAATTAGCCTCTTCTCGCTTCTCATCCAATAAATCTAAAGATTCGGCAAGTAATATAGCATGTATCTTCGCATAATAATATGTTACATGATGTGAAGGTACTTCCATCTCGACTGGAATAACGGCTTCTGGACCATAGGAAAGAGAAAATGGAGTATGGCCGGTCGCGGACTTATGGGTTGCTCAATAAGCCCATAGGGCCATAGGAAGTTCATCGACCCATTTGCCCATGACCTTTTCCAGTTGTTTCTTCAGAATGGACTTTATAACTTTATTAAAAAATTTAATCTGTCCATTCGCTTGAGGGTGTGCAACTGTGGAGAATTTCTTCTGGATGTGGAATCGTTGACCGAAATTTTTAAATTCAACACTGTCGATTGGGCTCCGTTGTCAATAATGATGGCATGGAGGAGACCAAATCGACAGATGATGTTGCGTACCACAAAGTTGATCACTTTCTTCGTTGTGATAGTAGCAATGGGCTCAACTTCCACCCAATTGGTAAAGTAATCAACTGCAATGATGGCGTACTTCGCACCACCTTTGGCTAGAGGTAGAGAACCAACAATGTCGATGCCCAATATTGCAAACAGCCAAACACTGACCATTTGAGTAGTTTCGGTAGGGGTCTCTTGGAATCCAAATATGTTTTTGACATATGTCATATTTCCTGGCGTAATCCGATGCATCGTGATTTACAATCGGCCAATAGTATCCGTACCAGAGCACTTCATTGGCAAGAGTCTGCCCCTCAGTGTGATCGCCATATTCTCCTTCATGTACATCATGCAGTACTTGTTTGATTTCATCGTGCATGATACGCTGGAATAAATAGAGTACCCTCTTTTATACATGACTCCATTTTGAACAGTGAATCGCGAAGCCTTTCGAAGGACTTGCCTTTTTTCATTCCTACGCTCTGGCAGGGTCCTACACTCAAGATAGTTTGTGAACGGAGTCATCCATGACTCCTTATCAGAAATGACCTTAAACACCTAGTCGGTCTCTATCTGAAGAAGCGAATCCCATTTACTATGCCTTACCGGTACTGCTAACTTTGCTAGAGAATCGGCTTTCTGATTGTGTTCTTGGGCTATGTAAAGGATAGCAAAATAATTGAACCGATTCAATATTTCCTGAACCCGAGCAAGATAAGTAGCCTGCGTTCGGTGCTTGGCCTGGTATTTCCCCCAAACTTGGCACACAACCAATTATGAATAACAGTAAATCTCCACAGCGATAATTCTCAAATCTCTGGAAAGCCTTAACCAAGCGAGTAGGGCTTTGTATTCAGCCTCATTGTTGGTAGCACGGAAATTGAACTTTAAAGTATAGCATATAAATCGACGTTCATGGGTTTCAAGTACAACCTCGGCACCTGAGCAACGGTCATTCGATGCACCATTAGTATGTAACTTCCAAATACGTTTGGGAGATTCATTGGTTTCGGGCAAGTCCTCCGAGATAGTTAATTCAGCGATGAAGTCTGCCAGGACTTGTCCTTGGATAGCTCGCCTTAGAGTGTAAGTGATGTTGAACTGACTCAGCTTAATATTTCATTTGAGTAACCTACTAGATGTCTCAGGCCGCGTAAGGACCGATTGTAACGGCTGGTCGGTGTACACAGTGATAGGATGAGCTTGAAAATATGGAAGGAGCTTCCTTGAGGCAATGACAAGACAATAAGCCAAATTTTCTAGCTTTGGATAGTTTCTCTCTACTCCGGTCAGTCGTTTGCTAATGCAATAGACCGCCCGTTGTATCTGGTCTTCCTCCTGAATTTGGGCAGCACTGATTGCATTTTCTGACACCGTCAAGTAGATGTACAATCTCTCGTGATCAATGGGCTTTAACAGAATGGGTGGTGTGGACAGATGTTGAACCAGTGCTCGGAATGTGCCTTCACATTCCGTAGTCCATTCAAAGATCCATTTCCCTTTTCTGATCAGGTCGAAGAAGGGAATGCATTTTTCAGTGGATTTTGAAATGAACCTGCTCAGTGCTTCTACTTTCCCGTTAAGGCTCTGGGCTTGCTTTATAGTTCTTGGAGTCTCAAGATTCCTGATTTCCCAGATCTTCTGGGGATTGGCTTCGATTCCTCGAGTATTGACGAGGAATCCAAGGAATTTTCCAGATACGACCCCAAAGTGACAGTTCAGCGGGTTAGTTTCATTCTATATTCTCGGAGAATGTTGAAGATCGGTTCCAGGTCTTTGATATGATTGGTGGAGAACCTCGACTTCACAAGCATGTCGTCCACATATACCTCCATAGTTTTTTCGATCTGGTTTGCGAACATTCGATTAACTAGCAGTTGGTAAGTTGTCCCGGCGTTCTTGAGTCCAAATGGCTCGACTTTGTAGCGGTAAAGTCCCAGATCGGTGATGAAGCTGGTATGCTCCTGATCGGGTAAGTGCATGGGTATCTGGTTGTAGCCAGAATATGCATGCATGAAGGATAATAGCTCATGTCCAACTGTTGAGTCTACAAGCTGATCGATTTGGGGAAGTGGAAAACTATCTTCAGGGCAAGCTTTATTTAAGTTTGAGTAGTCAACACATGTTCTCCATTTCTCGTTAGGCTTTCTGACAAGTATATGATTGGACACCCATTACGGATATAATGCATCTCGGATAAACCCGTTCGACTTGAGCTTATTTACCTCTTCCTTAAGGGCGGCAGATCTCTTTGGATCCTACCACGCCTTTTTTGCTTGACCAGGACATGCCGCAGGTCAATATTCTATGTGTGGCTCGTGATGTCTGGGTAGATTCCACACATGTCGAAATGCGTCAAGGCAAACACGTCGAGATTTTATCGGAGAAATTCAACCAATTACTTCTAGATCTATTGGCTTAGCTGAGATCCAATGTTTACCATTTTAGAGTCTTCATTATCATCGACCGGAACAACGATCGTCAGCTCGTCCGAGGAAGCTTGACTGTCTCTACCTTCATCTTCACTTTCGATATCTCTTGGGTCAAGATCCCTTGAGAATTGGTTAGGGTGCCCGGGCCTTAGCCCAAGCGTTAACTGTCAATTCTAAGAAAAGAGGACGTAGAGAGATTCCTCTATGCCCTTTCCTTTTTCTTTTCACTGCGCCTCTTGTAGCTCAACAACATAACAGGCTCGTCCAGCAGCCCGGTCACCTTGAATGACTCCAACTCCATTTTCGGTAGGGAATTTTAAAGTTAGACACCAAGGGGGCAATGGCAGCCTTGAACTCAACAAGGGCCGGTCAACCCAAGAAAGCATTGTATGGCGAGTCTATATCCAATACAACAAATTGTAATATCCGAACTCTCCAACATTCTCCAATTCTCAACTCCACTGGTAGCTCCACCATCCCAGTGGATATAGTTGCACTCCCATTGAAGCCATGAATATAAGACTGACAAGGCTTCAAGTTTTTGTTTCCATCTTCATTTGATCATAAGCTCGCTTAAACAATATGTTCGCTGAACTTCCACTGTGCATTAAGATCATCTTCATCCAAGCAGGACCTATCTGAGCTTAAATGACAAGTGGATCAATGGTTAGGGCTTCGACACTGTCGCCATCCCTGTCTCAAAATACAATGTTGTCTATCATCGTTTTCTGTTGCTTGCCCAGAGCCTCATCTTCCAAATTACTACAACATTCGAAGCTCGTATGCCTAATAGAACTGCCATACGACTTCATTTACTTCCAGCTTTGATCTTTTGGATGAGAACCACCACTAACAGTATTAATCACTAGCCTCCTGCTAGTACGAGTGGGTTCCTACGGTCTCGCCTGATTTGGTATTTGGTTTTGATTCAATGGGACCACACCTCCCGACTATGGTGCCTAAACAAACTGCTCCAATTTTCTCTCTCGTATCAACTTCTCAATAATATCTTATAGATAACGACATTCGTTTGTGTTGTGACCATAGCTTTCATGAAATCTACAAAACTTCCTCATTTGAATCTGTCTTTTTGATGACTGCATCGGAGCAGGCTTCTTATATTAAACAGTATTGCAGGTCTGCAAATACACATTTTCCAACGATGTATTTAAAGGGGTATAAGTGTCAAACATAGGAGCTCAGCGTCGTGACCCACGATTCTGATCCCGTCTCCTGTTTTGATTTTCATTTCCTTTCTATTGATTCTGTTTATTCTGTATGCTCATCGCACCTTCTTGGAACTCTCCCGGGTTTGTTTAATAGCAACATTGCTTTGGATTCCTTCTACATTGGGCCCTGCATCATCCTTTTTTCTAGACTGTTTTGCATCCTCTCTTCTCAAGAAATGAGCTGCCTCGGAATAGAAACAGTCAATAACGCATGAGGTTTTTCGGCCAACCAGTTGCCGAATTCGAAATCGAGATCGATTCCCTACGCCAGTGCCATCAGAATTGAGTTGTCGGTAGGATTACTAATCCTAGCGCATGCAGCAAAAAACCTCTTCAGATAACGCCTGAGTGTCTCTCTGGGAGCTTGAGTGACACTGGACAAGGTACTAACATTTTTTGGCCTTGTGACATGCATGCAAAATGGTACAACAAACTTTGTTGCCAACTGGTCGAAACATGAGATCGATTGAGGTGGTAGACAAGTGAACCACATAATCACTATGCCCCCTAAGGAAATCGTGAAACATCGGTACTTGACCGCATCATCAGCCCATGTGGCACTCATCAACCATTCGTACTTTAATGTGCTGGTTAGGATCAGAGCTCCCTTCGTAAATAGGTAGATTTAGCATTCAAAATTGTCTAGGTGGTTCAGTATAGAAGATGTCATCAATGAAGGGGGTATGACTCTGAGAGATTCCCTAGTCGTCATGGGTGAGGCCCTGCCTTTCGCGGATCATCTAACGTATCATTGTCGGGATATCTAGCCTGTGGACATTTTGGGCACGCTGAGCCAAGGTGTGGTCGGGTTCCACAATGCAAAGATAGGCCGGTCACGGCCAACGGTCCATACCTCACCTCCTTGGTTCTTGATCTTCAGAAACATAAGGCTCAGGAGTATAATTGCGTTGATGGTGGATCAGATCCTTTCGGTTTCGAGCATCAACTCCTAACTCAATAGCCACGGCAGTAGCACGTTGTCACTAGTGTGATAAGGAACAGTGCCTCCTTAGGAGGAGGGTCTAGTCTGATGACTGGTTGATAGGCCAACCCTCGGTTGCCCAAGATTCAAGGTACGCTGATGTACAGTAGCCGGTGTATAGCTTCCATCTAGTCACGGGCGCGTGGATCGGTGATTGTAGTCAGAGGAGGCTAAACACTCGATGGATAAAAAGGAAGTTTGATCCCTTCTGGATCTCCTTCATCTTTCAAGGTTCAGTCGATTGGTCAATTGCACTAGCATGGAGTTTCTGAGTAAGATGTTGGCGGCTTTACGTCAGCTCTTGCATTAGTAGTTGAAACTCTTCCTTGTTGATAGGGCCTAGTGGATATGAAGGTACGACATCATTCTTGTCGGTAGGAGGAAGTTGCGTGGGGTTCTGTCTGTCCCGTCCTTCTGGATCTGCAGCTGATGAAGTAGTCCTAATGTTGACCATGGTGGATGATGAAGTCCTCTCCAAGACTTGGTACAAATCTGAATAGGAGGAAAGAACTTCTAGACTTGAAATCTGGATCTTCTCCTTAGATTTTCGTAATCCGATATCGGCAGTAGATAGAAAGAGCAAGAGAAAAGAGAAGTTTTTCTCGGTGAAAGCACTAAAATGTTTGTACGAAAATTGGGCATAAAACTTTTTGTATATGTTTGAAGAGATAAACTGAAGAAAAATAAATGTAGAATGGGTAGATCTAATAAACACGCCAATCAATCGATAAGAAAAAATGCAGAAGACACAAGTTTTAGAGTGGTTCGCGTAATGCCTACGTCCACTATGAAATAGCCGACTTTTATTGATTTTTGCTTGCTGGTTACAATGAGTTACAACAGTACAATCCAAGTACAATAGCAATTTCAGTAGAGTTTGGACGTCGAAGAGCCAAAAGTCCCTTTTCTTTAGGTCTAGGGTCACTATTTATAGGCGTAGGAAGCAAATATCTCGCCTATATCTCGGAAGACTTCTTCTCCCATGTGAGTGGGCCCACGGGAGCGAGTTTATGTGATTTCGAATCGATCTGGGAGCGATACGAGTTGAGTTTGTATCGATCCATAATTGGTCCTTTTTGGCTGAAAATAGTCAGGTACGTGGTTGAGGTTGTAGGCAAACTCCTGTGAAATTTTGGTGGCGTTAGGACTTGAAGATCTTGAGCTATGATCGATACAAGTTTGAATTTGCAAAACACTTTCGAGTTCGCATGCTAACTTTTAGGATCGATCCACTTTTCCCATTTCTTTTACGGGCCGTGTTCGTATCGATCTAGGGTGATCCTTTTTTGTATCGATGGTTCGACAACTTCTTCGTATCGATGCTTGTCAATACCTTTGTATCGATCCTCTTCGTATCGATGGCATTTGTTGGATTTGCAACGATCTTTTATACCTTTTTTGTATCGACACGAACTTACGTTCTTTGTATCGATAAAAGGTGCTGATTTTTTATCGATGGAGGATATAGACTTCGTATCGATTTGTGGTGAATCGATACGAAGCATTCTTGACAGTGGATCGTTACGAAGAAAATAGGAATGGTTGATGGGTATGAACCAAAGCGACTTGCAGGATGGATATGAAGGGACTTTATGGACACAAACTTGAAGGATACGAATTGGTGTTCCTTCCATGGATACGAACTGGTTGTGTTTCTTGGCCATGGACACGAAGTGGATGGACACGAATGAGTTAGCTCCTTCGGTCCTTCCATGGGAGCGAACTACCTTGATTATGATGGATATGAAGGAGGCCACCTTGGATGGATATGGATGAGAAGGGATATGAATGGAGGTGATCTTCTTGAACTTGATCGATCAATATCTTGAGCATACGAACTCTGATTGACTTGAAATCTGGAATGTTGGCTTTTATAGCTTTGCTTATCGTATTATATCAATTATAGCTCGATATGGACTTGGGAAAAATTCACCAGTATCCATAGTAGACCTACGTATAACTAATTTTCGAGATGAATCATCTTTGGTTTTCAGTCAATTTCCAGGTGTCACGGCCTTGCCAAAAGGTAGGATAACAAAAGAATCTTGGGACTGGACGTAGGATGCTGATTCGAACCAGTATTAGAAGTCCATGTGCATATTCTTTACTTTATCTTATTTTATCTGCAATTATCTTAGAATATTTTTTAAATACATCTCTATAGTTTAGCCATAAAATACTTATCCAACACACTTCCAAAATTATGGCACAACATCCATTGAGCAACTATAGTTGGGCGAGTAAAATCGTTAGAAGTCAAACACTATTCAGGAGAGTACTTGTCTCCTCAGTTATATGAGGTTAGTATCATGGTCAATTGAAATCAACTCAAAGTCAAAATTTCTAGCCAAAGCAATTCGATTAATAATAACAATTATTGGTGAACCAAGGACTTTGTGTTCGGACTATAGGTTGAATACGGATGATATTGGAATTTGGACCGATACAAAATTCCATAATTCTTAATGTGGCATAGTTTTGACGAAGAGAATTGGTATAAATAATTATCACTACAAAGAATTTACACATGAGAGTCACACCACCAAAAATTGAATATTTCTAATACCACCTAATTTAATTAATTATAATTGTTATAAAATAATTAAATTAACTAATATTTATGAAATGATAATAATAAAATTTTATCTATTTATGTTGACCAATATTACATAGTGTGTGTAATAGTTATAGACACATGTATCGATATATGACATCAATGTGCATTTGAAATGGACCTAAACGCAAATTTATTGATCGGGCTTGACGCGGTTCGAAAGCCCAAATAGGGGCTGCTATAGTCGGCCATAAGAAGCTGCAAAGTGGCTTAAATTTTGATTCAAAATGAGATGAAATGGTAGGTGAAAAGGTGGATCCGGATTCCCTTTTTGTTCCTTAGTATGTTTCCATATATTCATCTCTGGCATCACTTTATTTCTACTTTTTTTCTTACTCCTCCTAAGACCAGATTAGGTCAATCCCTCCTCCAGCCCTCATCCTCATATTCAAGATTATAAATACACAAATTAAATACAAAATCAAAAACCGGTAGTTGCTGCTTTCAGTTTGTTAGCTCTGTCTGAAGAATTGGATACTTATTCAAGGTGTAATCGGATTACTTATAAACCATATAAAGTAATATTCTAATTTATATTCGTTTATATTTATATATCATTTATCATGTCATTATGCTGCCTTTGGTTATATGTATATTATCATGAATCCATATATGTTAGCGCCGTCAACATTGGATGAATATGTTTGTTATATGTGTATTAATTTTTTTTTTTTACATATATATGGACACACACACACACATATACCATTCAGCAATTAAAAATATTTATTTTTTATTCTAATTTTGAAAAATAATAATTTAATAATATTTAAAATAAGTTTGATTTTAATGGACACACACATTGCATACTTAATACGCAAATAATTTTTTTAAAGCCATATATATATTATAGAATTTATTTAAAAATAAAACTTTGGTTCTACAATATTTTCATATCTATAATATACATATATATATATATATATTTAATTAAATTTGTACATGTTTTAAATTACTTTCTAATTTTTAATATGTATATTTAAATGATTTCTGTGTGGAAATTAATAAAAGAAATCCAATTTTCAACCTTAAAATTTAAATAAAAATTATTATTATTTTGGTCAAATATGTGTATGTGTGTTTAATTATCTATTTATATCAAAGTATATATATAGCTTGTTATATATAGAGTTCTTAATATTGATTTAATATGCATATATATATATGATTATGTGTACATACACAATTTATTTTTTAGGTTTCAGAATATACATAATGTGTGTGTGTGTGTGCAGTTGGAAATGAGCCAGCCCATAGTGGAAGAAATGGGTAAATTTCAAAAAAAGTTCCATTTTGCATTATTAGTGGGCCTATGAAGTCTAAATATTTTTTAGAACTTTTCTAAATTTCAACTAATGAAACAATGATAAATTTATAATATATATATACACATGCATAAAGAATAAACATGTAAATAATTATATATAAATAAATAAATATATAATAATATAAAAAAATTCATAAAAATATATAACTGCTTTATGATGCTCTTGGCCTAAAAATAATTTTGTTACCTTTTTATTAATAAAAAAAAATGAAAAAAGGTAAAAGTACAAAATTAAACAATCTCCAAAAATAAAAATAAAAATTAATGTTTTAAAAATTTTGTACATTAACTTATCATTCTATAAATATATAAATGAATATAATCGATTTTAGATGAATTTATAAGTAAGATTTTGTATTTATTCCATAAATACAAATATATATATATATATATATATATATATATATATATATATATGTTTGCACCTAAAATGGTCACGAACACACAAAAATAGTTTTTGTAGAGAAGTAAGTGAAGAAAAATAAAATTAAACTGTGTAGATGAATAGGTAAACAATAGAGAATAAGTAGTAATCAAATACATAGAAGTTTATAGTGGTTCGGCGTTGTGGGCCTACATCTACTTTGAAGATTATCCTTTGTTAATCACTTTTTAATCCGATTGCAACAGTAAAGATAGCAAATGCTTGAATACAATTAAGTCTAGAGTAACAAGCAGCATAAAAATCTAGAAAATGAACCTAAAGGCCAGTATTTATAGGGAGAGACGATGAGGTATTTCGGCAGAAGGCTCTCTATGTTCATAGGGCCCCATCATAACGATCAGTGGCCCTAACTTGATATCTTGGAACGATCGACCAAAGTTACATAGAACGTTATTTTTGGTCTCCAATTATATGCGATCATTTTTGGTGGTTTCCACGTGCCTCTTGGACTTGTCCCTAAAATATGAAGTCATTTTGAGTTGTAGAATGCGAGATATGGATCAACCTTTGCTGCATTTGGAACATTCACCGAGCTACACCGATTGTTATGAAGGAACGGTTAAAACGATTGGCTATCTTCATATCTCATGGTTTTGACCTGCGATCGTTTTTATGGGCTCCACTCTTCAATATACTGATGCTCTAAAAGTTTCAAGTGAATTGGTCTTATGGATTTTGAGATATTGATCGATCTCCACTGATTTGAGCTGTTTTATGGATCGTTCTCGACTGATCCATATAAATCCATGCTTCGTCCTTAACTCAAGCATACGAACTCCAATTGACTCCAAATAGAAATGTAACTTCACATGGCTATGCTAGTCACTTTATACTGGTTGCACCTCAATTGGGACCCAGTCCAGATCTGCCCGACCACTGTCCATAGTATTTTATATAATACATTCTTAAGGCTGATAATCATCCGTTCCTAGCCAAGTCGATGATATCATGGCTTTGTCAAAAGGCGGGATAATATTTGCCCCTAGAGCACATCTTGCTTCAAACATGACGTGCTTTGAGTCGTCACAAGCTAGAATCGTCAGAAAGAAATCCATCTAGTTCATCAAATAGTCATTATCCTTCCATGGAGTTGTTTTCTTATCGAGGGTTATATTTTACTTATTCATCATGATGATCTGTCGGTTTCAATAGTATAAATACAAGATCACAACTTGCTAGTGATCATCTTGTATTATTTCTGGAAATTTCCAAGCTTCAGCAACTTGGTTATAATTTTCGTCCGATCAGTTTCAAGTGAACATTCAATTTATGTCGATTTCAAGAAATTAGATTTCAAAACATATACTAGCACATATACGTGTTATTACCCGGCTCTCGATCACGGTTACATGTTCACGGCTCGTTGTCAAAT